>OY728162.1:1238721324-1243721324 GCA_963277665.1 Viscum album
ATGGATACATCGTTCCATTTCGGCATTGTTTGAAGTAGGTAAATTTTCCCTTATGGTTGTTGTGAAAAATTGAAGTGAGTTAATATATTTGTGAGTTAATTAAATTTATTTACATTTAATACACTAGTATAAATATGGATGTATGATAGTCACACATTGGTGGTGTCCAACTGAGATAATACTCACACCCTTCAAGGACCCCTCAAGATGCATGTAGATTTTATGACTTTGAGATTAGGTATGGGATACAAATCATGGGATGGACCTTAGTGAGCAGGGATATACCATGAGTGCATGCAATAGATGGTATAAGACCAGGTGGTTCATCTATGACACATTAGAGTTTATTTTTTGGATTTTATGTATGTACTTATATGATCTTCCACTGGCGATCTTGCATGTCTTTTTTATATGAATCTCATGAAATGTTTATATATATATATATATGTTGGGTCCTGAAAATTTTGAAAAGGGAAATAAAATACTCTCAAGAATTTTAATAAGTAAGGAAAATGAATTGAATAAATAATTGAAGAAGAACAGTTGAAGAAGCCAAAAATTTGGCAAAGGAAAGAATAGGTTCTACGAATCAGAGCTCCTTCACGGATCACTGCTTCACATGGAGGTCTGTGGTTTCATGAAGCATATAAAAACTTAATAGTTCATAGGATGGTGATGTCGACACCAATCCCCTACAAATGAAATCATTTTCATGAAGGAGATAGAGAAATATTCCCCACATATGATCCCCAACAAACTCAAACAGTTCACAGGTAAGTAGATCTGGTGGCTTCCCATGAATGAAATAGAGTCATTCCCAGAAATGAGGTGGAAATTTTCACCTCCGCAGATGATGACCACGTGCCCCACTGACTGAGTTTTCTATGGGTTAGGTTTCTTCCTTAAGCTTCCGTAAAAGGCACTCTATGGATCATCGACCCATTTCTTCCACCTCTCTATAAAATGAACCCAAGGAGGATTTTAGAGAAAGGGATGGAGATAGATTTTTCAGGACTTGAGCGATCGAAGGCACATAATAAGAGAGTACTTAAAAATATGGACTCTTTCAATGATTCCCTATATGTATAACCCACCACATAGCATTATAGAAGGAAATATTATACTAATTGGAAAACCAAAAACCCATCTTCCTTCACAAATAAATTTACCATGAAGCGTAGAACCAATTCCCCTTATTCAACTCATCATCCACATAGAAATATTCTATGTAGGAAAAACCCTGCACCATATAGAAAACTGCTATGTAGATGGATCCCAAATTCACGTAGAAAAATGCTACTTGGATGGAACATGGTTCTGTGTAGAAAAATGCTACACAGACCAAATCCAGGTCCACATACCATCAAGATACATGGATGAACCCTTCAACCACACAGTAACACACTATATGGGGGAAACCCCATCCCACATAAAGAAATGTTACATGGAACATGGTACTATTGGGAATTCCACAATGTGGATTCAATCATTTCATTTCGTTTCTATCACATTATCTAGATCCCCTCAGCAAACCAGTTCAACAACACTAAGCCAAAGTCTCTTCAAAACCCATCCGTCCTATATGATAAAGACCTTGGTCTCATTATCATGCCCTTCTGAGTTTACATACCCATGGTAAGAAGAGTCATGTGGGTAATCCCCGTAATAAGGTGGACCCCCGAAAAGCGCCTAAGTTTACATTCCCATGGTAATGTGGGTTATGACCTCAAGATGCTCATAAATAACTCATAATTATAGTGATTAAGGGAAATCACTGAACTTTCCATTCAATGAGGTCCAGTTATAAATAAGGGAAAACCACAATTTCTTTCCCCTTAGATGAGGAATACTCCTCCCATTTCATAGAACTAGATTTAGGGCACTCCATTTGAGGTAATCCCCTAGCCTCTCTTTAAGGAAGTGTCATATCCCTGGCCTCTTCCACCTTCGTCCTCCTCCTTTTCCACCAATGGAGAAGGTAAAGTACTTGATTTTAGGGATCTACCACTTCCTATTGTTTCTCACAATGAGCATGACTCACGTGAGCTTAAAAATTAGTGGCTATCATGGCATATGCATGATTCACTCAACCAGTTGAACTATGAGAACTCTGATTCTTACTCTAACCATGATACATAGGATTCCTGCCTAATGTACGAGCTCAAATAGGCCTTCCCTTGATATTCAAGACCCAAATCATTCCTCTTTCATGGGTATATCCCATCCAAAAGTCCCAACCAATGGATTGAATGAGATTCCTTTGAAGTGTAAGTCCTAATATTCTTGAAATATGTGCGCATTAATTCCCCACGAACTGTGATATGTAGAAAACCTTCATAATGTCCAAACCCAGCACCCAGATCAACCCGAAATCTCTCCAAGACACATAATCGGTAGGGTCATATCTTCCCAAAATACTACATATCTTATGGGTCCCTTGGGACACTTTAGTGTAATACCCACATTAAATCATGACTAGGAATATTTTTTCTAGGATTCCTTGCCACACGACATTAGTCTGCATGATTGGGTCCTTATCACATGACCCTAAAAGGTGATGTGTCCAGTTACGTGGCATCAAACTACGCACGTTTTAATTCATCTCATGAGGATATGAAGGAAACCCATCTCATGGGTTTGATCTCAACATCGAAACAACTCTCATCCCCCTGGATGACGATAAACTTTAGAGCACCTCATTACACAGCTTAAACCATCGTTGTCTTAGTGAAAGACCAAGGGATTCCTGATTTGTCCACAAAATGGCAACGGTGATGAAAAACCTCAGATTAATACAAGATATACCGAACCCATACTTATTTATGATTGATCTTATGACTTAGGGTTAATCCACGGACACATGCTTTGGAATGAACCAAGTATTCACAAACATATTAACATATCATAAATCTATAAGAGAGTCCCAGAATATGCAATATTTCCCCCCAAAATGCTGTGATGATCCTGAGTTCCCATCCTCTCGACTAATGTGAGTTCTTAAGTTTCATTTTACAAATCATACAACAAATGCATTCCTTTGGAAAGCAGGTCCATGAATCATGGATATTAGAGATGTTGGGTGTTTCTAGAACCTTGAATAAACCTGTTGGAGACTATCCAAGGACATTATAAATAACATGGAGTGATTTCAAAAAAACTTAACCCTCCTCAATCACTCATTTAAACCAACGCGCTTCAGGTCAAAACAAAGTGATAAGTACAATGTGAAACACTTAACTATGGAAACTCTTTCAAAGGATAAAAAGAATATACTACCCAGTCCCCATTGGACCATTCTATTCAGGGTAAAACAAATATTCTCAGGTTTTAACAAAAATGGTAAACCTGATGTGAATCCTTAACCAAGGTGGCGGCGTTAACCCACCTCAAACCCCTTTCACATCCAAAATGAAAGAGGTATAATCAAGATCATCAATTATTCATTTGATCATGATATGCTACTTTGATAGGGTTTTTTATCAGTAATTTTCCCATACATTTCAAGTCTTTAGAGCTTCCTTCAATCCAATGGCATCACAAAAGTTCTCACAGACACACATGTCATTCAATGCACCAGTTGAGTCTTTCATAAAGAAAAGGAACTCATCACCCAAGAAACATCTCCAATGTTGGGTTTCAAACGCACTGATCAGGGAGTACATTCAAAACGGTACTCCCACCACCATAGAGGCAGCAAGGAAAGACCTCTAGGACATAAATCCCCACCAGCTGCTCACCCAGCAGCGACCAGTGGTCCAAAAGCAGGTGGATCCACTGGATTTCTCTAATAATTTTGAGAGCATGTCCCCAAAGTCTGAGAATGAGTACCTCCCTTATCTTAGGGAGGTAGATGGATTCATCACCAATGACTTCATCTCTATAGCATAGGGAATCCAATCAAAGTACCGTACCAGAAGACGTCGCCACCAACATCGTGCGACCCAGTATCCTCATTCTGAAGAGGATATCACACCAAGGTCTCCTGCTAAAGTTCAATGAACATAGGACCCCTGACCTGCCCACCATGAGAAAAGAACCTATAATCACGAATAGGTCATCACCCTAGTTCCTATGGAAGATATCTTCCATGAAAATATGGAGGCATTCTATGGGCAGATATATAATCATGCCCCCTCTTCCAAATCCCTCCATGGAGATACAACAATAACATACGAGAGGATGCATATTCCTGCTCACTCTTGTAAATCCCACCATGAAAATATGGTGGCACATTATGATCAAGCACAAATTAAAACTAATTATTGCTAGTCTCACCATGAAAACAAGGTGGAAAATTATAGGCAGATGAAAATTCTCACCGACATGCATGAATCCCATCATTCAAATAGGATGGAAAACTACAGGCAGACACACATCCCTATCAATGAATATGAAGACAACTAATCAAATACAATAGAAATTGAGTATGAGAAGAGTCAAATACCTACTCCCTTATGTTAATGACATCAATAAAATACAATGGAAATAAAATACAAGCTGAGCCAAATTCTTGCGGATGCATATCAAGACCATAAGACAAATATAGATGTGAATGAGTAGATGCAAGTTCCTGCTCACAAATATAAATCCCACCAATCAAATATGGTGGTAACCAGAGAACATAGCTATGAGATCCCAGGTATAAACCAAGGGCAAACTCATTACTCTACCCCGATATAGAAGAACTTCCAGTACTCACTGGAAAACCATGGAGGACCAGATTAGGCACAAACTCATGCTCTAATATCGAAATGAGAATTTATCCCTATTCTAGCCAAAGGAATATCTCAACACATTTGAGTAATGATGGGGGACCAGACATCAATTTCTGATCATATCGTCTAGATCTATCAATACATGATCGCGTTCGTGATAATAACAAGGATTTGGGCCCACATCCCTATCTCCCCAAGTAGGGTGACTCATACACAAGTTAATATAGTCACTCTGGAGTAGAACTGCATCCAATCTCTAGTACATAAGGGTTTATGACCATATTCCATGATACAAGGACAACCAGACTAGAAAAAAACCCATTCCAACTGGGGGACACTGGCCCACCATGATGGTCACTCTAGGGTATGCATATTTCCCTGTTAGAACTCAAGATGACCATCGACATATCCCAACGACATCACAAGAACCAACCAAATAAGAACCTGAATATGAAGGTTGTTACCAATAGCAGCTAGCCCCTGTTTCCTGCAAGAGAGTCCCAAAAAATGAAATGCACCAAAGACCATTAGAAAATGAAGAGTACATTCATGATCTCTCTCTAATAAAAGTTGGAGTTCTTGATGCCATTAATAACCTATCAATAGTGGCTCAATATCCTATCAACCAATTAAAAAATTATGGGAGTGTCTGTATTATTTGAGAAGGTCCTCCCCACAATATGATTAACAGTAGTTTTAAAGGTCCTCCTTAGAGAACCCATGGGGATTACTTCGTGGGAGTGAAATGATCGATCATGAGAACCTATCTTCTGATGAGTATCATGGTAGCCCTACCCTTTAATAGATGATCGAATATTAATAAGGTCCTCCCCTTTCCTTCTTCTTCACTAATGGTCCTCCCTAGTGTATACACTGTAGAAATTCTCCCTGCAGTAGGAGGTCAAGCTATGATGGTAGTCCTCACCATGATGGTAGTCACTACAAAGGACCTACCTGTAGTGACATCAAGCATTGAGAGGGTCCTACCCTTTTTAAATCCCATCCTGGAGGTCCTCCACATGATGTGCACTGTATAAATTATCATTACAGCTAGAAATCCAGCTATAATGGTAGTCCTCACTAGGATGGAAGTCACTGTGAAGACCCTCCCTGCAGCGACATCAAGCCGCAGGAAATTTCTCCCCTTACAACAGTCTATCCTAGAGTTCCTCCCTAGGATATGCATTGCATACATTATTCATGCAACTGAAAATTCAGCTATGATGGTAGTCCTCACCATGATTGAAGTCACTATGAATTCCCTCCTCGCAGTGACATCAAGAAGCAAGAAGGTACTCCCCTTACTGTGGTCTTCCTTGAAGGTCCTCCCCAAGGTATACACCGTAACACTTCTCCCTATGATCAGAAACTAAGCACAATGATAATACTCACCACCATGACATCAACTATGAAGGTCCTCCCAACAGTTAACATTCACACCAGCAAGAAGGTCCACCCCTGGCTGATCCATACATAAGAAATCCATCATATTCCAAGGATCTTGGAAAGATGGAGTCATAAATGTTAGATAATCTGTCTATGAAAAGAGAAAACCTTTCTTAGTGAGAAGATGGTTTAGGTCCACAATAATTTTTTGAGATAGCCTCATACTATTCATATATCAATGAGACTTCTGCTAGCCCTGCTTCTTGGAACAATAACATCAAGAAGCATTCATGTTGGGAAAACCAAATAGAAGAGTCTATAGAGAATTAACAAAAGGATTTGTTTCTTGTGAGAATAAAATTATTCAAGGATGACATACCTATTATGTTTTCGACCACAACCACTTATTATTTTGACATACTTGGAGAGTTTTCTAAGGAATTCATACATTACATTTGTCTCAATATCTAGACAACTCTCCCCCATATGAAAGAAAAGTATTTTCCCTATGAGGGGTATGTAGACCATGTTAATATATTGGGGGAGATTAACTAGAGAATTAACCTATAAGCCCTTCCATATGAACACCAACCATAATTTGAGATGTAGAAGAAAGATCTCAAACTGATCATCCTTCAATTGCTACACAAGTTTCTTCTCCTTATCAGTGATTCACTATATGGCATTCATATCTAGGGTTGAAGAGAGCATGGAGAATTGCACTTCACCCCACTTTCCATCCAGCATAACGCATTGGAAATGACTTCCTATAATTTCATTATCCCAAGATAAAGATAAAGTGAAACCCTTGTTTCGGAAAGGAAACATTCTCGACAATAAACAACGTTAAGTGAGTCTCAAAAGAATCAATCCCAAAGAGAACGATCCATTGAAAGACTCCTAAACCAGGACAATGAGACTATTCAGCAAGATTATCGCCTAAGCGAATCCAATCATCAAGCAATTCTCATGTCCTCAGAAACAAATAATTCATGTGCAGACCCGACATTATATCTGACTCATGCCTGAATGTGAATGCATGAGATCAATAAAGTGGAAACAGTTGCAGCGACTACCACAGTATGGGATCAGTCCAATCCTGTAGGGATGGGGGCATTTTAAACACAATATTCCTCCATAAGACTGAAAAATTTGGGGTGAGGCATAATAAAAAAGGAATGGGAGCAACTCCAACCCATAGGGATGGGGTCATTTTTACCTCAACGGCCTACCCAACAGACACCAGACTTTTCCCACCTATAGAGGACAATGAATAGGGAGGCCACCCATTCCATCTCATATTGTGATTCATTTCCCTTTCAAGAAAGGTGTATATAAATTCCATATAAGGTCTCCCTTTGAGTTACCCTTTTCCAAGAAACTCGAAGAGGATATTAGAATAGAAAGAGAAAATACAGTAAAGGACAAAAAAACTATCCTACCCTTCAGAAACTATTACGAAACCTACCATATGTTATGAATTAGTGAACATCGTGGACTTCAATCCTACAGACCATGCTAAAAATTATGTAAATATGGATGAATAGGGAGAGGATGGTTCCACCCAGAATTCAATCCACACCAAACTCAGAGGTGTTCATACTCGGAAACATAGGGCCACACTAAATTTGGGTGCTCCCTCTTTCAATCCCTCATTACCACCTTTGTGAATCCCCAACAACCAGAAGAACAAAAAATAATTCATACATTACCCGCCTCTCCCAATGAGAACGAATCCCTGATGCTCGAAGATAGATTTTCTCGATAGGATGAAGAAATGAAAGAGTTAAGAAGAATAAATTTTAAGCTGCTCCAAGGAATCCATCATGTCAAATATGTTCCCTAGATATAGATTCAACACACCCTTCTAGAAGGTGTGCCTCTACCACAAGGTATCATTCTGAAAAAATGAAACAAGGCTTGAAAGCTCATCCAAGGTAGCATCGAGACCGTCAGCCTACTGAAACCCAATATCAACAGGATATCAAGAGTTCCCTTTATCGAGTAAATAACCAGAACAAATTCAGGAAAATCCAAAAAGGATTCCCCCAACGGAGTATCCACCTCAAGTACTAGTAGCACCAACATGAACAAATTTTACCCCTAATACACTGGCCCATGCCCAAATCCAATAAGACACAAATCAAGGTCTCATGAATAGCATATATTATTTGGAATCTCAATTGGAATCCATGGAAGGATGGAATTATCTGATACAACTGGAACAAAAACCTTATCCAAACTGGGTGAGTAATGTTCCACCACCACCAAATTTTGGGAACGCTCTCTTCCCTATATTCAATGGATCAGGTGACCCAAAACAACATCTGATGCATTATGTGTCTTATTTTGATCCCATGATGGGGACCCTAGAACAAAAAGAAGTAGTAAAATTTAGATATTTCATGAAAACCCTTCATGGCTTAGCCTTTGTATGGTATACTAGTTTTCCATCACAGTCAATAATAGGATGGGAGTATCTCTGGTAGTAGATCCTTTTCCAGTTTAGTTCAATGTTTTAAAAAAACTATTAGAAACCTTATGAACTTAAAAAAGTAGGATTATGAAAGAGTATTATATTTCATTACAAGTTGGAAAGGTCTAACCTACTCTCTAAAATGACCGATGCCCCAAGATGATATTCTTGCTATGCGTATCAATAATCACCAAGATGATCTATGAACACCACTCGTCCCAATAAAATATACAAGTGGGTTTTGATATTTCTCTACCATTTCTCAAAGTATAGAGGATTCCTTATAGAGGAAAAATATCAAGTTCTGGACAGCCCCATCGGCCCCAGGGAAAAGAGTGGGAAGAGATGAAGCAGCTTCCATTTTTCTTAATCCACCCTCTTCACTAGCTCTATCTCCAAGGCCTACATTGAATCATGCAGGGCCCCTGGACAACAACAATATCCTCTACCTTTTCAAGACAAGTGGAGGAGAACTAGGATAAATAAATTCAATGAATGAAGTAAAAAAATTTATTCATTATGAGATGACCAAGTCCATGGCTACTTTATACCCACCGTGAATTTCCATTTTCTACGTCTACCAGAACAAAAGAGGGATGATGAAGTAGGTCTCGATGACCGTACAAATTATTTTCCCTTCAACTGGATACTAAAACACACCATTCAAGAGTGTTTCATCTTAAAGTATATCCTATAAAGAATGATAGATTATGGAAAAGTCAATTGGGACCACAACTATCACAAGTGGCATATGTTTCCACCACTAACTTGAATGAAGGATAAGAGTGGAAAAAAGTTGTTTGAAAAAGGTAGCAGAAACTCGATAGCTCTATGACTCGAAAAATAGTCAATCGAGCCCATGGAATACTCCAAGCATAGTTGAAGCAACCAACTATGCCTCCAAAAAATTATGATGCAATGTATCCGACATCCACAGACCCAAAATACTCCAAGGGTTGAGCATCCAAAAAGAAATTTGACCAAAAAGGCAGAGAGAAAGTGAAAGAAGACAAACCTTTACCAAGGCCAAAGCTAGCTTTGACACTCATATTTTGTGACATCAAATATAAAAAGATGGTTACCACCCCACCAAATAGCACCAATAGAAGAATTTGATCATCCAGATACATCATCAGATGAGGAACTGATCTTTGGCTTCATTAATGGCATTCACTTAGTGGATCCATTCTCCAATGAGGAGTATGGATATGAACCTGAGTTCCCTGCACTAAATCAGAAAATCAGAGGAAGGGGCCATAGAAGCTAAGGATACCCAAGAAGACAAAGTCGTAGAAGAAACCAACTAGTTAGCCACACCTAGGATCAAACTGTCAACATTGTAAAAACCCGTGGAGGAGCCCTTCAGTAAACCCAAAAGGAACAAGAAAATTCTCCTACCCATAACAAAAGAAACTATGGCCCGATCATCATATAATATCCATCAGAAGAAGAAAAAATGTCTAATCTTCCATGGTGTGTAGGTAGACCTGCATGACCAAATTCAAAAAGTATAGAAGCACCACTAGTTCCTGTCTTGGGGACCGGTCCGTCTTCATCCAATGATCAATCCCTTAAATCGCTTATGAAAGAGTATCCCCAAGTTAAGAATCATTTATATTTTGATCCAAAATATGAAATTATAAAACAATTAGCTTCAGTACCTTCCAAGTTGTTAATCCTGGATTCCCTAATTTTGTCAAAATATATTATAGAAGCACTTATAAAATCATTACAAATCCCCCAAGAGTTTGAAGCTGAGGTAACCACTATTTAAGTCTATCGTATAGAGACCGATCTGGCAGATTTCCCTGAAATCATCTCTTTCCTAGATAGATATGAAGACTCCATCATGCAAGGACACATAAAACCCTCGTATGTGTTTGATAAGATAAATGATGTCAAAATACAAAAATTCTTCATCGACAATGGATCTGTAGTTAATTTCATTCTAATGTGGACACTTCATTGGGTGGGCTATAATGAGGATAACCTAATGCCTTGCACCACAACCCTATTGGGCTATGATAAAAGTGAATAGAATCCACTGGGCCAGATCAAGATCAAAACTCAATTTGGTGACCTCGTGACTGACTCAAAATTTATTATGGTCTGGAAAAACACGACCTTCAATGTTCTATTAGTAAGGCCCTAGTTGAATCATCATGCATTGATTCCATAATCCTACCATCGATGTGTTAAATATTTCCCTAATGAACAGAGTGGAAAATTAGATACTAATAAGGCCCCATTCTAATCCTACAAGTCACACTATATCGATGCAGAATTCTATGAGAAGAAAGGGAAGCAACCATTTGTCGATGGGATTGATTAGGTCACCACCCCAAACGGTTTGGAAATGGCCACTAGAAAACCCTTCAAGAAGTTCAGTGAAGGATACGTACTTTCCATTAATCAGGTGGAGTGAATGAGTCCAAATTTAGACACATATTTGACAGTGCTCATGATTTCAGTCATGACCACTGAGCCTAACAGTATAGAAACATCCACTGGACCCTAAAAAAATGGAAAATGATCAAATGAAAATTCCCTCAATCCATCATCAAGGCTCTAGATAATCCCATCCTCACCTGTTAAGATATAAAATAAGGAATACACTTGTCATTCCCTCACTCCATCCTCTAAAAAAATCCACATTTTCAGTCAGGTTAGAAGAAGTTGCCCCAGCCTCTGAATACCAAAATTGAGAGTCTTCCCTCAACTCTAGAGAGCTTATCTCAAGAATTGTTTCTCCATCATAAGAGGAAGAAGATGAGGAGGATATAGAAGAGGAATAAGAATAAGATATTAGGTATTCCCCTCCAACATTTTAGGAGGGTGTCTCTAACACCATTGATGAACTTAGAGAAATAAATCGAGGTACTGAAAATGACTTGTGACCCACTCTAATCAGTGCGTACATGTATTCCAAAGAGAAAGAATTATACACCTCCTTACTAAGGAAGGATTGATATGTTTTCACTTGGCATTATACAGAAATTATAGGCCTCGATCCTGAGGTGGCCACTCACCACATGGGCCGGCCAAAAGACTATCTTGGCTACAATCAAGCTGCCAGAAGGATGCACCCGACACATGCTTCCAAAATATAGGCTAAATTCAAATAATCATCAAATAAAATTTAATTTGGGAGGTCCAATATATCATCTATATGGAAAATATAGTCCCCATTAAAAATAATAATGGATAAATCATAGTTTCATCGATTTTAGGGATCTCAATCGGCACTGTCCGAAAGATGACTTCCCAATCCCAATCAAAGAATTTTTGATCGGTGTAACTACTAAATATCAGGATCTCTACTTCATGGAAAGTTATTCAGGATATAAAAAAATATAAATTTCCTGATAAGATTAATATTCCACCACCTTCATGGCCCCCAAGGAGTACTTTACTACAAGGTAATTCCCTTCGGTCTGAATAATATCGATGATACATATCAATGTGTCATGTATCACATATTAAAGACCTTCTTGGGGTTGTTCGTTGAATGTAGTGTTTATGATTTGGTGGTTAAATCATGATAATGCTAGGATCAATTGGAAGATATTGAAACCATATTCAATAAACCGTGACAACAAAATCTAAAAATGAACACCTTAAAATTTTATTTTGGTGTTACCTTAGGGAAATTCCTCGATTTTGTCATATGCCATCATGGCATCAAAGTTGACCCCGAGAAGACAAAGGCTATCCTTGGTATGTCACCTCCTTGTAACCTCACTGAGTTGATAGGAATTCAAGGACATCTGGTCTACATTTGGTGATTCCTATCCAACCTTGTAGGAAAATTTTTTCCCTTCACCATGTTGATGAAAAGGGGTGTTGAATATCAATGGAATGATGATTATCAAGAAGAATTTTACAATATCAAGAAATATCTCTTAATAAAAACAGTGATAATGCCACTTTTCAAAGTAAGACCACTAATTATATATGTGACTACCTTGGAGCGATACCTAGGCTCCTTCCCTTCATAGAAAAATGATTTTGGTAGCAAAAAACCTTTATTATCTCAGATGGATAATGATTGTTATTGAGACTAGTATTTAGTATATGGAGAAGAGATGTATGGCCCTGATATTTGAGGTCCAGAAGTTGTGACACTATCTGCAGCACCATGAGGTCTATTTTTTCTCTCGTATCAAACTGCTCATGTATATTCTTAGACGTTCGATGTTTAATGGATGCTTGTCACAGTGGGTGGTCATCCTACAGTAGTTTGATATATGGTTCATACCTCAGAAAATTTTAAAAGGATAGGTGTTAGCATATTTCTTGGAAGAACACCCCTTAGAAGAAATAACTCCATTGGTTGTTGAACTACCCAATGAAGAAGTGTTATTTGTTCAAAAGTAATCCCAAACATGGGAGATGAATTTTGATGGTGTATCTAAAATCATGACAAGAAAAAATATGGAAGACCCCAACTCAACAAAGTAGGGCTGAGATTCGTACCCATATCCTCGAAAAAGATATTCTTACCTTAATCCTTCCTACAATCAGAGGGGTGAACAAACAATGATGTATAGTACGAGGCTCTCATTTTAGGCCTAGAGCTGACACTTCAAGTACGATCACAACACTTGAAGACAAAAGGTGACTCATAACTGATCATCAAGAAAGTCAATGGTGACTATTCTATCAAGAAGGAGGATCTAATCCCATTAATGGGACACACCTGAGAGCTAATGGAATAATTACCATAAGATCCAAAATTAAATCATGTCCCTCAATTTCAAAATGTGTAGGCCGATGCATTAGAAAATGCAGCCACTACCCTAGCTGATCCAAACTGGGATGAAATGATCATCAACATTTCCCACCGACAAATGGTCTTACCAATCATTCGGGGAAACATTGAAAAAATTGACGAGATCGGTACCATACATGAGTTATATGGTCCTACCAATGACTAGATGACTCCCATCATGGATTACATTTGAAAGGGATAACTCCCACCAAATATAGATAGATGATAAAAAATATGGAGATGAGAAATTAACTTTGTTTTATATGATGGCACAAACCAATAAATGTCCTCTACAAGTGGGTCCTTGAAAAGATCCTTATCAGATGAATTAATGGAGAAGATACTACTGCTATTATGAAGTAAGTTCATGCCAAAGATTGTGGGTAACAAAAATCAGGATCCAAGATCACTCATCAAATTTGATGGCTAGATACTATTGGCCACCATGATGGAGGATTTCACTAAATTCACCAAAAAGTGTCATTACTGTCAGGTTCATGTTAATTTCATCCATCAACCCCCAGAGTTACTTCATGTATCCAAGTACTCCTGACCATTTTCCACATGGAGAAAGGATGTTTTGGGGCAGTATACTCTAACTACGAGAAAACAAATCAAGTATATTCTCAGTGAAACTGACTTCTTTTCCAAATGGGAAGAAGTTGTACCCCTTAAAGTGGTCGGGGAAGAATCATTGTAAACCTTTTGAAAGCTAATATCATTACTATATTAAGTGTACCTTATAAAATATTGATGAACAATGGCACTAATTTTTTCTCTAATGAATTAGATAATCTATATCAAGATTATGGAATCGAGGACAACAATTTGTCCCGACACCATAAAGTATCCAATAGATAGATAGAGTCCTTCAATAAGACCCTATCCAACATACTCTAGATAATGGTAGAAAAGGATAATAAATCAAGTCTGAACAAGCTCCCCCATTCTATGTGGTCTTAATGAACCGCAACCCACACTGCCACTCAAGAAACCTCGTACTCATTAGTATATAGGACCGAGGCGGTTCTACCTATCGAAGTTCAACTACCATCAATCAACATTACTGTATTTGATCAACTATCCACATAAGAGTAATCCCAAAAATGTCTTGATGAGTTGGATAGACTCTATGAGAAAATGTTGCACACTTTTCATCATTTGTACGTTTACCAAAACTAGATTGCATGAACTTTCAACAAAAAGGATCTCCTTTGATCCATCCTTGAAGGAGAAATGGTTTTGGTCCTCATAAACCCAATGATATTTGGAAATAAACCTCCAAAATTGGAGCCAAAATGGTAATTACCAGATGTCATACACAAGGTCTACTCCAATGGAGAACATGCCTTAATTTTATTGGATGGACATCTCACCACAGCTCCCACCAATGAAAGGTTCTTGATGAAATATTTCATGTTTCCAAAATAAAATCATCCTGACCGCATGACATTAAAATGCGATGTAAAATGTCCTAATTGCATGAAATAAAACTGTATGATGAAATCATATTCACCGCACGACATTAAACTACATGGCCAAAATGTTTTTTCTACATGACATTAAATTTTATAGTATGGATTTCTTAACCGCATGATGTTAAACTATCTGATATAACATGCCTTTCCTTTCATGTCAGGTGATTCATCATCCTAACCACATGATGTTAAACTGCATGTTCAAATCATCCCAACCACATGATGTTAAACTATACGATACCATTGTGTTATAACCAATGATTCATCTCATATGAGTCATATTTATATTGGAGAAATATTAAATTCCCCAATTCTTATGTGAGAGTCAGATCCACATGGGAACCCTCTTTCTCCAGAAATACGTGCAGCTTGATTCATGTCTACACAGGATATGTAGTGATGCCTAGACTCTATATCCCAGGCCCAGCCACCACCACCCTAAAACAAAATTCCACCACTTCGTATATGTGTTAAAACTACAAGGGGATGTCTCTTCACAAAACTATATACAACTTGGTTCCCCTCTATCAATGGGATACATAGAGACACCTAGATTTTAAATCTTGGTCCAACCACCACATGATACAAAATGTCCCTACTGTTGGGTACCGGTACGGTGTAGCGGAAGTCGGTGGGCCAGGAATTTAAATTTCTTTGCATCAATGGAGTGACATAACCCTATCAACTCTAGTGATCTTGTCCTGGTTTGGTCTGAGGATCCCACAAGGTTTAAAAAGAGCACAAAAATAAAATAAACATGTACCTAGTTTGGAATTGACATGTGCAAGTCCATCACAGGACGCCAGTGATCATTGCTCAAAGAATCTGACGTCGAATCCCTCTAGATCATCCACAAACACCTCTCGAATCTTCTCACATGCCATTCATCAAGATCCGGGTGCTAGCATGGATCTTCGACGCTCACTTCAGTGCAGTGACGATCACCGCAAGGGAAGAAGCTTCAATCCGAGATGGATGAACTTGAAGATCTTCCTGCGCTTGAGATAATCTCTCTAGATTCCAGAAGGAGAGAGAAGCTCTCAATATTAACACATGAATAGTTAACATGGGATAACCTCTCTCTCACTTATATAGGGAGTGTTTAAAACATGCAGTATGGATTCCTAGCCCCTATGTAATAGAAGTCTGTTATATAAGTATTATAAATAATTATTTATGGAAAATAAAAATTATTCCATAAGTAATATTTATAATTTATCACTTACTTGTAATATATAAATATATTACATGATAAATTTGAGTCTTTATCTCAACTCACACCTCCTACTAATAATAAAAGAACCTAGGATATTAAAATCCATTAGAATAATATTAATACTTGTATTTACTATATAACTTGTAAATACATGTTATAAATAAATTCAACGAATTATTCTAAACATGAATACTTAATGAATTTATTTATTCTTTGGTGATCCATAGAACATGGATACTACTCGGACCCTTTGGTGGGGCCCACCAAGTTCTATATTCCAATTCCCAGAATAGGGCAGATTCTCAACGCACTATTGTGTGTGGCCCTCTAGGCCCCTACCTCAATAGCAGTGAATAATATTCACCGACCTAGAGCGGGGTCTAGAAACCCATCAAGGCCCCTATAGAGATTAGGCAAAGTCAAAGCAACGAATGCCTTCCTATGAACATGGTCCATGTAATATAATCTCTTTGTCATCGATATCTCAAAAAAGCAGAATTCATACTAGTGTCATCATTCTTTATTTTGCTTTATTTTGTTTGTTGATATGTCCGGACGGTCTTACCTTCCTCTTCCATGTCCATGGATTTAATGAAGGTGCAACCATCCTATTCCACTAGGCCCAAGATATCTATTCCTGAACTCAGAAGCGACAAATCCTTTATCGATCATTCAATCAATTCCATGCCATTAATTACATACCCGATACAAACTACCTCTCCACGAATTTGTCTCTATGGTTTTCGCCTTGCATAAAATGTACGTAATTAAAGAAATCCATTGAAAATGATCTCAAGTCTAAAGACCATTACACATGTCCATAGATAGGAACAACCAATGACCCATAAAAAATGTGGTGTTCCTATTATGCGGGTCTTTCCTCATGATCTCAACTATTAAAGATCATCAAGTGAGAACTTCATGAGAAGAAGACTCAATGCTTATGATCCCCCAAAACCTGATGGTCACACATCATCTATTTTATTTCAGAATGATGTAACTGGAGAATAGGACATTACTTTATGATTACTATCATGGCATCTCAGGGTTCTCATTATAGCCTGGGATCTACTATAACCCTTTGATGTGACAGGTAATCTAAGAACATTGCCATAAACAAAGTGGATGTAGAAGTATCTACACTATTATGGCAAGATAAACATATGTATTATAACAAACTAAATACATGTAGTGGTAATCAAAGTACAAAACAAGTTGGGTCTAGGGAACCCACTTTCAATACTCCCACTTGCACTAGAGCCAACTGCTAACAGGTTTCAATCCGCAAGCTCTCACATGTGAATCATGCTTCTGCTGAGAAATGTCTTTAGTTAGGGGGTCTGCCATGTTGTCCTATGTGGCTACTCTACTAACTATCACTTCACCTATTTGAGTAAAATCCCTAAAGAGATGAAACTTCCTAAGAATATGATTTGTCCTCTGGTGAGACCCAGGATCCTTGGAAAGCACCACTGCAGTAGTATTATCACAATATACTATTACAAGGTCTGTACTGCTAGGTACAACACCAATGTATTAGATAAAGCTACGTATCCAGACTTATTCCTTTTCTGCATTGGAAGATGCAATATATTTAGACTCTACTATAGAATTGGCAACCATAGCTTACTTCAAGCTTCTCCAGCTCGCTGCACCACCATTCAGGCAAAAGATGTAGCCTGACTACGATTTCATATCATCATGATCTGTCTGGAAACTAGCATTAGTGTATCCCCTCACAACTAGTTCCTCATCTCCTCCATATACCTGGAACATATCCTTAGTACGACTCAAGTACTTTAGGATATTTTTAACAGCTGTCCAATGCAGCTCTCCTGGATTGGCTTGATATCTACCCACCATGATTAAAGAAAATGAGATATCAAACCTAGTACATAGCATGGAATACATGATATAACCCACTGATGAAGCATAAGGGACTCTACTCATTCTGTCAATCTTCTCCTGTGTTTGTGGACACATTTTCTTGGAGATATTTACACCACGTGACATAGGTAAAAATCCTCTCTTGGATTGTTCCATACTGTACCTTTTGAGTACCTTGTCAATATATGTACTTTGACTTAGCCCAAGAATCCTTTGAGATCTATCTCAATAGATCTTGTTCCCTAGAATGTAGGATGATTCCCCTGAGTCTTTCATAGAGAAGCATTCATTTAACCAAGTCTTAACTGACTGTATGACTTGCAGATCATTTCCCATAATTAATATGTCATCAACATATAATACTAGGAAAATGATGGCATTCCCTTCAACCTTTTTATAGACACAAGGCTTGCTTTCATTTTTGACAAAACCAAAAGCTCTTATGGCCTCATCAAAACAAACATTCCATGATCTTGATGCTTGCTTCAATCCATAAATGGATATCTATATCTTTCATACTTTATTGGAATTCTTTGACTTGAAAAACCCTTCGGGTTGAGTTATAAAGACGTTTTCAACCAACTTCCCATTTAGAAAAGAAGTTTTTACATCCATCTGCCAAATTTCAGAATCATGAAAGGCTACTATTGCAAGCAATATTCTGATGGATTTAAGAATTGCTACTGGTGAGAAGGTTTCATCATAGTCAATACCTTGACATTGTCTGAAACCCTTTGAAACCAGTCATTGTTTAAAGGTACTAACCTCACCATCCATGTCCAGCTTCTTCTTGAATACCCATTTTCATCCAATGGGATTTACATCAGCTGGAGGGTCTACCAAAATCCAAACTTGATTTTGGCACATAGAATCCATCTCAGAATTCATGGATTGTTGCCATTTAGTAGCTTCTTTTCCATCTACTACTTCCTTGTAGGTTAGAGGTTCATCATCCTGAAAAACTAATGTGTCACCTGACTCGGTGATAAGAAAACCATAACGCTCTAGTTCTCTAACCAATCGCGTAGACCTATGCAGTATTTGTGTCTCAGGGACAACTTCTTCTTCCACTTGTTCTTGTGGAGATTGTTCATACACCAACTCTTGTGCATCTGGATTATTATCTTCATCGAAGTCAATCTTGATCCCACTATTTCCAATAGAAATGTGTTCCCTTTCTAGAAATGTGGCGTATCTTGACACAATTAATTTTCTATCTAAAGGTTTATATAGGTAGTATCCTCTAGTTTCCTTAGGATAACCTATAAAGATGCACTTAGTGCTTCTGGATGCTAATTTTTCACTTGGTAAAGTCTTGAAAAATGCCTCGCACCCCCATACATGCATGTGTGTCAGGTTAAGTTTCTTTCCATACCATAACAGATATGGAATCCCATCTGCAGCTTTAGTTGGTACTCGATTTAGGGTATATGCTACTGTCTAAAAAGAATATCCTCAAAAGGATAATGTAAGGGTTGCGTGAATCATCATTGATCTGACCATGTCAAGAAATGTTATATTCATCCTTTCACTAACACCATTTCATTGTGGTGTATAAGGAGGAGTGAGTTGGGATACTATCTCACAATCCTTCAAGTGATCAATGAAAGCTTGGTTAAGATATTATCTACCTCGGTCTGAGCGAAGTGATTTTATCTTCTTACCAAGTTGGTTTTCTACTTCATTTTGGTATTCCTTAAATATCCAAAAGGAATATGAATTATACCGCATTAAGTAGATATAGCCATACCTACTATAGTCATTAGTAAAGGTAATGAAGTATAGAAAACCACCCCTTGCCTCTACTGGAAATGGACCACATACATCAGTATGTATTAATTCCAGCACTACATTGGATCTTTCTCCCTTTCCTGAGAAAGGTGATTTGGTCATCTTTCCTTGTAAACAAGCTTGACATACATCTAAGGTTTTTAACTGTACCGAGTCTAGATACCCTTCTTGATGAAATCTTTGTAATCACTTCTCATTTACAGGACCAAGCCTGAATTTCCATAAGCGAGTGTTATTTGAGTCACATTGGCTATTTTTTTCATTGATTTACATTACTGAGTTATCTAGTTCCAGCATAAATAAACCATTGTTAAGACATTCCATACCATAACATATGGTATCCCTATAAAAGAGACAACATTTATTTCCAAACTTGAAATAAAAACCCATAGTGTCTAGACTCGACACAGAGATAATGTTTCTGGTAAGAGAAGGTACATAATAGCAATTGTTTAAAACTAGAACCAAACCAGTTGTCAAGGTTAAGTGATAGTCTCCTACTACCAAGGTTTCCAGACTTTCACCATTTGCATATCGGAGATCCACTTGACCTTTTGCAATCTTCTTGAACCTACTTGGTTCTTGTATATGAATACAAATGTGTGAGCCACATGCTTTATCCAATACCCAAATTGTAGTTAAATATAGATTGCATTCAATGACAAAAATACCGAAAGTAGAAGCATCAACTTGCTTCTTCTTCCCAGTTCTACAATTCTTCTTCCAGTGGCCTTTCTTGCCAAATCCAAAGAAGACAGCTTCCTACTCATTACTTTGCCTCTAAATAATTGGCTTCTTTGTAGGATGATGCATTGGTGTCTTAGGCCTTGACTTGGCCTTAAACCCCTTTTCCTTGCCCTTTATTTTCTTGTTCACCATAAGGACATATGAATTGGTATTTTTCATATCCTTATCATCTTTGAGAACTAAATACAAAAGGTTCGGGAGAGACTTTTCCATTTCATTCATATTATAATTGACTATAAAAGTCGAGAATCTTGATAGTAAATAGGCTATAATAAGATCCACTATTAGTTCTTGGTTCAGTTTGAACCTAAGGGCTTCAAGCCTCTCAATATAGACAATCATATTGAGTACGTGAGGATCGGATTGGTTCCCTTCTTCCAGCCTACACTTATAAAGCGCACTTAATATCTCATACCTTTCTTGCATGGCCCTCTCCTCATATAGTTCTTCAAGATGTGAAAGCATATTTTTGGCATCCTCATCCTCATGAAATTTTTCAATTCGCTGGACATGGATGACAACATGATGCATTGTAAATCAAGTGCATCGTCTACATGCTTTCTCCATTTATCTTTTTCCACCTTACTAGATCCCTGAGGAGGCTCAACAGGAATTGTGGATTCCAACACATATAACTTCCTTTCTTGGTGTAGTACTATGCGCAAGCGCTTGTACCACTCCTGGAAGTTATTGTCGGTCAGGATATTTTCTTTATCCAAGATTGATCGTAGTGATAAAGTAGTTGTGGTGTTGGTGATTTCCATTTTGAATCTACATCAGATAAAAATTTAGTAGTTAGTACTTTTTCTTGATTGCCTTTTGACATTTATGACTAATAAATTATTATATCATTTTAATGTCTCCCACTATTTTAGTGAACATTAATGTCCATCACTATTAGATTCGGAATACTCTATCGCTTGAGTATTTTAGTGGCAAGGATCCTCAAAACCTCCCTCTTAGTCTACAAGCTAGGGCTACTACACTACTTAGAGGGTTTCAAGGTAGGCACTAGACTGGCCAACCACTTGTTCTTGTGGTTCCTTGTGTTGTTGAGTAAAGTCATAGCTTTTGGAATCTGAACTTGATTCCTTCAACATCTTGAATCTAAAGTGAAAGAAAGTTAGATAAGGCTATTCCTTGACTACTCACTTTAGTTAAGTCGACCCATTTCTCTCATGAAAACACCCTGGTAGTAAGAGGAACTCTCAACTATGGTTGACGAGCACCCCAAACACCCGGTTTTGTTTAGATGGGAGAAATGGAAGGCTTTTAGACTTAATATATCTTTGAGGGATTTTTATATTTATTTATTGACGAATAAAATCCTTTTCTATTTATTATGTTCAAAATGGGTTGTCACGCTCACAATTGAACATGAAATATAATATAATTTGTCACATCTTTATGAATTTTATCTTGTTTACTGTTCTATGTGATCACGCAATAATCATGAATATGCATAAAATAATAAACTATGCATAAAGTAAATCATGCGATCCAACTGGTCTTGAGCATTCTATAAAGATTGATCCATAACGAATCAATCTTGACCTAGGGGCATCTATACTTGAGTCGTGACTTGAATCACGTCGCAGCTTTCCCAATGTAATGCATTTGGCTCCCGTTTGGTTTACCACCTCTTCTTGGCGGGGTTTGCGTCTCGGATCATCATTTAATTACAAATATACTCACACGCAGGCGAGGGGGTCTAGGGGTAAAAAATACTTCTTATGCATTGGACACGCATTCCCTTATACATATTTGAAATTAAAAGGACGACTCACAGACCGTCATTTATCTAATTAATTATTACAATCATCGCACGTATTGAATAAATAACTAAATAAATAAATAAATAAATAAATACCAGACATACACAGTTCAGTCACTTTCTCAAGACCAGTCGGGGTAAAATATGATCAAGAAAATTAAATTGAAATAAATTTAAATAGTGCGAGGGTGTTCTAATAAATTAAATGAATTTGATTAAATTCAAATAATTTATTTTTTCGGTTCCATTTTTTTAATTAAATTTTAATTATAAAATTAAATTAAACCATTAATTTAATTTTAATATTAAATTAAATTAATATTTTGGATTAAAATAATTTAAACCCCCAAATTAACTCTAATTAATTTAAGTTTAAAAAAATAAATAAATTTAAATTAATTTAAAGTAGGGTTACCTCTAGCCGGGGAGTCTGGCAGGACTGCGAACCGCTGTAGGGTGTCGTCCTAGAGTAGGGCCAATTACGACATTACCGCGACGTGACCGTGGAGTGACCGCACGGTCCAAAGACTCCTACAGCGGAAAAAATTTCCAACCAGGGGTGAAGGGAGATGAAGGAGTGAGGCAACATTTCGGCTAGCCGCATTGCTGGCAGCCCACTGCTCTGTCCAGCTGGCGGGGCGGTGGCCCGGTCCGGCACGGCCTGGACTGGCGTGGCCGGGACAAGCGGCGGCCGGTGCGGTTCGGTCCAAGGTGACACGAGGCGGTGGTCCGGAAGGTCTGGCGCATAGAGGGGAGGAAGCTCAAGGGTGGATAGGTTTTGGGAGCGGCGCTGCTAGGCGGTCCAGCGAGCTCGGGGCGGTCGGGGTTCAGGAGCAGCGCAGCCAGGCTGTCCGGCAAGCTCGTGGCAGCGGGTCCGGTGTGCAGAGGGGAAGCGGCGTGACCAGGCGGTCCGGTGAGTCTCGGTCTGAGGTGGCGCGACATGGTCGGGGAGGAGGTCTGGTGGCCAGGCAGTCCAACGCACAGAGGGGAGGTGACTCAAGGGTGTTCGACACCGACTATGGTTTCTCCCTATGGGGAGATACCTCCTTGTGCACTACGTGAAGGAGAAGACCCTTTTGGGTATTCTCATTTTTTTATGTAATTTGTCTTTAGAAAAATAATTCCACCATCCCATTTTTTTTAAATAAAAGGTGGAAGACCCCAAAATGGGGTCTTAGTCTTCTTTTTTTAAAAAATAAAAATAAAAAGAGGAAGACCCAAAAATGGGGTCTTGGTCTCCCCTCCTCCATTTTTTTATTAAAAGACTTTGTGAAAAATATTTTCCACACCCCTTTTGTGGAAAATATTTTATAATAAAATATTATATTATATTTTATAATAATAAAATAATTCGTTTTATTTTATCTCAATAATGATTGAGATTAATATCAAATGAACGAAAAATAAACCACGACATCGATCCGATTAAAAATTTTAAATGATCATAGCTTGATCATTTGAAAATGAAACAAAGTGCGGTCAGATCCAAATGAACTATTTTAATACCCCACACTTAAATTTAATGAATCTTAATTTTGTTGACTCAGAAAAACCTTGCGCTCACTCTGATACCACTGAACTGTGGGTAATAATTTTATAATTTATCACTTACTTGTAATATATAAATATATTACGTGATAAATTTGATTCTTTAACTCGACTCACACCTCCAACTATTATTAAACAAACCTAGGATATTAAAATCCATTCAAATAATATTAATACTTATATTTATTATATAACTTGTAAATGCATGTTATAAATAAATTCAACGAATTATTATAAACTTGAATAATTAATGAATTTATTTATTCTTTGGTGATCCATAGAACGTGGATAGTAATCGAACCCTTTGGCGGGGCCCACCAAGTTCTATATTCCAATTCTCAGAATAAGGAAGATTCTCAAGGAGTTGTTGTGTGTGACCCTCTATGCCCTTACCTCAATAGCAGTGAATAATATCCACTGACCTAGAGCGGGGTCTAGCAACCCATCGAGGCCCCTATAGAGATAAGGCAAAGTCAAAGAAATGATTGCCTTCCTACAAACACGGTTCGTGTAATATAATCTCTTCTTCATCAATATCTCAATAAAGTATAATGCATACTATTTTCATCATTCTTTATTTTTCTTTATTTTTTTTGTTGATTTGTCCGGATGGTCTTACCTTCCACTACCATGGACATGGATTAAATGAAGGTGCAACCATTCTAATCAACCAGGCCCAAGATATCTCTTCCCAAACTTAGAATAGATAAATCCTTTCTCGATCATTCAATCAATGACATGCCATTAATTACATACCCAATACAAACTACCTCACCATGACTTTTTCACCATGGTTTTTTCCTTACATAAAATGTACGTAATTAAATGACATCCATTAACAATTATCTCAAGTCTAAAGACCATTACACATGTTCATAGATAGGAATGACCAATGACACCTAAAACATGTGGTGTTCCTATTATGCGGGTCTGTCCTCATGATATAAACTACTAGAGATCATCATGTGTGAACTTAATGAGAAGAAGTCTCAATGATTATGAGCCCCAGCACCTAATGGTCACACATCATCTGTGTCCTTTCAAAATGATGTAACTGGACCATAGGATGTTACTTTAAGATTACTATCATGGAATCTCAGGGTTCTCATTATAGTCTGGGATCTACTATAACCCTTTGATGCGAAAGGTAATCTAAGGACATTTTCATAAATAAAGTGGATGCAGAAGTATCTACACTATTATGGAAAGATAAACACATGTATTATAAAAAACTAAATACATGTAGCGGTAATCAAAGTACAAAACAAGTTAGGTCTAGGGATCCCACATTCAACACCTACTATACATTAAACTGCCTCTACATTGTGAGAGAAGTCACTTATATTACTTATTTTTCACACCAATCATAGCTGACATGAGATTAGGAATAGTGGTAAGGTCTTTCCACGCACAAAAAAATAGTAATGGTACATGACAATCCCATTACCTTGAAAGAAAAATTAAATAATTCTCCTCTCCTTGCATATGGACCAATCCTATACAGGGAGACTTCTAGAACTACATGAGGCTTGATTCATTCCCTCATAGGGTATTCCGTGATGATCAGATTCTACATCATAGTCTAGATGCTATTAAAAAAATACCCCTCCCTATTTACAGCTCATACTGGTATAGAGAATAGACTTCTAGAACTATGTGTGGCTTGATTCCTTCCCTTCTAGGATATATAGTGAAACTAGTATTCTATATCTTGGTCCAACCTCCATTAAAAAAAATTCCCCTCCCTATTCATGGGTTATACCGGTATTGGGAGAAGGATTCTAGAACTATGTGTGGTTTTATTCCTGCCCTCACATGATACATAGTGATGCCCATATTCTATATCCTGGTCCTATCACCATTCAAAAAAAATTCCCCTCCCTATGCATGGATCTGAACGGTATTGGGATAAGACTTCTAGAACTACGTGTGGCTTGATTACTACCCGCACAAGATATGTAGTGACGCCCAGATTCTACATCCTAGCCGAATCACCATTCAAAAAGAATTCCCCAATCTCTTGCACATAAAATTAAAATCAATGAAGAAGATTCCAAACCATGATTCCTACAGTAAGGATTTGTAAGAATATCATGTCCCCCTACATATGAGTTAGATCAGTATAGGGGAACCCATACCTTACAACTAATCATGATCTATACATTTCTTACATACCCGGATACCCCCTTTTCCATCCATCAAACTCCATGTCCTGGGAAATCTCATATCCCCATAACCATCCATGGTCATTTAAAATGGAAGACTAGTTTTATTAGGAAACCTTTGTTTGACTATGAACATAATAACCTAGAGGATCTGCATAAGTTTCCCAAAAAAGGGTCTATTAACCATAGGAAAATTGGTCCTCAAGAGAGGTTTTTACTATATCCAAACACCCATTAGCCCCCAAGCTCCATATCATTTCTCCTGATCCAAAGGCCCCTAAAATCATGGTTTACACTTTCCTTCCCCACTCACTTATGGGGCATGACAGAATATAATGGCCCGATTATCCCATAGATACTCATGTTTTTTATGACAATACATCTTCACTGCATGACAAAAAACTACATGGCACCTATGTCCACTTCACATGACATTAAACTATATAGTAATTGTTCTAATAGCATGATGTTAAAATACATGATAAAATTATTTCATTGTATGATGTTAAAGCTATACAACATCACCCGAATATAAAATTATCCTTTCCCTGATTACACCATCCTTATATGGTAGATTAGATTCTTTCCACCTTTTGTTTCTCACAACGAGCACAACTCATGTGGGTTTAGGGACCTCGGTAGGGGATTACCCAAAAATACATGAAAAATCAATTAATGATAGTTGGTCCTAGAAGCATGACCTTAAATGGTATACTAAAGTTATCCCCTCTATGTTAGGAAACCAAGGTCCTAGCTGTATGATGTTAAACTGCAAGGTATTTCAAGAACTATGTTTGTCTTGATTCCCGTCCACATAAGATACGTAGTGACACTGGAATAAAAAATTCCAGAATCATCCATGACCTTCAAAGGAAACAAATATAGCCAAAATTACCCCACTTCCCATGTATGTACTAGACCTAGGTATGGAGTCTAATTTCAGGGCACCCAAATCATCAAAACTGGGTTTAGCTTCAATAAAGGAATTGAAATTCCCTGCCCTATGTACGAGTCAGATCTATGTAGGGAAATCTTCAATTATGTGGGTAAACATGGCCTGAAAATTTCTAATATATTTAGACACATTCTTTCCATCCATCAAATTCCATGCTTTGAGTAATCCAAGATCTTCACAAACCTCCCCGATCATCAGAAATGGAAGACCATTTTCCTAGGTACACCTTTGTTTGACTATGCACACAATGCCCCGATGAATCTGTATAAGTTTCCCACAAAAAAGGGTTTTTCAACCAAAGGAAAATTCATCCTTATTAGAGGCTCTTCCTACCTTCATTCACCCAACAACTTCCAATCCCCGCACCATTCCTCCCATTCTGAAATCCCTCAAAACCATGGTTTACACTTTCCTTCCTACCCCATCTTGGACATGTTGGGATATCCCAGTATGGTTATCCTCTAGTTACTTGGGGATTCTATATCAATGTCTTAACCACATGAAATTAAAACTTCATGATGGTTAATACCCATTTTCACCCTTGGGTCCTGACACGTCAAATAATATATTTCACCCCAGGTTCTTGTGTGTGAAATAACTCCACACCTAAAAGTTTGGTATGCGTTTCACCTCATTGGTGAACTCTTATGTAAGACAAAAATTCCCAATTCATATGCATGAACCAGATAATCATATGGACAAACATTAAACCTTAAAATACTTATATCCAGATTGATTCCTATCATCATAGGATACACTGGATGCCCAAATCTCGTATCTTGGGACTATCCACAAAACAAATTTCCTCCTTTCCTGCATAAGGGTTAGACTCATGTAGAGAACCTCTTCACAACTATATGGAAAGAATTAATACACCCATTTCTATTAAATCATAACATGAAGTGACCCCTTTATTGTTTAGGAACCCCCCTTAAAAACCATACTCTGTGTTTAGAAAAATCTCAGATCCCCATAACCATCCATGGACATCGGAAATGGAAGACCACTGTCCTGAGGGAACCTTTGTTTGACTATGAACAAAATACCCCAACGACTCTTCATAAGTTTTCCACAAAAAAATCCTATCAACCAAAGGAAAATTATCCCTCAGGAGAGGTTTTTCTACCACTTTTCATCCATATGATGTTAACATCTCACCTCACTCTTGGTTTCAGAAACCCCTGGATTATAGTTTACATCCTTTCTACCCTCTCATACTTAAACATGATAGAACATTTATAGTCATACTACCATGTAAAGGATGATCCATTTACCCCCTTTTTGGTTATAATATGTCTAAATTAAATCATAAGTCTCAAATGTCTTGGTTGTATGATGTTAAACTGCACCACTCTTCATCCCTCCTTTACACTAGTCAAATCCATGCAGGAGTGACATTACCATTCAAAGCCAATGAAATTACTCCTATTACTTCTAGAAATCATTCCCTAAATAGGACACTCACTATGTCCTTCAACTATAAAATTAATTCAAATTCCCATAAAATTTTATTGCCATAGGAAATGGATAGTCAGTGTCCTGAGGGAACCTTTGTTTGACTATGTGAAAAATTCCCCAGCGGATCTTCTTAATTTTCCCACAGAAAAGGCTTGTCAACCAAAGGAAAATTCATCCTCAGGAGAGGATTTTCCTATTTTTGTATGCCCCATGGATTCCAAGCCCCATATAATATCCTATATATAGAAACCATAAAATGAGATTCAAGAAAAATCCCTCAGGTACGTCTAAAAGATATTGGGACATCCTCAGTCAATAAATCCTAAATTGGGTCCCTTACTTTAAAGATCATGTTCAAAACTATTCAACCTAAAACATCAGTCTCAATCAAAGGTTTTTGAACTAAAATATTAGTAATTATAGTCTAGTTTATAATAATTTTAATTTCCTATTAAAAATAGATGAAACTCATCAGCATAAAAACTTGCAAAGGGCACCCTAAACAATAGTCGAGTACCATCTTACTAAACCTACGCTTTGTATGATTTAAGAAAAATATCAAGCAATAAAAATATAAAGAGACACAAATCTTGTTAGGTCGAAAACCAACAAATGGTGGACTACAAAAAAGTCATGTTATTTCAACTAAGCCCAAATCAAATCAAGTTTAGGAAAACGTTAGGGTGATAACAAAAAAGATGAATAGTTTGTAGGGTTTTCCATATAGCCCTGTAAATAGTCAAACTATGCTCACTGAGTCCCCTGGATAAAAAAACTATAGCATTATTTGATTATTTTAATTCAATTATATGATATCATTATTCATATCGATATCCAGTGAAAGATTATCGTTCGAAATGTAGTAAATTACAATTGATTGAAATTGTAGGAAAACATGTAGAAGAAATGATAAATATTAAGAAAGTTTCCATTATATTGAATGGGAATGGGGGGACATCCAAAATATGGTGTCTCTCCCTAATGTTAAAACAAAGATGGCATATGATAACTCAAAAGATTACAATTATGATTGAATGACTCTTTTTATTATATTGATAACCACCTAATGCGGGCCATCAAGGGTTTAGTACCCCCTATTTCTGGTATATAACCCTTTATTTGTGTTTTTATGGATATAAAGTATAATAGGAAAGGTTTTTAGAGTATTTTCATCTTTTAGTAAGTTTTTGGAGCTATAGGAGAGGCACATGGGCTACACATGGTTTATCTAAACTGTGCAAACATCCAAGTAGAAACCGTACGAAATGGCATGTTTAAGGTAGATAGCTTTAACCCAGTGTGCGCATGGTTAAGGAGACCGTAAAAGGAGGTCGTGCAAGGGTCTTTTAAGGTAACATCTAATGGACAGTTAGCACATGATTTATCTAACCATGTGAACTAACCGTGCACATGGTTTAAATGAGATCCTAAAAAAGTGGATCTCATACATTTTTTCCTCTAAGTGGATCTTTTTTACTCTTAAGAGGCCATAACTTTGGATTTATCTTCCTTAAAGGTAGAATAACCTCTCCCAAGAAATTTGGAGTCAATAAAAACGATTCCCTTGGTGTTTCGAACCCAGATTCTTGAGGTATGTGATTTTTATCCTTCGTTCTCGATCAGTTTCTTAGATCTACTTAGATATACTTCTCCTATCTTCTTGGTTTCTCAGATCTACACTTGTTATGGGAATATATCTGAGTGTGTATGACAAATAAGTTTATATTTGATCTTTATATTTTTGGGAGAAGAGATCTAAGGAGGTTCTGTGAAGAATCGACCTGGTTTTCTTAAGAGTTCTTCATCCATTGTTAGGTTTCGTCAAACAATTTTAGGTAAGTGGATTCTCTCTCAACCCCACTTAGTAGAATTGATGGGAATTCTTTAAAATTGAATATATTTTTTTAATTTTTTGTGATTTGGCTATTTATCAATCGTTGGAAACCATTATTTGTGATGGTTTGGCAACTTGGGGAAATCTGGGAAATTGGGTGTTTTTAATAAAGTGATTTTGTTCTTGGTTTTAAAATTTGGATTTTAAAATGGGGATTTTCTATAATTGTGGCACATGGATTTGATTATATGTTTTCAATAAAAATGGGATGCTTTATTGAAACAAAATGGTTGTTTTGAAATTGGTTTTTTTTGTTTTCAATAAAAGTACAGATTTATTGAAATGGTTTGAAATGGTTATTTGGAATGGTTTTGGCATACATTGGGTTTTGTGTGAGTTCATGTTCGGTGTACCCCTAAATAAGGGATATGTACCATTGGGGTATAAGGTTCATGACCCTTGATTGGGGGCATGTGGCATTGGGATAGAAGGTAATTGGATGAGAAACTGCTCATGAGTATGGAACTGTCGAACAAAGCATGCATGTGTGCGTGTGTTGTGAACTATAAAATGGGTATTCCAAAATGATAATAAGAATTTGTTTTTAATCTTGAATTAGTTATTTTTCTAGATAAATAAATTTCTGAAAATTGGTTTCATTTATTTTTTTTCACTTGGTTTTAAATGGTTTTTTTGAACTTGTTTATATTTCATTATAAACTATTTTGTAGAATTATTTTATATAAATAGTTTTATATAAATGTTGATAACCTTTCTATCATAGTGGTGTGAGAAGGGAATTCATTGGGAAAAAACTACTGAGTGATATACTCACCCCTTCTTTGGCACTTTGGTTATTTTTTAGATTCTACCTTCTAGGACTTGGGAAAAGGTAAAGTATCACACTTCTTTAGCACCATGTCATGATACTTTGGACTACTTGATGATGTTGGAGCATGGATCTTGTAGAGAATAGAGTCCTGTTTTCTTCTTGGAGTTTATTCATTATCTTCCCACTATTTACTTTGATGTTGGTTTGTCTTCCACTATAGCATACCTTGGTTGGTTGTTTTAAAGAGAATGATTTGAAATGTCTTAGTTTATTTCATACTTCATATAGTGTGTTGTTTGTGTATGGTTTGTTGGGTTTTTGTTTTTAGACATTAAAGGTTAAATCATCCCCCACTTTATTTGAAACCCTTTGGTATTTATTTCCAGCCTTTGGCATCTTGGGGATGTCACTTAAGGCCAAGTAATGACTCGTTGTACTCTCGATACAATGATAATTAGTGGGTTATTACAAATGGTGTCATCTTTTTTGGTCCTTGTCAAAAAAGTATCCATAAATGTTCTTGGTCTTAGAGTTGGAATTATTTCATTTCTATTCCTTGGGTTAGAATCTTTGAAAGGATTAGGATCGTCAGAACTTGAAATGTATATCATAAAAGGACATATCTAACCCATTTTTGATGAACTTCAAGTTACCAGGGAGTTGGATAAATAAGTGTTTGGAGACACTTCTAGGATTTTGAAACCTCATGGTCATGGGTTTAGACAATGAGACGATCATGACATGCATTTTAAAGAAATGAATTCCCACTATGAGTGAATACATCATTTCGAAGAATGATTCATTTTGTAAAAAAGTGCTGATTTTTTGAGAAAGTATGGAATTTTTTTTCAAATAAAATATTTTGAAAAAGGAAATTATTATGATATTTTGAAAATGTTTTAATTTTCAAAAATCAAGTTTAAGGTTTTCAAAAATGGCTGAACATGGAAAAAGGTTGTTTGTGGAAAACAATTTTGTGATAGTTTATGCGATAAAATTTCAAATGCTAAGCCATCAGTTTCTAGAGAGTGAGATTGAAGGAGTTTGTTGTTGGTTTAGAAAATGGAACTTGGTAGGAATCATTGAAACCAACCCAAATAAGATACAGAGAATGTGGTTACACCTAAACCACGAGTTAACCAAGAGCTAGTTCAAATTATTGTCCAAGATTTTCAATCTGTGGATATGAGGAACTAGAGGAATGAACCAAGGCATGTGGATCATAACATCTAGTTCATGAAGCATAATCCACGTAACTTCTTTGGTGATGCTGAAACCAAAAAAGAAGAAGTGTGGTTGAGTAGGATGAATCGTATCTTTGATTTCATCAGCACACCATCAGAGCTCAAAGTCAAGATAGTGACTTATATGATCAAGGATCTTGAACACTAGTGGTGGGATTTAGCAGTGCAGGCTAAATTATATGAAGGCCTTACAAGGGAGGATTTTGACGAATTGTTCAACAAAAAATTATATCCTCATACATTCAAAATCTAGAAAATGACAGAATTATTTAGACTGAAGTAGTATAATATCTATGTCATGGAATATGTGGCTAAATTCATGAATTTATTGCATTTTTTACCAGAAGATACAACAAGTGCATCTTTTAAAGGCACACATCTTAAAATTGGGGCTAATTCAAGAGATTTTATCAGAGATTATGGTACTCTGTATTACGAATTATACAGATATGGTGAACAAAGCAACTGTGGATGAACGTGATATCTTAGGATCTATGGGAGGAGGTATGATGAATCCTATAGGGAATGGTGGGAACTCAAATATTGGGAGTAAGAGGAAAAGGGACACCTATTTCCAAGGTGGAAGTGGAAATAAGAATTAAACAGTTGGATCAGTGAACCTTCCTCCATGACCCAAGAGTAAATCATGTTGTTTTTAATGTGGTTCGCTTGACCGCATAAAGTGAGAGTGTATGACACAACCTATAGAATGTCATAAATACAAGCCGAAGGGTTGTCTTTAGTGTTATTGTAATAGTTCTCCAATGTCAGGTGATCAAGAAACTTCTTAGGCATCGCAAGCATCATATGCTTTGATAGGGAGAGGACAACAAAATCAGTATCGTAAGAAGAGTAGAGATATCCATGGTGATTCTAGAAATACCATGACTCCTCAACTAGGGAAATCTCAGCAATTAAAGAAGGAGAATAGTGCAGTGATGAAGCAATTTTATGGAGCTGACTAGATGATTGTCGATGATCAGGGTAGACCATCTACAGTGAGAAGTATGATTATTTTTAATTCTACCTTTGTGGAAGTGATGTTTGATACCATTGCATCACATTCCTTCATTGATTCTCGTGTTGTTTGTTTGATATGTTTAAAACTGGAGATGATGCCTTCTGTTTTAAAATTGAAAACTCCCCTTGGTGAAAGAGAATGTCAAGCCTTTGTGTGTAGAGCATGTACTATAACTGTTGATGGAGTTTAGCTGAAACGAAGTTTCTTATTCTTGGACATGGATGTATATGATGTAATCCTAGGTATGGATTGGTTGATAATGTTCAAGGTTCACATTGACTGTTATAGGAGAAGCGTTAGTTTCATTACTGAGGACGACATTGGGCATCTCTTCAGAGGAGAGATAATGGTAAATAAAAGTGAAAAGAGCTTGTTGGAATCAATAGTGGGAATGATCTATTACCAGTTGGCATAATTTTCTTTGTAATCCATGGAAGAGATTAAGGATTTCAGCTTTCCTATAGTTGTGGATAAATTTCTAGATGTATTTCCCAAAAACTTCTCAGATTTATCACCTATAAGGGAAGTCTAGTTTATGATTGATCTCTTTCTGGGGACCAGTCTTATTTCCATTCTGTCTTATAGGATGGAACAAACAGAGTTAATGGAATTGAAAGTGTAGTTGGAAGAGATGGAGAGAAAGTATTTTATTCGGCCAAGTATGTCTCCATGGGAATCACCAGTCTTGTTCGTGAGGAAAGCATATAGAACTCTTTGGCTGTTCGTTGATTATCATAAGCTGAACCACGTTACGATAAAGAACAGGTACCTACTTCCATGCATTGATGATATTTTAGATCAATTAAGGGGATATCAGTGGTTCTCCAATATTAAATTACGATTAATTTGTCACCAATTGCATGTTTGAAAGGAATATATTCCAAATACAGCTTTTAGAAGCAGATATGGACACTACGAATATGTAGTCATGCCTTTCGGTCTGAAGAATGCACCGATGATCTTCATGGATTTAATGAATCAGATATTTCAGTGATATATATATATATATATATTGTTTTTATATAGTGTTTGTGGATGAAATATTGTTGTATTCAAAGGCAAGATCTGACCATGAGAAACACTTGGCAAAAGTGTTGAGAATCTTGTGAGATCACCATTTTTATGATAAACTATCAAAGTGTGATTTTTGGATGCAAGAGGTACACTTTATGGGACATGTGATTTCTGAAAAAAAGGTGTTTCAGTGGACCCTGAAAAGATAGAAGCTATTATATCATGGAAACCACTGAAGAATTTCTTTGAGATATGAATTTTTCTTGTTCTAGATGGCTACTACTGACACTTTGTGTGTGAATTATCATGACTATCCTTACCAATGACTACTCTAACAAAGAATAATTCCTCATTATGATGGACATAGGAATTCTAGAAGTTTTCCAAGAGCTTAAAGTTCATCTTACATCAACACAAATCTTTATTTTTCCAGAATTAGGATAGGGGTATGTGGTGTACTGTGATGCTTCAAGATTAGGGTTGGGCTGTGTTCTCATGCATGGAGACCATGTGGCTGCTTATGGTTCAAGGCAGTTGATGGTGCATGTGAAGAATTAACCAAGACACGATTTGGAGTTAGCTACCATGGTACATGCTTTGAAAACTCAGAGACATTATATATTTGGTGAAAAATTCACTATGTTTATGGATCATAAAATCTTGAAACACATTTTCTCATAGAGATATTTGAATATGAGGAAAAGGAGATGGATGGAGTATCTCCAGATGGTTGACTATGACTTTATGTATACACCAAGAAAAGGGAATTCAATTGTGGATACATTGAGTAGAAATTCATATGCTTAGTTGGTAAAATAAGCTTAAGATGAATGGAAGTTGATGTCGGTCCTAGCCAACATGCTTGTGAAATGTGAAGACTGGGGTGATGTTGTGATTTTCTTTTCATTTATGGTTATTTATAATTTGGTAAATATGGTTAAAGAGACACAAAAATATGATGCAAAAAGCCTAATTATGAGTTCAAAACTCAATGGTGGGGAGACCATTGAGGGCTAGAAACTTGATGGAAATTTAGTTTTGTGTTTTAGAGATCGTATGGTTGTACCTATGGATTTTAAATAACAACTCCTTAATTCTTACCACCATTCAAGATGGTATGTACATCCAGGAACACAAAAGATGTATAAGTCCTTGAAGGTGCAGTTTTGGTGGAGTGGAATGAAAAGGAAGGTGGCTGAGTTTGTCTCTTGGTGCTTAACTTGTCAGCTGGTTAAAGTCGAGCATCATAAACCTATAGATATGTTGCAGTATTTAACAATTCTAGTGTGGAAATGGGAGAAGATAATAATGGATTTTGTTATAGTTCTTCCAATAATGATTTGGAAACACGATTACATATGGGTGATAGTGGATCAGCATACCAATTCACCCCATTTCATCTCTATTTGTGAAACTCATATGGTGGGGGATGTATCCAAAATTTATATCCAAGAATTGGTAAAGAGACATGGAATACTAGTTTTCATCATGTCAGATAGAGATCTAAGATTCACATCTCATTTCTGGAAATACATAAAGAAATCCCTTGGGACTCAGTTGACTATGAACATGACATATCATCCTCCGACAGATGACTAGTTTGAGCAGATGATACAAATGTTTGAATACTTTTTGTGGGATTGTGTAACAGATTTTGGTGGATCATGGGAGGATCACTTACCCTTAATGGATTTATTATATAATAACATCTATTAGGCCTCAATACATATTGATCTGTTTGAAGCATTGTATGAGAGTCCTTGTTGTTCTCCACTATGCTGGGTAGAAATAGGTGAAACTTCACTAGTTGGGATGAGCCTTGTCCAAGTAACAACGGAGAAGATACAGTTAATCATAAAGAGGATGGAGACTACTTAGAGTCATTAAAAATCTTATGCGGGTCATTGTCGAAGGCCATTGTTGTTTTCTGTGAGTGATCATGTGTTCTTAAGGATCTCTCCAAGACTTTGACATAGTCGTTTTGGGAAACTGGTCAAGTTATCACCTAGATACATTGGCCCTTTTGAGATAATATAATGGTTCAGAGAGGTGTCATATCAGTAGGAATTACCACCACAGTTCAGCTTGGTGCATAATGTGTTCTATGTATCTCAGTTGAAGAAGTATCAGCTTGATCCTGACCATCTGATCAGATGGGATCACATTGACCAAGAGCCAGATGCTTCGTTGATACATATCTTGGTATGGATTGTGGATAGGTAATAGAAAGTATTGTGTGAAAAAATCATTGGTTTTGTGTGGGTTTTATAGCAGCATGGTCATATTTATAATGAAACTTGGGAACATGAGAAGCAAATGAAGGAAAAATATCCAGAACTCTTTTAGGGCAGTAAGGGTTTTCTAATTTCTGAGGACGAAAAGACCGATGGTGGGGAAAATTTAATACCCCTATTTTCTGGTACGTAACCCTTTATTTGTATTTTTATGGATATAAAGTATAAGAGGGATGGTTTCTAGTGTTTGGTGATCTTTCAGTAAGTTTTGGGGGCTAGAGGAGAGGCACATGGGCTACACACGGTTTATCCAAACCATGTGGAAATTCTAGTATAAATCGTGAAAAATGGAATGTTTGAGGTAGAGAGCTTCAGAAAAGTGTATGAATGGTTAAGAAGACTGTGCGAGGAGTTCATGCGAGGGTCTTCTAAGATAGTATCTAAGACACGATTAGCGCACAATTTGTCTAACCATGCACATGGTTTAAATGGGATCCTAAAAAAGTGGATCTCACACATTTTTGCCTCTAAGTGGCTCGTTTTTTCTTGTAATCATCCATAACTCAGGATTTCTATTCTTTGAAGGTATAATAACCTCTCCCAAGTGATTTGGAGTTAATCCAAATTCTTCCCTTGGTGTTTCATACCTGGATTCTTGAGGTATGCGATCGTTGTCCTTCATTCTTGATCGGTTTCTTAGATCTACATAGATCTAATTCTCTCCTCTTATTGGTTTCTCAGATATACAGCCTTTATGGGTATATCTATGAGTGTGGAATGCAAATAAGTTGATATTTAGTCTTTATTTTGCTTATAAAATAGATATAAGGTGGTTCCGTGAAGAATCAACTTGGTTTTCTTAAGCGTTCTTCATCCTTTGTCAGGTTTCATCAAAATCTTTAAGGTAGGTAGATTCTCTCTTGACTCTACTTAGTAGAACTGATGGGAAAGCTTTAAAATTGAATATATTTTGTTTAATTAGATGTGATTTGGCTATTTAGTAATCATTGGAAACCCTTCTTTGTGATGGTTTGGCAACATGGGGAAATCTGGGAAATTAGGTGTTTTGAATAAAGTTCTTTTGTTATTGGTTTTAAAATATGGATTTTAAAAAGGGGATTTTCTGGAATTGTGGTACATGTATTTGATTAGATTTTTTCAATAAAAATGAGATTATTTATTAAAATTAAATCATAGTTTTGAAATGTAGGGACTCAGGTTTTGGCCCTGTCAGATTTTGGAATATTCCTATGAATAATTCCAGAGCTAGGCGCGAAGACGGCGTGTGATTCCGGGGCCTGGTGTGCCCAGAATTAATTTTATAAAAATATTAAGTATTTTTATACTATGCATGTGGAAGGGGTGTGTTATCTCCTAAACGGTAGCTCAGAACTGGAATCTTAGGGCACGATTGCGTCTGGAGCATGTCGTTTACCCTAGGCGGGGTGTAAACCTTGCGGGCGCGAGCCTGCTATGAGAAAAACCTCCAGGGGTGTTTCTGTAAATAAATTAAAAGGTTTATTTATGAGAATTGGCTCAAATAAATCCTGAATGGAGTCTCAGATCTCAATTCTGAGTGCGCCATTGCGTTCATAACGTCGTGTTTACCCTAGGAATGACATAATTTTAGTTGGCGCTGGGTGCCAGGTTGGAGGCGTGTTGGCGGGGGTTAAAATGAAGTTTTTATTAAAAAAATAATAATAATAAAAATAAACCCCCATTGTTCTACATTGAAACCCAAGGAGGAACCTCTCCTTCCTCCTCTGTTTCACCGGTGATCTGCCAAATAGAGCAAACAAAGCACCCATGAGCTCGAATTCTGACGGCGGACGCTCTAGGATCGTGCAACGAAAGCTTTGGAGCGCGGATCTAAGCCAGAACGTCGGTGTTTCGCCTGCGAGGTAGGTGTTTTGAGTTTTAAAATCCTAGATACCGTTTATGAATTGTTTTTCATCAAATAATAATAAGTATTGTGTAGTTTGGGTCCCGATCTTTCTGAAACATGTTACGGATCTGAATATGGAGCACCGGGGTGCTCCTGGTGGCTCCCGGAAGTTTTCCGGCAGAAAACCCGGTTTTCTGGTGGCGAGGGTGGAAACCATGGTGGATTCTAGTCATGTGGCATTGGCGCGGCAGCGGTGTGGAGATTTCCAATGGTGGAACGGTGTAATCCGATGGCGGCTCCGCAGTTTTTGGCGGCAGCGCGGCCGTTTCCAGCAGCGGCATGATGGTTTCCAACGAGGCAGGCGGTGGTCTGGCCAGGTTTTTTCAGGGGTTCTTTAAACCCCTATAACTTACAAACCGGAAGTCTGATTTGAGAGAAATTTGTGGAAACAAAAATCATGGATCGAGACAGACCTCTTTAGATTCTTTAGGGAATTTTTTGAGTCGGTTTTTTGGCCCAACGCCACAAAACGTTGAAAATAATAATAATATTTTATTATTTTCAACTTCGATCCGCCATAACTCCTGCACGAAGTGTCCAAATGATGTGTTGTCAGTGGTGTTGAGACCCTAATGGTATGATTAACTTTTCAAGATATTTTTTTGGTGTTAAGAATGAGAAGAGGATGTGGGCCCCACAAGGCCGGGTTTCGGCATTTACGAAGAAACGTGACTTTACCACCGGGTGTCGGTTTTGGACGAACGAGTAGCTGATCCCGTGTGTTTTTCCAAGGGGATCGAAATGGTCTGATTTGCTTGACATGTTTCAGGATCATGGTGTGGGAACCACCTGGGATGGCTATGGTGAGTAGTTTCTTTTTCACCGGGTGTCCGTTTTGGACGATCGAGTAGTCAATCTCATGTGTTTCACCAGGTGTTTGTTGGAGAACTAGTTGGCATGGGAAACCCATTTGAGAGTCCAATTTATTTCCTTATACTTATGGATTTTCAAGGAAAAAAAGTTCTAAGCTGGGGAGGATGTATCGACTCGGATTTTGGCCCTGTCAGACTTTGTAATATTCCTATGAATAATTCTAGAGCTAGGCATGAAGACGACGTTCCATTCCGAGACCCGGTGTGTCCAGAATTAATTTTATTAAAATATTAAGTATTTTTATACTATGAATGTGGATGGGGTGTGATATCTCCTAAACATTAGCTCAGAATGGGAATCTGAGGGCACAGTTGCGTCTGGAGCGTGCTGTTTATCCTAGGCGGGGTGTAAACTTTGAGGGTGCGGGCCTGCTGTGAGAAAAGCCACCTGGGGAATTTCTGTGAATAAATTAAAAAGTTTATTTATGAGCGTCGGCTCAAATAACTCATGAACTTAGTCTCAGATCACAATTATGATTTCTCCATTGCGTTCAAAGCACCATTTTTACCCTAGGCACGACATAATTTTAGTCGGCGCCGGGTGCCGGGTCGGAGGCGTGTTGGCAGGGGTTAAAATGAAATTTTCATTAAAAATAATAATAATAACAAATATCAACCCCCACCCACCTTGTTCTATATTTTGAACCAAGTATTAGCCTCTCCTTCCTTCTTTGTTTTGTCGGTGATCTGCCAAATCGAGCAAATGAAGCGCCCACGAGCTCGGATTCCGACGACGGACGCTCTAGGATCGTGCAACGGAAGCTTTGGAGCACAGATCTAAGCCAGAACGTCGGCGTTTCACCCGCGAGGTAGGCAGTTTGAGTTTTCAAATCCCAGATCCTATTTATACTTTGTTTTTTTTTAAATCATAATAAGGATTGTGTAGTTCAGGTCCCAAGCTTTCTGAAACATGTTACGAATCTGAATTTGGACCACCGGGGTGCTCCCGGTGGCTCCCGGAAGTTTTCTGGTGGAAAATCCAGTTTTACAGCAGCAAGGGAGGCAGCCAAGGAGGATTCTAGTGAAGTGGTGGTGGCGCGGCAATTTGCGGTGGTAGCGCGGCGGAATCCGGTGGCGGTGCGGCGGTGGCGCGGTGGTTTCCGGTGAGGCAGGCGTTGGTCCGGCCAGGTTTTTCTGGGGGTTCTTTAAACCCCTATAACTCACAAACCGGAAGTCCGATTTGAGAGACATTTGCAGCAATGCGAATCTTGAATCGAGATGGACCTCTTGAGATTATTTAGGGAATTTTGTGTGACAGGTTTTTGGCCCGACTCCATGAAACGTTGAAAATAATAATAATATTTTATTGTTTTCAACTTCGATCCTCCATAACTCCTTCATGGAGTGTCCAAATGCTGTGTAGTTAGTGGTGTTGAGACCCTGATGGTACGACGGAATTTTCAAGATAGTTTCTGGGTGTTGGGAATGAGAACATGGTGTGGGCCTCATGAGGCTTGGTTTTGGCATTTACGGAGAAACATGACTTTTCCACCGGGTGTCTGTTTTGGACGAACGAGTAGTCGATCCCGTGTGTTTTTCCGAGGGGATCGCAATGGTGTGATCCTCTTGAAATGTTTTGGAATCATGGTGTGGGCCCCACCAATGCTATCTATATTGAGTAGTACCATTTTCACCGGGTTTCCGTTTTGGACGATCGAGTAGTCGATATCGTGTGTTTTTTCGAGGGGATCGCAGTGGTATGATCGGCTTGATGAGTTTCAGGATTGTAGTGTGGGCCTCACATGGGCTAACTATGGTGAATAGTTCCTTTTTCACCGGTTTTCCTTTTTGGGCTAGTAAACAGCCTGTCCTGTGTGTTTTTCCACGTGGATCGCGATGGTGGCCTTGGTATCATCCTTAGAGGTGCGCGGTGTGGCATTGTGGTGATTCGCTCAGGTTAGCGATGTTTAGACCAGCAGTGGTTGAGGGTACTCCCTTGGTTCATTCCAATGAGGGTTCGCACGACATCACAAACTTAGTATAGGTTTGTGATCCTCTCGATGGGAAGTTTAATCTATTATATTTGTGGCATCTCTCCGGTGGGCCCGGTGCTGGATCCTCTAGCATTGTTTCCCTAGATCGGGTTCTTGGTATCGATGTGACTACTTATCCACTGGCGGTGATCCCCTATCTAGAAGGTTAACCCCATAGGGTTTGTGGCATCATTAGTAATATGATCCCCTACACAGTGGGCCATGCTCAATAGGGTTGTGGCATCATCGGGCATACGATCCCTTACTCAGCATGAGGATTATATTAGGGTTTGCGGTATTGTTGGTTATATGATCCCCTACTCAGCGCATGGTTTCTGTAGGGTTGTGGCAATGTTAGTTCGATCCCCTATAGTGTGAGATGTACTAGATAGTGTTTCGGTATTGTCATGACCATCGTGACATGGGTGATGATCCTCTATCTGAGTGACGTGTTTTTGTCGAATGACAGATCGGGTTGTGGTATCCCCCAGTGGACCCTGGGAGTCATCCCCTATCTGTGAGATCTTAATATAATGATGTGGGTTATGGTATCCCCTAGTAGAACCTAGGAGAGATCCCCTATCTGAGGAGTTTGGTGTTTATGTTGTTTCAGCGAGGTTTCTTCAATGATGATATCCGATGAGCGTGATCTCTCGGGTGAGCGTCTGAGATGTTTGTGTGGGACCCGATGGAGTGTATCCCTCGAACAAGTGTCATTTGGGATTATAGTGATCTTGGAGTGTTCTCTCCTAGTTTTGAACCGTTTCTGGTGATGAGTTTGGTACCTCACGTGGCTTGGTGCATGAGTTGAGTATATCTAGATGTTTTTTTGGTATATGTAAGAGCGTATATATGAGTGGATGTTCATGGTATATGTATGGGTGTATACCTAGGAATATGTTCGAGATATATGTTTGGGTGTATACCTGAGTGGATGTTCAAGGTATATGTATGGGAATACACCTGGATTGAGCTGACTAGTTGTGTTTAGCCAAGGATGGTCATGAGATGGAGTTTCTCTCTCGTCTAGGTTCCCTCTAGCTAGGATTAGCGTACTAATGCCTTTCAGTTGCTCTCTTTTTTTTGGGTTTTTGGGGTGCCTACTAAGTATTTTATACTCACCCCTGCATGGGCTTTTACCACACATGTTTGTATCTTTTGTAGACCACAGGCCTTTCAACGGAGTCCTAGGAGGACCCGGAGCAGGAAAAGTTGAGTGAGCAGGACTGACTATGGAGTCTTATCGAAGCTGTGCCGAGGAGCTTTCTGATGGTGCTTTTGGCAGCGTACCCCTTCTTCCGAGTAGGTTGGACACCTTTGTAGTTTTATTTTGGTGGGACCTATTTTTTCCTTTTGTACTTTTATTGCACTCTGGTTTGGGATAGATGTATACATGCATTTACTATTCAGTTTTATATATCTCTACACTGTTTCATGGAGGTGTATGTGTGTGCATGTGTACATGTACCCTAGGCCAGTGCCTCACTTGTGTGTGATAGCCTACTCGACACTAGTCACCAACCCCTGGCCTATTGAAGGCGGGCTTGGGGAATCATGACTCGAGCCCCATTGGGTCGGGTCGTGACATGAAATAGGTTTATTCCTTGGTTTTCAATAAAAGTACAATTTTATTGAAATGGTTTGAAATGGATATTTGGAATGGTTTTGGCATATATTGGGTTTTGTGTGAGTTCATGTTTGATGTGACCCTAAATAAGGTATGTGTATCATTGGGGTACAAGGTGCATGACCTTGGATTGGGGACATGTGTCATTGGGACACAAGGTAATTGGATGAGAGACTTCTCATGAGTATGGAACTGTTGAACGAAGCATGCATGTGTGTGTGTGTTGTGAACTATGGAATGGGTATGCCAAAATGATAATAAGAATTGGTTTTTAATCTTGGATTAGTTATTTTTTGGAAAAAATAACTTGTTGGAAATTGGTTTCATTTAGTTTTGTTTTCACTTGGTTGTAAATGGTTTTTGGAACTTGTTTATATTTCGTTATAAACTATTTTGTGGAATTCTTTTATATAAATGGTTTTATATAAATGTTTCTAACCTTTCTATACTACTTGTTTGAAAAGGAAAGTCATTGGATAAAACCTACTGAGTGATATAATCACCCCTATTTTAGCACTTTGGTGGTTTTTCAGATGCTACCTTCCGGGACTTGGTAAAAGGTAAAGTATCACACTTCTTTAGCACCATGTTGGGATACTTTAGACTACTTGATGATGTTGGAGCTTAGATGTTGTGGAGTATTGAGTCTTGTTTTTTTCATGGATTTTATTCGTTTTCTTTCCAATGTTTACTTTGATGTTGGTTTGTATTCCACTGTATCATACCATGGTTGGTTTTTTTAAAGAGAATGATTTGAAATGTATTAGTTTATTTCTTGCTTCATATAGTGAGATTTTTGGGGATGGTTTGTCGGGTTATTGTTTTTAGACATTAAAGGGTAAATCATCCCCCACTTTCTTTGAAACCCTTGGACATTTATTTCTAGACTTTGGTATCTTGGGGATGTTACGTAAGTCCAAGTAATGACTCGTTTTACTCTCAAGCCAATGAGAATTAGCGGTACCTTACAAAGGGCTTGTTCTAAGGTGGCCCTTTGTTTAGATTTAGCCTCGACTTCTAGATTCACTCATTTCACAATAGCCCTGAGATCACAACCTTTATATTTAATGGCCTTATAATTGGAACTTTTTGATGCCAGTTTCACCTTCATCTTGGCTATATGAGCCTCACACTCCCACAACTCTACCGTTCAAGCTATCACTTGGTAATAAGCATTTGGTTCATCAACTAATAGGTGGTGAAACTCTATAGTGATGTCCCTAAAGGAATTATTTTGATAATGTGAGGTATTGAACTAAATAAGTATTCCTTCACAAGAAACTAGATCCTCTCGATCCATGAAAATATGGTATTTGAGATAGTTTAGGTGTTGATAATCAAAGTTTACTAAACCCAAATTGATAAACAATCATCGAAGGGTTTCCTCCTCATCAGAAAAGTTCACTAGGGAAAATTTTGTGAAAGGGTATAGATTTGAAGTTATGACCATCTCTGCACAGATCTATGTTTCCTAATGGAATTGGGACTTTAGTTTTTTCCATCTACCATGATGGGCATGTAATCCGGAAGCTCCATCATGACAGATGGGGCCTCCCCTAGTTGAGTTTCCCAAGTAGGAGGAATTTATCGCTCTGTAGGTGGTTCAACCTCTGGAGATAAATGTGTAGGAATGGCTATAATTTTAGGAATATCTGGTGATGTCCTTCTCAGGCTGGATTCAGTAGGACCGAAGACCATGCCCTCCAGAAATGTGGGGTATGAGTCACTCTTCATTGGGATCATTTGTGCAGGTGAAGTCCCTTCAAAATGCTTGTGATTGCAAATATAATGAATTCTTATAGTATGATTGATGGAAGTTGTCACAAAAGACATAACTAGGATAGGAATGGAAGCAGTCAACAACCTCTAAACTTGGTGAATTGGCCTTTACAATACACCATTAAGATAGAAATCCACCCACAGTTGAGAATAATCTAATGATAAGTAAGTGGAGTCTGCTATGGGAGGAATTAGGAATTTCATACCAGAGTCACCCTGCATCATCATTAACCATAGTTGGAGAAGGATTACTGGATGAGATTCCCTCTTGACCTTGGTGACTGGGAGTACTGTGACTTGTTTCATGCATTTTAATTTCCTAGAGAACCTGTAAGGAGTGTACATTTCACAGATGGTTACTCTATTAATACGGGTAGTCAAAGTTAAATCCCACAACACAATAATGTAAGAAAATTCTTCTAAATAACTACTCCCATCATTCACCATTTTTTTATGATGAACAAAGTAGGGTGAAAAGGAAAATTGAGAAAAATCACTCAACAATCCAATCATGTTGTAAAAATCTTAGATTTTGGGATGGACCACATAAATACTAATTAAAGTCAGTTGGAAGTCAGAATGAGGAACCCTCACAGTATGTTGACACTCATAGAAGAAAAAACACTCTACTATCTAAACATATGAAAATTGAAATAGCCCACTAAGATGATGTAGGGGGCTTCCCACATGTATCTACCCCAACAATTCATATATATTTGAAAGGGTAGGGATGGCTGGGTTGATGGGTTATCCCTCTTCCAATGTGGCTTCAATCATTCAAGTGAAAACTTGTACACCTGTATAAACGTAATGGGAAGGGAAAATCTATACACTTAAGAACATGGCAATGAAACCTTCTAATATGAGTTCATAAGATACATCTATTTGGACCTCATATCCCCATGTGGTGTATCAACCCACCACAAGGGTAGCACAATAAGATCCAGGAATGAGCTATGACTACTGGGTCGAATGTGTTCATCTACGACGAACTCTCAAACTTGTCCCGTTCACCTACAAGAATATCTCTATCCAATCCAAAAATGAAATAAGTGAGCAAGCATGAAGTGGATGACCAAACAGTCTCTTTTCCATGATTAATAATTCCTGCACCAATGGGGATACTTGTTAAACATTTTTCCAAGTGTTTTCCATGGGTAAAAATTCATCATACATATTTCCAAGGATGGGGAGTCCCCCTATCAGGTAGATATCACACAAATTGACCCCCAATTCACTATGGGACAAGTTAACGATGTTGGTTCTTAAACACCAATGACTAAATAGCTCAGGCAGTATCTCACTCAATGAATAAATGGAAAATTGGGATACCCACACCACTTGGTATAGGTTGATAGATTCTAGAAGCTCAAGGGATTCCAATAAGTTCTAATGAACCCAAAACTCCCAGGCCCACTCATCAGAAAAGCACCCTCTATATAGAAAATCTCATTTGGAGCTCCACCCACCAATAGGATCATTTTGTGAAAGGTTTCAAAAGGAGGGTTATTAATGGAAAACTGATTAAAATGATGTGTTATGGATAAGACGGTTACAATGTGTTCACATGGATCCATTCAGGATGAATATGTACTTTCGACCTGAGTTGGATGTGATTTCCCCCATAGCGGATATGTGCACTCGATCACGTCCCCTGGACATATCTAGGAGAACAATAGGGATTTTTTGATAAAACGTTAGCTAAGGGGTGTCGTATTTAAGACTAGAGGTATAAAGTGGTAGGTAACTAGACAATGGGTAGGAAATGAACTATGATTAAATATGGTCTTTAATAATACTCTTCTGATGGATAATGTAGGACCAGTGATCATTTGAAACATTCTCTACCATAGCTGCAATTCTTCTAGCCACACTCATTTCAATAGGAACCAAAACCATCTCAGTCTACATAAAAAGGTCATGAAATAAAAATATTTACCCTAAAAAAAATCGGCAAAGTACTTATATTAGTCCACATAATGAAATGTATGTGAACTGATTGTCCATGGAAGGCACCATCCACGAACTGACAGTTCACAAAATCTCTCGAGGTACTAGCCCGCGAAGTGTCTGCCACCAAACTGATAGTTCGCTGAGCAAGAGAATTTCATACAAACACATGCTATACAGAAGTTCAAAATCACTATTCATTAAAATAGGTTGTTTAGTTTGTGCATGTAAGGTTTATTTTGTGGGTGAATGGAGTTCGTAAAGCAGTCGATAGAATTACGGGAGAACAATGTTTGCCCAGAAACATGGTAAATAGATAAATGAACTGATCCCCCTATATATAGGCATGGTCCCCCTATGGTTCCACCCTCATACCACAAACCAGTTCAATTCAGGACACTTTCTACATTGGAATATCCCCCTCTTCATCTAGATCATAACCCATTCCTATGAGGGGGAATTTGTTGGGTATTGAAAACTTTTCAAAGGGAAATCAAATAATATTGGGGATTTGAAAAATGAAGGAAAATGAATTGAATGAAGAATTGAAGAATAATAGTTGAAGTAGACAAAAATTTGGAAAAGGAAAGAAGAGGAATTGTGAATCATAATTCCTTTGTGGACTGTCGCTCCACATGTAGGATCACAGTTTTGTGAATCATTCACAAACTAACCAGTTCACGAGATGGTGATGCCATTGCCAGTCCCCCACAACTGAAATTTCTTTTGTAAAGGAGGTGTATAAATCCTCCCCATATATGATTCCCCACGAACTCAAATGGTTTGTGGGTGAGGTAATCCAGTGGCTTCCCGTGAATGAAATGAAGTCTTTCAAGGGAATGAGGTGGTAATTTTTGCCATTGTGGATAGCGACCCTTTTCACCACTGACCGAGTCATCCACAGGATGGGTTTCTTCCTTGGGCTTTTGAAAAAGTTTCTATGTGGTCCACCGATCCAATTATTCTGCCTCTCTATAAAAGGACCCTAAGGAGGCTTTTTGAGAAAAGAATGGAGAGAGGTTTTAGAGGACTTGAGCAATCAAAGGAAGGTAAGAAGAGATCATGACAAAATATAGACTCTTTCGACAATTACCTATAATAAACTGCCATATAACATTAAAGAAGGAAATATAATAATAATTGGCATATCTTGAACCTAGATTCCTTCACAGATGAATTTACTGTGAAGCACATAACCAATGCCCCTTATTCAACCCAGCATCCCACGTAGCAATATACTATGTAGATGTAACCATGCCCCATGTAGAAAACCACTACACGGGTGGATCCTAGACCCAGATAGAAAAATGATATGCAGATGGAACATGGTTCTGCATATAAAAACACTATGTGGACCGAATCTAGATTCGTGTGCCATCATGGTATGTGTATGGCCCCTTAAACCACATAGAAACACACTATACTGGGGGAACCCTATCTTGTATAAAGAAATGGTATGTGGAACGAGGTACTCTTGGGTGTTCCATCCTCTGGCTTCAATCATTTCCATCACATTATCTAGAGCCCCTCCATGAACCAATCTAATGATACTGGGCCAAAGTCTCTTCCAAAGACACCAGAACCATATGATAAAACCCTTAGGGTATCATCATGACCTTATGACTTTACATACCCATAGTAAGTAGAGTCATGTGGGTAATCCCTATAAAAAGGCATACCCCTGGAATACCCCTAAGTTTACATTCCCATGGTAATGTGGGTTCTGATATCAGGATGCTCATATATACCTCCCATTTCTAGGTATTATTGGTAATCACCAAAAATTCTCTTTAGTGAGGGCCAATGATAAATAAGTGAAAATTACACTTGATTTCCCCTTCGATAAGGAATGATTCCCCCCTTTCCCAGAACTAGATTTAGGGAACTCTATCTAAGGTAATCCACTAACCTCTGTTCAAGGAAATATTTTATCTCATGCCTCTTATGACATATTCCTCCTACTTTTACACAAAAATAGATGGAAAAGTGCATGATTTTCCAGATATACCACTTCCTCTTTTTTCTCACACCTATAATGACTCACGTGGTCTTAGTGATTAGTGGCGATCATGGAATCCTCATGATTTACTCAACTAGTTGAACTAAGAGAACTATGATTCCTTCTCTAACTAGGATATCTAGGATGCCTGCCTAATGACCAAGCTCAAATGGTCCTTCCCTTGGGATATAATCCCCAAATCATTCCTCCTTTATGGGAAGCTCCCATGTGCAAGTCCCAACCAACAACTTGAATGTGCCTCCTTTGTAGTGTAATTCCCAATATTCTTGAACTGTGTGGGGTTTTATTCCCAATGAGATGGGATACATAGGAATCCTCCATCATGTTCATTATTAGCTCCCAGATCAACCCTAATTCTCTCTGGGCCACATCCCTAGTAGGTTCATATCTTCCCAGAATATTACATCTCTTATGGGTCCCTTGGGCCGCTTTAATGTAAGTCCCAGATTAAATATTAACTAGGAATCTTACGCCTAGGAATCATTGCTGAACGATTTTAAAATGAACAATTAGGTCCTTGTCACATGACTCTAAAAGGTGATGTATCCAGTTACATGGAACCAAACTACATGGGTTTTGATTCCTCTCACAAGGATACATAGGAAACCCATCTCATGGGTTTGATCCCGACATCAAAACAACTCTCACCCCATGGATTGTGGTAAACTCTAGAGTGACTCATTATGGGGATTAAACCATCATTGTCTCAGTGAAAAACCAATGGATTCCTGATTTTTCCACAAAAGGGAAACATCGATGAAAAACCTCAGATACATATAGGATATTCTAAACCTGTGCGTATTTATCATTGATCTTGTGACCTAGGGGTAATCCATAGACACATTCTTGGGAAATAACCAAGGATTCAAGAACATATGAACAATGTTTAAATCTATAAGAGAGTCTTATAATTCGAAATAGTTCCCCACAAAAGGGTGTGATGAGCCCGAGTTCCCATCCTCCCGACCAATGTTAGTTCTTAAGTGTCGTTGGCCAAATAATCCAACAACTTCCTAACTTTGGAAAGCAGGTCCATGTATCATGGATATGAGATCCATTTGGTGTTTCTGGATCTATGAATAAACTTGTTGGAGACTATACGAGGACATTGTACCCAGCATGGAGCAATTTCACAAAAACCTAACCCCACCCAAATCATTCATTGAACCCAACACGCTTCAGGTCAAACCAAAGTGATAAGTCCAACATGAAGCAATTAATTATGGAACCTCCTTAATAGGATAAATAGGATATACTGACCAGTCCCCATTGAACCATTATGTTCCAAATATAGCTTACATCCACAGGTTGAAGCAATATATATAGCTACTTCTTTTGGGCCTGTTACTACTATTGTTTAATAAATTATTCCACTAAATTTTATTAAATTCTTATGTAATTCCATCTTTATGACCATTTTTGTTTTATTATTTTTATTATTACCATAAAAGGGTGTAGTATATCCACTCTTACCTAGTAGACCCTCACTACTAGTTGGAAACCTTCAGTGTATGGGGAGATATTCTTAAGTCCTAGTGTCCCTCCGACCTAGATCACAGGCTAGGTGTATTGCAACCTTAGCTTAACATACATTGATATTACACCATTTTAGATGAATATTCAGTACATTATAATAATACATTCCTAAGGACCTTAAAAGTTTAGTGTCTTTGTAATGTTGTAAAAAAATATTTTATCATGGTGAAAGATCTTCAACATATCCCATAAAGATATCCACTATTAGTACTTCTACCTAATACCATTCTTCATAATCTGGGTAAAGTAAACATAAGAAAGAGGTGAGATCATATGTTCCGTAAGGGTAAATAAAGGAAACATGTAAGAATAATCATGAGCATAAGGGTATGATAACATGATCATGAAAATATAAGATCATACCATGCATATCAAAGATCATATACATGAATCATGGCATAAATATTGAAATTTCATAAGATATGAACCATAATGAAATAAAGAAAATAATCCATGAAATCATAACATAGTAATAAAACATGGAATTGTGGCAGACACATAAACATATATAATATGATTTCTATAACAGCCAATACAACACTTCTAAAACCATCTTCGTAGTATGGGTTCACTCCCCACACCATCATAGTAGTCATGGTTCACTCCCATGTACATATTAGTAGCATGAGTTCACTCCTCATACCATCTTGGTAGTCATGGTTCACTCCCATGGCCATCTTAGTAGTCAAGGTTCATTCCTAATACCATCTTAGTTCATTTCATGAGATATAAATCTTTACCCAATATATTGGAGGGAGCTATAGGCCCCAATCATCTCATAATAAAATCATACATACATGTTCCCCAAGATCATAAGTAATCACATCATAATGCATTAAATGAAATGGGTATTATAAAAATGTAATCATATCACAACCTATGAAAAAAGACAAGTTTCATAATCATTTCCTCAAAATAATAACCCATGAAAGAGAAACAGATTTCATAAACATATAACCCTTAAAAGAGAAACAAGTTTCATAATGACCATGAAGTTAAGAATAACCCGTTCATTGAAATAATATGAATGAAACCTTTAGATCATTTCCTAGAATGGAATGAGTAACATCAAAAAATGTCATATTAGATGAAAAATAATTTTGAAATATCTTTAAAAAAATTTCTTGAGGAGTATATAATTTATTATTTTACTTTTTTAATAAATAAAACCATTTTGAAATCATTTTATTTAAAAAATACCTTGAAAACTTATAAGGAATACTTGAAATAATTTTGAAAACCTTTTTTCCTTGAAAACTTATAAAATAAAATTCAAAACATTTTAATTTTTTTTCTTTGAATAAAATTTGATAACATATAAATAAATCTTGAAATTGTTTTGAAACCCATTTTAGTTGAAAACATATGAAAGGAGATTGAAAATGTTTTGAAAACCATTTCTTTGAAAATACTTTTAAAACATATAAGGAAAACTTTAATTTTTTTTGAAAACCTTTTTACTTTAAAGCATATGGAAGGAGTTGGAATATGGTTTGAAAACCATTTCTTTGAAAATAATTTGAAAACATATATGGAAAACTTGAAAATGTTTTTAAAACCTTTTTACTTGAAAACATATGAAAAAGGGCTTGAAAATATTTTAAAAACCATTTATTTGAAAATACTTCGAAAACTTATAAATAAATGTAGAAAATGTTTTGAAAACCTATTTACTTGAAAACATATGAAATAATCTTTAAAATGTTTTGAAAACCATTTAATTGAAAATTATTTGAAAACTTATAAATAAGGTTTGAAAATTTTTTGAAAACAATTTTCTTTGAAAACATATAACAGAATATAGAAATAATTTTGAAAAAAAATTTCCTAGAAAATTAATTTTAAAAAAGATTCTTATAAATTATCCGTTTAAAAATGAAAAGAAATCTTCAAAGAAATTATGGTGGGTGAATTTGTCCATGTCATACGAGGTAAAAAGAAAATTCCTTTTGGATGGTAAAAAGGATAAAAAAAATTACTAGTTCAAAAAGAAACAAGAAGATTACTTTGAAGATATTAGTAAAATAAAAATATATTAATTTTTTTTATATATTATAGGATAATGGTATAATATTCTTGGAAACCCTTTTTATAAAACATGATTAAAAAGGAGCATAGATTTCTAACCGAAGAGAGGGTAAAGTTTGGCTTTCTTAAAAACACTTTCTTAACTATATTATGTACTAAAGAGTGGAATAAATGGTACCAATATATAAATAAATAGTTAATAACCAAAGGATAATAAAATACATAAATTTTCTTGAGATATGGATCATAAGATTTTATCAAATCAAGCATAAACATAAACAATCTTGAAAAGCAATGAGACTGTCTCAATACACTCTTATAACTTTGTAACTTGGAATCATACTCTCCATGTAAGAAAAATAAATTAAATGAAGATTAAAGTATCATTAAAAGAAATAAATTCCTGATATAATATATATAATTGAATTATATACATATCAAAAGATATTTTAGGTTCATAACAAAACATGAGTCTTAAAGAAGGAAAATTGAGACAAAACTATGTCACCAATTTGGTAACTTTGGAAATCTAACCCCATGAAATAAATGTAATAAAATGGATATATGAATACCCATAAATTTAAATATAATATAGATAAAATAAAATCATGGGTAGTATATACACTACACAAAATTAAATATTGTAGAACATTGCATGTATCTCATAGAAATAAAAAGTGAGATGAAATCCCCTTACCTTGTGTCTTGACTCTCGTCGTACTCGTTAAAACCACCCATATAATAAATATAAATTTGTTATAAATATTTTAAATAACCATATTCTTATATCTAATACCATATATGGTTTTATTATGATCTTATATTACTTTCTTGGTAACCATCATATGTTAATGTTTCACTTTGGATAATATTTTCATTGTTCTTCACATGTGTATTAATTTGTAATATCATTGGTTTTTATACTTATATCATGATTAAAAAATTAAAAAATGATATAAATATCATGTATATCCTATATATTTGTATTATAATAATCTAGAGAATATAGAATTATGAAATAGAATAAACCGTTCATGGAGACGGTAAGCCATACGTACACATGAACGTTTCTTCCATTTTTATTTTCGTGTTATAAGTAAGAAAGAAAATGAAATATATGTATATATTTATATATTTATCATAGTATCTTCATGATATAATATATATCATATATAGTCATTAAACTCATACTTAATACATTCCATGTAGTGTATGAATGAATCACATCACTTTGAGGGGGCGGTAGTCCACAGTTCCTCAAACAAAATTATTGTATAAACACAAAATGGAATGTAAAAAAGATATGTTTTGTAAAAGAAATAAAGAATCATGAAGATATAATAAATATAATATATATCATATATAAACATAGTTTCTATCATAATTTCCACCATGAGATGCGATAAAGTAAAAAATGAACAATCATTGTTTAGTGAGGCGATAGTTCGTCGTACACGTAAACATTATGTTCATTACCCATTTGATGAAGGTGTGTGTAAGTGTAGGTTGAAACCTTAGCATACAGAATACTAGTATATTTATTATAATGGTATTTTTATACAATAATGGAATAAATATAGTGGAGGGGTTGAGAAGGAAAATAAAAAAATGGAGCTTGAGAGAAGGTGTTGCCTCATAATTGTGTAACTCCTTTTAGTTTGTTCCAAAAGGCTTACTTGGAATACATTATGCCCAAAGGTAGGATTAAATGACGAAGGGTGGGATTTTTAGAAGTGTATTGGGAAGATATTTTCCAAAACTATATGTTTTTAGAGGTGTGAAGAAGAGGGAGAGGTGGTGGCCTTTTATTGGGAAGGAGGAGTGACACTATTGTAAATATTTGAAGAGAGAATTCCACCCACGCATTTCATATTGAAAGTGGATCCAATAAAGATAAAAATATAATCCAAGATAGTATAAGGATAAAATATTCCAATAAAATGTATTTTTTAAAAGTTTATATGTCATTTTGGGCCTTAAGGTTATGGTTTAATCCCTTATTAAGATTAATTTTACCTTAACCGATGTAGTTAAATTTAATCACTTTCACTAATATTTTTGGTAAAAAACTAAGTTGAAAATATTATAAATTATAAATTATTATTATTACAAATATGTAATCAATTTTTCCAAATTAAAATAATATAATTGCAAAAATTAATTTAAAACTAATCATGTTGATGGGACAACACTACGGGGTTTTAAAGTAAAAATGATCAAAAGTTTTGCTATGTTTTTATATCTAATTTAAATGTGAAATTAGATACAATGACCTACATTATATTAATTGAAAAAAAATATTATATAATTTAACTTTTAAACCAATTATTTAACCTTACAAATAAATTAGATGAAAAGGTGGTTTTGAATTAAATTCCAATATTTTTAATTATTCATTAAAAAAATGAAACCTTACAGAAAAATACCAAAAAATTATCCTAACCTAATTTTTATGTTTCACTTACAAATATAAATTTTATTTTGATATATTAAAACTATAAAGTGCTAAAAATTGGATTTAAAATGGGTTCTCCATTAAAAGGTGTTAAAACTACATTTATAAAAATATAGGTTTTTATGCATAAAATTATGTTTGTTCTTATCTTATGTCTATCCAATATATTGGATGAATACCAAAAATATTTTATTGAATATATAATTTATATATTACATTAATATAATTCACTAATTGTATATAATTTAATTTATTTGGGGAAAACATTTTTGTGACCATAAAAATAATAATATTACCTCTATTATTCAATCGAATTTCATATTAATTTATAATTAATTAGTAACCTACGAATTCATATTATATTATGTAAACCATATATTTTAATAAATTAGTTAATAATATTCATAACCACTAATTTAAATTATAGGTTATATCTTATTATATTAAATAATCATATTTTAATAATATATTATTGTTTGGTAAACCTCAGTCTGTCATGTTACACAAGTCATTGAGGAAAGTCATTATTGTGTATAATGCACACTAACCTCAATGTTCCATGTAGAGAAAGATCAATTTTATGTTACGTTTAGTGAACGGTTAACTTGGTGTTGCATATATCACAAGCCAAATATAGTGCTTTAATATAAAACAAGCTATTTTTATTGTTGCATTAAATGAAATATATGAAAAAGATTAAATCAAATAAAAAATCACAGAATCTAGGGGTGTTACATTCTATCCCCCTTAAAATGAATTTCTCCCTCAAAATTCATCTAGGTTATTAAAGGTTTAATACTTGAATTTTTTTTTCATAGAAACCCACATCATAAGAGTGAAAACAAAAACATCCTTTAAAAGGGGAAAGTTGGAAACATAGTGGTTACCCGATGTAACATATAACTAGGTCTCAACATAGGAGAACAAAAGTGAAAACATGGGCATGGAAAAAAAATATAACTATAAATTTATGATGGAGAGTGATAGTGAACAAGGTCCGAAGAAAGTTAACAATAAAAAATCCATATATATACGATGAATTGAAGGACTATCTGATTCATCAAAAATAGAGGTACTAGGATAACATTTTTGGTTTCAAGATCCTTTTTCCTAAAGTTAAATAATTTTCATAAAAAAGATATACTTGCATGATTTCAGGACAACATCACCCTTTGTTGGTCCTTGATAAAAATCACCTCATTATCCAAAAAGGAAGTAGAACATTTCATTCCCAAAGCACTAACAGATCATGATATCCATGATATTCCATCCCATATGTCATCAGTTATCATTAACCCCATGTTTTTATAACTGTTTTTCCAAAATTATTAAATCCTCATGTGGTAAGATAATAATTTATTATCATAAACATCATCCAAAGTTTAAATTAATCATTCCATAAATGGTTAACCTTAAAACCCTTCTGAAATATGAAAATCCAAAACTGTAGAAAGAGATTCATGAAATCATCTTAACATTGATACCCCATATATCACAAAGTATATTTTAGTTATCACATTAAAAACATGTGAATACCCTCTTTATAAATTCTCTTGGAACATAGTAACAACCTGAATTACCATAAATAATTTCAGAGAACATGAATTCTTCCTTATTCCATATATTACTGGATATATTCCATAAATCCAAGAAGCTGTGAACTTCATCCATGATAACATAAAATACTTGTCAACAAGTACTTAATTATCACAAGTGTCATCCATAATAAGTACCGTCCAATTTATTTATTCATCCCATATATATCTATCCAAACAACATTATCATAACATGAGAAAAATATACCAATAGTTATCCTTCCCTAAATCATGTATTTTTTAGGTACATAACCTTTCCATTATATAACTTTTCTATTCCATCAAAACCATTCAACGTGTTCTTATAATTTCATAGCGAAAAAAATAAAATGAAAATTCCTTATATATTTCACCATTCATATAACATACTTATTGAATCCAAATACATAAAATATTTTATTATCCCACATCATCCTTATGTCATTATCTAGGATACTTCATTATATTACACAATACCTCTTTCCTTTCACATTTCATCTGTAGTCTCTTCATCATCATCATTGTAACCATTACCCGTACCACCTTCCTAATCCACTTCCAAAGCTTTCCTCTTAATACATTGAGATTCATCATGGGTGTTTATTCCACACTTAAAACACTTAACCTTCATTGATGCCTTTGGTAGGAAAATATTATCATCTATTACATTAATCAAACTCTTCATTTTCCCCTACATTAAATTTCTTTGTGTCCTTATTTATCACAATCAAAACATCTTCTTGTTCCTATAATACATTCACTTAAGTTATTCCTTCCATATTCTCTACATAAAGTAAACCAGATATTCTTTCCTCCATGGTCTCCATTACTCTAAATCTAAGAGAACTCCTTATTTATCTTCCTTGGTGAGTTTGAGAGTTGCCTAAGGTACATATTGTTAATCATGTTCCGTGAAAAATGATTAGGCATGATCACAACATCTCTCACTCTAGTGATAATCCCACTTGACTGCTCATCAGAAAATCTTCCATCAGATTCAATTTTAATCCAGCTCCTTCTAGTTACCACTATTGACTAAAACTAGAAGCATCATGTGAGAATTACTTATCAAAGAAGAAAACCACATAGTCATGAAATGAATTACTTATAGGATTTATAAATTATGATTCCTTAATTAATATATGACACCCTATGTTCATCCTAGGTTTTTCATAGTCAAATTATATTTAAATACTTTATAATGGTTTTTGAAGAGTTTTTTAATTCCCAAATTATATCCCTCGGGAGTGTCAAATAGAGTGTGTAGCAATTCCTGTTGTCTATACCATATTACCCTGAGTCCAGCCCGAAACATCTTTTTAGAGTTGTTACCCCTAGGTACATCTATTCCAGAGCCACATAAACTTGTAGTATCCATATAAGAATGTATTTCTATAAAACCATTCAATCTATCATTTATCAAAATTCTAGGACATTTTCCTATACTTTAACACATCCTTATAGTTATCCTTAGAGATATACCTATAAATATCCTTAGAAATACACATAGAGATCTAAATAAAGTTTTCTCACCCTAGTATCCAATGTTTGACTAAACCTTTCCTTTAATAACAACTATAGAAACCCAGGATTAACATACATGGATATTACACCATTTTAGATGAATATTCAGTACATTATAATAATTCATGTCTGAGGACCATAATAGTTTATTGTCCTTAGAAACTTGGAAACAAAATATTCTATCCCAATGAAAGGTCTTCAACATCTCCTATAAAGATCTCCACCTTTAGTAATTCCACGTAAAACCCTTCTTCATAAACTGGTGAATGTAAACATAATAAAGCAGTGAGCTTAGATGCTTAGTAAGGGTAAATAAAGGAAACATGTAAGCATAATCATGAGAATAAGGGTATGAGAACATGATCATGAAAATATAAGATCATAACCTATAGATAAAAGATCATATACTTTAATCATGGCATAAATATTCGAATTTCATAATACATTAATCATAAGTAAATAAAGAACATAATCCATGAAAGCATAACATAAGAATAAAACATGGAATTTTTGGAGACACATTAACATATATAATATAATTTCTATATTAGCTTAGGAATCACTTCCAAGACTATATTGGTAGTATAGGTTTACTCCCCATACCATCTTAGTAGTCATGGTTCACTACCATGGCCATCTTAGTATCATGAGTTCACTCTTCATATCATCTTGGTAGTCATGGTTCAATCCCATGTCCATCTTAGTAGTCAAGGTCCATTCCCAATACCATCATAGTCTACCTCATGAGATATAAATATTTACCCAATGAATTGGAGGAAGATATAGGTCCCACCCATCTCATAATGAAATAAATCATACATGTGCCGAAAGATCATAAGTAATAATATCATAACCTAAGAAATGAAATGTGTATTACAGACATGTAATAATATCAAAACCTATGTAAAAATATAGGTTTCATAATCCTTTCATAAAAAACATAACCTATGAAAGAGAACTGGATTTCATAAACATATTACCCGTGAAAGAGAAATGGATTTCATAAAGACCATGGAATTAAGCATAACCCATTCATAGAAAGAATATGAATGGAACCATTAGATAATTTCTTAGAAGGTCATGAGTAACATAAAGAGATTTCATATTATATGGAAAATAATTTTGAAATATTTTTCAAAAATGTTTCTTAAGGAAAATATACTTTCTTCTTTAAAAACGTTTCTTAATACATAAAAGCATTTAAAAATCATTTTCTTAAAAAATAACATGAAAACTTATAAATAAGACTTGAAATAATTTTGAAAACCCTTTTCCTTGAAAACATATAAAATAATCTATAAAACATTATTCTTTGAAAAAATTTGATAACATATAAATAAATCTTGAAAATGTTTTGAAAACCGTTTTAATTGAAAAAGTTTGAAATGAGCTTGAAAATGTTTTTAAAAAAAATTCTTTGAAAATAATTTGAAAAATTATAAGAAAAATTTAAAAATGTTTTGAAAACCGTTTTACTTGAAAACATATGAAAGGAACTTGAAAATGTTTTGAAACCCATTTCTTTGAAAATTCTTTAAAAACATATAAGGAAAACTTGAAAATGTTTTGAAAACATTTTTCTTGAAAACATTTTAAAAGAGATTTAAAATGTTTTGAAAACTATTTCTCTGAAAATTATTTGAAAACTTATAATGAAATCTTGAAAATATTTTGAAAACTATTTCTTTGAAAATACTTTGAAAATTTATAAATAAGGGTTGGAAACATTTTGAAAAAAAATATTGAAAATTACTTTTTGATACATTTTCTTCAAAATTATCTGTTTAAAAATGAAACAAAATCTTCAAATAAATGATGGTGGGTAAATATTTACATGTTATATGAGGTAAAAAGGATATTCCTTTTGGATAGTAAACAAGATAGGAAAATGCCTAGTTTGGAAAGAGACAAGAAGATTCATTTTAAGAGATTGATAAATGACAAAAATTATAAAAAATTATTTTATATATTATAGGATAATGGTGTAATATTATCGGAAACCCTTTTTAGAAAACATTGTTTTGAAGGAACATAGATTTCTAATAGAAGAGAGGGTAAAGTCAGGATTTCTTAGAAAAAATTCTTCACTATATTATGTACTGAAGGGTGGAAGGAATGGTAAAAATATATGAATAAATCATTAATAACTATAAGATAAAAAAATTAATGAATTTTATTGATATATTTATGATAATATTTCATCAAAGGAAGCATAAACATAAATAATCTTGAAAAGGGATTAGATTGTCTCAATAAAATCTTATAACTTGGTAACCTAGGATCATACTCTCCATGTAAGAAAATAAAATTAAATGAAGATTAAAATATCATGAAAATAAATAAATTCATGATATAACATGTATAATGGAATTATATATACCCCAAAATAGAATTTAGGTGCATAACAAAACATGAGTCTCAAAGAAGGAAAATTGAAACAAAACTATTTCACCGATTTGGTTACCTTTGAAACCAAAAATCCATAAAATAAAGGTCATAAAATGGAAATGTGAATACCCATAAATTTAAGTATAAGATACATATAATACAATTATGGTAAGTACATACACCACACAAAAGGAAATAGTGGCGAACATAGCATGTATCTCACATAAATAAAAAGTGAGATGAAATCCTCTTACCTTGTGTCTTAACTATCATCGTACTCATTCAAACCACCTATATAATAAATATAAATTTATTATAAATATTTTTATTAACCATATAATTTACCATATATGGTTTTATTATGAACTTATATTACCCACTTGTTTACCATAATATGTTAAGGTTTCACTTTTGGATAATATTTTCTTTGTTCTTCACATGTGTATTTATTTGTTATATCGTTGGGTCTTATAATTGTATCATGATTATAAAATGTAAAAAATGATATAAATATCATTTATATATAGTATATTTCTATTATATTAATCTATATAATATATAATTGTGAAATGGAATACACTTTTCATGGAGACGGTAAGCTGTACGTGCACTTGAACGTTGTTTCCATTTTTATTGTCATATTAAAAGAAATAAAAAAATGACATATATGTATATATGTATATAATTATTAAAGTAGATTTATTATATCTTATATATAATATATATTCACTAAACCCATCATTAATGTATTAAATTTAGTGTATGAATGGATCACATCACTTTGAGGGGGCGGTAGTCCACACTTCCTCAAATGAAATTATTGTATTAACACAAAATGGAAAGTAAATAAGATATGTTTTATAAAAAGAATATAAAATATTTAATAGAAAATAAATATAATATATATAATATATAAACATATTTTCCATTATATTTTCCAACATTATATGCGGTAAAGTAAAAATTGACAATCATTGTTTAGTGAGGCGATAGTTCTCCATACATGTAAACAGTATGTTCGTTACCAATTAGATGGAGGTGTGTGTAAGTGTAGGTTGAAAACATAGTATAAAAACATCCTAGTATATTTTAAATAGTGGTTTTTTATAAAATAATGTAATATAGAGAGTAGAGGGGGTGGAGAAGGAAAATAATAGAAAGGAACTTGAGAGAAGGTGTTACCTCATAATTAGGTAACTCCTTTTGGTTTATGCCAAAAAGATTCCTTGGAAGACATTATTACCAAATGGATAATTAAAGTATGGATATAGGGATGTTTGGAATTGTATTGGGTATATATTGTCTGAACTTAAGTGGTATTATAGGTGTGAATTAGAGGGAGAGGTGTGGCCTTTTATAAGGAAGGAGGAGTGGCACTCTTGTAAATATTTGAAGAGTGAATTCCTCCCATGTTTTTCATATTGAAAGTAGATCCAATAATGATCCAAATCCAATTAAAGGGATTATATGGTCTAAATATTGTCATAAAATTGATTTTGGACAAGTTTATATGTCATTTTGGTCCTTAAGGTTTGGTTTAGTCCCTTAGTAAGCTTAATTTAACCTTAATTGATGTAATTAATTTCAATCTCTTTCACTAATATTTTTGTTAAAAAACTAAATTGAAATTATTATAAATTATAAATTATGATTATTCCAAAAATGGAATACATTTTTAAAAATTCCAATAATAGAAGTGGTATAAATTAATTTAAAATTAATCCCACTAATGGGACAACACTGCATGTTTTAAGGTAAAAACAATCAATGGTTTTCCAAGTTTGTATATCCAATTTCAATGTGAAATTGGTTAAAATTAATTAAATTATATTAATTGATAAAATATTATCTAATTTAACTTTTAAACCAATTTAAAATACTTTTTAACCTTATAAATAAATTATATGAAAAAAATGTTTAAAATTAAATTCCAATTTTTAACTATTCATTAAAAAAATGAAGCCTTACAGAAAAATACCAAAAAAAATTACTAACCTAATTTTTATTTTTTTATTCCAATTATAAAGTTTATTTTTACATATTAAATCTATAAAATTACAAAAAACTGGATTTAAAATGGGTTCTCCATTAAAAGGCGTTAAAAGTACCTTTATAAAAAATATAGGTTTTTATACATAAAATTAGGTTTCTTATTTTCTAATTTCTATCCAATATATTGGATTAATACAAAAAATATTTTATTAATTATATAAAATATATATTAAATTAATATCACTCACTAATTGTATTTAATTTAATTTATAAGGAAAAACAACTTTGTGACCATAAAAATAATAATTTTACCTTTTTTATTCAATTGGATTTGATATTCATTTATAATTAATTGGTAGCCTATGAATTCATATTATATTGTGTAAACCATATATTTTCATAAATTAGTTTATATTATTCTTAACCTCGAATTTAATGTCTAGGTTATATCTTATTATATTAAATAATCATATTTTAATAATATATTATTATTCGGTAAACCTCAGTCTTGTACATTACACAAGCCATCGAGGAAAGTAATTATTGTGTATAACCCAAGACAACCTCGATTTTTCATGAAGATCAAGATAATGTTTATGTTGTGTGCAGTGCATGATTAACTTGGGGTTGCCGATATCACAAGACAAGTATAGTGATTTAATATAAAATAAACTATTTTAAGTGTTGTGTGAAATGAAAAATATTAAAAAGATTAAATTAAATCAAAAAATAATAATTCAAAAAATCTCAGGGTGTTACAAAGTGGGTCCCAATCCGAGGTGTTACATGTGGTATCAAATAAAATGATTGAATAAAAGTAGAAACAACGTTCCTCTAGTTGAAAAGTGGTATTAAAGACTAGGTTTTAATAATGGTCTGATATTTGGGCTATAATACAACAAAGATTAAGATATATTTAAAACTAGGCAAATAAATCATGTTTGGGTGCCTGCAGCCCCATACATGGGGAATAAACCAAGTCTTCAGGAGTGTGAAATGGATGTTTTTGTTTTTCCCTTTTAAGATTGACTGATTTCCACTTTGAGTGGCATACTTAGATGTGATGTTATTGATTTATGAGATTATGATCCTTAGCCTAGTAGGGAAATGGAGGAGAATTCATGCATCATGATAGGAACTTAGGTTTACAAGAAATATGTATGTACTTGTGATTATCTCTTGGAACCTAGAATATAAGAAAAGGGGTTGGGCTATTTAAAGTGTTTTCAATAAGTTATTATTTTCTTTCTTAAATTCTTAGTGGCATTATACTCATCCATCCCAGGTATGTGGTTCATGATGATATAGATTTGTGATCCTATATGTATATGATGTATGTGGTCCTTACTCTGATAATGGAAAGCACAAATATAGGAAATGGGTGATCTATTTAAAATGCCAAAAAAAATCTATACTACATTTTCCTACACATATTATTGGTGGCATTCTACTAATCCACCTCAGTTTGGTGATTTTAATATTCTTTATATATGATCCCTGAATCTGAAATGGATAGGTAGGGGCCATGAGGCTAGATGATATGTGATATGGGTATGGTAGGGAAGTGTAAGGGTGGTGAGATGTGATTCCTATTATAGATTTCCCTATTTGTGATATATATATTGTTATTGTTATTATTAACCATAGATTTTGGTCTTTGAATGATGATGCCTAGACGGGATCTAGTGGACCATTCAGAGGGTGGATATGTCAAACTGTAAGAGTGTACACATGATAAGAGCCCTGAGGGCTAGGTTGGGCAAGAGCCATAAGTAGAGGCTCTGAGGAAGGAAGGGTATCCCTAATAGATGGTTGAGTTTAGGCCATGAAAATATGACAATATTAGGGTGATCTTGGTATGAGTGGTGTATAGCATTGAAGGGCTTCGTGGAAGTGTTTCAGCCACTGCCCATTGAAAGTGAAGTTTTTCTTGGTTTCTTCATTTTGAACCTGAACAACCTAAAATGGAGATACATTAGTAACAATATATGGTCCAAAACAACAGGAACAAACCTTACCTAGATGAAACTTCAACCTTGCATTGTATAGGGGGACCTTCTTCCCAATGTGGAATTGACGATGAAGGATGAGATGGTCATGGGTAACCTTGGTTCACTCCTTATAAATCATGGAGTTCTCATATATATCTCTTCTCATTTATTCCATTTCCTGAATATGTAACTTCCTTTAAGAACCTACACTATAAAGATTAGAATTTCATTGTTTGATGGCCCAGTAGGCCTAGTGATCAATCTCAACTGGGAGATGACAACTCTTTCCAAACACAATTCGATAGGGTGACATTCCAATGGGAGTTCTAAAGGTGGTACGGTAAGCCCATAATGAATCATCGAGTTTAAGACTCAAATATTTTCTATTGGGTTGAACCAGTTTTTGAATAATTTGTGTTACCTCTCTATTTGGTACCTTGGCTTGACCATTGGTTTGTGGGTGATAAGCAATAGACACTCTATACCTGACCCCATTATGATGCAAAATAGATTACATTGTTCAGTTGAAAAAATGAGAACCTTGGTCACTAATGATAAAACTATGTAATCCAATCCTACAAAAGATTTGGGTTCTCAAAAACTAAAATACCGGCTTGGAACCATCAGTCCTTGTAGCTTGTACCTCTACCCATTTTGAATCATAATCCACTTCTAGAATAATGTAAAGGTTCCCAAATGAATTGGGGTATGTTCCCATAAATTCAATTCCCCAAAAATCAAAAATTTCATGGAAGAGAAAGGGTTGTTGTGAAATTTCATTTATTTTAGATACATTCCCCATTATTTTAAATTGAGGAAAAGATTTATAGAAATCAGGGGCATCCCAAAAAAGTGTTGGGAAAAAGAGACCAGAATCAAGGCCCTTGCAAGCAGTCTGTTGGGGACCAAAGTGGTCGCCACAAGAAAGAGTATGGAAGAACCTAAGGATGGACTGAAACTTGCTATCAGGAACACAACGCCTAAGGACTTGATCACTACATGTACACCAAAGGTAGGGGTCATCCCAAATGTACTAATAGGACTTATTTTTTAGACGGTCAGCCCAGTTTTTATTGAAATCAGTAGGAATGCAAGATACTACCAAATAATTTACAATTTCAGCATCCCAAGGAATAACATCTTTCACTAGGTAAAATTGCTCACCTAGAAACATGTCATTTAAAGAAATATAGGGGGATGAGTTAATGTTCGAGGATGGGTGGATCCAATTGATATGGTCAGCCACCACATTCTCTACTCATTTTTTATCCCTAAATTTTTAATTGAATTCCTAATGGAGCAGAATCCAATGAATGAGATGTGGTTTGGATTTCGGTTTCTTAAGGAGATACTGGAGGGATTCATGGTTTGAGAACACAATGAATTTGGACCCCAAAAAGAATGACTTTAATTTGTCAAATTCAAACACAATGGAATTTTTTTTTCAGTTGTGGTGTAGTTTTCTTGGGCATGGTCCAAATTATGTGATTCATAGGCAATGGCATGTTGAGGTTGATCAACCCTTTGTGAAAAAATTTCCCCAATTGCATAGTTAGAGTCGTCACACATGAGCTCAAATGGTAAATCCCACTGAGGTGGTTGGATTACTAGGGTTGAAGTGAGACTCTATTTTAAATTATTAAAATCTTCCTCACATTCATTATAAAAAAATTCCTTTTCTTTTTGGAGCAATCGGGATAGGGGGAGTGCAATTTTACTAAATTCACGAATGAAATGACGGTAAAATATAGCATGACCTAGGAAATACCACACATCCCATACATTTTTTAGGTAATGGTAGGGAAGAAATGATATCCATTTTTTATTTATCAACTTGGATACCATCCCAAGAAATGACATGACCCAATACTAAACCTTGCCGCACCATGAAATGGCATTTCACATAATTTAATATGAGATTCTTTTCAATACAACGACGTAGGACTGATGAAAGACTACTCAAACATTCATCAAAATAGGATCCACAAATAGTGAAATCATCCATGAATACTTCCATGAAATTTTCTAGGTAATCCAAAAAAATACTAACCATACATCGCTGGAAAGTACCTGGAGCATTGCATAGACCAAATGGAGTCCTTCTATAGGCAAATGTTCCAAAGGGGCAAGTGAAGGTTGTCTTTTCCTGATCCTTGGGAAAAATATGGATATGAAAGTATCCAGAATAACCATCAAGAAAATAGTTATGGGACTTACCCACTAGCCTCTCTATCATTTGGTCAATGAATGGTAATGGGAAATGGTCTTTCCTAGTGTTTTGATTTAGTCGGTGATAGTCTATACAGACACGCCAACTATTCTATACACAATTTTGAACCAATTCATTATTTTAATTTTTGATTACTAAAAGACCATTTTTTTAGGAACTACATGAATGGGACTAACCCATTGGATATCATAGATGGGGTAAATGATTCCAACAGCCAATAGTTTTGTTACTTCTTTTTTAACTACATCTAATATGGTTGGGTTCAGTCGACGTTGTGCCTAACTCACTAGTTTAGACTCTTAATTTAATAAAATATGATGTGTATAAACTAATGTGATAATACTAGTAATGTAAACAAGTGTCAATCCCAATGCTTATTTATACTCCCTCAATAGTTCAATCAGTCGTAATTCATGAATAAGAGGGAGTGAACTAGCAATGATGATAGGCAACTTATTTTCATTCTCAATATATGAATATTTTAAATCTTGAGACAAATATTTTAGTTCCAATTTAGTTGGATTTTTATTTTATGGGAGTGTATGTGAAAGTTAGATGTCACTAATCACATCTAACTACTCAATGGAATCATCCTCAAATGAGGAATGATCTTTTACAAGCTTAGCAGTCTCATCAATGGTCATATGATCCTCAGTGTTCAAGAAATAATCAATTAATAAACATGAATGACATTTTTCTAGACTAGTAAAAAATTAAATGCATGATTCATTACCTAAAATTTCAGTCAATGATGAAAACATAGATAGGGGATCAGGGGAATGCAAAGAAGTTTTTTTAGGGGATTAGAGTACATCAATTGAATTAACAGAGAGATTGGAATGTTCTTCTACGGGGTACTTCATGGAATGAAGGATATTTAAGTGGACAATGTCACCACCAAAATACATAGATAATATACCATTATGAACATTAATTATGGTTTTAGCAGTTTTCAAGAAGGTTCAACCCAATATAATCGGGGCATGTCCATTCATCATATTATCTTCCATTTGAAGTCCATCAAAATTAGAAGGAAAAAATAAATTTTGGATCCTCACAAGAACATCCTCTAACACACCAAAAGGATTTGTTGTGCTCCGATTTTATAATTGAACAATAATTCCAGTGGGATTTAGTTATCTTACCTACATTGAAGAGTATATGGAGTGAGGCATCACATTTATTGAGGCACCTATATCAAGAATAGCATTAGAAAAGGAATACTCCCCTATGGTGCACAAAATTGATAATTTTCTTAGATTATTTAATTTGGTGGGAAGTGATGGCTCTATTAATGCCGAGACATTCATCCCCAAGCTCTCTTTCTCATCACCTTGAAGTCACCTTCAGTGTGTACACATCTCCTTTAGAAACTTGTCATATCTTGGAATTTGTTTCACGACATCAATCAAAGTAATGTTAACCTACACTTTTTTGAAAGTTTCTAATATTCCCTTATCAATTTTAGTTTCCTTTTGTTTCCTAGGTTGATTGTCCCTTTTGGTAAATGGAAGAGGAATGGTTAGGATAGGCGAATCATCAATAGACACACTCTTTCCTTTGGAAGGGATTCACTTAGGATAGGGATTTTCTTCTCTTGGACCATTTTTATTAGTTTGGATGGTGGTTTCCTCAGGAGTGGATGAATCTAATGGAGGGTTAATTTGGGTTATAAGTTGTTTCCCACTCTTAAGGGTGATTTCACTAACATTTCCCTTATCCATAGGGTTAACTACTGGTTGAGAGGGTAGTTACCCGACCCATGACTTCAAATTCCCCCCATAGAGTTAGCTAGTTGGCCTAATTGGGGTTTTAGGTCTTGTATGAATATTTGGGTGACTTTTTGGAATTGGAGATTATTGGAAGAAATTTGTTTCATCATATCTTCTAAGCTAGGGTCAGGTTTTGTGGGGGGTGGTTGGAATGGCCTTTGTGGTGGTTGGGTATTTCTAGGTGGAGGTGGTGGATGACTACTCTCCCTCGGTTGGTTCCATTGTTGTTGAGTTTGGTTTGAATACCCCCTTGCCTATAATCTTTATTCTCTTTCCACTTGGGGTTGGATGGATAGTATGGATCTTTCCTAAAGGGTTGTTCATAGGGGCGACATGGAAAGATTACCTCACAACTCTCATAACTTTCTCTTAATTGGGGGAATTAGTTAGAGTACTGGGTGTTAGAAGAACATATAGCACAATAGATTGGAGGAGGATATTGGGATTTCCCTTGGTAAAGATCAAGTTTTCTAAGAAGGGTACTTACCTCTTCGAACTTTGTGTCCACCTTTTTCTCGAATTTAGTACTTTTTACCTCATGGAAACCTTGAATGGATACACTATACCTTGAATCGAATTATTGAGTGTTTTGTTCCATGTTCTCAATTATGGATCTTACATAAATTGTAGTATTAGAAACTAGAATACCACCTACATCATCATCAATCAAGTTTCTTTCAATAGTAATTAATCCTTCATAAAAATATGGAATTAATAGTTGATAACTTATTTGGTGATATGGAAAACTTGAACATAAAATTTTAAAGTATTCCCAATATTCATGTAATATTTCCCATTGTGGTTGTATTATCCCATGTATTTATTTCTTTATTATAGTGGTTCTATAGGCTGAGAGGTATTTTTCAAGAAAAAGGTGTTTCATGTCTGCCCAACCTCTAATTGGTGAATTAACATAATACAACCAATTGTTCACAGTTTTTTATAATGAAAATGGGAATTCCCTAAGCTTAACTTATTCTTAATCCACATTAGCTAGTTTTAATGTAGAATACACAGTATGAAATTATTTTAATTGACTATGTGGATATTCTCCAGTGATTCCATGAAATGTTGGCAATAAGTGAATTAGACCGGATTGTAGTTCAAAATTAGGTGCCTCGCCTTGTATTTGAATATAGGTGGGTTGGATATCAACATCAGTAGAGGTTAGTTCTTTTAATGTCTGGTTATTTTCAGCCATGTTATACATGTTTAGTTTAGGTTTTATGTGAGTTTCAGTGGAATAAGTATAAGGATCAAGAAGAGTGTCTATTCTGTGTGTTTCCTCCTTCAAAGGGTTCTCTTATGTGTCTCAGTGTCGCTGACATAGGATCCTCTCTGGTTTGGATTTGAAAGGTGGTAAGTCTCTTAAAGTGAAATACGTCATGCACCAAACCTAAAAAATAGTAAACCATAACATAAAAATATAGGTAAAGGTACAAGATAAAACAAATAAATATTCATAAAATTTACAAAAAATCTTATAAAAAACACACACTAAAAACCAAAGCGCTCCCTAGAAACGATGCAAAAATTTGACCGCGTTGTCATGCCATGTCAAATTCATTATGTTTTTAAGGTTGATTTATAGTCTTGGTAAAACCCTAGGTTGTATCTCTAGGAGATTTTTATGATTAAATTTCATATTTTTAATAAAGATTACTAAAATAGGGGGTGGTTTTGAAACTGTTTAAAGAAAATAACTTAATCAAAATAGTTTAAAAGTTGAAAGACCAAGTGGATTTTAAAAAATATGAGATAAAGGGGTAGTTGTGATTTCACTACACATAATTTAATTTCAATGTTCTTAGATATTGATTTTGTTTTGGAGTAATTCTTTGGTTTGAATTATTTGGAATCCTGATTAAGTCTTAATCCTTTATTTTATATCTTAAAGAACCAAACCTTGACATAACAATCATATTTCCAAGGTCCAGAACATATGGATGGAATAAGATCTTCCAAAGCAGATTGAAATCTCAATAATGTGGGTAAGAAAAGGATTCTTGTTTTTTCCAATCATAACAACACAAGTCATACACTCAAAACCTCACACCGATCGATTAGAAATTAAGAGCAAATCAATCACAAGAATCAAAAAAAGAATTAAAATAATAAATAATTTAAGATACATGGAAAGAAATATTTTAACACCGAAATAACTCCAAACCAGTAGCTAATATATGCATCATAACTCCCTTTACATGTGTGTATCTCCCTCACAATGAACACCCACAGTTTAGCTTGACATCGGGAGGAGGAGGAAGCTCGGGTGGGACTCATTATTCATTTCATATCTCCCTATGAGGATAAGGAGACACATAAACTACAAGGGGATGAAAGGAATCCAGTGGAAATTAAATTTGGCATCACTTTACTCTCATGGTCAAACTCTCAAATGAGTATCCCAAGCTTCCATTTCATAGGCAATGTGGAAGATGGTTTTGGGAACACAGATTGTGTAAAACCACTTGTCCCATTGTTTTCAACCACTAGAAAGTTGAATATTGATTTAGAAAAAACTAGAAACTTTTTTACCACCTCTTTTATATCTCCAAAGAATGTTTTTCACTGTTTTGACAACTAGAGCTCGAGATATGGTCATATCACAACACACCACTTTTGACTTCGTACAAATTCGGTGTGCTGGACAGATCAGGTCGGTTAGGCCACCATATAGATGAATGAGGCTTTAATTCCTTCATATTAAATGTAGAAAAATTAATTTTGTAAAAGTCCAAAAAGTTTATTCCCATTTATATTCATTGTTAAGTATTAGTATGCAGTTTATTAAATTGGTGTGCTTGGATCCTGCGCAGCTTGGCCCATTTTTCTTGGAATTCATCATGGGCCCTCCAAATCACCTCCACCTTCAATTAAATTATCAAAACAAGTTACATTTAACTGTATAATAGTGATAAAAACAAAATAATTGAATCAAATATGAAGTGAAAGTTTTATTATTTTTATAATTTTCAAAACAAAACTAGTTTGGCACAGTGGTGTAAGGGTGAAAATGAAAAAGTGAATCACGATGAAATCAGTGGGCATGGATGAGGCCAAATACAGGATATGGAGGCCTATGAGCCCAAATATCTAGAGATGTTATAAGGTATGAACTATTTATGTTATAGCTTAGATGAATTTTTTATAGACAAAAGTGTAATCCATTGATTTATTTCCACTTATATGGTTCGAGACATAGATATTCCAGTGGAGACTTTGGTTTGAACCTTGCAGTTAGATAATCCAACAAGAGGTGACATAGTGATTATGTACTTATGAAGATAGTGAAATATGATCCTCGAAGGTGTGATATTTGTATGGATCTATTTATAGCGGTGATGAGGCCTTATGACATCATCTTAGGTATTGAATGGTTATCCACAATCTATGCCTAAATTGATTGTCTTGGGATGAGGATGTGGTGTGTATACAATTATGGGATGAGGTTTTACTTTTTGGGTGAAAATGAATCCTTGGAAGATCAGAATGCGCTCAAGAATAGGAGAGTGCATCCAATTACTCACCAGTTTTCTAGAATGACTCTTGGAGAAGTGGATGTTATGGGCAATCAATTCACTATAGTGGTGGTGAAGTATGAGGTTGAATTTTATGAGGACATGCTATGTTTACCTCCACATATAGAGATAGACTTATATATTAACTTTCACCCCAAGAAGACCCCAATATCTATTCCAACATATCAGATGACTCCCATAGAGATTCTCAAGATGAGGGTGTAGTTAGATGATTTTTAGGAGAAGGGGTTTGTGAGGCCTAGTGATTCCCTCTAGCTAGCCCCAACATTGTTCACCAAGAAGGCATTTGGGAGCATAGGTTATTTGTAGATTATTAATGCTTGAACCAGGTGACTATGAAGAATAATTATCATCTAATAAAGATCAATGAAATCTTCAACTAGTTGAGAGGGGTATAATGGTTCTTGAATATTGGCCTCATATCATGCTATAACAAGCTATGATTATGGGAAGAGGATATACCAAATATGACATTCAGATGTCGCTATGGTCACTATGAGTATTTGGTGTTTCCCTTCAGAAAGGATAAATCCCAAATACTTTTCATGGGACTCATAAACCAGATCTTTATTCCTTTCTTATACTAGTTCATAGTGGTCTTCATTGATGATACCCTAGTGTACTCAGTATCTGAGGAGGAGCATGAGAGACACTTGAGGATGGTCCTGGAAACACTTTAAGAGCACTAGATTTATGGGATCTCTTGATGTGTAACTTTTTAATTCATTAGTTCCATTTATTGGGAAATTTCTTCTCAGAGGTAGGAGTATTAGTGGACCTAGTGAGGGTTTAGACAGTTCTTACTTGAGATCCACCAAGGAGTGTTACTGAGGTATGGAGTTTCCTTGGATTAGAGGGGTACTATTGGAGGTTTGTACAAAATTTCTCTAGAGTGAAAGTACCCTTAATATCTTTGAAATATAAGGGTATCCTTTCATGTGGGGGGAAAGGTTCCATCATTTATTTCAGGAGTTGAGACATAGGTTAAAAAGCTCTCCCATCTTAAGATTTCAAGAGGAGGGTGTTGAGTAAGTAGTGTTCTACAATGCATCTGGGACCAGGCTTGGTTGTGTTATAATTCAATTATTGGAATTTATGGTTCATTCTAGTTGAGAACACATGATAATAACTGCACAATCCATGATCTTGAGTTATTATAGGTAGTATTTTCATTGAATATGTAGTGAAACTACCTGATGGGAAAGTGGTTTATCATATACTCTGACCACAAGAGTTTCAAGTATATATTATATCTTTTGGATCTTAAATTAAGAAAGAGGAAATGTCTAGAGTTCCTACAGGACTATGAATTCAATATTTTCTATACTCTTAGGATGGGGAGCATGGTGTAAGACACTCTCAGCATGAGATCTTGTTCTCAGCTATTAGCCAAGGCATCCGAGTAGTTATCTTCATTACATTTTCCTTTATGGATAAGGATGATAATTCATATCTATAGTTAATGGTTGTTACCCCACTTATTTTATAGTGTATAAGGGATTATCAAACTTTTGATACTAACTATGGAACCTTACATACTCAAATATCCATTGGATATTTTCCTAATGGATATTCTGAAGGTTGGGAGGATGCTATCCTTTTTAGAGGACAGATGATTGTACATTTGATGTTGTGGGAGGAGGTAATATAGAAGTTTCATACATCCCATTTGGCAGTACATCTAGGTATGAAAAATAGGTACTAGGATATTTGATGATAGTTTTGGTAGATATGTATGAAGAAGGTAGTTCTTTATTTGTCTCTTGATGCCTCACTTGTTAGCAAGTGAAAGCCAAGAACCAGGTTCCAGTTGGTTTATCTCAAATCTTTGAGGTTATAGAGTGGAAGTGGGATATGATACCCATGGAATTCATGATGGGGTTACCATGTACATATAGGTGACATGATTCTATATGGGTGGTCATATACTGACTCACCAAGTCATCCCACTTCTGATCTATTTGAGAGAAGAGTTCAGTAGAGAGCTTGGGGTGCCTCTACATATAGGATATATTTGAACTACATGGAGTTACCTTGAATATCGTTTCAAATTATGATTCTCACTTCACATCAAAATTATAGATAGTATTGAGCACAATGTTTAACTCCCATACTTATGGACAAAATGAGCAGACCATTCATGTCATGACCCGACCCAACGGGGCTCGAGCCATGAATCCCCAAGCCCGCCTCCAATAGGCTAGGGGCTGGCGACCAGTGCCGAGTAGGCTATCACACACATGGGAGGCATTAGCCTAAGGTACCTGTACACACGCACCCACAACACCTCCATGAAACAGTGCAGAGATAAGTAAAAATGAAAAGTAAAATGCATGCATACACTATCCCACAACGAGAGTACAACAGAAGTACAAAGGGCAAAACAGGGCCCACCAAAAGAAAACTGTAAAGGCATCCAACCTGCTCTGAAGAAAGGGGACGGTGCCACAAACACCATCGGAAAGCTCCCTCAGCACCGCACCGGCAAACACCCCGGTCAGTCTCTCTCACTCAACTCCGCCTGCTCCGGGTCCTCCTAGGACTCCATCGAAAGGCCTGTGGTCTGCACAAGACACAAACACGTGCAGGCAAAGCCCGTGCAGGGGTGAGTATAAACATACTCAGTAGGCACCCAAAAAACAAAAAACCAAAGAGAGCAACTGAAAAGGCAACAGTCCACTCATCCCAGCTAGAGGGAACCCAGACGAGAGAGAAACTCCATCTTGTGACCATCCTCGACTAAACACAACTAGTCATCTCAGCTCAAGTGTATGCCCATACATACACCTTGAACAATCCATATATAATCATCTCACGCAACAAGCCACATGAGTTACCTACCTCAACACCAACAACTGTCCATAACTAGAAGAGTACACCACACGAACACTGTCATCCAAGATGACACTCATCCGAGAGATACACTCCATCGGGTTTATCACAAACCTCTCAGACGCTCACCCGAGAGATCATGCTCGTCAGATAGCATCACTGAGGATAACTCACCAAAACAAATTAACCACCAAAATCCTCGGATAGGGGATCACTCCTAGGGTCCTCTAGGGGATACCAGAACCCACTCCGGTATACGAAGCTCACAGATAGGGGATCACTCCCAGGGTCCGCTGGGGGATACCACGACCCGATCTTGCATACGTAGTTCTCACAGATAGGGGATCACACCTAGGATCTTCTGGGGGATACCACAACCCGATCTGGCACTCGACAGAAACACTTCACTTAGATAGAGTATCATCGCCCATATAAAGGTGTCCACGATGATACCGGAACCCTATCTGGTATAACCCGCGATGTAGGGGATCGAACCGACGATACTGAAACCCTACCGAAACCACGCGCTGAGTAGGGGATCGCATAACCAATGATATCGCAACCCTACTATACACCTCATGCTGAGTAGGGGATCCTATACCCGACGATGCCACAACCCTAATGAGTACGGTCCACCGCGTAGGGGATCATAATCCTGATGATGCCACAAACCCTACGGGGTTAACCAGCTAGATAGGGGATTGCCGACCATGAATAAGCGGTCACAGCGATACCAAGAACCCGATCTAGGGAAAAGATGCTAGAGGATCCCACTACGGGCCCACCGGAGGGATGCCACAACTCTAACAGTTTAAAAATCCCATCGAGAGGATCACAAACCTATACGAAAATTTTGATGCCAGACGAACCCTCGTGGAAAAGAACCAAGGGAGTACCCTCAACCACTGCTGGTCCAAAACGTCGTTAACCCGAGCGACCCGCAACAACGCCACACTACGCACCTCCAAGGCCAATACTGAGGCCACCATCACGATCTACGCGAAAAAACACGTAGGATAGGCTGCTTATTCGCCCGAAACGGAGCATCGGTGAAAAAGGAACTATTCATCGTAGCTAGCTCATGCGGGGCCCACACAACGATCCCGAAACCCATCGAGCGGATCATACCACGGAGATCCCCTCGAAAAAAAAGTGGAATCGACTACTCGTTTGTCCGAAACGGACACCCGGTGAAAAAGGCACTATTAACCGAATGCCAGCTCAGGCGGGGCCCACACCTCAATCCTGGAACTCATCGAACGGATTGCACCATTGCGATCCTCTCAGAAAAACACATCGGATTGACTATTCATCCGCCAAAACCGGACTCCTGGTGCGAAAGCTGCGTTTCTCCACAAACGCCAAAACCAGGCCTCGTGGGACCCACACCCCGTTCTCAGTCCCAACACCCGGAAACCATCTCAAAAAGTCCGTTGTACCATCAGGGTCTCAATGATACTGAATACACGTCAATCAGACGCTCCGGGTAGAAGTTACAACGGCCCGAAGTCGTAAAATAATAAAATAATATTATTTTATATGACATTTTTAACTCCCAGGCCACGATCTCGAACCCTGAAACCCTCGAACCCACACCGGAGGGTTTGCCTTGTCGTCAGGGTCACGTCGCTGCAAAAAGCACGTGAATCTGACTCCTGGATTACGAGATACGGGGGTTTAAAGACCCTCGTATGACTAAAGTGGTCGGACTGGCCTGAACCGGTCAGCCCGCCCTGGCCGGCGGCCCTCCACCGGCGCGCCACCGTGCACAGCGGCCGGCTGTCGTGGGCCGCCGCGCTCTACCGGCGTCGGCGCCGCCATGCCGACGGACCTTCCGCGGACCGCCGGGGGCACCCCAGTGGTCCATTTTGCGATCCGAAAGTACCGGTGCGACCCCCGGGATGCGATCAACCCTGAAACGACCTCAAAATGAAGCAATTCGCAACAAAAACGGGATCGGGAGATTTAAACGCAAACCGCCTACCTCGCGGGCGAAACGTCAACGTTCTACCTTAGATCCGTGCTCCAGAGCTTCCGCTGCACGCTCCTGGAACGTCCGCCGTCGAATTCTGAGCTCGTGGGCACTTTGTTTGCTCGATTCAGCGGATCGGCGACAAAGAAAAGTAAAGAACGCCGAGAGGAATGAAAAAGAGGGGTTGCTGATATTTATATCAGCCGCCCACCGGCGCCAAACCCGCCGACGCCCGATGCGAACAAAGGTAAGGTCACCACTAGGGTAAACGTGTCGTTCTGAACGCAACGCCAGACTCAGATTTGTGATCTGAGGCTCCTTTCAGAAGTTATTCGAGCTGACGCTCGCTCACTAACTTCTCTATTTAATTATGAAAATGACCCTGGTGGCGTTCCTCACTGCAGGCCCGCACCAGCAAAGTTTACACCTTGCCTAGGGTAAACGGAACGTTCCGGATGCAACTGTGCCCTCAGATTCCCATTCTGAGCTACCGTTTATGAGATATCACACCCCCACCATGTGAATAGTATAAAAATACTTAATATTTTTATAAAATTTATTCCGGGCACACTGGGCCTCGGAATCGCACGCCGTCTTTGCGCCTAGCTCTGGAATTCTTCGTAAAAATATTCCAAATTCTGACAGGGCCAAAAACCCGAGTCGCTACATCCTCCCCCCTTAGAACTTTTCATCCCCGAAAATCCCTAAGCTCAAGGGAAGCGACTGGACTCTAAAATGGGTCTCACACACCAGAAAGTTCACCAACAAACACCCATGCCCGAACACATAAGTCAGAGAGACTCATCCACCACACCTCAACACTATCTGCTTTGGGCGGCACTAACTCGCCCTCACGGTTTTAATCGCGTCACAAAAATGCGTCTCGGTGGGGGAAGGATCCCTCTTCTTTACGCATTCGAAGCACACCAAACAACACCCACCCAGGGTCTTACCAACGCCCTGCACAAAACTCGAGCAAGCAATCGAAAGGAAAGGTACCGCTAAAGAGTGTCTATCAAACTACTGTAGAAAGTAGAAAGGACACAAGTTGTACCTCCAACAATCCGCGGAGCCTCTGGGTCAACAGCCCCTAGGGCATGCAGCTGTCCTCACCCTCGGCCACCAGCTCCCTGAGCTTGGCGTGGACCACCTGGGGGTGGGGGGGGGGTGTCAACTGGTACCGCCTACCACCTCCTCCCGTTTCACCCACTCCGCCACCACGTCTGGCACCCTGCGTACCTCCTTGCTCGAGATGCTGTCTCTGCCACGGTGGTCCATCGACCGGCTCCCTCTCAACAGCATGACGAGTCAGACAATCTCTAGCAAGATGTCCCCAACCGTCGCAAGCATAACACCGCCTCTTCTGCGGTTGACCAAAAATGTCCTACGAGCCCTGTGAGCCCTGAGCCTCAGATCCTCCATCCTGGGGTCGCCTCCTGAAACGTCGGCTACCAGATGTCGAAGTCTCAGCTCTCAAGTTCCTAGCACTAACAGGGGGAATCTGCTCAGCCAGAAAGCTCTCCACCACCAAAGCTTGCTCCATCACTCCAGCATAGGTTTCCAGGCACAAAGAAACCACACCTGCTAGGATGTCCCTGCGTAAACCCTGCTCGAAGGTCCGAGCCCTAAAGAACAGGTCTCGAACCATATCTAGGGAGTAGCGCGATAGGTCTGTAAACCTCACCGAGTACTTTGAAACAGTCATGCCCTCCTGCCGAAGCTGCAGAAGCTCCTGGATCTGCACTGACCTCAGCTTCATCGGATAAAACTCCTCCCTGAAGAGATGCTCAAACTCTGCCCACGTGAGCGTCTCCTCATCATGGGAATGCGTCACCAGGCTCCACCACCACCCGGCTGAACCATGCAGATGGATCGCCACTAGGACCACCATCTGATCAGGAGGTGTCCTCACTAGGTGGAAAAATCAGGTGACTACCTCAATCCAGTCATCAACTTCCTGGGGGTCTGGATCACCCCGGAACCTCAGAGGTCGCTTCCTATGGAACTCGTGCAGTGCACTCGGCCTGCGTGCAACCTCATCCTGCACTGTCGGCACAACCAGATGCTCGACAGGTGGTGGCTCAACTGGCAGACCACCTGGAGGTGCAACCTCAGAATCTGCACCATGCTCCACAGCCTCAACACGGGGCGGGTCGTCAGTACAATCCTGTCGTGGAACCCTCGCTGGCTATCGTCGTGGAGGAATCCTGAAATATATTCAAGACGCACCATAGTCAAAGAGTATATCTAGAGAGCTGACACAAGAAGGACTAGGAAAACCCAAAACCTAGTCCTATATGATGCATGTACCGTTATGTCCCTGCGACCAGTGTAAGAATGTCCCGAGTTGAAAGGCAGGTTATCAGAGTCCTGGTGTATGGATACGTCGGCCGCCGCACCAACATTGGAGTCTCTGGCCTAAAATCCGAGCTCTAAACACCCTAACACTGCCGCTATGCAACCCAAACCAAACTCACAGATAGACCAGCTACGCTCTGAGATCCCAAAGTTGGAACCTCCTTTGATACCACTCTGTCACGACCCGACCCAACGGGGCTAGAGCCACGACTCCCCAAGCCCGCCTCCAATAGGCCAGGGGCTGGAGACCAGCGCCGAGTAGGCTATCACACACATGGGATGCATTAGCCTAAGGTACCTATACACACACACCCACAACACCTCCATGCAACAGTGCAGTGATAAGTAAAACTAAAAAGTAAAATGCATGCATACACTATCCCACAACCAGAGTACATCAGAAGTACAAAGGAAAAAACAAGGCCCACCAAAAGAAAACTTCAAAGTCGTCCAACCTGCTCTGAAGAAGGGGGACGATGCCACAAACACCGCTGGAAAGCTCCCTCGGCACCGCACTGGAAAACACCCCGGTCAGTCTTGCTCACTCAACTCTGCCTTCTCTGGGTCCTCCTGGGACTCCGTTGAAAGGCCAGTGGTCTGCACAAGACACAAACATGTGCGGGCAAAGCCCGTGCAGGGGTGAGTATAAACATACTCAGTAGGCACCCCAAAAACCCAAAACCAAAGAGAGAAACTGAAAAGGCAACAATCCACTCATCCCAGCCAGAGGGAACCCAGACAAGAGAGAAATTCTATCTTGTGACCATCCTCCACAAAACACAACTCTTCAGCTCAGCTCAGGTGTATGCCCATACATACACCTTGAACAATCCAGATATAATCAGCTCATGCAACAAGCCACATGAGGTACCGACCTCAACACTCACAATTGTCCACAACAAGAAGAGTACACCACACGAACACTGTCATCCTAGATGACACTCATCCGAGAGATACACTCCATCAGGTTTCTCACAAACCTATCAGACGCTCACCTGAGAGATCATGCTCATCAGATAGCCTCACTAAGGATAACTCACCGAAACAACTTAACCACCAAACTCCTCGGATAGGGGATCACTCCTAGGTTCCAATAGGGGATACCAGAACCCACTTCGGTATACGAAGCTCATAGATAGGGGATCACTCCTAGGGTCCGATGGGGGATACCACGACCCGATATGGCATACGTAGTTCTCATAGATAGAGGATCACACCCAAGATCTGGTGGGGGATACCACAACCCGATCTGGTGCTCGACAGAAAAACTTCACTCAGATAGAGTATCATTGCCCATATAAAGGTGGCCACAACGATACTGGAACCCTATCTGGTATAACCCGCGATGTAGGGGATCGAACCGACGATGCCACAACCCTACCGAAACCACGTGCTGAGTAGGGGATCGCATAAACAATGATACCACAACCCTACTATACACCTCATGCTGAGTAGGGGATCATATATCTGACGATTCCACAACCCTATTGAGTACGGTCCACCGCGTAGGGGATCATAATCCTGATGATGCCACAAACCCTACGGGGTTAACCAGCTAGATAGGGGATCGTCGTCTATGAATAAGCGGTCACATCGATACCAAGAACCCGATCTAGGGAAAAGATCCTAGAGGATCTTACTTCGGGCCCACCAGAGGGATGCCATAACTCTAACAGTTTAAACATCCCATCAAGAGGATCACAAACCTATACGAAGGTTGTGATGCCACACGAACCCTCATGGAAACGAACCAAGGGAGTACCCTCAACAACTGCTGGTCCAAAAGGTCGCTACCCCAAGCGACCCGCAACAAAGCCACACTACGTACATCCAAGGCCAATACCGACGCCACCATCGTGATCTACGCGGAAAAAAACGCATGATAGGCTACTTATTCACCCGAAACAGAGCACTGGTGAAAAACGTACTATTCATCATAGCTAGCTCGTGCGGGGCCCACACAACGATCCCGAAACCCATCGAGCGGATCATACCACGACGATCCCCTTGAAAAAACAAGCGAAATCGACTACTCGTTCGTCCGAAACGGACACCCGGTGAAAAAGGCACTATTCACCGAATGACAGCTAGGCAGGGCCCACTCCTCAATCCCGAAACTCATCGAACGGATTGCACCATTGCGATCCTCTCGGAAAAACACACATTATTGAATATTCATCCGCCAAAACCGGACTCCTGGTGCGAAAGCTGCGTTTCTCCACAAACGCCAAAACCCAGCCTCGTGGGGCCCACACCCCGTTCTTAGTCCCAACACTCGGAAACCATCTCAAAAATTCTGTCGTACCATCAGAGTCTCAATGCAACTGACGACACATCAATCGGACGCTCCGGGTAGAAGTTACAACGACCCAAAATCTTAAAATAATAAAATAATATTATTTTATACGACGTTTCTAACTCCCGGTCCATGATCCTGAACCCTGAAACCCTCGAACCCACACCGGAGGGTTCGCCTCATCGTTAGGGTTGCGTCGCCGCAAACAGCACTCGAATCCGACTCTCGGATTGCGAGATACGGGGGTTTAAAGACCCTCGTATGACTAAAGTGGCCGGACTGGCCGCCGCCGCCGGCCCGCCCTGGCCGGCGGCCCTCCACCGCGCTCCGCCGGCGCGCTGCCTCCAGGGGTCATTTTGCGATCCGAAAGCACCGGTGTGACCCCCGGGACACGATCTACCCTGCAATGGCCTCAAAAGGAAGCAATTCGTAGCAAAAACGGGATCGGGGGATTTAAACGCAAAACACCAACCTCGCGGGCAAAACGCCGACGTTCTGCCTTAGATCCGCGCTCCAGAGCTTCCGCTGCACGCTCTTGGAACGTCCGTTGTCGAATTCCGAGCTCATGGGTGCTTTGTTTGCTTGATTCGGCAGATCGGCGGCGAAGAACGGTGAAGAATGCCGAGAGGAATGAAAGGAGGGGGGGGGGTGCTGATATTTATATCAGCCGCCTGCCGGCGCCAAACCCGCCTCGGACCCGACGCCCGATGTGAACAAAGGTAAGGTCACCCCCAGGGTAAACGTGCGGTTCTGAACGCAACTTCAAACTCAGATTTGCGATCCGAGGCTCCGTTCAGAAGTTATTCTAGCCAACGCTCGCACACTAACTTCTCCATTTAATTATGAAGACGCCCCTGGTGGCGTTTCTCACCACAGGCCCGCGCCAGCAAAGTTTACACCTCGCCTAGGGTAAAAGGAACGTTCCGGATGCAACCGTGCCCTCGGATTCCAGTTCTGAGCTACCTTTTAGGAGATATCACACCCCCTCCATGTGCATAGTATAAAAATACTTAATATTTTTATAAAATTCATTCCGGGCACACCGGGCCTCAGAATCGCTCGCCGTCTTTGCGCCTAGCTCTGGAATTCTTCGGAGAAATATTCCAAAGTCTCACAGGGCCAAAAACCCGAGTCGCTACATCCTCCCACCCTTAGATATTCTCCTCCCCGAAAAGCCCTAAGCTCAAGGGAAGCGACTGGACTCTCAACTAGGTCTCACACACCAGCGAGTTCACCAACAAACACCCATGCCCGAACACATAAGTCAGAGGGACTCATCCACCACACCTCAACACTATCCACTTTGGGCGGCACTAACTCGCCCTCACAGTTTTAATCGCGTCACAAAAACGCATCTCTGTGGGGGAAGGATCCCTCTTCCTTGCGCATTCGAAGCACGTCAAACAACACCCACCCAGGGTCTTACCAACGCCATGCACAAAACTCGAGCAAGCAAACAAAAGGAAAGGTACCGCAAAACGGTGTCTATCAAAATACTGTAGAAAGTAGAAAGGACACAAGTTGTACCTCCATCCATCCGCAGAGCCTCTGGGTCAATAGCCCCTAGGTCATACAGCTGTCCTCGACCTCGACCACTAGCTCCCTGAGCTTGTCATGGACCACCTGGGGGCGGGGGTGGTGGAAACTGGTACCGCCTACCACCTCCTCCTGCTGCACCCGCTCCGCCGCCACGTCCTCCACCCTGCGGACCTCCTTGCTCGAGACACTGCCTCTGCCACGGTGGTCCATCGACCGGCTCCCTTTCAGCAGCACGACGGGTCGGAAAATCTCTAACAAGATGTCCCCGACCGTTGCAAGCATAACACTACCTCTCCTACGGCTGACCAAAACTGGCCTACGAGCCCTGTGAGCCCTGAGCCTCAGATCCTCCATCCTGGGGTCACCTCCTGAAATGTCGGCCACGTCCAGACCCCTGAGTATGTCATCGGATACCAGATTCCGACGTCTCAGCTCTCATGTTCCCAACACTAACAAGGGTAATCTGCTCATCCAGAAAGCTCTCCACCACCAAAGCTCATTCCAACACTCCAGCATAGGTGGCCAGGCATAAAGAAACCACACCTGCTCAGATTTCCCTGCGTAAACCCTGCTCGAATGTCTGATCCCTAAAGAACGGGTCTCGAACCATATCCAGGGAGTTTCACAACAGGTCTATAAACCTCACCGAGTAATCTGACACAGTCATGCCCTCCTACCGAAGCTGCAGAAGCTCCTGGATCCGCACTGACCTCAGCGTCACTGGATAAAACTCCTCCCCGAAGAGCTACTCAAACTCTGCCCATGTGAGAATCTCCTCATCATGGGACTGCGTCACCAGGCTCCACCATCGCTCGGTCGAACCATGCAGAAGGCTCTCCGCTAGGACCACCATCTGATCAGGAGGTGTCCTCACTAGGCGGAAAACTCGGGTGACTACCACAATCCAGTCATCAGATGCCTGGGGGTCTGGATCAACCCAGATCCTCAGAGGTCGCTGCCTCTAGAACTCGTGAAGTGCACTCATCCTGCGTGCAACCTCGTCCTGCACTGCCGACACAACCAGCTGCTCGACAGGTGGTGGCTCAACTGGCAGACCACCTGGAGGTGCAACCTTAGAACCTGCACCCTACTCCACAGCCTCAACACGGGGCGGGTCTTCAGCACAATCTTTCTTCGGAACCCTCAATGGCTGTCGTCTTGGAGGCATCCTAAAATACATTCAAGACGCACCACAGTCAAAGAGTATATCTGGAGAGCTGACTCAAGAAGGACTAGGAAAACCCAAAACCCAGTCCTATATGATGCATGTATCGTTATTTCCCTACGACCAGTGTACGAATGTCCCGAGTCTAAAGGCAGTTTATCAGAGTCCTAGTGTATGGATACGTCGGCTGCCGCACCAACACTGGAGTCTCTGTCATGAAAGCCAAGCTCGAAACACCCTAACACTGCCTCTATGCAACCCAAACCAAACTCACAGCTAGACCAGCTACGCTTAGAGATCCCAAAGGTGGAACCTCCTTTGATACCACTCTGTCACGACCCAACCCAATGGGGCTCGAGCCACGACTCCCCAAGCCCTCCTCCAATAGGTGAGGGGCTGGAGACCAGCACCGAGTAGGCTATCACACACATGGGAGGCATTAGCCTAAGGTACCTGTACACACGCACACACAACACCTCCACGCAACAGTGCATAGATAAGTAAAATTGAAAAGTAAAATGCATGCATACACTATCCCACAACCAGAGTACAACAGAAGTACAAAGGGAAAAACAGGGCCCACCAAAAGAAAACTACAAAGGCGTCCAACCTGCTCTGAAGAAGGGGGGCACTGCCACAAACACATCCGGAAAGCTCCCTAGGCACCACACCAGCAAACACCTCGGTCAGTCTCACTCACTCAACTCCGCCTGCTCCGGGTCCTCCTAGGACTCCGTCGAAAGGCCTGTGGTCTACACAAGACACAAACATGTGCGGGCAAAGCCAGTGTAGGGGTGAGTATAAACATACTCAGTAGGCACCCCAAAAACCCAAAACCAAAGAGAGAAACTGAAAAGGAAACAGTCCGGTCATCCCAGCCAGAAGGATCCCAGACGAGAGAGAAACTCCATCTTGTGAGCATCCTCTGCTAAACACAACTCGTCAGCTCATCTCAGGTGTATACCCATACATACAACTTGAACAATCCATATATAATCATCTCACGCAACAAGCCACATGAGGTACCGACCTCAACACCAGCAACTGTCCACAACCAGAAGAGTACACCACACGAACATTGTCATCCCAGATGACAGTCATCTGAGAGATACACTCCATCGGGTTTCTCACAAACCTCTCAGACGCTCACCCGAGAGATCACGCTCGTCGAATAGCATCACTGAGGATAACTCACCGAAACAATTTAAAAACCAAACTCCTTGGATAGGTGATCAATCCTAGGGTCCGCTAGGGGATACCAGAACCCACTCCGGTATACGAAGCTCACAGATAGGGGATCACTCCCAGGGTCTTCTAGGGGATACCGTGACCCGATCTGACATACGTAGTTCTCACAGATAGGGGATCACACCCAGGATCCGCTAAGGGATACCACAACCCGATCTAGCGCTCGACAGAAACACTTCACTCAGATAAAAGATCATCGCCCATATAAAGGTGTCCACGACGATACCGAAACCCTATCTGGTATATCTAGCAATGTAGGAGATCGAACTGACGATGCCACAACCCTACCGAAACCACGTGCTGAGTATGGGATCGCATAACCAATGATACTGAAACCCTACTATACACCTCATGCTGAGTAGGGGATCGTATACCCGATGATGCCACAACCCTACTGAGTACGTTCCACCACTTAGGGGATCATAATCCTGAGGATGCCACAAACCCTACGGGGTTAACCGGCTAGATAGGGAATCACCGCCCGTGAATAAGCAGTCACAGTGATACCAAGAACCTGATCTAGGGAAAAGATGCTAGAGGATCCCACTCCTGGCCCATCGGAGGGATGCCACAACTCTAACAATTTAAATATCCCATCGAGATGATCACAAACCTATACGAAGGTTGTGATGCCACACGAAACCTCATGGAAACGAACCAAGGGAGTAGCCTCAACCACTGCGGGTCCAAAACGTCGCTAACCCGAGAGACTTGCAACAACGCCACACTGCGCACCTCCAAGGCCAATACTGAGGCCACCATCACGATCTACGCGAAAAAACACGCAGGATAGGGTGCTTATTCGCCCGAAACGGAGCACCGGTAAAAAATGCACTATTCACCGTAGCTAACTCGTGTGGGGCCCACACAACGATCCCGAAGCCCATCGAGCGGATCATACTATGGCGATCCCCTCGGAAAAACAAGCCGAATCGACTACTCGTTCGTCCGAAACGGACACCCGGTGAAAAAGGCACTATTCACTGAATGTCAGCTCGGGCGGGGCCCACACCTCAATCCCGAAACTCATCGAATGGATTGCACCATTGCGATCCTCTTGGAAAAACACACAGGATCGACTATTCATCCGCCAAAACCGGACTCCTGGTGCGAAAGCTGCGTTTCTCCACAAACGCCAAAACCCGGCCTTGTGGGGCCCGCACCCCGTTCTCAGTCCCAACACCCGGAAACCATCTCAAAAAGTCCTCCATACCATCAGGGTCTCAACGCCACTGACGGCACGTCAATCGGACGCTCCGGGTAGAAGTTACAACGGCCCGAAGTCGTAAAATAATAAAATAATATTATTTTATACGACGTTTCTAACTCCCGGGCCACAATCCCAAACCCTAAAACCCTCGAACTCACACCAGAGAGTTTGCGTCGTCGTCAGGGTCGCGTCGCCACAAACAGCACGCGAATCCGACTCCCGGATCGCGAGATATGGGGGTTTAAAGACCCCAGTATGACTAAAGTGGCTGGACCTGCCCGAACCGGCCGGTCCGGCCGGCCTGGACCGGCCGCCGCCGCCGGCCCACCCTTGCTAGCAGCCCTCCGCTACGCTCCGTCGGCGCGCCGCCGCGCTCTGCCGGTGCCAGCGGACCTTCCGCGGACCCCCGGGGGCACCCCAGTGGTCTGTTTTGCGATCTGAAAGCACCAGTGCGACCCCCCAGGACACAATCTACCCTGCAACGACCTCAAAACGAAGCAATTCGCAGCAAAAACATGATCGGGGGATTTAAACGCAAACTGCCTACCTCGCGGGCGAAACGCCGACGTTCTGCCTTAGATCCGCACTCCAGAGCTTCCGTCGCACGCTCTTGGAACGTCCGTTGTCGAATTCCGAGCTCGTGGGCGCTTTGTTTGCTCGATTCGGCGGATCGGCAACGAATAATGGCGAAGAACGCTGAGAGGAATGAAAAGGAGGGGGGGTGCTGATATTTATATCAGCCGCCCGCTGACGCCAAACCCGCCTCGGACCCGATGCCCGATGCGAACAAAGGTAAGGTCACCCCTAGGGTAAACGCGCCGTTCTGAACGCAATGTCGGACTCAGATTTGTGATCCGAGACTCTGTTCAGAAGTTATTCGAGCCGACTCTCGCACACTAACTTCTCCTTTTAATTACGAAAATGCCCCTAGTGGCGTTTCTCACCGCAGGCCCGTGCCAGCAATGTTTACACCTCGCCTAGGGTAAACGGAACATTATGGATGCAACCGTGCCCTCGTATTCCCGTTCTGAGCTACCGTTTAAGAGATATCGCACCCCTTCCATGTGCATAGTATAAAAATACTTAATGTTTTTATAAAATTTATTCCGGGCACACCGGGCCTCGTAATCGCACGCCGTTTTTGCGCCTAGCTCTGGAATTCTTCGTAGAAATATTCCAAAGTCTGACAGGGCCAAAAACCCGAGTCTCTACATCCTCCCCCCATTAGAACTTTTCGTCCCCGAAAATCCCTAAGCTCAAGGGAAGCGACTGGACTCTCAACTGGGTCCCACACACCAGTGAGTTCACCAACAAACACCCATGCCCGAACACATAAGTCATAGGGACTCATCCACCACACCTCAACACTATCCACTTTGGGCGGCACCGACTCGCCCTCACGGTTTTAATCGCATCACAAAAACGCGTCTCGGTGGGGGAAGGATCCCTCTTCCTTACGCATTCGAAGCACGCCAAACAACACCCACCCAGGGTCTTACCAACGCCCTGCACAAAAATTGAGCAAGCAACCGAAAGGAAAGGTACCGCTAAACAATGTCTATCAAACTACTATAGAAAGTATAAAGGACACAAGTTGTACCTCCATCCATCCGCGGAGCCTCTGGGTCAACATCCCCTAGGGCATGCAGTTGTCCTCGCCCTCGACCACCAGCTCCCTGAGCTTGGCATAGACCACCTGGGGGTGGGGGTGGTGGAAACTGGTACCGCCTACCACCTCCTCCCGCTGCACCCGATCCGCCGCCACGTCCGCCACCCTGCGGACCTCCTTGCTCGAGATGCTGCCTCTTCCACGGTGGTCCATCTACCGGCTCCCTCTCAGAAGCACGACGGGTCGGACAATCTCTAGCAAGATGTCCCTGATCGTCGCAAGCATAACACTACCTCTCCTGCGGCTGAAGAAAACTAGCTTGCGAGCCCTGTGAGCCCTGAACCTCAGATCCTCCATCCTGGGGTCACCTCCTGAAATTCCATCCACATCCAGACCCCTGAGTATGTCGTCGGCTACCAGATGCCGACGTCTCAGCTCTCATGTTCCCAATACTAACAGGGGAATCTGCTCAGCTAGAAATCTCTCCACCACCAAAACTCGCTCCAGCACTCCAGCATAGGTGGCCAGGCACAATGAAACCACACCTGCTCGGATGTCCCTGTGTAAACCCTGCTCAAAGGTCCGAGCCCTAAAGAATGGGTCTCGAACCATATCCAGGGAGTAGAGCGACAGGTCTGTAAACCTCACCGAGTACTCTGAAACAGTCATGCCCTCTTGCCAAAGCTGCAGAAGCTCCTGGATCCGCACTGACCTCAGCGTCACTGGATAAAACTCCTCCCTGATGAGCTGCTCAAACTCTGCCCACGTGAGCGTCTCCTCATCATGGGACTGTGTAACCAGGCTCCACCATCGCCCGGCCGAACCATGCAGAAGGCTCGCCGCTAGGACCACCATCTGATCAAGAGGTGTCCTCACTAGGCGGAAAACTCAGGTGACTGCCTCAAGCCAGTCATCAGCTGCCTGGGGGTCTGGATCACCCCGGAACCTCAGAGGTCGCTGGCTCTGGAACTCGTGCAGTGCACTCAGCCTGCGTGCAACCTCGTCCTGCACTGCCGGCACAACCAGCTGCTCGACAGGTGGTGGCTCAACTGGCAGACCACCTAGAGGTGCAACCTCGGAACCCGCACCCTGCTCCACAGCCTCAACACGGGGCGGGTCTTCAGCACAATCCTGCTGCGGAACCCTCGTTGGCTGTCGTTATGGAGGAATCTTGAAATACATTCAAGATGCACCACAGTCAAAGAGTATATCTGGAGAGCTGACTCAAGAAGGACTAGGAAAACCCAAAACCCAGTCATATATGATTCATGTACTGTTATGTCCATGTGACCAGTGTACGAATGTCCCGAGTCAAAGGGAAGGTTATCAGAGTCTTGGTGTATGGATATGTCGGCCGCCGCACCAACACTGGAGTCTCTGGCCTGAAAGCTAAGCTCGAAACACCCTAACACTACCGCTATGCAACCCAAACCAAACTCACAGCTAGACCAACTACGCTCTGAGATCCCAAAGGTGGGACCTCCTTTGATACCACTCTATCACGAACCGACCCAACGGGGCTCGAGCCACAACTCCCCAAGCCCGCCTCCAATAGGCCAGGGGCTAGAGACCAGCGCTGAGTAGGCTATCACACACATGGGAGGCATTAGCCTAAGGTACCTGTACACACGCACACACAACACCTCCATGCAGCAGTGCAGAGATAAGTAAAACTGAAAATTAAAATACATGCATACACTATCCCACAACCAGAGTACAACAGAAGTACAAAGAAAAAATAGGGCCCACCAAAAAAAAACTACAAAGGCGTCCAACCTGCTCTGAAGAAGGGGGACGCTGCCACAAACACCGCCGGAAAGCTCCCTCGGCAAACACCCCGGTCAGTCTCGCTCACTCAACTCCGCCTGCTCCGGGTCCTCATCGGACTCCATCGAAAGGCCTGTTGTCTGCACAAGACACAAACATGTGTGGGCAAAGCCCGTGCAGGGGTGAGTATAAACATACTCAGTAGGCACCCCAAAAACCCAAAACCAAAGAGAGAAACTGAAAAGGAAAAAGTCCGATCATCCCAGCCAGAGGGAACCCAGACGAGAGAGAAACTCCATCTTGTGACCATCCTCAGCTAAACACAACTCGTCAGCTCTGCTCAGGTGTATGCTCATACATACACCTTGAACAATCCAGATATAATCAGCTCACGCAACAAGCCACATGAGGTACCGACCTCAACACCAGCAACTGTACACAACCAGAAGAGTACACCACATGAACACTTTCATCCCAGATGACACTCATCCGAGAGATACACTCCATTGGGTTTCTCACAAACCTCTCAGACGCTCACCCGAGAGATCACGCTCGTCGGATAGCATCAATGAGGATAACTCACCAAAAAAATTTAACCACCAAACTCCTCGGATAGGGGATCACTCCTAGGGTCCGCTAGGGGATACCAGAACCCACTCCGGTATATGAAGCTCACAGATAGGGGATCACTCCCAGGGTCCGCTGGGGGATACCACGACCTGATCTGGCATACGTAGTTCTCACAGATAGGGGATCACACCCAGGATCCGCTGGGGGATACCACAACCTGATCTAGCGCTCGATTGAAACAATTCACTCAGATAGAGGATCATCGCCCATATAAAGGTGGCCACGACGATACCGGAACCCTATCTGGTATAAACCGCGATGTAGGGGATCGAACAGACGATGCCACAACCCTACCGAAACCATGCGCTGAGTAGGGGATCACATAACCAATAATACCGCAACCCTACTATACACCTCTGGATGAGTAGGGGATCGTATACCCGATGATGCCACAACCCTGCTGAGTACGGTCCACCGCTTAGGGGATCATAATCCTGATGATGCCACAAACCCTAAGGGGTTAACCAGCTAGATAGGGGATCACCGCCTTGGAATAAGCGGTCACAGCAATACCAAGAACCCAATCTAGGGAAAAGATGCTAGAGGATCCCTCTCCGGGACCAACGAAGGGATGCCACAACTCTAACAGATTAAACATCCCATCGAGAGGATCACAAACCTATACGAAGGTTGTGATGCCACACGAACCCTCGTGGAAACAAACCAAGGGATTACCCTCAACCACTGCTGGTCCAAAACGTCGCTAACCCGAGAGACCCGCAACAACGCCACACTACGCACCTCGAAGGCCAATACCGAGGCCACCATCTCGATCTACGCAGAAAAACACGCAGGATAGGCTTCTTATTCACCCGAAACGGAGCAACGGTGAAAAGGCACTATTCACCGTAGCTAGCTCGTGCGGGGCCCACACAATGATCCCGAAACCCATCGAGCGGATCATACCACGACCATCCCCTCGAAAAAAAGCGGTATCGACTACTCGTTCGTCTGAAATGGACACCCGGTGAAAAAGGCACTATTCACCGAATTCCAGCTCGGGCGAGGCCCACACCTCAATCCCGAAACTCATCAAACAGATTGCAACATTGCGATCCTCTCGGAAAAACACATAGGATCGACTATTCATCTGCCAAAACCGGACTCCTGGTGCGAAAGCTGCATTTCTCCACAAACTTCAAAACCTAGCCTCGTGGGGCCCACACCCCGTTCTCATTCCCAACACCCATAAACCATCTGAAAAAGTCCTCCATACCATCAGGGTCTCAACTCCACTGACGACACGTCAATCGGATGCTCCGGGTAGAAGTTACAACGGCCCGAAGTCGTAAAATAATAAAATAATATTATTTTATACGATGTTTCTAACTCCCGGGCCATGATCCCGAACCCTGAAACCCTCGAACTCACACCGGAGAGTTCGCCTCATCCTCTGGGTTGCTTCGCCGCAAACGGAACGTGAATCCGACTCCCGGATTGCGAGATACGGGGGTTTAAAGACCCCAGTACGACTAAAGTGGCCGGACCGGGCCGAACCGGCAGGTCCGGACGGCCTGGACGGCCGCCGCCGCCGGCCCGCCCTGGCCGGCGGCCCTCCGCTACACTCTGCTGGTGCGCCGCCGCGCTGGGTGGCCGGCCGCCGTAACTTCACCGCGGACCGCCGGGGGCACCCCGGTGGTCTGTTTTGCGATCTGAAAGCACCAGTGCGACCCCCGGGACGCAATCTACCCTGAAACGACCTCAAAATGAAGCAATTCGCAGCAAAAATGGGATCGGGTGATTTAAACGCAAACCACCTACCTCGCGAGCGAAACGCCGACGTTATGCCTTAGATCCGCGCTCTAGAGCTTCCGCTGCACGTCCCTAGAACGTCCATCATCGAATTCCAAGCTCATGGACGCTTTGTTTGCTCGATTCGGAGGATCGACGGTGAAGAATGGCGAGGAATGCCGAGAGGAATGAAAACGGGGGGGGGGGGGGGGGGGGTGCTGATATTTATATCAGCCGCCAGCCGGCGCCAAACCCGCCTCGGACCCGACGCCCAATGCGAACAAATGTAAGGTCACCCCTAGGGTAAACACACCATTCGGAATGCAACGATGGAATCAGATTTGCGATCTGAGGCTCCGTTCAGAAGTTATTCGAGCCGACGCTCGCACACTAACTTCTCCATTTAATTACGAAAACTCCCCTGGTGGCGTTTCTCACCACAGACCCACGCCAGCAAAGTTTACACCTCACCTAGGGTAAACGGCACGTTCCGGACGCAACCGTGCCCTCATATTCCCATTATGAGCTACCTTTTAGGAGATATCACACCCCCGCCACTTGCATAGTATAAAAATATTTAATATTTTTATAAAATTTATTCCAGGCACACCGGGCCTCAGAATCGCATGTCGTCTTCGTGCCTAGCTCTGGAATTATTCGTAAAAATATTCCAAAGTCTGACAGGGCCAAAAACCCGAGTTGCTATAATTCAAGTCTTAGAGGGCATGTTGTGAGATTTCATGTTAGACTTTGGCTATAGTTGGGAGGATCATATAACCTTGGTGGAGTTTTCATACAAAAACATCTACCATTACAACATTGGTATGACACAATTGGAGGTTTTTTATGATAAAAAATATAGGTCACCTCTTTTTGGACTGATCCAAGAGAGTTATCACTCATGGGATCAGAGTTGGTCTAAGAAACTATAGAGATGCTTCTAATCATCCAGGAGTGGATGAGGACTAAACAGATCCATCATAAGTCTTATAAGGACTGATGATGGAGACCTATAGAGTTTGAGGAGGTATACCATGTATCCCTGAGGGTCTCATCTCGAAGTGGATTCAATAAATTTGGATGGGGAGAAAATATATCTTCAAGATTCATTGGTTACTTCCTGATACTTCATATATTTGGAGAGGTGGTGTATCAATTAGCTCTACCACAGATGTTGGACTAGGTTAATGATTCCTTACACATGTCGTAACTGAGGAGATATGTGAATGAATCATCAAATGAAATTTAATGTGTCCATCTAGACATCAAGGATGGATATACTCTTGCTGAGTACATGGTGGAGATAAAGGATTGGTAGGATATTACCCTTCGTGGGTGATCAATTCCCCTAGTCTGTGACTAGTGGTAGTATGAGAATCTTGAAGAAATCACCTGGGATTGGGAGACCCAGATGTGAGACCAGTACCCTCAACTCTTTGAGTAAGTTTTTCTCTTTTCGGGACAAAAATACCTAAGGTGGGGAGAATGTAATGACTCATATTTTCCATGTATTATTTTGGATATTATATGGAATTTTTTCAAGACCAAGAGCTAAGATGGCACATGATTCAAGGTATGGTATTCTAGAAATAAATGTTCAAAATATATTAAATATATTAAATTACACGCACTCATAGTTTTCCTGAAAAAAGTAGAATAACTCCTTAATGGGGACCTAGATAAGAAATTCAAGGAAACCGTTGATTTTAGAGCATGAGTTTTACCATAGGCATGATATAACATTTTTCATCATGAGTCATTTGTGAAAAAGTTATCACGTGAGTGAAATTAAATAAATAGATAAATTATATTGGTTTAATTTATTTTATTTTACACAGCATTCCGTTCTTATTTAAATATACAGTTGTGGTATTTTTCATAGTGTTGGATGCTAAATCCTTGGAGACCTAGATCACCATTGGGTAGTATTCTTGGCGAACAATAATGGATTGGAACCAGATCGAGGATCATTGCACCAACAGAGTTTATGGATCCTGTCAACAATGACAATGTAGAACCGTTCTTCATCAACAATTTATCCATAATCCAAGTAAGATGTTTTATTTTCAGTTTTCCATCCCTTTATTTTATCCTGGTTGAACATAGATCAATTCCTTAAATAGAATTGATACATGCATCAATGAAATATTAAATTTAAGGATTTTTTTCATTGTGTTGATTTTCCTATTTGTCTATATTTTTCTATAACAATAGATCTAGGATAAATGAACAAAGTACTAGGTTCATTCCTCATGTTTTATGGCTTTTTTTTCTCCCTGGTTTCTTTTCACGTTCATTGTAGACATTTCTTTCAGAATGTGGTTAAAAAATACAGGGTATTCGATCATTGCGCGACCACTATTTAGTGTGATGAATTGATAACTTGTGTGTGGTTCATAATCAAGACTATGATTGATGTATGATGATGAATATAGGTGATCAGAGGTAGATCAAAATGAAATTTCTATTCCCGTTCTTCCCAGTTTTGACACGTGGTGACATATTAGATCATCAGATCATTTTTCAAGAATATCTAAACCCAGATTATGGTGAGTGACAATAGAAAGGCTCAAACAACCTATGATCTACAAATTTTAGTTAGGAAAATGGCTCCATAAGCATGAAGGATGATGTGGAAGAGATCCCAAAGGATCTGGAAAATTCCAAAGTACATGACATGTATTTCTTAATTACACATAGTGTGGGATCCCCTGGTTGTGACACTTAGGTTTTCATGGTGAGTTAAATATCACACACCGTGTGAACCTTTAGTGAGGGTTATACATGCACCTTAGAGGGTACATGGAAATAAACAAGATTACATGGTCATGGACATGCCCTATACTCAGACACACACACTGCCAGATGTACACAGGCATGACCAGGTGTGCATGGGTTGACACATGGGCACGACCAATGGTACATAGGGTTGGATAGATGGCATAGGAAGAGTTTTAGGCGACCTCTTCATGCCATGTGAAATCACTTACACATTGTATATGTTGAGTTTTACATGTCATGTGATGTATAACCATACTGGTAGATCAAGGTTGAGTGATGTACATTGTGTACTCTACTTACATGTTGTGTAATACCTTAGAGATAACTTGGATATCTTCTCCTCTTCAGTTCAGAATAGTGTTGGTTGAGTGGTTTTACCATTGGTGATTTTCCATGAGGGTACAATGTGGTATTAAATCTACATATCAGGATTGTGATCCCCTCTAGAGGATGAGTCTCTGAAAGGGTTCATGTTTCCCCTCCATGAGACTCGAGTGTGATCTTACATCATCTTTATACCCTAGGTGGGGTTTTTTGGAATCATTATAACCTCATTGAGGAGGGAATTGATCCTCCATCTAGTATTCCATATTATTAGGGTTTGTGGTATCATTGGTGTATAATTCCCTACATAGAGGGTTGATCTATATTAGGTTTGTAGTGTCCCCTATCATTTTTGGGTGTGACCTCATATCTATGTTTTAGGGTCTTCTAAGACCAGTGAGCTTTCTTGGGTGGAGCCCACTGATCTTGACCTCTTGTATGAGTGTCTCTGGCATTGGCATGTCTCATGTAGTGGATTCTCCTAGAATGGACATTTCTTCATACAGAATCTTATGGCTGGAAGATGGTTGTGACAACCTTATGGTGCAGTGTCCTTCCTGAGTATATTTGGGTGTTTTCTTTTATAAATATATTTTAATATCCTTATATTGATCTGACTATACTTGACACTTTGTGTTTAGTGTTTTCTGGTCAACTTACTGGGTATTTTTATACTCACCCATGCATGGGATCTGTCTTCACGTGTCATGTATTATGCATACTATGAACGTTTTTGATTGTGTCCTAAGAAGACGTAGCATAGCTGGAGTGTATCTTGATCTAGAATGATCAGGGTTTTTTCTAGGAGCTTTCGTTTGATCGTATTCCTCACCCTTGGAGTAGGTTAGACTGTTTATATTTTTTGATCGGGCTTGTATTTGGACCCTTTTTCACTTTTAGTACTTTAATATCATACTCTGGTTGTGGGATTATAGATGCCAACATGCATTGATTTTAGTTGTTTTACATTTAAAAATTTTATGGGCTTGGATATGTGTTCATGTGTATAGGTATATTAGGATAACGTCTCCCATTTGTGTGATATGACTACTCAACACTGGTCACCAACCCATGGCCTATTAGAGGTGGGATTCAGGTAGTCACGAGTTAGACCCCAATGGGTCAGGTCGTGATAGTGTATGTCTAGAGGATGGTTTGTGGAACCATTGAAATGATTGAATTATGGGCTAAGAAGCGATCGGGTAGGTTATACCTAAGGTAGAGAGCACCAAAAGAGAAATTATCCTATGAGTGGTAACTGGGGTAGTATGGGGTAGTGTTTATGATATGGGTATATTCAGTATCATATTATTGTGAGATAATGGTTGATCTATTTTAAAGTGGGTAGTTTTTAACTTCTCAGGTTTTTGAACGGGTTGGAAACTCTGAGGGAATTAAAAAATTTAGTTGGTGGGTGGAAAAAATTTATTTTGATCTTCAGATTGGAATTACAAGAGTTGAAATACTTGAAATAATTTTTTTAGATGGGTATTAAGGCTCAAGAGGTGTCTTGAGAGTTGTGTTAATTTTTAGGAGCGTCTATGCTTGTTTGAAGACAAGAGATCTTAGGTATGTGGGAAGCAGACCACAAACACGATTCGTTTAAACTAAGCACCTAAGTTTTCATAATTTTTTTAAACCATATAGGGTGATACATGGTAATATAGGGGGGAATATGGTTTATTCATGGTTTTCCAAAACCGTTCCCCTAACCCGCATGCTTAGTTCTACTTAGGTAGTGGGTGGACACAGTTGGTGAATAGTTTGGCCAAACCATAAATCCAAACAGTACACCTCATTAATGGGGTGAAATTACAAAAATAATCTCTTTTATTTTAAGTTTCTTCTCATTCTTTATCCTCATATTTTGCATGAAAAGATGGGGGATATCTCTTCCCCTCCTCCCTCGGGATTTATTGGATCTTCTTCATTTGAGTTCTGATTAGAGTGTCACAAGTTACATTGGATAGCTATTGATAACTCTAACATTCCTCTTTCTTATTTTATTTTTTATATTTATTTCTATAATGCTATTTACATTTGATATCATATTCCATATTTCAATAGTGTATGTTATATTCTTCATTTTCTTTCAATACATCTTGAATTAGAGGTCGATCTTTAGTGAGTGAGCGTTTATGAGTATAAGGTAGGTGGTGTCTAACCTTCTCTTCATTTTTACACATGATATGGTTAATATTCATGATTGGGTTAGTATGATTGTTTACTTTAACTTGATTATTTTTTTATCAATATTTTAAGATTTAAATGGGAAATTCCATGCCTATTTAAATATTATTGATCTAGGTGTCGCATGGATTGTATGAAATAGGGTTTTTGAGTGGGTTCATAAGGATATTCTGGTTGATTAAATTAATTAAAATATGAAGTGAATACAGTAGTTCCATGGGAATTGGTTCTGCATAACTGAATATATTTGATGTTGAGGTTGATCACCATAAACTGAGGTGACATGGTTCACTGGTTGAGGCGAATAGTGATGACCATGCTGAGGTTGGGCAATGAGGTTCACCTGTGGTGATGGAGTTCCACCAGATAGTGTGGCTTAGGAATATTAGTGATTACTGCTCACCATTTTTAACAAACTCAACTGAAGTAACCTAAATCCAATGTCTACTTTATTACATTGGCATAAGATATAAAGTATCACATAAAAAAAGATCAATAAGTTTAGTAGTATTGGGGAAAAAATACAAACATGATACACATTTTATATTGGGAATAAAAATAAAAATCATATTAATGGAAAAAATTCAGCATCCTTGAAATAAACTTTTTATCCTAGGGAAAAGAAACAAAATAAGGGTGAGATAAAACACTCCGTAAAGTTTATGTCTAATGGAAACTATAATTAATTAATAATGAATAATCAATATGAAAAGGTGAATAATTGAGCACATAATACATTTATTAAATAACATGAATATAATAATTGGATAAGGAATAATCAATATTTAAATGTTAATACCTGATAACACATTCCATTTAATCAATAACATGATAATGAAATGCATCCATATATAATATCAATGATAACATCTCATAGATAATAATATAAAATAAATTATCAATGAAAAAAATACATAATTATTGGAAATTATGATCTCAGGCATCATGATACCTATACTATCAAGACCATTAATAAGGCAATTTAAAATTATGTTTAGAAACCCATTTAATGCTAGCTTATTGATTTGTCTTATGAGAAAGTTAACAATCAAAAAAAATAACAAGAAGTGAGAGGTGACCATTAATTCATAAAGAATACAGTTCTTCGAAATAAACTAATTAATAAATAGGTATTAATGTTAAATACATAAAATGGGTAGTATATACACCACATAAAAGTGAATAGATACATATTAACAAATATATCTCAATGAAATGGAAATTGAGATTAAATCCCTTACCTCATGATTTTTTTGGTTGAACATGATTTATCCTCAAGTATAATGGTTTTAAACATGTTTTTAATTTATTATATAACCATAATTATATTTATAATATCATATATTATCCTCTTATAACTTCTTACCACTTTTTTTTATTACTTTTCATTATTTTCATTATTTCGGGTGTTTATTCCCCTCTTTTCTCATGCATGTTTTTTTCGTGAGTGTTTCAATTATATTTCATAGGATATAGATACATCACCTCCAGAATGATAATAATATTATAAATATAATATTTAATCATTATATATATATATATATTAAAAACCATTCTTGAAAATGGGACATATAAAATGAATTGCATCACTTCGTGGAGATGGTAAGCCATACATGCGCACAAGCGATGATATAATTTATTAATGTGTGAAAGGGTAAGGAAGTGGGTGATATATTAATTTTAAATAATAAATATCATATCATATATATCATATATATTCATTAAATTTATCCTCATTACCTTCCATGTGAAGAATAAGTGAGAAACAAATCACATTACTTCATGAGGCGGCAGTCCACTATACACACATGAGACATTATCGTATTTTAAATGGAATAAAATGAAATAAGGTATATGTGATATTATAATTTAATAAGTATAATAATATCATAAATATTATATATATACATTAAATTTTTAATTATATAAAAATTGGAGATGTGTTGATGGAAAATGAGTTACATCAGTTTATGAGGCGGTAGTCCTCCATACACATGATCGACGATTCCATTTCCCATTTGATGAAGGAGAAGATAGGTAAATATTATGACAACATAATATTAAAATATTAGTATATGGTATATATTGGTGTTATTATATTCTAATTTTTGATACATAATTTAAGGTGTAAAATAATAAAAAAAATTGAAATAGCTTCATTAATACAATTACCTTCTCTTAGAGAATCTTCCTTTGGATCTCCTCATAAAGACCATAGGGATGGTATTTTTGGAATTAAAGAAGATATATAATTTGTATAATGATGTTGAGGAGATATTTTTGTAGTATTTTTTTAAGATAAATATCCTTATAGGTGTGAATAAGTGAAAGGAGGGAGTTCCCTTTTATAATTGTGGAGGAGAACACACTTATATGTTTTGAAAAGAAAAAGTGATGCCCATGTTTTTCATATAATAAAAGGATAAAAAATGAACCATTTTATAAAATTATAATATATAAGGTATATATATAACCATAAAATAGTATTTAGACAAATTTTAGGTCATTTTTAACCCTTATCTTTTTTAGTTTAACTCACAATAAACCCATTTTCACCTGAACCACATTAATCAATTTTACTGTTTTCATTATGAATTATGTTAAAAAATTATGTTGATCTTATTATATAATATTAATTATTATTATTAAAAATATGGAATTATTTTTACCAAATTCAGCACATTGAATTGGTATAATTCAATTTAAAATTAAACCCATATATGTGTAAAAAATGATCTTCCAAAGAAAAGGTTTCACAAGTATGAAAAGTTTTTATATTGTAATTTAATATAAATTTGATCCCAATTAGCTAAATTAGCTAAATTATAATACAATTTATCTAATTTTAATTAAAAATTAATTTAAACTATAATTTAATTTTGTAAATAATTTAAAGTAAAAGGTAGTTTTCAGTAAAAATAAGTAATTTTACTATTCATTGAAAAATTAAAATTTTTAGAAAATTATTAGAAATTCACTCTACGATAATTTTTACATGATGATTTAAAAAATGATTTTAATTTTCTAAAATAATTTCTATAAAATTGGTAGAAATTAATTTTAAATTTGTTGCGCAACGCGCGACTAAACCACCTTTTAGAAAAAAATACAATTTTTTAGAAAATATTTTTTTCTTTCAAATGATTATTATTTTAATTATAATAAATATATAAACATTAAATTTATTTTATATATTTTTAAACCATAAAATTTTCATAATTTATTTTGTCATTAACAATTAGGTTATAACAATCACATTTAAATAATAATATTTTAGTAGAATGTTGTGTTTCGTTTAAACTTGGTTTTTTGAATATCGCAGGCTATTAAGGAAATTAAGTTTATTTTAAAAAATTATATTATAATGTATCAGGGTGTTATATTCTTCCATACTAAAAAATTTAATCCTCAAAATTTTATAATAATTACCTTCTTAATAAATAAGGGTAAGTTTACTCTATAACATCCTCTAGTTCCCTTGTTGCTTGCTCCATTTTATGATTTAGCCACAATACATTTACCAATTAAGTTTTCTGATTCCAAGATAATTTCTCTCTAGTATCAAGAATCTATATGGGTTCCTCATTGTAAGATAGATTAGGTTCTAATTCTATATTTTCATAGGTGAGCACATGTGTTGGGTCTGACATGTACTTCTTTAACAATGATATATGGTCCACCTCATATAATTTATTGAGAATTGGTGGCATTGATAAATAGTATTTAATAGATCAAATTATTTTTAGAATTTAAAAGGTTATTATGTACATGGGGATCAGTTTTTCCTTATTACAAAACCTTATGACACCCTTCCATGGTGATACTTTCAAGAAAACATGATCTCCCACTTGAAATTATAAATCCTTCTTCTGATTATCGGCACAACTATTTTTCCTACTTTGAGATAATTTAATATGAGACTAAATAGTATTTACCTTTTTTGTTGTATCTTCTACAAGTTCTGGTTCTACAAGTTTACTTTCACTAACTTCAACCCAAAAATTAATAAAATGACATCTCTTTTCATATGATGCTTCATACAAAACGCCATTTGAATACTTGAATGAAAACTATTATAATAGGAAAACTCTACCAATGGGGAATAATGATCCCACATACCATTAAATTCAAGTGATAATGACCTCAACATATCTTTGTTTGTTTGAATATAAATTTTAGACTATCCATCAGTTTGAGGATTGTAGGTGACACTCAATTGAAGCTTAGTATCAAGAGCTTTCTGAAGAATCTTTCAGAATTATGATGTACAATAGGGATAAAAATCAGTCATAATTGAAAGATGTTCACCATTATATCTTACAACTTCATTAATATTGATCCTTTTTAGGCACTCAAGGGGTAAATATTTTCTTATAAATATAAAATGTATAGAATTTTTTAGGATATCAATAATAACCCATATTACATCATTATTTCTAAGAGTCTTTAGTAGTCCTATAACAGTGTCTATAGTAATTTCATCCCATTTCCACATAGAAATATGAAGTGGTTTCATGACTCCCCTTGAGTAATTTCTCTCATATTTCCCTTGTTGACAAACTAAACATCATAAAACATAATCATCAATTTCTAACTTCATGTTATCCCACCCAAAATATCCCTTCAAATCCTTATACATCTTGGTGCTACATTAGTGAATAGAGAAATTCGAGCTATGAGAGTTATCCACAAATTCCATTTTTAGATCAATTATAGATGGAACATATAATCTCTTTACAACTTTTAAAACTCCATATCTAAAAATGAAGTCTTCCAACTTCTCAATATTCATAGATTTAATTTTCTTTTGAAAATTCACTTCATCATATTGAGAAATTTTTATCTTTTCTAATAAATTTTTTTCAGAAACATTTGAAAAAGTAGTGATGTCTATCCTTCATTAATAACTCCCATATCTATGTTCACTCGATCCATGTACATAAGATCCATTTTAATCTACATTTGGGTCAAAAATCCATGATCTTTCTTGCTTAATACATCTAATACATTATTTTATTTCCCTAGGTGGTAGTGTATTGAATAATTATAATCCATAAATATCTAAAGACACTTCCTTTTCCTCATGTTGATATATTTCGATGAAAAGATTTATTTTAGGATCTTGTGGTATTTTTATATCTCACATATTTTTCCATAGAGATAATGTCTCCATATATTTAAAGAAAGGATTATAGATACTAATTGAAGATCATAAGTTTGATAGTTCTACTCACGAGTCTCCAACTTCCTTGATGCATATAGAATGAATTTATCATTTTTCATTAGGACATAACCTAGTCCTTTATTCAATAAATCACTATATATAAAAAATCCATCATTTATTGCTGATAGAGTAAAACTTGGGGCATTGACTAATCTCATATTCAATTCACCAAAAAATTCTTCACATTCATTTATAAATATGAAATTAACCCCTTTATGTGTAATCTTGGTTAAAGGGTTACCTAATTAAGAAATATTATACATGAATCACTGATAATAACTAACCAAACCAATGAATCTACATACCTTAGTTATGTTAATTAGTGTATGCCATTCTTTGACTGCCATTGTCTTTTTTGGATCAACTAAGATTCCATCTTTAGAGATAATATGTCCTAAAAAAGAAACTTCTTGAATCCAATAACCAAAATTTATAAACTTCACGTATAACTCTTTTCTTATAAGAGTCTCAAGAATTACTTGTAAGTGATTCTCATGGTTCTCATAGATTTTAGAATACACCGAGATATTATCAATGAATACCACAAAAAAATTATCAAGATATTCATATAATACTCTATTCATTATATCTATAAAAATAGTGGGTGTATTATTAAATCCAAATGAAATTACAGTAAATTCATAATCTCCAGGCCTTATTAAAAATTATATCTTTAGAATGTCTTCTTTCTTTAATCACAATTGATGATACCTGAAACAAATCCCAATCTTTGACAAATATTAGGATATATGAAGTTAATCAAATAAGTCATCAATGATAGGAATAAGATATTTTTTCTTTATTATAATGGAATTTATTTCCATATAATCAATGCATAATCTCATAGATCCATCTTTTTTATTAATAAAGAGAATTGGGGATCCCCATTGTGAAACACTAGGGTAAATAAACCCATTGTCACAAAACTACTCTAGTTACATATTTAACTCGACTAATTTCACAATGGAAATTTTATAGGGATTCTTTGATATTAGTCTTGAATCAGGGAATAAATAAATATAGAGGTAGACTTCTCACACTAGTGAATGTACAGATAATTACATAGGAAATACATTAATTTATTTTTATACAATAGGTACATCATCATTTTGAAGATTACCTTCTCCATGTATAGATTATTTTTGCACTTATTTTCAAAGAATCTCATTCAAAAGTGATACTGGGGGTGGATATAGACATGAATCAGGTGATGAAGCATCCAATCTAATGATAAGGAATTCTTCATCTTCATCACAAATCATAGTTTCCTTCTACTTATAATATTTTTGTCATCATATTTTGAAATACATTATATACATAGGATTATATCGAATTAAACCATTGGTATGATTATAAAGACCAAAAATAGAGAATGTATATGTGTCGTAATTGGTACTTCCTAACATATCCTTATTAGATTGATAATTACATTAGGAGTTTTGACTGAAAACTCCCTTTGTAAGATTCTAGGGAAATATCAAATTTTCTTAGAAAACATGGAAGATATAATAGAACGCAATTATCTATAATCAAATAAAGCATTGGATAAATTTTAGTATATTATTAAAGTCACTATACCCACATCATTGGGTACTTCCACATCATCTATAGTGATATCATATTCTTGTTATTCTCCCTTTGGCCTCTTTTTTGGTAGATTATCCTAATTCTTGGGACATTGGTTTGAATAATTCCCAAATTATTTATAGTTAAAGCACTTAACACCATTGATTTTTTCCTTCTTCTTAAATTCATGAGTTGGATGACCCTTATCACTCATATTTTAATAAAATATTATATCTTTAATGTATTTTATAAGATGAATCTATCCATAGTTTTAACAATAATGAAATTTCTTCAGTCTCATCTTCTTCTTTTATGCATTCCCTGTTTATTGGTTCTAAGTAGACCTCTTGTTTTATTTATTTAAGTTGAATATATAGGGTCTAGAAAATTCCTTCTTCATTTTATGTCATATAAAACTATTTCATCATATGAATAAATAGTTTGATAGACCATCACCCTTCAAATACTTGGCTTAAACCCTTCATTGAAACTCTCAATCTAGCATTCTATTTTCTGTATATAATTTGTATCATACTTGGAAAGTCTTATAAAGGTAGCCTCATACTATACAAAAATATATAATTCATTTTTTATTTAAGATAAATAACTTTCACTTAATTTTAGTTCATTGTTCATTAGGGAAATTTTTTTGGAATAATTTCTACTTAAAAGCTCTCCATTTCATATGGTTTATTTTTTCTTCCTCCCTAGAATTAGGGATTAATGGACACCATTTTTCAACATCAACCTAGAGTAAGTTTACTACCTGTATAACCTTTTCCTTTTCATCACATCCCAAATCCATAAATATCTTTTCAAGGGACTTCATCCATTGATCAACTACCACTGAATTAGTAGTCCCACTAAATGATGGGGGATTCTATCGTATGAAGTGATACAACATAGAAGAATCATGTTATGCAAAAAAATATTGATCCATTTGGGAAAGGTTATTTTCATAACCAAATTAAGCTTGCCCAATATAGCTATAACCTAATCAGTTCCATTACCAACTGTATTGGATTTCTTATTAGGAAAATATATACATTGGTCATGAGTTTGGATACCCTTCTTTCTCTCAATCACCATTTCTAAATAATTTCATATACTGGATTACATCATATAATTATGAATTTTAAATTATAATGAATAATTATAAATTAGGTGTAGAACTTAATATAAATCAATAATTTATGCATTTTTAATCATATAATATTATACTTGATGTCTTTTGAGATATCTTTATTTTCAAATCCTTTATAATGGTTTGTAAATAATATGTGAATTATCATAATCATATCCCCTAATTATGTCAAACTAGGTGTGAATTAAGGTCTATTATCACATACAGGTAAAACTTGAGTCAAGCCTGAAAAATATTTTTTAGAGTTATTACCACATGGTACATCTATTCCAAAACTTCTTCCACTCTTAGTATCCAGATAGAGATGTATTTCTAGGAAAAACCACACAATCTTTACCTTAACAAAACTTTAGGATGTTATTCTATACATATATTCAAAGTATATCATAGGGTTATGTTCCCTAATCTATGTTTTCCCTAATTTAGTTCCCAAGGTTTCTACTAAACTTTATATGATACTAATTGTAATAACCTAAACTCCAGTAACCATTATCCAGTGTCTAATTTATTATACTGGTATAAGATACAAAGGATCATATCACTAAATATCAATTAGTTTAGTAGTCTTGGAGAAACAAATACATACATGATAACCATTTTACATTGGGAATAAAAATTTAAAAAATAATAATGGAAAATATTAATCATACTTGAACTCATTCAATGAATTCATCTTCATATCTTGGGGAAAAGAAACAAAATAAGGGCAAGCACAAATGCCTAATAAGGTTTACATACTGAAACAACTATAATAAATCAATATGGCATAATTAATATAGAAAGGTAAATAACTAAGAACATATTCTATTTAATAAATATATTGAATATTATAACACCCCGAGATTTTATGAGAAGTATTATTTTTAATTTATTTGATTTCTTGTGTTGTACGCTACACCAAGATTATCTTGCGCTATACGCAACACTGTATTAGCTTGTAGTATATGCAATACTAATCTTGGAACGTGTTACACACAATTTCAAGTTCGTTTGATAAAAGTTATTCTATGCAACATTGAGTGTATATATATATATATTTAATGTATAAATGAAATATGGTTGGATTCTATTATACACAACAACAAATGAATCTTGCACTACACGCAACCTTGACTTGGCTTGCATTACACGCAATTGCGACCTTCCACGATAGCATGCGTTGTACGCAATACCGAGTTTCACTAAACCAAGATATGTTATTAAAATATTATATAAACTATCCGTAATGAATAGTAATACCCACTTTTTGAAATTTTATAAATTTTATTTTTCAAAATGGTATTTATTTTTGGATTTGGAATATCAAAATTATCCTAGGGTGAAATTTTGGTATTTTTCTGAAAACTTTCAATTTTTGATGAATAGTGAAAACACTGAGTTATTGGTTAAAACCGACTTTTTATTTAAATAATAATTTCTTTTATTTAAATTTATTTTAGGTCAAAATTGATACATAATACTTATATAAATTCAATGTAATTCATTAGAGTCATTCTATAATAATTTTATATATATAAAAATTTTATTGAACTTTTCACCGTCTTTTACCCACCTCCTAGGAGCATTTTCAAATTTACATAAATCTTAATTTTACCACTTTTGTGAGTGAAATTTAGTAAATTCAAGAGACACGGTTAATATCAAGGAGTAAAATGTGGTTCAATAAGATAAAAATAATTTTTGGTGAATAATAACTTTTTACTTTTATTTACCACGGTTAAAAGTAAATAGGGTAATTAAGGGTAAAAATGATATTATTATTACCCTAACACATGTCCTAATTCTATTTGATTATTATAATTCTACCAAAAACAACCTTAGGAATATAATATTATCATTTAGGTCTACTTGGATTAGATTAGGATATTTATTATTATTTAATTCAAAGAAGAGTTAAAAGAGTTAAAATCAAAGTTTAATAACTAAAACATTTTTAATATAGGGTTATAAATAAGCTAAATTCGACTATAAATATTCATTATAAAGATAAAACGATTTAATAAATAATTATATTTTATTTATAATTTTTAGACATTAAATAACTTAATTTATTTATGACACAATGATGATTCAACAATTACCTTATTAATGAAATATTAACATAATTGATGTTATAAATAATAAAATAAATGTAATATGAGATTTTTTATGAATTCCAATAATTTTATAAGTTAATATGACATGTTATTGTTTATTAAATTGACATTTTTCGAACTAATCATGCTTTTATGATTTTCACAAAAATCAATTACCAAATAGTGTCAAAATTGACATAAAATAGTTTTTAAAACAAATATTATATTATTAATTGATATTCTATTCCTAAAAATATAAGGTTAGGCCAAATGACTTATATAAGGTTATATATATTAATAATTAACCACTTTTGGTTATTTTGGCTTGTTATAGTAAGTTTATTAACCATATAGTGTAAGAAAACAAGAAGACATGGTAAAAGTTAAATTATTTAACTTAGAGTTAAATCTAAAGGATAAGGTTAAAATAGTAACCTAAACTTGTCTAAAACCTATTTTTTGAGATAGGTTCTTCCCATACCAACTTTATGTCCGAAATAAATCAATTTGGAGCTATTATAAACCGAATATGACTTTATTATAAAATAATATTTTAAGCATTTCCTAAGGTGCCCCTCTCCTCCCTTATAAAAGGGCACCTCCTCCCTCTTATCTTTACACAATTTTGAGATTTAAATATCAGAAAAACCCTGAAAATTTACCTTTTGAACTTCCCTAGAAACATTATAGAGGTTCTGGTCTCCTCAAAAGACCAACTCTAGTGCCTTAAGAGGAATCTTAAAAGAGGTGCATCGAATAAGAAGTAATCTCTTCTACCGATTCTTTCATGTTTTCTTTCTTCTTCAACTTCTTATTATTTAGTTATTTCATTATAAAGTAATAACATAAGTATCACTAATATACTGATATGTTATTATAAATATGAAACAACCCCATTTCACCTTCTATCCATCCTATGGAAAATAAAATCACCGCGCGTGTGTACGTACGGAATACTGTCTCCACGTCGTGGTGTAATATGTTTTTCCACCACCACCTTACTTGTATGGGTATAATGGTGTAAAGAATAACTATATATAGTTATTATAACTTCATACTAATTCTGAGATATTATATCATCCACTCCAATTCAATTCAATAATTATGGGAATGATATCATCGCTCGTGCGTACGTATGGATTACCGTCTCCACGATGCGATGAGATTCATTCTCCATGTTAACCATTCAAGAATGATTATAAAGTATATATAATGAATAATAATGAAATATATGACATGATAAAGCTACTTGATATATATATATATATATGTCATATACTTAGTTCAATTCAAGTCAATAAGGAAAGGAAAACACCATTCATGCGTACGTACGGCCTACCGTCTCCATGAACGGTGTATTTCATTTCATTTATCTATATATTATATATATATATATATATATATACTGAATATATATGATATATAAATCATTATTTACATTCTGGAAGTAAGTAAAACATGATATAAGTAATAATAATATCAAGAACAATAATTCCAAACACGTACGATAAATAAAATGATTTTACCCAAAACGCTGCTTTAACATAGAATTTACAAAAGAACGGGTAATATAAAGTCATAAGTGAACCATATATGATATCATAACAATTAATATGATTCTTTAATAAGTCAACTAAATTATTTAAATCATTATATAGGAGTTTCGGATACGTACGAAGCATATCAGACCTAAGGTAAAGGATAATTTTGCAAATCTCATTTTTTCCGAGATTGCTTATACGTATGTATTTACTGGGGTTATATTTTTCACCCATGTCCAAATTTTTTTTTTCATAAAGTGTCTAATATTATTACATGTATGTTTAAAGTCATTTTTACCCCTCTTTGACTTTTACATTGTGTTATGGAAGGAATTTTTCTTTTGTTTATCATACGAGGAACTTTTTGACTTTTTCGGCAAAAGTACGAGGAGAATATTTTTTTAACTTATACGGCATGAAAAGATTTTTACAATTTCATAACGCCTAATTTTCATGAAGCCTCCTATACAATATTTCATTATTATTTTCAATAAAATCTTTTTATTTTAAAATTGAATGGAATTTTGTGAAAAGAAAATGATTTTGAAGAAGAAAGGATATTTTCCTCAAGAATTCATTTCAAGTGTTTTGTCAAAACTATTTTCCATCTAAGATGACATTATTTAGTATGATTATGTTTTCAAGTATAATGTATCTATAATTTACCTAGTTTGATTCTTCTTATGATGAAATGGTATCCATTTGTTTTATGTGGATTACGTTATGATGGGATGATGTTTATGAAACCCATTTTATTCTTTGGGTTACGATGAATGATTTATGTTTATTTTGTGGAATAAGTAAGAATGATTTCATTATGAGATGGTTGGGACCTATATCTCCCTCCAATGCATTGGTTAAAGATTTATATCTCATGAGATAGACATGGATATAACGGTAAGTTAATCCAGTTCAGTGATACAGGACTGGAATGAGGAGTGAACTCGATTCAGAAAGGGACTTTTTCCACTAAGATGGTCTTGGCAGCAATGCCTTGGCTACTATGGAAATCATATCATGTGATTAATGGTTTTCCACAATTACATGTTTTATTCCCATGTTATTTTATCATTATTGATGTTCCTTTATGATATATACCTTACGTACTTCCAAGATTTATGTCTTTGCCCAAGATTTTGATGTTTAGATTTTATGTTCAAGTTTTTTCATTTAAATGTTTATGGATTGGTTTATGTTCTCTATGTTTTCCCTTACTGATCATTTTATCTCAAACTTTTTATGTGTTATTTTCCCCAAGATATAAATAAAGGTTTTAGGTAAGAAAAGAAAAGGGGAATATCTTTATGGGATATGTTGAAGATCTTTCACCACGATTAGAAGATTATGTTCCGAGTTTCCAAAGACACGAAACTATTAAGATCCTTGAGTGTTTGTTCTTGTTATGTATTAAGTATTCCGCAAAAATAATGTAATTTCCATGTACGTCAATCATGGGTCTCTACAATTGGTATCAGAGGGAGGTTTAGTTAACCTTTGGAAACTAGGATGCGAAAACTTTAGTGAAATCCCTAGAGATATTTCTAAGGTATGTCTATGGATGTATCTAAGGTTAAGTATTAGTATATTTTATAGTCCTAGAATTATGGTAACTATCTTAAAATTAAACCTAAGATGTTATATATTAAAGGTAATCCCCCTTTTTTATGTTGTTTTCCTAGCATGAGTTTTGCCTCTCACACTATTATTTTTGGGTTTTAGACGATGGCTGGAACCCAAAGGAACCGTGTTGATCAATGTAATGGACAATGCAATGATTGTACTCCTGAACAAACTAATGTTATGGGAGATGGAGTTCAAAATCTTATTGCTATACTTACACAAGCTATGAATCATTCTGGACTTCCAAATGAGAAGAGAAAGGAACAATATTCTATTGAGTCCTTCATGAGGCAACGTCCACCTTCTTTCAGTGGGTCTTATGATCCACTTGTTGCTAAACAATGGATTAGTACCATTGAAAAGATATTTTGGATACTTCGATGTTCAGAGCATGAAAAAATCATTTTGGTTGTTTACCGATTAGAAGGTGAAACAGACCAGTGGTGGAATCTAGTTAAAAATACAAGGCCCCAAGATGAAATTGCATCCATGGAATGGGACGAGTTCAAGAACTTGTTTTTCAATAAGTACTTCCCTCGTATTCTTCGAAAAAATATGGAAAAGGAGTTCCTTGAGTTTAAGAAAAAGGATGATGAATCTGTTGGTATATACGAGACAAATTTTACAAGGCTTGCAAGGTATGCATCTGGATTTATCATTCAACCTTAAAGTAAAGTTGATCGATTCTTCAGTGGCTTAAAACCAAGTCTTCGAAGGGCATTAGCTATAAGAGACTTTAGTAGCTATGAAGAAATTGTGTGTTGTGCTATCAAGGTAGAAATGGTTGTTGGTGTTACATATCCATCTCATGGTTTTAACAAGAAACGAAATATGTAGTTCAAGGAAAAATCTCAAAACAACGGTGAAAAGAAGACAAATGTTTCTTTATGCTCAAAGTGTGGAAAGAAGCATGGTGGAGATTGTCTTAAAGGGACTAGAAAATGTTTTAAGTGTGGAAAAGAAGGTCATCGAGCAGCTGAGTGTAGAAGTAATGAAAAAAGGGTGGCTAATGATGTTTTTTAAGGTAAAAGGAGCTTTTATTAATAAAAAAAAGGGTGGGAGAGAAAGAGAGGATTACACGAGTCTGAAGTAGGGGATTTTACAGACATCCCTAGCATAGATGGGGATGAGATCAGAGGTGAGGTCATCCATCCAAAGAAGCTCGTGGCTAACACTAGTATTTGCCAGTACGTCAGCAATATGGTTGGCTTCCCAATATATATGTGTGGCGATGAAGTTGAGGCCAACCATAGAGTTCAAGCAATCTGTCCATTGGGAAGTGAGAGGCCAAGCGAGTTGAGTGGTTTCATTCCATATTTCTTGGATGATTGTCGTAGAATCACTCTCAATCCATATATTGTTCCAGTTGTGCATTATAGAAAAAGATATGGCCTGTATAATGCTCATCATCTTAGCTTCAAGAGAAGTAGAGAGGATGCATGATCCATAGAAACATCCAAGAACCTGGTCCATGTGATTTCTAAAAATTGATCCATATCCTGCTGGTCCTGGATTGCCTTTGGAAGCGCCATCCACATTTATTTTGATCCAACCTGGAGGAGGGGGGGGGGTCTAGAAAACTTCAATGGTAGAATGGGGATGAGGGTAATTCCCCTTGACCCCGACATGCCTGAGAATTTCAAAGTCTCTGACCGAAGAACTGCAAGTGTCTTTTTGGATTGAAGCCGCATCTTGAATGGCCATTAAAATTTTCGTTTTACCTGCATTGATTTTGAAAGAATTAGTATTAAAAATCAAATCATTTCTGCCATACCAGATGACATGAAGAAGTTCTGAAACATCTGCGAGCCAAAGGTTTTTGATTTTCTTAGAGGTAGTTCACTCTGTGCATTTTTGAATCTGCATGTTAATGCTGTCAAAAGAAATCCACCTGCACTCAAACATGTCAAGAATATAGTGCCAAAGGGATGAAGAAGTATCACATGAGAGAAAAAGATGGTTAATGTCTTCCCTATGCTGATTGCACATACGACATTTGGAACAGAGGGAAATCTCAGCTTTTTACAAACAATTATCAGTGGGTATTTTATGATGAGAAATGCGCCAGATAAGAGTAAATCTATAAGGTTTTATCCAGGCTTTATTAAAGTTAGAAACCCAGGCGTATTGGCTATCAAAATTATGGAAATGGTGTTTATAAAAAGCTTTGGAGTTCAATACCCCATTATGAGCAGGTTCCCAAAGAATGCAATCCTTAGTGAAAGTATTGTGGTAATTGTTTACAATTTGGGCTATATTCTTGGGAAGGGAAATGTTTGAGGAATTATTGATAGATTCAATAGTATCTTGAAGATTCAGAGGGTCATAGTTATTTTCTAATAGTGAGATCAAGGGAGCACCAGTCCAATTATCAAGCCAAAATTTTAGTTTAGATTCCTTGTTGGCCATCCATCTAGAATTGGTCATGATGGAGATGAAAGAGATTTTGATGGAGGTCCATATAGATTATTTTAGAGAAAAAGAGTAATTGCTTTTGAGTTTTTTTAGGAAGCGCTCCCTTAGGAAATCCATAGAGGTAGAGGTATTATGAATGATGTTCCAAGTAAATCTGGCTTGAAGATCCTCATTGAATTTAGCAATGTTCTTGATGTCAATCCCCCCTTTGTCAACCGGTTTGCAACAAGTGGTCCAAGGAATGGTCACAATCTTTCTCTCTGAAATGTTCCCAGTACAAAAAATGTTTTTAATAGTAGTATTAATGTGATTTAAAAGACTTTTAGGCCATTTATAAACCATCATAGAGTAGACTAGTTTCGAAACGATCGTAGATTTGACCAAACAGATCTTTCCAGCCATAGAAAGGGTCTTACCTTTCCAGGAGGATAGGTGACGAAGGGTATTATCCACAATGTAGGAGAAATGATTGGCCTTAGGCCTACCCCATAAAATAGGAACTCCTAGGTATGAAAAGGGAAAAGAGCCCTCTTTGATGCCTATAATATTAGAAATGTATGTTTTCATGTCCATGGGGAACTCTTTACTAAAAAGGATGGAGGATTTATTCCAGTTAATGTGCTGGTCGAAAATTTATTGGTAGTGTAAAATAATATCTTTAAGATTAATAATATTCCTTTTGTTACCCTGGGTAAAAAGAATAATGTCATCTGTATAAAGGAGATGTGTGGGAGCATTAACATTCCTAGAGGCTATAATGGATTTAAGGGATCGTTTATTTGCCTCTAGGGATATGATCCTACTCAAATAGTCTTCCACAATGGAAAAAAGAATCGCAGAGAGAGGGTCCCCTTGCCTGACACCTTTGCTGCACTTAAAGTAACCTCTAGGAGAACCATTTAAAAGAATGGAAATGTGAGCCGAGTTGAATAAAACCTTTATTCGATTTATAAAAATATTATTGAAGCCGAAGTGTGAATGAACTTTGTATATAAAGTTCCAATTAATTGTATCAAAGGCTTTTGTGATATCTATCTTAATAGCTACATTTCCACCTCTACTTTTTTTATTAAGAATATTTGTGATTTCAGAGGCAAGGAAAATTCAGTCTTGTATAGATCTTCCTTTTATAAAGCCAAATTGATTCCAGGAGATTATTTTATTACAGATCGAGTTCATTCTGTTAGAGATTAGTTTAGTGATGATTTTAAATAAAGAATTGATGAGAGCAATAGGTCTAAAGTTTTTAATCTCATAAACATTATCAAATTTGGGAATTAGCACTAGGAATTGAGAATTTAGACCGTGTGGAAGAATGCCTTTGGAGAAGAATGTTTTGACCAAACAACAGACGTATTTCTGCAAGATATCCCAATGTTGTTGATAGAATCCATTATTAAAACCGTCAGGTCCAGGAGCACTATCTGGGTTAAGGCTGAAAATAGTGTCTTTAATTCAATGGTCAAAGGGTATGTTGTTAAGCATAAAGTTTTCCTCCTCAGTAACAAGATTGGGGATGATATCATGTCTTAAATCTTTATCAATATTTTCCCCATTGAGGATATCTTGGAAGTGAGAGATAAGGAACCATATATTATTAATCTCAGCATAGATGGACTTATGTATATTTAATAAATTGTGCTAACATTTTTGTGATAGAAACAGATGGGATGACTTATCATTCTATCGCATGATCTTCCGACACTTCATGAATGACAAATTCAACTTAATTTCTTTAAATAGAGATGAAGTGGAAATTGTTCATGGAATGACCAACGATTATACTACATTGAAATCAAGTAAGTATTTCTCCTTATGTAAAAATTCATCAACGTTAGGGAAATGATCTTGAAAATGAAAAATGTTGTCCTAGTACTCTCATATCTGATGAATCAGATGGTACCTTAGATCATCACAAATTTATGGCTTTGTGATTGTTGGATTTTTCATAGCCATGTTCTCTACCACTCTCCATCAGAACTTGACGGTTATATTTCTCTTCCATATCCATATTTTCACCTATTTTCTTCTATGTGGAAACCCAGGGATAAGTTAATTTGGGTAACCGTTATGTTTCATACATTAGTTTTTAAAATTAAGTTTTATTATTCCTTTTTACGATGTGGGTTTATATGAAAGAAACTTTCAAGTAATAAACGATTTATAACCCCGATAAATTTTTGAGGGTGAAATTCATTTTAAGGGGGGTAGAATGTAACACCCCGAGATTTTATGAGAAGTATTATTTTTAATTTATTTTATGTCTTGTGTTGTATGCTACACCAAGATTATCTTGTGCTATACGCAACACCGTATTAGCTTGCAGTATACGCAACACTAATCTTGGATCGTGTTACACACAATTTCAAGTTCGTTTGATAGAAGTTATTCAACGCAACATTGAGTGTATATATATATATATTTAATGTATAAATGAAATATGGTTGGATTCTATTATACGCAACAACAAAGGAATATTTCATTACAGGCAACCCTAACTTGTCTTGCATTACACACAATCTCTACCTTCCATGATAGCGTGTGTTGTACGCAATACCGAGTTTCACTAAATAAAGATATGTTATTAAAATATTATATAAACTAGCCGTTATGAATAGTAATACCCACTTTTTGAAATTTTATAAATTTTATTTTTCAAAATGGACTTCATTTTTGGATTTGGAATAACGAAATTATCCTAGGGTGAAATTTTGGTATTTTTATGAAAACTTTCAATTTTTGATGAATAGTGAAAACACTGAGTTATTGGTTAAAACCGACTTTTTATTTAAATAATAATTTATTTTATTTAAATTTATTTTAGGTCAAAATAGATACATAATACTTATATAAGTTCAATGTAATTCATTGGAGTCATTTTATAATAATTTTAGATATATAAAAATTTTATTGAAAATTTCACCGTCTTTTACCCACCTTCTAGGAGCATTTGCAAATTTACATAAATCTTAATTTTACCGCTTCTGTGAGTGTAATTTCGAAAATACGGGAGACACAGTTAATATCAAGGATCAAAATGTGGTTCAATAAGATAAAAATAATTTTTGGTGAATAGTAACTTTTTACTTTTATTTACCACGGTTAAAAGTAAATACGGTAATTAAGGGTAAAAATGATATTATTATTACCCTAACACATGTCCTAATTATATTGGATAAGTATAATTAGAACAAAAAAAACCTTAGGAATATAATATTATCATTTAGGTCCACTTGGATTAGATTAGGACATTTATTATTATTTAATTCAATGAAGATTTAAAAGAGTTAAAATCAAAGTTTAATAACTAAAACATTTTTAATATAGGGTTATACATAAGATAAATTCGACTATAAATATTAATTAGAAAGATAAAAATATTTCCTACATAATGGTATTTTATTTATAATTTTTAGACATTAAATAATTTAATTTATTTATGACACAATTATGATTCAGTAATTACCATATTAATAAAATATTAACATAATTGATGTTATAAATACCCAAATAAATGTAATTTGACACTTTTTATGAATTAAACTAATTTTAAATGTTAATATGACATGTTAGTATTGATTCAATTAAAATTTTCGAACTAATCATGCTGTTATGATTTTCAAAAAAATCAATTACCAAATAGTGTCAAAATTGACATAAAATAGTTTTTAAAACAAATATTATATTATTAATTGATATTATATTCTTAAAAATATAAGGTTCAGACAAATGACTTATATAAAGTTATATATATTAATAATGAACCACTTAGGGTTCGTTTGGCTTGTTATAGTAAGTTTATTAACCACATAGTGTAAGAAAACAAGAAGACGCGGTAAAAGTTAAATTATTTAACTTAGAGTTAAATCTAAAGGATAAGGTTAAAATAATAACCTAAACTTGTCTAAAACCTATTGTTTGAGAGGTTTTCGACCCATCCTCACTTTATCTTTGAAATAAATCAATTTGGAGCTATTTTAAACCGAATATAACTATATTATAAAATAATATTTTATGTTTTTTCTAAGGTTCCCCTCTCCTCCCTTATAAAAGAGAACCTCCTCCCTCTTCTCTTTACACAATTTTGAGCTTTAAAGCTCGGAAAACCCCTAACCATTTCCCTTATAAACTTCCCTAAAAACATTATAAAGGTTCTTTTCTCCTAAAAATACCAACTCTAGTGCCTTAATAAGAATCTTAAAAGAGGCGTGTCGAAGAAGAGGTAATCTCTTCTACAGATGCTTTCAAGTTTTCTTTTTTTCTTCAACTTCTTCTTCTTTAGTTGTTTCATTATAAATTAATAACATAATTATCACTAATATACTGATATGTTTTTATAAATATGAAACAACCCCATTTCACCTTCTATCCATCCTATGGAAAACGAAATCACCACGCATGCATACGTATGGAATATCGTCTCCACGCCGTGGTGTAATCTATTTTTCCACCACCACCTTACTTGGATGGGTATAATGGTGTAAAGAATAACTATATATAGTTATTATAACATCATAATGATTCTGAGATATTATATCATCCACTCCAATTCAATTCAATAATTATGGGAATGATATCATCGCTCTTGCGTACGTACGGATTACCGTCTCCACGACGCAATGAGATTCATTCTCCATGTTAACCATTCAAGAATGATTATAAAGTATATATAATGAATAATAATGAAAAATATGACATGATAAAGCTACTGGATATATATATATATATATATTTCATTTACTTACTTCAATCCATGTCAATAAGGAAAGGAAAACAGCGTTCATGCGTACGTACGGCTTACCGTCTCCACAAACGGTGTATTTCATTTCATTTATCTATATATTATATATATATATATATATACTTAATATATATGATATATAAATCATTATTTACATTCTGGAAGTAAGTAAAACATTATATAAGTAATAATAATATCAAGAACAACAAGTCCAAACTTGTACGATAAATAAAACGATTTTACTCAAAACGCTGATTTAACATATAATTTACAAAAGAATGGGTAATATAAAGTCATAAGTGAACCATATATGATATAATAACAATGAATATGATTCTTTAATAAGTCAATTACGTTATTTAAATCATTATATAGGAGGTTTGGATACGTATGAAGCATATCAGACCTAAGGTAAGGGATAATTTTTCAAATCTCATTTTTTTCGAGATTGCTTATACGTAAGTATTTACTGGGTTATATTTTTCACCCATGTCAATAAAAATGTTCTTCATAAAGTGTTTAATATTATTAAATATATGTTTAAAGTAATTTTACCCCTCTTTTACTTTTACATTGTGTTATGGAAGGAATCTTTCTTTTGTTTACCATACAAGGAACTTTTTGTCTTTTCTGGAAAAAGTACGAGGAGAATGTTTTTTTAACTTATACGGCATGAACAGATTTTTATGATTTCATAATTCCTAATTTTCATGAAGCCTCCTCTACAATATTTCATTATTATTTTCAACAAAATATTTTTCTTTTAAAATTGAATGGAATTTTTTGAAAATAAAATGAATTTGAAGAAGAAAGGATATTTTCCTCAAGAATTCATTTCAAGTGTTTTGTCAAAACTATTTTCCATCTAAGATGACATTATTTAGTATGATTATGTTTTCAAGTATAATGTCTCTATTATTTAAATGGTTTTATTATTCTTATGATGAAATGGTATCCATTTGTTTTATATCGATTACGTTATGATGGGATGATGTTTATGAAATACATTTTATTCTTTGGGTTATGATGAATGATTTATGTTTATTTTGTGGCACAAGTAAGAATGATTTAATTATGAGATGGGTGAGACCTTTATATCCCTCCAATGCATTGGGTAAATATTTATATCTTATGAGATAGACATGGCTGGAATGGTAAGTTAATCCAGTTCAGTGATACAGGACTGGAATGATAAGTGAACTCGATTCAGAAAGGGACTTTGTCCACTAAGATGGTCTTGGCAGTAATGCCTTGGCTACTATAGAAATCATATCATGTGCTTAATTTTTTTCCCCAATTACATGTTTTATTACCATGCTATTTTATCATGATTGATGTTCCTTTATGATATATTTCTTACATACTTCCAATATTTATGTCTTTGCTCAAGATTTTGATGTTTAGATTTTATGTTCAAGTTTTTGCATTCAAATGTTTATGGATTGTTTTATGTTCTCTATGTTTACCCTTACTGAGCATTTGAGATCACCCTTTTTATGATTTCTTTTCCCTAGGATATAAAGAAAGGTTTTAGGTAAGAAAACAAAAGGGGAAGATTTTTATGGGAGATGTTGAAGATCTTTCACCATGATTAGAAGATTATGTTCCGAGTTTCCAAAGACGCTAAACTATTACAGTCTTTGAGTGTTGGTTCTTGTTATGTATTAAGTATTATGAAAAATTAATGTAATGTCCATGTACTTCAAACATGGATCTCTGAAAATATTATAATTTGATAAGTCATAATCACAATGTAAAGGTAAATAACTGAGCACACATTCCATTTAATCAATAACATGAGAATTAAATGCATCTAGAGATAATATCAATGAAAAAATATCATAGATAATAAAAATAATTGAATTATCAATGAAGGAAATTCTTAATTATTGCACTTAATGATATTAGGAATCAATATACCTTTACTTTCAAGACCTTTCACAAAACAGTTTAAAACTATGAGTGGAAACCCATTTAATGCTAGCTTACTGATTAGTCCCATGAGAAAGTTAAATATCATAAAATTTAACAAGAAATGATAGGTGAACATCAATTTATCAAGAATTTAGGTGTTGAAATAAAATCATGAATAAATAGGTATTAATGTTAAACATATAAAATGGTAATTATATACACCGCATAATAGTGAATAGGAGAATATATGAATATTAAAAAAATACATCCCAATGAAATGGAAATTGAGTCGAAATCATTTAACTCACACTTATTTTTAGTTGAATATTATTTAAAATATTGTATAATGGTTTTAATCAAGTTATTAATTTAAAAAATAAACATATTCATATTTATAGTATAAAATATTATCCTCTTATAACATTATACCACTCGTTTGTGAGTAATATTTCATTGTTTTCATTATTTTAGGTGTTAATTGTCTTTTTTTCTCATGCATATTTTTTCACAAAAGTTCAAGTTATTTTGAATAGTATATATATCCATAATATATATAATTATAATAATGTTATAAATATCATATTTACTCATTATATATGTATTTAAAAATATTCTTGAAATTTGAACATGGAAAATGAATCACATCACTTCATAGAGACGATAAACCATACATACACATGAGTGATGATATTATTTCTTAGTGGGTGAAAAGGTAAGGAAGTGTGTAACACCCTAGAATGATAAAGGGTTACATGAATAAATGATATGACTCATGCTAATAAGGTGCACCTTTCTTTTCGGGAGCCTACCTGATTAGAACTCCATAGTTAAGTGTGCTTGGACTAGAGTAGTGATCAAGATGAGCGACCTTATGGAAAGTTTCTTAGGGTGTGTGTGAGGAAAAAACACACTGGAAAGGACATGTATTGGCCTATGGGGACTGTTATTAGTCAGATGACCTGTTCGGGCATGTGGATGGGGACCATGTGTTTTCGGGGAAACTAGTGGTACTTGGTGGTCCAGGACCCAACAACCATGTTAAGGCTGGGTGTCTGTGCTATCAGTGGGGCCCAATTGTTACATTTGGTATTAGAGGTGGTACCCATCCTTAAGTGTAGTGCAGTGCATGGGTTAAGATGTATGTCCCATAGTGAGGACGTTGTGCTCTAAAGGGGTTGAAGGTAACACCCCAAAATGATAAAGGGTTAAATGACTAAATGATATGACTCATGTCAATAAGGTGCACCTTTATTTTTAGTATCAAACCTTATTAGAACTCCACAGTTAAGCATGATTTTCCTAGAGTAGTGATTAGGATGAGTGACCTTATGAGAAGTTTCTTAGGGTGTGTGTGAGTGAGGAAAAAGCACACTGGAAAGGACATGTGTTGGTCTGTGTAGACTTTCATTAGTTAGATGACCCGTTCGGGCACGTGGCTGGGGACCACGTGTTTGCAGGGAAACTGGTGGTACATGGCAGGCCAGGACCCAACGACCATGTTAAGGCGAGGTTTCTGTTCTATCAGTGGGGCCCAGTTGTTACTATTTGAGTGATATATTAATTATCCAGAAAAAATATCATGTCATATATATGACATATATTTATTAAATTTAGCCTCATCATCTTACATGTAAATCTTAAGTGAAAAATGAATCGCATCGCTCCGTGAGGTGGTAGTCTGCCGTACACACGAGTGACATTATTATATTTTAAAAATAATGGAAATTAAGAAGGTATATATGATATTATAATTAAATAATTATAAAAATATCATAAATATTAAATATATACATTAAATCCATCATTATATATAATCTTGATATTTGTTGATGGAAAACAAGTTACATCGGTTCTCAAGGCGGTAGTCCACCGTACACATGATTGATGATTTCAGTTCCCATTTTATAGAGGAGAAGATGGATAAATATTATGCCAACAACATAATAAAATATAATTATATGTTACATTTTTTATTATATTTTATGTTTTAATACATAAAATTGAGGTGTAAAAATAATAAAGAAAACAAAAGAGATTCGTTAAGATAATTACCTTCTCTTAGATAAACCTCATTTGGATATCTTATTAAGGACCCCGAGGTTAGTATTTTGTGAATACCATCATATATATAATGTGGATAAGTACTTTGAGGATATATTTTGGTAAGTTTCTTTTGATTCAATGGGCTATAGAGGTGTGAATAAGTGAAATTAGAGAGTTCCCTTTTATAATTGAGGAGGAGAACACACTAGAAATATTTGAAAAGAAAAAGTGATACCCATGTTGTTCACATTAAACAAGGATCCAAAATAGATCATTATCAAAACTTATAAGATATAAGGTCGACATATGACCATAAAATAGTATTTATATAGGTTTTAGGTCATTTTTAACCCTTATCTTCTTAGTTAAATCCTCCGTAAATCCTTTTCACCTTAACTATGGAAATTATTTTTTATTGTTTTAATGATTAATTATGGTATAAAATTAATTTGACCTTATTAGATAATATTAATTATTATAATTAAAAATATAGAATCCATTTTACCAAAAGAAACTCACATAAGTGATATAATTCAATTTCAAATTAAACCCACAGATGTGTCGAATAAACAATTTTTCAAAGAAAAGGTTTGATAATTATGGAAATTTTTTATATTATAATTGAAAATAAAATTTATCCCAATGGACAAATTTAGTTAAATTATAATATAATTGAAATAATTTTATTTTAAAACCAATTTAAATTATAATTTAACATTGTAAATAATTTAAATAGAAATGCAGTTTTCAATAAAAATTAGTAGTTGTTTTACTATTCATAAAAAAATTATTCTTTTTAGGAAATTCTCAAAAATTAACTATAAGATAATTTTGAAATTCTGATTTCAAAAATTAATTTCATTTTTTAAATTAAATTTTCTAAAGTTGGTAAATTTTAATTTGAAATTATACTTGAAAAGTGTGACTAAACCATATTTTAGAAAAAATATAGTTTTCAGAAAACATTTATTTTCCTTTAAAATGGTTCATTTTTTATTTATAATAAATATAAAACCATTAAATTTATTTTATACATGTTTAAAAATTATAATTTTAATAATTTATTTATTCCTTAATTTGTAGGTTATAATTTTCACATTTAAATAATAATATTTTAATAGAATATTGTTTATTATTTAAACTTGGTGTTATGTATATTATAAGATTTAAAAGAAATTAAATTTATTCCAAAAGAAATATATTTTAAAGTCTTATGGTGTTACATCGTTGTTGACTGATATCACCATTAGATTCTTGTGCACATAGGATAAGGACTCAGTGGGGTGGTGTTGACCACTCGATGTGGTTGGAGGCCTCTGTAGAATTTGAGGCTTAGGGGATGGTGATGTCCATATGTTATGGAGGTGTTTATCACTATTTAAATCCACAATTTATGGTGTGTGAGACCCTTAGTTAGGGGATACAGATTTACATGTATTTTTTGGAGGATGGAATGGGATGATGGAAGGATGGATATCTCCATGTGTTGGGACATCATGCTATTGAATCAATAGTGGTTATTCAAGAGGAATTCCAAGGGACGCATGATATGATTTATGGGAGTGCTTATGGGATTCCAGATTTACTTGAAAAGTGGTATAAGTTGTATTATTTGGAATTAGGTTCCATGTGAAATGTATATGGATGGGAGACCGAGCATTCTCTTGGTATGGCTAACTATTGATACACCATTCCATTTCGGCATTGGATGAAGAAGGTAATCGCTCACTTTTAGCTGTTAACCACAAGTGAAGCAAGTTTATGTATGTGTGAGTTGATTATATATATATACACCACATACACTAGTATAAATATGGTTGTAAGATAAGAACACATTAGTTGTATCCTACTCATACTCACACCTTGTGGGGTCCCCTCATGACACATACAGACCTTATGGATTTGAGATAAGGTAAGGGTTCAAACTCCTAGGATAGACCTTAGTGAGTAGGGATGTGTCGTGAGTGCAAGGGATTGATGGTAGTGGACCAGGTGGTTCATCTGTGCTGAGTTGGATTTTATTTTTGGGCTCTTGCGTGCACACTTATATGGTTTTCTATAGGTGATCTTTCATGTCTCTTTTATATGACTGTCATAACTTTATTATATATATATATTACATTTTTATCTATTTATTTTTAGACTTTTACTACCATTGTTTTATATATGGTTCTATTGAGTTTTATTAAATTCTTCTACATTTCAATTTATTTAATCGTTTTATTATTATTATTATAGTCATCAAAGGTTATTATCTCCCCAATATCACCCAATAGACCCTCACTTCTAGTCAGAAACTTTTGGAATATTTGGTGGAATGCCTAAGGACTAGGTTACCTTTGTCTTGAAGCATGAATTAAGTGGATTCAACCAACATAAATGTAAGTCACACACTTGTTATTCATTTTAAATTGTTCATGGTTTCTATTTCATAGAATTATGATCATGGGTATTGGGTTTATTTCTATTTTTAATAACTTTAATTAGTGTTACTCAATCCTTATAAGCCCATTAGTGGGATAAAAGCAATCTCAAGCATCTTGTCGATGAAATCATGGTTAAAATAAAAGAAATAGATATTGTTTTTGATATCATATTCTGAATCATTAAAAATAAAATGGAATTTAAAATATGGAATGAATTACGATATGGGATATAGTAAGTTGTGATATGACAACACCATATGACAGAGGATATTTTAGTCAACCACATAGTGTAATTTTTTAAATTTTCAATATTTTGTAATGTATAACATGGATAATCATAATGTATAATAGAATTTATTTAAACTATTTTCATGATGCAAAATAGAGCCTCAAATTATAAAAGTGATATCAAGGATGTGGTAAAATATGACTACCAAACACTAAAGGCGTTATCATGGGATGACTCAACATGTCATAAGTTATAGTATAAGTTTTCAAATATATTTCATATTATGATATAGAGTATCATAAAATATGATAGAAAAAACTTGTGTTGTATATCATGAGATGTAGGGTGCGAATTGTAAACCTTGATATAGTTTCAAACTAAATTATAGATGATAATATAAATGATATCATTAAATACAATATACTAAAAAATTCTTTAAAAAATTAATTTTTAATTGAATTATATAATTTATAAAAATATTTATAAAATATAAAAGAGGTATTTTAGGATATTTATTTAATATATAGTGTTTAGAAATTAATTATTTATAAAGTTTTTATAATTAATAATTAATTTTTTATGAACCATTTAATAAATAAATATCCACAATATTAATTGTCATATTGAAAATACCTTTGATTTATATTAAATGAATTATCATTTTGATTTAAAGTGTTTATATAGAAATTATAAGGTAATTTATAATGTGGTTATAAATTAAAAAATAAAGAATAATATAAAATAAGATATATTGAATTATTAAATGTTCATAATTTTTAATTTGAAATGTTCAAATTAAAGGCCTTATTTTAAAAAATTATTACAATCATATCAATATGACATTTGATAACTTATATGATCAATGATGAAATAATATTAAATATGTGACATATTGATTATGTCAAATGATTAAATAATATATTTTGAATGCAATTTTTTTTATTTTATTAAAAATCATATATTTAAGTAAATTTTATATAAAGGATTAAATGAATATGTTTATATTGAAAAAATACAGTGTTAATGTTTATTTGATTATGGAATGTCTATAATATATGGCTAGATTAGGTTTTTATAATTTCTTTATTTATGAATTGTTCATAAATGTATATCTCATGTCTAAATTTATGAAATATTTATTTATTTAGTATTATTTCCTATTCTATTCATAAATATAACTTTAATATTGTAAATGGATGTATTCATTAGTTTAGACTGTTAAATTGATCCTATAAATAATCATACCTTCATTAAAGGAGTTAAATGATAAATTATTTAGTATTATTCTACATTGAATTTGAGTTTTATTATGTTACGAGCTTGAATTAAGAAATTTATTATAGTTTATACACATTTGGTTTTACAATTATGAGTAAATTGAAGTCACTCTTGAGTAAATAAATATGTTTAGAGGGGTTTTGAGTAAGAAAACTCACTTTCCATAGGTCTTAGGATTTGTTAAGAAAAGTGAGGGCTGGATACCTGTCACTCCATGCTTAATATTGTGGGAATTATTACTTTCATATGATTCCAAGAATTTACATGAAAGGGTTGAATGTAACTTATGCATTTTATGCATTTGTATATGTGTAAATATAATTAGATTTTAGTTTGAGTTAATAACACAAGTTTTTTCTTGTGTAAAGAGTTTCACATAAATATCGATTGAAAATATTTATTTTTTTTGTAGGGAATAGAATTCCAAAATAAATCCTTATAATCATCTATACATGTAAATAAAATACACGAGATAAGTAGGTGATATTTTTAAAACCCCTTTTAAAGTACTATGTGCTAGATTCCTTCCAAATAAAATTCATTTTAGGACCTCGATCATTCAACTGGGTGACATCTACCAAAGTAGGATGCCCATAGATTCTCTTGTGTAAGGAATGGTGGATATGGTAACCCTAAAAGTTAGGTATCCAATTCCCATTATGATATTTGGATCACACTACATTAGGAGACACTAAAATATATGATACTAGAAAAATAATTTTGAGTGAATCCATATGATAGATTAGGATAAAGAGTAATCCACTAAACTATCCAAGAGTCATATATGATATAATTAACATAATAGCCCAACTAAATAACAAAATAGTGGGATGAAGTAAAAAATAAGACTCATTACTCTGTTAAATGTATATCTTTTCATACTAATTGATATGATGTATATTTAAATGGTATTATCATTTTAGTGAGAATACATTTAATAAAATTACATATTAAATGAATGTCAAACATGATAATCAATTGATAAAATCTTTTATTGTAGATAAAAATGGAACCGTCATCCTCAAAAAATATATCTTTGATATAAATATGGGAAAGGGAGAAGCTTACTAGAATCAACTTTTTAGATGAGTATAAAACCATGAGAATAGTTCTCAATCAATAAGGAAAGTTTTCTGTGTTGGAGTAGAAACTACATATGAAACATAAAACTAATGATTCAAATCAAGAAAATAAAGAAACTTATAGTAATAATAATAACTAATATCTTGAAATCTCTACACTAATTATTATATTGATAGATCACAAATATCAAAAGAAGCATAAGAATATGGATTCTTTTAGGATGATAGATAACCTGAAAAGTCATATTAAGAATAGGCTAAACATGACCAATATGAAGTTTTAAAATAATTATTTTGGTGTAAGATGACTCAGGGTACTTTTTCCTTAAATCATGTACTCTATATGATTAGGTATGCAAATGTATTGGAGAGATTTGGGTCATCTATTAGGTATGATCCATCCACAAACTTAATTATTCAATCACAGTTAGAAAGGTTTTGATAGTTTATTATGTATTACAACATGAATGAGTTCCATAAAATCTTACCCAATCTCCTCAATATGTTAAGGATTACTGATCATAACATGAGATGGTTAACATATAGTTTCATGATTATGGTTTATCGTTTAAAAGGAAAAATATTTGTTCATAAGGATAAGAAGAGAGGTTGTGGAGAGTCTACACTAACTTCTAAACTAATTAAAGATGATTCTAAATAAGGTTAGTGTTTTTACCTTGGGGAAACTGGAGATTGGAGTCTTAATTTGTTAAGAATACCTAAGGGGGTTAATGACATCCATATAGAGTCTACAATATATTTTTATGTTATAGAAATCTTTTCTTATATTTTTATGGGCATATGATATGAATTGTATGTTTTATAAGAGATTTAAATATTAATGATTTCAAGAATGAATAAGGTTTTATAGTTATAGATTAAAGTGTGTATTAATGTGACTGATAAATAGATTTCAAAATTGAGAAGTTAGATACAATGGATTACTTTAAATCTCTAGTGTATTGGTATAAAGGATGTATTTTTCATCTCTTATCTCTTAGGTTATAACAGAGTTATTGTAAACAAATGGTTTCCATAAATAATGGATATTATGTTTTTAATATAAATGGTTTATGATTTTATCAAGTTATATAACATGTTTGAAAAAGATATAAAATAATTTTTTAATATAAATTAAAATAATTTATCAAAAATAATTGTTAAAATATGTGGAAATAAGTTTCCAACACCCAATAGTAGCACAAGTTAAAGAATAAAATATTATTTGTTTGGAAAAACTACTGTAAACACATAGAATACCATATAAGAAATGTTAGTTAATAGTTTATTTATTTAATATTCCAACATAGGGAAATAAGTGTAACTTCCTAACAAAAAAGAGTTTTTACACATTAACATGATATTTTGGAGAAAATGTTGTTTTTAAGAGGATAGTAGGATTACGTCTAAACTTATAAAATTTCAAATTATGATTAAAAATATTAAACTAGTTATATTTAAAGTAAAATTACCTTTATATCCTAAAAGAGTTTAGGATGTATTTTTAAATGAATTTAATGTAAAGAGTTACATTAAAGAACCAAAATGATATTAATGAAATGTTTGAATGGAAAATTTCCATGAAATATGATGATAATGAACATTGAAAGAGTTATAAGTAGATAAAATAGGGTTATTAACATTGTAACATTTTATTTTGTGAATAAAATGGAGTTTGAATAATTATTCAATGAGTTTAATGTTATAAATATGATATGTAAGTCTCATAATTATTCAAATAGTAACTTTATCATATATATTACTCACTAAAATAGTTTAGTAGAAGAATTTATTAGATTATCACATAGAGATGTGGTAGGAATTACATAGATATGTAACAAGTTTAATTCAACCCAAAAATTGTAGTAAACATATGGCCATTATAGAAGTGTATCATATGATACGTGATTAGATATATGTTTATTCATGGGCTTTTTAATATTTTTAAAATATTTGAGGAATATATAATATATCATGTTATATAAAATGAATTATCCAATTTATCATTCTTTTTTGTTGGTTTTATATATTCATGAAGTGAAATGATAATTGAACTCTCAAAGTACAACTTTTAGTTATCCTTAACCAATTTCCATTATGTAGTATTATTGGTTGTGATGATTTTTTAATGTTAGAATGGGTAGGATTACATATAGATATATGGGACATTATCATGAGAAAAATTGGTTTTATATCATAGATAAATCACTTTGTATACCACATAGAGTTCTATAAACTATGTATTTTGTATACCAGGGCTTCTTGTTTCATATTTAATTCCTATAAATTAGGTTAATAATATACATAAATTTGGAACCTTTATACTTTTATAACTATCCCACTCTATCCATGAGGTTGAGTTAATAAGGGGTTATTGGGTATGTTGTTGATAACTTTTTAGGTTAAGGAATAAACAAGATAATATTTTTACTCTTGTATGATGAGTATGATATCTGGTATAATAAACCATATCATAGTAAATTTAAATTAATGGGAAGTTCTAGTACTTTTACGAAATTATTTTATTAAGGCATGGGTTTTTTTGAATCATTGGATTTGGGATGATTTTTAATTTTTTAAAAAAATTATTCATTGGATTTGAAGCTTGAGGATAGGTTATATAGTGTTCTTGGATGAGGTTTGTGCTTTAGTTATGGTTTTATAAGACCAAGTGATGATTTAGTTGTGATTATTAGAGAAAAATACATAAAAGGGTAGAAACAGAAGGCCACCTATGTTTTAGTGGGTATAATAAAAAGTCCATTGAATCCTCTAGTTCCAAACATTGATGCCACCAGAGTTCTAGTGGATCCCCCAGAGTTCCATGGGTTCTAAATAGTTTTCTTTAAATAGGGAAAAATAATATTTTTTCCCAAAAATCATTTAAAACCCCAAATAGGGACTTCCAACCCTCATTTTTATTAGCCCTTTAGTTCACCTAAGATAGCTATTCTCCTCATTCTCCTTCTTACTCTTCCTTGACATAGATCAAGAGTGATTTAAGGGGGATTATTCTACTAATTGGATGTAGGATCTCTCCAATTATTCTTCTCCTCCATCACCATTCCTTATCCTCTATTTTTCTATCTTTTGATAAGAGAGTTATTGCTTTGATTTCACCAAGTTATAGTGAAATCGCCTCTTGGCCTAAGGATTCTTCCTATTTTCGTCTAAGGAGGGTCATAAGGGATTTTTTCCATCTATTTTTTACTATTTCACTATAATTAGATTAGGGATTGATTTAGTTTAGTGTTTTCATGGATTATATATGAAATAAAGGTATTTTTTATGGATAAAATTAGGGATTTGGGTTATTATGATCTTGGTTTTATTTTTTGAGTATTCTACCTAGGTTTTTATTGGGGATTAGTTTTCATTATTATAAGTGGTAGTTTTATTAGAGTTGATTGCTTATGAATATTGAATAATGGTTGGTAAGGGGTATTTAGTTACTGTTGAAGCAAATCACGAACCTCCTTCATCAAGATGAGGGAAGGGATGGAAAATTCCCATGAACTTCATTATTCAAGATGAAAAAGCGATAATGAACCTGAGTCTTGCCTCCAGTAGTCCTTGAGGTGGAAACCAAAACCATGGGTATACAAATCTCTCAAAATGGGAGGAATTAAACTTTTTATAGTAACCGATATTGGGAGATACTATGTATCACCCTCAGAGAAACTCCATGAAATATATATAAAATAATCCAAAATCCAACCCAAATGCATATTTAATGTAATCCATATAGAAATACAATAAAAAAACTCCAAATTAAATACCAAAAGAATAAAGCTAAGCAATGAAACAACAACAATCCTAATTCCCAAGCTAGTAAGGTCCAACACAATTAGAGTAATATACTTGGAAACGAAAAAATAGTTATATATATAGGGTGAGAATACAAGTATACTCAGTAGGAAAATCAAAAGTCACTTGTGAAAAAGTGGGAGAAGCATAGTAATGCCCCTATGAGAAAAACAACAGACACTCAAAAGAACCTAACAAGGTATACTATCCACCCCAACCTAACCAAGGTATGATCACTAAATAATGAAATTAAAGTAAAATAAAGTAGTAAGCACATCGATATTTTTGTACCCCACACCACTTCCCACTAGCTAACTGCCCATACCTAATGGATAATGTCCTCATACTACCACACACTTCCAAAAGCACCACTATCACAAACTTCCTTCACACACCTGAGAAACATACCACATCCTACCCGCAAACAACTGGGACAAAACCACATCACATTCTTCCCGTAGACACCTGGGCCACAAAACCACAACCTCAAGAAAGTGTAACATATATCATCCCGAAGACACCTAGGAAGCACACCTCACCCACAGACACTTGGTACTCACAACCACACCAAAACCTACCTAAAGAGTCTTGGGATACCAATGCCTAGAAGAGAGAGCATAGAAGAGCCAATAACCATCCATATGTCCTCCCACTGGGATTTTGGGAAAGGACACCCAACCCCATAATAATGGGGGTGTTTGGCATGTAGCGCTCAACAGAGGTGGGGTGCATATAGAAAATCACGAGGAACTATATATATATATATATATATATATATATATATATATATATATAGGTACCAAACACTTAGCTTGACCTATGGGTTCTCAAAACAATCAACCAGCCCACACAAAACTGCCCTTAGTCCTACCTTTAATGCATAACCACACAACCAACCACAAAATTAATTCATAATCACATATAATTCATTTAACCAATTATAATTCTTTATTTAATCAAACCAAAATTATTGATTCCATACCTAATGGAGAAACTTCCAAACACTGCACATGTTATAAGGTGAAGCAACCGTACCAACCACAAAAAAAATCAAATAGATAAAGAAGGAATAGGGTAAAATAATCCTATCTAACACCCATCCCTAATAAACCAGTCTTTGGAAACTCTAGGTGAAACACCCACGTAAGTTAACAACATAATTCTTCAAAATTATCCCTTCGAAACCATCCTCGGTAGCCTCACTGGACGAAGAGCACCATATCTAGAAAAACTAAACTAGATTACAGTCCCACTGCACAAGCAGACCAGTCCCAACAACCATAACATAACCTAGATGCAGACCCACTGTTCAACAAGTTCATGCATTCAGTAATCAATCAATATCTCAACCTAAGATACCATCACACCACCCATACCACCCCATACACATAGAAACACCCCCATCCGCAGTACCATATGATCAGCACAAGACACAAGACCGAACAAAATCACACACAGTGCACAACCACACCAAAAACTCAAAGTGTATACAGATTTAGCAGCACTCATTATTTAATTCCAATTTCATTATTCATGGGTGATCACAGAAAATAGTTCAATCATGGGGAATCCATTTATTTAAATAAATATACATTATTAATAAAATTCTCTTATTTTTATCCATTCAATATAGGATAAACAACAAGTGTGAATCATCACCCATGCATAAGAAAAGACCACCAATGGCCATGATTTTCAGAAGGATACTACCCATACAATTAAAAATAGGGATCAAACATAACAGATAAAACAAAAAATCATCATCAACATCACCCCATCCATCATTTATCTTTTTTAAATTGGTTTCAACCATATCCACAAGAGGAAATTAGTACACCCAACCTGCATGATACATAATTAAAAGAGGGATGAAGGAATTCCTACCTCGAAAAAAAAGACCAACAACTCCTCCTTATTCCAAAAATAGGGGGTCCATGAGCAGTAGGAAGGCCTCTAAGGGAAAACCAGATCAGAAGGACACAACACAACACATGTGACCCCATGAGGAAGAAAGGATCTAGGAACACCAAGGGAAAATAAGAACACAATGGAAAGATAAGATCTCATCTTAGAAGAGATATATCCTATATAAACAAAAGGAAATAGTTTCAAGGACCATTAAAGTTAGTTCATGGTAAAGATTATATGGTTAGACTATTTCTAAGTTCTTATAGCATTGGGATATTAAAGATATAATTAATATCCTTTAAATTCCTTTAAAAACACTCAAACAAGATTTGAAAATCGATTTACATCAAATAAAATATAAGCGGGAAAAAACTAGAAAAACTAGAAAAAGCTGGAAATGAATCAATGATGGGTGAGTCACTGATAGTGAGTCATGGATGCCTGACTCACCAATGTGGCTCACCAACACAAGTCACTGATGTGACCCACCGATAGTGAGTCACCGACGCCACTCACCGACACCTGGCCTACCGAAATCCTAACCTACCGAAGCCCTGACCTACCGATAACTTGACATATTGATTCCCTAACTTACCAATGTTGAACTACCAACATTGAGTCACTAAAACTTCCTACTAATGTAAATATTGGAATATTGGGAAAATCTTGAAATGAGTCACCATTGCCTCCTAGAACACCCCGAACACTAGATTTTGAAAATGTAATCGAGCGGGATGGTACAAACCATTACATAAAATACCTATCAAACTATTATCAACCTCGATAATTCAAAACAATATCTAGAAGAAAGTGGGGTCTAAACAACCACCCTATAATGTACCTATCAAGGATAAACCACCCTATGTTTTTCTAAGGTTGGAGTGAAACCTCAACATAAAAGAACACCTCCTTATACATCTACTAACCCAAAAATCCCAAAGATACCCCAAACAATCACCAACTGTCCAAACACATGAATTAGGGAATTCCTTCCTCCATGTTAAGATACTATCCGCTATGGACAACACTGACTCAAACTCAAGGGTTTAATCATATCTCAGTTAATGCATCTCGATTAGGAATTATATCCTCCCCTTTCTAAATGTCATGACATCATCAAACATTACAGAACAAGGAAACAACCCATCTCATAACAAACAAGGTTCAAGCACTACATCAGAAAGCTAAACACATTATCAAAACTCAGAAAAACTCTCGATACTGGGCACACATTTGACCTTCTTGCTCCCAAGTACTCTCTTTCAGGACAAAAAGCCTCCACAACACATGAACCAAAGTAATGGTATATCCATGAAACACTTTCTCCTGATGATCTTGGATCTCTATTGGACTCTCCAAAGATGTTGCATCACCCTCGATATCCAACTCTCCCTAGTCAATGACATGGGAGTCATCCTGAAAATACTGAAGAATTTGGGAGACATGAAAGATGTTTTGGATCCTCTCCTACTGTGGTGGAAATTATAAATGGTATGACACCTCTCCAACTCGCCCCAACACCTCGAAGTGTCTGATGAACTTGGGAGAAATATTACTCCCTCAACCAAACCTCTACTACCCACGACAAAGGGAAACCTTAAAAAACACATAGTCTACCTCAAACTCTAATGTCCTCCTCATGTGATTGAAATATGACTTATATTGGTCCTATTATTCCTTCATCCTATCATGGAAAATCAGCACCTTCTCAGTCGTACTCTGCACCACATCCAGACCAAGAACAAAGACCTCCCTAACTTCTATCAAGCACAATGGTGAATGACACGACCTTCCATATAAAGATTAAAACATAGTTGTACCAATGGAAGAGTGATATATATTATTATAAGAAAACTATACCAAGGGAAGTAATCTCACCCTATATCCACCAAAATCCATGATGCATACCCACAATAAGTGCTCCAATATCTCAATTGTCCTCTTTATCTGCCAAAAGTAGTGCTGAGGCGTAATTGAGTGCCAAAAGCATGGTGCAATCCCCTCCAGACTCATGAGGTAAAACACATATCTTGATCTGAGAAAATGGATCTCATAACTCCATACATCCACCCCACATCATCCACATACCTATGAGCTAAGTCATCCATTGCTTTCGACTCATTAATTGCTAAGAAGTGAGCCGATTTCATTAGCTGATCTACTATTACAAATATTTCATTGCATCCTCCCTAATCCCTGGGTAATCCTATAATGAAATCCATTGATATTTCATCCCACTTACACTCAGGGACATCTAGGGGATGCAAAAAGTCTTTGAGAACATGATGTTGATCCTTTACTTGCTGGAATAGTAATAACTTTTCCACTAACTCTTCCACTGCCCGCTTCATCCTGGGACACCAAAACATTTCCCTCAAGCCACGGTACATATTGGAAACTACCAGGTGTACCGATAGGGGTAATATATGAAGATAATGGAGAACTCCCTCAAACATCATCATTGGGAAAACAACTTTCCATGGAATAAAATTTGATTCTATCCATCCTCTAACCAACCCTCCAGAGGATCACCCTAGTCAACATGATCACACATCAAATCAACCTCCATGCCTCTCCATTGATAATCCTCCACCAATTTCCTCATAGATGACTAAAACATCATCTAAAATAGATGGGTTCCACTACCATCCCTTCCTGCATCTAATTTCAAGGCAGGAAACATCTCCATCACCCTAGAAGAATCCACAGATTCTCAAACTACCCCTTATGCAACTTCACTCTCAAGGAATCGTCCACAACATTCCCCTTTCCTGAGGTGTAGGAGATATCAAAATCATAGTCCTAAATAAACTCCATCCACCTATATTGATACCAGTTCAAATTCACTGGGAAAATATATACATCAAGATCTTGTGATCTGTGAAGACCAAAAAGTGCTCCCTAATGAGCTAATGTGACCACAAATTCAGTGCAAACATGACTACTGCTAGCTCCAGATCATGGTTGTCGTAGTTTTTTTCATGGTGATTTAACTTCCTATACCCATAAGAGATCACTCCCCATTTCTTCATTAGTACACACCCCAAGAATAGACAGGAAGCATGAAAAAATACCTCAAACATCACCCCTTCCTTTGGAAAACTGAGCACCAGAGAACCGACCAACTTTCCCTTTAGATAACTAAAAGCTTCCTAACACTACTAAATTTACATAAAGGCCTGGTATTTTCTAGTTAGATCCATTAATGGAGCTAATAATCAAGAGAAATCAGGTAAAAATCTCCAGTAATATCCTAACAGACTAAGAAAACTAAAAACCTCTTCCACATTCTTGGGTGATTGTAAAGAAAAAACTTACTAGACCTTTGACAGGTCCACTACTACACCCTGCTAATACACAGAATTTCTGAGGAAGTGTGCCTCCAGTGTCTAAAACTTACAATTGGACAACTTTCGGGAGAGTTGGTGGCATCGAAGGACCTCCAAGACAGTACTGGGATGGTCAATATGATCCTTCTCTAATTTCAAGTAGCTCAAAATTTCATTGATGAATATGAAGAAGAAATGGTCCAAGAACTCATGAAAGATGGAGTTCATATGTTCCATGAACATGAATAGTGCATTTATAATACCGAACGACATAACTATTAAATTTAAGTTCATGTACCTATATTTGAAATTTTTCTTTGGAATGTCACCCTCCTTCACCCTAAACTGGTGATACCCAGACCATAGATCAATCTTAGAAAACCAACTTTCTCCTCTTAGATGGTTGAAAAGACCATCTATCCTCGGGATAGGGTATCTTTTCTTGACCGTTACCTAATTGAACCTCTAGTAGTCTATGAATAGCCTCAGACAACCATCTTCCTTCTTTGAGAACAAAACCAAAATACCCCATAGAGACACACAGGGTGGGATAAAGAACTTCTTAATTAGATTTTCAATCTGAATCCTTAGCTCCCGCATATCATAAGGTTCCATCCGATAAGGATCCATCGAAATCAGAGAAGCACTGAGCTACAAGTCTATCCTGAACTCAACGTCATGTTGAAGGGTTAAAGTAAAAAATTCATTTAAAAAAATTCAATAAGCCCCCAACAACTTTGGGAACCCCCACTATCTCATCATCTACCAATTATATTAACATATCAGACAATAAAGAAAGAAGATACTCCACACACCAACTGCCCATATGATAACTCTGCTCACCAAAAAAGATACCCTTTGTCCATCCACATATGAAAACATGAATCTTATCCAAAATAAGTTGTTAACATCATGCACAGAGTACAAACAGTCAATTCCAAGGATGAAATCGTACGGTTTCATCGACAAAATGAAAAGATCCCCAGATGATTGATGTGATCCCATCATCAGTCTGAATCCCCCGCACACTTCAAAAAAGAAGGTCTGACCTCCGAATGGTGTACTAAACACCAAGGGTAAAAAAATATCTCTATTCCCATTCCTAGATCATGAACTAGACTGGGTGAAAAAATGAGAGTGAATCTCTTGAATGAAACATGGTGCAAACAAGAGTACTAGAAAAGATGATCGAACCTCTAACAATCTCTAACCCTTCTGGAACTGCTGCCTCTATGGCGTTCAAATTACCAAACTTGTATCCTATTCTCCTATGTTGTCAACCAACTCCTAAACCATGTTTGGGATGAGGTCCCTGAGAAGCACCTTGAGGTCGACCTCTTCCTACTCAGTCTCCCCTCAATGGAGCAGGAGCCTACTGTCCTTGCTGCTGAAATGGCATGGAAGAGAACTACTACTGAGGTGGGCGCTAAACCTTTCCACCTCCACCATACTAATATAGAAATGGGAACTGACTCTGAAGGTTCATGTGGCCTCCATAAGTGAAACACCTCGATCCCAAGCTTATGGGAAAATCATGAGGACCATAAGGTTGAAACTGAAAATGTTGAGGTCGAATCCCCTTTGGCTGAAACCTCAAAGGCCTTGGCTCTTGAGGCCTACTGCATGAATCATTTCCCCTTATAGGACCCTATTGGATCCCCTCTTATGGTAGACCTCCTCGAGGGTGAATTCTCTAAACTACATATTCCTCTTCTTAACCTCTAGGTTTTTCGACAAGGTGAAGGGAGTAACTATGTACTGGAGGGAAGGACGAAGTGCCTCCTCTAACTGTCTCTCCAGATACTCTTCACCCAGAAAAAGATCTAGAGCAATGTGAGGGATATCCTTGAACTTGATCCCCATATACCATACATAAATACTCTCCTACTGGAGGGAGAGTAACTCTTTCCTCTTCTTAGCCTTCATGGTCAAAGAAAGGAATTCTTCCTGAAACTCTTTCTTGAAATTGACCAACAGAACATCACCCTCCTTCCTCTCCCTCGAGTACATTTTACACCACTAACACACAACTCCCCTCATCTGACTAACCACCAATAGAACCCTATACTTCGTCGAAGCCTTGATCAGGTTGAAGGTTATCTCAAGCTCCCCGAGCCAGCTCTTTATCTCTATGTCTGAGACACCGACCTCTTACTTTACCAAGGTCTGCCACTAGAAATAATTTAACGTTATCTACCACTGGTTGTAATCCTCCTATGGATCAACCCTCTACTGATCAGCTGGATTGGAATGTTGAGCCTCCACTTCCTGATCCACTTTTGGATGAAGGTCGGGTTCCATAGCTGAAAGGTAAACAAGGAACTCCTAAGCCTGAGTAGTATAGAAATTATTTAGGATTAATTTTTACTCATTTTTTATTTTTATTTCCCCAAAACACCCAAAATAAAAAAGAAAAAGATCCATTAGGATGCATGTACCTTTCATCAGGTCTCTACCCCCCAAATAGTGTATCCTCAATTGGTCGTTTGGTATGCTAAGAGTCCATACATTGGATCATGGGGCCCCTAAAATCCCGCATCCTAATCAGTATTCCCTAGACTATGGAATGCACCAAGATCACCTAGTACTACTTCCCTACCATACCATGAAATCCTCATTATTCATAACTTCAAACTCTATCCTATGTCTCAACCATTAGCTCTAATACCATTCATTCATGACCCCCCTTTATCAAGATGAGGAAAGGGATGGAAAAGTGCCATGACCTTCCTTCATCAAGATGAAAAGGAGATAATGACCCCTGAGTACCGCCTCCAGTAGGTCCTAGGGTGATTACCATCACCAAGGGTATACAAATCTTGAAAAATGGGAGGAATTAAACTTTTTATAGTAACCAATATCAAGAGGTAAGATGTATCAACCTCAGAAAAACTCTAAGAAATATATATAAAAGAATCCAAAATCCAACCCACTTACAGGTTTAAAGTAAAATTTCTAGAAATACAATGAAAAAATCCAAAATAAATACCAAAAGAACAAAGATAATAAGTGACACAACAACTATACTAACGCCCAAGCTAGTAAGGTCCAGCAAAATCCGTGTAATCTACCTAGAAACCTAAAAATAGTTTTATATACATAGGGTGAGCATACAAGTTTAATCAGTAGAAAAATAAAAAGTCACTTATGTACAAGTGGGGGAAACATACTAATGCCCCTATGAGAAAAACAGAAGAAACTCAAAAGCACCTAATAAGGTATACTATCCACCCCAAACTCACCAAGGTACACTCACCAAATAACGCAAGTTTAGTAAAGTAAAGTAGTAAGCACATCGATATTTTGTTACCCCCACCACTTTCCACTGGTTAACTGCTCATCCCTAATGGTGAACATCTTGACGCTACCACACTCTTCCGCAAGCTCTAATTTCATAACCTGCCTGCACACACCTATGCCACATACCACTACCTGACCACAAACACCTAGACCAAAACCACATCACACCCTTCCCACTGATACCTGGGCCATAAAACCACAACCTCATCCAAAAGAAACATGGTAAAGTGAAACATATCTCATCCCAAAGACACTTGGGAAGCACACCTCACCCACAGACACCTGGGCCTCACAACCATACCACAACCTACCCAAAGAGTCTTGGGCTACCAATGCCTAGAAGAGGGAGAAAAGAATATCTAAAAACTAGACATTCATCCTCCCACTAGGATGTTGGGAAAGGAAACCCTCCCCCATAATAATGGGGGTGTTCGGCACATAGTGCTCAACACGAGTGGGGTGAGTATAGAAAATCACATGGAACAACATGTATATATATATGTGTGTGTGTGTGTGTGTGTGTGTTCCAAACACTCATACCAACCTATGGGTTCTAAAAAAACAACCATCCCACACAAAAATTTCCTTACTACCACCTCTAAGGAATAACCACACAACCAGCCACAAACTTAATTCATAACCCCAGACATTTCATTTAACCAATTATCATTATTTATTTAATCAATACAAAATTATTGATTCCAGCCCAACCCGAGAAACTAACAAACATTGCACACATTATAAGAAGAATCAACCATACCAACCACTTCCAAATCCAAACAGAGAAATAAGGACCATGGTAAAATAATCCACCCTAACACCCTTCCCAATATATTAGTCTCTGGAAACTCTAAGAGAAACACCCACACAAGGTAACACTATCCTTCTTCAAAATTATCTCTCCCAAACCATCCTCGATATCCCCGCTGCACGAAGAGTAACATATACATAAAACAACAAAACTCAACCATATTGCAATCCCAATTCACAAGAAGACCATGCCCAACAACCATAACACAACCCAAATACAGACCCACTGTTCAACCGGTTCATCCATTCCACAATCAATCAATCTCTCAACCTGAGATACCGTCACACCACTCGTACCACCCCATACACACAACCACAACCCCAACCACAACACCATATGATAAAAAAAAGACATGAGGATGAATAGAGTCACACACAACACACTGCCACACCAAACACTCAAAGTGTATTTAGATTTAGTAGCACTCATTCTTTAATTCCACTTTCATTATTCAACGGTGATCACATAAACTAGTTCAATCATGGGGAATCCATTTATTTAACTGAATATACATGATTAATAAAATTATCATATTTTCATCCATTCAACAGAGGATCAACAAAATGTGTAAATCATCACCTGTGCACAATCAAATACCACTAACCACCATGATTTTCAAAACGATACTATGAATACAATTCACAATAGGGATCAAAGATAACATATAAAACAATCGATCATCATAAAAATCACCTTGTCCCTTATTTATCTTCATTAAATTGGTTTCAACTATACCCACAGGAATACCTTATTACACCCACCCCACATGATACACAATTAAAAGAGGGATAAAGGAATTCCTACCATGAAAAATAGAAGACTAGTATCTCCTCCTTACGCTAAAAACAAGGGGGTTTGTGATCAACGGGAATGAATCAAAGGGATAACTGGATCGAAAGGAAACATCACAACACACATGACTCCATAGGGAATAAAGGATCTGGGTTCACCAAGAAAAAAATAGAAACACACTGGGAAGAGAAGATCTCGGCTTAGAAGGGCTAGATCCTCTATGAACGTAAGGAGATAGTTTCAAGGGCCATTAAAGTTAGATCATGGTCAATATTACAAAATATTAATATTTCAATATTATCAGAGAATTAGAATGTTAAATATATAATTAATATACATTTTAAATACATTATAAATTCTCAAAAAATATGTTAAACTCGATTTACCTCGAATAAAATATAAGAGGGTGAAACTGAAAAAACTGGAAAAGGCTATAAATAACTCACCAATGGGTGAGTCACCGATGCTTGAATCACCAAAATGACTCACCGAAATGAGTCAATCAAATGAACCAAAAAAAATGAGTCACTGATGTGACTCACCGGTGCCAGTCACTGACGTCTGACCTACCGACATCTTGACCTATAGACACCTTGAGCTACCGATTCCCTGACCTACATACGTCCTGACCTACCAATGCCCTAACCTATCAAAACCATGAACTACCAAGGTCCTGAACTACCGAAAACCCAACCTATTAACTAACTGACCCACCGACACTGAGCTATCGACACTAATCCACCAATGTGTCCTACTGATGGAAAAAACTAAAATTTTAGAAAACTGTTCAAATGAGCTATCGTTGCTTCCTAGAACACCCCAAACACAGTAATGGACTGAGGAGGTCTGGGAAATTATAGATAATTCTTTTAGTATCATTGGATTTATAAATCTAAATTATGAATAAGCTAGGGGATTCATAATCCTTTGGTGAATTTTCAGGCTATGCTTTGGACATGTATACCACTGGTTTTTCCAATGCTATTAATAAATTATTGGAATCGAATTCCATAAAGAGCCACAATGACCATATTTGGGTAAATAGAAGGCACCCTTTGACTCAATGGAACATTATAATAATCCTAAATCAAGTGCGTCTAAGTTTCAGTAAGTGTATGAAAGGCTAAAATCCATGCACAAGGCTCTTATGCGCATAATGTGACATCAAATGGACCCTTTTCATGCAAGTCCACCATGAATCAAGGACCGGTTGTGAAGAAAACCTCTTATATTCAAAACATATTATGCGCGTCCACTGAAGGTTTTGTATATATATTGAATTTCACACCCTTCTTTAGGTTGATCCTCTACAAGTCAAAGCATCACTCTGTTGTGTGTAAAACACCTCTTCTATGACAGTGTAGAAGCCATGGAACCCTGAAGGTATAATATATTATGTGACAAGTTCCATAGGGTTCCTCCTTTATGTGGGACCACTTTGGTTTGACCCTCACCCATTTATTTCACTCCTAGGTCGAGTGCATGCAAAAGAACCCTCTTGCACACACCTTCTCATCTTGGTCGCACCCTAATATTGAACTCAAGACTTCCTCTTGTATAAAAGCCTCTAATATCGCATAAAACCTTTCCTTAAATCTATATGGGTTTCCTTTACTCCAAAGTACCATTTATGAGCCCCTCTCACAAACAATCCTCTTTTCTTGTGCGCTCCACTTTCATGCATCCCTCCAGGATTGTGTGTTGTGATTTCTTAGTCCCTCGTGATACGTACCTTATGACTTTACTTTTTGTTTTTCTTTTCATCATAGGCACACTAATTAATATTTATTTTAAGCATAGGTATGTTAACATAGACCTTGTGAGTGACAAATTATATCCATCATTCCAACCTGGCATTGCTAAAGCCACCCTCTCCCAAGGGTGTATATGCGATGGTTACGAAAGCCCAAGGGGTGGGGAGTGAGTCCCCCACGTTCGAGCTACATGAAATAAACTTTCATAGCACCAAACATCCTCAACATATGATGTTAAACTGTGGCCTCTCCTTATGAGGAAAATTTAGTATTTCTTGTGTGTGACTAACAAGGAATGAGATCCTCCTCACATGGAATGACATCCCTCGTACCCTCTGTATAGGGAATGATATACTCCTAGGCATCCATCCTGGAGTAATATCCTATCCTTTCTTACTGGAGGAAGAACCTTTTCTCCTCTTCTCCCCCCATCAGCCACTGGGTCATAGAAGGGATGTGAACCAGATACCTCTATTTTATCTCCCTTTAGGCTTTGTCTCCATGTGTGCCTTATCAAGTTTCCACATGTAATCCCCATCACAACTTTGATAGGATGCTCTATGTACAATTGACATTGAATGTGATATTACACACATGGAACGAGATTATTTTCATATAGAATGATATCATCTTTGGTTAGATCCTATGTGTAATCCCCACACCATCTCTTATTGATGCTTCTTTCATGACATGAGTGTCGGGTCAACTGCTTCCTCTTGTTTCTCACACCAAGCATGACTCACATGGGCTTAGAGGTTAGTAGTGACCATTCCATCAATCAAATACCCATGTAAATCCCTTCTAATGTAATCCCTAACCTTTATTTCCCAATAAACAACTTCCATGCATAATCCCTAACCATGTCGTGTCTTCATCTGGGCCATTACGATGCATAATCCTCAACCACATGATCCACTTCCATGGGCCTCATACTTAGATATAATCCCCAATTTCCCATCCAGAACTAGGTGTAATTTGATTCCCAAATAACTGGGATATATAGAAATCATCCATGAGGTTTAATCACAACACCCCTAATAATCCTACCATTCCATCCACTCCATCCAAAACTTCATCCACATTCATCCTGATTTTACCCAAGCCACCACATATAGGTGAGATCATACCATACACCTTGGTCATTCCAATATGTAAGCCCCAACCACATCATCGTTGCTCCTAGAAGTACCTGAGAAGCTACCATGCATAATCCTCATACAATCCACACAATCCAAAAAATAAAAATCCTCTTTCCAAGAGAATCTTCCATGAATAATCCCAACACCATCCATTGAACTACGTGGGTTTTGATCCCTATCCTCTAGATAGGGTATGTAGGATGCCTCCATGAAATGCAATCCCAACCAATGGTAAACCTTGGTTCCCCCGTTTTAGGGGATCACCCATCTGATCAACCTCCATAGGTGTTTTCATCACCCTTCACAGTGTGACATATTCCCTTCACAGGACACACCACCCCAGGTCCACTCTCATAGGGTGCTCTGACCCATCCATCAGGTAAACCTTCATGTTCCCATCCTAGGGGAGCACCTCCCTAAACCACCTCCAATAGTGTTCAGACCAGCCTTCATGGTATGATATCTTCTATTTATGGGACACACCTCCTTGGGTCCACATTAATAGGTATTTTGATCCACCCATCTAGTAAACCCTTCAAGTGCTCCCTCCTAGGGATGCACCTTCTCGATCCACCTCCAACATTCATTTTAATCAACCTCTATACATCTCCTAAATACATTAAACTCATGACCAGTTATATTTCTACATCATGTTAAATGTGGGATTTCTGAGGAAAACCTTGAAATATATTCCTTTGGCATCAGATACCCAATGATATTAAAAAGATACCTTGGGTTCCAAACCCATGAGATTCCCCCCCCCCCTATGAGGAAAAATATAGGTGACCAATGTTCCAGCATCCAAACATGCCAGTGATAACCAACATGACCACTCCCCTAACTGATGGTTAGTTCCCTATAAAGAATAATTGGAATGTCCATATAGAAGTAGTGTAATTAACCAAAATACACAATGATATAGTAATGAGTTTCATGAACACATCTTAATCTATGAGGGAGACTTATATTAGAAGATGAGATACAAGGAGATATCCATGGAATCAGTAATCAACATTCCATCTTCTCATTTTTATCTAGAATAATTCATTGCCGATAAAGTGATAAAATATTCCCACCTTCGAAAAGTGGTAATTCAGGGTAACAATACAATGCCAGTGTCATGAGAAAATTCAAGGAGGCACACCCTAAATAAAGCATCTGAAATAGTAATGGTGAATTAAATGTGAAACTTTTCTCATCAATATGGGGACTAGTAATGTTCAGGATATCATAAAATAATCATGTCACCATATCTAGTTATCTGGCACCAGGACCCACTAATAAAATAGTGCGATCGATGTGAAACTCACTATAGTTTGGGGCAGTTGAATGTTGAGCATTCCATCCTGTGACATTTTTAGAAGAGATAGATCTCTCCATCCATGGAATATTGGATGATGTTGAGGAATTGTGAATCAATTTCCTTATATTCATACTAATAGTAGAACCTTCTTTCTTTACAAGTCCAAAGATTCAAGAAACTACTCATCCAATGTTTTCTGACATAGGGGGAAAATAAATGCAGATTCAACAATACCACATGACCCCATCTCTGCCATGATTTCCACTACACCATCATCTACTGGGTACCCATGCCCCATCTCACTCTCTATATCATCCATAATAGGGTGATGGACACCCTCGTATGGTGATATGAGTATGAGGGAGTCATTACCAAAAGGGATATGGATCTCCAGGACTTAGAGGATTATATACCTCACTGACACCACCACCCCCTGGACTACATAGGGAGATACTACTCCCCACTCCAATGATGAACCGATTTAGGAGCCTCTCCTAATGCCATGGATGTAGGAGATTCCTAGGTCACCCTGGAAAATGACTATATCCCAAGAGTCACCTAGGAGGGATCCCACCAGGCCATGTAAACTCCACCAATGACAGGTATTTCAGGTCAAGGAACAGATGGAATATTCCCCTATTATGTTATCCCCAGTTTGTCTGACCTGATTCCAAAATCAGGCCCAGGTTCTGTTTAATTCCTGTCATGGGGAATCATCTTCCACAACTCCAGTGGCTCCTACCACCCTCAACGCACTCCACTAGATCCCTACTATAGTAGAGTAGGGACCTGTTAATTCCCAATTGAAATTGAGTCTTCAGTTTCCTGATATATTGGTTGGGCTGACTCTTTCAATCGCTGGAACCACAAAGAGCTATCATGGGCCAACCTGTGATGATGAGATTCAGTATGAAGTTCCTCCCCATACCATCACCAGTCATAATGGAGGTCCTCCCCATTCTCACACACAACACGGAGGACCTCCCCATGTTCCTATCATCGATCAAAGTGGAGGTCCTCCCCACCTTGTCGACATCTATTACCAAGGTCCCCCCTATGATTATGGTTCCAAATATGGAGGTCCTCCCCATGTCACCAACCATCCATGAAAAGGTCCTTGTCGCACCATCACCAGTTCAAGCGGAGGCACTCCCCGCTCCTGCATCAATCCAGGTGGAGGTCCTCTATACTTGATCGAAAAATAGTATGAAGGCCCTCCCCATAAATATATCATCCAACATAGAGGTCTTCTCCTTTTAATAGACAATTGGAATGGTGGTCTTCCCTAATCCACCAACAATCAACATATAGGCGCTCCTCATGTCCAGTTCGATCAGTGTGAAGGTCCTACTTGTGCTTCTTCCTTCCAGTAAGGAGGAACTCCCCATGCTATTTCCACTACTAAACATGGAGGTCCTACCCATGTTCTCACCAACTAAAGCATAGGACCTCCCTACTACACCGATATCTAGAGTGGAGGACCTCCCCACTCTCACAGCATTCAAAGAATATTTCCTCCCCACTCCAACAACAACTGATATGGATGTCCTCCCCATATCCCAGTCATCTTCAATAGAGGTCCTCCCCACTCCAATTCTAACCATCATGATGGTCCTAATCATAAAAAAGTTCCCTACCCTGAATATTTATCCCAAGGAAGAATGGATAATTTCCACTTCTAGAGGAGAAACTTCAGGATGCACCAATTCATTTTCAATAACATTTGATTCTCAGATTTTGAAGTCTAATGTGGCTCAATAAAGGAGCCTAACCCCATTCATCTATATAAAAGTCTAGGGTAGAAGCCCAAGGGGGGATATTATCTATCCTATAAGGTGAGTTCTATAATATTCTCAAATCCCTTCATAGGTATATGTAGGTGGAGGAAGATTTGGCTCCCTTCCAGGATCTTCTGGTGTAATCATCTATGTAATCTCTAACATCATTCTCTACCTCTGCCTGAGATCATGAAGAGTTATTCTAGGATATGATAGATAATGAGAACCTAGTGGACTCGAATATGACTACCACTTCCCTAACACAAGAGTCAATGGTGAGTACTCATTCCTAGAGGGACATGATGTGGTCAACACCACCCCAAGAGACGATCCAACATGCAGTAGTTAGTTAGATCATTCAACAACTTCTCTGATGGCCAGTCCACCACTATGTCACACCGCATCAGTGTCACCACCAATATCTCATCTAGAACCAATCAGATCTTAGGATAACCAAGAGTTGGGCCCCACTTATTAATTGGGAATCTTGTGGGATACTTTTTCCATAGATCATTTGTTTGAAATTTTCTAGACAAACGTGGATCCCAACTTCAACATTCAAGATTCCCTCACTCGTGATAAGGTTGTGTGATTTTTTTGGACCATTTGGGTGACACATTTTTACCTCCATGACCATAATTTGGTCTACCCCAAGAGTTGTGAGCACATTGACGACATCAACCAACAATTCAACATGGTCAAGCTAGCAGCACTCTCAATGGCTCAGCACCTGACATCACCTGACTACTATTGGACCCTTAAATACAGATACATCTAGAGTTTTGTAGTGCTCTATATAATCATTGAGGAAGCATCCCTATGTGTTCAAATCTATGGTTGGATATAGTATGATACTCTCTAATTTAGTCCCAAAAAGCGACAACCCGATTCACCTAGAGATATTGATGATACACCCCCATGTATTGTCATGGTGAATATGGATAAAATCATATTTCCCAAGGATGGGAACACCAATATAGGATCCGATGAGGACCATATTACTAGGGTAGCATAGTATTAGGTGGATCCTCACAAAGGTTTCCTCACTCATTTGTAAAGGTAGAGTTCTGAACTTAGAGAACCATCTGTATCATTTACTGTAGGCCAGAATCTCAACATGGGTAAGGGACATCTCAAGCCCTCAGATCTGCCTGATGCTGCACAGAAGATACAGGTTGATCCTATAATCACTTCCCTATGAAAACAGATTGTATATTAGAATCATATCATGAATGATATCCTTACTAAATGATGTCGATATTATGACGCCCATCAATAAGATCATGCTCTTCCTCTACCAGGTCAGAAGGGGAATCTATAAGTCCTTCTCGACTAGTTTCCCCCAGTCGAGCCTGGTGATCCCATGCATCCCAACAAGTTAGAGATTGGGGTTTATGGCAAATGACCATGGTATGCATCGCTAAACCTGCCCGAATAGTTTGAGAATATCCCTCGGGGCCCAGATCAAGTCACTCAATAGGATGCTATAAGGGTCTTTCCCTAAGATTCTGATCCTTCCTAGCATGATGATGAGCCAGTCAATGCCCTAGTATTCAGGAATACTCATTAAGATAGAAACCCCCACCAGGAATATCTTCTATATTATCTCACTTATCGGCTCAAAGCCTTAGAAATGAAATAGGTGTCAATCCCAATAGATTTAAATCCATATCCGACATGGGTGGATGAAAAGCAAGCACCCCCAAATTTTGGGAATCTAACCTTTAGCCCCTTAAATGGGATGGGAGACCTGATGTAGAATCCGGTCCACTTCATCTCTAGGTGTGGACCCTTATTAGGAAACCTAGAGTAGCTAGAAGTAGAAAAGATCTAATTTTTCATTCAGACAATGGAAGGGCCTACATTCATCTGGTACATCTAGTTACACATTGGGTCCATCACTAGCTAGGAAGACCTATGTAGGTAGTTTTCTACCACTTCTCCTCCAATACACCCAAGAAAATTATTACTGAGATCTTCAAGTGAAATAAATTTCCAGATGAGCATGTCACATACTTCATCGATAGGTGGAAAGGTATTATGTACTTGATCAAAAATCCACTAACTCAAGAGTAGCTATTGATGATGTGCATAAATAATTCCAAGACTAAAATAGTTCTTACCCTAATCAGTCATAATTTCCCAAGTGGATTTGGCACTTTTATGACAGGGATAAATTCCTAGAGGAATCCTTGGAGAAATAAAATCAACCACATCGCATGCCTCTTCCATCTCCTACAATAAGATATTCCAAGGAAGAGACTTCCACTATAATATAGGTAGGGGCCCTAGAGCCACTAAAGTTTTTGCTCGCAGAACCTCATAAAGCACAACCTCATCGAGGATAGCAACATCAGTATGCTCCACTTCACCAAAATCAGAATCAGTAGAAAACTCCTTGATAGGCACCACAATATAGACGATAGAATGTGGCTCTAGACCCTCATCATCCTCCAGCCCCTTACTAGGGCCTATCTCCCAGATCTTACTTTCCAAATAGGAGAACCAAACCTACTTCTTCAAAGATAGCAAGGTTCCTGGTTATTTTTTGTAGTGGCATGGACCAAGGGATCCTTAAGATTCCAGAATGTAGAATGCCACATGATTTTGATCTCAATGATCATCCTTAGCACCATCCTTATAATATTTTCATTCGAAATACCATCAAGTAATGCTATGTGTTCAAGGATTGGCTACATGACCAAGTGGATAATTGTGTAGTTAGATTGGGTGAAGTTCCAGTGTAGTTAGAACACATCTTCGTTGAGCCTGATAGTGGTAGAGAGGGTTATGATGAGTGGAAACAGGTTTCCAACTATGAGAATCATAATTATGATGATTGGTTGTCCCGAAGAGTAGTCACTCATGCCCACGATATCATCTATGCCCATTTAGTCCAATCTGAACCTCTTGAATTCACTGTTCCTTGTCCGACCACTTCTTTTGAATTCACCTCCAAGCCTTCCATATATAAAAAAAAGTAGGTCACAAGGATTCAAGGGAAATAAAATTCCTCCCTCATACTGAAGTCATCTAGTACTCTTGGTGACTTCATGCCTACAGATATGGGAATCACACCCATTGTCCATCTAGTATTGGAAGACTACTCTGATGAAGATAGGGAGTATGACTATGTAAATAATGTTTAAATGGTGGATCCCTACATGGATCCGAACAATGAGGAATATCAAATAGGCACCCCAAATATCCTCAGTCGAAGCCATTGAAGAATGAGTCGAGGATATGCGAATTTCCCAGATTCCAAGTCTAGTGCTTCAATCCAGGCTGTGCATACTACCGAGAACATATGGAAGGTGTTTCATAGTGCTTGACATACATAGTCCTTCTAGCCTGCTCTACCAGATCCACTACCAATGTTGAACGTGATAATTGATTAAGAAGAACAACCATAGTATCACTATGATCGATCATGCCTGGAAAAGCCTCTTTCAACTGAAAATAAACCAACAGTAGTTCTTAGTAGTTTGTTTGATGAGAATTGGGTTTTTTTACAACACTATCCATAATCCAATGGTTTAGATAGTAGTTATTATCATGCTCCCCACTGAAGAGTGAACTCATGTGGGCATAAATGTGCACCCATCATAGAAGTATGACATGTTGAAGCACTTTTTCATCATTCCTTCCAACCTCTCGATCCTTAAGTCCATCTTTTTATAAGAATAGAAGCATGAGTTCCTCAAATAATCCTTGAAAACACCCCTACAGTTTGAAACAGAGTTTGTAGCTGCCTAAACCTTCTATGTTGAGGAATTTGAGCAATCAGAATGCCAAGCCATAATTTATTTCTCTGGAGTATATGAAAGCTCTCCAGTGTAGGGGAACATCCCCCCACTATACATCACTGGCATGTTCAATGGTGTGGAGGTCCGTTTCTATCTAGTGGAAACAGGTTTTGGGATCAATCTCATCTCAACCTAGACACTATGTTGGATGGGGTTGACTAAAGTATACTTGAACCCCTTTGATATGATGATTCAGGGGTATAATAGGAAAAAATAGAGACAGTGTGCCAGGATTTGTTTTAATAACTAGTTTGGTAATTTGGTATCAAACACTAAATTCATGGTTGTATCACAGGGCACTGATTACAATGCATTGATGGGTAAGACCTGGATTCATCTGTATGATGTAGTTCTCTCCTTGTATCACTAATTCCTCAAGTAATCCTTCTTTAATTGAGTAAGCATACTACAAGGTGATTTATATCCCTTTTATTCTTGTGAGGACCGTTATAAAGACACTACCTATTAATAGAATAAGGAAAAGTAGGTGAATAACAACAAGGTTGAGCATAACTCCATCACAGCCAGACCATGGACAGATCTGGATGACGCATTCATCCTCCCGATTCACTGGTTAGAGGCTACAATGCCAAACTTGGGGAGTTTATTTTTTATTTCTAAGAATAAAGGTAATTTCATCCCTAAGTATAAAGAACATTAGAGGACTACCTCATACTTCTACACAGTTTAGGATCAGGTTATACAAGAACCCCTTACTCCTATCAAGTATTAAGATATTCACCCCTTGGATAAAACCGTACATCAAACCCACTTGTTTCGCCGACCTAGGTTGAGTTGCCAAAAATAGACATGTCTCCATTTCTTTGACATCAAGAATGGACTACATGGTTGAAGTCCTAATGGAATTGGAATGACAACCTCTGCCCAGGCCGACACCGTTGTTCCCCCTGAATCATTAAATTTGGATGAACCATCTTCTCTAGTCAATTCCCCTACCTCATGTAATGAAGAAGACCTGGAAGAAGCTTCTCTCTAATTTGAGGAAGGCATCTCCACCACCTTCAATAAGATAGTTCGGGTGAATCTTGACATAGGGGGAAGATCCGAGGCCAATGTGGATTAGTGGAACCACACCTACATAGGAACAAAAGAAGAACATGGATTTTATTAAGTTGCACCGTGATGTGTTTTCTTGGAGCTATAGTGAGATTTTGGGACTGGACCCACACTCTTTCACCGTCTTGGTATCCCATTAATCCATCATGGGTTCAATTATCCTCCTATAAAAATTCACCCTTATCACGATGGCATGGTCAATGCCAAATTTGGAAATATTATCAAAGAAAACTTCATCAAGGAAGTTTAGTACCCCAAGTGGATAACCAACATAATCCTCGCAAGAAGAAGAACAAGAAGATCAGAGTTTGTGTCAACTTCTGATATCTCAACTGCCACAATCCAAAGGATAATTTTCCTCTTCTAGTAATGGTGTTTCTGATCGATGCTACAACTAGGCTTATGGATCTTTCCTTCATGAATGGGTACTTTGGGTATAATCAGATCTAAATGGACCCTAAAGATAAGGATTCTACCACCTTCAAAGTGATGTAAGTTACTTTATGCTATCAGGTGATATCTTATAGTCTAAAGAATGTAGGGGATACTTATTAATGATCCATGCACCACATATTCAAGACGATCCTTGGGAAACTAGTGTAATTATATGTAGACGTTTTGGTGGTCAAATCCCACTAGTGTTAGGACCATATCAGATATCTTTAGAAATTTTCTGGCTTCCTTTATTCTCATCTGTTGAAGATGAATCCCTTGAAATTTGATTTTAGGGTTACATCTAGGATGTTCCTCAGTTTTGTTTTTAGATACAGATACATTGATATTGAACTGAAGAATATCAAGTCCATACACCTCATTCCTCCTTTGAGTGACCTTTTGGCGCTCTGAGGCCTTTAAATACACTTAGCCTACATATGCCGATTCATTATGAATCTGGACAACATGTGCAATCCCTTTTATAGGATCATACAGACAGTAGTTGTCTTCCAATGATATGAAGAGTTCCAGAACACATTTGATGAGACCAATTAATATATTATGTTGCCTCTGATTCTAATTCCACCCATCTCAGGGAATCCATTGGTCCTTTACAAGACCACCTTGGAATGATCCCTCAGTGTCATGCTTTCCCAAAAGAACAACAAGGGGATAGATAACAATTTATACTATATTAGTTTCATTCTTCTCAACATAGAGTCCAAATATTATCTTATCAAGAAGATCTACCTCACACTAGTTTTCAAAGTGAAGAAGTTGCGACATTATTTGAATCATCATGAGATACAACTGTTGTCCATCAATAGTTCTACATTAGGTTCATTCTGTATAATTCCATCAAGTGTCAGGTGTTGGAAGATTTACTGACCGCTCATTTGACCCACAAAGAAGCACCTCTAGATTTTGATTTTGCAGATGATTACTTCCTATAAGTGTAAAAATCTATTCCATTCTAGAATATTAATTTGAATGGTGCCTTATAGAGTCCCACTGGTAGAAGTCTCAACAATCCCAAGCTCAATAGAGTTGGTTTAGGATTCATATTCATCACCCCAACATAATATGCCCTGCCCCACTCATTCTTGCTATAGGAAGGCTACACCAATAATGAGATAGGATACCAGGCTCTTATTATTAGCATCAAGATGGATATCAAGATTGAGGTTCCCCACTAGTACATAAAGGGGGACTCTGAGATAGTTATCAGGAAAATCAATGGTGATTACATCATTGTGAATATGTATCTCACGCCCTTGATTCAACATGATCTCTATCTGAGGGATCGATTCCTTTCCTATATAGCGGTTACTCATGTTCTCTAATCACAAAATGTCTGAGATGATGCACTTTCTAGTCTATCTTATTATCTTTTAGATCTTATAAAGGATGATCTATTCATTCATGTGGTGCATTGAAGCGTCATCAATCCTGTCATTTTAGATAATGATAAAAAAAACAGGTAAACCACCTGACAACTGGTTCTTTCATATCAGGACCTAATAATCCTTCTATAGCTAAAAAAGAATCTGATTGGAAAACTCCCTTCGTCGAGTATCTCTAGCATAAAACCCTCCCACCATATAGAATAAAATGTGAGTGAATATATTGGTTCACAACAAATTTCACTCTCTTGAGCATGCCTAACATTGAGAAAAATCTCTACATACATGGATTTGATGGAATTATCTTCCTCTGCATTCAAGGAGACAATATCCCCTAGGGTTTTTAGGAAGTTCATGCTAGGTCCATTGGTGCTCATCATGCAGGGTTGAAGTTCTCCCACCAGATTCGAAGGCTAGGCTATTTCTGGACCACCATGGTATATTAATGTATCGAGTTAGCTAAGAGGTTCCATGCAAGTCATATAGACCAACTTTGTGCATAAACCACCAGATCCCCACCATACTTCAAAGTATTCTTGGCCATTTTTACTCTAGGGACTTGATTTCATGGGATTGTATCCACTAGCAGTAGCTCTCCAATTAAAGTTCATTCTAACTGTGGCATATTTCTTTTCCAAGTGGGCAGATGGTATTCCTCTCAAGGAAGTCAAAGCCCTATCATTGGCCACATTCATGAGATCTAATATCATCCATTGATTTAGAAACCCTCACTATATTCTCACCTACAATAGCACTAATTTGTGGGATACTCTACTAAATAAGTTGTACGCCAAGTACAAAATCCGTTCCAACTGTAATTTCTTCTATGATGCATAAGTTAATAGACGGATCAAGGTATTAAAAAAACCCCTCTATAATTTTCTATAGAAGATGGTGGAAGAGAATAATACAAGTTTCCTAGAAAAGATACCAAATGCACATTGGGATTATTATATGAAAACTCTAAATTCCACCCTGGTGACCCCATATTCCCTGGTATACAGAATAAAATTAGTCCTGCCCATCGAGATTCAGCTAATTTAACTCTGAATAGATATCTATGATCAGACGATGTCAGAAAATATAACTGAATTTCATCAAGCTAAACTGGAATCCCTCAAATAGAACATGATTCAGGCCTTACATAATCTAGAGAGGCACTATAATAATATAGCTAGATCATTCAACAAGAAGGTCTGCCTACACTGTTTCCTCCTTGGTGATATAGTATTGGCTCTCTGAACGTTGTTGATATCAGGTAGGAAGCCACCAAAGTTATAACCCAAGTTGAAAGGACCATACATCATTCATAAGGTCTATCCTAATGATCCATACTCTTTGATCACCATAGAAGGAGAGTGAATCACTCCTCTAACCAATTCCAAGTTCCTTAAGTAGTACATCACATGAATGGCCTCATCCTCATTACATGATGTTAAATTGTGTGTTCATCATTCTAGTTTCATGACATTAAAGTACATAATAACCAGCATCTTAGCTGCATGATGTTAAACAACACAAAATTGATGGTCCTTTTCACATGACCTTAAAATGCACATACCTAAAAGTCCTAGTCACACAATGCTAAACTGGTCACCCTATTCCAAGAATCATAACTTTAAACTATGTGTGAGTTATTTTTAGGAATGTGTTGTGTGGAAGAACACCTTCATCAGACTCATTCACATTGGGGTTTTCATGATGTCACAGTATATATTTCTACTTTAGAAGCCTCTCCCCATGGTCCAAACTCTATGACCTTTATCTAAGAGACCCTATAGTATGAGTTACATGAATTTAAACTACATAATATATAGTTTCCTAGTTTCATGATGATAAACTTTGAAACAATCATCATCTTAGTTTTACAGCGATAAACTGCACAATGTTATAATGCTCTCTCATGAGAGGAAATTTCCCTATGAATCAGTCACCTACCATTCCATATACAAGAACTATGTGCGGCTTGATTTCTGTCCATACATGATACATAGTGACACCTGGATTCTATATCCTGGTCTAGCCCCTCCAATAATAATTCCCCTCACTGTGTATAGATCATACCTACGTGGGGATATTTCATTTCCAAGAACTACATTTGGATTGATTTTCATCTTCATGGGATATGTAGCAATGCTTGGACATTTGGTATTTGAGACTAGATGAAAACTCCCTCACACTTTCATCCCCCTCGCCTCGAGCACAGTCCAAGATTTATGAACTTAAACTATATGCAGCTCATAATCCAAGAATCATAACTAGATATTGTAGGTAGGCATGGTCTAAGTTCGATGACCTTAAACTAAGAGCTTATAGTCAAAGAAACATGAATTTAAATTTTCTATCATGGTCCAAGAAATATTACATTAAAATGTCTGAAAATCCTAGTTTTGATCCCCACTCCCTGATACTCCCATTTCACCCTTCGAGTCATTCTGGGTTCATATTCCCATCACCTTTCATGTCCAGACGTGCCCCTAATGGTGTTGGTCTTGCGCCATTTTTTTTATCACCTCCCATTCTAGGCCAACGTCCTAATGGATTGTTTGTAATAAATAGCGGATCCTATGTTTCAAACTCAGTCAATAATTGATCCTTAATTTTCTTAACATACTCTTGATTGGTATGGTAATGGTCCCTGGGTTTTGAACATGGCCAATGTTTGGACCTTTCTTATTTCCCACCCTTTCATCTGGACCTTGAATGTCTTGAATTACCTCCTTTCCATATACTTCTATCATGGAAGGATTCCACTCTTGGTGTCACCCCTAATGTGAACTCCCACGTGTCGAGTAAAACTCCTTGTACCATTCCTTATTTCCTACACTGATCATGTTTGATATGGGCTTAGGAGTTCTGGTAGGGTGGATACTGATGTGGTCAGGGAACATAAGGGATTATTAGTCAAAATTCTATAACTTAATCTGGGAGCCTCATCGGGGTATGTGGTGTGGAACTAGGCCCCCTCGGGGCCCATTTACACCAGGTTTTCTCTCCCCACATCACATACACCTATTTTGGGAAGACTCCTTCACTTATATTCCCTAATACTTGAATGGTGTGCAAGCCTCTCTTGGATCATTCATGTCGGGTTTATTTTCTTTGTAAGACACAAATATTATTATAAAATACATTTCCTTAGTCCATACCACACAAATTTAAACTGTTGTACAAGGTCCATGAATTATGACCTTAAACTATGTGAAACATCCCAATCACATGATGTTAAACTATACCATTCATCTTCATCATAGTATGATGTTAAAATTCATGTTCATCATCCTTATTTTCATGATGTAAAAACGAAAGGCATACTAGACCCTCACTCAAGAGGTCCTCTCCTTGAGTTCTATTTATCTACTTCATTATTCACATATTTTGATGTTCCTCAGCATCTGAGATGACACTCCCCTAGAATATAGGTTTGATTATTTTTTTAGACCAATGTACGTACACCAATGTTCTCTAATCTATGTTGGTGTAATTCCAAGAGTATTGGAATTCATCTGATCATTCCGTCACTCTATTCTATGCTTCATGTACCCCTCATTTTAGATCCTCATCCTATTTCATGTCTTAAGGGACCCCCTAATGGCTTGGCCCCATGCCACCTTCGTCTCACCTACCATTTTGGTCCAATTTTCCCAAATAATTTGAGAGATATTTTGATATAGTTTTCATGTTTCAAACATGTTTAATGGTCTACCCCCCATTTGTTTGTCTCTATTTTAGGATAGTGGTACATATACTACATTTCAAACACTATCATCATTCATCTAGTACCATCAATCCATCCTCATCATGTTCCAAATTTTGGGAATTGTGATTCACACTCTTCATTCCCATTTGTTCATATCGATTCTAACACTATTTCATTAGGATTCGGGATGTGGAATGGGATTCACCCGATGATTTGATTTATAGGGGGTTTAAGGCCTCACTCAATCACTTGTATTAGGTTTTCCATTTGTTTAGTCTTCCCTAGAAACTCCTAATGGTTCCAATATCCATAACTAGGTATGGACCTACTTTTAAAAGGAAAGTGGTCCTTTGGGGTTACACACCTAATAATGTTTAGGAATACACATTAGTCGAGATGATGTGAGTTCTGGATCATCACACCCTTTTGGGGGTAATTGTTTCCTAAATATAGAATCTCTTATAGATTTATGATATGTTCATGAAATCATTCCTATACCTCGATATAAGGATGGTTATCCCTGTGTCAATTACTTGATTATAAACATGAATCAATAGGAACAATTGCATTCATATCACAAGTTCTATATCTTTCTCTTATTTATTTACGATGCTTTGGAATATGGCTAAGTTTTAGCACTTCTGGAGTTTATTTGCATCCAAGGAGTTGGTTGGTGTCTTGGAGATGGGATTGAACCTCTACGAGGCTTCCTATGTATCCTATGAATACAAGAATCAAAACACATGTAGTTTATTTGGAATAGTTTATGGTCATGTGACTGGACCCATCCATGTAGTTTAATATCATACAATAAGGATGTGAATATCAGGATCGAGCCTCGATGAGGAATCCTACATATCGTATTTAAAATAGGAATCAAAGTATACATAGTTATTGTAGTGGGTATCTGTGTCGTGAGAGATATGACAATAGAGGCCCTAGGTGAGACTTATGCATATGATACTTACATGGACTGCTCCATTGGGAATGTGGCCCTTTTAGTGGAGATGAGATGTAATCAGACTTACATTCCAACGATGGGACTACACTAGGGGAAGTCTCAACATGATTTTGATACAATCATCACTAGTCTCTAATCCCATGTGATCCATTATTGATGTGAGAAAAAATATATAGAGGTTGATTATACACATTGCATGAGAGAATACCTATACTAGGATTACACATTAAAGTTTCCCTTTCAAAGGAATTATTACCCATCTCATAGAGGATATGGTATGGATATCAGGCCTTAGTAATGTTTTTTATGTATCCTATTTTATAATAGGAATCAGAGACATCATAGTTCAGTTTGTACCCCAACCCACTGATGGGTTTTATGTACTTGAGGGAATGATCGGGGATTACACTTAAAGTGATTCTTGTGTATGAGTCATCTTATAATATGATGATAGACACAAAATAATGGAAGACCTATAGAAGAATTTAATCACAAAAGTCAAGAATACTTTGGATAGGAGTGGAATTACATTGAAGTGGATTATTATTGGAGCTCTAGCCTTAGGAAATCATCCCTATGTATCCTAGTTATATCAGTAATCAGATTTCTCATAGTTTGTGCCATCCCAAAACCAATGATGGGTTTGAGGTGGGTAATCAAACTTAGATATCTTACTATTATCCTTGAGGTTTTGGGACTTCAAGGGACTTATACAGGGATGGAATCCCTTTGGTCGGGGCTTACACATTGGGGATTCCCATTGATACACTCATTCTTTATCTTCTAACAGATTAAAGAGAGGTGGTAACCATTAAAGGTATGTCTGAGAAAATGAAATTCACAGGGTCGCATGAGTGCGTAACCCTAGATCATCAAGGACACTTCTCTTGTAAAAGGGATTTGTGGATGAAGGTTGTTAGATGAGGTCCACATGGCATGAGTCCAAATGGGCTTGCTGGACAAAGTGGGCATGTCATAATGGATTTTACTGACATGTCTTGGATCCTTTCTAGATATGTCTTCATTGGATACCTAGTATGTTGGGGTGTAAATATAGTATGAAAGACACATCTAAGGGTATCTTCCTCAATTTTTCATGATTTCTTTCATGATTTAATTTGGCATGCCTATGATCTTACACATGACCAAAGTGGAAATGAATAGCATTTGCATACAATGTGAGTATCCTTCACACATGGAGAGGGGAACAAGGCCACAGACCACTTGGCTTCGGTGGATTTTAATGCCACGATGGAGGTGTTCCTTCACACGACGGGTAGTATACAACCCAATGTAATTGAATGTATCAAAGGGGATGTGCTTGGTCTTCACCATTTTATACCTCCTTAGATTCCTCCCTGGATGGGGGGGGATCTGCCCTAGTGTCTTTCTAGTTTTTTTCTTTTCTTTTCCTTTTATCTATTTTTCTTGTTATACTCCTTTCCTTCTTTCAATAAAAAATTACATGATGAGGATGAATAGGGTTTTTTTCATGATCAACCAAATTTTCTTGGATTAATTTTCATGAGTGAAGCGGACATGTCCAAGGTGCTTCACATAACCAATGCTATCAAATATGGGGTCTTATTCATGAATAATGTAGACATAACTAGGCATTTCCATATGATCAAAGTGACTCGTATATAGAAAATTAGATTAAAATGATGACATGTCAATGAGTTGTCATGATATCATACTAAATTTTCAATAATTTTTATTGTGGAAATATAGACATGTCAAAGGGGATGTTGCCTAATCAATTTGGCTCATCCTTAGATTGTCGTATAATGATGTCGACATGTCAAGGGACTATCGCTTGATCCATCAGACTTTTCTAAGGCATGTATCATGATCAAAGTGACATGTCTAAATCCTCCCAATGACATAATGAGTACCATGAGGAATATTATTATCACGTTCCCTTAAATAATTCATGCAGCGGGGTCTCATGAATTTTTTTAGGATCTTGAGTTTGTTTAAGTCACAAAAATTCACATCCAAAGGGATCATGGACTAAGTCTATATAGAAAATTATTTTCCTATGTAGATGAGTGCAAGAACATGGAATGGTTTTCCAATTAGGTTTCCTGGGGTCAAGGCCATATATATGCGGAGGGTTGTACATATGATGGAATCACATTAAGGATCATAGTTCACATTAAATATAAGGGGTATTGTGATGGATTATTTAACCATAAGTGGGTTTCTTTTGTTTAGGAGGTATATATTGGTGATGGTGAATATTGCATAAGGAGGTTGAATGGCCTGCAGATCGCATGTCCTCATCGATTATCTTGTATAGAGAAGGTTTCCATGGGGATTATACATTTCAAGGTGGACACTTACAAGGATGAATGAAATAATCACAATACATGGAGACTCTGGGTACCAAAAGACTGATGGTAAGCATTGGGGGTTATTCTTCTTGGCCGTCAAATCCAAATATGGGATCTAGTATGATCATGGGTTTGTGAGGGAATCCCGCGCTCTTGCAGCTCCTTTGTTAGAATGGTTCTCACATATTCAATTTAGGGTCTTGAAATGTTCTCTTCCCTCATGATAAGGATCCATGCGAATGTATGTAGGCTAATATATCCATGTCTAGGGTTTCATGTAATCATTGCAAGAAAAACATGCTCACAGTATTCACAAGATCTGGGGTTAGCATGTTCACTAGCACATACTCACATGAACTAGTATGGGTGCTCCGTAAATTCCATGGATTTTATTATAAAATCACATGAGATTTTATCAATCATATGATTTGATGATGCAAGTGAAGGTACTTTCAGGACATCTTGTGGGTGAGTGCATCAGGTGCACACTGGGACCGTCTGTGTGGTTGGTGGACCTTCTTTGAGAAGTCACGAAACAGACAAGTCAGAGGAGGGGATTGTGAGATCCTGGAAACACCCTACATGAACTATACATCACATGATTTTCAGTTCATTGTGTGATTTTCTATTTATCAAAAGAGTATGTAATGGATCTTCACGATCACCTGAGTATGTTATCCGGTTGGTGGTGGCTGACACACTTTGTTCCTCCAACTTTCTTTTCCTATGCTCATTTTTTTTTCTGGAGATCCCTATCATCTACTTGGAATGTTCTTACATGTTTTTTAAAGGTATAAGGGTTTATATAGGCAAGACCTAACCGAATCTCCTGCCTCTTTTCATGGGTAGGGTCACAACTTGAGGAACTCTATCTTTCATCGCATGATCATTTCATCTGATCATGTGATGCCTCCATTTTCCTCCTATGGAACTACATGATAAGAAAAATATGAATTAATTAAGATAAAAAATACGTCAAAGGAGGAAGGTTTTGTAGTAGTAAAACATCTTAGGATGACTCTAGTGACTGTTTTCACTTCGATCACATGATCAAAGGATGATCATGTGATGACCTCGAGTGTTTATGGGAGATCTCATGGAAGGACACTACTGTTCACAGTTAGAGATTGCAATATCTCACGTGTGGTTGTCTCAAACATGCATAGATATTAGAAAAGTACTGGAGATATGGTGGTGATGTTGAGTGGGTGTTGAGCATGCCTGGGGATGTCAAAATAGGTTGTTGGGTGGTTGAATATGATGTTTTGTTCCATGCAGGTCTAGATGATTTTAAAACAACATAGGTGAAGTATTGGATCAGTTTTGAACTTACTATCCACAGGACTAGAGCAGAACATTGGTAATAGCATTAGGTATGATCATATGGTGTGGATAATCAGGAGGCATGATGGAACGATCACGATTTTATTACCATGAAAATACACCATCCCACATCGAAATATTATCGGCGCACCCCTTCAGTATATAAACCAATACATGGTTTCCACTTCATCGAGATAACAACAGGGTCGACACACATACCATCTACAACACTTCCACTTGGGCTTCAGACCTATGGGCCTCAAACCCATTTTATGCCTGGCTTCGACCTCACGCACCATAGGTCCTATACATGGGCCCACTCATTTCCTACAAGAGTTATTCTCTCTATTCTATCCAATGGATAGATTGGGCTAGCTCCCACTAGGTGTGGTCGAACTTGGCCCTACATGTTCCTAGTGGTCGACCCTTGGTCTGGCAGGCCATTAGTTAGCCAATTTTTTTTGGCTAAGTCATCTGAAGCTACTTAGAATGAACGTTCTAAGATGGGTACAACAAGGGCCCAAGGTATATCACCTTAAACAAAATCAAAAACCTTTGTGTACTTCATTTCCATGTTCTCCATGAAAATTACTTATATGTTTTTTATGGTCTTCACATTTCTCAAATCTTCATTGGAAAATTGAAGGACTCACAATTATGGGTTCCAAAAGATGCCCCCTTATAATGAGATTCATTTAGAATAAAGATAATCTAATTCTAAGGTAAACACAGATCAATTTTATTCATATCTGATGAGATATGATATTTAAAACTCTTGAGAGGATTTGTCCAAATTGTTGATTTAGGAACACTCAAGTTATTTGAAGATGATACTTCTGGCCATAAATGATCGAGTAAATAAAATATAGGATATAAATTTTACTTGGGTAATAGATTCCCTAAAATTGGAATGTATATGAATCCTATAATGGAATAGGGATTAGGTGAAATGGAACTTGTGGCTGGATCTGAAGTAAGGAACTTGGATGTATCCACGTATCCCATGAGGATGAGAATCAATCCCCACATATTTATGAAATATACCGCTATAAAAATCAAGATCATGCATAGGAAAAATAGGTTCATAGATAAATAACACTATTATTAATGTATTTACGTAGATATATATCATACGTAAGAGGGGGAATATCACTATTTTTTGATAAATCCCTATGTAGAAATCCATGTTCAGGTGGAGACATTGCTCAGATCATCCATTATACCCATCCTTTGTGTGTAGTTCTAAATAGATCCAATTTCCTAGATTTGAGTGCTTAATTTTTAACAGATTATTCTTTGATAAATGTTCATGAATGCCCACAAACATGAAATTATTTATTAATGCACTTTCTCTAGTAGTATTGACATTTTCTGATTTACAAGGACAATTTGGACATGGTATCCTTTGTGAATGCTCTAACTTTTTCCTAATTCAGAGGACTTAGCAAGTAGGGGTTTATTTTTTCTTAATCCCATATGATGGGCCCCACAATCCTGTTATCTTATTTATTTATTTTTCCTAACTTTTTCCTAAGATTTATATGGAATAAGACTTAGTGGGCATGGGATTGGATTTTGTGAAAGTCTCTTTTTTATGGGATTTCGATCTGATAAGTTACTACACCTATTTAATTTTTTAAATGATTAATATTTATTGGATCACAAAAAGTGAATTTCCAATGAGAGGAGACTTGAATTTTCTTCCTAGGATTCCCTTATCATGTTTTCATCTTGGAAAGTATCACATCTCTTGTTATTTTTATATATTTCAAGTCAGACCATTGGTGTGCTATAATTTAGGGACTTTAAACTTGGAGATTGGGTGTGTTGTAATTTAGGGTCTTTGATCTTGGACCTTGGGTATACTTTAATTTAGGGTCTTTGAGCTTGGACCTTCGGTGTGATGTAATTTAGGGTCTTTGAGCTTGGACCTTTAGTGTGTATGAGATGGGGAAGTTATGCCAGGTATGTCCTGTAACATTCTAAAATGTTAGGTTCTTCCTTAGTGTCATTGGGGAGTCACAAGGATTATAATACCTTTATATTAGGCCAAGATGTCACTGGTTGGTGGCTCTCAAGTCCTTCTACATCGATATCATGGCTGAACTGAGAGATCTATTCTTTTTTCCAAGGGTCATGAAATATTTATGGAAGGAAATATGGTTGAGGGTGAAATACTTGGGATTCTAGGTATTACTGGATAGTTGGAATGTGGGTGATATAAATCATAAGAAAAAATCTTGAGTATGTGAATATGGGATGGAGAAGACATGTCAGGTATGTCCCATGACACTTGGAGATGTTTGATTCTACCTCAGTGTCGTCAGGGCTCACAAGGATTGAAGATCCTTTCTTGAAAGGAGGATATGTCTGTAGTTGGTGAGTCAAATCCCTTATGTGTTGATATCATGTCCAATAAAATCTAATAACCACTTCTTTCTGAGGGTCATGAAATATTTTAGAAGTCTCAAACATCAAGATGATGAAGTTGGGTATGGAAAGAAGTCTATCTTGGAAGAGTTATGACACCCTAGAATATTTTATCTCTTAATGTGAAGCTTGATCTATACACCCTATGGTTTCAAATCACAAGGCATGGTCCAGTAAAGGTTCTATAATGGAGTGTCACATTCTATCCTTGAGAAAGGGTAAAAAACATGGTGATGTAATGTCGAGGATGTAAAATCCACTTGAAAATTTTGATTATAGGAATTGTAAATCATGGTCCATGAATATCTGAATTAACTAGAGAGAAAGAAAACTAGTGGGTAAAATTTTATCAAGCCTATTATATTACATGAGGTTAAGATGATAAATCCTAGGTTTAAGAGGGACTTCCTGGGATCTAATGATCCATTTGGCAGGGCGAGACCCTATGATCCGTCTGTTATGGGGAGGTTGCAATATCTTAGACTTAAATCCTTGAAGGTAGTTTATGGAATGTTTAATATTCTAGAAGGGTTAAAGAATCCTAAATTTTTTGACACCACCTAGAGAACATATTTTCAAATTGATTAGATGTGAAAAATCATTGCTCTAACATTTTTCTAGATGAGGGGGTCTAGCGAGCGTAGATCGGATTTTATTAGGACCAAAAATAGAACCCTGTGAGATTTATAACTTATTCATTTGAACCCTAATTCTTTAATAAAATCTAGATATGAAGATCTTAGTGAGAGAAGACTTGTTTTTTTCTCAGGTTTCTCTTTTTAGGTTTTCAACCTGACAAGTTTTGTGTCTCTTACACTAGAAGTTTAAGGTATCTAGATTTAGGCCAATTATAAGATAGAGTTTAAGGTCATAAAATTTTGACCAAATCACATGTGGTTTAAGGTCATGAATTACATGGACCTAATATGGGATATGTTACCCAATATCCTAATTAGGATACCAAGGTTCAAGAGCACTTTAGCATCCTTCTGACAGGGAGATAGAAAGTTTGTAAATCATAGCTTGAGGATCTCAATTCATGAGTAATGATATGGGCAAGAAATTCTGAGTATGTATCGTAACACTTTGAGATGTTTGGTTTTTTCTTAGTGCCATTGGTTCTCATAGGAATTATAAATCACTATATATTAGACCAAGATTTTACCAATTGGTGGGTCTCAAGCCCTTATGTGTTAATAACATGACCTAACTGAGATATCTATTTTCTTTTCCTAGGGCCATGAAAGGTTTTCAATGACCCTAGGTGCTCAAGACATGAAGTGTGATATATGGATTGAGGTGATTTTAAAATATGGTAGAAGCACCTCTTACTCTGTTTGACTGAGGTAAGTCTCTTGTGTCCCTTTGATAAATAATGAAAAATGGGTGATGGTATGCACAACTTATAATCATATAGTGGGGATATTTCTCATGTAGTTTCACATCATATAGTAAGGACATTTTCTATAAAGTTTATTGTCATGTGGTAAGGACATATTTTTCATGCAGTTTTAATGTCATCTGACCACAACATTGGCCTTGCAGTTTAACATTATGTGGTAAGGATATACTTATGTTTATTTTATCATCATACAGTAAGGACACAAGGAATGACGTGAACATATGAAAATATTGTTATGCAGAACAAGGGTGAAAGTATGGGAATCACTACATAGCTCATGATAATTAGAATAAAAAAACACATAATTCTAAAGAGTTGTGCAGTATAACATCATGCAGTGAGGATGTAGATCCCTTGATGTGAAATGGTGGTATTGAACCTAGGCCCATGAATGGAATTATGGTTGTTACTACATATTCCATGGTAATGGGAATCAAGAAAAACATAGTTCTCAATGAAGTTCTCTATGTAGGTCAAACTTGTAGGTGAATATGGGGTATATTGATATTGATTTGATGTGACTAGGCCACGTGTTGTAAATGTGGGTGTCACTACATATCTTATGAGGATACAAATCAAATCATACATAGTTCTTGAGTACAAAATACTCTATGAAAGTATGGTTCATATGTAGAGGTGGGAATTATTTCTATTAATTGTTATAGATGGGATCTCGATTGAAGACCCAGGTGTCACTACATATCGTGTGATGATATAAATCAAGCCACACATAGTTTTTAAGAACCATGTATTTTAATATCATGTGACAAGGACAAATATGGACCGACATGCAAAAGTAGTGATGTTGCGGTTGGCCCCAAGGATGGAAGTTTGGGCATCTCTACATATATCATGAAAATGATAATCAAGCCACACATAGTTCTTGAAGATCTGTTTAGTTTAACGTTATATGGAAAGGATGTGGTCTCATCAACATAAAGAGGAATAGTGTGGCTGAAGGTATAGTAGAAGACCAACACCAACTACAGTGGTCTTCAAAGGCGAGTTCCACAGGAGTATGAAATTTTATGTTATGCAGGGGACATTAACTGTGCAGTTATGTCATGTAGTGATAAATCATGATATTCCTTTTACGTTCTTGTGTTCAAGATTGAGATGGGATTGTTAAAAAATATTATGCCTTGTTTGTTTGGGTAATCACTTTCCCAGACTTCTAATCCCACATAAGCTATGCTCGGTGTGAGAAACAAGGAATGAAAAGTGTTTCTCTCATAGTGAAGAGGCATTTAAGAATAGGACATGGGAATTTTGAATCATGTGGCGGCTGGACCATGATATCAGATCGAGGAATTTGTACATATCTCATTGGAAATGAGAATCAATCCATACATAGTTCTAGGAAACCCATAGATTTTAATGTCATGTGGTAGATATGTGGGTGAATCAATGTGAATAAAGATGGATATTATGGACCTATGTAGTTTTACATCATGTGGTAAGGACACAGATCACCTGATGTGAATAAAAAAAGAAGTTTTGGATTCATGCAGTTTTATGCCATGTGGTAATCACATTTTATTTGCAGTTTAATGTCACATGGTAAGAACATTGGAATAATCAACATGAAAGGAAAGTAATCCTATGGCTGGGACCAAGAATATGGGTTTGGGAATCATAATGTATCATGTGATAGCAGGAATCAATCCATACATATTTCATAGGGAATAGTGCAGTTTAACATCACGTGGCTAAGAAGAACTCTGTATAGTTTATATTCATGTGGTTAGGATTAATTTTTACAATTTAACATCATGTAATCAGGATGAATGATGGGGATTAATCTGATGTGTATTCCCATATAATTCTTCGATGTGTGATATAGAAGAGTACCTCTGCCTGATCAGGATCAGTCAGTATGGCAGTTGAATTAGCCTATGCGTCGACACAAACATTCTATAATTGGGGAATATGAGGCAATGTGGGCTCAAAAGGGAACTCTTCCATTAGTACCTTGATGTAGCAAGTGTGTGTGGGGGGGGGGGGGTCTAATTATTCCTTTTTAATGAAATATTCACCATTGATCTTCTTTATCACTAATTTTGAGTCCCCTTTGATGTTCAGGTAGTCTATGTGCAGTTGTAGGGCTAGTTCCAATGCATTGATGAGGTCTTGATACTCAACCTCATTAGTTGTGCAGCCTTTAGACAATGAGAAAGTGTAACACCCTAATATTTCATGTTACATTATATTCAATATCTTATATTGTACACAACACCGACTTGGACTGTGTTACACGTAAGATTTAGTTTCTACGAAAGAACACTTTAGTATTATAATTATTTTGATGATATATTTAAAATATATTCATTAAATATAATAATATAAATAGTGATAAATAAATTTATAATTTTATTTATAATATTTTTAACATAAATAAAACATATTTATAATTAAATATATAAGTTTTGGTAAAATAGTTATATGTTTAGAAATACTATTTTCTTAAAGGAACTGCATTTTATGCCTTTTGTGAAAAATAATACAATTAATTTTAGACCCTCATAGAAAAATAATTTGGTAAAATATACATCATTTTTGAATTTTTAATATCCAAATTATCTTAGTGTGAATTTTTGGTATTTTTCTAAAAACATTTAATTTTTGATGAATAGTGAAAACACCGCATTATTGTTAAAAACCCGAATTTTTCATTTAAATAATTATTTTAATTTGAATTTATTTTAATGTCACAATAGATACATAAAACATATATTAGTCCAATTTAAGTCATTGAAATCATTTTTATGATAGAATTAGATATATAAAATTTATAGAACTTTTAAGGTCTCTTTTACCCACCTTCTGGGCACATTTGCAAATTAACCTTAAACATAATTTTAACACTTATGTGAATTGAATTTAAAAAATACAACATACATGGTTGTAATCAGGGTGAAAAATTTTGTATAATAGGATCAAAATATTTTTTGGTAAATAATAACTTTTGAATTTTATTTACCACGATTAAAGGTAAATAAGGTAATTAAACGTAAAAATAAAATTATAATAATAAAAAATTACCCTAACACTTGTCATAACCTCATTAGATGAGTCATTTTATGACCAAGGAAACCATTAGTATGCAAATTGGGCATTTGGAATCCACTTTGGTGTGATTAAGACATTTATACATTTAATATTAAGTAAAGGTAAAAATATCATAAACATGACTCTTATTACTAAACCAATTTTAATATTAAGTTATATAAGTTATATCTTAAACTATAAATATTCATTAGGAAGATAAAAATATTTCCTACATCATGGTTATTTATTTTTAATTTTTATGTATTAAATAATTATATTTAATTATGACACAATGATGATTCCATAATAGATTTATTAATAAAATAATAAAATAAATGATATTATAAATATTAAAATAGATATTATTTTAAATATTTTATGCCATCCAATAATTTTCTGGATTACTATGAAATTTTAGTATTTAGTTAATGCATTTTGTTAAATGAATCATGTTTTTAGGACTTAAAAAAATCAGGTATTAAATAGTATCAAAATTGACATAAATGAGATTTTAAAATAAATAATATTTTATTAGATTATATAAAAATTTAAGTTTTTGTCAAATAATGTGGATAGTGATAAAAATTTCATAAATTATCCACTTTAGTTTTTCTTGGCATTTTATGGTAACTATACTAACCATGTAGTGTAAAAATACAAGAAGATGTGGTAAGAGTAAAACTATTTAACTAAGGGTTGAATCTAACAGACAAGGTTAATTTTATGATTTAAACTTGTCTAAAACCTATTGGTTGAAATTATTTCGACCCATATGCATCTTATCCTCTAAATAAATTAATTTGGATCCATTATAAACAAAAAATAATTTTATCAGAAATTAATATTTCAAGATTCCCCTAAAGTTCCCCTCACCTCTCATATAAAAGAGAACTTGTCCTTCTATTTAATTCACACATTCAAAGACCTTTGGATCGGCCAAACCCTGCCCATTTTCTCTCCCAACTTCACCCAATTCATCCTATATGCAAAAATTTGGGCATAAAGCAAACTTAAGGAGTCCTTTTGTGAAAATCAAAAGGAGATACCCAAAAAAGAGGTAATCGTTTTATCACTCGTGCATACTTACGGCTTACCATCTCTACGATGCGATGAGACTCATCTTCCACATTCACCATCCAAGAATTATTAAAAAAAATTATTAATAAGTATGACATATTTGATATAATAATTATACTAGAATAATATATATATATATATATATATATATTTCATTCACTTACTTCCAATCAATATGATAATAAAATAGAAACAACATTCATGTGTACATGCGACCTACCATATCCATGAACGGTGTGTTCCATTTAATTTATATATATATTATATATATTTATATAAAGATTATATATGATATATAAATCATGTTATCCATTATATAAGTAAGTAAATTGTGATATAAGTAATACAATCAAGAATAATAAGTCAAAACATGTATGATAAAGAAAGCGATTATTACCCAAAATGTTTCATTAACTTATAACTTATTAATAAATGGGTAAAATAATGTTATAAATGAATCATATATTATATAATAAATATTATTATTATTATTTAAAAGTTAATAATATGTTTAAATCTATTATATCGTAATTTCGGACATGTTCGGAGAGTATCAGACATAAGTTAAGGGAATTCCATCTCACTTTTAATATTCGATATAATCCATGTTCACCACCTATTTCTTGTGTGTAGTGTATGTAATTACTATATTGCATTTAATATCATTAATATATTTATCTTCATGGTATTTGAGGATTCATTTAAAGATATTGGACCTATGATTTAAATGTTCTAAGTGGTATGATATGCTTTGAATGTTTAAAGAAGGAATCCTTTCTCCATTTCAATATGTTTTATAATATATGTATATAAAGGATTATAAAGATAATTATATATATATATATATATTTAATTTCATTTAAATGTTTCCAAAATGAATATGTTTAAAGTTTTATGTAAGGGACTCTTTAACTAAAACAACATTTTATGTTTTTTAATGATTTATTCTTTTAAAATCCTTCTCATTAATGTCCATGTTTTCAGAATGGTTTTATGTATTTATTTATATAGACCTAAATGTTTTAAATTTTTAATTCCTTTAAAAAATTTAAAATTAGTATGATACACTTTTATTCAAAAATATCTTTTTAAATGTATTCTTTTTTATGTGTTCAATTTTGAATAAATGATTTCCAAGTAAAAAAGGGGTATTTTTTTCAATATATTTTTAATGATTTTATTAGAGTATTTTCATCTATATCAACACCCTTTGTTAAATATTTATTAATTAAGTTTGATCTATTATGATATCATTGAACATGTTTTATTGAATGGGTTATGATCAGTTTGATTGTGGTTATGCTATTTAGATATCATTCTTGGTTTATGGTTAATGTATTCACATTTTGTATACCGGTTTAAATAAAAATGATTTTTTTGTTGATGTTTCACCATTTTCAAATGAGGAATGAAATGGAATTAGTAAGTGATGGGTGGGGGCCATTATAACCCCTCGATGCATCAGTAGGTCTCATGAGACAAACTATTGTCTTGTAACAAGGCCTTGATAGTGTGGTAATGGTATTGGAATGAGACCTTGAAGATAGAGTTATGATGATCGAAATTATGCATTTCCTCATTATGAGATTAGTTATTGATTTTACATGTGATTATTAGACTATTATAATTTCCATGTGAATGTTTAAATGGTTTTATTTTATTTATTCTTTCCATATTATTCTGAAGATAATTTTTTAAAAGGCTCGTGTTTTAGTATTATACCATGCCTTAAATGTTGATGCTTATATATGATAGCTTCTACTATATTGTTTATCTTTACTGAGGATCTGATCTTACCTCTTTCTTATGTTTTATTTTTCCTAGATTACAAGATGTAAATTATTATTTATATGCAGGGATAAGCTTGAAGAATAATGGTTTTCTTAAAGGATTATCTATGTTTTATTTTATGTTTTGAATTCTAATGTAAATTTCATATATTCATTCTATTTTCCATGTCTTTTAAATGATCATTACTTCAGGGTTTGATTCTATGTAATCATGTCAATGTATTCAAATAATGCACCGGCTCCGGGCTTCTGGGGTTGGGGAATCATAGTTGGTATTATAGGAAGTTTAGAAACAACCTTGGAAATAGATATATAAAACCTAGATTAGGGATCATAACCCCAAGATAGAATTTTAGGATAAGTATAGAATAACATCCTTGAATTTTGTTAAGGTAGTGATTATGTGTGTATTCCTAGAAATGCATCCCTATATAGATACTACAAGTGGATGTAGTTCTAGAACATATGTACTTAGGGGTGAAAAATCTGACAAGGTGTTCTGAACTTGACTTGGGGTAACCTGGTACATGATAATGAGCTTTACTACACATTTGTTTTGACACTCCCAAGGGATATGCTCAAGATAATTCACATTTTATTTACCTACCATTATGAATGATTTAAAAGTAATGATTCCCCCAAAGTAATCAAATTTTACAATCCTAGGATTTACGATGTATAAATTTATGTTATGTGATATACTATATTTTGAGTTATAAAATGGTCATAACTTTATAATATAATCAGTTATATGCCATTTTTTATATATGGATCATAGTAGAAGGAATGAGAACTCCACCAATGCACATGATCCAAAGAGTAAGACTGATCATATCTTTTATGGTTTAAAGCCAAAATTTCAAAGGGAAATAGTCTCCCATGTATTCTAATAATATTAGGAAATAGTATCATGTGTTAATAAAATAAGTAAAGAATTATCTGAGTCCTATTACTTTTAAGGGAAGAAAGAGAAGAAGAGGATGGTAGAGAAAAAGATGGACAAGGGATGAAGGGAAAGAAAGATTTTCCCATATGTTATAACTATGGAAATAATCACCCTGGTAAATTCTTGAATGAAATGAGAGTTTGTTATAAGTGTAGAGAAAAAGGACACCAAGTTCATGATTTTAATGGTACAAAAAAGGTTTTCAATATAAAATGCTTCAGTGGCAAGGAGATGCGACACTAAGCAAATCAATGTACCAACCGTAAAAGGATTGTACATTAGATGATGTTATGGAATAATGATAAAGTTATTATATTTCCTCAGATGAAGAGGAATGATTAATATGAGTATTAATTAATTATTTCATTTGAATATTTTATTAGCAATGTACTGGTTATAAGAATTATAGAGTATATAAATATTGTACTACAATACTATTTAATTAAGGATTTGAGATTGTATGGTACCAAGAAAAGTGACTCAGTAGCAATTTAATCTTTTTGGAAAATATATGGTTGGGGGGATGATAACCCTTAATATGGTCCTAAAACTGAGATAATGATTTCAGAATAATAAATAATTTATTGGTATAATGTAAATTGGATATTGTTGACTTCCTCGTAACTGATTAATGGTTTGTTTAAAAAGTGGTTTATACCATCATTATTGGGAGTTTTCAACATTTTTAGAGTTAATGTGTATATCCAGTATTTTATGTTTTACATATGGAATAAGTTGTATTAAATAAGGTTTTTTGGTAATTCAGTTTATTAACAGGTTTTAAGAGAATAAAAGATGAAGGTATTCACATGTATTTTATGTGACATTCCTTATAAATTTTTGGACTGTGAGTTTAGACCAAAGTATTTTGGAGAATTCTAATATTGGAATGGATTACGTTCTACATTGGATAGTATTGTTTAAGGTTAAAATATTTCATAATATTTTTTTCTAGAATGTTATAATAATATAGTTTTAGAAAAAGGAAAACCTGCAGGTCGGGCGACAACATGTCGCGTCGGACAGTGCCGCAGGAATTGAACCCACAACTGAAATGACACAAGCCTTTATTACCTACCGTTGACCTAAAAGATGTACCTAGTTAGTATAAATTAGTTTTATTTTATTTAAGCGGTATGGTCAATGAAGTACAAGTTTATTTTTTGAACCCTATAAAATTAGGATAAATTTAATATTTTTGATTTTTATTATCTTTTGTAGAGTAAGATGAGTTTGTGGTAGAAATTAGTTAAAGGATGGAACCATACTTTTCAAGTAAGTATTCTTCATTTTTTTCTTATTCTATGAAGTAATTAATTCTTAATCTTTAGAGAAAGAATCTTAAAACCCAAATTTTTTTCCAAATACTTTCTTTTCACATGAATCCAATGGTCCCTTAGATCATCAATGACTTCTAGCTTTGTAAATCATTCTCCATCATAACTTGATGGTTAGATTTATCTTCCAAATACATGTTTTTCTTTGTGGAACCCTAGTATGTGTTATCTCTGGTGACCTTTGAACTTCCCTTATATTTTAAAATGGTGGTCTCATTAATTCATTTTCTGATGTGGGATTTCAATAAACATATTTGGAAAATTTGAACCTACCGTTTTTTATTATGAGTTTAAATTGCAAGGAAATAATTTTTTAAAGGAGCGGAGAATGTAACAGCACAATATTTCATGATAAATTATCTTTAATAGCTTATATTTCATGAAACACCGACTTGGATTGTTACACGCAATATTGAGTTTCTACGAAACAACACTTTAGTATTGTAATTATTTAAATGATATATTTAAAATATATTCATTAAATATAGAAATATGAATAGTAAAAAATAAATTTTAATTATTATTTATAATTTTTTCTCATAAATAAAACATATTTATGGTTAAATATATAAGTTTTGGTAAAATAGTTATATGTTTAGAAATACTATTTTCTTAAAGGAACTACATTTTATGTCCTTTTGTGAAAAATAATAAAATTAATTTTAGACCCCTATAAAAATTAAATTTGGTAAAATAGACTTCATTTTTGAATTTTTAATATCAAAATTAGCATAGGGTAATTTTTTTATATTTTTCTAAAAAATTTCAATTTTTGATAAATAGTGAAAAACACTCCATTATTGTTAAAATCCGATTTTTTCATTTAAAAAATTATTTTTATTTTAATTTTACAATAGATAAATAATACATATATTAGTAAAATTTTAGTTATTGTAATTATTTTTATGATAGAATGAGATATATAAAATTTATAGAACTTTGGACGTCTCTTTTACCCACCTTCTAGGAACATTTGAAAATTAACCTTCAACATAATATTACCACTACTGTGAATTAAATTTAAAAAATATAACATACATGGTTTTAATTAGGTTAAAAAATTTGGTCTAATAGGATCAAAATATTTTTTGTCGAATAGTAACTTTGGAATTTTATTTACTGCGGTTAAAGGAAAATAAGGTAATTAAATGTAAAACTAATATTATAATAATAGTAAATTACCCTAAGACTTGTCCTAAACTTATTGGATGAGTCATGTCCGACCAAGAAAACCCTTTGGATGCAAAATTTTCCTTTATAAGCCACTTGGAGGTGTGATTAAGACATTTTTAACATTTAATTTTATGTGACGGTAAAAATATCATAAACATGAATCTTTTTACTAAAACAATTTTAATATTGGGTTATATAAGTGATATCTTATAATATTAATATTAATTATGAATATAAAAATATTTCCTACATCATGGTTATTTATTTTTAATTTTTAGGAATTAAATAATTAAATTTAATAATGACACAATGATAATGCAATAATAGAGTAATTAATAAAAGAATCAAATAAATGATATTATATATATTAAAATAAATATTATCTGAAATATTTGATACCATAAACTAATTTTATAGATTACTATGAAATTTTAGGATTGAGTTAGTTCATTTTTTAATGGAATCAAGTTTTTATGACTTTAACAAAAATCTTGTATTAAATAGTTTCAAAATAGACATAAATGAGATTTTACAATAAATAATTTTTTTAAAATGATATAAAAATCATAAAAATATAAGGTTCTTCCAAATAACTTTTATAGTGATAAAAATGTCATAAATTATCCACTTTAGGTTCTCTTTCAATTTTATATTAAATATACAAACCATGTAGTGTAAAAATACAAGAAGACATCGTAAGACTTAAACTATTTAACTAAGGGTTAAATATAAAATATATGGTTAATGTTATTACCTAACCATGAATAAAACCTATTGGTTGAGAGTATTTAGACCCATAATAATCTTATCCTCTAAATAAATTAATTTGGATCCATTATAAACCGAAATCATTTTATAATAAATTAATATTTCAAGATTTTCTTAAAGTGCCCCACACCTCTCTTATAAAAGGGAAGTTTTAATTCTCTTTAATTCACACCTCCAATGCCATTTTTCTTGGTAAAAACATGTCCATTTTCTCTTCCAAATTCCCTAATTTCATCCTATAGGAAAAAATTTGGGATGAAATCCAAATTAATGAGTCCTTTTGTGAAAATAAAAAGAAGATACCCAAAAAAGGTAATCGTTATATCACCTCTTTCAAAGTTCTTTTCTTATTCAACTTCCTATTTCTATGATGTTTCCATACTAAAATAATAAATCCAGTACCTTATACCTGATTATATTTTATTATAATTATGAGACAACCATATTTCTTATTTTACCCATCCTGTAAAAAACAATATCACTAAGCATGTGTATGTACGGCTTACCGTCTCCACGCAATGGTGTAAACTGTTTTTCTTATACACTTTATTTATATGGATAAAATGATGAATATAAAAGATTTAAATAATAAATAGAACATAATATTTTTTCTTTACAATTTTTATTCCATACAATACCATACCATTTAACTATTAAGGAAATTATATCGTCGCTCGTGCGTACATACGACTTACTATTTCCACAACACGATGAGACTCATATTCCATGTTCACCATTCAAGAGTGATTATAAAAATATATATTATTAATAAATATTAAATATATGAAATAATAATGCTAATTTAATAATATATATATATACATACATACATATATTTCATTCACTTACTTCCACTCAATATGATGAGAAAACGGAAACAATGTTCATGCATACGTACGACCTACCGTCTCCATGAATGGTGTGTTCCATTTCATTTATATATCTATTATATATATTTATATACATAATACATATGATATATAAATCATTTTATTCATTTTTTACGTAATTAAATCACGATCTAAGTAATATTGTCAAGAATAATAAGTCAAAACATGTATGATAAAGAAAGCAATTATTACTTGAAAGGTTGCTTTAACTTTGTAATTATTAATAAAATGGTAATATAAAGTTATAAATGAATCATATATGATATCATAAATATTATTATGATTATTTTAGAAGTTAATAATATGTTTAAAACCATTATACAATATTTTTAGACACTTACAAAGAGTATCAGACCTAAAGTAATGGAATTCCATCTCACTTTTAATATTTGTTAGACCTAAACCATGTTCACCACCTATTTCTTGTGTGTAGTGTATGTAATTCCTCTATTTTATTTAATATCATGAATAAATTTATCTTCATGGTATTTTAATATTCATATGAAGATATCAGACCTATTATTTAAATGTTCAAAGTGGTATGAGATGCTTTGAATGTTTAAAGAATTAATACTTTCTCCATTTCAATATTTTTGATAATATATATATATAAAAGATTATAAATATAATTTTATATCTATTTTTAATTTCCTTAACATGTTTTAAAAAGAAATATTTTTAAGGTTTTATGTAAGGTACTCTTTAACTAAAATATCATTTTAAGTGTTTTAAATATTTATTCTTTTACAATTCTTCTCATTAATGTCCATCTTTTCAAAATGGTTTTAAGAATTTATTTATCTAGACATGAATGTTTTAAAATGTTAATTCCTTTAAAAAGTTTAAAAGTGGTATGGGAAAATTTGATTCAAAAATCTCTTTTTAAATGTCTTCTTTTATAAGTGTGCAGTTTTGAATAAATGATTTCAAAGTAAAAAATGGGTATTTTTCTCAAGATATTTTTAATGATTTTATTAGAGTATTTTGATCTATGTCAACACACTTTTTTGGATAATATGATTAATTATGTTTGATCTCTTATCATATCATTTACCATATTTTATTAAATAGTTTATGATCTGTTTGACTGTGGATGTGCTATTTAGATACCATTCTTGGTTTATGGTTAATGTATTCACGTTTCGTATACCAGTTTAAATATGCATGATTTTTTTGTTTATGTTTCATCATTTTCATATGATTAATGCAATGGACTTAGTAAGTGATGGGTGTGGCCCACTATAGCTCCTTGATACATCGATAGGTCTAATGAGACAAACTATTGTCTTGCATAAGGCCTTGATAGTGTGGTAATGGTCTTGGCATGAGGCCTTGACGATAGAGTTATGGTGTCCGACATTATGAGTTTCCTCGTTATGTGATTAGTTATTTATTTTACATGCGATTATTCAACAAGTAGAATATCCATTTGAATTTTTAAATTGAATTATTTGATTTTTTTTATTTCCATTTTATACTGAAGATAATTTTTAAAAGTCTTGTGTTTTTGGTTTATACCTTGCCTTAAATGTTTATGTGTATTTATGATAGATTCTGTTATATTGTTTATTTTTACTGAGCATCTAAGATCACCCATTTCATATGTTTTCTTTTCCTGGATACCAAGCGGTAAATTATGATTTATATGCTGGGTTAAGATAGGAGAGTAATGGTGTTCTCAAAGGATTATCTAAGTTGTATTTTATATTTTGAATTGTAATGTAAAGTTTTTTGTATGAAATTTATTTTCAAAGACTTATTAACTAATCAGTCCTTTGGGATTTGATTCCATGTAATCATGCCAATGTTTTAAAATAATTCACCAGATCTAAGCATATGAGGTCAGGGAATTAAAGAAAGAGTATAGAAGAATATCATTGTCGGGAGAGACAAATACAATCCCCAGACCAACCCAATTAAGCTTTTGGTTTTCCATCCTTATGATGATAGGGCTCTAGGAGTCACCATCAAAGTCCATCTACAATGTCCAGGGAGTGTCATGGGCATCAAAGACCTCCTCATTTAAATGTTCGTTGTCTTCTGGTGTTTTTTCGGGGTAGGATGTGCTATGAGGAAATCATCTGGGGCTTTTCCCTTTCACTGAATTCTATGATATAAACTGAATTTTGTATTGATCAACTTTTTCACTATGAAGATGAGTGCAAGGAAATTATTCTAGACATCAGAGTGTCTAGTTTTAGTACCTAACATTATCCAACTGAGGTAGTAGAGACTTTTATCACTTCCCAAATTATTTTTCTATGTGAGGAGGGTTCCCAGTGAGTGCTTCATGGTGTCCACATATAAGATGAGTGGCCTCCCTTTCATCAAGGGAATCAAAACTAATGGGTGTAGTAGGTACTCTTGAGTATCTTAAAGAATTTTTGATAGTCACTGTCCCATATTTAAGGAGATGATGTTGGAAATCCATATGGGCATTTCATGTCTCAGAAATAGTTGGCTTTTATCAACCTATCAAATTATACATCTACAGTGGTGGCATGAGAGGGGTGCATCCTCCCAGATGCCTACATGAAGCCTCAATACTCATTGGGTATGCTGAGATGGTGCGTATCCATATCTGGATTTAGTCAGGGCATTTATGTATTACTTCAAGTGAACACATATTGATGTTTCTTGAGAAATACCATGTACGTATCTTTCTCGTTGAGAGTTATGGTGACACTGATCAATGTAGACCACATGTCTTGTTTGGTTTCCATATTTATTTGCTTGAGTGCATCAATGGTGGTGTAGAAACCTTCCTTCAATGTTATAGTGGCATTCTTAAGATTGTCCTCATCTTCCTCTAATTCTGATTCTATAGAATCATTTTCATTTGAAGCTAGAAATATGGGGGATTCTCCATCACTATCAGGGTGAGAGATTATATTATAATAGAAATCATAATCCCCTAATATCTGAGTCATTGTAGTGAGATGATGGTTCTGATTTACTTTTACACTATTTCTGATGATAGGAGGGGCTCAGACCTTTAGGATTAGATCTGCAACCTTGACCAGGCCTATGGGGAGCACATAGTTTCTATGGATCATACTCCATAGATTCATAGGGATGGTCCCCTAATCCATTGGGAGATGAAATCTATATATCATAATCCACCATTTATTTGTTAAATTCATTATTGTAGAAATCTACTTCAGCATATATGGATCCTCAAGTCTTTAAGGAGGAATTATCACCATGTAGTATGCTGACTTTTTCATTTGATATTGAAGATGTATCCCAGAGATTGATATGCCATATAGTTTATAGTCCTGTGACCGTGATGTGTTCCATGCAGTTTTTTATCATATGGTAAGGACATGAGTGTAGGTGGGTAGGCTAGGATATGAAATCCAATTATCCCTACATATCTCATTAGGATGATAATAAATCTATACATATTTCTAGAGAAAACCCTTACAGTTTAATGTCATGCATAAAGAACATGAGCCATGTAGTTTAACATATTGTGGTAAGGGAATCTTCCTTGAAGTTTTATTATCATGTGGTAAGAACGTGATCCATGAATTTTAATGTTTTGTGGTGAGGATGATGGCCATGTAGTTTAATTTTATACGGTAAGGACATAAGACACATAGTTTAATATCTTGAAATGAGGAATATAGACATGAAGTTTAATGTCTTTCAGTAATGAAATCATTCGTACAATTTAACGTCTTATGGTTAGGATGATGGCCATGTAGTTTAATGTCCTTCAGTAAGGACATCAGCCATGTTGTTTAATATCTTGCGATAAGTATGATCTTCATGCAGTTTAATGTCATACGGTAAGGAAATCAACTATACATTTTAATGTATTTCAATAAGGATGATTACTATGTAGTTTAATGTCCTAGAGTAAGGACATCATCCATGTATTTTAATGTATTGTGGTGAGGATGATGGCCATGATGTTTAATGACTTGTGGTAAAGACATCATCCACGCAGTTTAATGTCTTGTGGTAAAGATGATGTAGAATAACCTATTTGGAGAGTGGCTCTTCCGAAGGAGCTTGAAAAAATATTATGCATATTTCATGAGTTTTAGGATCCTTCAACTCTATCAAGCCTAAAGATACCTCTTATTCCAACTGATATTTGAAGAAAAATCATCATTCTATTGTCTTCATGAGATGTTGATGGTAGGGCCAATGATTGTTATGACCTATCAACCCTACCTCATTTGACTTCCTCGTTATTGGGAGTTCCATAAAACCATTTTCCATGGACTAATAAATATTATTTAGAGACATGGTATGTTTGGAAGGAATAGGTTTTCTTCAATATTTCATTGAAATATGGTCATTTCTCCCTAGTAGGTAGGTGGATCAAGCTCTGATTTACAATTGGTACACCATGTTCAGAGTGATCTGATGACTGGAGCGGTGATTCTGGCATTGGTGGTTCCAATATCCCATGTTGATTTTCACTTGAAGCTCTTCTTTAAAGGTAAATAAATATTCTATTATGTTCCCAAGATGTTGATGGTAGAGGAAATGGTTTTCATGGACTACCATCCATTCCTTTCATGGCTTTCTCATCACTCAGAGCTCTATAAAACCATTTTCCATGGAATAGTTGAAATATCCAGGGACATGTTTGTCTTAAAATGAATATAATTTCTACTAACCATCTTCATGTGATGGATGAGAATGCTTCTACCCTCGCATTCTATCTATACCTCCATTGGTGTGGGTGCATGGTAAGTTTAGAGCTCAGGGAACAGAGACCCATTTTTTATTATTCTAGGGTAGGTTATGAAGAATGGGTGGTCTTAGATGACACAGACACATCCCATTGATTAAAAGGTCCTAGATCTCCTGAAGGTTTTGTGAAAAAAACATGAGGTCATATGGATTCTAGAATATCCCTGATGAGGATATGGAGAATATGGAAATTCCCCCAGCCCAGTGGGATGGGGTCAGGTGGAATGTTTTTTGGATTTTTATCGATGAGGGAATGAAAAATATGAAAATTTACCTCGCCCTATGGGCTGGGTTACTTCCCTGTAAGACAATATTTTATAGAAAGACATGGGTAAATAATTCTGAGGTAGATATATCAAGAGTATTCTGAAAATTATATCTTGGAGATCCCTATTCTCTTATTAGAGTTGACTAATCTATTTTTCTTCAAAAACTTCCCTTTCATCCTCAGGGGGCTGGCTGGCAGGGGCCATGAAAAAAACCTTTCCTTTGTTGGTAGAAGGGTGAGTGGATGATGATGTGAGTTATGATTTGGGTTCTAGAGACTGAATCTACTGTTTCCACTGTCCATATGTTCCATTGTTATTACCCTATGAAATACCAACACAGTCAGTGACACCTTATGTAGATTCCTGGTGGGTATAGCTGAGCATTTCTGCTCTTGTGCCTGTGGTAGATGATAGGCTAGCCTATTTTGACTTAAATGACTACAGGATGGTATTATTATATTATTCTAGAGCATGATCATCCATATTTGATGAGGAGTCTTTGGATCAAACTGCTATCATATTTAATGAGACACAAGCAGGCTGGTACTCCTCCTCAATGGAGTATCTTTTTAATGGGTCGATTCCCGACATACCATTTGAGGGGTTGGATCCCATGATACTATTTGAAGGTTCGTTTCCCATGATACCGTTTGTGGGGTTGATACCTGTTGTACCGTTTGAGGGTTCGATGTCCATTATACCAATTGTGGGTTCGATGCCCATTGTACCATTTGAGGGGTCGGTTTCCATTGCACTATTTGAGGAGTCGATGCCCATGTTGGAGATGTTTCTAGGGTAAAATATGGTCAAAATGCCCCTAGCCCTGTATACTAGGGTGTTCCCTGGGATTCTATGGTAACCAAGGCTATCTTTGATGATGTCACAGGCTCCTGGATAGTGATTATCTAGGATAGATTATGGGACACTATTAGGATACACTGGTGGACCTCATAAAAATTGGTGAAAGTAGGTATATAAGCCTACTCTGAATTTATATTGTTTGGATACCCCTGGTGGGCTATCCTACTGAATTCCCCAACATGGATAGTTGGTGTAGGAACAACTTCATCTGTATCACTTTATGGAATCATGTTCATATGTTGATGATGATGACCAGAATAGATAGGATCCCTCCTAGGCATCTATTGAGTGATTAAGTTGATCTTATGATTGTCCTCATCCACCTATTTGAGGTAGGGGAGGTGTGAATTGTCATGATCTAGTGATAGTCTCCCAAAGTGGTTGAATGTGGCGACAAGGGCCACTTCCTTTCCTATAGAATTCCATGGGAAATAGGGATGGTGGGAGCCCAACTACTGAAGGGATTTCATGATCTTATTCTAGAGTCATGATGGAGCTACTAATGTGGTATTTCCAACCTAATATGTTCACCAACTGATGCCGAAAGTGGTATGTCAGTGATAGCATATATTGAGGCCTCAGAGCCAAAGTTGTTTTTCTAGTGATCTCGAAACCCATTGAAACATTTGATGATGTCATTTTTATTGAAATGAATCTTGAGAAGTCTTAAGGAAGAAATAAAGTCACTTTATCAGTTCAACATCATATATATAAGAGTGCATGTTCGATCAATACCTTTTATAGTTAAAGGATAAAGAGGCAGGCCCTTCTTTTTACACAAGGTTAAGTGTGGTTAACAGAAACATGTTAGGTTCATCATTTTGTTGTGCAATGAGCACAACATAAACTAGCCTATCAGGCACTGGGAAATCTATCCTTTTGACCTGTGAAATGGATGACACAATTAATGAACTTCATGTTAGGATCACCATTTTTTCATTGGGAAACGAGATGTGTAATTTGATTCACCCTATGGTTTTATTGCAGGAGGTTTAAGGCCTCACTCAATCGCTCACATCATGTTTTCCATTTTTTTATTAATCCTTAAAAACTTTAAATGGTTCCCACAACCATAGTTGAGACCAGACATGATTTTCAAAGGTTGGTGTTCTATTGGGGTTTCATGCCCAACGATGCTTATAAAGTCATATTGGTCGATAGGATGGGTGCATGGGCTCACCACACCCTTTTGAGGGGAATTGATTCCTACTCTGGGTCTCTCTTATAGATTTATGATATGTTCTTTAAATTCTCCACATACCCCAATACGAAAATGGTTACCCCTATGTCAAATACTTTATTACGAACATGTATTGATAGAAATAATTACATGCAAATCATGGGTTCTCTATCACTCTCTTATTTATTTATGATGCTTTGGGTTATGGTCATGTTTGATCACTTCTAGAGTTTATTGTTATTCAGGGAGGCGATTTTTGTTTTGGATTTTGGATTGAACATCTACGAGGCATCCTACATGTCCTGTAAAGATAAGAATCAAACCCCACATAGTTTTTTTACATAGTTTAAGGTCGTGTGACTGGAGCAATCCATGTAGTTTAACATTATACAGTAAGGACATGAATATCAGGCGCATAAATAAATGAGGCTTCCAACATATCCTATTTAAAAAAGGAATTAGAGTTTATCTAGTTATTGTAGTGGCCATTTGTGTCATGATAGATACAATATTAGTGTCCCTAGCTCAGAATTATGCATATGAGATTACCATGGATTTATCCTTCGGGAATATGTCCCTTTGACCATAGATGAGATGTAATCAGACATACATCCCAATGATGGGCCCACAATAGGGGAAGTATCAACATTCTTGTGATATAATCATCACTAGTCTCTAAGCCCACATGATCCATGCTTTATGTAAAAAACAAGAGATAATGGTAAATTGTACATCTTGCACGATAGCATACCTGTACGGGGATTACACATTATAGTTTCCCATTAAATACATGATTACCCATATCATGGAGGATATAGTATGGAGATTGGTCCTTATTAAGGTATTCTATGTATCCTATTTTATAATAGGATCATAGAAATCGTAGTTCAGTTTTTTCACTAACCCGCTGATGAGTTTGAGGTACTTGAGGTCATGATTAGGTCTTGTACTTAAAATGATGCCCATGTATGAGTCCTCTTATAATAATATGATAGATGAGGAAGAAAGGGAGACCTATGGAATAATTTAATCTCATAAGTTAGGAATACTTGGGATAGGAGGGGACTTACGTTGAAGTGGATTTCTGTTTGAGCTCAGACCTTAGTAAAGTGCCCTATGTATCCCAATTATTGCAGGAATCAGAGTTCTCATAGTTCATTTCATTCCAAACCTACTGATGGGTTTTAGGTGGGTAATCATACATGGAGATATTATTGTTATCCATATGGTTTTCAGAATCATAGGGACTTATACCAGGATGGAAGACCTTTGGTTGGGTCTTACACACTGGGTATTCCCATTGATACGCCCATTCTTTATATTTTGATGGATTAAATAGAGGTGGAAACTATTAAAGGTTTTTCTGAGAGCATAAAATTAGTAGGGTTTCATGAGTGTGTAACATTGGTTCATCAAGGACACTTCACTTGTAAATGGGAAATGCGATTGAATTTTCTCGGTTAGGGTCTGCATGGAATGAGTCCAAATGGGTCAGCTGGACAAAGTGGGCATGTCATAAGGGATTTTCCTGACATTTCTTGGATTATTTCTTGATATGTATTGATTAGATGCCTAGTATGTTGGGGTGGTAATCTGTATTGATAGACATGTCCAATGGTGTCAAGGGGACTTGTTCATGATGCCTTGTATGATTTAATTTTGAAAGCCTAAGATCTTACACATGACCAAAGTGGACATTACCAAGGTTTTTCACATTTTAAATTAAATTGTATGGGATGACTTCGCCTGAGCGAAGTGGACATGTCAATGGTGGTTCACATAACCATGTCTGGGGTCTTGTGCATGATCAAAGTAGACATGACTATGCATTGTCATATGATCAAAGTGGCTTGTCTCTAGACTGTCACATGACAATGCTGATATGTTAATGAGATATCATGAGATCATCCTAACTTGTTTAGAATCCATTTGTGACAATGAAGACATGTCAAAGGTGTTGTTTCCTGATCAATTTGGCTTGTTCTTGGGTTGTCATGTGATGATGGAGACATGTCAAGGGACTGTTTCCTGATCAATTTGACTTGTCTGAGGCCTATCTCATGATCAAAGTGACACATCCAAATCCACCCAATGACATTGTGAGTCCCATAAGAAATCTTATGACCACGTTCCCTTAAATGATTCATGTGATAGGGTCTCACAAATATTTTTAGGATATTTCATTTCTTTAAGTGCCTCAAATGCACATCCAAAGGCATCATGCAATAAGTCTATATAAAAAATTATTTTCCTTGGAAGAGGGGTGCATGACCATGAAATGGTTTTCCCATGAGTTATCCTCTTGCTCAAGACCATATATATGTTGAGGGTTGTACATATGATGACACCGCATGAAGGATCATAGTTCACATGACCTTAAAGGGGTCTTGTGATGGATTCTTTGACTATAAGTGGGTATGTTTTTTTTGAGGTCATATATATTGGAGAGGGAGCATACTGTATGAGGAGGGTGCATGTCCTTCGGGTCGCACGTCCTCATTTCTTGTCTTGTATAGAGAAGGTATCCATGAGGATTCTATATTTTGAGGCAGCCACTTCCAAGTCCGCATGAAAGAATCATGATATATGGAGACTCAGGGTAAGCATTAGGGGCTATCTGTCTTGGCCATCAAAGCCAACGATGGAATCTCACTGTCATTAAAATCCTTTATTAGTGCGGTTTACACATCTTCAATAGAGGTTATTGTGATGGTATCTTCCATCACGATAAGGATCCATGGGGATGTTTTTAGTCAAAGATAGCCATGTCTAGGGTTGCATGTAATCATCATAAGACAAACATGCTTGCGGTATTCACGATATCTGGGGTTGGCATGTTCGTGGACACATACTCATGAAAACCAGTATGGGTAATCCATGAATTACAGGGATTTTATTATTTCATCACATAAGGTTATATAACTCATGTGATTACATGAGTCAAGTGAAGGTCCTTTCAGTACATTTTTTGGGCGAGTGCATCGGGCGCACACTAGGACTGTCTGTGCGGATGAGATCCCTTCATGGTGAAGTCGTGAAACAAACAACAAAGAGGAGGGGATCACATGATCTAGAAAACAAACTTAATGATCCAAGAATTTCATGATTCTTAGTTCGTCATGTGATCTCTTATTCTTTGAAAGAGTATGCAATAGATTTTCATGATCACCAAAGGATGTTCTCCAGTAGGCGGTGGCCATCACACTTTGACTCCAACGACTATCTTCACTTCAATCTCGTGATCAAAGGATGATCATGTAATGACCTCGAGTGTTGATGGGAGATATCATGGAAGGCCACTATAATTCTCAACTGGAGATCATGATGGCTCATGTTGGGTGGTCTTGGAGTTGCGAGACTATCATAAAAGGACTTGAGAAATGGTGGAAATGTTGACCGGGTGTCAGGTATGCCTCAGGACGTCGAACCAGGGCAGTAGAAGGTTGAAGATGAAGTTTTATGCCATGTGGGTTCATATTATTTCAAAAATATGTAGGAATAATATTTCATCAATTTTGAACTTGTGATCCATGGGACTTGAGTGGATGCCTGGGATTATCAAGAGGTGTGATTGGACGAAGCAGATCATCAAGAGGCATGATCGGACGATCAAGATTTTATTACCATGAAAATATCCTGTCCCAAATTGGAATATCATTAATTCACCCCTTTCAGTATGTAATCTAAGATGTGGTTTCCACTTCATTGAACTAACAACATGGTCAACACCCATTCCATATATATCACTTACACCAAGGCTTCGCCCCTGTGGGCCTCACACCAAGGCTATATGTGGATTCATCCTCAGAAACCACATACCCTATACATGGGCCCTCTATCTTCCTACAGGAGCTACACTATATATGATATCCACCAGCTAGGCTGGGTTGGTTCCAAGTAGTCATGGTTGACCTTGGTTCCACATGTTTCTGGGGGTTGAGCCTTGGTTTTTCTGGCCATTAGTTATAAAATTTTGTTGGCTAAGGCATGTGAAACTATTTAGAATGAAAGTTCTAAGATGGGTGAAACAAGGGACCAATGTATATCCCCTTAAACCAAATCCTAAGCCTTTGTGTATGTCATTTCCATGTTCACTATGAAAACTATTTCAATTTTTTTCACAATCTTCACATTCCTCAATTCTTCAGTGTAAAAGTGAAGGATTCACAATTATGGGTTCCAAAAAAACTCCCCTAGTGTTTTCATGTTCGTGCACTAGCACACGTTGGGAAAAGAAATTCGGTTCCTCCAAGAACCCTATTCTCTAGCCATAGCCTCTCTCAGCCCAAACACTCTGGATGGTCATTTAACAATAGTATACCCCATGTTTTCAATGGTAATCCAACACTCTCATACAAAGTGAAAAATTATATGGTCATACCTTTTTTCACACACAAGGAATGACCCATATGAGATTAATAATTGGTCATTAGTTGTCTCAAAATTATGATTGTAGTGAAATAATTAATGCATAAAAAGTAATGTGTCCATTCAAAAAATGTTTCAAAAGAAGTCACACATATATAATAGGGTCCACCAACATACTAGAGCCTCTGTTGAGTTTTAGAATAATTTTCCCTATAGATATGCTACAATGATTGAGTGCATCAACTCTTATAGACTTTGGCTTGTGGCCCCAACATTTTATTCCTCATTATAAGATATTATTCATCATCATTGGATGATGGATGAAGCTCATAATATCTTATCTATTCCCAAACCCACTTATCATTAAGGTTGAAAATCTGAGGATTCACCTGCATCATTTGGTTGATTTCCTCCTCTAGTTGAGCCCCCAGCTTGCTTATGATTTCAGACTGAGTTTCAACGAAATAAGTATGCATGATTTCTTAATCCTCCAGGTGTTTAATCTCCTGAATAGCTTCTTAAAACTTGTACATGCTTTCATATTTCTCATAGAACCAGGAATCTTCCAGATATTGTATCCCCTCCCACAACTTTTCAGCAAGGCAATCATGGACCCATGCATGAAGGCCATGAGAATCTGCCCCTCTAGCCCATAGGTTGCATAGAAAACAGTGGAGTGACCCCATTCATAGAACTAGTTTTAGTTTAAGGGTCTGGTTAATGAAGCACTAAATTCATATCCATACCCTACAATGGATGATAGGATTCTCTTCAGTTGCATTTGGTTTGGAATATTCTGGCTCCTCAGGATCCACAAGCTCATACTTTGGGAAAATAACCAAAAGTTCAACAGGAGGGTCTTCCTATGGTATCCTCTCTGGGGGCCTGGGATGCATATCATGGGGATTTCCATCTTCACTTGATTCTTCTTCAACAGCCTCACCACTTCCATCCTTGAGTTCCACCCCACCAGTGGCCTCACTCAAGGCCATAGATGCATGTTAGTCCAGTACTACCAAGTCCAGATCTATTTGGATGTCTTAATCCTCATGAAAGGGCATGACTATTAAAATTACCATAGATTCCTTGGCCCCATATACTCACTGGGTTCGTAGTCTTCCATGAATTTCATGGAACAAAGAACCTTAGTCAATTCGCTCAACTGATGACAGGTATGACTTTGTGAAAATGAAGACTTATAGGAGTTGAACACTTCTGGGTAGAGCTATTGGGTCATCATAGGGTATTCCACCATAGTAGAACCCTCACCACTTGGTATTTTTATGATTTTCATCATCCCTCCTTGTGTCGTTTTAGTGGGATCTATATAAAACATGCGCACATTAATCCTAAAGTTCTTTAGAAACTCGATCACAATCAGATGGTACATGATTTTATCTTACTTGGAAGAGGAGGGATTACAATAATGATCTGTCTCGTACATGCCAATTTAGTGGGGACATTAGAGGAAAACTAGGAAGTGGTACCACATATATGATATGAAGGACTCGGGGTTATGATATTTTCACCTCAATCCCCTCGGCTAGCCCACCACTAACCACCTTAACCACAAATGACTCACCACCTACCTTAGCCCCAAGTGTTTTCCCTGAAACATGATCCTATGCACCCATAAACACTTATGTTATCCCCACTATGTTGGTATGTTGAACTCTAATGAGATATTCTTGTCTAGTAAGAGTTTCGGTTAGAAGATCTGGGTAGTGAAAAGTAGGTATCAAAGAAAGACATTAGTAAGTTAAGATTACCGAGAGATATTTGGGGAACTCTTATTCGGGTCCCGTGATCTCCCCACTCTCTCGAGGACTCACTTAATGAGAATAAATCCCTTGAGGATCCACATATTCTTCTTCCTATTCTTATTCTTTATTTTTTTATTCATCATATTCTTCTTCTTCTTCATCACTATCATCCTCGGGCGACATCTCCTCTCAATATGACTCTTGGACAAGCACCACCTTCACTAGGGTGGGAGGATCCTCATACTGACCCATCTGTCATATTTAGATTTCCATATCACTCAGTTATGCATGATTCAGATGGAATATCAACCTATTTCTACCTTAATGGACCTAACCTTTGGAATTCAAGACCACCCCGCTTCAGTTTCCACCATAGGTATTCGGGTGATAATGATTGTCACAATGTTATCCAAGTTGACCAAAGGGTAGGGAAGACGATGTCAGAAACTGGTTTCAAAAGATACCTTATATTCTTTCTTGGATCTTCTTTGGATGGCCCTTGAGGCCGCTTTTAGGAATGTCCCTCTTCAAGAGGCTGAGGTGAACTTGCACCCTATGATGTCCTACCATTATGGTTCCAGCACATGCCGCCCCAGTCATATGGCTTACCTCTCAGGTCATATCCTAACTAAATTCTCGCTACTCCGGATCCTTGATCATAGGTTTGATCATTTGAATGAATCTTCATAATATTGCCTTTAAATATTTCGCCACCCAGTTTTGGGCATATTCCATTGATAGGTCAACGTTGACGTTTATAGGTGGAAACATGATATTTTTACCAAATCCAGCAATCTTCTGCATGAACCATACCTACCAGAGGATGAAGGGGTTCCGCTTTTCACGTACCTCTATATACAATGTCTTCTCTACCTTTTAAAGGCACCCAAATGACCTAGAAAAGCAGAATGATACATATGATTTTTAGAGGACCTTTCCATCAATATGATCCACTAAAGCAGCACTCCATAATCTCTTTAGGTACTATCTATGCTCCTATAAACCTCAAAGGTTATATACCATCAGGCCATCTAGAGCATGGAATGGGTGGATATTGAAATTTTTGTAGTTTCCTATATAGAGTAAAACTACTTTATTGTGAAGGGTTAGTGGAAGAACCCCATAAATTTTCATTAGGGATATCTATAGACTGGTGCTTGGAGTATGGAAGAAATATGATAATTTGTTTTTTCCAAGATGAGCTACAATCTAGCCATGCAAGAGCTATAATGGCCCACAAATTCTCTTGGGTGTGCTTCCTCTTGAGATGAATCCTAGAATTCTATAAAGAGTTTCCAAAATAAGTACTCATAGGTTAACCCTATTGTGATATTCTAGGATCACCTCCATCACCAAGGTTTCTGGGAGTATCCCAATCCTTTTTCCCTCATCATCAACATCCACCCACTTAGGAAATTAGTAAGAATTGTGGCGTAGCAAACCAGCAGGTACCAGTATTCGATCATGCTACAACCCCATGATTGATATTCTCTTGCCTCTAGGATCTCCTAATATGATCTCGACTTTCCCCTCTACGATGCCACTAAAAATTTATTTCCAGGACCCAACATTATTACCCCCAGTTCCTTCTTATGGAATAGGTGAAATAATTTCTATAAAGAGATGTCATTTTGGATGTATTTGATCTTCAGATTCTCCTTCACAGCCTCCAAGAGATTCCATGTTAGGATTGGTGGTTGCTCATGATCCACCCAGGTATTCTATGATGGGAGGAAGTAATTATATTGGAATCCCTATAGGGATATTCCTCTAATATAGTGAATGTACCACAAGTTAATAAAAACTTACCCATGGTGGAGCTAGAATTTGTTTGTGTCTGGAGACCATCATCTGAGGAGCTCTGACACTGGATTCTTTTGACAATAGCTATGGAATTGTGATGTCCATAAAGATTCATATAGCTTGATGTTTTGTAGTGCTTCTCCAAACTCCTCACATGTGTATAATACTCAGTAATTCCATGCCCATTCACTTGTGAAGTTTCCCCTTGACCTTTGGTCCTGGTCCTTCTTCCATCCCACACTTTCATTCCTCATGTTTCTTGGGAAGGTAATGGAATAGTCAGAGGGGTACTCCTCCACCCCCAAATCATCTCCTATGATTATCCTGGTCTTTTCATTTGAGACATATATATCCATTTCTTAATGATATATAGTGGCATGACCATGAACATTGATGTTATATCATTTTAGGTTGTATTCATGCATGAACCATGATTACGATGAATCGGTTTCAAACCCTGGGATGGCTAATTCATTTGGTATACCAAAATTACACAATGAGAGGCTATCACTTAAGAGATAATCCTTATGTAGCTGCATAAACATTCCCAAGAGCATTTGGTTGTCTGATATGACCCTCTTGGCATGAAGTATTTGAGGGTTCCTCATCATCTCTACTCTTCGTGAAACAATAGAGGCTTCTATCTCAAAAACATTCTATTGACCGACCATATTGGTTGAGTTTTAAAGTCTAAAGGATGATGCATGGAAGACTAGATGATTGGAATGAAAAAGTCGGATCCATGTGAAATATCGAATGACAATCATGGAAAAGGTAATAATTTTAGAAAATTCTAAAGTATAGAAAAAATCAGTTGTTGCATGTAAAAAAGAGACAGAGATTTGGTGGTGTGTGAAGAAAGATTAGACTTACGTGCATGAGAGAATTTTCCTATCATGCAGAAATTCTAGGTACCATACATAGTGGGCTATTGTATATTTATAGGAATAGACCGGGATCTACACGTGTGAAAAAGGAAACTTTAGAGTCGAACTATGTTTTTTTACATGCATATTCATGGGTACAACCCTCTTTTTTGTGTTTCCCTTGGAACCCAACCAATTGTCCCCCTTTCAGATTAGATTACAGGGGGGCCTTTTTTGGTGCCAAATTCCACACATAGACACAATGACCATATTTGGGTTATCTGAAGGCACCCTTAAACTTGAATTAACATTTCAAGAATCCTAAGTCAGGTGTATGTATGTTTGAACAGGTGCACACAAGGCTAAAATCAACACTCAAGGCTGTTACACACCCAATGCGACTTCAAACAGACCCTTTACATGCGTTTCTATTGTGAATCAAGGCCCAGATACAAGGAACACCTCTTCTATGCATGAAATATTGTGCACCACCACAGAATATTATGTCTATATATTGAAGTGCACCCCATTATTTAGGGTGATCCTCCAGAAGTCGAAGTGTCGCTCTGCTATGTGTAAGATGCCTCATCTATGACAGCATGAAATCTATAGAACCCTCAAGTCTTAAGATATTGCGTGATAGATTCTCTAAGGGTCCTCCTTTGTGTGGGCCCACTGTGGCTTAACCCTCACCGATTCTTTCAACCCAATGTCAAGTTCATGCAAAATAACCCTTTTCTCGCACCTCCTGAATAAAAATTATATTTTTTATCAATCAAATAAATTTTAAGGGGAATGTGGGAAACTGAACAGTTCAAAGAAAACATAAACCAATACCAAAATAAATTATTGAATTATTAAAATAAAACTCCCTTGGGGAGATGGATCCACAATCCCCTGGCTCTCAGCTCTCTCTCGCCTGCTCACTCCTCTATGGTTTATTCCCTACTCATTTCCCCTAGCCCTATCTTCTTCCTTCGGTATGGTTCTTCTAGGATTTATTCTCATGGTTCTCTCTAATGGTTGTTCCTCTTGGGTCTTCTCTCGGGTCTTTCTCCCCACTTTGTTCTCCTTTCAGCTTTGGTGACGGCACATTGGTTCTTCCCCGGCCACCTCTTCTATGCTCTGAATTCTCCATCAGCTGCTCCGTTCCAGGTTGGACAGGGAGTGTCAGATTCAGTGAGTTTTTGGGTTTTCTATCCGGCATCCATGAATCTCCTAGCATCTTCTTCATCTTCTAGGGTTTCATTCCCGTTTTATTTAGGGTTTAATTCCTAATTACTTTTTCTTATTCCATTCTTTCTTCGATGCGACATGTTGATTTTTTTGGGATATTTTTCGATCTATTTGGTACGATGTGTTTCTTGTTGTTTGTTGTTCACTTTAGATGTTGGCCATCGTTTTAAGGCTTTTGTATAGAGTTTCTCGGTTTCCTCACTGGTCTCAGTGGAGGATTGCTTCTATAGTGGGGTGGGTTCTGATGGTCATCTCGAACAACACTGATGTACTGTTAGTTTGGGATGATGTGAATGGAACATCAGGGTGATCATCTTGAGTTTCTCCCATTTAAAGTCTGATGGTCGTGACAAGAGTGGTTCGGTGACCTCTTCACCACAGTTGATTTTTTATGGTTGAATGTGATAGTAGCATCATTGTGGTATTTTTTTGGCGTCGACAGTTCCAGGTGATCCTTGCCATTGTTCTGACCAACAACTACCTGCTTTTCTCTGATCCGGATCTTGGTTTCCTCTAATCTGTCAGAGTTAGAGCTGCACGGTGGGACTCAATGATATTTGGGATGTGAGTTTGAGAAAGCAGCTTCGGGAGGAAGACGGTGTCGACAGCTTGATCCTTGATGGCAAGGAGGGTTCACCTCTAGTGATGAGGATGATGGTGGTTGGCAGTGACATGATAAATGGTGAATCGTGATGATGGTTGGCATGTGTTCATAGTTTGGCGATGTTAATTCTTTTGAATTTTAAATTTTGGAAATTTTTGAGTGGTCTTTTGATTCTTGAATTTTTAATGGGTGGGATCTTGTAGTGGTTGAATTTGTAACCAAGTGGAGTTGTTCTGGTTCACACTTACCCTTTAAAAGTTTCATCTCTAAATAATAATATAGATGGATGGTATTAAAATCAAATTTAGGTATGATAGAAGTATTACCTCTATAAAGGATCCAATTCAAAGAAGGTGCCTCCAAGACTGTATCATCCATGATTAGGTCTTCGAATTAGTAGGCCATATCATCCCATACTTTTATAAATTATTCAACATTAATCATTCTCTCTTTGAATCCATGTTCTAATATACAATTTTTTTATCAATCCAAGCACATTTCTCCCTATTGAGGTCCAAAAAAACCATTATTTCAACAATCCTTTCATAATAATATTGTTTGGTTTTGAAATCAATTGACTCCTCAATCATCTCTTCATTAGAATGGATGATAAGCTCCTATGATTCCCTTTATTTGTGGGATTCCTCGTTTATTTCTTTGGTTGTAGACTTAACTCCCTTATGCTCCTATAATAGTTCATCTGTCTTCTCATTATATTGTTTTGGTTCCTTGACTTCCCCACACCCCATCGTCTAATTGAAATTACTAGGAATTGAAATCTCTTTTCCTCCATAATATTGAGTTGTGAGATCACTATCCACCACCTTATTCTTTTTAGAATACCTAGTTTCCATTATCCATGGTAAATGAGAATAATCATTATAGATTTTAGAATTATTCCCCTTTAGAATAATTCATGTCACAACCCGACCCAAGCTGGGGATTGAGCCAAAACTACCCTCAGCCTGCCTCCATAGGCTAGGTGGTGGCGACCATCACTGAAGGCACAAATAAACTTGGGGGGGGGATTTTCCTAAAACCTACACAAAAACACACAACCAAATAAATGAAAAAGTGTAGAGGAAATGTAGAAAACGTTAAAATTGATATAAAGTAAAAAAATAACATGCATGAACCTCTATATGGTACAAGAGTATGGTAGTGTCAAGTGCAAGGTAAAGGGGAAAACAAATTGCCACACCAAATGCTTGTCCCAACCTAAAGGAAACTAAAAAAGAGTAACTTCAGAGAGATCCACACTTATTTATCCCAACTTCAACCACCATACATTCTCTATGTAGCCTATATCCCTAAGCTCCTATGAGATCATGATCGACTTGTACACCATCTACAAAAGACACAACACATGTTGAGAAAAGTCCATGCAGGTGTGAGTATCTACATACCCATTAGAACACCCTAAATAGGTTAAGGGGGGCCAGTTTGAGATACACTAAATAAGAATGCAGTAGAGAGAACATGTTATAGTAAAAGTGAATGGAAAGAGTACAACTCAACCCAACAAGAGAGTGAAAGTAGACTCATCCAAGCACTAGGAGCTCAAAATGGTGAGGTGATGAACTCCTCGTAGAGTATTTTCAACCCATAGATGAAGAGTAGACTCTTACAACCATGAGAATCTAGAAACCAGAAGCACGTGGAATACCCTGTATGTCTTTTCCTCTCATGGAATGAGAGTATACAAGACCCAAGGAGTGGGTACTACAATAGGATAGATGGAAATATATATATATATATATATATATATATATATATTCCTAGTCAAAGAATCCCAAATGAGGGAGTAAGGGGATCTCTAAATCAAGGCTCAACCCAAGAATATGAGAAGATAATATTTCCAAGGTAAATCCTTCTAGGATTCCCAACACCTCATGCGTCTACCTAGGAGACACAATTCAATGGGGTTCAAATCACCACACCTTGATACTATCCGCTTTGGGAAACATTGACTCACCTACATAGTTTTAAGTAGCATCATAAGGATGTGTCTTGGTGTGGAAAACACCCCTATTTTTCATGAATAAAATGGTATGTCAAACCATGCCTCACCACTATGTCACACAGTCGAGGATATTCCTTGGAAGGTAGTTAGGGACTACACTACCCAACCCAGTGGGAGGGTCAGCTCGAAAGGTTATCAAGGACTAAACTACCCATACCAGGTAGAGGTTCAGCTTGAAAGGTTGTCAGGGACTACACTACCCAACTCAGTTAGAGGGTCATATCAGGAGGTATTTAGGGACTACAATACTTAGCCCAGCTAGAGGTTCAGCCCGAAAGGTTATTGGGAACTACACTACCCAAGCCAGTTGGTGGGTCAGCCCAGAAGGTCTTTGGGGACTACACTACCCGTCCCATCTAGAGGTTCATCCCAAAAGTACATTGGGAACTACATTACCCATCCCAACTAGAGCGTTATCCTGAAAGGTCTTTAGGGTCTACACTACCTAAACCAACTGGAGGGCCAGCTCGAAACTACTCTGATAAGCCTATCTAATTACTACCATCATTGGGTGTCATCACTGTGTGTGCCAACCCAAATTTTTTTTGTATCTGGATAGCCTCATATAAGGTAACTATCATGTTCTATATGAAAAAACACTTTCAAATGAAGGAGATATAGAGTACTGAAGGTTTCTCTAATGAGCTAAAATAGTACACAACATGTGAGGGACCCACACATCGTGTGGTCCTACTGCACTTCATGACCATGTCACTAGTCGGTACATGGGTACCATACGTTTATGGTTATACACCGTGTAGATGGACTATACGGCCTATTCCACCTATCTGGGGACCGGATTGTGTCTGCTAGTCATGTCTGTATACTCAGACCTTGTGTCCATGTACACCAATACACAATGTTTTGATCTGCACAGGGTGATACCCATGTGGATAATCTATCTCCGTGTAATCAGTGCATGACATGTGCCTAGTCGTGTGTTTTCTTCACATGTCTTGCTTCACATAGGAAGGTGGTACATGATGTGTCAAGGTGAGTACACATCGTGTTTTCCTTATCTTCTCCACTCTCACAAGATCCGGTGATGACATAAGCCATGGATTCTCTTCAAACATATCAGAAGTATATTCCATCAATATTCCTTCCATTTTTCCACATTTAGTGAGATCACAAATAAGTATATGCACATACAAGTGAGAAGAACATTTGGGAGTCCCCAAATAACCACACGGGTCACACCATTGTGATCCTTGTGAAAAAATGCACAGGATCGACCACTCATTATCCCCAATTAAAAATCCAATAAAAATTAGTATTTTTCACATTATGCTTGAGTGGAGTCTCGTGGGGACCATGTCATAATCCCAAAATAAAATAAATGGATCTCCCCACTGATATCTTTATGGAAAACCACACAGGATCGGTTATTCATTTGTCCAAAACAGACACCTGGTGAAAAAGTAAACTTTCACCACAACGCACCTGAACCGGGATTAGTGGGGCCTTTACCTCGATATCTATTTAAATATTTGAAATTGGTGTCAAAATACCCTCCTAAAGATCGGGATCAAAACGTTGTTGATGGCACATCGATTATACATAGCATGTGGAAATTATGGCGGGTCAATGATTTAATAATAATAATATATTATTATTATTTGGAAATTTCAAGCACCCAATCCAAAAAATTGAAGAAGGAATATAACATCAGTATCGAAAATATCATCTTGAAAGTTGGGTTTCATTACCACAGATGACACGTCAATTGAACGTCACATACATGATTTATGGCGGGTCATAGATTTAATAATAATATTAAATCTAATGTTTCATGAGCATTTCATGGTCCTAGGTCACAGGTTAGGGAGGATTATCCAAAATGGTCTTAAAAATATCATATCATTAATAGGGTCATGTCATCGTTGATGGTGCATCAATAGAACACCAGACATGGGAGTTAATGGAGTTTAAATAAATAATAATAATATTTTTTTTATTTTCTTTTATTTTTTTCCTTTTCTCTTAAGGTTTCCTTCTCTGATAGATATCACTCGGGATGCCACCCCTACACACCCTGATGAACCCGCTTCATCCACCACTCTCAGAACCGCTGCATCTGGCCTCCTACTACCTCGACCGCGCTGCCTCCAACCTACCTCCTCATCTGGAGTCACACCATACCACCATCACCTGCTCGCGTCATCGCCCTACTCATCGTCATACCACATGAATCCATCACACCTTTAGCAATCCAACACATATTCATTCTTCACGATCTTGAATTATAAATGTCGGATTATACATCTTTGTCTCATGATCTATCCATATATGTTCTCAAATAAATAAGTTGTCTATGTTTAATTGATTGGATGTTAATCCGAGCACCCGAATGGGCTTGGGTTTCCCGGAAATTATTGGGCTAATATCCACAAGGATTGCACGGTGAGGAACCCGAATAAAAATGGGATAAAGTCAACAAAAAATGAATTCTTGAACATCACTGACCAAGCATTCTTGGCCGATGATCTTGTACAGGGCACTGCGGTTAGAACATGGATTAAACAGTATGAAATTCGGTTCTTCAGCTCATTCAAGGTTTGATATCAAGCATGTAGATCAAAGAATAACATTCAATATGCTTAAAAATTTAATCAAATTCATAAAATCACAAAGGAAGATTTCCTACCTGGATTGGATTAGTTTTTTTTATGAAGAGTGTGTTCACCAAGATTCACTGCGTTCGTCGTCCTTCGATCCACCAGGATCCCGAGTTTCGTTGTCCTTATTAAATGTTCATCATTCATTAATATAAAGGAGATGATAGATCTTGTTGGAAAATCCTGATGTTATGAGTCAAACCATGGGGAAACCTCCATAGATATATATTTATAGATATATCATTAGGTTAAAGAGAATTTAATTAATTAATTAAATTTATTTATTTAATCACTTAAATTCACCAGCAATGAGTGATGGGTCCAAACATCCTATGATGACTCATTTTATATCATTACTAGGGTAAAAACTACATTCTAGACCCAACCATTGTCTCAAATTTCCAATCCAATCAACCTTTTAAGAGATATTACTTTATTTTTGAAAAATAGTGCACACGTAATAACAATATATTTAATATTTTCATAAAATTTACTCCCGGAACACCGGGATATAGAATCATGCATCGTCTTAGAGCCTAGCTTCAAAATTATTCCTAGGAATATTCCAAAGTATCATAGGGGAAAACCAGGATCTCTACATTATTACCACCTAAAAATATTTTCGTCCTCAAAAAGCAAAAACTTAGAAAATAGGTAGGGACACTGAGCCTGCACTTCTCTCTTCCCTACACCAAGATGTACGACCAAAGGAGAAGTGTGGAACTACCTTATCACCACTCATCGTAACATGATCAGAATCACCATTCTTCCTTGAATTACATGGTTCACTTATTCAAAAGAATCCATCAAGTGGAGCTCCTAAGGATATATAGCCACACAAGACCTCATAGTTGAGGTCTCCTGGCTGAGACTCTCTCACACGCTCAAGAATCGAGGGAGTCAACACCATTGACTAGAGAAAAATGGTACCCTTTTTCTCCACCACTACATCAAGATTGATGACGAGTATGCAAGAGTGCTGATAAAAAATGAAGGTGAGTAATCTCATCCAACCAAGAGAATCTAGACACGAAAAGAACATGGAATACCCCATGTGTCTTCACATCTCTTGTAAGATGAGTAACTCCAAACCAGAGACTTTGACACACTTATTAGTGGCATCCCAAGAAAAAGGGTCAAGCAGAAAAACCAATGGAAATGATAGGACCTATTCTGACACTCCATTACACAACACCAACTCAGGGTTACATCGACGCCTCACGTCACCCTGGTTGAACCTCAATAAATGAGAAGAATGAAAAGTGAACCCCATAATAGTGTCTACAAATTTATACTATAGAAGGTAGAAAGTTCACAGATCATAACTCTCATCATCTTGTGTGTTGTTGGATCATAGACATCCAAATATTGCGGCTGTCCCTGGACCCAGCCACCAGCTTCCTGAGCATGACGTGGGCTGCCAAGTGGTGGTGGTGGAAGGACCTCATAGTGTAGTCCCCCACATCCATCTCCTCATGCTCATCTACTAGAAACACCTCCTTGGGGACTACCCCATCCTTTCATGGGTGATCCTTGATCATGGTGCTGCCTCTACTGTGGTGGCCCACTTGTTGTTTTTCTGGGGTTCTCAGCACGTTTGTTCAGGAAATCACATGCTATATGACCTCAACCATCACAAGCATAACAAAAAACCTATCCGGGTTGTCCAGATGCTCTACACTACCTCGTCCCCATTCAAATACATGCCTAAGTTTGATTATGGGGGGGGGGGCTCATGTGTCAAGATCCCATCATTCGATGTTTGATAGATGTGGAAGATTTCTCATCTCTATTGCACCCACTTCCACAACTAGCCCTATGGAATCCCTTTAACAAAAAGATCTTTGTCACTAGTGCCTGATTGAGCAACCCGACATAGGTAGGGATGAAAAAGGACACTAAATTAACACATATCACTCTGTGGAGTCCTTTATCAATCTTCCATGCTCATAAGTAGTCATTGCGGATCATACCCATAGAGTATCGAGTCAGGTCGGTGAACCTAATCGAGTACTCAGCCACCATCATCCCTCCATGATAAAGATCCAAAATCTCATGAATCCAAATGGAGTATAAGTATTAGGGGTAGTAATCCACATAAAATAGCATCTAAAAGTCATCATAAGAAATTGACGACTCATTGAGTATCTGAGTAACCAGGCTCCACCAATTCCCAACTGTTCCATTGAAATGACTGGATTCCAATGTTTCCATCTGATCTTATAGTTTTTGAACAAGCCAAAAAATTTAGACCACTGACTGCAACAAATCCTCTCTTGCCTGAGGATCTGTCTCACCCTGGAACCTTAGTGGTCTCTGATGCTAGAACTCATGGAGTGCACTCATCCTGCGCACATCCTCCGACTAATCGGTTGGGATGATATGTTACTCAATAGGTGGGGGTGTTGCTACCTGCCCACCTAGAAGAAGGGGATAACATTATGGACCCTAAACCGAGGCCTCATCACTCTTAGGGTCATCTTCATGAACCGTATCTGGTATCCTAGCTAGCTATCACCATGGAGGCATCCTGAAATTTATCGAGGAGTATCACAGTCAGATGAGAATATATATATTAATAACAACAATGGGGAGATTAATCAATAAGAAACATAAAATAATTGATCTTGAAAGATTCATGTACCATTAATACCTATAACAAATGTCTTAGGGTGTTGATTCAACAAGCAAGTAATTGGGGTCCTTTTGAATGTCTACATCATCCGCCAACACAATCACTAGACTCCCTGTCCAGAGAGATGCTCTCGAGAAACATCAACAATGTTTCCCTAAACCCAACCAAGACCTTTTTAAGGAAATATCCAAAAAAACGTCCCAAGGGTTGAACAAAATCTGATACCACTCTTCCATAACTTTAACCAAGTAGGGGTTCGAGTCACAACTACCCCAATACCGCCTCCATAGGCCATGGGGGGGGGGGGAACCTGCGCTAAAGGCACAACTAAACTCGTGGAAGCCTTTGACCAAAACCTATACACATGCACGCAACCAACTCAATGAAAAAGTGTGGAGGAAAAGTAGAAAAAGTGAAAACTACTATAAAGTAAAAAAGAAAATGCATGAACCTCTAGATGGTACACGATTTGGTAGTGTCAACTACAAGGTAAAGGGAAAACACACACACCCAAACCAAAAACCTTTCCCAACATGAAGGAAACTAAAAAAGAGAAACATATGATAGAGACCTACTTTTGTATCCCAACACTGACCACCATATGTGGTCCACACAGCCTGTATCCCTAACTCCTCTGAGATCATGATCGACCTGTATTCTATCTGAAAAATATACAAAATGTGTTGGAAAAATTCCATGAAAGGGTGAGTATATAAATAACAAGTATAATTCCCTAAAAAGGTGATGGGGGATCAGTAAGAGATACACTGAAGAGTACATAAGTAGAGATAACATGGTACGGTAAAAGTGAATAGAAAGAGTAAAACTCAACCCAACAAAAGTGTGAAAGTAGACTCATCCAAGCACAAGGAGCTCGAAATGGTGAGGAGATAAACTCATCGTCATGTCTTGGATACCCATAGATGGAGAGTGGACTCGTCCGACCACAAGAATATAGACACACACAAAAATGTGGAATACCTCACGTGTCTTCACCTCTCCTAGAAGGAGAGTAGCCAAGACCCAAGGAGTGGGTACTACAAATGGATATATATACATACATATATACATATACATACATATATATATATATATATGACCTGTCAAAGAAGACCAAAAAAGAGAGTAAGGGGATCTCTATCTCATAGCTCAGCCTAAGAATATGAGTAGCCAACAGTTCCAAGGTAAATCCATATGGGATTCCCAACAACTTTTGTGTATACCCATAAGACACAACTCAATGGGGCTCAAATCACCACACCTTGATACTATATTCTTTGGGTGGCATAGACTCGCCCACATGCTTTTAAGTCATGTCACAAGGATGGATCTTGGTGGGGAAAGCACCCCTATTTCTCAGGATTCCAAGGGAAATTCAAACCATGCCTCACCACTATGTATCATAGTTGAGGGTCTTCCCTAGAAGGTCATTGGGGACTACACTTCCCAGGCCAGCGGGAGGGTCAGCCCGAAAGGTTGTTTAGGACTACACTACGTAGCCTAGCTGGAGGTTCAACTCTGGAGGTCATTGGGGACTACACTACCGAGCCCAGTTGGAGGGTCATATCGGAAGGTCGTCGGGGACTACACTACCCAACCCAGTTGGAGGTTCATCTCAGAAGGTCGTTGGGGACTACACTACTCAGCCTAGTTGGAGGGTCATCCTAGAAGGTCATTAGGGACTACACTACCCAGCCCAGGTGGAGTGTTACCCTAGAAGGTCATAAGGGAATATACTTCCTAGCCCAGCTGGAGGGTCATCTAGGAACGTCATCATGGACTACACTAACCAACCCGACTAGAGGGTCAGGCCAGAAGATTTTCAGGGACTATACTACCCATCCCAGCTATAGGGTAAACTCGAAACTATTCTGATAATCTCATCTAATTGATTCCATCATTGAGTATCGTATCTATGTGTTAAAACCTAGAAAATTTGTGTCATATATCAATAGATTATTCTGAGGGAACCATCATGTTCTACATGGAAAAACACTCCGGATAGGCATGTCGATGGATGAAATCCGAGTTCAAACGAAGGAGATACGGAGGAATGATGGTTGATCAAATGAGCTCAAACAATACACAACATGTGAGGGACCCACACGATGTGTGGTCAAATTTCACTGCCTGTCAGTAACTCTGTCCAGTACATGGGTCCTATCCGTGTATGGTTACACACTGTGTAGGTGGACTACATGGTGTGTCCCACCTATTCAGGGATCGGGCCGTATCCGTTGGCCCTGTTCATGTACTTAGACCCTGTGTCCATGTACTCTGGTATACAATGTTTTGATACACATGGAGTGCTACCCATGTGGCCAATTTGTGTTCGTGTAATCGGCACATGGCATGTTCCTAACCGGGTGTCCTTAACATGGCTTGATTTATATGGGAAGGTGGTACAGAGAGTGTCAAGGTGAGTATACATCGTGTTATCCTTATCTTCTCCACTCTCACAATAGATGATGCTAACCTAAGCCATGGATTCTCTTTACACAAATCAGAAGGGCCTTCCACCTATATTCTTTTCATGTTCCACATTTAATGAGATCACAAATAAGTCTCTGAACATCACAGTGAGTAGAACATTTGGGTTTCCCTGGATAACCAAACGGATCACAGTGTTGTGATCCTTGTGGGAAAACACATAGGATCAACTGTTCACTCACCCCAATTAAAAATCCAATGAAATCATAGTATTTTGTCACATTACGCTTGAATGGTGTCACTTGGGGTCAACGTCTTGATACTGAAATAAAATAAATGGATCACACCACTCTGATCCTCACAGAAAACCACACAGGATAAATTATTCATTGGTCCAAAATGAACACCAGGTGAAAAATTCACCATTCACCGCAAAACGCCTGAATCGAGCTGAGAGGGGTCTAAACATAGATCTCTATTTAAATATACTAAATTGGTTTCAAAACTTTCTGGCTGAACATTGGGATCATAACACCACTGAGGGAACATAAATTGGACGTAGCATGCAGAAATTATGGCAGGTCAATGATTTAATAATAATAATAATATATTATTATTATTTGGACATTTTGAGGACCCAATATGAAAATTAAAAGAAGTCATCCAACATATGTATTGAAAATACCTTCTTTAAAATTTGTTCACACTGTCGTAGATGGAATGTCAATCGGACGTTGCATTCATGAGTTATAACAGGTCAAACATTTAATAATAATATTAAAGCTAATGTTTCATAAGAATTTAATGGTCTTGGGTCTCAAATCAATAAGGATTATCTGGAATGGTCTTAAAAATATTGTATCATTGATGGGGTCATGTTGTTGCCGACAGGGCATCAATCAGATGCTTCCTGAGGTAGTTTCTAGAGTTTAAATAAATAATAATAATAATAATGTTATTTTATTTTTATTTTTTTCCTTTTCTATTAGGTTTTCCATCCCTAATGGATCTCATGTAGGCTGCCTACCCAATACACCCTGACTGAACCCACCATGTCCACCTCACCCAGTGCCATTGCATCCAGCCTCCTACCTCCTCGACTGCACCGCCTCTAGCCTGCCGCCTTCAGCCACCTCGACTGGAGCCGCACCAGACCATCATCGCCTACTTGCGTTACTGCCCTGATCATTTCTGGACCACTTGGACATGTTGTCATGAATTGGTAAATTTATTATGATTCTAAGGTTGATTTATAGTATATGGAATACCCTAGGTCCTCTCTCAAGGAGCGTTGGTTGCTTATATTGTGTATTTTTAATAAAGATTACTAAAAGAGGGGGGTGATTTTGAAAACCGTTTTACGAAAATAACTTAACTTAAAGAGTTTAACAGTTGATAGAATAAGGTGGTGGTTAAAGAATTATAAGATAAGGATATCACTTCAAGTTCACTACACATCTTGGATAGTTCATTGTTCTGAAAATTTCACATGGTTTTGTTTAATTCTTTGGTTGAGGTTTGTCAAGATCTTGATTCCCCTCTTGCCTCTCTAAACGTTGCCCAAAGTACCAACCCTTGACACAACAATCGTGTTGTCAAGGTTTGGACTTCAAGAATAGATTAAAGGCTGCCAAATCAAAATAATATCTTTTGTATGTGTGAGAGAAAGAGTATCCTTGTGTTTCCCAATCAGAATAGCTCAAGTTTCCCACTTGAAATTTCAACCCAATTCGTGTTGAAATGAAAAGAGGTTCACTTAATTAAACTCAAGAAATGAACTCAGAGAAAAAACGTGTTTAGATAAAACATAAGTGAAATAATCCAAACACAAATTACACAAAATCAGTAGAGTATCAAGTTCCGAAAATCCCTCCCAAGTATGTTTATCTCCCTCAAAATGATCGTCCACCGTTTAGCTCACCATCGAGAGGAGGAGAAGGCTCGGGTGGAACTCCTTCTTCATTGTTGATCCACCTATGATGATAGGGGCCTCCAGAACTTCAAGTATGAGGATAGAAATACTTTGGGTCTCCAAAATACTAGAGCTTTTCCTCCTAGTCGATCTTCCAAATAAGGAGCCCAAGGTTCCATTTTATAGGAAAATGGGAAGGTGGTTTTGAGCACACAGAATTCATAAATCCACTTGTCATAGGTGTTTCGACCTCTATACAGCCTTATATATATTTGGAGAAAATAAAAAAGTTTTATCCCCACATATTGGTTGTCTCCACTTAAGTTTTGGTATTATTGGGACACCTATAGCACGATATATGGACAAATCACAACACACCACTTTTGACTTCGTGCAGATTTGGTGCGCTGGACAGATCAGGTTGGTTGGGCCACCATATGGCCGAATGAGTCTTGGGTTATTTCATATGAAATGTATCCCAAGGAATTTTGGACCAGAACACAAAATCTCAGCCCAATTGGATCCACGATCTCGTATCAGTGTGCGGATTAATACACTGGTGTGCTTGGATCCTACGTAGTTTGGCCTATTTTTCTTGGACATCATCATGGGCCCTCCAAATCACCTCCTCCTGCAATGGAATCATCAAAACAAGTAACATTTCCCTTTTTAACAGTGATAAACACAAAATAAATTATTCAAACATGGAATGAAACTTTTCACTATTTTTATAATTTTCAATATAAAACAAGTTTTGTATAGTGGTGTAAAGGTGAAAATTACATAGTGAATCGTGGTACGATCACACCACCATACCTAAACATTTTCACTCCTAGGAAAAGTCACATATCCATATAAAATGAGGCATATATATATTCCCAACATCATGAGGATTTAACATTTGAAAAAATTTTAATTTACTAAAGTAATGAGATCAATGCCCGAACCACAAAAATGAGTTCTTCCTAGTGAAAATGGAAAATGATGTCTTGTAAATCATAGCACGATGAAATTCAAAGATATTAATGAAACCAACATGATCAAGGAATTTAAAAGTCAACCATTCCACTAACTCTACATGTGTGTGTGTGAAAATCATTCCATGTTATTCTTTCCACTTTCTATCCAATAAATATATTTTATTTTAAAATTATTCAGCTTTAAATGAATTTTCACCGAACCTGGCCTACATCCTTTGCAATCATATTTCCAGACCCACTCACTTAAGCATTCCCAGAAGTCAAACCATAATCTCCTGACCTAGATATCCCTATATGTTGTACATTTCATCACTCCCCTCATTTATTATTTTTGTTTTTTAGAAGTTTCATTTGGAATAAATCTCACACTCATCTCTCAACCCTTGTTTGATCTCATCATGAAACTAATTGCAATAGTTATAACAATATCAAAGGTTGAGGAGGAGTGTTTTTTGACCTTCCCAAGAAAAAAAACTTTTTTTTGAGGGCGTACAAAAGTCAGACATTAGGTACACACAAATAAGTCAATCTGGTATAGTAATGAAACAGATCAGATAAGGAACGAACGTATGAAAATATAATTTAAAGCTGAAAAATATTAACCTAATATATATTTACCTTATATTAAGTAAGAAATATTAAAACTTCATGGTTTGGTGCAAAAATTTATAGATATATTAGTGACATAGTTTTCCCAAAAATTACTCAGACAAGGGGCATCAATCATCTCAAATGTTTCACAGTGATACAACCATTTATATCATTGAAAGAAAACCAATTCACTAAAAATTAATCCCTGATGTTAACTTCATACAAATATTCTTCTTCACCATTCTTTATGTTACTTTTAATATTCCCCCTTTATGGTCACCGAATCATGGAACTTCGAAATTTTTTATGGGGGGGGGAAATGAAAATACCATAATGAAAGTGAAAAATAGAAGAAAGAAGAAAGAAAATAGAAATCATAATGAACCAAAAAAGATGGGGGAAAGTGAAAATACCATAAAGAAGGTGAAAAGGAGAAGAAAGAAAGAAAAAAATGATGAAAATCCCTATCTAACCTAGGAATGTACCCATCCCCCCACACTTAGAATGTACAGTGTCCTCACTGTAAGAATTGAGAATGTGAGGAGGAAGGATAAAAACTGGTGTGATTCACTGGTATGTTGCTTCTTTAACATGGAGTTCCTCCATCGAGAACTCTGGAAGGGCTTTGTAGAAGTGCTTCAGCCGCTGCCCATTGATAGTGAAGGTTTGATTGGTTTCTTCATTTTGAACCTGAACAACACCAAATAGAGATACATTAATAACAGTGTATGGGCCAAACCAGTGGGAATGAAGCTTACCTGGATGTAACCTAAGCCTTGCATTATAAAGGAGGACCTTCTGCCCAATGTGGAACTGATAATGAAGTATAAGATGGTCGTGGTAAGCCTTGGTTCGCTTCTTATAAATTCTTGAGTTTTCATATGCATCTCTTCTCATTTCCTCCAACTTCTGAATCTACAACTTCCTTTGATAACCTGCACCATAAAGATTAGAATTGCATTGTTTGATGGCCTAGTAGGCCCGGTGCTCAATCTCAATAGGTAGGTGGAAACTCTTTCCAAACACAAGGTGATAGGGTGACATTCTAATGGGAGTTTTGAAAGTAGTACGGTAGGCCCATAATGAATCATCAAGTTGAAGACTCCCATATTTTCTATTGGGTTGAACTGTTTTTTCAAGAATCTGTTTTACCTCTCTATTTGACACCTCGTCTTGACCATTGTTCTGTGGATTATATTCAGTAGACACTCTATGACAGACCCCATACTGACGCAAAATTGATTGTATTGTTCAGTTGCAGAAATGAGAACCCTAGTCACTGATGATGAACCTAGGTAAGCCAAACCTACAAAAGATTTGGGTTCCCAAAAATTCTAAAACTACCGTCGAATCATCAGTCCCTGTAACTCGCGCCTCTACCCATTTTGACATGTAATCAACTGCAAGAAAAATGTACAAGTTTCCAAAGGAATTGGGAAATGGACCCATAAATTCAATTCCCCAAACATCAAAAATTTCATGAAAGAGCAATGGTTGTTATGGCATTTCATTTCTTTGAGAGACATTCCCCATTCTTTGACAATGAGGACAAGATTTGAAAAAATCATGGGCATATCAAAATAGTGTTGGAAAAAAGAGAACATAATCAAGGACCATACAAGTAGTCCATTGGGGACAAAAGTGGCATCAACAAGCAAGAGTGTGAAAAATCTAAGGACAGACAAAAACTCACTATCGGGAACACAACACCAAAGGACTTGATCACTAAAAGTGAACCAAAGGTAGGGGTCATACCAAATGTACCAATGAGACTCATGTTTTAGACGACTGGATTGGTTTTTATTGAAATCAGTAGGGATTCAAGATGCTACCAAATAATTTACAATTTCAACATACCAAGGAATAACATCTTGCACTCGGTAAAAATCCTCATAAGGAAACATGTCATTAATGGGAATATTGGGGGATGAGTCAATTTATGAGGATGAGAGGATCCTGCTGATATGGTTAGAAACCACATTCTCTACTCCCTTTTTATCTCTAATTTCTAGATTAAATTTCTGAAGGAGGGTCATCCAGTGAATGAGACATGGTTTGGCTTCCAGTTTCTTAAGGAGGTACCGAAGGTATGCATGGTCTAAGAACACAATGACTTTGGACCCTAAAATATATGACCAGAATTTATCCAAGGAAAACACAATAGAAATAAATTATTTTTCAGTTGTAGTGTAGTTTTCTTGGGCAGGGTCCAATGTACGTGAGGCATAGGCTATGACATGTGAAGCTTGGTCGATCCTTTGTGAAAAGACTGCCCCAACTGCATAGTTAGAGGAATCACACATGAGCTCAAATGGTAAATCCCACCAAGGTGGTTGGATTACTGGGGGTGACGTGAGACTCCATCATTTGTGACAAGACTACCAAAAAACTATACCTTGTCGCACCATGAAATGGCATTTCTCATAATTTAATACAATATTCTTTTCAATACATCGACGTAGTAATGAACCAAGACTACTCAAACATTCATCAAAAGAAGAACCATAAACAGTGAAATCATCCATTAATACTTCCAAGAAATTTTCTAGGTAATCGGAAAAAATACTAACCATGCATCGTTGGAAAGTACTCGAAGCATTTCACATACCAAATGGCATCCTCCTATATGAAAATGTGCCAAAGGGGCAAGTGAAGGTGGTCTTTTCCTGATCCTCAGGGGAAATATGGATCTAAAATTATCCAGAATACCCATCAAGGAAACAGTAGTGGGACTTACCCACTAGCCTCTCTATCATTTGGTCAATGAATGGAAAAGGGAAATAGTCCTTCCTAGTGTGTTGGTTTAGTTAGCGATAGTCTATATAGACATGCCAACTATTCTGCACACGAGTTGGAACCAATTCATCATTTTAATTTTTGATTACTGTAAGGCCAGTCTTTTTAGGAACTACTTGAATAGGTTTTGACCCATTGGCTGTCAAAGATAGGGTAAATGATTCCAACATCCAATAATTTTGTTACCTCATTTTTCACAACTTCTAAGAGGTTTGGGTTCAGTCGAAATTGTATCTTCCTTAATGGTTTAGCCTCATCATTTAATAAAATATGATGTGTACAAATTTATGGGCTAATACCAAAAATTTCAGCAAGTATCCATCCAAATCTTTTTTATACTCCCTCAAAAGTTCAAGCAGTCGCAGTTCATGCTCAGGAGGTAGTGAACTAGCAATGATGACAGGCAACTTGTTTCCATTCTCAAGATATGAATATTTTAAATATTGAGGAAATTTTTTCAGTTCCAATTCAGGTGTATTTTGGATTTATAGGAGTGTGCGTGAAAGTGAGAGGTCACTGATCTCATATAACTTCTCAATAGTATCATCCTCAAGTGAAGAATGAACTTTTACAAGATTAGCAGTATCATCGATTGTCATTTGATCCTCGGTGTTCAAGAAATAATCAATTAATAAACATGCATGAAATTTTTCTAATCCAATACAACAATCAATGCATGAATCGTTACCTAGAATTTTAATCAATGAAGAAAACTCAGAAAGGGGATCAAGGGAATGATAAGAAGTGTTTTCATGGGAATCGAGTACATCAATTGAATTTACTGAGAGAGAGAAATGTTCTTTTGAGGGGTGCTTCATGGAATCAAGGATGTTGAGATGGACTATGTCACCACCAAATTCCATAGATAATGTACCATTATAGACATTAATTATGGTTTTGGTAGTTTTTAGGAAAGGTCTCCCCAATATAATTGGGGCATGTCTATTCATCCTATCATCTTCCATTTTATTCACATAAAAGTCTATAGGAAAAATTAAATTTTGAACCCTCTCAAGAACATCATCTAACACACCAGAGGGGTGTGCAGTACTCTGGTTATCCAGTTGAACAATAATTCCAGTGGGCTTCAGTTCACCGACCTGCAATGTATAGTAAATATAGTGAGGCTTCACATTCATAGAAGCACCTAAATGAATCATAGCATTAGAAAATGAATACTCCCTTATGGTGCACAGAATTGAAAATGTTCCAGGATCATTGCACTTGGTTGGAAGTGATGGCTCTATAAATGCTGAAACATTCCTCCCCAAGCTCGCCTTCTCATCTCCACGAAGTAACCTTCGGTGTGTACACATCTCTTTTAGAAACATGGCATACCGTGGAATTTCCTTCACAACATCAATCAATGGGATGTTAACCTGCACTTTCTTGAAAATTTCCAATATTTACTTATCAAGTTCAGTTTTCATTTGTTTTCTTAGTTGGGTGGCCCTTTGAGGAAATGTAAGAAGAATGTTTGGGCTAGGTGACTCATCAATGTACACACTCTTTCCTTTGGAAGGGATTATCTCAGGATAAGGTTCTTCAACATTTGGAACATTCTTAATGGTTGGAATGGAGGTTTCCTTAGGATGGGATAACTCTAATGGAGGATTCATTTTACTTTATAGTTTTTTTCCACTCCTAAGGGTGGTGGAACTAAAATTTTCTTTATCCCTAAGGTTAACTACTTGTTGAGAGGGAAGTTTACCTGATTCGTGAGTTTGAATTTCACCCACTAAGTTAGCTAGTTGGCCTAATTGGGTTTTGATATCTTGTATAGCTTCCGGAGTGGTTTTTTTGAATTGAATATTGTTGGAATCAATTTGTTTCATCATATCTCTTAGTCTAGGATTGGTTTTTGGAGGGTTTTGTTGGAGAGGCCTTTGAGGTGGTTGAGGATTTCTAGGTGGTGGATGACTACTCAACCCTAGTTGGTTCCATTGTTGTTGAGGTTGGTTTGAATACCCCCCTTTACTATAGTCTTGGTTGTCATTCCACCCAGAGTTGGATGGATAGTATGGTTCTTGCCTAAAGGGTTGGTTATAGGGGTTTCCATGGAAGATTTCCTCACAAATCTCATAATTTTATCTCAATTGGGGGCATTGGTCAGAGTAGTGGGTTTCAAAAGAACATATACCATAATGGATGGGAGGAGGAGATTGAGATTTTCCTTGGGAGAGAGCAATTTTTCGTAGAAGGGTACTTACCTCCTCAAACTTCGTGTCCACCTTCTTCTCAAATTCAGTACTCTGCACCTCATGGACACCTCGAATGGGTACATTGGACCTTGAACCAAATTTGTGTGTGTTTTGTGCCATGTTCTAAATCAGGGTTCTTGCAGTAATTGGTGTCTTATTAACTAATTCACCACCTGCAGCAGCATCGATCATATTTTGATCAATAGGGATTAATCCTTCATAAAAATATTGAATTAAAATTTGATCACTTATTTTGTGGTATGGGAAACTTGAACATAACCTTTTAAAGAGTTCCAAATATTCATGTAATGTTTCCCTTTGAGATTGTCTTATCCCACAAATTTCTTTCATTATTGTTGTAGTTTGAGAGGGTGGGAAATATTTTTCATGAAAAAGGAATTTCATGTCCGCCCAGCCTCTTATTGGGGAATTAACATAATATAACCAATATTTTTCTATGTCTTCTAATGAAAAAGGGAATGTCCTTAACTTTACTGGTTCTTCATCCACATTTTCAGGTTTTAATGCAGGACACATAGTGTGAAATTATTTTAAATTCTTATGTGGATCCTCTCTAGGAAGTCTATGGAATCTTGATAATAGATGAATTAAACCAGATTTTCGTTCAAAATTGGTGCCTCGCCTTGTAATTGAATGTATGTGGGATGAATATCATCATAAAATGATGTTAGTTCTTTTAGTGTTCTACTATTTTCAGCCATTTCATACAAGTTTAATTTATTTTTGATGTTAGTTTCAGAAGAAGGTTAAGGGCGAGGAAGAGTTTCAATGTGTGGTGTGTCCTCCTCCTTCAAAGTGTTGTCTTGTGTGTCTTGGTGTCGGTGACATAGGGTCCTATCCAGTTCGGGTTCAAAAGGTGCTAAATCTCCTAGAGTAGAATTCATAATCCACCAAACCTACACAACAAATAGATCATTAAAAAAAGTTATTGAAAAGGTATAATAGAAAACAAATAAATATTCACAAAAATTACAAAAACCTTATAAAAAACATGCACTAAAAACCAAAACACTCCCTGGAAACGGTGCAAAAATTTGGACATGTTTTCATGACGTGGAAAATTGATTACGATTTTAAGGTTGATTTATAGTCTAGGTTAGAACCTAGGTCATCTCTCAAGGAGTGTTGGTGGCTTATAGTGTGTATTTTTAATAAAGATTACTAAAAGAGGGGGGTGATTTTGAAAACATTTTTAAGAAAATAACTTAACTTAAAGAGTTTAATAGTTGATAGAATAAGGTGGTGGTTTAAGAATTATGAGATAATGAGATCACTTAAAGTTCACTACACATCTTGAATAGTTCATTTTTCTGAAAATTTCACATGGTTTTGTTTAATTCTTCGGTTGAGGGTTGTCAAGATCTTGATTCCCCTCTTGCCTCTCTAAACATTGCACAAAGTTCCAACCCTTGACACAACAATTGTGTTGTCAAGGTTTGGAATTCAAGAACAGATTAAAGGATACCAAAGCATACTAATATCTTTTTTATGTGTGCTAAAAATATGATCCTTGTGTTTCCCAATCGAAACAACTCTAGTTTCACACTTGAAATTTCAACCCAATCAGTGTTGAAATGAAAAGTGGTTCACTTAATTAAACCCAAGAAATTAACTCAGTGGAGAAACATGTTTAGATAAAACATAATTGAAATAATCCACACACAAATTACACAAAAACAGTAGAGTATCAAGTTCCAGAACTCCCTCCCAAGTATGTGTAGCTCTCTCAAAATGATCGTCCACTGTTTAGCTCTCCATCGAGAGGAGGAGAAGGCTCGGGTGGAACTCCTTCTTCATTGTTGATCCCCATATGATGATAGGGGCCTCTAGAACTTCAAGTATGATGAGAGAGGTCTTTTGGGTCTCAAAAATAATAGAGATTTTCCTCCTGGTAGAACTTCCAAATGAGGAGCACAAGGTGCCATTTTATAGGAAAATGGGAAGGTGGTTTTGAGCACACAGAATTCTTAAAATCCACTTGAAAAAGTTTTTCAACCTCCAGACAGCCTTATCTCGATTTTTAGAAAATAAAAAAGTTATAGACCCACCTCTTGGATGTCTCCACCGAATTTTTGGAATAATTTTGACACCTATAGCATGAGATATGGACAGATCAGGTCACACCACTTTTGACTTCGTCCAGATTTGGTGTGCTGGATAGATCAGGTCGGCTAGGCCACCATATGGCCGAATGTATCTTGGGTTCCTTCATATGAAATGTATCCCAATTAATTTTGGACCAGACCACAAAATTTCAGTCTAATAAGATGCACAGTCTAGTAGACGTGTGTGGATAAATCCACTGGTGTGCTTGGATCCTGCGCAGTTTGGCCCATTTTTCTTGGACATCATCATGGGCCCTCCAAATCACCTCCTCCTACAATGGAATCATCAAAAAAAGTAACATTTAACTTTTTAACAATTATAAACAAAAAATAAATGATTCAGTCATAGAATTAAACTTTTCATTATTTTTATAATTTTCAATATAAAACAATTTTAGCACAGTGGTGTAAAGGTGAAAATTACACAGTGAATCGTGGTATGATCACCACTTAAAGCCACCTCTCCTTTGGAAAGTCACCACATCTTCATTATTCATGACCATGATGTATAAATGAAGGATCATTCATCCTTGTCTCACGAGATTTCTAGATCCATGATTAGATCCACAAAACATCCATGTTTCATTGATTCACCATGAATTTGGGAACCTGAATGGGCTCGGGTTTCCCAACAACTCTCAATCCAGGATCTATGGGGATTCCACAGTGAGAAACCCAAAGAAAAATTGGAGAAAGGAACAAAAAACCAAATTATTTAACATCATCGGACAATCATTCTTGTCTGGTGATCTAGGATGGGGCACTGGGGTTAGAAAATGGATTAAACAGTATGGATTTCTGTACTTGGGCTCACCGAAGGTCTGAAATCAAGGGAACCAATCTAGGAATAACTATCGATGTACTATAACATTTAATCAAAGGTGTGAAATCACCGAACATTTCACGAGCCCAAGTTATTAGATCAGTTTATGTTTGATGAAGAACATGTTCTTTAATATTCACATCATTCATCGTCCTTCAATCCCCCAGGATCCTAAGTTTCTTAGTTGTTCTTCTTCGTACGCCAAGATAAAGGAGAGGAGAGATCTTGTTGGAGAATCCCAAGATTATTAGGCAAAACCTAGGAAAACCTCCACAGTGATATATTTATAGATATATCATTAGGTTAAAGTTAAAGTTAATTAATTTTATTTATTTATTTATTTAATCACATAAATGCACTGCCATTGAGTGAGGGGTACGAACGTCCTGTGCTGACTTAATTTATATCACACCTAGGGTAAACACCACATTTCAGACCCAACTGTGGTCTTGGATTTCTGATATGATCAACCATTTATGAGATATTCCATTATTTCTATAAAACCATGCACACATAATAAAAATATCTTTAATATTTTTATAAAATTAATTCCGGGCATACCGGTCCTCATAATCACGCATCGTCTTAATGCCTAGCTCTGAAATTATTCCTAGGAATATTCTGAATACTTACATTGAAAAACCAGATTATCTACATTTTATCTCCACATATCACTGTTTTATTCCCTCACTTTCTTCCTCCTAGGAATATGAAGACCTCTTTCGAGCCTTTCATCAACATTTTACACAAAAACCCAACTAGAGACCTCATCCTCCATTCATGTCCCATGTAAAATGTGATCATCTGAGGGGTTATTTATTGGAACATTGATTTGGATGATTGTATGAATATAAAATCCTTTCTCCTATTCCAAACCATTTACCTCTAGGTTCCCAAACCAATTTCTAACCTTAATGTTCAGACTGGCCCCTCTCGACCGTGTCATGCTTTTCACCCTCACCCACTCTCTGTTATCTCTAATAGAACCACTGACTACTTCCTCTACCTTAACTAATTTCTAAGATACCATGATGTCCTTATCACCCTCATGTACTTTCACTACCTAATTATTACAAATTGTAGTAACTAAATTCATATGAGAAACCACATGTGCTTTATCTACCACAATCTTCAAGTCATGGTGAAATCATTCAAATACATCAACCACCTTTGGATTCAAAGGCAACCCTTATGCCTTCTTCTGGGTGGAGACATCCATTGCTTCTCTGTTGTAAAAAAATTGATCAACTAAGTGATTTATAAGAAATTCAGTCCCTGTCATCTCCCCAACCATGAGTAATCCACCTCGCACTACCTCCAAATTATCTATTCAATCACAAAAGTCACCAATCAGAACAACCTCCTTCGAGCCTTTTATTGGAACAGACACCCCTCTTCCCAATCACTCATCTTGTTACTAAATACCATTCATACCCTCCACCTACACAAAAAAATCACATGTCCCATTTTCTTACCATAAGAACAAGATTCCACCCACAATTTATAGGGGACCGGTTGTTTATGTTAGAACTCCTCTCCAATAGTAAAACAAAAAAAATAAGGCAACACTTTTGATACATATTTCAACACAAATTCTTAGGGAAATAGGTTGACATAAAAAATGAGTTTGACTATCTGAGCACAAATATCTACCAACCTGGTTTCATAACATATAAACTATTGAAGGGTTTTGAAAAGGAAGTAGAAGTTCTAGAAATCTAACCCAAATAGTTTTGATCAGGGAATCACATTTCATATGGAAATCATAACTCCACCTAAATAGAAAAATGAGATTTATTGAGGATGCAAGGATCACTAGACTATGCTTGTATCAGTTTATCCTCTGATGCAAATATGATCATGATGTTCATATTATCTATAAGTCCCACCATAGATCTCTCTTGTAACCCCCATGATTCAAAAATAAATTTGTAAAATGAATCCACCAATGGATGAAGATATTGGAACTGATCAATAAACATCAATTTTTGGAGATATAAAGCCTCATTTAACTTTGATAAAGAGAGATAATGTTACAATAGTTCATCAAATATATTAAGAACTTTTTGAAAAAGTGAGATCTAAGAGAAGTTATGAAGTAGATCTGGGTCAGAGAAGGGGAAGAATGGTTGATGATGAGCTCCAAATAAAGAAAAAAAGGTTACTTCCCCCCACTGAGGGGGAGTAACTGGAATAGAGTCCATCTCCCTCAGGGTAGCGAAGGGCAGCGACATGAGTCTCATAATTCTACACCCCTTTCACACACCTCCTGGTCTTAGTCAAACACTAATATCGAATTCCACCCTCCCCCTTGCATGCAATCCTTTAATATTTCACAATAACTCTCCTTAATGTCTCATGGGTTTCCTTTACTCCAAATAAAAATATACAAGACCCTATTATTCACAAACCTCTTCTCTTGTGCACACCTCTTCCATGGAACCATTCATGCTTGAGTGTTGTGATTTCTTGGCCCCTTGCAAGCCGTCCCTTATGCCTTTGCTTTACATTTTTCTTTTCAGCATAGGTAAACTAATTAATCATTCATTTCAGCATAGTTACTCTAACATGGAAATCATGACTAACACTCCTCCCAGTTATTCTAACCAGTCATTACTGAAGTCATCCCCCTCCCAAGGGTGTATGTGTGATGGTAATATAAACTCAAGGCATGAGAAGTGAGTCCCCACGTCCGAGTTGTGTGATGAAAAATTTCCTAACACCAAACTTCCTCAATACATGAGGGAAGAACCGGCATACCATCATACCATTTTTATCAAGGAGTAGACATCACTGAGAAAGTGATGAAATCCGGCCTCCTTTGGAAAATGGTAATGTGGGGTAACAATGCAACACCAATGTCATGATGAAATGTGAGGCGACGTGACCCAAAAAATGTGTAAAAAAAATAAATAATAAAAATTATTTTGAAATTATAAATCTAAAATTTTATTAAGATATATTACTATACAATGTGGAATAATTTAATTATAATTTCATGATATGTTATAAAATAGTATCCAAACCATTCTTCAAACCTATTACCCTTGTATATGTAAAGAAATCAGTTTTCATAAAGTCATAATTATATAATATTTAAAATTTCAAATTGATTGTTATACATGAATTATTTTACAATGTTTGTTGAGAATGATTAATTTATTTATTTTCACAGTTTTATGTACTTATAAACCTTCCTTATTTTCACTAGAATTTTATTTTTTTCTTCAAAATTTTCCATTTCCAGACATTTTATAAGATTATTTTTTAGTAGGGTTGCATAAATGGACTTGAACATGATATTCCCTCATAGGTTCCTAGTTATAAAAATATCATGAACTTGAAATTAAATCTTGATAAGCTCAACCATGTTCTATGTTGGAACCAAGGTTATTTATAGTGAATTTTGATAGAATTTTGTTCATACATGGAATAATTTTGGAAATTAGAGTATAAAATTATATGGTTGATAAAGATATAGGTTATGTTGTTTTTATTGTCTATCCATTTCCTAGCACTCATCCTAGATAAACAAGAAGTTTGAATTCAAAGGTAGATAGTTAACAATATTCAATATTGTGATTAGGATTTCAAAGTGATTGTAAATTATAAGTAGAGTTTGAATATTACAAAAAGATTTGGTATAACACCCTTCACCCATACTCTTAGATATGGTTCTATAATTATATTCTTTATGTAATGGACTTGATAGCAACTATTAAAACCCATAATAAGAAGCCTAATAGTAAGGAATGTACTTAATTAAATTACCACTATGTTTTAGGTTTGGAGTTTTATAAAATTAGTAAAATAAGTACATAACAATGTACACACATCCACTTAGTGTACATTGTTTCAAAAAAAATACATTCTTAAGTTTAAACTCTTATTTCATTCATGAAACTATTTGATTTGTTTAATATGAGTCACTATAATGGAAAATTTTACTTTGCTAATGTACCTAATCATTCTTAATACTTGTGATTGTTTTTTTGAAAAATTGGGATGAGAAAAAAATATCACTAATGGATATAAAATAAATTAAAACCTATTATCCTATTTTAAAAACATGGAAATCCCAAAAAATATTTTTATTTTTCACAAAATAATCTATGAGTTCATAAATAAAACATAATCACATGTGAAAAAAAATTGTGTTCAAGAAAAACTTTAAAACTCGTAAAAAGTATAGAAATACCATGTAGGTATGTTCCGAAATCATATTCATCACCCATATTCACTTGTATTTCACCCATAATGGAATGATTATAATCAATTAATTCCATTCACCATTTCTCAAGGGAATAAATCATTACGCAATGCATTAGAGGGATATATCATAGGACCACCCATAATCATATATAATATCAAAGAACCATTACATGAAAAAACATATAAAATATTTCACTTTTCATCATGTCACTCATTTGAACCCATAATAAAAATCACTTTCAAACATCTCATAATAATAAGATAAAATATAATTTCCTTTTAATAGATTTTTTAAAAAATAAAATTTATTCAAAATAATGGGAATTTAATTTACTTTAGAAAACCATTAAATCATTAATAGGATTTTTTATAACAAATAACATTTATGGTGGCATGAAAATGTGGTCATGTAGAAAATGTTAAAGAAACATTCTTTTCATAACATTATAAGAAATTGAAAAGTGACCCATATGAAAAAGGTTAAAAAGATTATTTTTTAAAACTCTGTAAAGAAATTAAATTATAGTTGAAAAAAAACTCAAAAAATAATTTTGACTATAAATAATAACATTCATGAAATATTTAAAATAATATTGATATGGAAGAAAAATATTTGAAAGGAAAACTTTAAAATAAGGTTTTAAAGAAAAATCCCATACCTCGAGTCTCGGCTCACTTTATATGACTTATACCATATTGAATAATAAAATTATATTAATTATTTAATTCATTCAAAACATTATTTATTATAAGTCCATTATTAATATTACTTTTTATTTTTTTACCATTTTTATTTAATTACTATGTTGGTATTGTTCATGTTATTCATTTTGGGTTTGTTAGGTTCATAATCTCTAAATCAACTTCAGTTTCCTTATAATAGTAAAAATTCAATTCCCAATGGTTCCATAATATCTTAATGTGTAAATTTATATGGTATATATCATTCTAGAAATAAAATAATTTTATAGGTTATGAAATATTTATTTTTCCATGAATCTTTTTTGAGAAACTTGTTTTTTGATGGTTTAAAATAAACATCATTAATTGCTTTTAATTCCATTGTTATGATGTATGTTTATTTATTCCAGAATTATTAAAATATTTTAAATACATACTTATTACTTAATATTTATATAATTTAGGTTTCTTTGACCATTCATTACATAGATATTATAACATTGTTCATGTATTTTGTAAAAGCGACCTAAACAAGAACAAGTTATAAAGGCCGAATGAGTAAGAATATTTTATTTTACGGTGATATTATCACTTTTATAGAAGATTAATGATTTAATTTTTTTATAAAAGTGATAAATAGGATTAAACATGAGGTATATGATGAATAAAATTAAATATAAATTTAAGAAGTTATTACTTATAAAGTGTCTCAGTATACTCATTTTAGGCGGTTAAATTTTAAGATGACCATTAATTGTTAATACTATTAATAGTATTTCAAGATTATATTTATAAAACATTAATTCTATTATAAATATATTATTAATTACTTAATTACATATTTATATCCATCCATGTGATGGAGTGATGAAAAATGAAACACATCACTTCATGGTGGTGGTAGACTGCCCATACTCATGGGAGACAATTTCATTTTTCATTAGATGGAAAAGAGATTGAAAATGGTTATAATATAAATGAAACAAAATTATATTATATTTAATATAACTAGGTAATTTTATTTTTATGGTTTTGAATGATTTTATAGATGTGTAAGAAGAATGTAACATGACAAAACTTGGTTAAGACTATTACCTCTTCATTAGAAATCCTCCCTTGGGGTTACACCATAAGCCTTATTAGTTTGTATTTTTGTGAGACCAGGAAATATAGAACGTGGATAATTATATTTATAATTTATTTTGGTAGAACATGGTATAGATAAATTTCTAAAAATGTGTGCATAAGTTAGTAGTTAATAGATCCTTTTATTAGTGAGAGGAGTGAGACTTTTGTAAATATTCTTAACTTTAAAATAAAATAAAGTCATTTTCAAGGGAAATTGGGACCCAAATTCAAATGGAGGATAATTTGGACAAAATATACTAATAAAATAACATTACAGAAAATATTTAGTGATATAGAGGGATTTTAATCCTCTTAACCATTTTAAACCTTACCTTGGGGATAAACATTTTACCTGGGTAATTTATTTATATGACCAAAAATATAGAACTTATTAAAAAATTTAAATATTTTGATTCAAAGTAATAAAACCATTTTAAAATAATAAATTTCTATATGTGATAAAAATTAATTTTAAAAAAGCTACAAGTAATGTAACACAAAATAGTTTTTAGAAAAAATCATTTTTATGCATAAAAATGAATTTACACCCATATCATCTATAGAATTAATACCCATGATATTTTTTGGTTTATCATTAAAAAAATTAGAGTTATTTGACTTTATAAATAATCCAAAACCAAATTTAAACTTGTAATTAAATTATTAAAAAAATTATGAAAAAATAGTTCTTTTATTAAAATAATAACATAACTTAGGTTTTAAAATGATGAACAATGGTTTATAAATTCTGAATAATTTTTTAAAGGATTAATTTTACTTATTAAATACATATTTTATATATAAAAAGTTTCTAAAAACATTAATTCATTATTATATCATGATGGGGTCATAAATGTGAACGTATTTGTAAGAAATGATTTTTTCACTATTCACATAAAAATCAACATTTTCAGAAAAATCAAAAAAATTAACCCTAATATAATTTTAACATGATGAATTAAAAAATTAATTTTTTTTAGTAAAATTAAAATTATAAAATTCTTCAATTTATATTTTATGTCAAAATAAAAAATATAAATAAAAACTCTTTTTATAGAAAAAATCCCTTTTAAACATTATGTTTTATTAATTTTATTCCATATCAATTTATAATTGAATTAGTTTTAATATATTAGTTCATAAATTGAAATATTAAATATTATAATACTCATATTTTAAGAGTGATTAATTTATTAGGATAATCAAAACAACACATTAAAAAAAATCTTTGAAAAAATAACCCCTTTAACATTAAATCATATGAGTTATTTATCCAACAAATATAATCATTGTTTAATGATTAATATTTTTTATTTAATATAAGTTTTATTATTTTTATAATTTTTCAAATAGTATTCATTTAATCTACAAGTTATTGTTTTAGTTTGGTGTTTCGTATAACACAAGCTATCAAACATGGTATTATTTAAAGGAAACAAATCTAAAATATTAAGATGTTAGATCTAGTGTGAAGAGGAAAACTTTTAAAACTTTTATTTTTTTATTCACTTGTGTTCAGATCAAAGGGTTATGTTTAGCAAAATTTTAAAGTATTTAGTGAAGTTTGGTAGAAAATTTAGAGTAAAGGTAGAATTTTTTCAAAGGAATTTTATAACAGCTTCTATATGAGGGATTTATGTGAAGCCGTGAAATATTTTCATAAAGTATGATTCAATAATGGATTTATGAAAATCATTTAAATATTTTCATAAGGAATTAAATTTATGTGATCACTGATAATGTATTTTTTTTAAAAGAAGGTGGAATATTTTTATGCACTATAAAGCTAGAATTGTCAATTAAAGTCTGGTTAGGATTCCCATTTACAATAAAAGGAAAACTTATACTACTGCCTCAAAGGATGGAAGAAATGGAGAGTTTTTATTTGAAGTGATTTATGTGAATGAAAAATGTTAAATCTTTTGTGATGTGAGTTTTTATGGTCTTTCTCCTATAAATAGGTCCCTAATAATATTATTAAGTATTAGATATGTAGTTAATGGAAGATAATAGTGAGTTAATCTCTTCATTCATAAAAGTAAGACCATAGATGAGTTTTTCATAAGGGAAACCATGATGAATTTTCATAAAAGGAAGAAATGTGAAGTATTTTCAGGAAACAAAAACCACGAAGTATTTTCATGAAAGGTATAACTATAAAGGATTTGTATAAAAGGATTATTTTAGAAAAGTAATTACACGATGAATATTACAACTCATAGAATTCACATAGTGAATATTATACAACATAAATCCTATGCATAAGTCAGGATTTATGTTTGAAGTTGAACTTAAGTATATATGGAGTTTTATATTTCATAATGAGATCACTCCTTGATATCTGGATTGTATTAAATTATTATATTAGTAATTTCATGATGTAAATAATATTACACATTCTTGATGATATGAAACAGACCTTCATGTATATATAATAAGAATTTATCCCTAAAGTAGTGAGTGGAGGAGGAGTTAGTGGGAGTTTCCTAAGGGAGGTGGTGTACTAATCCTGGAACAAAATTGTAAAATATGTGATCTGAGAAGAGAGTTACCATTTCCAAAAAATTATATCCATTAATCTAGTAAAGTTTAGTATATTTTAGTACATCGAAACATTATTATATTATTCTCTTAATATGTTGCCCTTAGAATTTAACCAAGTAAAATTGTTGTTCCTGGTTTCATTTTTTATGTATTTTAGATTGTGGTGGATGTGAAATTTACTTTGACATGTTTAATGAGTTACTAAAAAATTGGGAACAAGATTCAATGTGATGTGAAAAAAAATTCAAACTCAATGCACCCCCTATTAGGGTGTGATTATGCCTCTTGGTTACAACAAGTGGTATCAGATCCAATGGTTACAAGAATTGAATATTTCATCTGAGATTTTTTTTATTTTGAATAACACAATGAATGAAAAGGGATTACCTCTATTAGATGGTTGAAATTACTATATCTTAAAGAATAGAATGATATCACATTTACGGTCTCTTAGGATTAATATTTTCCTTTCAATCATACATGGGATTCATATTGGTAACATTTCATAATTTTCCATGACTGAAACAAATAGAAAACTTCTCGATGCTACTTCCAAATCTCAAAACGATTTATCTAGAGATCTATCATACTAGAGTTACATAAAAGTGATCATTTTCACTAGTACTAAGTCCACATGGGAAAACATGGATAATATATATAAGGGAGACATCAAGGTGATAGAGTCTAAGTAAATAACCATTATGATAAAAAAATTAACAATGATTTTGTATTTGTTGACAACTGAATTTTTTTTGTGTAAGAATATTTTTTTATTTAGTATCAGACCTATTTCATCGTATTGAGCCTTGTAATAATGTTGAATGTTTCTAAATTTTCAAACCCAACGATAAATGGGGAGAAAAGTTTCGTTTTTAAATTTTTTTTCTAGACTCAGAGGATTAGACTAAGAAATACTAGATTCAGATCATCGGATCCAAAAGAATTATAGGTAGAAAATTTTGATTCCTAGAATTTTCCTTTTCTGTATTCATAGAAATAAATAACTTTTTGATTTAGAAAGATAGAAGTTTCTATGTGAAGAAGTCATATTTTTGTTGAAGATTTTTTAAAGAGTAATATGAAGTAAAGAGTTAGAAAGTATTCATACTTTCAAAAATAAATCATAAAATTATTTTCTGATCATTAAGTTATAACAAATCATAAAAACTATCATGATAAAATATTTTGAAGAAATAGAAGAATTGCAATGATTGTATTAGTTCCAGAAATCAATATAAATTTTTCCAATGAGTAATAGATGAGGAGGTTTAAATCTTGTTAATGTTTTTGAGTGGATTTATCATTGGATACACTTGATCATAATGAGGAATCCATCTTAATGAGGATTCCATCACTATGAAATATCCTTCGGAGGAAGAATATTTATGAAAGAAGAAGAATAATGGAGTTTGAGGTCTTTTCAATGTTGGTAAGTGGGTTCACCATTGAATACTTTTCTTCATTATGGGAAAATAATCCTAATGGGATTTCTATAGTTATAGAAAATCCAGCATATTGAGAATTACATAATTATGAGGATTCCATCAGGTTGAAGATGAGGATGTTCATCATAATGAGCTGAAAAAGAAATTTATATCATAATGAGATGAGAAATAAAATAGTATCATAAGGATATAAGAAAGAAAGTTAGATCGTAATGAGCTACGAAAGAAAACTATATCTTAATGATCTATGAAAGAAAGTTATATTGTAATGAACTGAGAAACAAATGCATATCGTAATGAGTTGTGAAAGAAATGAAGATCTTAATGAGATGAGAAATAGAGAGAAATTGTATTTTTTCTAAGGAAGATACATTAAAGCTAATAAAGTTACATCAGAATGAATAAAGGTTAAAAAGTGTGAGAAGGATGATTATGAAGAAGACTCAAAAAGAGAAGTTTTATAAAGAGTTGAAGATGTCAAACTTGAAATCCAATTTTTTTTAATCAAAGAGAAATATGTGTATTTAATAAGTCAAAGTTGATGTTTAAATACAAAATATTTTTAGTGTTTTGAAATTTGAGGAATTGGGGAATGTTTTTAAGTTTCCTACCCTTGTTTTTCTGAGTCTCCTAAAAATAGCTACTCATATCATTTGTTAATTATAATTTTCATGTAACTAGAAAAGAAGAAGTGGTAAATAATTTTAGTGAAAATTATTTCCGAAATAAAATATAAGAAGAATATCAGACACATGGAAGTTTTTTTTAAAATACAGGAGAATCATATTGATTCAATCGAATTGAGAAAGATCATATTGAGCATTTGAGAATATTTTGACTTTTTTAGATTTAGAATGGGTTCATCCTATTATTTACATCATATTCAGTAAATAAGATTGAGGAAGACCAAAATGAGTGTTTGAGAAGAGTTCAAGTAGTTTATATTGAGTAAGGGATAATTATATTGAACTTATCATATTGAGAGAATCAAATCCAGAAAAATCAAACTGAGTATCCACACTTTGTAGATAAAATTGAACAAATTCCAATTTTTTTCTCAATTTTTTTGTAAGAAAACTTTGTAAACTAATGGGAGTAAATGTAATCTTTCTTATTAGGAGATAGAAGGTGTATAATGAGAGTTGGAATAAGTTTTATTCACTTTTTTATAATAGTGGATTTCCATAGACCTGTGGGAGTGGCTATGGAAAGAAATGAGGTTCTCAAAAGGAGACCAAACCTTATAAATCTTATGATATTTACATTATTTACTACTTTTTAATGCATGAATATATACTAAAAATTTGATAAATAAAAAAATCTTAATAGGTTACATGGGTTATGTTTCAAAAAGTATTTAAATTTTTAAAAAGTAAACAACCGATTTAACCCCCTTTCTCAGTTTTTATTTGATCTATTAGAATAAAAATTGGCATCATGGGGAAAGGTTCCATTGTTTAATATTTATCACGGGTAATATCAATTCTATCGATAGTAGAGTAATTCTTATATATGATGGAAAAATTATTATGGATGAAAAAATAGGATGATTTCTTATCTCCTATCTCTTGGACTAGATGTTGTTGATTCTTCTACTATTGGTTTTAGACCAATTAGGAAAGATGGTACTATGAATTTTTTCTGATAATAGAAATATATAAGTTTATGGAAAGGTTACAAATGAAATCCTTATATCCTTATCGGGAATTTTTTATCAAAGGTGATGGGTCTCAATAATTCAAAAAGTATGTGGGGAAAGCTAGAAAGTATTTTTTAAGGGAATACTATAGTGAATGAAGGAAATCTATGACTATTTCATAGTAAGTATGAAGACAACAGAATAAGAGATAAATAAACTATTAATGAATACTATACTAGAGTAAATGAAATTGTTTGCAACATCAGAGGATTCAGAGATGTCCTAGAAGGTTCTACAATTATAAAGAAACTTATGTGATACTTCCCAGATATTTTTGATTAAAACATTTACCATTTATAATATATGGATGATTTATATCTTGATTAATTGAATAACTATCATATTTATAATTAAATGATAAAATCTCTAATGCGTAAAAATAATATAAAAGATGAAATGTATTTTGAAGATATGAGAATGATAAAAATTCAATATATTGAAGATGGTGATCCTTGTGACTACGAAGGTAAAGAGGATTATGGGTTTAATCATAAAATCACATCTCTTATATCCAAGAACAATCAAAGATGAAGAGGAAATTACGGAGGGAAAATTCCTCTCAAATATTTTGAGTGTGGTAGAATTAGACACTTTGTTATGATTTTTCTAAAGAAAAAAGTTGGAGAATATCAATATGATTCTGATGAAAAACCTTAATTGAAGAAGTGAAAAAAATAATAAATAATACAATTTATCCATCAAATATAAGAATAAGTTTCTTGGAAACAAGATAAGTAGGTTGAATAAGAAAGATAAATTTGATTCAACTAGAAACCATTTTTGAGAAGAAAAAAGTTCAGAAAAGGTTAGAACATGCATTGAAAAAGTTGAGAAATTTAAAGACTCCTCAAATAGTGAAGAATAAGGAGGTGAAAAATCTTATAGAGAGTATCATATTAGAATAGAAATTCTTGCATGTCTTGAACAAAATAAATGTTACTCCCTGATAAAGTAAAGTAAGAACCTTGTATTCGATAGCATGTATGACACACAATAATAAGCATGTAAGGAAATATAATATCTGGGTACTTTATAATATATTTAATATTTAAAATAGATTAAATATATTTCAATTCATGTGACACCATGTTTGTGTGCCTTACACACAATATCAACCTTCCCCGATAACTTGAGTTACACACAAGGGCGATCTTCCTTGATAGCTTGCGTTACACACATGACCGAGTTTCACCAAATAACAATGTATTATTAAAATATTATTATTTAATATAATATGATATAACCTAGACATTATGTTAGATGTTATGAATAATATTAACTAATTTATGAAAATATATGGTATATAATAATATAATATTAATTCATTGGTTAACAATTAATGCTGGAACCAATTGAATATAAATAGAATGTTTTTATATAAAACCATTTTTTCCCTACGAAGCTATTTTATCATAATAAATTAGTTCAATTAAAATTATATAATTATTATAATGAAAAATATATTATATATATGAAACCAAATATTTTTGATATTTATCCATTAGGTTTGATATGTATAAGATAAGAACAAACCATGTTTTACACATAAAAACCCATATTTTTATAAAGGCAATTTTACCACTTTTTAAAAGAGATATTATTTTAAATCTAAATTTTGACACTTTAATTGATCTAATATGTCAAAATAAACTATATATTTATAATAAAAAAATTATCTTAGAATGATTTTTTGGTAATTTTCTGTAAAGATTCAATTTGTAATGAATAACTTAAAATACTCAATTTTAGTTCAAAACTGATTTTTAATATAATTTATTTATAAGGTTAAATTATAATTTTAATTGGTTTTAATTTTTAATTAGATAATAGTTTTTATCAATTAATCCAATTTCGGTTATTGGAATCAATTTTACATTGAAATTGACTATAAAAACAAAGCCACCTTTCAGACATTTTTACTTTAAAAACCCACACTCTCATCCTGTATGTGGGATTAATTTTCATTTAATTTATACCAATTATGTGATTGAAATTTGGAAAAATGGGTTACATATTTTAATTAATCATAATTTTTAATGTATAATAATTATAAATTTATTTTTCGACCAAAAATATTACATAAATTGATTAAATTTAATTACAATTATTAAGGAAAAATTAAGCTTAATAAAGGACCAAGCCTTTAATTTAAGTGACCAAATAACCTAACCACTTATCAAAAACCCATTTTATGGACATATATTGGTAATTAAGCTTCCATTATTGAGTTGTTTTTGGTTTGGTATGACTTTTTTAGGTAAGAACAGGTTCAAACCTAACTTGTTTCCAAAAAATCCAAGTGAGTCCTTTTCCCTCCCTATAAAAGGCCACTGCCTCTCCCCATTCTTCACATCTTTCAAAACACCTAATTTAGGCCAATATATGCCCAAATATCTTCCCAAAAAATCCTCCCCTATACCTTGAATCCTCTCATATGTAAGAAATCCTCCCAAATAATCTGTTTTCTATAAACCAAATGAAGTTACCTAATTAAGAGGAAATGTCTTCTCTTAAGTTTTTTAGTTTCATTTCAATTAACCAAAACCTATAATATTATTATTCAATTATTTCATAACAAAAAATTATCTTAAATATACTAGGATGTTTTTATACCAAGGTTTTAACCTACACTTACTCACACCCCCATCTAATGGGCAATGAACATGTTGTTTCTGTGTACGATGTAATACTGCCTCACGAAACGATGATTGTTCGATTTTCCCGTACCACCTATCATAGTGGACAATATGACGAGGAATTTTTTAATATATATTATATATGATATATAATATGTCTTTATTATTCTTTAATTTTATAATACATAAATTTAATACTTTCCATTTTATGATAACATCCTTTGAGGAAGTGTGGACTACCACCCCCATAAAGTGGTGTGACTCGTTCACACGATACATGGAATGTATAAATAAATGGTTATAATTAAACATAAGTTAAATAAAAAACATAAATAATATATTAATTACATAATTATATTTCATCAAATAATATATATATATATATATATATATCATCTCCTTTTTTACCCTTTCACACACTTTAAAAGAGATAATGTCGTTCGTGGACCTGTGGACTACCGCCTCCTCGACATGATGTGATTAATTTTACATAAAATAATAAAATATATTAGTATATATGATTAAAAAATATTTCATTTTTTATATAATTACCATTCTTTAAAAATTTTAGTTACTTACCTTATTTCCACAACGATTATTTAAAAATGGGAATGTTACTCATGAGTACGTACGACCTACCATCTCTATGATTGCAACGTTGGATAATTTTCGTAACCATAATTAATTATTGATTTTAAAAGTATAATTTATGTAAAAATATGATAATTATTTCATATTTATTATTCTATAGATTTTATATAATGACTCTTTTGACCATAGTTGACCAGTAATAGTTGTTTTGACACATAAACTGAATTTAATAAAAAACACCTAACGTAAACTTAATTGTTTAAGTAGTGTAAAAAACATGGTAATAATTGAATAAAATTTAATTATAAACATTAAAAATGTTTTTAATAAATTATAAAATTAACATAAATTTATTATAAAGGAATTTAGAGGGTGTTCACCCGAAAGGAAACACAAGGTAAGCAAATTTGATATCACTTTTAATTTCTATGAGATACATGTTATGTTCACCACCATTTATTTTTGTGTGGTGTATGTAAATTCATGATTGTATTCCATTTATAATATAATTAAATTTAATGGTATTAACATATCCATTTTATGATCCTTCTTTCATTGTTTTTAATATTGAAAAGTTACCAAATCGGTAAAATGTTTTGTCTCAATTTTACTTCTTTGAACTCATGTTTTATTATGAACCTAAACTCCTTCGAAAGGTTTATATATTTACATTTTACATGATATATCATGAATCTAAATATTTTCATGATATTCTATTCATCATGTAATTTCCCTTTCTTACATGGAGAGTATGATCCTAGTTACCGAGTTATAAGATTCTATTGAGGAAATATCATCAATTTTTCAATATTGTTTAAGTTTATGATTTCATTGATGAAATATTATGATATATATTTAAAGAAAACTCATGAGTTTCATTATACACTACTATTTCATGATATAATCTTGTTTTGGTACCATTTTATACTCTTTGGTACATAAGATAATTAAGAAAGTAAATCTAAGAAAGCCCATCTTCACCCTCTCTTTAGATGAAAATATATTAAAAACCATGTTTCCCAGGAAGGGTTTATAAGAATATTATTCCATTACCCTATTATATTTAAAATACAATTTTATCCTTTTGTCTTTTACCAATTTCTTAGAAGGAATCTTCTTTTATCTTTATAAACGAGGCATTTTCTACCCTTTTACTATATAAAAGGAATTTTATTTTTACGTCGTATGTCATGTACGAATTTATCCGCTATCTTTTCTTTGAAGCATCCTTATCACGATAAAAAGGTTTATCTTTTAAATATATTTAAAAGGGATTTTCAATGAAAATTATTTTCAAAAAGTTTTTCAAAATAAAATGATATTTTCCTCAAGAATATTTTTAAAATGTATTATTTTATTTCTTCAATGACAACAACCCTCTATTTTACTCCACTCATGATTTTTTGTATTGATATAATCCATATTATTCCTCTAGATAGTTTATGATTGATTCAATCAATGATAATATTTAAATTGAATTCCTTGATTCATTCTTAAAATCCCCTTAAAATTTTCAATTTCATATAATCATTAAGCATTGAATTTATCTTAATTATCTATATCATTTATCATGGATATTACTATTTCCTAAACCATATAACATTTTAAAAATGATGTTTACTTTGAAATTTAATTGATTAAATGAGGTATTATTGATAAATCCATATTCTTATTCAATATGGATATTTGATACAGATTATTATTTATTTTATTATTCAATATAACGGAATGATTTGGACATGTAATACATGGTTTGGGGACCATCTAAGAAATACCAATGGATTTGGGACTGGTGAATGAAATTCCCTCAATGAATTGGTAGTCTTATTGGAAAAAATAGTTGGTTACACTCCTTAGATGTGTTTTTACCCGATAACTAAACTGTCTTGTGAATGGTCTTGACGGTAATGGTTTCATGTACCTAGGAAACATGTGATCCAATAATTAAGCATTTCATTCATATTAATTTTAGTTATTATTCATCCATGAGATTTTTTATTGACATATCTATGGATACATTTCATTTTAGTTCATTGATTAATGATATGTGTTTTAGTTTCATACCTTACCATATTTATTTTTCCTTATCTAGTTATTTCTTGCATTTCATGTTATTTACCTTTATATATTGAGTATTCTCATTGATTCATTATTTATTATTCTATATTTTGACCTTTATAAGCATTTGAGCTTGAACTTATTATGTTTCTTTCCCTGGGAATCCATGAAGCATACTATTAAATATATGAAGGAATATACTTGATGGATTAGAGTTATACCATTATAAGAAAAAATATATGTTGTAATTAGTGTATCAATTTGTAATACAATGCTCATTTATGTATCTGGTTTTCCAAGACTACTAAACTGATCGGTCCTTCGGGGCTTAATTCCTTGTAATCATGCTAATGTAATTGATAGTAGGCACCAGTTCTGGGCTATTAGGGGCTTGATTTCTATAGTTGGTATCAAAGAAAGTTTAGTATCAACCTTGGGAACTAGAGTTAGAAAAAAGTAGGTTAGAGAACAAAACCCTAAGATAGAATTTTAGGATAAGTATAGATAAAAACCCTATTTTTTTTAATGTATAGATTATGTGGGTCTTCCTAGAAATTCATTCCTATCTGGATACTACAAGTGGACATGGTTTTGGCATAGATATACCTTGGAGCAAGCTCTGAAAAGGTGTTCCAGGCCAGACTTAGGGTAACCTGGTACATGACAATGGGCCTTATTGCGCACCTAATTTGACACTTTCGGGGGATATGCTTAGGATAATCCATGATTTATTTACAAACAAGTATAAAAAATTTTAAAGGATCTTGAAAATGAACAATCAAGGTTAAACTTAAGGTGTTTTAAATTTAAAAATAAGGTTTCATGATTTAGATATATTACAGATAATTATACACTTTTCTCACCATGACTATTGTTGCCCACACCATTCTCTCTGGTTTTAGTCAATGGATGGAACCTGAAGGATTCAAGTTAACATCGAACATGAAGGGAACAGTTGTGAAAATGAGCAACCCAATTATGTGTTTATAAAAGTTAAGGATATAATGTTTATATCAAATCCGTTTTCTTGAAATATGATTAACAATATATACCTTTACCAACTCCCAAGCACACCAAATAAGAGAAGGATAGCGGATAATAAGAGCTCGAGTGGTAGAGACTGTGAGAAAAGAAGAACAGAATTTTGACATGTGAGAATTGTGGAAAGAGACACCCAGGAAAGTGTCACAATGGAACATGTAAGTTATATATGTGTTGCAAATAAGGACACAAATCAAAGTATTGACGAAGAAAAAAGAAGATTATGATGGAAGTAAATGAATCTCATCCTAAGAAATCCTTTATAGTTCTTTTTCATAAATGTGGGGAACTTGTACATTACCTAAGTCAATTCCCTCTCTGAGAGGATAAAATATTGACCATTTAAGGGTCTATTTGGAAATAAGTGGACAAATTATTTATGTATTGAGGTTGTATTGAAAACCTTAGTTAAAATTCTATTTAGCAATTAACCTAATTTCAAGTATGTCCATCATATATATTTTGTAAATTATATTAATATGGTTTTATAAATGGAAAAACTATAATTTGGGTGAAAACCAATCAAATATGGTAATAGATCATATCTTTAACCCATGACCAAAGGATGATAAGGGCTTCACGCTAACCATTGACCTACATAATGTCCTTGTTAATTTTCATTGTTTTTTGTTAAAAAATTTAATGAATAAATATTAATGATGAACTCGTAGTAAAACTTTTTAGGATTAGAAATTAATATATTAACCATATTTATTTTGGGAGATAGTTAAGGAAAAATAGTATGAATTGTCACTCTTTTATAGGACTTACAATCCTTCAAAATTTTCTTTTCGTGCTTCAAGAATAAAAAAATTAATTGTTAGTAATTGATTTTTTGGGAGTAAAGGGATTAATTATAATTTGATCGAGGGAAAACCAAAATTTTGGAATTTTCATATGATATTGAAATATATCATGTAAAAACATTTTATTATATTCTTTTCCAGTAAAATAATACCCAACATTAGTTAAATGACTTATAAATAAAATGTTTTCCTAATACCTAAATTTCTATTGAACCGATGGCCTTCTAAATCATCAAAGATTTATGGATTTGAGGCCCTCAACTTTCCATTGATCATTCAATTATTTGAGATTGATGATCTCAATACCTATAATATTTACATTTTTCCTCCAATCGCATATATCTACTTTATACTAATGTTATCCTACTTAGAGACCTAGTTACATGGTATTCCCTGTGACCTTTATACTTTCCATTCTCTCTTTTATAAAGGATTAATTAAGAACCCTTATCACAATGTGGGATTTTAAACATAGGAAGTATCAAAAAATATATCACCATGATCAAGTTAAAATTGTGAGGATTCAATTTAAATAAGGTAAGGAGAATGTGACACCTTGAAAAACTAATGTAAAAATTGTGTATTCGATAGCGTGTATAACACAAAATAGAAAGTGCGCAAGGTAATACAATATACAGATAATTTATAATATAATTACTATTTAAAATAGATTCAATATATTTCAATACACGTGACACCGATTTAGAATTCATTACACACAAGAGCAACCTTCCTTGATAGCTTGAGTTACATGTAAGAGAGGACTTCCTTGATAGTTTTCATTACACACAAGACTAAGTTTCACCAAATAACAATTTATTATTAAAATATTATTATTTAATATAATATTATATAACCTAGCCATTATGTTATTAGTTATGGATATTATTAACTAACATATGAAAATACATGGTTTATAATAATATAAGATTAATTAATGTGTTAAAATTAATGTAGGAACTAATTGTATATAAACTGAATGTTTTTATATAAAACTGTTTTCTTGCTCAATAAGCTATTTTATCCTAATAAATTAATATAAATATAGTTAGATAATTATTCTAATGAAAAATATATGTTATATATGCAACCAATTTTTTTATATTCATCTATTAGGTTTGATACACATAAGATAAGAACAAACCCAATTTTACACATAAAAACCTATATTTTTGTAAAGGAAATTTTACTATCTTTTAATTGAGAATATGTTTTAAATCTAAATTTTGATACTTTATTTGATTTAATATCTCAAAATAATCTTAATGTTTATAATATAAGTAAAAAATATATCTTAGGCTGATATTTTGGCAATTTTCTATAAAGATTCAATTTTTAATGAATAACTAAAAATACTGAATTTTAGTTTAAAATTGATTTTTAATATAATTTATTTATAAGGTTAGATTATAATTAATTTTTTTTTAAGTTTAATTAGATATTAGTTTTGTAAATTAATCCAATTTTGGTCATTGTATTCAATTTTACATTGCAATTGAATATAAAAACATAGCCAACTTTCAAAGGTTTTTACTTCAAAAACCAGTACTGTCGTCCCATCTACAAGATTAATTTTAATTTAATTTTGGCCAATTCTATGATTGTAAATTGGAAAAATGGATTACATATTTTGAATAATAAAAATTTATAATATATAATATTATGAACTTTTTTTACCAAAAATATTAGTGGAAGTGATTAAAATTAATTATACTTATTGAGGCAAATTTATGCTTAATAAAGGACTAAACCATTAATTTAAGTGCCCAAATGACCTATCCACTTGTCCAAAACCCATTTTATGGACATATAACGTCCATTATCCTTATATTATTGAGTTTTATTGTTTTTATGTCTTTTTTAGTTAAGAACATGTGAACACCTAACTTGTTTCCAAAAATTCCAAGTGAGTCCTTTTCCTTCCATAAAAAAGGCCACCACCTATCCCCATTCCCCACACCTCTCAAACCACTAAAGCTTAGACAAGATCATACCAAATATATTCCCAAAAACCCTAACCTCAACCTTTAATCCTACCTTAGGGAATAAATCCTCCCAAGGAATCCTTTTGGTATAAACCAAAAGAAGTTTCCCAATTAAGAGTTAACACCTTATCTCATGTTTTTTAGTTTCATTTCCATTATCCCCTCCCTATACACTAATTATTCAATGATTACATAAAAAACAGTATCTTAAATACACTATGATGTTTTTATAAAAAAAAATTTACCTAAAATTACACACAAATCTATCTAATGGGCAGCGAATATACTGTTTCTATGTACGGTGAAATACTGCCTCATGAAACGATGATTGTTCAATTTTCCCCTACCACCTCTCATGGTGGAGATTATGTAGGTAAATCTATTTCAATATGTTATATATGATATTTAATATTTATTTATTCTAATTTAATTTTATAATACATACATTTAATACTTTCCATTTTAGGATAACATCGTTTGAGGAAGTGTAGACTACTACCCCCCTCAAAGTGATGTGATTCATTCACATGATACATGGAATGTATAAATGAACGGTTATAATTAAAAATAAGATACATACACAACATAAATAACATATTAATGAAATAAATGTCTTTCTTGAAATATAATATATTTTTATCATTTCATCCAAAGTATAACTTTCGAAAATCCAAAAAAAATACTCAAACAAGTGTAGTGAAAGTAAGGGATTGTTTCATAGGGAGAGGGAGTTATTGTGTTTTGTTTTTTTTTCTTTTTTGGGATTAATTTGGTGAAGTTTTTTAAAATTTAGAGTCTATTTTTTGATGTTTTAATGAAATAATAATGAAATATTCAATTTCTGGATAAATTAATTTTAAAGATAAATAAAAACAAAAAAAATTGATTCTTGATGAGAAATGAGAAGAATGCATAGGGGATGTGGATTTTTTAAAGTTATAATTAAATAAATTTTATTATTAGGTTATGTTTTTCATGATAACTCAAATCCTTGGGTTATGAATTTAATATAACCCCCTTGGTCTGATGGGTTTTTTTTTAAATCAATAGAAACTAATTCCTTGGTTTGGACTTTGATTTCTATTAATTTTCTTAATTGTAAACCTTTAGAGATGATAAGCACATCCAATGTCCATTGATGTTATTAATATTAATTCCTCAGAATATCCCTATAAATTAAATTCTTGGTTTGATACAATATTTCTGTAGATATTTCGAAAGGATTGTTAATGAATTATGAGGGAAGAATGAATAACACGAGTATAATATAATAGTTGAAAAAATACAACCCCTAATTTTCCAAAACCCCAAAAATAGGGGATTTAGCTACTCATGTAGTAGCTAGTAACTAAACTACTTGTGATACCTAAATTAACCATCAAAAAGCTCCAGAGTGAAGATCGTTGGGAAGGTATCATGGAAGCACTTTCTCTCTTCTCTTCTCTCATTCTCTTTATTCTTGGGTGTCTCCAGCATTTCCCCCTTGGTATATCTTGGAGTGAGTCCATCCTCAACTTGGAGGGACATCCCTCCTATTTATAGTTTTTAGTAATACACGGTGTGTACCAGAGAGTACAAAATGTGTACCTAGTCAATCCATTTTGGCCCTCTTTTCTCTATCGGTGGGTGAGCTACCATGCCACCCTTAACTTGGAACATGGTTCCGCCTGGTAGTTTGAGGTACATGATGTGTAGTGCTTCCATACACGACGTATATCATCAATCATCGACCACCAACTACTTATATATGGGATGACATGGAATGTATATGGGAATCACATGGCGTGTAAGCTCTAGCCGACAATATGGGTGTGTATCCAGTCCTACCGATCTATTTTGTGCTGATAATACACAACATATGTAATAAGTACACATCGTTTATATTTGATTTTTTTTTCTTTCCTTTACCGATTTGTGAATTTGGATGGAAAACACCTGAAAATAATCATAATCACCAATATAAATAAATTGATCCAAAAAAATGATTGATATTTGGTGAAAAAAAAGTTTTTATGCTCATTAAAATATATAGAGAAGTATACACAAATCAGGCACATCAAACTCCACCACACTTAGTCATTTGATTGTCCTCAAGAAAAATCTCAACATCAAATCAATATAATCCATACTCTAAAAAGGGAAGTTTTCAACTAATTATAACTGTAAATACTATATCCATAACAGAAGATTTTAAAAGATAAAAAACATATTTTAATTCCAGATATATTATAATCATTCTTTATATATAATTCAATTAAAAATTTTCATCCTCTTTCATCCATGTTATTTAACTTTCCATAAATAAACATGCCACTTGATGATTTACCTTGCCAAAACGTACCACACTCATCACTCAATATTATTTAATTATAGTTATTCTCAATCTTATGTATATGCACTCTATCCATAGGCTTCAAGTGTTCTCATTACCCACTTCGGAAGTCAAATCACAAAAAGTATGAGGTCTTTAAATAAGGTCCAAATGTTTCTGAGGCTAAGGGTTGGTAGGTAATGATGAAAAATAATCTTAGAGGATTAAAAATGAGGCTTAATTATTAAAAAACAATGCATGATATTCAATATTAAGCTTAATTAAAATGCATCCCCAATCAAGATCTCTCAAAGGGTATCACCACCATGATATTCCCTTGCCAATATGGGCTCATAAACCATGAATTAATTTGGTCCCTTCTTTTTTTATAGGGAGCACTAAGAATAGAATAAATAGTGGTTTTGGAAACCCTTCTGTCCAAATGAACAAGTGATAAACTCCCCCACACTAAAATGAATGGTTGATCTAAAATATACTGTGAATGGAAAAAAGATCCCTCTCTAAATATCATGTGAATAATCATGAACAATTATGAAATAATTAGGGTAGTAAGGGAAAATAGGCTTGTAATGTAGCTTTCTATCAAGGCAGTTCATGGTTTCTAAGGGTTTTACAAAGATCAGATGTAGGGTATGTCTCAAGTTTAAAGGGGCTAAAAAATAATCAAATGTCTCAATCATTTTAATGTGATTCAAAAATATTCATGTTTTGAATAGAAAAACAAGAAAGATTTATAGTTATACATATCCCAATAATCTCTCAAGAAAGAGGGTATATGAAAGAATATGTCAAAAAGGTTTAGAATACCTCTTAAAAATGAGTAAAAATAAAGGGTTAATCAAGACATGACATGAGTACAAATGATCAGTCTAATAAATGTAAATGTCTAAGTCTTGAAATCCAGAATCAAAATATATCATAAATCATTTAAAAATACTTTGATTATTTAAATTAGTATGTAATTTATAAAATTACCTTTTATGTCTTTATTATTTATAATTATAATTAATCATAAATTTTCCATAGTTTAAAATATGTCAACTATTAATGATGTCTCCTAAATCAGTTCAAGCAAAAGACTAGTATAGTCAGAGATCCTCTCCCACACTTAATATAGAACATGGCCACCCCAAGTTCAATATCAATTAAGATGAGAGAATGTGGGAAAAATCAGGTGAAAGATGAGGGGAAGTAGGGAAAGAAGTAAATCCAAAGGAGAAAGGAAAAAAGAAACACTGAAAAATACTCCCCTCATGGTGAATCAAAAAATAGGATAATTAGTCGAAATAGAGATGCCCAAGTAACCCCATAGGAACTATGATAGTTGAGGGAAGGGAAAAATTAATTTGTAGATACATACATCATCACATCCCAAGAATATAACAGAAAAGATATATATAATGTAAATAAATGTGACAAAAACCAGTCACTGGGTCGCCTCAGAAGAGGAATCATCGACAACAGTGGAAAGTGCCAAAGGAGAAGCATCCGCAATGGATATCGGAGGCACAAGCTCAACACTCTGAGTGGTAGGCACAGCAGAAACCACCGGATCAATAGTAGAGGTAGTAGCAGGGCCAGTAGTAGATAGAAAAACTGAATCCATGGCCAAAGCTGTCAACGGTGGTTATGCGGAAGATGGTGGAGGAGCGTATGGAGGTACTAGTGCAGAGGCTGGGGGTAATGAAAGGCCATGGTGATGAAGAAGAATCCCCAACATATGCTCAAGCCACCCATGTGTCTGTTCCATAGCATCCTAGTGACACTACATCTTGGCCAGGCATAGGGTGGTGGGGAGATCAGCTGAAGGTGCGGGTGGACGTGAGGAGGTGGAAGGCACAGGAGAATAGGTAATGAAGGAAGAATAAGGAATGATAGAAAAAATGGTTGGGTGGTGAGGTAACATCCATGGGTGGATGGGGTGGGTCTGGGTCAACAACACCAGCAGGAGCAGCTGGGTCATCTCTCACCCTTACAAGAGCAACGACATCCTACACAATCCCATAACTGTCCCATTGTCGCTCGACCATCCTCATGAGAATAATCATGATAAAGTAAATATATTGAGGAGAGACTAAGGGGTCATGAGGGAGAGAGGTCTCAAAGACAACAAAATTGTGTGCTAGGAGGGTGGCATAGAAACCGCCGTTTAGGATTCCCTGATAGTTGTGAATCATAGAATAGAAGAATGTGGTGGAAAGATAGGGGAGGTCAGGGTAGTCGTGCCAGAAAATACAAGTAAGGAGCTCCATGCCTTGGCTAGACATGACAACCATATCCTCATGGTGAGGAAAACGAATGGCACTAAAGCACCTATGGAGGAAACAAAGGTGAGAAGAAATGATGAGTGTGCTCTTTTGCGATGTGGGCATGTACCTGTGGTTAGGCTCAGCAAGCTCCTACCACATGGAAATGAGGTCAGAGTGCTCAGGATGGGTTAGGGTAGAGACAAGAGGTCGAGTGGCAGGATGGGAGTAGAAGCCACACCCTTGGTGAATATCAGCCATGGTAAGGTAAAAGGGTTTCCCCCTAGATGAAAGAAAACTGAGCTGGAATTATCGATGGGCTTCTGATAGTAGACAGGCCCATCGAACTCAAAGGTTTCCATGAACTCCAAAAATAAATCCCAGTAAATAGGAGTGCTGACCTATAATGCCTCAAGAAGATGTGTATGTACCAGGAGCTCCTAAATCTTCTCCCAAATGCCCAAACAATGGGGAACACTGACTTCCAGGAACCAATCACTCAACAGGATTGTGCTGCGGGAGAATCATCGCAATAATTATACCATAGGATAACCCATAGGAAAGTTCATACATAGATGTGGCTGAGGGCGGGTAGCAGCCGATGTAGGCGGTGGTGGAACTGCGGGTGCCAGAGCATATGGTCCTGCCGCAGTGGTAGGATTTGGAGCAGTGGATACCTAAGCTGGCTCAGTGGTCTGGCCAGTAGAGGGTGGAGGTACTATGTAGTCTGGGGTACTACTGGCATGGAGGGTAGCTCAGAGGGGATGGATCTGGAATAGGGAGTTGCAACATCAGACCTCTCAGTCACTGTAGAAGGTAGAGAAGCAACGGGGGTAGGGAGTGGTGCTATGGAGGGAGGCGACATCAAAAGAGGAGGTTGAGCAGCGAATGTTGGGGGCTGTAACATCGGGAAATTCAAATTTGTTCGCTCGGAATATTGAATATGAATCTGACAATGAGGGGGGCGCTTGCCCTCAGCAGTGGAAATGGGTCGCTTCCCAGTCGTGGGATCGTCACCTACCATAGCTAAAGAAAATAAAAAAAATAAAAAAAGAAAGAAGAAGAAAGAAAAAAAAGTGATAAAATAGAAAATGAATTAGAACACAGCATGTAGATCCATGGTACACAGTGTGTAGTGGGATCTATGTAAGAGCCTGTGTACTCTAGATAGACATGCTGTGAGAGAATGTGTTAGTTAAAACCAATACACGGTGTGTAGAAAAGTGTACACGTCGTGTTCACAACATGGAGTGGTGCCCATGTGGGTGGCCAAACACAGCTCGACTAGGGTAACGAATATGGATTTTGACATGTCTTGTAGAAGGGTTACACACCATGTGTGTAAACATGGTGTGAAAGGCGTGTGCGCTGTCCACACGGATTCCTCTGAAAGGATGAAGGACACAGTGTGCACCGAAGATACACGCCGTGTGTGGTGACATGGGATGTGGTAATGTCCCAAAGGACGTGATTTGGTCCAAAAGTCCAGGGGAGGCACGGTACATGGCCTGTACCGAATATACATTCCATGTATATTTCAAATGGAGAAACTATTTCGTGTGTGTTTATGTACAGGATATACATGGAATGAGTTCTTTGGGAACCCCATGTACTATGAGGGATCCTGAACGGTTTCTCAATCCGAAATTGACCTAAACTCGATGTGAAATTTGAATTAAAGAGTGTATAATGGTGTATCTGGTGTGAGGATCAAAATGCGGAAACAATCATGCCTTAAAACACCAAAAAATGGCAGATTGGGTGTGGGGATGGAAGACAACTTTTGGTAGAAGAAAATGAGGAGGTTGGGGGGTCGTGTGACATGGATTGAGGCCGGGTAGGACCCTAGCCTTTATAGGTGAAGGACACGACATGTATCATGGTGTACATGTCGTGTATGGTGTTTTTTTAAATATAAATAGTATAATATAATTATTATAGTAAACTGTATAATAATCAATGTTAATAAAAAATAAATATATATATACACATATATATATATGTATATTATTTAGTACAAATAAATCTATACACGCAATGTATATAGAAAATACATGGCGTGTGTCCTAGAATATGAAAAAGAGAACTACGGCCTTTGGTCTGGTTCTTGGGGCGCGATTCGAACTAGCGATCATCCGTTCTGAATGAAAAACCTCAACCACCGGAGCGACGGTTGTAGTGCATCCCATTTTTAGTTACTTTTAATAATTCAAGTAGAGGTACTGTTCTACATGGTATGAAGAAAATGCACAGCGTGTGGTTTTAATTTTAATAAAAGGGATGAAGTAGGGTGATTAGCCGAGTTCAAACCTGGGTATTTTGAATCCAGGGCCGAGACTCTGCAAATATGCTGCATGTATTTTTTTCAATATTATTTGAAAAATTAATGAAAAAATGGCTCACAAGATGTATATAAAAATTCACATTGTGTGGTTTTATTAAAATTAAAAATAATGGAATTGGTCCGGTTGTCAGAATTCAAACCGGGTCTTTTGGAACCGGTTTACAACCCTAGCCAATCGGTCTGCCCCATCATGGGTTTTATTTTATATATAAAAAACTTGTATTTTATTTAAAAAAAGTACCACACTTTCTATTTAAATAAATAAAGGTTTAAAAAGGATGAAACTCATGCTAAAGGTAGGTATGGAGGGATTTGAACCTGTGACAGCTCATATATATTCCAGTGACCTTACTATCGGCACCAGCATTATAACTATTTATGTGCTTGATTAATATATACTAATACTACTAGGGATATGATAATATACATAAAAAAGAAAAGTCCATGCCGTGTGTATAGTGGTACACGACGTGTAGCCTATGGGTTGCCTCTCTAGAAGATCCTTTGTTTTACGTCGTTGTCTCGACCTTACCTAAGTGATTTTCTACCCGAATTGTATGGTAGAAGAGGGTTGTAGGGATATCAAAATTGAGTGTACAATTGGTGATACCGTGGCCCGCTTGAGAATATCTATGAAAATTTCACATTTCACATAATGAACGCCTTGTACTATGATTAATTATAACTCTTATGGTTCATAAGTAGGATGGATGTTGTTGATGAATGATTCATTAGTGATAGAACAACATTCCATGTATTTTTTAACATGGCCCAAGTGATCGTTCAAAGTGGTCAATGCATAAAATTCCTCGTGTTCCATCAATGATACCTGCTTAACTGCTTTGAGGACATTGTAAGATACCTTTTCATCTCCCACTCAGAAGATCAATTTTCCTTGATGAACATTAATAAATGATTTCCCAGTATCCAAAAGGGTCTTCCAAAAATGAGAGGTGCCTCTTGATCTTATTCCATGTCAAGGATGATAAAATCTGTAGGAAGAATCAACCTTCCCACTTTCACAAGCACATTCTCGAGTAGCCCTTTGGGATATTTAATGGATCGATCTATGAGTTGTAGTTCCACTCGAGTAGGTTGTAAATAATTCAGCCCCAGCTTATTAAAGACTCCATAGGTATTAATATTGACACTATCCCCTAATTCAAAAATGGATTTCCCAAACTCACATGATCCAATAGTGCAAGGAAATGTAAAACTACCTGGATCTTAGAGTTTTCAAGGAAGGGATTGTTGGAACACTTCTAAACATTAATTAGTGAGAGTAATTGTTCCCAAATCCCCCATCATCCTTTTATTTTAGAGGATATATTTCATGAATTTCACATTTGTTGGCATTTGAGTTAATTCCAATGGAAACGGGATGTTGATAGAAAGATTCCATAATACCTCCATGAATTTCTCAAACTGATGATACAGTATTTATTACTACATTCATGTAGGAAATGGTAGGGGGTTCATAGGGTTTTACCACTTATTTTCCTTTACCATGTACAACCTCATTTTCTTTTGATAGTTCTTGGATTGAGGTGGACTCCTCAAAATTGGAATCTTTATCCAATTTGGATGTAGAGTGAGTTGGATTTTTGGCCTCACAATGATTTTCAGTTATTTTCTAGGGTAGCTTCTTCCCACTTCATAATATGAAAACATTAGCCTACACCCATGGGTTCTTCTCAGTATTACCTAGTAATGTACCTAGTTTCATTGAAGAGAGTTTATCGGAAAGTTTTCTAATATGATTCTCAGGGATCCGAATAGAGGCCTCCTGATTTTGAAATCTTGTTTTAATAGTTTTTATAAATTTTGACATCATCTCCTCTAGATTTGATGGGGGTTATTACTGAGTTTGTTGTGCAGCCGGTTGAGGTTGTATCTGCCTCGGTTGTTGTACAAGACAAGGTTTTTGATAACTTTGTTGTTAGAAAGATCCATGCTACTGTTTTCTAGGATATGGATTTGGTTATTGTTGTTGACCATAACCGGTTGGCCTATTGGGGTGGGTTTGAGAAGTTTGTTGTTGTTTCCCCCAGCCCGTATTTGAGTTATCTTTCCATGATGAGTTTTGGTACTGAGGGTACATATTTTTCCTTCTGTTATGTGAAATAAAATTTATGTCACTTGTCTAAGTATAGGAAGTTATCCCCGGTCATTCACCCATGATGTGATTCTCACCTCATTCACTACATGTCAGGTGATTTTCCACTTGAACATGAGATGTGTTTTATAGATTTAATGCATCAATCATCTTGGAAACTGCATTGAGTTGAGTGGAAAGAATCATAGTGGCATCAATGTTGTGCATTCCTCTATTCTGAGTTCTCCACTCTGAGTTCCATTGGAATCTATTTGTAGACATGTCTTCGATCAATTCGAAGAGTTATTATAGTGATTTCCTCATTACTGTTCCTCCAGTATCTATATCAACCACAGATTTGGAGTTTTTTGTGAGACCACCATAGAATTTTTGGACTTACATACATAATGGAAGTCCATGATTAGGGAACTTCCTTAGACACTATTTTAAACCCTCCCTTGATTCATACAAGGATTCTGAATCATTCTGCTGAAAATTGTGAATTTCATCCTCAATGTCACCGTCTTGGAGGGTGGAAAATATTTTGATAAGAATGCTAGGGCCAAAGCCTCCCTGGAGAGGATGGGTCATTGATGTAGTCCTTTGATATAGTCCTTTGATTTATCCCTTAAATATAAGGGGAATAATTAAAGGCGAATAAAATCCTTAGACACCCCATGGTAGCCAAAGGTGTCACAAATCTCCAAAAAATTGGTGAGATGAGCGTTGGGGTCTTCACTGGGTAGTCCTCCAAATTGCACTGTATTTTGGTTTAGTTGCATGATGTAAGGCTTAATCTCGAAATGCTGGGATTGCCCCAGTGGTCTGACAATTCACATGTCTTTCCCTTAGATAGAAGGAAGATCATACTCCATAAGGGTGCGGCGTGGGGGCAGTTGCTCTCGGTGAGGTGGGGGCACAAAATTGCTGCTCAGGAGAAAAATAAGGCACCTGACCTGGCTCTTGGTATGGAAACTGCTTGGGTGAAAACTTCTGGGGTTGCTATGGGCCATACCCTAGAACAAATTAAGCTTGTTGTCTTTGTTCATTTCATGGGTTGAACTCTATTATGTTTTCCAGTGGAAGTCATATCTGCTCATTTTATGCTGTTATTTGTTGGTTTCAGTTGTCATCTGGGACAAATGGCTATCCAACTCCTTGGACAATAGTTTTATCTCCTTCTTCTATGTTTTTCATGGGGGGTTTCTGGTTGTTCTCATCCATAAGTGCACTTCGTTGCGGCAAGATCATTCCTTCGATCTCCAGATCAAGTGAAAGGATGTTCGTTGATTTAGTGCTCTTGGAAAGCGTGATTCGACCACCCATTAACTTTTGAACATGAAAAAATCAAAAAAAAACCAAGTGTTAAAGAGGAAAAATAAAATAATGAAAAACAAAAATAATATTAAGAACAAATTTTTTAGAGTTTATGATTTTTATTTTCACTTTAATTAGTACAAACTGATTAAGAAAACCATTGTTAACTTTCACAGTCCCCGACAATGGTGCAAAAATTTGGTATCATTTCAGCCGAAGTATTACTTTTGAGAATACAAATTAAAATAACCAAAAAGTATAGTGAAATTAAGGGATCGATCCATAGGGATAAAAAGTTATTGTGTTTTTTTCTAGTTTGTGATTAATTTAGTGAAGTTTACTGAAATTTAGAGTGGATTGTTTTGATGTTTCAATGAAATAATAATTAAACTTTCAATTTCTTGATAAAATAATTTTAAAGATAGAGAAAAACACAAAAAGATGATTCTTGATGAGAAATGATAAGAACATGTAGGGGATGTGGATTCTTTAAGGTTATTTTTAAATCAATTTTCTTATTATGTTGTGTTGTTTATGATAACTCAAATCTCTGGGTTATGAATGTAACAAAACCCCCTTTGTCTGGAATTTGATTTATCTTAATTTTATTAATTGCATCCCTTTTTAGATGATCAACACATCCAATGATCATGGATGTTCTTAATTATAATTCCTCATAATATACCTAGAAATCCTATTCTTGGTCTAATACAAGATTTCTAGTGATGTTCTGAAAGGATTATTAAGGAATTATGAGAGAAGAATGAATAACATGAGTATAATGTAGAAATTGATCAAATACAACCATTAATCATCCATAGACCCAACACATAGGGGATTTAGCTACTCATGGAGTAGGTAGTAACTAAACTACTTGTGTCGGGACTTTCCGAAGGGTCCGGTCAGGTTAGAAACCTTCGGTCGGGGGAGTAGTCACGTTGGACATCACAGGCATTTCTAGACACTGGAACACTGACATGTCTGGGTTTCTTCCCCTTATGATAGGGATTCTCGAGGGCACAGAAGCTCGAGGAATCCCACGTTGAATGTGGGGAATCATATTCCATAGGCATGTATCTGAGGTTTTCCATAGCTTCCCATGTTTATCATAGGGTATGCCGCGAGTTTGACGTCTCGAGGAGACAGATCGAACTGATCAGAACACTGACTAGAGTGGATCAGATGAGTGTATCCCCTAGAGGGTACACTGATATAAGGGGGGTGAGCTGTCATGACCTCACTGGGATGTGGCGGCCCAGGTAAGAATCAAGATGAATGATGGAGTGTTTGAATGAAGTGGATGGTGAATGGGATGGAACCTCCATGAGGATGATGATAATGTTGGGCTTGAGTCTCGAGGAGACTTCCTACGTATCCCCGTGACAGGGAATCAAAGTCTACGTAGTTCGGTAGCACTACCACAAAATTGGGCAAGGCATGCTCCTGACTTTATCAGCGCTAAAAAAAGCGCTGCTAAAGGGATTATTTATGAGCGCTAAAAAAGCGTTGATAAAGGTTGTATTTATCAGCGCTTTTCATTTTAGCGCTGATAAATACACCCTTTATCAGTGCTTTTTACTAGCGCTAATAAAGGCTCACGCGGGATTGTTAAAAACCCTTGGGTCCTCTTACTCCTCCCCGCACCCTGTCAAGCTCTCGCGGAAGCCCTCCTCTGCGCCACTGCCACCGCTGCCGCCTCCTCCTCCTCCTCCACCGCGGTCGCCGCCGCCTCCTCCTCCTCCTTCTCCTCCTCCGGCCACCGCCTCCTCCTCCTCCAGCCGCCTCCTCCTCCTCCTCCATCACGGCCTCATCCTCCTCCTCCTCCACTGCGGCCTCATCCTCCTCCTCCTCCATCAGCGCCTCCTCCTCCTCCTCCTCCTCCGCCTAGTCCGCGGCCTCTTCCTCATCCTACTCCACCGGCGCCTCCTCCTCCTCCTCCTCCTCTGCCTACTCCGTTGCCTCCTCCTCCACCGTGGCCTCCTCCTCCTCCTCCTCCGTTGCCTCTGCTGCCTCCATCCTACCTCCGTGCTCCCTCCGTTGCCTCTGGTGCCTCCGCTGTCGACGCCTCCTTCTCCTCCGCCACCGGGTCCTCCTCCTTAAGGTGATTCAAATTGAATTTTTATGAATTAATTATGTTTGCATTGTGGTGACCCCTTGCATCCTATCCCAAATTATGAATATTGATTTTTGGATTTTATGAGTGTTTTTATTGTGGATAATTGTTATGTTTGGATTGTGATCACATGATGTTATGTGTTATATTATATACTCATGATAATATGACATTACAACTTGAATGATTCACCTTGTATGTGTGTTAGCATGCATGGTGTTTATATGTTGTACATCAAAGAAGTGGACCATCATGAAATTAATATCCCTTAGTAGGGTACTACACTTGATATGTGATGATGAAGACAGAGAACCTAAGCATAGGGTGGAGGTATAACATATCCATGGTGTCATGTCATGGGAGTGCTTGAGGTACCCAGTATTTTCTAGGTCCCATTCACTATGAGATGCATAATTGTTTTCAATAACCACATGGATCTATCTCATACATAGAAAGAGGGTAATAAGGTCACTGATTTCCTGGATACTTAGGCCTCTCTAGGTAACATATGTACCATATTTAACATCATAGGATCCCTCCTCACAATCTTGTTAGTTTAGTTAAAGAATATTCCCTTGGGATAAACTAATTTATACCTCCTTTGATTGTTTTTATCCTTGTCCCCTTCTTGAAATAAAATATATCAATATTGTATGTGTTGAAATAAAGTTCAAGACTGAGTTATTTAAGCTATAACCTTGGGATTGTTGTGCCCCCCTCCACTACTCCCTCTTCTCCCCACATCATCCATGCCTTCCCTCCTCCCTCATCTCCCTCTCCTCTAACTAAACATCCTCCCATTCCTCCACCCATACTCACTTCCCTCCTAGCACCATGATTTGAACTAAGGGTAGGTGCCTTCCCCCATCCAAACACATAGCTTATGGATCGTGGCCTATTGCAGCTAAGCACTAGTCCTAAACTCTAACTCCACCATCTCCTTCTCCCTCTTCTTTTCCACCACCATTGGAAGATTCCATCTCGTTGGGTTTTGATTTTCCTTTTACATCCCACCACTCACAAGATGTGGTTCCACCTACCAATGTCCATCCCTATTTTCACTTTGAGGAAATGAAACACTATATGTGCTTGGACCATTTTCAATCCAAGTCAATTTTCACCAATAAATCCATGGATTTGGTCATAATACACAAGGTCCTCATCGATAAGGTTGTTATGGTAGCCCTTCGCATCAATGAAACACTCCCAAATTATTGATGTTCCTGAGGAGATGTTTTAGGAGCTATTTTTAGAGTTCCTTACAACTTTCAAGATAGAATTAATCTGTATCACCTTCAAAATAGGTGGTAGGGATTGGGATTTGACATTGGGTGAGTTCAGAGTTATCTTGGGGTTTATTATTCTGACTTTTCTACATCCACTACCTATGTTGCTTTGTGTCTTGATTTGAACAAGAAAAATACACTAAAGAGTTGGGTGTTGATCACTCATGATCCCACGAGCATCCATGATCCTCCCACATCCAAGAGCACCCAGATGAAGGGTTATTATCTGAGGATTAGTCATTGTTCCTTAGCTCATGCCTAGATAGCATGGGGAGACTCCCACATAACCATCACATAGACTAAGGTGCCCATTATGGCCACTTCCATGGGTGAACTTGTAGAAAACATATACTGCTTCTTACTTATGCATTTGGTCCCATGTGTTTCAATCAACTCTTTACACTTTTAATTTTGATGCACATGTTAGGATACCTATTGGCCTTACCCATGAGGTATTTCCTTGTACGGACACCCTATAGAGACCGCCCTATGAGATTGATCCACAAGTTGCACTGATTATCCTACTTCCTCACAAAAGGTATGGTTAACCCATGTCTATATTGGTGAACCCCACTAACACACTATAAAAAACTCCCAAGAACCACCCCTCATCAGGGGTGATCGAAGAGAGGAAGAGATTGGATGAATCCCAAGAATCACCCAAGATTTTCTATTAATGAGCACGCCCCCTACCATTTTTGAAGTATCTTGTTTTTTATCTAAATTATACTCATATTCCTTCTCCTATAACCTATATACTCATCCTATGGATTTAAAATAGGATGAATATAAATAAAGAATGGATGAATGCCAATTGGTTGACAAAAGAGTATGAAGAAGGCGTGAAAGAGTTTATCAAGTTTGCAAAAGATCATGCATGTGAATCTTCTCAAATCCTTTGTCCATGTTTACGCTGTTGTTATTCAAAACAAATTAGTCCAGATGAGTTGGAAGAACACTTGATCTGTCACGGAATAGATCGGAGTTATACATGTTGGAATAAACACGGGGAAACAATGAATGTGGGTAGTGACTGGGGTGACACTGTGTTTTATGGATCATCTGATATGATTAAAAACATGACCAATGAAGATGAACTTATGGAGTATTTGATTACAGATGTGAATGATGATGAAGATCATATTGAGGAAATGACAAGGACCTTCGAATATGAACTTCGTGATTGCCCAAAATTGTTTGAGAAGTTAAAAAGTTGTGCAAAGACGCCATTGTATGCTAGTTACACTAAATATATAGCATTGTCAGCCGTACTGAAGCTGTATAATTTGAAAGCAGACAACGGGTGGAGTGACGACAGTTTTACGAAACTACTTGCCCTCATGAATGACAGGCTCCCAGAAGACAATGAGCTCCCGAGCCGAACATACGATGCCAAACGAATGTTATGCTCTATGGGTATGATCTCTAAAATAATACACGCCTTCCCTAATGACTGTATACTGTTTCGTAAGGACCAAAAATCACTTAAAGAATGCCCAAAGTGTGGTGCTTCTCGATACAAGAAAGATGAATCCAGTCCTACTAAAGTTGTATGGTACTTTCCAATCATTCCAAGGTTTAGACGCCTATATGGAAGTGAGGAGACTGAAGAACAATTAACATGGCATGCAGATACAAGAATTAAATATGGGATACTACGTCACTCAGCAGACTCTCCTCAGTGGAAGAGAATCGATCATGAGTATCCTGAATTTTGAAACGAGTCGAGAAACCTTCGTCTTGCGTTATCTACAGATGGAGTGAATCCTTTGGGTTTTCAAAGAAACAGTCACAGTACATGGCTGGTTATGTTGATAAATTATAACTTACCACCGTGGTTATGCATGAAACGAAAATACATCATGTTATCTATGCTTATATCAGGACCAAAACAACCGGGTAATGATATTGATGTTTATTTAGATCCATTGATCAAAGATTTGAAATTATTGTGGGATTCAGGTGTTACATTGTATGATTCTTACAGAAAGGAAGATTTCACTTTGAGAGTCATGTTGTACGGGATGATAAATGACTTCCCTGCTTATGGAAATTTTTTAGGATATAGCATTAAAGGAACTCAAGGTTGTCCCATTTGAGAAGAAGGTACACAATCAATTAAGTTGAAACATTCATAGAAAACTGTGTTTCTAGGACATCGCAGATTTCTACCGCGACGAAATAAGTACCGTTCTTGGATGACATCATTCGATGGAAGTTCAGAAGAACGTACAACACCATCTCCACTAAAAGGCGATCAATTGTTTGAGAAACTTAAAAATGTGGACACTACTTTTGGTAAACAGGATTCGAAAAACCTTACGAAAATCGGTTGTAAAAAGAGATCAGTTTTTTTTTTGAATTACAATACTGGAATTGTTTGTATGTAAGAAATTTTCTTGATGTTATTCATGTAGAAAAAAATTTATTTGATAGTGTTATCGGCATGTTACTAAATACATCTGGAAAAACAAAATATGGAAATAAGGCTAGGTTGGACATGGTTGAGATGGGAATACGAGAAGAGTTAGCACCAGTGAAGGGTGAAAAACGAACATTTCTTCCTCCTGCTGCATACACTCTTTCCAGGCAGGAGAGATATCAGTTTTGAAAATTCTTGAATGATGTAAAGGTTCCAGAGGGGTATTCTTCAAATATCAGTAACCTTGTGTCAATGAGAGACTTGAAGTTAAAAGGTCGAAATCACATGACTGTCATGTTTTGATACAAAATCTCATTCCAATTGCTTTACGTTGCATTTTTCCCAAAAATGTCTGCCATACATTAACGAAACTGTGTTTCTTCTTCAAAGCTATATGAAGAAAATTTATAGACCCGACGAAATTGCTAGCTATGGAAAAAGAAATTGCCGTCATATTATGTGAATTAGAAATGTTCTTCCCGCCTTCATTTTTTGATATGATGGTTCATTTGATGGTCCACTTGGTGAGAGAGAGATTCGACTATGTGGTCCTGTACATTACAGATGGGTGTACCCCATTGAACGGTATATGAAGATTTTGAAAGGGTATGTCAAAAATTGAAGTTGGCCAGAGGGTTGTATTGCAGAGAAATATTTTGTTGAGGAAGCCGTTGAATTCTGTACCGAATACTTGTCTGGTGTGGAAAGCATTGGCTTACCGAAATCTCGTCACACTGGGCGGCTTGAGGGTGAAGGAATTTCTGGAAGAAAGGTTTTCACAATCAATATTACAGACCGGGAGCATGCCCACCTTTATGTTTTTCATAACAATTTCGACGTTGACCCATAAGTTGAAATACACAAAGAAATTCCTAGGAATTTGAATCTATCTAGGGCTGAAAAATGGATATCAGATACACATAATCGACAGTTTATAGGATGGTTTCGAGATCATGTTTTTAAGAAGTCAGATGAAAATCTAGAGTCAATTTCGGAACGACTTCGATGGATAGCCGAAGGACCAAGTGTGTATGCATTATCTTACAATGCTTATGTAGGTAATGGTTATACATTTTATACTAATGAACATAATGAAGACAGTACCATGCAGAATAGTGGGGTTACACTTGTGGCTGAAGCGATGCATGTTTCTGGTGCTAAGGACAAAAATCCAATTTATGTGAATATGTCATACTTTGGCATCATCAAAAAAATATTGGAGTTGGATTATACAGAATTTCAAGTTCCGATATTTCAATGCAAGTGGGTTGATAATGGGAGTGCTGTTAAAATAGATGATTTGGGATTCGTGAAAGTTGATTTCAATAAGGAAGGGGAGAAAGACAAACCGTTTATAATGGAATCACAAGCAGTGCAAGTATTTTATGTTCCAGATCCCGCAAACCGAAACTGGTCAATCGTTCTGTTATCGACCAAAATAGCCGAAGGGTCAGATGGAAATTCAACGGAAGATGACCCTTTCATTGGGAATTTGCAATCATTTTGCAGTGGTCCCAATGTAGAAGACGTTTTGTATGTCAGAGGAGACCACAATGAAGGGATATGGATAGTTGAAAGAGGGGTCAAATCCCTTCATCATTTAAAAAAAAGAGAGTTCAATAATCAGGTTATTAATTTTTATTGTAATATAGATTGTGTTACATTATGTTATTATTTGTTCGCTGCTGCTTTTATGTGATCGAAATTAAATTTTAAACCAGTTATGCAGATAATGACTTCTTCATCTGCTGATGCACCCAATCCCGAGACACAACACATCTCTCAACCTATTGCAGTTGGTCCCACTGCTGAGAGACAACAGGTCTCTCAACCTGTTGCAGCTGGTCCCACTACTGATGTGCAATAGGTCTCTCAACCTGTTGCAGCTGGTGCCAGTGTCGATGCTAGCGCTTCGGAGAAACATAATGATGATGTAGAAATTGAGGAAATGGTAGGCGATGAAAACCCAGCGACACAAAAAAAAAAACAGGTGCGCTGTAGTTTGACAGTTTTAGCCAAAATCCTTAAGGAAAAAAGCAAAAGGCATCAAATATGAGGTGGGATGGAATAAACTAGGACAGCATGTAAACCCCAACAAAGCCATGTTTAGTGGATACATTGGAATCATCACTCGACAACGCATGTCGATTGATGTAGAGTCATGGCACCATGTTGTCAGTGGGTTGAAAACATTAATGTGGGAAGACATTACGGTAACATTACGATATCATCTATTTAATTTATTAAAATAAAATAAAATACTGAAATATTGACTAACCCTTCATCATCTCTTATAGAGTGCATTTATAGTAGATGTTTCGCATAAAGAATATGTTTTAAGACTGTCAGGAAGGATTCATAGAGGCTTTCGCACCATTTTAATGAAACATCATCTAAAATATGCCGAAGGGAAAATCAAGCTGCACCCGCCTCCTCTTTATGCACACTTGATATCCCAAGGAATGTGGGATGCGTTTTGCAACCGTCGTACGGAACAGAATTTTCAGGTACATTGTGTTTGGTTACACGTTGGGTAATTTTGCTTGTATTCATCACGTTGATTGACAGGTTTTTATTTATGAAACAACAACTGAGTGCTGAAAATAATGAACGGGCAGCAAAACCAGCATACCCCTACCGTAAAGCAAGGCTAGGGTACGCTTCAATTGAAAAACAATTGGTACGTATTTTAAAAGTACTGTAATAATTTTATGTGACATAAAACAACATTGTAACCATGTTTATCTATTTATATGCAGATTGATGAAGCAAAATCTCAAGTCACTTCCATTCCACGCCATGTGCTATGGAAGGAGGCTCGTGTTAATAAAGAGGGGAAACTGATAGATGAAAACACACAAAAAGTGTGGGAAACATGTGTAAGTATGACATAATATAAACTTGTTTTGCTTTAAATCACTATTACATAATGATGCTTACTTATTTTTCCATATTTTCTATTTGACATAGTCACAGGAATCAACAACACCTGCACCGGATGCAGACATACTTTCAACGGCCTTGAAACATCCAGAACAGTATGGCCGCGTCAGAGGTGTGGGTTTTGGGGTGTCACCCCGGGCATATTTTCAGAAAAAAAAAACAAGAGGATGAAAAAACTAAATAATTTCATGTAATGAGAGATAGAGTAGCTACCCTTGAAGAACTATTACAAAGTCAGGGAGAGATGCTAAAGAGTTTGATGGAGGAGAGGCGAAGAGAACAAACAACTCAAGAACAACCCGCGTGAGAAGATCCACCCCTCACCAGCTTTGAGGCGAGCCATTCCCCTCAAAGACCTGACTTAACCAAGGTAATCAATGTTCTAATATTCGTTTTTGTGAAATGTGAATCACATAGACACTGATACCTTTCATGTAATGATATTCTACAGGGTGAAAATAACTGTGATTTATATCTGTCAACTCCCACCCATCGCCTTGTAGCGAGGGCTATGGTGTTCAATATACAGAATGACATGCTACACTCCAGACCACTTCCAACCGGTCATGTCAAAGTGTTGATTAATGTAGATCATGATCCGAGTGACAAGCTACCCATTCCAAATGATGATGACGACATTCATACGGTGGAAAAAGCTGTTGGAACATTCATTGCATGGCTGTCGAATCTTGTAAAAAAACATATCGACCAGGAGGTATTAATTTCCAATTCATTTTTCAAGAAGAACCTTTAACATTAAATTAGAAAATTGATAAACCGATGAATGTTATTACATAAGGACAAAATGGAGAAGCTAAAACGAAAGATTGGCTCCAACATTGGATCAACCAACCGATCAAAACAATCTACTGAGAGCACGTTCACCCCGCCCGTTCTATATCCACATTTAATATCATTGCAAGCTCATGTGGATACAAAAATGAAAGACGGAAAGAGTCATAAAATTGTTTGGGAAAAATATATGTACAGAGAGGAAACATTATATTTCGTTAGTGCAGATGCTGTTTCTGAGATCATCACATACGACTGGCTAGGTGCCTCAGTTATAAATGTATACATGAGGTATGTTTTCATGATTTGATTTTACAGAAGCTGATATACTTTGATAATTATGGCTAAATACATCTCATATTTTTCACAGGTGTATATATGAAAAACAATTGAAGGGATTTTCCCATGAATACAAATTTTGACTCGTTAGTCCTCACATTATTTCTACACAATGAGAAGAAATAGATTCTAATTTTCAGGCTGAATTAATGTCAAATCTTCTCAGAACGTTTCAAAGAAGAATTACAAATGACAGACTCTTTTTAATACCAACGTTGTAGGGGTAAAACTCTACATTTTAATCATATCAATTATATTTTCATTTCTATCAGTACTTATTTCTTTTTGTGTTTTTAGGGAACATTGGATGCTCATTGCAGTCAATTTGGATACTCCAATGATTTATTTTCTGGATTCACTGCATGGATATCCAACTAACCGACCACACATGATGGAGATTGTCAATTTGTAATACACTAGATCCAATATTTTAGAACTAAATATCTAGTTATATAATTTATATTATCTTTTAATGAGGATTTTGTTATGATAGGGTGGTGTATGAATATCGTCTAAAGGCTGGAATGAATCCAGGGCATAAGGACGACAATGCCCACAAGATCTACAAATGGAGAAGTATCTGGGTATATATAATTATATTTCACTATCCAAATACATATCAAAATAAATTACTTATTTTTCTCGATGTTTCTGCAGTGTCCGAAACAAACAAACGACAAAGACTGCGGTTATTATGTTTTTAAATTTATGAAAGAGATCATATTTCATGAACAAACTAGCATCCCTGAAGAGTTATTTTTGAAAATAATCACTAATTTATTTAAAATAATTATTAATCCTTTGTGTATTTATATTTTTTCAGTACTATTATGACTGTCGCAAAAACTCCTATTCAGAAGATGATATAAATGTCTTTAGAAACGAATGGGCAGCGTATCTGATGGAAGAATGTAAACAAATAGGACAATAAAAGTGAATTCCTAATACTTATATTATCTTTATATGGTTATTGATATCTCCCTTTACACTTATTGAGCATCTATGATCTCCCTTTCTTATGTTTCATATCCTTAGATTAGTGAATTCCTACTACTCAGTTTGAAAATGACATAAACTTTAGAAAACAACACTACTGACATACGGAATACCAAGACAACGCGTTCGGATTGTTTTTAAACTTTAAGAAAACGATCCATGAGTCATTTTTGATGTGTAAAAATTGACCGCACCTCAATCCGATGCACGGTGTGACTGGTATGGCCAAAAGTGTCTGATATCAGTTTGAAAATGACATAAACTTTAGAAAACAACACTACTGACATATGGAATACCGATCAAATGCATTCGGATTGTTTTTAAACTTTAGTAAAACGATCCATTAGTCATTTTTGACATGTACGAATCGACCACACCTCAATCACATGCATGGTGTGACCGGTATGGCTAAAACTGTCTGATATCAGTTTCAAATTGAGATAAACTTTGGAAAACAACACTAATGACATACGGAATGCTGAGAAAACGCATTCGTATTGTTTTGATACTTTAGGAAAACAATCCAAGAGTCATTTTTGATGTTTACAAATTGACCGCACCTCCATCCGACGCACGGTGTGACCGGTATGGCTAAAAGTGTCTGATACCAGTTTCAAATTGAGATAAACTTTGGAAAACAACACTACTGACATATGGAATACTGAGCAAACACGTTCGGATTGTTTTGAAACTTTAGTACAACGATCCATGAGTCATTTGTGATGTGTACGAATCAGCCTCACCTCAATCCGACTCACGGTGTGACCGATATGGCTAAAAGTGTCTGATATCAGTTTCAAATTGAGATAAACTTTGTAAAACAACACTACAAACATACGGAATACCAATAAAATGCATTCGTATTGTTTTTAAACTTTAGGAAAATGATCCATGAGTCATTTATGACGTGTACAAATCGACCACACCTCAATCCGATGCACGGTGTGACCAGTATGGCTAAAAGTTTCTGATATCAGTTTCAAATTGAGATAAACTTTGGAAAACAACACTAATGACATACGGAATACCAAGAAAACACATTCTAATTGTTTTGGTACTTTAGGAAAATGATCCACGAGTCATTTGCGACGTGTGCGAACTGACCGAACCTCAATACGATGCACGGTGTGACCGGTATGGCTAAAAGTGTCAGATATCAGTTTGAAAATGACATAAACTTTAGAAAACAACACTACTAACATACAGAATACCGAGCAAAAGCATTCGGATTGTTTTGAAAATTTAGGAAAATGATCCACGAGTCATTTGTGACATGTAAAAATCGACCGCACCTTAATCTGCCACACGGTGTGACCGGTATGGCTAAAAGTGTCTTATATCAGTTTGAAAATGACATAAACTTTAGAAAACAACACTACTGACATACAGAATACCAAGAAAAATCATTCGGATTGTTTTGAAACTTTAGGAAAACGATCCATGAGTCATTTGTGATGTTTAAAAATCGACCGCACCACAATCCGATGCACGGTGTGACCAGTATGGCTAAAAGTGTCTGATATGAGTTTCAAATTGAAATAAACTTTGGAAAACAACACTAATGACATACGGAATACCAAGAAAATGTGTTCGTATTGTTTTGATACTTTAGGACAACTATACAAGAGTCATTTGTGATGTTTACGAATCGACCACACCTTAATCCGATGCACAGTGTGACTGGTATGGATAAAAATGTCTGATATCAGTTTCAAATTGAGATAAACTTTGGAAAACAACACTACTAACATACGGAATACTGAGTAAACGTGTTCAGATTGTTTTGAGACTTTAGGAAAATGATCCATGAGTCATTTTTGACGTTTACGAATCGACCACACCACAATCTAACACACGGTGTGACCGGTATGGCTAAAAGTGTCTGATATCAGTTTCAAATTGAGATAAACTTTGGAAAACAACACTAATGACATACGGAATACCGAGCAAATGCATTCAGATTGTTTTGATACTTTAGGAAAATGATCCACGAGTCATTTGTGACTTTTACAAATAGACCTCACCTCAATCCGATGCACGGTGTGACCGGTATGACTAAAAGTGTCTGATATCAGTTTGAAAATGACATAAACTTTAGAAAATAACACTACTAACATACGGAAAACTGAGAAAACGAGTTAGGATTGTTTTTATACATTAGGACAACGATCCATGAGTAATCTTTGACATGTACGAATTTACCACACCTCAATCCGATGCACGGTGTGACCGGTATAGCTAAAAGTTTCTGATATCAGTTTCAAATTGAGATAAACTTTGGAAAACAACACTTCTGACATATGGAATACCGAGAAAACGGGTTTGGATTGTTTTCAAACTTTAGTAAAATGATACATGAGTCATGTTTGACGTGTACGAATTAACCGCACCTCAATCCGATGCACGGTGTGACCGGTATGGCTAAAAGTGTCTGATATCAGTTTCAAATTGAGATAAACTTTGGAAAACAACACTAATGACATACGGAATACCGAGCAAATGCGTTCGGATTGTTTTGATACTTTAGTAAAATGATAAAAGATTTATTTTTGACGTGTACGAATCGACCGCACCTCAATTCGACGCATGGTGTGACCGGTATGGCTAAAAGTGTCTGATATCAGTTTGAAAATGACATAAACATTAGAAAACAACACTACTAACATACGGAATACTAAGCAAACACATTAGGATTGTTTTGAAACTTTAGTACAACAATCCATGAGTCATTTGTGACGTGTACAAATTGACCTCACCTCAATCCGACGCACGGTGTGACTGGTATGGCTAAAAGTGTCTGATATCATTTTGAAAATGACATAAACTTTAGAAAACAACACTACTGACATATGGAATACCAAGAAAACGTGTTTGGATTGTTTGGAAACTTTAGGAAAATGATCCATGAGTCATTTTTAACGTGTACGAATTGATCTCACCTCAATCCGACGCACGGTGTGACCGGTATGGCTAAAAGTGTTTGATATCAGTTTCAAATTGAGATAAACTTTGGAAAACAACACTAATGACATACGGAATACTGAGCAAACGCATTCGGATTGTTTTGATACTTTAGTAAGATGATCCAAGAGTCATTTTTGACGTGTACGAATTGACCGCACCTCAATCCGACACACGGTGTGATCGGTATGACTAAAAGTGTCTGATATCAGTTTCAAATTGAAATAAACTTTGGAAAACAACACTACTGACATACGGAATACCAAGCAAACGCGTTTGTATTGTTTTGAAACTTTAGTAAAACGATCCATGAGTCAATTTTGACATGTACGAATCGACCTCACCTCAATCCAACACACGGTGTGACCGGTATGGCTAAAAGTGTCTGATATGAGTTTCAAATTGATATAAACTTTGGAAAACAACACTAATTACATACAGAATACCGAGAAAACGCGTTCAGATTGTTTTGATACTTTAAGACAACGATCCACGAGTCATTTGTGACGTGTACGAATTGACCGCACCTCAATCCGACGCACGGTGTGACCGGTATGGATAAAAGTGTCTGATATCCGTTTGAAAATGACATAAACTTTAGAAAACAACACTACTGAAATACGACAAACCAAGAAAACGAGTTCAGATTGTTTTTATACTTTAGGAAAACGATCCACGAGTCATTTGTGACATGTACAAATCGACCACACCTCAATCCGATGCACGATGTGACCGGTAGTGCTAAAAGTGTCTGATAGCAGTTTCAAATTGAGATAGAATTTGGAAAACAACACTACTGACATACGGAATACTGAGAAAATGAGTTTGAATTGTTTTGAAACCTGAAGACAACGATCCAGGAGTCATTTGTGACGTGTACGAATCGACCGCACATCAATCCGATGAACGGTGTGACCAGTATGGCTAAAAGTGTGTGATATCAGTTTCAAATTGAGATAAACATTTGAAAACAACACTACTGACATACGGAATACCGAGAAAACGCATTCGGATTGTTTTGAAACTTTAGGACAATGATCTATGAGTCATTTGTGACGTGTATGAATCAACCGCACCTCAATCTGATGCACGGTGTGACTGGTAAAGATTTTCATTAGATAAATAATCGGTATTTATTAAATGAGATAAATCAATAAAAAACATTTTGATTTTACATTATTCCATTTCATTGTTATGAAAATGAAAACATTTGAGTTTAAAATTTTATATTTTAGTTTCACATTTCCATATTAATGTATTCTTTTATATTACAGTTTTAATTTATTTCATTATTGCATTACTAACATAATATTTGTTTTCTTATATAGGTGAATTTTTTACTTGAGTTCGGATGCTTTGTTCGGCAAAAAATACCGTCGAGAGCGGATCACGGATATCAAAGGATGAAACATGAATGTTTATAGCTGTTGTTGAATAATTGTAATTGTAACCATGTAAAACAATGTTTGAAATGTATATAGAAATGTGTGTTTTTGTATTCATGATGTTAAGTAAATGTATATACCGTTGTCGATCAAAATATTGTGTGCGGGTGCTATGGTGTGCAGGTGTGCATGTGCTACATTGTGCAGGTATTCTGGTGTGCAGGTTCTGTTTTTTTGGTGCAGGCTATGGTATCTTTATCAACGCTATTTTTAGCGCTGATAAAGGACTCCTATATCAGCGCTTCTCGGAGCGCTGATAAAGGGGACCGCCCCTTTATCTATGTCGGTATTAACAGTGCTTTTCTAGCACTGTTAATGCCAGTTTTTAGCGCTGATAAAGGTCCAATTTGTAGTAGTGTAGGGTGGTTTACCATCTATTGGGGGATTCAATGGCTTACCGCTATATGGGGTCACAACGTCTTACCGCTGGATGGGGTCGAACCTTAGGGAGGCTTCCTACGTACCTTATCTATGATACAAGGATCAAACCCACATAGTTCCTTTGGGATGGGGGTCAGTGGACCAACGTGTAAGAGGACCTGGGGTCCAATGGTTATTGGACTTGAACCTTAGGGAGGTGTCCTATGTACCTTTCCTTGTCAAGGATCAAAGTCCACATAGTTTTAGAGGGTGCAACGACTTACCGCTGATTGGGGGAACAACATCTTACCACTGATTGAGGTCCACAGTTTAACGCTTGTAGGACGGGGGTGAACTGACATGAAGGAGGACCTGGGGCCCAGATAGGTGGTGGTTTTGAACCTCATTGAGGCTTCCTATGTACCTTTCTTTGGCAAGGATCAAAGATCACATAGTTCAGGATGGGTTTGGTCGAACCGATGTGAATATGGCTGGGACCAATGGGTGGTGGGCTTGAACCTCAAGGCGGCTTCCTACGTACCTCACCTTGGAAAGGGTCAAAGACCTCGTAGTTCGGGTTGGGTATGGGGCTTACACTCTAGGCTTCCTGGAAGGATGTCATGGATGACGCTTTCTCTAAGCCCTCATGAGTCATGCTCAGTGTGAGAAACAAGAGGCAGCAAATACTTGACGATCACATCATGAAAGGTGCGTCCACAGAAAGTAGAGTGGGGCTTACACATGGTTAGCAGCCCAAAGAGGAAGTAGGGGCTTACACGTGGTTAGAAGCCCAGGGAGATTGGGACTTACTCCAGGATGGAGGCCCAGTGGTGGAAAAGCCTAGAGGGAGAGGTATTTGGTACCGAATAAAGGATAAGTAGGGATGCTACCTTCTGCAAGAAAAGCTAGGGGCATACACCATGGTGGTTGCCCTGTCCCCACAGAATAAATCTGGGGTGAGGTCACAGTTTAACGTCATGTGCCAAGGAAGATGGCGCTTAGCAATTTAACGTCCTGTAGCTCGGACGAGTTGGGTTTACTCCGCACCCCTAAGACTTACATAACCAGCAACTTCTAAACCTTGGTGAAGAGAAGGGACATGCAATGCCATGAATAGGGGTTTCATGAGGTGATCCCATTAGGGGTCCATGTTAGCATGGATATGCGAAGAAGTAATAGCCATTAGCATGCCTATGTGAAGAGGCATGAGGTGAAGCAACACAATAGGCAGTATCGTCCAAGGGACTTTGAAATTGCTTCATACAAACCTGAAGGGCCGCACAGGAAAAAGAGTTTTAGGGGAAAGGGGTTCATAGGTAGAAGACTTGTGAAGCTCTGGTTCTCTATGAAGTGGAGGAGCTTCATGAAGGGATGTGCTTTGAGAAGTGTAGTCACCTAGGCTAGGGATAGGGCATATGTGCATATAGTAGGAGCTTTGTGAAGTGGAAAGGTATTCGTGAAGAAATGCCTCGCAAAGCAAGGGTGCCTTGTGAAGCAAGGTGTTGTGAAGAAATGTGCTTCACGAAGCACAGTGACCCTACCTTAGCATGTGGGTCGCATGTGTACGAAGGGTGTTTCGCAAAGCATAAACGCTTCGTGATGACCCGAGTTCCCGTGGGGACCTCCTTCCTTCGTGAATGCCCATGGGCTTTGCGAAAGGCATCCCTCTCAGAAGAGGTTTTCAATTAAAGAAAATGGGGAGGCACTTCGCCGAGAAAAAGCACCTTGAGGAGTTCATGGTTCATAGAGCAAGAAGTGATTCGTGATTTGAGATATGAGAAGGTGAAAGGTCGTATCATCCATCGTTTGGGTTCGAGGGGATCCCTCTATTTTTAGGCAAGAGGCACCGTGAACTAGAGCTCGCTCGGCACGAAGACAGAGTTTGCTTTACGGCGGGTTGCAAACGTCAAAGGGGTTCACGGGCCGTCCCTTCTCCTTTCTCCATGGCGGACTCGCGAACGTCAAATTCGTTCATGGATCCTCCTTCCTCCTTGGTCCACGGCGGGCTCGTGAATGTCAAATTCGTTTGCAGAGCCTCCTGCCTCCTTGATCCGCGATGGGAGTGGGGCCATGGGTCTCCGTGAAAGGGAATCACGAGGCAGCCCTGAAGACTACCCTATTTTTCTTCTTTATCCCAACTTTTGGCGTCAACACGTACTTATCAAGATTCAGAATATTCATGTGATGAGGATAGTTCAATTGGGAAAGAAACTTTTAAAGTTCCTACTTTACAAAAACATGTTGAGTCTGTAAACATTATTGGGAATCATAAGGCTTCAGTTTAAACAATAATAAAGTTGATATTAGGAAAATATACTTATCTTATCTCAAAAGTTGAACTAAAATAAATTTCAGAAGCTATTAAACACAAAGAATGGGTTAATTCTATGAATGAAGAGTTGGATCAAAGTAAGAAAAATGAAACATGAGAACTTTTTTGATATCCATAAAATATAATTCTTATCAAAATAAAGTGGGTTTATATAAATAAGTTTAATGAACATTGATAAGTTTCAAGAAAAAAATCTATACTTGTATGTAAAGGCTAGGGATTGGTGGAAGGTGTGGATTTTGAAGAAACATTTTCCCTAGTGGCATGATTAGAAACTATTAGAATGCTTCTTTCAGTGGCCACACATTAGAATTATAAAGTTTATAAGAATAATTTAAAGTTAGCTTTCTTAAATGGTGATATTGAGGAAGAAGTTTACATTGAACAACCTTATGGGTTTCTACTTGATGAGGATGAAGACAAAGATTGTAAAATGAAGAAAGCATTGTATGGTCTGAAACAATATCCACGTGATTAGTATTAAAAACATTAAAATTGTTTGAGAATATTAAATTTTTATAAAGTAAATTTTGATAGATACATATATGTGAAATATATTGACTTAAAAACTCTAATTTTAATTTTTTATGTGGATGATATAATTTTTTCTGGATAGAGAAGATGTTTGGAAAACATATGCTGAGGAAATGAGAAGGAATTTTAGAATGACTATTTTTGGATAATTAACTTTCTTCCTTGGATTACAAGTTCAAAAAAAGAAAAATTAATTTTCTTATCTCATGTAAAGTATGTCAGGGAATTGTTAAAGTATTTTGGGATGGAAAAATCCAAATAAGTTTCTACTCATATTTTAGTGAGAATAAAGTTGTGTAAAGAAGAATCCAGAATAAGTATAAACCAGATAGACTTTAAAAATATGATATAAATTATTCTTTACCTTACAACCTCAAGGCTTGATATTGTTTATTCTACCACATTGTGTTCTAAGTATCAAAGTAATATGAAAGAATCACATGTGTTGGAAAAATGTCTATTTTGAGAAATTTCAAAGGAACAACATCACATGGGTTGTTATATAAAAGAAATTATGAGATGTAGTTTCATGGTTATACTAATTTTGATTGGGATAAAGATTTTAATCATAGAAAATAAACCTTAGGATAAACATTTTTATTGGGTGAATGTTGTGTGAGTTTAAATAGTAAGAAACAAAGTTTAGTAACTTTAAAAATAGATGAATCTGAATATGTTACAGCTACTCAGGATTATACTCAAATGTTTTCGATGAAATTTCAACTGGAATATTTGAAATTAAAAGTTTCAAAACCATTGAAGATACTTTGTGATAATTAGAGTTCAATTGATCTTTCTAAAAATATTGTACAACATTCAAGATAAAATACATTGATGTAAATTTTTACTTTATCAAATATAAAGTTGATGTTGGAGTTTTTTTTCTTGAATAAATCTTAAAAAGTATTAAATTGATGATATTTTCACAAAAACCATTCTGAAAGAAATATTTGTGTGATTGAGGCTGAAAGTTCATGTTCAACCTCCTCCCATGACTTCTGAACCTCATAAGAAAGTACCCACACCGTGCTTTGGATTATGTTAAAACAGGGGAGAGAAAGTAACAAATAAATATTATATTGTAAGAAGTTTTTTACTTATCTTTATTTAATTAAAATAAAGTTATGGTTATCATAAAACGAGGGAGAGAAAAATAAAAATGAGAGGAAAAGATAAAATGAGGGAGAGTTTATCTTTACATGTCCGTAAAATTTTCTTACCACCAAGGGATGGAATTCCTTCAAAAAAAATACTTTATCTAATAGTGTGGTTTCATGACACTCTCTTTTGAGAAAGACAACATTTTTATGAAATTTAAAAAACTCTAGTTGTGAAAAATTTACGAGAGTTTAAAAATTTGTTAACAAGAGTTGCCTTCAAATCCAATGGGGGAGATTTTAGAACTTTTGTGATAAATTGTTTAACATTTTTTTTATTTATTGAAAACTAACCTATTTTTGTGTAAGAATGTTTTTTTTATTCAGGATCAGACCCAATCCATCATAATGATCCTTTAAAGAAATTTTAATGTTTCTAAAAGTTTGAACCCAAAAATAATGTGGTAAATTTTTTTTGTCTTTAAATATGTTTTCCAGACTTAGAGGATATGATTGAGAAATACCATATTCATATCATTAGATCCAAAATAATAAAATGAAAAAAATTATTTATTTATGGAGGTTTTTCTTTTCTATTTTCAGATAAATAAAGAAGTTGCTGAGTTAGAAATACATAAGTTTCTAAGTGAAGAAGTCGTATTTCTATTAAAGAGTTGTTAAAGAAGATTATGAAGTTAGGAGTTAGAAAGTTTTCATACTTTCTAAACTAAATCAGTTAATGGTTTTTTGGTCATTGAGTTCTCAAAAATGATGAAAACTATCATGATAAAATCTTTTGATGAAATAGAGAAATCACGATTATTGTATCTGTTCTTGAAATCAAGACAAAGTTTTCCAATTATTAATAGCTAACAAGGTTCAAATATTGTCAATGATTTTGAGTGGAGTTATCATTAGATACACATTATCGTAATGAGGAATCCTTCATAATGAGGATTCCATCATTATGAAATATCCATAGAAGGAAGAATCTTTACAAAAAAATAATGATGATGAATCTTTAAGTCTTTTTCAATGTTTTTAAATGGAGTCACCATTGAATACATTTCATCATTATGGTAAAATAATCAAAATGGGATTTCCATCGTTATGAAAAAACCATGGTAATGATAATTTCACCATAATAAGGATTTGATTAGGATGAAGTTGAGGAAGTTCATTATAATGATCTGAGAAAGAAAGGAATATCATAATGATCAAATAACGAAATTAAGATCTTAATGATTTGAGAAAGAAAGGAAGATTGTAATGAGGTGAGAAATAATGATAGATCATAATGATTTAAGAAATAAAGGAAGATCGTAATGAAATGAGAATGAAAGTCATATTGTAATGCGTTGAGAAATAAAGGTAGATCGTAATGAGATGAGAAATAAATAAATATCGTATTGAAGCTTAGGAAGATGCATCGTATTGAATCTGAGGAATTTAAATCAAACCGAATAAAGGTTAGAATGTTCGAGAAGGATGATTAGGAAGAATACTCAAAAAGAGAAGTTTTATGAAGATTTTAAGATTCCAAACATTAAATTCAATTTTATGTAAATCATGAAAAAGTCAAAGTTGAAGTTTAATTGTGAGAGATTTTTGGAGTTTTGAAATCTTAGGAATCGTGGAATGTTATAAAGTTTCCCGCTCTTGTTTTTTTGATTATCCTATAAATAGTTTCTCAGATCATTCGTTGATTGTAATTTTCAAATAAGTGGAAAGGGTGGAGCACTGAAGACTTAAAGTTAATGTTATTTCTAGAATGAGATCTCAGAAGAATATCAAACACCTGAAAGTTTTGTTTACCGGACATGAGAATTGAATTGAGTTAATTAGATTGAGGAAGATTGTATGGATCATTTGAGAAGATTTTGAGTTTTACAGATTGATAATGGGATCATTGTATTAAGCACATCATATCTAACCGAGGAAGATCAAACTAAGTGTTTGAGTAAAGTTTGAGAAGTGAAAATTTAGTAATTGATAGGCATATTGACCTCAATAGATTGAGGGAATTATATCAATCCAAATCAAACTAAGGATCCAGACTGATATTTTGTGAAGAAAATTGAAAAAAGTCTTATTTATTTGTTTCATCTCATTTTTTTGAAATCTAACATCTTAAGCTAACAGGATTAAGTATCATATTTCCTATTAGGAGATAAAAGGTGTATAATGTGAGTTGGTGCAATGTTTATTCACTAATTCATAATAGTGGATTTCCCTAGACCCATAGGATTGGCTATGTAATGGATGAAGTTTCTCACACCAAGGGCGAACCTTGTAAATATTATGTGCTTTACTTGATTTCCAACTTTTTAATGAAGGATTATTTACTAACAATTTGATAAGGAAATAAATATTAATATGTCATAGGTTTTATGTTTTAAAAAGTATTGAAACTTTTAAAAAGTGAACAATTGATTCAACCCCCCTCTCAATTGTTATTAGATCCTTTAGACCATCACTATGCTTCAATGCCACATAATAAGTTTAATTATTTAAAAATTTAACATGATGAAAATGATGATGGATTATTCAACTGAATCATTGGGTTTGTTAGAGTTATCTGAGTAGTTCATGAACAAATAAAAGATATTAATATTGTGAAAAAAATCTTGTGAAGGTTTTCACCTACATATAATCCAAAGGTTTCATCTCTTAAAGAGATGAATTTGTTATAATAATCATTGAATGGTCTCTAAAATTGTTTAGTTGGATATTAAATGTGAATAAATCCAAAAGTAACATAAAAACACTCAAACAAAGTGATAAAATTTAAATATTTGGAGAATATTATAAACATATAAGGAAGATGTTAGGAAGACTATGTAAGTGATGAATTATTATCTCTTATGGAAATGAAATTCAAAATAGGAAAGGATAAGTTCAACTACAAGAAACCTTTGACATATTTTCAATTTGGTAAAGTTGGGAAAATTATAGCGAGGTTTCCAAAGAGACTTAATGAATATTTATATGATGAAGATACAATATAGAAGGCATGGAGGCGATTCACTCCGAAAAGTTACTTCAAATTGGGATATACTTTTAAAAAGAAATTTTATAGGAAGAGTTTGGTGAGTAAGTAAGAAGATGATGATAATGATTATTTGGTGGAAGTAGAAATTGAATTCAAGTTAGATACATAAGATACTATGATGGTTACTAATAAAATGAAAAAAAATTAAAGGGAGGATGACAATTAACCCAAAGGTATTGTTTATCTCAAGGAGGAACTTGAGGTGGATCTTAAAGAGATAGATGTTAAAAGGAATAAAAATAAGAATATTGGTGGATTATTTAAATAGTATTTAGAATAAGTGGATTATCTCAAAGATAAGATTTATAAAATAGAAAAGGAGTTAAAATATCAGTTATCATGTTAAGAAAACATAAGATAAGTAGAGGATTCCAAGTTGAATATTGAAGAACAATCTAAGGTGAATAATGACCTTAGTGATTGTTTAAAGGAGAAAATAATTAAGGTTGAATCCCTTAAATAAGTGGTAGTTAATTTGAGAAATATACTTGAATATGAAATAAAATCATGTTATATAATGAAGTTATCCTTTGAAAATTTCCTAAATGAAGAATTATTGGAAAATTCGAAGTGTGTCTCAAGAGTTTATGAGAAAGTTATGAATGATCAAAGACCCAAGTACATTAGTAGAATTCGAGTTGGCTTTAATATTGAGACATCCAAAATAGGAACAATGATAGTCCAAAACAAAGATAATTATAAGGTTGATGATTATTTCATCAATGTGAAGAAATTATTAGTATAGAGAATGATAATCCAAAAAAAGGTAAGCAAAGGTTTAAATATAGTACTCAATATTTGAGGGTCAATCAATAATCGATTTTCTATTTGAAGGATGAAGACATGTGGTGGGATAAAGATATGAAGACATTTCCTCCAATGAAGTGTTATTTTTATGACTATTATGGCCACACAAAATACTATTTTGAATATGAGAAGATTGTTTTAAGGGATAAGCACTCAAAAATCGTAAAAGAAGAATGAGACCATATCCTTCATGCTATAGATAAAAATATTTATAGGGATATTGCTTTTGTTATTCTATATTTGGGAATAAATATATTGATTATAGAAAAAAAATAGATGGCAATTTATACTATAAAAATAAAAGATTAATGAATGAAAAACAATCCAACGTGATTTCATTGAGAAATTTATACTCCCCATTTCAAGAATAATACAAGACTAATTACATAGCCAATACTAGAGAGAAGAAAAAGATTCAATTTTATGCCTCAACTCAAGATGAAAGGAAACAAAGAAGTGTGTAATGGATAAAATAGATAAAATAACTTACAAAACAATGGATAACTATAACACTTGGATCCTAAATAGTGGGTGTTCATTTCACATGACTGGGAATATGAATCTCATAACAAATATAAAGGGGAGAGTTAATGGAATGATTTAATCTGACAATGAAAAGGCTTTAAAGATCAAAGGAAATGTAAATACTAAATTATCCAAGGAAGAGATAAAGAATATAGAATTTCTCCATGAAGATGGATTATAACACAATTTATTGAGTGATAATCCACTCTATGAATCCATAATTGAGGTTAAATTTATCCAAAATGGTTTTTTAATCAATAGAAGGGATAGAAAATCTCTCATGAAACGATGAAGGAAAAATGGTAACATATACCAGGTGTATAGTAAAGAAAAAAATATCTTCTTATAGTGGAAGTGTAGAATAAATTTTGGCACTGGAGGCTAGTACACATTCACCAATAATGAACAGAGAACTTACTGAAGCTAAAAGCTATGGAAAAAATTCAAAATCCAAAGAAAGAATATAAAAAACCATGTAATGCATGTATGCAGGGAAAGGTGGTCTAAATTTATTTTTAGAAAAATAATAAAAGGACATCCAATTTACTTGATTTGTTCTACAATGATATATGAAGTCTAATGAATCATCCTATCATATATGAGATAGGTACTTTATCCTTTTTGTTGATGATTGTAATAGAATGTCCTGTATTGTGTTCTTGAAGAGAAAAAAAGTTGTTAAGTTCCTTAATATTCATCAAAGGAGAGTTTAAAATGATACCAAAGACTCAATCAATTAGTTTTTGATCTAATAATGGAACATAGTATACAACCATTGATGTGGAAAAATATATTGAGAAACATGGAATTAAGATTGAGGTATCTTCAGTGATAACTCCATGATAGAATGGGGTTTTATAATGATGAAATTAAATGGTAAAAAAATATGTACATTACATTTATCATTGAAAACAGTGCCTATCGCTACTATTGGAAGGAGATAGTACAAGTTTTTGTGTACACTTAAAACTAGGCATTTCTAAGCCACAGGGAGACATGAAACCCTGTGAAATGTTTCAGGTATGGAAACCCTAATTAATTTTTTTTAATAATTTGTTAGTAGATTAAATATCTAGAATAAAACGGGAAATAAATTTAAGTATACTATTTCAAAAACATATTATTTTTAGGCTACTTGACAAACTGTAAATCCTTCAGATTCCATAACAAAACATATAATAAAATTTAAGAGTGTAGTGATTCCATGTTCATTGGGGACAAATATTTAAATGATTCTATAAGATTAAACTTTGTTTAATTGTGTGAGGAATGTTATTAAGTTGGTATAAATTCTAAAGTTGTATAAATTTTCCAAAATGATGATGATTCTGAGGTTGAATTAGAGGAAGAGACCATTGCTGAAGAGTGTCAATCTACACATCAGAGGATAAACAAGAGAATATAAGTTTATGCTACAAAAAAAACTAGATATACATCTATTTAAATACAAACATGAAGTATGAAGAATATAGAGTATGTTTCTCTATTGTTAAGGACACATTTGGTTTTTCATTTATATGTTTGATAGATTATAGTCAGTTTTATTCATGTTTGTAAGTTGTGTGAGTTTTTTGAATATTTTGACATGCATGGTCATTTCATGTAACTATTGCATCATGTTTGGTTTTTGTGGTCCAACTAGTAATTACGACGATAATGTGTTATGTAATTTTTGGTCAACATGTACTATGAACCTAAATGTAATGTCGAATTTTTCATTAGTCTTTGGTCTTTTAATTTTTTTTCATAGTAGGAAAACTTCCTCTCACTTATGGTTTACTAAATCTCCAGTTGTAACGTCCCGGTTTTGGAAGCCACCCAGAGGCGCCCCGTACCCGGTTGTTCACATGACCTCAAGCTCATTTCCCCAAATGCCAAAGGCTCTTGACTAGCAGTGAGGGCCTTGGGTGTGATAGTGGGGAAACTATGCCCTCATTGGTAGAGTACACGTCAGAAGTAAATAAACATGAAATAACGGAAGCAGTAAATAACCAAAAGTAGAAAACAATGGAATACTAAATCAACAAACTAGAGCACATAGGTATATATAAAATGATGCATGTTACATATATAGTAAAGCAGCCAAACAAGTCACAATGCTTGAAAACACCACAGTACCAAAACAAGTACAAAATAATGTAAATAGCTCCTCAGCATCGCAAGACAAAGCTTGGTCCCATGCTCTCCTGTTCCAAGAAATCAAGTACCAGACATTGAAGGGCGCTTTCCCTTGTTTATACCTGCAACAAAAAAGTCTACTTGGGCCCAAAAGCATGGCCCAAAAAGGGTGTGAGACTAAATCCCAATAGGCAACCACCTGAAGATCTGTGCCTAATAGTCAGTGAGTATATGGCAGGTAATAGTACAGTAAACAGTAAACAGTAGTAGCAACAGCAGGCAGTAATCAGTAAGCAGTAAACAGGATGATGCACAACAGTAATCAATCCACAGAACAACAACAAGAAACAGTTATAAAACAGCTAACCACAATAGGAAACCCTCTGGGAAGTACTCGCAGCCATCCCCTCTAGTCCTAACCAAGAAGTACCATAACCCTCTGGGTAGTGCACTCAGCCTAACCCCTTTGGTTTGGTCTTATGAATTTATAAGACTCTATGGGGAAGCTCACTCGTTCAATTACCCTTATAGTATACGGTAGTCAGGGAAGCTCTGAGGAAGATCACGTGATCTAACCCTCATGGCCCCAAGGTCTAGAAACTCTCTGAGGAAGCTCACTCGGTCAATTCCTCTTATAGTTTCAGGTCTATCACAGACTCTCTAAGGAAGCTCACTCAGTCAATTCCTTCTCTAGCCTGGAAAAGGTTTTAAGACAATTCAACAAGTAAAGACTCTCTGAGGAAGCTCACAAGGTCTACCCTCTTTTAGTCTATAAGATCCAAGGCACTCTGGGAAGCTCACTCAGTCTATCCCCTGTAGCCTATAATGTCAAAGACCCCCTGGGATGCTCACTCAGTCTACCCCTTATAGTCTATAGCACCAGGTTCTCATAGCCTCGTGCCAGTCAGTGTATAATAGTGCTATAAGGCCAAAGTACACCTATAGAGATACTTTCCTAACCAAAGTACACCTATAGAGATACTTGGATAAACATTCTACAGAAAACAAGCATGTTATCATCATCACTCCATCCTACGGTCACTAGGAATGGAAACAGGAAAAACGACCAAGGCTAAAAAATACCCAAAGGTCGTAAACAGAACAAGCGTGGGAAAAACATCCAAGCACAACAATTATCCACAAACATGATCAATTTACCTCTACACAAGCATGCAAGAAAGGCAGGAATAACCACAAGGTAAAAACAGTAAACACGCAATACCCCGTTCATGGGTATTGGTGGAATTTGCACATAAAACTCAACAACATCAAAAGGTAAGGCACAACCCACCTACCGGGATGCTAGGAGATCAATGTACTTGAGCCAGAAAGATTGATTCTCCTTAGAATGTCAAAGATCTGAGAAAATGTCCAAAACATTTAACTGACGATATCTTGAGAAAGAGGAGGAATTGGAAAACAAGGCTCAAGGAGAAGGAAGAACTCACCGCTACGGTTCCAATGCAATCGATGATGATCGAATCAGAGAACAGACGGAGGCTCGGAGAAGATCTTGGGTCGTACAACTTCTCCAGGTCAAACGAGACCTAGAAGAAGACGTTTTTTTCGATTAGGCACGACCCCGGTCCGTTTAATGAAAAAAAAAAGAAAATACACGGTGTGTACTTCTTGAGTACACAGCGTGTACTCTATTTTTCTATACTCCACTTTAAGCGGCCTATACTTCATCCCTACACACCGTGTGTGTGGCCCAGACATGGCCAACACATGGCCTAGTGCGGCAAGGGAGTACACGGCGTGTACTCAGAAAGTACACGGCGTGTACTTCAAAAATTTCCAGAAATTCCTCTTTTCTCAAAAACTTTAGAAAAGGTAAAGACATGCCTAAAAATGAAGATCCTGGTTCTTACAAAATTCCCCTCTTAAAGAAATCCGTCTCCGAATTTCCTTAGTGAGGCATAGAAAAAGAAACCCCGAACAGCTCTAGCCACTACGATCATACCTTGGCCTCCCTCTCCCAAGTCTCGTCTTGTACTCGCCCGTGCTACCATAGCACCCATACAAAAGGAACAGACCGACCTCAGAGAACCATCATATTGTGATCGACAATACAGATAGGATGCTCCTCAAACAATGCATCTGCTTTGAGCTCAACCTCCTCAGGCTGAAAGACATGAGATGGGTCTGAAAAGTAACGTCGGAGCTGAGAGACATGGAAGACGTCATGCATATCCTGGTACCTCTGAGGTAACTACACCCGATAGGTGACCGACCCAACTCTCTCCAACACCTCAAACAGCCCGACGTACCGCAGTGAAATATTACACTATCTCTGAATCCTCCTATGTCCCAACCTCGGTGCGACACGTAGGAAGACCTGATCCCTGACCTCCAAATCCAGAGGTCTTCTCCGCTGATCAGCATAAGACTTATGTCGAGACTATGCTGTAGCCATCCTCTTCCGAATCAACTCTATCTACTCAGAGTTCTCCTGAACAAGAAGAGGTCCTAGCAAATCTGCCTCTCCTACCTCCAGCCAGCGTAAGGGTGATTGGCATGGCCTACCGTACAAAGCCTCGTAAGGTGTCATCTGAATAGTTGCCTGAAAACTGTTGTTGTAGGTGAACTCCACAAGAGATATATTCTTCTCCCAAGAACCGCCAAATTCTAGAATGCAAGCTTGGAGCATATCCTCAAGCACCTAGATCGTGCGCTCAGACTGGCCATCAGTTTGGGGATGGTATGATAACTCAAAAGTACCTGTGTACCGAAGGCCTTCTGAAGTCCCTTCCAGAACCGATAAGTAAAGCGCGCATCCCTATATGAAACAATGGAGTGTGGAACTCCATGCAGACGTACAATCTCACAGATGTATAGTCTTCCCAGATCATCAGCATTGAAGGTCTCCTTGATTGGTAAGAAGTGAGAAAACTTTTTAATCCTGTCAATGACAACCCAAATAGCATCACTCCCTTGGGGTGACCTCGGCAACCCTGTCACGAAGTCCATCTCGACGTCATTACACTTCCACTCAGGAATGGTTAACTACTGTAAAAGGCATGCTGGTCTCTGATGCTCTGCTTTCACCTGCTGACAAGTAGAACATCTCATGACAAAACCAGAAACATCTCTCTTCATACCTGGCCACCAATATTGGTGATGAAGATCCCGATACATCTTGGTGATGCCAGGATTAACCGCCCAAACTAAGGAATAAAAATCCCGCAATAGATCCTCGCGTATGTCTGTTGTCACCCATACGTGTCCCTGGAAATGAAAGATCTCATCCTCGCCCATTGTCCATCCAGGAATAGGGTCTTCTCCTGACACACTCCTCCGCAGGACTAAGACTTCTGAGTCTAATAACTGCCTCATCTATACCCGATCAGGAAGTGTATAGGTAACAGCTACAGAAGATAGGTAAGTCTTTCCCTGTCTATCATGCACCTCTAGATGCATCTCAGAGAACAGATCCATAAGATGCCACTCACTATTGGCCTCCTGAACAGCCAGAATCTGAGTCCTCTTGCTCAATGCATCTGCCACTATGTTGCCCTTTCCCGGCGTATAGGCAAGCTCGAAATCAAAAGACTGAAGATACTCAACCCACCTGCGTTGTCTCAGATTTAGATCACACTGAGTGAATATATACTTGCGACTCTTGTGGTCGGTGAAAACCACAAAGTGCTCCCCTAGAAGGTAATGTCTCCAACAGCGTAAGTCATGAACAACAGATGCCAACTCCAAATCTTGTGTCAGGTAGTTCCTCTCATGTGACCTCAAATGCCGAGACCCATACGTGATGACTCTGTCTCCCTGCATAAGCACAGCGCCCAGTCCGATACCTAAAGCATCACAGTAAATAGTATAGCTCTTGCCTGGATCTGGCAAGACTAGTATCGGTGCTGAAGTCAACCTCTCCTTTAGCTCTTGAAAGGCTAACTCACAAGAATATGACCATAAGAACTTCACCCCCTTCTTGGTCAGACCTGTCAACAGTGATGCTAGGTGCGAGAAGTCCTTAATGAAGCGCCTATAGTATCCAGCCAGCCCTAGAAAACTCCGCACCTCAAAGACGTTCTTTGGCTGCTCCTAGGAAACTATAGCTCTCACTTTCTCTAGGTCCACTGAAACCCATTTCTCCAAGATAACGTGGCTCAAGAAGTGAATCTGATCCATCCAAAAGTGGAACTTCGAGAGTTTATCATAAAGTCGATGCTCTCTCAGTGTACTCAAAATGATCTCAAGATGGTTAACATGGTCGTGTCAAGTGTGAGAGTACACCAAGATATCGTCCATGAAGACCACGACGAAGGAATCCAAGTAAGGATGGAACACTCGGTTCATCAGGGCCATGAAAACTGCTGGCGCGTTCGTGAGACCGAATGGCATGACTATATACTCGTATAGACCATACCTGCTCTTGAAGGCTGTCAGAGGTATGTTTGATGGTCTAACGCGCAACTGATGATAGCCGGATCTCAAATCAATATTTGAGAACACTCTGGCTCCTCGAAGATGATCGAAGAGATCATCGATCCTCGACAAAGGATATCAGTTATTGACCGTCAACTGGTTCAACTTCTAATAATCCACGCAAATCCTAAGGGTATCGTCTGCCTTCTTCGCAAAAAGGACATGCGAACCCCAGGGAGAAGTACTGGGTCGGATGAAACCCTTTTCCCAAAACTCCTCCAACTGCTTCTTGAGCTCCTGCAACTCAGGTGTAACCATCCTATAGGGAGGAATGAACACCGGTGCCACTCCAGGCATGAGCTCAATCGAGAATTCTACCTCACACTCTGGAGGTAAACCTGAAAATTTTTCTAGAAAGACGTCTATGAAACGATCCACCAATGGAGGAAAGTCCAATTTTGAAGTCCCCTGGTCATCCAGATAAAGACTAGCAATTTAGGCCATCACCCTTCCTAGCCCATGATGCTCGAGTCCTGCTCGACTCGCCTGAACATCCCATTTGCCTCTATGAAGAAAATATTCACCTTCTGGTGAAATGAAACTCACCCTGCGGTGATAACAGTCGACGACTTCCTGGAAGGGAACCAGTCAGTCCATCCCAAGAATGACATCATAGCCTATCATCTCTAGGACATAGAGATACCATAAGAAACGATACCCTGCAACCTCAAGAGGGTACTCTCTTCACTAAGATACGCTAGAATTCCTTGCTCCCAACGGCGTGTCAAGAGTCAACATGTCGGCAGAAAAAAAAAGATACAGAGCCCAAGGCTCTCCACAACAGCAACAGAGATAAAACTATGTGAAACACCAGTATCGAAAAGAGCTGAAGATAAAAATGAGGCTACTAAGATCGTACCTAGAATTGTAGAAGGTCTGGGATCCTACTCCTAACAGGTCTGCTCCATAGCAAAATTCTGGCCTGTCCCACGGCCCTGTGACCCTGCCTGACCACTCTGAGCTGATCCACTCTGTTGTCACTAATGACCGGGTGACGGAACACCATGGCCGCGACCTCCACCTCAGCCCAAACGGCCGGAAGAACTCCAGTTTTCAGACTGATGAGAAACTGGCGAAGCATCCCCAGAACGTGGAGTGATAGAAGAACTCCTACCACCATCTGAAGGTGAAAAGATCTGACAAAACCACTGTAGATGGCCCATCTTGCCACAAGATCGACACTCCATCGAATCCTTTTGGCACTGAGACCTAGTATGCCCACTCCTACCGCACTATTATCATACAACCTGGATTCCAGAAGATACATCCCGTGAACCTCGATCTCCTTGAAAATACTCTCTACGACACTTTCTACCATCTGTAAGAGGAATACCAGCTCTGGATGTCGAACTGCCCTGGCTCACTACTCTAGAATCCCTCAGATTGCGCTCAGTGATAAGCGCCTGGTTGACGATAGAGGATATCAAAGTCAACCTGAAGACATTCACCTAGGAATGGATCTCCTGACTGAGACCATCCTCGAACTTCCTAGCAAGGAACAACTCATCACCTGCTGGAATCAGTGTGAAACTCTGCAGTTTAGTAAAGAGAGACGAGTACTCCATAACGGAAAGACTACCCTGCTACAGACTCATAAACTCCCGAGCTCGATTGGCCCTCAGGGTCTCCAGATAGAAGTAGTCATAGAAGGTACATCGAAACTCATCCCAAGACATACCTTGTTGGAGCCCTGACTATGAGATCACCTCCCACCACCTCTTGGTGGTGCCTCGGAGCATATATGTGGCCATATTTACCCTCTTCTCTGGGGGTATCTCGAGATGCTCGAAGATAGTCAGCGTGGCATCTAACCACGACTCGGCAGCCTCGGATCCTCCATCCGCTGAGAAAGTAGGAGGATGCTGCTTCTGAAAGACCCGCGTCAATTCGGCTATCGACGGGGAAGGAGGTGGCGCTCCCTGAAAAGTCTTCATCATCCTCAAGAAGTCCTCCCTGAACTACGTATCGGCTCCCACGGTGGGTATAACTGCTGGTGCCAAGGATGGAACAACAGGAGGATCTATTGGAGGATCCTGGTCGGCCATATCTGGTGTCTGGTCACCGTCTGGAAACTGACATACAACCGGAGGACATCTCAGAGCCATAGCTCTGAAATATCAAAAGCACACCTCAGATCAAGATTATAAAGTCTTAGAACACAAGAGTAAAAAACAGGAACATGAGAAGGAAACAATCAAGTTTTACAAAACATGACTACAAGGCGTGTATAAAACCTACACGATGTGTTCTCTTAAACCATTCACATTGGCATGTATTCCTGCCACACTGGTCGTGTGACAACCAAAACTACACGGCGTGTTGTCCCCACACACGACATGTACTTGAACTCTTCTCCCCTTCCCGAGTCTCCTTACACAGCTAACCCACATGGTCCACTTAGACTAAGACTACACGGCGTGTTCCCCATAGACACGATGTGTAGTAGACAAGGTTTCCACGACCCGTGTTGCTAGTTACATGGCCGGCTACATGGATGACCCTTACACGACATGTTCTAAACAAAAGCGGAATATATAATAGAAGATAACACCGACCCATGTTGTTCATGACACATTCGGTTACCTAGTACAAGACTACACTGTGTGTTCTTTACCAACATATTGTGTTCTACTCGAGCTTCCCTGACCCGTGTTGTTAGTGACACGACCGGGTACACAGCTGTATACTACTCGACGTGCACCTACCGTACATGGCATGTTCCTAAATACATTTCCACAACACTGTGTTCCTGCACACACAGTCAGTGACACGGTATGAAACTACACGGTGTGTAGTCACAAAGTACACGCCATGTATTCTGGGTTTTTCCGGGCAGTAGCTCAAAAACTACACCGAAGTCCAGAAAACACGGCGTGTTCCTACTCATGCAGTCAGTGACATGGTCTAAAAATACACGGTGCGTAGTCACAAAGTACATGCCATGTATTCTGGTTTTTTCCGGGAAGTAGCTCAGAAACTGCACTGATGTCCAGAAAACACAGAAACAAGGCATGAAGGTGCCAAATTCCGAGCCGTTAGGGCCCATACTCCCCGCGAATCAAAGCTTGGCATCCAACACAGTCATATATAAGGAAACACAGGTCAATGATCCACCAATTTCCGATTAAAGAGGGCCCATAACACCTCAAGAACCAAAATTTGGCATTCATCTAAGCAAGTATAATACAAATAGTCCTCTAACAAAAAGAATGGATTATATCAATCATTTATCACAACAGCATGCATAATCTACACAAAGCCTATCATAACAACATGCAATCGCTAATGCACCCTAGATGGCATGGAAAGAATGCATGGCATGTGATTTTTAATAGGTGCCTATATGATGAATGAGATGGAATACCCTCATCTCATTGGGTTGCGACAGAAATAGAACCATAATAGTAACAACAATAACAACAAAAGTCATGTGAATCACTCTAGGTGAAATCATATCAACTGTAACATCGCAAAACCAGAAAACAGCAATAAGCAAGGTAGATTGGCTTTTCCCTATACACGGGTTAGCTACTCCCGGGCACATCTTAACACCAAGTATCGAATCCGTCCTATCCCTGGCTAAGGCTCCAAATAGTAAGTCAAGAGAAAAGGACTCCTCTGATACCAGTTTGTAATGTCATGGTTCTGGAAGCCACCCAGAGGCGCCCAATACCCGGTTGGTCACATGGACTCAAGCACATTTCCTCAAACGCCAGAGGCTTCCGACTAGCAGCGAAGGTCTTGGGTGTGATAGTGGGGAAACTATTCCCTCATTGGAAGAGTACACATTGTAAGTAAATAAACATGAAATAGCGGAAGCATTAAATAACCAATAGTAGTAAACAACAGAATACTAAATCAAAATATTGAAGCACATTGGTATATATGAAATGATGCATGTTACATATCTAGGAAAGCAGTCAAACAAGTCAAAATTCTATAAAACACCATAGTACCAAAACAAGTACAAAAGAAAGTAAACAGCTCCTCAGAATCGCAAGTCAAAGCTTAGTCCCATGCTCTCCTGCTCCAAGAAATCAAGTACCAGACGTCGAAGGGTGATTTTCCTTGTCTATACCTACAACAACAAAGTCTGCTTGGGCCCAAAAGCATAGCCCAAATAGGGTGTGAGACTAAATCCCAGTAGGAAACCACCCAAAGATCTGTTCCTAACAGTCAGTAAGTATATGGCAGGTAATAGTACAGTAAACAGTAAATAGTAGCAGCAATAGCAGGCAGTAATCAATAAGGAGTAAACAAGATGATGCATAATAGTAATCAATCCACAGAACAACAACAAGAAGCAGTAAGAAAACAGATAACCACAACAGGAAACCCTCTGGTAAGTACTCACAGCCATCCCCTCTAGTCCTAACCAAGAAGTACCACAACCCTCTGGGTAGTGCACTCGGCCTAACCCCTCTATTTTGGTCGTACAAATTTATAAGACTCTCTAGGGAAGATCACTCGGTCAATTACCCTTATAGTCTAGGGTATTCAGGGACTCTATGAGGAAGATCACGTGGTCTAACCCTCATGCCCCAAGGTCTAGAAACTCTCTGAGGAATCTCACTCGGTCAATTCCTCCTATATTTTTAGTTCTATCATAGACTCTCTAATGAATCTCACTCAGTCAATTCCTTCTCTAGCCTAGAAAAGTTTTTAAAACAATTCAACAAGTAAAGACTCTCTGAGGAAGCTCACACGGTCTACCCCCCTGTATTCTATAAGATCCAAGGTACTCTGGTAAGCTCACTCGGTCTATCCCCTATAGCCTATAATGTCAAAGACCCCCTGGTAAGCTCACTCGGTCTACCCCTTATAGTCTATATGTAACACCCCGAGCTTCCACGATACGCTTCTCATTCAATAATGCAATAGCTTGCATTGTACGCAACTTCGAGTTCTAAAACACCGCGACTAATCAAAGTAGCCGTTATGAAAAGTAATAACCACTTTTTAAAATTATAGAAATTTTATATTTCAAAATGGACTTCATTTTTGTATTCGTAATATCGAAATTATCCAAAGTTGAATTTTTTGTAATTTTCTGAGAACTTCCAATTTTTTATGAATAGTGAAAATTACTTAAAAACAACTTTTTTAATCAAAATAATTTATAGTGATAAATTATACTATTTAGTGGTTTTAAAGTATAATTAGAATATATTTTTACCATTTTATCCAAGGGTGGTCATTAGAATTAATTTAACATTGAAATTGGACATAAACAATTGCCAATCTTTTGATATAAATTGTTTCTTAAAAACATGCTATTTGTTGTAACAACGGGAATTAATTATAAAATTAATTAATGAAACTTATATGTTTGGAATTTTTTAAAATAGACATCATTTTTTGAATTTGTAATATCAATTATAGCTTAGGGTGAAATTTTGGCCTTGTTCTGAAAAACTTCAATTTTTGATGAATAGTGAAACCACTAAGTGGTAGTTAAATAACTGATTTTTCGTTTAAATGAAATATTACCACTTCTGTGATTTTATTTTCAAAAATCCGACATAAATGGTTTCCATTAAGAAGTAAAATGTGGTTCAATGAGATCAAAATAATTTTTTGGTGAATAGTAACTTTTAAGTTCTTAATCGCGATTAGAGGTAATTAGTGTAGTTTAAGGTAAAAATAATGTTTTAATAATACGATATGAGCTTGACACTTTTCCTACTCCTATTGGATGAGTCATGGACGACCAAGACAACCCATGGGTCAACTTGGGGACCCCATGGAGCCACTTTGGTTGGAAAATGACATTAATATATATATATTTAATGTTAAAATTAAATTGACACAAACATGAGTTGTTTTACTAAAACAGTTTTTAAGTGGGGTTACACAAGTCCCAATTTTGATTATAAATATTAATTAGAAAGCTAAAAAGATTTCCTACATAATAGTAGTTTTTTTATAATTTTTAGAAATTAAATAAATTAAATTATTTATGACATCATGATGATGTAGTGATGACCTCATTATTTAACGATTTAAATAAAATGGAAAGATAATGTAAAATCCAAAGTGTACACTTGTCAAAAACCTATTGTATGAGTAGATTTAGAACCCTTATCATCTTATCCTCGAATTATATAAGTGTGGGACCTCTAAAATCCGAAACTCATTTTATAATAAAGTGACTTTTCTTTACTTTCCAAGAGTGCCCCTCCTCTCCACTTATAAAAGGCCCCCACCTCTCCCACCTCATTTACACTTTCAAGACATTTGGCTCGGCCAACCTCTGCCCAAATACTCTCCCAACTTCCCCCTATTACTCCTAGAAGCCTCACTTTGGGAATAACTCTTCGCAAGGAAGCCTTTGGCTCAAATCAAAAAGAGTTACCCGATTTCGAGGTAATGTCATCTCTAATGTTGTTTTGTTTTATTTTTCTTCTCCAACCCCCTAAACTCTTTTTATTAATTTATTTTTTAACAACACCAGTATACTCAATATACTAGGATGTTGTTATAAGAAGTATTCTAGATACAATTACACACACCTACATCTAATGGTTAAAGAACATACGGTTTCTGTGGATGGTGAATTTCTGCCTCACGAAACGATGATTGTTCAACACTCATATAACACCTTAAAAGGTGGCCATTAAGATGTCACTATTTTTATATATAATATATAATATGTTTATGTTTTACTTATGCTTCTGTATTTCTCATTTATGGCATACTTTATGATTTCCATTATGGGTAAAACGCGATAATTTCATTTTAGGAAGTGCGGACTACCGCCCCCTCAAAGTGATTTGAATCGTTAATGCCATATGTGGGATGTATAAATGATGGAGTAAATGGTATTATACACTATATTATACTGGAATTATATTATACATTTATATCATTATTATTTTGTTCCATTAAATATGAAATTGAAATGAAAGTAGCGTTCATGCGTACGTACGGCTTACCGTCTCCATGAACGGTGCATTTCATTTCTTACCTCTAAATGTTACGTAATATTATAAATGAATGTATATACTGGATATATAGGATATATATGACATCTAAATCATGAATATAATTCTAGAGATAATGGATATTCTACCACATAAACAAATTGTAATTATAAGAAGTTTATTGTTGACTCAAGTACCAAAGATCGACAAAACGACCGTTATTAACTTAAATAATTACATAATGTTCATATCATTGTAATAAGTGATATAATAAGGATAATGAAATTGAAAATGGTTCTTAATAAGGTATATATTAACTCTAGTTTGTTATTCAGGAGGTTAAAGAACGGTTGAGTCAAGTCAGACACGAGGTAAGGGAACTTCTTAACCCAACTTCCATTCTTTGGGTTAATCTCCTACTTTCAAATTATGTCATGATATTATTATGTCTTATTTTGTATTTTTACTTTCTTTATGTGTAACTATAGTGAATACACATAATATATCTATTTTATTTTAAAAATGATCTTTGTAAGGACTTCGTCTCAATCTCCTTTCATTGAGGCATATTTGGTTTTATACACAAATTTCTTTTATACGGTGTATAAACCACTTTGACTTTTACGTTTATTCAAAAGGAATCTTTTTTATACGAAGCATTTACTAAACGACAAAAGGGAATGTTTTGTCATACGTATGTGGCGACAACGACTTCTCCGCCGCCGTGACCACTATTTGAGTTTCGGCTTCCTCTACAAGCCATACCCTTTTTTTAATGAAAAATAAATACCATGTTATACTTTTCTTTTATTTTGGTATTGAAAATGGTTTTGAAATCATTTTTATTATATCAATGTGTTGTATTGATATCTTGTGATTGAAATGTGGAAATGTTATGTTTCCTTTATGCATGTTTTATGTGATACGATTATGTTATGGTTTATGAGATGTTTAAACCTGTTCATATGAGGAATGTATTGGACTTAATAAGTGACGGGTGGATCCCGCTATTGCTCATCGATGCATCGGTAGGTCTCATGAGACAACTAGACGTGGAATTGGCTGAGGCCCTTTCCCAATTTGATTTATGGTTTTGGCCAAGGCCTTAATCATTTTAGACGTCTTGGACGAGGCCTTGACAAAATGTTTCAGAATGTCTGGCATTATACATTCCCTCATTATGAAAGTGGTTATTGATATTGCATGTGATTATTCGACCAGTAGAATATCCATGTGAAGAAGTGAATGGCATTATCTCATTTTACTTTTGCCATATTATGTTGAAGTTCAAGTTTAAAAGGCTTTTGTTTTAGTTATACATTGCCTTAAATGTTAATGTTTATTTATGAAAGCTTCCGTTATATTGTTATCCTTACTGAGCATCTGAGCTCACCCCTTTCAATGTTTTAATATTTTCCAAGATGTGAAGAAGTATTTTATGAATGACCTGCAGGGATTGTCAGAAGAGGATATGAGTGTGGTCTATGGAGACTTTGTTATTGTAGTTTTTCACTTTATGATGTAATGTAACGTTTACGAATGTATCTATTGTTTCCAAGGCTACTAAACTAATCGGTCTTTCGAGACTTGATCTTTTGTGATCATGCCAATATTACGAAGTAACACACCGGCTCTGAGTAGCTGGGGTCGGGGCGTTACAGTTGGTATCAGAGGCAGTTTAGTACTAACCTTGGAAGCTAGACTTAGATAAACTCTGATTAGAGCACATAGACCGAAGATAGACTTTGAGGATTAGTATAGAAAAACTACCTAAAATTTTGGTATTGTAGAGATTTTGTGAGTTTTCCGAGAAATACATCCCTGTCTGGATACGAGCAGGTAGAGGCGGCTCTGGCACAGATGTACCTAGGGGTAAAACCCGAAAACACCGCTTTGAGCTAGACTCGAACGGGAACTGGTGCAAGACAACGGGCCTTGCTGCACTCTTGGTTATGACACTCCCGGGGGATATGCTTAGGATAATTCTCATTTTATTTACAAACCACTATGAAGGGTTATGAGTATATACTTCCTCAAAGAAAACATTTATTTTTATGATTATGGATTATATCCATAAATAGTTCAATTTATGTAAAGTGTTTTACAAGTATGGAATTATGTATTTTGATTCATAAACTAATCTAGTTTATGCCATTGTTTAGAAATGGAGCCTAGTGGAAGGAATGGAAACCGTATCAATGCACGAACTCCGTGTAGGGATTTCCCTCCTGCTCAAGATAATTATTGTGGATCTGGAGATACAACTGGTGCTGATCAACTTATTACCATACTGGAACAACTCACTCAGGTTATGAATAATAACCTTACTCATATGGAGCACCCTGATCCGCAACGTGGAGGATCAATGCTAGACCGTTTCATGAGTCAACAACCACCAACCTTCAATGGGAGTACAAATCCTATAGTAGCTGAGCAATGGATAAATTCTTTAGAGAAAATATTCCATGCCTTGGGGAGTAGTGAAAGGGAGAAAGTTGTCATGGCAGTTTACCGCCCCACTGGAGATGCCGATCAATGGTGGTCACTAATTCAAAACACAAAGGAAGATGATGAATTAACAAACATGGAATGGCAGGAGTTCAAAGAGCTGTTCTTAGAAAAATACTTTCCTCGTGACCATCGAGCAGATATGGAAAGGCAATTTCTGAGTCTGAGGCAGAAGGAGGATGAGAATGTCGCAAAGTATGAGGCTAACTTTACAAGGTTAGCGAGTCATGCTGCCGATTATATACGTAACCCAAGGAGTAATATTGATCGTTTCTTTGATGGGTTAAAACCATTTCTCCGTCGAGCTTTAGTATCACAATCCTTCTCATCATACGAAGATATTGTCTCGTGTTCTATCAAGACAGAAAAGGAATTCTCTAAGTCTTATGACAACAAAGTAAAGCAAGAGAAGAAGAGAACGGTGGAACAAGAGACAGATAAAGGGAAAAAGGGAAAGAAGGATTTTCCATTATGTGATAATTGTGGGAAGAATCACCCTGGTACTTGCCTAAAAGGAATGGGAGTTTGTTATAAATGTGGAGAAAAGGGTCACCAGGCTCATGATTGCAAGGGAAAGAAAGAGGCTATCAATGTTGAATGCTACAATTGTAGGGAAATGGGGCATTATGCAAATGAATGTCCTAAGCGTCAAGGAAACTTACCTCAGAAAAGGCCAAGGGATCAAGGACAATATTATGATATTACTACAGTTGAAGCAGAATAACTAATGTATTGGTGCTTTTGGACTCATGGATTATATTCTGGTTATAAGAATAATGTGATATATATAAAGATTGTACTGTAGTACTTTTTGATTTCAGTAAGGTTTTAATATGATTAAGGTAATCATATTTTTAGTATGTGACAATAAGAGAAACTTTTCTTTGTTTGGGGAATCTGATGTTACAATTGATTTTGGAATTTAGAGACCTTTTAGAGAAAGTCTAGACGGAGGTATTTTGGATAACTATTAAGGTTGGAGTGGATTAAGTTGATCTTTGGATAGTATTGTTTATGGTTAAAAAATTTATGAAGATTATTTTTGGAATATTATGATACTATAGTTTTAGGAAAAGGACAACCTGCAGGGTGGGGCATAACCCGTCGCGTCGGACAAAGCTGCAGGAATCGAACCCACAATCAAAGTGCGACGGGCCTTTATTTCCTACCACTAGCCTACAGGAAGTCCCTGGTTATTACAAAATAATTTTACTAATCTAAATGGTATGTGTTAACATTTGGAACCTTATACAATTAGGATAAATAGAATATTTTTGAGTTCCGTTACCATTTGGAGTAAAAGTTGGGTTTGTGGTAAAAATTTATTAACGAATGAAAGTATACATAACAAGTATGTATATTCCCTTACGTTCTTAGTAAATCTCCTAAATAAATTCCTCAACATTATAAAAGGTAACTTAAAACCAAAATGTTGTCGGTTAACTTTTCCAACTGGGGATTCAATGACCGTTTAACCAATCACAAATTTGTGATTTTCTTATAGTTAAACTTTCTCCTAATCCTGTTTTCTATAACTCTCCATCAGACCTTGATGGTTTGTTTCTCCTCCATATCCATATTTTCATATAATCCTAGAATGGGCTATATCGGGTGACCTTTGTACTTATCTTGCTTTCTTTTAATGTTATATATTTATTAACCTTATTTCCAATGTGGGTTTTCCACAAAGGTATTTACTATTTTCAACCTTTTATTTTCAAAGAAAATTTTCAAATTGCGAGGACGCAATTTATTGAAGGAGGGGAGAATGTAACACCCCGAGCTTCCACGATACGCTTCTCATTCAATAATGCAATAGCTTGCATTGTACGCAACTTCGAGTTCTAAAACACTGCGACTAATCAAAGTAGCCGTTATGAATAGTAATAACCACTTTTTAAAATTATAGAAATTTTATATTTCAAAATGGACTTCATATTTGTATTCGTAATATTGAAATTATCCAAAGTTGAATTTTTTGTAATTTTCTGAGAACTTCCAATTTTTTATGAATAGTGAATATTACTTAAAAACAACTTTTTTAATCAAAATAATTTATAGTGATAAATTATACTATTTAGTGGTTTTAAAGTATAATTAGAATATATTTTTACCATTTTATCCAAAGGTGGTCATTAGAATTAATTTAACATTGAAATTGGACATAAACAATTGCCAATCTTTTGATATAAATTGTTTCTTAAAAACACGCTATTTGTTGTAACAGCGGGAATTAATTATAAAATTAATTAATGCAACTTATATGTTTGGAATTTTTTAAAATAGACATCATTTTTGAATTCGGAATATCAATTATAGCTTAGGGTGAAATTTTGGCCTTGTTCTGAAAAACTTCAATTTTTGATGAATAGTGAAACCACTAAGTGATAGTTAAATAACTGATTTTTCGTTTAAATGAAATATTACCACTTCTGTGATTTGATTTCCAAAAATCTGACATACATGGTTGCCATTAATAAGTAAAATGTGGTTCAATGAGATCAAAATAATTTTTTGGTGAATAGTAACTTTTAAGTTCTTAATCGCGATTAGAGGTAATTAGTGTAGTTTAAGGTAAAAATAATGTTTTAATAATATGATATGAGCTTGACACTTGTCCTACTCCTATTGGATGAGTCATGGCCGACCAAGACAACCCATGGGTCAACTTGGAGACCCCATGGATCCACTTTGGTTGGAAAATGACATTAATATATATATATTTAATGTTAAAATTAAATTGACACAAACATGAGTTGTTTTACTAAAATAGTTTTTAAGTGGGGTTACACAAGTCCAAATTTTGATTATAAATATTCATTAGAAAGCTAAAAAGATTTCCTACATCATAGTAGTTTTTTTATAATTTTTATAAATTAAATAAATTAAATTATATATGACATCATGATGATGCAGCGATGACCTCATTATTTAACGATTTAAATAAAATGGAAAGATAATGTAAAATCCAAAGTGTAAACTTGTCAAAACCCTATTGGATGAGTAGATTTCTAACCCTTATCATATTATCCTAGAATTATATAAGTGTGGGACCTCTAAAATCCGAAACTCATTTTATAATAAAGTGACTTTTCTTTACTTTCCAAGAGTGCCCCTCCTCTCCACTTATAAAAGGCCCCCACCTCTCCCACCTCATTTACACTTTAAAGCCATTTGGCTCAGCCAAACTCTGCCCAAATACTCTCCCAACTTCCCCCTCTTACTCCTAGAAGCCTCACTTTGGGCAGAACTCTTCCCAAGGAAGCCTTTGGCTCAAATCAAAAAGAGTTACCCGATTTCGAGGTAATGTCTTCTCTAATGTTGTTTTGTTTTATTTTTCTTCTCCAACCCCCTAAACTCTTTTTATTCATTTCTTTTGTAACAACACCAGTATCCTAAATATACTAGGATGTTTTTATTATAAGGATTCGAGATACAATTACACACACCTACATCTAATGGTTAAAGAACATACGGTTTCTGTGGATGGCGAATTTCTGCCTCACGAAACGATGATTGTTCAACACTCATATAACACCTTAAAAGGTGGCCATTAAGATGTCACTATTTTTATATATTATATATAATATGTTTATGTCTTACTTATGCCTCTGTATTTCTCATTTATGGCATACTTTATGATTTCCATTATGGGTAAAACGCGATAATTTCATTTTAGGAAGTGCGGACTACCACCCCCTCAAAGTGATTTGAATCGTTAATGCCATATGTGGGATGTATAAAGGATGGAGTAAATGGTATTATACACTATATTATACTGGAATTATATTATACATTTATATCATTATGATTTTTTCCCATTAAATATGAAATTGAAATGAAAGTAGCGTTCATGCGTACGTACGGCTTACCGTCTCCATGAACGGTGCATTTCATTTCTTACCTCTAAATGTTACGTAATATTATAAATGAATGTATATACTGGATATATAATATATATATGACATCTAAATCATGAATATAATTCTGGAGATAATGGATATTCTACCACATAAACAACTTGTAATTATAAGAAGTTTATTGTTGACTCAAGTACCAAAGATCGACAAAACGACTGTTATTAACTTAAATAGTTACATAATGTTCATATCATTGTAATAAGTGATATAATAAGGATAATGAAATTGGAAATGGTTCTTAATAAGGTATATATTAACTCTAGTTTATTATTCAGGAGGTTAAAGAACGGTTGAGTCAAGTCAGACACGAGGTAAGGGAACTTCTTAACCCAACTTCCATTCTTTGGGTTAATCTCCTACTTTCAAATTAGGTCATGATATTATTATGTCTTATTTTTTATTTTTACTTTCTTTATGTGTACCTATAGTGAATACACATAATATATCTATTTTATTTTAAAAATTATCTTTGTAAGGACTTCGTCTCAATCTCCTTTCATTGAGGCATATTTGGTTTTATACACAAATTTCTTTTATACGGTGTATAAACCACTTTGACTTTTATGTTTATTCAAAAGGAATCTTTTTTATACGAAGCGTTTACTAAACGACAAAAGGGAATGTTTTTGTCGTACGTATGCGGCGAAAACGACTTCTCCGCCGCCGTGACCACTATTTGAGTTTCGGCTTCCTCTACAAGCCATACCCTTTTTTTAATGAAAAATAAATACCATGTTATACTTTTCTTTTATTTTGGTATTGAAAATGGTTTTGAAAGCGTTTTTATTATATCAATGTGTTGTATTGATATCTTGTGATTGAAATGTGGAAATGTTATGTTTCCTTTATGCATGTTTTATGTGATACGATTATGTTATGGTTTATGAGATGTTTAAACCTGTTCATATGAGGAATGTATTGGACTTAATAAGTGACGGGTGGAGCCCGCTATAGCTCCTCGATGCATCGGTAGGTCTCATGAGACAACTAGACGTGGAATTGGCCGAGGCCCTTTCCCAATTTGATTTATGGTTTTGGCCGAGGCCTTAATCATTTTAGATGTCTTGGCCGAGGCCTTGACAAAATGTTTCAGAATGTCTGGCATTATAAATTCCCTCATTATGAAAGTGGTTATTGATATTGCATGTGATTATTCGACTAGTAGAATATCCATGTGAAGAATTGAATGGCATTATCTCATTTTACTTTTGCCATATTATGTTGAAGTTCAAGTTTAAAAGGCTTTTGTTTTAGTTATACATTGCCTTAAATGTTAATGTTTATTTATGAAAGATTCCGCTATATTGTTATCCTTACTGTGCATCTGAGCTCACCCCTTTCAATGTTTTGATATTTTCCAGGATGTGAAGAAGTATTTTATGAATGACCTGCAGGGATTGTCAGAAGAGGATATGAGTGTGGTCTATGGAGACTTTGTTATTGTAGTTTTTCACTTTATGATGTAATGTAACGTTTACGAATGTATCTAGTGTTTCCAAGGATACTAAACTAATCGGTCTTTCGAGACTTGATCTTTTGTGATCATGCCAATGTTACGAAGTAACGCACCGGCTCTGAGTAGCTGGGGTCGGGGCGTTACACTATAGCACCAGGTTCTTACAGCCCCGTGCCAGTCAGTGCACAATAATGCTAAAAGGCCAAAGTACACCTATAGATCTACTTGGATAACCAAAGTACACCTATAGAGCTACTTGGCTAAACATTCTATAGCAAAAAAGCATGTTATCATCATCACTCCATCCTACGGTCACTAGGAATGGAAACAGGAAAAACGGCCAAGGCTAACAAAGTCCCAAAGGTCGTAAATAGAAAAAATGTGGGAAAAAAATCCAAGCACAAAAATTATCCACAAACATGATCAATTTACCTCTACACAAGCATGAAATCAAGGAAGGAATAACCACAAGGGAAAAACAGTAAACACACAATACCCCATTCACGGGTATTGGTGGAATTTGCACATAAAACTCAAAGACATCAAAAGGTAAGTCACAAACCACCTACATGGATGCTAGGAGATCAATATACTTGAGACATGAAGATTTATTCTCCTTATAATGTCAGAGATATTAGAAAACGTCCAAAACTTTTAACCAACGATATCTTGAGAAAGATGAGGAATTGGAAAACAAGGCTCAAAGAGAAGTAAGAACTCACCGCTGCGATTCCAACACAATCGACAACAATCGAATTGGAGAATGGACAGAGGCTTGGAGGCTTAGAGAAGATCTGCGGTTGTACGACTTCTCTTGGTTGAACGAGACCTAGAAGAAGATGTTTCTGTCGATTAGGCACGACCCCGGTCCGTTTAATGAAAAAAAAAGAAAATACAGGACATGTACTTCTTGAGTACACAACGTGTACTCTATTTTTCCATACTCCACTTTAAGAGGCCTCCACTTCATCCCTACACACCGTGTGTGTGGCTCGGACATGGCCAGTACACGGCCTGGCGTGACAAGGGATTACACGATGTGTACTCAGAAAGTACATGGCTTGTACTTCAAAAATTTCCAAAAATTCCTCTTTTCCCAAAAACTTCATAAAAGGTAAAGACATACCTGAAAACGAAGATCCAGGTTCTTAAACCAGTGTTTACTCTAGCCTCTCGTGACAGGGAGGTTCATTTGATGTGTTGTGGCTACATGGCTTGGTATTTCTTTACTGTCTGGGTTAGGTTCATTATATATGGGACCTCGATTGAGATAAAATGATAAAGTGTATATATATACCTATATAAGTTGCATGTGATGCATTTATTTATTTGGATGATGGAGATATGATGTGCTTATCTACTTGGGTGAATGACATGTGTTTTGTTCATCCATCAGGCCATTCTATATTTGAATAATTAAGAATATATAATTATCTATATGATATTGACACACTAAGTGTCTCATGGTTACTCAATGTATTAGAAAATGGTATTATATGATTACACATTCTTTTATATGATACAACTGGTGGAAACATGTAAAAAGATACATGTGTTTTAAGAAGATAACAATATATCCTTTTATACATTGAGTAACCCTAATTATTTTCTAAATATATCTATTTTCTTTCATTTATGGATCTAAGAATTCATATTTTCTATAAAATATATAAAATCCCCCACGGTCACACTTTATGGTTGGTAGAATGAAGATTAAGTTTTATGAAACATAGATAGTTTCTCTAATTTTTTTATTGTTTATCTGTAAAGTGTTTTGGATTGATATTCACAAGGGTTTTAATATTGTGTGATACGAGGTGGAAATAATTATATATTTCTAAATTTTTTGGATGATATCTAAATGATTATTTATTATTGTTTCATAATTTATTGTATATGATATGATATAAGGTGAAATGAAATAAACCTATATAGATTTATTACAAGTGGGAGATTAATGAAGATATGACCTATAGATAATATAAATCATATATTGTGTTTCGATATATCATATATGATGATATGAGTATGTCATATGGCATGATATATGGGACAATGAGGCATATTATAGGCATTATTATGGTCATATCATAAGAAATGACATGTTGATATCATGATACTACCTAGAATATGATATTATATGATAATGTTGGGTCATAAGACCATATCATTAGTGTTATGATATAATTAATTGTAAACAATAATTTAGATATCTATTTTTGATTTGTTATGGAATTATAATGGAAAGCGTTAACATTAATTTTATCTTTTATGTAATCTATTATTAATAATAAACATATTATTTGATTAAACATATATAAGAGGTGAAAAAATGAATTTATTGTTAAATTCATGCATGAATATAGACAGAGGTTATATAAAGTTAGTAACCACATAACATTAAATCATACATGATGAAGGTATGAGTAAATATAAGGTAGGATTGAGAAGTATCCTTGATACCTATAAGCATAGGGTGAAGGCCATTAAAGTAGAATATGTGGTTCTTTCTAATTATTCTCATTTAAGTTGTATAATCCTTTTTTTCTTTGTTACCAGAGATACTATCATATCATGGTTGTAAGGAGGATCTCATCCAAATGTTGGATGATTTTTTAGCTCATGGATACATCCTAGAGGAATGAACTCGTTGGTTTCTTCTCAAAGATCTTCATCAAATACTATGATGGAAGACATGAGTTGCGACCAAGATCAGTGTAAGGTACTCACAAGTAATTTATTTTATATTTTTCATGTCTTCACTTTCATAGCATAGTGATATTGGGTATTGGGTTTCTTTTCTTTTACTTTACTTGAATAAGTGTTGTTCGATTATTAGAAACCCATCAAATATATACATATATATATATATAAGTATGATTTTTAATAGTATATGCATTGTTTAGGAAATATAAACTTGAAATTTTCATTTGAAATTTCAAGTGTAAATTTAAACCATAAATAATATGTGATAATTTAGAGTATTTTATTTAATTTAACATATTTATTTTTATTTATGTATGTGTTTGGATGTCAATAAATACATTATATATTTATATATGCAATTATACATCTATTTATTTATAAATATATCTCACACACACACACACCGACATGTGATACTTTTACTTATTTATGCATGTAAATAATGTACTTATAGATATGATTATATATATATATAAGTTATTTAATTATATACTTGGTTTTATATTATATATTTATTTTAACAGTATTGGTATCACTCAATAATGACTTTATATCCATGTAATTGGAAACCTATTTTAGTTTTGTGAAACTTATCAACACCCATTTAATTAAATGAAGTTCTCAGGTAGATAAATCAAATTCCATTGGATGATTTAAAAAGAACATATTTTTTTATGGGGAAGTAAAAAATATAAAATTTATTTTTATTAGAATTTATGATTGAGAAATAGAATCTTCTATTGAGTTTTCAATGGATTTTTTCTTTTAGGATGGCATTTTTTGATTTTTCAGACATATTTAATATGGTTTGCAATGGTGCTAAAAATTTCTTTAAGAATAAATAGATAATATTTACAAAAAATATTTTTCTAAAATATATTACTTTGGATATATTCATATTTATATGAGTGGGTGGATTGGACATGGTTTGAATAATCCTCTGAATATGGAGTTGTTATCAGAAATAGGAGGAAGCTCACCTGAGAATGATAATCAATGAAAAATGTAAGGACTTTTGATATGATATATTCTTTTTGATACTTATAAAGGATTTTATATTAAAATATTGATTATTATTATACAAATTTAGTTATTTTATGTAATTCTTGTATGAAAAATATTTAAAAATTATAAAAAATGAAATTGAAATGATGTCAATCAGAGTTATGGATTGAGGTTATTCTTAAAGATAATTTTTGTTATCCAAAACATATCTCTAATATTTTATGTCTGGAACCTAAAATTTATTATAAATCTATTATATAATTGAATTATATGATAAAATATGAATATTTTGGTATAAATTTTTTTAATTTTAAGTTAATAGTTTTCAAGATATTATAGAGATAGATTTTATCATAATTTTAAATAATTTTGTTATAGACATCTAGAATACATATTTCTTAAATTCCATGTCATATTTTACAATATGATAATGTCACAATATACAATTTTCATTAACCAAGGAATATAATATAGATAGCTAAAGAATATATCATAAAGCATCTTATAAGTGATAACATGCTACTACCCATGACAACTGATTGATAAGGGTTATCACTTGGTAATTCTTCCATTTAAGGCTATCATCTATATTGAAGTTTCATATAATGAAACACATGGGAGGATTAATGAACTCTTAGGATGAATGAATGTATAGATTAGGTATTAACTCATACATGATAAACATGTGATTTAATGCTTTGGAATACCCCTATGGATATATAAGGATCCATACACTATTAAGATGGTGTGTTGTGGTCCCTTCCTAGCTTCCTATAAATTATACCTCACCCTAAAGATATCTTTCTTCTTTATCCTTTTCCACCAAATATGTAGTATAATACCATGGGTGAAGGATATTCCCACCTATTCACCATGTGATCCATTTCATCCATGGATAAAACAGCGAAGATTGAGTATATTGGCTTCATCTTGGTGATCTTCCTCAAGCTCATATAATCAAAGATAGTTGTTTGTTAGGCCCAGGGGAGAGTACACCACCACTGGGTGGGTGAATCAATGGTGAATAAAAATACTAACACTAACTTTAAAACAATTTGATTCCCATCACTTGTTAGCATGAAACGATATTTATGGAAATAATGTGATGAATATAGAATGAGTGATAAATAATACATATAGATATAAGGGTTTTTATATGTTTTTATCACCCTAATTATTAGGTGAAATATCCTTGGTGTGGAGTAGTTGTGATCCTACTACCCATAATTAAAATTTATTATGACATGAATAATGAAAATATAAATTTTATTGTCTTGAAATTTTATTATAAGACGAACAAAAATTAAAAAAAGTTGAACTATCTTTGATTATCATACATCAAGTTCCAACAAAATTTAGAATTGGTGTGTGCATTTGTTCTTCTCCTAAAAAGAAAATTGAATCCCGCTTGGAATACACTTAGAATAGGAAAAACTATATTATTTCCATTTCAAACACTTATTTCCTAGTGGATCATCTATTTATTTATAGGAATTTCATGCTATGAGATGACAACTCCCTTCTTGTGGTGTGATCCTCAGATCCAAAATATTTGAAAGACTGAATCCCAAGGATCTTGAAGTATCTCAACATATCTTTGTGTGGACTTACAGCATGATGCATTTATTTTTGAATGAAACCTTCAATTTTTCTAGCACTACAGATCCACCAATATTCTCTAGTATGACTAATTATGGCATAGAACCTTCCTTGTATCATGGTCTTCTTCAATTTTCACATATTATAGAATGAACCATTAGTTCATGGTGAAACATCCACGTGAAAATAAAATACATGTCACTCAATCATCACGGTGTAGTATTCATGGAAAAATAATATTCATTTTATCTCCTCATAGGAATCATCATGTCACAATAATATTTGGTGTGGCATGATTTATCCCATTCTAGGTGAACTCCTTCCTTACATAAGATTAACTCCACTGCATAAACCTATTGTAGGATTAACTTAATACTCCAATAAGAATCACTATGGAATAACTAACCCGATTATGTAATAATATATATCAAGTGAGATTAATACATTTTTGTATAGAAATAACTCAAGATTACATCCATATCATGTTTTTAAATTTCCTTCATCATGTTATATTAACACAGACCAACTGTTGCATGGTCATCTCCATCACACCATGATTTGACATTTGTAGTAGAAATTTACTCCTTTCCTTCCTATGTATCCCCACTGTAACGTCCCCGACCCGGGATCCACTAAACCGATTCCCCGATCCGGGTAGTTACATGACCTCAAGTATGCCTCCCCATATTCCAGAGGTTGCCGGCTAGTAGCGAGGGTACAATAGGCCATGTGGGGAGACTATACCCTCATTACCAGAGTAAGAAATAACATATAATAACTTAAATAATGGAAGAAAAAGATAAAAATCAATAACATGCATAATTAATCAATTCCCAAAACTAGGTACAACCATATACAATAATAAATATGTCATGCCATGCTAAAATGTAAAGTGAGAAAAACCCCAAATGAAAGAAAACAATAGGATCCCAAAAATGGTCTGGACTCAAAGTCCGGAACCTCACCCAACATGTCCAATGTCCATATAAACTCCCCAGCATATGGACCTTGCCCTTGTCCTGACATGCAAGCATGAAATCTACTCAGGTACCCAATGATGTCCTAAGCATGGTGTGAGTATAACTCAGTAGGTCACCACCAATAGTGTCTAAAAAATATTCAACAAAGGCATATATTGCATGAAAGTGATAAATGATGAAAGGTAAGGATAAATAGTTTATTGGGAATTCTAGAATATGTTCATTTTATTTGTAATACCATTTAATTAGGGTTTTCTACTTGGTCATTTTGTGATTTAATCCCCCCTTTTCATGTTTTCAATTGATTAGGCATGTTCAACATTCTCAAGCATATGGGAATAAAATCAATCCATATCTCACTAAACATCACATTTTAAAAATATCATAATCCTCACCTCAAAGCCTCAATCTGGGTGGAATGCAACTATTACGGGAATAGAACTTCGTCCACTTACCTAACCCATGAATTTTGGGTAGATCTAGAACCTTGGTCCAACTCAACCCATGGGCGTAGAACCTCAAGTCAATACCCCACTCAACCAAGCCATGCGCACATGCTTATTTATCATTCACCACAATCAACCATATCCAAAATCATTTAAAACATCACAACAATATCAATAAAGGAGAAATTAACATTATTACCTCACTCCATTAACACATTCATCATTTATATTTCTTAACCCTTTATCCCTAATTCCCATTTCCATGTCAATCTCACTAAGCATATTCAAGTATAATCTAGTCCCCTAACATTCTCCCATTATTCCATTTAACCATTTTTCATGCCTACCAAAAAACTTCTTAGGCCATTAACAAATCTAAGTGTATAACTAAACTCCCATTTCATATCCTTCAAGCATATTAACATTTTCATCATAGGCTCTATATTCTCACACAATGACCTCACACTTACCTAAACTCTAAGTTCAGGGAATATAGGAACACCTCATGGGTGGACCTAATTTGGTAGAGTCATCCTCCTTTCATCCCATGGGGATCAATAGGGTTTATATTAACCATTCAGGCACCCACTATGTCACACCATGTCAAAGGTACCAAGAACTCATCAAAATAGGGAAAGAATAAAAACCCTACATGCACAAATCTACACAAAAAACATGGAATATAACTTAAAGACCACCTAGATTGATATGTTGGAAAACTCACCCTCAACTAAGGCCTTAGTTCCTAATTTAACCAACCCTTTAAGATTTAACCTAAACCTCACTGAAAATAATGGTTTTAGAGCTTTAAATGGAGAGAAGTAAGAGATACAAACCCTAATCCAAAAAGAGAAGCAAGAGGGAGATTAGCATTACCCAGATCTTCAATCCACAATCGATGACACTCCAAACGGTTTAGGAATAAAGGATATAAACCTCTTGGAATATCTTGTAATCTCAGATCATCCCTAGGGATGAAGGAGGAAGAAGGGGGAGAAATCCGGAGTTGGTACAAGAAATCCCATAATGGAATTTTTGTAAATTTTTAGAAGTTTCCAGGCCGCATAGTTTTCCCACATGGTTTTCCAAACCGTGTATAAACTGTGTGGAGGATACTTCCCACACTCCCTTCCTCTCATATTTTTTTATAACCTGTGCACAAACTGTGTGGATTTCCACTACCCACACAGTCTCCCCTCACACTGTTTTCCAAACCATGCGCAAACCATGCGGGCTGCCCAGAAATCCCATTTACCCCTTTTCATGCCCCAAACCCCGGGAACACCCATTAACCATCACAATGACTTGGGGAAAAACATTATTAATCACAAAAGGGGACTAGAACTGAATAATAACAAGAAAATAACTTACATAGAAATTTGGGATTGTTTCTGAAGCTTTCTCCAGGGCGCGCATCCGTCCATTGGAGGAATGTGCTGATCTGTTTCCCCACAATATTAATTTCCAATGGTGGGAGACATCCATAGCTTATTCAGGGACATTTTCTCATTGAAAAAAAATGATTTTATGGGATGTTGATTCCTCCTTCAATGGATTCCTCATCAGAACTCATTTCCTAGTCCGAGTCTCCCTCATATATTTGATTCATGGTTCATGAATCTCATTCTCGATGCCATATCTTTGTTGACACCATTTAATTACACTACTTCTGTTAGGACATTCCATGGGGTCTTGACATGGTATCAACCTTTGGTCGGAGTAGATGACAACATTAGGCATGTCAGCGAATCTCTGGATGCGTGGAAATTGGGGAACCTATATTCTTCCTCATAAGAGGGAATATTAAGGGCACAGAACCCGAGGCATCCCATGTTAGTTGTAGGGTATCTTATACCAGAGGCATGTCTCTGAGTTTTTCCTCATCTTCCCATTCTTAACATGGGGTATTACATGAGTTTAATGTCTTTCAGAGAGTGTTATGCCAAAGGTGTATCTTTCGAGGTTTTCCTCAGGCATCTCATGTTTAATACGAGGTAGGTCGTGAGTTTAATATCTTGCAGAGATGGAATGAGAGTGATCTGGACATCCCATAGAGACAGATAAAATTGGTACATCTCTAAGAGGGAGAACCTGTAAGGTTTACCAGATGGATGGATTAGAATTCCCAATGAGGATGTATCTGAGGTGGTGTGCCTCATAGAGGGAAGATATCACACCATGAAGGATGATCTGGACACCACTGAGGGTGGATCAGAAAGAGTGCACCCTAGAATGGGGAACACCAAATAGATAGGTCAGAATTCCCAATGAGAGTAGACCAAAGGTGGTGTGTCTCGTAAAGAGAAGATGTCACACCATGAAGGCCGATTTGAACACCACTAAGGGCGAATCAGGGAGAGTTCACCCCATAATAGGGGACACCAAGGTTTACCACTACCTGGGATTGAACCTCATGGAGGTTTCCTACATACCCCATGTAGATGAAAGTGATCAAAACCCATGTAGTTCCAAGGGGTGATGAATCAGAGTGTACACAAGGAAAAAAACTTCAATACATGTTGGGGATTACGCATGGAGAGTGGCCCATCGCAAGAGGGACACTCTTGGTTGAATGATTATGGATTGTGTAGGGATTATGTGCGGTTAGATACTCGATTGATGTTAAGAGTAGTGGGGAAGTGGGTGACATGATCTCCCTGGGATGTGGAGGCCCAGGTAATAATTAGGATGGAAAAGGATGGTTGAGTGAAGTGGATGGAGAATGATATGGAACCATTGTGAAAGTTATGACAACATTGGGATTGAACCTCAAAGAGGCTTCCTATGTATCCCTGGGGTAGGGAATCAAAGACCACGTAGTTCAGAATGTGGGACGATGGGACACCTGAGGAGGAGACCCATGATAATGGGTGCATGGCTGGGACCTGGAGGAAGTGGAACCTCCGGATTGGGGGCATGACCTTCCCAAAACGTAGAGGCTCAAGGGAGAGACTATGATGAGACATAAGTAATGGGCTTGAACCTCAGGGAGGCTTCCTACATATCCCCATGGTAGGGAATCAAATTACATGTAGTTTAGGGTGGGGGTATAGGATCAGGGTGTGCGTAGAGGACAATAACTGGATAACATACTGGGGCTTATGCATGGTTACCAGCCAGGGTTGGCCTGACGCCATGGGGGTGGACTAGATATGTGGCTCCCAGTGAAGGGGACTACAACAGATTACTATCAATTGTGGATTACAACAGCTTACTTCTGGTTGATTTTCCAATAGCTTACCACTGGTTGGGGTTGACAATGGCTTACCACTGATTGGGGTCCCAATGGCTTACCGCTAGTTGGGGTTCCATAAAAATACCACTGGTTGGGGTTCCAATAGCTTACCGCTGGTTGGGTTTCACAATGTATTACTGTCGATTGGGAAACACAATGTCTTACTACTGATTGGGGAACACAACTACTTACCATTGATTAGGGAACACAATGGATTACCGTTGATTGGAGATCACAACATCTTACCATCAACTGGGTTGGACCTCAGCGAGGCTTCCTACGTACCCTGTCTAGGAGACAAGGATCAAATCCCACATAGTTTGAATGGGTATAGTTTAACATCTTGTAGGAAAAAAGATTAAATTATAGTTTTACATCATGAAGGATGGGTGAAATGACGTGGAGTGGTCAGGACTGATGGGGTTTGGGCTTGAACCTCATGGAGGCTTCCTACATACCTTGTCTAGGAGACAAGGATCAAATTCTACATATTTTGTAATTATGGATATAGTTTAACATCATGTAGGATGAAGGTGAACCAATGTGAAGGGATCAGGACAAGTAACTGTTGGGCTTGAACCTCAGGGAGGCTGCCTGCGTACCTTGCCTAGGAGGCAAGCATCAAGGTCCATGTAGTTCGTAATAGAGGATTAGGGCTTATGATTTGGAATCCCTAGAATGGTTTCAGGGTCTATGATCACTATAAGATCAAGTGAGTCAGGCTCAATGTGAGAAACAAGAGGCAACAATAGACCTGATGATTGTGGTGCAATGATGTATCCATAAAGGGTAGTGAATGGGGTTGACACATGGATGCAGTCCAGGTGCTGCTAAGAAGAAGCAAGGATGGATGGGGATTACACATGGAAGCTACTAGGGTGCTTCTAAGAAGTGGAAATGGTAGATGCGTCTTATGCATAGAAGCTTCCCAGGTGCCGCTAAGGAGTGATAATGGTGAATGGGGATTATACAAGGAAGCTGCCCAGGTGCTGCTAAGGAGAGGCAATGGTGGATAGGGCTTACGCATAGAAGCTACCCAGTTTCTACTAAGGAGCAGCAACGATGGATGGGGCTTGTGCATGGAAGATACATGGGTGCCACTAAGGAGCAGTAATGGTGAATTGGGCTTATGCCTAGAATTTTCCCAAGTTCCACTAATGAGTGGCAATAGTGGATGGGGCTTACGTATGGAAGCTACCCAGTTTCCGTAAAGGAGAGGTAATGGTGGATGGGTCTTATGCATGGAATCTACCCTATGCCGCTAAGGAGCAGAAACAATGTATAGGGATTACACATTGACACTACCTGGGTGATTCTAAGGAGTGAAAAAGATGAATTGGTCTTATGAATGGAAGTTCCCCAGGTGCCTTTAAGGAGCAGCAACGGTGAATGGGGATTACGCATGGAAGCTTCTCGGGTGCCTTTAAGGAGTTGAAAAGGTGGATGGGGATTATTCATGGAATCTACATAGGTGCCGATAATGACCGACAATGGTGAATGAAGATTATGCATGGAAGGTTCCCAAGAGCTGCTAAGGAGCACTAACATTGGATGGGGATTATGTATAGAAGCTACCCGGTTGCCTTTAAGGAGTAGTAATGGTGGATGGGGATTATGCATGGAAGCTTCCCGGGAGCCATTAAGGAGAGGAAATGGTGAATGAGGATTACACCTGGAAGTTTTACAGGTGCTGATAAAGAGTGGAAATGGTGGTTGGGGCATACACATGGAAGCCGCCTGGTTTCCTCTAAATAGCGGTAATGGTGGATGTGGCTTACACATGGAAGATGCACAGTTCCCGTCAGGAGTGGCAACAATGTATGGGTCTTATGCATGGATGCTGCCCAGGTGCCACTAAAGAGCAGAAACGGTTAATGGGGCTTAGGCATGGAAGCTTACCAAGTTCCGTTAAAGAGCAGAAATAATGAATGGGGCTTAGGCATGTAAGCTGCCCGGGTGCCGCTAAGGAGCAACAATGATGAATGGTGCTGACACATAAAAGCTTATCATAATGTGTTCCTCATGTTTGGCCATGAGGTAATCCCAATTAACTGGTGGGTTGAGGAATATAATTGAGGTCTACACTTATGTGCTATTTCACAAGAAGGATAACACCAAGGGCATTGGAATCAGTCCAAACAAAGAGATATGAAAAGTGTGAATCACATGCCCGACATTCAGAATGAAAAGAGGGTGGCATGGAGATGGAGGATAACTGTTGACCGTGATGGAAACAGAGCATCCATATCATTTTAGCCTGAAATGTGGACAAAAAAATGAGCTTAAACTATTGACCATGTTTGAAACACAGGACCTGACTCGAAGTGTCATCCAAAGTCTTTCGGGGCATTGGCCCCAAATGGTAGGTGATCTGAGGTGGAATGGGACCAAGACATTAGGTGGTCCCTTCATATATGAAAGAGGATGAAGATCTAAATGAAGGAAACACAAAGCATGATGTGGAGTGATTGAATGTTTGAACGGATTCCAACGCCCTTGAAATTATGCCATTGTAATCATGGCATGAGGTATCTTATGATTGTCATATAAACCATTACTTATTTATAATAAGAGGCATCCTATTATTGAATGATAGGGAATGATATAGTTTATAGTCATGTAGTGAGGACTATTGGCTTCTTATGCTTGGTGCCTAAGCCATCTCTTTTTTGGAGCAAGAGGCATCCTATATTTTTCATATAGGGTGCACTACAGTTTAAAGTCATATAGATAGATTTATTGGCATCTTACGCTTGGTGCATAATGAATCTCTTGTTTAGAACAAGAGGCATCCTATGTTTGTCACATAGGTTTTACTATAGTTTAAAGTCATATAGATAGAACTATTAGGCATAAGCGTATAGCAATGGATGGTGTTGTTACTTACGCAAGATCAGACCTTTCTGGTTCAACCAGGTATATAAGTCAGGTGATGGGGTTTGGATGAGTTTCATGATGAGTGGTTCAACTCAAGGTACTATGGGAATTGATGATGACAATCTAAACTCGTGACATGGGAAATGAACCAAGAGGATTATTTCGACCCAAGGTGTTTCATGATTTGCAGAAGAGTATCTCAAATCATGGTATTCCATAGGTGGAAGGTGGGTTCACATTAGGGCGCAATGGAAAATGCCGACATCCCAACCCAAAAATTTCATGGTGAGACTCTCCATTTTTCATGGGGATCAGTGAAGATAGTGAAGGGACTGGCCCAAAGGGCCAGGATTGTCACCCATAACTGATCTTAAGCAGGGTTGTGGGGGAAAAACCCCCACGATATGGACTCACTACTGAAAAAACTACTTGTACCCATGGTTCAAAACCGTGGGTATAGCCCCCAAAACTGTGGGTATAGGCTATACCCACGGTTTTGGGAACCATGGGGTTGAGTGGCATTGAAATAGGGTTCTTAGGCTATCCTCGTGGTTTTCCAAAACGTGGGTATATAGGGGTCACCATGTACCACACCATTGTACAGGTGAAATAGGACTTCCCCCAAGGTTTGAAAAACGTGGGGATTTATATCTCAAAAAAGATCTGCAGGTAGGACTCGAACCTGGGACGCTGCCCTGGAGGAACACCGTCTCTGACCAACCAAGCTATCGAGTTATTCAATATATACATATATATTTATATAAATATATTAATATCACCAGTTATTGAAAAATGAAACATGCGAGAATCGAACTTGAAATCTGGGGGAAGAACAGTACAGCGCCTGACTAACTGAGCCGAGAATATTTTGTTAAAATAGCCATACATATATTTACATATATTATCTAAAATCATTTACAAGAAAATGTAATTTCCTAATATTTGAACACCAGAACACCTTAAAAAACCCATATACCATGACCAACCAAACTACGTATATTATCTGTAATTATATTTGTATATTTGTAATTATATTAATCCAAACCGTGTTCCCGCCAAATTTTTTTGTTTGTCCCTCATAAAAAATTTTCCTGCCTTATGGAGGGAAAGCTATACCCACGGTTCTCTAAAATTGTGGGTATAAATCTTCAAAAAAAAATCGCAACACCCACGGTTTTGATGAATCGTGGGTATAGCTCTTCCAAAAAACCTTATGCCCACGGTTTGGCCAAAACCGTTGGTATATGTCTTGAAAAAAAAACCTATGCCCACGGTTGTGCGAAACCATGGGTATTGGTTATTAAAAAAATATATAACCATGGTTTTGGAAAAAACTGTGGGTATAGGTCCCCATATTATCACTATACCCACGGTTTTCTAAAACCATGGGTATAGGCCCATTTTCCAGTAGTGATTGGTGGGCATGAAGGTAGGAGCTTCGTGAAGGATAGGTTCTCGCAGAGCATGGGGTCTCGCAAAGAGGCTTTGCGAAGGAAATGTGCTCACAGATAATGGGGTCTCACGAAGAAGATTTACAAAGGAAAGGTGCTTGCAGAGAATGGGGTATCACCAAGCATGAGGCTGCACAAAGCTCTCAGTATAAAAAAGCATGGGGTCTCATGGAGAATGGGGTCTCACAGAGTATGGGGCTCCATAGAGCCTCGAGCGACCCAAAGGAGATCCCTTCTTCGCAATGGGCGGAGCCCTTTGCGAATGTCATCACACCGCAGTTCTTGGGAGCATCGCAAAATGGGAGATCGGCCACCGAAGGGGCAGCATGGCCATGATTATGAATGGGGGTGAGTCAGATATTTATAGGTGATGGTGGTTGAGAGATCATGCCATGAAGAACAAATACACGTTGCGAAGAGAAAATGACGCCACAAAACAATCGTGCTTCACAACTGAAGGCAGGTTCCCTCAAGTTTTTTGTAACTGAGGAGTTGACTGTCACAGCCTTCACAGTGCTCGTAGAGGCTCCGGTCAAGTTCCCTCAAGTTTATAATAGTTGCAGAGGCTACCTTCATGGCCTTCACGGTGCTCACAGAGGCTCTGGTCAATTTCCCTCTTCTCCACAATCACATAGGGAACTTCTCAAATGGGCTCTGTGAATCAGTTTTCCATCCCAACTTCGAATGTCCATAACTCCAAATATGTAACTCCATTTGGGCTCTATGACCAATCAAATCGAAGCTTGTTAAATGGGCTACGATATTTAATCATGTATAGAATAATTTGGAATATCATGTGGACGAGTTTTCTGGTTCCAATAGGTATCTTACAACCTCCCCACCTTATAATGTCTCGTCCCTGAGCCACTCTTCCTGAGAATCAATGAGTTCCTAAATAAAAGAGATCGTGCCAATGGGCCCGCATATCTGATTATCTCTCCTAAGTTTCTTCCTAAATGTTTCCATGCTACCATATAACATGAACCAAGGGCACAACCTTACCCCTTAAAACTTTCTCACTATGATCTATAATATGAATCGGGTTCTCCTCAAAGGGTGCGTCGGCCTTAGGCTCAAAATCCTCAATGTTTATCACACGGGACGGATCAGGGTGATACTTTCAGAGTTGTTAAAATAGAAAACCTCATGTATCTCACTATACTACTGTGAAAGAGCCAATCAGTAATCCACTGGTTTGATCCTCTCCACAATATCAAATGGTCCAACATATCTCGGCGCTAACTTTCCCTGCTTCTGAATTCGATGGTGACCCGGCTTTGGTGACACCCTAAGAAACACACTATCACCCAATATGAACTCAAGAGGTCTATGAAGCCAATTTACATATTAATTATACCTACTCTAATCTATTTTCAAACACTTTTGAATCAAACAAACCTTCTCTGATGTCTCCTACACAAGACTCGGTCCTAACATCTCAGATTCTCCAGTCTCTAACAAACACAATGAAGATCTACATGGTCTCCCATAAAGTTCCTCAAAAGCTGCCATATGAACTATAGCATGAAATCTGTTATTGTAGGAAAACTCAACAAGCGATAAGTTCTTTTCCCATAAACCACCGAAATCTAGAACATATGATCTCAACACATCTTCTAATGCCTGAATTGTATGCTCTGATAGCCTATCAGTATGTGGGTGGTAAGTCATACTAAAAAACACCTAGGTACCAAGTTCCTTTTGTAGTCCCTTCCAAAAGCACGAGTTGAAACATGGATCATGATCTGAAACTATTGTTCTCGATACACCATTCAAGTGTTCTATTTATCAAACATAAAACTACCTCAATTGGTTGTCTGTATAGGTCTCCTAAATCGGCAAGAAATGGGACACTTTGGTCAGCTGATCTATGACCACCTAGATTGCATCATTCTTTTGAGGAGTCCTTGGAAGACCTTACATAAAGTCTATTGTGATATCATTCCACTTCTACTCTGGAATAAGCAGTGACTACAACAACTCACTTGGACACTGATGTTCAGCCTTCACCTACTGAAAGGTAAGGCATCATTCCACAAAACCCGTAACTTTTTTCTTCATTCCCAGCTACCAAAACTACCTTTGAAGATCACAGTACATCTTAGTGAAGCCCAGATGCACTGCCCACTTTGACACATGAAAGTCGCACCTCAACTCTTCTCGTACATCTGCCGACACCACAACATGACCATGAAGACAAACAACTCCATTGGCACTGATAGTCCAACCATAAGATGAATCCCCACCTTTAAGATATTCCTTAATAGCAAAACACTCTGGATCCACCAACTGAATCTCCTTAAATCATCTTAGAAATGTAGACTCTACTGCTATAGATGTAAGTGTCACCTGCCTGTGCCCATATTGTACCTCCAAATTCATCACAACAAACAAGTACACCATCACCCACTCTGAACTGGATTCATGAACTACCAGATTATGAGTATTCCGAATCAGAGCATCGACAACACTATTCTCTTTCCCTAGTGTATACCTCAACTCAAAATCAAAAGACTACAGGTACTCAACCCACCATTATTGTAGAAGATTCAATTCCCACTGGGGGAAGATGTATTTGAGACTTTTATGGTCAGTAAACACCATAAAGGGACCTCCTAACAAGTGATGTTGTGAACTTTTAAAGGAATAAACCATAACAGCTAGCCCTAGGTCATGAGTAAGATAATTACTTTCATGTGGCCTTAACTCTCTCGACCCATATAATACAACCCAATCATCCTACATCAACAATTCCCCAAGTCCCACACCAGACATATCATTGAAAAATGTGTACCTCTTACCTGGTTCAGGTAAGATCAAAATCGGTGCAGTAGTTAACCGCTTTTTCAGTTGCTAAAAGGAATTATCACAAGCCCCTGACAAATCGAACTTAACCCCCTTCTTGGTTAGGCTAGTTAGAAGTGCTGCCAAATGAGATAAATATCTAATAAACCTTCAATAATCACCAACCAAACCAAGAAAACTTAGAATATCAGATACGTTCTTGGGATGCACCCAAGAAACCATAGCCTACACCATTTCTGGATCCACCAACACACCTAACTCAGAAATGATATGTCCTATAAAGCGAACCTCATAAATCCAAAACTATCATTTTGATAGCTTAGCGTAAAGCCTATACTCTCTTAGTGTACTCAAGAAGATGTTAAGATGTTTGGCATGATCTTAATGAGTTCTTGAGTACACCAATATGTCATCAACTAAGACAACTAACAATTGATCTAGATATGGGTGAAATATCAAGTTCATCAAGGGAATGAACACCGATGGTGCGTTGGTCAACCCAAATGACATCACCAAAAATTTATCCAACCCGTACCTACTTCAGAAAGCTGTTCTGGGTATTCCAGAAGGTCCCACTCTCAAATGATGTTATCCTGATCTCAAATCAATCATGGAAAAAACTACAGAACCTATGATATGATCAAACAAGTCATCGATTCTGGGAAGAGTGTATCAATTATTAATTTTTGTCTGGTTCAGCTTCCTATAATTGACACATAGCCTTAGTGATCTGTCATCCTTCTTAGAAAAGAACACATAAGATCCCCAAGGTGATGTACTAGGATGTATAAACCCCTTACGCTCTAATTTATCTAACTGAATCTTCATTTATTGGAGATCTACTGGAAACATTCAGTAAGGTGGAATGGAAACTTACTCCGCTCTAGGAAACAATTCTATCATAATCTCAACATCTCTCTCAGGTGTTAACCTTGAGAATTTATTAGGAAACACATCCTAAAACTAGTCCACAACAAATGGGAAGACATGTTGTTCCTTCTCCCCATCATCTAACATAAGTCATGCTACTTAGGCTGTGAGTTCCCCCAACTACTGGCGTAGCGGGCCTGTGCATCAAACTCGACTATCCCACTCACCACGAAGGACATAAGTGATCCCATTGAGAGATGTGAACGTTACCTGATGTCGGTAACAGTAGATGTGGGCTTGATATAACACCAACCAATCCATCCCCAAAATTAGGTCAAACTCAGACATTTTGAGGACCAACAAATCAAACAGAAAATGATACCCACCAACCTCTAGAGCACAAAACTTACATTTCCTGATGTCATCGACTCGTAGCCCTAGTAGAGTATCAAGATACATTACCCCACATATAGTCTCCACATTTAAGCCTAACACAAATACTATCTAAATAGAAATAAAGTAATGCATAGCACCTATGTCAAATAAAGCACTAGAAATCATGGAAGCTACAAGAATCGTACCTCGAACAGTATATGGTCCTGCCTCACCACCTTCAGGTGTAGCCTTCACTACTTGAAGATGACCTTTACCTTTACCCTAGGCTCCAACCTGAGTACCCTTCACTTATCTGCTCTATTTTTAAGGGCGATCTCACCCCATAGTTCCATGTCCACTGCCCCTACTAGTATGGACCATGGAGCTCCAATTTTCTACCAGTTATGGGGTAACCGACCCCCTGCCAACACTTGTCTCCTGCCTCTGACCTTCATCATTCTCTGACTGTCATGGGTTCCTGTAGAACCTCTGCATGTGGCCTGACCTTCCACATACTCAGAACTCAACCGGTGTGTGGGTACACTGGCCATGCTTGTTCCCCTACCTACCACACTGATAACATAATATTTGGTCTCCACATTGAGAAGTTGGCCCCCTCTTCTGACTACTATGTGTGCTTCAAACCTACTAAAAGGTACCAAAGTGGCAGTTCCTATTATCAGAAGCCACACCACTTGCTCACCTAGCTGGCCCCACAAGTTCACTACCTGAATGTACCTTCATGTTCGCCTCTTATATAAGGGCTTGATCCAAAACCTTAGAAAACCTTTTCAAACAAAATATATTCACCTGATATTTGATCTTGTGCCTCATCCCATCCTAGAAGCATTTTACCACAACCGTATCATCTCCCATCAATGTCGAAACAAAGCACCTCAAATAGGTGAAACAACTAGCATAGTCCATAACCGATAATGTCCCATAATTCAACCTCATAAAATCTACAGCCTTCTCCTGCCTCGAGGTTTCTGGATAGAAGTGCTCAAGAAACTTCTCTTGGAAATCCCTCCACATCATTCCCTCAGCCTGCTCTCTTTGAACCATAATGTACCACCAATGTTTTTCTTGACCCCGCATCATATAGGCTGCTATCTTGACTTTCATCTCGAGAGGATTCCCTAGATGTTCAAGAATATTTTGGATGTACTCTATCAAAAACTCTTCTGCTTCTATCCCACCCTCTCCAGTGAAGGTTGAAGGGTGCTGCAACTGAAACTCCCTAGTCATCTCAAACATGCTTGGCGCAACCCGCCCTAGGTCTCATTCCATCATCTGCATAAAATGAGCGAAGTTCTCATGAAACTTCTCTTCCTTATATCCTTAGATCACCACATTCTCTTTCTCCACTATTAGAGGAGCAATCTTAGCAACGTCCTCATGTCACCCAACCGACGCACGTCTTCGAGGTGAAATTTCTCTAAAATTCCAAACATGAACTTTAGAATGCATCCATAACACTTTTATAAAGGTAAAAGATATAGGTAAGTCCATCAATCACCACCAAACTAGTTTGTAGATACTATCCAAATGAGGCCACTCACAACTGGATCACTAACTTTTTCCATCTCTCTTAAGTCCATGGATAACACGGGTATGTAATTCACATGGTTACTGTCCTTATCATTTACACCCATCCAAAACCATTTCCATATCCCAATTTACTCTTATAACACGTTAACCCGCTTTCACTTCACTAGTACACAAATTTTTTAAATTACTACTTGATATTATCACTTCCTTTTTGACCCATCTGTACCATCTCATTAGGCACAATTTTACCATTAATTTTAAGAATAAAAATGCATCCTAACCATTATATCCCACACACCCATACCATGTGTGTTCCTATCATGATGCATGTCACTTACTAACATAGGTGCCTAGAAAGATTCCTGAATGCACAACCTTGTACATTTCTTTCCACAAGAGAAATATCACAAAACCGTCAAACCACACAACAAGAGAATCACCCAATGGTGAAATAATGTCAAATATAATAACGCACAATAAGAACAACAATCCCCTGCCAGGGTGACCTGGGTTTTCCCCCATACATGGTTTAGCTACTCCCAAGAACGATCTCATTACCAAGGCCTGACACATTCCCAACCTCCTGTCTATCATCCCCAAATAGTAATAAAGAGAAAATAACTCCTCTGATACCACTTTTTAATGTCCCCGACCTGGGATCTACTAAACCGGTGCCCCGAGATGGGTAGTTACATGACCTCAAGCACACCTCCCCATACAATAGTGGTTACCGACTAGTAGCAAGGGTAAAATAGGTCGCGTGGGGAGACTATACCCTCATTAACAGAGTAATCTACAATAGATAATAACTTAAATAATATAAGAAATAGAGAACAATCAATAACATGAATATGTAACCAATTCCCAAAACTGGGTACAATCATATACAACTGTAAATATGTCATGTCATGATACAATGTCAAGTGAGAAAAACCCCAAAAGAAAGAAAACATTAGGATCCCCAAAATGGTCTAGACTCAAAGTATGGAACCTCACCTAACATGTCCCATGTCTGACTCAACTCCCTAGAATAGGTCCCTTTCCCTTGTACTGACCTGAAAACATGAAATCTACTTGGGTACCCAATGATGGCCCGAGAAGGCTGTGAGTATAACTAAGTTAGACACCACCAACGATGTCTACAAAATATCCAGCAAAGGAAAATAGTGTATGCAAGTGATAAATGATGACAAGTAAAGATAAACAGTTCATTGGGAATTCTAGACTATGTTCATTTAATTTATACTACCATTGAATCTGGGTTTACTACTTGTGAATTTCATGATTTAATCCACCATTTTCATGTGTTCAATGGATTATGCATGTTCAACATTTTCAAGCATATGGGAATAAAATCAAACCCTATCTCACTAGGAATCATATTATAACAGTATATTAATCTTCACCTTGAAGCCTCAATCTGGGTAGAATGAAAATGTTAGGGGAATATTACTCCATCACCTTCCCTAATACATTAATTTGGGGTGGAACTAGAACCTCGGTCTAACTCAACCCATGGGTGTAGAACCTCAAGTTGATACCCCTTTCAACCAAGCTATGTGAACATGCTTATTTATCATTCATTGTAATCAACCATAGCCAACATCATTTACAATATCACAACAATATCAATAAAGGGGAAATTAACATTATTTCCTCAGTCCATTAACACATTCATCATTTATATTTCTTAACCCTTTATCCCCATTTCCCATTCCCATTCCTATCTCACTAAGCATATTCAAGTATATGCTAGTCCCATAGCATTCTACCATTAATCCATTTAACCCATTTTTCATGCCAACCAAATAACTTATTAGGACATTACCAAACCTAAGTGCATTACTAAACTCCCATTTCACATCCTTCAAGCATATTAACATTTTCATCATGGGATCTTTGTTCTCACACAACGACCTTACACTTACTTAGCTAAACTCTAAGTCTGGGGAATATCGGCACACCCCACGGGTGGCCATAATTTTGTCAAGTCATTTTCATTTCATCCCATGGGTATCAAGAGGGATTCAATTAACCATTAAGACACCCAATACATCACATCATTTCCAAGGCACCAAGAACTCATCAAAATAGAAATAATAAAAACCATACATGCACAAATATACCCAAAAAACCAAGGGATATAACTTGTAGACCACCTAACTTGAATCTCTTGGCGAACACACCCTCAAACGCGGCCTCAGATCCCAATTTAATGAACCCTTGAATATTTACCCTAAACCTCACTAAAAAATAATTTTTTAGAGATTTGGTTGGAGAGAAGGAAGATATGTGAACCTTAATCTAAAAAGATAAGCAAGAGGGAGATTAGCCTTACTCGAATCTTCAATATGCAATTGATGGCGCTCCAAATGGCTTAAAAATGAATTATATCATCCCCTTTGAAGATCTTGGAATCTTGGATCATCCCTATGGTTGAAGGAGGAAGAAGGAAGAGAAATCACGAGTTGGTATAAGAAATACCGTAATGAATTTTTTTATAATTTTTTAGAAGTTTCCAGGCCGCACGACTTACCCGAATGGTTTTCCAAACCGTGCGCAAACCGTGTGGAGGCTACATCCCGAACTCCCTTCCTCTCACATGGTTTTTTAGCCTATGTGCAAATCATGTATATTTCCACTGCCTGCACGATCTCCCCTCGCATGGTTTTCCAAACCGTTTCCAAACCGTGGTGACTGACCAGAAAGCCCCTTTCCCCCTTTTTAAGGCCCTGAACCCCTGGAACACACCCAAAACATCAAAAGGAATTGGGGAACACTTTATTAACTACATAAGGGCACTATAACAGAAACATAATAGGAACATAACTTACAGAGAAATCCAGGATCTTACATCCACTCATCTCAAAATTGATTCTAACTCATACATGAGCATTTTGAGAATTGGTACAATGAAAAATCACCACAAAATCATAAATGAATTATTCTAAATAAACCAGTCATAATATTCCTTCAATACAAAGGTCATTTAAACCCTCGCTACATGATAAAATAGTAATTGTGAGAGAACTATATCCCTTGGTGTAAGATAAATGACATATTGACCATGTATAAATTGAGATCATCTTACCTATCCTAATTTAATTTCAACTTCATGAGTCTTCTTCAATATTCAATCAGTCAAAAGGCTCTACAGTCCCACCTTTTTAAATTTTGGAAACATGCACATCATCACATGAACTCCTCTACAAAATTATTCTTAATCATTAATTTTGCTAAGGGTGATACAATTATTCTTCTCAGAGTGTCATGCAACACATCTTACTATGATAAAAAAAGAACTTCCAGAAGTGGAATTTCAATCTCTAACATCTCGAGCCTAATATACATTTTTATAACTATAAAGTGTTATTGAATTATTTTTATTATACCTCATTCCATAATTAATATTTCTCTTAATATAGCATTATATATTCTTTTCTACCAAAAAATAAAACTCTGTTGGGTTGATTTGGAATCCTTCATAAAGTGTAACTACAAAAAAAATACCTAGTCTTGAAACCATTAAATAGTGTCGGCTTATAATGAGAATTTTTAACTCTATTTTATTCACATTCTTTCATTTATCCAAGGATAGCATTTTACCATACACTATAAAAGTAAAAACATCTCTTGAATCATCTATTTTAATTGTTTTAATTAAACCATGAGAATACTTCTATTTTGAGGGATAAAAAAACAAATATATTTAAATATTATAGGGCCAAAAATAATTTCATCTCCTAAATCATTGAAATTTTAAAAATTATTCTCATTTGGGAAGTAAAAACCTCACAAGATTCTTACTATTTCTATAAAAAATTATTTCATGGACAACCACAATAAAAATTAGTGAGTTTGTTTCATTTACTTTAACATAAATATTTTAATAAATATTTACTTTTTGAATTTTATTCTCTTTAAAACATGAGAAATAAGGTGCTTTATTTATCTTTAAAACTTGAGAAACATAACTGTTAAGGATAATACCTTTTGGTTGTTCAATGAAGACCACTAAAAAATGTTTACCATTAAGAAACACAAACTTTACATTCATTTTGATTTTTTTTTTATTTTTTTAGAGAAATAATCACTAGAAATTTTTTAAATCATTCAATACTTGTGACTAGATAAAAATTCATATCAGGATTAATACCCTCAATTTAAGAGTATACTTTCCAAACAAGATGTGATTTTTCTGTGCTACATTAACTTTTTTATTGAGAAATCCCATTTTTTCTTATTCATAATGTTTTCTTTAGGATGCACTAAAAATTCCCAAGTGTCAATCTTCTAAATTTGGTTTAGATTTTCTCTAATTACTGAATTCGAATTTTCATGTTATATGGAATCACCCAGACTCTTTGGTTCCACCTTTGAATGTAATATGGTGTGATTAGAAATTGTCAAGCTTCTTAAGGTTTTATACCCTTCCTGTTATCTCCATGGACTATTTTAGGCCCAATATATTTTATAATCATTTAGAACATAGTTCTTCCCATTTTAGGCCTTACTCACTACTAGAATTGTAAGAATCATTTTGAGAAGAATAAAAATATTCATGTATGTATAGAATGTACTCATCATTTCTAGTGTTATATTCAAGGTTTTCTTCAATATAATCATTAACGAGCAATAATGTTTACGAGGACTTCATATTTTCCAGCATAATTAAATTAAATATATTACGAATGTTCCATAGATTCATATTATAAAACTAGTATCATATATTTTATAGAATTGTACTCAATAAATATTCCTTTTTCTAAACTCTCATTAAATGATCCAAATTACATTTCTTTAATATTGATAAAATAAGTGTTGTTGTACTACAACAAAAACCGGGTTTAGCGGCGGTTTTGTGGTGGCGGTTCACAAAACCGCCGCTAAACGTTTTCGCCGAAAGGTTTCACGGCAGTTTTTAATAAACCACCACGAAACCTGAATTTTTTTTAACAGTCCCGACCCTTCCCTACCCCCACCCCGATCTTTACCCCAAACCCACGCGCCCTCCCTTATTCCCCTAACCCCCCCGGCGACCCGCAAACCTTGACCCCCAACCATCTGGCGACCCGCGACCTCCGGTGACCCCGTGACCTCCGGCGACTCCGCCACCTCCATCTCCGGCGACCCCGCAACCTCCATCTATGGCGAGGAGCTCCCATTGGTAATAAACTATAATATTGACCATTTTGGGTTGAATGTCGTTGGTTGGTGGGTTCATTTGGTCTCATGTGTTATAGAGCCCTTTTAAGTAGAAAAGGGTTTGAGTGTTGAGTCTTGGTAAGGCTCTCCTAGAATCGATATTTGTTTCTATTAAATTATTTTTTTAATATGACTTAGAGCTGATGAAATTAGTGATGAAGAAGGATTATTCCTTCTTCGTCGATGGTGTGTTGATCTTATTTTGGACTAGGTCCTTGAAGATGAAGGAAGTGTGTGCAAGGGTGTTTTTTTTCTATTATTTTTTCCATGAGTTATCTTATATTGTAGATAATTTATTTCATATTTAAAAACAACCACTTATTCCACACTTCCTATTTTAATTTAAGTGTTTATTAATTATTCCAACTCATTATCCAGTTCATCCCATTTTCCATTCCAGTTTCATTATTAATATTTAATTCCATTACTATCAGGAAACTAACACAACAAATATCAAACACAAATATCAGTTCTTTCACACATAAACAAACCCCAAATTACCTCTACCATATATCACAACCACATCTCATCACAGCCACAACAAGTCACAACCACTAACCACACATCAAAACCAAATCCCATCATAACCACCACACAAAATATTAACTATATCACACTTTTCACTCATTATTTACCTTATTAAACAAGGGTATTTTATCACATACACTTATTTATTTCAAGGGAATTCACACACAATCGAGATTTCTATGGGATACCTATTTTTTAACCGGGTATAAATTCTTATCAATTTCATACATTATGAATTCAAGAAACAAGCACAAATATGTTTTAAAATTCACCATTCTCAACAATATAACAAAACTGAACATAAACCAAGGATGAAAGAATAACAAGAATGCTCGATATATTGGAAGAATACAAAAACAATAATCTTATGTGATTTCTTCCCTCTCCTTTTAGTTTCAATTAACCAAATATTTATCTTTAATAAAAATAGTGCATATTATCTTCCCCATAGATAAAAAATGACGAACCCTCATACATGTATAAATAAAATAAAGACTAAGGATACCCTGCCTAGTATTTTACTTGTAAAACTCTTTAGCTAAAGGATATAGGATAGAGAAGGTTATTCCTCACCTAAAAATTTCAAGGAAAAGTTCCCGTAACTGATGAAGCTTATCAAATCAAAGATAGGGTTATGGGGTATTTTGAGTGAGTGAAAAAAAGTAAAAGATAAGGGAGAAGGTTTTAGGTCTTTTAAAATATAATCAATTTTTAAACGAGAAAAATAATGTTTAAACTCTCATTAAATTTACCCTAAAATTTTTAGTTTGGAAATTAATTGTGGATTGATCAATCCTATCAAAAAAAAGATTTTTAAATTATCAAACAAGTAAAAAACAATTATTTTCTTGACTTTAGAATTTAAGATCATTTAAAAAGACTCCTGGGTGGTTACTAGTCGATAAAGATGAGAAAAATGGAGAAAATAGGGTAAAACTCTACCCTTATATATAGTAGGGGGTCCATATAGGAGTAATTTCCTTTACACTTATGTAGTGCTTTGGAAAGTCTCATGTAAGGGTAAATTCATCTTACCCATACGTAACCTTTGAAAATTTATCCTTACCCTTACTCAAGGTAGGTATTCTATGTAAGGATATTATATTGTACCCTTATGTAGTGTTGTTCTAAGGTTTGCACAAGGGTGACTTACCCTTAAATCTCATTTAAAAGGTGTTCCATACCCTTACACAAGATTTTAGGTTACCCTTACACAACTCATGGAAAGTATATCTTACCCTTATGTGAGGCCTAAGCTACCCATACATAGCAGAGGACAACCCTTATACTACCAGGGGTGCCTTTATGCAGTGCATTGGAGTTTTAGGTTACCCTTATTAAATAGTTTAAAAATTATCCATACCTTTATGTGAGATAAGGAAATTATAGGTTACCCTTACATGATCTAGGAGTGAACACAATGCAACATTTATAAATAATCACTTAACCTTTCATAAGCTTCCAGGACCCTTATGTGGCTCATGGTAACACCCTCTTACCCTTATGAAACTTCAATTACATCCATAAGGGTACATATTTCATTGAAAATATTTCATTTTAATTAAAATAACTTGTAAATAATTATGAAAAGTGTTTATTATCTATTCTAAAAAATCCAAAAAACTTCCAAAAATATCAAAATAATTTTAATCACAAAACATGGATGATGGACTCAAGATAAACCTTCCACCTAAGTACCCAAGGTAACCTAAGTGCTAATTTTCACAAATCAATTTCAATATTTTAAAAGTACCCATTTCATTTTCATTTATCAAAAATCATTGAAAAACATTTCTCTCAAAAACCCCTTCTTAAACAAATGAAAATACACAAAGATTCAAAAAACTTAGGCCACCAGATCTGATAATGTTATCAAGAGAAACAAAGAATCATAAATATTTCTTAACCAGAGAGATGAGCCACAATTATAATAAAAGATCCAATGTTGAATGGATCAATCTAGATGGAGCATAGTCTCCCAAAATAACCCGAGAAGATCTCTAGGTAGGGATCTAAGGGCCTGGAGAAAATAACTGAAACCAAAATAGCCACTCGCCTATTTTAAAAACTACACGAGGGCCATTTGATGATGTGTAATACTATTACCTGCTGTGAAATCCATGGTGTTCTAGTATGTTGAAAAATCCTTCACCTCAAATTAAAAATCCATTATTTCAAAATTTATGATGTGAAACCACTCTTCCTGCGGTGTAAACTTTCACAGCATGAATACCCTTTCATGACTTGTATCTAGTAATAGTTACATGGTGTGTAACCTAGTTATACAGTGTGAAAGACTTTTGAATCATGTAGAAAAAGCTGGTTAAAGATGAAAGTACAACAAATATCTGACTTCACCATTTTAGGTATCTTACCAATTCCTTCCTAGTCCTTTACAGACAATGGAAAAAAGGAAAACCATGATGAGGATGAAAAAATACCTGATAGATCAATAATAGGATCTTACAAACTCCCCACTATAAATAATTTTTGTCCTCAATAAGTCATGTAAAAGATGTAATCCATGGAAAAATATGAGTTCACTGCTCTTTCATCAACGACTCGTGTTCTCTGTCTCCAAATCAACGACACCCTCATGAGGAACTCATGGAAGGTACAACCATGTAATATATATGGACAATAGATATATGAATATTTTTCTTTGGTTTATGAGGATAAATGGGATAGAACCATTTAATTCTTTTAAAAAAAGTATCATCACTCAAAATAAAAGATCACTTGAACCATATGCTTATTATATAAATAAAAGGTACTTGATTATATGTAATGGAAAGATAATAATTTATAGTAATGTTGATAAAGACCAAAAAAATAAAACTCATCTTTTTAATGAATTAAATAATCCTTGTCCATATTTGAAGAATAGGTAATCATGACTAAATAAATGGTTAATAGATGAAATAACATTGAAATTAAGTGGGGGAATTATCATAATATGTTATCACTATGTTGGATCTAGTGAGAAGAATATTCATTGGCTTATAAACAAGTATCAACAACATTGTTCAAATTATGTAACTAAATATGGTAAAAAAATATTCCATATTATTTTTATTGATCTATAATATTGATAAGTGAAGGTAATGATTATTAAACATAATCCAATGAGGGGAAACTCTAGAAATGGGAACCCATGCATTGGTATTCTATATTAGTGATTTTGGATGGATGTTATAAATACCGACTGGTATCCCATTTCTAGATATGGAAAATAAAATAAAACATTTAATTGAGATGACCAAGCACGTGAGTATATGAGATGTTCAGGAAAGTTGTAGTATTTTTTGTGAGGGTGTGGAAGTAATATGAGTGGACTAATGTATCTCATTAATGTATTGGGGATAGAAATTGTTTGAGGCAACATAAATGTGTGATTGACAGTGTTATGATAATTGTGTAACCTGATATTCTTACTGCTCCTCAATGAGGTGTTCATGTTGTCTCTTAGGGACCAGACTTGTTTGGTTTGTCTGGGCATGATAAGTAAGTGGTAAATGTGATCAATGAATCATATTTATTATATTATGCATACTTTATGATCAATGGGTCATCTTTATTATATTATGATTCTGCAATCTTACACTATCGTATATTTTGTGTAGGCACATTGTGATATACATGGATAAAAGCTGGATCACATTGTCGAGAAACACACCTCAGTATGTTAAGGGTTTGAATGAGTTTTTAGATTTTTCGATTTCTAATCGATCCGTTGAAGGGTGAATAAGATGTCCATGTCCTAAATGTAAATTTAGAACATGGTTGAAGAGAGATGAAGTTTATGAACATTTAATACTGAAGCAATTCCCTGGTCAATATTTGTGTTGGAATTGGCATGGATAATCGAACAATATAGAAATATTGAGCACTGATGTTAATCCACAGAATGAGGTCCCAAGTTCGTCGATAATGGAAAATGAAATGAAAAACCTCATAAATGATGCATTCGGCACTACAAGACACCACTATCAGCATCAAAACATATCAGAACAACCAGAAGAGGGTGATACAAATTGCAACGTGACAAGTGATGTTTTTGAGACTGTAACACAAGTACATCAAGATTGGAACATATCATTGGATCCTCCTCTTGATTCTGTAGAGCCAAATGTAACAGAAAACTTCACTGATAAAAATGTGTTTCATGATTTAGTTGACGATGGAAATCAAGAGTTGTATAGTGGGTGTTTGAAATATTCAAAGCTTTCATTTCTGCTGAAGTTGTACCATATCAAATGTCTATGTGGAATTAAAAATAAGGCAATGTCCATGATATTGGAATTGATTTGTGATGCATTTCCTGAAGCAAAAATCCCAGAATATTTTTATGATATGAAAAAAGTTGTTAACAAGCTTGGTCTAAATTATATAAAAATACATGCATGTCCCAATGATTATATGCTTTATTGGGGAGAGGATTCAAGTAGACAGAATTGCAAGAAATGTTCTTCTTCTAGATGGAAGTCAAAGGGTGATGTTGGAAGTCTGACTGAACATAATTTCATGAAGAAGAAGAAAACGAACACACCTGCAAAGGTTTTTCATTACTTTCCTTTGAAGACATGATTACAAAGATTATTCATGTCATCAAAAACTGCCGAACACATGAAGTGGCATTCTGTAGATAATAACAATGATGGGTTAATGAGACATCCACAAGATTCTCAATCATGGAAGTCATTTGATTCATTACATCCAGATTTCTCAGCTTATCCTAGGAATGTTCGATTGGGATTGGATGCTGATGGATTCAACCCATTTGGGACTTTGAGTACAAGTTATAGAATTTGGCCAGTTGTTTTGATCCCTTATAATCTGCCTCTGTGGATATGTATGCAACAATCATATTTTATCATTTCAATGATTATTCCTGGAAAACAAATGCCTGGAAATGATATTGATGTATACTGGCAGCCTTTGATTGAAGAATTGCAGGATTTATGGAGTAACGGTGTTGAGACATTTGATGTTTCTTCTAAAACAATGTTCAAAATGCATGCTGCTTTACTGTGGACCATTAGTGACTTCCCTGGGCTTGGAAATTTATCCGGTTGGAACACTTATACGGGTTTGGCTTGTCCCATTTGTAACTTTGATTTTGAGCCCAAACGGCTACCTCACAGTAGAAAATGGTGCTTCTTATTCCATCAAAGATTTCTCGATGCATCTCATAGATTTCGGATGAACAAATCAAAATTTAATGGTTTCATTGATCGTAGACCACCTCCAAAGTTGTTAACCAGTTCTGAAATATTGACACAGCTTGAAAATGTTGAAACAGAATTTGGGAAGGTTCATCATTTGAATGATAGCAGAAAACGGGTCCGAAGTGCATCATCAAGTGAAATCAGAACGCAACAATGGAAGAAAAACAGTATATTCTTCAAACTTTCGTATTAGGAATTTAATTTGTTGCGCCACAATCTTGATGTGATGCATATTCAGAAGAATGTCTGTGATAATTTGATTTTCACATTACTTAATGAGAATGGAAAGTCGAAGGATCATCTTAATGCTCGCAAAGACTTACAAGTAATGAACATAAAACGTGATCTCTGGCCAGATGAGAATGAAAAGTATGCTCCGGCCATTTTCGTAATGAAAAATAGGGATAAAGATACGTTCCTTCGAATTTTAAAGAATGTGAAGGTATCTGATGGGTATTCGAGTAACATCTCAAGGTGTGTTGACTTGAAGAATCGTAAGTTACATGGATTGAAAAGTCACGATTCACATATTTTGTTACAGAAGTTACTACCATTGGCATTGCGTACATTATTACCTGAAAAAGTTACTGCTGTTGTACTCCAATTCTGCACATTTTTTAGGCAATTATGTGATAATTTTGTACATCCATTTCAGCTTGACAACCTCCAGGAGAGGTTTGTATTGACTCTTTGTGTAATGGAGATGATCTTTCTTCCATCGTTTTTTACTATCATGATGCATTTAACTGTGCATTTGGTTGAAGAAGCTAAATTAGGAGGCCCCGTTCATTATCGATGGATGTATCCAATTGAGAGATATTTTATTTATATGTTTTCCAGTTAAGTAAACAATTTTTGACATTTAAATAAATGAATAATTTTATTATTTTATTTCACAGATATCTTGGGCATTTGAAATCATACGTCAGAAATAAAGCTCAACCAGAAGGCTCTATTGCTGAAGGCTATTTGGCTGAGGAATGTCTTACCTTTTGTTCCAGGTATTTAGATGATATTGAGACAAGATTTAATCGAGTTGGACATGTTGACGACACATCAAATCAATCTCAAATGCATCAGAAATCAAAAATATTTCTTGCTATTAGCCGATCAGTTGGGAGGACCTCAAATGTGACACTGACAGAATTGGAATTATTACAGGCACATAGATATGTGCTGCTGAATAGTGAAATTGCAGATCCATTTATTGAAGAGTTGAGGATACAAAAAAAGAGACGAATGAGAGGCCGAACACGAAATGAGAAACATATAACGAAAGCTATGAATAAAGAGCTTGTAGAATTGTTTGAACGACGTGTAAGTTCATAAATATTGCAATAAATATGAATATTAGTTTGACACATACAATTTGTAAATCTATTAAATTATATTTCTTTTTTCAGATCATGAATACTGATACTCGAGCAGACTTGTCAGAAGATTTGAATTTTCTTGCTAGAGGTCCTATAAAGCAAGTTAGAAAGTTCGACGCTTATAATGTGAATGGCTTTAGATTTCGTACAGTCGATCGAGAAGTGGGTTTGAAAACACAGAATAGTGGTATATTTGTATTTGCTGAAGTGGGATAATATGGAAAGCTACATGATATTATTGAATTAAACTACCATGGACATTTTTCTATTGTTTTATTCAAATGCAAATAGGTCGATATTATCAGAGGTGTTAAAATAGATTCATTGCAATTTACTTATGTGAACTTCTCTCGCTTGATGGATGTTGGTGATCGTGAAATTTATGATCCATATATCTTAGCATCGTAAGAAAAAATGGTATATTATGTGAATGATGTTGTAGATTAAGGGTGGAGTGTAGTTACTCACGTAATACAAAGAGATTTGTATGATATGAGTGATGAAGTGAAAGATTTGACCTCTGAAATTGAATGTCATCAACAACAGGAAGCAGAATTATTTGTCCATCATGATATTGAAAATATTAGTCTTGCAAGGATGAATGAAGTGGATGAAGCAATGTAGCAGGAAACCGACATGATTGAAGGGGAAAATGATTGTATGTACAATTATTCATTCATGCAGCAACCACTTGTTTCATTTCTGCAGTCATTCATTATCATTGTTATATATATTTTGTTTGTTAGTACTGGGAATCTATTATCATTTTTAATTTTTTTTCTGCATACTTTTTTTTAAATATATATTTTGTACTTAATTTTATTTGATTAAATGACAGGAATGCCAAGGAGGAAGCGGTATACTATTTTTTCTAGTTCTGCGACGAATGACGATCCATCTGGGTCACTCCCCACGACATCTGAGGCACCCACCCCCGCACCATCTCCCCCTGCACCATCTCTCACACCATCAGAGGGCCTCCCATTAGAGGCTGAGTCGTCGACTCCCCCTACAGGTGCCTCATCAGTTGGGTGGCGACAGACCCCTTCCAGTTCATCCCGGACATACTGGAGGGTCACAGTCATAGGTATAAATTTTAATTAAATTAATTTATTGCATTTTGTTTATACTAATTGTTTTCTCATTGAATATGAAAAAAATAAAACCATGGAGAAAAACTTAAAAATCTCAAATGTTTGGAACTTTAATGGCCAAAAGATAGTCGTGCCATTTGATTCTTATGGGGTCCCTATGGATGATGTCGCGGGGTTACTTGGCCAGTTGGCAGTGGAGCCCATTTCCCTTCCCATTTCATATGATGATTGGAGACATATGCCTCCAAACTAGAAAAATGAAGTTTTTGATTCTAAAATAAAGGTAATTTTATTACATTATGGTTTAATTGAATGTCATGTTACTAATATGTTCAAAATGAATTTCTGTATACAGATGTTCTTCCACTTCACAGATGGTGATGTGATAGCACGAAAGTGGACTTTGAAAAATCTTGGTAAAAAATGGAAAGATTTCAAATGGAGATTATGGTGTGATGTCAATGATACTTCGTTGACCTTGGAACAAATGTATGACAAGCTACCTAGTGGGGTACCGAAAGAGTAGTGGAAAGGTTTTGTCGATAGGCATCGTGATGAGAAGAAGATGGTATTGAAATATATATTATTATATTATCCTGATTTTACATTAATACATGTATATGAAGAGGAGATGACATTGGATACATTACTGTTAAATTGCATTTTATTTATTTCAGGATCTCTCATGACATAATGCATCAAATAGGGCGAAGCAAGTCATCCCTCACACGGTGGGATCAAAAAGCTTTTCTAGAAGCCGAATGTCATTGGTAATATTTTAAATAGTTTAAATATTTATAATACAATATTATCTATTTAATATATTGAATTTTTTATTTATCTTTTCTTAATGCAGTCACAGAATTTAGGGCACGAAGCCTCCCGGACTGAACTGTGGTTGGATGTTCACAGAAAATCAGATGGCTCTTTTGTTAATGAGCCTACCAAAGAAGTTGGGGTATGAAGTCAAATTTTTATTATAATAACTTATTATCAGTTTTTACTGTGTTAATATGTATTGATATTTGATTTATAGGTAAAAATTAAAGAACTATGGGATTCCAATCATGGGCAGCCCTACTCAATCTCCCAGGATGACCCGATTGCTCAAGTCCTTGGGAAGGAGCATCCTGGTAGAGTGCGTGGGATGGGTTTGGGACCCGTACCATCTGAGGTCTTTAGCAGTCCATCAAGGATTCTAGCCACATCTACTCGTAGTTATAGTCAGCCCATACCTAAAGATGCTCAGAGGGAGATTTCTTCTCTACGAGCCACAGTTCAAGACCAAGGGGCTCAGATATCAGCTATGAAGAAAGCGTTGACTGATTTATATCAGCAGATGAGCAGATATGCCCCCAGTGGTAGTGCACTGAGTGGTAGTGAGTAGGTAAATCACAAAAAATCAAAATCATTTAGTTTTCAAACTTTTATTGGTTTTAAGTTTAATTATAAATATGTAACAATATTTAATTTTCAATATAATGTTCTTAAAGGTGGCAGCAGGAGATGGAGGTGGAGAGGGTGACGATGCATCATCAGACCATGAGTAGTATTGTTGATGTGTTGAACAAATATGGGAAAGGTTGGTTTGTATATATAACATGTGTGGTGTATAGAACCTTTAAAAAACCATTGGTCTTGGAGGAGCTTCAGTGGATAACCTTGAATGATCACAATAACCTCAGGTGGTAAAGAGAATGATGTGTTTGTTTCATTGGTTAGATGATCTATGGTAATAGGATCTTTGATGTTTTTTTTTGTAAATTCAGCATTGGGAATTGGACTCATTAGGGTGTTGCATGTCCAAAAAGACATTTTGAATGGATATCACTAGATCAAGATGGTTTTCAGAGGTGATTTTCATGATCATTAATAGTTTTTATGAGGCATGTAACCACATCACATGAAAACCAATGCAACTCCCTTCCCATAAAGCTTCCCTCTTTTCTAACTTTTATTTTATGAACATATTGGTAGATTGTAAGATGACATTTCATATGATAAAAAAGAATAACCAGAGGGGTTTTACATGATTAATTGGGCTTCACATGATCAGGAATAGATCACATGAATTGCATAACCCCTTTTCATGATGTTTCTAGGGTCATGTGATCATGAGCCTCATTGAAGTTCACATGGTCCTTGTGACCTAGGTGATTAATCTATATGTATACATGATAGAATTTTCTTTCCTTTGGGTATATATTAATACCTATGCTTTGGGAATTTCTTTGTTCCTAAAATATACAATGCTCATTTGGCTAGCGTCAAAAAATGCCCCCCACAAAAGTGATGTTCGAAGGAACAAGGACTCAGTTATGAGGTAGGAAATGACTTCATGAGTCTCTTATGCTTTCTCTGGTTGGAATTAAAAACATCTTTTGGTCTTCTATAATTCCATTCATATTCCTTGAGGTTCCCTATAAATAGGGGGTGAGAGGCTGGTCATTTGACCGGTGACATGAAGCTCTATAGCTCTCAAAACCTCCTCTCTCGTGCGATTGTTTTGCAAGAAAACTTTGCATGAACTCATCACAAGAACCATACAAGAGACCTAATCATTTGATCATGTCACTTGACCTCTTTGTGTGATCACCTTGTCTAAATATATCACTTAATCAATCCATGAACTAATCAATGGTAATTTATTTGAACTTTGATGCACACCGTTGGCCATTAGTCTATCTTATGTGATTTGGTTGTCTCTTGAGGATTTTTTCATGATCTACTAATCTTTATGTGATTCATGTGACCTTCACATGGTAACATGATTATATGTATTAAGAAAAATCATGTGATCAAAAGATGTTTTATGGGTTATGTGATTTTCGTGACCTAGAATGGATCATGTGGTCCACGTAATGTTTTCCATGTTATGCACTTATTTTGTTTGATTAGCACAACTGATTCTCTCTTAATGGTTACATATCTTCTAATATATTCTCTATTCTCTTTAAATATGTCCTCTATTTCTCAAATTTCTTCTTATGTGGTAAACTGGAGAGACCTTATTTCCTGGAACCATAATGTCAATCATTGATACAAAGTATTTTATAACAATGATGTTTTAAAGGTTCTTATTCTGACTGAACATCAACCCATTTAATCCTCATCCCTCCTCCTTATAGGACAAATGACTAGTAGTGATACCTCCCCTCTCTTCTTTGGCACATTTTTATCCATACACTTTAATCCTTTATGGAATCAAATATTTTCAATTTTGATCATCTCTAAACTATAAGTATAAATCCATGTGACCCTCAATCTCTTGTTTCATTTGATGTTATCTTGTGTTTCATTATAAATCCATCATTTTAGGTATTTTGTATGCTTTAGGTATTCTTATTGAATTGGATCAACTTTTTCATCAACATTAAATGAAAGGGTGTTTATGAATATTGCGTAGGTGGTGCATAAATTTTCTCCTTATTATATATATGTTGTATGTGTTGTTTGATGCACAAGTGTAGAAGGGAAGGTAATAATGGATCAGGATGGAACAAAATTATATTTCCTCATAGATGAGATTCAGGAAAGGTTTGTTAGGGCTGTGTAAGGTCCTCTGGTTTATAATTATTAATCAGGTACATCCATGAATTAAATTGAAATTGGTGGTATAACTTGGAATGATAACCAAGAGGGGTATGTATTAATGTGAAATGATAATATCTTAAAAGTTATTTAAAGAAATTCCTCAATGATGGTGAATTATATAAAACATAATTGATAGTGGAGATCTTATCCAAGTAAGAGTGACTTGAGTAAAATGATGTATATTTTTGGTTGGGTGTAATTAAATTCTTGTTATTACTTGGTGCTTTAGTTGGGTTTCATTCCAATGATGTTTCTATATTGTTAATTAGGTTTGGCATAATGCTAACCATTTCTTTGGAATGCAATATAGGTTGGATATTTTTTAACCATGTTGAACACTTTATAATAAGTTGTATAAGATTCCAACTATTATTCTTATTGGTATATGGGTTGGGTGTGATTCCAACCAAATTTTTGTGGTTATGTAGGTTATACATGATTCTGACAATTTATCTTGGTTTTTACATAGATTGGTGTTTCCCTCGGAATTCGGGGATGACCTCCTATATGTGAGATTCAAACGTTCCGATCGGTTTCTAACGGGTTTGTTCATAGAACCGGAAACATCCAATGATTGCACATCCATTTGGACCTACTTTCCAAAGGTAGGTGCTTCATTAGTTTGTGAACTGATGAGACTTAGGAATTTTCATTGGTCGAGAGGATGGGAGGTCGGACTCATCACACCTTTTTTAGGGGAATTATTGTCTATTCCGGGACTCTCTTTATATATTTATGTTATGTTCGTGAATCCTTATTACATTACCAAGTATAAAATGATCTTTCCTTCAGTTTTGACAATCAATGATTGAATATGTAAGAAATTTAGAGAATCTTTTATATGTATTCGAGGTTCTTCATCAATAGAGAATCATCTATATCTATTTAGAGATTCTTGGTCAATGGTATCCTTCAAAACATTTATATAAAAGTCTCTTGGTCATTATGATGACCAAGATGGTTTTAAAGCCACTTAGTGGGGCACTTGAAGTTTATTGTCATTCAGAAGGACATGAATTATTTCAGAGTTGGGATCGAACCCGTAGATGGGCTACCTACGTATCCTTTTTTTTGTAAAAGGAATCAGAACCCACATAGTTAGAGTAAGGGAGTATGATATTTATGATTGATGGCTCAAAGAAGGATGTCATAATTACTTTTATCCTCTAAGCTCACGTGAGTCATGCTCGGTGTGAGAAACAAGAGGTATTGGTAAAAAATAGACAATTGGGCCATGAAAGATGTAATCATAAGAAATGGTTTGGGGCTTATGTATGTATGACTACCCAGATAAATGAAGGTTAGGATTTACTTTAGGGAGAAAATCTAGGAACAGGGTCCATAAAGGTATATGTGCTTCATAGAGATTTGAATACTCTAACTTGGGACTTATTCCTGAAAAGGAAACCCAAATTAGGAGAGGATTTATAATTGGGTTTTACTCCTGAAAAGGAATCCCAAATCAAACGTGAATTAGGACTGGTTAAAGAGAAATTAAGGGACTTGGGGCTTACTCCTGAAAAGGAAGCCCAAAATTATGACTGAGACTTATTCCTGAAAAGGAGGCCTAGGTTAAGGGATTATGACTGGGACTTACTCTTGAAAAGGAGGCCCAGGTTAAGGTATTATTACTGGGACTTACTCTTGAAAAGGAGGCCCAGGTTTATGACTGGGACTTACTCTTGAAAAAGGAGGCTCAGGTTAAGGATTAAGGTTTGGGGCTTACTATTGAGGAGGATGCCCATATTAGAGGACTTATGACTGGGGATTATTCCTGAAAAGGAGACCTAGGTTAAGGATTCTCTCATCTTAAAGGATGAGGTTTAATGAATGAACTCTCCATATTTAGTGACATAAAGATATTTAAATCACTAGGTTTTGAGAGATATTCCACAGAATTCCTTTCAGATAAGGAAGTCAAATCAAGAAATCATGCCATAAATGGATTTGAAGAGTGTCTTGAAGACTGAATCTTGAAAATGAAAGGTGTAATGGCTTAAGAGGGTTAAAAATGGGCAAGATGGGCACCCAAAAAGGAAGGGGCGCGCAAGTCTTGGAAGGCGCGCAAGTACTGTGTGGGTGCGCAAGTATTGGCCGCGCAGGTATACCTGCACGGCATGTGTGGGGTACTTGCGCGATGTTCAACCATCATTGAAATACTTGATCGACTCTTTATTAAATCCTTTAGAATCCACTTTAGCTTCTTCCAGAAAAGGGACGCGCAAATTCTATCAAAGGAGTAAGGAGGCGCGCAAGTGTGGCCACTTCCCTTAAGTGATGGCCACTCAGGTGCGCAAGTGTTGATGAGTTTCAACACTTAGGCTTTCCTCCCTCTCTTTAGATCTTCCATTCTAGGTAAGAAATTAGCTTAGAAGTGTTCCGAAAGCTTTGAGAAGAGACTTGGGCGTCGGGAGCTTCAATCCGAGTTTCTGGAAAAAAAAATCCTCCCCGAATGGGGGGCCCACAGGGTCTATTTATAGGCAGGAGAAGACCCCGGGCGGTTACCGGGCGGTTATCACTTAGGTCATGCAAGTCACTTGCACGACCAACATCGGCGCGCAAGTCACTTGCACGACCAGCATCGGCGCGCAAGTGTACTTGCGCGACCATTGAGGCGTGCAAGTATACTTGCGCGACCATTGTAGAACTTGCGCGACCTTTGCGCAATGTTCTTCTTCTTTCTTCCTTTGTCAATTATTTATATTTTTTCAAAGGATGAATCTTCTTTGTTCAAGGTATTTACCTTTTCATACATTTAGACTCTGTGACGGAAAGGAGCGTCAACAAAAGTCCCCCCTCAGAGTTGGATCTGGAGAGAAAAGAGGATTTGACTCTGAGGTGAGAAGAAATAAGAAATCTGGCAGTTTAATGTCATGCATGTCAGACATAAAGAGGCTAAAGTTTAAAGTCGAAATAGCTTTGACTGAAATGGATTAAAATTGATTCAAATCCTTGGAAATTTATCTGAAAACATATTACCATACTCAAGTATGAGATAAAATATGTAAACTATGGCTTAAGAATATTTGAATCTGAGGAATGATATGAAAAAGAGCTAAAAGGCATCAGAAGTAGTTTCCAAGAATGAAGTTACCATTATTTAACAAACCCGTTAGGGGGTTGAATTATGCAGGGCCACCTAAGGGCATTGGCTGCAGAGTTAAATAAAATAGTATCTTTTGGCTAACAAGTCTGTTATTTAGACTGTTTATGCAAGGCCACCTATGGGCACGTGATGCATAGTCAGGCAAAAAGAACTCTCAGAAATTTACTTTCCTAGTGCTAAAAGCTAGTGAACGTTTATGGAGATTCATATCTTCCAAAGTATAGAGTTTGCTGCATGGAAAGAGGTACTTGAATATGGAGAAGATATTTCCAGACAAGATTATCGAAGAACTAGATGAATATCACTCCTACGAAGGTCTGACCCAAACGTAGGGAAGAAGAATAAACCATAGACTTGAATACTTTCAGATCATGAAAATGGATATGGGACAAATATGTTAAGGGTTTCTATTTTTTTCGGATCCCTACATACTGTCGTTTAAGACAAATAAGGACAAAAGAGGCATTCTTCCCAAGAATGATGTTACCATCATTTAACAAACCTGTTAGGGGGTTTAATTATGCAGGGCCACCTAAGGGCATTGGCTGCATAGTCAAATAAATAGTATTATTCGGCTGACAAGTCTGTTATGTGGACAGTTTATGCAAGGCCACCTATGGGCACGTACTGCATAGTCAGGCAAAAGAATTCTCAGAAGTTTGACATTTTTGTGACTAAAAGTCATGAAAAGGGTTATGAAGATCTGAAAATATTTAAGGTTAGGATTATAACACATAAAGATGGGTATTATCCAATGTATATAGAGATACATAGGTCAATGATAACCATAATCATGTTGTTGCTGGGTCCTGAATTGAAATTTTGGACTTCACTACGTATCTCATAAGAATGAGAATCAAGCCATACGTAGTTCTTGAAATGCAGTTTAACATCGTGAATGACGAAATTATGAGAGATCTTAGTTTAGGGTCATAGAGTTCGGACCATAATAATGAATACACAGTGTGTGTTTTCATGAGGACTTTTCAGCCAAAGGACTGAAAGTGAAATTTGAGGTTAGGCCTAAAAGACTTGGGGCTGGATTCGAGGGATACTCGAACGTTCCTACGTATCCCATAAGGATGGGAATAAATCCCACGTAGTTCTAGATATACCCTTTGTACAAATTTGGTTCGTACATGTGAAGAGTGAAAGGGGACTTTAGTACAATGATGGTTTAACCCGAGATAAAAAGTTTAGGCATTACCATGTATGCACGTAGTCTTTTGAAATGAAACATGATTGAGAAATCAATGTAAATAATGGTTCCCTCTCAAATGAGGAAATCAAAGAGTATTGTAGTTTATTGTAGTACCGGACAAAAGTGTTGTATAGTTTAACGTCGTATAACAAGGACGAAAGTGAATCAAATGTAAAGATATTGATTCTAAGGGCGGTTTCACAAATCAACATCATATGAGATGAAAGTGAACTGAAGTGAAGAGATTGTTTTTGGGCTTGAACCTTGGGAGGTTGCCTACGTACCCAGCCTGGAAGGCAAGGATCAAAGTCCGTTTAGTTCAATTAAAGAATGAATTAATGATCAAGTTGTTCTTGGGGACAATGACCTAAAACAATGTTGTTGGGAATTATACATGGTTAGCGGCCCAAAGAGAGTGTTACAATTGAGGTTTTCTCTAAGCTCACGTGAGTCATACTCGGTGTGAGAAACAAGAGGTAACAACAACCTTAACGATGCATAGTTTAATGTCATGTAGGACATATAAAGGGACTATGTAGTTTAAAGTCTTACAGTTAGGACTATTGGTGCTGCATAGTTTAATGTCATGTAGCAGGGACAAAATACAGTTTAATGTCATGTAGGACGTATCAAGGACTTTCTTTACAGTTTAGAGTCATGTAGTTAGGATGGTGGGGACAATATAGTTTAAAGTCATGTTGGACAAAAAAGGGGGACTGCGCAGTTTAATGTCATGCAGTAAGGACAAAATAACACACCATTTACGTCATGTTGGATGCATTGGGGATTTTTTTCTACAGTTTAGTGTCATGTTGGACAAAAGGGTGAATAGTTTAAGGTCATATAAATGGACCATGGATGGTGCAGTTTAATGTCTTGTTGGACGGTGGTGTTGTTTTAAGGCCATACATGACCTTTGATGATTTTGTAGTTTAACGTCTTTCTGGATGTAAGGGACTTTTAAATAGTTTAGGGTCATATTCATGGACCATGGATGGTGTAGTTTAATGTCATACAGGACCATGGTGTAGTTTAAGGTTATACAGGACTTTTTAGGGAACTTTTTCACAATTTCACGTTGTGTGGGACGAAGTTGCAGTTTAAGGTCATAAGGGACCATTGCTGTATAGTTTAACATTATATAGCAAGGACGAACTGGTGCCGCACAGTTTAGTGTCATGTTGCGGGGACAATTTGTGAATAGTTTAAGGTCATACTGGACCAAGGAGGAGTTTAAGGTCATACTGGACCATTGTTGTATAGTTTAACGTCATATAGCAAGGACGAACTGGTGCTGCACAGTTTAGTGTCATGTTGCGGGGAAAATTTGTGAATACTTTGTAGTCTATACAAAATACTTCTTCAAAAATCTGGCATTAGTTGGAGTAGTAATGAGTTATCCATCCATCGAAATTAATGAATAATCTCTATTGGAGTAGACCCTATGTATTGAATAAGGTCCTTCCCATTTTGGCTCAAGATTGGGAGGTTTCTTTCCTGGTATCATTGGATTTCTGAGAACTAATTCCAATTCTCCCTGAATGAATGAGCGAAGACGAACTTTTTTGTTAAAATCTCGTGCTATTCGATTCTGATAGATTTCCAAGTGGTGAAAAGTGCACAATATTTTCTCATCTAACCATTCCAATTCATTCAATCGCTTTTGATATTGCTCATCTGTAGATAACTGATCACAAATGGCTACTCTGAGTGAGGGAAATTGAACTTCAATTGGAAAGACTGCTTCTTTTCCATATACCAACGAATATGGAGTTGACCGCGTTGCATTGCGGGTGGTAGTTCAATAAGTCCATAAAGCATGAAAGAGTTTATCAGGCCATGACCTCTTATATTTATCCACCATCTTTTGTAGTATATTTGAAAGAGTCTTGTTAAAGGCTTCTATTTTCCCAGTGGCCGCCGCATGATACCGAGATGAATGGTCGGATTTAATGTTGTATTCTTGATACAATTTCTTCACCTCAGAAGAACAGAAGTTGGTGCCGTTGTCCGTCAATATGGTATGAGGGAAACCAAATCTAGTAATGATGTTAGACTTGATGAAGCTAACAATGCATTTAGAACTGACTTCTTTGAGAGGTACTACCTCTTCCCATTTGGAAAAGAAATCAGTAGCAGTAAGAATGTACTTAAACTGCTTGGCCATAGCTGAAGGGTAAGGTCCCACCACATCCATTCCCCATGTGGCAAATGGCCACAATTATTTAGCTGTATGAAGCAACTCCGGAGGTTAATGAATGAAGTTGGCATGTACTTGGAATGAATGACACTTCTTTGTGAAATTAACACAATCTTGTATCATTGAAGGCCAAAAGTATCCAAGCCTTCGAATTTTATCAGACAATCTATGTCCAGACTGGTGGGAACCACAGACTCCTGCATACACTTATTTCATGACAGCCATTGTTTCTTCACCATCAATGCATATGAAGAGAACTCCATCAAAACCACATTTGTAGAGAATTTTCTCTAGGTGGTTTGGGCTATCATAAAGAGTAAAATTGACCACACGTCGCCGTATTTGTTCTTTCTCAGCTCTATCAGGTGGAAGTGTTCCATTTTGAAGGTATTCCCTGATAGGTGACATCCATCCTGTAGTATGACCATACGGTTCAGGAATGGGACTAATTTCATTAATTTCCTCTGTTCTGGCTTGAACATAAGGTGAAATTGCACGACGGTGGGCAATACTGATGGTTGTCTCGTCCCGATTTGGATCTGCTAGATATGTGGCTATATTAGCCAGCGCATCAGCTTGAGAATTTTGTGATCTTGGGACATAAGAAAATGTCGGTTCTGAAGGAAATTCCGCCATTAACTCTCTGACGTAATCATACAAAGGGATTAATTCTTCTTTTCTGATGGCATAATCCCCATTGACTTGTTTGATTACCAGGTCGGAATCACCCTTCACCTTTAAGTGATTCACTTGTGCTTGAAGTGTTAACTCCAAGCTTGTGATAAGAGCTTGGTATTCGGCTTCATTATTGGTACCACCTTCCCACAATAAAAAGGAATAAGGTAACACTGCCTTATCTGGAGAAATGAGCACAATTCCCAAACCAACTTTTTTGAATTTAGGATTTTCCATTTTCTTCCCTGTTGGACTTCTGGAAGCACCATCAAAATACATTTCCCATGTTTGAGGACTCTCTTGAATAGAGAAAACTTCCTCATCAGGGAGTTCAATATCTGAAGACGTGTCTTCCACTGAAGGATGTTCAGCCAAGAAATCAGCCAGAGCTTGTCCCTTTATTGCCTTTTGAGATACATACTGAATGTCGAACTGCTGCAAAATAACTGCCCACCTTGCTAGACGTCCTGTAAGCATTGGACGACTAAGGATGAATTTGAGCGGATTATTGTGAGATACCAATTGGACCTCGTGATGTTGCAGGTAGTGTCTCAGTTTCTGAACTGCAAAGATTAATGCCAGGCAGCACTTCTCAATACTTGAATACCGGTTTTCTGCTTCAAGCATAGTTCTACTGAGATAGTAGAGGCTATTTTCATTTCCAGCATCATTCTTTTGAGCAAGAAAGGCACCCAATGATCTCTCTAGAGCTTTCACATAGAGGATAAGTGGTCTTCCTTCAACAGGTGGCATGAGTACCGGTGGACTCGAGAGGTATTTCTTGAGAACATCAAATGCTTCTTGACATTCTTTAGTCCACTGGTAAGTGACTCCTTTTTTCATTCATTTGGTAAAGGGTAAACTTTTGCCTGCCAAATTGGCGATGAAACGCCGAATATAGGCTAAGTGTCCTTGAAGTCCTCTTAATTCTTTCAAATTATGAGGAGGTGACATATCAAGTATTGACTTGGTCTTCTTAGGATCGACTTCAATACCATGATGGCGTACAACAAAGCTGAGGAATTTTCCTGAGGTTACCCCAAAAGCACATTTTAAGGGGTTCATATTCAAATTATGTTGTCGAAGCTTGTGGAATATGACTTCCAAATCAGCCAAGTGATTAGAACATTGTTTGGATTTAACCACCAAATCGTCTATATAACATTCAACAAACTTCCCTAAGAAAGGTTTGAAGATACGATGCATGGCGCGTTGATATGTATCACCTGCATTCTTTAAACCAAAGGGCATCACCCGGTAACAAAACACACCTTGAGGGGATCTAAAGGCTGTATATTCCTCATCTTCTGGGGCCATTCGGATCTGATTATATCCGGAATATCCATCCATGAAGGAAAGTACTTCATAGCCAGTCGTCGCATCAATTAAGAGTTCTGTAATCAGAACTGGGAAATCATCTTTAGGACAATACCGATTAAGATATCTGAAATCGATGCAAACCCTAATTTGTCCATTATTCTTCTTTATAGGGACAATATTAGCCAACCACTTGGGATATTGAACTTCTCTGACAAAGTTAGATTTGATCATCTTATCCACTTCAGCTTCAATTTTGGAAGCATAAGTTGGGTGTGTTCTTCTCGCGGCTTGCTTAAATCCTCGATGTTCTTTTGGTAAACCCAAATGATGAGTAGCAACATCAGGATCAAGCCCAGACATTTCTGTATAGTTCCAAGCAAAAATATCTTTATTTTTATTTAGAAAAGAAATATACATCTCTTGCTCTTCAAGGGTCATGGCCGCACTAATTAAAGTGGGGCGTTGATCTTTCTCTGTACCCAGATTTATTTCTCTGAGTTCATCCACAGTGGTAGAGATACCCTCTTCAAATGTTGGAGGAGCATCTCTAAGATCTTCCTCTTCCTCTTCATCATGTGCTATTTTTTCCGTTTCTACTTGCATAGTAGATGACAAAACGAAATTTTCATGATCAGAAGAGATGTCAAAATTTGCACATTTTGAAGAAGAATCTTCCATTTTCAACCCTATTGATGATAAAGGGTCTTCTTTGGGAAATAAAGAGGAGATGATTGATTGAGAATTGACATCATTATTCACCTCCGATGTTGCTATAACTTCTTCTGAACTGATTGGCGAAGTATAGACCTGTTGGATTTCAGCAGATGAAATGAAAACGTCACCACTTGTGCTTTCATAACTGTTTGGTAGGTTACCAATTTCTCCCATGTTGTCTGGCTCAATTGTCGTAATTGACATTATGGATCTTTCCATAAGAGTATTTTGATTTGGGCCTATTTTTTCAATTTGATTGATAGGTAACACATAATCTATACTCACATGTGTAAATGAATTTATTGGAATCTTCTCCAAACCATATGGAGCATTAACTTTGGTAATTTCCTTTATTGTAGATTTCTCTCTTTCCTTCATGTGATAAAATTCTGCCTCAATGTACTGAGACTCACATGTCTTGAATGGGGCCTTATCACCATACAATGTTCCAACTTGACCATTGAAATAGTATTTGAGACATTGATGGTATGATGAAGGGATAGTCTCATGCTGATGTAGCCAGGGTCTTCCAAGCAAGACATTGAAAGCTGAGTCTTGATAAACAATCATGAAATCCGAATTGGATACAAGATCTCCAAACTGAGTTCTGAGTGTAACTCCTCCCAGTGGTTCTTGTTCATTTTTATCATATCCTTGTAACATCATGGTAGAAGGAGATAAATAAGATTCTGTGAGGCCCAATCGACGAAGTGTACGAATGGGCAAGAGGTTCACTCCTGAACCATTGTCAATGAAAGCTCTTCGGATATCTACACCATTGACATTGCTAGATAAGTACAGAGGTTTTATGTGCCCATGAACAACATCATCTTCATCTTTATCAGTAAAAGATATCACTGCATGGCATTCTGCAGGATTATTCTCTATGTGATAGACTTCAGTTGCAGCAATTTCAGCTTCAAACTCCTGAGTACTTGACAAAGCTTCGATGAGTGCTTCCTGAAGATCTTTTGAAAGATTCAAAGCATCCAAAATTGATAACTTGGCTGGTACTTGGGCCAAGTGTTTCAATATATCATACTTTTGATCTAGAGGTCTGTGTTTCCCAACAAGAATATGCGGTTTAGCAGGTACATTGGAAGCAGATGCTTTGGAAGCTGATGCATCTTGTATTGGGATAGAAGTTGGAAACATCCTTGGTTTTGGAAGATTAGACCGATTAGATCCATTTACTAGCTGAGATAAAGAAGATGGAACCTTCAATCGGTCTTCCAAAATAACTGTGCCAAGACTGAGTTGGCTATTGGCAGAATAACTTGCTTGTTCTTTTTGAGCTCGCTGAAGGGCTCTACCACGAGTTTCTGCTGCATACACAGTGCTAGCAGGGGTAGAATTGGAGTAGTGACTTCGGAAAGATCCACGTCTTCCCTTATATCCTGAACCTCTAGAACTTCATCGGATTCCCTTATTTGATATAGGGAATTCAGTCTCATAAAAATTGAAATTACGACTGGAATACGGATCTGTTAATTGAATCATATTAACAGAACCGAAGATTAACTCTTCGTCTGATAAATATTCCGCCTGATTAGCCTGTTTAGGTTGTGCCATTTTATGGGGCGGTGCCCGTGGATTTGAAGTAGATGGCATAAAGTCTGCCAGAGTCAAAGACAATTTAGGCTTTGACACATACTCATATTCTTCTGATTCTTTTTCCTTCTTTGAATCAAGCTGTTTCTTTGAGGACTTTCCCTCTAACGAAGAGGGTTTTACCGTAATATTCATGGTAGAAGACACAATTGGTTTCTTTAATTGTGTTCGCAAAATGGCATGAGTCCGATTGATTGTCTTTCTGACCATCCAATCATCATACTTCTGTTCATTTCTGCTTTTGACTTCTTTCCATTCACCTTCATCCTCTGGAACTGTAGCAGTAACACATGCTACTTGAGTCGAAGAACCTTTAAACTTGACTTGTCCCAAGTCGACCATCTTTTGCAGGAGGTCTTTAAAGACAAAACACTCATGTATGGGATGCCCCAACATTTGATGAAAGGGACAATAATTGGGACGGTCTTCATCTCCTTCCTTGTTTGGCCTCTTGGGCACTGGTAATTGAACCAAATTATTTTCCAGAGCTGAAATGAAGTAACCAGGAACTTTCTCATTTCAGAAAGAGTATGTTTTACTCTTCAAATCCTCAAATTGTTTTCGTCGTTGATCTCTTTGATTAATTGGACGAAACAGACTTTGTTGTTGGCGTTCAGGAGGCAGAGCCTTTTGAGAAGATGAAGGTTTTGAAGTAGAAATAGGTATAGGCACTTGTTTAAGCATAAATGTAGCAGTTTCCGCTTTACCCATTCTCCTTCCTGGAGCTGATGGAATTACACAAGATTTAGCCTTAGCCTGTATAAGGGAATCTTCAATCTACTGAGCGATTGAAGTAAGGTCTCGAAACCCTCCTGTGTATTTCACAGGGATCAATGGTGTGCGTAATTCTTCACGAAAATTTGCCACACAGATTGGAAATAGCTCCTCCTGAGGGAGTGCTAAACTCAGGGAATATGTTAATCCCTTCCAGTGAGCAATGAAATCAGAGACTCTTTCATTCTCCCTTTGCTTGCAGTTTGTAAGATCGAAAACTGTTGTTTTTTGAAAAGTTGAGCTAAACTGAAGAAGGAATTTTTGGCGAAGATCCTACCATCTGATGATTGACCAGGATTGCAAGCTTGTATACCAGACAAAAGCTGGTCCTCGCAAGGTTCGCACGAAGCCTCTGAGTTTCACTGCTTCTTGCTGCTCTGAAGTTCCCATCATAAGATAACAACAAGACACGTAATGTGTCAAATGTTGTTCAGGGTCGCCTGATCCATTGAAAGTAAGGAAAACAGGGTTTCCAAAACTGGATGGAGGAGAAATTGAATCTACCCATTCAGGGTAAACTTTCTTTTTTGGTTGAACTTGCACCTGTTTCCCTTCCATAGTTTCTAACCGAGCTGTTAATGACTCAATAGTAGTTATTAACTTTTGAGAAACATCCGGTTGAATTTGGTCTTGGGTAGGTGCAATGAATAGAGCTTGGACAGATGTGGTGGTTGGTGCTGCAACTGATGGTAGCACTGCCAACCGTTGTTGCGCTTGACCCATAGGATTAGACCTCTGAGGTTGTACTGATAAAAGAGGATATTCCTTATCCATCTCAATAGCTGAAAAAAATTCCTTCGGTTGTTGGACTCCAGCATTCTTAAGAAGAAGACTACTCTGAAGTAGTTCTGCATTCAACCTTCTTAATTCTCTCATTTCTTCCTCCTATTGTGCAAACCTTTTCTCTAATGAGAGCGATTGACCTTCTCCAGAGGAAGGATATGTAACCTGATTCTTTCCCCTCCCTTTGTTGGATACTTTTTGGAGAGAGGGAAGTGGATTACCTAGGTTCTGAGTAATCCTTTGACTTCGTGTATGCACACCTTCTTCATTTTTATCGGTGCGTACATTTTCTTGAGCAGGACGCTCTTCATCTGAGTCCCCTGAGTGAGCCTCCTCTGGTGGATTAGAAACAACAGCATTGATGACATTGATTGTTGCATAATGCATCGTATCCCTTCTATCAACATTTCTGTGATATTGTCTTCTTTCATGTCTTTGATGAGACATTGCCTTTTGTTGATTCAATCTTTTGGGAACTTCTTGACGAGCTATAACTTGGAGGGAATCTCCTGATAATTTGGCTCTTCGTTCCTCTTGGGGATTCTTCCCCAATTGAGAAAAGACCGACATTATCTAAGGAGGGGATTGATGATTTGAAAGAGTCCCCAGTCTCGTGAATTGGGGATGTTCATACTGTTTCCGCTCAACTCCTTGAATCCCATTTGTTGATTCTGAGGGTTGGGTTAAAGGAGTCCCCAGTCTAACAAGCTGGGGTGGCTCTTGACATGCTATGTCTGAGACCTTCTTAAAAGCTCTCTTGATCTTGCGAACCTTAGTTCAACAATTAGCTGGATGCATTAACTTGTATCCACTTTTATCACCTGGTTCAACAGACTGTTGGATGATTTCCGAAACTTCTGTCACTTGATGATGTGTTCGCTCTATACGAGAGGCTTGTGCAATATTCTCGCCTGCTTGATGTAGGATAAATTCAACAACTTTTTCTCTATATGCTTGATTTTTAGAGGAACTAGTTGAATCATGTTCTTGAGCAAGCCTTTGATTACAAACAAAGCCCATTGACTGTGGCTGGCCATGGGCAATAACATTGCATGAGACCACTTTCGGCGGGCTTTGCTGACTGGAAAGCACTGTGAAATGTAGTGCTCCGTGAACACCCCATCCTCTGATATGAACACCAGATGGGGCATTGGCAATTAACTGACGCAATTTTCTTAGTGCGCCAAGGTATGAACGTTGAAGGGTTCTCTGTTTCTTTTCAGCCTTCGGATACCGAGAGACTGATAGAGATGCCAAATCAATCTGACGTTGTAGCCCTTCTATTATCTTAAGATGATTTTCATATTCATCATAAGATAATATCTTCTTCTTCAATTGACAAAGAGTTTTCCATATGTTGAGACGAATATCATGGATTCCATCTTCCGTCAAAATCTTTGGAATGTCACACTGGGAGTCAGCCAAAGGCCAAAACATGACTGGTACCTCACTTTTAGCCAGTTTTTTTCCTCATGTTCAGCATTTCCTCTTCATCATTAAATGAAGATTCTTCTACCTGTTTTGACCAGAGTTGGTGTTTCCTTGTTGCTTCATCTGATTCAACAAGATTGGTAGAGAAATCATTGATCAAACTAGAAGATGCATGACTTAGGGGTGGTTCAGAGAATGACCTACACCTTGGGCTATCTTCTGATTGAGAAAGTATTTCACTTGCTAGCGATAAAGCATCAGACATGACTGGTTTCGCATTTGCAAGTGCCTCAAGATAAGAGGGCTTTCTCGGCACTACATTGTCCACTGGAGTATTTTCCAGGCAATGTGAATCACTACTGTGGAGAGGACTTTCGCAGCGAAATTCATCATCATGGGGAGGACCACCATAATGGGTTACAGCAAAAGATGAGATCTCTTGCTCCCTGGTCTTCTGACCACACAGAGGGTTCCTGTGGCTCTCATCTGAAGACGAAACTTCAAGATTGACCGAATTGTAACGAAGCAAGCCTTCATGAGGAAGTGTTTGTTGAAGACCTTCGGAATTAATGTTCCCGTTATTGGGAACTGAGGGAGTAGAATCTTGAATTCCAATAGATAAATGTATGAGGGCTTCAAGAACTCCAGCATCGAGCAAGGCCTGGTTACAGATTAGCCTTTGATCTCCTGACTGTGCTGGGCGGATCTTTTTCTTAGATGCATTCTTACTCGCTATGGAAACCACTTGTTGACGAAAGTGGTTGCTATGAGCTAGTGTATGTTCCTGATCAGGAAAGACGATCAGGTTAGGCTGACGATCTTTACTCAAATTAGGTGTATGTGCCGGACTTGGTTGTCCGTATGATATGGGGGAGTATGCCCCATAACCCTCTTGGACTGGAACAGATGTGTGTGTCTGTTCCGGAGTGAATCGTTGATGTGTCACTCCACTGCTAGGGATAGATTTATGTGTCTTTCCCTGAGTTGATGCTGAAGCTGTTATGATATCCCGACAAGCATCCAGAATATGAGCAGGAATTTGCTTCTGCTCTTTCACCATTGACAAAATATGCTTGGTGACTTCAGCTGCCGGAATGGGGATATACGTCCATTCCGGGCTTGGAGTAGGTGTATGTGCCTGCTCTTGTCCTCCTTTTCCTATCAGTGAATCCTGACAGTACTCAAGTGTGGGGGCAGAGAGTTGAGTCTGCCTCCTATTTGTCGTCGGAGCTTTCCGACTGACTTCTCCATGCGCTACCAAGCGAGACTGTTGGTAGGCTTGATTAGTACTACCAGGTGTATGTGCCTGCTGATTACACTTCGCCAAATGCGGTTGACGAGATCCATCATATGTAGTCAGGCGAGCCTACTGACTAAATGGTGATGTATGAGCAGGTGTATGTTCCTGCCTATAGTACTTCGCCGGAATTGCCTGGCGGGATTGGCGTGATGCTGCCAGACGAGTCTGCTGGACAGTGGAATTAAAATGGGCAAGTGTGTGTGCCTGCTCGTTGTTCGCCACCAAGTTAGGTTGGTGGACTTCTCCGGAGATGGCAGGGATGAAAACCTTCCCATTGTTAACCGGATTCCGCCTCTGGTGGTTCGTCTTGCCTGCTCGGGTTCGAGGCACCTGAGCCGAATGCCTGGAGTCGGTACCCTCATCATGTTGAGGGCGCACTGCCGCACGAATCTGACGGCGATTGTTGATGGGAGCCCTCAGGAAGGACTCCTGTATTTTTGAATTAAGGCCCGGAGGGACCTGCTCATTCACTTCCTCAGAGTAAGGGAGCGAATGGAAATTGCGTTCCGGGGATAACGACCCGAAACGGTTGGAGACGGTAGTCAGCACCGCCTGCCTCTTGATCACTGGTCATCGTTGTCCGGACGACCTGTGTGAGTTTTTCACTTGGAGGGCATGTCGGTCAGCCTCCAGAGTTTGGATGGTACCGTGTTGACGGTACTCCTTAATCAGTGCATTTGATACCCAGCGTTGAAGACGCTGAGTAGGTGATGTCATCCTTAGAGCGGATGACGATCCAGTAGGAATAGAAGCAGTGGTATTTGCAGCAGCAGTATTCACAAGTGTGAATTTGAGAGCAGCCATTATGGAAATACAGAAGATCTTGGAAAAGAGTGCCTGTTTGATATAACAAATGTAATCAAGATAAATTCAGCTACTTCATCCTTTGGATGCGCACACATGTCAATGATTGTTTTTGTTAGCCCTCTTATTGAGTTTTATATAGGGGCTTAACAAATAGGTAAAACATCATTTTAACTTGGTTAAGGATTCACATCGGGTTCACCATTTTTTGTTTCCCTCGGAATTCGGGGATGACCTCCTGTATGGGAGATTCAAACGTTCCGATCGGTTTCTAACGGGTTTGTTCGTAGAACCGTAAACATCCAATGATTCCATATCCATTTGGACCTACTTTACAAAGGTAGGCGCTTCATTAGTTTGTGAACTGATGAGAATTAGGAATTTGCATTGGTCGAGAGGATGGGAGGTTGGACTCATTACACCTTTTTGAGGGGAATTATTGTCTATTCCAGGACTCTCTTTATAGAATTAAGTTATGTTCGTGAATCCTTATTACATTACCAAGTATAAAATGAGATTTCCTTCAGTTTTGACAATCTATGATTGAATATGTAAGAAATTTAGAGAATCTTTTATATGTATTCGAGGTTCTTCATCAATAGAGAATCATCTATATCTATTTAGAGATTCTTGGTCAATGGTATCCTTAAAAACATTTATATAAAAGTCTCTTGGTCATTATAATGACCAAGCTGGTTTTAAAGCCACTCAGTGGGGCACTTGAAGTTTATTGTCATTCAGAAGGACATGAATTATTTCAGATTTGGGATCGAACCCATAGATGGGCTACCTACGTATCCTTTGTTTTGGAAAAGGAATCAGAACCCACATAGTTCAAGTAAGGGAGTATGATATTTATGATTGATGGCTCAAAGAAGGATTTCATAATTACTTTTATCCTCTAAGATCACGTGAGTCATGCTCGGTGTGAGAAACAAGAGGTATTGGTAATAAAATAGACAATTGTTCCATGAAAGATGTAATCATAAGAAATGGTTTGGGGCTTATGTATGTATGACTGCCCAGATAAATGAAGGTTAGGATTTACTTTAGGGAGAAAATCCAGGAACAGGGTCCATAAAGGTATATGTGCTTCATGGAGATTTGAATACTCTAACTTGGGACTTATTCCTGAAAAGGAAACCCAAATTAGGAGAGGATTGATAATTGGGTTTTACTCATGAAAAGGAATCCCAGATCAAACGTAAATTAGGACTCGTTAAAGAGAAATTAAGGGACTTGGGGCTTACTCTTGAAAAGGAAGCCCGAAATTATGACTGGGACTTATTCCTAAAAAGGATGCCCAGGTTAAGGGATTATGACTGGGACTTACTCTTGAAAAGGAGGCCTAGGTTAAGGGATTATGACTGGGACTTACTCTAGAAAAGGAAGCCCAGGTTTATGACTAGGACTTACTCTTGAAAAAGGAGGCCCAGGTTAAGGATTAAGGTTCGGGGCTTACTCCTGAGGAGGATGCCCATATTAGAGGACTTATGACTGGGGATTATTCCTGAAAAGGAGACCCAGGTTAAGGATTCTCTCATCTTAAAGGATGAGGTTGAATGAATGAACTCTCCATATTTAGTGACATAAAGATATTTAAATCACTATGTTTTGAGAGATATTCCACGGAATTCCTTTCAGATAAGGAAGTCAAATCAAGAAATCATGCCATAAATGGATTTGAAGAGTTTCTTGAAGACTGAATCTTGAAAATGAAAGGTGTAAGGCTTAAGAGGGGTAAAAATGGGCAAGATGGGCACCCAAAAAGGAAGGTGCGCGCAAGTCTTGGAAGGCGCGCAAGTATTGGCCGCGCAGGTATACCTGCGCGGCATGTGTGGGGTAATTGCACGATGTTCAACCAGCATTGAAATACTTGATCGACTCTTTATTAAAGCCTTTAGAATCCTCTTAAGGTTCTTCCAGAAAAGGGACGCGCAAATTCTATCGAAGGAGTAAGGCGGCGCGCAAGTGTGGCCACTTCCCTTAAGGGATGGCCACTCAGGCGCGCAAGTGTTGATGAGTTTCAACACTTAGGATTTCCTCCCTCTCTTTATATCTTCCGTTCTAGGTAAGAAATTACCTTAGAAGTGTTCCGGAATCTTTGATAAGAGACTTGGGCATCGGGAGCTTCAATCCGAGTTTCTGGAAAAAAAATCCTCCCCGAATGGGGGGGCCACAGGGTCTATTTATAGGAAGGAGAAGACCCCGGGTGGTTACCAGGCGGTTATCACTTAGGTCGCGCAAGTCACTTGCACGACCAACATCGGCGCGCAAGTCACTTGCACGACCAGCATCGGCGCACAAGTGTAATTGAGCGACCATTGAGGCGCGCAAGTATACTTGCGCGACCATTGTAGAACTTGCGCGACCTTTGCGCAATGTTCTTCTTCTTCCTTCCTTTGTCAATTATTGATATTTGTTCAAAGGATAAATCTTCTTTGTTCAAGGTATTTCCCTTTTCATACATTTAGACTCTGTGACGGAAAGGAGCGTCAACAATTGGGCATAATTCCAAATATTCCTATGACTTCTTATATGGGTTGGGTAAAATTAAAACTAGTGTTCTTGTTAGTTACATGGGTTGAATGTAATTCCAACTATGGTTATTATTTATTATATGGGTTGGGTGTAATGTTAACCATTGTTATCTTCATGTATATATGTTGGGTGTAACACCAAACCTTCTCTTCTTTGATAGTTGTGTTGGGTGTGATTAAAACCATGAATGTTTTTAGAACTTGTGTTGGTAGTGATGTTAACCATGTTGGGTGTAACACCAAACCTTCTCTTCTTTGATAGTTGTTCATGCTATTCATAATTACGAGGAGACATATATTTTTTAGTTTATCATGTACCATAAACCATAATTCCATAACAAGTTGATTAGTTGATGGTTTCTAGGAACCAAAACTATTTATCTAGCCCATGGTGAGGTAGAAATTGGCCTATGAAATATTTTTAAGCTTGGGGGAATACTTATATTAGTGGAAACATATGATGAATCCCTTCCCGCTGATAATTTTTGGCATGATAAATGGTTTCTTGTTTGGTTTGTTTTTCAGGGTAGTGCTGCAGTATAAGAAGAAATGCTATTTTTTTTCGGGTCAGCATTTCGCGACGGTTTTAACCGCCGCTAATGTTTTACTACTTATACATTTAGCGGTGGTTTAAACCGCCGCTAAATGTAATCGGAAATACACTTAGCGGTGGTTAAAACCGCCGTGAAATCATGTCGGAATTAGCGGCGGTTTTAACCGCCGCTAAGCAGGCGCATGACACGCCTGAATTCGTGGCGATTATAGCCGCCGCTAATTAAATAGCCCGTAAAACCGCCGCTAAATTTACCAAAAACCGCCACAAAATGAGGTACTACGATGCTTTTCTTTGACCGCCGCGAAATGCATAAAACCGTCACTAATAGATTGTCGACACCCAGTTTAGCAGCGGTTTAAACCGTTGCTATATGAAAAAAAAACCACCGCTAATAGGCGGTTTTCTTGTAGTGTTGAATACCACTAAATTAATCTTGCAAGTATTCATTCCACACTATAAGTCATATGGTTTATTGATAAAATTGGGTTAGATTAGTTGCAAATTAATAATAAATATAGCCAAGGTTTTAGATTGTATCTATTTTTTCTTTTGAAGTTTCATGACACAGAAGAATTAATTCCACACCCCTATATCCATAAAAATTTTATTCTTTCTCTCAATCATTCCATTTTTTTAGTGATTTCATGGATAACCATATTCATTTCTTATCTTGTGCTTCAAATGACATGCCTCAAACTCCTAATTCTTATATTCAGATCCCTTAATTAATTAAAATATTTTGATGTAAGGTCTAAACCTTAAACATCACATGATCCTATGTTTTTAATAAATAATTCAATTTTTTACATTCTTGAGGATATTTATGGTTTTGAGTTTTAGAGAATTAGGTCATAACTCATACATAATAAACACATACATTAAAAATTGACACTTCTACTCAGTATCTATTTTTACCACAATATAAAACTTTTAAAATAAAACATGTTTTCTTTTCATTAAAAATCTTCATGACTTTGAAATTGACTTCTTCTTTATTATTAACCATCCATAAACCCTATGAAAACATTTTATAAATGTGTAATGAGCACAAAAATATCAATAAGGGAAATAAAAAAGAAGAAATATATTAGTTATTTTAAAAAAAATGAAAACTTAAAATATTCATACCATTATCACATTATTCTTTATGAATAAGAAATAAATCATTTCCATAAGAAAAAAAACACTTTTTTCTTAAATAAAACTTCAAAACTCATAATAAGAAAATATAAACACATTTTAGCTAAAATAGAGTATAATATTCATAACCTATTTTAAACCCATGCTAGAAATAACTAGATACCAGTTAAATCTATAGGAGAAACCACACCAGTTAACTCCCTCCTTATTTCCTTTGAATACAAGAAATATTACCCAATTTATTGGAGATCTTTAATGGGGCTCACTCACCATATAAGTTGTATCGAGATCCCCATATTTATGAGATATAATGGGGTTTAACCCCTCATATAAGAAATATCAGGATCACACATTTATAATATATAATTATCAAGTACCATATTATGAACAAAACATTTTATTCTTGTAGTGTTTCATCAAAAAAAATTTAAAAAACTCTTTTGAACCCATATACAAAACTATTTTGGATATTAAAGTATCATTCCTTTTTAAAACCCATTTCCAAAAACTGTAATACCTAGAAGGTATGGAAGGAGGGTTTTTATTTGAATAAAACATAATATCTTATAAATTAATCCAAAAATAAAATAACTGTTATGGTGGTGGGAAAATTCATTGTCGCCGTATATGTTAAAATAGAACATTCATTTTGAATTTTGTAAAGAAAGTCAAACAGTATGTAAAAACATCTTTTGGAAAACCTTTTAAATAAAGTAAAAAAGTGACATAAAATTTCATTTATAATTATTTTATTTCTATATAGATACATTAATAATATATTTTTAAAAATAAGGACCTAGAAGAAAAAGAGTTGTAAGAAAAACTTAAAAAAATAGGAATTTTAATAGAAATTCCCTTACCTTGAGTATAATTTATCTTGTACGCACTTTATTTTCCTAAATAATAAAATTTATTTGATTATTTATATTATTAAGAACCATTTTATGATCTTATATTCCTTTTTATTTTATTTATCACCATGTTATATTCAATTACTTAATCAATTATGTTTATGTCAGACGTTTTGATGATATTCGACACATATGTCCAAAATGACTTAGGTAGGTTGAATATGGTCAAAGAGGTTATTATTATAGAATCTATAGAATAATTATCATAAAATAATTATAATTTTTATACATAAATTACACTTTTAAAATCAATCATGAAATATCTTTATGAAAAATTAACTATGTTACAATCACTGAGATGGTAGGCTATATTCACACATGAGTAACATTTCTATTTTTCAATGATCATTATAGAAAGAAGGTAAGTATTATATTATATTTAAATAATTATAATTATATCATAAGTACCATATTATTTCTTTAAATATACTTATATATATCATCCAAGTGATGCGGTGATGAAAAATGAATCACATCACTTCGTAGAGGTGGTAGTCAACATGTACGCACAAACAAAATTAGCATTTTTGGTAAATGGAAAATTAAAAATTTAAATGATATATTATATTTTAAGAATGATAAATATTAAATGAATATCGTATATGTACCATAAATATATCTTTACAACCAGTTTTAAGAGGGTGATATAGAAAACTAATTTCATCAGTTTGGGAGGTTGTAGTCTTCTGTACACATGAACGATGGTTTTGCTTCCCATTTGATGGAAGAGTATATGAATATAGGTTATTAAAATAAAAAAATATAATATAATTATATGAAATATGCTATTGTTTTTATTTCATCATAGTAGAAGAATATTTTAAGAAGTTAGAAAAATAAACAAAACGAAAATGTTTGGTTATTAACTATACCTCTTATTCAGACAACTCTTAAGGTTTACACAAACAGATTTCATAGAGTAGATTTTTTATTAAAAAATGACTCTAGGAAATTTGGAGGGATGTAATTAAGTTATTGGTTTATGGATTTTATAAAAAATGGTTCTTTAATGTTAATAATAGAGAAGAAGGGGTTCCCTTTTATAAGAGAGGGGAGAGACGCTCTTGGAATTTTGTAAAATATTAAATTAATATAAATTAATTTTCACATTAAAATGTATAACATTTATAATATTAAAATAAAATATGATTTTGAGTCAAAATAATATCATAAAATAAAAATTGAACATTTTTAGGTGATGTTTTCACGCTTATATTTTTGTTTTAATCCGTTTTAAACCTTTTTGACAAATACCACAATACTAAATATTTTACACTTTAGGGGTCAAAAAAGTTAATATAAAAGGAAAATTAGACCATAGATGAACGATTATTTATATTTTGAACCATATACAAATCCCTTTTACAAAAATATTATTTTTTTAGTTTTAAATCACTGAATCAAATATTATTTATTTTAAAATAACATTAATGTCAATTTTGGAACTATTCATTTAATTTTATTTCTAAAAATACAAGAGAATAATTAAATTAGAATATAATGAATTAAAAAATCTATAATATGTAAATTTTATATAAAAAAATCATGTAAAACAAAAAATAAATCTTATAATATTAGTTTTATTGTTTTTAAAATCATTTTAATGATTTTTTTACTATTTTCACATGCACTCTGTTACTTTGCGTAATTAGTTGATATAATTCTTTTATTAGTAAAAATTAAAAATAAATTACAATAAAAAATAATTAATATTTAAAATAACTCTTTATAACTGAAAATATCCTCTATTTATCCATATTCTGAAAATATAGGGATAATAAACTAAAGAAAATGGTATTTTTATACTTTTATTTGTAGAAAATAATATAAAAGTAAAAATCATGGGGAAATGGAAAAGGTTTATATATTAAAATTTTGGATTACTAAATATGATATATTATCATAAAATAAAGTTAATTCAAGTGATATGGTTACTTTTTATTCTTCATCACATTATTTTTACCCTTAATTAACCCATTTCCCTTTATAGTGTTAACAAAATTTACTATGATTACTATTCATAATGACTAAAAATAAAAGGGAAATATTTTAAGAAATATATATATCCTGATTCCAAATATGTAATACATTTTTCAAGATTAAATTCATTGTATTTGGATAATCTAATTTTAAATTCAACTAAAAAATGTGATGAAAAACTGTTTTTTTTTCTTCAGAAAAATGCATTAAGCACAAAAATGTTTCTATATCAAATTTAAGTATAATATTTATTAAAAAGGCTATAATTGAGTAAAGTTTAATAAAAATTAAATAATTTATTTTATAAAACTGATCCAAAATATAATTTTACTTTATAAATACTTTAAAACAAAACACAGTTTTCAATAAACATTAATATTTTTCTTTAATTGTTGAAAATCAAAATTTTTTAAAAATTATCAAAACTTCACTAATATTGAAATTATTATTAAAAAAATGAATTTTATTTTAATAAATAAATTTTATAAATGTTCCATAAATTAATTATAATATTTTTTTACAAAAAAAACAACTACTTTTGAAGAAAACACATTTTTGAAGAAAAAGATGACTACCAAAAATCACATGCATATTTCCTATGAATTAATAAATATATTTTTATTTATTAGAAAATTTATATATATTTCATAATTTATTTAATCCTATTTATATCCACGAATCTAATGTCTAGGTTATAAGGGTCATATTTATATAAAAATATTTCATGGTTCGTTTAAGCTTAGTGTTGCGTATTTTATTTGCTATTGAACATAGTTTTTATTTTAAAATATAGGGATATTACATTCTCAATCCATTTTATAAATTTCATCCTCACAATTTTAAAATTTTATTACTAATAAAAGTTTTTACATTTTAAAATACCTTTGCTGAATTCATGAAACAGGTTAAAAAAATTCATATTGAAAATGGGAATATTTAATACAAAGGTTATCTTGAATAACACATAACTAGGTTTCCAAATTGGAAAAAATAGTAGGACATAATAATTTGGACTTGTAAGAAAAGAATAATTTCCAACTAATGATATAGGGTGAAAAATATCATTGATCATAAGAAAGACAATGATCATTACAAAGTTAATGATCACAAAACCATAAACCAAAGAGGTTTGAAAAAGGCCATTGATTTATCAGAAATGAAGGTAATATGATAAAATTTAGATTTCAATATCATTTTCATAGATTTAAAGAATTAGTTTAACATATATAATAATTAAATTAGTAAATATACTTACTTTATATATAGAATTTCAACCTTTAATCAATTTCTACCACAATCTCATTTTTACTCCAAACGATGAGTATTCAAGAATTTGTTTTTGACTGGAGCACTAAAATCAACTTTCACCAGATCATATACTTAAAAAAATGATAAAAATATATTTCTCATATCTTTAGTCAATAACCAAAACCAAAATGGTTAGCACAAGGTAAGATAATTCCCAAAATGAATAAACCTTCATATACAGAAATAAAATATTTATCTCCAAAATTCAAATGTAATACCCAAAGTTTAACTAAATAATTCTATAAAAATACGTAAAATTATTCAAAATATTCCTAATTTATATTGAAACACAATTATTATAAATATTTTATCATATATTATTCAAAAATATATTTAATGTTTATCTCTAAATAACATCAATCAATCTTAATGTATCGTAGGAAAAATATATATGACATAGTCATATATTCTCTATGATATGATAATCATTTCTATAAAGGACATAAATCACTATAAATCCACATTAATTTCATATATGATTCCAAAATATAATTTAAATTTTAATCCTAAAATAAAATTCCATAAAATTCCATTTAACTTAACCATATAATTCTCCCCAAAAATATGGTGATATTTTTCCAAAATAACATTAATCACTTAATAACCAAATAAATTTTCAGTAACATAGCTATCTATATGATAAAACATTTGATCCAATTATCATATTAATATTTAAGTGTAATTTCATACTATCTAGTACATCACACAGACTAGTGGTAGGCAATGAACCCTAGTCACCCTTTAGTAGTGGCTTTAAGCCTTGTGACCTTTCCATATGGGACATGTTGTCCTTTTTTCTAAAATTATATTAACATAATTTTTATAATAGTATCAAAAATACAATTAACATAAGAAAATATATTATTAATCATCAAATCAATTTTCATACTTAGAGGTTTTCTATATAGATCATTTTTTTCATGAAATAAAATAATCTTAATTAACTATCATCAAGCAAATATTAACTCAAAGGTTTATTTATCTCTTTATAATATGTCCTTAAATGAGTGTCTCCAAAAATTATCACCTTTTCAGTACACCACTTTTCAAAGGTATGAATTTCATATAACATTTGTTTCCAAATTTTTAAAATGAAATATATTATATAATGTTTCATAATTCTCTTAATATTAAGAATATATCAAAATAACATTAATAAACACATACTTCATTCAATTTATTTATTAAAACTTTAACCATGCCTTTTCTTTTTCAAGGATATGAAATATGTCTTTATGATTCATCAGTATCAACGAAATCCAGATTCATAATAAGATAATAATAAAATAATTCATACATTATATTCAAATATTAGGGTATTCCTTTATACTGTTGATATCCCTTTATCTTCCAGCATGAAGTCCATATCTCCCAAAAATAAATAGTCAAGTACATTGTTATATTTAACTTTACAAATGATATGGTTGAGTTTAGATTTTTAAAATAAGAGATTCCATGATCTATAGAAATTTTAGAGGAATGAAAATTTGTTGGATAGATAAAATATTTTCTTATAGGTGATTTGAATGTTCAAAAACCTTTCAAAAATCATTTGAGTAATATTTTTCAATGATTGTGATGATTAAATAATTTTAAAGGGATAATACAGTAGAATGATATCCTTTTTATTTTATCTTGAAAATTGATATGTAATATTTATAAAAGTAAATCATTAAAATGTGAAATGAAATATTTCATGTAAAAATGAAAATGGTGCTTGTAAATACAATACCCATAGGAATAATTCAATAATTTAACCTTTAAATCCTCAAAAACAACCTTAAAAAATTCAAGATTAAAGAATGTTTTAACCTTAATGTTTATCTCATACCTTTCCACTTACATCCCTAAAAATGTAATTACATTCTTCTAAAATAATCCTTCTTGTTAAACCTAAGGGTTGCATATACCTCAACCTAATAAAATGTCTACTAAAATCTTATTAATGACTAAAATCCAATCACTTAAAACATAAAAGGGGCATATAATCCTTTTAAATTTTGATCTAACTTAAACATATATATCTGTGAGGGTATATATAAATCTTAAGTCAATCTCACATGAACACATCCTAATCTCCAAATATGTCTAAACCATTATTATGATAAGATCTGTAATGACCCACCCTTAAAAATTACATGATCAAGAGTTTCTTGTTTGGAAATCATTTCATTAAATTTTTATATTATTTATAGTTTAGAGTTTTAGAGAATTAGATAGTAATTCATACATAATATAATCGTACATTACAAGTGGAAAATTCTACTCATTATCCATTTTCTTACACAATATAAAACTTTTAAAAAGAAACACTTATTCGTTTCATGATAAATCATCATGACTTCCAAATTGACTTCCTCTTTGTTCTCACCCATCTTAAAACCCTATGAAAAATATTTTAAAAAACATGGGATGAGCACAAAAATATCAACAAGGTACATAAAAATAATAAATCTATTAGTTTAGTGAAAACATGAAAACCGATAAAATAATTATGATTATTAAATTATTCTTTGAGAGTATGAAATAAATAATTTCAAAATGAAAAAACACAATTTTTTCCCAAATAAAACATTAAAACTCAAAGGGGGAAAATAGAAACCCTTTTTATTAAAATTAAATCATCATATTGATATCCCATTTTAAATCCATGTTAGAAATAACTGCAGCCTAATTAAATCCATAGGAGAAACCTCCTTTCTTCTTGACTTTAAACAAAAGGAACATTTGTAATGACCCAATGTTTTTAAATGGAAATTATTTTCTTATAAATATGTCATATAATCATTTGAAATTACAACACAATGAACTAATAAGCACTATATGACTTATAAAAATAATTTTAACACTTATGTGATTTGAATTTCCAAAATCTAACATTCAGAGTTGCAATCAGTATGATGTTTGGAGTCTGATAAGACAAACATAATTTTTGGTGAATAGTAACATACCCTTATGAATAGTAATTTTACCCTTATGAATAGTGATATACCCTAATGAATAGTAACATTACCTATGATAGTATATAAATAAGACTTGAATGAAATTATGATGTACCTATATTTTGGAATAGGTAAATAAATGTTATAAAACTGGTTTTTTAGAATAAATTATGATTTTAATTAAATATAAAATTAATCATATTTATAAAAAAAAATTCTGAAAAATTGATTTTTATTTGGGATTATAAAAATAGAAAAATGGTTAGGGTTATTTTTTGGTATTTTTTCTGAAATACATGAATTTTTGGTGAATAGTAAAATACTTTAATTTACGATAAATGCTAAATACATGAATTATGATGTAATCAGCTGATGTATGGCTGATGTAAGGCCATTATCTCTAACTAACATTCAATAATTACTATTTTTGGTTTTGGAATCACCACTATTTCTGGTCTTGAGGGAAAATAATAAACTAAGGAATTAAATATTATGAAAACTCTCCTCCCATCCACTATAAATACCACCTCTCCTTACCTATTATCTTCACTCCTCTAAAGCCTTGTACCTTACCTAAGTTCTGCCCAAATCACTCCCCAAGCTCCCTCCACGTCCATCAGCCTTTTCTCTCCTCAAAATACCAAATCCTCTCCCCTTAAGAGGAACTCAAGGAAGGTTTATCTAAGAGGTAAATTCATCTTTTCAATTATTTTATTTTCTTTTCAAGTTATTTTGGTTACTTTTCTATCCTTTCCTCTCCTCATACAAATTTTATGAATAATAAAGTACCTTACATGTACTAGATTTTTTATGATAATTTAATAAGTTATTATCATCTTTCCTTTACCCTTCATTTATTTTATTTGTAAATACACCATCTGAGATGTGTTAAATTACCACATTCAAGGACGATGGGTTTTCAATTTCTGTTACCATATTAAATTATGGTCATGAAACAATTTTTATTTCTGAAACAGATCATAATATATGTATTATGTATCATATATGGTTATGTAATTCTTTTGTATACATGTTTTTTATTTTTAAAACAAAACATGTTCATTGTGGCAAAAAAATGCCAATTAACCCAAAAGGTTATCACTAAAGTTTTATATAATAATTCTACATCACTCCAAGTAACCAAATTAAATTTTAAAAAATGTTATGTCATGTATTTTATCTAATTTAATATAACTTAAATTATTTACAACCACTTTCAACACATTTTTTTATCTGTTCTTGAAAATAAGTAAACAGATCATACAAATTCAAGAAAACAAACAGACCTAAACAATGAAATTGAACCTCATAACCAATCAAAAAGAGTATGAATGAACTTAAAAAGGTTATTATAAATCATTTACTTGTAGAATAGGTTTTTTAATTACTAATTAATGTACCTAATTTTATTATTCAGGTCATTATGATCTCGAAAAATCATCATTGGACTTAAGGTAAGTGATCCTCTCTATTTCACTTTTATTCAAGAATGTCCTTTATTTTAGGCCATTTTATGTATAATAACTGATTATGGGGTATAATTTATCACCTCACCATACTTCCCTAATTATTTATAAGTGATTATAAACCCATTTCTCTCTCATTAATCCCTCTTAAGTACATCTCATACCATGTTGATAATCCATAAGGGATTCTACTCGAACTTACTTTGTTATTTTGTGTTGCCTTATCCTCTATTACCAAAATGAGATTATCTTTCCTTATTATGTCCATATTATAAATTCTATTTTAATTTTCCAAACTCTTGAATCATGTTCTATTCATTATTCTATTTTGGTGATATACAAGTTTTTAAGTGATTCCCTCCTCAATATTTCCCAATAAGAAAACCTTTTTTGAGCGAGCTTCCCAAATTTGTACCCAATTTAAAGTGCACTGTATATTCTTTTTTAAGCCACCATTCTATTTATAAAATAAGTATTTTTATTTTTAAAACATTCCTGTATCACTTCCGATACTGTATAAAGGATTGTTCCCTTTTTTATTTTAAAGTCTCTTTAGTATTTTACTTAAAACCGCTCAAAAGTGTTTTTATGCTAAAACTTATTGAATACATTTCTTACATGTTTTTACTTGTACTTGGAATCACTCACCATGATACATATATATTTTCCCCTATGAATTTACATGTATAATATAGTTCCCTTCTTTCATGGACACTTTTGTGTTATGCCCATCTGTTATGCTTTGTGTCATGATTATAGTACCCAATTATTTCCATGGGTAATCCTTATGTTTATGTAAGATTGATTATGTTTGATTATTTTTATGGAAAAAATATTCATGAAAATTTAATATGGGTGGTCCCAGATAGCACTCTAATTAATTGGATAATGTTAAGTCTCATGAGATGTTATGTGCGACGGTCTTGGCAGTTAGACTTGGCTTGTGCTACTATGTGAAACGATCTTGGCAGTTATCCTTGACTTGCACTAAATTCATGTATTATGTTGCAGTCACATTTATATGACTCAATGTTTATATGGTTACATATTTATATGTTATGATTTTATATGTTCCATGCCTTTTTTATATCATTATGTAATGATTTATAACCCTTGTTCTAAAGATTAATCTTATGTTTACTCCCTTACTCGACTTTTTCAGCTCATCCCTTTGTTCATGTGTTCCCTAGGGTACCCTATACAGATATTTGAGAACAATTTAAGTTAGGAGCTCAATTTTAAGATTAAATAAATAAGTTTTTTTAGTATCATGTTTTTATTTTTGTGTGCCTTGTCTTCAAATACACTAGACATAACGATCCTTGGCTCGTACTCTGATGTATAATTATGATTAAAACCATGTAATGTTATGTGAAAAGGTTGGGGTCATTATAATTGGTATCAGAGGATGGTCTAGTTATTTTTGGATATTAGTAATAGATCACTTTAGTAAGAACCTTATGTATGAGATGAAGTATAAGAAACCATCACTAAATTTTGGTAAGTATAGAGTAAGTGTTTTATCAAGAAAATACATAAATGTATGGATATAAATAGGTTGAGGCGGCTCTAGCACAAATATACCTTGGAGTGAAAATTTTGATACAGAGTTTTGGGCCTGACCTGGGGTATCCTGGTACATGACAATAGGCCTTTCTTCACTCTTGGTTTGACACTCCCAGGGGATATACTGTCGTAAATTCAAAATCATAGTACGAACCATTATTAAGGGAATAAAAAAATCCCATAAGAATATAAGTTACTAAATTGATCAAGGATAACCTAGATTTAAACATATGGAATCACAAGTTAGGATATAATTCTCCTTTACAAGTTTATCCTCTTTGTGTTCAAATTTTCCTTTTTATGCTCAATATCTAAGTATTTAAGTCCTCTAATTATACATTCTTTTTCTAATTTAATGGCGTGAAATAGAAGAACATGAGCCAAAAACCAATTTGATAGAGAATTTGAAGATTTATCTAATGACATGACTGATATGATGGGAATAGGTTCTCAAAACATCATGACAGTACTTGTTCAACTGGCTGAAGTTGTGAATAATAACTTGAATCATGTGGAACGCCCTCTTCCTCCAAGGAAGGAGCAAGTTTATGTAGAATCATTTATTCAGAAAAGGCCTCCCATGTTTAGTGGATCTTCTAATCCCCTCCTTGAGGAATAGTGGATTAACTCCATTGAAAAGATATTCTCTGTCCTCAAGGGATCAGAAAAAGGTAAAGTTGTAATAACGGTCTATCATTTTGATAGGGAAGTTGATCAGTGGTGGACACTAATCAAGAATAAAAATTCCCAAGAATGAAATTTATTCCATAGAATGGGAAGAATTCAAGAAAATGTTTTTCAATAAATATTTTCCCCAAACCCTCCATATCAAGATGGAAAGAGAGTTCCTTGGACTCAAGAAGAAGGAATATGAGTCTATAGAGTCGTATGAAGCAAACATTACAAGGCTTTCAATGTATGCCTCTGGCTTTGTCATGAACACAGAATTTAAGGTGGAACGATTCTTTAGTAGACTAAAGTCAAGTCTACAAAAAGGGTTAGTGATTTGATACTTCGACAATTATGAGGATATTTTCCATTTTTTCCTCAAGGTTAGAACGGATAATAGAGAATTTCAGTGGTCTCATGGGCACGGTGAAAGAAGCGGAAAATGGATAACAACATGGGTGGTTCAACAAAAAAATCCCATTATGGAAAGAAGCCGGAATATCCCACTTGTAAAAGTTGTGGGAAGAAGAATCTTCGGAACTATCTAAAGAGAACCATGAATTGCTTCCAATGTGGGAGAATGGGACATGTGGTGAAGAAATGTGGATGATATATGAATAATCCCGCTAAAATGGAAGAAGAAAAGAAGGATCAGATCAACACTCAACATGTAGTGTAGTGTTACAACCGCAAGGAGCATGGGAATTATGAGAACAATTGCCCTAAGCCAAGGGTTTTTGGAGGCAATCAACAACAACCTCCAAGTAAACAAGGAAGGGATTATATAATCACTACTGCCGAGGTGGATCCAGACAATGATGTGGTGACAGGTATGCTAGTTATTCATTCAATAATTGTGAATGTACTATTTGATTTTGGTTCTAGGAATTATTTAATATCTTAAAAGTTTAGTATAACTATTCAAACGCCACCTCAAAATTTGGTGGATAAGTTATCTTTAAGAACATTGAATGGGGAATTTATTGAATTCAAGGATTATAACTCCTCTCTGGTTAACATTTGTGGACAGAACCTCCCAAAAAATCTCATCATACCTGTTTTAGTAGAGTTTGACACTATCTTGCACATGGATTGGTTATCTTTATACAAATTCATCATCAACTATCGGTAAAGGGAGATCACTCTTAATATCCCAAAGCATCCTCAAATTCTTTAAAAGTGTAAGGAGGAAGAGAAATATCCTTTAGAATTGTTGTCTCAAGTGTTAATATTAATTCATTGTGAGAAAGCATTTCTAGCTCAAATGATTGAGACAAATGAGTGAATCATTCTTGAAGACATGACCATCTTGAGGGATTACATTGATATATTCCCTTATGAGTTGCATGGTATTCCTCCTGATCGAGTGGTTGAGTTCTCAATTGAACTTATTACTTGATCTTTTCTTATATCAAAGACACATTACAGAATTGACATTGTAGAGATGGGGGAGCTAAATAAGAAGTTACAGGGGAATCTGGAGAAGGGTTTTATACGCCTGAGTGTTTCACCATGGGGTGCACTAGTCCTCTTCATTAAGAAGAAGGATGTGTCAATGCACCTCTGCATTGATTATCATGAGATCAATAAAATCCTGATAAACCCTTCCTCAGATAGATGACTTGTTTGATAAGCTTCGTGGGGACAATTATTTCTCTAAGGTGGACCTTCGATCGGGATATCACCAATTAAAGTTGAGGAAGAAAGATATTCTCAAGACTGTATTTTGAACGAGGTATGGGCACTATGAGTTCATAGTGATACCCTTCAGACTCACTAATTCTCCAACAAGTTTCATGGATTTAATGAACAGATTCTTTAGAGATTACCTCAATAAATTTGTGGTAGTCTTTATTGATGATATTCTGATATACTCCAAGGTCAAGGATGAACATGAGGAGCATTTGATTATTGTGCTAAAGAATTTGCGAAGGGAGAAGTTGAATGAAATGTATAGTAAATGTGAGTTCTAGATGGAGGAAGTATCATTCTTGGGGCATGTTATTACTTGAAGAGGGATATCCGTGGACCCTTCCATGAAAAAGAAAATTGAAGAGTGGCCCATACCAATATTTGTAATGGAGATCCGCAGATTTTTGGGTCTACCTCGGTATTATCGATGATTTGTGAAGATATTTTCATGATTCTCCAACCTAATGACCTAGCTGACATAGAAGGGAGTAAAGTTTGTCTGGACTCAAGAATGTGAAGACTGTTTTATGAAGTAGAAAAAGACGCTAATCATTATGCCAGTAATCACACTCCCAACAAGTGGAGAACAATTTGTGGTGTATATTGATTCTTCAAAGAAGGTATTATGTTATTTTATGATTAAAAACTATGAAGTGATATCCTATGCCTCAAGGTAGCTATAAATACTTGGGAAAAATTATCACACGCATGATCTGGGGTTGGCGGTAGTGATCTTTGTATTAAAAATCTAGTAGAATTAACTTTATGGGGAGAAGTGTGAGATATATACTGATAAAAATAGTCTCAAATATATATTAACATAGAAAGATATTAATATGAACCATTTAATATGGATAGATCTCATCAAGTACTATGACTGCTCAATCCATTACCATCCTGGTAAGGCAAACAAGGTGGCAGATTCTCTATGTAGAAAGGATCCTACATCTCTATCAATGATGAGAACTGAAAAGGTTTTTATCTTCATAGATTTGAAGAGGATGGACATGGGAATCATTAAGGGAGGAACATAATCAATTCTTTAACAATTGATTGCTCAACTATCCCCCATAGAGAAAATAAATGATGATCAAACAAAAGATGTGGAAATTCAAAAAAGGGTGGAAGCTTTCAGAAATAGTAAATCCTCCAATTTAAAATTTGACAAGGATAGAGTTGTAAGATTTGGGTAATGATTATGTGTACTAGCTTATCTGGAGATAAAGAAGTAGATTTTTAATGATGCACATAGATCAACATTCTTTATCCACCAGGGAGCACAACGATGTATCAAGACCTCCAAGAAAACTTGTTGTGGGACAATAAGAAGAAAGAGATTGCTGAATATACATCAATGTGCATGGTATGTCAAAAAGTGATGGATGAAAGACAAAAGTCTTATGGGATGATTCAACCACTACCTATACCAGCATGGAAGTGGGATAACATTACCATAGACTTTTTCATTGGACTTCAAAGGACATCCAGAGGAAACAATGATATATGGGTCACTGTGGACCATCTTAGAAAAACAACTCATTTTATCATGATTTGAGATTAGTTATCATTGGATCAACAGGAATGGATACATATCAAATAAGTGGTAAGGAAACATGGAGTACCACTATCTATAGTATCTGATCGAGATCCAAGATTCACCTCGATGTTATGGAGAAGTCCCCAACATGCCCTAAGCACTGAACTGAACTTCAGTACGGCATATCATCCACAAAATAATGGTCAATATGAGTAGACTATTCAGACACTAGAGGATATATTAAGAGTGTGTTCTATGGAATTCAGATGAGCATGGGACCAACATCTTCCACTGGTCGAATTATCCTGCAACAATAGTTTCCACTCGAGCATCCAAATGGAACAATACAAATCCATTTATGGGAAAAGGTGTAGAACTTTGATGTTTTGGGTTGAATTTGGTGATCATAAGCTGCTAGGACCTAAAATGGTCAAAGAAATAGTGGAGAATTTTAAAACCATTCAACAACACATCAAGGAAACCCCAAGTCGATAGAAGATCTATGCAGACAATCGTCAATGAGACCTTGAGTGCAACGTTGGATACATGGTATTTCTACACATATCTCCATGGAAGAAGGTCATAAGGTTTGGAAAGAAAGGGATGTTAAGTCCCAGGTACATTGAACCCTTTGAGATTCTTGATCATGTCAGGGTTCTAGCCTATGAACTAGAACTTCCACCTACCATGGAAAAAGTACAAGATGTCTTCCGTGTATCCCTCTTAAGGAAGTACAAACCAGATCCTTCACATGTACTCTCTTCAGAGGTGGTACAATTGGAGGATGATCTTTCTTACGAGGAGCATCCAATGAAGATCTTGGATCCTAGAGATCAATTTCTACGTAACAAGAATACTCACCTGGTCAAGGTACTATGGTAGAATTATAAGTATGAAGAGGAAACATGGTAACTAGAGGTTGTAATAAAGAAAAAGTACCCTCACTTTTTTATGGCTTATAATGTAAAACAGAATTTTGAGGGTGAAATTTCATAAGGGGGAAGAATGTAACAACCCAATGTTTTTAAATGGAAATTATTTTCTTATAAATATGTCATATAATCATGGGAATTACAAAACAATGAACTAATAAGTACTATGTGACCTTTAAACATAATTTTGACACTTATTTGATATGAATTTCGAAAATCTGACATTCACGGTTGCGATCATAAGATGTTTGGAGTCTGATAAGACAAACACAATTTTTTAGTGAATAGTAACATACCCTTATGAATAGTAATTTTACCCTAATGGATAGTGATAAAACATAATGAATATTAAACTTACCTATGATATTATATAAATAATATTTAAGTAAAAGTATGATGTGCCTATATTTTGGAATAAGTAAATAAATGTTTTAAAATTGGTTTTATTAGAGTAAATTATGATTTTAATTAAATATTAAATTAGTCATATTTGGAAAATTATTTTTTGAAAAATGGATTTCATTTTTGGATTCTACACATCAAAAAATGGCTAGGGTGAATTTTTGGTATTTTTTTGAAATACAAGAATTTTTGGGGAATAGTAAAATACGATAATTTATGATAAATGCTAAATACATGAATTATGATGTCATCAGCTGATGTATGGCTAATATAAGGTCATTATCTAGAACTCACATGAACACATTACTTTTTTTGGTATTTTAATCATCAATATTTCTATTATTGATGGAAAATAATAAAAAAAGGACTTAAATATTATGAAAACTCTCCTCCCCTCTATTATAAATACAACCTATCTTTACATCTTCCTTTCACTCCTCTCAAGCCATGTACCTTGCCTATGTTCTGGAAAAATCACTCCCCAAGATTTTCCCTCATGTCCATCAACCTTTTATCTCCTCAAAAGACAAAATCATATACCCTTAAGAGGCTCTCAAGGAAGGTTGATCCAAGAGGTAAATCCCTCTTTTCAATTATTTTACTTTATTTTCATGTTCTTTGGGCTACTGTTCTATCCATGCCCCTCTTTATCCGAATTTTATGACAAATCCTATAACTTAGATGTACTATAATGTTTTTATGATAATGGAATAATTTATTATCATCTCTCCTTTACCCTTATTTTATTTTAGTTTTAAAGACACCAACCGAGATGTGTTAGATTACCACATTCAAGGACGATGGGTTTTTAATTTGTGTTAACATATTCAATTATGGTCAAGAAACCATTTTCATGATTGCACAAAAACATAATATATTTATTATATCTCATATATGGTTCTGGAATCCTTTTTTACCCAGGTTTTTGATTTATAAAACAAAACATGTTCATTGTGGCAAAAAACCACCAATTAACCCAAAAGGTTATCACTGAAGTTTTATATAATGATTCAACTTCACTCCATGTAACCAAATTAAATTTAAAACCATTTAATATCCAAGATGTTAAATAATTTCATATAACTTCAATTCTAGAAAACCACTTTCAACTTACATGTTTATCCATTCATGAAAATAAGTAAACTGATCATAAAAACTAAGAAAACAAACAGACCCGAACAATGAAATTGAACCTCATAACCAATCAACAAGGTTATGAATGAAATTAAAAAGGTTATAAAAAATAATTTAATTATAGAATAGGTTTTTAATTACTAATTAATTAACCTAATTTTATTATTCAGGTCATTAAATTCAATCAAATATCTCCATCAGACTTAATGTAATAGATCCTCTCTTTTTCACTTTTATTAAAGAATTTTATCTATGTTATGACCTTTTATTTGTAATCCCTGATGACGGGGTATGATTTAGAACCTCTAAAATAATTACCTCGTGATTTATAAGTGATTATAAACCCTTTTATTTCTCATTAACCCCTCTTAAGTACACCTGATTCCATGCTGATAATCTGTAAGGGGTTCTACTCAAACCTCCTTTGTTACTTCAGGCTGCCTTATCTTCATTTTACCAAAATTAGGTTATATATTCTTCCTATTTTCATCTTATAAATGATATTTAAATTTTCTAAAATCTTGTACCAAATTCCATTATCGTTCTCTTTTAGGGATATATATGTCTTTAAGTTATTTCCTCTTCAATACTTCTGGATAAGAAAACCTATTTTGAGGGAGCTACCCGAATTCTTACCTGATTTAAAGTGCACTATATATTATATTTTAAGACACCATTGTATTTATAAATTAAGTATTTTTATTATGAAAACATTAAAGACTCAGATTTACCATTTAATTGTTTTAATATATGGGAATTTTATGAGTCTACAAAAATTGACGGTGCGTGATTCTGAGGCCCGGAGTGCCCGGAATGAATTTATGAACTTTTTTTGGATACGTTCAATAAATGTGAAAGATGGTTTTTATAATTTTTGAACTGGGGATTGGAATTGAAATCCAAGGATACCATTGAACTCGCATCACCAGTATTCTCTTAAGGAGACCTTTACCTCGACCGCAGTGGGTCGAGAGTGAATGATAGAATTTGGGTTTTTTGTGAAGGAATAAAATAAAATAAAATGGTTTAACATTTTTTTTATTTTTTTTTGACACCACCCATGTGGATATTTCAAAGGTGGGGACCACCTGAACTAAAACCTCCCATCAAAGGTTATAGAGGTGGGGACCAGTGAGCCTAACCTCCCATGAGAGGTTATGGTAGTGGGGACCACCTGAGGCTTAAAACCCCTTGAAACCCTTGAAGTCCCTCATAAGTGTGGGGAAGCCTCTTAAACTTCCCCCACTTAAATGGTTCCACCCCCTTAAATTTATTATGCCAACCTATGTAATTAATTAACCCAATTTGAAATTGTGAAAACAATTAAATTGGGGAAACATATCATTTTGGCTACTTTGCAATTTGGTGGATTTGGGGAGGGAGAAATATTGGGAGGATTTCACTTCTCCAACGAGGAATGCCATCGAAGAACGTTATTCAAAAATCAAGGAAGAGGACGATGAGAGAACCCAACATTGAAGCGTGGTTTTGGAAGTGACAATCATTGGAACTCTCTTCGCCTTCTTCAACTTCCTTATCACACCAACGTCAATGAAGAATCCAAGGTAGGGGTTTATTTGTGTATGATTATTTGTGTGAACTTTTAGAGTGGTTGTTTAAAATTCTTCTCTCTTTATATTCTTGATAATTCTTCGTAATTCAAGAAGTAATTATAGCCGCTTGCTACCGCTCTAACATAGAGAGTACGGGCCAAACAAACATGGCCCGTCCTCTCCGCAAACCTTGTGGTTAATTTTTGATCGTGATGGAGGAACGGCTATGAAACACAGTGGGGCACAAGAATGGTGGCTAACACCACCACCGGCCGCAACAAAGGCAACGACGCAACGACGCCACCCCGCGGCCACCGCCGCCCCGTAGCCTCCACGCCCCATGTCACCGCCTTCCACGATCAAACCCCATGGCCGAGTCGCCACCCCGCAGCCAAGCCACCACCCTCCACGGCTGAGCCGCCACATGCGGTCGGGCTACCGCCCTGTGGCTGGGCCACCGCCCTGCGGCCGAGCCACTACCGCCCCGCGGCTAGGCCACCACCCCACGGCCGAGCCGCCACCCTCCATGGACGATCTTCCACCTGTTTCCTCCACCATCCTGGCCGATCCACCCCGGGTCGGGCCGAGCCACCCCACACCATCACAGAACCCCTGCAGCTGAGCTGACTCGTGGCCTCCGCCGCCCCGTGGCACCCGCGGTCTCCACGACCCCTCGCGGACCTTGCGGCCTGCCGGACCGCCCAGCGGGCCGGGCCGCAACACAGGCCAGGCTTGACCAAGCGGTTTGGGTCGAGTCAACCCGAAATGGGTTGACCCAGGCCAGGTCGGGTCAGGTCGGTCCAACCGGGTCGGACCATACCCGGACCTGATACGAACCTATACCTTACTTGGGCCATAACTTTGGCATCGAACATCCGTTTGACGAACCATCAGTGGCACTAGAAATCTTGGAGAGAGATGGTCCCATTAGTATACCCCAATGGAGTTTTGGATAATGTTGGGGAAGGGTCAGGTTGGATCGAGCATGATTCCAACTGGGCCCTTGGGACAAAAAGGCTAATAACTCACAGACTAGGAATCTGAATGACGCACTGTCTATTGTGTTGAGACCCCTATGATTTGGAGGTCCTTTGAGATACTTATTCATGGGAATTTATGGTAGTTGGAGTATTGAACAGTAGCTTGTGGAGTGGATCCTCCCAGAGACGAGCAAACTTAGTGCAGGAACCCAATAGCTGGCTGTGACGAGAAGAATGAAGATTGATCGTATGTGGGTCATCACCTTGTGATCTTTTGTGGGTCAGTACCTAGAGATCCTATGTGGGTTATCTCCTAGAGATCCTATGTAGGTCAGCTCCTAGCGATCCTCTGTGGGTCAGCTCCAAGCGATCCTGTGTGGGTAAGCACCTAGCGATCCTGTGATGGTCAGCTCCTAGCGATCCGTGTGGGTCATCTCCTAGCGATCCTATGTGGGTCAACTCCTAGAGATCCTGTGTGGGTCAGATCCTAGAGATCCTGTGTGGTTCAGCACCTCACGATCCTATGTGGGTCATCTCCTAGTGATCCTCTGTGGGTCAGTTTCTTTACAGAGTAAGATGATTCAGTAGTTACATCTAATCATCTCTACTACTATACTTAAGTTATACATAGTGTGAGCTCAGTTCGTACATGTGTGGTACTATACTTCTGGTAATAACTTTGTGGTATTCTTTATTTTTTGGAACATTTGAGCTTTGGATTTTGGGTTGGACACAGTGTTTTTCCTCATGTTTGAGATAGTCATACTTGATAACTTAGGTATATGTATGGGAATATACCTAAGTAGGGTTGTCAGTTGATTTAATGCTTTGTAATTTATCCTTTTTGGATTTTGTGAGACCTTGAGGGTCTCGGGGTCCCTACTGAGTATCGTTATACTCACACCTGCACAGGCTATACCTGTACCTTGTTGTGTTTGGTGTGGACGACAGACAACGTCGATTGAGGAAGAGGGTACCAGGACTGGACGATGGTCGGAGGTGGACCATATGGCGTGTTGGTACGTAGAGGAGATGGGAAGATGTGGAGTGCTGAGGATGGGATCTATACCTACCCTTCAGGTGGGAACCTCAGAGGATGATCCAGTAGTTGTCTTTCTCTTTCTTCAATTTTATTATATTTCAGTTGTACTTGTACCTTTACTGTTGGGATTATATTTAGGCCCATTTTACTTTCAGTACTCTTTTGGTTATACAATTTTCTTGTGTTCTTATCTTGTTGTGTGCTTGGTTACGTGAGTTTACAGGTTATAAAGACAATGCCTTCCTAGTTTTAGGGAATATGCCTTTTACTGCTAGTCGCCAGCCTCTGGCCTATGGAAGGCGGGCTTGGGGTAGTCACGGCATGGGCCCCGGGGGATGGTTTGTGACAAAAAACTTCCTGAATCACTTCTTTTTTTTATAAATGATTTCTCCCTTTTTTATTTTAAAGTTTGTATAGTATTTTCCTTAAAAGCACTGAAAAATGTTTTTATACTAAAAATTCTTGAATGATTTTCTTACATGTTTTTTATTATACTTTAAATCACTCACTATGATACATATATATTTTAACCTATGAATTTCCATGTATACTATATTTCCCTTCTTTCATGGACACTTTTGTGTTAAGCCCATCTGTTATGATTTGTGTTATGATTATAATACCCAATTCTTTCCATGAGTAATCCTTATGTTTATGTAAGATTGATTATGTATGATTCTTTATGTGGAAAACATTTTAATAAAAAGTTAAGATGGTTTTTCCTATATATAACTCCAATGTATTAGATAAATTAAAGGCTCATGAGATGTTATGTGCGACAGTCTTGGTGGTTAGCTTTGGTTAGTGCTACTATGTGAAATGATCTTGGAGGTTAGCATTGAATTGTACTAAAATCATGTTTTATGTTGCTTACACATTTCTATGACTCCATGTTTATATGATTCCATGTTTATATGTTATTATCCACATGTTCCATTCCTTTTTTTATATCATTATGTTATTCCTTCTAACCAATGTGAAAAAGATTTATTCTTATGTTTACTCCCTTACTGGGATTTTTCATCCTGTTCATTTGTTCATGTGTTCCCTAGGGTACCTTATGTAGATGTTTGAGCACAATTGAAGTTAAGATCTCTTTTTGAAGATTTAAAAAAAGTTTTTTTTAGTCTCATGTTTTTAGTTTTATGTACCTAGTATTCAAAGACACTATACTTCATGATCTTTGGATTGTTCTCTGATGTATAATTATTCTTAAAACCATGTAATGTTATGTGAAAAGGATAGGGTTTCTATAACATCACCCAATGAATTGGATATCTATAATGGATCTCACCCATTGTATAATCTGTATTTGGATCACATGTATTCATAATATATAATGGGACTCAAATAGTCATATAATCTGTATCAAGATCACCCATTTACTATATATAATTCTCAGGTACCATATCATGAATAAAACATTTAATGCTTTCACCTATTCATCATAAAACCTTTTAAAAACACTTCTGAACCAATATTCAAAAAACTTTTGTATATTAAAATACCATTACTTTTGAAAACGAATTTTCAAAAATAAAATATGAATAAGGTATGGAAAGTGGAGTTTTCTCTAAAAGAATATAAAATATTTTAAAGGAATAAAAAAATGGTTATGGAAGAAATAAAATTCATTTTCACTGTATAAATTAAAATATAAAATTCCTTTTTTCTTTTATAATGAACATCAAACATTCCTTAGAAGTGATGTCCACCAAATAATTTTCCTATTGGTCTTCATTTCTAGAAGTGATAAGGCTGACTAACCTTTGATCATCCACCTAAATGAATAAATAATCTTGGTTAATCTCTACAAGAGATATGGACAAGGCCACTAAAGAATCAACATGGTCACTCTACAATTGGGTAGCATGAGTCACCTCTGGATGAGAAGGGAACCGGGCCATCAACTCATGAGTTTTCTCTAGTAGGGGGATGAGTTCCTGTTTCCTAAAGAAATAATCACTATTAACCTGTTTGATGACTAGCACAGATCTCCCTTAGGTACGACATGTAGATCTTGAGGGATAACTCAAGGATAATGATAAGAGCCCAGTACCCAGCCTTGTTGTTGGTAGAAACTTCCAATAACAGGAATGAGTATGAAAAAATGTCCTACATGGGAGTGATGAAAACAATCCCAAGGAAGAACCTATTGATTTTGGGGTTGTTTAACCTTATTGTGGTCAAACTATGAAAGGTCCATCAAAATAAATTTGTTCAATTGGGAACATTCTGATCCATGGAGAGAATGAATTGATCAAAGAAGTCAACATACATGGGATGTTCATCAAGGGTTGGATGCACAACCATTAAATCTAACAATTTTCCCCTTGAAGGATTTCTATAAAACAAAATTAATGTTGAATTTTTACAGAAATACTTCTCAAAACGCCAGTCATCCAGTCAATATGGGTTTGTTGACAATGTACTTTAGCGATACGATAATGGATACTATCTATATCTCAAGGTTCTACAAGTAGTGCCACAAATTTTGAACTAAAAATACTATGGTGAATAAAATATTCTTGATGGGATAATATCTAGTATCCATATCAAGGAGCTTGTAACTAAGATAATATAGACTTTTCCCCTTCCCTTACTACTATTCTGAGGTTAAAGGGAGCCTAGGGACCATTCTAGGGTGGCAATATAAAGTTCCAATTGTTTTCTTGATATGTATGGAATCAAGACTAGAAGATACTAAAGATACTTTTTAATGTCCCAGAATGCAGTTTGACAGTCTTTATCCCATTGATAGATGGTATATTTCTTCGTGATCCTTGAAATAGGATTATACTTTTTGAAAATATTTATAGTGAATCAGTGGATGTAGGCCAAGTGGCCTTGGAGGACCCATAGATCCCATAGGTTCCATTGAAGGGGAATGCATCCAATAGCCTTTATATTCTATGAATGGGTATATTTTTCTCTATATCTGATAAATATACCAATGAAAATTCCATAGGTAAGACTTAACACACATTTTAGGGGGATTATTTTCAAGTGATGGGAGTGGAGGAAGTCGAGCACTTTTTCAATGTCCATGAGATGGTACTTATGTAAGTTGTATTTCATCACCAAATATTCCATGTAAAACTCCACCAATTTCCCCAAAATTGGTTTAAAGATATCGTGCATGGTGCACTAGTTGGTACCTCTAACATACTTTAAACTGAATGGGATCACTCAAAAGCATAAGGTTCCCTAGGTTACTTTCAAAGTGGTGTCCTCCTCATCCATGAGAGCTGTCCAGATTAATTTATACATAGAGTACTCATCTATAAAGAAGAGTTATTGGAAACCAACCATCATGTAAATCAATATCTTCATCACTAAAAGGAGAAAATCATCATTTGGGTAGAGGCCTTTTAGGTCCTAGATGTTGATGCTAACCATAATATACTGACTCTTCTTTTGAACTAGGACAATTTTGGCCATCCACTTATTATGATGAACCTCTTTGAAAAAGTATTCCTTGTGAATCTAATAAAATTCATCCATGACCATAGAATCATGTGAAGAGTGAATCTTATTGGGATGATGGCCTATCCAGAGGCCGAAGTGATGAAAAAAAATCCAAGGACCAAGTAATATAATTTATTTATAGTTCCAAGAAAATACATCACAACATTGTTTAAAGAAATCCAAATACTATTGATAATCTTCTAGATTCATGAATTCAGTAATTATAATTGGACTTAGGTCTTCTTCTCCAGTATGATTTACCAGGGTCAGGTCATCAACCATTGTGGAGAAACCTTCTACAAATACTGGAGGGGAATCATCTAGATCCTCTTCATCATCTGAAACATGAGGATGAAAGGGGAAAGTTAGGTCTTTTGGATATACAGAACAAAGAGTGGCACTAGTAGTGCTAGAACCCTCACCAAGAGATTATTACTCTTTGGATACCATGTTGATAAAAATTATGAGCCAATCCTGTGCGACTTCTAACCATGAGACCCACCTTTGATATCAAAGCAATGGTGTCAAGTGGGATTCCACCGAGTCATGTCTACCTTTTAAAAAATTCAGCGGCGTCATGAATCAATGAACATGGGGAGGATCCCTTAGTATTCTATAGGATTAAGGATTTATAGAACCAGCCAATCCAATCTCATATAAAAGTATGAGGTTATCTATGATCACTCCTTATTTTTTGAGATGATAAATCCTCTCCCCATGTTTGGGCTTGTGGGGTTAAACCAATGGATTGGAATAAGGAATCTATCATTCAAATCTCCATATTGGCACCAAATTTCGGTTAAGACCATGAAAGAAACTTTTTGAGCAAACTTATGGTATATTTTGGATTAGCAGACAATCCAGAGACACCCAAGGGAGGTGCGCTCAAGATCTGAGGTCAATGTACAATAGATAAATATGTGTACAAGAACTTTCACACCCAATGAGACGTCAAATGGATTTTTTTGTGTCGACCTTCTAAAAAGTGTCCAAGTCAGAGGTGCTAAATAAATTCTTCTGGCACGCAATAAGAGGGATGAAGCACAAGTAATTACACACCTAGTGCGATGTCCAATTCCCCTTGCACGCAGTCCTCCTTATGCACTTCCACTAAAGTGTTCATCTATAAATAGAAACATACCCCCACATTCTGGGGGACTATTCTGGAAGATAAAATATCTCTCCTATGCATGAAAGATGACCCCTTCCACGACTATGTGAAAGACATGACCTCCAGGTGATGGATCTTTCATGATAGGTCTCTCAGGGGTCCTCCGTTGGGTGAGTCCACTAGGGATTGAACCTATCCCATTTCCTTTTACTCTAATTCAGTTGCATGAAATATATTCTTCTTACAAGTGATTTTCCCTTGTGCCATGCCAATCTTGTACACAGGGTTCCATCTTGCATGTAGCCCCTCATCTTGCATGCAATCCTTCAGTATTGCGTGAACCCCACCTTATGTGCTCCATGTGTTTTCCTTACCCTAAGGCACCATGTCTAATCCCATATTTTGTGAAATACCCCTATCTTGTGCACACTTCTCCCATGAAATCCTCTTGGCTTGTACGATGTAATTTCAATGTTCCCTAAGGAGTGATTCATGGGGCATTTTCCTACCTTTTTCTTCATCAAATAGGCATGCTAATGGCTATTGTATCTTCTCATAACTATGCTAACATGGACCTCTCAATGGATCACTCCAAAACCCTGTTAATCCAAGAAATTGTTGGTGACTTCCCTTCACTAAGGGTTAAAGAGTGCCAGTTTTGTAATTCATGGCGGTGAGGAGTGAATCCTAATCATCTGAGATGCAGGACATTAAACTTCTGAACACCCACTTCCTCAACACATGACGTTAAACTATGACCACTGCATATGGGATGAGTTTGAGAGGACCAAGAAGGGGATGGGAACCAACGCCCTCACACTCCTCCTCTCCCTCTGAGCTTTTTCTCCATGTGCACCTCAGGTAGCCTCTACATAAGCCTCGACCCAAATTGATAGGGCTCTCCTTGGATGATGGACATATCCTCCTTATACATATTTACATTCTCCTTGGGATTCCCTCCTGGATTAAGTCTCAGTATTCTTTTCATGGGCTGTTAACCAGGAATAATCTCCGCTCCACCCCTCATGGATTCAAATTTTGCAACGCAATCAACGGGTATTTTGTTGCCTATTGTTTCTCACACTAAGAATGACTCATGTTGTATTAGAGTAAGCATCAACTATGACATCCTTTATGGGCCTCCTTTGAATGTAAGCCTCATTCCCCTCTTGAGTGAACTATATGGACTTTGATCATTTCCCTTTTTCAATCAAGTTATATAGGAAGCCTATTTGAGGTTCAATACCATAACCTACCAGTCCCAACCACTTCATGTCGGTTCATCCTCATCCCACATGACGTTAAACTATATCCCCAATTTTTGTCCTACATGACATTAAACTTTATTCTTTTGAACAAAATGGGTTTTGATCCCTATCTCCAAGATAGGATACGTAGGAAGCCTCCCTGATTTTTAACCCCAAACACTAATAAACATTGGGGTCCCCTTTGTTGGTACCCCCATCTTTGGTACACCCCTTAGTGGTGTCAGACTAGTTTATGGGACATCTTAGTACATAAGTCCCTCACTCAATCTTTAATCCTCCAACCAAGAGTATCCCTCTTACAATGGGCTGCTAACCATGTGTAATCCCTAGCATGTCTTAGGATTGTTGTCCTTTGTGTAAACCTTGCTTCTATTCCCCATTCCTGAACTACCTCGACTTTGATATTTTTTATTTTTGAGAAAGGTATATAGGAAACCTCTCTAAGAATCATTCCCATCTCCCATGTCCCATCCTGGTATCTCCCTCAAGTCATTGTGCCTCAAGAATATCATGCCTTAACCTGTTGCTTCTATTTCCTTCAGGTCCCCATCCACACGTCCATTCTCATAAGTCACCTCCTCGTGTGACTTATCACCCCATTCTAGAACTATGTTGAATTGGATTCCCCACCATGGGGATATTTAGGAAACTTATTTGAGGTTCAATCCCAGTACCATCACTTTCACACCAGTTTTTAGTTCTATCCCCATTCATTCCATCCTTCGACACTTCATTCATGTACATCCAGATTTTACCTAGCCCATCACATTCAAGTGAAATCATGCCATCCATATGGGATGCTAACCATGCATAATCTCTAACATGCTCATGGGTTGTTTTCCTTCGTGTACACCTTGATTCCATGACCCACCCATTCAAACTATGTGGATTTTGATCTCTGTCTTCTACATAGGGTAAATAGGAAGCCCCTTCGAAGTTGAATCCTAGTTGATGGTAAAAATTGGTGTCCCCTTTGTTGGGACCCACCATTCTCTAATACACCCCTTTTTTTGTTCAGATCCACCCTCACAGTGTGAAAACCTTCCCCTTGTGGGACACACTATCCTAGGTCTTTTCTAATTGGGGGTTCTAATCCATCCATCCAGTAAAATTTCCAAGTGCTCTCTACTAGGGTTGTACCCATCTGATCCAATCCCATCAGTGTTCTAATCTGTCCAATCCATCTCTTATAGATGATAAACTTGTAGCATAACCTATGTTAAACATGAGAATCCTAGGAAAACCTCAGATACATGCCTCCGACATACAATTCCCTACATTCAAATTGGGATGTCTCAGGCTTCCACACCCTCGAGAAGCCCCCAAATAAAGGAAAATCTAGGTGTACCGGTTTTTCAACGTCCATACATGCCATCGATGCCTCAACATGACTACTCTCTTGACCGAAAATTTATTCCCTTACTTGACCCCCCTGAGAATGTCCTGACATAAGTAGTGTAATTAACAAGCATCCAAAAAGATATGTCACCAGGAAGAGTTTCTCAAACAACGTCTTAATCTTTAAGGGAGACCCGGACTAGGTGATGATTTTCAAGGAGAAATCCATGGAAAGAGAAACTGATATACCATCATCCAATTTTTATCAAGGAGAAAACATCTTTGAGGAAGTTATTAATTTCATCCGCCTTTGGAAACTGGGAATGCAGGGCAACAAGCGCGCTGCGACAAAAGTGTCTGAAACAAAAAAATGGTGAAACCAATGTGAAATTATTCTCCTCAATGTGGGGATTATTAGTGTTTGGGGAATAACCATATGATCATGTCACAAGATACAACTATCTGGAATGAGGTCCTGCCAAGAAAATAGTGGTCCTGGTATGAAACTTACTAGGATTTGGGGAACATAATCATTGGGCATCCCAGTATGTGATGTTGTTAGGGTGGATATTTATATCCATCCATGGAAGTATGAATGGTTCTGGGGAACTGGGAATCAATTTCCTACTATCTATACTAATGAATGAACCTCCCTGATTTTTATAATCCAAGATACAACTATAGGAAACTGATCACCTCCTTCCCACAGACGCAAGGGCTGGGGGAATAAAAATGCAGAAATCCCACACGACTTCACCTCTTATGTAACGACACCCATGACCATAGATACTAGGCACCCACACCCCATCTCACCCTCCAAATTTATTAAAATGGGGTTGATCAATACACTAGTTCAATAATATGAATAGGAGGGGGTCATCTTGAAGAGGGATATAGAGCGTCAAAATTTGGAGGCTTATGTGCCCCACTGACACCGCCACCCCCAAGGGCCGCACAGGGAGATGCTACTACCTACTCTAACATTTAATCCTTTCGAGAGACTCTCCCTAGAATGATCTTATGACTCACTCCCTTATACTGATGAATTGAGGGGTGTTTGAGTCCGCCTGATTGTGACTCCAACCATGGGATCACCAAGGAGGGATCCCACCAGACCACAAAAACACCACCAACCGGTCCCGCAGACCAAAGAGCAGGTGGTCCATTCCCTCAACCAGAAAGACCTAGCTCAGTTTACTTGATGTCAACATTGGGCACAATCACCAGAGGGTGCCTGTGAGGGGGAATCATCTTCAATAGCTTTAGGGGCCCGAGCCACCACCAACATGTGTTATCAACTCCCTATTACAATAGATCAGGGGTAGTGTTATCAGCTCCCTGTTACCACATATTAGGGGAACCGTTATGCCTAATCAGGATTGAGATCCCAACTACTGCTTGGGTAGGCTGGGTCAAAATTGCTGGTCTCCAGCGTAAGTATAAATTTTCACAGACTGACCCGTGGCGAGACCATTCAATTCAGAGGCCCTCCCCATACCACTTCCAACCAGAGTGGAGGTCATCCCCACTCCCGTGTTCAGTTTGAATGTCCTCCCAATACTACCATAATCAGTTCACTTGGAGGTCCTCCCCATATTTTTGACCCTCATCATGAAGTTCCTCCTCATGACCATGGTCTTCAGAATGGAAGTTCTCCCCATATTTCAGGTTATCAACATGAAGGTCCTCCTAGTATCATCACCAACACAAGAAGAGGCCCTCCCCGCTCCATCATTCCCAACCAAAGAGGTCATACCCATGTTCTATTTGACAACTAGATGAGTTCTCCTCACACCTCAGGTCATCAAAGAAAAGGTCACCCTCATGTCAAAGATCTCTCATGCCCTAAAGAACCATCCTATGGCAGCAGGGTGGCTTAGTGCCACCAGAGGAAGAACCCTAAGAAACCATGGATCCCAATCAAGCCCGTACTCTTTTTAGACTCTGAAGTGGAGTGAAAATCAGTGATGGAACCCTCACCCTAATCTTCTGTATCGGGGTATGGGGTAGGAACTAGGTGTATCAACCTTGTCCTCTCAGAAAGTGAGATGCACTATATTCCTGAATCTCTCCACAGATACAAACAAGAGGAGGATGATGTGGATAATTTACAGGGTCTTGCTCTGTAATCCTACCTTCCATCACCACGATCAATGTCTACCTCAACAAGAGATCACATATAATTGTTCTGGGGATCGGGCGATGAAGAGAACCAGCCTGATTGACCCCTAGTGACCACCCCTACTGTGCAGAAATTAGTGGTCAGCACCCCTTCTTACAGGGATGTGGTGATATAGCAAGTGAATTCTATAGAAGACAACCTAAGATGAGGCGGTTTGTCAGCTCATGCACTGTACTCTCCACCTACCAGTCTACTACTACAACAGTCTGCATCAATGACATTATCAGTCCCTTAGCCACCCCAGTTGATGAATAGAGAAACTAAGGACCGGATCCTGAGTCGGAGCTGAGAAGTTTGTGGTACATTATTGGATCAGACCATTTCCTTGAGATGTTCTAGATGATTTCTACTGTAATATTCAATATTCCTAAGTCCCTCACCCAGGATGAGGTTATTTGCTTCTACCGAACCATAGGGGTGACAAATTTCTATCTCCATCATCAACAGTTAGCTTACCCAAAAAACTGAGAACACTTCGATGACATTGGACAGTAGTGCCACCTAGTTGAGTTGGCCACACTCCTAGTTTCTTAGAACTCTGTATCGCCTAGTTATCATCAAAACCTCTAGAAACGATGCATTTAGAGCTTTACAGTGCTCTAATGAGTTATTAAGGAGGCTTCCCCACATGTCCAGATCCATGGATGGGGTTAGTACGCTGCCCTATATTTTAGTCCTATCTTGAGCCAACCTAGGTCACCCGATGATATTGAGGATATAAATTCGGGATTCGTCACAGTGAATATGGTCACTCACGAGATATACCCGAAAGGGGGAATCGACATAGGGCATGGATAAGAGGAACAACCTGTTGGGGCAGTACAACACCTAGAAGACCCTACAGGTGTCCACACTTTCCAACAAAGATAGACACTTGGCCTTCTAGAACCTTCTGAGTCATTTCCTCTTGGTTGATATCCTAGTATGGGTAAAATGAATGATGAGACAATCAAGCCTTCCAACCCATCTAGCATAGTTCATAAGATGAGGGATGATCTGGAAAAGGCAGTGTTGCATCAATAGCTCACTGAACAGAGAAGGATGGTTGATTATCTCATCGCTGAATGTGTCGCAGAATAAAGACTAGATAACAATAATCCTGTACTAGGGAAGTAGGGGCAAGAAAAACTTCCCCTCGAGGAATTTCCCCAGTTGATCTCACTAACCATACCCATATATACAGGGTAGAGGCTGGTGTTTATGGAAAGAGACCCTGGTATGAATCAGGGAATCCACCTGATCTATGTGATAACCTACCTTAGGACCTAGATCATGTCCCACTGGCCACTCCTCATGTTTTACTGGACACTCCGTAGGTTCCTTAGGCGGCCCCTCATGTCATCACCCCTATCACTCCACGAGGCACTAGGACCACTTACCACATTGAATAACTAACAAATGCATTGGTGGTCATGGAACCTCTCTGAGATAGAAATCCTCATCATGATGATTTGATGGTTTCACTAATTTCCTATCTCGAGGATCTTGAAACACAATAGGTGGTGATCCCTCCTGATGGAAAACCATACCTGACATGGGTGGGTGATATGAAAGCACCCCGAGCTTTGTAAATCCTACCTTCTCCCCTTTTAATGGGACATGCAATCCACTACAGCAGCTAGCCCACTTTATTTCATGGTTTGGACCCATCTTGGGAACTCCAGCATAGCAGGAGGCCACTAAGAACTAGTGTTTCATACAAACACTGGATGGACCCATGTTTGTCTGGTACAACCAGTTACCCATTAGGTCCATAGCTGGTTAGGAGGATCTTCATAGTCGGTTTCTCCACCAGTTCAGTTCCACTACCTAGAAGATTAGTATTACTGACCTCTTCATGATAAAGAAATGGGTGGATGAGTGAGTCGTAGACTTTATCACTAGGTGGAAGGGCCTCACCCATTCACATCATATGTCACTAGAAAAACTAATTACAATGTTTATAGGGAATGTAAAAACTAAACTGGTTCCTTCTCTCATCACTTAGAACTTCCTGCGTAGATTCATGGATTTATATGAAAAGGATCAATGCCTAGAGTATGCCTTACAGTAAGACAATAAGGCATGTCCGTTGCCTCCTGTGGCTCCCGCAAGAAGTGTAACCAAGCCTAAGATCACTGATGTTTCAAATATATAGGCCCCCAGACAATTGGAAGTGTTACCTGCAAAGCCACTTCCACAACCTTACCAAGTACCATAACCTCAGGCCTAGCCTTAAGCTTTGAATATCCCACCTCAAAACCAGTAGGCTATACCATGTAAGCCGCCACCACTGCCTAGGTGAGACAATTAAGTTCCACCTCCTCACCAGGCTCCAACCCCTCTTCAGGGCCAAGCTCCCAGAGCCCCTTTCCTAGATCATAGGAACTAGACCTACTCATTCAATGAGTCCTGGGTCCCTGGCTACTTCCAGAGTTCCTTGGATCGGGGAATCGTTTGGTTTCCAGAATCCAAGTGTCCCAAGGAGGAGGATCTCACCGATCACCCCAATTACTTTCAGTTCCTTGGACAAAATCTCAAGCAAGATTATGTGTCCAATGACTAGATCCAATACCAATTTCATAACAACATATTTTGATTAGGTCTATCCATGACATAAGTGGCATGTGTGTTCATAAATTTTGATAGTGACAACGAGTGTGAATGGTAGCAGGTTTCTAGCTGCGGGTCTCAAAATTACGACAACTGGATAGATTATAGGATAGTTACCCAAGACCATGGTATTATCCGTTCATGTTTAAATATACCCGAGACTTCTAAAGTTTCTATTCTACCTTCAGCTATTACCTCTACATTGACATCTCACCCTTTTCCCTCTTGGGGGAGGAGGAACTGATGACAGAGGGGAGATCGAAGCCCTCTAACTATGCCAAATCCATCCTATTCTCTTGGATATTTCATGACACCAGAGATGGGGATTTCCCCTAGAATTCTCCCAAAAATAGAATACTCCTCAAGTGATGACTAGGAGTATGACTCGGTGAATACCATAGAACTGGTGGACCCTTACATGGTACTCAGCAACGAAGAGCGCCAGACATACCCCCATAACATCCCCAGTCAACACCAGTGTCGATGAAGCCATGGTTATATGAATTTAGAGAATGATTAGGCCAGTTCTCCCATCCAAGCTGTGCATTCCACTAAGACCATACACCAGTCCCTGCACAGAGATACGCACATGTGACTTTCTCATCCTGTCTCATCAGATTCACCCCCACCACCATTCGTATTTCTTGATCAGGTAGAGATGCCATGATCACGCTATGATCAACCATGTTTAGTTTTGGAAATGACTCAGCCATCTAGACATCATTCGGTGGTCACTCTATGCAGTTTGACTAGTGAGCATCGAGACATTCCCAACACCAGCTAGAATCCACCAGTTCGACCAGCAGCACCCATCATGCCTCCTGCCACTGATCAACTTCCTGATAGAAGAAGTGTACACCTCAGGTAGAAGTATGATGTACTTAAAACCCCTTCTGGTATTCCAATAAGGATATTGATCCTTGAGGATCTCTTACTATATATATACATGCATGAAGCCCTCATAGAGGCTTTAAGAAGCCCCCTCCTGTTTGAAACAGAGGTAGCGGCTGTAGAAGCCTTCCATGATGAGAAATTCAAACATAAAGAATGTCAGGATATCATTTCATTCTCAAGAGAAGATAAAGGTTATCCAATAAAGGGGAAAATCATACCACTCTATATCACTGGGCAGTGCAATTGCATTGAAGTCCGTTGTTGTCTCATTGGCATGGGTTCTGGGATCAATATCATCCCAACCTGAATGCTCCACAATCTAGGGCTATCTGAAGCATATTTGGATCCATATTATATAAAGATTCATAGTTATTTCAAGACAGAGAAGTGGTTTGTTGATAAAATTCATTTGAAGACCCAATTCAGTTATCTGATCACTATCATAGAGTTCATGGTTGTATCATAGGACACCTCCTACAATGCGCTGATGGGTAGACCTTGGATCCATTTTCATGTGGCAGTCACCTCATCAAATCACCAATTCCTTAAGTACTCCCATAATGGTTTATTGGGCTTTCTCCAAGGTGATTCATATCCCTTTTCCTATTGTGAATCCCACTAATAGGATGTTGACTACTACAAGAGAAAATATAAGCATGTTCAGACTAATGAGGATGAGCATACTACCATTATCGCTGAACCATGGCTAGACCTAGACAATGCCTGAATTTTTCCAATTCATTGGTTATAGGCCATAACCCCAGACATGGGACATTGATTTTTCACCTCTGGGACAAGGGGAAATCTTGTTCCCCGGTTTAAGGAGCACATGAATATCACTATATAATCATACACGAATCAGGCCAGAGTGATTCCAGAGCCCCTTACCCTCATGAGGTATCAGAATGTTCTCCCCATGGAAACAACAATACATCATAATTTTTTGTTTTTCCAGGTAGGGTTGAACTGACTCAATCCAACTCACCAATACTACTTTGATATCATCAAACATGTCCCCTAGGGTAGAAGTCCAGATGGTCTCAAATCAAAAGATTTTTTCTCCATGAATTTAGTAGTGTGGAAGCCCTCCAGTAGAGATTCCAATGCCGCTTAGGCTGGAACCAGAATTCCGTCAGGTTCATCAAATTCAAAATATTTTCCTCCTTCTGATGATCCTATCATAATGGATAATGAAGAAGATACAGAATACACCCCCTCTTCATTTGGTAAAGGTGTCTCCACCACCATTGATGAGTTATTACTGGTGAAACTCAGAACCAAGACAGATCCAATACCGACACTGATCAGCGCAACTATGCCTATAGAACAGAAACAACAGTATGTGAATTTCTTGATATGGCATCAATATGTATTCTCCTAGAGTTATGGTGAGATGATGAGACTAGATCCTCAAGTCTTTGTCCCCTACCTTGATCTCCTAATGAACCATCGCAGGTCAAACAACCTCCCAGAAAGATTCACCCTTCTCATAGTGCCATGGTTAAGGTTGAGGTTGATAATCTCATTAAATCCAACTTCATCGAGGATGTACAACACCAAAAATGGATATCCAACATTTACCTATTTGAAATAATAATAGATAGATCAAATTATGCATTGACTTTCAGGATCTCAACTTTCACTATTTGAAGGATGATTTTCCCCATCCTGCAACAGAGATGGTGATCGACAATACCACTATATACCAAGATCTCTCCTTCATGGATATATATTAAGAATATAATCAAATATAAATGGATCCTGAGGATGGAAATTCTACTACTTTTAGAGCACCATAAGGTACTTTCTGTTACCAAGTAATTCCTTTAATTCTGAAGTATATAGGTCCAACCTATCAGTGTTCCATGCACTATATATTAAAGCCAATTCTCGAGACAATGGTTGAATGATACATGGATTATTTTGTGGTCAAATACCTCTTGTTTCAGGACCATCTAAGAGATCTTGAGAAAGTGTTCGACTTCCTCAGCTCCAACCATCTGATGATGAACCCATTGAAGTGTGCCTTCTATTTACCTCAGGAAAGTTTCTCATATTTGTCATCAGATATAGAGGCATGAAGATTGATCCAGAGAAGATCAAGTCCATTAGTTAGATGCCTCTTTCGAGAAACATTCAGGAGCTCTGAAGCTTTCAAGAAAACTTATCCTACACACTCCAATTCATTGAAAATCTTACCAGAAAGTCTAAGACTTTCTCCCAGCTTAGGAAAAAGGGTGCCAACTACCAGTGGGATGAAGAGTGTCATGCCACATTGGAGGAGATTAAGCAGTACCTTCTATAACCTCCAATTTGGATTCCATCCATCTCTAGAAAGATATTGGTCCTTTATGTGACCACTCTGGATTGATCCCTCGGTTCCCTTCTCACTCATAAGAACAGTGAGGGAACAAAGAACAATTTATACTATCTCAGCCACATGCTCCACCATATAGGAACCAAATATTCCTCTATCAAGAGTAGCTGCCTTATACTGGTATTCATAGCCCAAAAGTTGCGACATTACTTATAGTACCATGAGATAAAACTAGTGTATAGTGTGGATCCACTAAAGTACATTCTGAAATTCCCTATGCTGACAGGCTTCCTAGCTTGGTCGGTAGTGATTCTGCAATAGTTTGACATCAGTTTTATCTTGCAGAAAGATTTCAAGGGTCATGCCCTAGAAGACTTCTTTTCCAGCCATCAAACCCCCATAGACCTATACTTAGATTATTAATTCCTAGATGAATCCATCATTTTAGTGGACCAAGCCATACCATGTTGGTATATTCACTTCGGCAGCACTTTGTGAAGCCTTACCGGCATAAGATTCAATGATTACAGACTCAACAGAGTTGGCCTGGGTATTGTTTTCACCACACCTGTATAGGTTATCCTACCCTATTCATTATTGTTGTCAAAAGTCTGCACCAATAATGAGGCCAAGTATCGAAAATACCTCATCACTGGCCTCGAGATGGACCTTGATTTTGATGTTCCCCACCTACATATAAATGGGGACTCTGAACTGGTCATCAAGAAAATAAACGGTGACTACATTGTTAAGAAACCAAAGCTTGTGCCCTTGTTAGAGCGCACTCACCAGTTAATGGCCCAGTTCCCTTCCTAGCTAGAAGTTACTCATATCCCTTGGTCATAGAACAGTAGAGACGATGCCTTGGCTAACCATGCCACATCTCTTGTAGGTCATAATCAGGATGATTTGTTTATCCATGTGGCACATAGAAGAGTCATTCCTCCCATAACTCCAGATGAGGATGATAGCCAGAAGGTAAGTCATCTCACTTTCAGCACATCCACATAGAGACCCCCAGATCCCCATGCTACAGTATTGGAAAGGACCCCTGGTTGGACAACTCCATTTATTGAGTATCTCCAACACAAAAATATACCGACAGATAGAGCCGAACATGAGTGAATCCACCAACGCATAGTGTAGTTCACCCTATAGAGTGGTCACAGTCTTGAGAAGATCCTCTACAGTCATAGGTTTTATGGGATTCTAAACTATTTAATTCAAGGAGATGAGATTCCCCAGGTTATGCAGGAAGTACATGATGGTTTCTAAGGATCTCATCAGGCAGGGCCGAAACTCTCTCACCAGATCCGAAGGTTGGGAAACTTTTGGTCTACCATGGTCCATGATTGTATCGAGTTCACCAAAATGTTCCATCATTTCCAGATCCATGATAATTTTTTGCATCGGCCACTAGATCCTCCTCATAGAACCATGTAATCTTGGCCCTTTTCGTTCTGGGGACTCGATGTTGTGGGACTATATCCACCAGCAACAGCTCGGCAGCGTCAGTTCATCCTAACCACTATGGATTTTTTTCTAAGTGGGAAGAGGCAATTCTACTCAAGGAAGTCAAGGCCTATTTTATCATTGATTTAATGGGATCCAATATCATCCACTGATTTGGAGTCCCTCATTCCATCCTCAATGATAATGGCACCAATTTCTAGGAATTTAAGCTGGAGAAATTGTACTCCAAGTACAATAGCCATTCTAACCACACATCTCACTATCACACGCAAGAAAATGGAATGATTTAGGTGTTCAACAAAACCCTCTACAACATTCAAAAAAAGATGGTTGGTCAAAACATGAATAGATGGGCATACATGATTCCAAACACACTATGGGATTACTGGAAAATGACTCATAATTCAACCTAGGTGACCCAATATTCCCTGGTGTGTGGAACAGAGGTAATACTGCCCATTGAGATTTAGTTTCTGTCACTCCTCACAACTTTTTACAATAAAAAAACATCAAACAAGGTAGAAGAGTTCCATCTGGATGAACTATAATCCCTCGATTAGAATAGGATTTATGCATTTCACAATCTGGAGAATCATCAGAACAAGATACCCAGAGCTTTCAATAAGAAATTTCACCTCCATTCCTTCCTTAAAGGTGACATGGTATTGGACCTGAGGACACTAATTATACCCAGTAGGAAACGAAAAAAGTTGGAACCCAAATTGGAGGGACCCTATATCATTCATAGGTTTTACCCCAATGTTTAATACTCCCTGGTCACTAGGGATGGTGAGTGTATCACTCCTCCTACTAATGCCAAATTCCTCATGTATTACTTCGAATGAGTGGTCCCTATAATCCTCCATGATGATAAACTGAGAAAGGTTCAATCTCTATGACCTTAAACTAATATATCTCTCATTCTTTACACAAGATGTTATACTGGACGAGTACCTCCACCTTTCACGTGTACCTTCATTTGGGTATTCTCATTTTCACATCCGAAAGGACCCCCTAGCAGCCTGGTCTCATTCCACCTTGGCTCACCTACCATTATAGGCCAATGTTCCAGAGGATATTAAACAATGATTTGATATAAGTCCCATGTTGTGAATATGGTTAGCGTTCGATACTCAATTGTTCATTCCCATTCCATGTCACATGATATTGATACTATGTTGCAAACATGGTTAGTAGTTATCCTCTATCATTATCACCTTCCCCATGGTCTCCCAAATATCGATCATGGTGATTCACCTTTTTTACCCTTCTATCCCATAAAGGCAACATTAAACTGGGCATCTACGGTCTGAGCTCTATGAACTTAAACTAAGATCATTTACATCCTTACCAAATGACGTTAAACTGCATGGAAATATAGAACTATGTGTGGATTGATTCTCATTTTTATAGGATACATAAGAATTCCTAATCATTTTGTTTTAGGTCCCATACCTAGGTACCACAGATACTACCTTCCTTTTGGCCTCTCGACCTATGTTTCTCGGAGCAGGTGGCATGATGTGGACTTTTTCCCCCATTCACCCCAGGCTTACAACTACCGCGTGACATGTCACTATTCAGGGATCTCCCCTCTTTGTCCTTAATATAGAATGTTAAACTACACTAAATTTTAAGAACTACCTGTGGCTTTATTCCTTCCCTCGTAGGGTATATAGGAACACCCAGACATTTTTTATTTAGGTATAGCCTCTAGTTCTTCAACCTTTTTGGCCCTTTTTGCATTTTCTAATGGTCTGTGTTCTACAATCATAAACCAATATCTCGCCCATCCTATATGACATTAAATTGTTATATCCTTCTTTGAAGATATTACACTACAAAAAATTTGTGGTCCTTTCTACATGACCTTAAAAGGAAAGTACCCCTTCATCCTACATGACGTTAAAATGCACAACACATGGCCAAAATTCATTTATTCCAGCCCCTTGGATCGAGTCTTCTCTTGAGAGCGCATGGTGTGGTATGAGGCTTCTTTTCCCTTATTTATGTCAGGATATTTTTTCTAGGCCATACTCATTATCCTTTTAAGACATATATTTCATCTACTTCCTTAACATACGATGTTAAACTATATGGAATTCCATAACTATGTTTCACTACTAGAAAATGAAGCTACTGCCATAGACCTATAGCCACAATTTTAAAATTGTCGCTATAAACATGGTTTTAAAGCCCATATCCAGGGTTTTAAAACCATGGCTATAGGTATATTTTCCATGGTGTATAGACACGGTTATATGACCTATAGCCATAGTTTTTAAAACCGTGGATATTAGACATTTGTTTGAAGACCTATAGCCACCGTTTTCCAAAACGTTGGCTATAGGGTTCCCGCTCTTCTGTGGGAAAAACAATTCCTGACAAATTTTTGGCAGGAAGGCCTACTACCATGGTTTTTTGGCTATTTACACAGTTTTTATTAATATATATATCATAATATATACATATATACATGAATCATTTGGCGGTGTAGTGTTAGGCATCGTAAGTTGGAAAACAGGAGGTGCAGGGATCGAAACTCGGCTAGCACATTTTTTATTTAGGTTATTTCCATGGTTTTACAAGGTTATATCCATGGTTAAAACTATGGAAATATATTCTTATATCCACAGTTTAAACCATGGATATAGGTTAACTGCCACAATGGCGAATTTTGAGGCATATTACCATAATTTTCAAAACTATGTCAATAGGAAGCTACTGCAATGGTTAAAACCATGGCAATAGGTCGAGACTTATTGCCACAACGATAGCAGCCAAAGTTGTCCAAAACCTCACCTATAGGCTATGACCATGGTTTTGGTTCATATTTCTATGGTTTTGAATCGTGGCAATATGAGTTTTTTAGTTGTGTGTGGATTGATTCCCATTCTCATGGGACACATAGGAATGTCTGGACATTTCGTCATCAGGTCCATCACTAGTTTTCCATTCCTCCATTCAGTTTCTTGAGTTTTCCACCCTTAACCAGCCCCCTCAAAATCTGTTATTACTCAGAAGTGTTCTCAGATGCAGTGTGGTTTAGGACCTAGAGTATTGGGTCAAGCATGAAAATGCTTTTGTTTCATCTCCATGCTTCATGTGTCCCGTTATTTGGGTATCTATCATTTCTCAAGTCCAAAAGGTCCCTCAGGCGGTACGAATGATCAGCCTTATGAATTGCCTATCGTTTTGGGACAACATCATAGAAGACCTTGAATGACATTTGAAATAGGTCTGACATTATAAATATGGTCAATAGTTAGCCCTCACTTGTTTGTTCCCATTCCAGGCCACAAGATATGGATACTGTGCTTTGAATATGGTCAGAAGTTATCCTCTATTGTTACTCCAGCCCCATTATTCCATGAATATTGGTTTCATGATTCACATCCCTTTCAATTTCATCATGTTTAGACAGAACTTCAACACCCTCTATGTTGTCCCTCCAGGCACCTTTACATGTTGAGAGGATGAACCAGTGTTGTGGGGTTATCATTGACTCGACCCCTTCATCCCCTATCATGTGCTGCCATACGTTTTAAATATTTTATCCTCCCTTGTTTACCATGAAGATCATGGCTCATGTGGACTTAGGTATTTGGGTATGGTTTTTTCCATCATGGAATAGTCACACTAACTTTTTGTCTAAACTCTATGAACATAAACTAGTATCTTTGGTCCCCTAGTCCGAGTATCATGACTTTGAACTATGTGCATTCTCTTGGAAAATTGTAACACGGTGTAGACTACTTTGTCCTCATTCATGTAGGGTTTATTTATGGCACTATGGAACCCATTTTCACTTTGGGATTCTTCCCCTTTTCTTTTGAACTCTATGACCTTTAAACTAATACTTTCAGTTTCATAGTTCACATAAAATTAAATTATGTCATAACTATAATTTTCCTCTCCTAAGAGGATATCACTCATTTTGGTACTTTCCATATATCATACCTTCCTCAAGAACTACATGTTTCTTGATTCCCATTCTCATGGGACATGTAGTGACTCCTAGACTCTTCGTCTAAGGTTTAACTGCAACCCCTTTCATCATTTTCCCTCTTAGAACAATCACCCTTTTAGGAACATGTGGTGTAGCATGTGGACTTCATCTGTCCTCATTCAAATTGAGTTATATACTACGACATATGTTTTTCCTTTAGGGTTCCCACATCCTATCCATATTACAATAAATAGCATCGCAAATTTCATCCTCATCACATGATGTTAAACTACATAGAATTCAATAACTATTTTTGGATTTATTCCCATACTTTTGGGATACATACCGACACCTAGAAATTTTGTCTTCGGGACCATCCCTATGTTCATTAACCTTTTTATCCCTTTGGCCCCAATTATATTCCAAACTCTATGAACTCAAACTTGGATCCTAAATTCCACACAACATGACTTTAAAAAGTTTGTCCTGGTCCAGGCAGTATGAACTTAAAACTATGTGCAACATCCTATTCATATGACATTAAACTATTCCATGCACTCTACTCACTGTATGACGTTAAACTTGGTATCTATCAGCTTCTTTTGTGAGACATTCTAGGTCCTCACTAGAGCAGTCTTCTCAAGAAGTGGGTTTGATCTTGATTTATATTGATGCGCTCACCCAATGTATTTTCATCATGATAGCCTAATTTCAAGAGTGTGGGAATACTTTCAAACATTCCATCACTACACCCCTACTTTTTATGCCCTATTTTTTGGATTCTACTCATATTTCACATAAAAAGGACCCCCCTAATAGTACGGATGCTCAGTCTTAAGGCTTGCATATTGTCATGAGCCAATGTTCTAGAGGGAATCAGATGAAACTTCGAGTTTGGATCTATGTTTTGGATATGTTCAATGGTTGGACATCATTTGTTTGTCCCCATTTCAGGATAACACAATATGGATGTTGTGTTTTGAATGCTGTCATAAGTTATCCTCAATTTTCATTCCACCATTATTGTGTTCAAAATTTTGTGTATCGTGATTCAGAATCATCATTTCCCCTTATTCGAATCAACTCTAATGCCCTTGGAATTACCCCATTCATTCATTAGAGTATGTTGGGAATGGAAATTTGGATATTCTGGGAACCCTATCCTCTGATTGTGGTCTCTACATTAAGAAAAATATTTTGGGCAGTCAGTCAATAATGGCAGACCACCAAATATTCGAGGAATAATTGTCACTCTCATACACAAAGTGGAGGATTATGTGGTCATACCCTGTTTCTCACACTGGGTATAAAACATGCAAGCTTAGGTATCAATCATTAGTCACTTCACAATTATGATCGATATGTATTGAAGAAGAAGAAAAATATAATAAGTAATAATAACCAAGAAGTAAGTCCATGAACACAGTTCAGGATAAGTAAATAAGGTAGAAAACATGTTTCATAAGTTTGGCCCAAACACGAACCATATGAATCATCCCCTTCAATGAACTACTCTAGTACTTACACTTCATGACATGTGGCCTTCATGATCATCTCTCACACCTTGAGCTCCCTTTCTTCATCAGAAGCTATATATCGAAGCTCGTTGGGTCTGACCTTCATTCAATCCTGCCTGGATTAGAGTTTAATCATTTGATGGATTTCCTACATTGTTTTCTCCTAGGAATCTGATAGTTGGGCCTTCAACTGTTCACTGAGCTCAAATTGTCTTGTGATAAATGAAACTCATTTATTCACCTTCTCTTCAAGGCATAAGACTTTTTGCTCAGCATCAAGAAGCTTCTAGACATTCTATGATTCCTTACAACACCGAGCAATATCAGAGAATTAGATTCTCTCTCGTATCTTCACATCCATATAATTTTAGATTATTATATGAGTACGGTGAGATTCCATCCCTTCAGTGTAGAGAAAGCATAACCATATGTGAAGTGATCCCATCTAACTCAACCATTGTGCCTCTGATTGACTGAGGAAGCACTTGATGCACTTACACACCTTGCATCGTCTCATATGACTCTCCTTGGCCACATCAAAATCAGAGTCATCCATCTCCTTATAATCTGTATGCCAATACTCCAGAAAAATATATATGAGTTCAGTGGAATGATCCACTTTTGGAATCCTTTATTCTTCAGCAACCTAACCCCAACCATCATGGAGTATAACCATGGTAGTAAAATTACCCATGATTGAAACTTCATGATCATTTGGTTACAGGGTCGAACCCATCTGAATGGTTGGCTCTGAGCGGATTGGTACAATCACTAGTAGAGCTCCCACTAATATTCCAGACTCAATAGTTTTTTGAGCCTCCAATATTGTGATCAATGCATTGGGAAGGGATACCTTAGTCATCCATGTTTCCCAATAAAGATGTGAGCCTAAAAATGTAGAAATTTCAAGATCCAACCACAACGGTATACAGTTCCTAAGTCACTATAGGAGCTTCTGCCACATGGGATCCCTATGCGCTTGATAATTCAATGATTGAAACTCGATCCTACTGAGTGGTGGGGAAAGCCTGATATTTTTAGGTCACCATTTCACCCCTTATAATGGTTCCCTGCTAACCACTTCAACTGTGGTTGGCCCTTCAGCCACTGCAGTCATGGTCGGTCCTCCACCTTTCTCGATTCCAAATATAGATTCATGGGGATGTCCTTCCATATCCATTGATATATTTTCATCCCCTGAAGGGGGAGCTTACTAGATATCATCATCAATGTGTCCCGGAATAAGTTATAGTTTGGTTAGTGGATTGGAATTATGAAAATAAGAAGACCAACAGAGGTAAGAGTTGAGACTCACCTCGAGTTGTTCGACTAGTTCCATGTCATAGCCTACAATTTTACCATTCTAACGTGGTATTCCTTGGAGGGATACTATTCCATGAGGTCTCTCACCTCAAGACTCCTCTTCTTCCTCTTCTTCCTCTTCCTCCTCATATTCTTCCTTGTCTCCTTCTTCCTCATCATCGTCATCCCCAACCGTCAGTATTTCGAGGTCATGCTCCTAGCCAAGTATCACATTCATGAGGAGATGTAGTTTTTCATACCACCCACATTGGATTTCATAAATATCCATGAATTTCAGGTATTCATGTTGGTGATGAAAGTCCACCTTCTTTGCTGCCTGAATATGCCCTACGTCTGGCAGATCAAGCCCGGTGCGCACCAGTCTCTATCATAGCTCTTCAGTGGACATCGATTGTCGCAACATCCTCCTGGAAGACCATAGAGATGGCAAAATAGCATTAGTGGTTGGATTTATAATATGTCTTAGTTTCTTCCCAAGTAGTTCCCTAGCTGGCCCACGAGGCCGCCCATGGGACCACCTCTCTTCAAAAGGAAAGGGAATATTCGCACCTTGTGATTCCCCTTCCACCGAAGTTCCAGACCACACCATTCTAGCTGCTTGGATTATTCCCAATCTCACTTCCCCAATAGTACCTCATCTGCTTCCTCATTTTCTAGATTCCGCGCTTGACACCTTGATTTGATGAACACATTTATGTAGAATTGCTTCCAGATATGCGACTATCCAATGGTCAGCATACCAATGGTCACTGCATGTACCCAAATTTCTTAGAAAACCTCATCGACACATAGGGTTCATAAAATATTTTCCCATCGATCTGGGCAACCATCACACCACCCATGATGCTTTGCAGGTATTCTCTCTACTCCAATGGGCCTTGTCTATCATCTACTATCTATCTACATGGGGTCCAAAATAGATGAAAGTTGATGTTTTCATTGATTCCAATCTTGAGTTTGATGCACTCCTCATAGAGCACCAAAGGATGAATTCTAGTGATATTTAGTAGGGATGGCTACAGAGCATCACTTGGAGGGAGGATGGTATTTGGGAAGTCATACCCTCTATAATGAGCTACAACCTAGCCATGATGAATCTAGAATGATCCACATATTATCCTAGGCGTACATCCTCTTGATATGCACCCCATAATATCGTAAAATCTAGTCAACACAAGCACTCCCAAATTGAATTTGTTCTTGGAATCCATAATCCTAGCCATCACTAAAATCCGTGGATGGACTCCCATCCTTTTATCCCTTACTGGAAGTAGATTCCCACTAAGGAATGTGCTAAAAAATCTGTAATATTGCACATTCAGGTCTCATATTTCATTTATGTTAAATCCCCATGATTGGTACTCATCTTCCTCCAAGACCATCCTGTATGATCCTGCCTTCCCCCTCTACAACATGTTCATGCATTGCTTTTGTTGGCCTGACATTTTCACTACTATGTCCTACCTTATAAACAAGATGAACCTTTCTGAATAGGATATATCATTCAAGATGTACTTGATTTCTAGATTCCCATTGGCCAACTCCAACAGATTCCATGTTAGAATGGGGGTGCACATCCTATCCCCCCAAACATTCTCTGTTGGAAGGAACTCTTCATACTCGTTTCCCTTCTAGCGGAATTCCCCTAATGTAGTGGATGTAGTAAGGGATGATGACCACTTTCCCATGGTGTAGGTGGAAATTATTTGTGTAAGGGGACCACCGGCTGGACAGCTTTAGCACAAGGTCTTGCTGATGGTAGAAATGGAAATACGATGTACACACAGCTTCAAATAGCATGATAGACCGCAGCTTCACCCTAAACTCCTTGTATGTCTGGAGTACCCAGTACACCCACTCCCATTCACTCGTAAAGTTACCCCCAGACCTAAAGTCTCATTCCTTCCAACCTTTGGTATCATCAGTGGTGATGCTTCTGAATGTGATCACATAGTGGGATGGAGAATCTTCAGGAGATGGATCGGTCCCCAAAATAGTTCTGGTTTTTAGATTTAGGATGTAAATAGCTATTTTCTGAGTTTTCTTGGTCGGGTGACCATTTTTCATGATTTTGTACCATGTGAAGCTATCCTTTCATGTTACCCATGACTATAGTGCATTAGTCTCGAAGCCTAGCATTAACATATCCTCCAAGATGCTAATGTTCCATAGAAGGAGGTTGTCACTTAGAACATAATCTTTTTGGGCCTACGTCAATATATGAAATATCATCTAATTATCAGAGTCAACTCTTCTTTAATGAAGAATATGAGAGTTTGTGATCATCTAGGTCCTCCGAGAAGTTTCATGATCTTCCCTCTCTATGTTGGTCTGTTTAGTAGCCATTTTAGTTAGACCTCTGAATTGTCAAAGGGGATTGCATGAAAGAATAGGGATTTAGTACATAAGGCATATGACTGCATGCAAGATGGGTGTTAGCCGTGGAAAATTCATTTAAGTCAGGTGCACGTAAAATTTAGAAGGATCATGAAAGAATATGTGGTTGTACACAAGGCACCGACCAAATTCAAGATATTTCACATGAAATAGAATATCTTTCTCACATGAGAGAAGGATCACCTATCACATAGGAAATTCAAAGTATGGATCCTTTCCCACACTTATTTATAGGTGCATACTAGGTCTTCCATGTGAGTGAAAGGGTTTTGCAAGCCGTATCACCTTTTTTTTATGCAATTCCAAAATTCTATTATTTTCTTCGGCATTACCCTCAGAACCTGACCTTCTTTTCCTCCTTCATCTCAGATTTCAGGGGGGGCTTTTTTGGCATTGAATTTTGGTTAAGATTATGAAAGGGACATTTAGAGAAAACAGAAGTTATATTTTGGATAAGAGAACAATCCCAAGACACCCAATGGAGGTGCACACAAGATCTAATGTCGACATTCAAGAGAGAAAGTTGCACGCAAGAACTTGTGCACCCAATGAGACATCAAATGGATTCTTCCACATCGACCTTACGAAATGTGGCCAACTCAGATGTTCTAAAGAAATTATTCTGGCATGCAAGAAGAGGGACCACACACAAGAACTTTCACACCCAGTGAGACATCAAATTCCACTTGCATGCCACCACTAAAGTGTTTTTCTATTAATAGAAATGTACCCCCATATTTTGGGGGACCATTCCAGAAGATGAATCATCACCCCCGTGCGTGAAAGAAAACCCCTTCCATGACTATCTGAAAGAATTAGCCTCAAGGTGTTGGATCTTGTGTGAAAGGTCTCTCAGGGGTCCTCATTTGGGTGAGGCCACTAGGGCTTGACCCTCACCCATTTCCTTTTACTCCAAGGTAATTGTGTGAAAAATATTCTTCTTGTGTGGAAGTTATCTCTTATGTCATGCCAATGTTGCACGTAGGGTTCCATCTTGTGTGCATCCCCTCATCTTATGTGAAATCCTTCAGTCTTGCACGCACCCCACCTTATGTGATCCATGTGTCGTCCTTACCCTAAGGCACCAAGTCTTAGTCCCTCCTATACAAAACACACCTGTCCTGTGCACACTTCTCCCGTGCGGCCCTCCAGGCTTGTACAACGTAATTTCAACGTTCCTTGAGGAGTGATTATTATGGTGTTTCCCTTCCTCATACTTATTAGCATAGGCATGGTAAAGACTATTTCTTATTCTCCTATCCATTCTAAAGTGGATCCCTCAATGGATCACTTCACAACCCCATTAATCCATGGCATTACTGGTGCCTTCCCTTCACTGAGGGTTAAATCACAGAAGTTATGTATGTCCAGGGGGTGGGGAGTTAATCCTTTTCGTCTGAGTAGTAGGACATTAAACTTAAAAGCACACAAATCCTCAACACATGATGTTAAACTAAAACCACGGCATGTGGTACAGGTTCGAGATAACAAAGAAGGGGATGAGAACCAACACCCTCTCACTCATCCTATCCCACTGAGCTTTGTCTCCATGCGCACCTCAGGAAGCCTCTGTGTTAGCCTCGATCCAACTTGATAGGGTGATCCTTGTATGATGTCCATATCCTTCTCATACACCTAGACATCCTCCTCAGGCTCCCGTTCTAGAGTAACTCAAAATTTTCTTTTCCTGGGCCTCTAATAAGGAATAAGACCCGCTCCACCCCTCATAGATGCACCATTCACAACACAATAATTAAGTCTTTTTTTGCCTCTTGTTTCTCACACTAAGAATGAATCACATGGGATTAGAGTAAGCATCCACCATGAAATCTTTTATGGGCCTCATTAGCATGTAATCCCCATTCCCCTCTTGATTAAACTACATGGACTTTGATCCTTGCCCCTTTTTAAGAAATGTATGTAGGAAACATCTTTGAGGTTCAAGCCCATAACTCACCAGTCCCAACCACTTCATATCGGTTCACCTTCATCCTACATGACACTAAACTATATCCACCCTTTTCTTCCCACATGATATTAAAATCTATGCTTTTTAACTATGTGGGTTTTTATTCCTGTATCCTAGATAGGGTTTGTAGGAAGCCTCCCTGAGGCTGAATCCCTTCTCCCATGCCCCATCCTGGTCTCTCCCTCAAGTCATTATTCCTCAAGAATATCATGCCATAACCTATTCATTCCATTTATTTTAGGTCCCCATCCATGCATCCATTATCACGAGTCGCCTCCTTAGGCGACTTATAACCCCTTTCCAGAAATATGTGGACATTGATTCCCTGTCACAAGGATACATAAGAAACCTCTTTGAGGTTCAATCTAAGTACCGTCATCTTCACACCAGTTGTCGATTCCACCCCCATTCATTCCTTCATTCAACACTTCATCCATATCCATCCTAATTTTACCTAGCCCGCCACATACTAGTGAAATCATGCCATCCATATGGGTTGTTAACCATGCATAAGCCCCAATATGATCCTAGGTTGTTGTACATTGTGTACACCTTAATTCCATGCCCCACCCATTCAAACTATGTGGGTTTTTATCTATATCTTCTATACAGGTTATGTAGTGAGCCTCTTTGAAGTCGAATCCCATCCGAGGGTAAACATTGGTGTCCCCTTTGCTGGGACCAACCATTCTTTAATCCACCCCTTTGTAGTGTTCATATCCACCCTTAGTGTGTGAAACCTTCCCCTTTGTGGGACATTCCATATTAGGTCTATCTTAATTGGGGGTTCTGATCTGTCCATCTAGTAAACATTGTAGGTTCTCTCTCCTAGGGATATACCCATATGATCCACACCAATCAGTGTTCCAGTTAGTCCAATATGTATCCACTAGATGCTAAACTCACAGCATATCCCATGTTAAACATGGTAAGCCATGGAAAACCTCAGAGACATGCCTCCAGCATATAATTCCCTGCATTTGACATGGGATTCCTCGGGCTTCTACGCCATTTATAATCCCTCTAATAAGGGAAAATCAAGGTGTATAGTGTTTCATCATCCATACATGCTAGCGATACCTCAACGTGACTACTCTCATGATTGACAGTTACTGCCCTGACTTGACCCCCCTTGGAAATATCCTGCCAGAAGTAGTGTAATTAATCATCATACAAAAAGATATGGAAATAGAAAGAGTTTCATGAACAACATATTAATATTTAAGGGATACCCAGACTAGGAGACAAATTCATTGGATGAATCCACATAATGAGAAACCGAAATCCCATCATCCCGTTTCGATTAAGAAACAAACATCTCCTAAGAAGTGATGAATGCATCCTGTCTTTGGAAAGTGGGAATTCATGGAAACAATCATCTCACCCTCATAGACAATTTTCTCCCCCATAAAAGCATTGGAAATGCTCTCCAAGGGTTTTTTGAAGTGGATATCAGATTATTGGGAGTGTTGATATGCTCAACCACGTCATTCTATAGATATTTTCTTTACGTTTTTAATACTTGACATCTAGGTAGTGGGTATCATAGGAGTTTAAGGAAGATTTGTCACCCAGAAATACCCCTACTCAAATTTCTAGGCTGTATTTGAGGCATTTATGGTATGAAGAATGGATTGTTATGTGAAAATAGAGAAAGGGCCTTCCCAACAGGGAATTGTAGACTGTCTCCTAGTAGAAAACCATAAACATGGTGTTTTTTACCAATAACATGAATTGGATCTTCAACTAGATATTTCCTAGTGTATTCTACTCACTATTATCACACCCTTGAATTTTATGTTGGAGGGAGTCAGATCAGATTCTACAAGCCCCATATTTTGGAGTGTCTGGGTTGAGATGAGATTGACCTTGAAGCCAGTATCCACTAGGTAGTGGCCAATTTCCATGATGTTAAACTATCCTGTTATATAAAACAAGAAAATTTTCCCATGAATAGTGTCACCCTCATCCTCCTAAAATAAGGAAATGATTTCTTGACATTATCCTCACTCGTCATCTTATGTATGGTAGGAATCAATGAAATCTATCTTATTCTGGAACTAGTGAGGGCTATTCAGGGCCTCAAAAAGTACTTCATGCATCTCATTTGATATGATAAGTATGTCAATGATAAAGATTCTCAATAGGAAACTAGGATGGTTCTTCATAAAATCATATTTCTAGGTGACCGGTATTTTGATGCTTGAAAAGGGTATCTCTCTAGTTAGGGAGTGAATAATACACATCTGATTAAGGTGTTGGGGCTTGGAAAGTGGTGGTTATGTTTATCTTCTAATAGGATAGTTCAAGATGAGCACTAGAGGAAAATTTTTGAGCCCTATATGACCTTGATTGAGCATGATACTATTGTGGATGATCTAAATGATCGAACAATATAATTAGTTATGGATGTGTACTCGATAGAGCCACCCCGAGGGGTTGTTCTAGTTGAGTTCTACACGAGGCTTGTTGTTTGGTCTTATCAGCATGCATAACCTATTTTTATTCACTATCTTTTATTTCCTTCTTATTTTCATGATTCTTAATCCTACTTCAATGGTTTCATTCATTGATTCTTGAGGGGTCTGAGTGGTGTTCCTCATTGCTGAGTATAGTGTGGTGGTCTACCATTCTGACAAAATTTACAGAGGTATACTCCCATTCTTCATCAGTAAAATACTCTATACTAAGATGAATTATGAGGGCCTCTACCAATTTTTGAGGAATGAATTTTCCATGATTTTATGGTGTATTTTGAACTAGTAGGAGAATTGGATTGCCTTGGTGTCATTGGCTCCTATTCTTCTAAGAAATTAAAGGTTGTGATACTGATGAGGTGATTAGAGTTGGTGTGGTGACCACAATGGGTGATAGTTTTCTCATGTGAGAAAAAATAATGTCATTGGATAGAGCAACCAACTTTTAGGCCAACCAGTCATTGTACATCAGCATTTTTTATCTTGGTGCCTACTGCTACTCACCGGAGTCTTCGTCACCACTATCAGAATTCATAGAGACATGTTACACCTATGTCATTATATCACCCAACTCATCTAAGATATGGTATAACTGGTCCTATATCCAACATTTAAAGATGAAACAATCATTGATGGTGAGATCTATGATCCTATGGTATGGAAAGTAGTTGATATGATAGGTGAGGTTAGCTTCCTCTGGTCTTATATATTCTGGAAGCTTCATAATTTTATTTTCCAATGAACATATGTATTTTCCTAGGACCTATGTATCCTTGAAGGAGTAGGAATTTTTTCTGGCTCTACAATGGGAACCTTTTATGCCTAGCCCTAATAGGGTTTTTGAGAGGTGATTTAATGGAGAAGTTGTTCTTGATGAGGTGGTGCTTGATAGGGAATACTTGATTAGGGTTCCCTAAGATGGACTGATTATGGGGCCTTATTCTGCATAGTGTCGAATATTTCTACCTTTAAAGGTTTTCTCATGAGATCTGGAAGAGGAAATGGGTGTGACTTTTGCATGGTCTACTAAAATACTTATTCCAGATACAGAGCTATTTTTCTGAACTCTCCTAACCTACCCATTTATCTTAGAGATATGATTTTATGGACCAACATATATTTTAAATTATCTACTTACATACTCAAAAAATATTATTTGAAAATATTCATATCAAGGGAGTATGTGAATCCATTCCACCATGAAATTAAATTATAAACAAACTCATCAGGCCTCTGATTGCATTTGGAGAGGTCAGTGATATTAGTCTTGTGCATGGTGGAGCTAAAATGATAGAGTAAATGCTTATGTAGATCTTATTATTTGAAGATAGTTCCCAAATATAGACGACTCCTCAAATGTATAAATGAAACAAAAAATCTCGGCATCCTATTACTGCTCTAGGTTTCTGAGAATTGGGCCACACTGTGAGGCAAAGTGAACCATTTGATGCATCGAATCATCTTTACTATTGAATGGGATAAATATCATATTGATGAATTCTATAGGTGGGAACATTTGGTGTACCCGCACCAGATATAGATTCCTCTATGGTAAGATTAAATCTTGATTCATTTCTAAAGCTTTGATATAGGTAGTGAGAATGAATATTATATCATATTGGTGAGGATTGGTGGAAACAAAAACTCTAACAGGTCAATTGAATTATGAGGTATAACATTTATGGTCCTAAGGAGGGAAGTAACACTATTTAGGTAGGGTAGACATGTCATATATTGGATTCTTTACAATATCACTAGCCTCTACCCTAATCAGATATGAAGGGATGCTTATCTCAACCTTGGGTGCCTTCCTAAAAGGACTAGATGTATGATCAGAGGAGGGATGTGGTCTCCTATGACATTTCATCTCTTTGGGTGTTACTCTGCAAGAATCTCAGCATCATGTCTCTTTTATCCCTCAATATCATAGAGTAAGGTGGCCATTTTGGGATTTGAATAAGTCAATGGGAAACTAATGATTATCTAATATAATTAGAAACCACCATTTCTTTATCGAGATACCATCGATTAGTCGATAACACCTCATTGGGGGGAATCACTAGGCCTAGAATTTATCTCTATTGATGAGTGTGGGAACCAACCAGAGGGTCAAATTGATACCATATCTCCACTTGGATTGGGATTTCTCTATCCTTCCCCATGTTTTTGGCCTAGTTTCTCTAATCATCTGTAGGATTGATCATGAAAATGTTCACAGTGGTAGTGGTTAGAGGGGATTCACAATTGGTGGGATGGATGAGATGATGATCCCATTGTTTAATGGGAAGGTGAAAAAAGTATATAGAAATGAACATCCACTGGCCTCTATTCTACACATGTTGGGATGCCTCATATATGATTCACTGGTGCTTAGTGAGGTTCCTAATGTAGGTCCACTAGAAATTCTAGAAAAATATATATAAATCAGGGAGCTGATCAACTGAGAGTGAAGTTATGTCAACCTTTTGACACTACAGATGGATGGCCTTGAAATTTGAAAGGCTCTCTAGATAAACTAGTTAGTAATCTTAGAATTGGTTTGATATTTCCTAGATATTCTAGTGAAATTTGTACACCTATTCCCCAGTGAGGAACTCTGGTATGGTAAAATGATGGTTTTAAGGTGGTTAAAAAACAATGGATAGCTGGTTGGTGACCAAAATATTCTATAAAGTTTCCTTCTTCTCATCACCCAAGGGTTATTCTAGTTTATTATACACCAATACCATATCGGCATCAGCCAATAGACTGGGGGTGGCAGTGCTAAGGACCTATTTTTTCATTGAACCTCTAGTAGAGGGAGAATTACATGTTCCAATCATACCTGGAATTTTTTAGTGTCTTCCATTGGTGGTTACAAATTCATGAACATATCTATATAGTATGGGGTGTCTATAAAATTTTATTGATCAAGAAATACAGAATCCTTCTATTGATCAAAATAGTATTCACCATCATATGAGTGTGACAATATAGATCCCAATGTTTCTCCTACTTCCAAGGTCGAGCTTGAGAGGAGGAAATATGATGGGAGTAGTAGTGTTTTCACTATGATCCCCAAAAGAAGGAAAACATCTTCCATAAGTATTTACCAATGGAGGGATTTGGGGACTACATGGACCTCAACTTTTGGGATTTTTATCCTCATTCGATGAGCTTATGCCCCCATATTTTACGGTGGTAGATGTGTTTCTATCAAGTCATCTGTTGCCTCAGAATCTAAGAGGTAGATGTAAAAATGATGTTTCCCTCATTATTTCCTCAGGTGGAATGATATTTCTTTAACTATGATCCCTTGAGGATCATGTGGATTCCAAATGTGTGTTTCATATCTAACACTATGGGTATGGACCCCATGATGATTGTTTTCCCTCTTTCCCTATGAAGTATCTTCAGTTTAGGGGAAGTATTTGGAATGGGGAGGACCTATATATCGGTTGGTGGATTTGTGTGTAGGACCTTCATGGTGAAATTATCTGACATGGGGTGACCCATGATGGTATCTTACAGATCCAATGATAGGGAGATTCAATCTAACATTCTTGGTGGCTGGTTAGGTTCTAAAATCCAATTTGGTGAAGATTAGCCATCATGATGTGGCTTTGGGGGAGCGATAAGGTGCAGTGGTGGTGGAAGGGGCCACTAGAGCTAAGGGAGAGGCCTCATGTTAGGTAGGGTTTGTGACTATCCCCCAATGTCCATGTTGAGTTTTTTCAACCAAGGCTAGTAGATAATGAATAGGATCGGCCTACTTGTTGGTCAGTGAGGCAATCCAGCATTGTTGTTATGGCCAATCAAGATCCCTCTAAGGTATCTCCTAGGTGATAGTATCCATGTGTGTGACATGAATGTCCAATACTTCTTCAACACAAGTGAGAGATCCATCAGACCGCTCTGATGAGAGGATCCTAAAATTATTTTCTATAGAAACCAAGGAATTTATCCCTCTGGATGGCCCTCGGGGGCACTGAAATCGATCATGTGTCCTATTTTCAAGGTACTAATGATCCATATCCCATCTTGGGATGAACCATTCCTATTTTTAATGATGATATGTGGTGTTTATCACCCTATGTTGAATGATTTTAAATGGTGATATAAGGAAATGGTGCCCAGTAGCTGCAAATGTGGTGGCCATTGTGGTAAGATCATAGTTGTGTGGGATTTTTGCACCACTAATTCTCCTTCCCCCATGCTAGTTGGTAGTGTTTCATCAAACCTTTTTTGGCATCTTGAGTCCTCCATCATACATGAATTCAATAGTTATAATAGATCTGATGAAAGTAATTCCCAACATGACCAACATTATCCCATATTTCCTAGGTGGAGGAAGGATTCATGTCGATGATGTATTTGATCAGAGATTCCTAACATCCTTCAATTGCATCTAGTTGAAGGATAATAGTTTCACGTTGAGCCCATTATTTTTTTGGTGAGGCCTAATTCTAAATTTATATATCTAGTAATGAAACAATATGGTGGTTCCCAAAGGTATTGATCATCTCATGGTTAGAGGAGAAGATATTCATGCCAGGCTCATCATTTTGTTTTCTAATAATTTCCCCTAGGTAAACACATTGGGGTGATGATAATGTACCTTTTCCTTACTTGAATCTCCTGAATTGATTTTATTCAATGATCTAGCTACGCTTTCTCCTAGGTGGATGGTTGGTTTCCCCATATTTTTTCATTCCAAATGTTGTAGACCTCTACCACTAGGATTGGTAATGTCATATATTTTATCAAATGGGGTGATGGAATGTTGGTTTCTCCTTCCATTGATTCCTCATTAGATCTTGTTAAATAGTTTGGGGATCCATAATAGATTTAAGTAATGTCTGTGAAGGTAGTTTTCAATTCCATAGCGAGGTGTACACTAGTTAATTAATCTACTTCTATCATAATAGGGAATATACCTTCAGTTAGAGTTGATGGTTATTTTGGAAACATTTGGGCATCTATGGATGTTGGGAACCCAAAAATTATTTCTCTTTTGGAGTTGAGGGAATCTCATGTATAAGGCATCTTGGTGAAGGACCTAATGCATCATATATTGGCCACATGGTAATTTGTTATAGGGGTGTAATACTTCCAAGTCCTTTTACCTCGGGCATCCCATGTTCATCATATGAGGTAGGGATTTTGATGCTTTTGTTGAGGTTCATGATTTAAAAGTATTATAGGGATAGGTTGGTAATAGTTTTAATGTATTATGGAGATAGGTTGGTCATAGTTTTAATGTATTGTGAGGATAGGTTAGTGAGTTTGAGATTTTCATAGGGGAGAATATCACACTTCATAGCTACTGCTTTCTGGGGGATGACATGTAGATTTGATGGTGGTTCTTTGTTGTTTGTATTGAACCTTATAAAGGTATCCTAAGTTTTTTGGAATTAAGAATCATAAAGGTGTCTTACATATTCTGTCAGGCGATAAGGATGAAAACTCACGTAGTTCGGGTGCACATTTTCTGATCGTATGATAAGACTGATCCATGTTGTTTATCATTATATAGTAAGGACACTCGTTTCATGGATGGATCAACACTAATGGATGTTTTGGGGAATATTAATAAGGGTTGTATGGGAGTTGAGTCATAATCCAATGAAATTCACACATGAGTTATCTTATTTTCATCACACGGGTTTGGGGGATCATCTTATAATGGTGCATGATGGGTGTCATCCCATTCCAGTCACAAATGAGGCATCCTATGTTCATTTAAAAGGATAGGGCAACATTTTAACATCATGTGATGAGGATATTTTCATATTGTTTAATTTTATACAACTAGGATATGGGATATTCATTTTAACATCATGCATCTTGGGCATAGTGGGGGCCTAAACCAATGGAGATTGTTTCAAAGTAAGATATGAGGATATGAAATCAGACCTCCCTATAGGGAAAGGTGGTAAGTTTCTCGTGATGATGCCACCTCTGAGGATTATGTGGCTACTTTAGAGGTGAATTTGGATGGCATAAGGTGTAAAAAAATCCATGTTGATGTGGAACATGGGGGTTTTGGCATTAGATTGAATTTTATTAGGATCAAGTGGTGATAAAACTATCTAGGTCATTCTTGTAAGAATGAATATAAACACGAGGGTTGATCATACGGGTCACACGGGTGATCAAGGCACCGATGAACCCAATTAGAGTAGATGAAAAACACTTGATAACTCAACTTGCGCACAACTATGTTTGGAAGAAGGGGGAATTGGGTTAGTGACTTAGTGTTTATTTCATAACACTCTATAGTTTCATGTGCAAGTAGAGTTTCACAAACCATGGGATCTAGCATAATGAAAAGCCATGGATAATGGGGGTATAGGTGTGTGCAACTTCTGGAGTAACATGAAGCTTATGGTTGCATGAAAGGAACTCATCTTTCATGAACCCATCTAGACATTGGGGATGTTTCATGAGGAAAACTCAAAAACATGATCCAAGAAAATTTGGGTCCATGTGTGGTGAGTCTTGAAAGTTACATACCTTAGTGGACCCATGGGGATACTGGAGTTGCATGATATTGTCAGAGAGGGGCTTGCATGCTTGAGAGAAGACTCTTCGAAATCTAGAGGTAAATCCTCAAAATAGAGGGTGTGGTTCTATATTTATAGTATAAATGGGTGGTGGTGGTCCTGAAACTCTATATGTGTATTACAAATGGGTTTCATGACTCACATTCCATTTCTAACTATGAGAGTTTTCATAAGGAATCAGTTCATAGGTGGTTGTCCCATGTAAATAGGCTGCGAACCAATGTTGGGGTTGCACTCATTGGACTAATTTGGTGCACCACCATCTTCTTTCATATTCGGGGGATTCAAAAGTTCCCATACAACTGGTCTTTTTTCATTGCCTTTTTTCCCACAAGCTATTTGCACGCCAAAACACGAAGTTACATGCAAAGATATAAAGTTGTGTGCACTTTATCCCTTGGATCCAGAATGTTCTTTTGGCCTGGGTTATGTCTCTATTTTAGTGAAAACCAACCTTCAAAGGTTTTAAACAACTTTTTGGTGACTAAAAGTTTCTCCCCTTGGAAATGGAGTTAACAGTGAACCAGAAGGTTGATTTTTGACAAAAACACTAAAGTTTAGGGAATGTTTCAGCCTTTTCACACAACTTTAAGCCTATGTCAAGAAAACATCATGTTTGAATGAAACAATCTAGGGAAATATTACTATAAATAGGATTAGGGGGTTATTGTATGGTCACTTTACTTTCATGTGAGAAAATCCATCTCTAGTGCATGAAACTCAAACTCTTTGTGTGAACTTCTAAGCCTTAAGTTGTGACATTCACACAAATCCTTCTTATGTGAAAGACCTTTCATGTGAAATGAATATTTTTTAATAAAAATAATATTTTTTTCATGAATCTAAATAATTTTCATGAACGAGGACCATTTTCATGATCCAAACATTTCAAATATTTATAGACTTAGATATGACCAACCTAGCTGATCAAGTAGTCACTGTTTTCAGTCTTGATGCTCAGTGGTTAGAAACATATGAAAATCCATAACTTAATTGGTATTGGAAGGTAATATATGATAATGAAGAGATATTGGGTATATTAACATAATACTAGAGGGATTATTTGCTAAGAAGAAGACTGCCACTCTATAATTTTAGGTTGTTGACTGTTGTTGTTATCCCCGCAACAGAGGTGAACAAACCATGCTTATGGTTCACCCATCATGATGAGCTCAACTAGAGGAATGTTACCTATAATGGACACATATTAAGATAATATATATTTTCTCATGTGTATAACTTTATTGGGTGAACATGAATTGTGAAAGGGAAGTAACCAATAGATGAATAATTTCCCTCCCACTATGTGATTATCGTATAGGACAACATCCAAAATAACTACATGGGTTTGTATAAAGATTAAGATCTATGAGTTGGGGGGAAATTCACTGATGAGTGGGAATAGTCACACTAGGTATGATTCATTTTTAAAGATTATGAGATTGATATGCATAATATAATATTGGACGAAGCAATATGGACACCTCAGTTTTAAGTTTATCAGAAGTTAGATCTCTTTACAAAATTTATTAGAAGGTGGTCACTAGACACAAACACCTTACTCATCCATCATGGAGTGGTGGAAATATTCTCATGGTATCTTCATCACATTGGTGGGATTCATATGGTAGGATACCAATATATTAATTCCTCCCAATGCCTAATATTTGGGGAAAAAAGAGTATACACTAGTTACAACACCAATCCTCCTAGAAAACCTGATCTCATTATTATTCTATCAGCCCCCTTTCCATAAATATATCATGTTCAAGACATGGATGGTGATATTCTTAAATTATCCAAATGAAAAGATGTTGGGGCTTCCAACGCAATTTTTGGGAGCATGGAATAGGGGGAGTCTAGGGTTATATTGTCATATATTAGAGAAAGGATGATATCAAGAATGGGGATACAAAATGAAAAATTGACAACTCGGAGTTGAGTACATGGAATTTCTAGACACATTCCTAACTGGATGATTGATGATGGTTTGGGATGCTAACATGGGTCTGTAGCTTGGTACACTAGTGATGGAATCTATCATGGCATTAAGGAAACATGTGAACTTGGGTGTCCTATTGATTTGAAGACTGTACAACTAGTTGGGGAACATTGAGATGGGGGACATGCCTAGATTTATATATAGTCAATTCTAGTTTCTATATGAATGAATTTTGGTGCGATTCAGGGGGTATGAGCTTCAAAATTCCATCAATCCCTTGAATTTTGTTATGCAACCTTCACTCCTCGACATTTTTGGGGTTCAAATGATGATTATAAATGATGCTAGGAGGATTAAAAACATTGTAAACATTAGAAACTTCAACTTCCACCCATTTCAAACTGCATTAGAAAGGTGGTTGATAATTTGGAGGGATAATTGAGTAGAGGAAATACCTTCAAGCCTTTCTAGGTGGAGTGCTGGTCATGAGGATCAATGGAAACACCTGCTATAAACTGTACACACCATCTCAGTTTTCCTGATAGTTTGGATTCATTTGGAAACTAAAAAAGTGAGTGTAAACATGTGCTTATTAAGATAGCCACCCCTATATCCTTCCTCAGTTATGGTGGATATTCATTGTTGAAGGAACTGGGGGGAATATCATGCTATGTAACGACCCAAACTTTTATCAATGAAATTTATCCCTTCTTGTAGTAATGTCATAATCATATAAAATCACATTAGGAAACACAATGACACATCATGCTTAAATGAACTACTATGTGACCTTTAAACATTAATTTTCCACTTTTGTGTTTTGAATTTTGAAAATCTGACATACACGGTTGTGATCAGTAAGATGTTTGGAGTCCGATAGGACAAGCTTAATTTTTGGTGAATACTAACCTACCCTTATGAATAGAAAATTACCCTTACAAATAGTAATATGACCCTTATGAATAGTAAATATCCCCAAAGAATATTAAACTCACCAATTAATGTATAAATAAAATTAAGGCATCTTATAAGTGACTATATGACCACACTAAAAGTATTGATATTTATTTAATAATAAATAAATAATTATAACTAATTAAATAATTTAAAATAAAATATATTTTCCTATTTTTTCATAAATTTATAATTTTATTTCTTTTGGTTTTAAGATAATTTTTTAAAGCATTGTAAAATCAGTTTTAGTATTAAAATCTGTATTTTTCAAGTAAATTATGATTTTAAATAAAAATTAAAATTTTCATATTTAGGGAGTTATTTTTGAAAATTAGAGTTAATTTGTGGATTCTACATGTTGAGAAATGATTAGGGTGAATTTTTGGGATTTTTCTAAAATACTATAATTTTGTGAATAGTGAAATTCGATAATTTACAAAATATGATAAATAAATGAATTTCTGCATCATACTTGAGCCATGGCTGATATAAATGGCCATTGGTTCGAACGCACATACACTTATTACTATTTATAGTAACAATAATCCTCACTATTTCTTTTCTTGTGGAGAAATAATAAATTAATGAATATAATATTAAGAAAACCCTCCTCCCCTCCACTATAAATACCACCCCTCGCACCCTCATTTATTCACACCTCTCAAGATTCAAGACTTAACTAAATTATTCTTAAATATTCCCCCAATATCCTTCCCCATGTATAGTAGCCATTGGTATCCTCAAAATACCAAATCCTCTCCCCTAAAGAGGCTCTCAAAGGAGATAAACTCAAGAGGTAAATTCCTCTTTCTAATTCTTTTATTTTCTTTCAAGTTCCTTTCTTTTCTTCTACTTTCCTCGCATAATTTCACCCAATTGGTATGATAATTCCATTAACATAAATTTACTATAATAATATTATTATAATGTTATATTTTCTCATAATATCACCTTCCCTCTCCTTTTATACTATAAATGAAAACACTATCTGAGATGTGTTAATTTATCACATTAAAGGATGATGGGTTTTCAATTTTCATTACCATCATAGAGACTGGTCATGAAAACATTTTAATTGTTAAACCAGTTCATAGTATATTTATTTTATATTATGTTATGTTCTATAATACTTATACACTCATGATATAAAATAATAAGAAAAAACAAGTTCATTGTGAGCAAAACTGCCAAATTAATCCAATTGTTTATCATTTAAATTTTATCTAATGATTCATGATCATGGTATATAAAAAAATTAAATATTATATCATTTATATATTTTTAATTTCACTAATATTATATATTAATAATTTTTTATGTTTAACCACATTTCAAATGAACATCCATTCCTGAATACAAGTGAACCGTTCATAAAAGCTAAGAAAATTAACACTCCCGAACAATGAATTGAATCTCTATAACTCATACAAAGGTCAATAAAATAAATTAAATAAAACCATAATAAATCAAATTAATTTATTAAAAGATATTTAATTATTAATTAATGAATCTAATGTCATTATATAGTACTTTAAAGAGAATAAATCATTTAGACACAAGGTAGGGGAAATTCTTGAACCCAACTCTCTTTCTTTGAGTTTTCCATCTTCAACCCATTTTCTGTATTGATATGACATAAAAATCATTTATTCATAATTACATTAACTTTTATAGGATATAAATTTTCTTTATTATATTTTATGAAAAATACAATGCTTTCCAAAAGAACTATTCTTTCAAATAAACGCACCCTTTTTACTTCTAGAAGATTGTTTCACTCTTCAATCAAGGTTAATGGTTCTATGCCAAAAATGATATTCCCTCATTATTTTGGGAACCAAATGTTTATGAATGTATGATTTATGATATGAAACCAATTAATTTCCATTGGTTATTTTATGTTCAATTTTGACATATTTTCTATGTGGCATGCATGATAATGTAAATGTTATGATGTAACGGGTGCGATCATAATTATATAGTGCGATATGAATGTTTGAATGTGATGGGTGAAACCGAAATTATAAAACACTCCAATGCACTGGGTAAAGTTATGAATCTCATGAGGTAAAGTGAAATGATGCGTGAACCTGATGCTATCTTTTTCACAACTATGTGGGGGTAAAGACATGATGTTTCATTTTTTATGCATTGCCACATTCCATGCTTTTATATAAATGATGTTACGATTATGCTCACCCCATGTTACATTGTTTCATGTTCTTATCTTTACTCTTACTGGACTTTTATCTCACCCCTTTTGGATTTATATCCTCAGGTGAATACATGTACTAATGAGTACACAAGGGCTGATAAGAATCTAGAGAAAAAAGAATTAAATAAAGGATTATGATATATGTTTTAAATGTTATGTATGGTCCTAGTTTCCCCAAGACACTAAACTTTTGGATCCTCATTTTGTAATGTTTTTATGTTGTTTATCATTAAAATTATGAAAATGTAATGTAAGAAAAGAAGGGTCTCTATAATTGGTATCAGAGGAAAGGTTTAGTTAATTTGGTAATTATGATTAGTGAACCCTATAGAAAACCTCTAGTATGAGAATAAGTAAAAATATTCACACAATAAGAGTTTTTAAACATATATATCCCATAAGATATGGTTTTAGTGTAAATTGAACAAATTAATAATTTATTTATTCATGAATCATTGAATTATGTTTTGTTCTAACAATTTCTATTTTAGAAAATGATTGGATCCTGGAGAAACCAGGAGAACAACCCATGTCAGGGCCAATGAAATGATTGCCCGAATGATATCCCCAATACTTTGGGAGGTGGAGTTTAAAACTTCATGGCGATGCTTCCCCAGCCGTATCAGGTTATAAGAAATAACCTAAATAATGTGGAATTTCCTCCTTCACCTAAGAGGGAGAAACTAGCTATTGAGTGTTTTATATGACAACGATCACTGAAGTTTTGTGGATCTTCTGATCCACTAGTTGCGGAAGAGTGGATCAACTCCATAGATAAGATCTTTTCTATGATTTACTTCTTTGAGATGGAGGTTGTGATTCTATCCATTTATCATCTTGATGGATAGGACAATCAATGGTGGGCTTTGATTAAGAACACCTAGTTGGCTGATTAAATTGAAGATATGGAATGGTAATACTTTAATATCATGTTTCTTAACAAGTATTTCACAATAAATCTTCATGCAAAGTTAGAGGTAGAATTATTAGAGATCAAGAAAAAGGAAATAGAATCTATCATGTCCTGCGAAGTGAATTCCAAAAGTCTTTCAAGGAAATCTTTGGGTTTTGTTATCAATAATGATCGAAAAATTGATAGATTATTTAGTGGGTTAAAACCACACCTTTGAAAGGCTCTTGCAATTTGAGAATTTTGAGAGTTATGAAGAAGTTGTTCGATGTTGTCTCAAAGTAGAAATGGAGTTTTGAGAATGGTCCCATGGATATGGTGATAAGAAATGAATGGTATAGTTTCAACATGAAGGATCTGTTTTCGCCCAAGGTAGCATATTTAGGGTGATGAACAAATTGTCCGATGAGAACCATCAACCATATATTTTTTATAGATACATTTTCACGTAAAATTCAGCCTTTATTTTATTTAGACCCATTATGCATCATTATATTTTAAAATAGGGTTGGATTAACCATACAGGAACTGGCCAGTTTATCCCTTCTGTATTGCGAGGGAGACACCACAGTCGGGTGGTCTCAATGAGTAATTTCATGGGGTCATGTACTTCTAAAATCGGTCCTCCTAGGATATCACTTCCTCGGATGGTCTCTGATGGGTTTCTTCATGGAACCATAAATACCCAACAACCCTATTATCCATTATTAATGGACATAATTTCCAAAGGCAGGCACTCATTGGATAATGATTTGGCCAACAACACTTAAAGACTCCATTGGCCGAGAGAATGGGAAGTCAGGCTCACCACACCCATTTTAGGGGGGGATTATTCCTATTATACGACTCTTTTATAGATTTAATTTGTGATCATATGTTCTTGAATACTTGGTTCATTCCTGAAGAGTGTGTCATTGGGCTACCCCTTGGTTTGTAGGATTGACGTAAGCATACATGGATTTGATGTTACGGAGGTAATGCTGACTTAATCCATACAATAAGGCACTCTGGAGTTTATCATCATCCATGGAGGAAAGAAGGTGTCTTGATATTGGGCTTACACCCATAATATGAACTTCCTATGTATCCTTGGGAGAGGAATCATATCCCACATAGTTTGAAATGATAAGGTCTTATGCATTGAAGCATCCCATTTGGGGGGACATTGTTGGGTGGACCCTGTTGGAAGGGAACCCTTTTGAGTTTGGGAAATCAAGAAGGCATACTATGTATCCTAGTTTGATCAGGAATCTGAGTTATCGTAGTTCAAAAACATGTGGCTTATGCATGTGAGCTACCAATTTGAGAGGTCATGATTGGGTGATCCCTTTTGTAAGGGCACCCTTTTCAACTTGAGCCTTAAAGAAGGCATCATACGTATCCTGGTTTGACTAGAAATCAGAGTACTCATAGTTTAGAAACTTGGGGCTTACACATGGGATCTTTCCATTTGAGAGGTCATGATTGGGTGAGCCCTTCTAGAAGGGCACCTTTTTGATCTAGGGAATTCAAGACGGTGTCCTACGCATCCAGGTTTGACCAGGAATTAGAGTTCTTGTAGTTCATAAGCTTGGGGCATACACTTGGGATCTTCCCATTTGAGAGGGAATGATTGGGTGACCCCTTTTGGAAGGGCACCCTTTTGAGCTCGGGCCTTCAAGCAGGCATCCTACGTATCATCGTTTAACCCAGAATCAGATTTCTCATAGTTAAGAATTTCATGGATGTTGTAATCTTCACAAACCTCTAAGCTAATGAGAGTCATGTTCGGTGTGGGAAACAAGAGGATGGGAGATGACTAACCAACCACACAATTCCTCCCCTGATGATGTGAGAGGGTGAGCCTATGGTAGAAGAGGTTGGGGCGATGGTGGGTGAGGGCACAGAGTGATGAAAACTTTAATATGAGATGACATTAAAGGTATTATGACTCAGCCTTCAGAATATTGGGGAATTACCTCAGTGGGAGTGCCCCGAAACACATTCTGGGAAAGGGGAGGAGTGTCATCCTCATCACAAGGGGAAGAGAACATAACCCCTTTGACCAATCGCCATTACTCATTAAATGGAAAAGAAGGTGATAAACCTTAATCCCTATAATAGGGAAGTTCATGTTAGAATCCCAAGGTTGGACTCTGGGTTACCATGGGAATGTAGACGTACAGATATCCCTAGAGTCCAAATAGTTGTGGGGAGAGCCTTTGTGACTCCTCTTACCATGGGTATATAGACTCAAGGGGGTGTGCTGATGCACCCGATGGTCTGATCACATGGGCCCATTAGATTTCGAAGAGGATTTGGCTTGATTTTGTGGGACTGGTTCATAGAGGGACTACAGAGGACTAGACAGTAATGGAGGGGAGATATTTTAATCGGAGGTAAGAATACCCAAAAAACCCCACTATGCATGCTTTTTTCTTACGTGGGATGAGGGAAGCTCCACATACCATAGTTCTATGTGGGAAGAGGGGTCATCCGCGTACCAAAGTTGTATGTAGGCTGGGGAAAGGACCACTGTTCACCACAGTGGTAAGTGATCCTAAGTACGGTCTGTCACGCCGCTTTGGGTTCCATCCACATACTAATGTAGTACACGATGATGAGTTTAATCCATGCAGCGATACACTACGCGGAACACCATATCGAAGGAGGGTCCTAGGGACCGTCATTTATGGGGAGTTCATCCACATGAAATATATGGTTCATGATTTAACCAATTTGGTTCGTTCTTCTCTTATTATTATTAAGTTCCCTCATTTTATGGTTCACGGCTGGCTGTACCTATGGAAAACGTGGTTTGAAAGTTGGGATTCACTGATGATTCTAGACTGAAGTTGGAATCTTCTTCGAATTCTTTCATCCAACCTCTAAGGCCCCCTTCAAGATTTCTTCATTATTGCTCTCTCAAATCCTTCAGTGATCCTTTTATAGAGCATTGAGGCAATCATATCTATGGGAATGAGGCAACATTTGCGGAAGCACATGAAGAGATATCTTGACCCACGAAATACTCAGTAAATCGGGGTTTTGGGGGGATATGGTTTACAATCATGGTTCACATAACCCTATTGGTTTTCTTCGTCTGCCAACTACTGCATTCACTATATGTTATTCGGACAACCTTCGTACATTTGATTCCTTTAGTGATGTGGTTCATGGTCTAATGGGTTCGATGGCCATCACTATATGGGCCAGCACCTTGCGGGTCTGTTGACGCTCCTTTCTGTTACAGATTCTAATGACTGAAAAAGGGGAATACCTTATCATAAAGAGATCCATCCTTTGAAGAAACATCAAAAATTGAAATAGGCATGAAGAAGGATTTGGTTAAGAATGGGCCGCGTAGGTTTTTTCATGGTCACACGGGTATACCTGCGTGCCACATATTAGGCACGCAGGTGACCTGCACGCCCTATCTGATTTTCACCCAGGGTCTTCAGCAGCCTATAAATACCCCTTGTGGGCCCCCCATTTGGTAGACGAAAAATTCCAAAAGTTAGATTGAATCTCTCGGCGCCCTATTCTCTACTTGAAGTCTTCCGAACACTTCTAAGGTAATTTCTTACCTAGAATGGAAGATCTAAAGAGGAGGAACAATGCCTAAGTGTTGAAATTCATCAACACTTGCGCGCCTAAGTGTATAACCCTTAAGGGAAATGGTCAGACTTGCACACCACCCTATCCCTTCAACAGAACCTGCGCGCCACCCTTTTGCGAGCCTTTAGGGATAATACTAAGGGCTTGAGCCAAGTCTCACCCAAGTATTACCCCATTGGTTAACAGGCATGCAAGTACACCTGTGCCGCGTAGGTATACTTGTGTGACCAGGACCTGCGCACCCAAATAGGACATGCGTGCCTACTTCTTTTTGGGTGCCCCTCTTGCCTATTCAGCTCTTTTCTTCAAATCCACATATCCTCTTCAAGATTTAGCCATCAGAACCCTCTTTAAAGATATTTATGGAAAGATTCCTTGGTTGGATTTATTATCTAAAAGGAATTATGTGGAACATCTCTCAAAACCTAATGATTTACATATCATCGTGTCACTAATGTGAGAGATTTCATTCATTCAACCTCAACCTTTAAGATGAGAAAATCCTTAATATGGGCATCCTCCTTAAGAGTAAGCCCCAAATTCCAAATTCCTTTAACCTGGGCCTCCTTTTTAGGAATAAGCCCCGGTCATAATTCCCTAACCTGGGCCTCCTTTTCAAGAGTAATCCCCAGTCATAGTCCCCTAACTTAGGTCTCCTTTTCAGGAATAAGCCCCAGTCATAATTTCCTAACTTGGGCCTCCTTTTCAGGAGTAATCCCCAGTTCAAGTTCCCTTAATATGGGCATCCTCCTTAGGATTAAGCCCCAAATTCCCTAATTTTGGGCATCCTCCTCAGGAGTAATCTCCAAGTTAGAGTATCCAAATCTCTATAAAGCACAAATACCTTTATGGACCTTGTTCCCAGGATTCTTATCTAAAGTAAGTCCTGGTTTTTATCTATTTGGGAAATCATACATACATAAGCCCCATATCATTCCTTGTGACCACATCTTTCGTGGCACAAATTGTCAGGTTTACTGATAACTCTTGTTTCTCACACTGAGCAAGACTCAAGTGAGCTTAGATTGTAAAAGTAACCATGACACATCTCTTTGGTCCATTAATCATACGTAATCCCCACAATTCCCAACCAAACTACGTGGACTTTGATCTCTACCTTAAAAGTGGAGTACGTAGGAAACCTTTATGAGTTTCAAGCCCATCACCCATTAATTCTCATCTGTATCATATGACGTTAAACTATATCTTAATTCCCCAACTACGTGGGTTTTAATTACTTTTCTAACAAGGATATGTAGGTATCCCATCTGCGGGTACGATCCCAACTCTGAAATACTCCATGTCCTTCTGAATGACAATAAACTTCAAGTGCCCCGCTGAGTGGATTTAAAACCAGTATGGTTATCATAATGACCAAGAGATCTTTATATAATGTGTTGAAGGATACCATTGACTAAGAATCTCTATCAATTAGAAATGATTCTCTATCAATGAATAACCTCAAATACATATAAAAGATTCTCTAAATATCATACATATTAAATCATTTATTGTCAGATCTAAAGGAAAGCTCATTTTCAAACATGGTAATGTAATAAGGATTCATAAACATAACTTAAATCTATAAAGAGAGTCCTAGAGTAGACAATAATTCCCCCAAAAAACGTGTGATGAGTCTGACCTCCCATCCTCTCAACCAATGAAAATTCTTAAGCCTCATCAGTCCACAACTAATGAGCACCTACCTTTGGAAAGTAGGTCCCAATAGATAGAGAATCATTAGATGTTTCCAGTTCTACAAACAAACCCATTAGAAACCGATAGGAATGTTTGAACCTTAAACAAAACAAGGTCATCCCCATTTCTAAAGGAAACAAAAAATGGTGAACCCAACGTGAATCCTTAACCAAGTTAAAATGATGTTTTAATTATTTGTTAGGCCCCTATTTAAACTCAATGAGAGGTCCAAAAAAACAATCAATAACATATGTGCTCATCCAAAAGATGTAGTGGCCAAACTTATCTTGATTATGTCTGTTATATCAAATAGGTACTCTTTTCCAAGATCTTCTATGTTACAGAAATGGCTTCTCTAAAGTTCACACCTATGAATACCTCTACTATGAATACCTATACTGTGAATACCTCTGCTGCTACTCATGTTGGATCATCATCCGCTCTAAGGAAAACATCACCTATGCAGTGTCTTCAACGCTGTGTATTAAATGCACTGGTTAAGGAATACCATCAACACGGTACCATTCCGGCTCTGGAGGCTGCACGACAAGCCCTCCAAGTCAATAATTCACCCTGGTTGTCCGGACAACGATGACTAGTGATCAAGAAGCAGGTGGTGCCAACCACCATCTCCAACCATTTCGGGTCGTTATCCCCAGAATGCAATCACCAGTACCTCCCATATTATGCGGAGGTGAATGAGAAGGTCACTCAAGGCCTTAATTCAAGGATACAGGAGTCCTTCCCAAGGGCTCCCATCAACAATCGCCTATAGAATCATGCAGTAGTGCACCCTCAACATGATGAGGGTATCACCTTCAGGGGTTCAGCTCAGGTTCCTCAGACCCGAGCATGCAAGACAAACCGCCAGAGGAAAAATCTAGTCAACAGAGAGTAGGTTCTTATTTTTACCCCCACCGGAGAAGTACATAAACCCAACTTGATGGCAAGAAATGAGCGGGCACATACACCCATCTGTTCTAATTCCACTGTCCATCAGACTCATTTGGAAACAACCCACCAATCCCACCAGGAAATTCTGGCGGAGTATTATAGGTAGGAATATACACCTGTTTATAACTCATTAGCTAGTCAGCAGGCTTGTCTGACTACAACCAAAGAAGGTCACCAATTTGATATGGTGGCAACTGATAAACAAGAACATACACCTGTTTACAATCAACAATTCTGTTAGCAATTTCATCTACCAGTATTGAAGGAAAATTGTCAACCACACTTGATGAAGAATACACAGCAGGCACATAACCTACCAATGTTAATCAAACCTACCAATAGTCTCATTTGGTAGAACTCAGAGAAGCCAGTTGGAAATCCCTGATGAAAAAATTGGAGCAGACTCAACTCTCTTCCCCCACACATAAGTACTGTCAGAACTCACTGATAGGAAAAGGAGGACAGGAGCAGGAACACACACCTAACCCAAGCACGGAATGGACATATATTCCCATTCCGGCAGCTGAAGTCACCAACAAAATTCTGACGATGGTGAAAGAGAAGAAGAAAATCCCTACTCATATTTTGGATGCCTGCCAGGATATTATAACAGCTTCAGTAGCATCACAGGGAAAGAAATGCAAATATGTCCCTACTAGTGGAGTGACACATCAACAGATCACTCCCGAACTGATACACACCTCTGTTCCAGTCCAAGAGGGTTGTGGGGCATACTCTCCCATATCATATGGACAATTAATTCAGGCACATACACATGATTTGAATGGAGATAATCAGCCTAACCTAAGTATTTCTCCTGAGAAAGCACATACACCTGCCCATAATAACCACTTTTGTCAACAAGTGGTTCCCAAAGTGAGTAAGAAGAAGTTTGAGAAAAAGAACCATCCAAAAAAGTCAATAAATCAAGAGCCAATCTGTAATAAGGTCTTTCTCGATGCAGAATTTCTTGATGCACTTAGACAATTATCTGTTGCAACTCAAGATTCAACTCTCTCATTTCCCAATAGTGGGAACATTAATTCTGAAGGTCTGCATCAGACACTTCCTCATGAAGGCTTGCTTCATGATAATTCGGTCGATCTCGAAGTATCATCTTCAGATGAGAGCCACGATAACCCTCTACGTGGCCAGAAGACTAAGGAGCAAGAGGTTTCATCTTTTGCGGTAACCCACCATGGTGGTCCTCCCCATGATGATGAATTTATCTGCGAAAGTCCTCTCCGCAGTAGTAATTCACATTTCTTGGAAAATGCTCCAATAGAAAATGTAGTGATGAGAAAGCCCTCTTATCTTGAGGAACTTGCAAATATGAATCCAATCATGTCTTATTCTTTACTACTAGCAGGTGAAATACTTTCTCAATCAGAAGATAACCCGGGGTGTAGGTCATTCTTTGAACCACCCTTAGGTCATTCATCTTTTAGTCTGATAAGTGAATTCTCTACCAATATTGTTGAATCTGATGAAGAAATAAGGAAGCACCAGATCTGTTCTAATAAAGTAGAAGAATCTTTATTGAATGATAAAGAGGAAGTGCTGAATATGAGAAAACAACTGGAAAAAGGTGAAGTTCCAGTTAAGTTTTGGCCTTTGGCTGACTCTTAGTATGACATTCCAGAGATGTTGATGGAATATTGTATTCAAGATATTCATCTCAACATGTGGAAAACTATTTGTCAATTGAAAAAGAAAATATTATCTTATGATGAATAAGAAAATCATGTCAAGATAATAGAAGGGTTACAATGCCAAATTGATTTGTCCTCTCTCTCAGTTTCTCTATATATGAAGGCTGAAAAGAAATAGAGATCCCTTTAGCGTTCATGCCTTGGTGCATTAAGAAGATTGCGCCAGTTAATTTCCAATTCCCCATCTGGTATTCATATCAGGGGATGGGGTGTCCATGGAGCACTACATTTTACTATACTCTCCAGCCAACAAAGCCCGCAAAAAATGGTCTCATGCAATGTTATTACCCATGGTCGACCACAACCAATTGGATTTGTTTGTAATAAAAGAATCGCTCAAGAACATGACTCAACTAGTTTTTCTCAAATTCAGGCATACAAAGAACAAGTTTTCAAATTAATCTTGCATCAGGAAAATGAGAATATCGAACAAGCTTCTCATTTAGAGCATGCACATCATCAAGTGACAGAAGTGTCAGAAATCATCCAGCATTCATTTGAGACAGGTGATTTGAGTGGATGTAGGTTGATGCATCCATCCAATTTCAGGACTAAAGTCCGCAAGATCATGAGAGATTTTAAGAAAGTCTCAGTTATAGCAACTCAAGAACCACCCTAGATTGCCAGACTGGGGACTCTTTTAGCCCAACCCTTAAAATCAACAAATAGGATTCGAGGAGTTGAGAAGGAACAATAGGAACAACCCCAGTCCACCGGACTGGGGACTTTTTCAAATCATAAATCTCTTCCTTAGAGAAATTCAGTCTTCTCTCGACTAGGGAAGAAGCCACAAGAGGAACGAAGATCCAAATTATTAGGAGATTCCCTCCAAATTACGGTTCATCAAGAAGTTCCAGAGGGATCAAATCAACAAAATGCAATGTCTCATCAAGGACATGGAAGAATATAATGTCGCAGAAATACTGATAGAAGGGATGCAATGCGTTATGCATCAATTAATGTCATCAATGTCATTGTTGCTGATCCCCCAGATGAGGCTCACTCAGAGGGATCAGATGAAGAAGTTTCTGCTCAAGAGGCTATGCACACAGAGGCAAATGAAGAAGGTGTGTGTACATGAAATCAAAGGATTACCCAAAATCTAGGTATTCCTTCAAGTAGACAACTTCCCCCTCTCCTAAAGGCATCCAAAGAGGGGAAAGGAAAGAATCAGGTTACATTAGACCCTCCCTCTGGAGAAGGCCAATCACTCTCACTAGAGAAAATATTTGCACAACAGGAGGAAGAAATGAAGGAATTAAGGAGGTTGAATGCAGAACTACTTTAAGGTAGTATCCCTCCTAAGTGTGCTGGAGTCAGTCATCCAAGGGAATTTTTTGTAGCTACTGAGATGGATCAAGAGTATCCTCCTTTACCAGTACACCCTCATAGGTCTAGTCCTATGGGTCATGTGCAACAACAACCGGTGGTGCTACCATCATTTTTAGTATTATCCACCACACTTGTCCAAGCTCCAGTTATTGCACCTACTCAGGTCCAAGCTGAAATAGATGTTTCTCAAAAGTTAATGACTACCATTGAATCATTAACAGATCGGTTAGAAGCTATGGAGGGAAAACGTTCACAAATTCAACCAGAAAAGAGATCTTACCCTAAATGGGTTGGTGCAATTCCTCCCCCATCAAATTTTTCAAGTACCACATTCCAAATATTTAATGGTTTTGCAGACCCAGAGCAACACTTAACACATTTTGTTTCTCATTGTGATCCTATGATGAGAACCCCTTAGCAACAAGAGCAGTTAAGATCAGGTGTTTTGTACAGTCATTACAAGGGCCTTCTTTTTTCTGGTATACAATCTTGAAATCCTGGTCAATTACCAGGTGGGAGGATCTCCGTCAATGATTCCTTCTTCAATTCAACTCAACTTTTCCAAAGACAATAGTTTTTCATCTTAAAATTTTTAAGCAAAGGGAGAATGAAAGGGTTTCAGATTTCATTGCTCGCTGGAAGGGATTAACATATTCCTTGAGCTTAGCACTCCCTCAAGAAGAGTTGTTTCCAATCTGTATAACAAATCTGCATGATGAATTACGCACACCATTGATCCTTGTGAAATACACAGGAGGGTTTCGAGACCTTAATTCGATCTCTCAGCAGATTAAAGACTCCCTTATGAAGACTAAGGATAAAACTCATGTAATTCCATCAGATCTAGGAAGGAGAATGAGTAAAGCAAAGACTACTACAGTTAAGCTTAAACAAGCACTGGTACATGCTTCTACTTAAAAACCTTTATCTTATAGAAGGGCTCCACCTCCTGAGCGTCAACAACAGATGACGTTTCATCAAGATGATCAAAGAGATCAAAGACAAAAACAATTTAAGGATATGAAAATAAAATTTTACTCTTTCTGAAATGAACAAGTTCCTGGTTACTTCATTTTAGCTCTGGAAAATAATTTGGTTCAATTGCCAAGGCCCAAAAGGCCGAACAAGGAAGGAGATGAAGATCATCCCAACTATTTCCCATTTCATCAGATGTTGGGGCATCCCATTCAGGAGTGTTTTTTCTTCAAATACCTCCTGCAAAAGATGGTGGACTCGGTACAAGTCAAACTGAAATGTTCTTCAGCTCAGGTAGCATGTGTTACTACTACAAATCCAGATGAAGAAGGCGAGTGGCAAGAAGTCAAAAACAAAAAATGCGTAGAAATATGATGATTGGATGGTTAGGAAAATGATCAACCAAACTAATGCCATTTTGTGAATGAAATTGAAGAAACAAATTTTGTCTTCTACTATGAATGCCACAATAAAACCTCCTTCATCAAAAGAAAAATTCTCAAAGGGGCGGAATAATTCAAAGAAAGAGGAACAATCAGAAGAAGATGAAATCGTGTCAAAGCCCAAGTTGTCTTTGACTCTGGACGATTTTAAGCCATATAATTCAAAGCCATGGGAACCGCCCCACCAAATGGCATAGCCTAAACTGGATAATCAAGCAGAGTCTTCATCAGATTAAGAGTTTATCTTTGGTTCTGTTGACATGATTCACTTAATAGATCCTTATGTCAGTCACAGTTTCAATTTTGATGAGCCTGAGTTCCTTGTATCAAACATAGGAATTAGAGGGAGTTCCAGAGGTCTGGGATACAGAGGAAGACATGGATATCCTAGAATTCACTATTCCAATCCTACCCCTACTGGAACTGTATATGCAGTAGAAACTCATGGTAGAGCCCTTCTGTAGGCTCAACAAGAACAAGAAAATGTTTCCACCAATATCAGATTCAGTCCTGGAACAATTATTCTGGAGGATCGGTTAGAGGTTCCACATTCTTCCACTCAGGAATTAAATAGACCTATTCAGTCTAATCTTCCAAATCTAGGAGTATTTACAACTCCTACCCCGATACAAGATGCATCTACTTCCAAAGCATCAACTTCTAAGGCACCTGCTAAACCACATGTTCCTGTTGGGAAACACAGACCTTTGGATAAAAAATATGATGTCTTGAAACATTTGGCCCAAGTACCGGCCAATTTATCAATTCTGGATGCCTTGAATCTATCAAAGGATCTTTGGGAGGCACTCATTGAGGCTTTTTCAATTCCTCAGGAATTTGAAACTGAAATTGTTGCAGCTGAAGTATACCATGTAGAGAATAATCTTGCAGAATGCCATGCAGTGATATCTTTCATAGATGAAGATGAAGATGATGTTGTGCATGGACATATTGGACCTTTGTATTTATCTGGAAAGGTTAATGGTGTAGACATCCGAAGAGCTTTCATTGATAATGGCTCAGGAGTCAACCTCATCCCCATTCGTACAATTCATCGATTGGGCCTCACAGAATCTGATTTATCTCCTTCTACTCTGATGTTGCAAGGATATGATAAAAATGAACAAGAACCACTGGGCGAGATTATACTCAGAACTCAGTTTGGAGACCTTGTATCTAATTCAGATTTCATGGTTGTTGATCACTGTTTCCTCTAGAAATGGGGATGAACTTTTTTATTTTAAGGTTCAAACATTCCAATCGGTTTCTAACGGGTTTATTCGTAGAACCGGAAACATCCAATGATTCTATATCCATTTAGACCTACTTTCCAAAGGCAGGTGCTCATTAGTTGTGGACTGATGAGGCTTAAGAATTTGCATTGGTCGAGAGGATGGGAGGTCAGAATCATCACACATTTTTGGGGGGAATTATTGTCTAAATTGGGACTCTCTTTATATATTTAAGTTAAGTTCGTGAATCCTTATTACACTACCAAGTATGAAAATGAGTTTTCATTAAGATATAACAATCAATGATTAATATGTATGAGATTTGGGGAATCTTTTATATGTATTTGAAGTTCTTCATTGATAGATAATCATCTGTATTTGTTAGAGATTCTTAGTCAATGGTATCCTTTAACACATTATATAAAGATCTATTGGTCATTATGATAACCATACTGGTTTTAAATCCACTCAGTGGGGCACTTGAAGTTTATTGTCATTCAGAAGGACATGGATTATTTCAGAGTTAGGATCGTACCCAAAGATGGGCTACCTAGATATACTTATTTAAAAAAGTAATCAGAACCCACGTAGTTCAGGAATTAAAATATAGTTTAACGTCATATGGGACAGATGAGAATTAATGGGTGATGGGCTTGAACCTCAGAAAGGCTTCCTACGTACTCCACTTTTAAGGTAGATATCAAAGTCCACATAGTTCTGTTGGGAATTTTGGGGCTTACGTATGATTAAAGGCCCAAAGAGATGTGTCGTGGTTACTTTTACACTCTAAGCTCACGTGAGTCATGCTCGGTGTGAGAAACAAGAGGTATTAGTAAACCTTATAATTTGTGCCATGAAAGATGCGGTCACAAGGAATGATATGGGGATTATGTATGTATGATTTCCCAAATAGATAAATATTGAGACTTATTTCAGAGAAGAAGTCTGGAAACAGGGTCCATAAAGGTATATGTGCTTTTATGGAGATTTGGATACTCTAACTTTGGGTTTTATCCTAAGGAGGATGCCCAAATTAGGAGGGGACTTGTGATTGGGTTTTATTTTTGAGAAGGAATCCCTAATCAAAAGAAGTTAAGACTGGTTAAGAGAAATTATGACTGGGGATTATTCCTGAGAAGGAGGCCCAGGTTAAAGGGACTTGAGAACATGGGCTTACTCCTAAAAAAGAGACCCAAAATTAGGGAAATTATGATTGGGGATTATTCCGGAGCAGGAGGCCCATGAATAGGGGACTTGGGGATTACTCCTTAGGAGGATGCCCAAATTAAAGATCTTCTCATCTTAAAGTATGAGGTTGAATGAATGAAATATCTAACCTTAGTGACATAAAGATATGTAAATCACTAGGTTTTAAGAGATGTTCCATAGAATTCCATTCAGATAAGGAATACAACAAAGGAATCATGCCAGAAATGGATTTTAAGAGGGTTTTGAAGGTTAAGTCTTTAAGAGGAGATGTGGATTTGAAGAAAAGAGCTGAATAGGCAGGAGGGGCACCCAAAAAGAAGGCAGGAACGCAGGTCCTGTTTGGGCGCGCAGGTCATGGTCGCGTAGGTATACCTGCGCGGCACTTGGGTTCTTGCGCGCCGGTCAACCCATAGGGTAATACTTGGGTGAGACTTGGATCAATCCCTTAGTATTATCCCTAAAGGCTTACAAAATAGGGGTGCATAGGTTCTGTTGAAGGGACAAGGCGGCGTGCAAGTGTGGCCATTTTTCTTTAAGGGTTAGACAGTTAGGCGCGCAGGTGTTGATGAATTTCAACACTTAGGCCTTGTTCCCTCTCTTTAGATCTTCCATTCTAGGTAATAAATTACCTTATAAGTGTTCAGAAGACTTCAAGAGAATACTAGGGCGTCAGGAGATCAAATCTTACTTTTGGAATTTTTTGTCCTCAAAATGGGGGGCCCACAAGGGGTATTTATAGGCTACTGAAGACCCTAGGCAAAAATCAGATAGGGCGCGCAGGTATACCTGCGCGACCAAAATGGAACTTGCACGGCCCATGTTCAAAGAAATCATTGTTCATGCCTTTTTCGATTTTTGATGTTTCTTCAAAGGATGAATCAATTTGTGTTCCACGTATTTCCCTTTTCATTCGTTAGACTCTATGATGGAAAGGAGTGTCAACAATCACGATACAACATTCAATGTTTTTCTTGGAAGACCTTGGCTACATCAACATGCGGCTATCCCTTCATCATACCATCAATGTCTCAAATATTGTTTCAATGGTCAAATTGGGACATTGTGTGGTGATAAGGCCCCATTCAAAACACATGAATCTCAATACATTGAGGCGGAATTCTATCACATGAAGGGTAAGGAGAAATCCACAACAAGGGAGGTTACCAAAGTTAATGCTCCATATGGGTTGTAAAAGATTCTAGTAAACCCATTCACACATATGAGTACAGATTATGTGTTTCCTATCAGTCAAATTGACAGGGTAGACCCAAATCCAAGTACTTTTATGGAAACTTCCATAATGTCAATTATGGTAATCAAGCCAGACAGCATGGGAGAAAATGGTGATTCACCAAGAAATTATGAAAGCTCAAATGGAGATGTCTTCATTTCATTCGCTGAAATCCAGCAAGTCTATACATCGTCAACCAGGCCAGAAGAAGTTATAGCAATGTCAGAGGTGAATGATGATATCGATTCTCAATCCATCATCTCCTCTTTATTACCCAAGGAAGACCCTTCATCGTCAATAGGGTTAGAAATGGAAGCCTCTTCTTCAAGATGTTCAAATTTTAACATCTCTCCTAATCATGGAAATTCTGCTTCATCATCTACTATGCATGTAGAAACAAGAGAAGTAACACATGTTGAAGAAGAAGAGTAAGATATCAGGGATGTTCCTCCCACTTTTTAAGAGGGTATCTCTACCACTGTGGATGAACTCAGAGAAATAAATCTGGGTACAAAAGAAAATCCACGCCCCACTTTAATTAGAGCGTCCATGACTCTTGAAGAGAAATAAATTTATATTTCATTTTTGAAGCAAAATTGACATATATTTGCTTGGAATAATATATAAATTCCAGAGCTTGATCCTGATGTTGCTACTCATCATTTGGGTTTTCCAGAAGAACATAAAGGATTAAAACAAGCTGCAAGAAGAACACACCCAACTTATGCTTCCAAAATTGAAGATCAAGTGGATAAGCTTATCAAAGATAAATTCGTCAGAGAAGTTCAATATCCCAAGTGGTTGGCTAATATTGTCCCTATGAAAAATAAGAATGGACAAATTAGATTTTTCATTGATTTCAGAGATCTTAATCGGCATTGTCCTAAGGATTATTTTCTAGTTCTGATTACAGAACTATTAATTAATGCAACAGCTGGCTATGAAGAACTTTCCTTCATGGATGGATATTCTGGATATAATCAAATCCGAATGGCTCTAGAAGATGAAGAATCTACAACTTTCAGATCCCCCTAGGGTGTGTTTTTCTATTGGGTAATGCCCTTTGGCCTGAAGAATGCAGGCGCAACATATCAGCGTGCCATGCATCGTATCTTCAAACCCTTTTTAGGGAAGTTTTTTTAATATTATGCGGATGATTTGGTGGTTAAATCCAAACAATGTTCTAATCACTTGGATGATTTGGAAATAATATTCCACAAACTTCGACAACATAATTTGAAGATGAACCCCTTGAAATGTGCTTTTGGGGTAACCTCAGAAAAAAAAAATCGTCTTTTTTGTACACCATCATGGTATCGAAGTCGATCCTGAGAAGAAAAAGTCAATCCTTGGTATGTCACCTCCTCAAAATTTGAAATAATTGAGAGGACTTCAAGGAAACTTATCCTGTATTCAGAATTTCATCGCCAATTTGGTAGGAAAAAGTTTACCCTTCACCAAATTGATGAAGAAGGGAGTTACCAGTGGACTGAAGAATGTCAAGAATCATTCAATATTCTCAAGAAATATCTCTTGAGTCCACTGGTATTAATGCCACCCGTTGAAGGAAGACCACTTATTCTTTATGTGACAGCTTTAGAGTGATCCATTGGGTGCCTTCCTTGCCCATAAGAATGATGCTGGGAATAAAAACAACCTTTACTATCTCATTCATACTATTCTTGAACCAGAAACTCGATATTCAAGTATTGAAAAGTGCTTCCTAACATTAATATTTATTGTTCAAAAGTTGAGACACTACCTGTAACATCATGAGGTCCAATTGGTATCTTGCAATAACCCACTCAAATTTATCCTTAGTTGTCCAATGCTTATAGGGCGTCTGTCAAGGTGGGCAGTTATTTTGTAGCAATTTGATATTCAGTATGTGTCTCAAAAGGTAATAAAGGGCCAAGTTCTGGCAGATCCAAATCGAGATGATACAATCATCAGTAGTGCCCACCGTTGTACAATTTCACCTTATGTTCAAATCAGAACATAGTAAATCAATGAAATTAGTCCCATTCCTAAACCATATGGTCATACTACATGATGGATGACACCTATCAGGGAATACCTTCAAAATGGAACACTTCCACCTGATAGAGCCGGGAAAGAACAAGTCCAGTGACATGTGGTCAATTTTACTCTTTATGATAGACCTGATCACCTTGAAAAAATTCTCTACAAAAGAGGTTTTGATGGAGTTCTCTTCAGATGTATTGATGGTGAAGAGACAATGGTTGTCATGAAAGAAGTACATGCAGGAGTCTATGGTGACCACCAGTCTGTACATAGACTATCTAATCAAATTTGAAGTCTTGGATACTTTTGACCTTCAATGATACAAGATTGTGTTGATTTCACCAAGAAGTGTCATTCTTTCCAAGTACATGCCAACTTCATTCATCAACCCCCAAAGTTGCTTCATATAGCTAAATACTCATGTCCATTTGCCACATGGAGAATGGATGTAGTAGGACCTTACCCTTCGGCTACATCCAAGCATTTTAAGTATATTCTTACTACTACTGACTTCTTTTCCAAGTGGGCAGAGGAAATACCTCTCAAAGAAGTTAGTTCTAAGAGCATTTTTATCTTCATCAAGTCTAACATCATTACCAGATTTGGTGTCCCTTATACCATATTGATGGAAAATGGAACCAATTTCTATTCATTCGAGGTAAGGAAGTTTTATCAAGAATACAACATCAAATCCAATCATTCATCTTGGTATCAGGGAGCGGCTAATGGCCAAATAGAAGCCTTCAACAAGACTCTTTCAAACATACTGCAAAAGATGGTTGATAAAGATAAGAATTCATGTCCTGATAAACTTTTTCATGCTTTATGGTCTTATTGGACCACCACACGCACTGCAACGTAGTCAAATCCATATTCATTTGTATATGGAACTGAAACAGTCTTGCACATTGAAGTTCAATTACCTTAGCTCAGAGTAGCCATTTGTGATCATTCATCTACAAATGAACAATCTCAAAAGCGATTGGATGAATTGGAACTATTAGACGAGAAAAGATTGTGCACCTTGCACCACTTGGAAGTCTATCAGAATCGAATAGCACGAGCTTTCAACAAAAAAGTTTGTCTTCATTCATTTGTTCAGGGAGAATTGGTATTGGTTCTTAGAACTCCAATGATACTAGGAAAGAAACCTCCCAAGCTTGAGCCAAAGTGGGAAGGACCTTACTCAATACATAAGGTCTACTCCAATGGAGGTTATTCTTTAATCTCAATGGATAGAGAACTCATCACGACTCCGACCAATGCTATATTTCTGAAGAAGTATTTTATATAATACAAATACATAAAACGGTCCATGCATATGACCTTAAACTATTTTCACTTACGTCCAGCATGATGTTAAACTGTGTCGTCCAATACAACGTTAAACTGTGGAAAGGTTCCTAATACGTCCAGCAAGACATTAAACTGCGTAACCAACGTCCTAGCTACATGATGCTAAACTGTGCAGCACTTGTCCAACATGACGTTAAACTGTTTCGTCCTCACTATATGACATTAAACTATACAACCCTTTTTTTATCCTTACTGCATGACATTAAACTGCACATTCCCCCTTTCGTCCAACATGACGTTAAACTGTATTGTCCCCATCGTCTTAGCTACAGGATGCTAAACTGTACAACACCCTTATTTTCCAACATGATGCAAAACTGTGTTCACGTCCTATATGACGTTAAACTGTGTCCCTATATTTGTCCTACATGATGTTAAACTATACTGCTCATTTATCCTACATGACATAAAACTGAACAAAATCCCTTAATACATCCTACATGATGTTAAACTATATTTTTTCCCTGCTACATGACACTAAACCATGCAGTACCAATAGTCCTCACTGCAAGACTTTAAACTGCATAGTCCCTTCCTCGTCCAACATGACATTAAACTATGAATCATTAAGGTTGTTTCTACCTATTGTTTCTCACACCGAGTATGACTCACGTGATCTTATAGTGAACTTAAACCATAACACCCTCTTTGGGCCGCTAACTATGTGTAAGTCCCAACACCATTTTTTAGGTCGTTTTCCTCAAGAACAACTTGATTGCCAATTCATTCTTTAATCAAACTATGCAGACTTTGATCCTCGCCTTCAAGGCTGGGTACATAGGAAACCACTTGTGGTTCAAGCCCAAAACCAATCTCTTCACATCGGTTCACCTCCATCTCATACGATGTTGATTCATGAAGCTACCCCTAGAACCAATATTTTTTTTACATTGGTTCACCATCATCCTTGCTATATGACGTTAAACTATTCGCACTTTTTGTCTTGTATGACAATAAACTACAACATTATTTGACACCCTCACCTGAGAGGGAATCATTATTTACATTGATCTCCAACCATGTTATATTCCAAAGACTATGTACATACATGGAAATTTATGAACCTTTAATCTTTGGTCAAACCATCATTGCACTAAATTCCCCTTTCACCCTTCACTTGTACGAACAAAATCTGTACAGAGGGTATTTCAAGAACTATGTACGGCTTGATTCCCATCCTTATGGGATACGTAGGAATGTTCGAGCATCCCTCAAATCCATCCCCAAGTCTTTGGGATTAACCCCAAATTTCACTTTCAATCCCTTAGCTAAAAAGTTCCCCTGTGAATACATGAATGTGGTATAAAAACCCTGGTCTTCATTCACATCAGGTTTATAACAAACACACACTGTTTATTCCTTATAATGGTCTGAGTTCTATGACCCTAAACTAAGATCTCATACACTCTCGTCCCACATGACGTTAAACTATATTTCAAGAACTATGTATGGCTTGATTCCCATCTTTATGGGATACGTAGTGAAGTCCAGCACCTCAATTCAGGACCCAGCCACAACATGATTATGGTTAGAATTGTTTTGTGTATCTCTACATACATGGAATAACGCCCATTTTGATGGGTCATACTCCTAACCTTAAATAATTCCAGATTTCCATAACCATTTTCTTGACTTTTGGTCACAAATTGTCTGATACATGAGAATTATTTTGCCTGACTATGCACCACGTGCCCTTAGGCGGCCTTGCATAAGTAGTCTACATAACGGACCTATCATCCAAAAGATTCTATTATTTGACTATGCATCCAATTCCCTTAGGTGGCCCTACATAATTTGACCCCCTAACAGATTTTTCAAATAATGGTAACTTCATTATTGGGAAGAAAACCTCTTTTGTCCTTAGTTGTCTTAACGACAATATATAGGGATCCGCAGAAAATAACCATCCTTAACATATTTGTCCCATACTCTTTTTCATGATCTGAAAGTATTCAAGTATATGGTTTATATTTCCCTTCCCTAAGTTTGGGTTAGACCTTCATAGGAGTGATATTCATCCAATTCTTAGACAATCTTGATTGGAAATATCTTCTCCATATTCAAGTACCTCTCTCCATACAACAGATGATATACTTTGGAAAATTTGAATCTCCATAAACTTTCACTGGCTTTTTAGCAGTAGAAAAGTAAAATTTCTAAGAGTTCTTTTGCCTAACTATGCAGCACATGCCCTTAGGCGGCCTTGCATAAGTAGTCTACATAACAGACCTGTCAGCCAAAATATGCTATTATTTGACTATGCAGCCAATGCCCTTAAGTGGCCCTACATAATTCAACCCCCTAATGGGTTTGTTAAATAGTGGTAACTTCATTCTTGGGAAATACTTCTTCTAATTCCTTTTAGCCCTTTTTTCGTATCATTCCTCAGATTAAAAATTTCTTAAGACATAGTTTACATGTTTTCCCCCATATTTGAGTGTGGTGATATGTTTTCAAATAAATTATCAAGGAATTGAGTTAATTTTAATCCATTCGGTCAAAGCTATTTTGACCTTAAACATTAGCCTTTTTATTTCCGACGTGCATGACTTTAAACTGCCCACAAAAGACAAGGGAACTCTGAATAAAAGTCAAGTCCCAGTTCACTAAACATATACTTTGTATGATTTAGGTAATATTTAGCAATTAAAAAGATTCAAAGTTTGTAGGTTTATTTTTATAATCCTAGAAAAAATCAAACTATGCTTACTAGGCCCATTGGCTTAGGTAAAAATTTAAAGCAGGTAGAAAAAGAAGGCATGCATAAATGATTGAAGATGAAAGTGTTTTTCATTGATGAAAAAGAGTTAGAAGGACATCCAAAGATTGGATTCTCTTCTCTTTTTCAGGAATTACAAGAGGCTTTGAACATAACTCTTCATTTGATTTATGACATCCCAAGCTTCATCAGCAACCACCTAGAATTCATTCATTCAACTGGATACAATAAGAGATACAGTGATGCCAGTTCTTCTTGGAACAATTGTAAAAGAATGTTCTTGAGTGAGGTTTGAGAAAATTTTATGCTGATCAAACAGTGACTCTGTTTCCATCCAAGAGACTTAGAAGATGGATACATGGATTTGAGAATGGAGTATTGGAAGTAAAGAGCCATTTGGAGAGAGTACTCTTTTCAGATATTGTTTCTAATGTCATGATAGTCTTCTCTCCATCAACCGGTAGCGGAAAACATATCAGCCCATGGTTTTCCATTTTCATATCTACAAGGAAATGACATGAAGGAAAAATTTGAAATTTCACACCATTGTTGTTTCTCTTAATGCACAGTATAACCGAAATAGAGGAGTAACAGTGTGGCAGTATCTCGGGCAGATAGTTCTTTGCCTCTGGAATGTTGAAATCTTGCAGATGACCATGCCCATACAGAGGCAAGTAGATGCTCTGTGGAAAATTAAGATGATAATTTTTCAAGTACTCGGCCAAATCTGGGAGAGTGTTGTTGCAGATATCATAATAGTTGTGGCCAACGATGTTCATCATATCATCAATCCACTTTTTAGCCAGTTCATCAGCCATTCCAATTTTTCCAGGAGCCATTGAATATGCACAAAGGTTAAATAATTAACTCTTAAGTGAGTTTATTTTTTATAAAATTTGTGAAGAAAGGTGAAAAAATGGAAAAGGTATTAAGGAACACAAGTCCAATTTTGGCGCGCAAGTGTAACTGTGTCGCGTAGGTTTTTGGCACGTAGGTCAAAATAACTTTGCAGCTGCACGACACGAACAGAAACAATGAAACCGCGGAAAATCAGCAACCTGCGCGACAAGAGCAACATGCGTGGCAAGAGGTTGAACTATTCAAATCTGGGTGCTTTGCGCGAGAATGGCCGCATATTTATAGGCCAGGCCTCACCCCTGCATGCCTAATCCTGCACGCCTCTCACCTGCACGCCGCTATCTACGTGCTCAAAACTTGCACGCCGCCCTTCCTTGGTTTTCTTCTTTACCTCAGAGTCACATCCTCATTCCTTTAGGATCCAACTCTGAGGGGGGACTTTTTTTTACGCTCCTTTCCGTCACAGAGTCCAACGATTGAAAAAGGAGAATACCTTAGCATAAAGAGATTCATCTTTTGAAGAAACATCAAAAATTGACAAAGTCATGAAGAAGGATTTTGTTAAGAATGGGCCTTGTAGGTTTCATCATTGTCGTGCAGGTATACCTACACGCCACATATTGGGAGCGCAGGTGACCTGCACCCCCTATCTGATTTTCGCCCAGGGTCTTCAGAAGCCTATAAATACCCTTTATGGGCCCCCCATTTGGGAGACGAAAAATTACAAAGTCATATTGAAGCTCCTGGCGCCCTAGTCTCTACTTGAAGTCTTTCGAACACTTCTAAGGTAATTTCTTACCTAGAATCGAAGATCTGAAGAGGAGGAACAAGGACTAAGTGTTGAAATTCATCAACACCTATGCGCCTAAGTGTATAACCCTTAAGGGAAATGGTCACACTTGCTCACTGCCTTATCCGTTCAACAGAACATGTGCTCCACCTTTTTTTTCAAGCCTTTAGGGATAATACTGAGGGCTTGATCCAAGTCTTTCCCAAGTATTACCCCATTGGTTAATAGGCACGCAAGTACACCTGTGCCGTGCAGGTATACTTGTGTGACCAGGACCTGCGCGCCCAAACAGGACCTACGTGCCTACTTCTTTTTGGGTGCCCCTCCTACCTATTCATCTCTTTTCTTCAAATCCACATATCCTCTTCAAGATTTATCCTTTAGAACCCTCTTCAAATCCATTTATGACATGATTCCTTGTTTGGCTTCTTTATCTGAAAGGAATTCTGTGGAAAATCTCTCAAAACCTAGTGATTTACATATCTTCATGTCACTAATGTGAGATATTTCATTCATTCAACATCATCCTTTAAGATGAGAAGATCCTTAATATGGGCATCCTCCTTAGGAGTAATCCCCAAATTCCAAATTCCTTTAACCTGGGCCTCCTTTTCAGGAATAAGCCCCAGTCATAATTTCCTAACCTGGGCCTCCTTTTCAGGAGTAAGACCCATTCATAATCCCCTAAACTGGGCCTCCTTTTTAGGAATAATCCCCAGTCATAATTTCCTAACCTAGGCCTCCTTTTCAGGAGTAATCCCCAGTTCAAGTTCCCTTAATATGGGCATCCTCCTTAGGAGTAAGCCCCAAATTCCCTAATTTTGGGCATCCTCCTCAGGAGTAAGCCCCAAGTTAGAGTATCCAAATCTCTATAAAGCACATATACCTTTATGGACCTTGTTCTCAGGATTCTTCTCTAAAGTAAGTCCTAATTTTTATCTATTTGGGAAATCATACATACATAAGCCCCATATCATTCCTTGTGACTGCATCTTTCATGGCACAAATTTCCAGGTTTACTGATACCTCTTGTTTCTCACACTGAGCATGACTCAAGTGATATTAGAGTGTAAAAGTAACCACAACACATCTCTTTGGGCCATTAATCATACGTAAGCCCCACAATTCCCAACCGAACTACGTGGACTTTGATCACTACCTTAAAATTGGAGTACATAGGAAACCTTTCTGAGGTTCAAGCCCATCACCCATTAATTCTCATCTGTCCTATATGATGTTAAACTATATATTAATTCCCGAACTATGTGGGTTCTGATTCCTTTTCTAACAAGGATACGTAGGTAGCCCATCTGTGGGTACGATCCAAACTCTGAAATACTCCATGTTATTCTGAATGATAATAAACTTCAAGTGCCCCACTGAGTGGCTTTAAATCTAGTATGGTTATCAAAATGACCAAGAGATATTTATATAATGTGTTGAAGGATAACATTTACTAAGAATCTATAACAAATACAGATGATTCTCTATCGATGAATAACCTCAAATAAATATAAAATATTCTCTAAATCTCATACATATTAAATCATTGATTGTTAGATCTAAAGGAAAAATCATTTACATACTTGGTAATGTAATAAGGATTCATGAACATAACTTAAATCTATAAAGAGAGTCCCAGAGTAGACAATAATTCCCCCCAAAAAGTTGTGATGAGTCTGACCTCCCATCCTTTCGACCAATGCAAATTCTTAAGCCTCATCAGTCTACAACTAATGAGCACCTACCTTTGGAAAGTAGGTCCAAATGGATAGAGAATCATTGGATGTTTCTAGTTCTACTAACAAACCCATTAGAAACTGATTGGAATTTTTAAACCTTAAACAAAACAAGGTCATACCCATTTCCAGAGGAAACAGGGTCGTTCTGCATACTGGTGGTTTTCGATTCATTCAGTCTGCGAACCCTTCCTGGGGATGGTACGCAGGTTACTAAAATTCCTTGAAAACATTAATTCCTTCATGTTTCATCCAAAGTTTGTAACTCAATTTGAGTTCATTTTCTTTACTATACTTGTAGTAATACTTTATTCCTTATGTAAAGTGATTGTGGGAGTATTTTATTCCCTTTGGAGAAATTTTTAGAACCCTATAAGTTCCCCACATCAGAATGGGGTCCATTTGGAATGAAAAGGATACTATTCCGATGTAGAAGCAGTGCTAAACTGAAATGGTTTGTGGTAGAAAATATAGTTTTGGTAGGAGGGGATCACACTTATATAGGGTCCCATGTCATTTTTCATTTACCGTTTCACACAGAGAAATGTTCTCTCGATTCTCCCTCAGATTTCTCTGCCTTCACATACTATTTATTTTGTGAAAACCTTACTCATGAATAGATTCGTATGTGTTGTGAACCAAACTTTTCACCATTTATCTACCTGAGAACCAAATTTTGGATTTCACGAACAGCATTGTGGAATTTAAAGCTAAAATATAGACTTCTACATAGGAGAACACTATGTTTCTTGTGTGTCTTCACACCGAACATTAATCAGAGAACTGAACTTTAAACCATAATAATCCAAACATTTAACTTTTAAACTTAAATTTTTGAAAATGAACTTGATGGGGACTTGCTTCATGACATCCACATTCCAAGAACCCTTCTTTTTGTTGGCCAATGCTCTACTGGCCAACGCCTCATGGGTTATTTCCATTAAATGGCTATACACAATATAATTGTTTTTCACATACCACATCAGTATGTGGGGAGTATCTCTATGTATCTTGCAACATGTAGGGATTTCTTCCATGTATCATGAAGTGCATGGGTAATGGATACCACATACCATTTTTTAGAATAGTACATGAATCCCCTTGTGGACATATTTTTAAGTCCTTTAAACATTTTTCAATGGCCTTTACCCATCAATTTTTATTGGACTAACTTTTTTTTAGGCTTCTGAATCGTCATGTGCAGGCTACAATGGCTCATTCACAGGCTGCCGCTAATGTTAATGCTCCTTCTAAGGCTAATACTACTATCCATCTTTTTTATTCTACTGAAAGATCTAAGAACATGGTGGCTTTGTTCAACAAAAAAAAATCTACTCATCCCTTTACACCAATATCTGGAGAATCTTCTTATGGAGATTCAATGGAAGTACCCTTTTTCATTCATGCTTACTTCTTATGGGTTTGGTCTATTATCTGATACGGTGATCCCAGCACCAAATCAAACTGATCATCCTACTCCTTGGATGATTAACACCTCTATCCCAAAGGCCTTGATTTCTTCCAAGGGGTGGTACATTCAAAGAGATATCTCCTCTGGGTCCTTGCTGAGATACACACATTGGAATTTAGAGGAAGTGTAGAAGAAGCCCGACAAGATGACCCACTACTACCAGAGCATTGCATGGAAATCTATAGCGAACGAGTAGCATGGTTGGTAATCCTAGTGGAATCTTTACTCTAAGGCTCATTTGGCTTAGATTGGGGGTTTCCTTTTTGTGTTCTCCAGATTTGTGAAGAATTTCAAACTGAGCTATAGACTATGGGACTATACGAGGTTGATTGGGTATCTCAGACATACACTCACTGTACCCCTACCCTTATTTCACAAATCCTAAGCTGGTGGATCCCAGACACCAATACCTTCCATTTAACCCGTGGGGAGGTCGGCATTAGTCTTTCAGACATCCGACTAATATCGAGAGTCCCTATTGTTAGGGATATGTAGGATGAATTCCTACCTCCATCCTCTATTTGGGGAGATGAGGAAAGAACCCCTATTTTGGATAAGAAACTCATCATTCAGTAAAAGTATCTTTTGAAGGAAACCGATCCTTTTCCAAAGTAAGATGTTCCTTTTGATGAGTAGTTTGGTGATTTTTTTGAGCATGCTGGCCTAGATCCTGATCCGTAGAGACCCAGGGCCTGCCCCACCAAAGAAACTCATAGGTGAGAATGTACCTATTAGACCACCCTAGAAGAGGGGAAGTTTCATAAGTAGGGATGGGGGATCATCCCTAACATCAATCGATTGTTTTGATTGGAGGCCTTCTTGGTCATGTTTCTGAGTGGGTGGCTCTTGCTAGTATGGTAATATAGTGGTGTGAGAGGCTCAACTTTCATCATGGCCTCTCAAATGGATACTAGAAGATGTATCAATTTGGCTATCCCAGTGTTGGCCAAGATTACTACCTACTAGGTCGAATCAGCGAGGGGGGTCAACCTTACCAGATGAATGGGCCCTTCTAAATTCTTTGGGGATGGATGTGAGACCACATAGGAGGTTATTACTTCATCAATTCCTTACCAATTCTTCATTCCACCATCTAACCATATCTCCAGAGTACCAGCGGGGTCATGTCGGTGGCTTGGGCTTCACAGGATAAGTGATAGGAGAAAACTGATAAGAACAGACAAGACTTATTGCCTTATCATACAATTTACAAATGTTTCTATTATCATCCTTATGGTTTCCCTATTGGTACTATTATGACTAATGCATCTAAATAATTTATCAACCAAAGATACTTCTTTTCATTGAGAGAAGGTGTCCTGGTTACCCGTATCAGAGGGAGACTTATTTGTGTGGGATAGGCACCCTAAAGATTTAGTCGACAATTTAACTGTGTCCAGAAGTTGTGTCCTCCTACTCTTAATAGTCCTCTTCAGTAGAACATCTGATGATAGACTGACAAATATGGATGATGTTCAACCAGGAGGACACACAGTTCCAAGCCAGACTACTGGATCCTGGGGATTCCATACCCTTCCTTACCAAAATTAATGTTGAGGCCTGAGTTAAATCATATCATAATGTCCAATTAGTTGACCTTGTTCCTACCATGACAACTTATAAGGCATCTATGGAAAAGGGAAATGAGAAGAAAAAGGGAGCTTTTGAACACTCTCGACTGGGAAAAGTCCTTCAAAGGCCTCTTGGATCCACCCATAAGGAAAATTGTGAAAGATGGGGTTGTGACCTCACAGGCGGCCCAATAAGCCGCTGAAGCTACTTTTAGGAATCCACCATCCATTCCCCCTAAGGATGATTTCCTAGTGTCCTATAGGCAATGATACCTTTTGAAAGGCCATTTGTCTTCTCGTGATCGCTCCACTTGTGATTTATGGCAGATTCTCCAAACTAGGGAAGCCACTCTTACTGGCATTGGATATGTGTCAGTTCCTTATGACATTTATTTAGAGGAGGATCCCAAGAGGGTGGGTCGTTATCTTGAGGACCTGAAAACCCACATTCATTCTCGAAGTGATCGCTAAAAATAATTGCACCAGGTACTTGCTATGCTACGACTGGAAAATGATAATGAGGATGAAGATTCCATTGGATCGCATATTGTGGTTTCCAAGGAAAAAACCTATTAATTGCTTCTAATATATTTTAATGGTTCATATTCTTGAGGTCCTAAGTTTACAAGGACTCCCAGAAAACATTTTCAGTTGTCAAAACCTTCTCTGCTCTCCTACACCAACCTTCCAGTGCTGGCCATCCCATTCCCAACTACATTTCCAAATTCTTGGAGAGTCTGGGATGAACTGAGGGAGAACTCTTCAAATAAATATATATGGAGTCTTTTTTGGGGAGTAATTTTCAACCTTCTGGGTTTTGCGGGAGCCATTGCTTCTACTGGTATTTCTGCTGACAAAGAGCCTGATGAGGTGGATTCCTTCTTGAATGAGGTGGAAAGGTGTCTCTACAGATAGACATTACTAGTCAGACCATGTGGCATTGATGGTATTACTCCCATATCTGACCATAGAGGTTGTTTTATCTATAACCTATTTCCATAAATTATTTTTTATATAGATATTCTAAAGGTTACCCCTCCACTTTTTTATTTTGAAGGGTCATACAGGTTTTGAGAAATGGCCCTTTCCCAAATTTATTACCCTGGAGGCACTACAGTTGGGGAGTGCGCCCTACCAACAATAGGGGTTACTATGGAAGGATCCCCTGGAGCTCAATAACACATGGAAGTGGTCATTTCAGACCCCTACATGGAATTTCCCCCTACAGCTCCTCTGGGTGTTCTTGTTCGGGATACATCTCCATGACAATCAAAGAAACTGAAGAAGGCCTCCCAACTGTCAAAGCACATTAGGAGGAGAATCAAAAGTAATCATCTACTCACCTAGTAGTTGAACTGAGTAACCTTATCTTGCCGACTCACTTGTAAATGTATATATATTTTGACATAGGGCCTATCGATAACCATATAGCAATTGTTCAGGCATGTATGGCTCATGTCCCCTTTATGGTAGAGTAAGGGTCGTCATCTTTTACGGTTGACCAAAATAGGGAAACAAGGTCAGTTTAAGAGACTGAGGGTACTATTGACCACTCAGGTGTGCATTCCTCTTAAACAATCTCTACCCCAATAATGGAAGGACATATAGAAGTTTAGGGCCTATTTAACTGTGTTGAGCTGACTCTTACAGAGAGAGATAGAGTGGTCTTTATAATAGGGATCAAATCCAGTGAAGATCCCCAAGCGCTACTAGATTTTGGAGGGGATTAAAATATTGAGAAACCAATCAATTTTTATCAAAAGAACTTTTCCCCTATAGAGGTATTTACATGAGAGATTGATATTCCGCCTACTCATGGTGGCTCTGTAGAAGTCACAATCAGGGAGGTTGGTGTTCTAACCACTAAAAATTTGGAGTGGGCTATCGTACCCTTTTTTATAGTTCTGAGAGAAGTTGTGTTTTCTTACCTCTGTATCTTGAGACTGGTACCCTTATCTAGAATGACTATCCATACATGACTTATATTAATAATCAACCTTTTGAGGGATGCCTTGGGGGATATTGTTTCGTCCAAGTATAGCCCTGGGTCTTCAATATTTCTGAGTAGCCATAGAGCACAACTGATGATTGAAGATGTAGAGACACCTATTTTAGATAGAAGTATTTTTGTGGGGGTGGGAGGTACTGAAGCCATATTCTCCCTGTTCTCAAAATCGCAACCACAAGCATTAGAAAAAGTGGAAGACACCCCCACTTTGTCCTCCATTGCAATTACCATAGACAAGGCCATTTCATGGTCGAACCGAGTTGTAGCCACTGAATCAAGTACCTATCTTGTGATGGTAATTCTTGAATATATTTCATCATTAGGGTGTGACTCTAAGACTGATCAATAAGGCTTGGTCGATCTTTATCCCATTTGTCAAAAGGCATGGAGGAACATTTGGAGAGTAATTTCTCAGGCCCCATTGGCTGAGATGTCAGTGAAATTTAAAAAATTACACTGCCGTTTTTTGGTCCTTAGTTTTAGTGGATTTGACTATCATGGTATTCATGATATAGTGAGGTAGGTGTTCACTTCTCTAGAATCAACTGATATGATTGAATCTCAACTTTCCGCAGTAGATTCGATGACTCATCTTATTACTGCATGGAAAATTCTCATTGAAGAAGCTTCCAATCATGCTGGATTAGTTGAAAGGTTTAGAAAAGAACCCATGAAGCAAGAGTCTTTGATAGAACAACTTGACCAAGAAGTATTACAACAGACCCAGAAACTGTATCATCTTAAATAAGAGAGGGCCCAGGCCACGACTGCTGTTCAGGAGGGGTGATAGAAAATTAAAAAAGGAGAAAGGACCAGCCTTGAAGTCATGAATGATGTGGAGGCACTATAGGCAAGTGTGGAGGCTGAGACTATGAATTTATTGAAGTTTCAAAAAGATATTTAGGAGTCACATCAATCATTGATGCAACCCTGCGACTCCACCAAACATCTATTGTAAATATTATGTCTTGTTTACGAGGAGAGGCTCTAGGTTATAGATGCCCAACATATATTTTTATGAAATATGATGGAACCATTTTTCCTTAAAATTCTTCTTCTTTTCCTTTTAATATCATATAAATTAATCACAATCAATCATATAATCATCATTTCGATTAGGTATTAATTTTAAACCATGATTTGAAACCAGTAAATTGAAATAAAAAACCCGAGCTCTAATTTTTTCCGGATCTATGAGACTCAGCGAGCATAGTTAGACTATTGAGGAGGTTTTATATAAAAACTCACAAAAGTTTGTGTATTTTTCATTGTTACCCTAATTTTTTCCTAAGCCTTATTGACATGGACTTAGCAGGTATAACTTTTCTTTTTCTTTGGCTTCCCTTTGAGGGTTTTTTATCTAACATGTTTCATGTCTATTTTGATAGATCAAAAAGATTTTTTTTATTTTAAATGATACATCATGTAATCTTAATGAACTGATACTCAAATTTTATCCACATGTCCCCTTTTCATATTTTCACTCTAGTGAGTATTGTATCTTTTTCACTGGCAGTTCACAGTCCTTCCAGTCAAACTTATTACTAATGTTTTAGGTTGAACATATTTGACCAAACTTGATGGGGGTAGGGGCCCCAATTTGGGATTCATATACCAAGAATGTTCTCATATATTTCATACATGGATTAGATATTTTTTTTGACCCTAAAGTTGTGAATTTTGGAAATGCATGAGGCTCAGAAGTTTTTTTAGGCATACAGATGATGGAGAGAACTCTTCTGAGGAAGAATTTTTCCTTAATTAATGGCTATTTTGTAGGTGACATATACAGAGCCACCAGAGCAAGATATGAAAAATCAAACAAGGGTGTCCACAGGACACTGGCATTCTATCTCTGATGTCCTGGTGGGATTTTCCACAATTTGAATTTATTTTGATGTTGGGAGCCACAGTGGGTGGTCGGTCTAAGTGATGGTGTCCGACGATATTAGGTACATTCATATCATCTTTGATAAGGTAACTATTCCCACACAATTATTTCTTGCAGAAGGGAGATCTGGTGAATGGTTAGTTCAATTAGAAATCATTTTCATGCTGGGGCATTCAAAAAAAGAGGAAGATATGTAAGATGTTATCCTAGATTTTCCCTAAATCATGGGGTGAGATATGACATGAATGTCAATTGGTCATATAGAAACTTGGAAGGACTCTACTGAGAAATAATTTTCATTTGATTGATAGCCTTTTTGTAGGTGGTATATGCAGAGCCTCTGGGGCATGATGTGTATTGTCTAAAAAAGGTGTCTTCAGGACACTGGCCTTCCATCTCCGATGACTATGAAGGATTATGGATATGGTACCTTTCTAAACATGGTATATGATCTTTGACAAGGGGTGAACTTGAACACTAAAATGGTCATTTCATTTAAATTATATTCTCTGGGAAACCCAGAAATGAGTGGGGGAATTTCTTTTGTATACAGATCAACTTCACGCATATGGATGGGGTATCTTTATTTTACAAAAACCTCAAAAGAGACTAGAGATGAATCAGGCCCGCATGTTCTGATATATCTAGGATGTGGGTAGGAAGGAGAATGTAAAACATGACTTTGAGTGCCCTTGAATCAAGAGGGATGTTACGATGTTTGGAATCCATTGGGTGTACTGACATAGGAGATGACTTTACTGGGGATGCATTTTCCATTGATAACAGGCATTTGGTAGGTGACATATGCAGAGCCACCAAGGCATGATGTGAATATCCAAACAAAGGAGTCTGAATGATACTATAATTCCATCTCAGATATTAATGGAACATTATGGGGATTCAATATTGCTTAGATCATAGAGTTTGAGGTATGGAAGGAGTGTATCCAGATATATTAGAGACATCCGGGATCTGATTAACTCATGGAATCATGTATCCCTTATGTTGATCTAACTCATACATAAGGTGAGGCATTTGTCCCATCTTTAAGGTACCCTATAATTTAATGTCATATGGCCAAGACGTGGGGTTTCTTATGGGTAAGGGAACTGTGACATGTCTTTTAGGGTCATTCTACTAAAAACAAATTCCTATACTTTTTTTCCATAATGTCATGGTGGATATCTCTCTAAGACCCTTAAACTCACCTGAGCTATGCTCGGCGTGGGAAACAAGGGATTACAAGGATTCTAGGTCACCACCTAAAATAAAAAAATCAATAACAGAGAGAACATTAGGATTAAACCAATTCCATGTAGTTTAGCATCATACAATAAGGAAAATTTTGGTCATGAAGTTTAATGTCGTGCGGTGAGGACATTATACTGTGCATCCTAGAGGCATGCAACGAGGATATTATAATATCACAAATATCATTAATATCTATGATTTAATCATGATCTAGTTTTTATGTCATTCCTTAGATGTGAGTGATGATAGAAGGTGTAAACTATAGTCCCATTGGACAACTTGAATCTGGAGGGATGACATAGGGCTTAGAAGCCATCAGGCGTACAGTGGTAGGAAAAGACCCTCATGAGGAAGAATTTGTCTTTTATTGATAACCATTTTGTAGGTGACATATGAAAATCCACTGGGGCATGATGTGCATATCCAAACAAAGGTCTCCGTAGGACACTGGCCTTCCATCTCAGATGGCCATGAATGTTTATGGGGATCAAAGTTTTCCCGGAGTATGGAGTTTGACAAATGGGAAAGATATTTCATGGAACATAAGAAATATCCAAAACATGATTATCCATGAACTAATAATTCTTCTATATAGATTTGACTCATATGTATAGGGGTAATTAGGATCTTTTTACTTCTTATGAGTGGGGTGTGTGTGGGATCTCATAACATTGAGAATCGGGCCACACGTTACTCTTGAAGAATCTCACAGTTAACTATCATACGGAGGGGAACTTTCATGGACTCCCCACACAAGTCTTGATTACACATGGGGGAAGGGTCATTTTTTTTAATGGTGGATGGTTCTAGATGTTAGATCCAGGTGTCACTACATATCCTTTAGGGGTAGGAATCAAGCTGCATGTAGTTATGAATGTTCGATACAAATGTTTGGTCCATGCGTAGAGACATGTGAGGGCATTAGTTTTTTTAGTGGCTGGGCTGGGATGTGAAATCCAAGCATCACTACATATCCTACAAGGGTAGGAATCAAGCCGCGTGTAGTTCTGAACGTTCCCTATACCAATCTGGCTCAAACATAAGGGTAAGATCATTTTTGTTTCACCCTCTACGAGTGTCAGGTATAACATATTTATCTATAGTTTTTTTGCGTAATGGAATCCTTACAATTGATCATAAGTTTCTGTGAGTTATAATCAAAGTGAGAAAAAAGTAGTGACCAGGGTTTCCCTTGTAAATGTGGGGAGATAGAGGATTTGATAGAGGCATTTTTTTTATGGTGGGGTTGGGCCAAGATCGAGGCCTGAGGCGTCATTACATATCCCACAAGGGTAGGAATCAAGCCATATGTATTTCTCTAATGGATTGTGTAGTTTATCTTCATGATATTAGGATGCTTTGTGCTATATAGTTTAATGTTTTTTATCTTAGATACTATGCTATGTAGTTTAGTGTCATGCAGTGAGGACATAAGTCACAACTTAATGTCATGTTTTAGGGATGAGTTCCTTAGAGTTTAACATCATGTGGAGAGGACTATAACTCATATTTTAGGGTCATATAGTTTGAACCATGATATAATGGTACTACAACTCATAGTTTAGGGTCATAGATTTTGGACCATGAATAGATGTTTCTATTGCGCGAAATACTTCTTCAGAAACATTGCATTTGTGGGAGCCCTGATGAGCTGTCTGTACATTGATATCAGGGCATATTCTCCATTGGAATAGACCCTATGTTTGAAATATGGTCCCTCCCACTTTGGTTCATGCTTTGGTGGGTTCTTCCCAGTTATTATTAGGGTTCTAAGGACAAAAACCATTTCTCTTTCTAGGAAATATCAAAGGTGAACCTTGTTGTCGAAGGCTATTGCGATCCAATTTTGATATATTTTCAAATGGTTTAAAGTGTGCAGAGTTTTCTCATCTATTTATACAACTCAGAAAACCATCTATTGGATTTTTCATCCATGTTCATTTTATCTCAAATGTCCACACGAAGTGATGGAACTTGAATTTCAGTCGGAAAAACCACCTCTGCCTCGTATACTAGTGAGTACGGGGTCGCCTGGGAGGCAGTGCGGGTCATGGTCTGGTAAGCCCATAAAACATGAAGGATATTTTATGGAAATGGTTTATTATCCTTATATACCATCTTTTGGAGTTTGTTGGATAGAGTCTTGTTTAAATCTTATATCTTCCCATTGGCCACCGCATGGCAGCGGGATGAATGGTTGTATTTGATTCTATACTCCTGGTATAAGTTGTCCAACTCAGCAGAGTAGAAGTTGGTGTCGTTGTGCATCATTATTGTATAAGGGACACCAAATCTGGTAATGATATTGGCGTTTAAAAATCTAACGCTGATTTTTTCACCCTGACTTCTTTAAGGGGTATGGCTTCGGCCAATTTGAAGAATAAGTCAATTTATATGAGTATGAACTAGAATATTTTTGTTGTGGCAAGGGGATATGGTCCCACAACATCCATCCCCCAGGTGGAAAATGGCTTGGAGTACTTAGCTATATGAATTAACTCTAGGGGTCAGTGAATAAAATTGGCATGAACTTGGCAAGAATGGCACTTATTTGTGAATATGGAACAATCTTATATCATAGTGGGCCAGTAATACATGAGACTTCAGATTTGATGAGAGAGCTTGGTTTCTGATTGGTGCACTCCACAAGCTCCAGCATGCACTTATTTCATGATGGCAGTAGTCTCTTCTCCATCAATTCACCTTAGAAGGACTCCATCAATGCCTCATTTTTAGGGAACCTTTTTTTTGGTTTACCCTATTGTACAAGACAAAGTTGACTGCCCATCTTTGAATATGTTCTTTTCCAGCCTTATCTGGTGGGAGTTCCCCCTTCCAAATGTAATTTTCAATGGGCATCATCCAGCCAGTGGTGTAACCATAATGTTTAGAACATGGCTAATTTCATCTATCTCCTCTATATTGTTCTGGATAAATGGTAAGACCATTTGGTGGTGGGCAATGCTAATAATCATTTCATCCCATTCTGGATCAGCCAGGGTTGTGGCTACATTTTCCAAAGCATCATCTTGAGCATTTTATGATCAGGGAATATAGGCGAACATTGATTCTAATAGGAATTCTACCATCATTTCTTGAACATGGTTCATTAAGGGATCCAATACTTATTTCATAATGGAATAGTTACCATTGAACTTCCTGATGACTAGTTCTGAATCACATTTTATCTTTAGGTTTTTAGATCGTGCATGAAGTGCCAACACTAGGCTCACAATGAGGGCCTTGTATTCTACTTCACTATTTGTACACCCTTCTAAAAGCAGGAAAGAGTAAGGCAAGACAACCTTTTTGGGGGATATGATTATAACTCCTAGCCCCACTTTGTTGAGCTTGGGATCCTCCATACTTTTCCCTATATGGATTTTGGAAGCACCATTAAAGTACATTTACCATGTCTGGGGGTCCCCTTAGATGGAGAACACTTCTTCATCCGAATGTTCAGCATCCAACGGTGTTATTTCTTCTGAGTGGTTCTCTAGTAGGAAGTCTTCTAACTCCGGGAATTTGATGACCATATGGGGTACATACCATATGTAAAACTATTGTAGGATGACTTACCATCATGATAGGAATCCAGTTAGCATGGGATGGATGAGGACATATTTGACTGGGTTGTAGCGGGAGAAAAGGTGGACCTCATGGTGCTGCAGGTAATTCCTGGGTTTTTGAACCATGAAGATTAGGGCTAGGTAGTTCTTTTCAATTTTTTAATATCGAGTTTCAGCATCAATCATTGTTCTGCTAAGGTAATAGAGGTTGTTCTCTCTACCAACATCATTCTTCTACATGAGGAAGGTTCCTAATGACTGTTCCAAGGTGATTACATACAAAATGAGTGGTATCCCCTCAACTAGAGGCATCAGCACTGGTGGGCTTAGGAGATATCTTTTAAGATCGTTGAATGCTTCTTGTAAATCCTTATCCCACTCATAGGTAACCCCTTTCTTCATTAACTTGGTGAAAGGTAAACATTTACCTTCCAGGTTGGATATGAAGAGACGGATGTAGGCTAGGTTCCCCTAGAGACCTCTCAAATCAGCGATTTTGCGATGTAGGGACATTCAAAGGATGGATTTTATCATCTTAGGGTCGACTTCAATGCCGTAATGGTGTATGATAAAGATATGTAATTTCTCAGAGCTAATTCTAAAGGCGCACTTTAGGGGTTTCATCTATAAACTATGTTGTCACAGTTTTTTAAAGATAGTTTCGAGATCAGCCAGGTGGTTTGAGCGCTTTTGTGATTTAAACACCAGATCATCGACATAAAACTCGATGAATTCCCCCAATAAAGGCTTAAAGATATGGTGCATGGCACATTGATATGTGGCTCTAACATATTTTAGACCAAAGCGCATCACTTTATAATAGAAAAATCCCCGAGGGGACCTAAAAGTAGTAGTTTCTTCGTCAACCTGGGCCATCTGGATCTGGTTGTATCCAAGATAGTTGTCAATGAAAGAAAGGGCCTCATATCTGGTGGTTTCATCGATCAAAAATTCTGTGATCGGGACTGGGAAATCATATTTAGGGAAATTTCGATTAAGGTACCTGATGTCAATACATATTATAATCTCTCTATTCTTCTTTTTTAGAGGGACTATGTTTTCTAGCTAGATCAGATACCATACTTTTCATATGAATTTGGATATAATAATCTCGTCAACTTCAGCCTATATTTTGGAAGCATGTGTTAGGTGGGTCCTTCTTGCTGCCCACTAATAGCCCTAGTGATCTTCTAGTAAACCTAGATGATGAGTGGAAACCTTAGGATCGAGGCCTGTCATTTCTGTGTAGTTCCAGAAAAACACATCTTGATTCTTCATTATGAAGGAGGAAAATGTCTCTTGCTCCTCAATAGACATAGCCACACTGATCAGAGTAGGTCACATGTCATCTTCAGTGCCCATGTTTATCTCCCTAAGTTCATCAATTGTGGTGGATACACCTTCTTTGAATGCATGAGGGTAATATTTGAGGCCTTATACTACTTCTCCTTATTCTTCTTTTTTTTGATCCTCTTCATCATCTTCTTACTCTTTTTATAGAGAGAGGATTCTCGAGATGAACTCTCCAATGTTGGTAGAGAAATCATATGTTTCCTTAGTGAGTAAGGTGGGGGAAATTTGGGGTTTCGAGGATGGGTCAAGAGCATATTTGGTAGAGATTTTCCTATCATAATAGGAGTCATCCCATTCTTCGGTGTCATTAGACTTGGAAGCCCCAATGGAAATCATGCAGACAATTGAGTTTGTATGCAGGCTTGAACTTATGTATTCAAATTGGTTGATGGGTAATACATACTCTTCCCCATGATTTTGGAGGGGTATAGTGGGATCTATTTCCAATCTATTCGAGGTAGTGATCCAGTCAATGTCGTCGACCAAAGACTACTTATCTTTCAGTTCATAGAACCATGTGTCGATGTAATACAACTCACCAGAATCAAATGGAAATTTATTGGTGTGCAATGTCTCATTTTTCCCATTAGTTTAATATTTGATGCACTAATGGTATGATGAAGTAATTTCAGCATGTTGATGCAACCAAGGCCTCACTAACACGACATTGAAGGCCATACTTTTCCTCATTACTAAGAACTCCGAATCTTACATGAGGTCTCCAAGACAAGTTTTAAGCTTGATTCATCCCGATGACTTTTGTTCGCTTTTTTCATTTCCCAAAAGATTTTGTGTGCATGGTGTGAATATTTATTCATCATAGCCTAGCCTATGAAGCATTCACAGTGGGAGGAGATTGACTCCAGAGTTGTTGTCGATGAAAATCCTCTGGTCATCAATTCCATTTATCTTTCCAGAAAAAAAATAAGGGTTTGATGTGACCATGAATGATGGAATCTTCATCCCTATATATGAAGAAGATGATGGAATGAAATTCTTCAGGATTGGTCTCCATTCAATAGACTTTATCTATTTCTACTTCAGCCTCAAATTCCTGAGGACTTAGTAAGGCTTCGATGAGTGCATCCCTAGGATCTGTGAACAGACTTAACACATCTAGGATTGAAAGCTTTGATGGTACTGAATCCAACTACTTTAGAATATCATATTTCTTCTCTAAATGTCAGTGCTTCCCGGATCAGGGTTTCTCTTTCACAGATATTTTAGGGGCTTAACCTTTGGACGTAGATGGTTTGGCCTTTTTGACAGGAGATGGTGGCATTGTGGTCCTTTCTGAGTATGGCCGAACTGGTCCACTTGAATTCCTTGAGCGATTTGGTATTTTTTCTTCCTTCAATGGATACTCTAAGATAAATGGGCTTGGATTTCATCCGGTGGGGGTGGTGTAGAATTCCAGTTCTTGTTGTGTCAGTCAGATGGTCCTTTCAAGAGTTTCCACGATGTTAACGGTTTGAGTTATGGTGTGGTTGGGAATTTGACTCCTACCATGATCATTCCTTCCAGTAAACCTTTGTCCTATGTGTAATCTTCCTCTAGATTTCTAATTTGTCATAAGGAATTTAGGTTTGTGGCCATAGTCTCCATCAAAAAATGGGTCCATCAAGTGAATGAAATTAATGGATCCGAATATTAGTTCTTTATTCGACAATGTTTATGTCTGAATGACTCCTTCTGATGGTGTCGTTTGGTGGGGTGATTCCAAATTTACCATTTGGTGGGCCGGTTCCCATTGTACAAAGTCTGTTGGTATTAAGTCTAAAAGTTTCAACACTTGATTCAGCTTCAGTGTCATCCCATCTTCTTGATCATACTTTCTTCCCTTATCACCCTTAGAAAATTATAGGGATGAGGATGACAACCGTATTTCATCAAGAGATTTTTGGGGCATGGTTGGTTGTTTCAACTACACCTGGTGGATGCCATAAACTCGGTTGACTATTTTCTAGGTCATCCAATTGTCAAATTTTTGTTCCTTACTGGCTACTGTTTTCCATTCCTCTTCCTCTATTGAGTCTGAGGTGGAAACATACACCACTTGTTCTGGCGGTGGGCCTAAATTTACTTGCTCAGAATCCACCATCATTTGTAGGTGATCCTTGAAGATGAATAATTTCTAGATGGTGTTCCCTAGTATCCTGTGATAGGTACAATAATTTGGATGGTCCTCAAGACCCACTTCATCGACTCTCATTGGATCTGGTAGCTAGAGAAAGTTTCAATTCATAGAGGATATGAAGTATTCGCGAACCTGGTTATCTTAGAATGAGTATACTTTATTTTTTAATTCTTCAAACTGATTTATTTTAGTACCCTATCGCTCATCTTTCCAAGGTGGGGGTGGCTGTTGGTGTCCAGGAAGTATTGTACAGTTCGGTGGAGGCCTCGCAACTGGAGCTAGTGTTAGGGGGTGGCTTAAGCATGATAGAATCCACTTCAGATTTTCCCTCCCTTTTCCCTGGGGCTGATAGGGCCACTTGAGACTTGAGTTTGGTCCACTACAAGGAGTATTTTATCCTTTGGGAAATGGTAGAGAAATATAAGAACCCACTTGTGTACTTTACCGAGATGAGTGGTGTTCGTAATTCATCACGAAGATTGTCGATGAACGTAGCGAGCATTTTATCCTAGAAAAATAGCTGGTTCAAGGAATAAGTTAGGACTTTCCATATGGAAATAAAGTACGAGACTCTTTAATTCTCTTGCTTCTTGCAGTTCATGAGGTCACTGACCATTGTATTAGGTAGCTTTGAACCTAACTGGAAGAGAAACTATCAACAAATGTCCTCCCATCCGGTGATTGGGTTATCTAGAAAGCTATTATACCATACAAAGGATGGGCCATGTTGGGTTCGCATTAATCATCTGAGTTTTAGCGCTTCTTTCTACTCCAGAGATCCCATGATGCGGTCACAGTAAGAGGCCTAGTGCATTAAATGTCATTCCTGGTCCCCCAATCTATTGAATACTAGGAATATAGGGTTTCCAAAGTTTGGTGATGGAGAAACATTGTTCACACAATTGGGGTAGGGTTTGTGCTCTAGTTGTATCAGAGCGTGCCACCCCTCCCTAGATTCTAGTCGAACTGTTAGTTGATCTAAGGTGTTCAAGATCCCTTGATGCATATCCTGCAAGGCTTGATCTTGGGTTGGTGCGAAACGTCCAAATCTGGGCGTGTCGGAAGTGCTGAAATTTAGGGTGGATACCCAGCTGAGGGCATACTTTGGGGGTTTACATGAAGATATTCTAGTTTCCTTCCTAGTGGGAGAAGTCTTGATTTCCTTACGAGGTTGGGTTTAAGCAGGTTGATGGTCCTAGTGTGAGATTAGACAGACCTACAAGCTTGACTTCATTCACCGGGATGAGTGCATGTGGTAAGGGAACCTTCTTTAGGAATACCTACTGACATTCCATAGGGGGAACACATATGGCAAGGTATCTCCCTCGGTGCAACTCATAATTAATTCACCTAATCTATTTCATTTCTTCCTTCTTGGAGAATCTCTCCTCAAGAGTGAGGGGCGCATTCTCAGTGGGAGGTGAAGGCGGGTTATAGAGGACCTTTTATTTATTATTCTCCTTGTTAGGTTTTTTCGAGGGAGGTAGTGACATATTAACTTAGGGGTATTTGAAATTTAGGACCACTCTCTGGTTCAAGGTATGCACACCATCAGGCTCGGTGTGGGATGCTACTGGGGGGGAACCATCTTCCCTTGCATCCTATTCATCTGTTTCATTTTTTGTGATATATTTGGGGTTGATGTTTACCAATTTCACTGATGCATACCACATTGGGGTGGTGTACCCAGTGTCTAATTCTATGAATGCTTTTTGTTCCCTTTGTTGGATTTTCTCCTTCTATTATGCGACATTCTTCAGGTTTCTTGGTGAAGATTGACCCAAAGGGATCCCTAATCTGACCTCATAATGAGACTTCATCTCGAAAGGTATGAGCCACACGATGGGGTGGAATGAGTAACTTTTATACTCATTTTTCTTCCTAGATAGAAGAAGACAGATCTCCATTGTCTGGGAACTTGAGGAAAAAATTCCCCCATCCCTACGAGCTAGGGTTGTTCCCACTCTTCTGTTGATGCGCTACATCCTAGATATGTTAGTATTACAGGGGGATTTTGTTTTAAAAATTCACCCAACCCTGTGGGCTGGGGTTTTTCCCACGTCGTGGTGGTAGCCGCCTCTATTTCCACCTTTTCGATTTCACACACTCCCATGTAGGAGTGAGCTATGAATGGCATTGGATCTACATAGAGTCTATGGGATTTTGAAAACAAGATCACTGATTGTTGGTTGGCTTCCCTTAGTTGGGAAGCCTGCTAGATGTTCTTGGTTCCCTAACTCAGATAATTTTTGATGTCTTGATCTCTTCATTCCTGATGCTTTTGAGACTTACGCCGGGATAGTTTTTGTTGAGTATCCCATATTTCAAGAACAAGGGTTTCATTTGATTGCTGCCTTTGGGTAATGATGTTGAAAGATGTCATTTACAAGGGGGTTTGTTGGATGAGATATGGGGTGAAGTGTAGAGTTCCATGTTCTCCCCATCCCTGAATATGAACTGCAGTCGGGGCATCACCAATAAGGTGACATAACTTGTGCAGTGCATGGAATAAAGCTAGTTCAAGGAATTTCTTTCTCCTTTCTGATCATGGCTGCCATGCGGATGGGAGGGATTCCAGGTCAATTAGACGGTGAATCTCCCCTAACACGTTGACATGGTCTATATACCCTTCATAGGTCATGAATTTTTCTTTTAGCTGGTGAAGGGTCATCCATATATTGAGGCTAATTCCATACATACATTCCTTAGACAACTCCCCCAGTATGTTGAAGTGAGAAGTGGTTGTAGGTCAATACATCACTGGTATATTATCCTTAACTAGTTGTCTTCTCACAAGCAACATATCCTATTGTTGTTATTCCAGGGGCTCCTCTACTTGATATTCCAAGATTTACTACTTCTTAATAACTTTTTTCCAAGAATCTGGGATGGTGGGGGCCTCATTGGTATGGAAATGGTGCGGGGGTGGCTCAAAAGATAAGCATGGCCTCAGACCATCCTCTAGTTGAGAAAGGAAATCACTCATCATAAATGGAGTGCATAATATGTTTAACTAAATCTTTCCAAGTGCCTCATCATATGAGGGCTTTATCACATTTGTTTCAGAAAGGGGAGGACCTTCTTTCCAGTATGAATTTTGGTTACGGGGAGGACCTTCACAATTGGTGCTGCCATGGCAAGGGCTGCCATTATAACTTGATGCCTGACCACGGGAAACGTCTTTATGACATATACCCTAGGGAGGACCTTTAGGGGGGGCTACAGTGAGGGGAGGACCTTATTTATTCTTGATGTCACTAAGGGGAGGACGTTCTCAATGACTGCTATGATGGAGAGGACCACTATCACATATTGTTACCTGGATACAGGGAGAATTTCTACAGTGTACATCTTGGGGAGGGCCTTCAAGATGTACTTAAATAAGGGGAGGACCTTCTCGTTACTTGATGTTACTATGGGTAGGGCCTTCATAATAACTTCCATTGTGTGGAGGGACTTTTCAATGACTGTCATTATGAAGGGGACTACCATATTGACTCAATGTTCGACTACAGGGAGAAGCATATCTACAACGTATACCCTGGGGAGGACCATTAGGGTGGATGAAAACAAGGGGAGGAACTTCTTACTATCTGATATTCAGGTCAAGGGTAGGGATACCTTGAAGTTCATCATAAGATTGGCTCTCGTGATCTATCATTTGTCGCCCACTGAGTGAGACCCCATGGGTGCTCTGGGGAGGACCTTCAAAGATGCTGGTAATGACATTACGGGGAGGGCCTTCACAACTGCTACTTCCAATTCCATAATTTGGTAATGGACTAACAAGGTCTTGATCCTTTATTGATATATGTTCAAGGTAATCAAGAACCCAGTACTACAACAATGGCCATTAGCGACTGCCAAAAGCGGTCGCTATAGGCCTTTAGAGACCGCCTGGCGACGGCTTTGGGCGGTCATTGTTTCTTCGTCAGTAAAGAGAAACAGCGACCCCCAATGGCGGTCGCTAAATCCTCTCTAGATATCCACCAGTTTTGCATTATTGAGGACATGTGTACAGTGTATGGATGACTGGTGGACTCAGGAAGGGGTGATGAGGGATAGTGATGCTTCGACTGCCAGTCATGGCAGATCTGTAGCGGCCTAAGGGATGTGCGGTAAGTTGATGGTGCTTGTGGATGGTGGTCCGATGATGTGGGGGATGACGGGGGTCACCTACGAGGGGGTAGGGGGAAGCGGGGTCCAATAAAGGTAGTGGTAGGGGTGACCAGATGAGGTGGTGCGTCGGCGGGGGAAACCGTGGGTGGCGGCCTGAAGTTGCAGCGGCGAGGAAGGGAAGTGGAATGACAGGGCGGGAAAAATCCTGGGTTTTTTTAGGCAGGATTATAGACCACCATTGGCGGTCGATAATAGTATTAATACCGACCACCAATGGCAGTCGCCTGTGTCCAGGGGCTTGGAAACTCAAAATTTTAGTAGTGGCCCCATCTTCTAGAAGAGTAGGATCACGTATATGCTCTATATTTTCTGATTTCCTTTTGCATATTTTATTTTTGAACACTCTCTTATAGGAAACTGGGGCCGCTTGTAGTTGGAAACAACCTTCATATATGGGTCTTTGTCTTGTTTGGTCCTGTGATGCTGATGAGATACGTCGATAGGCATCTTGTGTTTTGACAAGGATGTATGCCTGTCCTAGAGTAGCAACCATGTTGGACCGACGTCCCTCGGTTGGAGCAAGTATTTGTTTCCGATCTAGTTGTACATGTATCAAGGGATATTTTTTTCGACCCTCCTAGTCTGTAGCAGGAATGCATAACTACTCTGGAGTGGTTGTCCCATTTTTCAAGTAAGTCATTCCATTATAAGAAACCGGGTCATGGTCCTGGTTTCTCACCTTTGCTACCGATGCAATAATATTTTGGAATTTTGGATGATATGGTCTGGGATCAATGTTTTTTCTTCTATCGTTGATAGGATGTTATGAGATACATCATTGGATAGAAATGGGTATGAAGGCCCATTCTGATATTAGAACAGAAGCTTGTGTTTGCTCCTATCCTCCATGGGTTGTCAGTAGATACTGTCAGTTCTCCTATATCGGGATAGAGGAATGAGTCTTCCACTGGGTTTTTTCTCCGGCTACCACTGTATTTGAATGGTAGGCTTCATATTCATGATTGGTGATTTGTATCTGCTCTCTTTCAACTATATTTGTCTCACAAGATTTGTATGAATTATCAAGAATTTGACTATGCTTATATTTGATTTCCGCTCTATTTGGATGGCAGGATTGATATGCATCAGCAGGTATTTATGCCTCCATATGGTTGGTTGTCATCCTATTTGGATTATGGGATTCTTGGGCATCGATAGATATCTATATCTTCCTGTAGTTGGCCACTCTGTCTGCACATCGGGACTATCAAGCACTAGCAGGAATGTGCACGTTCTCGTATTGTGCCACCCTATCTCTGTGGTGGGCTCGAGTAGAGGGGAAGAGTTGTATGTTAGCCTATTGAATGCCTCCACATTTTTATGGTGGAGTTTCTCTTCAAGAACTAGGGTATTAGAATGTTTCTGATTACACAATTTCAGCCCTTTGCGGGTTTCCCGAGGGACCCGGGTCTCTTGGACTTCAGTAGGTTCCCTCGACATAAGGTCCTCTTCAGTGTGAGGAGGCCTGGTCGTCTAGTTTTAGCAGTGACACTCTCTAGAAAGGGCCCGTGAGTAACACCCCTGTGTAGTTGAGATGAAGTTTTCAGCATTGAATTCATCTGCCTCCCCAAGATAAGGGAGGTACTTATTGTCACGTTCTGAGGATAGGCTACTAAAATGGTTTGCGATGACCATCAGGGTTGCCTTGTGTTGGGGAATGAGTCGTGGTTGAGGAGGTGGATGATGAGTCTTCATGGACTAGAGGTCTTGTCTTTCAGCCTCCACCAAGGGGAGAGTACCATTTCGGTGGTAATCTTTGATAAGATCATTAGATACCCCGCATTAAAGATACTGGGTAGGCGAGGTGGTCCTTCTCTTCATTGGGGCCATAGCTGCCTGCAGGATCACTGAGGCGCATGCCTACATCGGTATCTAGGATTTTATTTGGATTGAAGGTTGCTCTACGGGAACCTGCAATATACATATATGACATACAGACTACAAAACCCCATCAAAGTATCATTATTTTAAAAATATGCATATTTGACAATTCATCTTGGCCTCATCCCTCTTTTTTTCTTATTGTGAGGTGAAGTATCTTGACTGGGGTAAGACCGCCACCTTGGTTAAGTATTCATGTTGGGTTCAAATTTTTTTTCCATCCTGAGGTGTTGCATTTGGGGTGAAGACCAAATGATCCGATGAGAATCATCACCTTTCTCTTTTTATAGAGATAGTTTCACATCAAATTCACCATTTCTTTTATTTCGACTGATTCTACATCATTATCCTTTAAATGGGGGTTGGATTAACCTCATAGGGACATGGCAGTTTATCGCTTCTGTATTACAAGGGAGACGCCATATTAAAATGGTCCTAATGAGAGATTTCATGGGGTCAAGTACTTGTGTGATCGGTCCTCCTAGGATATCACTTCCTTGGATGGTCTCCAATGGGTTTATTTGTGGAGCTAGAAACACCCAACGACTATGATATCCATGATTCATGGACCTTCTTTCCAAAGGTAGGCGCTCGTTGGATAATGATTTTTCCAACAACACTCATGGACTCCATTGGCCAAGAGTATGGGATGTTAGGCTCACCGCACACCTTTGGGGGGGGGGGGGATTATTTCCTATTCTAAGAATCTATTATAGATTTAAGTCATGTTCATATGTTTGTGAATCCTTGGTTCATTCCCAAATAGTATATCTATGGGATACCCCTTGGTTTTCAAGATCGTCGTAGGAATACATGGATTTGATGCTACAGAGGTAATGCTAACCTAATGTAACACCTCGAGCTTCCATGATACGCTTCTCATTCAATAATACAATAGCTTGCATTGTACGCAACTTCGAGTTCTAACACACCGCAACTAATCAAAGTAGCCGTTATGAATAGTAATAACCACTTTTTAAATTTATAGAAATTTTATATTTCAAAATGGACTTAATTTTTGTATTCCTAATATTGAAATTAGCCTATGTTGAATTTTTTTGTAATTTTCTGAGAACTTCTAATTTTTTATGAATAGTGAAAAATACTTAAAAACAAAAATTTTAATCAAAATAATTTATAGTGATAAATTATACTATTTAGTGGTTTTAAATTATAATTATAATATATTTTTACCATTTTATCCAATGGTGTTCATTAGAATTAATTTTACTTTGAAATTGGACATAAACAATTGTTAATCTTTTGATATATATTGTTTCTTAAAAACACGCTATTTGTTGTGACGGCGGGAATTAATTATAAAATTAATTAATGAACATTATATGTTTGGAATTTTGTAAAATAGACATCATTTTTGAATTCGGAATATCAATTATAGCTTAGGGTGAAATTTTGGCATTGTTCTGAAAAACTTCAATTTTTGATGAATAGTGAAACCACTAAGTGGTAGTTAAATAACTGATTTTTCATTTAAATGAAATATTACCACTTCTGTGATTTTATTTTCAAAAATCCAACATACATGGTTGTCATTAAGAAGTAAAATGTGGTTCAATGAGATTAAAATAATTTTTGGTGAATAGTAACTTTTAAGTTCTTAATCGCGATTAGAGGTAATTAGTGTAGTTTAAGGTAAAAATAATATTTTAATAATATGAGATGAGCTTGACACATGTCCTACCCTAATTGGATGTGCCATGGACGACCAAGAAAATCCATGGGTCAACTTGGGGACCCCATGGAGCCACTTTAGTTGGAAAATGACATAAATACCTTTTATTTAATGTTAAAGTAAAAAATGACACAAACATGAAATGTTTTACTAAAACAATTTTTACATGGGGTTATACGAGTCATATTTTTTACTATAAATAGTCATTAGAAATATAAAAAGATTTCATACATCATAGTAGTTTTTTTATAATTTTTAGACATTAAATAAATTAAATTATTTATGACATCATGATGATGCAGCGATGACCTCATTATTTAACGATTTAAATAAAATGGAAAGATAATGTAATATCTAAGACCTAAACATGTCCAAAACCTATTGGATGAGTATATTTCGAACCCTTATCACCTTAGCCACGAATTAAATAAGTGTGGGACCTTTAGAATCCGAAAATCATTGTATAATAATGTAAAATTTCCTTACTTTCCAAAAGTGCCCCTCCTCTCCACTTATAAAAGGCCCCCACCACTCCCACCTTATTCACACCTTCAAGCCATTTGGCTCGGCCAACCTCCACCCAAATACTCTCCCAAATTCCACCCCTTACTCCTAGAAGCCTCACTTTGGGCAGAACTCTTCTCAAGGAAGCCTTTGGCTCAAATCAAAAAGAGTTACCCGATTTTGAGGTAATGTCTTCTCTAATGTTGTTTTGTTTTATTTTTCTTCTCCAACCCCCTAAACACTTTTTATTCATTTCTTTTGTAACAACAACAGTATCCTCAATATACTAGGATGTTTTTATAATAATTATTCGAGCTACACTTACACACACCTACATCTAATGGTTAAAGAACATACGGTTTCTGTGGATGGCGAATTTCTGCCTCACGAAACAATGATTGTTCAACACTCATATAACACCTTAAAAGGTGTCCATTAAGATGTCACTATATTTATATATGATATATAATATGTTTATGTTTTACTTATGCTTCTGTATTTCTCATTTATGGCATACTTTATGATTTCCATTATCGGTAAACGCGATAATTTCATTTTAGGAAGTGCGGACTACCGCCCCCTCAAAGTGATTTGAATCGTTAATGCCATATGTGGGATGTATAAAGGATGGAGTAAATGGTATTATACACTATATTATACTGGAATTATATTATACATTTATATCATTATGATTTCATTCCATTAAATACGAAATAGAAATGAAAGTAGCGTTCATGCGTACGTACGGCTTACCGTCTCCATGAACGGTGCATTTCATTTCTTACCTCTAAATGTTACGTAATATTATAAATGAATGTATATACTGGATATATATGATATATATGACATCTAAATCATGAATATAATTCTGGAGATAATGGATATTCTACCACATAAACAACTTGTAATTATAAGAAGTTTATTGTTGACTCAAGTACCAAAGATCGACAAAATGACCGTTATTAACTTAAATAATTACATAATGTTCATATCATTGTAATAAGTGATATAAAAAGGATAATGAAATTGAAAATGGTTCTTGATAATGTATATATTAACTCTAGTTTATTATTTAGGAGGTTAAATAACGGTTGTGTCAAGTCAGACACAAGGTAAGGGAACTTCTTAACCCAATTTCCATTCTTTGGGTTAATCTCCTATTTTAAAATTATGTTATGATATTATTATGTCCTATCTTGTATTTTTACATTATTTATGTGTACTTATAGTGAATAAACATTATAGATGTACTTTATTTAAAAAAATGATCTTTTTAAGGACTTCGTCTCAATCTCCTTTCATTGAGGCTTATTTTGTTTTATACACAACTTTCTTTTATACGGTGTATAAACCCCTTTGACTTTTACATTTATTCAAAAGGTTTTATTTTATAATTATGTGATTTTTAAATGATTTCAAAAAAGTGATATTTCTCTCCAATATATGAAATTCCAGTGAAAATGTATACGTATTTAACGCAAGCTTAAAAATGTTATTAGAAAACCCGACTCTCGAGTGTGGTAGACAGGAATGGATTGGGTGTGGACCCATCATGGCCTGTAATTAGTCGAGCAGTCTCAGAATTAGTTATTTTGTTTTCAGAAGCTTGCTTAATGTTTTCATAAAAACACTGGAGTATATTTTAGCAATTTTAAATGTAAGTATCTTCTAAAAAAATGCATCGGTAGGTCTCATGAGACAACTAGACGTGGAATTGGCCGAGGCCATTTCTCAATTTGATTTATGGTTTTGGCCAAGGCCTTAATCATTTTAGACATCTTGGCCGAGGCCTTGAAAAAATGTTTCAGAATGTCTGGCATTATGCATTCCATCATTATGAAAGTGGTTATTCATATTGCATGTGATTATTCGACCAGTAGAATATCCATGTGAAGAAGTGAATGGAATTATCTCATTTTACTTTTGCCATATTATGTTGAAGTTCATGTTTAAAAGGCTTTTGTTTTAGTTATACATTGCCTTAAATGTTTATGTTTATTGATGAAAGCTTCCGCTATATTGTTATCCTTACTGAGCATCTGAGCTCACCCCTTTCAATGTTTTAATATTTTACAGGATGTGAAGAAGTATTTTAGGAATGACCTGTAGGGATAGTCAGAAGAGGATATGATTGTGGACTATGAAGTCTTTGTTATTAGTTTTTCACTTTATGATGTAATGTAAGACTTATGAATGTATCTAGTGTTTCCAAGGCTACTAAACTAATCGGTCTTTCGAGACTTGATCTTATGTGATCATGCCAATGTTACGAAGTAATGCACCGACTCTGGGTAGCTGGGGTTGGGGCGTTACAGTTGGTATCAGAGGCAGTTTAGTACTAACCTTGGAAGCTATATTTAGATAAACTCTGATTAGAGCACATAGCCCGAAGATAGACTTTAAGGATTATTATAGAAGAACTTCCTAGAATTTTGGTATTATAGAGATTTTGTGAGTTTTCCGAGCAATACATCCCTGTCTGGATACGAGCAGGTAGAGGAGGCTCTGGCACAGATGTACCTAGGGGTAAAACCTGAAAACACCGCTTTGAGCTAGACTCGAACGGGAACTGGTGCACGACAACGGGCCTTGCTGCACTCTTGGTTACGACACTCCCGGGGGATATGCTTAGGATAATTCTCATTTTCTTTACAAACCACTATGAAGGGTTATGATTATATACTTCCTCAAAGAAAACATTCATTTTTATGATTATGGATTATATCCATAAATAGTTCAATTTATGTAAAGTGTTTTACAAATATGGAATTATGTATTTTAATTCATAAACTAATCTAGTTTATGCCATTGTTTAGAAATGGCGCCTAGTGGAAGGAATGGAAACTGTATCAATGCATGCACTCCATGTAAGGATTGCCCTCCTGCTCAAGATAATTATTGTGGATCTGGAGATACAACAGGTGCTGATCAACTTATTACCATACTGGGACAACTCACTCAGGTTATGAATAATAACCTTACACATATGGAGCACCCTGATCCGCAACGTGGAGGATCAATGTTAGACCGCTTCATGAGGCAACAACCGCCAACATTTAATGGGTGTACAAATCCGTTAGTAGCTGAGCAATGGATAAACTCCTTAGAGAAAATATTCCACGCCTTGGGGAGTAGCGAAAGGGAGAAGGTTATCATGGAAGTTTACCGCCTCACTGGAGATGCTGATCAATGGTGGTCATTGATTCAAAACACAAAGGAAGATGATGACGTATCGAATATGGAATGGAGGGAGTTCAAAGATCTTTTCCTAGAAAAATACTATCCTCGTGACCATCGAGCAGATATGGAAAGACAATTTTTGAGTCTGAGACAAAAGGAGGATGAGAATGTCGCAAAGTATGAGGCCAACTTTACAAGGTTAGCGAGGTATGCTGCAGATTATATAAGTAACCCAAGAGGTAAGATTGATCGTTTCTTTGATGGGTTAAAACCATTTCTCCATCGAGCTTTAGTATCACAATCGTTCTCAACATACGAAGATATTGTATCATGTGCTATCAAGACAGAAAAATAATTCTCTAAGTCTTATGACAACAAAGTAAAGCAAGAGAATAAGAGAACGGTGGAACAAGAGACAGATAAAGGGAAAAATTGAAAGAAGGATTTTCCATTATGTGATAATTGTGGGAAGAATCACCCTGGTACTTGCCTAAAAGGAATGAGAGTTTGTTATAAATGTGGAGAAAAAGGTCACCAGGCACGTGATTGCAAGGGAAAGAAAGAGGCTATCAATGTTGAATGCTACAATTGTAGGGAAATGGGGCATTATGCAAATGAATGTCCTAAGCGTCAGGGAAACTTACCTCAGAAAAGGCCAAGGGATCAAGGACAATCTTATGCTGTTACTACAGTTGAAGCGGAATAATTAATGTATTGGTGCTTTTGGACTCATGGATTATATTCTGGTTATTAGAATAATGTGATATATATATAAGGATTGTACTGCAGTACTTGTTGTTTCAGTAAGGTTTTAATATGATGAAGGTAATCATATTTTTAGTATGTGACAATAAGAGAAACTTTACTTTGTTTGGGGAATCTGATAAATTGATTTTGGAATTAAGAGACCTTTTAGAGAAAGTCTGGACAGAGGTATTTTGGATAACTATAAAGGTTGGAGTGGATTAAGTTGATCTTTGGATAGTATTGTTTAAGGTTAAAAAATTTATGAAGATTATTTTTGGAATATTATAATACTATAGTTTTAGGAAAAGTACAGCCTGCAGGGTGGGGCATAACCCGTCACGTCGGACAAAGCTGCAGGAATCGAACCCACAACCATAGTGCGACATGCCTTTATTTCCTACCACTAGCCTACAGGAAGTCCCTGGTTATTACGAAATAATTTTACTAATCTAAATGGTATGTGTTAACATTTGGAACCTTATACAATTAGGATAAGTATAATATTTTTGAGTTCTATTATCTTTTTGAGTGAAAGATGAGTTGAAGGTTGAAACTCTAATTGTCAAGCATAAATATATATATACCTATCTCTTATTCAATGAATAAATTAATTCTTAAACTTTAGTAAAGGGATATTAAAACAAAAAAATATGTTATCCTAATACCTTATATCTTGTTGAACGGATGATATTTTAAATCAACATAGATTGAAGGCTTTGAGGCCCTCAATTTGACAGTTGATTGTGATTGATGACCTCAATCACTCCCTACAAATATTTACGTTTTTCCTCCAATTATATGTCTCTAATTGCCACCAATGTTCTCCTTATCGAGATCATAATTTGGTGGTGACTTTCTTATTTCCATTTCCCTCTTATTAAGACTAAATTTTATTAACCTTATTTCCGATTTGGGTTTTCCACAAAGGTATTTTCTATTTTCAACCTTTTATTTTCCAAGAAAAATTTCAAATTGCGAGGACGCAATTTATTGAAGGAGAGGAGAATGTAACACCCCGAGCTTCCATGATACGCTTCTCATTCAATAATGTAATAGCTTGCATTGTACGCAACTTCGAGTTCTAACACACTACAACTAATCAAAGTAACCGTTATGAATAGTAATAACCACATTTTAAATTTATAGAAATTTTATATTTCAAAATGGCCTTCATTTTTGTATTCCTAATATTGAAATTAGCCTATGTTGAATTTTTTGTAATTTTCTGAGAACTTCTAATTTTTTATGAATAGTGAAAAATACTTAAAAACAAATTTTTTAATAAAAATAATTTATAGTGATAAATTATACTATTTAGTGGTTTTAAAGTATAATTATAATATATTTTTACCATTTTATCTAATGGTGTTCATTATAATTAATTTCACTTTGAAATTGGACATAAACAATTGTTAATCTTTTGATATATATTGTTTCTTAAAAACACGTTATTTGTTGTGACGGTGGGAATTAATTATAAAATTAATTAATGAAACTTATATGTTTGGAATTTTGTAAAATAGACATCATTTTTGAATTCGGAATATCAATTATAGCTTAGGGTGAAATTTTGGCATTGTTCTGAAAAACTTCAATTTTTGATGAATAGTGAAACCACTAAGTGGTAGTTAAATAACTGATTTTTCGTTTAAATGAAATATTACCACTTCTGTGATTTGATTTTCAAAAATCCAACATACATGGTTGTCATTAAGAAGTAAAATGTGGTTCAATGAGATTAAAATAATTTTTGGTGAATAGTAACTTTTAAGTTCTTAATCGTGATTAGAGGTAATTAGTGTAGTTTAAGGTAAAAATAATGTTTTAATAATATGAGATGAGCTTGACACATGTCCTAACCTCATTGGATGTGGCATGTCCGACCAAGAAAATCCATGGGTCAACTTGGGGACCCCATGTAGCCACTTTAGTTTGAAAATGACCTAAATACCTTTTATTTAATGTTAAAGTAAAAAATGACACAAACATGAAATGTTTTACTAAAACAATTTTTACATGGGGTTATACAAGTCATATTTTTAACTATAAATAGTCATTAGAAAGATAAAAAGATTTCCTACATCATAGTATTTTTTTTATAATTTTTAGAAATTAAATAAATTAAATTATTTATGACATCATGATGATGCAGCGATGACCTCATTATTTAACGATTTAAATAAAATGGAAAGATAATGTAATATCTAAGACCTACACATGTCCAAAACCTATTGGATGAGTATATTTTGAACCCTTCTCACCTTATCAACGAATTATATAAGTGTGGGACCTTTAGAATCCGAAAATCATTGTATAATAATGTAAAATTTCCTTACTTTCCAAAAGTGCCCCTCCTCTCCACTTATAAAAGGCCCCCACCACTCCCACCTTATTCACACCTTCAAGCCATTTTGCTCGGCCAAACTCTGCCCAAATACTCTCCCAACTTACCCTCCTTACTCCTAGAAGCCTCACTTTGGGCAGAACTCTTCTCAAGGAAGCCTTTGGCTCAAATCAAAAAGAGTTACCCGATTTTGAGGTAATGTCTTCTCTAATGTTGTTTTGTTTTATTTTTCTTCTCCAACCCCCTAAACACTTTTTATTCATTTATTTTTTAAGAAAAACAGTATCCTAAATATACTAGGATGTTTTTATAATAATTATTCGAGCTACACTTACACACACCTACATCTAATGGTTAAAGAACATACGGTTTCTGTGGATGGCGAATTTCTGCCTCACGAAACAATGATTGTTCAACACTCATATAACAACTTAAAAGGTGTCCATTAAGATGTAACTATATTTATATATGATATATAATATGTTTATGTTTTACTTATGCTTCTGTATTTCTCATTTATGGCATACTTTATGATTTCCATTATGGGTAAACGCGATAATTTCATTTTAGGAAGTGTGGACTACCGCCCCCTCAAAGTGATTTGAATCGTTAATGCCATATGTGGGATGTATAAAGGATGCAGTAAATGGTATTATACACTATATTATACTAAAATTATATTATACATTTATATCATTATGATTTCATTCCATTAAATATGAAATAGAAATGAAAGTAGCGTTCATGCGTACATACGGCTTACCGTCTCTATGAACGGTGCATTTCATTTCTTACCTCTAAATGTTACGTAATATTATAAATGAATGTATATACTGGATATATATTATATATATGACATCTAAATCATGAATATAATTCTGGAGCTAATGGATATTCTACCACATAAACAACTTGTAATTATAAGAAGTTTATTGTTGACTCAAGTACCAAAGATCGACAAAACGACCGTTATTAACTTAAATAATTACATAATGTTCATATCATTATAATAAGTGATGTAAAAAGGATAATTAAATTGAAAATGGTTCTTAATAAGGTATATATTAACTCTGGTTTATTATTCAGGAGGTTAAAGAACGGTTGAGTTAAGTCAGACACGAGGTAAGGGAACTTCTTAACCCAATTTCCATTCTTTGGGTTAATCTCCTATTTTAAAATTATGTCATGATATTATTATGTCCTATCTTGTATTTTTACATTATTTATGTGTACTTATAGTGAATACACATTATAGATGTACTTTATTTTAAAAAAATGATCTTTTTAAGGACTTCGTCTCAATCTCCTTTCATTGAGGCATATTTTGTTTTATACACAACTTTCTTTTATACGGTGTATAAACCCCGTTGACTTTTACGTTTATTCAAAAGGTTTTCTTTTATAATTATGTGATTTTTAAATGATTTCAAAAAAGTGATATTTCTCTCCAATATATGAAAATCCAGTGCAAATGTATACGTATTTAACGCTAGCTTAAAAATGTTATCAGAAAACCTGACTCTCAAGTGTGGTAGACAGGAAGGGATTGGGCGTGGACCCATCATGGCCTGTAATTAGTCGAGCAGTCTCAGAATTAGTTATTTTGTTTTCAGAAGCTTGCTTAATGTTTTCATAAAAACACTGGAGTATATTTGAGCAATTTTAAATGTAAGTATCTTCTAAAAAAATGCATCGGTAGGTCTCATGAGACAACTAGACGTGGAATTGGCCGAGGCCCTTTCCCAATTTGATTTATGGTTTTGGCCGAGGCCTTAATCATTTTAGACGTCTTGGCCGAGGCCTTGACAAAATGTTTCAGAATGTTTGGAATTATGCATTCCATCATTATGAAAGTGGTTATTGATATTGCATGTGATTATTCGACCAGTAGAATATCCATGTGAAGAAGTGAATGGCATTATCTCATTTTACTTTTGCCATATTATGTTGAAGTTCATGTTTAAAAGGCTTTTGTTTTAGTTATACATTGCCTTAAATGTTTATGTTTATTGATGAAAGCTTCTGCTATATTGTTATCCTTACTGAGCATCTAAGCTCACCCCTTTCAATGTTTTAATATTTTCCAGGATGTGAAGAAGTATTTTAGGAATGACCTGCAGGGATAGTCAGAAGAGGATATGAGTGTGGACTATGAAGACTTTGTTATTAGTTTTTCACTTTATGATGTAATGTAAGACTTATGAATGTATCTAGTGTTTCCAAGGCTACTAAACTAATCGGTCTTTCGAGACTTTATCTTTTGTGATCATGCCAATGTTACTAAGTAATGCACCGACTCTGGGTAGCTGGGGTTGGGGCGTTACACCTAATCTATACAATAAGGAACTCTAGAGTTTATTGTCATACAAGGAGGAATGAAGGTGTTTTGATATTAGGGTCAGACCCATAATATGGGCTTCCTACATATCCTTGGGAGAAGAATTAGAGCTCACATAGTTTGAAATAGATGGGGCATACGCATGGAAGCTTCCCATTTAGGGGGACATTGTTGGGTGGACCCTCTAAGAAGGGAACCCTTTTGAGCTTGGGTATTCAAGCATGCATCCTACATATCTTGGTTTGATTAGGAATCAGAGTTCTCATAGTTCAAAAACAAGGGGATTACGCATGGGATATTCCCATTTGTGAGGTCATGATTGGGTAAGACCTTTTGGAAGGGGACCCTTTTGAGCTTGGGCCTTTAAGCAGGAATCCTACATATCATAGTTTGACTAAGAATCAGAGTTCTCATAGTTCATATACTTGGGGTTTACTCATGGGAGCTTCCCATTTGAGAGTTCATGATTGGGTGAGCCCTTTTTTAAGGGTACCCTTTTGATATCGAGCCTTCAAGCAAGCATCCTACGTATCCTGGTTTGACCAAGAATCATAGTTCCCATAGTTTTGAAACCTGGGTCTTACGCATGGGAGATTCCCATTTGAGAGGTCATTATTGGGTGAACCCTTTTGGAAGGGCACCCTTTTGAGCTTGGTCCTTCAAGGAGGCATCCTACGTATCCTAGTTTGACCATGAATTAGAGTTCTCATAGTTTATAATTGCATGGATTTTGTGATCGTCACAAACCTCTGAGGCCATGTGAGTCATGATCGGTGTGGAAAACAAGAGGATGTGAGAGGTCCAACCAACCACACACTTCCTCCCCGACTGATGGGAGAGGTAGAGCCTATAGCGGAAGAGGCTGGGGTGATAGTGGGAGAGGGTGCATAACGATGAACCTTTTAATTTGAGATGACATTAAAGGTCATGCGACTCGGCCATCGGAATATTGGGGACTTACCTAAGTAGGAGTTACCTGAAACACATTCTGGGAAAGGGGAAGAGTGTCTTCCTCATCACAAGGGGAAGCGAACATAACCCCTTTGACTGATCACCATTCCTCATTTAATGGAAAAATAGGCGATCACCCTTAATCCCTAGAATGGGGAAGTTCACATTAGCGTCCTAAGGTTGGACTTTGGGTTACCAGGGGAATATAGAATTACATACATCCATGGAGTCCAAATAGTTGTAGGGAGAGACTTCATGAATTTTCTTACTGTAAAGACCTGTAAATTTCAAGGAAATTTTTTTATTAATTTTATTTAGAGTTTTACAAGAACGCAGTTTCTGACGGCGCCTGATTCCGAGGCCCGGTGTGCCCGGAATCAATTTCCGAAGTTTAGATCAGGTACGTTCAGTGAACGAATGAGCGAGAATTTCTAACTTTTGAACCGATACTCGAAATCAAATTCTGAGGGCACCGATGGAACCGTAGCGCCGGTATTTGCATAGGAATGCCTATTCCGGAGTTGCGTTTACACAAGGGAAGTTGTTAAAAATTTGTGAAAGTTAAAATAAAAATTTAACTTCAATTTTTATTTTCCTTAAGTGTTTTTATCCATTGGATGGAAGTTGGGTAACTACCCAACTTCCCTTGGGAGGTTAAGTGGGTGGTGGGGCCCACACGAACCCCACCCCTTCATATCCTCTAACCCCCCCCCCAACTCTCAATTAATGCTGTGAACTTAAGTTATAACATATGACATTAATGTAGTGAGTTTAATGTGAGTTTTTGAAATTCAAACTCTTGAATTTCAAAGGTTTATGTTGTGTTAATAAATTAAGTGTGGGCTTAATTTATTTTTTGCTTAGTTTCTTTATTTCTTGAGAGGTTTGGGATAATCGTTGAGAGACTTGAATATCTTCTTTGTCTTCGACGAAGAACGTGAAGAACGGTTCTTCTCCGACGAAGAACATCGACCCCACGACCTAGAAGACTCGGCGTCCCGGATTATTCCGTCTTCATATTCCTCCACGACAAGGGAGAAGTCGCCGACCGTGGTGATCATTTCCAAAGACAATGTACCTCCCTTCTTCATCATATCAACGAGTGAGGAGACGTCGTTTCCTCCTCGGATGCACCCCGAAGTCCACGGAATCTACGTCCGACGCCGCGACGCCATTCTCCGCGATACCCGACGTGCGACGTCAAATATCAAGGTAGGGGTTCAATTATTTTTTTTAAGTTGGTGATTCTTTCCTTCGAATATGAAAGGTAAATCTGACAGCCATGTTCCAATTTTTATTTAAATTAAAAATTGTAAAGGTTAAACGTTTTACGTTTCGGCCAACTGCTATCGATATAACGGTAGGGGATCGGTCCGCACAAACACGGCCGATACCCCTCCCCCCTTTGCTATTCTTCGTTTTGATTAGCGAAGACAGTAATGCATCGTTTCACCGCGCTTGAACGAAAGGAGACGTGAACGATGCGGGCCATGACGAAGAAACATGACGCTGTCGCGCTGCGTCAAGGGTACGAACGAGGCCGCGGCCGGAGTCGGGCCGCGGCGGAAGGACGCGGCGTCGTCACGTCATGCCGGACGAATTTGCAGCCATCCTGGATGTAGCGGTCGGAAAAACTACCCACCGGAGAATTCGAAGAAGGCGGCCGGAACTCCGGCCGCCGGCGCCGGAAGACGCGGGACCGTGGGGTCCCGCGGCGAGAAACCAGTCGGCCCCGCAATAGCCGCCCGTTACTGGCAAAAATCCGGGGGTTACACCCCCCGGTGTTACAAGGTGCGGTCCCCTTAATGGGGGCCGCCGTTTTCATAAAGGAGGGGCAACACCCCTCCCTTGGCGCATGTGCGGCGCAAAGGCCGCGCTGGCCGAGCCACCGCGCCGCTGCACCGCTGGCCGGGTCGGGACGTCGGGCCGGGTCGACCCAGTTTGGGTCGGCCCAGGGGGTACTAGGCCGGGCCGGGCCGAGCCCAGACCCCCCCCCCCCCCCCCGTACTCGGACTTTTCCATTCAAACGCTCATAACTTGAGCTACGGGCCTCTAAATGATGCGCCGTCAGTGGCGATGCGATCCTTGGATCGAGGCAGTCGTTTTGGTATATCGCACTCAAGGTTTCGGAGAACTTTGGGTTCGGCCGGGTTGGTTCATACACGAAACCAACCGGGCCCTCGGAGCGGAAACGATCATAACTTGAACTCCGAACATCTGATTGACGTGTCGTCTGTCTCGTTGAATTCCTCTAAGTGAGACAAATCTTTTGGCTTACTCCGCTAGAGGTTTGAATTCCATTGGAGTGCGGTCGGGTTGGTTCGCTTACGAAACCAACCGGGCCCCTGGAACGAAAAGGTCAATAACTCACAGACCGGGCGTCCGATTGACGCGCCGTCTATCCCGTTGAATTCCTCTTAATGAGACGGAACTTTTGGCATACTTCGCCTGAGTTTTGGATATAGTTGGATAGTGTCTGGGTTGGATTGTACCCGAAATCCAACCGGGCCCCTGGAACAGGAAAGCTGATATCTTTCAGACAGGACGTCCGTTTGACGAACCGTCAGCGGCGTTGATGATCACGTTGAGAAACGGTCCCTATGAGTATACCCTATGAGAGTTCAGGGTACAGTTGAGATACGGCCGGGATTGGTTCGCTCACAAAACCAACCGGGCCCCTGGGATGAAAAGGCTAGTAACTCACAGACCGGGCGTCCGATTGACGCGTCGTTTGTTGCGTTGAGACCCCTATGATGAGGCGGTACTTTGAGATACTTCTTCGTGGGACTTTGAGATACTTGGAGTATCAACCTGTAGCTCATAGAGCGGACCCTCCCAGAGACGAGCGTGCGGAGTACAGAGACCGTGTAGCCGACTGAGACCTGACGACTGCTTGACCGACTCGACTTGGAGTGAGTCGACTAGCCCAGTGGACGGAGCACTACTTTGTGAGGTGCAGACCCATGGAGGACGGAGCACTACCTGTGTGACAGTTCAGACCCGCGGTACTCGTCCGGAGAGTACCTCAGCAGGCTACTAGGGGGTGTGCACTACTGTGTTTGGGTGACATACCTCGGCGGGAAGCACTACTGTGTCTGGGTGGCTGACCCACAGTACTCGACAGGAGGAGTACCTCAGCAGTCTTAGGTTAGTGAGCAGTACCTCGGAGTCATGACAGGATCATTGTACACTCCAGAGATGGAGCTCTTCAGCAGTTACGGTTTTGATAATGAAAATCCTGGTTTGAGTTGAGTCTATGACCTTTGTGTTTCATCATAATTGAGATGGGTTACTTGATAACTTAGGTATATGTATGAGCATATACCTGGGTAGTGGTTATCTGTTGATTTCACAATCCTTGTGTTTCCTCAGGATTGAGATGGGTTACTTGATAACTTAGGTATATGTATGGGCATATACCTAAGTAGAGGTTATCTGTTGAGATCTTCTTTGTGGTTATCCTTGTTGGTTTTGGTGAGACCTTGAGGGTCTCGGGGTCCCTACTGAGTATCGTTATACTCACCCATGCACGGGCTATGCCCACACCTCGTTGTGTTGGTTGCAGATGACGGGCAGTACTGACGGAGGCAGAGTGTTCGAGGACTGGACGGTACCCGGAGGTGGACTACACGACGAGTCAGTACCCGGAGGTGGACTACACGACGAGACAACAATCGGAGGAGGTTGACGGGCGAGAGCGTTGAGGAGGCTATCTGTACCTACCCTTCAGGTAGGATCCGTGGTGGACGACCCGGAGCTGCGCCATCTGTACCTACCCTTCAGGTAGGATCCGAGGAGGATGACCCAGGAGCTTCTTCCTTTCTTCCAGCTGTTGTCTTTTTCTGTTTTACTTTGTTCAGTTGTAGTTTTACTTTCATTTGGGTTTTTATTCTGGCCCACTTACTTTTCAGCACTTCTCTTTGTACTTTGTGTTTTACTTCTGCTTGTACTCTGTAGTGTTTTGTTTACTTTTATAAAGGCAATGTCTTCCCAGTTATCGGGATTTATGCCTTTGGTGCTAGTCGCCAGCCCCTGGCCTATGGAAGGCGGGCTTGGGGTAGTCACGACACGGGCCCCGAGGACGGGTCGTGACACTTACCATGGGTCTATAGAGCCATGGGGTCACCCTGATGAACCCAATGGTCTGATCATACAGGTCTAGTGGCTTTGGAGGAGGCTTTGGCTAGATTCCAGGGGACTGGTTTGCGGAGGGACTATGGAGGACTGAACAGTAAGGCAGTGGAGAGATTGGAACTGGAGGGAAGAATACCTGAAAACACCACATTCCATGTACTATTATTTTATGCAGGATTGGGGAAGCTTTGCCTACCATAGTGGTATACAGGAAGAGGGGTCGTCCGCATACTGAAGTAGTACGTTGGATGGGGAAAGAACCATCGCGCATCACAGTGGTACACGGTCCTGAGTCCGGTCCATCACGCAGCTTTGGGTTACATCCACCTACTAATGCAGTATGTGGCACCGAGTAAAATATGTGTAGTGATAAACTACGTGGAACACCATATTGAAGGAGTTTCTTGGGGAAAATATTCCGTGATAGGTTCATCTGCGAGAAATATGTGGTTCGTGATTTCACCAATTAGGTTCACGGTTATCTTATTATTATTATGTTCCTTCATTTTATGGTTTGTGACTGGTTGTACTTACGAAAAAGATGGTTTTCAATTTGGTCTTCACCGATGATTCAAGACAGAAGTCGAAATCTTCTCCGAATTCTTTCTTCCAACCTTTGGGGTCCCCTTTGAGCTTTCTACATCCGTCCTATCTCAATTCCTTATCTTCTCCTTTTATAGAGAATTGAGAAAATTGTATCTATGGGTATGTGACACCATTTACTGAATCCCATGAAGAGATATCTTAACTCATGGAAGACTCGGTCATTTGGGGTTTGCAGGGGCTGTGGTTTGCGATCATGGTTTGTGGAACCCCTCCAGTTTTCTTCATCCGCAAACTACTGTGTTTGTAAGATGCTATACAGACGACCTTCACATGCTTGATTCCTTCAGGGATTCATTTCGTGGTCCACTGAGTTTTCTAGCCGTATCTCCACAAGCCAGAACCTCATGGGTCATTCCACGTACTGGTTGTTTGTGGTTCATTCATTCTGTGAACCCTTCCCGGTGATGGTATGAAAGTCACTTAAAATTCCTTGAAAACATTAATTCCTTCATGTTTTTTTCTGAAGTTTGTAACTCAATTTAAGTTCATTAACTTCAATAGAATTGTAGTAATTCTTTATTCCTTCTACAAAGTTATTGTGGGAGTATTTTCTTCCCTTTGGAGAAATTTTCAGAACCCTAAATGATCTAATGAAAAAGGTGGGAAAAAAAACCAACCACCTATATGTCAAAAATGTGCGAAGAAACATCATGGGAATTGCCTCAATGGGATTAGGAAATGATTAAAATGTGGTAGAGAAGGCCAAAAATATCAAGAGTATTGAAAATACATGAGAAGGTAGGATAATGTGGTGGAGGAATAGATAGCACCACCCATGGTACAATGCTACAATTGTAGGGAGAAAGGTCACTATACAAGCAAGTTCACTAAACCTAAAGCCCTATAGGGTAATCAATGTCAGCATCCACCTAATACAAAGAACAAGGGAAGGATTATGAAATCATTGATGCATAATTTGAGCAAGAAAATGAATTCATACAATGTACACTTCCTATTCACTCAAGAATGAAAAAAGTATTAGTTGATTCTGGTTCAACGCATTCCTTTATATCTTGAAAGTTTTCAGTGACTATTGAATCGTATCCTTGAATCCTTGAAGTAGAGATATCTGTAAAAACACCAAGTAGTGAAATCATTGCAACCCAAGTGTTGGTATATTCTCATGTTGGAATATGTGGGAAGATTCTCCTAGAAAATATCAAGCTACTTCCCTTAGTGTAATTTGATGTTATAATGGGAATGGATTGGTTCTCATTATATAGAGCACATATCAACTGTCAAGAAAAGGAAATATCTTTTCATATCCTGAACCATCCCATTATCCTATAAAAATTCAAGGAATATCATGAATATCCTTTGAAAAATCCTTCAACAATGTAGGTGTTGGTTCCCTATGAAGAGACATACCTCGGTCAAATGGTTGAGTTAAAGGAAAGTGTCAACCTAACAGAAATTCCCATCATTAGGGAATACAATAATGTATTTACCAAAGAGTACCCTATAATTCCCCCTAATTGTGAGGTAGATTTCTCTATATAACTCATACCTGGAGCTACTCCCATCTCAAAGTTTCCCTATAGGATGGATCCTGTCAAAATGGAGGAGTTAAAGAAGTAGCTACAATATCTTTTGGACAAAGGGTTTATACACCCTAGTGCATCACCTTGGGGCACACCAATGCTCTTTATAATGAAGAAGGATGGATAAATGAGGCTATGTATCGATTATTAGAAACTCAAAAACATCACCATAAAGAACAAGTATCCTCTCCCAAGGATTGATGACTTGTTCGATCAGCTACAAGGAGCTCAGTACTTCTCAAAAGTGGATCTTCATTCTAGATATGATCAGATAAAGGTGGATAAGGAAGAAATTTGGAAGACTGCCTTCCATACAAGGTATAAGAACTATGAGTTTCTGGTGATTCCCTTCATAAAAACTAATTCCCTTTAAATCTTCATGGATTTGATGAATATAGTCTTTAAACATTACCTTAACAAATTTTTGGTATTGTTTATCAATGTTATTCTCATCCACTCCAAGAGAAAGGAGGAACATGAAGAACATATAATACATGTGTTGGTGACATTGAGAAAGGAGAAGTTGTATGAAATGTTCATAAAGTGTGAATTTGGATGAAACATGACACATTATTGGGACATGTGATCACAAGTTAGGGAATTTATGTAGACCCTTAAAAAACAAAGGCAATTGAGGAATGACCCAAACCCTCTAGTGTCACAAAAATCCATAGTTTTCTTGGATTAGAGGGTTACAAACATAGTTTTGTTAAATATTTCTCATGATTTTAAAGCACTATAACTAAGTTTACAAGGAAATTGGTAAGTTATATCAGGATGGATGAATGTGAGGGAAGCTTTATGGAGTTAAAGAGAAGGTTGATCACTACACCTGTACTCAAATTACCGAAGAGTGGAGAATGTTTTGTGTTATTTAGTTATGCCTAAAAGAAATTATTGGGTTGTTTTCTCATGAAAAATGATAATGTGATAGCCTACACCTCATGATAGTTGATGATCCATGAGCTAAACTACCCGACACATGATCTAGAGGTAGAAGTTTTTATTTTTGCCTTAAAAATCTGGCGACACTACCTATATAGTGAGAAGTGCGACATATACACTGATCAAAAGGGTCTAAAGTATATATTCACACAAAAGGATCTCAACATGCATCAAAGGAGATGGTTAGATTTAATCAAAGATTACGATTTCTTTATTCACTATCATCCTAGAAAGGTGAATATGGTAGCTGATGCTATAAGAAGAAAAGAACCTGCTACTCTATCAATTTTGAGATTGAGAAAGACCTTATATTCATGGATATTCAAAGGATAGATTTGGAAATCATAATGGTGGGGAATTCATCCTACCTTGACCAAATGATTTCCTAACCATCTATCCAAGATAATATTAAGGAAGTAAAAAAGGGATGATTTGAAGCTACAAAAGAGGGTGAATGTAATAAATGAAGGGAAGATTCCAGAGTTCCATATCAATGATGATGTTATGATTCAGTTTTGACTGCATCTTTTTGTGATTCATAACCTTGGATAAAGAAGGAGATATTTATTAATGCACATATCTCACCATTCACTATCCATCATGGTATCATGAAGATGTACCGTGATCTTTGAGAAAACTTTTGGTGGGACAGCCTGAAAAAGGAGATTTCTGAATATATCTCAAGGTGATTGATATGTTCTCAAGTTAAAGTAGAGGGAAAAAAGTACAAAGGGATGATGCAACCATTTCATATAACCTTGTGGAAATTGGAGAATTTCACTATAGACTTTTTCACAGGTCTCCCAAAGACATCCAAGGGAAATAAAGTGATATGGTTTGTGGTTGACTGACTTACCAAGACTGCCCACTTTATCACTATTTGGAAAGATATCTCACTTTAAAAATATGTGAAGATATATGTGAAGGAATTGGTGAGACTGTATGGGGTTCCACTCTCGATTGTCTCTGATCATGATCCATAGTTCACATCTAAATTCTGGATGAGTCTCCAACATTCTTTAAGTACTAAATTAAATTTCAGCATGACCTATCACCCCCAAACTGATGGCTTATCTAAAAGGACTATTCAAATAGTCGAAGATATGATAATATCCTACTATTTATAATTCAAAGGTGATTGGTATCCAGATATCCCATTGGTTGAGTTCTCATACAACAATAGCTTCCACTCAAGTATTCAGATGGATCCATATGAAGATCTGTATGGAAAGCGATGTAGAACTCCAACCTTTTGGATTAATGTCAGAGAAGGAAAGCTAGTTAGACTTGATCTTATGAATGAAATGAAAGATAAGGTTCAATTCATCCTAAACAATATCAACTCTTCTTAGATTCAGAAAAAGAGTTATGCTGACAACCATCGAAAGGACTTGGAGTTCAACATTGGAGATAAATTCTTCCTTCAAATATCTCCATAGAAGAGAGTTAGGCAGTATGGAAATAAATAGAAGCCAATCCCAAGGTACATTGGCCCCTTTGAGATCCTTGACCACATATAAGATGTGGCCTATCAACTTTCACTTTAACTAAATATGGATCAAGTTCATGATGTGTTTCATGTATCACTCATGAGGAATTTCAGACCAGATGCCTCACATGTACCAAACTCAGAGGTGGTATAACTGGAAGATTATCTCTCTTATGAGGAGAAACCAGTAAAGATTCTGGATCGGAGATATAAGGTTATATGAAATGGGACAATCCACCTTGTTAAAGTGTTTTAGAGGAACCATAAGTATGAAAAAAAAAACATTGGAACCATAGGATGCGATGATGGAGAAGTACCCTCACCTATTTATGTAAAACAAAATTTCGAGGGGGAAAGAATGTATCAATCCAAACGTTTATCAATGCAATTTCTCCATTATTATAGTAATATCATAATAATATAAAATTACATTAGGAAAAACAATGCCACATCATTATTAAATGAACTACTATGTAACGTAGAAAGATGTTCGGAGTCGTATTGGACAAAATTATTTTTTTGTGAATAGTAACAAACCTTTATGAATAGTAACATAACCTTATGAATAGAAATATGACCCGTATGAATATTAAATCATCTAAAAGAACAGTAAACTCACCCATGAATGTATAAATAAAATTAAGGCATCTTATAAGTGACAATATGACCATAATAAAAGTATTCAAATTTTTTTAAGTAATAAATAAATAATAATTATTAATTAATTAATTTAAAAGAAAATTTATTTTCATAATTTATTTTCATAAATTATCAATTTAAATCTTTTGGTTTTAAGATAATTTTTGAAATCATTATTAAATCAGTTTTAGTTTTAAAATCTGTATTTTTCAAATAAATTATTATTTTAATTAAAAATTAAAATTTTAATATTTAGGGAATTATGTTTGAAAAATATAGTTCATTTTTTTGATTCTACATGTCGAAAAATAGTTAGGGAGAATTTTTTGGATTTTTCCGAAATACTTTAATTTTTGGTAAATAGTGAAATTCGATAATTTACAAAATATGCTAAATAAATGAATTTCTGAATCATGCATGAGTCATGGCTGATATAAATGGCCACTAGTTTGAACTCACAAGTACTTATTACTATTTTTAGTTACAAAAATCATCACTATTTCTTGTATTGTGGAGAAATAATAAATTAATAAATACAATATTGAGAAAACTCTCCTCCCCTCCTCTATAATTACCACCCCTTGAACCCTCAATTATTCACACCCCTAAAGATTCCAAATGTAACTAAAATATGCCCAAATATCCCACCAAGATCCTTTTCCAAGTCCAAAAGACCTTGGTGGCCTAAAAAGTCTAAATCCTCTCCTCTAAAGTTTACCTCAAAAGAGATAAACTCAAGAGGTAAATTCTTCTTTCCGATTATTTTATTTTCACTCAAGTTCATTTATTTTTATTTTTCCTTTACTCACCTAATTTCACCCAAATGGTATGATAACTAAAATAACGTACATGTACTATAATTATATTTTTCTAACTGTATAGTTCATCATAATCTCACCTTCCCTCTCCTTTTATAATATAAATGAAAACACCGTCCGAGATGTGTTAATTTATCACATTCAAGGATGACGGGTTTTCAATTTTCATTACCATCTTAGAGACTGGTCATTAAACCATTTAAATGGTTGAACCAGATCATAATATATTTATTTTATCTTATTTGATTTTATGTAATCCTTATAAACTAATGATATAAAATGATAGTACAAAACAAGTTCATTGTGAGCAAAGCAACCAAATTAATCCAAGGGTTTATCATTAAAATTTTATCTAATGATTTGTCCTCATGGTATAAAAAAATTCATTACAATATCATTTATTTATTTGGAATACCACTAATAATATATATTAATAATTGTGTATGTTTAACCACTTTTGATATGAACATCCATTCATGAATACAAGTGAACTGTTCCTAAAGCTAAGAAAATTAACACTCCTGAACAATGAATTTAATCTCTATAACTCATCCAAAGGTCTATAAAAGAACTTAATAAAACCATGATGAATAAAATTAATTTATTAAATAATATTTAATTTTTAATTAAGGAATATAATTTCATTATATATTTATTAAAAGTGAAGAAAGCATTCATACACAAGGTAAGGGGAAATTCTCGAACCCAACTCTCTTTCTTTGGGTTTTACCTCTTCAACCCATTTTCTGTATGGATATGACTTAAAAATAATTTATTCATCATTATATTAACTTTTATGTGATATAAATGTTCTCTGATTTATTTTATAAAAAATATATTTTTTTCCAAAAGAACTCTTCTTTCAAATAAACACACCCTTTTTACTTCTCGAAGATTGTTTCACTCTTCACTCAAGGTTAATGGTTATATGTAAAGAATGATATTCCATCTTTATTTTGGGAAAAAATGTTTATGAATGTATGATTTATGATTTGAAAACAATTTCTTTAAATGATTTATTTTAGGTTCAAGTTTTACATATTTTCTATGTGGCATGCATGATAATGTAAATGTTATGATGTGACCAGTGCACTCAAAATTATATAACGCAATATAAATGTTCAATTGTAATTAGTGTGCCCAGAATTATATAGTGCTTCAATTAATTGGGTAAAGTGTTGAATCTCATTATTTAAAGTGAAATGATGCGTGAACATGATGTTAGATTTTTTCACAACTATGTGTGGCGGTTAACCACTAAGACATGATGTTTCATTTTTATGCATTGCCACATTCCATGCTATTATATAAATGATGTTATGATTATGCTCACCCCATGTTACATTGTTTCATGTTCTTATCTTTCACCTTATTGGGTCTTAGCTCACCCCCTTTTTATGTATATCCTCAGTTGACTACATGTACTAAATTGTACAAAAGTTTTGATAAGAAGATAGAGAAGAAGGAACTAAATAAATTTTTATGCTTTATGTTGTAAATTCTATGTATGGTCCTAGTTTTCAAAAGAAACTAAACATTTGGATCCTCATTGTGTAATTTTTTTATGTTTTTTATCATTAAAATTATGTAAAAGTAATGTAATAAAATTAGGGTCTCTATATGATACCTCCATCCAATATCAATGTTGGACTCTCCTAGAATTTCTCTCATAAATTGACAATAGTGTAGATCGTCTTGATCTTATTCTAGAGGATGAGAAAGGTAGAACTATTAGTTGAGAAAAATGAGTATCATGAAAAAATGGGATGTTATTAGAAGTGTAAGTTAAGTGTTTATGGATCCATATGGAGCATTAGTGACGGTAGCTTAGGGGTCTGTTGTGCCTCCTTCCTCAGGCGGGGTAGGGATTCCCCAAAAGACACTATAAGAGAAGTTAAAGAACTCCCACACTAGGATTAGCCAGTTGGAAGATGCCTTAGAAAGTAAGCTAGATATATTGTCCAATCGCCTGATGATTCCACCTTCCTCACAATTTTGGTGGCATAAGTAATTTTGTGGCTTTCCTCAATGAAGGAGCAGCTATGAAGGAGGATTACCCAGGAGAGGATTATGTTTCTTGTGGTCAATTTTTCAATAATCACAAATTGAAAGAGATTAAAAAAGAAAATTTCATACATGGGGGACACGGATGCCTTTGTTTGGTAAAGGGAGGGTGATACTACCACTACCTGGGTGAAAGTGATGTTTAGCATTGGGCCCGAAGACACGTCATCTACAAAAAATCCTTCCCATTAAGGGTTGGATATTAGTATAGATACATGAGAAAAAATTGACTAGGAGGTTTGAGGATCCAAATTTGAGAGGTAAATATCTCTATAGAGTAAGAGGAAACTCATGGGGATGATGACGTGATTGATCTACTATTCAATGAGGTAAGTTTAGGATCATTATCTCAACCACATATTTAAGATTTAATTTACATTAGAACCTATACCCCACAATCTTGACTCATACAGTAATTAGTCAAGGAGATCCAAGGGTCCTCTAATGAAAGTGATGAAAGAACCTAAAAGGGTTCCAAGGATCCCACCCTAAATTTTATTCCCAAGACCCCAATGGGAGAGGCTTATTTAGAGGATACTAGAAGGGATGTTTCAGACTCTATATTCCTCCCAGTCATCTTTGAGGGGCCTCACCCTGGAATTCTGGTGGCGGCTCCTTCTATTGATGTGGAAGGTCTCTAAGGGAAGATTATCATTAGGATCACCATTCCTCCTCTATCTAAGAATCCAAATCTCATTTATCATGATTCTATAAAATTAATTGATATCTACCTAAATCCTCTATAGTAATATGTTTGATTTTAATTATTTATATTTTATATATGTAGTGAAAATGGGTCTGGTGGTGGTTGTTTAGGTGACAACTGATGATAAAGGGTCTCCATTAGTGGATTTCCCTTTCAATTCCCTAAACGTGGATGTATCTTAGAACATTTCCTCTTGTAAGTCATATATGTTTACACAAGTAATATTTATCATGTTTTAGGATATAGGTTCAACTAACCATATACCTTTCTTTAAAAATAGTTTTTGAGACAATGTACTCTAACCAAATGGGAACTGACGATGGATTTGTGATGCTCACACCAGTAGTTGAGCCAGCCCTTGGGGAGACAGTTGATCATGGTGAGATGATTCTAATCCCAGAAAAGACACCAGTCATAGATGAATATGTGTTTTCAAGGTAGGTGGAGATCAAGGATGATAGAGATTTTACCACTGGTGAAGAGTCAGAAAAATATCGACCTCCTCTTAATGTTGGGACCAACCCATATGAGAGGATCCCAGAGGATGAAACTGTTACTACAATTCTCACAGATTTCCCTGAGCATGATTCTGGACCATCTGAGTCCTAGAAGACTCCAAGTCCAATGTCACCCAAGAGAATAACATTTTTCAACATAGGGTGTGGATAAGTGTGTAGAATTTCATCACCCACACCTTGGATATAGACCTAATGGTCCGAATGTGTTATCTATCCCACTGATTTCTAAACCTAGAGACCAAATGGGTGGATTCTCATTCTCTCTATGTATAGTCCCATGAATATGTCACCAAGTGTTTTCATGTGTAACATTTGGAATTTTATAATGCCTGGTATAAAGATAAGTGAGACGGTTCCAAGGTTCTCCAGGAAGATGAACAAGAACATTCTTGATTAGAGGACCATACACAAAATCATGGAGTTATCTCTGATTAAAAAGTAGAGATAATTAGAAAACTAAGGGTATATTTAGTATCAATTGAGGTTAAGGAAATGGGGAAGCATCTCTGAAAGATGATTTTCAAATTTAGTAGGTCCGGGTGTGGATCTAAGTCGATGCGGTCCACCCTATAGCCGAGGAGGAAGCAACAAAGATTGATGGGAAGTAGTAGACTGTGGAGGATACTAGATAAAGTATAGCTAAGATATAGTTCTTGATCACTAAGGTTGAGACTTATGGAGAACTTCCTTTTCTTATGCTATAATAAAGGAGGGTATCCAATATGTGGATGACCCTTCTCACTACCACCAATTTTTTAGGAAAGAAAAGTGTTATTTATTTTTATTTTTCTATTAATCTCAGTCAGATTAGAAATAACATCGACTATAAGTATCTAAACCCATGTGAGTCATGTTTTGTGTGATAAAAAAGAATAAAATAAAATATTATTCATTTATATGAGTGTTCTAGCTGGGGAATGAAGGGTAGATATTGAAATAACTAATTGACCACTAGGAGAAACCTAACTAGGAATGTTTTGGTTGGAGAGTAGGACTCTATATAAAAAACTTTATTTCCCAATATGAATGATTTCATGAATGGGGTAACACTGGGGGTGTTGAATTATACCTAAATATTGGTGAAGGATAGAGGATGTTAATCGATATGTCCAGTACTTGGAACACCAGGAGGACCAATAGGATGACAGGGGATGACTGTTGTCCATGTTTAAAAAGAAAATTACACTATTATAATACCAAGAATGGGGAGATGAAAAATAGAGTTGTTCTCATTTAATACTTTGTATGAGAAATTTTCACTTTATGATTCATTTCCATGCTCAAAAGAGTAGTAATAATGTACCTTATCTAACTGTGACATAAAATATGTGTTGGCCTTCTGATTTGTAGATTCAGCTTCTAATTATGATGATGTTCATTATATAGAATCTTCATAAGCACTCCAAGTTTCCTTCATATATTTATTATATTTCTTATATTTAGTTTTATGTAATTATTTATTTTCTATATTCCTATCATATTTATTTTTTGGAAAGTCTGGCTTGATGTGTCCCAACTTTTTGCACTCATAGAATCTTAACTTTTTAGATTTATAACCATTCTTTCTGTGTTTGTTGAAGGATATTCTGAAACCATTCCTATTATCATATAACTTTTTGAAATTTTGAGCAAATTGAGGGATATCATAATTTGATTCATATTTCTTTGATAAATTCTTATTCTTCATATGCTTTAGATATTTGTATATTTTTTCTCTGTCTATCATCTTTAGATGTAGAAACCTTCAAAGTATTATTTTCCTTCTTGATCATTTTATGATCTTCAATTTTAGTTTAAATTTCAACTTCATACATCATGACATTCCCAATAATATCTTTTATCTTGAAATTTTTGACTTATGTAGATTGTTTGATAGCAGATAAGATTCCACTCCAATTAGGTTTTAATACTCTAAGAACTTTTAATGTCTGTTTAGGCTCAGTTATAGGTGTTCCTAAAGTAGTAATGTTGTTCACAATCTCTATGATTCTTGAATTAGATGTGTAAAACTCTCTCCTTAAACCATTTTGAATGTATCAAACATAATCTTGGTGGTATCGTATCTAATAGATTTCACGTTGTTAGTTCCTTCATATGAAACTACTATACTGGTCCATTTCATGTGCTATCTAACATTGAGAAATCCTGTTAAAGATGCCTTATCCTCCCCTCATAGGGTTTTTAGTGTTGACGGCGCCCCTAGTCTATCCTCTCCCCTCTCTTTCTCTTTTCTTCTTCCCTATTGACTGATGTGTCTTGCTGGTGTGGTCATCATGCATTGCTCATTTCCCCTCTTTCAGTCTTTCCCTACACATCGGACCCCTATTTTGGGTCTGTGTGTGCGAGTTCTGAAGACGGCTTAGGTCAGCGCAGTTGACGGTGACTGGTGCCTTTCTTCTCCTCTACCCTTGACGGCCTACCCATTGAATTTGACTCCACTTTGGTTGGGTTTGATTCGGGATCTGGGCTATCTTGGGATGGTACTAGAGGAGGGTTGGTATCCGTCTCAAATCAGTTTCTTTCCTATTTTTGGCTCATTCTCTTTTTTGTGGAAGTGGTTTTAGGTATGGTTTGGTGTTTTTTTTGCTTCATCTATGTTTCCCTATTAGTGGTTCTCTGTTTTGATATAATGATGCAGTTTCTGGATTGGTCCCCTACTAAGGCCTCCATTTGCTTATCCTTTCTCTAACGCCTTGGTCTTGCGTGATGTTCCATGTCGTCCTGGTGTGCGGGTCTTCACAGAGGTTATGGGAGGTGCAGATCGAGTGGTAGTGGGTCTACGAGAGGGTGACTGGCCCACCATCGAAGGTTATTATGGTTGTATTGTTGTGTTTTGATGGTATTTTGGTAGTGATGGTTGAATTATTCAGTGGAATGTATAAGATAGCGGTGGTGATTGGTGGTGGATGTCCTGGTTCTGTGCCCCGGTTCCCAGCTCTGGCGATGATGGTCGACGACAACGAAGGTTCTTCGGTAAGGGTTATGACGATGATGTTTTTTGTGGTTGGCATCATCGAGATGATGAAAAATAGTGATGATAACAACATCAATGATTTTGATGGGCTGAAAACGGTGATGGTTGGTTGGAAATGTGATGATGGTTCATCTCAGATAGGGAAGAGTAGCAAATGAGATGGGTGTGTGTCTCGAGGTAGATGCGTGAATCATGGGTGATGATGACTTTTGATTTGAAATTTGAATTTTTTGGGTTTTTTTGAAGGATTTAGTCATGTTAATTTGTCTGCAGTAAAGTTGGTTTGTGAATTTTGAATTCAGTATATTTTTTATTGTTCGTCTAAGTAGGGTTTGTGTTAATGGTTTGTGGAGGTTTTTGTATGGTTATCACTTACCCAAAAGTGACTTCTTATATAATAAAAAATGTATTATGGATAAATCCTATTAAAAATTTTGGGTCCTAACCCATAGATGATAACATTAATATCTTTGTATTTCAGGTTATAATTTGATTTACCTTCAACATCCCAAGTTTTAGGTTTTGACTTAGGAACTTCATAGGGTTTGACATCTTTGAGATAGACTTTCATACCAATATTTTTCAGATAAGTGATCATATGAGCTTTCTAGAAACCATATTTATCACCATTGAAGTGTGGAGATCTAACCATTGATATAACTTCTTGGTTAACAACCATTGAATCCATTTTAAGATGGATATTTGGAATTCAACCTTTGATAGTTTTTTCATCAAGATTCACTTGCTTGGATACCAATTTTTGTCTTAGATAATGACTAAATAAATAAATCAATAGGGTGGTGAATTGAGTTCTTAATATTTTCTTGAATATTAGACCTCCCTCTTCATAGTATTCAAGTTCAATTATTTCCTTAATAATATATGTATAATAAATATGAAAACATGTAGAAAAGAAATTGAACATTGAGATTTATAGTGGTTCAGGGAACATAAATCCCCTATTCCACTCCAACAACACTCTTCTCTATGAGTTTGGTGATTTTCAATATAACATCCATTTTACTGGGGGATCCCAGTTGAGTACAAGCATTTATTACTTAATAAAAAGGTCCAAGTGATTTCAATCAGGATCTCACTTTATAATAAATATCCATGGTATTAATCATACTCTAACACTAAGTGAAAACATGATAAAATAAATAGAAACTTTTATAGGAATGTTTTTAATACACATTTTAAAGAAACAACTGACAGTAGATGAAGATTCGTCCTGAGATAATGATATACTTAAAAGTAGCTTGGGATGATATTTAGTGAAACTAATATAACTAATAAGCACAACATGAATGATTTTTTTCTCAACTATTTATAGGTCTCTAATATTTTTTTATGATGTTCAACAAGAAATCATTTATCGTACATCCTCTACTTGTTGTAGTGGTTAAATAGTCTTTTTATATGTTGTTTAAACTTGAGCATAAGATAACTCTAATGGTCGAGTAAGGATTTTATAGTGATCTTGATGAGATAGGATATTAATGATATACATCTAAACTTTCGAAATATAGGAATTTATTTTGTATTAGTGATGATAGATATCTTCTCGTTCTTCAATTCATCATATTTTGGAAAGTCTTGTACAAACCAATATTTCCTTATATAGATAATCTCCTTATGATGTTCTCTAAATACATGAAGTGACTTATTGAGATATATAAAAAGTAATCATGACATTCTGTAATACTGGATCTTCATAATATATTGACTGAAATCACTTCTCACCATAAGATAACTTTTGTAAGATAAAGTGGCTCATCCTCATAAGATAAACTAACTTCAATGTAGTGTAAGATAATTCTTCAGCATAAAATATAATGTGTTACTATGATATAACATTTTAATTCATAAATTTCTTATATATATGAATATTATTCTCAAAAGATAAATTCCTTTTATAATCTCATTCTAACTATAGCATTTTTCTTTAATAACTTAGTTGAACTTCATAAGATAAACTCTTATTCAGTACTTTTTTATTCTGAGAAACTGAATATATTATTCAATTATCATAAGATAAAATTCTTTCATATCATAAAATAAATACTTGGACACATAGTGTAAGATATATATAATCTGAAACACTTTAGTATAAACTTTTCATAATAAAATTAGGGATTTTGTGAGTCATCAAAACACATAACACAAAGATATTTTGGAACAACGTATTATTTCTGACAATATATTCATCTACTTATATCATAGAGAAAAATTTCAGTGGAGAATTTAAATTTAAGGTGGATATAATGTAACTCCCCAATAGTTTTATAAAATATTTCTCTTTAAGTAATTTTATTTCTTTGATAGATTTTGTTACACGTAGTAGTGAGTTTAGACAAACTGCGTAATATTATTAAAATATTATGTGTCTGTTATCACCTAATTTTAAGATTGGATGGTATGAATAGTAATAACTAAATCATGAAAAATATACAGTATACACATTTATAAAATGGATATATTGGTTATCAAATTATTATAATATAAAAAGAAAAAATATGTGAAAATAAAAGTGATTTTTTTCTGAAAATTATTTTTATGCATGCAATGTATTTTTATATTATTAAATTAAATTAATCACTATTAGTGAATTATTTTAATGAAATGTATATATTATTTAATTAATAAAATGTTTTAAATATTCAAAAAAAATCTAGGCATAGGATAATAATAATTCCAGTTTTATGTTTAAAAATGTATTTTTTTAAATGGTATTTGTCGCATTTTGCACAGTTACATTAAAATTAATTTATTATAATTATAGTTATTGGATTATATAAAATTAATTACATATTTAGACTTAATATTTTTAAATTTGGTAAATATGAAACTTTTATTTTTTGTCAATATGAATATTAGCTATCGCAAAATTTATCACCTTGGTAAAGGGTAAATTGGATTAATATTGATTAAAAATAAGTGATAAATCCAAAACAATTAACCTAATTATTATTTTATGAATTTAATTCAAACCTTATAACCTTATGCTATAAATTTTTTAGTATAATGGACACTTTTCAATGAAAATGGTTTATATATTATTAAAATAAAAGAAAGTTATAAAATTTCACTCTCTTAGTTTTAAATATATTTTATGTGTTCACATAGGGGAAAAACTAGTTATGAATGAATATTAATAGTAATTTTGTGAATAATGAAAATATATTCATGATTTTAATTTATTTATAATTTTAAAAAATAATATATTTACCTTAAATGCTTGAACAACTACAAAACAATATTTATTCAATTAATGGGAAAACAAAATAAATGATTTTGAAAATATTAAAAGTTATATAATTTGTGTAATTTATAGTTTTAAAAGAATTTTATATGTGGATATGAAATATTAGTGTTGTTTTAAAATATTATATTTAAATTAAAACTTTTAATTTATGTATTTTAAGTCAAATTAAATGAATAGTATCAAAATTGACAATAATAATATTTTATCAAAATAATGTTCTGTTAAATTATTTAGAAATCATAAAAATCTTTAAATAAGAAATTTCAGAAATTATATGGTCTATATTGTCAAAAATTATCCATTTAAAGTCCAATTTTTATCTTATAATTAAAAATTTCAACCCTTTAGTATTTAAGAAGTTGTTACATGGTTAAAATTAAATTTAGCTAACTAAGGGTTAATCAAAATGATAAGGTTTAAAATGATACAAAAACTTGTTTAAATTTTATTGTTTTATGGGATTAAAACCTTTTCCAACCTTATATTTTAATAAATTTCAATTTGGATTCATTTTTATTGATAATGAATTTATTATAATTTAACCTTTTTAAAATTCCAAAAGTGCCCCTAACCTCAATTATAAAAGGGCACCTCCTCCATCACTTGTTTATATAATTTTAAGCCTTATACCTCGACCAAAATATAAAAAATTTATATTATAAACTTCATTATTCATATTCTATAGGTTATGGTCTTATCAAAAGACCAACCCTATATCCCTTTAGAGGATATCTAAAGGAGTCATTTCAAAGAAGAGGTAATCGCCTTAAGCGATCAGTTTCTTTTCAACTCTTCTTTACCTCCTCTAAATATATGGTATTCAACATAAAATAATAAATTAATTATCCTAAATATTATTAAATATTATTATTATTTTTAAAATACCATTATACACCCTATTTCCTACCAAATGAGAAGTGAGAATATCGCTCGTGCGTACATATGACTTACTGTCTCCACGTAGCGATACAATTAATTTTTCATCACCATATATTATGGATTGGTATTATGATAGATTTAATATTTAGATATAATATTTATTAAATAATTATACTTATGAATTTATAATATCACATATACCAAATTACAATCCAATCCTTTGTGAAATGATAACATCGTTCTTGTGTATGTGTGGACTACCACCTCCATGAAGAGGTGTGACTATTTTTTCATTTATATTTTACCTGGATGGTAATGATGGAATATTTATGAATATAAATTATATATATGATTTAATAATGATCCTATAAAGGTTAATTAACATTCACCATTCTTTCTTTCTATCTATCTAGAAATGAAAACGGTGTTCATGCGTACGTACTCCCTATCGTCTCTACGAATAGTGTAATACATTTTTCGATCTCTAAATTTTATAGATAAATATAAATATGTATATAATGAATATATATAATATTTCTATAATTATTAATATTTTTTAAATGATATAACCATGGTCAAAATACAAGGACCGTAACTACTTAATTAAAACATATATGACAAAGGAAGAAAATATCACCAGGAACAGTAATTTTAATAAAGAAGTGTTAAAAAATGGGTGATAAAATGTTATAAGTATATCATATATGGTTTGATATATATGATTAGGTTTTTGTAGAATGTTAATAATAAATCTATATTTTTTATACATAAGATTACAATGTGTATGATGGAATTTGTACTAAGGTAAGGGATTTTCATCCCGCTTTTATTTCTATTGGAAACATGCCTTATACACCACTTGTTTATTTTGTGTGGTGTATATACTACCCATGATTATAATTTATGATTATTTTTTAAAAAATTATTATAAATTCATATCCATAAAAGTTTCTTTATTTCATGTTATGATTCAAAATTTTCCAATGTGGTAAGGGATTTATATTTCAATCTCATTGTTTATTGGGATTATTTATGATTATGTTTTAAATTATGAAATATTATGATTTACCTATTAATAAACTCTTTTATTTTATTCTCATATAGTTATTTATTTAAAATACATGTTTTCCTTTAGTTTTCCTTACACTAATTTCTCAATAAATTGAAAATATGTTTTTAAGTAAAATAAATTTTATATCTCTATTCGTCCAAAAAACCTTTTTCTTATATATCTATGTTTTCTAAAAATATTTTAAAAAATGTTTTTACTGTTATCCTACAAAAATTAAATTCCTTTTTACCCAAGTTTGAATTTTTACAAAATGGTTTGAAAGGAATGTTTTTTTTCAAACGAGGTACTTTGTGACTTTTTTGAAAAAAGTATTAAAGGAATGTTTTTTTAACTAATATGACATGAATAGTTTTCCCCACCATCATAACTAATTTTTAATTTGAAGCTTAATCTATAAGTCTTCATGGTTATTTTCAAATAAATTTCTTTTCCTTTTATAATTATATAGTTTTTTTAAAATAAGTGATTTCAAAAGGAAAAATATATTTTCCTCAAGAATGTTTTAATTAATTTTTCATGGTATTTCTATTTATCAAGGAAAAAATACTTGATATCACTTATGATTTACTAGGGATATGATCCAAGTATATCATCCTTATTATTTCTATATATGGTTTATTTTTATGAAGAAAATATGTTTATAAAACCCATTTCTTTTCAATGAGTTATGCTATGATGAAATGTTTATGAAACCCAATTATTTTCATGTGTTTTAATATGATGAATGTTTTATGAACTTGTGTCACACATATGTATATTTTTAATTATTTGATGGGTGGGAAATATATATCCCTCTAATGAATTGGGTAAATATTGATATCTCATGAGATAAAAAGGATTGAAATGGGGATTCAACCCATTTTGGTAAGGGACTTTTTCTACTATGATAGTCTTGGAAGTGAACATGCACTAATATTATGGTTTTTAGAGTAAACTCATTCCACTATTATATCCTTGTGAAATATCCTTGACTTTTAAGGAAATATTTTCTATTCTTATGTGTATTCCAAAATTCCATGACTTATGTCATCGTTATGATCTCATGGTTCATGTTCTTTGATTCCCTTATGATTCGTGTCCTATGAACTACTAAGATTTATTCCATGACTTAAGATTATGATATTTGATATATAGGGTGTGGTTTTCAAATGTTAATACCATGTTATTATACCCTTATACTCTCTTTATTCTTATATGATCATTGATACCTCCCTTGTTTACCCTTACTGAGAATATGGGATCACATTTTTCATATGTTTCCTTTATCATGGTTATAGAGAAAGGTATTAAGTATGATATGTCTAATAAGGGTTCTAATTATGAATAAATGGGTGGTAGACAATGTAGATATATTTTTTCAATGTTATTCTCTCATGGATCATGTTCTTTGATTCCATTATGATTCATGTCCTACAAACTACCAAGATTTATACCATGATTTAAGATTATGATATTTGATATGTAGGGTATGTTATCAAATGTTAAGACCATGTTCTTGTACCCTTATTCTAATGTTATGGCTATATGACCATTGATATCTAAATTACTTACCCTTTCTAAGAATTTGATCTCACGCTTTTCTTATGTTTTCTTTCCCCAATTTATAAAGAAATTCATTAAGTATGATATGTATAAGAAGGGTTCTAGTATAAAGAAATAAGTGGGGGATAATGTATATATTTTATGAATGAGTTTTTTATTATTCTAATTTTTAAAAGATACTATACCTAAACGATTATAGCATGGATTGAAATGTTATATAATGAATATTCATCTATTAAGATATAATATCTATATATGAAATGTATGTGTTGCTATATTTGGTATCAGAGAAAGGTTTATCAAACCTTTGGAAACTTGATTGAGATAACTTTAGTGAGAATCTTGGGGATAATTCTAAGTATAGGATAATATCCTAAAATTTTGATAACAATAATGAATGGCCTACGTTAAACTAAAGGTTTCATATAATAATGTGTCATGGTTTAGACATATAATAAATGATTTTTCATGATTATATGGTTTTATAATATGACCATTGTTTCTCACACTATGATTTTTGGTTTTAGTCGATGGCTAGAACCTGAAAGAATTGTGTTCATGCAGAATTAGGTGGACAATAAAATGATTGTCCTCCTGAGAAACTGAATATTATGAAATATGGAATGAAAAATATTATTGTTATGATCACACAACATTCTCAACCTATGAATAAATCTGAGCTTACAAAAAATAAAAGGAGGTAATGATGTTATGTTGAGTCCTTGATGAGGTAATGTCCACCTTCTTTTAGTGGGTCTACTGATCCACTAGTTGCTGAGCAATGGATTGATACCATTAAAAATATATTTTCTATTCTCTAGTGTTCGAAACATGATAAAGTTATTATGTATGTTTATAGTTTAGTAATAAAAGTGGATCAATGCTGGAATCTTATTAAGAAAATGAGGCAATAGGAAGAAATTGACTACCTAGAGTGGGATGAGTTTAAGATATTGTTTTTCAATAAGTGAAATCCTCATATTATTCACTAAATGTAATGGAAAATGTAATTATTTTCCTCCCAATAAACTAAATATTATGGGAATTTAATGAAAAATATTGTTTCTATGCTCACAAAAAATTATCATCCTATGAATCATGTTGAGATTTTAAATAATAAAAGGAGGGAATAATGTTTTGTTGGGTCCTTAATGAGGAAATGTCCACCTTATTTTAGTGGGTTTGGTGATCCACTAGTTGCTGATAAATGGATCAGTACCATTAAAAAGATATTTTCCATTCTCCTATGTTCAAAAAATATAAAGGTTATTATGGGTGTTTATAGTTTAATAGGATAATTGGATCAATGGTATTATCTGATTAATAATATGAGGTAATAGGAAGAAATTGAAACCATAGAGTGGGATGATTTTAAGATATTATTTTTCAATAATTACATTCCTTGTATTATTTACTTGAAGTGGGGAAGTAATTACTTAAGATTAAGATAAAGTATGATGAATCTATTGGTATCTGTGAGGAAAATTTTACAATACTTTTGAGGTATGCTTCTGGAATTATTATCCAACCTAAAAGTAATGTTTTCTAATTCTTAAGTGGAATAAAACCAAGTCTTCTAAGGGAATTATCCATAAGGTACTTCACTAGTTATGAAGAAATCGTTCAATATTACATTAAGGTAGATATGGATATTGGATTTAACCATTAATATCATAGTTTTGATAAGAAAATAATGATAAACATCAAAATAAATTCCAAAAACCATAGAGAAAAGAAGATGATATTTCTTGTATTCTCAAAGTCTGGAAGGAAAAATGTTGGAAATTGTCTTAGAGGAACCAGTAAATGTTTTAATTGTGGAAAGTAAGGTTATTAATAAATTTAATGTTGAAGTTATGGTAATATGTTAGCTAATGGTGTGGATAGAGAGAAAGCACCATAGAATTCACAGCAGAATGCACCATCCAAACTCCAGTTTTTTAAATGCAAGGATTATGGGAATTATGCCAACCAATTACAAAATATAAAGGTTAATTATGATGATTGACATAAATAACCAATTAATAATAGATACAAAGTGAAATATCATACGATCACTATTTCTGATGAGGTATATGATAATTATGTGTAAAACGGTATACTTACCATCCACTTTAGAACTTATAATGTCTTATTTTATTCTACATCTATCCACTCTTTTATATCCAAAAAAATTTCTAAGGGTATCACTATACCACCTCAATAATTTAATGTTGAGTTATCATTAAAAAATTTAATGGTATTATGATCACATCTCAATTTTATGAATCTTATCCAGTTAAATTTTGGGAAAATGTGATTCCTGAAAATCTTTTTATTCTCCCTTTGGTTGAGTATGATGTTATCCTAGGAATGTATTGGATTTATTTACATAAATACCACATCAATTACCATGAAAGGGAATCCATATTTTATATTTCAAACTAACCTATGATCATCTATCAGTGTGATGATAAATATAAAATTTCTATGGAAATAAAATCTATTCTATGGGTCTTGATTCCTATTAAAAAGGGGTGTTTATCTCATATGGTTGGGAAAAAATAAACATAGTAGATATTCCTATTATTCAGGGTTTTATTAATGTATTTATAGAAAAATTTATTAGCCTTCTATTGAATCATGAAGTTGAGTTTTCAATAGAACTCACACCTAGTGATACACCTATTTATAAGACTCCTTAAATAATGGCTTCGATTGAGTTGTAAAAATTAAAGAAGCAACTCTAAAAGAATCTTGACAATGGATTCATTAGATTAAGTGTGTCACCTTGGGGTTTATTTTGTTATGTTTTTATAGAAGAAAGATGGGATGAATGTGACTATGAATTTATTATTGAGAACTTAACAAAATTTATATCAAGAAAATATATACTATGCCACATATTTATGGCCTTTTTGATCAAATACATGGAGATCAATACTTTTTTAAGATTAAAATTCATTCTAGATATCATCAATTGAGGGTTGGGAAGGAGGATATTATCAATAGATTATTTCTTACAAAGTGTGGATACTATGAATTTATAGTGATTTCATTTGGTCTTACTAATTACCCAATTATCTTTATAGATTTAATGAATAGAGTCTTTAGAGATTACCTTGATCAATTTGTGGTAGTATATATATATATGATATTTTTATATTCAAATAGAAAGTAAGAGCATGAATATCACTTGACAATTGTAAATAATACCCTGAGGAAGGATAATATTTATGAAAAATTTACCATGTGTAAATTATGGCTTTATAAACTTTCCTTATTGGGTCATATAATCTCTAATGAGGGTATATTAGTAGATCCTTCAAAGATAGAAGTTACTGAACATTGGCTCATTCCAATAACTATGACCAAGATCTATATTTTTCTTAGTTTGGATAGATATTATTGAATATTTTTGGAAGATTCCTTTTGAATCTCTAATACACTCACCAAATAAACTTAGAAAGGAGTTAGGTTACTTTGGATAGATAAATATGAATAAGATTTCAAGGAACTGAAGAGAAGGTTAGTCAGTGAACCCATGCTTATTTTACCCTGTAGTGGATAAGGGTTTGTAATCTATAGTGATGCATCAGAGAAATGATTGGCATGAATTATCATTAATAATGATATGGTGATAGATTATACCTCACACCAATTGAAGGTTCATGAGAAAATTTACCCAAATCATGATTTTGAGTTACCTACGGTAATTTTTTCATTAAATATATGGAGGTATTATCTTTATGAATAAAGTTGTGATATATATACTGATCATAAAATTTAAAATTATATTTTCACATAGAATGATTTTAATATTAAACGGATAATATAGTTGGATCTGATTAAATATTATTACTACTTAATACATTATTACCCTTGGAAAGAGAATAAGGTGGTAGATACTCTGAGCTAAAGGATCATGATAGCTTATCTATGATAAAGATCACAAAAGATCCAAAATTTCTGGATTTTCAAAGTATGGATCTTGAAATCTTTAAGTAAGGAGATAAATCTTACCTTTATCAAATGAGTATCATCTATCCAAGTGGATATTAAAGAGGTTTAGAAGGAAGATATGGAACTAAAAAAATAAGTTGAGAAACATTCCTAAGTTTAACTTTGATTATAATTGATAATAAGGTTAAGGAACTGTGTATGTGTCCCTTCGATACTAGATTTAAAGAAGGAGATGATGGATGAAGTTCATAGTTCTTCATTATCAATTCCCCTTAGAAAGAGTTCGATATGCACCAGAGAATATGGTTGGAGAAGATTAAGGATTTTGACTTCTGAATACATTACCACCTTAGGAAAGACAATAAGGTGGAAGAGGCTCTAATACAAAAGGATCATGCTAGATTATCTATGATGAGGATCACAAAATATCCAATATTTCTATATTCAAAAAGGATAGATCTTAAAATATTGAAGGAAGGGGAGAAATATTATCTTTATAAAATGAGTTCTCAACTATCTATCCATGTAAATATTAAAGAGGCGTTGAATAATGATATGGAACTACACCAAAAGGTGAGAAATGTTCCAAATATCATCCTTGATTGTGATGGAATAAAATGGTTCACGAAGCATGTATACATCCCTTTAATACCAGATTTTAAGGATCATTTTATGGATGAAGCCCATAGTTCTTTATTCTCTATTCATCCTAGAATTATGAAGATGTATAGTTATTTGAAATATTATTTATGGTGGTATGGAATGAAGAGATTTATTTCAAAGTATGTTTCATACTGCTTGGTATTTTAGTAAGTTAACAAAGAGACACAAAATTATAAGTGTATTTTATAACCATTACCCATACCAAAATTGAAATAGGAAAATATCACCATGGATTTTGTCATTGGACTCCCCAAAACATCAAAATGGAACAATTATATATGGGTTATAGTCAATTAACTTACAATGTCATAACACTTAATTTCCATTAGAGATGATTTATATCTGGATCAGTTTGCCAAAATTTATATTAATGAAGTGGTAATGTTTCATGGAGCACCACATTCAATTGAATCTAGTAAGGATCTTAAGTTTACCTCAAAGTTTTGGAAAACTCTCCCACATTATTTGAATATTGAGTTAAGTTTCAACATTAATTATCTTCCTAAATTAGATGTTCAGTCTAAGAGGACCATTAAAACTCTATAATGCATATTGAGATATTTTTTTGTGTATTTCAAATTTGGTTGACATCAATAACTTTCTTTGGTGGAATTTTCTTACAAAAATATTTTTCACTCTAGCATTAATATGGATCCATATGAAGCCCTCTATAGTAGAAAGTTAATAACTACAACATGATGGAATGAATTATGAAAAATAAATATATTGGGACCTAATATAGTTGAGGAAATGGTACAGAAGGTTATATCCATTCAATAGCATATACGAGCATTTCATAGTTGATAAAATTGTTATACTGACAATCGCCAGAAATATATAGACTTTAAAGTTGGTGATAAGGTATTCTTATGAATATATCCCTTAAATATGGTGATGAGATTTGGAAATAAGTGCAAGTTAATCCCTGGGTATATCCATCCATTTGAAATTATTGATCGTATCAAGACAGTAGCTTTTCAATTGGCGCATCCACTGAATCTTTCTCAAGTGCATGATGTGTTACATGTATCTCTCGTGAATAAGTAGATATATAATCCTTCAAATATAAAGAACTAAAAGTGTAGCACCCAGAGTTTTGTGGAAAAATATAATTAATTTAGTCCTTTTGATATTTTTTTTTCATACAACATTTAATTTATCTTTTGTTATAGGAAAGTACCAAGTTATTCTTTCTTTTTACAAAACACCAAATCAAGATTTCAATACACACAACAAATAAAATAGATTACAGTACACTCAACACTATTTTTAGCTTCTTTTACACACAATACTAAGTCCCTTAGATATATTTCATTACACACAGGGCTGAGTTTTACCGAACTACAATATACTGTTAATATTATTATTAAAATATTATTATAATTATCATCTAGTTGTTAGAATGGAAGATATGAATGAAATTGAAAAAATTATAAAACTATAGTTTAAACATTTATATAAAATGAATAATTTTGTTATCCATTTATAGTTATTTAATTAGATAAAATTAATTACATATTTATAATCAGTTTTTTAAAATTTTGTAAATAGGTCCCTTTTAATTTTTATCAATATTAATAATAACCATGGTAAAATTTATCACATCAGTAAAGGGTAAATCAGATTAATCTAGATTAAAAATAAGTGATAAGGCTATAATTTTTTATCCTAATTCTTATTGTATGAATTTAATTATACTTTTTTCACCTTATAATATAAATTTTATTGGTTTAATGGAAACTTTTCCATGATAATGATTTATATATTATTAAAATCAAAGAAAGTTACAAAATATCACTCTCTTAGTTTAAAATATCCTTTATGTGTTCATATGGGGGAAAACTATTTATGAATGAATAGTAATAGTAATTTTTTAATAAGAAAATTATATTCATGATGGTTATTTATTTATAATTTTTATAAATTATATAATTAACTTAAATTAATATATAATACAAAATAGTATTTATTCAATTAATAGAAAAATAAAATAAATGATTTTGTAAATATTAAAAGTGATATAATTTGAGTAACTCCACAATCTATATTTTTTTATTTTATAATAACACTTTTAAAGGGTAAGTTTATACCATCACAAAAACCACCATATTCAAACCATGATGATAACTACAACATACAACATTCAAATTTCAAACAAACACTATAGTCGACCCCAATCTGTACCGCCATTGCCGCCTTCCAAAAAAATACAACATTCAAAACTTAAAAAATTGAGTAATCTATAGTGTTACATGAATTTTATAGGTTCATGTTACATATTGGTGCATTTTTAAAATATTATATTCAAATTTAAACTTTTATTTATTAATTTTAAGTCAAATTAAATGAATAGTGTCAAAATGAAAATAATGATATTTTATCAAAATAACATTTTATTAAATTATTTAAAAATCATACAAATATTGAAATAAAAAAAGGTTGATATTATATGTTCAATAACGACATAAAATGACCAATTATAGGACAATTTTCATCATATAAGTAAAAAATTACAACCCTTTAATATTGGAAAAATCTCATACTCTAGTTAAAATTAAATTTGGTTAACTAAGGTTTAATGAAAATGATAGTGTTTAAAATGGAATAAAAACTTGTATAAATTCTATTTTTTGATGGTATTAAAATCATATTTTACCTTAAATTATAATCCCTATCAATTTGGAGTCATTTGTCTTGAGAATTAATTTATTATAATTTAATATTTTGGGAAATTCCAAAAGTGCCCATCACCTCAATTATAAAAGGGAACCTCATCCCTCACTCTTTTAAATAAATATGAGACTTATAGAATGACCAAAATCTAAAAATTTTGCTTCTAAAATTTATTATATATATTAAAAAATTTATATGCTTCCCAAAATAACAACCCTATAGAACTTTAGATATCTAAAGGAGACGTTTCAAAGAATAGGTAATCACTTTAACCGGTCACTTTCTTTTCTACGCTTCTTTAACTCTTATAAATATATGGTATTTACTATAAAATAATAACTTAAGTATCCTAAATATTATAAAATTTTATTATTATTAAAACACCATTATACACCCTCTTTCCCACCAAATGAGAAGTGAAAGTATCGCTTGTGCGTATGTAGGGCTTACAGTCTCCATATAGCGATACAATTCATTTTTCATAACTATATTTTATAGATGGGTATTATAATGGGATTAATGATTATATATGATATTTATTACATAAATATATTGATTTAATTATAATATCACATCTACCTACTTACTATCCAATCCTTTGGAAAATAATAACGTCGTTCATCCGTACGTGTGGACTACCACATCCACGAAGTGATGTGTTTCGTTTTTCATTTATATTTTAATTGGATTGTAATGAGGAAGAATTTTAAGAATATATATTATATATATTATATAATAATGATCATATAGAGGCTAATTAATATTTAACTTTCTTTCATTCCATTTTTTGAAAAATGAAAATAGTGTTCATGCATACGTATGATCTACTGTCTCTAAGAATGGTGCAATTCATTTTTCTATATATAAATTTTATGGATAAATATAAATATATATATATAATGAATATATATTATATTTATATCATTATTAAAATTCTGGATATTATGTAACCATGATCAAAATACAAGGACCAAAACAACCGAACCAAAATATACATGAAAAATGAAGTAGATATCACACAGAATAGTAATTTTAATAAAGAAGTGTAAACAAACGGGTGATAAAAGGTTATATATAAATAATATATGGTATATATGATTATATTAATTTAATATATTTATAATAAATATGTATTTATTATATAAAAGTTTCCAACATTAACGATGGAAGTCGAACCTAAGGTAAGTGATTTGCATCTCACTTTTATTTATGTGTGGCACATACCTTATAAAACACTTGTTCTTTTGTATGGTGTATATACTACCCATGAATATATTTTATGATTATTATTATGAAAATTATGTTATATTCATATCCATATAAGGTTCTTTCTTTCATGGGTCTTATGATTCAAATTTTACCAATGTGGTGAGGGTTTTATATTACAATCTTCTAATTTAATAGGATTATTTAGGATTATGTTTTAGATGATGAAATTTTATGATATACCTATCAAGAAACTCATGAATTTTATTATCCTCTAGTTATTTATTGAAAATAAATATTTTTATTTCATTTCTCTCACCTTATGTTCTCAATAAACTGGAAATATTTTTTTAAGAAAAATCAACTTCATTTCTCTCTTCAGTTGAATTTTTTTCCTTCTATATCCATGTTTTCTAAAAAATGTTTTGAATTTTTTTGTACTATTCTCTAATGATTATTTAAATATATATATAATTAATATATATTATTTTTTGAAAGAAATGTTTTTTTATTTTCCACATGAATTACTTTTTGACTTTTCTGACAAAAGTATTGAAGGAGTTTTTTTAACTTATATAGAATGAATAGATTTTCCCACCACCATGACTAATTTTTTATTTAAATATTACTTTATAACTTTAAATGTTTCTTTTCAAATAAATTTTTTTCCTTTATAATTGTGCAGTTTTTCATAAATAAGTTATTTCAAAATATAAAAGATATTTTCCTCATGAATGATTTAATGAAAAATTTATGGTATTTTAATTCATCAAATAAAAAAATCCTTGATATCACTTATTATTTACTGGGGATATTATCCAAGTATACCATCCTTATTCTTTCTCTAGATGGTTTATGTTAATGATAACAAGATGTTTATGAAACCCATTTCTTTTTCATGGTGTATGTTATGATTAAATTTTTAGAAACTAGTTTCTTTTCATGTTTTATGATATAATGAATGTTTTATGATCTTATAGAACAAATATTTATGATTTTCATAATGTTATGGATAGGACCTATATCTCCCTCTAATTAATTGTGTAAATATTGATATCTCATGAGATAAATAAGAATATAATGGGGAGTGAACCTAATCCATTAAGGGACTTTGTCTACTATGATTTTCTTAGAATTCAATGTTGACTACTATAATGGTTTGGGGAGTAAACCCATTCCACTATTATAGTATCAGAAAAATCCTTGATTGCTTAGGAAATTATTTTTTATTCTTATATGTGTACCAAAATTTCATGTCTTATGTCAATGTTATTCTCTCATGGTTCTTGTTCATTGATTCTCTTATTATCCATGTCTTATGAAGTATTAATATTTATGACATGACTTAAAATTATGATATTTGATATGTGGGTTATGGATTTAAAATGTAAAGATCATGTTCTTATGCCCTTATCCTTATGTTATTCTTATATGATCATTGATATTTTTCTTGTTTCCCCTTACTGATAATTTGATCTCACCCTTTTCTTATGTTTCCTTTCTCCAGGTTATAAAGAAAGGTATTAAGTATGATATTTATAAGAAGGGCTCTATTTATAAATAAATAAGTGGGAGATAATGTAGATATTTTATGAACCATATGTTTATGTTTCCAAGTTTCCAATGATACTAGACCTAAAAAATTCTGGCATGGATTAAAATTTTATATAATAAATATTCATCTATTAAGATGTAATATATATGTATGAAAAATATGGGTCGTTAGAGAAGACCCAAAATAGTTTTTATTTTAATAAAAATATTACTTATATTTTAAAAAATGTTTAGAATAGATTTATAAGTTCAACATTATATTTCTATATTAATTGTATTACTTATTAAATATAAATTTTATATAGTAACAATATTTCCAAATATTTCAATTCATTATTCTTTTATGACAAAGTCATAAAAGTGGTAGCATTTTCAAAATTGGTATTTTTTACTATTCACCCAAAAATCAATATTTTCTAAAAAATATCAAAATGTTAACCGAAGCTAATCTTGACATACTAATTTAAAAAATGAATTTAATTTTATTAAATACAGTTTATAAAAATGACATAAATTAATTCTAATTATTCACACATAAAATACCTAAAAATCATTTTTATGAAGAACATTTTTTTTATTAATTCTTATATTTTTTCTAGTATCAATTAGATTAATATAAATTTTTTGAGTTAATTCAATATTTGTATTAAGGAAATATTTTCTATATATATTTCATAATTTTTTTATTTCTATTCATTCCCACCAACCTCAAGGCTATGTTATAATAGTCATATTTAAATAATTTTATTTCATAATTAATTTTAGTTCTAGGTTTCATGTGGTGCATGATATCAAATTTATTATTCATTTAAAGGAAACTAAAATATTGGGGTGTTACTCTATGCCTAATTTTTTACCCATGATGTTCATTAATGATATTTTTTCATTGTTAATCCCTTACTGGGATTTATTCTAACCCATTTCATTTGATAAATGTCCCACAAGAAATCATATGCAATGAAGTGGTCTAGCATAGGATAATAAAGAAGTATTTCAATAGAGTTGAAAATTAGTTTATGTTTTCTTTTGTGTACCATGTGTTTTATATATTATTTACCTAGTTTCTATGACACTAAACCTTAAAAGGTTTTTGTATTTTATAAATGTTTTATTTGGTTATTATGCTAAAACCATATATAAAATCATGGGGAATTATAGTAATATCACCATAAGTTGGGAATATTCGGTTAAGAAGATAATAAAGATAAGAATAAATAATGAAATGACACTTATCTCTCAAATTTAACCTCGATAATTATTATAATTAATTGATAATAAAGAATGGTTAAAATTTATAAATGAGGAGTTAGATCAAATTGAGAAGAACGATACTTGGTAACTTGTTCCAAGACTATAATAAAATAATATTATCATAAATAAATGGGTTTTTATAAATAATATCAATGAAAAGTTATAAGTTTCATGAAAAAAAGCAAGTTTGGTTTGAAAAGGCTATTTAAAGGAAGAAGGTGTTGATTTTGAAGAAACTTTTACTCCTGTTGCATGGTTCAAGATCATATGAATGTTTTTTTTATTATTACTCATAAAAAATATAGGTTTTATTAGATGGATGTGAAGTTATAAATTTTTTAATGGTGAAGTTGAATAATAATTTTATGCGAGAAAACCTGAGGGATTCATACTTTTTAAAGATGTAAGTATGGTTTGTAAACTCAAGAAAGATTTATATGGGTTGAAGTATTGCCCCCCATGCATGGAACTCAAAACATGATATTTTATTGAAGATATTAGGGTTTTCTAAAGTAAAATATAATAGAAACTTATATATGAAAAATGAATGTTTTGGAACTATGATATTCATTATTTATTATTATGATATAATCTTTACAGGTGAAAATTATTACACGGGTAAAGAGATATAAAATAAAATGAAAAGTGCTTTGAGATTTAAATTCTTGGTAATATAAATTTATTTTATTCGGTTATAGGTTTTGAAAAATGTATGTTTTATATTCCTTTAATAGAAAATGTATACTAACTATTTTTTGAGGAAGTTTGAAAAAATATACTCAAAGGAAGTAGCTGCTCATATCTTTGTTAGAGTAAAGTTGATCAAAGATGAATCTTGTAAAATTGTTAATCAATGAGACTTATATAATTTAATCAAAATATTAATCTATATAACTAAATCTAAACTAGAAATTTTATATGAAATCACATTGTGTGAATTATATTAAAGTGGTACAAAGGAATCACACTTGACAGCTGATAAAATAATTTTGAGGTATATTAAAGGAATATCAAACTATATCTTTATATATTCAATAAGTCATAAGTTGAACTTTCATGGATTCATAGACACTGTTTGGGATAGAGATGTTTATGATAGAAAAAAAATTCTAGAGTAACATTTTTTTGATAAATTTGTGTTTTTTAGCATACCACAAAACAAAACTAAGTAAATTTGAGTACATTAGAATCAAAATATGTGGTTTTCACCCATGATTGCACTCAAATGATGTGAATTAAAGTTCAACCAGAATACTTAAAAGTGATTATTGAGAATCTATTTAAATTTTTCTATGATAAAAAAATCTCAATTGATCTTTCAAAGAACCTTTTAAAACACTCTAGATAAAAAAATATTAGCATTAGGTTTCATTTCATCAAGGAGAAAGTTTCTTCCATAAAATTAATGTTGGTGGATATTTTGACAAAGGTTCAAATTGGTAATATTTTATTTAAATTAATACTTAGGTAATGGTTTGAGGAACTAAGATTGAAAATTTATGTTCATCCTTCCCCTATCACTTAATAGAAGTTATGGGATCTTCCCACACCATACCTTGGATTATGTTATCAAAGGGGTATAGTGGTGAAAATATTTCTCAAAAGTAGGATTAAAACATTTTCTATAATTTGATGATTATAGGAAGGAGTTAATATAAATTAGGGGATGAAAAATTAGATTGGATTAATTGATTTGGGTATAACAAAAATCAGTTGGATAAAATTTCTTATCATTGAGAGATGAGATTCTCTCAAAAACATTACTTTATCCAATAGTGTGGCATAAAGACTTTTCTTCTATATAAAGGTTGTGATTTCATGGAAAATAAATAATTTTGAGTGTTTAAAATTTTTTATGTTTCTAATAAATCCAAACGGGAGATTAGAGATCCATTGGGATTGTGTAGGTGTTGTATTTGTTGTTGAATCTATATGGTTGAATGTTTTTTAGTTGGGATATAAAAGTTTGTAAATACAGATAACAGATTTTTGAGACTTTATTAAGTACATCAAATAATAAGGTTCCAAGAAAACTAATAATTCAAGTGGATGATGATCATGTACTGAAGGAACAATCTAAGTTTATCGAAAGATCATAACAAAAAAATCTAGAAGTTAGGGTGGCCAAAAGATCATGATGCCATATAGAGTTGTAGTTTTACTGAAAGATGCTATAGAATCTCAATAAGTTAATGCATGTTTTGTTCTATAAAATTCATGAACATCACTTTGGAAGAATATAAGTAGTGATTCAATCTAATTTGGTCTAATTTTTAATTGAATGGAATAAATATCGATGTTGAAGTTCCATAGGAAGAAATTAAAGTTGGTCTGTGTTTTCACTAGAAGATAGATCAATGTAATTCCAGAGGTTTATTTGATATAAATGAGTTATTTCAAGCTGAATTACAAATTATTTTGAGTGTAATGGGTTTATAACACTATAATTATAAGAATCATGGTATATCTATTTGATTTCTAAAGTTTGTAGAAGGTTGAGTTCAAGTTGAAGTATAGGCAAAACCGAAAGATGGGTAGTGTAAAGTATACAGAAGTACATATGTTAGAAAATGTCAAGTGAATTCATATAAAAATTATAAAGTCACAACCATTGTGATGATACTAATATGGATGGTCAAAGTTACAATATTCATAAATGAAATTTTGTGATTTAAGACAAGATCTGCGGAAAATTTGAAGGTTGCTCATGGTGAGTTTTGTGAATGAATTTATGAAGTCAAAATATGATATCTTTAGAGGTTTTTTGAATTTTTTTTACTGAATAATTAAATTAAGTGTAAGTTTCAAATCATATCCCATGTATTCCCCAATTTTATCAAATAAATTATGGTTATATAAAGGGGAAATATCATTCCAGTTAATGTTTTTTTTTCACTAATAATGCTGAGAATTTTGGGAGAAGAAGATTATTAAGTGCCTAACATACATTCACTAGAAGATACACTAGGTTAAAGATGGATATTTTTTATTTTAGGTTTCCAGAAAATACAGAACTAAAAGATACATGTACGGTGCATCTGATGTTTTAGAGGTTTAATTTTGTGAACAAAAGTTGTTTTTCTATTCATAAGGATCAATGGAAATTTATTGTTGAAACTTGTGGGAATTAATATAATCATCTTGTCAGGAGACATAAGTAGGTATCCCCCTTTTGTTAAAGTATTTTCTATTTCCAAACTATTGTAATTGTTAATTGATTATATTTTAAAATATGTGACTCAGATATCCCGAGAACAACATAGAGTAGGTAACCTCATTAGGACTAAACCTTTTAAAATTATATGTGTCTTACTCTCTAGATTAATTTTTTTCTATAAAAATAATAGTGATTTTATTTCATGAGTGGATAGACACCATAAAAATTATAGATGTTAACTTAAAGTTAAAGGAAGTTGTAAAAAGGAACCATGGATTAGATACCCCCTCTTAGTGGTTCACCCATTTCTGGGTATCATAGATATCAAGTTTGATTCACTTTGTTATGGTAACTAATGAAACTTTTACATCTTTCCTTTATTTTCATATCCTAAACCTTTTAGGATGTCAAGTGAAATTCATTATGAAATTTTACTAAAATAATATTTTATTTGTTAACCTTGAACTTCTAAAGTCCAAACATACTCCCAATATCCACTTAGAAAATATATCATTTTCAAGATATCATGATAAGATACAAAAACTCCATTGTGTTTAGGAAATAACTATTATTTCCATTTAGTCGTAATATTTAACAAATAAAATATTGTTTATATATCATATATGGTATTCTATGTGTTTATAAATTTTACTAAAAATAAGACTTTGAAAAATATACCATTATTGGTGGTCAAATCATATTCCCTCACATTCTTGGATAATGTCTTTATCCTAGATAAAACTAATTTCATCTTTATCTCATTTTCAATCATTTTATATAATTTGGATAAATCATAATCCATGTGTATCAAAATATTTGTCTCATTTATTTAATAATGGTTGTTTAAAAGCTCTCAAAAGAGAAAACAAATAAACTTATTTTTTTCAAAATTTATCTAAGTTTGAAGTACTTACTGAATGTAAGTCCTCAATGAAACAACTTCTTGCTTCATTACTTTAAAGAAAACTTCAAGCTCCCATATTAAACTCCATCTTCATTTATGAACTATTATATATTTATAATTGTTTAAAAAAATTAGTTGGTATCATATACCCTTCAAAATAAAGGAACTGAACTATATTACATTAATACCTAAGGTGAAATCCCCACATATTTTCTTTCAATCCTTCATGTTTTCAAAAAAAAATATTTTTCAATGGATAGTTTTTATATAATGAAATCACTATCCATCATTACTTTAATTTAGTTTAGAGGTAATTGTATAATCTTCATGACCTCTTTCATTCTATCTCTATCCAAAACTCTTACCCTTAAACTTTTGTACCATCATGATGGAACTTGATCCTAGAACTCCCATGTTCATATTAGTTATCCTAAACATATTGAGGATATTGGGTAAAGTTTTATTGAACTCATTCTCATTGTAATTCAAAATAAATTTTTATAATTGTTCTTTCAGTTATTGAAAAATGAAGTACATAGAAAAATAAAGTTTAATAGGTGATCCTAGTCTCTCAAAGGCATTCATGTACCCAATAATATTGAGAATATGATTTGGTATTGAGGTTCCTTTAACTATTTTACACTATAAGATATATTTATTTGCCTCATGCCTAGCATGCTTTTAGTAGAGCATTTCAAGGTTGTAAATCATATTTTAAGAATATATGGTCTCATGTTACTTATTCAAATTTGATTTCATGATCACAAGAATGATATTAAAGACTTCCATTGAGTCCTTTATATGTTAATCATAGCTATATATCTTATTTTATTTAATGGATTTACCATTCTATTTATTATGAAGGGGTTTTTCTAACACATGGAATTTTCTCTCTTTCTTAAGAACTATTCTCAAGTTTTTGGTACCAATCAGGTAAGTTATTATCATTTAGTTTTTCCTTATCCAATATCAATCATAAGTTGGAGCTTGAATATGATGTTTCCATTATCTACAATAGAATCTTTTATCAGATGATTGTCAAGATTTATATTCATTTAATAAGGGCATTAATTAAAAATACTCTAACTATAAATGTTGACTCCATACAAAATGTCTATTAGTGATCCAATATTCACATTTCATCATGACTTAATCTAGGTGTCACATAAATAACATACGATATATATAATTGATAACAATTTTAAATCATATCAAATATGATTTTTGGATAACTAAGTGGATAATTATTTATCCAAATACATCATATGGATTAAATTAACTCTATTATTTTGGTACCCTGATGGTTTGGGTTTCCTAACTAAGTGAAATCGAAATAAATCACCAAGAACAAGGAATTTAATATTTAAGGACACCCCATTACTATGTTTTCTTACAAAAAAAAGTATGGGAAACTAATGGTTATGGTCACTTCTACTGAATGATTGAGGTATTAAAAAGTACCAATTTACATGGAATATCACACTTAGTATTTGAGGGGTTTTATTATAAAATCTCACCAATTTAATATACATCACATGCATATTAAATCCATAAATATCAAATCACATGAAATTTTTATTATCAAGTGTTTTATTCATTTATGAATGTATGATTATAATTATTTTAGTTTTTGAATCACTAATTTATCCACAAAATTAATATATGGACACTATATTAATGTATAACTCTTTACATGATCCATAGTCTGTGTTACTTACACAAAACATAATTTAAACATATTCAAAAATATCCAAATTCATTTTATGAATAAGGTATAAGAACTTTTCATATAAAATTATAGATTTATATGAAACTGATAATCTCTAAATGAGTAAACCTAAATCCATATATATCTGTCCCAGCCTTTTTAAAACAACACATAAGCCTCCAGGACAATGGGAAGTCTAACCCAAAGTCAATCTACCCAGGGATACTTTACTCAAGAGAGAGTACAATTCCATCATAAATCTACCACATAATATGTACAAACTAAAATAACATTATTTATAAATCGATGTCAAGGTATATGAAAACTAAATCTTATATCATAGTTCTTAAAATGTCATGAAAATTAATAAGAATAATTTTTTCACATAAATTAAATCATACAGAATATTCATATTTAGTAAATAATTTATAAACATGAATATTCTAAAGGAATAAATAAATAAATATTTTATTTATTTTACAAAACTAGGATAGACATTTATGAAAAAATCATAAGTCAAAAATTTTAAACACTTTATAATTAATTGAGGATATTCTATAATTAGATAAATATAAACTCTTTATATTTATTCTCAATATAAACTCCTTCATATTATTAATTATATGGAATTATATTTTAATATATAATATTTCCTAAAATATAAACATTTTTAAAGTTCCCATGTTCTATTAGATCACTGAGAGGTAGAGGGGTGAATCAATAATATTTTCTTTTTATGATTTCCTTCCCCATTAATCAACCTCTAAGACTAGATAATGTCGGATCCTATCTTTTTATATATCTCAGACTTACCCGAATAATGTAGTAAATAAAATTAATAAGACATGTTAAATTTTTAAAAGGTTTATCCCCTTGGTATAAATAGTAACAACTCATGATTTTAGAAAAGAAAACTATGTTCGATAGCGTGTTCAACACACAACACCAAACTAAAACAACACATGAAATATATAACCAGTATAACCTAGTTGCTAAATTGGTAGGTATTAATAGTATTAACTAATTTATGATATATATATATATATATATTACTCAATATAAACTATTGATAAATTCTTAGTAAATAATCAATCAATATTTAGTAAAGTAATTTTACTCTTCAAAAATAGGTTTTCTTCAAAAATGATTTTTATTTATTTTTATAAAGAAATATTATAAATAATTTTTGGAGCTTTTATAAAATTTATTTTATAAAATAAAATTAATTTCTTAAATAAAAACATTAAAATTAACTTAGGGTTGGTTTTTTTCAAAAAATATGTTTTTTCTATAAATAATGAAAAATAAATATTTTTCTAAAAATGTCATTTATTTTCAAAAAATTAAGTAATTTAAAAGTCACATTAAGTTTTGAATATGATTTAAATTAAAATAAGTATTATTTTTAATATTTAATACACTTAAATTATTTTAAACCAACTTTATATTTTATTTTAGGATAAGTTTTTTTGTTTAAAAATGGGATTTTTCTGTAAACTGTATTAAAGTGTATAATGTTCCTCTATTTTAATTAATTAAAATAATAACTAATGAGTAATTTTTTAATTTAAATTTTTATATTATATATCATTAAAAATTAATTTATATTAAAATAAATATTATTATTAGTCATAAGGTTCATATAAAATCATCTTTTGCTCGAAAAATACAATTTTTTAAAACCTACTTTTTCATCGCATCTGCAGGTTTTTTTGTAAATTCAGTTTTTCCACATATTTGAATTAAATTTTGTAAAATTGATTCCATATTTTTAAATAGAATAATTTATATTATCTAATAATTTAAATATATTTTTTACCATAATGAATAGTGAAAATAATATAAATTAATTGTCGTGGTTAAGGTAAAAAACCGATTCAATGGTGGTTAAACTTAAAATATAAGGGTAAAAATGACTTAAAATCTTGTTTAGAATATATTTTATAGAAATATTTTTATCTTATCATGTATAATTTTTGATAATGTTCCACTGTGGATCTTTATGTCGTGAAAAATGTGGGTACAACTTTTTCTTCTCAAAAATTATAAGTGTGCCACTCACCTCACTTATAAAAGGACACCACCTCTCCTATATTATACACACATTAAAATAAATTTTTATAAGAAAATATATATCCAAATATCTTCCTTAATTCCCTACACAATATATATATCCCTTATTTTGATCGCAAATCCATCCTAAGAAGTATTTTGGTGCTTACCTAAAGAGGTTTCCCAAAGAAGAGGTGTTGTGATTAACTGGGCGTCTTTATTTTATTTATTCTTATACCAAATTAAAATATTATTAAATTATTATTATATAATAAAAAATTATATCCCATATACTAATATGTTATTATGTTAATTTCATAACCTAAATATGTCTTCTCTTTCATCAAATCGTATATGAAATCCCCATTCGTGTGTACGGCGGACTACCGCCTCGCCAACCGATGTCATTATTTTTCCATAATTTCCATTAATGGAATGTTTTAATGATGAATTTAAATTATATATATTATATTTGTAAAATATTTATAATTATTTAGTTATAATATCACATATACTATCTTAATTTTCATTTTGTGTGTTCGGTGGACTACCGTCTCACGAAGCCATATGATTCATTTTTCACTAACACTTTACATGAAAGGTAATAACGAAAAAAGTTAATGAATCTATATAATGTTCATGAAAAAATAATTACATTACTAAAATATTTATCATTCTAAAAATATAATATATCATCTTTTTTTACACTAACAAATGATAATTCCATTTGTGGATGTGTGGAGTACCACCTCCACGATGCGATGTGATTCTTTTTTTCATCACCACATCACAAGAATGATATATATAAATATATTTAACTAAATAATATTATATATATGATATTAAGATCATTATTTAAAGATAAAATATTACTTACCTCCTTTCTATAATGATCATTGAAAAATGGAAATGTTACTCATGCATACGTACATCCTACTGTCTTCACGATCATAATGTTGTTCATTTTTCCTAACCATATTTCATGATTGGTTTTAAAATTATAATTGATGTATAAGTATGATAATTTTTTTAATATTATTATTTTGTATATGTTTAAATAATTACACTTATACCAATATTTAACCTACCGAAGTTAATTCGAAACATAATCCAAATATCATCAAAACATCCGATGAAAACTAAATTGATTAAGTAATTGTGTATGAAATGATAATAAGTGAAATAAAATGAATAATAAAATTTAAAAAATTTCTTAAGAAATTAAAAAATTAACATAATTTTATTATTCATGAAGATAAAGGACAAACGTGAAGAATCAAACTCAAGGTAAGGGACTTCATCTCAATTTCCATTTGTTGAGGAATATTTTGATGTTATGAACCTATATCATTATATAAGGTGTATATACAGCCCCTTTTACATGTTATATCTTGAATTAATTTATTATAATTATATTTAAAAGTTTTTAAAATTTTATTCTTTCATGAGTTTTATGATTAAAATGTTGTTAAAGTGAAAGGACTTTCTTTTAAAAAAATACACTTTTAATGTTTTCCTTACAACTCTTTATCTTCCATGTCCATTTTTTTAAATTATTTTATAAAAGTTTTATATGGAAATAAAAGATTTTTAAATTAAATTTTATGTCATTTTTTACTTTATTTTAAATTTTTTCACAAAGAATATTTTTATTTATTTTATTCAATATGTTTTGAGAAACAAAAAAGTAATGTTCTATTTTTATCATATACGGTGATAATGAATTTTTCCAATACCATAACCGTTATTTTATTTATAGATTCTTTTAAATCATTAATTTTTTCTTCAATAAAAACCTACTCTTTCTCTTTTTTGGGTATTTTGGTATTGAAAATGGGCTTTTAAAAGAAAAGTGTATTTTAATATCCAAAAGGTTTTTCATATGGATTCAAAAGTGTTTTCCAAAGAATTTTATGATAAAATTTTGAAAGAATAAAATATTTTATTCATGATATAATACTTGAAAATTATATGAATAATGAGTAAAACTGATACTACTTATATGATGGGTTGATCCCCATTATAGCTCATAGGTGAGCCCGATATAGCTTATATGAAAGGTTGGGCCCCATTATAGCTCATGAAAAATGGGTGATCCTTATATAGCTTATATGATGGTTTAATCCCCATAATATATCAAGGGTGATCCCAATATAACTTAAATGAAGGGTGATCCCCATTATAGATCTCTAATGTGTTGGGTAATGATTATATTGGAAGTCATCCATATGGTTATTCCAATTGAAAGGGTTTTAAAATATTTTTATGAATATGATGCTCTAAGTTACCAAAAAGGGTTTATATTTGCTTGATATGGATTTTAAATGTTTTCTTTAAGAAAAATGTGTGTGTTTTTTCATGTGAAAATGTTTTATTACATATGCTAAAATAAATCTGAAAATAAAGGTAAAAAATATATGGGTTTTTGTGTTTTTCACTAGACTAATGGTTTTATTTATTTTTATGTCCCTTACTAAGATTTTTATGCTCATCTCATATTTTTAAGATGTTTTTCACATGTTTTAATAATGGTTAAGGGAAATGAAAATTTTAAAGTTGAAATTCATGAATATTATCCATGAAAAGAAATCATGTTTTTTATTAAAAGTTTTATATTATGGTTAAAATGAATACTAATCATAATTGTCCAATTTTTAATTTATGATTTTTTTATATATGAATTATGACCTAATTATCTAAATAACTAAACATAAAATATATATTTTTAATTGAGGAAAGTTATTTTTAGTTTAAAATAACTAAAATTTTTAATATTTAAGGTTGATTCCTTATAGCTGGAATCAGAGAGGAGTTTAGATAACTTTAGAGTTTAGGATATTGAAAATAGCAATCCCTTAAAATAATTTACATTATGGTTAAGTTAAAATGATATAGCATTTTAAGATTACCATATTGCTTCATCTAAACTATGTCTGTTCAGAATTGTTTTGCATAGAGGAAATAGGGAAGCTATAGTGGGAAGGCACCAAGAGGAAAATATCCTTCCAAACAAGCACCCTAAAATGTTTAGAATTGGAACAAAAATGTTTTTTACAGTTATGGATTATTTGACACAGACTATTAATGGTGGTGGTATCCATGCTAGAGAGGAAACCAATGAACCATGAAGAAACATGTCTATATTAGAGTATTTCATGAGGTAACATCCCCCATCATTAGTGGATCATCTGACCCAATGGTACCCTAAGGATGGATCAATGCCATGGAGAATATATTTTAATTCATAGAGAGTTTGGAACATCAAAAGGTAAAAATTTACATTTATTATTTTGATGGAAAAGTTGATTGATGTTCATCTTTGATTAAGAATAACAAATAGATAGATGAGCTTGATTTTATAAAATGGGATGCATTTAAGAATTTCTTCCTCAAAAAATATTTCCCTATGGTTATTTAGCATAGAATGGAGAAACAATTATTAGAATTGAATAAGAAGGATTAAGACTCAGTGGCCACATATAAATAAAACTTCACAAGATTTTCCAGGTATGTGCCAGATATTATTCAGGAAACTGATAGTAAAGTTGATCAGTTTTACTCAGGATTAAAACCAAGTTTATGAAGAACTTTGGCCACACAATAATTTAAAATTTATGATAAAGTTGTTCATTGTATTGAGAAATTTTAGTTGGATTTTTCTAAAAATTATGTTCCATGAGATGACAAGAGTAAAAATGTTCAAGGTGGAAGGTAATGGAGAAGAAACCAAATAATAAGTCTGGTGGTAAGACCAAAACATGTTCCAAGTGTGTTAAAAGTCATTTTGGTGAATGACTATTTGGATCTAGAAAGTTTTACCAATACAGTAAGTTTGGTCATAGGGTTTATGATTGTAATGAAAAGAGTCATGAACAATCCAAGAATGAGATGATAGATATCAATTCAATGGTGATATATTTTAGTTGAAATGAGTGGGACATTATGATAATGTGTGTCTAAATTTGTTTACTCAGGGTGAAAATCATCATGATTGGAAACAGAAATGTGTATAAAAATCATTTGTTGCTACTACAGTTGATGTTAGGATATCTAGTGAATTGTTGAAAACTCCAGGGAGCTCAGTATTTTTCAATGTTTAATAATAATTTCAAAGTTTGATACACCCATTTTTAGGATTTAAGTGATGAGATCTTATTGTGATTAATTAAATTTTGGGAGATGTTTTTTTGGGTTTATATATATGTAAATATTTGTTTTAATAAGAAGTATGTCTTTACTTTTTATAGACATGTTTTTTAAGGTATTGATAACCATTAGGGTTTATACGATCTTTGATGATTAAGGTTAGTTTTAAAGATTGTCATCATATTTATCGTAATTTTATAAGGATAAAATTTTATGAAAAAATATATATCTCAATGTTCAAGAGATAACCAATCGTGACCAGTAATTTCATGGGGCATGAACCCACAATATAAGGGAGACAAGGGTGAAATTCCTACCACTGTTCTATTTTTTGTCCTGGTTAGTATAAAATCATTCCTTTAAATTAAATTTTTTTAAAGATAATTATAATATTATTTTCAAAACATATGTTTTATCATATAGATAACCATGAGATTAAAAAGTGATTTGATGATTAGGTGGTTAATGTTGTTTTGGAAGGGGTCACTATAATTTTGGGAAACAACTTATCTTATTCTAACCATTTTTGTTATGGTTAATGTATAAAGATATGATGAATATATGGTTATCATTTTGGGGATTATGTGATTTATTATAAGTTGATTTGAGTTATTCTCGCATGAAAAATTCATCTGGGATACTCATCATTGGTCAAATGATGAGAGTATAGTAGAAATTGATTAATTAGGGAAATTCTAGTATACAAGTAAGTATATTTCCTTATTCTTTTAGTAAATATGGTAAATTAATTACTAAACTCTAATAAAATTATATTTACAATTAAAATTTTATCCCATTATGTTCATTTTCTATGAATTAATTAGTATTTTTAACTCATCACATATTTATGGTTTTGAGGTCCTTAACTTTATATTGATCATTCACTTTCTTGTGATCAATGATCTCTATCAATCTTGGTCATTTTTTGTAAATTATGATTCAATTCCATGTCTAAATATTCACATTCCACAAATTTTCTCCTACTTATAAACCTAGTTTTGTATTATTCCAGATGAACTTTGTACTTCTTTTTCTCTCTTATGAAGAGAATAATCTATTAACCCTTTTTACGATGTGGATTTCTGAAAAAGAAATTTTTAAATTTCCAAACATTGATTATGGAGATAAATTTTAAATTTATAGTATGAAATATATTAAATGGTGGAGGATGTAACATCCTAATATTTTAATAAACAAAACTATGCTGGATAGTATATTCGATATGCAACACCGAGTTTAAACAACACACGAAATATATAACCACTATAACATAGTAATTAAATTGGAGAGTATGAATAGTATTAACTAATTTATAAAAAATATATATATATTTCATACAAAATTTAAATTATTCATAAATTATTATTAAATAATCAATAAAGTTTTAGTAAAGTGATTTTACTCTTTAAAAAAATGTTTTCTTCAAAAATGTTTTTATTACATTTTATGAGGAAAATTATAATTAATTTTTTGGAATTTTTAGAAAATATATTTGATAAAATGAAATTAATTTTTTAAATCATGATTTTTTTACTTAACTTATGGTGAAATTTTTGGATTTTTTGAAAATATTGATATCTTAGTGAATAGTGAAAATACCTATTTTTCTAAAAATGTCATTTCTTTTAAAAAAATTAGGTATTTAAAAAGTGATATTATGTTTTAAAAATGATTTAAATTAACATGAGTATTATTTTCTTATATTTAATTCACTTAAATTCTTTTTAATTAGATTTATATTGTATTTTAGAAAAAAAATATTTTTGGTTTAAAAACAGGATTTTTCTAAAAACTCTTTTAAAGTGCATAATATTCTTCCATTTTCATTAATTAAAATAGTTCCCAATTATGAATTTTTTAAATTAAATTTTTATATTATATATAATTAAATATTAATTTATATTCACACAGTAATTATTTTTATTCATAGAATTATATAAAATCATCTTTTTTCTCAAGAAATACACTTATTGAAAACCCAATTTTCCGTCGCATCTATGGGTTTTGATTTAAATTAAAATTTTCTAATTTTATGAATATTATTTGGTAAAATGGATTCCATATTTAGAATAATAATGATTTATATTATCTAATAAGGTCAAATTAATTTTTTACCATAATGAATAGTGAAAATAATAAATATTAATTGTCACGCTTATAGTAAAAACAGATTTACTAAGGGGTTAAACTAAAAATAAAATTGTTGAAATGATATAATAACTTACATAAAATATATTTGATGTATATATTTCAGCCTTATAATTTCTAATTGTCTATAATGTCCCATTTTTAATTATTTTTTCATATGAAAAATGGTTACACCTTATTCTTTTCAAAAATTACAAGTGTGCCACTCACCTCACTTATAAAAGGCAACCCCTATCCTCTTATATTAACACCTTAAAAGAAATTTGGATTAGAAAATAAATACCCAAATATATTCATTACTTCCCTCACTATACCAATATCCTTTATTTTTATCATAACTCCATCCTAAGAAGTATTTTTGTGCTTACCTAAGAAGGTTGTCTGAAGAAGAGGTTTCATACTTAACTGAGTGTCTTCATTTTATTTATTCTTCCACCTCCTTCAAATATTATTCAATTGTGATTATATAATAACACAATTATATATCATATAATTATATTTTATTATTTTAATTTCATAACATAAATATATCATCTCTTCCATCAAATGGGATATGAAATCATCATTCGAGTGTACAGTGGACTACCACCACACGAACCGATGTCATTCATTTTCCATCATCACCTATCAAGTATTTTTTTAATGATGGATTTAAATTATATATATTATATTTTTAAAATATTGATACTTATTGAGTTATTATATCACATATACATTCTTACTTTACATTTTGTGGGGGATATGATAGCGTCGCTCCTGTGTACGTCGAACTACCGCCTCACGAAGCTATGTGATTTTTTTTCACTAAAACTTTAAATAGAAGGTAATAAGGATATATATAATAAATATATGTGATATAAATTAAATAATAATTATATTAATTATATTTATCCTTATGAAATAATAATATATCATTTTATTTAATACACTGAAAAATGATAACGTCATTCGTGGATGTGTGGACTACCGTCTCCACAAAGAGATGTGATTCTTTTTTCATCACCATATCATAAGAATGATATATATATATATATATATATATATTTAAAGAAATAAAATGGTATATATGATATTATGATCATTCCTTAAATATACAATATTAATTATCACCTTTCGATAATGATTATTGAAAAATGGTAACATTATGCATGCGTACGTACGACCTACAATCTCTATGATCGTAACATGGTTCATTTTTCATTACCATATTTAATGATTGGTTTTAAAAGTATATTTTATGTATAAATATGATATTTATTTTATTATTAATATTATTCATATGTTACAATATTGATCTATTAGCCCAATAGTCAACATATTGAAGTCATTTTGACACATAATCCAAATATCATAGAAACATACGACGTAAACTTAGTTGATTAAGTAATTGTATATGAAATAGTAATAATTGAAATAAAAGGAATAAAAAACTTGAAAACTTTTCTTAAGAAATTAAATAATTAACATATTTTTATTCGTCATGAAGATAAATTATGAACATAATTAATCGAACTCAAAGTAAGGGATTCATTTTAATTTCCTTTATTTAAAGCATATTTTGATGTTATGCACCAATATCCTTATTTAAGGAGTATATATAGCCCCTTTGATATTTTATATCATAAATTAATTTATTATCATGATATTTAAAAGTTTTTTTAATTTTATTATTTCATGGGATTACGATTCAAATGTTGTTAAAGTGGTAAGGGGAATTCTTTTAAAAAATATTCTTTTAAAGTTTTCCTTCCAACTATTCCTATTCCATGTCCATGTTTTTAAAATGATTTTATGAAAGTTTTTATATGGACATAAAATATTTATAAATTATATTTTATTTATCTTTTTATTTTATTTCAAAGTTTTTCAAAATGAATCTTTTTACATGTTTTATATGTAACATTTTGATAAAAGACAAAAGGAATGTTCTATTTTTAACATATACAGCCATAAAAAAACTTTTTCCACCGCCATGACCATTATTTTATTTCTAGATTCCATTTCAATATTTAATGTTTTCTTCAATAAAAATAATATTTGAATTTTTATAGATATTTTGGTATTGAAAATGGTTTTTTAAAAGAAAATGGTATTTTGATAACTAAAAAGGTTTTTTACATGGGTTTAGAAGTTTTTTTCAAAGGGTTTTATGATAAAAATGTTCAAGAATAAAATGTTTTATTCATAATATGGTACATGAGAATTATATGAATAATAGGTTAGCTTGATACATCTTATAAACTAGGTTTATTCACATTATAGCCTATGGGTGAACCCGTTATAACTTATAAGAAGGGTTGATCCCCATTATATCCCATGAAATATGGGTGAACCTAATATATAATATAGGATAGGTTGAGCCTCATTATAGATCATGGGTGATCCTAATATAACTTATATGAAGTATGAGCCCCATTATAACTCTCTAATTCATTAGGTAATGATTATATTAGAAGTCGTCCATATGGTTATTATAATTAAAATGGTTTTAGAATGACTTTATGAATATGATGCTCTATGTTACCAAAAATAATTTCTATTTTATTGATATGGGTTTTAAATGTTTTCTTTGAGAAAAATGTGTGTGTGTGTGTGTGTTTCATGTTAAAAATTTTTATTTCATGCACACCAAGAACATCAAAGATAATGGTAACAATTACATGGGTTTTCATGTTTTTCACTAGACTAACAGTTTCCTTTCTTTTTATGTCCCTTACTAAGCTTTTTGTGCTCATCCCATGTTTTAAAAATGTTTTTTACATGTTTTAATAATTTTTAAGGGAATTGAAGAAATCAAGTTAAAAGTAGTAAATATTTTTCATAAAAATAAATCAGGTTTTTTCTTCATAGTATTGTATTATGAGAAAAATGGATACTAATTAAAAGGGTACATTTTCTAATTTTTGTTTTTTTCTATGTATGATTTATGATTTAATTCTATAAAACTCTAAACCAAAAAGATCTTTGGGAATGGAAGAAATTGAGTTCTACTTTAAATTCACTAAAATATGTTGTGTTTAAGGTTAGTTCCTTATATAAATCCTACTCTTTATTGTGATTGGTTAGTCACCCCAATCACATATTCTTCTACTATATTCACAAGTGTTTATAATGGCCAGGAATCACCCTATACCCTTAAGTGCATCAAACACCTATCATGGCATCACACTATGCTCTATGACATACCTCTATGTCTTCCAACATCGCATAAAATATCTTTATTCCTCCATGAATGGTATTCTTCCCTCATAACCAGTATTCCCTCCTATCAGTTTTGAATACCTTACAAAATGGTGGATATTTTCCAATTTGAATTATCTCATAAGATTCATTAAAATTACCATCTAATACCACATTTAAGTATGAAAAAGATATATGATATTTCTTTCCTTAAAATACCCCCAAAATCTACTACATTTTAATTAATTCCACACATGTATGGTCATATAGTGTTATGACATGAAACACTTCCTTGTGGTGTGGATTACTTTTAATCATTACACAACATTGTAAATTGATCTATGGTGTGAAGTTTTCTTCCATAGATCTCAACTTGAATCATAATCCAATTGAATAATTGTGATATTAATTTACCTTGAATTTTATCACTTTCATCACCATATTTAGATTATTTTCTTCATAATTATCAATTTTTGATTCTATGGTTTCTTGATTTTCACAAAGTAATGAACCTTATGGATTTCAGATATTAATCTCCCAAACTTCCCACACCTTTTTCAATTTTTTATTTAGGAATTTAATGGATATTATGAACTCATAAATTTACTCTTAGGGAGTTGAAATTACTATTCTGAATTCCCTTTTTACATTTGTAAAGTATAAAAACTACTCTTATGAAGTTTCAAAGTGCTATTAAGAAGTATAATCTTACTCTAATGAAGTCCATACTTACTCCTACAATTTTAAACCTTACCCTTTTAAAGTATAAGGTAATTTTAAGAAGTTTTCAAGTACCCTTATGAAGTTAACTATTACTTTAATGAAGTTTAACTTAGCCAAATTTATACTTCATCTCAGAATTATAGAATTCTTCATATCAGTTTAGAGCTTCTGCAATTCAACTCTAAACATTCTTAGTTACTCAAAACCAAATAAAAACCTCTCATAAATATTCTCCTTTACCCGATATACCAGTTTGTACTTATTTCTCAATGGATGGTTTCTCTTTATTTGAGATAGATTTTATTTCTTAATAAAAATTCTTTAATATATCCCTTAGAAATATATATATTAAAAAACTCAATAAAAACTATTATAGATAATATTTCTTCATCCAAACACAATTTTAATTTGTTTCTAGAAGGATCATATCCATAATCATCATATTTGAGATATTTTTTCATTGAAACTATCCAACCTTTTTTATAACAATGGCTATAATTTCCTTTGCATATTTAGCATAATCACAAACTTCATGTTATTTATTGACTTTACACAAATCATATTGATAACAAATGTAACTTCATATTCACAAATCCATTTGGGTACTTTAATATCCCCCTATAAATTTTTCATCAATACACAATTTCCTTCTAAAGTAATTATTATATTCTCCACCTTATTAACAATAAGTGTAATGGAATATAAGGGTAGGGCTTCTCATCTCATCTTCAAGTTCCTTCCATGATTATAAAAAATAATTTATTCTCCCTATTTTTATTCAATATTATATCTTGATATAGATTACTAAGAGAATAATAAAACCACATGTTTATTATCTATGATTCATCATTTATCATTACTAAGTCTACTTGGGTTAACTAATGTAGAAAAAAATGAGTTAATAAAACAAGACATAAAATCTATCCATTGATATATTTAGCATGTGATATCTCTTTTAGTTTCTAATTTAAAGGGTTTTACAAAAATATTTCACAATAAAACAATAGCTTACACTCATCTTCAAGAAATTAATCAAAAATATTCAGGTATAAGACATTAAACACCCCATTTTTCATTTCTTATACATTAATCATTTATCACCCTTTATAAACATATTTTATATAATCACATTAATAATAGAAAATTATGTGATTGTAATAACTCAACTAGTTTTATATATGTGCTTTATAGACTCTAGATTTAAATAACACAACCTCGGAATCCCTTTCTTCATACAAACTCCCCCTTAGGGGATACACTCTTTACTCTTCATTATGGTAGTTATATTATTCTATGATGGGAAACTTTCCTATTTTTATAACCATTAAAACACTCATTAATCTCCAAAAATTACCTACATGTAAGTACAAATGAAATAAATAAGGGGATATGGGGTATTCCTTTTTATCTTTAATGGGATCAGTAAGGTTGAGAGTTGGCTGATCAACCAGGATTGTCTAGTTCTTCTAGTTTTAGCATTGGAATAACCCTTAATACTTTTTTCCTAAATTTTCTATCATGAGTATCCATGGGAAGTATGGTTTTTTTATTCTAATAAATTTTTACTTTTTGAGGATGCAAATTCTTATTGTGGAATATAAAATCACATTCATCTCCTAATTATTTCTTATTTTTCTTCATCTATTCTTCTTATACAGGTAAGATAGTTATGAAATCCTTGGAATAATGGTGATATTGCTTTCATCACCCACATATTATCCTAATAACATAAATTTATTCTTGTGAATTATCTTGTCTTCATTTATAACTTAACTTTTTTAGTCATATATTCTATCTTTAATTCAATTATTATTAATTTTAGCAACCTATAGTGTTTCCTTATTAGATTTTCAACAACAAAATTATGTATCCTGATATTAATTATTCTCCTAAAATTTCTTCTATTATTGCATGGATTGTACCCCCCTTGATTTATTCTAATTCTATATAATTAAAATATTATACATGTAGTTATAGGCCTTGTGTCTAAATGCTCTATAATTCCAATAATATCCTCTAAATTTTATTCCTTATTTTTGTTTGAAATGTGGGTGATAAAACTATTTGTTTCCTATACATATTTTAGTATTTATTCTACTTTGTTCTTGGAAACATAGTCTTCTCAATTCACCTCCATATATCCTTTATACATGAGGGAAGTTTTCATAACCTCTTTCAGCCTATATACTTCTTGTTTTGTCTTCATAATCTATGCTTATATATGAAATAGATTTATCATAACTAAAAAATATAGAAACATATTATACCTTTTTCTTAGGGTTTGTCTTCTGAGTATGTTTTCATGATTCAATTTTAATCTTCATAGATTTCTAATATTATTATATCATGGTATTCAAGGTATTTTTAGCTTTAAGGCTCCAATAATATGACTTATTTTGTTGTTATTCTTTTGGAGCTAGTTTTTCATTAAGGTATTTTAATATTTTGTCTTGTTCTGTAATTTTCACCTCAGAATATTTGATCTCCTAAATGAGATCAGTATCCTTATTATATTCATTTATTCTATCCTTTTATAGTAACTTGACCTTTTTCTTTGGCTTAGTACTTTTTTCAATACATGCTTTGAATTTAGATCCTAGTATGTAATCATTTTAACTCTCTTCTTCCTACTCACTAATACTTGAAGAGGTTTCATGCTTCTTGACACGATCTATGAATTTTTCAGATTTTTATAAACACCTTTTATCTTATGAATCACCCGATGTTGATGAGCCTTTATTTTATTCCTAAATCATCATATATCTTTTATATTTTCTTGAATATTTTTTATTATTTCTAGTGTCACACTTTCTGATTATTATAGATCTTGTCTTAGATCCGTCTTCACTTCTTTAAGATTCTTCATTTTTATTATCTGACTCATATTCCAAGTAATTATTATTTGGGTAGAAAATAGGAAAGTTTCTGGTACTTACATAATTATAAAACCTTAGTGGTTTTTTTCCTTTATACTTCTCTTTTCCCTTTTTGAACATTTTTTATAATAGAGTTATCACTCTTATATTTTTCATCCTCTTCCTCATTTTCAGATTCACTAGAGTCCTTATATTCTTCTTCTCTAACTTTTTTGTTTTCTCATAAACTTAAATTTCATTTCTTACTTTGATTTATTCTTAAATATTATAGATTTCCTCATCTTATAATTAATGAGTGTATTATATAACTCATTTAGATATAGGACTATAATTTCTTCCAAGATTGATATCTTTGGATCAAATATTTTAATAAAATTCCTCAACAATTTCTTAAAAATAGTTAAATCCTCCAAAGTATCAACAAATCCCCTAATATGAAATAATTTTTAATTTACCCTCATAAATTATTCATCAACATTCTTATCAATATCCATTTGGATGTATTCGAACTTAGCTCTCCAAATCTAAAGTTTGGCATCCTTAATCTTTACATTACCTTCATACATATTTTCAATTATTTACCACATATCCTTATATTTTTTAAATACAATAACCTTTGTTTATACTTTATCATATGGGGATTAAAGGTTGTATTTTCTATCTTTCCCATACACTTATAAGTTCCTTTTTCAGTATATGTCAGGGAATAATATTTTCCAAGTGAAATAAATACCACTATTGCAGTATCACTTACCTCAAGAACTTATAATAATAGATATGGAATCATCATGTTCTTCCATCCATAAAAATTATTTCCATCAAAAATAGTTACACATGTAATTTTTATATAATTGAAACTCTCTATTTTTAAACTTTAGTAAAGTTCAGATCTTTTAGAGGAAACTAGGTTAGCTTAAATACCACTTGAAGTTATCAGATTCTTTTAGATTACTAATAGATGGAGGGTTTAATCTGTGGTACTATAATTTTATGATTTTATTCCCATTTAATCAACATATAATTTTTTTTAAAGTTTAATCTACACTTATTATGACTCTCAGTCTTACCCTAATAATGTTGTAAATAAAAGGTGCAAGTCGTAATCAAATTTTAAAAGGATCAGACCCTTAATGGAAATCCTAATCCTTTATATGATTAGTTAGTCACCCTAATCACATATTCCTACACTATATTTATAAGAGTTTATAATCAGAAAGAATCACTTCATACCCTTTACTACATCACACACCTAGCTCAACATCACATCATGCTCTACGAAATCCCATTATGTCTTCTATCATCACACTAGAGATATTTATATTGCCTCTCATAGTATTTAATACTTATATATATTATATCCTCCAACTAGTACTGACAAACTCACACATTCCTTGAATGTATCATTTCATAAACCTTCATATAGCTTTTCAACTACTTATATCTCCTTAGTCTATTAGTATTAAAGCCATTCTCTTCTTCTAAATATGCTTCAGTAGATTATTTATGATCACCTTCTATAATACAGGAGTATCATATGCATTCTTATCCTTATTCTTTAATGAATATATATCTCTTCGATATGAATTAAAATTCAACTTTTCAATAGACATAATTTCTCTAATTTTGAATTAAGTATTGGGTACTAGTAATATTATTCTTCTTCTACCTAATTTTATATTCATAATATTCTGTGAATATTATTTACATAATATACCCACATTAAAAATAAAGAAACTCCTCAAATCATAGTGGCAGGTGCTCTTCTTATTCAAACTGGTGGATATTTTATAGTTTGAATTGTCAATCAAGTCTCATTTAAATTCTAGGTCAATTCCTCATTTGAATATCTAAAAGGCTCAAAAGATTTCCTTCTGTTAAAATATCTATAAAATGTTCTACATTTTAATTCATTCCATTTTTGTATGGTCATGAAGTGTTATGAAATGAAACTCTCTATTATGTAATGGATTCCATTTCATCCTTACACATCATCATATCTGGATCCATGGTGTTTTTTTTATTCTATAAATATTATCTTAAATCATAATTCACTTGAATAATTGTGATGTTTATTTCCACTGAAGTTCAACACTTTCATATCCTAATTTAGATTCCTTTATTTAGAATTTTCAATTCTGGATTCTCTAGTTTATTGATGTTCACAAAGTAAAAAACCTTATAATTTTTAGGTATTACTCTTCCAACCTTCCCATTTATTATCAAATTTTTTATTTAATAGTCGAATCAATCTTATGAACTCATGAAGTTACTCTTGGAATTACTCTTTTTTGGTTTCTTATTAATTTTATAAAGTATTGAAATTACTCTTTTGAAGTTGTAAAGTACTCTTATGAATTATATTCTAACTCTTATAAAGCCCATACTTACTCTTATGAAGCTCAAAATTACTCTTATAAAGTTAAGGGAACTCTTTTTAAGTTTTCAAGTACCCTTATGAATTTGGTTTTTATTATTTTAAAGTTATACTTTGAAAAATCTATGCTTCAACTCCAAATTCCATAATTCTTCACATCAATTCATAGCTTCTATAATTCAACTCCAAGCATTCTCAAACACTCCAAAATAACTCTAAACCTCATCCAAAGTTTCTTATTTTCCAGATACACCAGTTTGTATATTTTTTGTACAATTTATGGTTCCTCTTTACTTTAGCTATATTTTCCCCCTTAATTATATTTATTTAATATATCTAATAGAAAAAATTCATGCATACATATTATAATATAAAACTCATTATTTTTTTTATTTAATTGATATTTTTTCAATATATTTATTGTTTTATTCGTTTGTGGAAGGAAACAATAGAAGATTAAATTCAAAAAAAAGAATTTTATAATAACATGATTCACATAATGAAATGATTATTCAAATCATGATATATTCATGGAATGATTTCATGATTCAAAGAGGATTAAAGAGAAAAAAAATGAATGAAGTGGAGTTGGGAAGCACACATTCATGGAATGATGCTAATATTAACATATTTAAAATCCAAGAATTCACACCCTGAGTCCAACCATGAGGACAAGCTGTAAACAATAAGCTTGGGGTAGAGATAAAATTTTCATGGCATAACACCCCTTATCACACCATAAATCTAGATGATAGTAATTTATAGCCCTGATTTTAATCATTTAATGATGGTTCTTTGAATATAATAGCTTGCTAACCCCTAGAGTTGTCTTGGAAAAAATAAATGTATAATTTTATAGCATTTAAGCCACTCGATGGTTCATTTTCACCTATAATACAAGGATAGAGAGGTTTTGTAAAGGCATTGGATATCAGATACCTAGGGTAAGGTTTTGTGTTGTAGAGTCCTTCATTATGACTAATCCATAATTTATTTTTGTAATTTATTTTATTTATTTTATCACCCTCTCATGGCTAGAATTAGGGGTTATTTATTTCATGCTGAGGTAATTTCAATGAAGTGGAATTGATGTAATTTATATTTTATTTTCAATAAATAATTCATATTAGTGTTTTTTTCATTCACCTATTTTCTCATATCTCTTATGCTCTTAATATTTAATGCATGGCCATTGTTTTATCAGTGAGTGAGGGTGTGATTTTTAATTACTTAACTAAAGTATTGTTTCCACTATGATCATTATACTAATGGAATTTTATGTTTAAAAATGGTTTTGAGTTACCTTTATTTTGATTATCCAAAGTACTTGACTATAGGAAAAGAAGATTCTCGAGATGGAGAGTTCCAACTTAGACTAAGGGATTCACTTAGACTCAATTATGATGACCATATGATTGTTTTTTTTGTTTTTTTAAATTTTATTACTTTATGAACATGGATTTTCAATTACCCAATAATATTTTCTTATTTTCTATCCCCTAATCCAAACCACATTCATGATAGTTTATAATTTCTTTCCTGTAATCATTCTTATTTTTTAGTCTTTATTATTAAATTTATTTTAATTATCCAACATGTCCTCATGAGATCGACCTTGGACTCCAAAATCCTATAATAATTAAATTTAGAGTTAGTGATTGTAGTTTCATGTTTTATAAATTTCTAAATTTGGTATCCCCATTGGAATTAATGATGCCTTTGGGTGGTATCAATCTCTTTTAACCATATTCCTTTAAAAACCTAATACAAACTATTGTGGATAGTGTATCTTCATCTAGAAATGATTTCTTTAGGTTACTTAAATATCATATCTATAATCATTACATTTTATATTTGATGTCATAGAAATTTTCCATCCAATTATTCTAATATTAGTAGAAATTTATTTTTCCTATTTAGAATAGGCACCAACTTCACATTATACATTTACTTCACACAAATCATATTGAAAAAAATACAACATCATCTTCAAAAATCCATTTTGGAGCTTCAATTTTATATTTTAATTTCTATTATGTAAATATTTTATATAATCTAAATATGACATATTAATATTATTTAAACCTTTGATCATATTATCCATCAAAACTCTTTTGATAAGGTTTAAATAAATTATAAATAAGCCCCTCTTAATTTAAATTATTCAAATTAAATATTATGAATTTAAGAGTAAATCCTTAGGTTACATCCCATTTTAACCTTGACTAATTACTCTCTCGTATGTTTCATCCTATAAAATATACTATCAATACAACCAATGCATATGAGATTTGAACATTAAGTTTTTTAATGTTTGGGAGGATAAATGAATCATAGTTATTCCAAATGCATTAAACCATTAAATTAATGGAATTATGACTCAACCATATCATATAATAGGACATGTCCATATATCCCACATATGATATCCTATATCTTAAAATATGACATGCTAACATGCTTAATATATTCCTTTTTCATATGGTGTGTTTTACTCAATGATATACCATAACATATTATATGATACATGGTTTTAGGGTATATTCCTTTTATTATAAGATACATCTTGTGTATATTTGTATAGAGATACATGTTATTGATAAAAATCACACCAGATACATTTATATCTTGAGTAGTACTAGAAATTTTCTAATGGTTCCTCTATAATTATGATTAAAATTTAGGAATTCATAATCATTTTCAATGCTAAAATGGTCTATAAGGTCACACAAAATCTTGTGTGAATGTGGATTTTTTATTACAAATTGTTTGTGAAAAACTAAAATAGTTATTTTATAGCTTATCTAAAAAGTATTTTGGAGGATATTCAAAAGAGTTTTGGGTTTTATTTCACATATTTCTACATATGATGTGACCTAGGGTGAAATGTGCATAAAATTTAGGATGTTTGGGTACAAGAGGGAGATTGAAAGATATCATATATACCAAGGGATTTTATGACACCCCATAGACATGACTTTCCTAATTACATGACATGATACAAATATTTCATTATATACATTCTCAAGACCCTATAGGTTTATAGATTTAGATAATTATGACAAAACATTAACTAAAAAACCCATGTTTCTTCAATTAATAGACATTTTTTATAATATAATATTTATCTTAATCTATATAAAGTCTTCAATATCCCCCACAAATTCTCCACACATGATACTCTTCTAGAAGCATCATACGTATTACTTTTCTTCATAACCTAGGGAAATAGAAACAGAAGAAAGGGATGATCTCATATTCTTAGTAAGGGTTAGATAATGAAATCATAAAATAACAAGGGTAATACTTGGGATATAACATAAGAATATGAATATAAGATCATTAATATAACTACTTGAGGCATAACATGATTATTAGTACCTGAAGCATAACTTGGAAATGTGGCTACAATATAAAAATGATACATTCATAAGAATATCACCAAATTCCATCACTAAGGTATCATAATAAAAATATTACCAAGGTTTTTCACCAAGGTATCATAAAACATTTCCAAGTCATGCTTCCCTGGTATCATGAATATGTCATCTCTAGAGATAAATTCTTTACCCAATGTATTGAAGCACTATCACAACATACCACTCTATAAATTACCAAGGTTATTCACTAAGGTATCATAAAACATTACCAAGGAATGTTTTCATGGTATCATAAACATTTCATATCTATAGATTAATTATTTAACCAATGTATAGGAGTTCTATCAGGGAGAACCATTCATATGTATCACATTATGTGTTCCATATAAGGGAATTACATATAAATCCATCAAATAATAATTATCCTGAGAAGGAAATGGGTTACATGTTAATTTAAAATATATGAATAATACATCCAACTAAATAAGGTGGATTTTATCATAATAAAATATCATAATAATGAATATAGGGTGTTGACATAGTTGGAAAATTACTTTTTTCAGAACATTAATAATATTTCTTTAGAAATACAAAATATCCCTGACCCTTTGAAAAATTTTATTTATAAAATTATGAGATTAATAATTTTTTTAAGAAAACATGAATTCATAGAAAAATATTTTCATAGAAAATAAGAAAAAAATAGAATAAATATGTTTCCACATGGAAGATAAACTTAAAAATTGATTTTATGAATCGTTTTCAATATTATAATAAAAATATGAATTTATAGGTCACTTTAAAAAATTATTTTAAAAAATGTAAAGATAAAATTTTGAAAAATAAATACTTTTGAAAAATAAAATTCAATAATTGATCCTTTAAAATATATAAAGTTTATAAAAATAAATATGGTTTGGAAGATAAAATATTTCATTTTGTAAGGATTGAAAGCCTTTTATTATTTTGAAATATGTTTATTTAAAACCCACTTCATAAATAGAGTAATACAATTCCTTTTTAAAATTTGATAAGGTAAAAATGGATTTTATATGAGATAACAAATAATTAGGTTTCCAATTACAAATGAGAATATTATGTGGAAATGGAAAATGGAAAAGGAGGGGAAACCATCGTTAAAGAGGATGATAATTATTATTAACAATGGTATAATTTTGGGGAATATATTCATCAAGGTAAAATATATAGATTAAAAGTAATTATTTATAGATTATAAGAGATATTACCATGAAATATAATCTTAGGGTGTAATAAAACAAAATTTTATGAAGGAAGTTCAAGAAGAATCTTTATAACTCAAAGAAGGGAGTTGAAAACCATTTAAAAGAGAACATGATATGGATCTTAAAACCACATTAATTAAATAAATATGGAAAAATATAATCATTTGGAAATTTTCACACTATAGTAGATATATCATGCTACACAATAAGAAATATGACTCAAGAAATTAAATTTCAGACAAATAACCCCTTACCTTAATTCCTGACTTCCACTAAAGCACTTAAATCTCCTATAAAAAACCTATCTTAATCACCAATTTTATAAAAATTATTTTATCTATAAACTTTTATAAACAAAATTTATAATTATTCTATAAATTTATATTAGTTAGTTATTATCTATTTTCAATATCATGTGTGAGTACTATTGATCATTTTTAACTAATTTTTTGTAATAGTGGTGTTTTTATTCATTGTTATCCAAAATTTCTTCATTACTAGATCATAAAAGGTGATATAATTTATGTTTTATAATTATTTTTAATGTTATAATTTCATTTAAAAATTACTTTGGTTATTATTTGTGATAATGAATTCAATGATGAGCTTGTTTTGGTAATTTATAATGAATGGATATTATTGTCTTAATTAATGAGTTAAATTTTTATATTACCATTCATAACCAAAGAAACAATTATTTACTTATTCTTATCCAATATTAAGTTTCAAAATCCATCCTTTATAGAAAACTATATCATTGTTCAAGCGGGTTGTTAAACTGACCCAAGAAGAACATCATAAAATCTATGTGTGAGTATGGCTACAGAAGATATTATTTTGTTATAATATCATTATAAAAAAAATATAATGAAATTATTTATATTTTATTAATGTTATTAATCACAATTATGAATATTTATAAGAAAATTTTAAATGAAAAATAAGTTGTTACTTATAAATAAATCTATTTTCCTCTTGGTATGTTCGTTTGTGGTGGTCAGTTTTACAATGATCATTTAGAACTAGTATTATTTATTGAATTACTAATTTATATTTACATAATATAAATAATTACATAGATATATTATATATTCAATAAAACCATTTATAGTACCATCCTTGAAAGATGGTGATGAAAAATGAAACATTTCATTCATAGAGGTGGTTGTCCACACACACGCATGGGCAATGTTATCAATTTTTTGATTGGATGGGAGGGGTATAGATAATGATTATAACATAAATATAATAAAATTTAATTATATTATTTATACTAGTTTCATTATATACATATGGTTATAATGGTTTAGGAGGAGGGTGGGTTATAAGTATAAAGAAATGAAGTTAAAGGGTAAGTAATTTTTGCATTTAGAACTTTGATCTTCTCTTTAAGTATCCTTTATAAATGAAGGAATTGAGGAAATTTATTGATGATATAGGATTATAAATGTGTATAGGTTTTATATAATAAGTAAATTGGGAAAAAAATTATGGTAATTTTGTACTAGATGTGTTTCTTAAAGTGGGTGGAAGTGGGATCCTTTTATAGGTGAAAAGGAGGGACAAATCATTAGAAAAGAATATTAAGGGGTAAGAATGGAATTGCATGAGAGTTAGGTGGGTTAGGTGGTAAAATGTTTGATAGGCATGTGGGTATGAACTTAAAACCTAAAAAGGTTATTATAGATGGTCTAAGTGCCAAAATTATTTAAAAAAATTCAAGCAACATTAGATTAATCATTTTAACACTTATAAATCTTGAGTAAATATTAATCATGGTAATTATTTTATAAAAATATATAAGATGGACATTATTATAGAATTTTTATGTGTTGAATCAGAATTTGGAATCCATTTAATCTAATTTAATTTCAAAATATGTGAAAATTAACTATTAAAATAAAATATATAATGTGTTGAAAAACTATTTTTGTGTAAAAATATTGTTTTAATCAATAAGTTTTATTAAAATTATTTACTATTGATTTTAAATTAAATGAGTTTTAATTTATTTTTATATATTTTAAAACATCATATTAAATTATTAATACAAAATATTACTACTTAATTAAAAAAATACATTATATTTAGAAAAGTATAATTCTTTGAAAAATAATTTTTTTACAGTGGTAACTAATATTTACCAGGGTAACTTAATTTTAGAAATAAAAATTAAATTTACATCATTACGTAATTTAAAAATTATTATTAAAAATATTCAAATCATTTTATATGATTCAATTTCTAAAAGTGATAAAAATAAATTTTAATGTAAGCATACATAATGTAAAAAAACAATTTTAAGAAACATGTATCTTATAAGAATAAAATAAATTTATTACTTGACTAGTAAAAAATATTAGATGGATGTTAACTTATTTTATTGTGTACATTATAAATAATTTCCATTTAAACCATTTTTTAACCATGATATAATAAACCTTGCAGTGGAAATTTTTTTATAAAAATATATTTTTATGCATACATTTTTTTATTTGTTATTTAGTTATACTAATTGAATTGTATCAAGGAATTAGTATTAAAAAATAAAATTTATTTTTATTTATACCAATATTTCATAATTTTATTAACTCTATAATTACTCTCCAATTTAGTGGATACATTCAAAATTTTATATAATGTTATGTGGTTCATTTTGGTTTAGTGTTTCATGTAAAGAAAGCAATTGAACGCATTAGGTTTTAAAGGAAAATATATTTTTTAAAATCTTGGGGTGTTACATCCTCCATCCCTAAATAAATTTTATACTCTCAATTTTAATTTTTAGTCACTAATAAAATTAGTTAACAGTAACTGAAAGATAGGCATAACTCATGATATATTTTCAAATGAGGTGTTTACCTTAATATCTTTGATATGACTTGGAAATACATCATTTACCTTTGTCCTTTTAACCAATTATATCATTTTTCCTTGAAAATTATCTCTCTATTTCCCCATTTTACACAAACAAATCATATTATAGTTCCTTTGAGGTGTTACCCTAGGTTCCTCTTCACGCAATATTGACAAGTAAGAAATTGAATCTTCTTTCATTCATCATATTTTTCACTCGAACTTCCATGAAACTCCATAATTATATTATTTAGTTTTTTTGGAATTAAAATATGTTCAAATTGTTAATAATAATTATTCATAGAAGGTTTGGAATAACCACAAGATTTATCACTTTGATTCTTAACTCATTTGGTATCCCATTGGTATAATCTTGATGTTGTATATAGTACTCATCATTAACATGATTCCTTTTGGATTCAACCATTACTAAAACCAAAAGAAGTTAACATGAGTGATAACCAATTATCAACATAAGAAAATTATTTTGAGATGACAAATTCAACCTCAAAATATCACACTCTTCAAAATTATTATATTATCTTTCAGTTAAACCTAAATCACTCATATTTAAATCTAGGCTTATTTAGGTTTCATTGTCTCGTATTCCTCAACCCAATTCCATAACATAACAATTCCTTCATAATTTTATATAAATATAATGTGATTAACTTTTTCATATACCCCATGAGTGTCTATCTAGGTGTGTAGTCTTAGGCTCACTCATCATGCCCTAGAGTAAAGATTGATTTGATAATAAACCAGCCTTTTTCAGGGTGCTTACCCCTAGGTTAATATATTCCACAATTGTATTTAATTTCTAGTATCTAAATAGGTATTTAATTTCTAGGATAACAACACAATCACTATATTAAAAAAACTTTGGGATCTTATCCTATACATAGACTTATCCCTTAGACGTATCCTTAGCAATTTCACTAAAGTTTTCTAATACCATTCCTAAAATAATCCACATTATATTAACTAACCTAAAGGGTTAACTATAAATTTGAAAATATGATCAAAGTTAACTTATCAACACTTAAATTATACTCAAATAACATCCTAACCTCTAGAGTTATCCAAACCCTTCTCATATATCAACTATTATGATTCATAGATGTGACTATCTCAAATACATGACTTAATGAAAATATTTAATTATATAAATTCTAAATACCATTAAAATTTGGAGTTTTAGGGAGTTAGGAAAAAACATTAACTAAGAACCCCATGTATTTTTCAACTAATGGTCATTTTTTCACTATATAAGCTAGTGCTTAATCCATAAAAAATATTAAACATCTCCCAAAAATTATCCACACATTATACTCTTTTAGGAACATCATACATATTACTATTATTTATTGCCTAGTGAAATGGAAACATAAGAAATAGATGATCTCACATTCTCAGTAAGGATTAAACAATGAAATCATAATATAATAGGGGTAATACTTGGGGCATAACATAATAATATGAACATAAGAACATAAATATAATTACTTGAGGTATAACATGAGCATAACTACATGAAGTATAACTTGAAAATGTGTCTATATCATAAAAAAATACATTCATAATAATGTCACCAAATTTCATCACTAAAGTTCCATAATAAAAATATTTCCAAGGTTGTTCACTATGGTATCATAAAAAAAATTACCAAATTATGATTTAAAGGTATCATAAACATGTAATATCTAGAGATTAATCATTTACATAATGAATTGGGGTGCTATTAGGGAAAACCCTTTCATAAATTAATAAGGTTCTTAACTAAGGTATCATAAAACATTATCAAGGCATGATGCTAAGGTTCCATAAATATTTCATCTCAATATATTAATTCTTTTCCCAATTCATTGGAGTTCTATCAGGGAGAAACCTTCATATTTCTAAAATTATGTGTTCCACATAAGTAAATCATACATAACTCCGTAGAATCATAATTATCCCAAGAAATAAATGGGTTACCTAATAATATAAAACATTATAATAAGACATACATATAAATAAGGTGTATTCTATAATAATATAACATCATAGGAATGAATACGGGGTGTTGATATGAATGGAAAATACTTTTCTAGGAGCATTAAGAAAATTAATTTGGATATAATAAATATCATTAACCATTTTAAAACATTTATTTCTAAAACTATTATAGTAATAATTCTTTGAGAAACCATGAAGGTGTAGATATTTATTTTTATATAAAAAGACAAAAATAGTGTAGAGGTGTGTTAACGTGGAAGATAAACTTAAAATGATATTTTAGGAAACATTTTTAACATTATCATAAAAATAAAGAGTTACAACTCACTTTAAAAAGTTATTTTGAAAAAGGTGAAGTGAAAAATTTTATGTAATTTACTTTTGAAAAATAAACTACAATAATATATCCTTGAAAATACAAAATGGTTATCAAAATTAATGTGGGGTATAAGGTAAAACTTTTTATTTTCAAATTATGGAAAAACTTTTTGATATTTTGAAATATTTTCATTAAAAAACCACATCATAAAAAGAGTAATAAAACTTATTTTTTAAAATAGGATAATGGAAATAAAGAGTTAACATGAGATAAAAAATAATTAGGTTTTAAATTATAAAGGATGAAAATATAGAGAAAGGAAAATATGAATAAGTAAGGGAAATTTTCAATAAATAGGATGAGAATTATTCTTAACAATGATATTCTTTTTGGATAATAGATCCATAAATGTAAAATATTTAGATTAAAATTCATTATCCCCAGCGATTAAGATAAATTAATATGAAATATAATCTTATGTTGGAATCAACTATACTTTGAATAATTATATGCATGAAGATGAATTATAACTCATTGAAGGGAGTTGAGTTAACAAAAATCCTTTAAACTTTGGTATCTTTTAAAACAAAATCCATTTAAAAGGGAACATAATATAGATATTCAAACCCCATTAATTAAATTAATATGGTATAATAAATTATTTATGAATTAATCATTCCATATAAATACATCATGGTGTATAATAATAAATATGTCTTAAAAAATTAAATTTGAGACAAATAACCTCTTACCATAATTCATAACTTCCACTTACATGATTAAATCTCCTATATAAAAAACTATCTTAATAAATTATTTAATAAAAAAAATTATATATATAACCTTTTATAAGCTAAATTTATTATTATTTTATTCATGTATATTAGTTAGTTATTTCGTACTTTCATAATTGGGTGTGAGTAATCATGATCGTTTTGAATTTGTTTCGTAATAGCGGTGTTATTCTTCATTATTCCACCAAATTTCATTATTACCATATCATACAGGGTATTTTAATTGATATTTTATAATTATTTTTAATTTTATAATTTTATTTCATAATTATTTTAGTTATTATTTATGTCACGGAATTCGATGATAGTCTTGTTTTGGAAATTTATAACAGACTAATGATATTGTCTTAATTAATAAGTTAAATGTTTATAATAACATTAAAAACCCCAAAAAAATAATTATTTAATTATTAATATCCAATATTAATTTTTCAAATCCATAATTAGTGTAAATTTATAGCATTGTTCATGTAGGTGGTTAAACCATCTTAACAAGAACATGTTGTAGTCTTTGTGTGAGTATAACTATTCAAGATATTCTTTTGTTATAATATCATTATTAAAAAGTATAATGATATTATTTAGATTTTATTAATGTGACTAATAAAAAATGTTAATATTTTTAATAAGAAGTTAAATGAAAAATAATTCATCACTTATAAATAAATTTATTTTTCCTCTCAGTATGTTTATTTTAGGTGGTTAGTTTTACAATGATCACTTACTGATAATATTGCTTATAGAATTCCTAATTTAAATTTAAATGATATAAATAATTACATAAATAAAATATATATTCACTAAACCCATCTTTATAACCATCCTTTAAAGATGAATAAGAAAAACAAAATGTGTTGTTCATGGATGGGATAGTCCACACACATGAATGAGTAACATTTTCATTTTTTTTGATTGAATGGGAGGGGTATATATAATGGATATATCATCAATATAATAAAATTTAAGTAAATTATTTGTAAATATTTCATTATATAAATATGGTTATAATGGTTTTGGATGAGTTTGGATGAGGTTGACAAATAAATGGAGTTAAAGGGTGATTAGTACTTATGTTGAGAATTTTGATCTTCTCTTGAAGTAGTCTTTGGAAATGAAGTAATTGAGGCACTTTGTTGAGGATAGAGGATGAAAAATGTCTACAAAGTCTCTAAAATAAGTTAATTGGGAATATTTTCATGAGAATTTCAAACTAGAGGTTATTGTATGTAGGTTACCAAGACCTAAATCCTTTATGTACATTGATTACCATTTCATGTATATAGTTTGATATGTGAATGTGTTTCTCTTAATATAATTGTAATTTTTCTTATTAATTTACTATTTTTATGGTAATTTCCTTATATTACATGTCATATCAAAAGGTTATAGTAGTTCCTGACTATAATGACAACCATGAGATACTATGACAGTGATCTTAAACACATGTCTTATGGTATAGATACATCATACGGACAGGACACGAATGATGTATGACTATCAGGTTTCGAGGGATCATAAAAATTGATAATTCTTATCATTAAGTTCATACTTGGTGATATAGAGTATATAAGATCATGATTACTGACACTCCAATAGTAACACCACATTTTTTGGGGGTCATTAGTTGTTTCCATCTTCGAGAATGTGTATTAGTCTCTCAACTTGAGATCATTATCAATCTATGTCATTTGATTACATACTTTGATGTAAGGAAAAAAACAGGACATTAAATTCGTGGTGAGTTAGATTGTGTTGGGTACATCATTGATGGTATGGAATTGGTTAAATGATCAAGATAAAAAAAATTCATCTGAGTTGAGGAAGAGGTATCTCATGGGCCTAAGTTGACCAAGATAATATTACCTTAATTAAATCCATATCCATGGTAAAATAATGTAAGATCATTGAGTAAGGTCATGAAATATATAAAGCATAAAAGGATGTTGACACAAGTGGGTGTCCTTCTTTATGATATATCATGAGAAAAAGAGATTATATTACACAGAGCATGTTCATAAGAGGTTTTCATAGCTATAGAATTATTTATCTACTTAGGGACCATGATAAGTTTCTAGATATCACTCTCATTATATGTGTATAACTCACTTATATGAGATAAAGACCTGAAGTATACACACCAAGTGTATCCACAAGTTCCACTTATTCAGATGAATGAGAGTTTAGGATGAATTGGGGACCATGTTTGGGGTCGGTGAACGTCCGAGTGTGATTGAAAAAAATTAAATTAATTCAATTATAATATTAATTTTAGAATAATTATGATTGAATTTATTTATAAAATTATTCAAAATTTTTTAATTATAATTGAATATGATAAAATATAATTTTTTAAATGTACATAATACATTCAAGATTCATTAAATTATTAAGGGAGCTTACGATACGAGTTAATGGTTTATATTTTATCACATGATATGTTATGGTATTATAAGTGTGTGATAAAATATTCATGACATTTATGATAAGTTTAATTAATTCATAAGTATGAAAAAGGATTTAAAATGAATATTATAACTTTCTAGGGACCAAAGTGAAATTTTGGAAAGTATAACCTAAGCATAAAAGATAATTTAAGCCTCTCGAATAGGGTGACACCACATTTTCATGAATTTGAGAGCTCTCCCCTCATATATCTCAAACATTAGAGTGAAAACTGAAGGAATAACAAGGATGGATTGATCCTTCTACCTCAATTGAGTTTGTGTTCTTTGTGTGATCAAAGGGACATCATAAATCACTTCAATTACCTATTCTATCACCCAAGAATTGAATAATGAAAATACAAGAGTTTTGGTGAATGTGTATAAAATCTAGGGATTCCTATCTTGATCATTTTAGTGACAATACACCAATATTGAGTGAATCAAATTAGTTATTTCAAATGAACAAGATATTGTTTACAGATTTGTTCAAAATTTATTCTCAATACTTAAAATTAATTGCACGTGATCCTATAAGAAATTTGAGATAGGGGTTTGTGGATTCAGTTTGAACCCAAAATTTTAAATTACACACTTTTTATGCATCTCGTGTTTTTTCAATTAGTATTAGATTGAACATAAAATTATTTAAGCTAAAAAACATCAAAATTTGATTAATTTTTTTAAGATTCAGAATGTGGATTTCAATGCAGTCTCAATGCAATTGATGGTGTTTTGATACAATTTTGTATGTCCAAGATATATCCAATAAAATACCAATGGGTTCAAAGAAATAATTGTGATGTAAATTAAATGTTTATTTTTTCACTTTTATGGTTTCCAGTGCGATGTATTTATAGAATAGGTATTGCAAGCACACTGCATGTTGATAGGAGATACTGGTAGTTGATAGGGAAAATTTTTTGGATATAATAATTGATATAAAATACTAAATAATAATCTCAATATCTAAAAAATATTAGCATATCCTTCCATGTATAAGGATAAAATTTGATAAAAAAAATTAAAAATGAGGTATTTGGGGGGGGGGGTGGAATTTGGCACCCACTTTGAAAACATTTCCAACTCATTAACTAGGGTAGAATATTTCTTTAATATATATATATATATATATTGTAATATATTATATAATATATAATATATTAATTTTATTAATGGGATTCCCTTCCAAGACCCGGTACTCAGTCGGGTCACCATGATCTAGACCAGACCAACTCGGTTTGGATCTGACCTATCAAGCCCATCTAAATCCCTAAATTATTTTACAAGGATCTAATTTAGGACTATATAAACCCAAAAAACTATATAAAACTTTCATAAATTAATTTTAATTATATGGAGTTTATTAAAATTATTTTTGGTATCTCGGGATGTGTCGATAATGAATTAAAATTATTTTAATGCAAGTTAAGGCATTAAAAACACACTCGAGTTGAATTTTAGAAAATTAATTTTTTCTTATAAAATATAATTTCATATTGAATGATCATGATAAAAGATTTTATCATGTATGTCTTTTATTATTTATTTAATTTAATTATTTAATTGATGTTTTAAAATGTAATAATTATTTTATTTTGATGATCTATGTATCATACCTCCTTTAAATGTATAAGGGTATACATGTCAACATATGAGTTATAAAATATAATTTTTACCTCAATTTTATGTTTGAGTATACATTTTAAAGATTATAGGACTTTTTGGTGATGTGATTTGAGTCAAGATCCAGTGTCAAAAATATAAGTGAAATGCATGGTAGTTACGAGTGCTACAATTTGAGTCGGGTATTAAATAAATGAATTCCTATAGGGTCTTAGTTAATCCATTATTCACGTTATGGATTAAAAAATAGGTTACGACTCATGATCACATCATTATTTACTTATTTTATCATATGCATGGTTTATTATTTTTTGTATGTGTATTCATTATGCTCAATCACAAAGAATAATAATAAAATATCATGCATAGATAAAATGAACATGTGCAGTGACTATTTTCTATTTAAACCATAGTTAATTTTTTATTGTAATCACATAGAACATTCATGTTAAATATAAAATTATTTTATTCACTAATATAAATTAACAAATCCCTCAAATCCGATATTAAATCATTAAATTTCTTTCATCACTTGAATTTGGACATAGTCGATTGTTCAAGGTGCTTATCAACCCAAGTTGAGGGTGTCTCCTACTATCGAGGAGTTTTTATGAGAGTGGTGGGGTTAATTAACTAATATAGGTAAAAAACATTACTTATAGTGTAACACTTCATATTATAATATACTAGGTAAATACGGTATCATAAACTATTTCACAAATGTTCCCCTAAAAGATCCTTTATTCAAGAATTTATTTAAAAGTTAAATTATAGAATTTTAAATTAACCAAACTAATTAAATTTTTAAATTCATCATATCTAAATTAGCTTAGTATTATTTTTTGATATTTTTCTGAAAAGTTTGATTTTAGTCAGAAATTATAGTTTTCACAAAACTCGTAATTTATATCATTTTACCACTATATAATAATAACCAAGAAGTTTAGAAACCAGATTAAGTAATCAAATATTAATTAAATTAATAAAATTATACATTTTAAAATATTATTTCAACTTAAAAAACCTATGGATAACATTTTTATAACTAATTAAAATGTTACTTTAATAGAAAACCCATTATTAGGTCTTTTGTTGAATCAAGTGTTTTCAAGGAAGATTCAGTTTTTTATTGTCGTAAAAGAATCATAATTTTTTTAAAATTTATAATATATTTATTTTTTTCTTTAAAATTAGTATCCAAAATAATTTTACATAATATATAAATCAAAATCTTAAAAATATTATTTCTCTAAAAATAGTTTTTAAAATTTTAAGCATATTTTTTTTAAATTTATCTTTTCACACATTTATAAATTTTATTTGATACAATTTTTTTCAATTATTAAATTAAGATTATCAAATTAGTTAAAATGTTCAATCATAATCTTTTTCATTAAAATTAATTTCCAAAGTAAATGTAAAAAAAAGGTAAATTGAGTTCAACCAAGTGTAAAGGTCCTCAAACATTTAAAAAATTCATTGAATTGAATGTTAAAGATTTTTATTGACTAATATATGTTCCCTCTACACTTTTTTGCATTTTTTATTCATTGAAACTTGAATAGTGCTATGGTATTATAGAAAAATGTAAAGTTGTTCCCAAAACTACCATTTCCTTCACTAATAAAAGGGGAACATCTTCACCCATTCAAAACTGTAATGACGCGACCCTAGTTACCTAGAGTCGGTGCATTATTACATAACATTGGCATGATACAAGGAATCATGTCCTGAAAGACCGATTAGTTTAGTATCCTTGGAAGTACTAGATACATTCATAAGTTTTACATTACATCATGAAATAAAAACATCAAAAAAATTCTATACCCTTTGAACATGCTTATATCCTTAGCCTATCCCTGCAGGTCAACCATTAAATACTTCTTCACATCCTGGGAAAAATAAAACATAGAAAGGGGTGAGCTCAGATACTCAGTAAGGATAACAATATAGCAGAAACTTTCCTAAATAAGCATAAACATTTAAGGAAATGTATAAGACTAAAACAAAATCCTTTTAAACTTAAACTTCAGTATAATATGGAAAAGATAAAATCAAATAATTTCATTTAATTATTCACATGGATATTCTACTGGTAAAATAATCACATGCAATTTCAATATCCAATTTCATAATGATGGAATGCATAATGTCGGACTTCATAACCACATAGTTAAGGTCTTGTTCCAAGAAGAAAAATAATATTTTTCCAAGGCCTTTTTACAAGACACTAGTTTGTCTCATGAGACCTACCGATGCATCGAGGAGCTATAGAGAGCTCCACACATCACTTACTAAGTCCAATGCATTCCTCATATGAATAGGTTTAAACATAACATAAACATTCGTATTAAAACTAGCATAAAAAATTTCAATACTTTATCCATATACCATGAATGGTACAAAAAAACACATCCACTATCAAACATATCACAAATCCTTAAATTCAATATGAAATATTTGTATCATAATAAATCAACTTCAAACAATTTTAAAATCTATCAAGGATGTTGACATAGATGAAATGAAATTTTTTTGAAAGAAATGCCTCTTTCTATTTTGAAACCATTTAAAGCTCACATAATTATAAAAGAAAACATTTATTTTGAAAATATTCTTATAATCTTTTATGGAAAGATTTGACGATGTTATAATGGCAGAAAATAGCCGCACTCGCTGTATAAGTCAAAAAAAACATCCTTACCTTAATTTTGTCAAAAAGGTCATAAAGTACCTTGTATGGAAAATGATGAAAAGATTCCTTTAAAAACATATAAGGTAAAATAAGGGTATAAATTACTTTAACACATTTTCTAGTTAATAGTAAAAATGTTTTGAAATACATTTTTAAGAAAACATGGATGTGGATGATAAAGATGTCTCAGTAGATACTTACGTAAAAACAACCTCGGATAATAAAGAGATTGTGAAATTAACCCTTAACTTGTACTTTTCCTTAGTATATGGTATGTTAACCTCCTATATAATAGTTAAAACATTGTTATAAAATTATACAATAACTATATACATAAATATGATATCATATATGATCCTCTAATATTGCTTTGTTGATAATTTTTCAATAGTATCATCGTTTCGGGTGTTAACTTATTCATTTTCCTTTATATGCTTGGTTATGTAAGACATGTTTGTTATGGATAGTATGTATTTGATAAATATAAATAATGATATTATGTTCGTAATCATTATTTTTAATCACAAAATGAAAATTATCCCTGAATGATTACGATGGGGAAATGAATCTCATCGCGTTCGTGGGGACAGTAATCCGTACGTACGCATGAGTGACAATATCATTATATTGATGGTGAAATCATATGTAATTGGATGTTATATCATATATAAAGAATCAATAACATGTTATATTTATTATTTACATCAGTTATACTCATTATTATACCCATACAAATAATAAAGTGTTTGAATAACAAACTACACCATGACGTGGAGACGGTAAGCTGTATGTACGCACGTAAGGTGACTTTTTCATTCATATGATGGATAAAATAATGAATATGGTTATAAAATTTTAATAAAATCATAGTATATATAAGATATTGGATTTATTATTTTAGAATGTAAACGACAAAGAAATAGGAAGTGAAAGAAGAGAAGAACTTGAAAGAGGTGATGAAATATTTACCTCTTCTTCGGGTTCTTCCTTTTGATTTGATCAAAAGAGATCTTTAATTTGGATTTCAGATCAAAGTAAGGCCTCTAGGTTGAAGGGAGGATAGTTGAGAGGATATTTGGGAAGGTTTTTGCTGAGCCAAAAGGCTTTGGAGGTGTGAAATTAAGATAAGGGGAAGTTCCCTTTTATAAAAGAGGTGAGGGTTACTTTAGGAAAATCTTGAAATATTATTTTATAATAAAATAATTTTTGGTTTCTTATGGATCCAAAATGATTTATTTAGAGGATAAGGTAGGGATGGGTCGAAAACCTCTCAACCAATAGGTTTTAGTCAGGTTTAGGTTACCATATTAACCTTAACTTTTAGATTTAACTCTTAGCTAAATAGTTTGACATTAACCATGTCTCTTTGTATTTTTATATTATATGGTTAATAAAATTACTATAACAAGACAAGAAAACCTCATGTGGTTAATTATTAAAATATATAACATTATCTAAGTCCTTTTTCTGAACCTTATATTTTTAGGAATATTATATCAATTAATAATGTATTATTTGTTTTAAAAACTCAATCATGTCAATTTTGACATTATTTAGCATTTGTTTTTTTGAAAGCCATAAAAACTTTAGCACTACAAATAATATTTATTTAATCAATCCTAACATGTCATATTAACCTATATAATTAGTTTAATTCATCATAATTCTAAATTTACATTTATTTAGATATTTATAATATCAATTATTTTAATATTTCATTAATAAGGTAATTACTGTATCATCAATGTGTCATAAATAAATTAAATTATTTAATGTCTAAAAATTATAAATAAAATTCCATTATGTAGGAAATATTTTTATATTTCTAATTAATATTTAGAGTTGAATTTATATTTTGTGTAACCCTATATTAAAAATAGTTTAGTTATTAAATTTTGAATTTAACTCTTTTAACTCTTCTTTAAATAAAATAATAATCAATGTCCTAATCTAATACAAAGTGGACAAAAGATGATCATATTTTATTCCTAAGGTTGTTTTAGGTCTAATTATACTTATCCAGTAGAATTAGAACATGTGTTAGGGTAATTATGATATCATTTTTACCCTTAATTACCCTATTTAATTTTAACTCTAGTAAATAAAAGTCAAAAGTTACTATTCACCAAAAATTATTTTCATCTTATTGAACCACATTTTACTTACTAATATTAACCGTGTCTCTCAGATTTTTTAAATTCAACTCACATAAGCGGTAAAATTAAGTTTTATGCAAATTTGCAAATACTCCTAGGAGGTGGGTAAAAGACGGTAAAAAGTTCAATAAAATTTATATATATCTAAACTTATTATAAAATGAATCCAATGAATTACATTGAACTTATATAGGTATTATGTATCTATTTTTACCTAAAATAAATTTAAATAAAATAAATAATTATTTAAATAAAAAGTCTCTTTAAACCGATAACGCAGTGTTTTTCACTATTCATCAAAAATTGAAAGTTTTTAGAAAAATACCAAAAATTCACCCAAAGCTAATTTCAAGATTCCAAATTCAAAATTGAAGTCCATTTTAAAAAATAAAATTTATAAAATTTCAAAAAGTGGGTATTACTATTCATAACGGCTAGTTTGATTGGTTGTGGTGTGTTTGAACTTGAAGTTGCATACAACACAAGTTATTGTATTATTCAAAGGGAAACATACCGTGAAAGCTTGGGGTGTTGCATTCTCCCCTATTTAAAATAATTTCATCCTCAAAATTTCTAGAATATTACTGCATAAAAAGATTTAGGTGGTTCTTCATCATAAGTTCCTCGGGTTCCCACATTTCCTCTTCCATATTATATTTTCTCCATAAAACTTTTACCAAATGAGTCATCCAGTTTCTCAACATTTGTTCTCTTGTATCAAGAATCTTGACAAGCTCTTCACAATAAGACAGATCTGGTTCCAGTTCAATTTCCTCATAGGTGAGTACATGTGTTGGGTCAGGCATGTATTTTCTCAACAGTGATACGTGGAACACATCATGAACTTTGGAGAGACTTGGTGGCATTTCCAAACAGTAAGATACAGCTCCAATTCATTCTAGAATTTTGAAAGGTCCGATGTACCTGAGATATAATTTACCCCTCTTACTGAATCATATAACTCTATTATATGGATATACCTTCAAGAAAACATCATCTCCTACATGAAATTCCAAATCCTTCCTTTAGTTATTGGCACAGCTCTTCTGCCTACTTTGAGCTGCTTTGATGTGGGTTTGGATAACCTTCACCTTTTCCATCATTTCCTCAACAAGTTTTGGGCTTTTGAGTTTTCTTTCACCAACATCATCCCAACAAGTTGGTTTGCAACATCTCTTTCCATATAACGCTTCATATGGTTCCATCTAAATACTTGAATGGAAGCTATTGTTATAGGAAAATTATACCAAAGGTAAATATTGATCTCACATACCTTGAAATTAAAATGAGAAAGATCTCAACATGTCTTCTGAGGTTTCAATAGTCCGTTCTGATTGTCCATTGCTTTGAGGGTGGAAGGAAGTTATCAAATAAAGTTCAGTATCCAAGGCTTTCTGAAGACTTTTCTTGAATCTTTATGTAAAACAGGGATCACGATCAGAAACAATCGATAGAGGTACTCAAAAGAAGTCTTACAACTTCATTAATATATAGTCTTTCCAGACGTTCATGTGGTAAATCTTCTCTTATATGAAGAAAATGTACTGACTTGGTAAGATGATCAACAATGACCCATATTGCATCATTCCTTCTAGGAGTCTTTGGTAGCCCCATGAAAAAGTCAATCGTAATATTATCCCATTTCCACTCAAGTATGGGAAGAGGTTTCATGACTCCTTTAGGATATTGTCTTCTAGCTTTCACTTGTGGTAAAACCATACATCTTGACACAAAATCAGTAATCTACCTTTTCATATTGTCCCACCAAAAATTTTCCTTCAAATATCTATACATCTTTGTGCTCCTAGGGTGTATAGAGAAACTGGAGCTATGAGCATCATTCGACAATTCCCTTTTTAGATCAGGTATATCAGGAATACAAAGTCTCTTCCCAAATTTCAAAATTCCATCTTCATATATGAAGTCACTCAATCTCCCATCATTCACAGCTTTAATCTTTTTTTGAAACTCCTTATCACCAGTCTGAGAACTCTTTATCCTTTCTAGTAAATATGGTTTGGCAACCATTTGAAAAAGTATTGATGTTTCACCTTATATGGTTATTACCATGTCCATCTTTACTAGATCCATGAAAATAGGATCCCTTTCAACTCTCATCTTGTTCAAAACTCCATGATCCTTTCTACTCAAATCATCTTCCACCTTATTTTCCTTCCCCAGGTGGTAGTTTATATGAAATCATAATCTTTGAGTAGTTCAAGCTATCTTCTTTGCCTCATGTTTAGTTATTTTTGTGAGAAAATATACTTCAAACTCTTGTGATCAACATAAATATCACATTTTTCACCATAGAGATAGTGTCTCCATATTTTCAGAGAAAATATTACAACTGCTAACTTAAGATCATGAGTGGGATAGTTTTGCTCATGAATTTTTAGCTGTCGTGATGCATTGGCAATAAATCTATCATTCTGCATAAGGACACAACCAAGTCCTTTCTTTGAAGCATCACTATAAATAACAAACCCACCATTCACTGATGGTAGAGTCAAGATAGGAGCATTAACTAATCTTCTCTTAAGTTATTTAAAACATTCTTCACGCTCTTTTTTCCAAACAAATTTAACCCCTTTACGAGTGAGCTTGGTTAATGGGTTAGCCAATCGGAGAAAATTATGGACAAAATGCCGATAATAACCTGTTAAACCAATAAAAAAGTGTACCTCAGTTATACTTGTCAGTGCGGCCCATTCTTGGATTTCCTTTTTCTTATAAGGATCAACAAAGATTCCATCCTTAGAGACAATATGTCTAAGAAAATAAATCTCCTGAATCCAAAATTCACACTTGCTAAACTTCCCATATAATTCATTTCTTCTAAGAGTCTCTAGAATAATGCGCAAGTGATTTTCATGATCTTCATAGATTTTGGAGTATACCAAGATATCATCAATAAATACCAATAAAAATTCATCAAGATATTCCTTGAAAACTCTATTCATTAGATCCATGAAGAAAGAGGGTGCATTAGTCAATCCAAAAGGCATTACTGTAAACTCATAATGCTCGTACCTAGTTCGAAATGCTATCTTCGGAACGTCTTCCTTATTCACACACAACTGATGGTATCCAAGTGGAGAAAATTTTTTTGGGGTACTGTAGCAGTACTATAGCAGGTACTGTAGCAGTACTGTAATAGGTACTGTAAAAGGAACTGTGCAGTACTGTAGCAGGTACTGTAGCGGGAGATGTAGCAGGAAACTAGGAATATTCCTCCGTTTGGGCCTTAGGGACACAGATTTGGTCCCCGAGTCCTTTAAGGCCTTCGGGACACCCAGGCCTTCAGGTCAATAAGGTCTTCAAGCCACCTCAAGGCCTTTGGGCCACCTTAAGTGCAGATGAAAACCAGACGACCTACGAGGAACAAGATCTCAGGAGGATGAGCAATGAGATTTCACCACAGCAGAAGCTAAGCGGATTGCAAGAATGAGAGGGTATGGTACCTGCCATCGGGACAAGCCTATTTATGCATGGGAATGCCTAGCTTAATAGCCATGCGAAGGTGGAGAGATGATTTCATGATGAAGATGCTGGGGAGGAGCAGTTCAAAGTAGTTAGTCTGGGTTGTATGTAATGTTTGAAGCTTATGGGCAAATGAATTCCTCTAAGGCCTGCGGTACATGTAATACTTACACCTACGGACCTTATTAGGGTTCCACCTCACCCCTTAAAAGGTAGATTAACAAAAATCAATAAAAAATGAAGGCCTTCGGGCCATTGGATGATATTGAGCACCATGAAGTTGATCAAATAAATCATCAATGTGAGGTAGGGGATACTTGTTCTTTATTTTCATGGCATTGATCTCCCTGTAGTCAATGCACAAACTCATGGATCTATCTTTCTTCTTAAAAAAGGACAGGGGATCCTCATAGAGAAACACTAGTGAGAATAAATCCCTTATTACTCAATTCCCCTAGTTGTTTCTTTAGTTACACTAATTCCACAGTGGCCATTCTATAAGGGGTCTTCAATATGGGCCTTGAACCATTAATTAAATCAATGGAAAACTCAATTTCTTGTTCTGGAGGACGTCAAGGTAAATCCTCTAGAAACACATCAACATATTCTTGAACAATAGGTACGTCCTCTATTCGAACATTCTTTTCCTCACCCATAATTATTTCATTCTCATCCTCCCCAATAATTGAATTTAGTAGAGATACTGGGGGTGGATCTAGATAAGAATCAGATGGTGACGTTTCTTCTATAAAGATAAGGTACTCTTTATCATCATCGAGAATTGTAACCTCATTCTTCTTATAATAAATTTTTACATCATGGTCCAAAATCTAATCCATACCAAAGATTATATCAAAATCAATCATGGGTATGACGATGAGATCAGAAGATAATGAACATTTATATGCCCTAATGGGAACTGATTCACAAAAATTTGTTGCAATGGTACTTCCCTTAGGAGTTTTGACTAAAAACTCTCTTGTTAAATCAAATTGGAAATATCTAATTTTCTTAGAAAATGGGGAAGATATGAAATAATGTGATGATCCATAATCAAATAAATCATTTTCTAAACTTGAGTAAACCATTAAATTACCTACCACCACGTCATTCGGAGCTTCAACCTCAGTAGTAGTGATCGCATAAGCTTGTCCTTGCTCCCTTGGGCTTTTTTGGGGTAATTTTTCTTGGTGCTTAGGACATTCATTTACATAATTCCCCTTTTCTCTACAATTGTAGCATTAAAAATTGACAGCCTCTTTCTTTCCCTTGTAATCACAAGCTTGGTGGCCTTTTCCACCACACTTGAAACAGACTCCCATTTTCTTCAGGCAAGTACCGAGGTGTTTATTCCCACATTTACCCCAGGATGGATATTCAACTTTTCCTTTCTTCCCCTTATTTCTATTTCCAGAGTGTTCAGCAGATCTCTTCTTCTCTTGCTTTGCTTTAAAGTCGTAAGACTTTGAGAATTCCTTTACTGTCTTGATAGCACATGAGATAATATCTTCATATGATGAGAAGGATTGTGAGACTAATTCTCGATAGAGAAATGGTTTTAACCCATCAAAGAATCGATCGATCTTACTCCTTGAGTTAGGTATATAATCTGTTGCACGTCTTTCTAACCTTGTAAAGTTAGTCTCATACTTTGCGACATTCTCATCCTCCCTTTTCCTCAGAATCAAAAATTGTCTTTCCATATATTCTCGATGGTCACGAGGAAAATATTTTTCTAATAAAATCTCTTTAAACTCCCTCAATTCCATGTTTGATACTTCTTCATCTTCCTTTTTGTTTTGAATCAATGACCACCATTGATCTGCATCTCCCATGTGGCGATAAACTACCATGACAAATTTTTCCATTTCACTACTCCCCAAAGCATGAAATATTTTCTCTAAGGAACTTATCCATTTCTCAGATACTAATGGATTTGTACTCCCATTGAATGTCGGTGGTTGTTGCCTCAATAAGTGGTCTAACATTGATCCTCCGCATTGTGGATTAGGGTGCTTCATATGTGTAAGGTTATTATTCATAACTTGAGTGAGTTGTCCCAATATGGTGATAAGCTGATCAGCACCAGTTGCATCACCAGCTCCACTATAATTATCTTGATTAGGTGGGAAATCCCTACATATATTACATGTGTTGATATGGTTTCAATTCCTTCTACTAGGCACCATTTCTAAACAATTTCATATAGTAGATTAGTTTATGAATCTCGATACATAATTCTAAACTTGTAAAACACATAACATAAATTGAACAGTTTATGGATATAATCTATAATCATGAAAATATTTTCTTTGAGGAGGTATATACTCATAAAACCTTCATAATGGTTTATAAATAAAATGAGAATTATCCTAAGCATATCCCCTAGGAGGGTCGTAACCAAGAGTCCCACAAGGCCCGTTGTCATGCATCAGCTCTCGTTCGAGTCTAGCTCAAAGCGGTGTTTTCGGGTTTTACCCCTAGGTACATCTATGCCAAATCTTCTACTACCTGCTCGTATCCAGACAGAGATGTATTACTTTGAAAACTCACAAAATCTCAACAAGTACCAAAATTCTAGGAAGTTCTTTTATACTAATCCTCAAAGTCTATCTTAGGGTAGTGTTCTCTAATCATAGTTTTTCTAAATCTAGTTTCCAATGTGTGTACTAAACTTCCTCTGATACCAACTGTAATCCCCAACCCCAATTACCTAGAGTCGGTGCATTCTTACATAACATTTTAATTATACAAGGAATCATGTTCCAAAAGACCGATTAGTTTAGTAGCCTTGAAAGTACTATATGCATTCATAAGTTTTACATTACATCATGAAAAAAACATCAATAAAATTTTTTCCCATTTGAACACACTTATATCCTTAGACTATCCCTGCAGTTCAACCAATAAATACTTCTTCACATCCTTGGAAAAATAAAACATAGAAAGGGGTGAGCTCAAATGCTTAGTAAGGATAACAATATAGAGGAAACTTTCATAAATAAGCATAAACATTTAAGGCAATGTATAAGACTAAATCAAAAGCCTTTTAAACTTAAACTTCATCATAATATAAAAAAGATAAAATAAAATAATTTCATTTACTTATTCACATGGATATTCTACTAGTCTAATAATCACATGAAATCTCAACATCCAATTTCATAATGATAGAATGCATAATGCCATACTTCATAACCACATAGTCAAGGCCTTGTGCCAAGACTACAAATAAGATTTTTCCAAGGCCTTATTCCAAGAAACTAGTTTGTCTCATGATACCTACCAATTCATTGAGGATCTATAGCGGGCTTGACCCATTACTTACTAAGTCTAATGCATTCCTCATATGAAAAGGTTTAAACATAACATAAACATTCATATTAAAACTAGCATACAAATTATCAATACTTTATCCATAAATCATGAATGATACAAAAATAAAACATCCACTATCAAACATATCAAAAAACTTTCAATGCAATATGAAAGATTTGTATCATAATAAATCAACTTCAAACAAGTTTAAAATTCATCAAGGATGTTGACATAGATGAAATGAATTTTTTTTAAAGAAATACCTCTTTATATTTTGAAACCATTTAAAGGTCACACAATTATAAAATAAAACATTTATTTTGAAAATATTCTTATAATCTTTTATGGGAATCTTAGACGATGCTATAATGGCAGAAAATAGCCGCACTTTCCATATAAGTTAAAAAACATTCTTACCTTAATTTTGTCAAAAAGTTCATAAAGTACCTTGTGTGGAAAACGACGGAAAGATTCCTTTCAAAACATATAAGGTAAAATAAGGTTATAAATGAATTTAACCCATTTTATAGTAAATAGTAAAAAAAATTGAAATAAATTTTTAATAAAACATGGATTTGGATAATAAAGAGGTTTCAGTAGATACTTATGTAAAAACAACCTCGGATAATAAAGAGATTGTGAAATTAACCCTCACCTTGTAATTTTCCTTAGTCGATGGTATTTTAAACTCCTATATAATAGTTAAAACATTGTTATTAAATTATACAAGAACTATATACATAAATATGATATCATATATGATCCTCTAATATTTCATTGTTAATAATATTTCTGTAGTTTCATCGTTTTAGGTGTTAACTGATTCATTTTCCTTTATATACTTGGTTACGTAAGACATGTTTGTTATGGATAGGATGTATTTGATTTATATAAATAATTATATTATGTTCATAAACATTATTTTTAATCATAAAATGAAAATTATTCTTGAATTATTACGATGGGGAAATGAATCTCATCGAGTTCGTGGACACGGTAATCCATACGTACGCACGAGCGACAATATCATTATATTGATGGTCAAATAATATGTAATTGGATGTTATATCATATATAAACAATAAATAACATGTTATATTTATTATTTACACCATTTATATTCATTATTATACCCATCCAAATAATGAAGTGTTTGAATAACAAACTACACCACGACGTGGAGACGATAAGTCGTATGTACGCGTGTATAGTGACTTTGTCATTCATATGGTGGATAGAATAATGAATATGGTTATACCATTTTAATAACATCACAGTATATAGAAGATACTGGAGTTATTATTTTATAATGTAAACAACAAAGAAAGAGGAAGTGGAAGAAGAAAAGAACTTGAAAGAGGTGATGAAATATTTACCTCTTCTTTGGGTTCTTCCTTTTGATTTGATCAAAATGGATCCTTAGGTTGGATTTCTGATCAAATTAAGGACTCTAGGTTGAAGAGAGGATAGTTGAGAGGATATTTGGGCAGGTTTTTCTGATCAAAAAGGCTTTGGAGGTGTGAAATTAAGAGAAGGGGAAGTTCCCTTTTATAAGAGAGGTGAGGGTCACTTTAGGAAAAGCATGAAATATTATTTTATAATAAAATCATTTTCAGTTTCTAATGGCTCCAAAATAATTTATTTAGAGGATAAGGTGGGGATGGGTCTAGAAACTCTCAAAAAATAGGTTTTATACAGGTTTCGGTCACCATATTAACCTTATCCTTTAGATTTAACTCTTAGTTAAATAGTTTGACATTTACCCTGTCTCTTTGTAATTTTATATTATATGGTTAATAAACTTACTATAACAAGCAAAGATAACCCCATGTGGTTAATTATTAATATATATAACTTATCTAATTCCTTTGGCCAAACTTTAAATTTTTAGGAATATTATATCAATTAATAATGTATTATTTTTTAAAAAAACTCAATTATGCCAATTTTGACACTATTTAGAATTTGATTTTTTTGAAGGCCATAAATCTTTTTCACTTCGAATAAAATTTATTTAACTGATCTTAAAAAGTCATATTAACCTATAAAATTATTTTAATTCATCAAAAGTCTCAATTTACATTTATTTGGATATTTATAATACCAATTATTTTAATATTTTCTTAATAAGGTAATTACTGCATCATCATTGTATCATAAATAAATTAAATTATTTAATATATAAAAATTATAAATAAAATACCATTATATAGGAAATATTTTTATCTTTCAAATGAATATTTATAGTCTAATTTATATTGTTTTTAACCCTATATTAAAAATGGTTTAGTTATTAAACTTTGAATTTAACTCTTTTAACTCTTATTTAAATAAAATAATAATAAATGTCCTAATCTAATCCGAGTGGACCAAAGAGGATCATATTTTATTCCTAAGGTTGTTTTTTGTCAAATTATACTTATCCAATATAATTAGGACATGTGTTAGGGTAATTATGATATCATTTTTACCCTAAATTACCCTATTTACTTTTAACCGTGGTAAATAAAAGTCAAAAGTTACTATTCACCAAAAATTATTTTCATCTTATTGAACCACATTTTACTTTCTGATATTAAATGTGTCTCTTGGATTTTTGAAATTCAACTCACAGAAGTGGTAAAATTAAGTTTTATGCAAATTTGAAAATGCTCCAAGGAGGTGGGTAAAAGACGGTAAAAAGTTCAATAAAATTTTTATATATCTAAACTTATTATAAAATGACTACAATGAATTACATTAAACTTATATAGGTATTATGTATCTATTTTGACCTAAAATAAATTTAAATAAAATAAATAATTACTTAAATAAAAATTCTATTTAAACTAATAATGCGGTGTTTTTCACTATTCATCAAAAATTAAAAGTATTCAAAAAAATACCAAAAATTCACCCTAAACTAATTTCGATATTCTGAATTCAAAAATGAAGTCCTTTTTGAAAAAAAATTATAAAATTTAAAATAGTGGGTATTACTATTCATATCAGCTAGTTTGATTGGTTGTGGTGTGTTTGAACTTAAAGTTGCGTACAACACAAGTTATTGTATTATTCAAAGAGAAATGTACTGTGGAAGCTTGGGATGTTACATTATCCCATCCTTAAAATAATTTTGTCCTCTAAATTTCTAGAATATTACTTCATAAAAAGATTTAGGTGGTTCTTCATCATAAGTTCCTTAGGTTCCCACATTGCCTCTTCCATCTTATGGTTTCTCCAAAGAAGTTTTACCAAACGAGTTGTCTGGTTTCTTAGCACTTGTTCTCTAGTATCAAGAATCTTGACAGGATCTTCACAATAAGACAGATCTGGTTGTAGATCAATTTCCTCATAGGTGAGTACATGTGTTGGGTCAGGCATTTATTTTCTCAATAGTGATACGTGGAACACATCATGAACTTTGGAGAGACTTGGCGGCATTTCTAAACGGTAAGCTACAACCCCAATTCGTTCTAGAATTTCGAAAGGTCCGATGTACCTGGGACTTAATTTACCCTTCTTATTGAATCGTATAACTCCCTTCCATGTAGATACCTTCAAGAAAACATGATCTCCTACCTGAAATTCCAAATCCTTCCTTCGGTTATCAACATAGATCTTATGCCTACTTTGAGCTTCTTTGATGTGGGTCTGGATAACCTTTACCTTTTCCATTGTTTCCTCAACAAGTTCTGTGCCTATGAGTTTTCTTTCACCAACATCATCCCAACAAGTTGGTGTGCGACATCTCTTTCCATATAACGCTTCATATGTTTTCATCTAAATACTTGAATGGAATAAATTATTATAGGAAAATTATACCAAAGGTACATATTGATCCCACATACCTTGAAAGTCAAGTGAGAAATATCTCAACATGTCTTCTAAGGTTTGAACAGTCCATTCTGATTGTCCATCAGTTTGAGGGTGGTAGGCAGTGCCCAAACGAAGTTCAGTATCCAGGGATTTCTGAAGACTTTTCTAGAATCTTGATGTAAAATGGGGATCACGATCAGAAAAAATTGATAGGGTTTCTCCCTGAAGTCTTATGACTTAATTAATATATAATCTTACTAGATGTTCAAGTGGTAAATCTTATCTTATAGCAAGAAAATGCACTAACTTGGTAAGACGATCAACAATGACCCATATTGCATCATTCCTTATAGGAGTCTTTGGTAGCCCCATGACAAAGTCTATCGTAATATTAACCCATTTCCACTTAGGTATGGGAAGAGGTTGCATGACTCTTCTAGGATGTTTTCTTCCAGCTTTTACTTGTTGGAAAACCGTACATCTTGACACAAAATCAAAGATCTCCCTTTTCATGTTTTCCCGCCAAAAATGTTCCTTCAAATCCCTATACATCTTGGTGCTCCCAGGGTGTATAGAGAAATTGGAGCTCTGAGCATCATCCAACAATTCCTTTTTTAGATCAGGTATATTAGTAACACAAAGTCTCTTTCCAAATTTCAAAATTCCATCTTCATATATGAAGTTACTCAATCTCCCATCATTCACAGCTTTAATCTTCTTTTGAAACTCCTCATCACCAGTCTGAGAACTCTTTATTCTTTCTAGTAAAGATGGTTTGTAAAACATTTTAAAAAGTATTGATGTTTCACCTTTCATGGTTATTCCCATATTCATCTTTACTAGATCCATGAAAATTGGATCCCTTTCAACTCTCATCTTGTTCAAAACTCCATGATCCTTTCTACTCAAAGCATATTCCACCTTATTTTCCTTCCCTGGGTGGTAGTGTATAGTGAAATCATAATCCTTGAGTATTTCAAGCCATCTCTTTTTCCTCTTGTTTAGTTCTTTTTGTGAGAAAATATACTTCAAACTCTTTTGATCAGTATAAATCTCACATTTTTCAACATAGAGATAGTGTCTCCATATTTTCAGAGCAAATATTACAACTGCTAACTCAATATCATGAGTGGGATAGTTTTTCTCCTAAATTTTTAGCTGCCGTGATGCATAGGCAATAACTCTATCATTCTGCATAAAGACACAACCAAGTCCTTTATTTAAAGCATCACTATAAATAACAAACCCATCATTCACCGATGTTAGAGTCAATATAGGAGCATTAATTAATATTCTCTTCAGTTCTTCAAAACATTATTCACACTCTTTTTTCCAAACAAATTTAACCCCTTTACGAGGGAGCTTGGTTAATGGGTTAGCCAATTTGGAAAAATTCTAGACAAAATTCCAATAATAACATGCTAAATCAATAAAACTACATACCTCATTTATAATCGTCAGTGCTGGCCATTCTTAGATTGCCTTTGTCTTAGAAGGATCAACGGAGATTTCATCCTTAGAGACAATATGGTCAAGAAAAGAAATCTCCTAAAGCCATAATTCACACTGGCTAAACTTCCCATATAATTCATTTCTTATAAGAGTCTTTAGAATAACGTGCAAGTTATTTTCATGATCTTAGTAGCTTTTGGAGTATACCAAGATATCATCAATAAATACATCTACAAAGTCATAAAGATATTCCTTGAAAACTCTATTCATTAGATCCATGAAGACAGACGGTTCATTAGTCAATCCAAAAGGCATTACTGTAAACTCGTAATGGTCGTACCTGGTTAGAAATGTTGTCTTCATAACGTCTTCCTTATTCATGACCAACTGATAGTATCCAGATCGAAGGTCAATATTTGAAAAATATTCATCTCCATGAAGTTGATCAAATAAATCATCAATGCGAGGTAGGGGATACTTGTTCTTTATTTTTGTATCATTGATCTCCCTGTAGTCAATGCACAACCTCATAGATCCGTCTTTCTTCTTAACAAAAAGGAAAGGGGTTCCCCATAGAGAAACACTAGGGTGAATAAATCCCTTATTACTCAATTCATCTAGTTGTTTCTTTAGTTCCACTAATTCCACAGCGTCCATTCTATAAGGGGACTTCGATATGGGCCTTGAACTAGGAATTAAATCAATGGAAAACTCAATTTCTCATTCTAGAGGAGGTCTAGGTAAATCCTTTGGAAACACATCAACATATTCTTGCACAATAGGTACGTCCTCTATTAGAACATTCTTTTCCTCACCCATAATTATTTCATTCTCATACTCCCCAATAATTGAATTTAGTATAGTTACTGGGGGTAGATCTAGATAAGAATCAGATGGTGACGTTTCTGCTCTAAAGATAAGGTACTCATTATCATCATTGAGAATTGTAACCTCCTTCTTCTTACAATAAATTTTTGTATCATGGTTTGAAATTCAATCTATACCAATGATTATATCAAATTAAATAATGGGTATGACGATGATATCAGCAGATAAAGAACATTTATATTCCCTAATGGGAACTGATTCACAAAACTTTGTTGCAATGATACTTCCCTTAGGATTTTTTGACTGACAACTTCCTTGTTAAATAAAATTGGAAATATCTAATTTTCTTAGTAAACTGGGAATATATGAAACAATGTGATGATATAGAATCAAATAAAGCATTGGCTAAACTTAAGGAAACCATTAAATTACCTGTCACCACATCTTTCGGAGCTTCAAGCTTAGTAGTAGTAATCGCATAAGCTTGGTCTTGCTCCCTTGTCCTTTTTTGGGGTAAGTTTCCTTGGAACTTAGGACATTCGTTTTCTCAATGTCCCTTTTCTATACAATTGTAGCATTCAACATTGATAGCCTCTTTCTTTCCCTTGCAATCACGAGCTTGGTGGCCTTTTTCACTACACTTGTAACAGACTCCCATTCTATTTAGGAAAGTACCGAGGTTTTTCTTCCCACATTTACTATAGGATGGATATTCAACTTTTCCTTTCTTCCCCTTATTTTCATTTCTATAGTGTCCCACATATCTCTTCTTCTCTTGCTTTTCTTTAAATTTGTAAGACTAAGAGAATTCCTTTTTTATCTTGATAGTGCATGAGACAATATCTTTGTATGATGAGAAGGATTTTGAGACTAATTATTGATGGATAAATGGTTTTAACCCATCAAAGAATAGATCAATATTACTCCTTGGGTTACGTATTTAATCTATTATATGCCTTTCTAACCTTGCAAAGTTAGCCTCATACTTTGCGACATTATTGTCCTCCCTTTTCCTCAAACTCAAAAATGGTCTTTCCATATCCGCCTGATGGTCACGAGGAAAGTATTTTTCTAATAAAATCTCTTTAAACTACATACATTCCATGTTTTATACTTCTTCATCTTCCTTTGTGTTTTGAATCAATGACCACCATTGATCTACATCTCCCATGAGGCGATAAACTACCATGACAACTTTTTCCCTTTCACTTCTCCCCAAAGCATGAAATATTTTATCTAAGGAACTTATCCATTGCTCAGCTACTAATAGATTTATACTCCCATTTAATGTTGGTGGTTGTTGCCTCATGAAGCGGTCTAACATTGATCCACCGCGTTGTGGATAAAGGTGCTCCATATGGGTAAGGTTATTATTCATAACTTGAGTGAGTTGTCCCAGTAAGGTGATAAGCTGATCAGAACTAGTTGCATCACCAGCTCCACTATAATTATCTTGAGTAGGATGGAAATCCCTATATGGATTACGTGCATTGATATGGTTTCTATTCCTTCTACTAGGCATCATTTATAAACAATGGCATATAGTGGATTAATTTATGAATCGTAATAAATAATTCCAAACTTGTAAAACACTTAACATAAATTGAACAATTTATGGATATAATCCATAATCATAAAAATATTTTCTTTGAGGAGGTATATACTCATAACCCTTATTAATGGTTTTTAAAGAAAATGAGAATTATCCTTAGCATATCCCTCGGGAGTGTCGTAACCAAGAGTGCAATAAGGCCCGTTGTCGTGAACCAGTTCCCCTTCGAGTCTAGCTCAAAACGGTGTTTTCGGGTTTTACCCCTAGGTACATCTGTGCTAGAGCTGCCTCTACCTGCTCGTATCCAGATAGGGATGTATTGCTTGGAAAACTCACAAAATCTCTACAGTACAAAAATTCTAGGAAGTTCTTCTATACTAATCCTAAATGTCTATCTTAGGGTAGTGTTCTCTAATCAGAGTTTTTCTAAATCTAGTTTCCAAGGTTTCTAATAAACTTCCTCTAATGCCAACTGTAACTCCCTAACCTTAGTTACCCAGAGTCGGTGCATTATTACATAACATTGGCATGATACAAGGAATCATGTCTCGAAAGACCTATTAGTTTAGTATCCTTGGAAGTATAGATATATTCATAAGTTTTACATTACATCATTAAATAAATACATCAACAATGTTTTATCCCCTTTGAACACACTTATAACCTTAGCCTATCCCTGCAGGTCAACCATTAAATACTTCTTCACATCCTGGGAAAAATAAAACATAGAAAGGGGTGAGCTCAGATGCTCAGTAAGGATAACAATATAGTGGAAACTTTAATAAATAAGCATAAACATTTAAGGTAATGTATAAGACTAAAAAAACCTTTTAAACTTAAACTTCAGCATAATATGGAAAAGATAAAATCAAATAATTCCATTTACTTATTCACATGGATATTCTACTAGTCGAATAATCACATGAAATTTCAATATCCAATTTCATAATGATGGAATGCATAATACCAGACTTCATAACCACATAGTCAAGGCCTTGTGACAAGACTACAAATAATATTTTTCTAAGGCCTTGTTCCAAAACACTATTTTGTCTCATGAGACCTACTAATGCATCGAGGAGCTATAGCAGGCTCCACCCATCACTTACTAAGTCCAATTCATTTCTCATATGAAAAGTTTTAAACATAACATAAACATTCTTATTAAAAATAGAATGCGAAATGTCAATAATTTATCCATAAACCATGAATGGTAAAAAAATAACACATCCACTTTCAAACATATCACGAAACCTTCAATACAATATGGAAGATTTGTATCATAATAAATCAACTTCAAACAAGTTTAAAATTCATCAAGGATGTTGACATAGATGAAATGAAAACTTTTTGAAAGAAATACCTCTTTCTATTTTGAAACCATTTAAAGGTAACATAATTATAAAAGAAAACATATATTTTGAAAATATTCTTATAATCTTGTATTGGAAGCTTTGACAATTTTATAATGGTATAAAATAGCCGCACTCTCCGTATAAGTTAAAAAACGTTCTTACCTTAATTTTGTCGAAAAGGTCATAAAATACCTTGTTTGGAAAACAATGAAAAGATTCCTTTAAAATCATATAAGGTTAAATAATGGTATAAATGACTTTAACCCATTGTTTAGTAAATAGTAAAAATGTTTTGAAATACATTTTTAAGAAAACACATATGTGGATGATAAAGAGGTCTCAGTAGATACATAAAAATAACCTCGAATAATAAAGAGATTGTGAAATTAACCTTTACCTTGTACTTTTCCTTAGTAGATGGTATGTTAACCTCCTGTATAATAGTTAAATCATTGTTATTAAATTATAAAAAAACTATATACATAAATATGATATCATATATGATCCTCTAATATTGCTTTGTTAATAATATTTCAGTAGTATCATTGTTTCGGGTTTTAACTGATTCATTTTCCTTTATGTGATTGGTTATGTAAGACATGTTTGTTATGGATAGTATGTATTTGATTCATATAAAAAATTATATTATGTTCATAAAAATTATTTTTAATCATAAAATGAAAAGTATTCTTGAATGATTACGATGGGGAAATGAATCTCATCGCGTTCATGGAGACAGTAATTTGTACATACACACGAGCGACAATATCATTATATTGATGGTGAAATAGTATGTAATTGGATGTTATATCATATATAAAGAATCAATAACATGTTATATTTATTATTTACATCAGTTATACTCATTATTATACTCATCTAAATAATGAATTTTTTGAATAACAAACTACACCACGATGTGGATACGGTAAGTCGTACGTACACACGTATGGTGACTTTGTTATTAATATGATGGATAGAATAATGAATATGGTTATAAAATTTTAATAACATCACATTATATAGAAGAAACTGGAGTTATTATTTTAGAATGAAATTAACAAAGAAAGAGGAAATGGAAGAAGTAAATAACTTGAAAGAGGTGATGAAATATTCACCTCTTCTTCAGGTTCTTCCTTTTGATTTGATCAAAAGAGATCCTTAGGTTGGTTTTTTGATCAAATAAAGTCCTATAGGTTTAATTTAGGATAGTTTATAGGATATTTGGGTAGTTTTTGTCTGAGAAAAAAGGCTTTGTAGGTGTGAAATTAAGAGAAGGGAAAGTTCCATTTTATAAGAGAGGTGAGGGTTAGTTTAGGAAAAGATTGAAATATTATTTTATAGTAAAATAATTTTAGGTTTTAATAGATAAAAAATGATTTATTTAGAGGATAAGGTGAGGATGGGTCGAAAAAATCTCAACCAATAGGTTTTAGATAGGTTTAGGTCATTATATTAAACTTATCTTTTAGATTTAACTCTTAATTAAATAGTTTGACATTTACCATGTCTCTTTGTTTTTTTATATTATATGGTTAATAAACTAACTATAACAAGAAAATATAACCCCATGTGGTTAATTATTAATATATATAACCTTATCTAAGTCATTTTTCCGAACCTTATATTTTTAGGAATATTATATCAATTAATAATGTATTATTTGTTTTAAAAACTCAATTATGTTAGTTTTGACACTATTTAGAATTTGATTTTTTTTAAAGACATAAAAACTTTATCACTTAGAATAAAACTTATTTAACAAATACTAATATTTCATATTAACCTATAAAATTAGTTTAATTCATTATAAGTCTCAATTTACATTTATTTGGATATTTATAATATCAATTATTTTAATATTTCATTAATAAGGAAATTACTGTATCATCATTGTGTCATAAATAAATTAAATTATTTAATGTCTAAAAATTATAAATAAAATACCATTATTTAGTAAATATATTTATATTTCTAATGAATATTTATAGTCTAATTTATATTGTGTGTAACCCTATATTAAAAATGGTTTTGTTATTAAACTTTGAATTTTACTCTTTTAACTCTTCTTTAAATAAAATAATAATAAATGTCCTAATCTAATCCAAGTGGACCAAAGAGGATCATATTTTATTCAAAGGTTTTTTCTGGTCAAATTATACTTATCCAATATAATTATGACATGTGTTGGGGTAATTATGATATCATTTTTACCCTTAATTACTCTATTTACTTTTAACCGTGGTAAATAAAAGTCAAAAGTTACTATTCGCCAAAATTTATTTTCATATTATTGAACCAAATTTTACTTAATAATATTAACTGTGTCTCTATAATTTTGTAAATTCAACTCATAGAAGCAGTAAAATTAAGTTTTATGTAAATTTTCAAATGCTCCTAGGAGGTGGGTAAAAGACGGTAAAAAGTTCAATGAAATTTATATATATATAAACTTATTATAAAATGACTCCAATGAATTAAATTGAACTTATATAGGTATTATGTATCTATTTTTACCTAAAATAAATTTAAATAAAATAAATAATTACTTAAATAAAAAGTCGGTTTTAACCAATAATGCAGTGTTTTTCACTATTCATCAAAAATTGAAATTTTTCAGAAAAAATAACAAAAATTCACCTGAAGCTAATTTTTATATTCTGAATTCAAAAATTAATTCCATTTTGAAAAATAAAATTTATAAAATTTCAAAAAGTGGGTATTACTATTCATAATGGCTAGTTTGATTGGTTGTGGTGTGTCTGAACTTGAAGTTGCGTACAACACAAGTTATTGTATTATTCAAAGGGAAATGTATCGTGGAAGCTTGGGGTGTTATAAAAACACACCTTTTATTAAAATTTATCTTAAAACTATTCCATTTTTCTATCACTATAAACATATACCAAGAAAATAATCTCTTTTTCACTCATAGATATCTTAATCACTTCAAATTCAAGGATGCTTCCAAGAAAAATCAAGTCCCCGACATGAGTATTATAAACTACTTAGTTGTCTTATTGATTATATTCTTACAATTTTATTATATCCACACTAATATAATGAAATTATTATCATTTATATACTTTAATTTCACTATATTAAGTGTATTTCCATTATTTATCCAAATACCCCATCCATTAGGGAAAAAAATTGTTGTTTGTGTGTTGTGAGGACTACCGCCTCCATGATGTAACATGTTTCATTTTCCTTCACCGCCTTACAAGGTTATATATAAGGATGGTATTTAAGAATAAATAAGATTTTTATGATATAATTAAGGTATTTTTTGAAAAATTTAAGAAACTATTAATGATATGACCAACAAACAATCATCATTAGTTTAATCATTTAAAATAAGTGTACTAAGAGGATAATATTTTACTCAAACTATTTAATGATTTTATATCAATTAATTATTCTTATAATTACTTATAATTCTGATATATAAAACAAATAAACACTAAATAATATAATTATGCTTCTGTTATAATGATATTACAAGAAAACCACCTCTTAATCATTCATTAAATCTGGGTATGTTCATATGTGGGTCAGTTTAAAAACTTACATGAACAATACTTTGAATTTATACCATGAATGAATATGTTAACATAATTATGGGAAAAATATGATAGGAATGTGTAAATAATTTTTTTTCTAGATATGTTATATCAATATTTATTTCATTAATTAAGGAAACATACTCTGATCATCAAGAATCCTTAAAACATATTCATTATCAATTTCATCTTCAAGGATAAAGACTAAAACACTCATGAAAGGGATTTGAAACATTATAAATTATTATAATTCATCCCTAATAGTAAATTTAGTGTCCTTATAATGATTAAATTTGTAAGAAGAAATAATATGAACACCACCATTATGAATCTAGTGTAAACGATCAAAACTATAAACACTTGATGTAGAAAATCGAGATAATTAATTATAGAGAATTAATATTTATGAAGAGTATGAATGAAAATATATATTATTAAGTTTTTTTATTAAGTAATTAATATAACTATGTTTATGATACATGATGTTAAATTACATTCATGGAATTCGGGATAAGAGGTAAGGGTTTTTATTCTCAAAATCCTCTCTTTAAGACATGTTTTGTTATGTGCACCTAATTTCCTTTATATGGTATATATACTAATTATTTAAGATGTTATATCATGAAATTATTTTTTTAATTTTATTTTAAAATCAATTTTAATTCCTTTTTTCAATAGGTTATTATTGAATTTCAACCTAAATGATAGGTGTTATTTTTTATCTCAATTTTCATTCATTGGGACTCATGTTGTAATCACCGCCTATTTTTTGTGTGGTGAATACATTTACATGGAATACTTTTTCCATGTTACTCATGAAATTTAAGGTATTTAAAAGTATAAATTTTTATCCCTCTATCATATTCATTTTATTTAATAGTTACCTTTTCCATGGTGGGGAAATCATCCTAAGTTTTAGTAATGTAAAAAAAGTATATAATTTCTTAGAAAATACATCCATATCTGGATACTGGAAAGTGGATGTCATTGTGGAATAGATGAAATTAAGGATAATAACCCAAAAAAGTTTTGGTTTAGAATTCACTCAATCGTCAACCTAATTCAGGATAAGTGGGCCGAAAACTACACACCTAGTGAGACACTCTCAGGGGATATACTTTGGAATATTTGCTTACTCTTAATGAAACATGATAAAGGATTTATCCAACCAATGAAATATATTCAATCCAATTACTATATTCCATATAAAACCTAGCACATTTTAAGTACCCTATCTTATATACATCTTTTATAAGAGTGATTCATGTTACTTTGGTGATACCCCATGGTGTTGACGCTCCTTTCATCACAGAATCTAAAGATCGGAAAAGGGGAATATCTGAGCATAAAGTGATTCATCCTTTGAAGAAACATCAAAAATCGACAAAGGGATGAACAAGGAGAACATTGCCCATAGGTCGCGCAAGTTCCCTCATGGCCGCGCAAGTACACTTGCGCGCCGCCTAGTGGTCGTGCAAGTACTTGCGCGACACCTTATGGTCGTGCAAGTGACTTGCGCGACCTAAGTGATAACCGCCCGGTAACCGCCCGGTAACGGTCCGGGGTCTTCTTTTGCCTATAAATAGACCCTGTGGGCCCCCCATTCAGGAGGATCTTTTTCCAGAAACTCGGATTGAAGCTCCCGATGCCCAAGTCTCTTCTCAAAGCTTCCGGAACACTTCTAAGGTAATTTTTTACCTAGAACGGAAGATCTAAAGAGAAGAAGGAAGGCCTACGTGTTGAAACTTATCAAACACTTGCGCGCCGACTTATTTCCTTCAATGTAACTTGCGCGTCCCTGTTCTGGAAGAACCTCAAGAGGATTCTAAATTGATTAAAAAGAAGTCGCTCAAGTATTTCAATTCCGATTGAGAATCGCGCAAGTACCCCTCATGTCGCGCAAGTATACTTGCGCGACCAATACTTGCGCGCCGCCGCAATACTTGCGCGCCTTTCAAGACTTGCGCGCCCCTACTTTTTTGGGTGCCCATCTTGCCCATGTCACCCCTCTTAAGCCATCACACCTTTCCTTTTCAAGATTCAGTCTTCAAGACACTCTTCAAAGCCATTTATGGCATGATTTCTTGATTTGACTTTCTTATCTGAAAGGAATTCTGTGGAATATCTCTCAAAACCTAGTGATTTAAATATCCTTATGTCACTAAATATGGAGAGTTCATTCATTTAACCTCATCCTTTAAGATGAGATAATCCTTAACCTGGGTCTCCTTTTCAGGAATAATCCCCAGTTATAAGTTCTTTAACATGGGCATCCTCCTTAGGAATAAGCCCCAAATTCTTAAAATTCCCAAACATGGGCATCCTCCTTAGGAGTAAGCCCCAAACCTTAATTCCTTAACTTGGGCATCCTCCTTAGGAGTAAGCCCCAATCCCAATCTCACAACTTGGGCATCCTCCTCAGGAGTAAGCCCCAAACCAAGTCCTCTAACCTGGGCTTCCTTCTCAGGAATAAGTCCCAGTCATAAACCTTGGGCATCCTCCTTAGGAGTAAGCCCCAAGCCTTAATCCTTAACCTGGGCTTCCTTCTCAGGAATAAGTCCCAGTCATAAACCTTGGGCATCCTCCTTAGGAGTAAGCCCCAAGCCTTAATCCTTAACCTGGGCTTCCTTCTCAGGAATAAGTCCCAGTCATAAACCTTGGGCATCCTCCTTAGGATTAAGCCCCAAGCCTTAATCCTTAACCTGGGCTTCCTTCTCAGGAATAAGTCCCAGTCATAAACCTTGGGCATCCTCCTTAGGAGTAAGCCCCAAGCTTCTTAAATTTCTCTTAACCAGTCCTAATTTACCATTGATTTGGTTTTCCTTTTCAGGAATAAAACCCAGTCATAAGTCCCCTCCTAACTTGGGCATCCTCCTTAGGAGTAAGCCCCAAGATTAGAGTATTCAAATCTCCATAAAGCACATATACCTTTATGGACCCTGTTCCTGGATTTTCTCCCTAAAAGTGAATCCTAAACCTTCATCTATCTGGGCAGTCATACATACCTAAGCCCCAAACAATTTCTTATGATTGCATCTTTCATGGCACAATTGTCTCATTTTTACCGATATCTCTTGTTTCTCACACCGAGCATGACTCACGTGAGCTTAGAGTGTAAAAGTAATTATGATATTCTTCTTTGAGCCATCAATCATAAACATCATACTCCATTACTCGAACTACGTGGGTTCTGATTCCTTTTCCAAAACAAAGGATACGTAGGTAGCCCATTTATGGGTTCGATCCCAACTTTGGAATAACCTATGTCCTTCTGAATGACGATAAACTTCAAGTGCCCCACTGAGTGGCTTTAAAACCAGCCTAGTCATCATAATGACCAAGAGACTTTTTATAAATGTTTTTAAGGATACCATTGATCAAGAATCTCTAAACAGATATAGATGATTCTCTATTGATTAAGAACCTCGAATACATATAAAAGATTCTCTAAATTTCTTGCATATTTAATCATTGATTGTTAAAACTAAAGGAAAACTCATTTTATACTTGGTAATGTAATAAGGATTCACGAACATAACTTAAATCTATAAAGAGAGTCCCGGAGTAGACAATAATTCCCCTCAAAAAGGTGTGATGAGTCCGACCTCCCATCCTCTCGACCAATGCAAATTCCTAAGCCTCATTAGTCCACAAGCTAATGAGCGCCTGCCTTTGGAAAGTAGGTCCAAACGGATGTGGAATCATTGGATGTTTCTGGTTCTACGAACAAACCCGTTAGAAACCGATCGGAACGTTTGAATCTCCCGTCCAGGAGGTCATCCCCGGAATCCGTGCGAAACAAAAATGGTGAACCCGATGTGAATCCTTAACCAAGTTAAAATTTGTTAGGCCCCTCGGGCCAACAAATCAATCATTGACATGTGCTCATCCAAAAGATGCAGTGGCCGGATTCATCTTGATTATGTCTATTATATGGAATAGGCACTCTTTTCTCAAGATCTTCTGCAAAATGGCTTTCCTTAAATTCACCCCTGTGAATACTACTGCTGTGAACACCTCTACTGTGAGGTCTGCTACTGTGAAAACCAATGTTGTTACTCCTGCTGGAACGTCGTCCGCTCTAAGGATGACATCACCAACTCAGCGTCTTCAACGCTGGGTTTCTAATGCACTGGTTAAGGAGTACCGTCGCAACGGTACTATCCCAACTCTGGAGGCCTCTCGTCAAGCCCTCCAAGTTAATAACTCTACCTGGTCGTCCGGACAACGGCGGCCAGCGATCAAGAAGCAGGCGGTGCTGACTACCGTCTCCAACCGTTTCGGGTCGTTATCCCCGGAACGCAATTTCCATTCACTCCCTTACTCTGAGGAAGTGAATGAGCAGGTCCCTCAGGGCCTTAATTCAAAAAGACAGGAGTCCTTCCCGAGGGCTCCCATCAACAATCGCCGCCAGACTCGTGCGGTAGTGCGCCCTCAACATGATGAGGGTACCGACTCCAGGCATTCAACTCAGGTTCCTCGAACCCGAGCAGGCAAGATGAATCACCAGAGACGGAATCCGGTTAACAATGGGCAGGTTGTCATCCCTGCCATCTCCGGAGAAGTCCACCAACCAAACTTGGTGGCAAACAACGAGCAGGCACACACACCTGCCCGTTTTAATTCCACTGTTCAGCAGACTCGTCTGGCAGCATCAAGCCGATCCCACCAGGCAATTCTGGCGGAGTACCATAGGCAGGAACATACACCTGCTTATACATCATCAGTTAGTCAGCAGGCTCGTCTGACTACATATGATGGATCTCGTCAACAGCTTTTGGCGAAGTGTAATCAGCAGGCACATACACCTGCTAATACTAATCAAGCTTACCAACAGTCTCGTTTGGTAGCACACGGAGAAGTCAGTCGGAAAGTCCCGACGACAAACAGGAGGCAGACTAAACTCTCTACCTCCACACTTGAGTACTGTTAGGATTCACTGACAGGAAAAGGAGGACAGGAGCAGGCACATACACCTACTCCAAGCCCGGAATGGACGTATATCCCCATTCCGGCGGCTGAAGTCACCAAACATATTTTGTCAATGGTGAAGGAGCAGAAGCAAATTCCTGCTCATATTCTGGATGCTTGCCAGGATATCATAACAACTTCAGCATCATCTCAGGGACAGACACATAAATCTATCCCTAGCAGTGCAGTGACACATCAACGATTCACTCCGGAATAGACACACACATCTGTTCCAGTCCAAGAGGGTTATGGGGCATACTCCCCCATATCATACGGACAACCAAGTCAGGCACATACACTTGATTTGAGCGATGATTGTCAGCCTAACCTGACCATCTTTCCTGATCAGGCACATACACCTGCTCAGAGAAATCACTTTCGTCATCAAGTGATTTCTAAAGAGAGTAAGAAGGCATCTAAGAAAAAGATCCGCCCAGTACAGTCAGGAGATCAAAGGCCAATCTGTAACCAAGCCTTGCTCGATGCTGGAGTTCTTGAAGCCCTCAGACATTTATCTGTCGGAATTCAAGATTCTACTCCCTCAGTTCCCAATAACGGGAACATTAATTCTAAAGGTCTTCAACAGACACTTCCTCATGAAGACTTGCTTCATGAAAGTTCGGTCAATCTCGAAGTTTCTTCTTCAGATGAGAGCCACAAGAACCCTCTGTGTGGTCAGAAGACCAAGGAGCAAGAGATTTCATCTTTTGTTGTAACCCATCGTGAAGGTCCTCCTCATGGTGATGAACTTCACTGCGAAATTCCTCTCCGCAGTAGTGATTCACGTTGTCTCGAAAATTCTTCAGAAGGCAATGTAGTGACGAGAAAGCCCTCATATCTCGAGGCACTTGCAAACGTAAAACCAGTCATGTCTGAAGCTTTACTATCGGCAGGTGAAACTCTTTCTCCATCAGAAGATAGCTTGGGGTTCAGGTTATTCTCCGAACCATCCCTAGGTCATTCATCTTCCAGCATGAATAGTGATATCTCTACCAATCTTGTTGAATCCGATGAAGCAACAAGGAAACACCAACTCTGGTCCAAACAGGTAGAAGAATCTTCATTCAATGATAAAGAGGAAATGCTGAACATGAGGAAAAAACTGGCAAAAGGTGAAGTACCAGTCATGTTTTGGCCTTTGGCTGACTCCCAGTACGACATTCCAAAGATGTTGATGGATGATGGAATCCATGATATTCGTCTCAACATATGGAAGACTCTTTGTCAATTGAAGAAGAAAGTATTATCTTACAGTGATTATGAAAATCATATTAAGATAATAGAAGGGTTACAACGCCAGATTGATTTGGCATCTCTATCAGTCTCTCGGTATCTGAAGGCTGAAAAGCAACAGAGAAACCTTCAACGTTCATGCCTTGGCGCACTAAGAAAATTGCGTCAGTTAATTGCCAATGCTCCATCTGATGTTCATATCAGAGGATGGGGTGTTCACGGAGCACTACATTTCACAGTGCTTTCCGGTCAGCAAAGCCCGCCGAAAATGGTCTCATGCAATGTTATTGCCCATGGCCGACCACAGTCAATGGGTTTTGTTCATAATCAAAAGCTTGCTCAAGAACAGGCTTCAACTAGTTCCTCTCAAAATCAAGTATATAGAGAACAAGTTGTTGAATTGCTCCTACATCAAGCAGGTGATAATATTGCACAAGCCTCTCGTCTGGAGCAAACACGTCATCAAATGACAGAAGTTTCGGAAATCATCCAACGATCTGTTGAACCAGGTGATAAAAGTGGATACAGGTTAATGCATCCAGCAAATTTCCGAACTAATATTCGCAAGATCAAGAGAGGTTTTAAGAAGATCTCAGACATAGCATGTCAAGAGACACCCCAGCTTGCCAGACTGGGGACTTCTCTAACCCAACCCTCAGAGTCAACAAATGGGATTCGAGGAGTTGAGCGGAAGCAGAAGAAACACCCCCAGTCCACCGGACTGGGGACTTTTTCAAATTCTCAATCCATCCCTCAGAGAAATTCAGTATTCTATCGATTAGGGAATAAGCCTCAAGAAGAATGAAGAGCCAAGCTATCATGAGATTCTATCCAAGTGACGGTTTTCCAAGAAGTTCCTGAGGGATAAAGTCAACGGAATTCCATGTCTCATCATGGGCATGGAAGAAGACAATATCACAGAAATGCTGATAGAAAGGATTCCATGAAATATGAATCCATTAATGTCATCAATGTCGTTGCTGCTGATTCACCAGATGAGGCTCAATCAGAGGGATCAGACGAAGAAGTTCCTGCTCAAGAAGTGGCGCACACGGACCTAAATGAAGAAGGTGTGCGTACACGTAATCAAAGGCTTACCCAAAATTTGGGTATTCCTTCAAGTAACCCACTTCCCCCTCTCCGAAAAGGATCCAATAAGGGGAAAGGAAAGAATCAGGTTACTTCTCACCCTTCCTCTGAAGGAGGTCAATCACTCTCATTAGAGCAAAGGTTTGCACAACAGGAGGAATAAATGAAAGAATTAAGAAGGTTGAATGCAGAACTACTTCAGAGTAGTCTTCTTCTTAAGAATGCTGAAGTCCGACAGCCAAAGGAATTTGTTGTAACTACTGAGATGGATCAGGAATATCCTCCTTTATCAGTACACCCTCAGAGGTCTAATCCTACGGGTCAAACGCAACAACGGTTGGCAGTACTACCATCAGTTGCAATACCAACCACCACGTCTGTCCAAGCTCCATTCATTGCACCTACCCAAAACCAAGTTCAACCTGATGTTTCTCAAAAGTTAATAACTACTATTGAGTCATTAACAGCTCGATTGGAAACTATGGAAGGGAAACGGGCGCAAGTTCAACCTGAAAAGAAAGTTTACCCTGAATGGGTAGATTCAATTTCTCCTCCATCCAGTTTTGGAAACCCTGTTTTCCCTACTTTCAACGGATCAGGCGACCCTGAACAACATTTGACGCATTACGTGTCTTGTTGTGATCCTATGATGGGAACTCCAGAGCAGCAAGAAGCAGTGAAACTCAGATGCTTCGTGTGAACCTTGCAAGGACCAGCTTTTGTCTGGTATACAAGCTTTCAATCCCGATCAGTCATCGGATGGGAGGATCTTCGTCAAAAATTCCTTCTTCATTTTAGCTCAACTTTGCCAAAAACAATAGTTTTCGATCTTACAAACTGCAAGCAAAGGGAGAATGAAAGAGTCTCTGATTTCATTGCTCGTTGGAAGGGATTAACGTATTCCTTGAGTTTAGCACTCCCTCAGGAGGAATTGTTGCCAATCTGTGTGGCAAATTTGTGTGACGAATTACGCACGCCATTGATCCCTGTGAAATACACAGGAGGGTTTCGAGACCTTACTTCAATCGCTCAACAAATTGAAGATTCCCTTATACAGGATAAGTTTAAATATCGTGTAATTCCATCAGCTCCAGGAAGAAGAATGGGTAAAGCAGAAACTGCTACAGTTATGCTTAAACAAGCACCTGTACCTATATCTACTTCAAAACCTTCATCTTCTCAAAGGACTCCACCTCCTGAACGCCAACAACAAAGGCTGTTTCGTCCAAATGATCAAAAATATCAACGACGAAAACAATTTGAGGATATGAAGAGTAAAACATACTCTTTCCGAAGTGAGCAAGTTCCTGGTTACTTCATTTCAGCTCTGGAAAATAATTTGGTTCAATTACCAGTGCCCAAGAGGCCAAACAAGGAAGGAGATGAAGACCGTCCCAATTATTGTCCCTTTCATTAAATGTTGGGGCATCCCATCTAGGAGTGTTTTGTCTTTAAAGACCTCCTGCAAAAGATGGTCGATTTGGGACTGGTCAAATTGAAGGGTTCTTTAGCTCATGTAGCGTGTATTACCGCTATAGATCCAGAGGAAGGAGGCGAGTGGCAGGAAGTCAAAAGCAAAACTGCGAAAAAATATGATGATTGGATTGTCAGAAAGACAATCAATCGGACCCATTCCATTTTGCGAACACAATTGAAGAAGCCAATTGTGTCTCCTACAAAAGCTGCAGTAAAGCCTCCATCAAAAGACAAATCCTCAAAAGGGCAGAGCAATTCAAAGAAGAAAGAGGAATCAGAAGAAGATGAGTATGTATCAAAGCCTAAATTGTCTTTGACTCTAGAAGATTTCATGCCATCTACTTCAAAGCCACGGGCACCGCCCCATCAAACGGCACAGCCTAAACAGGCTAACCAGGCAGAGTCTTTATCAGACGAAGAGTTAATCTTTGGTTCTGTTAATATGATTCAATTAACAGATCCATATTCCAGTCTTGATAAGCCTGAATTCCCTGTATCAAATAAGGGAATCCGAAGAGGTTCTAGAGGTTCAGGATATAGGGGAAGAAGTGGATCTTTCCGAAGCCACTACTCTTATTCTACCCCTGCTAGCACTGTATATGCAGCAGAAACTCGTGGTAGAGCCCTTCAGCGAGCTCAAAAAGAACAAGCAAGTTCTTCTGCCGATGGCCAACTCAGTTTTGGCGCAGTTATTTTGGAAGACCGATTAAAGGTTCCATCTTATTTATCTCAGAAAGTAAATGGATCTAATCAGTCTAATCTTCCAAAACCTAGGATGTTTCCAACTTCAATACAAGATGCATCAGCTTCCAAAGCATCTGCTTCCAAGGTACCTGCTAAACCGAATATTCCTATTGGGAAACGCAGACCTCTAGATCAAAAGTATGATATATTGAAACACTTGGCCCAAGTACCAGCCAAGTTATCAATTTTGGATGCTTTGAATCTATCAAAAGATCTTCGGGAATCACTTATCGAAGCTTTGTCAAGTCCTCGGGAGTTTGAAGCTGAAATTGCTGCAGCTGAAATCTATCACATAGAAAATAATCCTGCAGAATGCCATAGTGTGATATCTTTTACTGATAAAGATAAAGATGATGTTGTTCATGGGCACATAAAACCTTTGTACTTATCTGGAAAAGTCAATGGTGTAGATGTTCGAAGAGCCTTCATTGACAATGGTTTAGGAGTCAACCTCATGCACATTCGTACACTTCATCGATTGGGCCTCACGGAATCTGATTTATCTCCTTCTACCATAATGTTACAAGGATATGATAAAAATGAACAAGAACCACTGGGAGAAGTTACACTCAGAACTCAGTTTGGAGATCTTGTTTCCAATTCGGATTTCATGATTGTTGATCAAGACTCAGCTTTCAATATCTTGCTTGGAAGACCCTGGCTACATCAGCATGCAGCTATTCCATCATCATACCATCAATGTCTCAAATACTGTTTCGATGGTCAAGTTGGAACATTGTATGGTGATAGGGCCCCGTTCAAGACATGTGAGTCTCAATACATTGAGGCAGAATTTTATCACAGGAAGGGGAGAGAAAAATCTACAATGAAGGAAATTACCAAAGTTAATGCTCCATATGGTTTGGAAAAAATTCCAATAAATCCATTTTCACATGTGAGTACAGATTATGTGTTACCTATCAGTAAAATTGACAAAATAGGCCCAAATCAAAATACTCTTATGGAAAGATCCATAATGTCAATTACGGCAATCGAGCCAGACAACATGGGAGAAATTGGTAACTTACCAAGCAACGATGAAAGCATAAGTGGTGACGTTTTCATTTCATCCGCTGAAATCCAACAAGTCTATACTTTGCTAATCAGGCCAGAAGAAGTTATAGCAACACCAGAGGTGAATAGTGATGTCGATTCTAGATCCATCATTTCCTCTTTGATTCCCAAAGAAGACCCTTTATCATCAATAGGGTCGGAAATGGAAGCTTCTTCTTCAAAATGTGAAAATTTTGACATCTCTTATGATCATGAGAATTTCGTTTTTTCATCTACTTCGCAAGTAGAAATGGAAGAAATAACACATGATGAAGAGGAAGAGGAAGATCTTAGAGATGCTCCTCCAGCATTTGAAGAGGGTATCTCTACCACTGTGGATGAACTCAGAGAAGTAAATCTGGGTACAGAGAAAGATCCACGCCCCACTTTAATCAGTGCGGCCATGACCCTTGAAGAGCAAGATATGTATATTTCTTTTCTAAAGCAAAATAAAATATTTTTGCTTGGAATTATACAGAAATTCCTGGGCTTGATCCTGATGTTGCTACTCATCATTTGGGTTTACCAAAAGAACATTGAGGATTCAAGCAAGCCGCGAGAAGAACACACCCAACCTATGCTTCCAAAATTGAAGCTAAAGTGGATAAGCTTATCAAAGCTAACTTCATCAGAGAAGTTCAATATCCCAAGTGGTTGGCTAATATTGTCCCTGTAAAGAAGAAGAACGGACAAATTAGGGTTTGCATCGATTTCAGAGATCTTAATTGGTTTTGTCCTAAAGATGATTTCCCAGTTCCGATTACAGAACTCTTAATTGATGCGACATCTGGCTATGAAGTACTTTCTTTCATGGATGGATATTCTGGATATAATCAGATCCGAATGGCCCCAGAAGATGAGGAATATACAGCCTTCAGAGCTCCTCAAAGTGTGTTTTGTTACCGGGTGATGCCCTTTGGTTTAAAGAATGCAGGTGCAACATATCAATGCGCCATGCATCGTATCTTCAAACCTCTTTTAGGGAAGTTTGTTGAATGCTATGTAGATGATTTGGTGGTTAAATCCAAACAACGTTCTAATCACTTGGCTGATTTGGAAGTCATATTCCACAAGCTTCGACAACATAATTTGAAGATGAACCCCTTAAAATGTGCTTTTGGGGTAACCTCAGGAAAATTCCTCGGCTTTGTTGTACGTCATCGTGGTATTGAAGTCGATCCTGAGAAGACCAAATCAATCCTTGGTATGTCACCTCCTCAGAATTTGAAAGAATTAAGAGGACTTCAAGGACACTTAGCCTATATTCGGCGTTTCATCGCCAATTTGGCAGGCAAAAGTTTACCCTTTACCAAATTATTGAAGAAAGGAGTCTGTGGTGCCCACCAGTCTGGACATAGACTGTCTGATCAAATTCGAAGGCTGGGATACTTTTGGCCTTCAATGATAAAAGATTGTGTTAATTTCACAAAGAAGTTTCATTCATGCCAAGTATACGCCAACTTCATTCATCAACCTCCAGAGTTGCTTCATACAGCTAAATACTCGTGGCCATTTTCCACATGGGGAATGGATGTGGTGGGACCTTACCCTTCAGCTATGGCCAAGCAGTTTAAGTACATTCTTACTGCTACTGATTTCTTTTCCAAATGGGCAGAGGCAGTACCTCTCAAAGAATTCAGTTCTAAATGCATTGTTAGCTTCATCAAGTCTAACATCATTACTAGATTTGGTGTCCCTCATACCATATTAACGGACAACGGCACCAACTTCTGTTCTTCTAAGGTAAAGAAATTGTATCAAGAATACAACATTAAGTCCAACCATTCATCTTGATATCATGCAGCGGCTAATGGCCAGATAGAAGCCTTCAACAAGACTCTTTCAAATATACTGCAAAAGATGGTGGATAAAGATAAGAGGTCATGGCCTGATAAACTCTTTCATGCTTTATGGGCTTATCGGACTACCACTCGCAATGCGACGCGGTCAACTCCATATTCATTGGTATATGGAACAGAAGCAGTCTTACCAATTGAAGTCCAATTGCCCTCACTCAGAATAGCCATTTGTGATCAGTTATCTACAGATGAGCAATCCCAAAAGCGGTTGAATGAATTGGAACGGTTAGATGAGAAAAGATTGTGCACTTTGCACCACTTGGAAATCTATCAGAATCGAATAGCACGAGCTTTTAACAAAAAAGTTCGTCTTCGTTCGTTCATTCAGGGAGAATTGGTATTGGTTCTCAGAGCACCAATGATACCAGGAAAGAAGCCTCCCAAGCTTGAACCAAAATGGGAAGGACCTTATTCAATACATAAGGCCTACTCCAATGGAGCGTATTCTCTAATCTCAATGGATGGAGAACACATCACGACTCCAACCAATGCCAGATTTATGAAGAAATATTTTGTATAAACACAAAATATGGTCCCCAGAACCAAGACTTATAATTGGTTCATACAGCCACGGTCCAGTATGACCTTAAACTGCACCATGGTCCGGTATGACCTTAAACTGCAACTATGTCCCACACGACATTAAACTGTATTATGTCCTATCTACATGACATTAAACTGTATAGAAGTTCCATAATATGTCCAAGATGACATTAAACTATATTTTTTGTCCTAGCAACATGACATTAAACTGTATGGCACTTTCATCGTCCAGCATGACGTTAAACTGTGTCAGTTCCCTTATCGTCCAACATGATGTTAAACTGTAACATTGGTTATTAATATGTCCGAGATGACATTAAACTATATTGTGTCCTAGCAACATGACATTAAACTATGTGGCACTTTCATCGTTCAGCATGACATTAAACTATAAAAAGTCCCCAGAACTGATATCCTCATATTGGTTCACCTTAGTCCTAGCTACATGACTTTAAACTGTACAGCACCAGTTCTTCCTTGCTATATGACGTTAAACTATACAGCAATGGTCCAGTATGACCTTAAACTGCATCATCCCTGGTCCATGTATATGACCATAAACTATTTGTGAATCCCTTATGTCCAGCAAGATGCTAAACTGTGCCGTCCAAAACTACATGACGCTAAACTGTATAAAAGTCCCTCACATCCGGAAAGACGTTAAACTATATAATCATCAAAGGTCCAGCATGACATTAAACTGCACCATTCACGGTCCATGAATATGACCTTAAACTATTCGCACTTTCGTCCGACATGACGTTAAAATGGTACACTCTTTTGTCCTTACTGCATGACAATAAACTGCACAATCCCCCTTTCGTCCAATATGACGTTAAACTATTTTTCCCCATCGTCCTAAGTACATGACGCTAAACTGTACAGAAAATCCTTGATAGGTCCTACATGACATTAAACTGTATTTTTGTCCCTGCTACATGACACTAAACTGTGCAGCACCAATAGTCCTAACTGCAAGACTTTAAACTGCATAGTCCCTTTTTTTTATGTCTTACATGACATTAAACCGTGCATCGTTAAGGTTGTTATTACCTCTTGTTTCTCACACCGAGTATGACTCACGTGAGCTTAGAGTGAACATCAACCATAACACTCCCTTTGGGACGCTAACCATGTGTAAGTCCCAACAACATTTTAATTAGATCGTTGTCCCCAAGAACAACTTGATCATTAGTTCATTCTTTAATTGAACTACACATACTTTGATCCTTGCCCTCCAGGCTGGGTATGTAGGCAACCTCCCAGGGTTCAAGCCCAAAAAAAAACAATCTCTTCACATCGGTTCACCACCATCTCATATGATGTTGATTTGTGAAACCGCCCCTGGAATCAATATCTTTACATTGATTCACTTTCGTCCTTGTTATATGATGTTAAACTATACAACACTTTTGTCCGGTACGGCAATAAACTACAATATTCTTTGATTTCCTCATTTGAGAAGGAACCATTATTGACATTGATTTTTTAAATCATGTTTCATTTTCAAAAGACTACGTGCATACATGGTAATGCCTAAACTTTTTATCTCAGGTTAAACCATCATTGCACTAAAGTCCCCTTTCACCCTTCACATGTACGAACCAAATTTGTACAAAGGGAATTTCTAGAACTACGTGGACTTGATTCCCATCCTTATGGGATACGTAGGAACATTCGAGTGTCCCTCGAATCCAGTCCCAAGTATTTTGGGCCTAACCCCAAATTTCACTTTCAGTCCCTTGGCTGAAAAGTCCTCATGAAAACACACACTGTGTATTCATTATTATGGTCCGAATTCTATGACCCTAAACTAAGATTTCTCATACTTTCGTCTTGCACAACGTTAAACTGCATTTCAAGAACTACGTATGGCTTGATTCTCATTCTTATGAGATACGTAGTGAAGTCCAAATTTCAATTTAGGACCCAACCACAACATGATTATGGTTTTCATTGACCTATGTATCTCTATATACATTGGACAATACCCATCTTTATGTGTTATAATCCTAACCTTAAATATTTTCAGATCTTCATAACCCTTTTCATGACTTCTAGTCACAAAAATGTCAAACTTCTGAGAATTCTTTTTCCTGACTATGCAGCACGTTCCCATAGGTGGCCTTGCATAAACAGTCCACATAACAGACTTGTCAGCCGAAAGATGCTATTTATTTGACCATGCAGCCAATGCCCTTAGGTGGCCCTGCATATTTCAACCCCCTAACGGGTTTTGTTAAATAATAGTAACTTCATTCTTGAGAAGAATGCCTCTTTTGTCCTTATTTGTCTTAAACGACAATATGTAGGGATCCGCAAAAATATTCATCCTTAACATATTTGTCCCATATCCTTTTTCATGATCTGAAAGTATTCAAGTCTATGGTTTATTCTTCTTCCCTACATTTGGGTCAGACCTTCGTAGGAGTGATGTTCATCCAGTTCTTTGATATTCTTGTTCGGAAATATCTTCTCCATATTCAAGTACCTCTTTCCATATAACAAACTCTATACTTTAGAAAATTTGAATCTCCATAAACTTTCACTGGCTTTTAGCACTAGGAAAGTAAATTTCTAAGAGTTCTTTCACCTGACTATGCAGCACGTGCCCATAGGTGGCCTTGCATAAACAGTCCACATAACAGACTCGTTAGCCGAAAGATGCTATTTATTTGACCATGCAGCCAATGCCCATAGGTGGCCCTGCATATTTCAACCCCCTAACGGGTTTTTGTTAAATAATAGTAACTTCATTCTTGGAAACTACTTCTTCTAATGCCTTTTAGCTCTTTTTCATATCATTCCTCAGATTCAAATATTCTTAAGCCATAGTTTACATATTTTCCCTCATACTTGAGTATGGTAGTATGTTTTCAGATGAGTTATCAAGGAATTGAGTCAATTCTAATCCATTTCGGTTAAAGCTATTTCGACCTTAAACATTAGCCCCTTTATGTCCGGCATGCATGACTTTAAACTGCCCATAAAAGACAAAGGAACTTTGAATAAAAGTCAAGTTCCAGCACACTTGCGCGCTGCCTTCTGTGCACTGAAGACTTGCGCGCCCCCTTTTCCTTTGGATGGATTCAATTTCCTCAGAGTCAAATCCTCATTTCTTTCCAGATCCAACTCTAAGGGGGGACTTTTGTTGACGCTCCTTTCGTCACAGAATCTAAAGATCGGAAAAGGGGAATATCTGAGCATAAAGTGATTCATCCTTTGAAGAAACATCAAAAATCGACAAAGGGATGAACAAGGAGAACATTGCCCATAGGTCGCGCAAGTTCCCTCATGGCCGCGCAAGTACACTTGCGTGCCGCCTAGTGGTCGTGCAAGTACTTGCGCGACACCTTATGGTCGTGCAAGTGACTTGCGCGACCTAAGTGATAACCGTCCGGTAACCGCCCGGTAACCGTCCGGGGTCTTCTTTTGCCTATAAATAGACCCTGTGGGCCCCCCATTTGAGAGGATCTTTTTCCAGAAACTCGGATTGAAGCTCCCGACGCCCAAGTCTCTTCTCAAAGCTTCCGGAACACTTCTAAGGTAATTTTTTACCTAGAACGGAAGATCTAAAGAGAAGAAGGAAGGCCTAAGTGTTGAAACTTATCAAACACTTGCGCACCGACTTATTTCCTTCAATGTAACTTGCGCGTCCCTGTTCTGGAAGAACCTCAAGAGGATTCTAAAGTGATTAAAAAGAATTCGCTCAAGTATTTCAATTCCGATTGAGAATCGCGCAAGTACCCCTCATGCCGCGCAAGTATACTTGCGCGACCAATACTTGCGTGCCGCCGCAATACTTGCGCGCCTTTCAAGACTTGCGCGCCCCTACTTTTTTGGGTGCCCATCTTGCCCATGTCACCCCTATTAAGCCATCACACCTTTCCTTTTCAAGATTCAGTCTTCAAGACACTCTTCAAAGCCATTTATGGCATGATTTCTTGATTTGACTTTCTTATCTGAAAGGAATTCTGTGGAATATCTCTCAAAACCTAGTGATTTAAATATCCTTATGTCACTAAATATGGAGAGTTCATTCATTTAACCTCATCCTTTAAGATGAGAGAATCCTTAACCTGGGTCTCCTTTTCAGGAATAATCCCCAGTTATAAGTTCTTTAACATGGGCATCCTCCTTAGGAATAAGCCCCAAATTCTTAAAGTTCCCAAACATAGGCATCCTCCTCAGGAGTAAGCCCCAAACCTTAATTACTTAACTTGGGCATCCTCCTTAGGAGTAAGCCACAATCCCAATCTCACAACTTGGGCATCCTCCTCAGGAGTAAGCCCCAAACCAAGTCCTCTAACCTGGGCTTCCTTCTCAGGAATAAGTCCCAGTCATAAACCTTGGGCATCCTCCTTAGGAGTAAGCCCCAAGCCTTAATCATTAACCTGGGCTTCCTTCTCAGGAATAAGTCCCAGTCATAAACCTTGGGCATCCTCCTTAGGAGTAAGCCCCAAGCCTTAATCCTTAACCTGGGCTTCCTTCTCAGGAATAAGTCCCAGTCATAAACCTTGGGCATCCTCCTTAGGAGTAAGCCCCAAGCCTTAATCCTTAACCTGGGCTTCCTTCTCAGGAATAAGTCCCAGTCATAAACCTTGGGCATCCTCCTTAGGAGTAAGCCCCAAGCTTCTTAAATTTCTCTTAACCAGTCCTAATTTACCTTTGATTTGGGTTTCCTTTTCAGGAATAAAACCCAGTCATAAGTCCCCTCCTAACTTGGGCATCCTCCTTAGGAGTAAGCCCCAAGATTAGAGTATTAAAATCTCCATAAAGCACATATACCTTTATGGACCCTGTTCCTGGATTTTCTCCCTAAAAGTGAATCCTAAACCTTCATCTATCTGGGCAGTCATACATACCTAAGCCCCAAACAATTTCTTATGATTGCATCTTTCATGGCACAATTGTCTCATTTTTACCGATATCTCTTGTTTCTCACACCGAGCATGACTCACGTGAGCTTAGAGTGTAAAAGTAATTATGATATTCTTCTTTGAGCCATCAATCATAAACATCATACTCCATTACTCGAACTACGTGGGTTCTGATTCCTTTTCCAAAACAAAGGATACGTAGGTAGCCCATTTATGGGTTCGATCCCAACTTTGGAATAACCTATGTCCTTCTGAATGACGATAAACTTCAAGTGCCCCACTGAGTGGCTTTAAAACCAGTATGGTCATCATAATGACCAAGAGACTTTTTATAAATGTTTTGAAGGATACCATTGATCAAGAATCTCTAAACAGATATAGATGATTCTCTATTGATTAAGAACCTCGAATACATATAAAAGATTCTCTAAATTTCTTGCATATTTAATCATTGATTGTTAAAACTAAAGGAAAACTCATTTTATACTTGGTAATGTAATAAGGATTCACGAACATAACTTAAATCTATAAAGAGAGTCCCGGAGTAGACAATAATTCCCCTCAAAAAGGTGTGATGAGTCCGACCTCCCATCCTCTCGACCAATGCAAATTCCTAAGCCTCATTAGTCCACAATCTAATGAGCGCCTGCCTTTGGAAAGTAGGTCCAAACGGATGTGGAATCATTGGATGTTTCCGGTTCTACGAACAAACCCGTTAGAAACTGATCGGAACATTTGAATCTCCCGTCCAGGAGGTCATCCCCGGAATCCGTGCGAAACACATGGATTTCAAGTTTATTAAGGGATGTTATCCAAGAGATATACATTATTCTATTGAATGGATAAGTATTTGATATTTTTTTCTCATTATATGGATATCCAATTTTAGTTTAGTAATAGGTTCCCAAAGGAATGGTATGAATGGTCTTGATTACTATTATACTGAATACATTAGACTTAATCAAGTGACAGGTGGGGCTCAATATTAAATAGACCCTCGATGCATCGACAGGTCTCATGAGACAAAATATGTTATATTTTGGTGTATTTATCTTCCCATAACAAGTTAATATATTGACTATGGTATTGATTACAAGTAAAGTGTCATGGAACAAGGCCTTGATAGAAAGTTTTTTATGTTTGGCATTATGCCTTCCATTATTATGATATCAATGGTTATTGTTATATATGTTTTAATTTATAATCATGGATATATCATTCCCTTAGTTTTAGTTGATTATAGATTCATGTTGTTCATTTATTATTGACAGATCACTTAGACATGTTTTATGTTATATAATATTCCATTGTATGCTACTCCTTATAGTTAATTTGAGCTCACCCTTATTTTTTCATTTCCCTATGAAACCTAGAGGAAGACAATGTATAATTTTTAGGGATATGATGGAAGGTCTAATCATGTTATTATAATATGTTCATGTTATATATTATGTTTTTAAAGTGTAATGTATGTTTGTATATAGTCTTATAAGTATACTAAACTGTTTTATCCTTTGGGAACTCTTGTAATCTATACCAATTATGTAATATAACTATCGTATTTGGGTTTTTGGAGTCTGGTATGTTACATTTGGTATCAAAGGAAGGTTAGTAACAACCTTGGAAACTATATTTAGATGAAACAAGTAATATGGAATAAGTACCATGACAAGACCTCAATATTTATTTGGAACACTATAAAACTTAGTAGTAATTTTATTTTACAATTCAATTTCATGAGCTAATTATGTGTATTCCATTGTAAGATATATGGAGACTAATGGGAGGAAAGATAACTGTATCAACACCTATAGTCAATGTAGTGATATTTTCCATAATAAATTCAATTAAGTGGAACTTGAGGCTAATAATATTATAATTTTATTAGGTACGATGACCCAAGTTATTTCAAATAATCTCACTCATATAGAGTGACCTGTTGGTCCAAAAAAATGGTGTAACTATGTTGGACTACTTTATGTGACAAAAAACTCTAGAATTTAGTGTAACTACTAATCCATTAGTATCTGGACAATAGATCAAGTCCCTAGAGAATATATTTCTTTCTTTATGAAGTATTGAAATGGAAAAAATCATAATGGAATTATATCATCTAAAGGGACATTTTGAACAATGGTGGTCACTAATTCAAAATGTGAAATCTCGAGCCCATTTCACTCCTAAGTAACTAAAATCAGTTGGCCACATGGCCTCAAGTGCACCTCTCTATATGTTAGAGGCTACCAACTAGCACCAAGGGTATATGGTAGTAGAGTGGGGAGACTATATCCTCTTTATAAGAGTGAAACATAGTAGTAAATAATAATAAATTGGTAGTGGAAATAGTAAGGTAGTGGAATATAATAACCATCCAAATAATAATAAATAGGCATAAATTGTAACAAGATCATATACAGATGATGTCACTATAGTACAAAAGTGAAAATAGGTAGACATGGTAAGATGCATGAATTATAGTACCAGTATATACAAAAGATAAAAAAGACCAAAATAATTATCTCTATGAGCATACTAAGCATTGACTTAGTAATATTCTCCCAAAGTCCTATACTAAAAGAAATCAAGTGTCCATAGTTGGGAGATTCACTTTATCCTTACCTACATCCAAGTAATCTTCATGGGTACAAATAAATGGATCAAATAAGGTGTGAGTAAAACTTATTAGTCCACCGATAATGGTGTCTAATGAAAATTCAATCCATGGATATAAAATATAATAGTTTTCATACATAATAAATATAAAACAGTAAATAAATATAAACCTCATCAAGCTCAGGATTCTTATGGGAGACCTAGACGAATCTATCACCTTTACTGTAAGTTATATTTCTCTAGTAATATAACCATTAATTGGTTGGGGACCCAAGGAACACAGTCAAGACATCCAAGTATAATAACAAAAATGGATCCATGGGAAATCCATGGCATCCATGACCTTAGAAGGTTGAGCCCACTCATAATAATCAACAGAGATGTAAGTTTAGGGGTATGATTATAATACAATGGATTAACCCTTAGAATTTCACCCTGAAATTTTCTAACCAATCCTGACAACAATTCTAAGGTAATCTCGAGATAAAATTTATTGGATCCCAAGGAGATAATCAAAGGAGCTATATGTCTGAGGGAATCAAGTAAAATTCAAGGAGATAATCCAAGGATTTCTAATTTCTAGAAATGAAGGTGAATCATCTGTGTCAAGTCAATGAATTCAAAATATAATACATTGACTAATCCCAAGTTTGGTATCTCACTTAGTGATCACATAAATGAATTAGTTGGCATTCTATGAGTTCTCCCAAGGCATTTCAGGTCAGTAATCTAAGTCTAGCTCAAGGAAGACCATGAATTTATATTGATCTAGGTCCTATAAAAAAGTAATATTATATAATAAGTGATCAAATAAACATGCGAATAATTCATTCCATTTATCAATTCAATTTATCAATTTAGTTTAATTATTTTACAAGTATCAAACAAAACACGCATTAGGGGTGTTTTCATTATAATAGAAGCAAGGTTATCTAGGAATTTAAACAAACATAACCTGAGGGGTGGTTTGGGTTGAGGTCATTAGCCTCAAATGGCACCAAGGGTCTCAAATCTCTTTTAAAACTATGTTTAAACAATAATTTAAAGGAATATTAATTTTAGAACCTATGTGTGGAAGGTTCAGTGTGTGTCACAATGGTGAAAATTTATAAACCTCAAGACTTTTAGGGAAAAGTAGAAGACCACCTACTATATCCCAATGGTAGAATCATAATTCAGTATTAGTCTCAGATTTGGGATGGAATAAGAGGAAAAAATCATAAAAAACCCCTAAAAATAGTTCATATAAGCTCGCATGGAGAAAACACCCAATATGGAAAAATAAAACTAAGAAAAGAAGAAAAAGGATTATTTGACTTATCGAGGATTATCCAAAATGATTGAAGATGATTGAAATTAATTTTGGATGAGAAATATATTTCAAAATATCTAAATAGGGAAGAGTTGAGAGCCCTATGTGGATTATATGAAAAATTATGGAGGAGGAGGAGAGAAAATGGTTAATGGCTATGAGGGAAAAATCATCATTTATAGCTTTTTAAAGGGGCACATGGTTTAGATAAATGGTTAGCCAAACCATGTGAAAACTATGTGATTCTTGTTTTCCATGATCATACACCTCACATGGTTCATGAAAATAGTTATAAAACCATGCACAAAATTTTCATTTGGCACTATCTTTAATCCCACACCTAGGAACATAGTTAGACAATCCATATACAAACTGTGGATGGTGAACCTATAATAAATTGAAGGTTTTACACAATTTTATGGACCTTGTTTCATATTTTTTCAAACCATTATCCTCCCCTATAGGTTTTTATGGTTTAGGTGCTCAATTAGTGGAAACCATGCACCAATCGTATGCCTCACCTTGCTTCTTTAAAAACCCCTACTTTAGGACCTAAACTGAGCTAAAACTCTCTTAAATCATCCATAAAACCCCTTATTCACTTCTATTAAGGTAAAACAATAGGTTTAGATTGAAATTTAAAGGATTCGTACCTCTATTAAAAATTAGGATCTTACAACCTCCCCTTCTTAAAATAACTACACTATTACAAAATAGTTTTTTTATATTAGTTTTTTTATATTTTTAATGTTGGTTCTTGAGGCAACGTCTTTGAAGGAAACATTATAAATATGTTTTTTAATTTTGGTTATTAAAAAAGATATTAAAAATGAATATTTGTTGATTTTTCATGTCATTATTTTAAAAATAGATGTTAAATACCATGTTAGTTTTAGAAAATCGATGTGAAAGTCCTATTTTTCGCATCAGTTTTTGGAAAACCATCATGAAAAATCATTTTTTAATGTCAATTTTTGAAAAAACTGATGTGAAAATAGGTTTTTTAGATCATTTTTTTTAAATTTGACATGAAAAATAGTTTTTTGAAAAAATATTCATTACTTTGGTTTACTCCATCCATGGAAAATATAATATCTATAAAAAACATATCATAGAAACCCTAATAAATCTTGAAAAAAATCATTGACATAATTTTCAAGGTTTTCAAAGTCTTAGTAGATATATTTTTCTTTTGAGAAAATATCTCATGAAGAAAACAAAGTATTGGATTAGAAGGAATTTTAGAATCCAAAATAATCATTTTATTTTTACCATGATAAAAATAAATATTCTTCATTATAATAAAAATGGAATTATAAATGGTATATAATATAAGAAAATTAATCATAAAAAATCGTGAAAAAATAATAACAAATACCATAAAGAGATTTCTAAAAGAAAAAATAGTAGATTGATGAGGAAGGTTAAATGATTTGAGTCAGTAGAATGATGATGATTGAAAAAATAGATCATGAAATTAATATATGTGGAGAGTTAAAACATATAAATTGTATGGTACAAGAAAACATGGTATTATAAATTTTATGCGGTAATTCAAAATTTCGATGTCACGCTGTATAAAAAATAGAATTTTGCATTTTTGGGATATTAAATTTTAATTTTCATGTTGATTTTATGATATACATCCCAAAAAGATATTAAAATTTTCATTTTTTATGTCATTTATTTAGTATCTGATGTTAAAATAGTGACTTTAATGTCATTTCTGGGAAAAACTCGAAGTTAAAAATCCTCAAATAATACTTTTTAACATTTGTTTTTTCTTGTAAAAGATGTTAAAAGTAATAATTCAGTTTGGTTTTTAAAAAAAATAATGTGAAAAATGTTGAAAAACTTATAGTTAATTTTCTAAGATTCAATTTTACTGGTCATGGATCTCAAATAGAGTTACGGATCAAAGGTTATGGTCATCGGAAGTTGGACTTCACTAAGACTTTGTTTAGAGATGATCAAATTCTAACATCCATAAATTTTGATCTGTAAGTCCATTTTATCTCTAAGACCACTCAGAAAGAATCTTGTAAAATGAAATAATTTTTTTTTTACATTTTTCATCTCGGTTGTTTGAAAAATGGAAGTGAAAAATGAATTTTAATATTGATTTCTGAAAAAAAAAAATGGAAATTAAAAGTCACATTTGATGTCAATTTTTCAAAAAACCAATGTTAATAATGTTTAAAAACATTTAGTTCATCTCCCATGCTTATATTTGACTAGTCGTGAAACTCAAAAGGAGTTATAGATCAAAATTTATGGCCGTCGGAAGTTGGACTTCTCTAAGACTTTGTTTAGAGATAATCAACTTCCAACATCCATAATTTTAATTTTGGTCTTGAATAAATTGTGTTAAAACCCATTTTTTGATAGTTATATAACATCGGTTATTAAATAAATAATGTGAAAAAGTCATAAAGGTTGGTTTTTCAGGTCGGTTATTTAATAACCGACGTGAAAACCCAATTTTTCACATCGTTTATATAGAACCGACATTAAAATACATGAAAGTTTATTTTTCATGTTAGTTATTATATAACTGATGTGAAAAATGGTGAAATTTTCTTTTCCACATTGGTTATATAAGAACCGATGTGAAAATAAAATTTTCACATATTTTCACGTCAGTTCTAAAAAACTGACGTGAAAAAGTAGACGTTATAAATAGTTTTCTTACTAGTTATCATCCCTAAGTTTCCCTTATAAGGGTGTTTGAGCTATATACAAGAATAACTCCATGCACTGAGCATATATATAGGACTCTAATTCCCATGTCTCATCCTTTACTTGGTAATGATATCATATCACCCAGACCAGAGGAACTATCATGCCTTGAATATCCTTCATGATATGATCAACAATATGGATTGGATACTCCTCAAAAGAAGCATCATCCTCCAACTCAACTTTTTAAAAAAAAGTATATAAGATAGTTTGGAGTAATAAAGTGGAGAAAATAAATATTGAAGGCACCATACATAGACCTATACTATTAAGAAAGAGATATATGATATCATACCAGATTGACCCTCTCTATGATCTAGAATATTCCAATGAATCTAGGTGATATATTACCTTGCCTCAAAATCCGTTGATGGCCCAATCTAGGAAAAACATACAAAAAGACTTGATCCCCCACCTCAAATTATAGAGGTTAGTGATAGATATCAGTATATGACTTCTTCCTAGACTGAAGCATAGCCATATGTTTCATGATTATCTATACCTTCTCTAATGTCTATTAAATGATTCAAGGTCCCAATAGTGCTACCTCTCCTACCTCTAACATGTATATGGTTGAACAGAAAGGTCTACCATAGAGAACCTCATAAATATCCATCTGAATATTCACTTAGAAAATATTATTCTAAGATAACTTAGCTAGATATAATTAATTTTACCAAGAACCTCCAAAATCAAGGACACATGAATAGGGTATCTCCACAAGTAGCTATATAGTGCGCTTGGACTGACCATCATTCTAATAATGGTGTTTTGTACTCAGAAGTACTTATGATCCAAGATCCCTCTATAACCCTTTCCATAATTGATAAGTAACATGAGTGTCCCTATCTGATATGATGGTATGTGGAACCCCATGAAGGTTTATATTCTATCAAACTTAAATTCTCCCTAGTTCATCCACTAAGAAGGTCTCCCATATAGGTAAGAAGTGGGAAACCTTCATCAGCTTGTCCATGATTACCCACACAGTTTCACTACCCTAAGGAGACTTTATTAATCATCTTAAAAAATCCATGATGGTCGCATCCCATTTAAACTCTAGGATAGGTAAATGTTGTTGGGAATGTCTTGTCTCAATAATAATATATAAATATTATTGATTTTTATGCTCACAAATACGATTGTTTGTTTTAATAATGATTTTACTTTAAGTATATTTCATAGAATTAATTTTATTTATAATTACTATTTTGGAATGATATTCAAGTATTTATTTTGTGAGAAAAATTCGTCAAAGTGTTTAGAACGCTCTCAAATGTATTCTGGAAACACTCTTATCTGTTTTTCATTTTTTGGAATCATTGTTCATTATCTACGATGAAGAACGTAACATAAGGAACATACCCTACATTTGTATTAAAGCTTATGGTAAAGGATTAGAATGTATAGTTAATCAAAATTACATTAAAATAAACGTATGGATAAATAACATTACATTTTAATGAAACCTTACATTTTTCAAAGAGAAAATGTATGGTTAAAGAACACTACGTAAGTATGGAACCTTACATTTGAGAAGAAAACGTACGGATCATCAACCTTACTTTTTTTATCAACCTTATGTTATCAACCCTACATTTATAAAATATGAATGTATGGATAATCAATGCTACATTCGTAATTTTATACTGAAAAGGATGAATGTATGGATAATCATCCCTACATTGTGTAGTTGAACCCTACATTTGTGGTTTTTTCATTTTATGAAGGAACCTTATGTTTTCCTATTCAATGCTAGAAATTTCAATTTATCATTTTTATTGGAGTTTTCTGGAACAGTCTTTATGGAATATCAGGACAATTTAAAGCTCGATTTAGACTGATTCAAAGCTTGTTATAATTGTTTTAAAGGATTGTATTCAGTGGATATTTTCTCTCCTATTCTTAAGTAAAGTTATTACTACTATGAGCTATATTTTTTAATTTGAATTCTCTTGATTTATCAGCTGTCTTTTGTGAATCTGAAATCTTGTTGTGAGATATTTCGTTATATATCTTTCTACATGGGATGTGTGGATCTCTCTCAGCTATGTTGATAATTTTTATTCTTTGATTTTTCTTGTGAAAATTAGTTTATAGTTCTATAGTGATCGAGAATCTCGGAAACTAGGACTACATTTTATAGATATACAAGTCCAATCATGCAAGCGTGATGCTCTTTTTTTTTTGATGTTCTTAAAATCGAAGATATTTTGTTTAACTGGATCTCTTTAGACATATTTCAAATATTATTATTCTTCTGAATTCAAAGATCCATTTTCTATCAATTGTGTGTTGTTGCAACTGTAAAGTTTAAACTATTTTTTCAAATCAATATCTATTGATTCTTTTGAGTATCGGCTGCTCGGTTTTTGTCATGGTGGAGTCTCATCTTCATATACTAAACTGTGGATATTTCATTTCCCTAAAAAATAACCAGAAGGATCTATTTTTAAGCCTTATTTGTAAGGGTGACAATTTTCTGCACTCAATTGTGTATCGGTCTAATGATACGAGGACCATATTAGTGAAATTCATCAAGCCTATAGAGAAGGTGATTGGTGGAGTGGACTAGGGGATATTCATACCCCGAACCACTATAAATAGTCATGTTTTGATTATCTATTTTTATCTGCTACTTATTCTTTCATACAGAAATGATGCTCTATCATCTCTTATTATTAAGCGACAGAATTTTGAAAATTTTAAAAGGTCACAATTCACCCCCCCCCCCATCCATCCATCCAACGGCCCAAAAGCCTTTAAATATTTTTATTATTGATAAATCCCCCTTTTAAGGGAAGAAGGGGGAAACCCAAGGACTTCATGGACTTAGGAAAATCACACCTGAAGGAAAAAAAGCGTGAAAACCAAACTGAAAACCAAAACAGCCCCTCTTGAGTATAAAATTATAATGAAGCACTCCAACGTTGAAAGGAAAATTGGCAAGCCAGTGTCCTGTGTCAAAGAATAGGCCCGATCTGATGACTGATGTCAAACCCTCTCAAACAACCAAATCCGAAAAGCACTGCAAAGGTGAACCGCCAGCTCTGAATCCTCATCTGGGCCTAATCCAATATATCGAGTTCGACTACACTAACTTCCCACCTCCAAGATCAAACCAACCACCGAAAACACAAAAAACCTTCACAGCTCAAGGAAACCTTCATAGACAGTTGTGCCTCCACTGAAGATAACAACAAGCCTTTCCACATTCTCACTACCACCGTAGCCGTTGAAGCAGTCGAAAGATGCTCTAAGAGTTGTGAAGCTGATTCATTTTCACCTAGGAAAAAATGACTCAACACCACACTGAAATAACATCACTGATGAAAATAAATTCGGGTCGATCTGAACAATAAACACTACTCTAGGCATGGATTTGATCAGATATGAACCACGAATTCATCCTCACCGATCTTCAAAGCAGACAGACCACATAAGGCAGGAAGAGACCAGCAGGGAGCAATACCAACAATAAATGATGCCACAAAATACACCCAAACAACGCCAAATTCATCACCAATACAAAACATCAGAACTCAAACCTGCAAGATTTTTGAAGACCCCAAAGGCAAAGAGAACCTCCCCCCCTCTGGACCACTCAGAAGCTGTCGGCAGGCCACCCTTGGATTCCATGCTAAAGCCATCGTAGATCCGTGTTGTCTCCAAATAGGGAAAGTTGAGACCACCCAATCCCTACCGGAAGCGCGCTGAGGTCTTCGAGCCATGCTGAAATGGTCGAGCCACAATGGATCCATGTCATCGAGCCTGTCAGAGACAACCTGATCCACAGCAGATCCAGGATGTCAAGATCACAGGAGACAACCCGAGCCATAGCAGATCCAGGTCGTTGAGACCACCGGAGACAACCTAATCTGCACTGGATCCACGCTATCGAGACTGCCAGAGACAACCCGGGCCACATCGGATCCACGCCATCAAGACCGCTGGAGATAACTCAATCCACACCGGATCCACACCATCGAGACCACTGGAGACAGCCTGAGCCACACCGAAACACTGAGGATAATGATCCACTGAAGATGTCGAATCCACACCACCACCATCCCGAATCCACCCCGGAACCACTGACGAGGTGCGCTGGAGACCCAAGCCACATCACCTCCGAAATAGAAACCCAGGAGAAGCCAACGCTAAGCCATCGAGCATCGCCAGAGGAGGGGAGGAGAAGATCTGTATATTCTGACCTAACAAATATTTCAAGATTCCTATAGGTTTTGGTGTTCTACTTTCACTTACTGACAGGTGGAACACCTAGTGACAAATTATACAATATCCTTTTTATCCCATGCCACCAATACTTGTGGTATAAGTCATGGTACATCTTAGTGATTTTGGGACATATTTACTATTTGGAAGCATTATATTATCTCATAAAATCCTATCTCATGTCTATAGGTACCCAGACACACCCATGTATATGTAGGATCTCATCCTCATCAAAAAGACAACCAAGTTGTGGGTCCTCACCTAAAACACTTTCCCTCAGGACTAGGACTTAGGGATCTCAAAATTTTCCACCTATTTACTTTATCCAAAATTGATGAAGTAACCACTAAATCCATGAGTAATTTCTATTTGTGATACTCCTAAAATTCTAGATGTATTTCAAAATAATTAGCATTCACTACTACCTTCCTGAACATATTGATTCTGAGTCTTTTGACTCAGAGTATCAGTAACCGCATTTCCCTTACCTAGTATTTAAGCAATATCAAACTCAAAATACTGAAGGTATTCTACCCATATATACTATTGGAGGACAAAGCGACACTAAATGAATATGTATTTGAGTCTTTTATAGTATTTTTATACCATTAACCATTCCCCCATGTTGTAATGTTTCCAGCAATATAAGGTTTGAACAATAACTTCTAACTCAAGATCATGCATCGGGTAATTACACTCGTGATGCCTCAACTGATGAGACTTGTATGATACAATTAATTCCACTTTCATCCAAACATCTCCCAAACCAATGTTTGATGTGTCATAATAAACTCTATATCCCCTACCAATATTAGGTAAAATCATCACCGATGTTGAGTTAAACCTTCCCTTTAACTCATGAAAGGCCTTCTCTCAAGCTTCAGACCATGTAAACTTTACACCTTTCTTGGTCAAAACTATAAGTGGTAATTTAAGTCATGATAAATTCTGAATCAAATGCTTATAGTAATTGGATATTCCCAAGAATCTATATATATATATAATACATTCTTGTGATTATCCTAGTAAACAATGACTCTCACCTTATTTGGATCAATAAATACCCTTGGTTCTAATATAATTTGACCCAAGAAGTAAACTTTATCAATCCAAAAATGAAATTTTGTGAGGTTGGAATGGAACCTATACTCTATTAGTGCACTTAGTGTGATTTCAAGTTTTTTGGCATGATAGTGTCCAGTTTTAGAGTACACTAAGAGATCATCCATGAAAATAACTACAATATCATCCAAGTATGGGTGGAAAACCCCATTCATCAAGGCCTTGAAAACATTGGGTGTATTTGTTATACCAAATGAAATCACCAAATATTCATACAGTACATACCTAATTTGGAGTTTCATATGTGGTAAATATGAGGGCCTAACCCGCACATAATGGTAGCCTGATCTCAAATCAAACTTCGAGAAGACTTTGGATCCTCAGAGCTAATCAGATAGATCATCTATTCAAGAAATAGGATACTTGTTCTTAATTATAAGATGATTCAACTACCAGTAATCCACATATATCCTTATGGTATCATTCATCTTCTTGGAAAAAACAAATGTGAAACCCAAGGAGAAGTACTATGATATATAAACCCTTTGGCTTCTAGGACCTCCAACTACCTCTTGAGTTCTTAAATCTTAGTAGGAGGCATCATTTATGGAGGAATGGATACTGGTTCCACTCCATGAACAATATTAATATTTAAATATACCTCTCTCTTAGGAGGTATCCCCAAAAATTTATTAGGGAAAACATCTCATAATCAGTCCACCACTGGATGAAATACAGCCTGTCATGCTCATTGATCATTAATAAAGATACTAGAAATTTGGGCCAACACTCTACCCAGCCAATAGTGTTTAGGTCTAGCTTGACCTGACTAGACATCCCATTAGCCCTTATGAACATAGTTACCACCCTCAGTTTATATAAAAGACACCATCTAGTGATAGAAATATATATGGGATCGATAAAAAACTAACCAGTATATCCTAATAATTATGCCAAATCCCATCATCTCAAGGATGAATATGTTCTATAAGAAATAGTAACTACTAAACTCGAGGGGACACTCCTTGTATCAGTGAACATTTTCTAACCATACTCCCAATGAAGTATCAAGATACAATATGCAAAGAAGGTAATAAATCTCAATCCCAATAATTTCCAATAAAGCCAAAAATATGAATGAGTATAAAATGCATGTATTAAACAAATACAATACTATATTCTATGCTACTAATATCATGCATCGTATTGTAAATGGCCTGACACTCTTCTCCTCAGGTGTAGGATACATTGTATATGACTACATATATCCATGGACCTATGCTACAACCTAACCTCCATAAGAAGTTCCACTATACTATCACTTCATATCATAATTATGTCTTCCTCAACCTCATCCACCACCTTGTCCTGCACGGCCAGTGGTACTCCATCTCCTGGACTAGTGTGGTTTCACTGTTTTGGTTCTAGAATTCAGAGCATGTAAAGATCCTCTCCTACTAGGAACCTATGGAAAGGTTCTGAAAAATATATGGTAATGACCCATTCTATTATAGTCTTGACATGCTACTAGAACATTTCTACACTTGGGCTTCATGTAACCCATTATTCCACACATATGGAATACCATGTAAAAATCAGTGCACACACTTTGACTACTACTACCCTCATGTGAAACCTCAAAGCAATTATTTCTTCCATTGGATGATACACTAATTGTTCTATATGGTGAAACACCATTCCTTGTACCTTCACCTTCCCTCGTATTATACTCAAATATAAGGGCTCATTTCACCATTTCAAATATGGTAGTCAATCATAAGATGTTCACCTAAGATCAGATGGAATACCTAAGCACATCCTCAAAGCATCTCACTATGTATAGTTCATCACTAGAAAAATTAGACACAAAGCACTGAAGCTCCATAAAATGAACTGAATATTCCATGAAAGACACAGCTCCTTGTTCTTAGTTCATGAATTCCCTAGATCAATTAGCTCTTAGTGTATTAAAGAAAAATTAATCATAGAATTAAGTCTAGAATTCCTTCTAGACTATTCCTGGATATTGATCTATCTAGGTAAGAACATCCCATCATCTCTTGAAATATCCCCAAAGAATATATTTTTCAAGATTCAACTTCCTTTATAGAGGTATCTCCATATGATAAAATATTGAAATCATATCCCCAATTCATGACTAAGAAGTCTGGGGACCACCTTACCTGGAAAAATTAAGTGGGTGATTCTGTTAGAACTCCCTCATAAACTCTGATATAGTGAATTTAGTTCATGGGTATCCCTCCATAAACTATATTAACTATAGGAAACACTCCCTAAGATGAGAATCAGTGGCCATCCATTGTACAACTTGTGGTACTACAGGAGGTGATACAGGGGGCAGTACTGGAGGGTCAGGTCCCACCACTATAGAATCATGGTCATCACCACCTTCCTAGTGCTCGACCCAAGGCTTTCATGGATGAATGTATCTAAAATCCTAGGTACACACCTAAAAACATATACTAGGTAGAAATGATTATTGATAAGAAATAATGATAGGCTCAAGGCCTGAATTATAGAGGTATTCTCACCAAACTACCTATTTATAGGGTAAAGTTATGTGGTTAAAATTTCATGTTTCAATCATAAGGTTTAGTTATATGGAATTTCAATTTCAATTTATAGAGGAAAATACTCTTTTAGTTGTAATTGGAACTCCCATTTAATGGAAACCATTTCCTTTAAGAGTATAAAATCAGATAATTTTCATATATATACAAAGTTTTAGTTAGATTTATTATCATTCCTAAGTTATAAAGACATGATATTTATAAGTTATAATTAACAATCCATATAACTATACCTAGTCCTTCACACCCGGTATTAGGATGTAACAATTCCATATATGATGGTTCAATTATATGTATCATCATTCCCAATTTATAGAGGCATAAAATTTATAAATTATAATTGAAATCCATTTAATCAAACCCAAACAAAATTTCAACCCATGTAACTAAAGTTCTATGGCTTAAAAATGTCATAATTGGTTAATTAATGCATCATTGTCAAGTTATATAGGAAAACACTATTTAAGTTGATGTAGATACTTTAAGTAAGAAATTATTTTCTCATTTGTTCTTACGAGAATGTTAGAAGTCATATATGTAACAACTAATGCACACACAATAGGAAATAGGAAATCAAGTAATATAAATGAATGGAAAGGAATATGCATGTCATATAAATATCTACATTCTTATAATAATGCATGAGGTAATGATACCTTTATATATCAGCCCAAGGGTATAAATATATAAACATATCATCATCAAACATGTGTGTCAATCAATGGTGACATAGTACAACTATAATAGGCGAAATCAAGAACAAAAATTTTCATACCTAGTAACTTGGATTTCCCCTGAATGTGGGTTGGCTACTCACATACACAGCTTATTACCAAGTTACAATTTTTCCTAGTCTCTTTTCTACCAATCCAAAAATAGTAAGATAAATGAAAAAAACACCTCTGATACCACTTTATGACATCTTGATCCCAATTCAATCCTAATTAATCAAACTTGTTTGGCCATAGGGCCTCAAGTGCGCCTCCCTATATTCCAGAGGTTGTAAACTAACAGCAAGGGTCTATGGTGGTATGTTGGGGAAACTATAACCTCTTTATTAGAGTATATCACAATAGTAAATAATAATAAATAAGCAATAGGAATAGTATTACAGTAGAATATAATAACCATCCAAATAATAATAATAGGAATAAACAACAATAGTATCATATACAGATGATGTCATGATAGTAAAAAAGTGAAAATAGTAAAACATGGTAATGGGTATGCATTATACTACCAGTATATACAAAAGAGACAAAAATACCAAAAACATCTATCTCTATGATCATCCTGAGCACTGGCTCAATCATATTCTCCCAAGATTCCATACCAAAATAAATAAAGTGTCCATAGTTGGGCACTTCCTTTTATTATTACCTACATCCAAGTAATCTTATTGGGTACCAAATGATGACCCAAATAGGGTGTGATTAAAACTCAGTACGCTTCCATTAATGGTGTATAACGAAAATACAATCTATGAATATAAAATGTAATAGTGTGCGGACATAATAAATGCAAAGTATTAAATAAATATATGCCTTGTCAAGATCAGGATCCTCATGGGATACCTGTATGACCCTACCTAAATCTACCTAAGTTGGATATCTCTGATCATATGTCTATTAACTGGATGGGGACTCAAGGAACGTATTAAAGATGTATAAGTATAATAAGAAAAAAGGATCTATAGGCAACCCATGGAATCCATGACCTTATAAGGCCAATCCCACTCATAGTAATCAACTGAGATGTGAGAATATAGGTATGAGTGTAATATTAAGGATAAAAACTTGTAATTTCACACTAAAAGTTTCTAAATAACCCTAAGTAAAAGTCCAAGATAATCTTGAGATAGACTTAATTGGAGCCCAAGAAGATGATCCAAGGTGGTCTGTGTCTGAGGACATCAACCTGAATCTAGGGAGATAATATGAGGAATTATAATTTCCAAAAATGAAGGTGAATCCTTGGTGTCAATCCTAGAAATTCACAAGATTATATATTTACTAATCCCAAGTTTGTTATCTCACTTGGCGGTCGCATCAATGAATTGACGGGCATCCTATGGGTTCACCTAAAGAATTTCCAGTCAATAATCCAATTCTATCTCAAGGTAGGCCACACCTTTATAATTATTTAGGTATAGTATATAAATTAAGAATATATAATAAGTTATCAAATGTCTATGTTAAGTATTCATTCCATTTATCAATTCAATTTTTAAGCTTAGTTCAATTCCTTTACAAGCATCAAAGCAAACACACCTTAGGGTTGTTTTGCTTATAATGGAAGTAAGGTTGTTTTGGAATTTAAATAAACACACCCTAAGGGGTGTTTTGGGTTGAGTTCATTAACCTCCAATTGTTTTAAGGGTCTCAAAGTACTTATAGAACCATGTTTAGACTATAATTTAAAGTAATATTAATTTTAGAAGCAACTCATGGAAGGTATGGCATGCAGCACAATAGATAAAAATTATAAACCTCAAGAATTTTAGGGAAAAGTAGTAGAACATTTAATTTATCTCTATAGTAGACTCCTTATCTAGTATCGGCCTTATATTTGGGCAGGAATGATAGAAAATAAAAAACCAGATAAACAAACTAAAAATAGGGCATATAATCTTGCATGGAGACAACACCAAATATGGAAAATAAAAATGATAAAATAAGTAAGATGAGTGTTAGACTTATCAAGGGGGTCCAACGTGATAGAAAACAATTGAAATAGATTCTGGATGAGATAGATCTCCCAAAATCTCCAAATAGGTAAGAGGGGAGATCCCTACATGGCTGTTATGGAAAATGTGGGAGGAGAAGAAGATAAAAGGGGTTAAAGGTTAGGAGGGAAAATCATCATTTCCAGTTTTCTAAAGGGGAACATAGTTTGGATTTATGGTTGTACAAACTATTTTACTACCATGAAATTTACACTATCCATGAGCATACACCTCACACAGTTCATGTACACAGTTAGACAAATTGTGCGTGAAATTTGAATTCAGTACTGTCTTAAATACCACGCCTCGCATGGTCTAGGATCATGGTTAGAAAAGCCATGCAAAAAACCATGCATAGTGAGCCTGGAATAAATTGAAATTTTTCATAGTTGTGTGGATCTTGTTTCATGGTTTTCAAAACCATGCTCCTCCCCTCTTGGGTCACACATTTTAGATGAAAATTTCATGAAAAATATGTGCCTCACCCTTCTTCTTTAAAAACCCTTCCTTTAGGCCCTAAACCAAGCCTGAACGCTCCCAAAACCTTCATGAGACCCCCTACACACTTCTATTAAGGTAAAAAAAGTGGTTTACGCTAAAATTTAAAGGATACATTCCTCTAAAAAAACTAGGATCTTACACAAAACACTATAGAGGAAGATAAATCACAGTCAATGGATAAGTAATATATCCTAATAATAGATGATGTATACATGGTATAAAATTTCATTAATGTTTTTCCAGAAGAATTACCTGGTCATCCACCAAACTATGAAGTTTAGTTCTCCATTGAACTTATTCCTAATGAAATACCTATATCTAAAACTCCTTATAGAATGGAAGCATTGGAGTTGGTAGAGTTAATGAAAAAGCTATAAAATTTTAGTGAAAAGGGATTTATATTCCTTATAATTCACTGTGGGGAGCCCCTATTTTATTCATGAAAAAAAAGGATAGGTCAATGAGACTATGAATAAATTATAGGGAGATCAATGTCATTAATATAAATAATAAGTGTCATTAACCACACATTGATGATCTATTTTATCAACTTCAAAGATCCCAATATTTTTGAAAGATTTATCTTCACTGTGGTTATCATCGTCTAAGGGTGGAGTAGGATAATATACTTAATATGACATTTTGAACAAGGTATGGACATTATGAGTTTATGTTATTGCCTTATAGATTGACTAATTCACCTTCTATATTTATGGATATAATGAATAAAGTATTTAAATAGTATCTTGATAAACTTTTTACGGTATTTATTGATGATGTCTTGATATACTCTAAGAACTATGAAGATCATGAGATTCATCTACAAATAATTTTGGAGACCCTCATAAAAAAATAAATTATATGGGAAGTATAATAAGTATGAATTTGGGATCAATGAACTTTCTTTTCTTGTCCATATTGTCTCCAAGGATGATATATCTATTTACCCTTCGAAGATAAAGGTAGTCAAAGAATGGACTGCACCGATAACATAACTAGGATCTGAAGTTTCTTGGGATTAGAAGGTTACTATTGGTGGGTTGTTCAATATTTGGACCAGTTTTACATCCTACTAACCAAGTTAACATGTAAATGGGTTAAATTCACAAAGTTAAGGGGATGTAAGTAAAGTTTTGATGAGATAAAGTAGAGAATCATTAATGCATCAGTGTTAGATATACCATTAAGTAAGTAAGGGTTTATAATTTATAGTGATTCATTGATGAAAGGACTTAGTTGTATCCTTATATAAAATGATAGAGTGATTGGATATGAATTAAGGTAATTTAAAATCCATGAACAGAACTATCCAACACATGACCTTGAGCTGGCAGCTGTAATATTTTCTTTGAAAATATGGAGACACTACCTCTATAGAGAAATATATGAGATATATAAAAAAACATAAGAGTTTGAAGTATATCTTCTCTTATAAGGATCTCAAAATGAGGCAAAGAATATGGCTGGAACTACTCAAGGACTATGAATTCTAAATAAACTATCACCCTGGGAAGGGAAACAAGGTAGTTTATGATTTAAGTAGGAGGTCCAATAGAGTTCTAAACATGACGAGGATTAATAAGGATCACATATAGAGAGATCTATAAAATATGGATATATATATTTATAAGAAAGGGGAACCATCATTAATTTTACAAAAAAAATCTAAAGTATCATTATTAGAAAGGATAAAGAAGTATCATAAGGATGGTGAGAACTTATGAAGGAATATTAAAGTAGTGAGTAATGGGAAATTGATAAACTTTATCTACAGAGATAGAGTGTTGGATTTTAGGAAGAGGTTATTCACTCCATCCATATCAAAATTTAAGAGGGAACTACTAGATAAAGAATATAGCTCAACTTTCTCTATACAACCTACTAGCACAAAGATGTATAGAGATTTAATAGAATATTTCAAGTGGTATGGTATGAAGTAGGAAATTGGGGATTATATGTCTAGATGATTAGTATGTCAAAAAGTAAAGGCTAAAAGATAGTATCCTTAGTGATTCATGAAACCTTTGGCTATACCTATAAGGAAGTGGGAAAATTTTGCAATGGACTTTGTCACTAGACTCCCAAGGACTCCTAGGAAGAATAATGTTATATGGGTCATCATTGATCGTCTAACTAAGATTTCTCATTTCTTAGAGACAAGAGAAGATCTACCCCTTTAATGTATTTCTTGGATATATATCAATTAAATAATAACACTACATGGGGAACCTATGTCCTTAGTATCTAACCATGTCCCTCATTTCACATCAAAATTATATAAGAGTCTTGAAAGGGATCTCAATACTGAGATAAATTTAAGCATCTCTTATCATCCCCAGACTAATGGGAAGAATGAAAAAAACTATTAATACTTTGTAATTTATGGTGATATCATTTTCACTTAACTTACAAGGTATGTGCGATCACTATCTACCTTTTTGGGGTTTTATACAATAATAGATTCCATTTTAGCACCCATATTGCACCATATGAACCATTATATGGGAAGAGGTGTCATAATCCAACCTGTTTGGAAGAAGTTATAGAAAGAAACCTATTTATCCCATAAATTATGGAGGAGACAACTATTAAAGTAAAAACTATTCAAGATCATATTAAAGCAACCCAGAATAGAAAAAATAGTTGTGATGATAATCAAAGGAAAGACTTAGAATTTAAATTTTAGGATCATGTATTCTTGAGGTTTTCACTATGAAATGTGTCTTTAATATTTGTTAAAAATGGAAAGTTAATATCTAGGTACATTATGCCTTTTGAAATACTAAAAATAATTAGGGTTGTATCTTATCATTTGGATATTCCATTAAAAAAATTTAAAGTACACAATGTATTCCATGATTCATTATTTAGGAAATATATGTAGGATCCAAATCATGTGCACACATCTGAGGGAATGGAGTTTGATATTGACTTTTATTATAATGAATATCCTCTCTAGATTCTTGACATTAGTGAGAAAGTATTATGAAATTGTAAAACTCATTTGGTGAAAGTCCTTTAGAGAAATCCCAAACTTTAAGAGGCAAACTAGAAGTTAGAAGAAGTTATAATAAAAGATTATCCACATATGTTCAATATCTAATATATACCCCAATTTCAAGGAAAAAATATCTAAGGGGGTAAAATGGAACACCTAAGACTCTACTATAGCAGGTAAATATTGTATCATGAATTATTTCACAAATCCACCCTTTAAAGATCCTTATTCAAGACTTTATTTAAAATTTAAATTTTATAATTTTAAATTGACCAAAATAACTTCATTTTTTAATTCATCGTATCAAAATTAGCTTAGTATGGATTTTTTAGATTTTTTTGAAAATGTCATTTTTTAGTCAAAAATTACAGTTTACACAATACTTGTAATTTGTATGACTTTACCATTATATGAGAATGACCTTGAATTTTAGAAACCATTTTAAGTAATAAAATATGAATTTAATGGATAACATTACACATTTTATAATATTATTTCAACTTATAAAACCAATGGAAATTATTTTTAGAACTAATTAAAATGGTACTTTAATATAATAACCATTTTTCTGTCTTTTTGTTGAAACAAGTATTTTCAAGGGATATTTGGTTTTTTATTAACTTAAAATCCTCATAAAATTTATTTTTTTTATAAGAAATCAATTTATGTCTTAAAAATCAATATCAAAATTAATTTTACATTATATATAAATCTAAATCTTAAAAACGTTATTTCTCTAAAAACATTTTTTACGTGATTAAGGGTATTTATTTTAAAATTAAATTTTCATACCTTAATAAATTTTATTTGATAAAATTATTTTAAAATATGAAATTATAAGTATAAAATTAGGTAAAATGGTCAATCTGAATCTTTTTCATTAAAATTAATTACTAATATTGGAAATTAATTACCAAGGTAAAAGTAAAAGGGATAAATTAAGTTTAATGTAGTGTAAAATTCCTAAAACATTTAAAAAAATTCCAATAATTGAATTTTTGAGATTTTTATTGACTAATACATATTTTCCCTATACTTTTTTCTATTTTTGATCCATTGAACCTTGAATAGTTTCATAGAATTATTGAAAAATGTAAAGGTGTTCTCAAAACTACCCTTCCTTTCACTTATAAAAAGGAAGCATCTTCATCAATTCAAGATACACTCTTTATTATAATTTATCCTTGAAACTATTAAATTTTTATCTCCCTATAACCCTATCCAAATAACATAATCCCCTGGTCAGTTACAGTTTTCCCAAGCCCTTCAAATTTAAGTAGACTTACATGGAAAAATCAAGTCCCCAACATGAGTATTATCAACTACTTAGTTTTCTTACTAATTATATTATTTAAAATTTATTATATAAAAACTTATATAATTATATTATTATAATTTATATACTATAATGTTATTATATTAATTTTATTATCCTTATTTTTTTCAAATACCCCATACATTAAGAAAAACAAAATTTTTGTTCATGTGTTGCGCAGACTATCACCTCCATGATGTAATATGTTTTTTTACCTTGGAGGAATTAGATGGTTTTATATAAGGATTATATTAAAGGATATTTTTAAAAACATAAGAACCTATTAATTATATGACTAAGAAATAATCATCATTAGTTTAATCGTTTAAAATAAGCGTACAAAGAGGATAATATTTTATTCAAATTGTGTAATGTTTTAATATAAATTACTTATTATTATAATTACTTATAATTATAATTTATCTCACTAATAAACACTAAATATGATAATTATACTCCTGGTATAATGATATTAAGACAAATCCACCTCCTAATCATTCATTAAATCATGGTATGTTCCTATTTGGGTCGGTTTAACCACCTACTTGAATAATACTTTGAATTTATATCATGAATTATTATGGGAACATAATTGTTGTAATAGTATGAAATAAATATGTAAATAATTATTTTTTTCTATATATTTTATATCAATATTTAATTCCTTAATTATGAAAACACACTCCACTCGTCAAGAATCACCAAAACATGCCTATTATCGATTTCATCTTCAAGGATTAAGACTAAAAAACTCATGTAAGGGGTTTTAAATGTCATAAACTTTTATAATTTATCCATTAAAGTAATTTAAATTAACTAGAAATGATTAAGTTTAGAATAATAAATAATACTAACACTGCTATTATGAAACTAGTATAAATGATAAAAACAATAAACACTCAATGTGGAATATATAGAGAATTAATCTAGAGAATAACTATTTATGAAGAGTATAAATGAAAATAAATATGATAAAGTTTATAAATTAATTTATTAAAATAAATATGTTTATGATACAAGAGGTTAAATTACAGTACAAGAGGTAAGTTTTTGTCATCCCAAAGTCCTCTCCTTGAGATATGTTTTTTAATGTGCACTTAATTTATTTTATGAGGTGTATATACTAACTATTTGAGATTTTATGTAATTAAATGATTTTATTAATGGTATTTTAAAATCAATATTAATACTTATTTTTTAAATAGGTTATGATTCAATTAATACCAAAGCCTAATTGGGGTAATCTGTCTCATTTTTTATTCTTTGGGACTTGTGTTGTAATCATCACCTATTTTATTTTGTGCAGTACATACATTTCCATAGAATAATTTTTCCTTATTACTCGTGAAATTTAAGGAATTTAAAATTATATATTTTTATCCCTCTCTCATATTAATTTTATTCAAGATTTACCTTGTCTATGGTGGAAAAAAACATCATAATGTTTGGTAAAGTGAAAGTGTGTGTAATTTCCTAGCAAATTAATCCATGACTAGATACTAGAAAGTGGATGTGGCTAGGGAATAGATGATCCTATGGTTAATCAACCCAAAAAGGTTTGGTTGATCATTGACTAAATCATCACCCTGATGCATGATGAGTGGACTTAATACTACACACATGGAGAGACACTCCTAGGGGATATACTTTGAAATATGTGCATGCCCTTAATGAACCAAGATGAAGTCTTTTCCTACCATTTCCTTAGTATCCTACTAAATAAATCTATTTAATATAATTATTATATTCCATGTATAACTTAGAAAATTTTAAGTGCCCTCTCCACTATACTTATTTGATAAAGGTACTTCATATTACTTTGATTATGCCATATGGAATCCAAGTTTATTAAGGGATATTCTTCTAAACATCCACATTATTATATTAAAGGGGGAATTATTTGATATCTATGTTTCTCATTATATGAATATCCAAGTTTTATTTTGAAAGATGTTCCTCAAGTAATGGTATGAGATGGCTTGATGAATATTATGGTGAATTCATTATAATTAATCAAGTAAAGGATGGGTCCGGGAATTATATATCCCCCCAATGCATTAACGGGTCTTATGAGTCAAAATTGGTTTGGTTTTAGTGTATGTATCTTACCATAATAGGATACTGTCTTGAATATGGTCTTGAAGAAAAGTAAAGTTGCATGAAAAAGGACTTGATAGTATGATTTTGATGTATGTAATTATGCAATCCATCAGTATAAGATCAATTATTATTGTTATCCATGTTTTAATTTATTTTCATCGATAAATAATGCCCTCAGTTTTAGTGGATTATAGCTACATGTTGTTCATTTAGTCTTACGATATCACTTATTCCATGTTTATTTTATATAATATTCCATTGTATGTTAATAATTATTGAGCATATGATCTCACCCTTATTTATTTTCCTTTCCCCATGAAACCTACAGGATGCATGTGTGTAATTTTCAAGGATATGAAGGAAGGTCTAATCATGTTATCGCAATATGTTTATGTTGTATCAGATGTTTTTCAAGTGTACTGTATGTATGTATCTGGAATTCCAAGACTACTAATCTTTTTAATTTTTATATAACTATTTTAATTTGTACCAATTATTTAATATAACTACTATATTTGGGTTTCTAGAGTCTAGGATGTTACAAATATCTAGCTTATTACAAATTTAGTGGAAAATCATTGAGTAATACAAGGTAATAATTTATAGGAGATAAGAATCCACTCAAAGGATTAAGGAGTCATGAGTTAATTTAGTTTTCCATCCAAAATTCTTCCTAATATTATATTAGTAATGTAGATGTCATATCTTGAGCTATGAAGATAGGTTTAATGATATTTTCCACTAGAATACTCAAGAGACTAAGTATTCTAAATCTTGCAGTTTAGGGATACTAGGGTATGATAAAATAGTGGGAGAGATTTAAAATTAATAATTTGAAAATGTTTATTGGTACTCAAGATAAAGTAATAATATGTTAAGTTTACTTGTTGTAGATAAAATGTATATCACTTTCACCAATTCACTTTCATTATGATCAATATTGGATAAAGAGAATATTCTGACTAGAAATAACTTTTAGGAGTGGTATAGGAACTTATTAATGGTACTACACCAAGAAAAGAAGTTTTATGTCATGTAATCCCCACTTCCTATTGATCCCACTCAGGGAGAAATAAAATCAAATAAAGATAAATATAATAAGTATGTGGATGATGCACTGGATGTATAGTGTGTCTTAGGGTCATCTATATCCAGTGTGTTGTAGAAAATGAATGAGGATGAAGATGCCTGAAAAATGATATCATATCTTGAAGAATTATACCAGGAGAGATATCAACAAGAAATATATCAGATATCCAATGCACTATATAGATATAGGATGTTATAACTTGAATTGGGTGGGACCTTATGTACTTAATATGATCGTACTGAAATCCCTCAGTTTAAAATTGAACCAAGAACAAGAAACTAATCTCATTATTTCCTATTTCCACCTAGATTTTTGAATTTCATCATTAATTAAAATATTAATAACATGAATAAGTTACTCTAAGACTTTTTGGATTTAGTTCATCAAGAAAATAAGAATATGAATAATTCTAACTCTTTAGTCCTTATGGTGGTAAAAGGGAGGGAAGGAATGGATAAAGTGTCAAGGTATAAGTCTAAGTCAAAGAAACTAATGCACCACCCTTCTAAGAATCCAAAGATACAAAGGGATAAAAATTATTATGAGGAAGACTATTTTACATGTGGCAATAAAGGCCGCTAGAAGAAGCATTGCACACCTAGAAAGAAGAAACAAGGTGATGCTTATGATTTTGCAATATTTTTCATTGAATGTAATCTGTTTATATTTACAAGTTGGGTAATAGATACTTCATGTATCTAATAAATTTATATTCAAGATAATTAAAAATGGTAAATTTGATCTCTAAGAATAAAATGTGAGACTATCAGCATTAGCGGTGGGATATTATCATCTTAATTTTTGAATGGAATAGTTCTTATACTAAATAATTGATATTATGTAACATATTTTACCCAAAATATAATATTAGTTTTGATTTTATACACTATTGGATATTATTTCAAGTTTGGAAGTAAATGTTGTTTTATTTATAAATATTTCATATGTTATGGTATGTAACATCTTAAAAATGGATTGTATATTGAACTTGAAGACCTGATTTTAGAAATCAATGAAAAGTCCAATGAGAATGAACCATTTCCTACCCACCTATGGAACTTTAGGTTAGTTCATGTAAACAAAAATCATTTAAGAAAACTACATCAAGAAGGGTATTTACACTCCATTGAGTTAAAAACCTTATATTTATGTCATGCTTGTTTACAAGGTAAAATGACCAAACAACCTATCAGTGTAAAAGGATAAAGGGCCAAATATAAATTGGAATTAGTTCATACTAACATATGTGGTCCATTTATAGTGTAGTAAAGGGTTGGTTTTTCTTACTTCACTACTTTTATCAATGACTATAGTAGATATGGATATGTCTACATAATGTGGTATAAATCGTATTTCTTTAGCATGTTTAAGGAATATAATAATGAAGTCTAAAATAAACATGGTAAGAAGATTAATAAAATCTACCCCATTACATGGTGGAGAATATCATAACCATGATTTCATCGATCATTTAAAGGATTGTGGGATAGTCTCCTAAATCTCTCTTCCTTATACACCTTAGCAGAATAGTGTTAGTGAAAGGAGGAATCAGACCCTTCATGACATGGTTATATTAATGATGAATCATGCAACTCTACCTTTATCCTTTTGGGGATATGCACTTTAAACAATAGTATATAAGCTCAACTGAGTACCAACTAAAGTAGAATATGGAATTCCATACAAGTTATTGTATGGAAAGAAATTTTCTCTATCTAACATACGTGTATGGGGATGTAATAATTTTATCAAGACTATACCTAGTGAAAATTTATCATCTCAAATAATAAAGTGCATATTTATAAGTTATCATAAGGATAATAAAGTATATTACATATATAACCCTTTAGATATAAAATCAATATGGGAATATATTCTATATTTATATAAAGGAGAAATTTTTAAAATGGAAATAGTGGGAGAAATATTAACTTTAATGAAGTTAATGATCTATATGTATAGGAGTTAATACAGGAATAGAATCCACATAAGACGGTGTGAGAAGAAGAAGTTATTGAGACATAAGTACAATGTAGGTCTATAAGAGAGGTTAGAGAAGCAAAGAGATGTGGTTTTGTTTTTATCAAGTCATAAGACACATTACTCCTAGATAATGATGAACCTATAACCTACAAGAAAGTAGTGAATGGAAAGGATGATGCTAAATGGAAAGAATCCATGCATTATGAAATGGAGTCCATATACCAAAATCAAGTTTGGATTTTGGTAGACCCATCATTTGATGTAAACCCTAATAGTTATAAATGAGTATTCAATAAAAATTTGGGCATGTATTTTCATGTGAGAACCTATAAGGCATGGATAATTGTGAAGGGTTTTAGACAAAATCATGGCATAGACTATGATGAACCCTTCTATTGAGTCCTAATACTAAAATACATCAGAGTATTTCTTGAAATAGCAGTCTTTCATGATTGTTAAATTTGGAATATATAATTAAAAACTAATTTTCAAAATAGGAAGTTTGTTGAAGATGTTTATATGACACTAACTGAAGGGTTTTTTATATTAAAGAGTGACAGTAAAGTATGAAAACTAAATATATCTGTTTATGGATTGAATCAAGAATCATGATCTTAGAATGTTCATTTTGATGATCCTATAAAATATTTTGGTTTCATTAATAATGAAAGTGATCCATGTGTCTATAAAAATTTTAGTGGGAATGCCATAATTTTCCTAGTATTATATGTTGGTGACATATTGATTATAGGAAATTAAGTTAAAGTCTTATAGTAAATGAATAATTGGTTAAATGAATGGTTATACATGAAATAATTAAGTGAAAAATCATGCATTCTATGGATTAAGATCTATTGATATAGATATCAAAGGATTCTTGGTCTAATTCAAAGTACATATAATGATTAGGTACTAAAAAGGTACAATAAGGAGTGATCCAAGAGAGGGTAATTACCAGTGTCACGTGGTATCAATCTCTCCAAGAATATGTGTCTATAAACATAGGAGGAGATTGAAATGGTGAATAGAATCCCTTATGCTTTGAAAGTGAGATCTATCATGTATATCATGTTATTTACTAGGTTTTATTTTGACGTTACTTTAATAATGGTGGGAAGATATCAAGATAATCTAGGATAACTGCATTTGGTAGCTGTGAAAACTATCCTAAATTACTTGAGATGTACAAAGGTTATGTTTCTAGTATATGAACTAGATAAGGAAATAGTAGTGAGGTGATACACTGATGATAGTTTCCAGACATATCATGATGCTTTTAAATCATATTAAGGCTATATATTTTTCTTTAATGGTACTATAATGAGTTTTAGAAGCTTGAATAAGTATTTGGTCATTGATTATACATTGGAATATGATTATATAATAGCTTATGATATAGATAAGGAAGCGGTTTGGATATACATATTCTTATTATAACTAGGTATTGTACCTAGTAGTGCATAACCTATTATAATTTACTGTGATAATACTATAGTACTAGTACTTTCTAAGAAGCCCAATTCACACCATAGAATAAAGAATATACTTTGAAAGTTTCATTTCTTAACTTATTTTATTGAGATAATTGAATTCATAGTTGGAAGAGCATCCATAGAGGATAACGTGGAAAACCCCCAAAAAAATCATATCTCAATAGAAGAATGATTCTCATGTGAGGGCTAGCGTGTTGAGAGTTATTAGTAGTTAGCTCTACAGTAAGTGGGACTGTTGTGAGAAAGTTCCCTATAACCAACTCCTTTATATGAATTTATTACCATTACATGTATGTAATTTTATATATATATGTTTTTTTATTACCATCACCATAATGTTTCTTCTATGTATACTATTTATATGGTAGTTTCCTTAGATTATATGTCATATCAAAAGGTTATAGTAGTTCCCAGCTATAATGAGAACCTAGAGATAATATGAAATTAATATAAAACACATGTCATATGGTCTAGATACATTATGTTGATAGGACACATATGATGTTTGACTATTAGGTGTTGGGGGATCGTAAACATTGATACTTCTTCTCATGAATTTCACACTTGGTGATCTCAACTAAAAGAGATCATGAGTACTAACCCTCCAATAGGAACACAAAAAAAATTATGTCATTGATGGTTCCTATCTATGAACATGTCTATTGGTATCTTGACTTGAGAAAGTTATCAACGTATTCTATTTGATTGTATAATTTGATGCAAGGAAAAAAACCTTGAAAATGAATTCATGGTGAGGTATCTTGTGTTAGGTGCATCATTGGTGGTATGTAATTTTCTAAATGATTAATATAGAATTTTTCACTTTCAAGCTGAGAAATAGATATATCATGGGACCAGGTTGAATGTGATGGTAGTATCATCATTAAATACATGGTCATGGTACAATAAGGTAGATTTTTTTGATAAGTTCATGAAATATATAAAGAATAAAAATTGTGATGATATATGTATGCATCCTTCTATATTACAAAGAGCATGTTCGTAGGAAGTTTTCATGTCTATGAAATTATTTATCTCCTTGGGGGTTATGATCTATTACTAGATACCACTCTTGTTCTATAGTTATGACAAAATTTTATCAATATAAGTACCTATAGGGTTAAACACTAATTGTATCCAGAAGTTCCACCTATTAGGATTAATTGGAGTTAAGGATAAAATGGGCCCCATGTATGGGGTCGGTGAACATCTGAGTGTGATTGATCGCAAGTGAATTAATTAAATTGTATTTTTAGAGTTTATAATAATGATGATTGAATTTATTTATCAAGTTATTTACAATTTGTTTAATTATAAAATTAAATATGATAAAATATAATTTTTCAAATGAACATAATATATTCAAGGTTTGTTAAATTATTAATGAAAATTATGATCTGAGTTAATGGTTCATATTTTATCACGTGACATGTTAAATAGTTATAAGTGGGTGATAAAATATTCATTACATATATGACAAGTTTAATTAAGTCATAAGTTTTAAAAATGGTCTAAAATTAATGTTATAACTTTCCATGGGCCAAAGTGAAATTTTGGAAAGTATAACCTAAGTATAAAATGTCATTTTAGCCTCTCAAATAGGGTGACAAACCATTTTCATGAATTTGATATCTCTACTAGCCTATATCTCAATATTTATTAGGATAAAATAAATGAATAAGTAGTATGGATCAATCCTAGTACCTTGATTGAGTCTGTATTCTACACACATTCAAAGGGGCATCATAAAGCACTTAGATTACCCATGTTAACACCCAGAAATTAAAGAAAGACAATTCAAGGGTTATGGTGAACATGTGAATGATATAAAGTATTCATACCTTTGTGAATTTAATCTAATAAATTCCAATATATATATGTTTAATTATTGTATATATTATCAATAATTTCCATTTAACCCATTATTTAACCATAATATAGTAAACTTCATAGCACATGAAAAGTAATTTTTTAAGATAATATATTTTTACACATAAAATGAATTTATTTTTTATTTATCTATGATCATTGAATATTATAAATTAATTATTATTATTAAATTTATTTTATTTTATTTCTATATATATTTCATAATTTGGTTACCTCTATAATTACTCTCTAATTCAACGGATAAATTTTAATGGTTGTATAATGTTTTGCAGTTTTTTTTTGTTCAATGTTGCATGTGAAGAAATAAATTAACCACATTATGTTTTAAAGGAAAATATATCTTTTAAAATATTGGGGTGTTGCAAATTATATCATAGGTTTAGATATATTTTTATCACTCTATGTGATATAGTGATGATGTATGTGTTATGCTTATATTTATTGAAGTGATATAATTGTGAGGTTCCTATTAATATAGTAATATATCTTAGAGTGATGTGAATGAAATACATGATATCACACACTGACATATAAATTCTTCTATACAAATTTATTATACATTCTACTTAATATAATGTGATTATATTTATAGTATTTCAAATTCATTATAATTTATTTTTTAAGTGTTAAACATTCATATATTTTTCAATGATTAAATACAATGAAAATTACAAACATTATAATGAATATTATTTACTAAACCAACCCTTGAATAATCTAATGTCTCTATATATAAGGATGAACAAACTAAAATAAAATTTAAATTATTTTTATATGATTTTAATATGTCTCAAAGTTGAGGCTCTCTCTTTTCTCCTTATCCTTTAACAGTAATTCTTTGTAGGCCATAGAGTGAGTGAGAAATCCCTAAAATAATTATTCATGGTGATTTTCATAACTGTTGGATACCTTTAGAATTGATAAGTCCTTATTTATTATTATGGGATCTCTTTCAACCATTGTAGGTGAAGATTCGACAATACCATAACTATATTCATCATTTTGTACTTTATTATTTAAACCTCTCATGATAGATCATGTGTCAATGGGTTTTGTAATGTTATTTATCTATATTTAAATAAAAATATATATTTAAAAACAATTAAACATCTCATTTATAAAACCCAATTACATTATATGGTTCTAACCCCTCTAGGTGGATAAACCAAGTTCCAAACATGATTTATGTACATTGACCCCATTTCAGAACTCATAGCCTCTAACCATTTCTTAAAATTATATCTCTTAATGAATTTTTAATGGTAAATAAGTTAATTATGTATAAACTCAAATTCCTCATCATTTTATATATGAAATTCATATCTATCATACTCCTAATGAATCCTACCAAATCTTCAAGGTTATTATGATACCTGAGTAAACTCAGTTTCTATAACTTATTATGAAACTATCACATAATCCATCCTAGAAATTATTCTTATTTTTTTATAATGAACTTCAATTAGTTTAATTTTTCTCCCAATAAATCCTATATTGATATATTTATTCTCAAGAAATAGATATATATTTATCATATTTAAGACTAACATTATATAAAACATTATATTTTTCATAATCTTTAAAACCCAAAATCCTTATAAAATACATGTTGATACACTTCCTAATCCATATATTATATGGTGTCTTTAATATTGAATTAGATATAATATAGTTAATTAAGAAAGAAAAAGACTCTAGATAATTACTTATAACCACCACTTTTTTATAATAAATTACCCATATACATCAATATATATTAATTATAATAAAATATTAACATTTCTAACATTTTTACTAAAAGTTGTTTGATACATTTTTCTAATATATAGGATTTTCATTTATTAAATGAATCATAGTCAAATGATTCTAATAATTAATCCTTGTGTTTTTTTTATGTGTTTCTCATTTATATTTATAGGAAAACAATATCAATGATAATTGGTGTTATAATATTTAACATTTACCTTATTATTTTGAATATTATAAATTAGTTGTCTATATCTAGAATGTATAAACAACTAATCACATGATCAATGTCATAAAATATATCAATAATGTATATAAAATGACTTTTTCTTAATTGAAAAGGAAAATTATTTCTTTTATAAATAAGAAACATAAATAAAAATTATATTTATCGATAGAATATAGTAATAATTTTATAATTCTAGAAACAGTCCATTGGGTAGATGTAAATCATATGTGCATACCTCTAATGCATCAATCACTACAAGAAAATAATTTTTGAGCTATGGTTTTATAAACCATTACTAAATGTTTTTAATGTAATTACACTACTATTTTTCAATATTTTTCAAAATCATTGGTGATATATTTACTTAAAATTAGTTTTAATTAAAACTAATTCTATTTTATTTAAACAAAATAAGAAACTCACATCACCCTTGGCCTTGACCCTAGACCCCCTTCCTTCACCCTTTCCCATATTCCCCTCCCCATTTTGTATCTCTTTCCCTCAATCATCAAACCCCCCACTCATGAGCCCCCCCCCCCCCGTCACCCTTACCCTCAACCACCAACCCCTCACTCAAAAGCCCCCCTATCATCTCCCTTTCCCTCAACCCCCTAACCCCCTACTCACAAGCCCCTAGTTGTCACCCTTACAATCGACCCCCTGAACCCAACTCAAAATCCCCCTACCATTTCCCTTTCCCTCGTAATCCTTGGATTTATAAGATCAATATTTTGATATATAATATACATTTCACTTCCTTTACTATTTTTCATTCTTCTCATAAGTTTATGTTTAGGATTTTGTGTCTAGTTTTGTGGATTTAGTTAGGATTTTAATGGTGGATGATATGTTATAAGGTATTTAAGGTTTCCTATTAGATCATTGTCTGATGATAATTGGTTTCTTTTTATTCCAACATACAATATTTGTTAAAAAAACTCTCAATTATAGGATTTAGAATCTATCTTTTTGTACCTGTGATAATGTGGAATTGTTATTATTTTATTTCAATAAATAAAAATTTGTAATTGATGTAGGTTTAATGGGATAATGTTTTTTGTTATCATTGATGTGATATAGATGATGAATTTTGTGAAATATTATAATTTTTTTATGATATATTGGTGTGATGTTGTTCTATTTAGTGTGTGATGGTTTCCTTGGGATGTGTAAGTGATTAAATAATGAAATAATTGAAAAATTAGAATAGGATTGGGTTATGAGGATGTAGTATTTTATTAACTAAAATTATATAGTAAAGTGATAAAACTATTAAAAGATAAATGATGTGAAGTGGTATTGGAGTTGAAAAGTTTCACTAATATATTTCATCGATATATGTTTCTAAAAAATACCACCTTAAATTTAATTTAAATTTAAATTTCATTTTTTTTTTGTTTTTTTTATTGAAAAATTGATTCATGGATGGGAGAATAAAATTTCATTTTCCTAAATATAAATTCAAATGATGGTCGAAGTTATATAAATTATTTTAACACTAGATATTAAAAAAATTTCCTCCTCAATATGTATGGTGGACTTGGCATAGAGAGTCAAATGTTATAGAAAGTTCAAGTGGTTATGTATAACATCATAATGAACATTTTAATACCATTATAGTGGAAAATGAAATTCAAAACTTGATAAATGATGTTTTTTTCATAGTAGTGATGCACCATCAAGAGCATAAAACACCAGTTGATCCACATGTGGATGTGAATGATGCTTTCATATCTTTAGGTTAACTTGATCCAAATGATAACATATTAATGGGTGATGATTTGTAGATAAATACAAGGGAATAAATAACTAGGAAAAAATGACTTATATAAATTAGTCAAATATGGAAATCAATAATTATATGAATGATGTGAAAACTATTCAAATTGTATTTTATACTAAAGTTTTACAACATAAAGTACCTATGTGTAAATACAAATAAATAAATTTCCATGATATTGGAATTATTTCATGATGCATTTTCAGAAGCTAATATATCTGTATCATTTTATGAGAAGAAGAATATTATTAACAATATTGGACTCAATTATACGAAGATACACGCATACCCTAATGATTATATGCTTTACGAGGGAGAATATTCAAATAGAGAAGAGTGTAAAATATGTTGTACTTATATATGAAACTCAAAAAAAATATTCCAGTTTGAATTTACATACTATAATAAATAAATATAAAAATAAAACTATTGTGAATTTTTTACATTACTCTCTATTAAAACCATGATTGAGAATAAAATTTATGTCATTAAAAATTATTAAACATATGAATTGGAATGATTTAGATAATAACACTGTTCATGAGATGTACAAGTGATTCAAAATAATCTAATACATTTGATTCATTACATCCATATTTCTCTTTTAATCCTATAAATGTGTTCTTAGTATTATAAGGTGATGAATTCAACCCTTTTGGGACTTTAAGTATCAATTATAGCACATGGTTGGTCATTTTTATCCCTTATAATATATGTCCTTGGATTTTTATGAAATAAACTTCATTCATCGTATCAATGATTGTTCCTAAAAATAAAATTCTTATAAATGAAATTTATGTATACCTCAAACCTCTTATTCAAGAATTATAGGATTTTAGGAATGATTGTGTAGAAATATATAATGCATCTATAGTGAAAATGTTCAAAATTCATGTTGCCCTAATGTGGTCCATCTATGACTTTCTTGGATTAAGAAATTTGTCTAGTTGGAACACACACATAGGTTTGTCTTGTCCAAATTTGATTTTGATCCTCAATGAATACCTTATAGAATAAAGTTTTGTTTCTTTTGTGATCATAGATTACTTAATATAGGTCATAAATTTTGGTTTAACAAGTCATGTTTTAATGGAAAAAATATTTGAGGATTCCACCAAAATTATTATCTGGATCACAGATCCTCACAAAATTATCAAATGTTGATAAATAATTTAGAAGTTTCAACTGAATAAACATGGGAAAAGAGTTAGAATATTTTCAAATATAACATCAACACAATAATGGAATAAAAAGAATATTTTTTAAACTTCTATATTGGGATTTTAATTTATTATTTCATAATATTGATGTTATGAACATTAAAAACAATGTGTGTGATAATGTGATTTTTACATTGCTTAATGAATAATGGGATTAGAATTTCTTTTAAAATATTATAAGTATTTATAAGAACTGGATATCAAATATGATTTACAAACAAATGAGAATGGAAAGTGTCCTGAAATAATTTTTACAATAAATGTTTTTCAAAAATATGTTTTTTTCAAAGATTAAAAAATATGAAAGTGACTAATGGATATTCAAGTAACATTCCAAGATGTGTTTATTTGAATCATTATAAAATATGTGGATCCAAAATTCATGACTCACATATATTTATGCATCATTTTCTACCTTTTTTTAATGCATAATTTCTTACCTGAAAAAATAATTGTAGTTCTAATCAATGTTTTCACATTCTTTAAACAGCTTTGTGAGAAGACTTTAAACCTAGTGAAACTGTATAAAATTTAGAAAAGAATTTGATATCTATTATTTCATTTGGAGATAATCTTTCCCACATATTTTTTCACTGTGATGATTCATATAACTGTACATTTGGTCAAATAAGATAAAGTTAGAGAACTTCTACATTATCAATGGATGTAACCCATAGAGAGTTATTTTTTTAATTTTATTCTCATTAATGAAATATAATTTTCCTAGTCGGTACTTAAAAACTTTATTTATTATTTTATTACTTTTTCATTAGTTATCTAGAACATTTGAAGTATTATGTGAAAAATAAATCTCATCCAGAAGGTTCTATTATATAATGTTACCTTGTCAAAGATTTTCTAACCTTCTATTTGTGATATTTAAATTCCATAGAGACATGATTTAATCGAGTGGGGTGTATTGATGATAATCCAAGTCATTATTATAAAAATAATGAATCATCAATATTTCCAACTTAAAGGTGAAAAGTTGGAAAAGTGTCCTCATTTCCATTGATAAAATTTTAGTTAATACAAGAACACTGATATGTGTTACTCAATACCGATATTACTAATCCATATATTTAATAATTAAAAATGAAAATGAAAATATGCCTTAGGTGTTGAACTCGAAATGATACATGTATAAAAAAAGTTGTTAACAAATAAAATTTTCACTAGTTTTCACATCATTTAAGTTATAAATCTAATACATGGTTTGTATATGTTGAAAATTATCTAATTTAATAAAAAAATTATATTAACTTGTATAGGTAATGAATTTTGATAATTAAGCTTAACTATCTGAAGATTTGAATTATTTATCTCAATTTTATTTGAATAATTCTAGGATATTCAATGCTTACAATATTATTGGATTCATTTTTTATACTGTTAATAATGAGGAAGGTTTGAAAATACAAAATAATGGCATATTTATAGTTTTTAGATTAGGGTTATTATAAAAAATTGGTTGATATTATCAAATTAAATTATCATGGGAAATTTTTAGATATGTTATTTAAATTAAAATGAGTCAATATAAAAAGTATATAAGGAAAGATTCATTATAATTTACTTTGATCAACTTCTATCAGTTTATTAATACCTGGTAATATAAAGAACATGATCCTTATATGTTTTTTCCCAATACAAAATGGTATATTATGTCGATGATATAGTAAATGAAGGATGGAGTGTTATTGTACACATGAAACCAAGAGACATGAATGATATGGGTGGTGAAAGTGAATTTATTTGTGATAGTGAACCCCATTAAAAATAACATATTGAATTTTTTTCCCTAATAATATTGAAAATTTCAGTCTTGAAAGGGAGGGTAAAGAAAAAAGAGGAAGAGAAGTGATGTTAACAATGGATGTTAATAAAAATATAAACAACCAATAATAATATTTTTAGGTTAATTTTTTAATATTAGTAAATGTGATGTCTGTTTTTTATTTAAATTTTAATTTAATAAATTTAAATGTAATAATTTTTAATTTAATTTTAGGTTTAATTGAGTTACTTGTTTTTTGATATTTTTTTATAGGTATACCGCATGTCAAGAGGTTTATGAACACAGCTCTCTCTTCATCACATGATTATCATTTTACCCTTACAACACCTGCTACACTTAATCACATACCTAGTATACTTATTTTGGTACACTTCATCACATACCTTAAACGTAATGATTTATAAAGTAATTGTCAATTTAATTGAGTTGGTTTTTTTTATATTGTTATACAGGTATGTCATCCTCAAAAATATTTACAAACACGACTCGCACTACATCACATGATTCTCGTTATAACCCTGTGAAAGTAGGACCACTTCATCACATACCTTACATAATTTTTTTGGTACACTTCATCACATACCTTAAACATAATGAATTTTAAAATAATTTCATATTTAATTTAGTTAGTTGTTTTTTTGATATTCTTTTCACGTATTACATCCTCATAGTGGCATACATACACAACTCACTCTACATGATATGGATATTGTTCTACCCCTAATATGCTACATACACCTCATCATATACCTTACATACTTATTCCGGTACCATTTTATCTTATCTTGTTATCTTTTCATTCATAGGTATCCCTTCTATAGAGGATATTGGAGAATCAGGCTGATCACCAATGATACATCCATTTGGCAGTCAGACTAGCACCTAATTACCATCATGAGGTTATTGGATCATTATAGTCATCAGTATATATTTTCATGCGATAACATTAATTTCATAAATATTAATATTAATTTATCATTTCATATTTTAAACAGAAAAAAAATAATATAATGGAGACAAACATCAATAGTCAAAATGTTTAGAATTTCACTAACATAAAGGTATTTTTCCCTTTTGATAACTATAAGGTACCCATTGAGGATGCAGTGGGAATTTATAAGAAGATCCTAGTCCATTTATCTTGTGATATAGAATCCTTGCCCATTCCTTATTCTGATTGGATGCACATTCCATTATCTTGTAATAATTATTTTTTTTATACTAAGATAAAGGTGTTATCATAATTATGTATTTTTATATGATTCACTTAGATATTATTACTTAATATGTTGATAATATAAGGTATTTTATATATTTTATTTGTAGATTTTGTTTCATTTTGACATGATCAATGCAATTGAATGTCCATAGACATTAAAAAACATGGGTAAGAAATGGAATGATTTCAAGTGGATATTGTAGCATGAATTCGATGACACTTCTTTATCAATGTCACAAATGTATTAGAAGGTCATTGAGGGAATAATTTGAGAATGGTGGAAGGAATTTATTAACCTTTATCATTCCAAATCACATCATGTATTTTATTATATATCAATGGAGTAATAGCATTATCATAATAAAATATCAATTTTTAATGATATATAATCTCATTAGGTGCATTCTATGAGCAATTCTACTATTTAAGAGAAAAAATTAATTCCATAAACTTATGGGAGATTTTTAATACTTTAATAGGGACTAAACTTATTTAATTAATAATATTTTATATGTGGAAGGGATTCCTTTTCATAAATAATTGTTATTAAAACCTTTAAAATATACTTTTGGTTTTTGAAGATTCATTATAGGTTTGTAAAATTAATCTTATCACTTTATAATACCTTATTTTAATTAATAATAATATTTTTAGTTTATAAATACCTTTATAGTATTTATTGCATCACTTTTAAGTTTTTATTATGTCACAATACTTATTGTATCTCTTTTTTACCTAAAAATTTGGTTGTCTAGGAGAATTATGAAAAAATCATTGTTAGATAATTTTGATGTGTTGATTTCAAAAATGAAATTTATTTTTTTAAAATAACTTTATAAATTTAATAAATTCAACTTTTAAATAACAATTATTATTTATTGATAAATATTAATTTTTATGAAATATTCTACTCTTTAACCCTTATAAAAATTACTTGGTACTTCATAAAATTATATTAATATATTCTAATTTTTAACCCTTATAAAAATTAATTAGGAATTTATAAAATTACATTATAATTTATATTCAAATAAACAATGTTTTATAAAACTATTTCAAGGAAATAAATTTTATTTCAAATTCTGGAATTTATCATAATTTTTTTTAATTATAATCATATATTTTCCAAAAATAATTTTTTTTCCTTTTTATCCAAAAATTTATCATATTCATATTATATTCATGTTCATTTTAAATAATAAAAAATGGGATTTAAATAACCACTATCTCATTTATAACAAGAAAATTTATGGCTTTATACTACTAAGGTCTAGATAAATAACCCCTTATTACATCGGTTTATGACCTAAGGGTAAGTTGTCGGATGGTAGTACTTGTATAGGGTGGTTCGGTGAACATTAATTAGGAAGTTACTTATATAATCTTGATCTTATCCTATAATAAATTTCTCTAAAGTCTCAATCGTTGAATCTTGGCTTGGTCTTGGTCAATGGTGAACTCTAGTGATTCCATATCCCTTGGAAGGTATGATAAATGAGCTACATAATGGATGATCCTATTGGTTTTGGCCATTTTTTCTTCCTTATACATCAATTATATTTTTTATTATTACCCATAATATATTCTAATCTTAAAGGTACTTTATAAATTCTATATTACCAATTATTGTAATGTTTTATCGTCATAATGGCCAACAGATATATTAAGGAATTATTTTATAATAATAATAATAATAATGTTTTTTTTATTTTCATTATGTGGGGAATTTTTAAATATTATATTATATACTAAATGGGACATATATTCATTTGGAAGGAAATTTTCATTTATAAAAGTTTGGTTTATTACAATCTCACCCCCTTTAAATATTTTTCCCTTAAAATTTCATTTCATTCCCTAAAAAATTAGGGTACTTCTATTTCATTTCTTCTTAGGGTTCCAATGTAGCATATTTGTAGTTATGGTTCCTTCATAGTACTTTGAATAGGTGAGTTATCTTGTTTCATAGAACAGTGTCTCTATGATCTAAGATCTTCACTAGATACTCCCTATATGAAATGGAATTATCTAACGGTACCACCTATAGATTTATTACATGTGAGTATTATAGTATATACTTCTTTGAGATGGATATGTGTAACACATCATGTACTTGAGATAGTTTAGTTGGGTGTTATAATTGATGGTACATAGCTCTGATGTGATCAAGAATCTCAAAGGAGTCGATGTATCCATGACTTAGTTTTCCTTCTTATCAAATATCATGACTTTATTCCATGGTGATATGTAAAGTAATATCTTATCTATGACCTCAAACTCTAGGTATCATCAATTATTATTAGCGTATATTTTTTATCAACTTTTTCATTATTTCATATGAAATTGAATGGTTTGAACCTTATTTGTTGTCCCTTGGACAAGATCGGATCTTACCATCTTCCTTTACCCAACTTCATCCCTACATGTTATAGTCCTTCACCTCTTCCCATAAAAAGCCTCATAATATGCCATTTAAACTCTAGAATGGAAATTATTATCGTATGAAACTTGACTAAGGGAATGTGTGGATCCAAACATCATTTTAAATCCATTGAACATGATCTCAAAATATCCTCTAAAGTTTGAATAGTTCTTTCATACTGACCATCTATCTGAGGGTGATGATAAGTGATAAAACTCATCTTTATATTAAATTATTTATAAATACTTCTCAATAACCTCATATTAAGTCTAAAATATTGATCAGATATAGTGGGTAGTTGTACTACATGAAACCTTTCCACTTATCATATGTATATCCAGGTGATTTCTTCAAGTGATAAATATTATTTGATGGAAATGAAATTTTTTGAATTAGTAAGGTGGTCAACTACAACCCAAATGGTGTTATGGCCTTTAGATGTCCTGAGGATTCGTATGAATAAATACATGGTAATGTTTTTTCATTTACATACTATTATGGGTAATATTTTCATTATATACTTAGACTTTTTTTTCACCCCACCATAACATTTGGGAATACCAAGTATCAAGATACATATTTCACAGTATAAATCTTCATGTTATCCTATCATAAGTTTATATTTAGATATATATAAATATTTTTGATCCCTGGATGAATATAAAAGGATTAGCTATGTGAATCATCCAAAATCTCCCTCCTTGGTTCTAGTTTTGATGGGATTTATATTTAGGTTACAAATCTTATAACCCCATCTTTATCAAAGTTGAACTCTGGAATATTCACCACTATTCTCTATCACTCTATATAATCTCTCTAGCCCTCTTTGATCATCATTTGGATAGATGATTGAGCAATCATATAATAAAGGTATGATGAAATTATTTCCTTTATGATCCCCATGTCCATTTTTTAATGTCTAAAAACATCATAACCCTCTTAATCCTCACCATGGATAAGGTTGTATGATCCCTTTTACTCAAATCATGTTCCAATTTATTTAACTTATTAGGATGGTAATGTATTAAATATTTATAATCCTTGATGAGATCTAACCAACTTCATTGATTCATTTTGAGCTCCTATTGTGTGTGTGTGTGTGTGTGTATACTTGAGGGTCTTATGATCTATATATATGTCACACTTCTCTCCATAGAGATAATGACACCAAATCTTCAATGTAAAGATTATTGTATCCCACTCCATATCATGAATCAGATATTTATACTCATCGAACTTCAACTATTGATAGTAATAGACTATCACTTTCTCATTTTTCATAAGTACAAAACCCAATCCTTTCTTGGATACATTACTGTAGAACACAAGTCCTTCCCCACTAGTGGGTAGTGTGATTACAGGTGTAGTGATCAACCACTTATTTAACTCTTTTAAGCACTCTTTATATTCATCGGTCTAAGAAAAATCTACTCCCTTATAAGTTATATTATATACTTAGTTCTATAATCATGATAATTTTCTTAAAAAATCATCAATAATGCCAAGATAATCTAAGAAAACTACGGATATATATTAGAAATGATGGTCTGGGTTATTCCTCAACAGCCTCTATCTTCAAGGATCCATAGATATCCATTTTTTGGTGATAACATTCCCCAATAATGTTACTTTCTTCATAAAAAACTCACATTTATTGTACTTTTTATATAACTCTTCCTTTTTTAAAGTCTTCAACACAATACTCAATTACTCCTCATGTTTCTCCTTGATTTTGGAGTAGATAATAATATCATCTATAAAGAGTGCCACATATTTTTAAGGTGATATCTAAAGAATATATTCATCAAGTTCATAAATATTTTTGTAATATTAGTGATTCTTAATTTCATCCGTATGAACTCATAGTGTCCATAAATTGTTTTAAAGGTGGTCTTGGGAATATCCCCCTTCTTCACTTTTAATTGATAATATCTTGACTGAAGTTCCAATTTAGAGAAGTATTAGGCTCCAAATAAATGATCAAACAATTCATTGATCTATGGTAGGGGATACTTGATCTTTATCAAGATCTTGTTGATTTCATGATAATTGATGTAGATATGTATTAACCCATCCATCTTCTTGATGAAGAGGACCAGTGAACCCCATCATAAAGAACTTGGGCATATAAATCCCCTATCTGGATTATATTGGAGGTGATTCTTAAGTTTTTTCAGTTTAATAGTGCCCATGCTATATGGAGTCTTGTATATTGGTAGAGATCCGAGTATAAGTACGATAAAGAACTCAACCACTCAGTCAGGAGGAAGACTAAGAAACTCCTTAGCGAATATATCAACATATTCTATCATAATGGTAATCTCATCAAGGATATTTATTTCCTTTTTCTCAATCATTTAATCCAGATATTCTTTCTTATAGGAAAAAAATATCCATTCTTGAGATAAAGTTTTCAAAGGAGATTAACCTTACTCCTTGCATTTGTATAGAATTATATGACGATTCAGGATACGGAAGGTCATTTCCTTTTCTCAATGGTTTATGTTATCTCTACAAAAATATAACAAATCCATGACTAATATAGCATTGAATTTCACTAAGGGGAGTATGATAAGTTTTTTTGGGAGATTCATCCCACAAATATTAATTGTGGAGGATTTATACACTTAGGATGCATTAATTGCCTCATTTTTTGTTTTCACTGATAACTCAATCTCCATGTTTTAAGGTGGGGTTTGAATAGTTCTACTAAACTTTAATGGTATAAAATAATGTGTAGAACTTGAATCAAATAGTATGTTCACTATTTTTGAATGAATAACTAGTGTACTTTTCACCACTTTATTTTCAAGAACCACCCCAACATTTTTTATAGAATATGCCCAACCTTTCTCTCTAGGCCTTAGAGGTTGTTGTCCTCGGTTATATTTAACAACCCTTGGATTATGGTACTGGTTTTCATAGTATCCATGTTCCTTGTAGTTGAAACATTAAACCATAGGTTGAGGATTGACCATAACCTTATTTTATTCCATCTCATTAGTGGGATTCTTCAAATACCTTTGGTATTCATTAGCTTTATTCCCTTCCTTTACACACTAGATACATCTCTTTGTTCCCTTGAGTCAATTTATGGGATACCTCTCCCCGTAATTTTTGAAATTGTTCAGTTTCATTCTCATTTCTCTATGATATTTATCTATTTCTCCCCTAGAATTAAACTTTATTCTCCACTTATATCTCTGATCCCATGATACTATTGAGAATCTCTGATCTCCATTTTGAATTTAAGGGCACGACATATAATTTACTTATAGCTATCAAAGTATCAAATCACAAAATATTTTCATAGACCTGGCTTTATCCCACTAAATAAGTTTTCATGTTTACTTTTGGGTTTTATGACAAAGACAGGGGCATACCGTGAAAGCATTTTGAAGTTTTCTTCATACAATCCAATTGATTCATCCTCCTTTAACTTGAGTCCAAGTAAATTCCTATCCATTTTAATATAGAGAGTGATAGGATAATATTTTCTTGAATCCTTCCCACTCTATTGATTCAATCTCTTACTTGGGATTCATATTCTTGATCAGTTCCCACCACTAGTCAACTTCTCCCTCTAAGCGATAAATATTCTGTATGACTTTATCTTTCTTAGAGAATTTGAGGATATATAATATCTTATCAATGGATTAAATCTATTGTTTTTTGATTAGGGGATCATAAGATTAACTAAAAGTTGGAGGCCTTTGAAACTTAAAGGGGTCAACTATGACTTTATATTTATTAGGATAAGGTGGTTGTTTCAAAAGATTCAAGTTATTATTCATAACTTTAGTTAGTTGAATGAGTACTACTATGAATTTCTCAACTCTAGCTCCCATTAAGTTAGGCATCTCATTCAAGAAATCATTGAATTTCCCATTATATTTGTTTTTTGAACAATTCCTCAAATTTCCAACCATTAGATAAAATAAAGGGAAAATAGGGATGAGAGCATTCAAACTAATAAGAATATAAATGGGAAACAATAGACTTAGAATAAATAGCCCAAAATGAAATATATATCTCATATTATAAATTTCTATGTTTCAATCTAGTTTATCCATGGTCTATTTCTTATTAATTTATCTAACCAAAAGTTATATTCAAATCTTTTATAATGGTTTATAAAGATCATATGAATTATCCAAATAATATCCCCTGAGAATATCTATCCAGTTGTACATTATTAGGCCCACTCATCATGCATCAAGTGAAGACCAAGATGACACTCAACCAGACTTTTTTAGGGTGATTACCCCTAGGTTCATTTGTTCCATAACCACATCCACTTGACAATATTCAGATAAGGATATAATTTCTAGGAAATATCACACTCTATATTTTACCAAAACTTTTGGATCATTTCCTTAAAATTATCCATAGGGTTTTCTCTAATTTTTTATAGTCCTAATTCCCAAAAATAAATAGTCCTTGGATTTGATACCAACTATAATAATCCATATTTATTATACATTTTATTTCATGATTTTTAACACAAATATCTATATAATTCAATCTCACTACTACAAAAGAGTCCTTTAAGAGTGATACAAATGGTCATTATCAGTGCTAGAAAATCTTTGAATACCTAAGCGAGGTTAAAAACCCTGGTCTTTTATCCGCACTAAAAAAGAGCTAAAAAGGGTTTTATAAGCGTTGATACAGTGTACCTTTATAATCTCTTTTAAAAGTTCTGAAAATGTTTACTTTATTAGGGCTTTTAAAAGATCCTAAAAATGTGTCCTTTATCGGAAATTTTAAAATCACGAATAAATGTGTCCATTATCAGCACTTTTAAAAGCATTGATAAGGGGCCATAATGTAGTGTGCGGTAACAGCACACTACAGTATCAGTGTAGTGTGCTGTAACAGCACACCCCAACACTATAAACACACCAGATGTCAAAAAAACAAGTCTTAATATATAATTTAAATGAAATGAAATTTATAACACAAATACAAGAAAAAACACTATATTATAGATATTTCAAACATTGGTTTATACAATTACATAAATATAGATTATTACAAACATTCAAAAAAATAAATGTTCCTTTTCCATTTAATCATGACCCTGACTCATGTTATTTACAATCAAACCACCCATTCTTGAGAAAAATAATGCACCTTTATAAGAAAACAATTCTTATGTTAGTAATAATATAAAGAAATAAATTAACAAAAAGTGTGAATTTTACTAAAATTGATGTCAATTTTAAATAAAAAGACACACTTAGAGTCATACCGGTCACACCAGACATATGATTGAGGTGAGGCTAATTAAAACAAATCTCAAATGACTTGTGGATCATTTTCCTGAAGTATCAAAACAATATGAATGTGTTTGATCAGTTTTTAGTACCTTAGTTATGTTCTTTAATAAAATGTCATTTTAAATTGGAAACATGCACTTCTAAATCATTCTAATCACATCGTGTATCGGTTTGACATGAAACTAATTCCTACACATCAAAAATAACTTATTATTCTTTTTCTTAAATTGTCAATAAAATCTGAGCGTGTTTGATCAGTTTTTAGTGAGTGACACTTTTTGAACTAAAATATCGATTTTAAACTGATAACAGACACTTTAATTCATACTAATCACATCATGTATCGGATTGAGGTGAGGATAATTACTACACATCATAAATCACTTATGGATCATTTTTGTAAAGGATCAAAACAATATGAATGCATTTTCATGGTTTTGAGTAGGTCGGTTGTCCATTTTATTAAAATTGATGTCAATTTTAAATAAAAATAAGCACTTTGAGTTATACCAGCTACATCATGTGTCATATTGAAGTTAATTTTATTCCTATACATCTCAAATGACTTATGGATCATTTTCCTAAAGTATCAAAACAATCCAAATGTGTTTTCTTGGTTTGAGTATGTTAGTTATCTTTTTTACTAAAATGTCATTTTAAACTAGAAACATGTACTTTTGACTCAATTCAATCACATAGTGCATCAATTTGACGTGACACCAATTCCTACATGTTAAAAATTAATTATGAATCATTTTCACAAATTATCAAGAAAATTCAAGCACATTTGATCATTTTTTAGTGAGTGACACTTTTTAAACTAAAATGTTCATTCTAAACTGATAACGGACACTTTTAGTCATACCGTGAACATCATGTATTATATTGAGATTTGGTTGATCCCTATACATAAAAAATGACTTATGGATCATTTTTGTAAAGTATCAAAACAATCTGAATATGTTTTATCAGTTTTGAGTATGTCAGTTTTCCATTTTACTAAAATTGATGTCAATTTTAAATAAAAATATGAACTTTGAGTCACACTGATCATATCATAGGTAATATTGAGTTTTGTATGATTCATAAATATCTCAAATGACTTATAGATAATTTTCTTAAAGTATAAAAACAATACGAATTCATTTTATTAGTTTTGAGTACGTCGGTTGTCTTCTTAATAAAATGTAATTTTAAACTGGAAACACAAAATTTTGACTCATTATGATCACATCGTGTATCGGTTTGATGTGACACTAATTACCACACATCAAAAATAACTTATGAATCATTTTTCCTGAATTATCAAGAAAATCCGAGTGTGTTTGATTGGTTTTCATTGAGTGACACTTTTTGAACTAAAATATCAATTTTAAACTAATAATAGACACTTTTAGTCATACCAGGCACATCATGTATTGGATTGAGGTTAATATGATCCATACACATAAAAAATGACTTATGTATTGTTTTCATAAAGTATCAAAACAATGTGAATGTGTTTTCATGGTTTTGAGTAGGTTACTTGTCCATTTTACTAAAATTGATGCCAATTTTAAATAAAAATATGCACTATGAGTCATACCGGTCACCCCATGGGTAAAATTGAGGTTCATATAATTCATAAACATCTCAAATGACTTATGTATTATTTTCCTAAAGTATCAAAACAATACAAATTCATTTTCTCAGATTTAAGTACGTCGGTTGTCTTTTTTACTAAAATGTCATTTTGAACTGGAAACACGCACTTTGAATCATTATGATCACATAGTGTATCGGTTTGTTATAAAACTGATTCATACACATAAAAAATGAATTATGATTTTTTTACTATATTATAAATAAAATCATGGTGTTTTTTATTGTTTTTAAGTGAGTGAAACTTTTTGAACAAAAATGTCAATTTTAAACTGATAATGGACACATTGAGTCATACCAGGCACATCGTGTATTAGATTGAGATGTGGATGATTTATAAACATCAAAAATTACTTATGGATAATTTTATTAAATTATCAAAATAATATGAATATGTTTTATTTGTTTTGATTATGTTAGTTTTTTATTTTACTAAAATTAATGTAAATTTTAAATAGAAATAGTACTTAGAGTCATACCAGTCACATCGTGTGTCAGATTGAGGTGTGGTTGATTCATAGACATCCTAAAGTCTCAAAAAAATCCTAAATATCAATTTTACCATGATATACATTGAATTTATTTGTATAACTTTCAATACTACATGAGCATCTTTGAATAAACCACCCCTGCTCAAAAAAAAATCACTTGTATAAGAAAATAATTATTATATGAGTAATACTAAAAAGAAATAAATTAAAAATAAATATGAAATAAAACATTAATTATATAGACAATGATTTTTATATAGAAACATCAAGATTACCTCTATGATTGAGTAGTAGATGGCACATGAAGGAAAGTGATAAATGCCAACATTGTAGGGATGAAAGGTTTTGAGGGAGAAGAATTATATGGAAGATTTGGTGCACAAAGGCATGGATGATGGATAGATCACCCTAAATTGAACAAAATAATCCACCTATATAATAAAATAATTATTATTTGAGTAATACTAAAAATAAATAAATTAAACATAAATATGAAACAATGTATTAATTCTATGGACAATGATTTTAATGTGAAAACATCAAGATTACCTATGTGATTGAGCATAGGTAGCATAGTTTCTATTCCTACGAAGTAAGTGGAGGGAACTTTAAGAAAAGTGATAAATTCAACACTTCAGGGGTGAAAATATTTTTAGGGATAAGAATTCTATGGAAGTTTTGGTAAATTTTGGCATGAAATATGGACAGACCACCCCAACTCGAACAAATTAATCCACTTGTACAAGAAAAAAAATATCATGTGAGTGATACTAAAAATAAATAAATTAAACATAAATATGAAATAATAATAAAAATTATAGATAATGATTTTACTATGAAAATATCAAGATTACATTTGTGATTGAGCAGAGGCAGTGTCATTTCTCTTCCTATAAAAGCAGTGGAGGGAACTTGAAGGAAAGTGATAAATATAACATTATAGGGGTGAAAAGGTTTTGAGGGAGAAGAATTCTATGGAAGTTTTGGTATATGAAAAGACCTCCCCAACTTGAACAAAATAGTCCACCTGTATAAGAAAACAATAATTATGCAATTAATACTAAAAATAAATAAATTAAACATAAATATGAAATAATACATTAATTATATGGACAATGATTTTACTATTAAAACATCAAGATTAACTTTGTGATTGAGCAGAGGAAGGGTCATTTCTCTTCTTATAAAGGCAGTAGAGGTAACTTGAATGAAAGTGATAGATGAAACACTGCAGGGGTGAAAAGTTTTTGAGAGAGATGAAGTATATGGAATTTTTGGTACAAAAAGGCATGAAAGATAGACAGAATGGCCCAACTTGAACAAAAGAATCCACTTGTATAAGAAAAAAATTATTATTTGAGTAATAATAAAAAAGAAATAAATTAAACATAAATATGAAACAATACATTAATTCTATGGAAAATTATTTTACAGTGCAAACATCAAGATTACCTCTGTGATTGAGCAGATACAACATCATTTCTCTTCCTGTAAAGGCATGACAGATGGATAAGAATAATATAAAAGAAATGAAATCTATAAAAAATAATGAAAATTAAATCAACATTACATTATATAATTTTTTGTTAAAATAGAGAAAGTATATCATAACATTAAATTTATATCTTTCCAAAGGGTTTCCTTAATTATAGTTTGTTCTTATGAGGGATTGGTAACATCATCATGTACAGAATACATTGTCTACATAAGTAGTTAAACGTTTAATTTAGATTATGTTAATATAGTAGAAGACATGTAATATTATGAGGAAAAACATACTATATTAAAAAACACTTTACCTTATCATTAAACTCCCATTATTTTTTTTAATGGTTTCAAGGATTTGGTTCCTCTATCAAGAATATGAATCCCCTCTTTATGGTCCCCTATAACATATAATACATTATCTATATTGGGACTGGCATGAAGTGATTGTTATCTCCCAATAAAAGGGTCTTACTCAATTGAATTTTTATCTAACCTGACATTTGTTTTAGTCACCGATAGGATAATAGAATAATTTTTGTTTATTGGATTAGAGACATAAAATACTTACACTACTTGTGATTCCATTATGAATAGCTCATCTTTTCCCCTTCTACACTGAAATTCACCTTCACAAAACCCATTTCATCAACTTTCACTACAATGATATTGTCAACCCATTTGTAATGGAAAATTGGCACTTGAAATTTTTTATAATCTAACTCTTACATCTATTCTATGATGCCAAAATATGAAATATTTTCATAAATTGGATTTTGATCCATGGAACCAGATATGTGAATCACTTCATCCACAAGCATAAAACCACTTTTTTCATCGTACTGCATTCATCGTGTTATTTTTTCTATAATGTATAACCATTTATTACAAAACAAATGTAAGATATAACATTTTCATTCAGTCCTCTGGATATCCATTGAAGTCATTCGGAAATTAAATTCATATTTTCAAATAACTCCTTATAAATTTGATCTCAGGACCATCCTATAAACTATTTATTATGTGTATTTGATATCCATCCTTCATCCCTTTATGTATTCAAATCTATAAGAATTTCTTTTTAGGATTCAATGTATGGATCAACATCTTTACTATTATGTAAAATGTAAATGTGTTCTTACTCCTACTCTGTCAAGGTAATTGTAATAACATCTATTTTGGAAGTACCTTTTCCCATAAATTGTTCACTATGATGAGACTTTGGGAGACTGATGTTGTCAACATCTGATAGTTAATCGATACATAATTCAATATCTTATTCAACAATATATCATTCTACAATAAAACCTTCTGGATGACTTCGATTCTTGACATACACTTTCAAAATATTCATATATCATTCAATGTGGTACATCCATTTATTTTGGTCAGGACCGCATAGTTGAACCTCTCTAACCAAGTGAACCATTAGGTGGAACATTATATCAAATAATGATGGTGGGAAGAACATATCTAATTCACATAATATGACTGCAACCTACTTATTCATGATGGGAAACTTTGCTGGTTCTATAAATTTACTACATATGGATTTGAAAAAGAAACACATTCTAGTTAATGTATGTCATACATTTTGAGGTAGAATGAAACGGAAAGAAACAAGCATTAAATCTTGCATCAAAACATGATAGTCATGTGATTTTAGTCCTTATAACTTCAAATTGTCTATTTACACAATATTATTGATATTTTATGAATACCCCTATGGAACTTTTACACTATTAAGGAAAAGGAAAATTTACAATTTTTACTATTTGGATAGACTGTAAGCTATTAGAGGAAGAAAAGTATGCCTTTTTCCCTTCACTGATGCAAACTATTCCCTTATCCCCATTCCAATCAATTGTAACCTAGCCTTTATGTCATCTTTCATTTTTCTAGGAACATTTAATAACATGCCAATAACACTATCAAATAATTTTTTTTCTACATGCATGACATCAAGAAAATATCTGACATGAAAACAATTCCAATATGGTAATTCAAAGAAAATTGATCTCTTCTTTAAACTTGATTTTGTAAGGTTTTTCAAAAATGGTTTAATGAAAACTATTTCAATATATTTTACTTTATTGAAAAGTTTATCTCTCGATACTAGAGATGGTGTTGTACCTTTTTCAATATTCCCATCAAATTTTGTCATCTAGGATCGATATTTATGTCGTCGAGGTAAGCATTTCTACTGTCCAAAAAGCACAGTCTTCAAGGAATGTTTCAACCAAACTAAGTATGTGAGTTTTCCACAAATGGTAAAATCCAACATTCCTTTTATGCTATATCTTGATAAATTTCCATAAGTAGGGAATTCAATTATCATTTCATACAACATGGCCCTCAATATAAATTATTCACTTCTATGAGCATCATACATTATAAAACTTGTATCCCACATCAATTTCAGATCTTCGATCAATGGATCCAAATAGACATCAATATCATTACCAGGTTGCTTTCATATAGATATAAGCAAAGAAAACTTAATGTATTTTCACTTTATGCATAACCATGGTGGAAAGTTATAATTTACCAACATGATGGTCCATGTACTGTAAGTAATACTCTGTATACCAAAAGGATTTATTCTATCTGTAGATAATGCAAAATGAAATTTTCTCAGCTCATTTCTAAATTCAAGACACTCGTCATCAATTTTTTCCACTAAAAATAATATGTTGGATGACATAGGTTCCTGTATTTAATTCTTGCATCTTCATTCCATGTCAACTGTCTTGTGGTTTCCTGACATCTATATAGTCTTCTAAACCATGTAATGATAGGAAATTACTATACATATTTCAAAGGAATTGATTCATTTTTCTTGTATCTATATGTACCACACTTAGGGCATTTTATGAGTGATTCATAGTCCTTGAAAAACAATATGAAATCATTTGGACAAGCATGAATTTTTTTAGAGATCATGACCATTGAAAGTAACATTAATTTAGAATCATATTTTCATCATGGTAGTTCATTTTCTTATGGTATCATATCATTTAGGAGACCAAGTAGTTCTGTAAATTTGGTGTCACTCCATCCACTGCCATCTTTCAAATTATATAACTTTAATACAGCCGACAATGTTGTGTATTTAATACAACCAGTATACAATGGTTTTTTGGAAAATATAATTAACTCCTCAAACAACTTTGGAAAATCACGAAGGTTTCAATTTTTGTTATCATTTCTTCCATGTGATCTCCATCATAATTTACAATGGTATTCGTATCAAATGATCCATAAACTGCAATATCATCCCAATCGGTGTCCACATTAATTTTTCCCCTTTGTTTAGTCCAAAATGTATATCTCTGATCTATTTTATAACAAATCAAATGTTCTTCCAACTCTTCTGAACTAATTTTTCTTGAATAAAAACAACTTAAACATGGAAAAAGTATTTGATAAGAGTAATATGTGTTCTCTCTTACAAACTTGATGAAGTCCTTAACTCCATAGTCATACTCTTTTTTCAAACAATTAGTGTGCATCAATTTTCAATTCATACCCATACTATTGGATTCGTAAAAGATTAATTATGTTCAATAAATAAATAAATACACATTATATATTCATTATCAAAGGTGAAAGTTATAGAAAATTCTAATAAAGGAAACTCAAAATTTGATTGTTTCAAAGAATTTCAGTATATTGAAGAAAATGGGTAATCGAATTTAAGAAAATAATTACTCCACTATGACAGGTGTTATCCTATAAATTCATTCAAAGGTGAGAGTTATAGATAACTCATCCTCATTAACTCATCTCCCATACATTTATCATTGCATTTTATTGTTTGATACATCCTTAATCTCTTGTGGACATGCACCTATGTTGCTTGAAATACTCTAAGCAGTAGTCATCCATAGGATGAATAATTCTTATAGTTTCACAAGCAACATAAAAGAGATGGGGGATGAGTTTCAATAAATAAATTGTAATAATGGTTGTTCGGGATATGAAGTTAATGAGGATGAAATTTTTCTATAAAAGAGATGGGGGATGAGTCTCAAGTAACAAATTGCAATAATAACTATTGTTTGAAACACATCAAGTCTTTCTTAAATCTCCTAAACAAATGAAAATATAATATAGTAAATTAAGGAGTAATAAAAAACCAAAATATGATAAAAAAGAATAATAAACTCGCATTAAATAAACTAGAAGATATAAAAATATATTGATAAAACATTTTAATAAATAAAGAGTTATTTCATATACATGGATAGTAATCAGATATTCCTAGGGGTGGAACCAATACATGTAGACCTAAAATTATGAATACCCAAAAATAATTTCTAATATATAGAATTTGATAACTTTCATTCTATTTTTTGGAACAAGTGATGTAGCAACCTGAGGAATTATTACATTTAAAATTATTGGTGTATCAAATATTTGAAAACATATCAAGACTCTTGGGATGTCATATCACCACACTGACCCATCTTAAGGATTCTAGGGAGGTCATCACATCATACCTACCCATTTGAAGGATTCTAAGGAGGCCATATAATACACATTGATGCATCCTTGAGATTCTAGGGAGGTCCATAAAGATGTTGGTATAAAGAAATAATATGCATCAATAAGATATATCACAAACAAGGGAGAAAAAGACACCAACCCTTGCAACATCTATCCCATACCCATTTAAACACACACACACACACACACACACACACATATATATATATATATATATAACATGGAATTTATAATACATGTAATTTAAAAACAAATGAATATCTAAACATAATTTTTAATGAAAATAAATATAATCACTTCCTAATTTGGAAATCCAGATCCATAATTTGTGAATAAATAATTATAAAATCACCCTTACATTATAAGTTCTAAAAAATAATATAAATAGATAGAAAGATATATATTTACATAAATATATATAGGTATATGTATATATACATATCTTCATAAAATAAACTTAAATTGACAAAATATATATGTAACCCTTATAGTAGAATATCACAACATAGTAAAATAAATAAAACCCCATACTAATTTTGAAAATAGAGATCCATTGAAAATAAATAAATATGGTATCACCCTTACGAATATTTCTCTTAAAATAAATCAACACAATTCTGATTAAATACATTTTTAAGGAAAACCCCTTATACTAGAATATTAAAATAGACTTCAAATAAATAAATTCATTTATATGAATTGCATAAAATCGGCTTATGTTACTGCTTTACACCATCACCAGACTGAGAATTGGATTTCTAAATCAATTTTTTTCATTTGTTTAAGATTTTTATATCCAAAACCTTGACTATTTATACAGTGGTATAAATATTTATTTAATTGTTTTATTTGTGGACCTGAGGTGACTCTCTAAGATTTCAAAATAGTTACAAAATTAAGCTTGTGGAGCAAGCTGGGTTATAGATGTAGATAGCGAGGAAAATTGATTCAAAACAATAATTTAAAAAGACCAAAACAGGATATCCAAATCTGTAGTCAAGGAAACAATGGATCATAAACAAAATCAAAATAGTATACAATGACAGAATCACAAATAATGGATGACATCATTGAAGAAGAAATAAAAAACAAAATGACAAATATAAAAATAAAATCAGAACCTGAAAGGAAAACACTGACCTACCTCGCTAGGTCGAAGAAAATATGAGACCCTTAGATCCAGATCTCGATATTTTCCTTAGAAAACATCCAAATCTCTTTTTTTTATTTTCTAAAAGTCACTTTATGGTAAGTGGTAACCACAAAATTCATAAAAAAATACATCAACCCATCACAACAACCTTTACCTCGTCAGCGAGGTCCCCGTCCAAAAAAAACGTATGCCGTTGAGAACAACTTCAAACAGTACAATCTTCAAAATTCAAAATTCAAACAGAAACCATCATAATGCCTGAACCACCTCAAGTCACGCACCATGACCTGAACTGCAACAACAAAATATGAATATGAATATCAAAAGATCACACATCGAACTGAACACCACCAAATCTTCTTGGGATACGATAACTCGAGTGCCTGACCTCGAGTCGTGCCCCCGAACCGTCGACCGCAACGTAGACGCACCACTGCCGGCAAACCCATCGATGAACGTCCCTCCAAAGCATTAGAACACTATCAAAAAATGCATTCCTAACTCTCCATCATTATAAAACCTTTCACATATCTGAAATAAACATCACTGTCGTCGATGGTCACTGCATCCATCGCAAGGCCATGCATCTAATTGAACCACCAACGAACACTAAAACATAGTAAAAATGATGAACAAACCACAGAAAAACCCCATATGAAGAACACCAAAACTGAAAAGGAGGCCAAATAAAAATAGGAAGACAACGAAAGAAGAAACACCACCATGCCTGGAGAAGAAGGAAACCAAACCAGAGAAGAAGGAACCAACTCCAGTGGTGAAAATGCACTGAGACCGCTGCCAGCCCCCTGCCAACACCATCCCAAGATGTCCCGAAACCCACACCGAGCCCGACCAAGATGGGGTCGGGCAAAATGGGTTATACAACAAGGGAAGAGGAGAAGAATAACCTCAAACGCCCCCACCAACACCAACCCAAGCCTCCTGAAACACCCACACAGAGACCCAAAATGGGGGTCTGATGCGCAGGGAAAGGGGGAAAGAGGGGCGATAAAGGCAAACGAATTCCCACCAACAAACAAAATCAGGCGAGAGGGGAAGGAGGACATGGGGAAAATAAGATAGAATAAGGAGAAGCGAAGCGAGGATCGCCTTCGCCACTGATAGTAAACGCAGAATCCCAAGAAAGGGAAGAAAAGGGGGGTGGGAGTGGTGAGATCATCGAGAGAGATTGGTTCCAGGGAGAAGCAAAGAGGAAAAGGAGAAGGGGAGAGGGGGGAGATTAAGCCAGAGGTGGCACAAAGCCTCCCCCCTCTGAATCATTGCCAGAGGAAACCCTAACTGCAAGCGAACACATAATGTTGAATGATGTTCAATCAACAGGAGACAATGGGTTTGTGTGATTCGAGTGGGTTTGTGTGATTTGAGCTTCAATTCACCAAGGAGGAGTACCAGCGGTGGGTGGATTCTACAAAAAACTTATGATATCATGACGGGTTCACAATTGGTTAGGTTTTTTTAAATAGATCGGGACACTTTTATCAACAATTAAGTAATGAGCATTGATAAAGATCTATTTTATCACCGCTTATTACTTAAGTGTGGATAAAGGATTTATAATTATAATTATAAAAAAAATTGTAAATATATATATACTTAATAAATAAATATAAATATAAATATAGTAAATATATTCGTTATTTAAATATATTTATTATAATTTTATAATTATTTAAATATATAATTATTTATTTATAATTATATAAATATTTTAAAAAAAATAATATTTATATTATTATATTTATTTATATAATTATATATATTTATATAATTATATATATATATATATATATTTAATAAATATATATAAATATAAATATTTAAATATATTCATTATTTAAGTAAATTTATTATAAATTTAATAATTATTTAATTATATATATTTATTTATTTATAATTATATAAATAATTTAAAAAATATTTATTTATTTATAATTATAAATATATAATTTTATAAATATAGTATATACATTTATAAAAGTAGTATGTATATTTATAAATATTTTTATTTATAAATATTTTTATCTATAAATATTTTTTTACAAATATTTTTTACAAATATTTTTTTAACATTATTAATGAATATCTAATTTTAAGTGCATGCATGTTAAAAATGAGTGAAATTTAATAAATTAAAAATAATTACACTTTAACAATATTAAAAAATGGATAAGTTTTGTGTGTGTGCATTGTATATAAAATTGCATTAATTTCATATATGTGAAATCAATATAAAACACATTTGATCTATGCTAAATTGAAAAATCAAACGACATTCAATTATATGTCCATTACTCTATGAAATTAGTCATTATTTTTAATTCATGTTAATTTTTAATTATAAAACATTATTCACTAAATATATGACTATTTAATGTAAAACACATAAATATTTTTTAATATATAAATCATATTTATATACATTAATATATATCTATATATTCAATATATACTGTTTATTAACATTATCAATAATTATCTAATTAATAAAATGTTTAATATTTTTCTCAATTTACTTATTTTTAATTTTAATTTGTTTAATTTTCATTTTTCATATATTTATATATTTAATACATATTACTTATTAGTATTTATCATTTATATATAGTATAATCAATTTATTCATTTTTATCAATAATTATTTAATTAATAAAATTTGTAATATTTTTTTTAATAAACTCATTTTTTATTTTTTATTTGTTTAATTATTTTATTTTATTTATTCAGACCTTTATCAATGCTAAAAACGCACTGATAAATGATTCATTTATAAAGGCTAAAAATATAGCGTTGATAAAGGGTACATTTTTTCAATGCTAAAAATAAAGCAATGATAAAGGGTTAAATTTATCAGCGCTTTCTTTAGCACTGATAAAGATGTCATTTATCAGCATTTTTTTTCTAGTACTGATAAATACCAGTGTTGTTAAATACATGTTTTGTATTGGTGTCCTAGGAGACCGAGAGGTACAGTGTCATTGAGAAATTAGACATATATACCATCATCTTAAAATTAAAAATGAAATCATTATTTAAAATCTCTATAATGTACTCCTGGATTCCATTGAAATCCTAATACTGTATAGGATAACTTGGGGATAACATAAGAAAGGGGTGAGCTATAAAGAATAGTAATTAGTCAATCAGAGCAAGCATGATGGATATGAGACAAAAGGAATATCATGATGACATAAAGGGGAATAATATCATGGAAGCATGGCATATAAAAAATGACATGATAATATCATGGCATAAAATTAATGTGGTAACAGCATAAAACATGACATCATAAGAAAAAATCAAGGCTCACTGCCAAGATATAATAACAGTGTTCTTGGATTGTAACACCTTGAGATTTTTGGAAAAATTTCAAATGAATTTAATCTTTTCAATATTTTGTGTTACATGTAATTCTGATTTTATCTTTCATTACATGCAACATTAATTTTGGATTGTGTTACACACAATCCTGATTTTAGTTTTCATTATATGCAACATCAAGTTTAAATGAAACATGACATACAATTAAAGTATTATTGTTTAATATAATAGTTATCACCTAGTCATTGGAATGATGGATATGAATATGATTAACTAGATTATGAAAATATGGTTTACATATGTATATATAATTAATTATTTATTTACCAATTAATTATAAATGAAAATAAAAACCTTTTGAATGTAAGGGAAATCTTTTCTTAAAAAACTAATTTTTTATATGCACAAATGTGTTTTAAAACAATAAATTAACAAAATAAATTTTTTGAATGATTTTAATGAAAATTATTTATTATATATTCAATAAAATGTTTAATATTCATCTTATTTGTTTTATAGACAATATAAAAGAATAAATCCAATTTTATGCTTAAAACTATATTTTCTAAAATAAATTAGTTTTTTCGCATTTAGCACACATATTTTAAAATTAATTTTTACCAATTTTATAAAATTTATTCTAAAAAATAAAATCAATTTTTGAAATCATAATATCAAAATTATCTTAGGGTGAATTTTTTGGATTTTTTTGAAAATTTCACTTTCCAATGAATAGTGAAAATATTAAATTTTAATTGAAACTGCCTTTTCGTTTAAATAATTTATAAAGTTAAAATATATTTTAAATTCGTTTTAAAGTAAATTTGGTTTAATTATACATCCATTAATGTAATTTATGTCATTTTAATCAATTTTATATTGAATTTAGATATAAAAACTTTGTAAAATTTTGAAGATTTTCTCTTTAAAACCTGCTTTCTCATCACATCTATGGGATTAATTTTAAATTAAAATTTTCCAATTATGTGAATGAAATTTAAAAAATATATATATTAAATATTTTAAATCATAATAATTTATATTATCTAATAATCTCAACTTAATTTTTTACCAAGATGAATAATGAATGTAGTAAAAATTAATTATCACGGTTAAGGTAAAAATAGGTTTACCGAGGGTTAAATTAAGAATATAAGGGTTAAAATTACCTACCAATTTTCAAAAAACCCATTTTTTCTATATTTAGACCCTTATAACCTTAGGATCTATTTTTATGAGTTTTTGGGACACTTTTCCATTAAATTGACCTATATAATAAGTTAAGTAAGGAAAAAGACAAAAAAAAGAACCTTCCTTGCTTTTAATATCTATAAAGCTTTTGGATTGGGAAAAAACAACATATGTTTGGTTATAAATATTATTTTTAAATATAAATGATTTTTTTATCATTATAATTTATTTTAATTTTTTGTGGGTGAAATAATTACTTTAAATACTTAAGAAACACCAATGTAATAATTATTTAATTAATAATTAAATAAAATAAATTATATTAAAAATATGAAAATTGAAGTAAATTGAATGAATTATTGTATTCCATTATTTTTTAGATTAATATGTCATGTTACACATGTGTTAGCATAATATATTTGAATTCCATCATTATCTTGATATTTTTTAAATTCGATTTAAATGCATAACGTCAAAATTGACATTAATGTTATTTTATAAAAACATATATTTTATTAAATGATTTAAAATTACATGCACTTGTGTTAAGATTAATTTTCAACACACATATCATTTTTATTTGATAAATTAGATTTAATATTTAGAATCAGTGGGTCCAAATTATCTAATAAGTCTCATTTTAATATAGTCTTAAAGGATAAATTACCTTGGGTAAAAAGACTAGTTACCATAATGAAAATATAAAATGGTAAAAATAAGGAAACTTGTAAGTTAAGTAAAAATATGTATAAGAAATGTGTTTTATTGTATTGGAGGTGTTTCTCAACCATATAATCCCTCCAAACCATTAAAAGGGGACTCACTCCCCTCACTTCTTCACACCTATCAAGACATTTTTATTGAAAAACATTACCCAAATCACTCCCCAAATTAACTCCTCTCATCCTATAATCCTTATTTTGGACATAAATTTAACCTAGAAGGTTTTTGGTGCAAACCTAAGGAGGATACCTGAAGAATAGGTAACGTTCATCAATGAGCATTTTTGTTTTATTTATTCCTCCAACCCCTTTAATTCTTATTTTACATGCTTATATAATAACCTCATTGTATTATATATACAAATATTTTGTTATGTTAAGATAATTACCTACAACCATCTCCAATTTCATCAAATGGGTTATGAAATCATCATTTGTGTGTATGGAGAACTACCACCTCCTGAACCAATGTCTTTTATTTATCCAATTCCACATATTGAGGCTATAAATAATGATTTATATATTGTTAATAAATTATATATATGATATTTATTATGTTATTATGATTATGGAATTATTATATCACACATACCTTCATACTCTCCATTTTCTGGGAAGACGATAATGTCATTCGTGCATATGGAGGACTACCGCCTTGCGAAGCGATGTGATTCGTTCTCGCTTTACATGGAAGGTATTAAGGATGGTTTTAATGAAAATATTTAATATATATGACATAAAAATTATTCTTTAATGATAATATATATCACTTAATTTTCTTTCTTTCAATCCGACAAGAAAATGGAAATAGCGTTTATGTGTATGTACGGCCTACTGTCTTCATGACCGATGTATTTAATTTCCTATCACTAAATTTTATGGATTAATATAAATACATATGAACTGAATATATATGATATTTATATCACGGTTTAAATTCTTTATATGATGATACCATGATCTAAGTAAGAGGGCCAATAAATAAAAAGTTAAAATATACGCGAAAAACAAAGTCGTTATTACCAAAAACATGACTTTAGCATGGAATTGTTAATAAATGAGTAATAAAAGGACATGAGTAAATCATATATGGTATGATATACATAATTTTGGTTCTATAATATATTTATAATAAACTTATATTTATTATATAGGAGTTTTGTATGAATGCAAAGAAAGTCGAGGCTTCTGGTAAGGGATTTCTGTTTCACTTTTTACTTTTATGAGACACATGCCATATTCACCACCTATTTATTTTATATGGTTTATATAATACCAATGAATTTATTTTATTATTATTATCCTTAAATTTTTGTTTATTTACATATCTATATGAGTATCTCTCTTTCATAGGTTTTAGGGTTCAAAAGTTAACAAATTATTAAGGGAGTTTTGTCTCAATTTGTGTTCTTTGGGACATAAGTTATGTTATACACATATCTTATTCTATGAGATGTATATAAATCCCCATTTTATAGCATGAATATACTTATTTTTATGATATTATAATTTTCATTTAACGTTATTATTTCATGGGGTCTAAGAGTCTTATGCTACAATCTCATTATTTATCAGGATTGTTTATGATTATGCTTCCAATGATGAAATATTATAACCCATATCTCAAGGAACTCATTAATATTATTATCCTATGTTTATTAATTATATTTATAAGTAATGGTACCATTTTTACACACTTTATACCTTAAAATAATTGAGAAAATGTTTTTAAGAAAATCTAAATTTATTTCTCTCTTCGATAGGAAATTCATTTTCTTAAAATATTTTCAAAAATATTTTAATGGTTTTTAAAATATATTTTTAACCATGTTTGGATTTTTTTTTAAAAAATTAAAATTAACCTTCTTATAATTTTCAAAAAAAATCATTTGTATTTTTACCGAAAATGAAAAAGGAATCTTCATTTTAACATGTACGACATGAACGGGATTCTCCGACATCATGACTAATCGTTTCTTTGAAGCTTCCTTCATAATTTTTTTAAGGTTATTTTTAAGGAAAAGTATTTTTAAAAAAAATATGTTCTAAAATTTTTTTTTCAAAGTGGAAAGGATATTTTCCTCAATAAATTTTTTAGACTGTCTTTAAAGATTCATATATAATTTTAAAAGGTTATTTTAAAAGAAAAGGATTTTGAAAATGTTTTCTATTTTTTAAAAAAAAAAATTCAAAGTGAAAAGGATATTTTCCTCAATAAATGTCCCAAGTAATATTTGAAAATCATATTTTATCTAAGATGATATCCTTTGATGTTACTTATTCTTTACTGGGGATATTATCCAAGGATACCATTCTTATTCTTTCTCTAAATGGTTTATGAAAAAAAATTATAAAACTCATTTCTATTACAAGAGTTATACCATGATAAAATGATTATAAAAATCGCTTATTTTTTCATGGGTTATGATTTGGTGAAATTATTAAATGATTATTAAACCTATTTCTTTTCCATATGTTATGTTATGATTAAATATTTAAGAAACCCATTTCATTTCATGGGTTATGGTATAATGAACATTTTATGATCTTATAGAACACACATGTATGATTTTTATTATGTGGAAGTGGTTATGTTATAACCAAGTATGGTGGTTACATTATTACCAATGATGTTGGTTATGTTATAACCAATGATAGTGTTTATTTTATAACTAAGATAGGTGGGAACTATATCTCCCTCCAATGAATTGGATAAAGATTTATATCTCATGAGATAGATATGACTGGAATGGGGAGTGAACCCTATTCAGTAAGGCAGGACTGGAACAAGGAGTTAACCTGATTCATTAAGACAGGACTATAATGGGGAGTTATCTTAGTTCATTAATACATAACTAGAATGGGGAGTTAACCCAGTTTGATGAGATAGGATTGGAATGAGGATTAAACTTAGTTCATTAAGGGACTTCTCCACTATGATGGTCTTGGGAGTGAACCTTGACTACTATGGTGGTTTGGGGAGTGAACCCATTTCACTATAAGGAAATTGATTCCACTGTATATGGTGGTGTGACTCACCCAGTATGTGTATCCACCTATAGAGTTCCCTTATAAGTTTTTTAAATGAGTCTTGACTATTGAGGAAATGATTTTATATGCTTACATGTATGTCACAATTCTATGTCTTATGCCAATGTTATGCTCTCATGAATCATGTTATTTTATTTATTTATGATTCATGTATTATAAAATTCCAATATTTATTACATGACTCAATGTTATGATCTTTGATATGCATAGAATGATTTTCATATGTTATTCTCATGTTTCTATACCCCCTATGTTCATGTTATGCTTACATATCTCACTTGTTTACCCTTACCGAGCCTCTGATATTTCCCTTTCTTGTGTTTCCTTTACCTAGGTTATGAATAAAGGATTTATGTATGGTATGAATATGAAGAATAATAAATGGGAAGATATTTGTGGGAAACATTAAATACCTTTCACCAGATTAGAAGATTGTGTTCCAAGTTTCCAATGGCACTAAACTATTACAGTCCTCAGGAATTTGATTGTGTAATGTTTTGAATATTCATCTAAAAATATGTAATATCCATGTATAATAATCCTAGGTCACTATAAGGATAACCTCCCATGCAACAAAAATGTTATATCAGGAGATTAAAACATTTCCCAATGCATTGGAGGATATCAGGGTTCACCCTTCATATATCTAACTTTATGTGTGTCACATCAATCATATAATATAAGAATGTATTTCATAATTTCAATACCATGATTAAGGAATATAGGTTTTATAAATAGAATTACCCAATCAATGAAGGATGGTTATATAACTATGATTACCCATGAATCAAAATAGGGTTGGTTATTCACAACACTAAATCTATGGCATGGAAATCAAGAGATAATTTTGGCATCATAACGGGTATACATAAAAGTTTATAGAAGGGATTAATGAGAGAGGAAGATATTATCTTGTCATTTAGGAATTATTTTTATATTAAAGTAAAGTTAATAAAAATAATACAACATAATCAATTGAGAATCAAAAGACTTATTATAAAGGAAGTGCTTAAAAGGAAAAGAGGATGGAGAGAACCCCTTACTTTGATAGGTTGCTTCTTAAAGATTTGTAGGAGCTTATTAGAACCTTAGAAACTCCTTGGGATGGATATTGAGAGATAAAATGAGAGGAAATTCATAGTCAAATGATTTTTAGTGAAGAGAAAAGGGATAATGGGTGTGTGTTCATAACAAATTAGGGTGAATTCTTTATTGATTTATAAACTTAGGCCTTGGACATATAGTTAATAAAAAATGAAAAACTATTGTATTTCCTAGGGATTTTACCCATGGTATTTTCCAAATTAGAGTTTTTTTAATATTTAATAGGTTAAGGACTGAACTTATTTAATTAATAATATTTTTTAGGTGTAAGAGATTACTTTTCATAAATAATTGTTTTTAAAACCTTTAAAATATACTTTAGGTTTTTTAAGATTAATTATAGGTTTGGAAAATTAATATTATCACTTTAAAATATCTTATTGTAATGAATAATATTACTTTTGGTTTAGAAATCCATTTATATTATTTATTATATCACTTTTAAATCATTATGATCTCACAATACCTATCATATATTTATATCATATTTATTTTTTACCAAAAAAATAAACTCTCTAGAAAAATTATAAAAAATGACTATTGAATAATTTCAGCATGCGGAATTAAAAAAGGAATTTTTTTTATCAAAATAAATTTTATAAATATGATAAACTTAACTTTTAAATAAAAAATCTTATTTATTTAAAAATACTAATTTTTATGGCATATTCAGCTTTATGATTCTTATAAAAATTACTTAAGACTTAATTAAATTATATTATCATATTCAAATAAATAGTTTTTTATAATAACATTTAAAGGAAATAATTTTTTTTAATTTTTTTTAATTTATCATAAAAGTTAATTTTAATTATAATCATGCATTGTCTAAAAATAAAATTTTATCTTCTTTCTATAAAAAAAATATATTTATCATATTTATCATATATTCATGTGAATTTTAAATAATAGTGAAAATGGGATCAAAGTAACCAATATCTCATTTCTAATAATAAAATTTACCACTTTATATTACTAAGGTCTATATACATGACCTCTTATTACATCAGTATACACCCTAAGGGTAATTTGTGTGATGATAGTACTTTAATGGGGTGGTTCGATAAACATTTATTAGGCAGTGACTTCTATAATATTGAACTTATATCATAATCGATTATGATCATTTCCCATTTGTTGAATCTCATCTTGGGCTTAGTAAAGGGTGAACCCTAGTGATTTCATCTCCCTTGGAATCTCTAATAAATAAGATTTATAATGGATGATCCTATAGGTTGAGTCTATCTCTTATTCCTTTGATATCAATTAGATTTTATTATTACCCTTAATATATACTAATCTTATATGTTACTTTATAATTGATATATTACAAAAAGTTGTAATGTTCGATGGTTATAATGCCCAGTGGTCATATTATGGCTTTATTTTTTAATAATAATAAATTTTTATTAATTTTTTTAATGTAGTTCATGTGTTATATATTATACTACATTAATAAATGGGACATATATTCATTAATAAGGTAAATTTCATTTATAAAAATTTTGTTCATTGAAAAAACACTTATTAAAACATAGATGATCAGTTCTCAGTGTTGGAGAGTGTATTGGATTTTATGTTTCAATGTATTTACAATAATATTCCTAGAGAAATATGGACAATCTTATGAGATTCATGATTGGTAAGTTTCATAAATTTTATTATGAATGTAAAATGGTTAAATATACATTTGAAAGGTTTAAGGGTAAGGAAAAGACTTTATTATGCACTTAATAGCATGTTTTAGTTGTTTCTTAAAGGTTAAAAGGTTATTTATAATAATAGATTAAAAATTGACCTCAAGGGTTTGTTTGGTTGGAAATTATATGATTTTAGATTATAGTGTCATTGTGTTCCTTTCATGAATATATATATGTGATTCATTATGTGTCGATGATGAAAAAGTGGTGAATTATAATGATTTATAAACTATTTGGATGATAATTAATGTGAAGAGACTAATAAAATTTATTAGAATGTTATATTTGTTTTATTATTTGGTTTTAAACTATTTTATCGTAAGGGTTAAATATTTTTTGGAATTAAATATTTTTTTAGAGTAATCCATTTTAATTTTGAGTTATAAATATGGTTGTTTTATCCATAGGGTATTAATATGGATTTTCGATAACTTTAAAATTGATTCAAATACTTAAATTTTTTCAAATTTAATTCATTTTTTGGTTGGGTTAAAAGTTATTTAAGTTGGAACGTTTTTTATTTTTAGAAAGCTACCTTATGGTTTAGTGGTAACCACATATTCAATTGGGAAAAAACTACACACAGCAACACCCAAATTTCAAAATATAAAATTCAAAATTCAAAACAACAATCGACAAAAAAACTCATATTAAAAATTTAAAATTCATTTTAATACCATGCATCAATCCCAACACCACCTAAGTGCCTCAAGCCAATTGATCCTAAACTATAAGCCACCTCAAGTCATTCTCCTCTGACACTCGAGATCAATTGTCATTTCTGCTTCACCGGTGATAACATGTTGGCTATCATCCCATATTGAAAAGCCCACAAAACCTTCACCAATTGAAATATCCCATGGTGCCTTATAGCTATTGAAGAAGAATCACCATAGAAAACATCACTAAATCATATTTTTCATCTCCCACTCTAATACCAGGACCAAAACATCATCATAAAACCACCATAGAATGTGTTGTCAACACATACTAATGCAAGGATCCATCTTCACCAATACCAGATCAATCTTGTGTCGACCATGTATTAGACATGATTCCATCTTCGGCATCCCAATGACATTTCTTCATCTATCAAACCCCTAAAAATCCCCCATAATTTGTGTTCCAGTCCATAAAACCTGAACTATATAGGGGATATTGATTGATCCTTTGTCACATACTAGTCCCAGGTTGAGCATTCATCGTTATTGAAGCATTTGTGGGTTAGTTCCAATGTGTACTAGTGTAGAGAGATACTTCCACCAAAAACAGATTGTTCTTTATAAACTATGTATTGACCCTATATATTTCTTGGTGTCCATACCTCATTACTATGTTCAATGAACCCCCAAGTTGTCACTACAGACCAAGATGTTGACTTGTGCATTCCAAAAATCATTTAATGAGGAAGATCGTATGAAGTGACACCTTCATAGAAACACATAAACTTAAGGGAAACAACCACCATCAGCAAATGAGGAACATCAATGTTGAGGAGAAACACCATGATCCAAATTAGTGGACTATCACAAACATTAGCGAACAAAGTGAAGGGAATGAGTGAAACCTGTGCAAGATGTGATCTTAGAGAATCATCATCCACTTAATCAACATATCCCAAATATTACTTGATACAAACATAGTAGACCAAACCAATAAATATTTAATCATAAATAATACATATCAGAGATTAAGTGGTCAAGGGGATCAACATGGTCCCTTGACCTATGTCAAGACCACCATCCCCTTCCTTCAAATCCATCATCGAGTGAACCAGCCACTTCACTATAGAAATAACAACTGCCTCAATAGTGAACACCCTAACAATATGAGACATGCCACATGTCACACTCCAAGAAAACCATAATGTATCAACCAACATATCCTAAAACTCCTCCAAAAAACCAATTCATTGGACCATATGGGGTCAAAATGTGGTTTTTATGTATTCTGAGTAGAGGAATAATAGACAAGGGATTCAAAAAATAAACATGGTATCCTTATGAAATGAATGAGATCCACCATCAAAGGGAAATGGGAACCAATATAGATCAATCAGGGGAGAGGGGGATGGGCAGCTGAAAGAAGTGGGAAGGGTAGAACGTAGTAGAGAGGGAAGGGGGAATGATGCTAGAGAAGTAGTGCACATGTCTCCCCCTCCAAATAACCACTGGAGGGATTCCCTAGCCCATGATAGTGGAGGAGAATACATGACTCATAGACTTATGAGAATAAGTATCTTTTAGTGTAAGAGTAACGTGTTCTATAAGAGAACCTCATTTGATCTTATTCATTTGTGCTTGAATTATACTATATTTAATATTTATTGAATATGTTCATTACTAATGCATGATTAATTACTTTAAATGTATGAACTATATTCAAGGAGTAGGAAAGGAGGTGATGAGAAGCGTGATGTACTGATAGAGATTGAAGTTGATGCATCTTGAGTAAAAATGATGTTTTTATTAACAATTTTTGAAGTTTTTTCCACTATTGACACGCTTAAAAATTGACATATTATAAATTGTAATGTTATTTACTTATTTTTTAAAAAAATTTATATTTTATCTTAATATATTATATCATTTTTTTATGTTTTATTAACTAGGTAATTTATTTATATATTTGTTTTGTGTTGGTTTTTTATAGGTTGGAATAAAAAACGGCCTACTTGGACTATGCTTAGGAAATAATATAGGTGGTTAAAACTGTTTCCATATATGGTATTCTCTATAATAACTTTGAAACAGTTTATAAACTACCATTAAAAAATTAAATGAGGTTTAAACCACCCCTAAATTTTAAAAAAAATTGCTTCTAAATTAAGAATAAAATACATAGGGCTACTATTCAATGATGGTTATGAACTGTTATTATTATTTAGTGGTATTTTATAAAACTATCACAAATAAAAAAACACTATGAAATAATGATTTGTGATATTTTGAATAAAGTGTCACCAATAAAATTTAATTGTAGCTAGACTAATAATGATACACCATTTAACAGTGGTTGATTAAAAGCATCATGGATAGTTTAGTGTTGATTTTAAACACTTCTAAACCCCAAGAAAACCACCATTATTACTATATTTTTGTAACATCCCAGTTCAGATCACTGTGAACAATAACCAGACCAGTGGAACCATGTTACCTCATGTGTGCCTCCCTGTATGCTAGAGGCTTTCAATTAGCAGTGGGGATCTAGGGAGGTACCTTAGAAAACTATTATACCCACTATATCAGAGTGTTCAATCCTAAAATGGGTGACCAAGTATCATAAAAAATCCATAACCATCATATTACATAGATAAATAAAACATCCGAACAATAATAATTTGAAATGTGAAAACATACATACCGTCATACAGACTTTATTGACCATTAGGTCAATCATATATAGAATAAAAAAAGGAAATAAAATGCAATAATCCACTGTAACATTGATCCATATCTTATCCTGATCTCTATCCCAAACTGAGTTATACAATATGATAATCAGCATCACCAAGCCTCTACCCAACTTGTTCCTACAATGAGTAAGTGATACTTGTTTACCCAAGTGCAATGGATGGCCAAGTAGGGTGTGAGTACATAACTCGGTAGGTTGCCACCAACTTGGTATTGTACATAGCCAGTAAATTTAGTGATATGTGCATGTGACATGATTAGATAAATAAATAAATGTTTAAATAATAAATAAATCACACTGTCAGCCCTTGGATTCCATGACTGCACCTGAAGTTGGGTATACCTTCTTCAACTAGTACTGGATTTATCCAAGTGTGTCACATAATCATGCCAACCATGGTAACCCAACCAATATTTGATCATTAAAAATAATAATTTTAAATCCTTGGGACCACATACATGATTGAACATGCCTGCTTCATCCAGTGTCAGGGTATTTATGATCATGTCGCGATTGTCATTTAAACCATAATAACAACCTGGGGGGTCTTTCACCCTAGTATAAGGTATAATTACCTAGGAAAAACTCCATACTAATATCATAACTCAGGGAATACTCCATCCCATTAAATAATGGTTCCTTCTAGTTGATCCCTAGTAGTGAAGGAGACTTGACCATGCCAACCAAACACCCCACAAGCCCTGGAATATTTCATGTGGCAAGAACTATCCTCTACCATAAACTAATATAATCCTGGATGTAAATCTAAGGAATCCCCACCAATAGTATCATAGACCTCCCAAATTGGGGAGTAATATTTAGTATAACTTACCTTCCTGCTATGGAGTTTTCTTTAGTATCACAACCTCCCTACTTGGGTTTTTTCTTCTCCAATAAAATAAAGACCTCCCTAAGGGTTTCTTCCATTGTAGATAATATAACATTTTCCATGAGGGTTTTTACCAAATTATTTATAAAAATAAAAGGAAATAAGGTTGGTCAAATTCCTAAACCTATCATCACTATCCAAATCCCATCACACCTAATTAGGTTCGGTCTATCACTATGAAACTAACTAGGGTTACCTAGGTTAATACAAAAGAAGAGGCACTTCACTTGAGTTCATAAATCCAATACATAATCCTAGGTCCAACTCTCATTACATAGGGTGCCACAGTCCCTAAAAAGGTCACAATTATAACTCATATTCATGAAATCATAGGCTAAGCCTCACTAGAACAGTCTCGAGGAATGGACCATGTCCCATATCAATGTCTCCAGGGTCTATCTAGGTAGATCTTCTCCCACAACCAAAGTAAATCCTTCCAAATACCTATCCACTAAGTCTAAATATATCTCAAGGTTCTTCATATGGCCTAATAGGGTCTTCTAACTCAATTCATCTCACACCCCCCCCCCTATTAGAGGTTTCTAAAAATTCATAGGTAAGGCCACTACATTATAACCATTTCATTTTAACCTAAGAACATCCCTCAAGGGAGTATAAGGGTCAAGGGAAACTATTTGAATCATTGTATCGGACATCGATGGCTAAGTCCAACAAGCCAATGCATAGAGGCCAATGTGGCCTTATCAATTTTCTAGTTCATTTAAGGATAGATATTTAATTTAAACATTAAATATAAATTAAACAATTCAATTAATTAATTAAATCATTCTAACACCTTCAATGGTATGACTGTGTGTCACATTCATCATAAATAACATTCATTATTACCATAGGGATTACACTAAAAATCACCTACCTCATATGAAGATTTTCACTTTTAACTTGATGCTTGATAGTCATTGCCTAGGATCTCCAAGCCCATCTAAGCCCAAATCAAAACCCAAGCTCTGATCTCAAACCAAATCATCCAATTAAAATCAATTCAAAATTTGTTAAAAAACTATAATTGATTTCCAATTTTTTCAAGTTGGGATAATCACTTAAAATCTCATTGGGAACTCTCACTAGTCTAGAACCATGACCAAGAAAATTTGGTAGGTCCACCATATACTCATAATATTATCTCAGGACAAATCCATGACAAGAGACACCAATTACCCATTCAATTTAATTCAATTTTTTATGTAAAATCTTAAAAAATTTACCATGATGACATAACTCACCAAAATGGTTTGTGATAATGAGAAAACATTGCCTTAGTATGTCATTTAACTAGGTTGAGGAAAATCCCCATGGGAATCGGATGATTCCATAATGATATAGTATAATAATCTCAATAACCCTAATCAGAGAAAAGGAAAAATATAATGAATAGAGGAATAGATCAATGAAGATAATCAGAGTTAAAGACGTACCTCATATCGTCGATAGAAGCCACCCAAAACACCCAATTTAAGGGATTGGAGGAGGAGAATAAAGGGGAATAAACCACTAGCCAATACACACACAAAAAAAGAAGGTAGGATGGGGTTACCCTTATAAAAATTAAAGGGGGAATGTAATTTTCCACCTTAAAAACCACGTTGTCTAGACAATAGAGTCCACCAGTTAGGTGGTGGCTGTAGTAGTAGCCAGGCCAGCCCTAGCCTTCCTCTAATTCCCACTAGAACATCCAGGGTGACCTTTGAGCCACTTACCAAGTCCAAAACACCTCCTTTAAGGCACTCAAACCCTTTTATCTCTAATCTGAACATTGATTCTCAAAATATACCATACTCTAAATTGAAGATTCAAATTCCTTATGAATTTAAGTACTCGTAAGGATACAGGTTCTTACAACCTCCCCACCCTAACTATTATCATCCTTGATAAGTCTTAATGTTCATTAAACAACACACCTTGACCTGTCTTGGTCATTAATTCATGTTTAAACTACCACATTCCATACTTGAACAAAAAATTCACTTTTATTTAGCACTTCAAAAATTAGGGTGCTCAAATCACCAAAACATGAGCCACTACCTGTTTCCATCACTAAATTACTGAGTTGGAATTTACTTGAGACCATTTATTCTAAGACGCAACAGTGTCCTCATTAAAATATTCATCCATTGTGTGGGGATCCATACCATAGGAGCTATCTCACCAAGTCTTATTCTAGTCCATGGTGATCCCACCATCATAATTTTCTATCAAAAACATGATATTGATGTTCTAATGACACATTCAATTTGGTTCCTATCCACCACACTTGATCATACATGAAAATTTCATTTTTAAACTAGTACCACTCATCATTCCCAATATCTAACTAAATTGGATAAGTTCCAATCACCTAATAATAAGTCCCAATCACTCTGGCTTTTTTTTAAATGTAACACCTTGAAATTATAAAAGAATAAAATTTTATTCAATAGAATATGTGACATACAAAACCAAACTTAGAAGATAATATTACACCCCAAGACTATAAAATATATTTATTTTAGAATAAAATTAATTTCTTTGATATCTTAAAATATATGAAACAATTAGTTTCTTTAATAGCTTGCATTATATGCAAGACTGAGTTTTACCAAATAATAATATACTATTAATAATATTATTTAATTTGATAGTTATCGTCTAACTATTGGAATGGTGAGTATGAATATGATTAAATAAATTATGAAAATATATAGTTTATACATGTTTATTAGTTATTTGTTTATTAGAAATAAAATGTTAATCAATCAAAAGAAAAAAAGAAAGGTTTTCTGAAAAAACTGTATTTTTTCTAAAAGATGCTTTAGTTGCGCCTTGCGTACATAATTTAAAATTAATTTTTAACAATTTTAGAAACTTTATTTTAAAAATTAAAATTAATTTTTGAAATTGGAATACCAAAATTATCTTAGGATTAATTTTTTTTTATTTTTATAAGAATTCTCAGTTTTTGATGAATAATGAAAAATACTGAATTTTAATTAAAAACTGTCTTTTCATTTAAATAATTTATAATGTTAAATCATATTTTGAATTAGTTTTAAAGTAAAATTAGTTAAATTTTATATAAATTATTATTATTTATTTCATTGTAATCATTTTTATAATTAATTTAGATATAAAAACTTAGTAAACTTTTAAACATTTTCTCTTTAAAAACTCACTTTCTCATCGCGTATGTGGGATTAATTTTAAATTAAATTTTTTCAATTAGGTAAATTTAATTTGAAAAAAATGGGTTATAAATTTAGAGTTATAATTATTTATAATTTCTAATTATGTCAACTTAATTTTTAACCAAAATTGATAGTGAAAATAGTAAAAAATAATTACTGTGATTAAGGTGAAAACTGATTTACTAGGGGTTAAACTAAGAGGATAAGGGTTAAAAATAACCTACCAACTTGTCAAAAACCAATTTTATAGACATATTTTGACGTCATATATTCTATTTTCTATAATTTTCCATTTTAGTGGCCTGTTATATGATAAAAATGTGGGTGTGATTTAATCTTTTCAAAAATTTACAAGTGTGTCACTCACCTCACTTATAAAAGGTAACCCCATATCCTCTCTTATTAACACCTTCAATCCTATTTGGTTTGTAAAATACCTACAAAAATAAATTCAAATTTTTCCAAATATCATCATATAACCTTTATTTTATGAATAAATAAAACTTAGGAATGCTTTAGTACAAACCTAAGGAAGGTACCCGAAGAAGATATAATGTTCTTCAACGAGCGTATTTATTTTATTTCTTTCTCTACCTCCCTCAATTATTATTAAGACATGACAATATAATAACCTAAGTATCTTAAATATACTATAATTTTTTTATAATAAGTTCATGACCTAAAACAATATCTTCTTCCATCAAATGGGTTATGAAATCATCATTCATGTGTATGGTGGACTACCGCCTCGCAAACCGATGTCATTCGTTTTTACATTACTTCCTTTCATGGTTGAGTATTATTATGGATATAAAGTATATATATAATATTTATAACATAATTATACCTCTAGGTTCATTATATAATATATAAATTTTTAATTTTCATTCTTTATGAGATACAATAACATCACTTGTGTGTACGGAAAACTACCGCCTCGCAAAGCGATGTGATTCGTCTTTCACTAACGCTTTACATGGAAGGTGATAAGGATAAAGTTAATGATTATATGTGAAATAAATTAAATAATTATTATATTAATTAAATATTTGTAATTATGAAAACATAATATATATCATTTTATTTCTTACCTTTTCACTTGATGAAAGATGATAATGTTGATCGTGTACGTGTGGACTATCGCCTTCATGGAACAATGTAACTCTCTTTTCATCACCACAACACATGAATGGTATACATAAGTATATTTAAATAAATAATATTTTATATATTATATTATTATCATTATTTAAAGATAAAATATTACTTACCTCTTAATCATAACAATCATTGAAAAATAGAAACATTACTCATGTGTATATAGGCCTACCGTCTCCATGATTGTAAAATAGTCCATTTTTCATAACCATCATTCATGATTGGTTTTAAAAGTATAATTGATGTAAAAATATTATAATTATTTCATTATTATTATTATGGGTATTATAGAACTATATAATATGTGAAATAACTGGATCTTTCATGATGAAACATGCATGAAAAAACAAGACAATTAACACCCGAAATAATGAAAACAATGAAATATTATTAACAAGTGGGTGATAATATGTTATAAAAGGATAATATATGATATTATAAATATTAAAATTTTTATTTTATAATTTAATAAAATGTTTAAAACCACTATACATTAGTTTAAGTCACATTCATTGAAAAGTAATCTTGAGGTAAGGGATTTCGTCTCAATTTTCCTACATTAAGGCATACTGTAATGTTATGAACCTAATTTATTATATACGGTGTATATAATTAATATTTAACATATTATATCATGAATAATTCATTATTCATAGTATTTTATGTTTCAAATTTTAATTATTTCATCTATGTGGATTTTACTTAAAAGTTACCAAGTGGTAAATAATTTCATAACTCAATTTTTTCATTGGGTTATATTACTTCTTATTTGTCATTGATATTAAAATATTATGTGTATAATGCCTTTTTATTTTATTATGTTTTATTTAAACTTATTTTATGTGGATTTAAAATTGATACAAATAATGTATTCCTTGATTAAATCACACTTCAATGTTATTATCATTGTAAGGGTTTATTTCACAATCTTATTCTAATTGAGATTGTTTATTTTTTAATTTCAGTTGATGAAAATTATTTGATAATTTTTTAATAAACCATTACATTTTATTCAAATATATATATTAATGAATTTTTTCAAGTATTAATATCATTTTTCCACTCTTTGGTACTTAAAATAATTTAGAAGATATTTTTAAGAAAATCCAACTTCATTTCTCTCTTCGATCAAAATTACATTTTCTTCAAAAATAAATGTTTTAAAAATGATTTTAACCTCCTAAAAATTATTTATTAAAGAAATTTTTACCCATTTTTACTTTATAGAAAAAAAAAATAAAGGAATATTATTTTCATTTTCCAAACAAGGCACTTTTCTAACCTTTTTATAGTATAAAATGAATGTTCTTTTTATCTTGTATGACATGTGTAGAATTACCTGCCATTATGAATATCATTTATTTGAATCTTACATTGAAATTTTATAAGGATATTATTAAAGAAAAAATTTTCCCTAATAATATAAAAAATCCTTGGTTTTTTAAAAGTGATTTTCAAAGAAAACTATTTTCAAAATGTTTTATGTATTAAAAAGGTTATTTTCAAAATGAAAAGGATATTTTGCTCAAGAATGTTTTTAAAGATCATTTTATGGTATTTCTATTCATAAATGAAATTAAACCTTTATTTTACTCATAATATACTAGGGATATGTTTTATTGATATCATCCTTATTCATTGTTTGGATGGTTTATGATCAGTTTGACTATGGATATGCTATTTTGATTCCATTCTCTATATTACTCTGGATGGTTTATGGTTATGTTTATTGATTGGGGAAATTATTCACATTTTGTATGCTATTTTTTCAATAAAAATATTTTTTTTTATGCTTCTCCACTTTTATATGAGTAATGAAATAAACTTAGTATGTGATGGGTGGGGCCTGTTATAGCCCCTTTATGCATTGGTAAGTATCATGAGAAAAATAAGTTGTCCAAATCATACATGATTCTACCCATATATTTAAACTTTATTGAGGATAGATCATGATAGTAACTGTCTTGAGGATAAATCTTGATAGTTCATATGTCCAAAATTATTCATTACAACATTATTAATTCAGTTATTGATATTCTATATGATTATTCAATTAGTTAGAATATCTTGGTTATGCTTTAAAGTTCATGTGATTATTTATATGGAATTACTTAATCATCATTTGTTCCTACTATACTATACTCAAGTTATTGATTAAATGGCATGTGTTTCAGTTATTTACCTTTTCATATTGATTATTCATTTTTTATTCATAGCTTTCATTGTACGCTTACCCTTATTGAGAATTTGAGCCCAACCCTTTATTATGTTTTGTTTTTTACTAGGATATGAGGAATTATTTTGTGATTGACATGCAAAGATATAATAAGGAGAATAATGGAATTCATAAATAAAATTATTTTTTGTATTTTATGTTTTAAAATGTAATGTGAATTTCAAGTATATATCAAGTTCACCATGACCACTAAACTATTCAGTATTTTGGGATGTGATTTCTTGAATATTATTCCAATGTAATAAATCATACACCATTTCTAGGCTATAGGAGTCTGAGTCACTATAGTTGGTATCATAGGAATTTTAGTAGATTCATTGGGAACTAGATTTTGGACAACATGGATTAGGGAACATAACCCTATAATAGAATTTGAGGATAAGTATATAATAAAATCCTAATTATGGTAAGGAAGAAATTATATGGGTTTTACTAGAAATAAAACCTTTTATGGATACTATAAGTGGATTTGATTTTTGCGTAGAGGTGCCTAGGAGTAATAACTCTGAAAATGGTGCATTGGGATAGACTCAATCATCATCCGGTGTGTAAAGACCCGCAGATTTCAAGGAAATTTTTTTTTCTTAATTTTCTTTGGAATTTTACAAGAGCGCAGCTTCAGACGGCACCTGATTCCGAGGCCCGGTGTGCCCGGAATCAATTTCCGAAGTTTGGCTCGGGTATGTTCAGTGAACGGACGAGCGGGTTTTTCTATCTTTTGAACCGGTGCCCGGAATCAAATTCTGAGGGCACCGATGAAATCGCAGCGTCGGTATTTGCTTAGAAACGCCTCTTCCGGAGTTGCGTTTGCTCAGACGTGGTTTTTAAATTTTGCGGCTTTAAGTCAGAAATAAAATCAAGTTTGTGCGACAACTTTATTTTATTTCACTTAAGCTGCTTGGAAGCCACTTGAAGCCACTTAAGGGCGGCTTGAACTGAGTTGAACTGGATAGGATGCTATCCAGAAATATCCTACCCCCTTGGTAGGATATTTGTGAGGTGGGGCCCGCACGAGCCCCGCCGTTTCTTTCGCTAAGTAACGCACCCGCGAAAACCCGTCAAAGTAACTGAAAAGTCAACCGACGCGTTTTCTTTAATTCTTAACAGACCATTTAATTGGGCGGTTTATTTCGTGAATTAAATGGGCTGTTTCCTTCGTGAATTAAATGGGCTGTTTCGCTCGTTGAATTAATTCAACGAACTGTTGGGTCGTTACTTACGCTTTTGCGTTTGTTGGCATGTTTATAAAATAAGACCAACCTAAAAATCCTTTGAAAGGATTTGAGAGAATCTTTGGTTCTTCATCTCCCCGCGAAGAACGCGAAGAACGCGAAGAACGCGAAGAACGCCGGCGACCGGAATTCGACGACGCACACCGAGATCTGCGACGTCGACGAGCTTTACCCGCGACGTTCTTCGGCGACGCCTCTTCTTCCGCAGCCGATCCTCGTTCGGCAACTAAGGTGAGAATCGGATCGTTTAAGTTCTCCCTTTTTAAATTTTCGACATCAACGGATTTAAATTAATTAAATCCGTTTGATCTTGATCCGGAGATTGGCGACGCGACGCCGGATACCGCGACGACGCGACGATCCCCCTTCTTCCACGACGAGCAATCCCGCGACGATCCCTCGTTCGGCAACGACAGCTGCGAGGTAAGGGTTGATTTGAAATATTTTTCCTTTCCCGTGATTTTATTTCTTTTAAAATAAAGAACCGATCACGGAACAATTTTAAATTTATTTAAAATTGTTGATTGGTCGTTTCTTGTTTCTCCCGTTGTTTATGACTAACGCGGAGGGTGCGGGTCTAACGAACAAGACCCGGCAACCCTCCGCCGATCTTCCTTTATGTGCGGATTTGGCGGGCGACGGAAAAAGCACGACGCAAGGGACATTTGTTGATTCCGCAGTGAAGGACGCGTCCCGGGAGGAACAATGGCGCAGACGGGAGGCAAAACGGGCCACCGGAGCAACTTCGGCGGCCCGCGGAAGGTGGCGGCGGCGCGGGTCGCCGGCGCGGCGGCGCCGGCGACCGGAGGCGGCGGCGCCCGGCGCGCCGCCGGAGGAGTCCGCCGCGGCCGAGCCGCGGCGGCGGCGAACCGCCGGACCGCGTCCGCGGTCCGGCCATCCAGCACGCGGCCCGCGCGGGCCGCGTTTTTCCAAAGCCGCGGGTTTGACCCGCGGCGGTTCACTCGGCCGCTCGGCCGAGGCCGAGCCGGCCGGTCCGGTCGGCCGGGCCGCGCCCAGGCCGGACCGGACCCGGTCTAGCCAGGTCGGGCCGGGTCGCCCCGGGCCCAGGACCCCCGTTTCGGGCCCTCTTCGGTCTTTCGCCCATATCTTGGGCCTGGGACCTCCGATTGACGAACCGTCAGCGGCTACGCGATCCTTGGATCGAGACGGTCGTTTCGGTATATTATACTCAAGGTTTCGGAAGACTTTGGGTTTGGCCGGGTTGGTTCGTACACGAAACCAACCGGGCCCTCGGAGCGGAAACGCTCATAACTTGAGCTGCGGACGTCCGATCGACGTACCGTCAGCTGTGGTAGTTTCCTCTAAGTGAGACGGAACTTTTGGCATACTCCGCCCGAGGATCGGATACAGGCGGAGTACGGTCGGGTTGGTTTTTCTCTAAAAACCAACTGGGCCCCTGGGACGAAAATGCCAATAACTCTCAGACCGGGCGTCCGAATGACGCGCCGTCTGTTGCGTTGAGATCCTGTTGTCGATACGGAACTTTTGGATACATCAACTTCGGACTACGTGTCAGTTGATGTATCAGCCTCTCGGCTCGTGGAGCGGACCCTCCTAAACGAGCTCGCTAAGTGCGGGAACCCTAGCGCTGGCTGTGACTTCGACGACAGAGCAGAGATCCTCCGTGGACTGCGACGACGGCAGAGCAGAGATCCTCCGTGGACTGCGACGACGGCAGAGCAGAGATCCTTCGTGGACTGCGGCGACGACTGTGCAGAGATCCTCAGTGGACTGCGTCGACTACTGCACTCAGCGATCCTACGTGGATCAGTGCTACAGGTTCTGTGTGAGCCCGATCCTATGTGGGTCCTTACTACCGGTTCTGTGTGAGCCACTGCCTACAGGTTCTGTGTGAGCCCGATCCTACGTGGGTCTTTTGCGGGGGTTAGTACCTATCGATCCTTCGTGGGTCCGACGACTTAGATGGATCAGTGATCATCTTTGACGTCATCTGAAAAAGTATACCTGGTTGAGCTGAATCTTATGTTACTCTCCTTTGTGGATTGTGTTGAACTATCCTATGTGGATTTACTGGTTACTCTCCTTTGTGGATTTGAGTCTTGCTTTCCTATGTGGATTGAGTTGTTCTTGAGCTCGTAAGCAGAGCTAGAAGTGGGGACTTAGGTATATGTATGGGCATATACCTAAGTCGAGTCAGATGTTACTTCGTGATTGCATCTTTCTTTTGTGCTATATCCTTTGTGGATTTCGGGAGACCTTCGGGGGTCTCGGGGTCCTTACTGAGTAGCTTATACTCACCCCTGCACGGGCTATGCCCGCACCTTGTTGTGTTGGATGCAGACGACGGACAGCGCTGATCTCGGTTGGGGTGTGGAGCAGGACGGTACCTGGAGGTGGACCACTGGGCGGGACGTGCTCGGAGCGGACGTGGGACCCGAGGAGCCTGGAGGCTATCTGTACCCACCCTTCAGGTGGGATTGCCAGTGGACGACACGAGGCCGCCGTCTTTTCTTCAGTTGCTGTACTTTACTTTTCAGTTGTACTTTACAGTTGGGCTTGTATTTCCGGCCCCCTTTACTTTTCTGCACTTTACTTTCCGCTTGCTGACTCTGTGTGGTTGTTACTTAAAGGCAATGCCTTCCCTGTCTTCTGGGATTTTACGCCTTGGTGCTAGTCGCCAGCCCCTGGCCTATGGAAGGCGGGCTTGGGGTAGTCACGGCACGGGCCCCGAGGACGGGTCGTGACAAATTGGTATCAGAGGTGGTCGGTTCTACCGCAGACTCTGATCGTCCTTTCTTTCTAAATGAAGCAATAGTGTTTAGTGTATTGAGTGTGGTTATCAGTTCAGGGAGCCCAGTGTTGGTGCGGCGGCCGACGTATCCGTACACCAGGACCCTGACTCCTGATTTCCGACTTAATGCATGAAAACATTGATTGCGTGTGTGTTTCAAGTCTTCTTTGTGGTTGCTTGTGTCAGCTCACCGGGTATACTGATCTGCTTCATGAAAGTCTCAAGTTTTCCTTGTGATTACTTGTGCCAGCTCACCAGGTATACTGTTCTGACTGTGGTGCTCTTGTTCTCCTTTTCAGGATGGCCCCGCGACGACAGCCAGCTAGGGTTCCGAGTGTAGGGCGCGACGGCAGCCCACCGAGCGACGAGGCCTCGGTGCAGGGCCCTTTGCCAGCAGTGGCACCGGCGGTAGCTTTACCCGCCGAGCCACCGATGCTGCCAGTACCAGACGCTGACGATGCACGTCGCCTCAGGGCACTGCATGAGTTTTAGAGCCAGCGACCGCCCAGGTTTCGCGGTGAGGCGGACCCGCAGGCCGCCGAGGACTGGCTAGAGGCGGTGGTACGGACCTTTAGGCTAGTGAGGACACCAGCGGATCTCATGGTGATTCTCGCAGCGAGCCTCCTGCAGGCGGCGGCAGGACGATGGTGGATCCTGATGCTCCAGGTTCACGATGAGGCATCCTTGCTCTGGGCGGACTTCGAGAGCCTCTTCCGCTCTGAGTTCGTCCCGGCCACCCTCCGAGCGGTGCGCATCCAAGAGCTTCTCCAGCTGCGCCAGGGCAGCATGACGGTCGCTCAGTACGCGGCGAGGTTCACTGACCTATCTCGCTACTCGACCGACATGGTACGGGACCCCTTCTTCCGGGCCCGGACCTTCGAGCAGGGCTTGCGACAGGAGATTCGGGCGTCGCTGATCTCCCTCAGCATTCCGACCCAGGCGGGAGTGCTGGAGCGAGCCCTCCTGATCGAGAGCTTCCTGGCAGAGCCTTCTTCAGCGGCGAGACCTAGTGCAGGGCGGCAGGTAGCTGAGTCTTCGGCAGCAGGTAGCCGACGGATGACTCTCGGGTCCAGGCAGACCAGACCCCCACGCAGACGGCCTCAGGACACCGGCTCAGCGGTGCGGGGCACACAGCGGAGTGCCAGCCTTCCGAGAGGCAGGCTGTGCTACTCTTGCGGCGGGCAGGGTCACATGGCTCGTGACTGCCCGACTCGCCGATCAGAGGAGCAGCAGACGGTGGAGGGGCCACCCAGGCAGAGGCAGAGGGTCGACCGTGGCGGTCCGCAGGGAGGAGGCGGACGAGGCAGAGGAGCTGGCCGAGCAGCGGGTGGTGGGCGACGCTTCCAGGCTCTACCCCCACCACCACCAGGAGGGCCACCTCGACCACAGGGACCTGGCGGGAAGGGACAGGCCCGGCTCCAGGCAGTGGAGGCCTACGACCCCGACATGCCAGAGATGATTCGAGGTACGATCTGTGTCTATTCCACCCTTGCTGCAGTTCTTATAGACACAGGAGCGAGTCACTCTTTCATAGCCTCTGCCCTTGTTCGGAGCTCGGAGATTCCGACTGAGCCGTTGGCTCGATCCTTACGGCTAGAGACTCCTACGGGAGAAGACTCGACGATTACGCACTGGTGCCGGCAGTGTGAGCTTACTCTAGGAGGCGAGAGCTTCGGCTGGGATCTCCTTGTAGCGGCGTCGAGGCCTTACGACGTCATCTTGGGCATGGATTGGCTATCCACGGTTCATGCCCAGATCGACTGTTTTAGGCACAAGGTGCGATGTGTTCGCACCAACGGGAGCAGGTTTACCTTCACCGGCGAGAAGGGAACCTTTGCATCACAGGATGGACTTCCGCGGAGGAGAGTGCAGCCTATCTCTCATCAGTTGGCTAGCCTCATCCTAGGAGCAGTGGACGTGCGGAGTCCGGCTTTTCCTGCAGTGGTGGACCAGTACGTGGACGTCTTTCCCGACGACGTCCCAGGGCTACCTCCTCGTAGAGAGGTAGACTTTTACATCGACTTGTACCCCGGGACAGCCCCGATATCTACTCCAGCATATCGGATGGCCCCCGCCGAGCTTCGGGAGCTGCGGGTACATTTGGAGGACTTGCAGAGCAAGGGGTTTATCCGACCCAGTGTTTCACCCTGGGCTTCCCCGATATTGTTCGCCAAGAAGGCGGACGGGAGCTTGCGACTGTGTGTCGACTATCGTCGCCTGAACCAGGTGACAGTGAGGAACAAGTATCCGCTGCCACGGATTGATGACCTCTTCGATCAGCTCAAGGGAGCGCGGTGGTTCTCGAAGATAGACCTCCGGTCAGGCTATCATCAGCTCAGAGTTCGAGACGAGGACGTGCAGAAGACGGCCTTCAGGTGTCGGTATGGCCATTATGAGTTCTTGGTTATGCCGTTCGGCGTAACCAATGCTCCAGCAGTGTTCATGAGCCTCATGAACAGGATCTTCCAGCCATACCTCGACCGATATGTCGTTGTCTTCATTGACGACATTTTGATATACTCGACGACTGAGGAGGAACATGCCTACCACCTGCGAGTTGTGCTAGACACACTCCGAGACCACCAGCTTTATGGCAAGCTCTCAAAATGCCAGTTCTGGTTACGTGAGGTCCATTTCTTGGGGCACGTCATTTCTGAGGCGGGAGTTGCAGTGGATCCCGCGAAGATCGAGGCAGTGCTAGCTTGGGAGCCACCCAGGAGCGTGACAGAGGTGCGGAGCTTCTTGGGCCTAGCGGGATACTATCGGAGATTCGTGCCAGACTTCTCCAGAGTTGCGGCACCACTCTCAGCGTTGACGAAGAAGGGGAAACCCTTCGTGTGGTTAGATAGATGTCATCAGAGCTTCCAGGAGCTGAGACAGAGATTGACCAGCGCACCTATCTTGAGGTTGCCTGAGGAGGGAGTTGGGTACGTAGTTTACTGCGACGCATCAGGGACTGGACTCGGATGCGTCCTGATGCAGGAGCGGGCCGTGATCGCCTACGGATCATGTCAGTTGAGGCCGCATGAGCAGAACTACTCCACTCATGACCTGGAGTTAGCAGCAGTGGTCTTCGCTCTGAAGACTTGGCGGCACTATCTGATGGGCGAGCGCTTCACAGTCTTTTCTGACCACCAGAGTCTCAGGTATATCTTCTCTCAGAAGGACCTGAACCTGAGACAGCGGAGATGGCTTGAGTTCCTCCAGGACTATGACTTTGAGATAGTCTATACTACTGGGAAGGGAAACGTGGTAGCCGATGCCCTCAGCAGGAGGACGGGCATTCAGCTACTTGAGGAGGCGACGGAGCAGCTAGCCTCCTTGCAGATATCCTTCGTGGATAGAGACGGAGCATCCTTTCTTCAGTCTCTCACAGTCTCTCCTCCACTTCTACAGTGGATCAGAGAGGCTCAGCGTGGGGACGCTGACTGTGAGACCCGACGTGCACTGATATCCTCAGGTCAGGCGCCTGATGGTTTCTCCCTTGGAGCAGAGCACGACATCCTTTTCAGAGGACGTACCTTCGTACCAGTCTCTTTACGAGAGGAGGTGCTGAGAGAGTTTCACACTTCTCCCTTGGCGGTACATCCCGGAGTGGCGAAGATGTACCAGGATCTCAGACGACAGCACTGGTGGCCGGGCATGAAGAAAGCTGTGGCAGAGTTCGTTTCGCGATGCCTCACCTGCCAGCAGGTGAAGGCAGAGCATCAGGTACCAGCAGGCTTGGTACAGCCCTTGGAGGTCCCGGAGTGGAAGTGGGATGCCATATCTATGGACTTCGTGACTGGACTTCCACGCACTTCCAGAGGTCACGACTCCATTTGGGTGATTGTCGACCGACTCACCAAGTCGGCACACTTCTTACCCATCAGAGAGCTGGGCTCAGTGGAGAGCTTAGGACGTCTTTACGTCCAGGAGATCGTACGGCTTCACGGTGTGCCATCGTCTATCGTCTCCGATCGAGATGCTCGTTTCACTTCCCGGCTTTGGAAGGGGTTGCAAGAGGCGTTCGGGACGCGGCTCCATCTGAGCACAGCCTTCCACCCTCAGACGGATGGTCAGACGGAGAGGACCATACAGACACTCGAGGACATGCTCCGTGCATGTGTTCTCGACTTTGGTCGCAGCTGGGAGGACCACCTACCCTTGGTGGAGTTCGCGTACAACAACAGCTACCACTCCACCATCGGGATGTCACCATACGAGGCGTTGTACGGCAGACCCTGCAGATCACCGTTGTGCTGGACAGACCCTGGGGAGTCAGCACTCGTGGACCAGAGATGGTCCGAGCCACGACAGAGAAGGTCCAGATCATCCAGGAGAGGATGAGGACAGCTCAGAGCCGGCAGAAGTCATATGCTGACAGGAGGCGGAGGCCACTAGAGTTCGAGGACGGCGACCACGTCTTTTTGTGTGTCTCACCTCGACGTGGTTTACGGAGATTTGGCCGAGGCGGCAAGTTGTCTCCACGCTTCATCGGGCCTTTCCAGGTCCTCAGCAGGATAGGAGAGGTGGCTTATCGCCTGGCTCTACCACCTCAGTTGCACCGGGTGCACGACGTCTTTCACGTGTATCAGCTGAGGAGATACGTGCACGACCCGACGCACATCATCGACTTTGGGGAGCTGGACGTGGACGATGGGGCGACTTTTGCGGAGGTCCCAGTGGAGATCGAGGATCGACAGGAGCGGGTCCTATGTGGGCGGTCGATTCCTCTTGTGCGCGTCAGATGGCAGCACGGGAACCTCCAGGAGAGCACTTGGGAGCGGGAGGCTCAGATGCGTGCTCAGTACCCCCATTTGTTCCCCTAGTTTTTGATGTATCTTTACGGAGACGTAAAGCCCTGAGGTGGGAGTAATGTAAAGACCCGCAAATTTCAAGGAAATTTTTTTTCTTAATTTTCTTTGGAATTTTACAAGAGCGCGGCTTCAGACGGCACCTGATTCCGAGGCCCGGTGTGCCCGGAATCAATTTCCGAAGTTTGGCTCGGGTACGTTCAGTGAACGGACGAGCGGGTTTTTCTATCTTTTGAACCGGTGCCCGGAATCAAATTCTGAGGGCACCGATGAAATCGCAGCGCCGGTATTTGCTTAGAAACGCCTCTTCCGGAGTTGCGTTTGCTCAGACGTGGTTTTTAAATTTTGCGGCTTTAAGTCAGAAATAAAATCAAGTTTGTGCGACAACTTTATTTTATTTCACTTAAGCTGCTTGGAAGCCACTTGAAGCCACTTAAGGGCGGCTTGAACTGAGTTGAACTGGATAGGATGCTATCCAGAAATATCCTACCCCCTTGGTAGGATATTTGTGAGGTGGGGCCCGCACGAGCCCCGCCGTTTCTTTCGCTAAGTAACGCACCCGCGAAAACCCGTCAAAGTAACTGAAAAGTCAACCGACGCGTTTTCTTTAATTCTTAACAGACCATTTAATTGGGCGGTTTATTTCGTGAATTAAATGGGCTGTTTCCTTCTTGAATTAAATGGGCTGTTTCGCTCGTTGAATTAATTCAACGAACTGTTGGGTCGTTACTTACGCTTTTGCGTTTGTTGGCATGTTTATAAAATAAGACCAACCTAAAAATCCTTTGAAAGGATTTGAGAGAATCTTTGGTTCTTCATCTCCCCGCGAAGAACGCGAAGAACGCGAAGAACGCGAAGAACGCGAAGAACGCGAAGAACGCCGACGACCGGAATTCGACGACGCACACCGAGATCTGCGACGTCGACGAGCTTTACCCGCGACGTTCTTCGGCGACGCCTCTTCTTCCGCAGCCGATCCTCGTTCGGCAACTAAGGTGAGAATCGGATCGTTTAAGTTCTCCCTTTTTAAATTTTCGACATCAACGGATTTAAATTAATTAAATCCGTTTGATCTTGATCCGGAGATTGGCGACGCGACGCCGGATACCGCGACGACGCGACGATCCCCCTTCTTCCGCGACGAGCAATCCCGCGACGATCCCTCGTTCGGCAACGACAGCTGCGAGGTAAGGGTTGATTTGAAATATTTTTCCTTTCCCGTGATTTTATTTCTTTTAAAATAAAGAACCGATCACGGAACAATTTTAAATTTATTTAAAATTGTTGATTGGTCGTTTCTTGTTTCTCCCGTTGTTTATGACTAACGCGGAGGGTGCGGGTCTAACGAACAAGACCCGGCAACCCTCCGCCGATCTTCCTTTATGTGCGGATTTGGCGGGCGACGGCAAAAGCACGACGCAAGGGCCATTTGTTGATTCCGCAGTGAAGGACGCATCCCGGGAGGAACAATGGTGCAGACGGGAGGCAAAACGGGCCACCGGAGCAACTCCGGCGGCCCGCGGAAGGTGGCGGCGGCGCGGGTCGTCGGCGCGGCGGCGCCGGCGACCGGGGGCGGCGGCGCCCGGCGCGCCGCCGGAGGAGTCCGCCGCGGCCGAGCCGCGGCGGCGGCGAACCGCTGGACCGCGTCCGCGGTTCGGCCATCCAGCACGCGGCCCGCGCGGGCCGCGTTTCTCCAAAGCCGCGGGTTTGACCCGCGGCGGCTCACTCGGCCGCTCGGCCGAGGCCGAGCCGCCCGGTCCGGTCGGCCGGGCTGCGCCCAGGCCGGACCGGACCCGGCCTAGCCAGGTCGGGCCGGGTCGGGCCGACCCGGTTCGGCCGACCCAGGGGGGGGGGGTTCGGGCCGGGTCGCCCCGGGCCCAGGACCCCCGTTTCGGGCCCTCTTCGGTCTTTCGCCCATATCTTGGGCCTGGGACCTCCGATTGACGAACCGTCAGCGGCTACGCGATCCTTGGATCGAGACGGTCGTTTTGGTATATTATACTCAAGGTTTCGGAAGACTTTGGGTTCGGCCGGGTTGGTTCGTACACGAAACCAACCGGGCCCTCGGAGCGGAAACGCTCATAACTTGAGCTGCGGACGTCCGATCGACGTACCGTCAGCTGTGGTAGTTTCCTCTAAGTGAGACGGAACTTTTGGCATACTCCGCCCGAGGATCGGATACAGGCGGAGTACGGTCGGGTTGGTTTTTCTCTAAAAACCAACCGGGCCCCTGGGACGAAAATGCCAATAACTCTCAGACCGGGCGTCCGAATGACGCGCCGTCTGTTGCGTTGAGATCCTGTTGTCGATACGGAACTTTTGGATACATCAACTTCGGACTACGTGTCAGTTGATGTATCAGCCTCTCGGCTCGTGGAGCGGACCCTCCTAAACGAGCTTGCTAAGTGCGGGAACCCTAGCGCTGGCTGTGACTTCGACGACAGAGCAGAGATCCTCCGTGGACTGCGACGACGGCAGAGCAGAGATCCTCCGTGGACTGCGACGACGGCAGAGCAGAGATCCTTCGTGGACTGCGGTGACGACTGTGCAGAGATCCTCAGTGGACTGCGTCGACTACTGCACTCAGCGATCCTACGTGGATCAGTGCTACAGGTTCTGTGTGAGCCAGATCCTATGTGGGTCCTTACTACCGGTTCTGTGTGAGCCACTGCCTACAGGTTCTGTGTGAGCCCGATCCTACGTGGGTCTTTTGCGGGGGTTAGTACCTATCGATCCTTCGTGGGTCCGACGACTTAGATGGATCAGTGATCATCTTTGACGTCATCTGAAAAAGTATACCTGGTTGAGCTGAATCTTATGTTACTCTCCTTTGTGGATTGTGTTGAACTATCCTATGTGGATTTACTGGTTACTCTCCTTTGTGGATTTGAGTCTTGCTTTCCTATGTGGATTGAGTTGTTCTTGAGCTCGTAAGCAGAGCTAGAAGTGGGGACTTAGGTATATGTATGGGCATATACCTAAGTCGAGTCAGATGTTACTTCGTGATTGCATCTTTCTTTTGTGCTATATCCTTTGTGGATTTCGGGAGACCTTCAGGGGTCTCGGGGTCCTTACTGAGTAGCTTATACTCACCCCTGCACGGGCTATGCCCGCACCTTGTTGTGTTGGATGCAGACGACGGACAGCGTTGATCTCGGTTGGGGCGTGGAGCAGGACGGTACCTGGAGGTGGACCACTGGGCGGGACGTGCTCGGAGCGGACGTGGGACCCGAGGAGCCTGGAGGCTATCTGTACCCACCCTTCAGGTGGGATTGCCAGTGGACGACACGAGGCCGCCGTCTTTTCTTCAGTTGCTGTACTTTACTTTTCAGTTGTACTTTACAGTTGGGCTTGTATTTCCGGCCCCCTTTACTTTTCTGCACTTTACTTTCCGCTTGCTGACTCTGTGTGGTTGTTACTTAAAGGCAATGCCTTCCCTGTCTTCTGGGATTTTACGCCTTGGTGCTAGTCGCCAGCCCCTGGCCTATGGAAGGCGGGCTTGGGGTAGTCACGGCACGGGCCCCGAGGACGGGTCGTGACACGGTGCATGACAATGAGCCATATTATGCACCTATTTTGACACACCTAGAGTATTTTCTTAGGATAATTCACATCTTATTTATAAACAATTATGAAGGATTTGAAAATAAATATATCCCTAAAGAAACCAAGTTTATGATTTTGAGATTAAGAATACATAAATTTTAATCTATGCAAAGTGTTACACCATATTTGAAATTACACATTATGATTTAAAATTCATAATTTTATGAGTTAATCTAGTATATTCCATTGTTTAGAAATGGAACCTAGATGGAAGAATGGTATCAATACTCATGTCCAATATAGATATTTCCCTGCTGAGGATCCAATACATATATTATTGGAAGTGAGAAAGTTATGGATAATTATGGTAGCTTAATTAGGTTATGAAAAATAACCTTGTTTTAATGGATAAACTTATTTCATAGTGAAATTATTCTATTTTGGATTGCTTTATGTGATAGAGGCCCTCATCATTTAGTGGGACTACTGATTCAATGGTATTTTAGTAATGTATTACATCTCTGGAGAAGATATTTATGTCATTGGGATGTGGTGAAAAGGAAAATTTTACACTTTCATTGTATTTTCTTAAAGTAATTTCTGGTCAATGGTGGTCATTAATCCAAAATACTAGGGAGTAATAGGAAATATAACTCATGGAATAGAAATATTTTAAGGAGACGTTATTTGAAAAATATTTCCCCTATGAGAAATAAACTTATATAAAGAAAAAGTTACTTAGATTAAAACAAAATGAAGAAAAAAGTGTTATGGAGTATAAATCTACCTTTATAAGATTAGCTAGGTATACTATACATTATATATACAACACAAAGTGAAAGATTGACCATTTTTTTAAGTTCTTAAGACAAGTCTTTGAAGGATTCTCGTCTCTTAAACTTTATCTTCATATGATGAAATAGTTTTATGTGCTCTCAATATAGAGAAATAATTCTTCAAGTCTTGTGGCTTCAAAGATAATCCAAAGAACAAGAGGACGGTAGAGAAAAATATGGATAAAGGGAATAAGGGAAAGAAGGTTTTACCCACATTATAATTGTATAAAGGAACATCCTAGTACTTTCTTGAAGGGAATGAGAGTTTTCTACAAGTGTGGAGAGAAATTTCACCATGTTCTTAATTGTAAGGGAAAGAAAAAAAATCCAGTGTCTAATGATTCAATTGTAATGATATAGGGCACTACATAAATGAATTCCCTAAGTGTTAAAAGAATATACCTCAAAAGAAGCTAATGGATCATGGTCAATCTTATGCTACTACTACAGATTCAGGGGAATGATTAATGTTTTTATGTTTGGATTCAATAATTATTTCATTTGATTATTTTATCAATGATATCCTAATTATGAGAATTATGAAATGTATAAATATTTTACTATAGTAATATTTCATTAAGGATTTGAAAGCGTGTGTTGAATGATATCAATGACCAAGAAAAATAATTTAGTTTCATGATGAACGTATTTGAAAACACATGACTAAGAGAAATATAACTCTTAATATGTTCCTGATGTTGAGGTAATGATTTTGGGATAAAAATATGATTGATATGGATAAAGTAAATTAGATATTACTAAATACATTGGAACTGATTAATGATTTGTTCAAAATTTGGTTTATTCTATCATTGATGGAGTTTATAACATTTTTTATTTAAGTAATATATCCAATAATCTATATTTTATTAAAGGAATAAGTAATCATGTATACTTTCAATAATGTTTTATAGTAATTCAGGTTATTACCATGTTTTAATAGAATATAGGATGAAGGTATTCATATGGTTGGTATGTGAAAATTAAGCGATACTTTATGTTTTTTGGATGATTAATGATAATTTCACTTTGTAAATTTAATGACCTTATTTCTAAAGTTCTAGGTCTTAATCATTTAGAAGGTTCATAAGGTTATCCATTAATGAAATGGTTTAAGATGAACATTGGAAGAGGCTTTACCTATCAATGCATTATATTGGATTACTTTTTCTAACCATATTGGTTTTGTAAAATATTTAGAGAAATATGTAAAGACTTGTCACTAATTTATGGATATCTTGATTTTTTTAAAGTGAATTTCAGCAATTCAGATAAAAAATCAATTTTGGATATTCATTTATTAGAGTAAGTGATGGGTTGGAAATTGATCAAGGCACAAAAAAAGGATGAAATTTTGTTTATGAAATTAAATGAAATAAATTAAATATATCTTCTCATGAAATTTCATCAACTTTATGAAATGTATCTTGAAATAAAATTTTATCCTATTACCATCATTTTTGATGATATCAACGACCCTTTTCACATCTATTTGGTTTATGGTTTTATGGTCATTAACCTTCTCTGGATCACCCACTCTCTTGTGATCAATGACCTCTATCACTCTATATTAATCCTTGGGCATTAGTAATTTCTTCCATATCAATGTTTTCACTTCCCACATATGTTATCCTACTTGGAAACCTAGTTGTGTGATTATTCTAGAAGACCTTTATACTTACCTTTATCTTTTATTAAGAGGATATTTTATTAACTCTTTTATGATGTGGGTTTTCAATAAAATAATTTTCAAATATAAAACCCTTGATTACCAAGATCAATTTTAAAATGAGAGGATGCAATTTATTTAATATGGGGAGAATGTAACACCCTGAAATTATAAAAAAAATAACATTTTATTCAATAGCTTATGTGACACACAACACTGAGATTAGAAGAGGATATAAAACCCCAAGACTTTACAATATATTTTTTTAAGAATAAAATTAATTTCTTTTATATCTTATGATACATGAAACAACAAGTTTCTTAAATAGTTTGTGTTACATGAAAGACCAAGTTTTACCAAACAACAATATACTATTAATAATATTATTTAATGTGACAGTTATTGCATAGACATTGGAATGGAAGGTATGAATAATATTAACTAAATTTTTAAAATATATTGTTTACAAATTTTTATTATTTATATATTGATTATAAATAAAATAATCATTATTTAAAAGAGAAAAATAAATTGTTTTTGAAAAAACAATATTTTTTCTAAAAGACGGTTTAGTCGCGCCTTGAAAATATAATATAAAATTAATTTTTACCACTTTTAGAAAATTTATTTGAAAAAATAAACTTCATTTTTTTAAATTGGAATACAAAAAATAACTTAGAGTAATTTTTTGGAATTTTTCTGAGAAGTTTTATTTTTTGATGAATAGTGAAAATACTGAATTTTAATTGAAAACTACCTTTTATTTTAGATGACTTATAATGTTAAATCATATTTTGAATTGGTAAAAATTAAAATTATTTCAATTTTATATAAATTAATTAAATTTATTTCATTTTAATAATTTTTTATTTAAGTTAGATATAAAAACTTTGTAACCTTTTGAATACTTTCTCTTTAAAAACCTACTTTCTCTTCACATCAACGAGATTAATTTTAAATTAAATTTTTCTTGTTTTATGAATTTAATTTGAAAAAATGGATTCCATATTTGGAATCATAATAGTTTATAATTTATAATAAGTTCAACTTAATTTTTTACCAAAATGAATAGTGAAAAAAATAAAAATTAATTACTATGATTAAGGTGGAAACTGATTTACCAGGGGATTAAACTAAGAATATAAGGGTTAAAATAACCTAAAAACTTTTCCAAAACACATTTTATGGACATATTTCTACCAAATTTATTATAGGTTTGATAATTTCTTATTTTTTAGATTTTTTACATGATAAAAACGTGGGTATGATTGAATCATTTCAAAAAATTACAAGTGTGTTGCTCGCCTCACTTATAAAAGGCCACTCACTCTCCTATATTATTCACACCTTAAAGCCTATTTGGTTCAATAAATACCTACCCAAATTTCCTCCTATTATCCTGTAATTATTAGTTTTTTCATAAATCCAACCTAGTAAGGCTTTGGTACAAACATAAGGAAGATACCCAAAGAAGAGGTAATGTTCTTCAACGAGCGTCTTTATTTTATTTCTTCCTCCACCCCCATAAATTATTATTAAACCATGATGATATAATAACCTTAGTATATTACATATACTAAGATGTTTTTAAAATAATTTATTTATCTACAACCATCTCCACTTCCATCAAATGGGTTATGAAATCATTGTTTGTGTGTACAGCGGACTACCGCCTCACGAACCAATGTCATTCGTTTTTCCATTATCGCCTCTCACAGTTGGGTGTGATAATGGATATAAATTATATATATGATATTTATAAAATAATTATACTATTTATTAATTATATCATATATACCATTTTAATTTCCATTCTGTAGGAGATACGATAATATCGCTCGTGTGCACGGCAGACTACCCCTCGTGAAGCGATGTGGTTCGTCTTTGTCTAACGCTTTACATGGAAAGTGATAAGGAAAAAGTTAATGATTATATGTAAAATAAAAAGACATAATTATAATATTAATGACATATTTATCATTCTTAAAATATAATATATATCATTTTATTTCTTACTTTTTCACTCAATGATATATGATAGTGTCGTTTGTGTATGTGTGGACTACCACCTTCATGAAACGATGTGACTCTATTTTCATCAACACACCACCACATGAATAGTATATATAAGTATATTTAAAGAAATAATATGTTATATATTATATTATTATAATTATGTAAATATAAAATATTACTTACCTCCTTTCCATAATAATCATTAAAAAATGGAAACGTTACACATGCATAAGTACGACCTACCATCTTCATGATTACAACATAGTCTATTTTTCATAACCATCATTCATGATTGGTTTTAAAAGTATAATTGATGTAAAAATATGATAATTATTTCATTATTATTATTTTGGAGATGATATAACTATATAATATGTGTAAGAACTGGATCTTTCATGATGAAACACTCATGAGAAAACAAGATAATTAACACCTGAAACAATGAAAATAATGAAAGATTATTAATGAACAGGTGATAAGATGTTATAAAAGTATAATATATTATATTATAAATATTAATATGGTTCTTTTATGATTTAATAACATGTTTAAAACCACTATATATGAGGTTAAGTCATGTTCAATAAAAAGGAAGTGTGAGGTAAGGGACTTCATCTCAATTTCTCTTTATTAAGGCATACTATAATGTTATGCACCTAATTTTTTTTATATGGTGTATATATTTACCCTTTTAAATATAATATCATGAATGATTAATTATTCATGGTATTTAAAGTTTCAAATTTTAATTATTTCATCTCAGGTGATTTGACTTAAAAGTTACCAAGTGGTAAAGAATTTTATAACTCAATTTCTTTTCATTAAGTTATATTACTTCTTCATTATCATTTATATTAAAAGATTATTCATATGATGGATTTTTATTATATTTTATTTTATTTCCACTTGTTTTATGTGGATTTATAGTTGATATACATAATCAATTCCTTGATTAATTCTCACGTCAATGTTATGATCATTAAGGGTTTATTTCAAAATCTCATTCTAATCAAGATTGTTTTTTTTTAATTTTAGTTAAATTAAATTATTTGATAATTTTTTAATAAAACCTTAAATTTTATTACCTATGGTTATTAATTAAATTTTTAAATAAATAGCACCATTTTTTCACTCTTTTCTACTTAAAATAATTGAGAAAATATTTTTAATAAATTATGAATTTATTTCTCTCTTCGATCAGAAATATATTTTATTCCAAAAATATTTTTTCAAAAATGTTTTCAAAAATGTTTTTAACCTCTTAAAAATGATTTATTAAATTAATTTTTTCCCATTTTGACTTTTTAAAAATTTCTTGGAAAGTAATATTCCTATCATTTTCTAAACAAGGCACTTTTTTAACCTTTTTACAGTGAAAAAGAAATATTCTTTTTTATTTGAATGGAATTTATGGAATTACCCACTATCATATCCATCATTTCTTTGAATATTATATTTTAATTTTATAAGGATGTTATTAAATAAAAAAATTTTCCGAATAATATGGAAAATACTTAGTTTTTTAAAATTGATTTTCAAAGAAAAGGATTTTCAAAATGTTTTATGTATTAAAAATGTGGTTTTCAAAATGAAATAGATATTTTCCTCAAGAATCTTTCTAAAGGTATTTTTATGGTATTTCTATTCATAAATGGCATCAACCCTTTATTTTACTTATAATACACTAGGGATATGTTATATTGATATCATACTTATTCATTCTTTGGATGGTTTATGATCAGTTTGACTATGGATGTTCTATTTTGATACCATTCTCCATATTAATCTAGATGGTTTATGGTTATGTTTATTGATTGAGGAAATTATTCGCATTTCATATGTTAGTTTTTAAATATGAATGTTTATGTTTTTCATGTTTCTCCCATTTTATATGAGGAATGTAATAGACTTAGTTTGTGATGGAAGGGGCCCATTACAGCCCCTCAATGCATCGATGGGTCTCATTAGACAAATTAGTTGGCTAAATCATATGGGTTTATACCCATATATTTAAACTATATTGAGGATAAATCTTGATAGTAACTATCTTGAGGATATATCTTGATATTTAAGATGTTTAAAATTATGAATTATATCATTTTGAATTCAGTTATTGGTATTCCATGTGATTATTCGATTAGTTAAAATATCCATGGTTATGTTTTCAATCTCATGTGATTATTTATATGGAATTAATTTATCATAATTTATTCCTACCATATTATTTTCAAGTTATTTATTAAATGTAATGTGTTTCAGTTATTTACCTTGTCATATTGATTATGAATTATTTATTTATAGCTTTTATTGTACGCTTACCCTTAATGAGTATCTGAGATCACCCATTTATTATGTTTTATTTTTCCCTAGGATACGAGGAAGTATTTTGTGATTGAAATTAAGGGATATTCTAAGGGGAATAATGGAATTTATAAATAAAATTATTTTTTTATTTTATGTTTTAAAATGTAATGTGAATTTCAAATATGTATCTAGTTTACCAAGACTAATAAACTATTTTCTCTTTCAGGATGTGACTCCTTATATATTATGTTAATGTAATAAATCAAACACCATATCTAAGCTACTGTATTTAGGTTCATTACATGAAAATCCATGAACAATCCTTGAACACCCCTATCATATTCAATACAATGTACTTGATGCAGTTTCTAGGACACCACATCAAATTACACATGAGTAAAACTATCAAACCTCCTTTGGTCAACTCATCTAAAAAATGCTCGACTACACCCACTAACGCATCACCAAAACCCCTGATCAAAATGACCTAAATATCAAATTCATTCCATGATAAAATAAACTTACTTAAGGAAGTCTATATCTAACTTCTAGTGAAATTACCATGAGCACCAATGCTACCCCAACCCAGTCATGCTCGGATCATATCAATTTATCCTGATACCGACACCAACATTCAGACTTCATCAATCATTCCATCTGCATCTCAAATATGTTATACAACCCATAACCAGAAAAAACTAGATTCAATTTATCCACCTACCTATTTCTCAAGTTACGTATATTATACATTGATTGGTATCACTCATCCTCAACCCTTCTAAAATGTGGGGAAAACATCCACGATCAATATGACACTCCCTACCATAGGCATGTCTAGGTCATTGGTCCATGAGATAAATTTCCCAATCACCATGGCCCACACTAAATATTTCGTTTATCATAATGGTTGTTCCACTCATACCTAAGCACCAATGTAAAACCTGAGTTCATTTCATATTCTTGAATCATAATAATATCATCCATTTCAAGTGCTTAAACCTCATTCTTAATAAGGGTCACACCCTTAAACTGCTCTATGGCTCAACCTGGTCAGTTTTGATCAGAATCAGTTGTGTGTCACCCCTCTTGATCCACGCATATTAGATTTCCAGACTACTAGTCCCATAATCAACTCACAAAACTCCACTATTCCTCATCCTACCCATGGCCATAAATGATTTAAAATGAACCAACTCATGATCCTATGAGTCATACACCACTAGAACTAGGATCAAGCACCTAACCACTAACTATGATCCTCAAACATGCCAATTTCATCAATCCGAAAGCACCCTCAATGATCCTCTTAAAAATTAGTCACTTCACTTGTTATAAGGTCTAATTACATGTCTTCCCACTAACTAGAATCATTCCTATATCATAATGATCTATCTAAACTTTCATCGCGCTGCTAAAATGCATAAAAAGTTAGTAAGTTTATGTGTCTCATTGATCTTTCCCTCTGATTCTATCCTTGATACAAAGGAACAATAAATCAAGGTGTTTTCCTTATAAAATACCAATTCATCCTACATGGACTTCCTCAAAAACCTTTTAAAGGTTTTATCATTCCATATATAACCTCTATCATGGTTCTCCCTTATAATCACTAGGTACTAATTGGCTAAATCCAAATTCATATCTCAATGTTATTAGTTCCACCCACCTAGATCATAGGCTATGTCTCATATAAGGTTTTATCTCATGGAATCCAACATGACTAACTACCCACTCATGGATCTCATACAAACACATCTATCGGTCACCACATATTATGTCATCAACCTACTATGGCATTGATTCTAATCGAGTATCCACTTATGGGACTGGTCCCTCTAGAATCACAAACTCATATATTGAAATTTATATATATAATGGCATCGCTCTAGATGATTCGTTTTAAGGGACCATAATCACACAATTCGGTTAAGTAAAATTTCATTCCAATATATATGGTAAAACATCATATAGGTTTTTAATGATACTTTAAGTAGTCAAAATCTAATACTAATAACCTAAAAGGGGTTTATCATAATGGACTCCAATGCCCACATCAACCTACTAGAGTCATTAAACCTTCTATGCACATAGCACTACATAGTCGTCGTCGTCATTGGGTGTCTTGTCGTAGATCCACATGATCTACCATCAAAAGTAAATTCATATAAATGGTAGTCCAACTGAGTAAAATTCCACCAAAAACTAATATGAGAAAAAAAAATGTATGAGTTGTTGTTGACACTTGAAATAGTTAAACCTATATCATTAGTGATAAAAAACACACTAGTAGACTTATGTGTCATATGAGTCCCTATGTGAAAAGAATGATGAATGTATGCCTCTCTTGACTCTAAAAACCAATATCCAAATCCAATAAATAGCTTCTTTACAATGGGCCAATATCTAAAAATAAAACAAGAAATCATCACTCTCAAATATCATGTGTGTCAAACAAGTTGAAAATAATATCAATCATAACATCACATACACAAAACATCAATCTAATCCCTATTAACCTAGAATTCCTATTAGAACATGTGTTAATGAAACACTAGTCTAATATCCATCACAGGATCTGACATATTTCTAAATCACCTTTCGAACATACCCCAAAAATTAAGATAATTAAAAAAACCTATGATAACACTTTGTAACATCCTTTCCGAGATCACTATGAAGAGTAATGGGATTGGTGCTTCCACATGACCACAAGTTTACCTCTCTATATGCTAGAGGCTTTTGACTAATAGTGGGGGGTCTAAGGAGCTATCATAGGGAGACTATGACCCCTATATAATAGCGCACAATTATAAAATAGGTAATCAATTATCATAAAAAATCCATATCCATCAAAGTTAATAAATAAATAAAACAAATGAATAATAATAATATGAAATTCAAAAGCATACATACCATCAAACATACTTGATCACCCACTAGGTCGATCATATAAATAATGAATGAAATAAATAAAATACAAGGTTCCACTACAACTATAATCCATATATATTTCTAATATTCAACCCAAACTGAGTTATCTATCTTGAAAATCAACATCACCATTCTTATACACAACCTATTCCAGTAATAAGTAAGGTTTGATTAGGTACACAAGCACAATGGTCTCCCAGGTAGGGTGTGAGTATATAACTAGGTAGGGCATCACCACACAATCATTTACATAGCCAGTAAATGTATTGATATGCTCATGTGACATGTTTAAATAAATAAATAACTAAAAAACAATAGATAAATCACATTTTCAACCCTTAGGTTCCACGGTGACACTCGAGGCTGAGTATGCCTACTTCAACCAATATCGTATGTCTCTAAGTACACCATGTAATCGTGTGACCCATGGTAACCCAAACACACCATTAGAATGAAAAATAATCACCATCAATCCCTAGGATCACATCCTTGATCGATCATACCTTCTTTGTCTAGTTATGGGGTGTCTCTAAGCACATCATGATGACTGTGCCAACCATAATAATAACTTTGAGAGTCTTTCACCCTAGTATATAGTGATAATAACATGAGGACTAAACTCAAACCTGGGTATAGTATAATGACCTATAAAATTCTATATCTTAGTTTCATGACCTTAGGAATGCTTTTTCCTAGTATATAATGGTTCCTAATAGTTTAGCCCATGTAGTGTAATATACTTGACCATACTCGCTAAAGACCCCAAAATCCATGGATGCTAGCATGTGTCGAGAACTATCCTCTACCTAGAACTAATATAATCCTGACTCCAAATCCATGGTATCCCCACAAAAATTTCTATAAACCTCCCTAATTGGTGATTTTTTCTTTAGTATCATAGATCTCCCTACTAGGTGAGTTTTATTTAGTATCACAGACCTCACTACTAAGGGAGTTTTATTTAGTATCACAATCTCCCTACTTGGGAGTTTCCCCTTTAAATAAAATAAACACCACCCCAAGGGTGTATTCTATATAAAATAATATAAACACCAACCCCAAGTGAGTTTACCAAATCATTTATAAAAATAAAAGGAAACAAGGTTGGTCGCACACCCATACCCTTCATCACTATCTAGATCTCATCACACTTTCTCAGGGTTAGTCTATCACTAAGGCACCAATCGGGGTCCTATAGGGTAATACATAAGCATTAGGCCAATTACTATTACACAGAGTGTCATTATCATCAACAAGGTCATAATTATAACCTGGAATCATAGAATCATAGGTCAATCCTCACTGGTAATAGTCTATAAGGATAGCCCATAGATTATCTCAATATCTTAGGGGTCCAGCTAGTTCAGTTCGCTCACCCAACCCAATTACATCCTACCAATATCCTATCCACTAGGTCTAAAAATATCTCAAGGATCCTCACAAGTTTTAATAGGGTCACTGAACTCAAGTCATCTTAAACCCCCTCTTAGAGGTGTACAAGGATTCCTAGGAAATTCCACTACCTCATAAGCATTTAAATTTAAACTAGGAACACCCCTTAATGGGTTCTATGGTTCAATGTAAACCATTTGAATCATGGGAGTGACCATCGGTGATTGATTCCAACAAGATAGTGCATAGAGGCTAATGTGGCCATGTCACTTGTCCAGTTCAATTAAGGCATAATTTTTAATTTAAACATTAAATATAAATTAAAAAATTATATTAATTAATTAAATTTGTCCAATTCATTTATTGGAATTATTTTTCATCACATGAATCATAAATAACATGAATTATTACCATATCTATTATATGGAATACCACCTACCTCATATGAAAACTTTCAATTTTAAATTGATGCTCAATAGTCCCTATCTAGGATTGTAAATCCCATACAAGTTCTGTCCAAGTCCAAATAAACATCTAGTTCCTTTTCCCAAACCATAACATCTGATTACAATCGATTCATAATTTATTAAATAGATATAATTTATTTCCAAAATTTTTCAAGTTGGCATAATCTCAAAAAAAAGCTCACTAGGCACTCTCATCACACTAGAATCAAGACTAAGAGAACATGAGAGGTCCACCACATACTCCTGAAAAAATATCAAGCTAAATACCTAATAAGAAACACTAAGTAACCATTCAAATTAATTAATTTTTTAAGAAAAACTTAGAAAATTAACCATGCCCATATACCACACTGAAATAGTGTGCAATGAAGAGTGGACGTTGCTTCTAGATGTCCTCAAGCTTGGATAAGTAAAATACCCATGGGAATCAGATGATTCCACCATGCTCTAGTGGAATTGTCTTATAAACCCTAACCAGAGAAAGGTAAAATTATAATTAAAGGATGAGATCGGCGGGGTTCACCAGTTTTGAAGACACACCTCAGATCATTGATATAAACCACCCAAAATAGCCTCTTAATGGGCTTATAGGGGGGAAATAAGGGGGAGAAACCCTTAGCCTACGCATGAAATAGAGGAGGGATTAAGGGGTTTCCCCTTTTACAAATTTGATTGGGGATATAATTTTCCACCTTAATAACCCCCATCAGATAGTCAATGGAGGCCACTAGTAAGCTGGTGGCTCTAGTAGGTTAGTAGGGATACGTACTAGGCCATCATGTGGTTAGTGGATATAGTGGTAGCCCATATAGAACTGACCTTCCTATAGTGCTCACCTAAACCTTTCAGGTTCCTTTAAAGCCTCTTCCTAAGTCCAAAACACCTTCTTTAAGTCACTTAAACCCTCAGATCTCCAAATTAAAAATTAAAACTCCATTCAAATTTAATCACGCGTACAGATGTGGATTTTTAAAATTTTCTTGTAGTGAATCTTTTATCTATTGTTAATAAAAAAATATTCTTCTCACTTATATAATTTTATTCTATTTTTTAGTGTGTGTACATCCATAAAAATGTGTGATACATATATGGTATCTAATACTTATGAGTATAAATTAGAAAAATTAATTTCTATAATATTAAATTATTAATACTCATGATGTTTCTCTTTATAACTAAAAATAATTATATGGTTATAATTTCAATTGATAAGTTTATAAAACCAACCTAAAAGTGATCTAAATTTCATAAAGTTTATGTTTAATTTTATTATAATTTAAAACAAAAGATATTTATTATGTGACTGTCATGTTTTACATATTTATTCAATAAAAACTTTTATTGAATATTTTTTTAAATTATGGCCCCATATATCGTATCTATAAATGGTAAAAGTTCCATATTTCATTATGATTTGGTTTAGATTTAGTTTTTTTTTCATCGCGTAGTTATTTAGGTAGAAAAATTTGTAGTTATATCATATATAACTCTTTTATTGTTGAACAAACAACAACTTTTCAAAATTAATCTAATGAATAATTTAAACTCTATTCCTTTAGGAACCTTATAGTTAGGGTCACTTGAACAAGTATATCTCAAAGTGCTTGTCAGGTGCATGCACTTTATTGATAGGGTAATCCATATTTTTTTACTTACATAAGTTAATCTTTGAACACCTAACTATTATAATCACATGTATTTAATTATCAAGATATTGATGAGTGTTCACTTTTTAAAGAATCTAATACCTTGGTATTTTGAGGCATTTTTAAAGAACTCAAAATTTTCTAAATGCATATCAAGAATACCAATTTGTAAAATATCATTGAGGATAAAATGAAGAAATGTGGATGAAAAATAATAGGTTTTAGGAAGAATAAGAAACAATACAGAGTTTCACATTTGATAAAATACAGCCTAACCTCACATGCAACTAGAATAGAGGATCTATGGTTAGAGGGAATCAATGGTTTCACTGATTCTACCAAGGATTTTGAGTAATACTCCTTGTATTTGTTAAAGAATTATGAAGATCTTAAAGTAACTAAATAATTTCACTCAGTTATGGGAAAAGGTAAAATAGGCACAATTGTCTTGAGAGATTCACTTTGACTTTAGGGAAGAATAATAGGCTTTTCAAAGATTATTAAAACTTTCCCAAGCTAATGGTGACCAATTCAGTAAGTAAAACTAGGGTATCTATGTAGTCTATTCATGCAGTTAACTAAGAACACTCGGACTATTATAATGGCTCCAAGGATCAGGAAGATGAAAACCAAGGGGATTTCTTATACCGCCTCACACTTCTAAAGGATCTTACTAAAGTGGAATAAGATATATTACTTCAGGATCTCAATGAAAAACTTATGATATGGTTTGAATTCCAATTTATTTGCACATTTTTTGAATTGAAATATGATGTAGTCACCTGTGATGACTATTATGTGGTCCTAAACTTCATATCCTCCTATATTGAATAAACCCTCTAGGTTAATTCATACCATGATGTCAGGGATTTATCCTAGAAATACTATTCACATCCTCCCAGATCATAATCAGGTTCTCTTTAATAATGGTTTTGAATCTTTTAAGATAGGAGTTTGTAAGGATTCCTACTAAACCCATTAAAGTGGTTTTTTTTCTTAAATAAAAATATGGATTGGGTGTAATAACACTTATTCTATGAATTAGAAGACAATGGAAACCTAAAACCCAAGATCACTATGCTATAACAAACCAAAACCATGTATAAACCAAATAAAGAACATGTAATTTTCATTTTATATATATACTTATCTTGTATTCAATCAAGTGGTTAATGAAGATCACTAAAGAATAGCTGAAAAACTCTACCCTCTGGGGTGTATGCATGGGATGATCTGGATCACCAAACATTTGGGTAGAACCCTCTATTACACCATGATATGCTAGTATATATCATAAATCATGTTATAGTGATAAAATTCTTCTTACTATACCAATTTTATTGTATGAATTTCATATATTGTATTACATGAATTATAATGTATGATTTACTTAGCATCTGATGATTAATGAAGGTAGTCAGAAATTAACAATTAACATTTGGATTCTCTCCCAAATTAGCTATCATTAAAAATTATATAAGCTGAAACATATGGGAGATTCAAAGATTTCATTTAAATGTTAAATTCATGGAATTATTGAATCATTACTTGTGATTTTTTTATTGTATGATTTAATGTATAAACACTCAGGAATATACTGAGGGCTATATAAGGAACCACTTCCATTGAGATAGAGGTAGTTTGGTCATGTACCCATGCTATTTTCAATTCCCCCATACCCAAATCTCTCTTCTCCTTATACCTTTACTACTCAAGATACTATCATATCGTGGAAGGTTTTAGAATCCCACCTGAGCATCAGGTGATTTGGTTCAGCCTATGGATACACCATAGAGGGATTCTGATGGCTTCCTCTTAGTGATCTTATTCAAATGTATGGTTGAATATAGTAGCATTGGCATTCATAGATGAAAGTTACATAACATATTCATCATTTATATTATTCATGGATTAAATTTTCATGCATGTTTGATCTTCGTTTGATGTTTCTAATTTCTTCACATCTTTAAAAAAAATTGATCCTTCGAAACCTAATAGTGGTTTCAGAGCAATTCCATGTTGTTGGATTCATGAAATCATGTTTAAAATGAAGAAATATGTATATCATAATAAATTTGTATTGTATATCATTAAAAGTGGTAATGAATTTAAACTATAGATCATTTTACTATATATGATATCATTAGAAATGATATTTAATTTTTATTATGCCTAGTTTTATAATATAAGATATCATAGGCTGAAATATGCTTATGTTATATGATATGTGATATCGTATATACTAACATAGAGAAAATCACTCAATTTGTATGTATCCTTTTATATGATATAGGGAATCATATTTGGTGAATGCGTCAATTCATGCTTGTTTAATAGAGATTTGTATCACTAAATCAATATCGATGCTAGTTGGAGAATATAATTTCCAAGGCAACATGTGTTAATCTTATATAAAATATATCATAGGACACAATTGCTAAAAAATTCTTGGTTAATGTTACACGGGCACTGTACACTATTGAAAATCACACATTATCTATCATAAAGTGTGGTAGATTGTACATGCACCATTTAGAAAGTCATTGCTTACCATATGGATATATCATAAAATATGATATATGTAGAAAGTTTAATTTTTCTAAATTTTCAATTATTAATTGAATTATATAATTTATAAAATGTTTATAAATTATAATAAAATTTATTTTTGGATATTTATTTTATTTATAAAATGTTTATAAATTAATTAATTATAAAATATTTATAATGGATTAATTAAATGTTATGAAAAAAAATTAAATAAATATTTGTAATATTAAATGTTAATATTAAATACCTTTAAAAATTATATGGCATGACTTATAAAGTGTTTATATAGCAATGAAGGTACTAGAATAGGTAATGTAGTGGAGTATTTTAATAGTGGTATTATTCATCTGAATTGGACTTTTAGGTCATGTAACTGGGCCCTCAAGCCACTAAGCCTTCAATCCATCCATGGTGGACCTCTAAGCATTGTATGTGAGTAGCTTCAAGACTAATGGAGTGAAAGATAGTACAGAGATGGTTGGGCATGGAAACTTATCTTTGGATTGGATGATCTTGCACCTATTCAAGACCCCATCATGGGGTGGTGATGGTAGACCATAGACATGGCTTTGGTGAAAGGTGTTAGAGCCAAGCGGTAGGAAGGCGGTGTATCAGTTATTCCAATGTGGGTCTTTAGGATACTGTTTAAAGGAATGTTTGCCTATGGGACTTCAAATTATATAGTCTTCAAAGGCCTGTATGCCTCTATACCTTCATGTCATGTAAGAGTTCTCTCTCAACCTAGTTAAAAAGAGGTCTTATCCTTATAATAAAATAAAAATTCAAAGCCTTAGAGCCAAGGGATTTTAAATCATATCAAAATAAGTTTTAATAATTGATATGATCAAGGTTTAGATAATATTACATATGTTATATTTATATTATATAAATTGTTTACATAATATAATTGAAATATAAAATGTCTATATATTTAAGTTTAATTCTATATAGAGGTTTAGTATGAAAGTTTTTATTTTGGAAATAAATATAAATAATTTATATTTATTTAATTATGTAATTTCTATAATTTATGGCTAAATTTTAAAGTGTTTATAATTTATTTATTTATAAATTGTTTATAAATTTTTTATAGCATGCTTAAATATATGAATTGTTCATTTATTTTTTCTATTACCTAATTTATTCATAAACATAATTATTATATTATGAATCATTGTGTGATTTATTTTAAAGTGTTAAACCACTTATTTAAATTATCATACATTCTATGTATGAAAATTGATTTAGTTTTCTTCTACCTTGACTTGATATTGTAATAGTTTATAACCATGAATTAAGAATTTGGTTATATTTTATATATATTAGGTGTTAGAATTATGATGTAATTGAGGTATCTCTTGAGTAATGTATCCTTGGTTATAGAAACTTTATGTTGGACTACTCATTATCCTATAGGCTTATGCCTTGTCTAGAAAAGTTAGGGTTGGATTTTTATCACTCCAATCTTACTCTAATGGGGGGTTTTGATTTCATATGATTCTAAACATTTACATGAAATGTTTTCATGTATATTTTTTATGAAATGAATTTGGGTGTATATGGATATAATTGACTTTAAATTTGGGTTAGTAATATAAGGCATGAGTTGTATAAAGAGTTATACATCAATATGGTTTGAACATATTGATTTTGTGGTAGGAATATGATTATGAACTAAATCACTAGAATCAATCAAACATAAATAGAATAACATGAGATGATATAGTGAGATTAAAACTCATTTAAAAATTATAGGTGCTAGATTACTTAAAAATAAAACACTTTTCAAAACCTCAATCATCGAACTGGGTAGGACATACTAAAGTTGGGTGTCCATGGATAATCTTATGTAAGGAAATAAAGTAACTGGTGACACTAATATGATTAGGTTCACATTTGTGGTGTTTTATTTGGGTTGTATTTATCTGAGAGTCCCTAAAAGGATTAGGTTACTATAGGGATAGAGTTGAGTTCATCCATAAGATGGATTAGGATAAATAATTATCCACTCAACTATCCAAGAGTCATATATCATATGGTTGGAATAATGTTCTACATAAATAGTTACATTATGGGAGAAATGCCAAATTGGACTCATTTCTTAGTGAAATATAGATCTTATTCTACTAATGTATATGATGAAATGGGTCATCATTTTGGTGGGAGAACTTTTAATTAAAGTCCTTATTAAATAAATGTAAAACATGATAATCATATAATAAAATATTTTTTATATATTATCATCATTGATCTTAATTTTAAATCTATCTTGGAGAAATAAAAACATTATGGAAGTGATTTCCTAGATAGGTACTAAAACTTAAGAATAGTTCTAAGTAAGAAGTAAATTTCTATGTGTTTGAGAAACCCCTTCCTAAGAAACCAATTGGTAATTTCATTCAACAAATGGATATAAATAATTATGAAAAGTATAAAAAGGATTCAATATAATTCTATACTCTCATGATTGTGACCATGAAACTGAAGTTACAAAAGCAACATGAAAACATGGATGTATAGAAGATGATATAAAACCTAAAAGTCTATATCAGTAACAAGAATGGAATGAGAGGTTGACATGCACCTATTATGGGGTGTGGAAAAAGAAATTATTTCCTAGTTTAAATGTATTATCAGTGGTAACCTTGTGGTTACCTCCAGAGAGGAGTGCTCAAATATAAATTTTTAGTTAAGAAAAAGGGTGTTTTTGAAATTGTTTTGGTTTTAAAAATAAATTAACAAATCAAGAGTTTAAAAAAAGGATGAAAAAAGGGTGATTGGTTTGGGTTTGGATTTAAATTTACAACATTGTCATATCTTTTAAAACAATTTTACTTCTCTTATTAATTTAAAAATGAAATATTCTTCAATTGATTTACTAAACAATCGAGGTTGAAGATTATCATGGAGATTGATTTAACGGTGATTACTGCTTATCTAGCCACCCTTCCTATGTGTGTGAAAAGTATCAAAGATATTGAAATAGTAAAATACTCCTAAAATATCAAGGAAATACCCGATTAGGTTTTTGTTTTCCCAATCAATTCAAAAGTAACTTGTTGCCTTCACACACATGCTATAAATTACTAAACACTCAGCACCCAATATAGCCTATTCCTTTGTAGACAAGCTACAATTGGTGGAGAGATATTAAAATTTATCAATACTAATATTTAAACAATGAAAAAGTTCAAAATTTTAAATGAAATTGCATTAACATGGTCAAACATTCACTAAAAACTAAAATCAATTAACAGAAGATAGTTTTATTCATTATGTGTGGGACTCTAGCATTATAAAAAGAAAACCTTTCCTTCCTCGATCACTTGGGTTTTACCCATCCATTTAAAGGGTAGTAGAGATGAATAGATAAGAGGATCTAATTAAGTAATATATAAAATAAAAAATAAAACAAGAACATCAGTTGCAGCAAACTCTCTATCATGAACTTTTGACTGAACCCCTCTCTTCTTCCTTTGGTTCCCCTCTTTTTTATAGAGATGCAAATTTTTTCTCTTTCCACTAATAAAATCCTACAAAATATTTTATTTTTTAATTTTTACAATGTTTTATTCTTATTTAAAGCTTTAAATCTCTATGAGATCCTATATTCCTAAAAATGTAAATCTTTCTTTATTTGTTATTTATTATAATATTTTTCATATTATGATCCATGTGGCCTCCTCTGATTTGTTTCATGTATGGTGAAGATGCACCCCAAATATTCAAATTGAAGCATAGGTGAGTCCCACAAAGTATACCTATGATCATCCTTCATCTGAATTTCTCAAATTCATGACACATATGCACTAGAATGTGATGCATACATAAGTGAAAATTACACATACATAGAGGTAAATTCACTAATACACAGGGGAAACTGACATGTACGCATAAGAAAATTGACACAGACATTGAGAAAATGACTCATATGAAGCTGGAGATCACTCATATTCACTTGAAAAATGACACATATGTATAGATAAATTAACTTAAATTCACTCATTCAATTTCCATTCATTCATAATTTCTTGAGGAAGATGAATACATAACAATCCTCTAAGAATATTCACTTTCTTTAATAGTTATCTTATAAATAATAACATCCAATGTCACATTCCATGATTTAATCCTTAAAAACATGAAGATAAATAATAATCAATATCAATCTGTTCCAAAAATTAAGTAAGTAAATTAAATACCAAATTTTTCCATTGAAAAAAATATTCACACAATCAAATGATTTTTCATTTTAATTTCAAAACTTATTAGAACTCGAATAATGAATAAATATGATGGAATAAAATGAATTGAATATCAATAAAATATTATGAATTTATGGACTATGTCAATTCCCCCACACTTAATCCTTAGACTCTCAAATAAAATATCTCCAAAAAGATTACCCAAGAAAAATTTCAAAACACTAGCCAATGTGAGTTCTTTTCTTAGCACCATGTTTACAAATTTTATCATGCCTCTTTAATGATATTAGTTTTATTTTATTAATTAATTAAATTGAATTAATTTCCACTTCTTTTACCCTCTCATGCACACTTATACCTACTTATCAGAAAATACTTTACTTATCACTCAAGTATAAATTTTAAGCAAAGATTTTCTCATTCCAAGTTTGTGAATGGTTCTCTATATGATTGATGAGTTTCTTCATATCCACCCAATGTCTTAAGTATTTTTTTCATATAATGAGGGTTTTTACAAGTTTTTTTTAATACATGAGGTTGGTGGGTTCTAATAAGAAAATATGAGATGAGTTTAGGAGGTTTGGATCTATGTTTGAAGAACAAGGAAAGATTTTTTATTTCCTTTAAAAATGAGTTCATCCATTCTCTTCCTCTTATAATAATTCAGATTTTACTCCATTAGTTTTTATAAGATAGCCCATTATTTTTCTATTTCATTAGTAGTAAACATTCCCCTTCTCTATTTCCTTCAGTGGGTTTTGATTAACAATTATTTTTTTACTTTAGTTCTTCTCTTGAAGGTAGATGGAGACTTTGAATTTATTTTAGTAGGTGTGAGGTCTTAATTTCCCTATATCTATAGGAATTTTCTTCTATTTTATGTGTTCTATAGAATTTAATTAATAAAAACAATATCTCCTTTCAAAATAGCATTTACTGTAAAACACTTATATAGCATATTGTTAAGAAAATTTTAGCTCCAATACAACTCCAACTATCCTTCAAACCCCTCTTCAACTTCTAGGGAAGTCTACCTTTATATAACTTTATTAGTAAAAACAATTTCCTCACTCCTTCAACTCATTTTTAATAATTCTTTCCAGATGATTTTAGATCAAAATTCAATTCACATTTTGATTTTTGAGAGAAATTGGGGAAATTTTCACTTCAAAATAGTGGAACTTCCATGAATATACTTGGATGATATATAGTTCATCTTCTCATCCTTCATAGCATGATTTTTCTAAAAAAAGTAGGATTAAATTTTTAGTACTTCCTTACTTCATTTCAAATATATATATCAGAAAGTATTATTCCATTTCACTTTACACTTTCCCCACACTCGAATTCAACCTAGATTATGCATCATATTGTTCAGAAAGGTAGATAGGGATTTTTGGATTTTAATGTGGATTCTTAAAAAGTTTATTCATGTCTTCTAATGTCTATAAAAGTTAGATATAAAGTTAGTCTTGAAAATATTGTGCATTTTAAAAGGTCTTAAAAATCAAAAGAATGCCTCAATCATATATAAAACAAGTCCTTAAATGATTTAAGGATTTGACTATATTACTCAGAAAGTTCTGGTTATTCAAGTACATCTTGGTTCTCTCAAGAAAAATAGTATTGTAAGAAGATGTAAAAATTTGGTTCAAAATCCTCTCAGGTAAGTGATTTCAAATATGGGGCAGTATTTCATGGAATGATATTTAAAATTCAGTGGTATTTTTATAAAATTCCCTCACTTAGAATTTAAAAACTAATTCATTTCAACCTTCACTTAAGGAGATTATATGGTTCAAATATATTTCTCAAACTTTTATTGGATTAAAAATTTTAATGGGTTTTCATATTGAGCACAACAGGTTTCAAAATCACAAAAAAAATTGAAACAAACATAAATTTTGAAAAATTCTAACCTAAAAATGTTCTCTCCCCCACACTTAAATGATTTAGTTCCCTCAATATATTCTAACAGATTTGTTATGTAAAGTATATTTTAAAAGGAATCACCATAATCACTCAATTGTTAAGTATAGGTACAACCTAATGTGTCTTCATTGATAAAAAATTTGTAGGATTATAATCTCTTCCACTGGTTCTTAGGTAAATTTTCTATAGAATTTCTTCAATTTGTTCCCATTAACATTGAATGGGTTCTTATTCCAATCTTTAGTGATGTATACAGCACTATACTGGTATACATTAGTAGCTACAAATAGACCTTCACATATGGAAAAAACTCCTAGAATCATCTTAAGTATTGAGTTGTATAATAGCACTTAGTCCCATGGATGTAACTCTTTATGTTTAATTAACTTATCAAGATTCACACAAGTTCTCTCTTTATAAATTCTATAATTCTAAAATTGTTCTCTATTGATTTCTTCTGATTCCTGTAGCTACATTTTTCTTTCTTTTCCAACCTTATCTAAATCCAAATTCATCTCTCTCACTTCCCAGTATTCCTTATATTCTAAATTCATAGGTGATTGAAATATTTTTCTATAAATAATCATGTATATACTCATTCCAATGGGGGTTTTTTAATCTCTATTATATGGCCATAAGGTGTCTTCCAACCTTTGGATCCAATCTATTCTGTTTGGTTTAACTGTTTTCTCCAAAATCCATTTGATCTCCTTATTGGAAATTTTATCTTGGCCATTTGTTTGGGGATGTTAGGGTGTTGATGTTCTATAGTTCACCACTACATCCTCATCAAAACTTATGTGCTCTTATTTAAAACATGCGTTCCTTAAATATTGATTATGTATCTTGGGACTCCAAACCTACAAAAAATGTTAATCCTAATAAAAACACATAACATTATCATCATCATTCATGGTGGAATTATCTTCCATCTATTTGGAGGTGTAATAATCTTCTAGAAAAATTTAAGTGTTAACAAATGATATAGAAAAGGTTCTCATGAAATATATTCTCCAAACTTCAAAATTTTAACAAAAATTAATTATATTTTGGTATATTTATTATTTCTTTGATATGTTTCCAGTGAATTGACATTTCTCATATATTTTTTTTCAAAATTTATGTTTATATTTGAATAAAGTAAGCTAATAAATTATTGATTTTAAAAAAATTATAGCATTTCATTGGGTTCCAAAGTGTCCTACACAAGATAGAGTATGATAAATTTCAAAAATAGATTTAATTTCCACTACAACATAAATCGCCTTTAGCGGCGGTCTTTTAGCGGTGGTTTATAAAACCGACGCTAAACCTTTTTTTAAGGGTTTAGTGGAGGGTTATTAAAAACCGCTGCTAACCCCCCCCCCCCCCTTTTTATAGTGTCGACACTTCCCCCCACCACCCGACCCCAACTCCCCTTCTCTCCCCAACCCCCGCGACGCCGCCTTCTCCCCCCGACCCCGGTGAGCCCCAAACCCTAAATCGGCTCCCCACTTGTGCTGTTGGTGACCTTGCTACCCATAAGCGCGCCCCGCCACCCATCAATGCGCCTTGCCGCCCATCGCCGCTAACCCCCCGAATCCCTATCTCGGCTCTCAGGTATGGTTTCAAATTATTTCTATGTTTCTCCATGAAAATGCATTGGAGACATGATGAAATTTATTTTAAATTATTCATAATTGATCCATGTAATTGTTTACTATTTTTTTCACCACAATTTGATAAGTCATGGGCATCCAATGAGACTATGTATTATATATATATATATTTTAAATCCTACTATGGATTTTGAAATTTCTAGAGGTTCACTCCCTATAGAAACATAGAACTTACATGATGAATTATGTTGTCGTAATAGATTTTAATTCCTAGGATGGTTATAAGTCAAGACTATTTAATTGAGGATATTAAGAATGTTATGGTCTTTAGTGATAGACTAGGGTTCATGGAGTTGGTTCAGATCATAGTAATTGATACCTAGTGAGTTCCCCAAGATGCTATGTTTATTTTTAGTACATTTTAGGGTATCTAATTTTGTGCATTATTTTTATCCCCTTATTGACAATTTTGAGAAACCAATGAGTGTCTGATATTATTTTATGTTCTGTTCCAGATACCATGGTGCAAGATATTGATTGTATTTTCCATTGAGTTCACCTTTGGTTTATTTTCAAAATACATTATATAATGGTTTGGAAATTGAGGTATTAAATTAAAATCCTATTGGTTTTTGTATCAATGGTCTTTTTTTAATGTGTTATTAAAAGTGGGGTGATTAGAAGACTTGGATTTTTAAACATAATTTTAAAGGAACTCTTTCTCATGTTTCATAATGTATAATGAAAGTGAGTTTTCCAACCCATGTTTTAAATTATAAATGATGGGTGTTTTATAATCATAAAATAAATTATGACATGGTTTAATTTTTACATGGAGGTCAAAGATCTATATTAATATTTTAGTTCAAACTAGAATATATTAAATGTTTTATAAAATTAATTTCCAAGATTCCATAAGGAGATCCCACATGGCATGTTTAGTTCAACCCATACATACACATCTAGGTGTATGTAGATCTTAGGTTTCTCTTTTAGGTTTATAGTTATTTTTTTATTCATTGATTCTTATTTTGGACCATTTATGGATGAGTGGTATATATTTAGTGGATATGGTTCATTAGTGGTGATGTAGGAGCTATTTAGGTTCCATTTATTTTTTCTCTTGGTATGTTGGATTGGCCATTTTTCCCAGGTGTAAGTTCTACTTCTATTATATTTAATTCATTTTTATTTTTTTGGAAGAATTTTTTTTTAATAATTATCTATTTTATTATTCATCTATTTCATTTAAGATTTTTTCATTTGTAAGGAATTCCAATTCTTGGAATTGTAATTATTATTTTTTAATATATTCATCTTTTTTTATTATTACCATATAAGGGTTATACCATTCTCAGGTTCATGGTCTTTATACCCATGAGTTTTTTTATATCCTATAGGTATCGAGAATTCCCTTTATCCCTTATGGAAAATTGGTTTGGGTAACATATCAACTCATCCAGGGTAGGTTCATTAAAAATGGTATCAGAACATTGGTTTCCCTAAAGGGACCCAAGTTTTAAATGAAATATATTTTTATATGGGTGCATTAGGGTTTGATTGAGTTAGTTTTATTGTTGTGACTCTAGAAGTAGTTTATTAGCGAGTTTTTTATCACCACCCATTATGATGGAACTTCAACCACTATGGGTTGTCGAGATTTGAATATTGAATTTGAAAATTCATATTGATTACCAGTTATGGTGTATATATCCTAATTTTAATTTTATTGGGTTTCATAGGGGTTTCCTTGGATTTATGGTGAAAATGGAAATGGGGTCAATGGAATCAGTTTTTTATACACAACCCAATAAATGGGGTAGTGACTTAACTCAAGCTCTTAGATATGTTTTAAAAATTAATGCATGAATAAATTCCATCCCATCAAATCATGTGGTCAGTTCTGGCATAAATTTTCATCCCATTTGGATTTTTTACTTAGACCCCTTCATTATAGGGTCATTGGAATCATTTCATAGAAAAGGAAAATGATTTGATGTGGTCCTTGCGATTTTTTAGGGGGATTGGATTTTGATTGGATTTATCGCGTGCCTTTTTTATGTGTTATTTTTTTGGATATTATAGTTTTTCAAAAAGAATTATATAATGAAATATGTATTTAGATTGAAATGATAAATCCATAATTTTTTATAATATATATTTGTTTATTGTGAATTCTATTTGGAATTGGATGATTTCATTATGAAATATAAAATATATATTAGTTTTAAAACTGGTCGGTGATTTATTTATAAAATTATATTTGACCCTTTTGGACTGTACATCTAAAAATGGTCAATTTAGAAGTGAAAAAAGTGTTGTTTATATTTATTTTAAAAGGGGTGATGTTTGAAATAAAGAAATTCTATTAAAAAGATAAATTTTGTTGTTCACATCAATAAAGTTAGTAGTTCTGGAAAATATTTATGGATTATTTTATTTTTTTTACCCTTTATGGGAGTTTAAATGATAGTGGTTATTTTTTCAATTTCTAATAGTGGATGCAAGAAGTCGAATTTATAGTTTTAGGTAAAATTGAAAGTTTTTTAATTTTCAAAATTGTTCTGGGAACTTAAATTTTTATACTATTATTAAAAGGTATATTTCCTTTAGAAGATTTGGGACTCCTCTCTATGGGTGTATTGAATTTTTAAAGGAAGGTTTTCAAAAAAATCTAGTTTGATGGGGTGTGTATTGATTTTCTTCTCAATTTACTTGGGTAATATTTATTTTTTATACAAGACCATGTTGGGTTCTGGTTTTGAGTTATTTAATGTATTCCACATCTAATGGTCCCATATAAAGGATGTGTATTAATCTCCTTGGATTTCCTTATATTATTCTTGGATATTTACCAAACTCTAAATGGAGTGTAAATCATTATTTTTTTCCTTTTAATGTTGTATTATGTTTTTATATGTCTGTTTTTTTGGTATATTTCCCCATATAACTTGGTTGGTTTGGTGAATTGATGAGGTATGATCTTTTTGGATTTTGCGGTGATGGTATTTTTGGGGGAATTTGGGATCAATTGGTTTTTGTAAATTATATAATTGAGGTGGATTTGGTTTTATGTGTTCAATGGGTGATATTTTAGTTACTCTTTCATGAGATGTGGTAGTTGGGATGTTCAAGACTCGCTATATTATGTTTCTGTAATCTTACACTATCATATATGTTTGATCATTTTATATTACATGTACTTACATCATGCCATGTGATCAAGTCTCATGAATCCATCAAGGTCAATTTCTAATTCACATGGGCTACATGCTCTCTTACTAGTAACACCCTGGAAAGAGTTTACAAATGGATGCTTCAACTTTCCCTTTCTACATTCCACAATAACATCCAATTAAAACCATGTATTCTAATCAATTTCCATTGTCATAGTAAGACTTCACTACCATTCTAGGATAGTCCACACTAGGACCAAGAGAAACAAATAAGACAACCAACCTCTATATATCAAAGAAGACATGGATTTTTCATATCTTTGTTATTCCACTACCCACCAATGGGTCAAATAATACATTATATGCTTTCCTATATACTTAGATAATAAAAGGAAAACATCACAGGGCCAACTATAATTTCTTTCTGATAGAGGTCCACATTATGTTTCAACCCCCATTAATGTTCCATGATCCACCCCAGATCTGAAAATTTTAATCACACGCATGGGTCACAGCATGTTGCTACCCATAACACTTCACCATGATACCTCACATGTTCTAAAATTCTCAACCACAGACCATACCCTACTCTTTGAATCATAATTCGAGGCCACTAATTTAAGGTAAGAGTTTTTTTCTATTTCATATTCCTAATTTCTATTAAATTATTATATGATTTATCAAGCCCTTACCTTAGTGATATCAAATTAATGGCATCATTAGTTTGTCCATTTGTTTTAGTGGAGCACGACATACGAAAAACTACAGGTATAGGATCCTTGTTCTCGTCTTCTTTTATGGATCTTTTTAATTTTCATGCTTTGGTTTTCTAGTGGGTGATTTACCATATGTATTTATATAGGAAAACCTTATGTAACATATTTATATATTTTTTCAACTAGTATATATGAATCTCTTTCCTTATTTAATAGTAACTATGTGTTTTAATTTTTTTTAATATTGTGTAACCACATTGTGATATACATGGATAAAAGATAGATCACATTACCAAGGAACACACCTTAGTATGTTAAGGGTTTGAAGGAGTTTTTAGATTTTGCAATTTCCAATTGATCCATTGAAGGGAGAATAAGATGTCCATCTCCTAAATGTAAATTTAGAAGATGTTTGAATGGAGATAGAGTTTATAAACATTTAATACTGAAGCAATTCCCTATTCAATATTTGTGTTGGATTTGGCATGGATAATCAAAAGTCACAGAAAGGCTGAGCACTGATGTTAATCCACAGAATGAGCTCCCAACTTTGTCGAAAATGGAAAATGAAATGAAAAACCTCATAAATGATGCATTCATCATTGAAAGACACCACTATCAATATCAAATCATAACAAAACAACCAGATGAGGGTGCTATAAATTGTAACGTGACAAGTGATGTTTTTTATACTATAACACAACCAGATCAAGATTGTAACATATCATTAGATCCTTCTCTTGATTCTATAGAGACAAATGTAAGAGAAAACTTCACTGAGGAAAATATGTTTCATGATTTAGTTAACGATGTAAATCAAGAGTTTTATAGTGGATTTTTGAAATATTCAAAGCTTTATTTTCTGCTGAAGTTGTACCATATCAAATGTCTATGTGGAATTAAAAATAAGGAAATTTCCATGATATTAGAATTATTGCATGATGCATTTCTTGAAGCAAAAATCCCTGAGTCTTTTTATGATATGAAAAAAGTTGTTAATAGTCTTGGTCTGAATTATACAAAAATACATGCATGTCCTAATGATTGTATGCTTTATTGGAAAGATGATTCAAGTAGACAGAATTGAAAAAAAATGTTCTTCTTATAGATGGCAGTCAATGGGTGATGTTGGAAGTCTGAATCAATAGAATTTCATGAAGAAGAATAAAAGGAACACACTTGTAAAGGTTTTGCATTAATTTCCTTTAAAGCCTCGATTTCAAATATTATTCATGTCATCAAAAACCACCAAACACATGAAGTGGCATTCTGTAGATAATAACAATGATGGGTTAATGATACATCCACAAGATTCAAAATCGTGGAAGACATTTGATTCATTACATCCATATTTCTTAGTTGATCCTAGGAATGTTTGATTGGTATTGGTTACCAATGGATTCAACCCATTTGGGACTTTGAGTACCAGTTATAGCATTTGGACAGTTGTTTTGATCCCTTACAATCTGCCTCCATGGATGTGTATGCAACAAAAATATTTTATCATTTTGATGATTATTCCTGGAAAAAAAATGTCTAGAAATGATATTGATGTATACTTGCAGTCTTTGATTGAAGAATTACGGGAGTTATGGAGCAACGGTGTTGAGACATTTGATGCTTCTTCTAAAACAATGTTCAAAATGCATGCTGCTTTAATGTAGACCATTAGTGACTTACCTAGGCTTGGGAATTTATCTGGTTGGAATATTTACATAGGTTTGTATTGTCATGTTTGTAACTTTGATTTAGAGCCCAAATGGATACCTCACAGTAGAAAATGGTGCTTCTTATGCCATCGAAGATTTCTCAATGCATCTCATAGATTTTGGCTGAATAGATCAAAATGTAACGGTTTCATTGATCATATACCACCTCCAAAGTTGTTAAATGGTTCTGAAATATTGACACAACTTGAGAATGTTGAAACAAAATTTGGGAAGGTTCATCATTTGAATGATAGTGGGAAACGGGTTCAAAGTTCATCATCAAGTGAAATCAGAATGCAACAATGGAAAAAAAAGTATATTCTTCAAACTTTTGTATTGGAAATTTAATTTTTTGTGGCATAATCTTGATGTGATGCATATTGAGAAGAATGTGTGTGAAAATTTTATTTTCACATTACTTAATGGGCATGGAAAGTCTAAGGATCATTTCAATGCTCGCAAATACTTATAAGTAATGAACATAAAATGTGATCTCTGGCCAAATGAGAATGAAAAGTATGCTCCCGTAATTTTTGCAATGAAAAATAGGGATAAAGATACATTTCTTTGATTTTTAAAGAATTTGAAGGTATCTTATGGGTATTCAAGTAACATCTCGAGGTGTGTTAACTTGAAGAATCATAAGTTACATGGATTGAAAAGTCACGATTCACGTATTTTGTTACAATAGTTACTACCATTGGCATTTAATACATTATTACCTGAAAAAGTTACTACTGTTGTACTCCAATTTTGAACATTTTTCATACAACTATGTGAGAAATATCTACATTCATTTCAGCTTGAAAACCTCTAAGATAGGTTCTTATTGACCCTTTTTGCAATGTAAATGATCTTTCCTCTATCATTTTTTACTGTCATGATGCATTTAACTGTGCATTTGGTTGAGGAAGCTAAATTAGGAGGCCCCATTCATTATATATGGATGTATCCAATTAAGAGGTACTTTATTTATATGTTTTTCAGTTAAGTAAACAATTTTTGGAACTTAATTAAATGCATAATTATGTTTATTTTATTTCACAAATATCTTGGGCATTTGAAATCATACGTGAGAAATAAAGCTCAACCAGAAGGCTCTATTGTTGAAGGATATTTGGCTGAGGAGTGACTTACCTTTTTTTATAGATAATTATATGATATTGAGACAATATTTAATCGAGTTGGACGTGTTGACAACACATCAACTCAGTCTCAAATACATCAGAAATCAAAAATATTTCCTGCTATTGGCTGATCAGTTGGGAGGACCTCAAATGTGACACTGACAGAATTGAAATTATTTCAGGCACATAGATATGTGATGATGAATAGTGAAATTATAGATCCATTTATTGAAGAGTTGAGGATACAAACAAAAAGACAAATGAAAGGCCGAACATGAAATGAGAAAGATATAATAAAAGTTGTTAATAAAGAGATTGTAGAATGGTTTTCACGATGTGTAAGTTCATAAATATTGCAATAAATATGAATATTAGTTTAACACGTATATTTTGTAAATCTGATAAATTATATTTCTTTTTTTAGATCATTAATACTGATACTCAAGTAGAGTTTTTAGAAGATTTGAAGTTTCTTGCTCAAGGTCCTCTAAAACAAGTTAGAAAGTTTGACGCTTACAACTTGAATGGTTTTAGATTTCGTACTATCGATCGAGAAGAGGGTTTGAAAACACAGAATAGTGGTATATTTATATTTTATGAAGTGGGATACTATGGAAAGATGACTGATATTATTGAACTAAACTACCATGGGAATTTTTCAGTTTTTTTATTCAAATGAAATTGGGTCGATATTATCAAAGGTTTTAAAAAAGATTCCTTGCAATTTACTTCTGTAAACTTCTCTCACTTGATGGATGTTGGTGATCATGAACTACATGATCCATATATCTTATAATCACAATAAAAATGGTATATTATGTGAATGATGTTGTGGATGAAGGGTGGAGTTTAGTTTCTCACATAATACAAAGAGATTTGTATGATATGGGTGATGAAGTGGAAGATTTGAACTCTAAAATTGAATCTCATCAACAATAAGAAGTAGAATTATTTATCCATCGTGATATTGAAAATATTAGTCTAGAAAGGATGAATGAAGTGGATTAAGTAATGGAGTAGAAAACCGACATGATTGAAGGGGAAAATTATTTTATGTACAGTTATTTATTCATTCAGCAACCACTTATTTCATTTGTGTAGTCATTCATTATCATTATTATATATATTTTGTTTGTTAGTATTGGGAATCTATTATCATTTTTAAATTCTTTTCTGCATATTTTTTTTGAAATATATGTTCTGAACTTAATTTTATTTGATTAAATGATAGTAATGTCAAGGAGAAAGCGATACACTGTTTCATCCACTACTGTGACAGATGATGATCCATCTGTCTCCCTCCCTATGGCATCTGAGCCACCAGCTACCTACCCCCTACACTATCTCCCCCTACACCATCTCTCACGCCCTCTATGATCGTCCCTTTAGAAGCTGATTCGTCGACTCCCCCTTCAGCAAACTCAGTAGTGGGGCAGTGGCGCACCACTTCTGGTTTATCACGGGCATACTAGAGGGTCACTATTATAGGTACAAATTTTAATATAAATAAATTTATTGCACTTTTTTATACTAATTGTTTGTTCATTAAAGGTGAAAAAAATGAAAATATGGAAAAAAATATAAAAAAGTTCATATTTGTTGAATATGAATAGAGAGAAGATAGTTGTCCCATTTGATTCATATGGGGTCCCTATGGATGACACCGCATGATTACTTGGCCAAATTCTAGGCCAGCTAGCAGCAAAGCCCATTTCCCTTCTTATTTCTTATGATGATTGGAGACATATGACTTCAAGTTGGAAAAATGAAGTTTTTGATTCCCAAATAAAGGTAATTTTAATACATTATGGTGTAATTGAAGGTCATGTTATTAATATGTTTGTAATGAATTTCTGTATACAGATGTTTTTCCACTTTATAGTTGCCGATGTGATAGCACGAAAGTGGACGTTGAAAAGTCTTGGTAAGAAATGGAAAAACTTAAAATAGAGATTGTGGAGCAATGTCAACAATACTTTATTGACCATAAAACAAATGTATGAGGAGCTACCCAATGGGGTACCCAAAGAACAGTGGAAAGTTTTTGTTAACAGACATCATGATGAGAAGCAAATGGTATTTAAATATATATTATTATATTAACCTCATTTTACATTTATACATGTATATGAAGAGGATATGACATTGAATACATTACTATTAAATTTCATTTTATTTATTTTAGGATCTCTCAAGAAAGAATGCATTAAGCTGGGTTAAGCAAGTCATCCCTCACACTGTAGGGTCAAAAAGCTTTTCTAGAAGCCGATCAACTCTGGTAATCTTTTCATTAGTTTAAATATTTATAAGACTATATTATCTGTTTAATATATTAAATTGTTGATTTATATTTTTTTAATTCATTCACAGAGTTTAGGGCACGAAGTATACCAAACTGAAGTGTGGTTGGATGTTCACAAAAAATCTGATGGAAGTTTTGTTAATGAGCCTACCAAAGAATTTGGGGTATGAACTCATTTTTTAATTATAATAACTTATTATCAGTTTTTAATATGTTAATATATATTGATATTTGATTTATAGGTAAAAATTAAAGAACTATGGGATGTTAATCCTGGGCAGTCCTACTCAGTCTCCCAGGATGACCTGGTTTCTAAAGTCCTTGAGAAGGAGCATCCTGGTAGAGTGTGTGGGATGGATTTGGGACTTGTACCATCTGAGGTCTTTGGCAGGCCATCGTGGATTACAGCTGCATCTACTTCTGGTTGTAGTCAGTCCATACCCAGAGATGCTCAGAGAGATATTGTTTCTCTACGAAACAAAGTTCAAGACCAGGAGGCTCAGATATCCGCTTTACAGAAAGCGTTGACTGATATACGTCAGAAGATGAGTAGATATTCCCCCAGTGGTATTGAATCCATTTTTGGTGAGCAGGTAAATCAAAAAAAATCAAAATCATTTATTTTTCAAACTTTTATTGGTTTTAAGTTTAAATATAAATATACAACATTATTTAATTTTCAATATAATGTTATTACAGGTGGTAGCAGGAAGTGAAGATGGAGGTGGGGAGGGTGATGATATGTGTTCATCATCGAACAGTGATTAGTAGTATTGTTGATATGTTGGAAAAATATTGTAACAGTCAGTTTGTATATGTATCATGTGTGGCACATAGTTGCCACCAAACATTTTCATGACCTTACATTTTCTTGATTTCTCATGTTTCCTTTTATGTATTTTATTGATTTTTGATGTTTCCTTTTATTTCTTGATTTCTTGAGTGTGGTATGCACCATATATGTCGACTCTTTATTGTGATGATTCATTTTTCCTAAATTCATTTTTTCATTATAATAACTCATCCTACATTTTCTAGCCTAATTCATTTACCACTACATTAACATTTTTAACATTTAAAAATATTGAACATCAAAATTTTCTACTTTCCCTAGTATTCATGATACTCTTGGTCTTTTCTACTTTCCCTGAGACTCATTTCTCTCTATTTTTCCTTATTTGAATATGAGATTATATCACATCATTAATGAATGAATATTCTCATTTGGTAAATTTTGTGCTAACAATTATTTTTTCCTCTATTCTGATACACATATATTTCAAGGTAAATGATTCATGATCATCTCTAACTATGTTCTAACCATGCCCCATCTAGTATCCTTCTCTAACCAAGCCATATGGTTTTCTGGGGAGAACCACATGGTTTCCCATGACCATGTTCCTATCATGAAACCATTTAGAGGCCTCTATAAAGCTTAAAACCCAAAAACAAACAACCTAAGAATTCACCCAATAAAATAATATCTCATAAACAATTAAAGAAGGGTAGAATGTAAGGCTTAAGGCCCCTGGAAAACTTCAAGTCATTACAATCTCCCCCTCTGAGGATTTATCATCCTTGAGTAGTGCCTCTATATTTCACACCCCAAAAACTAGGGCTATTGAGCTTGTGCATCATATTATCACTTGTAAGACTCTTCATGCATAAGTCCATGCTCCCATATGACTCTAACAAGTTACATTGGATTTCTTCAAAACATTTTCTCACTACAGTCTATGATTCACACCGATCGCTCCACAAATGTTGGGTAAGGCTCCAACTGAAATTCTTCATAGTTGATCACATAATTTTGATTGGGAATGTACAACTGAATATAAGAGACATGTAAAACATCATGAATTCCTTGATATTATGGAATAAATTTCAAATATAATTCCATTATCATGACACTCTTGATAATCTTGAAGAGCCCCATAAAATTCGGTGTCGGCATCCTTTGCTTCTGCAATCATTGATTCCCTAATTGAGGAGTCTCCCATAATAAAACTCAAACACCCATAATGAATTTCATGTGTTTCCTCCTACCATTTTCATATGATCACTATTTTAAATAAGAAGTGATTAAATGATTCTTGATCTAGTAAAATCTCACAAATGCCTTTAAAATCATGAACAACCCACAATTACTACCTCACATCCTAATGCTAACATATTAGTGAATGAAACATCCGACCATAAAGAGAATCAAAATGTGTCATTTGAATTGAATTCTAGTTTTATTTTTATGTCAACTCAACCAAGTATTGGATATCAACCCAAGTTCCCCTAAAGTATAATATGATGAAAATCATTGTGCAATGTAATTTTGGATATAGTTGGTTTCCAAAATAATAAAATCTGGATTTTTTTACTACTATGTTGATATGAATGGTTATGTCAGGGTTGGAACTGGTATAGATGGAATAGGTTGAACCTAGGCTTGGCATTGTTTTCATGAAATATGACATACACGCTTGTTTATAATTTTGTTTAAAGGTCTAATGGCAATGTGATGTGTTTATCTGCATTCCTTTACCCACTGAATGATGAATTTAGTTGTGCTTAGTTAAGAATCTCTTTTCATATTGACTGTAGTATGTATTCTGTTGGTCTTTTGGTATTCTTGGAATGGTTTTTTTAGGGCACTGGTACAGGGGTTGCAGAAACTGGTTCTTTTTTTTGTAAATCTATTTTTTAGCAGTGGTTTTAACCACTGCTAAATGTCGGTATTTTTCTATCAATGGTGGTTTTAACCGCCACTACGGGCTTAAATTTAGAGACGGTTCTAACTGCCACTATAGTGTCCCATCTTCCACGCTTTTTTCAAGGTGGTTATAATGTTTTTCGCGGCGGTTTTTCCGGGAAGGCTATTATTTTTTTTAGCGGTGGTTTTAATCGTTGTGAAAATGTGCCAACTACGACGGTTCCCATAAACCACTGCTAAACTAATTTAACCACCGCCAATAGTTTCCCAACACACAATTTAGTGGTGGTTTTCAGAAACTGTCACAGAAGCATATAGCAGCGGTTTAAACTGCTGCCATATCCAAAAATAACCACCACTAAATTGTAATTTTCCTATAGTGTTCACATTCAGATAAACATATTCTTATCACTTTTTCATTAAAAATTCTCCAAATGTGTAGATCTTCAAAAATGTAAAATTTTGAGTCATATTTGAGTCTTTGAATCTTGGGGGGGTTCAAGTGGGATGGTTGAGAGAATACCAGATAATTGACCATGTTATCATACCAGGACACTTATCCTTCAATCAAGTATAATTACTCTCCTAGAATGTAGTCATTCACTAGTTCTTGGCCTAGAATCTCAACTTATGATGTGTTGGGAAATTTTCTTAAGTGATCATCCACTTGGTTCTCAACACCCTTCATATCCTTGATCAATAGATTGAACTCTTGAAGTATTATTATACATCTCACAAGTCTGGTATTTTCCCTAGCAATATTTATAAAGTATCTAATAGTTATATGATTATAAAAAACAAAAAAAAATTAGCATCTAAAAAGTAAGATCTAAATTTATTCAAATTAAAAACTTCTAAAAAATATTTTTCTATGTTTTTTAGTTTATCTTATAATCATCTAGTACCCTTGGTTCATAAGCAATAGCTTGATATTTTCCTTCAGTCCTTCGTAACAAAACCACTCCCACAGCATGGTTGGAAGCATCACAAAGTAGCTCAAAGTTCTACTCCTAGTTTTGTGGTTGCATCAATGGTAGGGTGATCAATCTTCTAATCAACTCATTAAAATCTTCCTTGCAATCAACATCAAAATAAAATTCAATATCTTTCAAAAGTAACTTGAAAATAGGAAAAGAAATATTATTAAAGTCTTTGATAAACCTTCAATTGATTGGATATTTAAACCGCCATATATTTTGATATTTAGAAATATTTATTTGTTTTATTTCCTTTAAAAGTTTTAAAAAATATGTATTGATTAAATTATATTTAATATTGATCATATGATAATATTTATTTGCTTAAAATATATTTATATTTTGTATTTTGATTAGTCATAACATGTTCTAAAAGTCTCATGAAGCATTCCTAGGATAAATAAGTCATTTAGGACCTTTAAATATCATTTTTACATGATTTTTACTATTACCACATAACCAATTTACTTTTAACCACATAGCTAATTATAAATCCACATATCCGATTTCAAATCCATGTAGCTGAATTTTCATATTTTGTTACCTTCTATATTTTGGTCATAACTTGGTCTAAAAAACTCTAAATTGAGTGAATCTTATTTTATTATAAATATAATAAAATTGTCTATATTTCATTAGAAGATATAAAATTATGAATTGATCTCTATCATGTCATAAATTAGGTTATAAGTCAATGACTGTTTTCAATATTAATTCAGTAGTTTTTCAGAACTATTTTGATACTATATTTTGATGATAAATTGAGTTATATAAGTATGATTAAGGTGATTATTGATTATTTGTAAAGATAATAAAATTTAAAATATAAGTAAACTGGACCCAGATATTATTATATAATTTAGAATGCCTTATTTAGGTATGAAATTTGATAATTCAAGCTATTTACAAATTTCTAGAATCGACTACATGAATTCACTTAAATGAATTTGTATATGTGAATTAAATTACATGAATTGACTTCATGAATTCCCTTATGTGAATTGGTTCTATGAATCATCTATTTGAATTCCCTTACATTAATTAGTTACATGAATTTGGAAATATTTATTCACTTGTGTGGATAAAAACGAATATATGAAAATCCCCTACGTGAATTTGCCTCTGTGATTATGCAACTTTCTACAGGTTATTCTAAAAACTGAAAATATGATATATTTTTTATATTTTTCATATATACATTTTTTTGAAAGTTTATTATGAATACAATTAGTTTTTTATTTGTTCTAAAATTACTTAATAATTATTTAGAACTCATATTAACATGTTTTAATTTATTTTATGATGTATTAATTGTGATTTACATGGGATTAATCAGGTATTGATATTCATGCTAAAATTTTGGTAATTGAAATATCCAAATTTAAATTGGTGGACATGTGAAGGGTTGGCATTGATTATTATCAAATATTATTTTAAGGATATTAATTCTTGTTATTTAATACTATATTAATTGATCTAAAAAATTCCACTATAGTTTTTATTTTTTTATAGGATGTCAAGGAATACTTATAAGAATTATATTTTTCATATATGAAATATTTACATGTGGATATTTATCTGGGAAATTAACATGGAAAACTATGAAGTATTTCATTAGAAAAAGAAAGAATCAACGAATTTCAAATTTGAAAAGATATTGTAAAAAATGGACTATATATATATATATATAGAGAGAGAGAGAGATTTGAAATAACCAATACACATGAGATAGGTATATGAGTTTGAGGATTTTATAAACTTATACAAGTTCTACATTTTTCTGGTGATCAACTACTACTCCCAGCCAAACTAAAATCATTTTATCCTTTACTGGTGGAGAGTTGGTGATTGCCTCAGCACTCGGACTGTGAAGCTTTCTTCTGGTTCTATGGATATATTTAGTCTTATTAATATTCTATGTGCATAATTGTAAAGTTGTATACTACCCACTAAAAGGTAGTGTTGGGTGTTGTGACTCCTAAATAAAATTCATACATTGGATTATGCCTCTAGATGGGAAAAATGAAGGATGTTTCAATTGTGCCTCCATGTGGGAAAAAGGAAGGTTTGTTTGGATTTAAGCCACCAGGGCGGAAAAGTATTTGTGATTGGGTTTCAACTCCAGGTAGGAAAAAGTAATTATAATATTTCATTATAATGATTATAGTGGGTGTCATATCTCTCAATTCATGATAGGGGTGAAGAGTGGATAAGAATTATTTACATATGAAATACTATAAAAATCACTTTGTCCATTACTTACTATTATTCTGATGCATTGACTTAACTTTAATAACTTTGATATAACATTAAATTATTTTAATTCATTTAAAAAGGCCAATTCACCCCCACCATATCTAACATATTTCACACAAGTTGGATAAGGTAAAGAATTTATCACTTTAATTTTTGATTTATCCAACTCGATGACTTTTTGTGAAATAATATACCCAATAACTATTCCTATTTATACCATGAAGTGACACTTTTCAAATTTCAAAACCATGTTCTTTTCAATACATGTTTTCAAAACTTTTTCTCAATTTTTCAAGCAATGGTCAATAAATTTCCAAAAATAGTGACATTAAAAAATACCTCAAGCAGTTCTCAATGTGATCAGAAAATATACTTACCATACACCTCTAAAATATACCTAGGGAATTATATTATCAAAATGAAATCCTTTTATAATCAATGGTGCTAAAGGGACATGTAAAGGTTGTCCTATCTTGGTACTCTCAGGCAATGGGTGCTTGAAAATAACATTAAAATCCATCTACAAAATAATTGTGAGTTCAGCCTTCTAATCTCTCAAACATTTGGTCAATAAAGTGAATAGTGAAATGATGTTTATTAGTGATCTGATTTAGCTTCCTATAATTTATAAAAGCTCTCTAACTATTCTAAATTCCAACAAATGTCAACTGATTTTTCTCATTTTTTACTATGGTCAGTCCTTTTTTTGGAACAATGTGAATGTGGTTGACCCATTATGAATCTAAAATGGGATAAATTTTTTATTCATCTAAAATATTATATATATTCTTCTTAATAACATACATCATGGTGGGATTCAGCATCCTTTGGGGCTATCTAATAGGTCTATAATTTTCCTCTAGTTTAATTTTAGGCATATCGACTTTGGGATTAATGCTTGGAATATCTCCTAAACTTCAACCTATTTATTGAACGTTTTCTCTTAAAAATTTAATAATTTTTTGTTCTTGGTTAAGGATAAATTTTTTAGCACTTTTCATTGATAATTTTTATCTGTCCATGTAGTATACTTATTTCAAATCAGTTGTGGGATGTTTTAATTTCATATTTGGCAGTTGTTCTAAGGATATAATAATATTTGGGTTTCTCATTTCCATAGCTTGAATTTCATTAAAAAAATATGACATATAATCTAACTCATTATTAAATAAACAACCAAATCCATAAAATAATTTAGATTTTACCACCTCCTTCAAACTGGAGACAGTTTATAGTGAACCAGGCTTAATTGAACATATAGAGAGGAGTGAATTAGTGGTATTCTTTTATTAATTAGATATCTTTTTGATTCAACCACTTGAACCAATTAAATTTCTTGATCCACTCAATATTATCTCATAGACCAACCTCATGTGTAGTAATAATAATATAGAGAGAAACACATATGATTTAGAAGGTTTTATATAAAATTCCACTCCTTTCCATGTTATTTAAACACCCTAACATATATTATCCACTATATGCACAAGTGGTTACAATAGTAATTGGTTATACACTTCAACTACAATCATATATTAACTGGTTAGACATTCCAATCATAAATCTTCTCTTCTATAATTGGTTAGATACCCCAATTTCATGATACATTATAGTGACTGGTTAGACACCCCAATTACAATCTTCTTTAGATTTTATTCAATGATAAAAATACCTCCTTATTCAAGGATGCTTCTTCACCTCCTTGATAAAGATATTCATCCATAAGAAAATGGGATTTGGTTTAACCGTACAACACCTTCAAGAGCATTAACTTCCATCAATAGTGAATAGAACTATTGGTCTTGAAACTCTCACCAGACCTTGAAGGATCTAAATGTTATTCTTCCTTCTAAATACTCGGGTAGTAGTTCTTCTTCTTCAATAGATATCCCAACTTAAAACTCTTTTTCTTTCTCCTAAATATTTATGTGTACTAGGATCTCAAATTATTCTCAGGGATATAACACCCATATTAATCACCTATAGATTCCTTTTACATTCACAATAATAAAATTGTAAATATTATTCTCATAATATCATGGTTATTATCCCATGATTCAAATATAGAAACCCACAATTATTGACAGCTGGTTTTCTCTTCTTTTTAAATTGGTCCAATGATTTATGATTTATCTTCTCATTTAAACTCATTATAATATGAGTCAATTTTTCCTCTTAAACCTTCTTAAGACCTAGTATTTATTCTTTATAAGATATTTGAATATTTTTGTGTCATAATATCCATAAATCTCTCAGTATTTTAAATCCATTAAGATATTCCTCCATGTTTTCATGAATGCATGTAACACCATATCATAGTTTGTGGCATAACACTTACTGTGTTGTGCTTTCATCATTGAGTACTTCTCAAATTTTCTTCAAATAATGGACTAAAACATATTTCATCTAATTGTTTCTCACAATTAAATAATTATCTCACCATAACCTATACTACAGTATGGTGAAAATCACCTGGGTGTTTTGAAATCGAGGTATCCTTCTCTACTGCATGGTCCAATATTCTTCAGCATAAAGCTCTTCTTCTTGACAGCATCACCCTAAGCTTAATTTTGTTCACTTATCATGAATTGCAATGAATTTTACCTCATAATGGTATTAAAACCATTAAGATCGGTGTGACTACATCATTTGAATCAGTTTCCATTTATTCAGAATATTTATTATGAATTTTCATCAAATATTCTCACTAAAATCTAATCTTCCTTCGATCTATAATTTTCTTAGAGTTTTTCTAAGTGTATCATGACACCTATTTTCATTTATTTCACACATATTCTTAGCAGAATCACACGTACATTGGTAGATCATGTCACACATACACTCACTCAGTGAACTTTATATAGCCCAATGAATCCATGGGATGATATTTACATAGATATTCACCTAACTTTGTGCAGGTCCTTTCTAACCCTCACATAGCTCTCATAACTCTGATGATATTCTTATGTACCATTTAGAAATAAGAAATGACCCTTACATAGGTCTCCTGGACTTAGAGTTACTTTTATATAGAATCTACTTACCTTTACATAGCCATTTTTTCAATATTACCTTTATAAAGGTATTTTTCTTATAGATTTCCCATACGTAGGTATAAATAACTTAAATTTACCTTTACATAAGGTATAGAACTTCTCTTTTACCCTTATTTGGCTACTAAAATCTATTCAAAATCACTCAAGGCCTTCTCAAACACTTCTCAACCACTTCAAAAATATTTTATATAGTGTTAATTCATCCATCAACACTTGTCTTGGGTTCTTTAAAGATTATACCACCAAAAATCATCACATAAGTATTGAGGATTCAATCCATAACAAGCCTATAAGCATCACCACTTCTTGTATCAGACATATACTAACATATTTAAAATAAATACAATTCATCCAATGGGAACTTCACAGTTGTTCTAGCTTCCTGAGAATCTTCCTTATGCATTGAGTTTTAAATCATTAAGTATTCCCCTAAGGATAAGATTTCATGAAACATATCTGGATATTCATTGGGTTTATCATATTCAATCTAGAAAATTTTGATAAGGGAATGATCCTTTGTGGAGTGATCAAAGTTGAGACACTCCTCCCTGAGTTGACTCTCACATTCCCTTAAACCCTTTTATTTTTTGGTGAAAATATCATTGAGGAACATAGCATACTTTGAGATTTTTTGAGAGATTACAGAAGGGGAATATTGATCTGAACTTTATAAAATGTTTCTAAAATTTATTTTTGAAATTATTCCTCTTAAATATTCTTAGATTTAATTATTATTGATGGGAAATGTAATGTAAGATATTTATTCTCCCTGTATTTCTTATACAATGGTTTTTATTGCTTATTTATTCTCGATAAATCCCTTTCCTATTCTTATTTATTCTCTTATTCTCAAGGTTGGTTGTTAGGAATCTTCCCAGAATTTTCAGTGTGGTTTTTCTTATGTTTAGGTTGTTTTGGTGTAGATTCAGGTGGGGATAATAGAGGGTTTTCCTTACCACTTATTATGGTCATCATACTCACATTTTATTTCATATTGGATACTAGTTGGGATGGTATTTCATATGTATTTTTGGATAAATTTTCTAGAAGTCTTCTAATTTGGTTTCTTAATTCCTTAACTTTAGTCCTCAACTTCTCAACTTTAGGTCCTGCTTGCTGTTGGACGGGGGTTTGTATACTAGGTAAGGGTTGTTCAAATGGTATAATTTTCTATAAAGGAGGGGGGTTTGGTAAGATGGTTGGGTGCAAGGTATCTTTTATGGTTGTTGGAAAGGTAGTAGATTCTATAATGGTGGGTTTTTATATTAAAAGGGTGGTTTTTTTGTATTGATTTTAGTATGTTGTACTTGATTAATTTTTCTAGTCCCCAAATATATATTGGACATGGGAATTATACCTTTATCCTTGAGTGGGTTGTTGTAATTTCCTTGGTTGTAATGTTTTTGAATGGATTTATATTCCATGAACCTTATAACACTTGTTTCAAATCTATTTACCTTACAAAAATTGGTTAGCTCTTCAAGATTAGATTCTAACAATGATGATGAGTCAAAAATTCTAACTATATTAATACCTCTGGTACTAGTACCTCTTGTGACAAACTACTGTGAGTTTTTTGAAATTTTATTAATCGGTGTCTTATCTTATGCTAGTGATTTTCATATTAAGGCTACTTTTTATGATGCATCTGACAAGTTCTTATCATTATCCTATAAGCCTAGATAAAAGAATAAAGAGAAGTGATGATCCTCTATTGCTTAATGTGGGAAACTGGTACATAACTTCTTAAACCTCTCCTAGTAATCATAAGAAGTCTCTATAGAATCTTTTATAATGGAATATAAATCCTTCTTGATGGTTATACTTTTGTAGGTAGGGAATAATATCTGAAGAAAATATCTTTTTAGATCATCTTTGTCATGAACGTTGTCTGGTTATAGGCTACACAATCATTCCTTAGTTTCTCCTTCAAGTGAAAAGGATTACTTCCTCTTGAAATTATCTTATGCCACTCCTCTTAGATTTAGTGTGGAGAATACCAATGTGAACTCCTTGATGTGCTTATTTAGATCTTATACTTTCAAGCCATGGACTTTTTTTAGTAATTGGATTAGACCGGTTTTCATTTCAAAATCCTTTTGAAACACAAGCATGGAAATCTAATTATTCTGATTGATGAATTTGGGTGCACATAGGTATCTTTGAGTTTGGTTGGGGTGGGATTACATTGTTATAGGATCAAGGTGAACAACTGAAGTTTCACTTGAGTTTTTCAAGGAAACTTCCTCAAATTTAGGTTTCACATATAAATTCTGAATCCCAGTAAGAAAATTACTTCCAATTTCTAGATCATAAGGGAAAAGTTTGATATTAGAAGTCCTAGTCATACAATTTAAAAGTTAGATTTTTGGTACTTCATCTCTCGAAACAATGATAGATTTTGACATGAACATATCATGGGGTGCGGAAAAAGAAATTATTTCCTAGGTTAAATGTAGTATTAGTGATGACCCTAGGGTTGTCTCTGAAGAGGAGTACTCAAAAATCAGTTTTCACTTAATAAAAATGGTGTTTTTGAAATTATTTTAGTTTTAAAACAAATTAAATTAAAGAAGAAAAAGTTTGAAAATAATATGATAAAAGTGTGATTGGTTCAGTTTTGGATTACCATTTGCAATGTTATCATAGTATTTAAAATAATTTTACTTCTCTTCTTATTAATTGATAAATAAAAGATTCATCAAACACCCAAGGTTAAATATTATCATAGAGACTGATATAACATGGATTAATTTTTGGTAATCCCCCCTTCCTATGTGTGAAAAGTATCAAATATGTTGAAACAATAAACCACTCATAAACTACCAAGGAAATACTCAATTGGGTTTTGTTGTTCTTTGGAAATTCAGAAGTTACTAGCTACCCTCACACATGTGTCAACAATTTTTAAACACTCACCATCCAATACAACATGTTTCTTATTAGGAAAGTTATAATGGGGGTATAAAATATGAATGGAGAAGTGGAAGTCATTAAATAATATGAAAAAATAAAAACTAAATCATCGGCAATAGCATCATCAAACTCTCCAACACAAACTCTCAGCTGAATCTCCCCACTTTTTCCTTCATCATCCCTTCATTTTTATAAAACCAAAACTTCTTTCTCCTTTCTCTATCAAATCCCATGAATTTTTTTTTTTTTTTTGAATTTTTAGAAAGTTTATTATTTTTAGAAGCTGCAAATATTCACATGATCATATCTTCCAGAAAATCCATAGCTTTCTTTTCTTATTCTTGATTGAAATATTTTGTGTACTATGATACACATTATAATACCCCAACCCTAGTTACCCATAGTCGGTGCATTATTACATAAAATTTTCATGATTACAAGGGATCAAATCCCTAAATACCAATCATTTTAGTAGCATTGGAAGCACGATATACATTCATAAGTTTTATATTACATTATAAAATGAAAAAAAAACATCAACATTGTCTCCATTGACCACATTCATATCCCTTATAATATCCCTATAGGTCAGTCATAATATAATTATTTTCATCCTAGGAAAAATAAAACATAGAATGGGGTAAGCTCAGATGCTCGGTAAGGATAACAATATAGTGGAAACTTTCATAAATAAGCATAAACAATTAAGGCAATGTATAAGACTAAAACATAATCCTTTTAAACATAAACTTCTGCATAATATGGCCAATATAAATCAAATAATGTCATTTACTTATTCACATGGATATTCTACTAGTTGAATAATCACATGCAATATCAATATCCACTTTCATAATGATGGAATACATAATGCCAGACTTCATAACCACATAGTCAAGGCCTTGTGCCAATACTACAAATAAGATTTTGTTAAGGCCTTATTCCTAGACACTAGTTTGTCTCATGAGACTTATCAATGCATCTAGGATCTATATCAGGCTCCACCCGTCACCTACTAAGTCCAATGCATTCCTCATATGAAAAGGTTTAAGCATAACATAAACATTTGTATTAAAACTAGCATACGAAATGTCAATACTTTATCCATAAACCATGAATGGTATAAAAATAACACATCTGTAGTCAAACATATCACAAAACCTTAAATAAAATATGGAAGATTTGTATCATAATAAATCAACCTCGATCAAGAATAATATCCTATAAAGGATGTTGCTATAGTTGAAAATGATTAGTAAAAATCTTTGAGAGAAATATCCCTTTTTCATGAAATCATTTAAAAGTCACATAATTTATAAAGGAAGTCATTTAAAATATAGTTTTGAATCAAAGTTTCCCATACTACTTTGAAACTTTTGAAAGGAATTAACATTTTAAAACACTCATGTCCATATAAATAAATCCTTAAAACCATTTTGAAAACATAGACATTAATGAGAAAGGTCTAGAAGAATAAATCTTTAAAACATTTAAAATTATGTTTTAGTAAAAGATTCCCTTAAAAATAATCCCTTTGAAAACTCTTTTATAAAACATGGACATGTATAATAAATATGTCCCAGTAGATACTCACGTAAAAACAACCTCGGATAATAAAGAGATTGTGAAATTAACTCTTAACTTATACTTTTCCTTAGTTAGGGGTAGGTTAAACTCATGTATAATGGTGAATTAATTATTATTAAATTATACAAGAACCATATACATTAATATTATATCATATATGATCTTCTAATATTGCTTTGTTAATTATATTTTAGTAGTATCATCATTTCGGGTGTTAACTGATTCGTTTTCCTTTATATGATTTGTTAAAAAAGTCATGTTTGTTATGGATAGGATGTATCTTATTCATATTTAGAATGATATCAATTATTTAAATGTTATTTTTAGTAATTAAATGAAAATTAGTCTTGAATGGTTACGATGGGGAATGACATCTCATCTTGTTGTGGATACGGTAAGTCGTACGTACGCACGAGCGACAATATCATTCTTTTGATGGTGAAATCGTATATAATTGGATAGTATATAATATATAAATAATAATTAACATGTTATATTTTTTATTTAAATCAGTTATACTCATTATTATACTCATCCAAATAATGAAGTGTTTGAATAACAAACTACACCACAACATGGAGACGATAAGTCGTACGTACGCACATATGGTGACTTTGTCATTTATAGGATGGATAGAATAATGAATATGGTTGTACCATATTTATAATAAAATCAAAGTATGTAGAAGGTACTAGATTTATTATTTTGGTATGTAAAAAATAAAGAAAGAGGAAATGGAAGAAGAAAAGAACTTGAAAGAGGGTGGTGAAATTATTACCTCTTCTCTGGGTGTTTCCTTTTGAGTTGATCAAAATGGATCCTTAGGTTAGATTTCGTATAAAATTAAGGACTATATGTTGATGTGAGGGATTTTGGGAGGATATTTGGGCAGGGTTTGGCCAAGCCAAATGGATTTGGAGGTGTGATTTTGAGAGAAGGGGAAGTGCCCTTTTATAAGAGGGGTGAGGGGCACCTTAGGAAAAGCTTGAAATAATATTTTATTATAAAATAATTTTTGGTTTATAATGGATACAAATTCATTTATTTCGAATATAAGGTGGGTATGGGTCTAAATTATCTCAACCAATAGGTTGTAGATAAGTTTAGGTCAACATATTAACCTTATCTTTTAGATTTAACTATTAGTTAAATAGTTTAACTTTTACCATGTCTTCTTGTATTCTTACAATATATGGTTAATAAACTTACTCAAAACTTCCAAGAGAATATCAAGTGGTTCATTAATTAAATATATAATATTATTTGATCCCTTTAGAAAAACCTTATATTTTTAAGAATATTATATAATTTAATAATATAATATTTGTTTTAAAAACTCATTTATGTCAATTTTGACACTATTTAGTATTTGGTTTTTGTGAAAGTCATCACAACTTTGTAACTTTGAAAAAGATACATTGAATCAACCCTAACATGTAATATTCTCCAAGAAAATTATTTTATGTCATAAAAACTTTGAAATTATATTTATTGTAATATTTATAATACCATTTATTTGATTCCTTCATTAATAAGGTAATTACTACATCATCATTGTGTCATAAATAAATTTAATTATTTAATGTCTAAAAATTATAAATAAAATACCATGATGTAGGAAATATTTTTATATTTATAATTAATATTTATAGTCGAATTTATCTTATGAATAACCCTGTATTAAAAATGTTTTAGTTATTAAACTTTGAAATTAACACTTTTAACTCTTCTTTAAATAAAATAATAATAAATGTCCTAATCTAATCCTAGTGGACCAAAAGGATCATATTTTATTCCTAAGGTTGTTTTTTTTAATTAAACTTATATAATAGAATTAGTACATGTGTTAGGGTAATTATAATATCATTTTTACCTTTAATTACCCTATTTACATTTAATCGTGGTAAATAAAAGTCAAAAGTTACTATTCAACAAAAATTATTTTCATCTTATTGAACAGAATTTTACTTATTGATGTCAACTGTGTCTCTCGGACTTTTTAAATTCAGCTCACATAAGCGGTAAAATTAAGTTTTATGCAAATTTGTAAATGCTCCTAGAATGTGGGTAAAAGATGGTAAAAAGTTCAATAAAATTTTATACATATAATTTTATTATTAAAATGACTCCAATGAATTAAATTGAACTAATATAGGTATTATGTATCTATATTGACTTAAAATAAATAATTATTTAAATAAAAAGTCGGTTTTTAAATAATAACACATTGTTTTTCATTATTCATCAAAAATTGAAAGTTTTCAGAAAAATACCAAAAATTCACCCTAAACTAATTTTGATATTAAGAATTTAAAAATTAATTCTATTTTACCAAATTAAAAACATAGAATTTTCATTAATTAATTTAAATTTAATTTCTGTTGTTAAAACCAAAAGCGGGTTTTTAAGAAGTAAAAACTATCAAAAGATTAACATGTGTTTATGTCAAATTTAAATGAGAAATTACTTATAATGACCTACATTATATTAAATGATAGAAATATAATCTGATTATACTTAAAAACCATTTAAATTCCTAATTTAACACTATAAATTATTTTGATTAAAAAAGTTGTTTTCAATTAAAATTTAGTATTTTTCATTATTCATCAAAAATTGGAAGTTATCAGAAAAGTACCAAAAATTTATGCAAAATAAATTTTTATGCCTCGATTCTAAAGAAGAGTTTAATTTCATTAAATTGAATATATAAAAGTGTCAAATATTATTTTTTAAAAAGGTTCACCATTAAAAGGTGGTAAAATTCATTTTTTGAAAAATACTTCTTTTATCTGAAAAAATGAATTTGTTCTTATATTATGTATAAGAAACACAGAATATGGATTCTAAAATTATATGGAGTATATAAAATTCAAAATTCATTTAATACTATTCATAATCACTTTTTGAATGGCTGGTTTGGTTGGTCGTGGTGCGCTTGAACTCGGTGTTGCGTGTAGTGCAAGTTATTGAATTACTTTGAAGAAATAACGTACTATGAAACCATGGGGTTTTACATTCTCCCCTACTTCAATAAATGGTTTCCTCGCAATTTGAAATTGTTCTTCAAAAATAAAAGTTTAAAAATAGAAAAATACATTTGTGGAAAACTCACATCGAAAATTGGTTTAATAAAATTTAGTCTTAATAAGAGGGAAAGAGAAATGAAAAAGTCGCCACCAAATTATGATCTCGATTAGAAGAACATTGGTGTAAATTAGAGACACATAATTGGAGGGAAAACATAAATATTTATAAGTAGTGATTAAGGTCATCAATCACAAACAAGTATAAAATTGAGGGCCTCAAAGCCATCAATCTGTGATGATTTGAAATATCGTCAGTTCAACAAAACATAAGGTATTAGGATAACACATTTTTGGTTTTAAGATCCCTTCCCTAAAGTTTAAGAATGAATTTATTCATAGAATAAGATGAAAAAAATATACTTGATAAGTATAGTTTGATCCTTTAACTAATTCCTACCACAAACTCATCTTTCACTCCAAAATATAATAGAATTCAAAAATATTCTATTTATCGTAATCGTATAGGGTTCCAAAACTAATGAATTTATAATTCATTTGTCAGACTATTTAAAAAACTACATTACACAAACCAGGACATCACATAGGCCAGTAGTAGGTGATGCACCCTTGTCTCCCTTAAGTTGCGGGTTCAAGTCTCGCGGCCTTACCAGACGCGACGGGTTGTCGTCCGACCTCCGGGTTGTCCTTTTTATAACAATCCAAAAATAATCTTAAGAAATGCTTTAACCTTAAGAATAGTATCCAATGTAAAACTTAATCTATTCCAATATTTATACTTATCCAAAATACTTCTGTCCAAACTCATAGTCCAAAATTTATAAGGAATGTAAACACAATGAAGATCTTTTTTCCACGTAATAACATGTGAATACCTTCATCATGTATTCTTTTAAGACACAGTAACACCCTGAATTACCATAAAACCTTATTGATTACATTCATGCTCCCTTATTCTTTATAGAATACTGTATATACTTCTTATATCCAAAAATGTTGTATACTCCAACAAAAATGGAATAAACAAACAATTAATTAGTTTCAAAGTAGTCAAGAATATCGAATATAATTTATCCAAATCAATCATATATTATTCCAAAATCACTACCTTAGTATCAGAACCATATTAAGGTTTATCTTTCCTTCAACCATGTATTTTCCAAAAAAATTGACCTATTATTGAGTCACTTTTCTTGGTCCCACACAATCTCAAGTCCTTAATAAAATAGTACTGCAGTACAATCCTTATATACTCTATAATTCTTATAACATGTACACTATTAATACAATACTCAAATGACACAATAATTTAATAACAACTTAAGAACTCTAATCATTCCTCTTCATCTTTGGTAGTATCATAACTTGATTATTATCCAGTAGTAGAATTTGGGGTATACTTTGATGATTTGGACATTGATTCGCGTAGTGTCCCAACTCATTGCAGATGAAGCATTGTACATTTGAAACCTTTTTCTTACTCTTGAAATCACGTACTTGGTGTCCTTTTTCTCCACAGTTATAACAAACTCACATTCCCTTCAATCATTTACCAAGGTGATTCTTTCCACAGTTATCACATATGATAAAATCCTTCTTTCCTTTCTTCCCTTTATCCATCTTTCTATCTTCCATCCTTTTCTTCTCTTGATTCCCTTCAAATCCAAAGGACTCAGAGAATTATTTACTTATCTTATTAACACATGATATTATTTCTTCATGTGATAAGAATACGTGGGAGACTATTTCCCTTCAAAATGTTGGCAAAATACCATGAAAGATATGATCCTTCCTAATATTTGGATCATGCGTATTGTTGGAGTTCTCATTCCTTCTACTAGGAACCATTTCTAAACAATGGCATACACTAGGTTAGTTTATGAATTGTAATGCATAATTCCAAACTTTTAAAATACCTAACGTAAGTTGAAAAGATTATGCATATAATCTATAATCATAAAATGTTTTCTTTGAGGAAGTATTTACTCCTAAATCCTTCATAATGGCTTGTAATGAAGATTTGAATTATCCTATGCATATCCCCTAGGAGTGTCCTAACCAAGAGTGCATCAAGGCCCATTGTCATGTACCAGGATACCCCGAGTCAAGCCTGAAACTTCTTATCGGATTTTTCACTCCTAGGTATATCTATGCCAGAGCTTCCTCTACCTACTCGTATCCAGACAGGGATGTATTTCTTGGAAAATAAAAAAAAATCACTACATGACCATAATTCAAGGAAGTTATTCTATATTAATCCTCAAAGTCTATATTAGGGTAATGTTCTCTAATCAGAGTTTTTCTAAATCTATTTTCCAAGGTATGTACTAAAATTACTTTGATACCAACTATAACGCCCTGACCCTAGTTACCCAGAGTTGGTGCATTATTACATAACATTGGCATGATCACAAGGGATTAAATCCCAAAAGACTGATCATTTTAGTAGCCTTGGAAGTACTAGATACACTCATAAGTTTTACATTACATTATAAAATGAAAAGTAACATCAACATTGTCTCCATTGAATATATTCATATCCCTTATACTATCCCTTCAGGTCAGTCATAATATACTTCTTCGTATCCTTGGAAAAATAAAACATAGAAAGGGGTGAGCTCAGATGCTCAGTAAGGATAACAATATAGCAGAAACTTTCATAAATAAGCATAAACATTTAAGGCAATGTATAAGACTAAAACATAATCCTTTTAAACATAAAATTCTGCATAATATGGCCAATATAAATCAAATAATTCCATTTAATTATTCACATGGATATTCTACTAGTCGAATAATCACATGCAATATCAATAGCCACTTTCATAATGATGGAATGCATAATGCCAGACTTTATAACCACATAGTCAAGGCCTTGTGCCAAGATTACAAATAATATTTTTTCAAGTCCTTATGCCTAGACACTAGTTTGTCTCATGAGACCTACCAATGCATCAAGGAGCTATAGCGGGCTTCACCCATCACTTACTAAGTCCAATGCATTCCTTATATGAAAAGGTTTAAGCATAACATAAATATTCGTATTAAAACTAGCATATGAAATGCCAATACTTTATCCATAAACCATGAATGGTATAAAAATAATACATCCACAGTTAAACATATCACAAAACCTTCAATACAATATGGAATATTTTTATCATAATAAATCAACCTCGATCAAGAATAATATCCCGTAAAGGATGTTGGCATAGTTGAAAATGATCAATAAAAATCTTTGAGAGAAATATCTATTTTTCATGAAATAATTTAAAAGACACATAATTTATAAGGGAAGTAATTTAAAACATGGTTTTGAATCAAAGTTTCCCATACCACTTTGAAACTTTTGAAAGGAATTAACATTTTAAAACATTCATGTCTATATAAATAAATCCTTAAAACCATTTTGAAAATGTGGACATTAATGAGAAAGGTTTAGAAGAATAAATCTTTAAAACATTTAAAATGATTTTTTAGTAAAATAATCCCTTAAAAATAATCCCATTTAAAACTCTTTTATGAAACATGTACATGGATAATAAATATGTCACAGTAGATACTCACGTAAAAACAACCTCGGATAATAAAGAGATTGGGAAATTAACCCTTACTTTGTACTTTTTCTTAGTCAAAGGTAGGTTAACCTCCTGTATAATGGTGAAATAATTATTATTAAATTATAAAAGAACCATATACATCAATATGATATCATATATGATATTCTAATATTGCTTTGTTAATGATATTTCAGTAGTATCATCGTTTCGGGTGTTAACTGATTTGTTTTCCTTTATATGATTTGTTATGAAAGTCATGTTTGTTATGGATAGGATGTATCTTATTCATATTCATAATGATATCAAGTCTTTAAACATTATTTTTAATCATCAAATGAAAATTAGTCTTGAATGGTTATGATGGGGAATGACGTCTCATCGCGTTGTGGATACAGTAAGTCGTACGTACGCACGAGCGACAATATCATTTTTTTATGGTGAAATCATATATAATTGGATGGTATATCATATATAAATAATCATTAACATGTTATATTTATTATTTACATCATTTATACTCATTATTATACCCATCCAAATAATTAAGTGTTTGAATAACAAACTACACCACAACGTGGAGACGGTAAGTCGTATGTACGCACGTATGGTGACTTTGTCATTTATAGGATGAATAGAATAACAAATATGGTTGTACCATATTTATAATAACATAAAATTATATAGGAGGTAATGGATTTATTATTTTGGTATGGAAACAACAAAGAAATAGGAAGTGGAAGAAGAAAAGAACTTGAAAGAGGGTGGTGAAATTATTACCTCCTCTTCGGGTGTTTCCTTTTGAGTTGATCAAAAGGGTTCCTTAGGTTGGATTTCTGACAAAATTAAGGACTCTAGGTTGATTTTAGGGAAGTTGGGAGGATATTTGGGCAGGGTTTGGCTAATCCAAATGGCTTTGGAGGTGTGATTTTGAGAGAAGGAGAAGTTCCCTTTTATAAGAGGGGTGAGGGGCACCTTAGGAAAAGCTTGAAATACTATTTTATTATAAACTCATTTTAGGTTTATAATGGATCCAAATTGATTTATTTTGAATATAAGGTGGTTATTGGTCTAAATAATCTAAACTAATAGGTTTTATACAAGTTTAGATCACTATATTAACCTTATCTTTTATATTTAACTATTAGTTAAATAGTTTAACGTTTACCGTGTCTTCTTGTATTCTTACATTATATGGTTAATAAACTTACTCAATACTTATAAGAGAACCTCAAGTGGTTAATTAATGAAATATATAATATTATTTATTCCATTTTGACAAACCTTAAATTTTTTGGAATATTATATAATTTAATAATATAATATTTGTTTTAAAAACTCATTTATGTCAATTTTGACATTATTTAGTATTTGGTTTTTGTGAAAGTCATCACAACTTGATTACTTAGAAAAAGATGCATTTAATCAACCCTAACATGTCATATTCTCCTATAAAATTATTTTATGTCATAAAAAAATTAAATTATATTTATTTTAATATTTATAATACCATTTATTTGATTCTTTCATTAATAAGGTAATTACTGCATCATCATTGTGTCATAAATAAATTTAATTATTTAATGTATAAAAATTATAAATAAAATATCATGATGTAAGAAATCTTATTATATTTCTAATGAATATTTATAGTCGAATTTATCTTATGTATAACCCTATATTAAAAATGGTTTAGTTATTAAACTTTGAATTTAACACTTTTAACTCTTCTTTAAATAAAATAATAATAAATGTCATAATATAATCCAAGTGGACCAAAAGGATCATATTTTATTCATAATGTTGTTTTTTTTCGAATTAAACTTATCCAATAGAATTATGACATGTGTTAGGGTAATTATAATATCATTTTTACCTTTAATTACCATATTTACATTTAACCGTGTTAAATAAAAGTCAAAAGTTACTATCCACCAAAAATTATTTTCATCTTATTGAACCAAATTTTACTTAATGATGTCAACTGTTTCTCTCAGATTTTTGAAATTCAACTCACAGAAGCGGTAAAATTAAGTTTTATGTAAATTTGCAAATGCTCCTATAAGGTGGGTAAAAGGTGATAAAAAGTTCAATAAAATTTTATACATCTAATTTTATTATTAGAATGACTACAATGAATTAAATTGAACTAATAGAGGTATTATGTATCTATATTGACTTAAAATAAATAAAATAAATAAAAATTTAAATAAAAATTCAGTTTTTAAACAATAACGCATTGTTTTTCACTATTCATCAAAAATTGAAAGTTTTCAGAAAAATACCAAAAATTCACCCTAATCTAATTTTGATATTACAAATTAAAAAATGAATTCTATTTTACCAAATTAAAAACATATAAGTAGCATTAATTAATTTAAAATTAATTTCCATTGTCAAAACCAAAAGCGGGTTTTTAAGAAGTAAAAACTATCAAAATATTGACATGTTATTATGTCAAATTTAAATTTGAAATTACTTATAATGACCTAAATTGTATTAAATAATATAAATATAATCTGATTATACTTACAAACCATTCAAATTCCTAATTTAACACTATAAATTATTTCGATTAAAAAAATTGTTTTCAATTAAAATTTAGTACTTTTCACAATTCATCAAAAATTGAAAGTTATCAGAAAAGTACCAAAAATTTATCCAAAATAAATTTTTATGTCCTTATTCTAAATAAGAATTTAATTTCATTAAATTGAATATATAAAAGTGTCAAATATTGGTTTTAAAAAGGGTTCTCCATTAAAAGGTGGTAAAATTGCATTTTTTGAAAAATACTTCTTTTATCTGAAAAAAATGAATTTGTTCTTATATCATGTCTAAGAAACATATAATATGGATTATAAAATTATATAGATTATTTAAAATTCAAAATTCAATTAATACTATTCATAACAGCTTTTTGAACGGCTAGTTTGGTTAGTCATGGTGTGCTCGAACTCAGTGTTGCGTGCAGCGCAAGTTATTGAATTACTTTGAAGAAATAACGTACTATGAAATCTTTGGGTGTTACACACATGGCCTCCTATGATTGGTTGCATGCATGCTAAAGTGTTACCCCAAATCCTCAACTTGAAGCACAGGTTATCCCCTTAAAGTTTTTATGTGATCATCCTTTAGTTAATTTTCTCAAAGTCATGACATGTATAGATTGGAAAATGACACATACGCAAGTGAAAATCACACATACACATAGGAATATTCACTTATGAACTAGGGAAATTGACACATACATAGAGGAGGATTCACACATAATCATAGGAAATTACTTATATACAGGTGGATATCACTCATATGGAGGCGTAAAATGACACATACATAGAGCTAAAATGACTCAAACACACTAATGCCTTTTCCATTTCTTCATGTTTTCTTAGGAAAGATAAATCCATAATAATACTCCAAAAATAACCACTTTCATTAATAGTTTTCTTATCAAGAATGACATCCAAATTGTTTTAAATTTATAGTATTTCATAAGGATTAATGATTAAGGCTTAAAGTATGCATTCAACTAGTGAATCAAGGGGTCGTTTCATCAAGGTGTAGGATGTAACGAATTACCTAAAGCTTGATTGGATCAATAAATATTGTGTTATTAACGTATTTTTTACTTATTATATGATAATAAATGTTGTTGTAAACAAATTATTGTTATCAATAAATTAGATGATAGTTGTGATACATGTTTTTATGATTAATCCAATTCTATAACATGTTTGATATGAAGATAAGGATAAAAAAAATATTCAGTATAAAAGATTTTATCTGAGATATTTGTTAAAATGTGAGGGAAAAGTCCCCACCACCCTTTAGTGGAATATTTAAATAATAATATTCTTTTAAATAAAATGATCCAAACACATAGAATATCATATAAGATATGATGTTCAAGAGTTTATTTGTTAAAAATTCCCAATGATAGGAAATAATTGTTATTTACTAAAACAAAATAATTTAAAGGATTGTACTGGTAAAAATTCAAAGTGAATGTCAATTTATATCCTAAAGGGTTTTAGTATGTGTTGGTAAAGAATAATGTAAAGTTAAATATGGTTACTGAAATGATTTCAAGTAAAAAAATTAATGAAATATGTTCTAAGTACAATGATGATGATGATTAATTTAAAAAGTGTTATAAGTATAAAACAAAAGTTATTAACATCATAAAATATGATGTTGTGAAATTAAAGTGTGTGAATACTCTATTCAAAGAGTTGAGCATTGGGAATATGATCCATAAGTATCTCCATTATTCAAATTGACTATATTTATAGATATTATTTGCTAAAAATTTTAGTGTGAAGGTTTATCAAATGGTCTCATAGAGATGTGGTAGGAATTACATAGATATGTAATGAGTTTAATAAAACCCAAAAATCACAATGAGCATAAGACCACTTTAGTGGTATATCATTTGGTATATGATTATATGGGTGCTTATGTATGTTTTTATTAATATTAAGGGTTTAATAATATGAAATAGCTCATGTTATATAAAAGAAAGTCTCCACTTTATCATTATTTCACGCTATTTGTATAATATTTCATGAAGTGTAATGATAATCAACATCTCAAAGTACTGTTTTGCATTATCCTTAATTTATTTTCATCGTAGATTATTATATTTTGTGATGAAATGTTAAGGTTATTTTGATTAGGATTTTTTATAGAGATACAAAATATGCTCATGAGGCATAGAACGGGTTTTGTGCGCTGGATATCCCACCAAGTATACCACATGGAGTGTTGTACACTATGTTTTTGGTATGATAATGGTGCATTATTCATATTGAATCCCTTTACTTGGATTTGGTGAGATAATTAGCACAAGAACCTTCATACTTTGATACATTTCTTATGAAATCCTTGAGTATTAGCTAATCAGGGGTGGTTAGGTATGTTATTTATCATGTCATTGGTTGGATCTTATCCAAGATGGGATTTTTCCTCTCATATAAAAAGTATGAAATTTGGGACCTCGATTGAGATAGAGTGAGAGAGTGTATGTTCATACCTAGATAAAGTGAATATGGTGCGCTTATCTATTTGGTGAGGGGCATGTGATGTGCTCATCCACTTAAATGAATAACATGTGATGTATTTATCAACCTGGTTGACCTATATTTGTCTCATGGTTATATGATGTCATGGACATAGGGATGGTATGATTATTCATATGTTCATATAATGTAGGTATGGATTTATATATGTTTAATGGAGATCTCATCACATTCCTTTATTTCTTGAGTATCATTGATGATTTTATAGAGGCCAATTTTTGCTTGAATTTATAAATTTGGGAATTAATATTTGTTTTCAATGTTACAAAGGCCTATGGGGTCACACTTTATGGTTGAATGAATGGGGATTTAGTTTTATAAAACTTATAGAGCTACTCTAAAAGTGTTTTAAATTTTAGCTAAAAGGGGTTTTGAATGGATATTCATAAGGTATTGCATATGATGTGATACATGGTGATTTTTTATGATGGATTTACAAAAGTGTTTTGAAAGATATTCAAAAGGAGTTTTGGTTATGTTTTCACAATTTATTGTATATGATACAATATAAAGTGAAATGGCACAAATCCTATAAGGATTTAGTGCAAGTGGGAGATTAATAGAGATATGCCTTAAATCCCCTATATCATAGTGTATGATATGTACATATCATATGGTACAACGTGCATGGATCTAAGGTATATTTTATACCTATATAAAGGGTGTATTATAACATTTCATGCCTTCCCAGTCTGTCAATTTTCTATTTTTGTTGATTAGAGGTGTTTGGGGGAGGTTTCAAGAGTTTTCAGTGGATATTGGAGGTGCAGTATAGCTGTTGTAGGGAATACACGTCGTGTATTGTTTACATGATGTGAAATAGTGGTTTGCGGAATGTGTAGCTGGCAGGTCCATGCCTTGTAAATCAGCTAAGGGGTAACCCATGATACAATTACACGTCGTGTAAGTGTGATTCACTATGTTTATTAAATAAAGTCTGAGGTGATGTGTTTTTCAGTGAAAGTTTTAAATTTTTAAAAACCCAAGGATTACATGTCATGTAATGGTTACATGATGTGAAACCTATGAGATTCCACATTTTAAGTTATTTTCCCAACCAAATATCATTCATTTAGCCTCACATTCTTATCACTCATCTTGGATGAGCCCTAGGTTCCCCGAGGATACCTTTTATCCCTCTTATCCCTTCTTTGATTCATTGGTTCTAGTGGTTTTATGTTGGCGATCAGTAGTAAGATCTTCCTTCTTCTTGGTTAGTTTCCTCTTTTTCTTCTCTTTGGGATTCACTTAGGTGATGTTTTTTGGTTTGGGGTGTGATTTTGGATGTGTTTTTATGATCCTTTGGTGTAGTATAGGTTAATCAGTGGTTTATCATGGTGAGTTTGTGGTTTGTGAGCACTTCTTCTTCATCTTATGGTGCACAGCAAATCGAAAAAACTTCTTTGAGGTAGGGAATTCATCATTTCTCTTTATTTTGCTTCATGCGGGAGGGGTTTTTTTTATTCATCTATGGGTTATGGTTGTGTCGACTTAATAAAAGATAAATAATTGACAAGTTGAAATTGAAAGGGGGGAGGGGGGATGATTCACGTGTCTTTATACCTTTGATATTATTGTGATATGATGGATTGTATGGGATTGATTCCCTATTGAGAATTGTGGTCATTGGGGGATTTGTTTATACTAGATTATATGTGATTTGATAGCTTATTTTTTTGTGATTTTTTGGTATCACCCTAAAATGGAAAATTGACTAACCACTAATATTTGGCTAATGAAATGGTTTCCCCAGGATTATGGCTTGTGTGATAACACCCCTAAAATAAAGTGAAATAGGATAAAATTCCTTTTTTAAAATCTATAAAATGATCTTGGTGTGTTGTGATGTGTGGTCATGATTGTGGGATGAAAATGTGTGTTTGTGATGCGATGTTGGGTGATGGTTGTTTGGTTGTGCTTTTAGTATGGTGTGGTGGTTGTTTGGCCATGATTTTGGGGTGGTGAGGTGGTTTCTATTTGGACGTGATTTTGGGGCGGCAAGGTGGTGGTTGTTTCGATGTGCTTTTGGGGTGTCGAGGTGGTGGTTATTTGGTCATACTTTTGGGGCGGCGATGCGATGGTGCGATGGAGATGATGAGTTGCTTGTGATGTATAGTTACTTTGTGCTAGATGCATGGGTAGTGATGGAATAAGTAATTGGTTAATAATGTTTGAAATGGTTAATAATGTTTTAAATGGGTTGATTTCCTCAACATCTGGTGAGGAGGACAGATGGCTAGGTACCCACCCTTTCCTGCTATCTCTTCCAAGCATGGTAGGTATTGCACAATCTATGATGGTTAAAGGTATGTTAGTGTACTAAATGGTGGTTGTGATAACCCAAATGTCTTCAGGTGAGATGTGATGTGGTCGTGCTTGTGGGGCAGTGAGCCTAGGTGTCTTCGGACGAGATGTGACTTAGCCCAGGTGTCTACGGGTGAGATAAGATGGTATGTGGTGGCTTACAGTGATGTTGTGAATGATGGGAGGAGGGCATGAGGTTTATATCATTCATGTTCATGATATCCTACTACTCCGGTTATAGTTGTGGATGTGTTGTGGCCCATTTGTTTTTGGGTGAGACGTGATGTGGTCGTTCTTGTGAGGCGATGAGCCCAAGTGTCTGCAGGCGTGATGTGATGTGACCATGCTTGTGGGGTGGTGTGGTATACAGAAGAGATGGGAGTGTCAGGACGTACGACATTGGGGTGTGAGAGCAGAATACCAATGGGAAAGTGGTATGGGGTACCCTTTATTGATGTGACTCAGGTTATATTATATTACTTGGCTTGTGTTATTTGGTGAGTGTGCCTTGGTGAGGTTGGGTTTGGTTAGTATACATGTATAGGTGATGTTTGGTTCCATTGTTTGTTCACAAGTGCATTAGTATGCTTCTTTTATATGTGTGTGAGAGACTTTGGTTTTCCTACTGAGTATACTTATATGCTCACCCTGTATATATAAAGTGATTTTCATGTTTATAGGAGGACTACATGGATCATTTTCGACATAACTAACTCAAATATTTGGATAGTTATTGTGTCACTCGTTTAGCTTTGCTTTTGGGTAGTTACTTTTGGAGAATTTTATTTGTACATGTTTTATTTATGCATGCATTTTGGGATGGTTTTGGTTACTTTTATATTATTTCATAGAGTTTTTTGTGTATGATTCATGTTATCTTATGATCTTACATTATTATAGAGGGTGATGCCTCCTATTTTATGAGATTTTTATACCCTTGGTGCTAGTCGTCAACCTAGGGCCTACTGGAGGCGGGACTTGAGGGTCATTATCTCTCTCCCCACATTGTAGTATATTTGGAGGGAGGTGGTCATTGTTAGAGTTGGTGTCCTAAAACCAACTACTTTATAATTTATTCATTAATAAATACCTTATCACATCTTTATTGTTCTTCTGCGTGATAATGCATGTGATAATGTCCTAAGGATAGTTGTTGCACTAAAAGGTCATAGCAGATCCATGTTATGATGAGAACCCAGAAGTGCCATAACACTGTTGTTAAATATATGTTCTATGGACGAATGATGTTATTTGAGGGACATAGATAATATATTCCATTAGGGGTTAGGACTCATAAAACTTTGAGGCATCTTCTCATGGTGTGCGCCCTTGGTAATATCCAGGAGGATATTATGAGAACAAGACCTGTCGGTAGAAAATCTACATTTCATGGTGTCATTGGATGTTCCTATCTACGGACGTGTGTATTGGTCCTTATACTTTAAGATTATTATTAGTGGGTATTACAACTCGTGCACTTAGATGTATTGATGAAAACTGTGATAAAACAATATTCATAGTGAGGTAGGATATGTTGGGTGTGTCACGAGTAATACTACATTAATAGATAATGCGAGAAAGTATTTGTCCCTTATGTTCTATAACGAAAGTAGATATCTTAGGGCCTTTGATGGAATTGATATAGCCTAAATAAATCCATTTCCATGGTGAGGAATGGGAAAGTTCAATTTCGGTAAGTCAAAGAAAGAATAATCGAGCACATGGGATGATGACACTAGCATGCAACCCACTTGATTCGAGATATCAAGACAAAGGGATTACATTACATGGTAAGCATTCATAGGAGGTGGCACGTCATTGTGGTGTTTACTTATTTCTCTATGGGTGTCTTGGCGTATTGCTAGACGCTAACCTTGGACTTTAGGCAGGCTCCGCCTAATGCCACTGAGAAAGAGGCCTAGAGGGTCACACACTAAGTATGTCCAAGTATCTCAGTTAAATATTAATTTAACAAGTTGAATAAAGATTATTCCCAATTGTGGTTTAATAAATATTCATAGATGCATGATCGTATTTATTTCAACACTAGTTATTTGAGAGAATATATTATGGGTGAAATAATATATTTATTAGCAAGTAATTAAGTGATATTTATTCTAGAAATAAATAGCCATTATTCAAGGTCTAATAAATGTGGTGGAGGAAATAAAGAAAATGGAAAAATAAAAGTACACATCATGTATATTAATATACATGTTGTGTAGTTTTTATAGGGATTTGTGAGAAATAATATTATTTATTTAATTAAATAATATTTGGTGTAATTCGCTAGGCACATGTCAAGTAATAATAATAGTCAATTATTATTATTAGACATGGGGTCTTACTAAGAATTAAATGAAATGAATAAATGCTTTTAGGTAATTAATTCATTTTATTATACTAAATAATTAAAATCCCAATTATATAATTCTCATTAGCCTAGACATTTTGTGGGGTTGTGCACAATGGATTTAAAGAAATCTCTCAAGACAAGAGAGAATTATTTTCTTCCAAGAATGCTCTCAAGCTATGAGAGAGATCCTCCTCCACCGGATCAAGGAGAGTGCTTTGTAAGCGGCTCTCAAGGAAATCGAAAGTGGACATCACAAGTGAAGCCTCTTTCATGCTATCACTCGTAGATCCCTTTGGTGACATCCAGAGATGCATGGATCATGTGTGAATCACCGCTAGAGGAATCCTACACTTGGATTCTACAATGCAACAACGGATCACATTGGATCGTGACCAGAAACATCAACAGAGAGAGAATTCCATCAAGGTAACTCTTGTCTTTTAATTAAATTAATTATAACCAACATATGATGATACTCTCTATTTTTCCAAGACTCCCTTCCTTTATTTCATTCTTCATTCTATTTCGAAGATCCAGTGTTTTATTATCGTGATGGATCTCAGATTGATTATTGTTAACAGAAAAAGTAAAGTTGGGTACACCCACTAACGCACTTCCGTTGTGAATAGAACCTAAAAGTGGTATCAGAGGGGTCATATCATTGATTATAATTATTTAGTTTTTCATTGATGATTTACGTATTTAATAATTTAGTTATTTCAATTCAATTTAATCGTTCTGCAAATTTGAATCTCGAGATCTGTTCCTCCTCTCTCGTTTCTCGTTCACCTTATAGAAACGATTTTTTCTTTTAATTTTTGATTAAAATAAAACAGAGGATCTCATCCAGAGGTGCCAAACATTCCTATACATACAACACCAGAACACATGGCATTTATTTGGCAGTATATGTCGTGTAGTATAGGTTTAATGCATCGGACTGGTCTGCCAAACCAGGCCGTGTCAATGGATCATATCTAAGTATTTAAGACTCTGTGTGTTGACTAGTAATAGGTGGCACATGGTTTCCGGATTACACTCCATGTGTCCCATTGAACACGGTGTGTAGTCCCTTCGGGTTTGGGTAGGACCGTGTACCCCGTACATGGCTTGCCTGGCTGGAAACTGTGTAACGCGGATACTACACAGCGTGTGTCCCACTGAACACACCGTGTACTCCGTAGATTTCTGAATTACATCTACATGCCATGTCCCTGGGCATGTACTTCGGATGAATGGTGAATAAAATTACACATTGTGTAGTTAGAACTACATGTCGTGTACTCATCCAAATTACACAGATTTATTAAAATTTATTATTATATTATACAAACCTTTGAGATGTGTACCATAGTGAAGTCATAAAGTTGAGGCACAACACGTGATAGGTGTTTTATATATGTGTGTTTAATTTAACATCTGTGTAATGTTCATTTATACTCATTGGGTAGTTATGAATGGGAATTAACCGGGTTGCCTCCAATGTACAAGTTAAGTACAAAGATAATTTTAAATGAATTTATTTGTTTAAAATTATGATGGATGAGAATCTCAAGGAAATTAAAAAAAAAGGTTTAAGATAAAAGGATTGATTAATTAAAGATAATTAATTGATTCGAGTGTGATTTATCTTAAATAAGAATGATTAAATAATTGGATGATAGTTTTATTTATGTGTAAATATCATTGCTTTTATGGGTGATCATGAGCTAGACCAATACCTTTGTATGTGAATGGTTTCTTTTAATTTATTTATTTAAATTAAATTTGTTGGTCTGTGAGCCTTCTCCTCATTAATATATAGGGTCTGCGTGCCCAAGATTTCTTTTATGTAAAACCCCATTTTACCCCTCACCTGAGAGTGAGATAAAATCATATGTAATGGATGGAGCCCCCAAGCTAGTGGATACGTCTCAAGTTAGAAGCTAAGGTGAAACTAATCCAAGGAGATACAAAGGTGGACAGGTGGAAATCTATAAACACAAACCCAAAACGTTCAAGGTGTTTCTCCCCTAGGTCTTGGGTTAGTTTATCAAATGCTAGATAAACTAAACAATAGAACAAGCTCATGATCATACCATTTATTTTATTTTTTCAGTTGCATATTTTATTTATTGTGGGTGTGTTTTCACGATCACACAGTTAATGAATTAAACAAGCATTCAAGATGAAACTAAAATAAGACTGGATTATGCATAAATATTATATTATACATGGTTAATCACTTAAGTATATCCCACTTAACATTAACAAGCATGTAAGAAAGATAATAAAATGGAAATTTACGTATAAGGATAAAATCCCTCAAAGAAATATTTAGTCGGTATAGCCTTCCATAATCTTGGTTAGAATCGAACCATAGTTCAAAGTGCTTAACCAAACCTAGTTGGGGTGATTTCAATTATCAGGGAATTCTAATTAAAGGTTTTGGGTTGACTTAACTTAGTTCACATCAAGGGTTGACTGTCACAACAGGACTTGGTGTGACCAAGAGGCAAAGGTTGAGGAAATCCAAAATAAAAGGATTTCATGATTGGGGAGTCCACTCAACGGATCAAGGAGCTGCGAGTTAATGCAGTTGGAATTTGGAATGCCTACCTAAAACCCTTCAAGTTTCTTGAACAACTCTAGTTGGGGTAATTCGAAGGGAATTATGGATCATTTCCACTAGAATATTAGGAAACGGAATATTCAGAAGTCAATCATGAGGGATATTGGATTTCGATAAAATAGTGGGAGACTAATAAGTATTAATTTATTTATTTGTCTTAGTTTTATCATGATAAAGTACTAAACCTTTTCTCATCCTAATTTGTAGAAACATAAAGAAAAATCAATTCAAACATATCATTGCGAACCATACTCGTGAAGGAAAACCTTTTCATCGGTACCAATTTCCAGGAATGGCAGAGGCGTTTACGCGTCATCCTTCGCCACAAGAGGAAATTATATGAGTTGGAGGATCTTATTCTAGTTGTGCCTATAAAAGAGGTTGGTGATGAGAAACTATATCTCTATATGAAACATATGGATGATTCCACATATTTCCAATGTTTCATGCCATCATCCATGTCTAATGAGCTCTTGAAGCAACATGAAAACATGGACGCGTATAGAATGATGTCTCACCTTAAAGATCTCTATCAAGAGAAGGCGAGATAGGAGAGATATGATATCTCCAACTCTTTTTTTACAACTAACATTGGAGAGTTTTCACCATCTGGGCCTTATGTAGTCGAGCTTATTGGTTACATTCAACACCTGGACATATTAGAGATTAAGTTCCTGGATGAGTTGCGTATAGATCTCATCATATCATCACTTATCAAGACCTTATCTAGCTTTATTTTCAACTACAACATGAGAAAAAATGAGAAGAGTCTATCGGAACTTCTGACCTTAAATCTCCAGGTAGATAAGGACATGGGGCGTAAAAAAACCCATAGTCCTTATAGTGAATAAGAAAAGGAAGGACAAGGCAAAGGGGCCAAGGACTTATAAACGACCTGAATCCCCCAAGAACCATCCCTCCAAGAAGGGGAAGATCCAGAGGCAGTGAAATTAATGAGAGGTGGTATGTTTTTCATGTGGAAAGCAAGGCCACTGAAAGAGGAACTGCACCCAGAAGCATGGGGACGATAAAGGTGTGTTCATTATCGAGTGTAATCTTTCCATTTCTACACAGTGGGTATTAGATACAGCTTTCGGGGCTCACATATGTATTCAAATGTAGGAACCAAGTAGATTTAGAAATATTTTCAGAGGAGAGGTGGATCTTCAAGCTACCAATGGTGCGAGGCTAGTTGCATTGGCCATTGGTGGTTACTATCTCTCATTGCCAACTAGAATGTTTTTGATTTTACGTAACTGTTATTATGTGCCTAGTGTTGCCAAGAATATAATTTTTTGTATCTTTTTTGGATATGGATGGATTTATTTTCAAATTTGGAAATAAGGGTTGTTGTTTTTATAAGAACAACATATGTTATGGTATGGCACATTTAAATAATGGTTTGTATATATTAAATTATGAAAACCAAGTGTTGGAAATCGATAAAAAAATAAACTCATATGACTCATACATCACCCAGTTGTGGCATCATTGTCTCGGACATGTAAACAAGAAGCGCTTGACAAATATCTGACAAGATGGTTATTTAGACTCTAATGAGCTAAAACCACTTGATAGATGTCATGCTTGTTTACAAGGTAAAATGACCAAGCTACCTTTTGGTGGATAGGTGAAAGGGCCACAGAGCTTCTAGGATTGGTGCACACAGATGTGTGTGGACCATTTCCAGTAGAAGCTAGAGGTGGATATTCTTACTTCATTACTTTTACTGATGATTTTAGTAGATATGGATATGTATACTTAATGAGGTATAAGTTAGATTCCTTAGAGAAATTTAAGGAATTCAAGAATGAAGTAGAGAATTAGATTAGTAAGAAGATAAAGAAACTTCGATCGGATCGAGGTGGAGAATATATAAACCAAGAGTTTATCGATCTTCTAATGGGATTCTGGGATTCTATCTCAGCTCACTCCTCCTTATACACCACAGTGGAATGGTGTTAGTGAAAGGAGGAACTGCATCTTGTTGGACATGGTGAGGTCGATGATGAGTCATGTATATCTTCCATTATCCTTTTGAGGATATGCATTACAAACTGCAGCATACACATTAAACCGAGTACCAACTAAGGTGGAAAATGTAATTCCCTCCGAGTTATGGAATGTAAAGAAACACATTTTGTCGCACACATGTGTATGGGGATGCAAGGTGTTTGTTAAGTCCTTCTCAGGAAAAAAACTAGCACCCTGGGGCACGAAGTGTATCTTTATCGGATATCCCAAGGAAACGAAAGGATATTACCTATATAACCCTTCAGACAAGAAATTCATTGTTTCCAGACAAGCCGTCTTTCTTGAGATAGAGAACATCCTCAAAAAGGATAATGGGGGAAATATTGACTTCGACGAAGTTGATGCTCAAGATAAACAGAAGTTGGTATAGGAACAAGTTCCATAGGTCCACATAGAAGAAGTTCCAGAAACACAAGTACTACATAGGAGCTCAAGAGAGGTAAGGGACCAGAAAGATATGGTTTCCTAGTCACCGAGGATGGTGAATCATTATTGTTAGACAATGATGAACCTCTCTCCTACAAGGAAGCAGTAGAAAGCTCAGAAGCTGCAAGATGGCTAGAAGCTATGAATTCTAAGATAGATTCCATGTATCAGAACTAGGTATGGGTTCTGGTCGATGAGCCAATTGTTGTAAAGCCTGTTGGATGCAAATGGGTATTCAAGAGAAAACTGGACATAGAATGTCAAGTTAGCACCTATAAAGTAAGGCTAGTGGCTAAAGGATTTAGACAGCGTCAAGGAATTGACTATGATGAAACCTTATCACCAGTTTCCATGTTTAAATCCATAAGAATCATACTTGCCATAGCATCTTACCATGACTACAAGATTTGGAAAATGGATGTCAAAACAACATTCCTTAATAGGAACCTTCAAGAAGATGTCTACATGACACAACCAGAAGGGTTTGTGACTCCAGGTGAAGCCAAATGGGTTTGCAAGTTGCAGAAATCCATTTATGGATTAAAGCAAGCATCCAGGTCATGTAACATTCAATTTGATGAAGCCATAAAAGAATTTGGTTTCATTAAGAATGAATGTGAGTCCTGTGTTTATAAGTGGTTTAATGAGAATTTGTCCATTATCCTAGTAGTATATGTTGATGGAATATTACTTATTGGAAATGATGTACCAGTATTATAGTCAGTTAAGGACTGGTTGAACAAGTGTTTCTCCATGAAGGACTTGGGTGAAGCAGCCTACATTTTAGGGATCAATATCATTCGTGATAGATCCAAGAGGCTACTTGGACTAGGCTAGGGTACATACATTGACCAGATACTAAAGAGATTTAGTATGGAACAATCTAAGATGGGATTTGTTCCAGTGTCACATGGCCTACATATTTCTAAGAAAATATGTCCTCAAACACAATATTAGAAAGATAGAATGAGTAAGATCTCATATACTTCGACTATGGGATCCATCATATATGTCATGTTATGTACCAGGCTTGATGTTGCTTATGCACTGAGCATGGTAGGAAGATATCAAGAAGATCCAGGAGAACAACATTGGACTGATGTTAAGACTATCCTTAAGTATTTGAGAATAACTAAGGATATGTTCCTGGTGTATGGAGGAGACGAGGAGCTTGTTACCAAAGGGTATGCTGATGCTGGTTTTTAGACAGATTAGAATGATCTAAAGTCACAATATGGATATGTTTTCTGTCTCAATGGAGGATCTGTGAGTTGGAAGAGTTCAAAGCAACCAATTGACGTCGATTCTACTGCGGAGTCCAAATATATAACAGCTTCTGATGCAGCCAAGGAAGCCATCTAGATTTGTAACTTTGTCTAGGATCTTGATGTGGTGCCTAGCAGTAAAGATCCCATCACATTGTATTGTGATAATACTACCATGGTGGCTCTTACAAAAGAACCAAGGTCACATCAATAGACAAAGCACATACTCCGAAAGTATCACCTCTTGAGATATTTCTATCAAATGGGTGAAGTTGTAGTGAGAAGAGTGTCCACAAAAGAGAATGTGGCGGACCCCATGAATAAAGGCATATCTTAGCAAAAGCGTGAATATCATGTGAGAGCTAGTGGGTTAAAGGTTGTTAGCAGTTGGCTCTAGTCCAAGTGGGGGTCTTTTAGAGTTGGTGGCCTAGAACCAACTACTTTTTACTTTATTCATTAATAAATACCTTATCACATCTTGATTATTCTTCGGCGTGACAATGAATGTGATAATGTCCTAAGGATAGTTGTTGCACTAAAGGGTCATAGCGGATACCTGTTATGATGAGAACCTAGAAGTTCCATAACATTGTTCTTAAATATATGTTCTATGGATGGATGATGTTATTTGAGGGACATAGATAATACAAGTCATTAGGGGTGAGGACTCATAAAACTTTGAGGCACCTTCTCATGGTGTGCGCCCTTGGTAATATCCAGGAGGATATTATGAGAATGAGACCCGCTAGTAGGAGATCCACATTTCATGGTGTCATTGGATGTTCCTATCTACGGACATGTGTATTGGTCCTTAGACTTTAAGATTATTATTAATGGGTATTACAACTCATGCACTTAGATGTATTGACGAAAAATGTGACGACACATTGTTCGTAGCGAGGTAGGATATCTTGGGTGCGTCACGAGTAATACTGCATTAATAAATAATGCGAGAAAGGATTTGTCCCTTCTGTTCCATAATGGAAGTAGATATCTCACGCCCTTTGATGGAATTGATATAGCCTAAATAAATTCATGGCCATGGTGAGGAATGAACAAGTTCAATTCTAGGAAGTCAAAGAAAGAATAATCGAGCACATTGGATGATGGCACTATCATGCAACCCGCTTGATTCTATATATCAAGACAAAGGGATTACATTACACGGTAAGCGTTCGTAGGAGGTGACACATCATTGTGGCGTTAACTTCTTTCTTTATGGGTGTCTTGGTGTGTTTCTAGAAGCTAACCTTGGACTTTAGGCAGGCTCCGCCTAATGCCATTGAGAAAGGGGCTTAGAGGGTCACACACTAAGTGTGTTCAAGTATCTTAGTTAAATATTAATTTAACAAGTTGAATAAAGATTATTCCCAGTTGCGGTTTAATAATTATTCATGGATGTATGATCACATTTATTTCGACACTAGTTATTCGAGAGAATATATTGTGGGCGAAATAATATATTTATTAGCGAATAATACAGTGATATTTATTTGAGAAATAAATAGTCATTATTCAATGTCTAATAAATGTGGTGGAGGAAATAAAGAAAATAGAAAAACAAAAGTACACGCCATGTAGTTTTTCTAGGGATTTGTGAGAAATAATATTATTTATTTAATTAAATGATATTAGGTGTAATTAATTGGGCGCATGTCAAGTAATAATAATAGTCAACTGTTATTATTAGACTTGGGGTCTTACTAAGAATTAAATGAAATGAATAAATGCTTTCAGGTAATTAATTCATTTTATCATTCTAAGTAATTAAAATCTCAATTATATAATTCTCATTAGCCTAGACATTTTGTGGGGTTGTGCACAACGGATCTAAAAAAATCTCTCAAGCCAAGAGAGAATTCTTTTCTTCCAATAATGCTTTCAAGATACGAGAGAGATCATCCTCCACTGGATCAAGGAGAGTGCTTTGAAAGCGGCTCTCAAGGCGATCAAAGGCAGACATCACAAGCGAATGCTCTTCCGCGCTGGTACTCAGAGATCCCTTCAGCGACATCTAGAGATACGTGGAGCATATGTGGATCACCGCTAGAGGAATCCTACACTTGGATTCTACGATGCAACGACGGATCACATCGGATCGTGACCGGAAACATCAACAGAGAGAGAGAATTTCATCAAGGTAATTCGTGTCTTTTAATTAAATTGATTATAACCAACATATGATGATCCTCTCTATGGTTTTGATACTCCCTTCCTTTCTTCTGTTCTTCGTTATATTCCGAAGATCCGGCATTTTATTATTGTAACAGATCTCAGATTGATCGTTGTAAACGAAAAAATTAAAGCTGGGTATACCCACTTACGCGCTTCTGCTGCACCTGAAACCTACAATCATGACATGTATCGTAAATCATGTTACAGTGATAACACGCTACTACTTATGTCATTCATATTGTATGATTTGGCTATATCGTATTGCATGAATCGTAACATATAATTTACTTAGCATCCTGTGATTAATAAAGGCAGTCAAACGTTAATAGCTAATATTCAGGTTATCTTCCACATTGGTTATCATTAAACATTTTGTAAGATGAAACGTGTAGGGGAATCAAAAGTTTCATTTGAATGTTAAATGCACATGCTGACTAAAGCATTACTCACGTGTTTTGTAACATTTGAGTTAATGCATGAACACTCTGGAATGTCCTAAGGACTATATAAGGGGCCACTACCATTAAAATGGAGGGAGTTTGATTGTGTACCCATGCTTCCAGGGAATCTCCCATACCTAAGCTCACTTCTCCTCTCTTTACTACCTGAGAAACTAGCATATCATGGAAGGTTGGAGGATCCTCTTAGCGATCTTCTTCAAATGTATGGTTGAAGACAACAACAATGGTGTTCATCCAAATAGGTGTTGTTAAATCCTTAAAAACCAAACAATATGACCCAAAATACCTCAAATGTATATAGGCTTTAAGACATATCTCCATCATATACATCCTCAATTTAAATTTAATTATAATATTTTGCATATATTCGTATGCAAAGAATGCACATGGTTTGTGAAACTCTTTTCATGTAATAAATTAAAATCATATAAAATCAAAATTTTACTCAAGGGCGTGTATGGTGCAACATATAGTCAACCCTCGCTTTTCTATAACAAAATCTAAGCTCTAATACTAGTGGAAAGTTCAGCCAAAAGTCCCACTATTTAAAAATCATTACTCAATGGTGTTTTTTAGTTCTAAAATAATTTTAATTCCAAATATGTATGAATAATTATAATAATCCTAACTGCAAAATTATAACAAAAAAAATAAATATTTTTGTTTAAAATAAATTAAATTTTATATTACACCTTGTTTCGGATCGGTTTCGAAACGCCCAAAGGTTCTGTATCCGACGATACATGGACCTGCTTTCCAAAGGCAGGCGTTCGCTGGGTGGTTTGACCAGTGACCCTTAAGAACTCACATTGGTCGAGAGGATGGGAAGTCGGGCTCATCGCACCTTTTTGGGGGGAATTATTGCCTGTTCCGGGACTCTCTTATAGATTTAAGACGTATTCGTATGTTCGCGAATATTTGGTTTATACCCAAGAATAGTATCCACAGATTACTCCTGGTTGGAAATGGTCAGTTGGATGCAGGGGTTTGGAATCATTTATGCTCGAGGTTTACCATCCCTCGTTGGATTAATGACCCCGAGGAGTCTGGACTCACTGAGACGACACTGATTTAAAGCCTCGTAACCAGGTACTCTGGAGTTTATTGTCATTCAGGGGGAACAGATAACGACTTGAGCGTTTGGATCAAACCCGTGATGCGGGCTTCCTTCGTATCCTCATGAGAGGAATTAGAATCCACGTAGTTTGGTTTGGCATGGGGCTTATGCTCCAGGTTGCCCAGGGTTGGTGCAGTGAACCGACATGAAGATAGTCGGATCGACTGGTTGTTGGGCTTGAACCTCAGGGAGGCTTCCTACGTACCATGCCTAGGAGACAGGGATCAAAGTCCACGTAGTTCGAATGGGGATGTCGGAGGACCGACGTGAATGTAGACCCGGGGGATCCGATGGTGATCAGGCTTGAACCTCTTGGAGGCTTCTTACGTATCCCTGTGGTGGGGAATCAAAGTCCACGTAGCTCGAATGAGGATGGGGCTTATACTCTGAGGCAGCCCAAGGTAATGGATTGGGGCTTACACTCTGAGGAGGCCCAGGAGAGGATTGGGGATTACACTCTGAGGAGGCCCATGGTAATGAATTGGGGCTTACACTCTGAGGAGGCCCATGAGAGGATTGGGGCTTACACTCTGAGGAGGCCCAAGGTGTGGATTGGGGCTTACACTCTGAGGAGGCCCATGAGAGGATTTCATGGTCGATGCCTACTCTAAGCCCACGTGAGTCATGCTCGGTATGAGAAACAAGAGGCAGCAGGGACCAGACGATCACGTCGCGAAAGGTGCGTCCATGGGAAGTGGAGTGGGGCTTATGCATAGAGCAGCCCAAGAAGTCGGGGCTTACTCCGAGATGGATGCCCATGGTTTCTTCCTCACGTCTGGCCATGAGAGCATCCCAACCCATTGGTGGGTTGAGGAATATAATGGGGGCCAACGCCTATGCGCAAGTGCACAAGCGGGATAACGCCAAGGGCGTTGGAATGAGTCCGAACACAGGGAGATGAAAAGTGTGAATTACATGCCCGACATTCGGAACGCAATGAGGGTGGCATGACAATGGAGGATAACTGTTGACCGTGTTCGAAACAAAGCATCCATAACACATTAGCCTAAAATGAGGACAAACAAATGAGGGTCGACTCCTGACCATGTTCGAAACATAGGACCTGACTCAAAGTGTTATCAAAAGTCTTCCGGGGCGTTGGCCCAGGACGGTAGGTGAGCCGATGCGGATTGGGACCAGGCCGTTAGGGGGTCCCTTCAGACATGCAAGGGAATGAAGATTTGAATGAAGGACGTGCAAAGCATGAGGTGGAGTGATGAAATGTTTGAATGGATTCCAGTGATCTTGAAATTATGCCACTGTAAACATGGCATGAGACATCTTATGCTTGGAGCATAAGACATCTCTTGTTTGAAGCAAGAGGCGTCCCATGTTTGGCACATAGGGAATGCTACAGTTTATAGTCATGTAGAGAGGACTATTTCCATACAGTTTAACGTCATGTGGTCAGGACGATGTCCATACAGTTTAACGTCATGTGGTCAGGACGACTAGGTAGGAGATACCTAGCAATGGTTGGTGTGAGACTTACACAAGGGCGGCCCTTTCTGGATGAACCTGGCAAAAAGAGCTGGGGAATGGGGTTATAGGAGAGTCATGAGGAGTAGCTCGGCTCATGTCATGTATAAGACGGATGTTGGGGCGGCGCAAGGGTGCAATGTAAAATACTGTTGACCCGGCCTGAAAAGTTCGCGGTGCGACTCTCCATTTTTCATGCGTGGGGTTTTCCGCATGGGGCGGGCCGCGTAGGAGTTGGCCGCATAGGGGATGGCTGCGGAGAGGGTATCTGCGGAGGAACTGGCCGCGGAGGAGGCGGTCCGCGTAGAAGCTGGCCGCCTAGGATGTCCGCGAAGGAAATGGCTGCTAAGGGCAGGCCGCATGTGGTTCACGGTTTGGTTGTCCGCGAAGGGTGTCCGCGGTGGAGTTGGTCGCGGAGGAGGCGTGTCGCGAGGGAGTAGGCCACGAAGGAGGTTGTCCGCGAAGGAGGTTGTCCGTGAAGGATGGCCGCGGAGGAGATGGGCGTCTGCGAAGGGTGTCCGCGGATGAGATGGTCGCGAAGGAAATGGCCGCGAAGGGCGTCTACAGAGGGGCTGGCGCCCGTCCTACTTCGCGCCCGCGGAGGGGTTCCCGCCTCCATTTCGCGAACGAAACTGGTCTGCAGAGGGGGTGGCCGCAAAGGAGATGGCCACATGTGGTTCATGGTTTGGTTTCTCCTCTATGCGGAAGAGTGCATCCGCGGACGATATGGGGTCTGCGGATGGTCGCGGAACTTTACCGTTGGGATCGATTTCTCCAGCGTCTCCCCACGGGTTTTCACCCGTCCTTCCTCTGCTTATTTTTGGTGCCCCTCAGTGACTTTATAGAGTCACGAAGAGGCTGTATTGATGGGCACACGACGCGTTTTGCGGAAGCCCATGAAGGAATTCCCACCCGCGGACGACTCGGACAACCAAGGATTTTTGGAACCGAGTTTTGCGGAATTGATCTACGGCCGTGCACCACTCCGCCTCTATCCCGCGAACGACAGCAGTCCGCGGAGGGGGCAGCTCGCGGCGGTGGACCGGCCTGACGTCCGGCGGTCTTCCTGGTTCGCGCCCGCGTAGGCGCTCCGCCCCCATTTCGCGAACGACAGGTCCGCGGGAGGGCGGTTTGCCGAACCGGCCGCGTACTGTTGCTGAGAGCTGGTCGGTTCGATCCTTTTCCAAATTTTGGGTAATTGGATTTCCCCTTTGCGGAATTTTCAGGACCCTACACACCTGACTTGAAACACCTTAGATGCATGACATAATATTTATAAGAATCGATTTAAACAACGTTGTCCACATATCGTAGGTTACAACATCACATATCATTGGTTGTGATAAAAATATCAACGCTACTCTATAACCGATGCATAACATATTTTTTGTGCTTCAGTTGCGGGCAATGGTAAGCCTAAACCATGTTTTGAACTATAACTCACAACAATACCATTATAACGTGACAATGATATAATTTCTTGTTTTGGATAAGCGACACATGTGTATCATTAATAGGTATCGTGACCATTGACCAAATTTCAGACACAACAACATATAAATATACCACATACAACAATATCATCATATCACTTACTATGTTATCTATAGTCTCTATAAAATTGGTCTGTTCATAAATTGAAATTTTCTCCAATCCTTCATTGGATTGGCTTTTATATCATTGATGAGTTTTAATGGCATCAAATATGCCTAAATGCAGTTGAAATATTAAACCCCAATCTATGATCATATTACACACCCATAGCACACAAAGCATTATAGTCCATATTGCACCATGAGATGTGGGTTTTAGAAGATTTTATCTTTCAGTAGTTGGTAGATGTAACAACGAGTAAAGTAAATGTAAAATTTGAGATACTCAAATCCTAATATAATTAGCAATTCTAAAAGGGGAACTCGTTTATTTTTTATTAGTATCGTTGTTCTAGGGATAACAATAGGTACCCCTTAACCAAATATCTGATATTATCCGATTTGATTAAATAAGATTAGAGTAGTGGTTAAACAGTTCTTTATAGGGTCAAGGTATCAAATTGAAAACCGGATTAATAAATGGATAGGATTGGGCTAATAATCTTAAGGTACCATAAAACCCGAACTAGATTATGTAAATTATTATTAATTATGAATTATTAACGACGTAAATGGCTGACAAGCTCGTCTACAGTAATAACCTAAACGGAGGGAGCGTGGCCGTCAAATTCGGCCTTCCATCCGATCGGCGGCGGCGAAAAGACGCCCGTGAAGAGGATGAGGAGCCGACGTCTGGCGGGCAAGCTCAGTAGAACGGAGCGGCGCAGCAATGGCGGCTCCGATACAGAGCCCGACGTTTTCATTGTGCTGTCCTCCGCTTCTGAAGGAGAAGATGAAGTCGAAGGAGGAGCAGTGGAGGAAGTTCCAAAGGTAAAAGAAGAAGATATCCAGGAAGAAGTGGAAGAAGACCGAGGAAGAGCGAAACGGGAAGAAGACGAGAGGGATGTTTTGGAAGAGGAGGAAGCGAAAATGAAGACCCATGACGGATCTAAGCATCGGAAAAGCTCACCTGGTAAAGACAAACAAAAAGAACAGCAGCAGCAAAGGGGAAAGGGCCGGGATGACGAAGAAGCTGGCGATGCAGAGGGAAGCGTGAAGAAATCTAAGAATGACGGCGGCAGTTCGAATGCTTTTACGATGGGGAGGGTCCGTAAGATTATAAAGAGCGAAGCTCCCGATATTCGAGCTGCGCAGGAGGCGATATTTCTCATTAATGAAGCTGCGGTACGACTACTTCCCTCTCGTCTACGAATTTATTCATCATCCTGCCACTGTTTCAAAATTTATCGCGCTCGGTGCTCTTCTCTGCCTAAAAAAGAGGGCTTATCGTCCTTCAATGCTGAAATTTTACTCAGGGATTCTAACGTCTAATTTGTTGATTGTAGAAAAAGTTCGTTCAGTCGTTCTGTGAAGATGCACACTCCTTCGTCGCTCGGGATCGTAGAAGTCCCGTTACTTACAAACACCTGTGTGAGTTCCCTATCCATATTCTACAACTTGTTAAAAAAAATTCCGTTATGTTTCTGGAAATCTAACAAAAGCCTTGGAACAAATTTTTAGTATTATAAAGTAGAATTGCAAACTCGGGATCATAGAAATTCTGTTACTCACAAACATCTGTGTGCGTTCTCCATCCATATTCTACAACATTTTACAATGTTAATTAGGTTTTATATTTCCATTCAAGTCGCAAACTGGGATTAGGGTTGAATGGCTTTCTTTTTGAGATTGGTTGTCTTGTTCAGAATGTCTACAAGCTCAGGATCATAGAAATTCTATTACTTACAAACACCTGAGAGAGTTCTCTATCAAGTCCGATGACCTTCTAATCATTATACTTAATTCCAGGACTCCCCTCTACTTTGATCATCATGGAACATTCCTGGGAAAAATAAGAGTGAGCTAAATGTCCTACATGGGGTAAAAGACAAAGGGGTCCAGATGAAAGTACCTAAATGCCACTACTTTAGAACTTCAAACCCTACATTATGTTGGCCTCAAAAATTGGTATGAACTTCGCACTGAGAAGCTGCTCAGCAAGCTAGTTGAGAGGTCGTCTCCTCAAACAAAGAGTTACCACACCAGATCTTTAAACCTGAAACTATCCTAATCTTTAGTGAAAATACAAATGAATTGAACAGGGGCATCCGGGGAAGGCTTCTGGACACCTTTGATTACCGTATAATTTCAGAAAACTGATCCACTCTAGGTTGTTTTACAAGGGCAGAAAGTCAATAACAAAAAGGGATACGGGAAGTGGTGATGTCTGAGGGATGGAAGAGACGGTGGGATAGAGGGGAATGATATAGTACAAGTGAGGGGGGAGGGTAAGGGGAATGTCATTTTCTTGGAACCCTAGAGGGTTCCATGAAAAAGTTTCTGGGTAAGTGATGACCTGAAACTCGTTTCTTGAATGCCTTGAATGGGAATTGGCCATGTTCTCTCAAATGAGAATGAGTCAGCTTTTTCACCCCCGTGGATCCATTCCAAATTGAAACTGATACTCCAAGTTCACCTTCAATAGTCCAAAGACTTATGGCTTCACCAAGAGAGCCCACTTACAAAGAAAACCAAGCATTTTTTCCACAAAAGCATATTAATTCAAACCACACAATATGTGCTAAATGGGCTGGTTTGAAAATAACCAGAAAAACCATCGAGCTATTTTGCACACATCAAGGCACAAACCCATTCTTCTCATTCTTCACTACGGTGACTCTCATCTCTTTTTAGAAACACTAATGTAGTAAATAAAACCATCTGATAGCACTCTTTTTTTTGCACTCAATTATGAGTGGGTTGAGCCTTCTTTAGGACTGCCTCACTGTAGAGGTTATGATCCATATGGAGCGGCTAATCCCCTGCAAGTGCCCACCCAATCGTCTTATTCTGACCTCTCAGTGGCCTTCCGGCCTTCCTTCCAAGGCTGTGACACTTGCATTCGCCCTTGGGTTGGATATTGGTTGCACTGGAAGTTCTGTTGATCTTGGACACTCTAGTTCAGTAATATTATGAGCTAATTAACCCATTTATGTTTCCAAATTCTAAATATTACCTTGAGGTTCTTTATTCACGGCAGAGTTTGGGTTTTCCTAAATGCCCCCCATTTGCTTGTTTGCAGCATCGGCAGTTCGTAAGCATCGTAGGATGGACTTTCTTTCAGGTATTTTCTGGTTTACCGTCATTCCAATCCTTTGCGTCTGTTCTTCTCCATTCTCTAATCAGTTCGAGACCTATGCTTATTTTTTTGTTCATTTTTTGGTTGTGGGTAGATTTTGTTCCAGAAAAATTGAAAGCCGAGGATGCCTTGGCAGAGAAGAAAATGGTAGAAACGTGAGATGCAGAAGCGAGGTATTAATGATGTCCCATGGCTGCAACATTAAGTTTTTTGATGGTGTCCCGTGGCTGCAACATTATGTTTTGTACTGAATGGAAAGGCAAAATTCGTCTTAAGGGTGTTTAATTTTTTTTTTAAATTAAATGGAGTTAGGTTTTTTCTTTAATTTGGAAAATGGGGGTATGAAGCCCCTGATGAAACAATGATTTTGGGATAAACCTAAAAGCGCTGGATGACGCTTTTGTCGAAACGATTATATATATATATATATATATATATATATAAATTGTTATTAATTATTATTAATTATGCATATATTATAAATCATAATGAATGAGGTCTATTCATTTTCCAACAAGTCTCTTTATATAGTCAAACTTTTTGTATTTCCACCGTTGGATTTGATTTATTAGAATTAATTTTGTCCGTTGGATCAACACTTTTTGTAATTTATAAATGCGGTGACTTGATAATGGAATTTGTGGGTGATTTTGTGTGGTTATATATTTGTATTCTTTCTTTCCTGTTATATTGTGATTGAGACGCTTTACTTAACCATCATCTTGAGCATTCGACATTGTTATATGTTTTCACTTTCAATCGACAAATTTCACAACATGTTATCAGCACGACTGCTCTGTGAAGTAAAAAGATTAGTCGTACCGGTAAGATAAATTTTCCATGGCGGATATTGTGAACCATGAATTTCTCCCTCTACATTTCTAGGGAGAATTACTTGTCATGTATTATGGATGCGGAGATGAACTTTGATGCAAACGGTCTTGGCAAAGCAATTAAAGTTGGCAATCACGCTTCTGTTCAAGACCGTGCCTGAGCCCTAATATTCCTCTGTCATCAACTCCATGAGGATATGAAGAATGAGTACCTCACGATAAAGGATCTTTTGGTGCTATGGAAGAATTTCAAGGAGCGGTATGATCACATCCGACTTGTAATACTACTAAGAGCAAGGTTTGAGTGAAGTTATTTGTGATTCCAAGATTATAAATCGGTAAGTGAATACAACTCCACAATGTTTAAAATAACATCGCAACTAAAATTATGCGGAGATGCTATCACTGATACCAATATGTTGGAAAGAACTTATTCTACTTTTCATGCCTCGAATGTCATTCTACAACAACAATATCGCGAGAAATGTTTTACAAAATATTATGAATTACTTTTTTGTCTTCTTGTTGCTGAACAAAATAATAAGCTCCTAATGAGAAATCATGAATCCCAACATATTGGTATGACTCCATTCCTTAAAGCGAATGCGGCTGCTTTTAATCAAGATCATGGGAAGAATCAATGCAATCGAGACTGATGAAAGTCATTTGCTCGAGGCGGTCATACACCAAATGAGAAGAGGAAAAGGCACCACCAGAAGTGGTCTAATAATGAACATCCACAAATGAAGAAAGCAAATAGCGATGAAAGTAATTGCTTTCGATGTGGGATGAAGGGGCACTGGTTGCGTACCTGCCGTACGCCAAAGCGTTTTGTTGATCTTTATCAACAATCTATCAAAGGAAAGGAAAAGAATGATGAAACGAATTTTGCTGGCCAAACTTTGAAATATGATGATGATATTACAAACTTTGATATTTCTGATTATTTTGCACACCCTGAAGGTGATGAGCATAGAGATCAAGTATGAATGCTCATGACGAAATTGAAGTTTGATTTTTGGTTTTTGTATGCTTGTGGTTGAAATGAACTATTGTTTTCGATTTTGTAATATTTTTAAATATTGCATGTTTCATTTTGATTTCTTTTCTTTTATTTCTTATATGCATGTTTATTTTCTTTAATAGAAATGGATGATATAAATCAGTCCATTGAGAATAATTTCCATGATGAAGATATTTGCCTCGTCGACAGCGCAACGACGCACACCATTCTTAAACATAAGAAATATTTTGTCACCATTAAAATGGGTAGTGCTCATGTATGTATGTTAACCGGTAGTGCACAATTAATCGAAAGCTCCGGAAGAGCAAGGATATGCCTACCTTATGGTACAATAATTATGATAAATAATGTTTTGTTTTCTCCCTAGTCTTGACACAATTTGTTAAGTTTTAAAGATATTTGTAATGATAGATATCACATCGAGACAATGGATGAAGGAGGTGCTGAATACCTCTTTACAACAAACATTAAAAATGAGCACAAATTGATTCAAGAGAAGCTTTTGAGACTTCCGTCCGAATTCTACTTTGTCAATATTTGTATAATTGAATCAAACATGGTAAATCAGAAGTTTACCAACCATGATACATTTATTGTGTGGCATGATCGTTTGGGTCATCCTGGATCAATAATGATGAGGAAAATAATTAAATTTACACATGGTCACCCATTGGTTGATAAAAGGGTTCTTACACCCCATGGTTTCTCATGCACTGCTTGTTCTCAAGGCAAATTAATCATAAGACCATCACCATCAAAGATTGGGACCAAATATCTGATGTTCATGCACTGAATTCATGGTGATATGTATGGACCAATTCATCCACCATGTGGACCATTCAGATATTTTATGATCATGATTGATGCATCAACTCGATGGTCCCATGTGTGTTTATTGTCCACTCTCAACCAAGCGTTTGCGAAATTACTTGCCCAAATAATAAGGTTTAGGGCGCAATTTCATGATTATTCAATCAACCATATTAGGGTTGATAATGCTGGTAAATATTCATCACATGCTTTTAATAATTATTGCATGTCATTGGGAATAAGTGTTGAACATCCTGTAGCTCATGTTCATACACAAAATGGTCTAACTGAATCATTTATAAAACAATCACAACTTATCGCTAGACCATTACTTATGAAAACTAAATTGCCCATTTCAATACGGGGATATGCAATTTTGCATGCAGCAACACTACTTCAAATAAGACCATCAAGCTATCATGATTATTCCCCTTTTCAATTAGCTTGTGGTCATGAACCAAATATTTCACACTTAAGGATATTTGGTTGTGCTGTATATGTGCCAGTAGCATCCCCGCAACGAACAAAAATGGGACCCCAAAGGAGATTGGGGATATATGTTGGTTTTGAATCTCCCTCAATCATTAAATATCTTGAGATTATAACATGAGATGTATTCACAGCAAGATTTGTTGATTTTCATTTTGATGAAAAATTATTTCCAACACTCAAAGGGGGAAATCAACCGTCTTCAAAAGAAATATCATGGAAGGTGACTACATTATTACATTTTGATCCTCATACAAATATGAGTGAACTTGAAGTTCAAAAGATCATTAATTTTCAAAATTTAGAAAATCAATTGCCTGATTCATTCAATGATTCAAAACGGGTTAAAAATCATATATACCTGCTGTGAATGCACTGGTATAAATAGATGTCCCGGAAGGAAAATCTGATGGTATTACCAACAATGTTTCCAACCCGCGCCTAAAGTGTGGGAGACCACTTGGTTCAAAAGATAAAAAATCTCCATCAAAGAAAGGGGAAACAACCTATGTTGGTTGAAGATATGAATGAATCTGAAGAGAATGTAAATGTACCAGAAGTACATGGACATAATCAAGAGGAAATTTCAATAAATTTCGCCAACACTGAAAGATGTTGGAACCGAGTGGAGACCATTGTTGATAACACATTTTCATACAATGTAGCCCTTGAAATTATGGACGAGAATCAAGAACCTAAAACAATTAATGAATGCCATGAAAGGCCAGATTGTGATCAATGGAAAGTCGCAATCCAATCTAAGCAAGACTCACTTGCTAAATGTGAGGTTTTTGGGTCAATCATGAAAACCCATGAAAGGATTAATCATGTTGGATACAAATGAGTATTTTTGAGAAAAATAAATGAAAATAATGAAGTCGTCAGATATAAAGCACGACCAGTTGCTCAAGGCTTCTCACAAAAATCTGAGATTGATTATGATGAAACATACTCTCCTATAATGGATGCAATAACCTTTTAGTATCTCATGATGTTTTTTGTACATGAGTAACTTGAATTATGCCTGATGGATGTAGTGACTTCATATCTTTATGGTGATATTGATAATGATGTTTACATAAAAATACCAGAAAGATTCAAATTGCTGAAAAAATATCCCGGATCTCGAGATCTTTATTCAATTAAGCTGAATAAAATCATTATATGGATTAAAGCAGTTAGAGCGTATGTGGTATAACCGTATGAGTAAATATTTGATGAAGGAAGGTTATAAAAATGATCCAATTTTCCCATGTGTCTTCATTAAGAAGATTGGATCTGAATTTGTGATCATTGCAATATACGTTGATGATTTAAATATAATTAGGACTAATGATGAACTTTCCAAGACAATTGAATATTTGAAGAAAGAATTTGAAATGAAAGACTTTGAAAAGACAAAGGTCTGCTTTGGATTACAAATTGAGCATCTTAAGGATGACATTTTTGTTCATCAATCATGATATACTGTTAAAGTCCTATAGAGATTTAATATGAATGAATCACATCCATTAAGTACACCAATGGTTGTACGATCTCTTGATCGTGATAATGATCCTTTTAAACCACGAGTGGATGATGAAGAACTAATTAGTCCCGAAGTTCCATATATGAGTGCTATAGGAGCACTGATGTACCTTGCAAATAATACAAGGCCTGATATATCATTTTTTGTAAATTTATTTACAAGGTATAGTTCTTCTCCTACTCGTCGGCATTGGAATGGTATCAAACATGTATTAAGATACCTTCAAGGGTCAAAAGATCGGGGGTTAATTTAATCCAAATCTTCATAACCAAAGTTGGTTGGTTATGCTGATGCTGGATACCTGTCTAATCCACACAAAGCAAGATCTCAAACTGGATATGTGTTTACATATGGTGGAACTGCTATCTCTTGACTTCTACAAAACATACCATTACTGCAACTTCTTCCAACCATGCTGAGTTGATTGATATTCATGAAGCACGTCAAGAATGTGTTTGGTTGAGATCAGTGATTAATCATATTAGAGATAGTTATGGATTAGATATGAATAATAATATTCCCACCATATTATATGAAGACAACACTGCTTGGATAGCACAGTTGAAAGGTGAGTTTATTAAAGGTGACAGAACAAAGCATATCTCACCAAAATTCTTTTTCACTCATGACCTTCAAAATAATTGTGAGATTGATGTCCAACAAATAAGGTCTTGTGACAATCTCGCAGATTTGTTCACAAAAGAATTGTCAACTTCAACATTTGAGAAATTGATTTATAAAATTGGAATGTGAAGACTAAAAAGTCTATCGTGATTTTATGAGGGGGGGGGGGGGGTTGGGAACACTATACTCTTTCCCCCTTAATCAGTTTTTCCCAATGGGTTTTCTGATAAGATTTTTAATGAGGCAGTATACCATGGAATCATATTAATTTGGCTTCACTTGTTTTTCCCACAGGGTTTTTTAAGTGAAGATTTATATTAGATTCCATGGGATTATGACATCCAATGAGGAGTGTTATGAATTATCATTAATTATGTGGATGTCATAAATCATAATGAACGAGGTCTATTCATTTCCCAACAAGTATCTTCATACGGAAAAACTTTTTGTATTCCCACTGTTGGATTTGATTCATTAGAATTAATTTTTTCAGTTAAATCAACCCTTTTTGTAATCTATAAATATAATGATATGATAATGGAATTTGTGTGGGTGATTTTTTGTGGTCATATACTTGTGTTCTTTCTTTCTTGTTCTATTGTGATTGAGATGTTTTACTTCTCCATCATCATCCCGAGCATTCAACATTGTTATACACTTTCGCTTCGCTTTGCCTTCAATCAAAAAATTTGACAACATAAATAAATTTATAAATAAATTTATAAATATATATTTATAATTTATTATATGTTTAAAAATATTTTAAATTCATTTATAAATAAATATATATTTATAACTATATAAATATAGATTTATAATTATAAATAATTTCATATTTTAAATTATATATATATATAAATTAAATTTAAAATTATTAGGTGTTTAAATGTATATTAAATTATATAATTATAAATATATTTTAAATGTATATATAAATATATTTTAGATGATTAAAATTAAATGGGTGTCGATTTCAGGGATAAGGTGATGTATGAGTCCTTATTAACTTTGAATGACAATCCATTTAATCAAACCTTGATATCTAAGAACACTTATATTTAAAATGCAAAGTTTGTTTACAAAAAGAGATGGTTTCCAATAAATGGAATTTAAAGAGTGTTTTCTTCTCGAGGGATGACGGTCCTCAGGATACTCAATCTTGGATAGAGGTCATTCTTTCTATCTATGATCATCTTGAGATGCCTCCATAGAGGAGGGTCAATCTTACCACCTACATGCTGTGTGATTAGGCCAAACACTGGTGGGATGTGATTACCTAGATTGGTCATCATCAAGACATGGTTTGGGCTGACTTTCATACTGCCTTCTACAATTACTTTTTCCCTTAGACGCTGAGAGCTGACCGAGTTAGAGAGTTCATGCACCTGGAATAGGGTGTTATGTCCATCATGTACTATTCAACACGTTTTACTGAGTTGCAATACTTTGCACCGCTTATAACCAGTGATGAGTTATCATGAGCGAGGTGTTTTGAGGATGAGCTTAAGTATGTCATTCACTCGTAGGTGAATGTCTTTTGCCTATCTACCTTTTCTAATATCATTAATCAGACTCTTATCACTGAGCATAACCTGATAGAAGACAATGGTACCAGGCATAAAGGTTCAATGCCGAGACAATACAATAGTTCTTTCAATAGTAGTAAGCGTAGCTTTAAGGTTTCTCATTAGAGTAGTGGGTGTAACACCCTGTGTTTTTATGAACCTTTTTTTCCGGATAAATTAATTTTTTTTGATGTTTTTTGTTGCACACTATACCAAGTTAATCTTTCGTTATACTCTACATCAAGTAAAGCTTGCGTTGCACGCAACACCGGTATAGCCGGTGTTACACACAACATTGGGTTTTAACAAAACAATGATATATTATAGTTATTTAAATGAGACCGTTATAAACTAGCCATTAAACTTAATAGTAGGAATAATAATCACTTTTTAAATATAATGTTTTTATATAAAAAACATATTGATAATAAAATACATAATTTTTGGTAAAATCTTTACATGTTTTGAAAACACAATTTTTTCAAAAAAACTGCATTTTATGTCCTATGAACAATAGTAAAATTAAATTTTAACACTTTTAGAAATTAAATTTGATAAAATAAAATTTATTTTTTATTTCATAATGTCAAAATTATCTTGGGGTTATTTGTTTGGATTTTTCTGAAATATTTCATTTTTTAATGAATAGTGAATATATTGAATTTTAATTAAAAACTTCATTTTCATATAACTTATTTATAGAGTTAAATTATATTTTAATTTGGGTTTAAAGTATAATTAATCCAATTATACATCAATTGATCCAATGTAGGTCATTGGAATCAAATTCACATTGAAATTGGATTTCTTTAAAAACCTGCTTCCTCAACACATCTACGGGATTAATTTTAAATCAATTTATGACACTTATGTGTTTAGAATTTGAAAAAATGGATTACATTTTTGGAATTAGCATAATTTCTAATTTCTAATAATACCAACTTAATTTTTGACCAAAAGGAATAATGAAAGCAGTTAAAATTAATCACGATGATTAATAGAAAAATGAGTTTACCAAGGAACTAAACTTTAAACTTAAGGGAAAAATGACCTAGTCACTTGTCCAACACCCATTGGTTGACTATATTTCAACCATAACCCCTCTTTGATCTAAAATTTTTCATTATTGGAGGCACATTATGCAAGATAGATCTCTCAAACCTGGTTACTTTTTGGTATTTATAAGAATGTCACTCCTCCCCCACTATAAAAGGGCACTCACCACCCCCACTCACTTATTCACACCTCTCAATCCATTTGAATCATTAAACCCCTGCCCAAATCACTTCTGCACTTCCATACTCTCAACATAGAAGTATTAATTTGGATAGAAAGCCAACCAAAGGAGGCCTTTGGTGCAAACCAAAAGGAGATCCCTGAAGAAGATGTAACGTTCATCAACGAATGTTTTTGTTTTATTTCTTCCTCAAACCCCTTTAATTATTTTTATATCATGATTATATAATAACCTCAGTATCTTTAATATAATGAGATATTATTATGTTAAGGGTAATACCTACAACTTCACACACTTCCATCGAATGAGATACACAATCATCATTCGTGTATACAGCGGTCTACCGCCTCACGATCCGATGTTGTTCGTTCTTCCATTAGCACATTTCAAGGTTGAGAATAATGTTGGATTTATAATTTATATATGATATATAATATGTTTATGATGTTATTAGTATTCTATAATTTTTATATTATACATAACTTTATGCTTTCCATTTTTGGGAATACGATAACGTCGTTCGTGTGTACGTCAAACTACCATCTCACGAAGCGATGCGTTTCATTCATAATTTACATAGAATGTATTAAGGATGAGTTTAATAAAAATATGTGATATATATGAAATAAAAATTATTATATAATGATAATATATCATTTACTTTTCTTTTTTTCAATCCGACAAGAAAATGAAAACAACATTCATGCATACGTACGACCCACCATCTCCATGAATGGTGTATTTCATTTCCTATTGCTATATTTTATAGATTCATATAAATACATATATAATGAATGTATATATGATATTTATATCATGGTTATTATTCTGGATATGATAAAATCATGATCTAAGTAAGAGAACCAAGAATAAAAAGTCAAACATGTATGAAAAACAAAGCAGTTATTACCCAAAATGTAACTTTAACATGGAATTATTAATAAAAGAGTAATATAAATTCATAATTAAATAATATATGGTATTATATATATGAATATGGTTCTATTATATATATATATAATAAAATTATATTTATTATATAGGATGCTGAAACGAGTACGACAATAGTCAAAATTTAAGGTAAGAGATCATTGTCTCTCTTTTATTTTATATGAGACACAAGCCATGTTCACCACCTATTTCTTGCATGTGGTGTGTATACTACACATGAATGTATTTTATGATTCTTATACTGAGAATTATTGAGATTTACATATCCATTTTAGGATCTCTTTTTCACGGGTTTTACAGTTAAAATGTTACCAAAGTGGTAAGGGGGTTTTATCTCAATTTTCCTTCTTTGAGAAGTATGTTATGTTATGCATCTATATTCTTTTATGAGGTATATATACAACCCCTTTGACATGTAATATCATGATTATTTTTATCATCATGATATTTTATGTTTTATTTTATGTTATTCCTTCATGAGGTTTATGATTCAAAGTTACTAAAGTAGTAAGAGTTCATTGCTACAATCTCATCGTTTATCGGGATTGTTTATGATTATGTTTCCATTGATGAAATATTATGATCCATTTCTCAAGAATTCTCATGAATTTTATTCTCCTCTGTTTATTCATGATATCTTCAAGTAATGGTACCATTTTTCTACTCTTTGGTACTTAAAATAATTAAGAATTTTTTTTAAGAAAATCCGACTTTATTTCTCTCTATTCGGTCGAAAATATGTTTTCTTTCAAAACCAAGTTTTCTAATTTTTTTTAAAAAAATGTTTTACAATTCTCCTATGATTTTTAAAATACATTTTTAACTACTACAAAAATAGGCTTTATCAGCTCTCAAAATGGGCTTTAACAGTGCTAAAAAAGTACTGTATAGCTCAGCGCTGATAGGGGGGTCCCCTTTATCAGCACTCAATAAGCGCTGATAAAGGCTCCCTTTATCAGGGCTAAAAAGCACTGATAAAGGATCCCTTTATAAGCACTAAAAAAGCACTGATAAAGGGAGAATGTATGAGTACTACAAAGGCGCTGATAAAGGACTCCTTTATCAGCGCTAAAAAAGAGCTGATAAATGGGTTTTTTTATCAGCGCTTTTTTAGCACTGATAAAGGAATCCTTTATCAGCTCCTTTTTAGCACTGATAAAGGGAGCCTTTATCAGCACTAAAAAATCACTGATAAATGCTCTGCCTACTGTAACATAAAATTCTACAGCAGCACACCCAAACAAACCTGTAAAAAATTCAGCATCTCAACACGTATACCCATACAAAATTAACACATAATTAATAAAGTAATTACACCAAGTATACCCATACAACAAGTATACCCATACACCATTAACACATAATTCATAAGTTAATTAAATACATAAATAATTCAATTCAAAATTCAGGGGTTTGGGGTGGCTGTCCAAGGGGGGTAGGGGGTGTCCGGGGGGATGGGGGTGTCCGGGGGGATAGGGGTGTCCAGGGGGTGGGGGCGGTCCAGGAGGTTGGGGGGGGGGATCTCCAAGGGGGGTGGGGTGGTGGGGGTTTTCCATGGGGGTGGGGGTGTCCAGGGGGTGGGGGTGTGTCTAGGTGGTGGGGTGGTGTCTAGGAGGGTGTGTGTGTGTGGGTGGGGGGTCTAGGGGGTGGTGGGGTGTCCAGGGGGTGGGTGCTGTCCATGGGGGTGTCGAGGGGGGTGGGAAGGTGTCGAGGGTGTTGGGGGGGCTTTCTAGGGGGTAGGGGGGTGTCCAGGGGGTGGGGTGGTGTCCAAGGGGGGGGGGTCTAAGGGGTTGGTGGGGCTGTCCAAGGGCAGTGGGGTGGGTGTCCAGGGGGGTGGGGGTGGCCGTCCATGGGTGTGGGGGGTCTCCAGGTGGTGGGGTGGTCTCTAGGAGGGGTGGGGGTACCGTATAGGGGGTTGGTGGGTGTCCAGAGGGGTGGGGGTGTCTGGGGGGGTCGGGGGGGGGCTGTCCAGGGTGGGGGGGGGGGCTGTCTATGGGGGTGTCCAGGGGGGTGGGGGTGTCTAGGGGTGGTTGGTGGGGGGGCTTTCTAGGGGGTGGGGGTGTCCAGAGGGGTGGGGGGTGTCTAGGGGGTGGGGTGGTGTCCCAGGGGGTCCAGGGGGTGGTGGGGATATCCAAGGGGGGTGGGGTGGTGTCCAGGGGGTGGGGGATGTGTCCAGGTGGTGGGGTGGGTGTCTAGGAGGGGTTGGGGGCGTCAAGGGGGTGGGGGACTTCTAGGGGGTTGGTGGGTGTCCATGGGGGTGGGTGGGGGGACTTCTAGGGGGTTGGTGGGTGTCCATGGGGGTGGGTGGGGGGGGGGGGGGGCTGTCCAAGGTGGTGGGGGGGGGGGTCCAGGTGGTGGGGTGGTGTCTAGGAGGGGTGGGGGTGCCGTCCAAGGGGTTGGTGGGTGTTCGGAGGGGGGGGGGGGTTAGCAATGGGGGTGTCCGGGGGGGGGATGGTGTCCAGGGCCACACCATGCATCATATTGATGCGGGGTTTACTTGTACATGTCAAAAATGACCCATGGATCGTTACCTAAAGGATCAACATTATCTGAATGCGTTTGGTTGGATTTCTGTAGGTCAGTTGTTTTCACTTAAAATTCTGTCAATTTTAAACAAAAGAGAGACACTTTGAGTGATACCGGCCACACCGTGCCTCGGATTGAGGTGGGGTTGACTCATACATGTCAAAAATGACCCATGGATAATTATCCTAAAGTATCAACACAATCTAAATGTGTTTGGTCATATTTATGTTGGCCAGTTGTTGTTTTCACTTAAAATTCTCTCAATTTTAAATAAAAGAGAGACACTTTGAGTGATAACAGCCACACCATGCCTCGGATTAAGGTGGGGTTGAATATTACATGTCACAAATGACCCATGTATCATTCTCCTAAAGGATAAACACAATCCAAACGCGTTTGGTCAGATTTCCGTAGGTCAGTTGTTGTTTTCACTTAAAATTTTGTCCATTTTAAACAAAAGAGAGACACTTTGAGTGATATCGGCCACACCGTGCCTTGGATTGAGGAAATGTTGACTATTACACGTAAAAAATGACCCATGGATCATTATCCTAAAGGATCAACAAAATCTTAATGCGTTTGGTCGGATTTCTGTAGGTCAGTTGTTGTTTTCACTTAAAATTTTGTCCGTTTTAAACAAAAGAGAGACACTTTGAGTGATACCGGCCATACCATGCCTCAGATTGAGGCAGAGTTGACTCTTAAATGTTATAAATGACCCATGGATAGTTCTCCTAAAGGATAAACACAATACTAATTCATTTGGTTGGATTTCCGTATGTCAGTTGTTGTTTTCACTTAAAATTATGTCCATTTTAAACAAAAGATAGACACTTTGCATGATATCGGACACAAAGTGCCTTATATTGAGAAAATGTTGACTCTTAAACGTCACAAATGACCCATGGATCATTCTCACAAAGGATAAACACAATATGAATGCGTTTGGTCAGATTTCCGTACGTCAGTTGTTGTTTACACTTAAAATTCTGTCCATTTTAAACAAAAGAGAGACACTTTGAGTGATACCGGCCACACCGTGCCTCAAATTGAGGCAGGATTGACTTGTACACATAAAAAATGACCATTGTATCGTTCTAATAAAGGATAAACACAATATGAATGCGTTTGGTCGGATTTCCGTAGGTCAGTTGTTGTTTACACTTAAAATTCTGTCAATTTTAAACAAAAGAGAGACACTTTGAATGATACCGGCCACACTCTACCTCTTATTGAGGCAGGGTTAAATCATAAACATAAAAAATGACCCATGGATCATTATCCTAAAGGATCAACACAATCCAAATGAATTTGGTCAGATTTACGTAGGTTAGTTGTTGCTTACACTTAAAATTCTGTCAATTTTAAACAAAAGAGAGACACTTTGAGTATACCTGCCACACCATGCCTTGTATTAAGGAAAGGTTGAATTTTACATGTCACAAATGATACATGTATCATTCTCCTAAATGATCAACACAATCAGAATGCGTTTGATCAGATTTCCATAGGTCAGTTGTTGTTTTCACTTAAAATTTTGTCCATTTTAAACAAAAGAGAGACACTTTGAGTGATACCGGCCACACCATGCCTCGGATTGAGATGGAGTTGACTTTTACACATCAAAAATGACCCATGTATCATTATACTAAATGATCAACACAATCCAAACTCGTTTGGTTGTATTTACGTAGGTCAGTTGTTGTTTTCACTTAAAATTCTATCCTTTTTAAATAAAAGAGAGACACTTTGAGTGATACCGGCCACATAGTGGCTCAGATTGAGGAAGGTTTGACTATTACACATAAAAAATGACCCATGTATCATTATAATAAAGTATCAACAAAATCCGAATGAGTTTGGTTGGATTTCCATTGGTCAGTTGTTGTTTTCACTTAAAATTCTGTCCATTTTAAACAAAAGAGAGTCACTTTGAGTGATACCGGCTACACTGTGACTTAGATTGAGGCTGAGTTAACTCTTTCACATCAAAAATGACCCATGGATCATTATACTAAAGGATCAACACAATACTAATGCGTTTTGTGGGATTTCCGTACGTTAGCTGTTGTTTTCACTTAAAATTGTGTCCATTTTAAACAAAAGATAGACACTTTGAGTGATACTAGATACAAAGTGCCTCAAATTGAGGTGGGATTGACTCTTAAACATCAAAAATGACCCACGGATCATTCTCATAAAGGATCAAAACAATCTGAATGCATTTGGTTGGATTTCCGTACGTCAATTATTGTTTACACTTAAAATTATGTCCATTTTAAACAAAAGAGAGACACTTTGAGTGATACCGGCCACACCATGCCTCGGAATGAGGAGGGGTTAAATCTTACATGTCAAAAATGGTCTATGGATCATTCTCATAAAGTATCAACATAATCCTAATGTGTTTGGTCGGATTTCCATAGGTCAGTTGTTGTTTACACTTAAAATTATGTCCATTCTAAACAAAAGAGAGACACTTTGAGTGATACCGGCCACACCGGCGCTCATATTGAGGCGGGTTTGACTCTTACACATCTAAAATGACCCATGTATTATTCTCCTAAAGTATAAAACACAATCCTAATGCATTTGGTTGGATTTCCGTAGGTCAGTTGTTGTTTACACTTAAAATTCTGTCCATTTTAAACAAAAGAGAGACACTTTGAGTGATACCGGCCACCCTGTGCCTCGGATTGAGGCAGGATTGACTCATACATGTCAAAAATGACCCATGGATAGTTCTTCTAAAGGATCAACACAATATTAATGTGTTTTGTCAGATTTCCATAGGTCAGTTGTTGTTTTCACTTAAAAATATGTCCATTTTAAACAAAAGAGAGACACTTTGAGTGATACTGGACACACCGTGCCTCAGATTGAGGTGGTGTTGACTCATACACGTCCCAAATGACCCATTAATTTTTCTACTAAAGGATAAACACAATCTAAATGTGTTTGGTTGGATTTTTGTAGGCCATTTGTTGTTTTCACTTAAAATTCTGTCCATTTTAAACAAAAGAGAGACACTTTGAGTGATACCGCACATGCTGTGCCTCGGATTCAGGCGGGGTTGAATCTTAAATGTCACAAATGACCTATGGATCTTTATTATAAAGAATCCACACAATCTTAATGTGTTTGGTCAGATTTTCGCAGGTCAGTTGTTGTTTTCACTTAAAATTATGTCCATTTTAAACAAAAGAGAGACACTTTGAGTGATATCGGCCACACCGTGCCTCAGATTGAGGAGGGGTTGACTCGTACACGTCAAAACTGACCCATGAATCATTCTAATAAATTATCAACACAATTTGAATTCATTTGGTTGGATTTCCGTAGGTCAGTTGTTGTTTACACTTAAAATTCAGTCCATTTTAAACAAAAGAGAGACACTTTGAGTGATACCGGTCACACCATGCCTCATATTGAGGAGGGGTTGACTCTTACATGTAAAAAATGACCCATGGATCATTATACTAAAGTATAAACATAATCCAAATGCATTTGGTTGGATTTCCATAGGTCAGTTGTTGTTTTCACTTAAAATTTTGTCCATTTTAAACAAAAGAGAGACACTTTGAGTGATTCCGGCCACACCATACCTCATATTGATGAGGGGTTGACTAATTCCCATCAAAAATGACCCATGGATTGTTCTCCTAAAGTATCAACACAATCCGAATGCATTTGGTTGGATTTTCGTAGGTCAGTTGTTGTTTACACTTAAAATTATGTCCATTTAAACAAAAGAGAGACACTTTGAGTGATACCAGCCACACCATGACTCGTATTGAGGCGAGGTTGACTCTTACACATCAAAAATGACCCATGGATCATTCTACTAAATTATCAAAACAATCTGAATGCATTTGGTTGGATTTCCGTAGGTTGGTTGTTTTTTTCACTTAAAATTCTGTGCATTTTAAACAAAAGAGAGACACTTTGAGTGATACTGGCCACACCGTGACTCAGATTGAGGCGTGGTTGACTCTTACACGTCAAAAATGACCCATGGATCATTCTCCTAAAGGATAAAAACAATACAAATGTGTTTGGTTGGATTTCCGTACGTCAGTTGTTGTTTTCACTTAAAATTCTATCCATTTTAAACAAAAGAGAGACACTTTGAGTGATACCAGCCACACCGTGCCTCAAATTGTGGCGTAGTTGACTCGTACACATCACAAATAACCCATGGATCATTATCTTAAATGATCAACACATTCGTAATTCGTTTGGTCGAATATGAAGGTATTTTTGAGATTTTACTGGTTTTTCTTATCCAAAGCCCAAAGAAAAGTGGTTCATCATTCTTGCATGTTGCTGGTGAATTTCATCTATTAAAATGGGAAAATGAATCATTGGATAAAGTATGTTTTATTTAATAACAATTACAATTTTTCTACCAACATTTACATACAACAATGTTTCATCTTTTGATCTCCTTAAACCCTCTAAAAAATGACCGCCAATTATACACATCCCCAAGTCAGATATTTATGCTATTTGTGTACAATCTTCCATCACGTATGCAGACCACTCATTTCGGAAAAATATATATTTTCTTGTGAGTATGAGGCTTTTTGATAGTTAGATTAGTAATTCAAAATATATAAATAAAGAATTAATAAATAAATAAAACCAAATAGTAGTTGTTTTTGAAAATACCTCTTTAGGGATGCTAGTTTGTTGATGAAAAACAATCTCTTTCATAAATTTACAAACATAATAACTGTAATCATTATCGTTTTTTTTTGTTTTGGACTCTGAAAAAAATTTGATCATTAGGAGAATAAGTAACTTGTGTTGATATGTGTTTGGATAGTGAAATTTTATTATATATACCCTGATATTTGTCCAGACGTAGTACTTGCTCACATCCTTATACTTAGCCCCCGTCTTTATTCCTTTTTTTAGATGATAATGATACACCGCCCTATCATAACATAATCCTTAGTAAAAGATAATATAAATTATATTACTTGATGTTTAGACCTAAAACGTAGGATGTAGTGTCTTACAAATTCACAAACTCTATCATGTGTGGTCAGTTTGTTGTATATCCTTACATTGAATCCAGAAAATAAATCTTTGGAGTATTCAAGTTCACTGCAATTAGCAGCCAATGTTGCCTAAAAACACAAAAAGGAATAAGTAATAAAATAAGAAAAAATATAATTGATATGCTTTAATTGTAGATTTTTACCCCTTCATGGTTGGTATTAGGAAGATTATATCATCTGTAATCTTTATTTCAAATGTTTTCAGCGATCCGTTGACTATTTCATCCTTTTTTTATGGCTCTAATTTCTTTAGATGTGTTGATGTGGTATGAGGACTAACGAGTTTGAATTTTGGATCATGGGAAAATTCCTTCAACTGTTTTTCATATATACGTCTGTTAATAATATAAAATGCATTTAGTCATAATTTGAACATTATATGAGCTTTTAGAAAATCAATTCATGAAAACATACCTCATATATAAATTTACAATTGTGATGCCTAGCCAACCATTTTCAAGGATCTCATTTACATTTTCAGCAGCAACGAAATCTTGACTTTCCTCTCCGTATATATTCTTTTCGAAAACCACTATATGACTACTAGAACCTCTTAGCTTCGTATCCACATGAGTCTTCAATGATAGTAAATGTGGATAGAGAACATGTGGTGTTATTTTGATTTCAGTAGCTCTTTGGGATCGGTTGGTCGATCCTTTAGATGCTTTTGAGCCGACATTTCTTATCACCCCTTCTCTTTCTCTGTTTATAATAACATTCATTGGTTCAAACCCTTTTTTCATTAATTGTTAAAGGTTTATCTTAAAAAAATGGAAATAAATACCTCTTTGTCCCCATTTACTCTTACAAGTTGTGACAACCATGAAATGAATGTCCCAATAGACTTTTAGACCGTATGAATATCATCATCATCAAGTGTAATAGGTAGCTCTGCATTTGTCTCATGAGCTACAGTAATTTTCACTTTCAGATGATCTTTCGGAAGTGGTCTATTATGCAGCTTGTCCTCTGGGATGTTGAAAACTGTAGCCCTCGCTACGAGGTAATAGGTGGGTGTTGACAGATATAAATCACAGTCATTATCACTCTGTAGAAGATCAGTACAAGAAAAGTATCAGTGTTTGTCTAATTCACATTTCATGGGAACAATTATTATAATATTGATTACCACGGCTAAGACAGATCTTTGAGGGGAATGACTCACCTCAAAGCTGGTGGGGGGTGGGGCGGGATCTTCACATGCTAGTTGTTCTTGATTTTTGTCTTCTCCTTGCTTCCCACCCATAAAAGTTACTAGCAACTCTCCCTTCCATTGAAATCATTCTTCAAGAGTTTCTAGTCTTTCACTCATTTGTTTCATTTTTTCATCTCTATCATCTGTTTCTTTTTTTCTCAAAATATACTTGGGGTGTCACCCCAAACCCCGCACCTCTGACATGACCATATTGTTCTGGCCACTTTAAATTCGTCGATAATAGGTCTGCATCCGCTACAGGAGTAGCTGATTCCTGTGACTGTCGAATATAGGAAAATAACTAATTATTTTTATGTAATAGCAATTTAAAACAAATATTTTTATCATCGTGTCATACTTACACATATTTCCCACAATTTTTGTGTGTTTTTATCTACTAGCTTCCCTTCCTTATTCACACATGCCTCCTTCCATAGCACATGACATGGGATGGAAGTGTCTTTGGTTTTAGACTCATAAATCAACATATAAATATATAAAGATAATTATGATGTTGTTTCTTAGAACCTAACAATATTATTATAAATATAAAATATGTACCATTTTCTTTTCTAGTGAAGTGTACCCCATCCTTGCTTTATGATAGGGGTATGTTGGTTTTGATGCACGTTCCTTATTTCTAGTACCGAGTTTCTGTTTCATAAATGAAATATTGACAATCAAAGTGATGAATACACGTATCCTCAAACAATGTATTATCACCCTAAATGTACCTGAAACTTCTCATCCCCACGGCGGCCAATAAATTCATCCCATGCTTCTTGGGATATCAGGTGAGTGTAGACAAGGGGTGGGTTCATGTTTATTTTACCTTTGGAATCTTTTAGGTGACATTTTGTTAGAATAGTGTGAAAACCTCGATGAATCCTTCCTACAAGTCTTAGTACATAATTCTTGTGTGAATCATATACTATAAATATACTCTGCAAGATATTAAGAAGATTAAGACAATGTTTCATTATTTTATTTGCTAGTAAATTAAAGAAATAATATCATAATGTTATCGTAATTTCTTCCCAGATCACAAACTTCTGCCCGGACACAACATGGTGCCATGAATCTATGTCAATCGGCATGCGTTGTCGAGTGAAAATTCCAGTGTAACTACTAAACATAGCCTTGTTGGGATTCACATGTTGGCCTCATGCATTCCATCCGACTTCAAATTTGATGCCTTTGCTTTTCGCCTTAAGAACTTTGGCTAACACCGTCAAATTATGACACACCTGTGTTTTCTGCGACATCGATCCTTCATCCCTGACCATTTCATCGATATCAACATCATCTATATGTTCATATGAAATGGTAGCAACGACACGTGCTGATGGTTGTTGGATCTCAACACTAGGAATAACAACAGGTTCAGAAAATTGTTGTTGCTCTGTACTGTGAGCAGCCGCAGCAGCAGCAGCAGCAACAGTAATAGCTTGAGAGACTTGTTCACCCTTGAGGTTAGGAGAACCAGAACATGTAGAAGTCATTATATGCAAAATTGGTTGAACAATTAATTTATATTACATAAATTCAGCAATGATAAGATAATAACATGAGATAACAAGATCTATATTACCAACAAAATATAACCTATTTATTGAACTCTCTTTCTTTTTTTCAAAGGCTTAAGTGATTTTACACCTCTATCTATTATCCAAATCCCTTCATTTCGGTCTCCTCTAACATACAAAACATCATCTACATTGGGCCGCTGCGAAATGATTGCGACATACCACTGAAAGGATCATCCTCAACTGAATTTTCATCGGACCCTTTAGTAGTTTTGGACGATAACAGACCAATCGACCAATTTCGGTTTGCAGGATCTGGAACATAAAAAACTTGTACCGCTTGTGATTCCATTATAAACTATTCTTATTTGTACCCTTCTTTACTAAAATCAACTTTTACAAATCCCAATTCATCTATTTTAATACCACTGTTGTTATCAACCCATTTGCATTAAAAAATAGGCAATTGGAATGTCGTATAATCCAACTCCCATATTTTTTTGATAATGCCAAAGTATGACATATTTTCATAAATTGGATTTCTGTCCTTACTACCAGAAACATGCATCGCTTCAGCCACAAATGTAACTCCACTATTTTTCATGGTATTATCTTCATCATGTTCATCTATATAGAATGTATAACCATAAATTACATAACCATTGTACGATAATACATACACACTTGGTCCAGCGGCTATCCATCGAAGTCATTCTGAAATTGAATTTGGATTTTCATCTAACTCCTTAAAAATATGGTCCTGAAACCATCATATAAACTAGTGATTATGTGTATTTGATATCCATTTTCAGCCCTTGATGGATTCAATTGCCTAAGAATTTATTTATGGGTTTAAATATATGGAGAAACCTCCCAAATGTTATGAAAAACATAAATGTGGGCCTTCTCCCGATCTGTAATACTGATTGTCACAACATCTCTTCCAGAAATTCCCTCACCCTCAATGCGTCTAGTGTGACGAGATTTCGGGAGACCAATGCTTTCCACATCAGATAGGTATTCAGTACAAAATTCAATGGATTCCTCAAAAATATATATCTCCACTATACAACCCTCTAGACGACTTCGATTTTTGACATACCCTTTCAAAATCTTCATATACCTTTCAACGGGGTACATCCATCTATAGTGCACAGGACCACAAAGTCGAATCTCTCTAACCAAGTGAATCATCAAATGAACCATCATATCAAATAATGTTGGTGGGAAGAACATTTCTAATTCCCATAATATGATGGCAATTTCTCTTTCCATAGCTAGCAATTTCGTCGGGTCTGAAACTTTTCTACATATAGATTTGAAAAAGAAACAAATTTTGGTTAACGTATGACGAACATTCTTGGGAAAAATGCAACGTAAATCTATATGACTTAAATCTTGCATCAAAACATGGCAGCCATGTGATTTCAAACCTTTTAACTTCAAATCATTCATTTAAACAATGTTCTTGATATTTGATGAATACCCCTATGGAACCTTTACATCATTGAAGAAGTTGAAAAACTGATATCTCTCCTCCCTAGAAAGAGTGTAAGCAGCTGGAGGAAGAAACATTTGATTTTCACCCTTCATGGGAGCCAACTCTTCTCGTATTCCCATGTCAACCATGTCCAACATTACCTTAATTCCATCCTTTTTTTTCATGGGCATTTAGAAACGTTCTGATAACACTGTCACATACATTTTTTCCACATGCATCACATCAAGAAAATATCTGACATACAAACAATTCCAGTATGGAAATTAAAAAAAAACTGATCTCTTTTTCCAACCGATTTTCGTAAGGTTTTTCAAAAATGGTTTACTAAAAACAGTTTTCACATATTTTACTTTCTCAAATATCTGATCACCTATTAGTGGAGATGGTGTTATGTGTTGTTATGAACTTCCATTGAATGATGTCGTCCAAGATTGGTACTTATGCCGATGAGGTAGAAATCTACAATGTCCTAGAAATACAGATTTCGATGAATGTTTCAGCCTAATTGATTATGTATCTTCTTCGCACATGGGAAACCCTTGAGTTCCTTTAATTCTATAGCCTAAAAATTTTACATAAGCAGGGGAATCATTTATCGTCTCATACAACATCGCTCTCAACATGAAGTATTCACTTTTATAAGCATCATACAACATAACACAGAAATCCCACAATAACTTCAAATCCTTGATCAAAGGATCCAAATAAACATCAATATTGTTACCTGGTTGTTTTGGTCCTGATATAAACATAGGTAACATGATGAATTTCGGCTTCATGCATAATCAGGGTGGAAAGTTATAATTTACCAACATAATAGGCCATGTACTATGAGTGTTGGTTTGAAAACAAAAAGGATTCACTCCATCTTTAGATAACGCAAGACGAAGGTTTATCATCTTTTTTACAAATTTAGGATACTCATGATCAATTCTCTTTCATTGAAGAGAGTCAGCCAGATGACATAATTTCCCATATTTATTTCTTTTATCTATATGCCACGATAATTGTCTTGCAGTTTCTTCACTTCCATATAGACACCTAAACCTTGGAATGATTGGAAAGTACCATACAAATTTCGTAGGACTAGATTCATCTTTCTTGTATTGAGAAGCACCATACTTTGGGCATTATGTAAGTGATTTTTTCCCCTTGAGAAACAATATACAGTCTTTTGGTCAGGCATGTATTCTTTTAGAAATCATACCCATCGAGCATAGCATTCATTTAGCTTCATATTTTCGGCTTGGGAGCTCATTATCTTCTGGGAGCATGTCATTCAAGAGAGAAATTAGTTCCGTAAAACTGACATCACTCAATCCGTTTCCTACTTTCAATTTATACAACTTCATTACAGCTGAGAATGCTGTATATTTAGTGCAACCAGCATACAATGACATCTTTGCACAACTCTTTAACTTCTCAAACAATTTTGGGCAATCACAGAGTTCATCTTCAATTGTCCTTATCATTTCATCAATATGATCTTCATCATCATTGACATCTGTAATCACATCCTCCATACAGCCTTCTTCATTATCCATATTTGTATTCATATCCGATGGTCCATAAAACGTAGTTTTATCCCAGCCAGTAGATACATTCTCTTTTTCTTCGTGTTTATTCAAACATTTATAACTCCGATCTATTCCGTGACATATCAAATATTCTTCCAACTCCTCTGGAGTAATTAGTCTAGAATAACAACAACAACGTAAACATGGAAAAAATATTTTAGAAGGATCCTTTGCATGATCCTTTGAAAACTTGATGAACTCTTTCACTCCGTTATCATACTCTATTGTCAAACGATTAGCATCCATCCAATATTTATTCATATCCATCCTATTTGAATCTCAAAATTTTAGTATTTATGGTTCAAATACACAAAACAAGACTTCCAAATACAGTAGAAGAGAACCAATTCCTTATAAAAATAGAGATTAATAGGGCCTAACCATTTCCAATAAAGATTTGGAAATCAACAGAACCAGGATAGACCCCCTGTCAAAATCAACACACTTTCCAACCCCCTTACAAAGGGGTTCACGGGGAAAAAAAATAACTCAGGTTTATCCAAAATTACTATGGAATATTATAGGTTTTGTTACCCAAATTAACATAAGAAATAGAAAATTAAGGTTAGTGAACACAAATTCTATCATGAACATCTAAAGAATATACAATAAATCTCCCTTGCTAACATGGGGATCTACCAACGCCTACCATATACCTAGAAAATAATTGAAAAAATTAGGAAAAATATTTTCTTGTACCTATTTCTAATAGTACTACAAGAAAAGTATAATGAACATAGATCGTACCTCCAAACACTCCTGGAGCCTCCTGGTAAAAAGACTCTAGTGACTACAACTATCCGAGATTCTAACCACTAACTTCCCTGTGGTTTGACCTGGTTACTCACCAAATTATTTGTTGTGGTGACTCTTTCCACTTGTAGGGGAATGTTTTTTTTCACTAAAACACGTTTACACAATGAAATTTAGTGTCATTGCCAAGGACATTGTTAGGAACATGGGCTAGCTGGGGCTGTGTAAGGGGGTATTTATAGTTAGGGGCAGTATAGTAATTATGTAGTTTGCCTATTCTAGCCAGTTGTAGTTGATAGTGGCCAGGCAGGTCAGGTAGGGTAATAAATGGGGGTTGGATGGTGCAGTGGTGCAGGCTGGTGCAGTGGGGGGGGGGGGGTTGGTTCAAGGGTAGGGAGTGGGGGAGGGGTTGGTTAGTGTAGGGAAGGGGGTAGGGGGAGGGGATGGTGTAGCGCAGGGGGGAGGGAGAGGGGCTGGTGTAAGGGTAGGGTGAGGGGCTACTGCAGTAGGGGGAGGGGGAGGGGCTGGTGTAGCATAGAAAGTGGGAGGGGGAGGGGATGGTGGTGCTGGTGGGGCTTGGGCAGCAGGGGGTAGGGGGATGGTGGGGGTGCAGTGCAGGGGGGAGGGGGAGGGGCTGGTGTAAGGGAGGGAGGAGGGGGAGGGGCTAGTGCAATAGGGGGAGGGGGAGGGGTTGGTACAGCAGGTGGGTAGGGGATAGTGGTGGGGCTGGTGCAGTAGGGGGTAGGGGGCTGGTGGGGGGAGGGGGATGGGCTGGTGCAGGGCAGGGGGGGAGGGGCTGGTGGAGCAAGGGGAGGGGGAGAGGTTGGTGCAGCAGGGGGGTAGGGGTTGGTGGGGGGAAGGGGAGGGGATAGTGCAACAGGGGGTAGGGAGAGGGGATGGTGCAGCAGGGGGGAGGGGGAGGGGATGGTGCACGGTAGGGGAGGGGCTGGTGCAGTAGGGGGGGAGGGGTTGTTTCGGGTAGAGGGGGGTGGTGCAGTAGGGAAGGGGTGTAAGGGGAGGGGGCTGGTGGGGGTGCAGTGCAGAGGGGGGAGGGGCTGGTGCAGCAGGGGGGATAAGGGGCTGGTGGGGGTGCAGTGCAGGGGGGAGGGGGCTGGTGGAATTTACCATTGATTGAAGTCAAGAAAAATCCCACTATCCTAAAAAGAATTAAACACTCAAATACAACTGCTCACATGTTCATACCACTATCTAAACCCAAAGTCCTTTTCCAAAGAATACCATTCACCTTTCCATGGATGCACTACTCTAATATCATCATCTTCTATAGCCTTAGTGCATGAAGACTGGAGGCCACTCCATGAATCTTGTTTTAATAATAAAAGAACCTAAATGGATTATAGGCTCCACTATGAACTGTCTCAAGGAGAGATTCAATTTAGAACACTATAACTTCACAAATATACTCATCATCTCAGGTATATGGGTTTATGCATACACCATATCCTTACCAGGAGTTAACCATAAGTCTCCCTTACGAAGCATTCCAATATTCCTCGACATTCATAGGGAAGAAAAGTATTCTTCTTGCACACATCACATAAAACCATGCTCACTAGCTAAGGGAAATATAACTTAACATCCACAGGGTTGGATACACTTTCTATATTTGAGGGGTCCTAATCACTATCATAAATAGAACATTACCTATAAACACAATCACCAGCACATCGTGACACCCACAAAGTGTAACCAATTAATAATGAGGTGGGTACTATCAAAACTCTTCTTTTTCATGAAGGGGTTTATAAAAAGACCACTTTCTCTAGTATAGATAAACCCACTCCACTATAAAGATGAGGAAAAAACACTCAACATTAATAGAATATTCATGTATAACAAGGTCTAGCTTGAGTTTACACAAGAATATCAAACCCTCATGCATATGACACTTGGTGAAAAATGAATTCCAGTTCCAAACATCATAAGGACCCATGGAAAATCATAAAAAAGTCATACATTAGTTCAAATCATCTGCTAACCAAGTATAAAAATACACTATGTGTGTTATTTCATGACATAGATTGTTAGAACTCTATGTTAGTTAGCTTCTAATCCAAATGTGGTGATCATGGGGAAGAATCCAAACACCACCCTAATGAAAACCAATCTCACAAAACCTATCCACCAAAAATAAACCTAAAAGGAGAAGTGGGAGATTTACCTAGAGTAGATCACACCCGTGATGGAGGGGGAGCCTTCTACACTATGTTGGGAGGGGAAGGAGCGACTGCCAAAGGGGGAGGTGCATGGGAGGAGCTGCTGACCATTGAGTAATGGATAAGTAGGATTCACGGGAAGTAGGGTCCAGCAGATAGGAGGATAAGTAGGGTTTGCGGGGAGGAGGATCTGCAGAAGGGGTTCGAGGGGGAGGATAAGGAGTAGGGCTAGCAGTGGAGGTCTGGTAAAGAGAAGATCGTAGGGGGGGGGAGTTGTCATAGGGGTACAGTTCCACGAGAGCTTGAGGGTGTGACAAACAGAGGAGATTGTGCACCTGATTTTATAAAACATGGGACTACGATTTTATCAGCGCTAAAAAAGCACTGATGAAAAGAGTCTTTATCAGCGCTAAAATTTTAGCACTGATAAAGAGAATATTTATCAGTGCTTTTTTAGTGCTGATAATGGGTACTTTTTATCAGCGCTAAAATTTTAGTGCTGATAGAGGGCTTCTTTATCAGCACTAAAATTTTAGCGTTGATAAAGGGTTCCTTTTCAAAACAAAATATGGTGCAAAAGGAATGTTCAGCATGTACAAATTTATCTACCATCATGACCATAATTTCTTTAAAGCTTCCTTTTAAATTTTACAATATTATTTTTAAAGAAATTCTTTTCCTAATATTCTAGAAATTCATTCTTTTTAAATTGTTTTTCAAAGAAAAAGGTTTTCAAAAATATTTTATGTTTTCAAAAAACATTTTCAAAGAAGAAATGACATTTTCCTCATGAAATGTTTTAAATGATCTTTCAAAATTATTTTCCATCTAAGATGACATCCATTGGTGTTACTCATTTCTTACTAGGGATATGTTCCAAGGGAACCATTCATATTCTTTCTCTGAATGGTTTATTTTTTTATGACATGATGTTCATGAAACCCGTTTCTCTTCCATGAGTTATATGCTTATGAAACCCACTTATTTTCACAGGTTATGCTATAATTATGAAACTTGTCTCTTTTCCAAAAGTCAGGATATGATGAAATTTTTGTGATACCCATTTCATTTCATGGGTTATAATATGATGAATTTTTATCATCTTATGTCACACATATGTATGATTTCATTATGTGATAGGAAAGACCTATATCTACCTCCAATGCATTGGGTAAAGATTTATATCTCTTGAGATATACACGACTGTAATGAGAAGTAAACTTAGTTTAGTAATATAGGGTTGGAATGGGAAGTGAAATTGGTTCAATAATACAAGGTTAGGATGAGAAGTGAACTCAGTTTAGTAATACACGGATTGAACAAGGTGTTAACCCGATTCAGTAACGGAATTTGTCCTCTATGATGGTCTTGGAAGTGAGCCTTGACTAATATGGAAATGATTTTATATGCTTATTTTTATGCCATAAATTCCATATCTTATACTCTCATGACTCTTGTTCTTTGATTCCCTTATGATTCATGTCTTATGAACTGCCAATCTTTATGACATGACTCTTGATTATAATATTTGATATGCACGGTATGATCTTCTAATGTTATAATCATGTTCTCATACCCTTATGCTCATGATTATACTTACATATCTCCCTTGTTTACCCTTACCCAACATATGAGCTCACCCTTTCTTATATTTCCTTTCCCTAGGTTATGAAGATATATATTATGTATGATGTTTCTAAGAAAGGTGTTAGTCATGGATAACCTAGTGGGAGATGATTTAGCTCACTTATGTATTAATGTTTATGTTTCCATGTTTTGAAAGGTACTAAAATAATATGGTCTTTAGGCACATGTTTGTGTAATGTAATTAATTTTCTACAAAAATTATGCAATGTATATGTATAAAAATATGAACGCGTTATCATAACACATCAAATTTATTATGTTTTTAAAGTTTATTTATAGTCTAGTGAAGACCCTAGGTCATCTCTCAAGGAACATTGGGGGTTTAAACTGTGTATTTTTAATAAAACAAACTAAAATATGGGTGGTTTTAAAAACAGTTTTAAAAATAAAATGATTTAATTAAAGATTTCAATAATTGACAAAGGAAGTTGGCGTTTTTAGAATTATGAGAGAATGATGATATTTCAATTTCACTACACATCTTTTATAGTTCATTGTTCTGAAAATTGCACATGGTTTAATGGAATTCTTTGGTTGAGGGTTGTCAAGATCTTGATTCCCCTCTTACCTCTTAAAATGATGCACAAAGAACCAACCCTTGACAGAAAAATCGTGTTGTCAAGGTTTAAAACTCAAGCATAGAACAAGGGATACCAAAGAATAATGAAATCTCATGCATGTGAATCTGAAAAAGGATGCTTGTGTTATCCAATCAAATCAACCCAAGATTCCCACTTAAAATCTCAACCCAATCGGTGTTGAGATAAAAAGTGTTTCACTTTATTAAACTAAATCAAAGCATTAAAATAAGAAGTATATTAAGATAAAACTTAAATTAAATGTTTAAAACACAAATTTCACAAAACCAGTAGAATAAAAAGCTCCGAAACTCCCTTCTAGGTGTGTATAGCTCCCTCAAAATGATCGTCCGTTGTTTAGCTCACCATTGAGAGGAGGAGGCTCGGGTGGAACATCACCTTCATCCTTGATCCCTATATGAGGATATGGGCCTCCAAAACTTCTAGGATGTGGATAGTACTCCTATAGGACTCCAAAATATCATCTCATTGCTTCCTGGAAAAACTTACAAATGGGGTTCCCAAGGTACCATTTTATTGGAAAAGTGGAAGGTTGTTTTGGGAACACAAATTTCTTAAAACCGCTTGGACTATGATTTTTGGCATCCAGATAGTCTTATCTCACATTTGGATAAAACTAAAAAGTTTTTATCCCACTTATTGAATACCTACACTAAAAATTTGGCAGCATTTAGAGGTCTAAATCTCAAGATATGGATGAAATATAGAACACAACTTTTGACTTTGGGCAGATTCAGTTACCTGGAAAGATCAGTTCGGTTGCACCCCTTAATGGATGAATTGGGATTGGGTGTATTAAAAAGATTTGTATCCCATTTAATTTTGGATCAAATAACCAAATTTGAGCTCAATTAGATGCAAGAATTATTTTCAATATCTATTTGAGTCCACACGTGTGCTTGGATTCATGCCCAGTTTGCCCCATTTTTCTTCAACTTCATCCCGAGCCCTCTAAATCACCTCTAACTACAATGAAAACATCAAAACAAGTAAATTTTTCATTTTTAAAAGTTATAAAAATTAAATTATTGAATAAAACATGAATTTAAATTTGTTATAATATTTTAAATTTATAAAACAAAATTAGTTTAATATTGTGGTGTAAGGGTGAAATAAAACTGTGAATCACGGTGTGATCACACCCCCACACCTAAACATTTGAACTCCTAGGAAAAGTCATATTTACAAAAAATTACGCAAGGATATATTCCCAAAATTATAAATATTTAACATTAAATGAAAATTTTATTCTTGGTGACAATGTGATCAAAGAAAAAATCACACCAAGGAGTTATTCTTAGTGATCATGGAAAAAGATGTCTCGTAAATTGCATCAGAACGAAATTCAAGGAGATGAATGATATAAAATTGAGAAAATAATTCAAAAAAACAAAAATTCTACTAACTCTACATGTGTGTGTGTGACAATTATTTCATGATATTATTTCCACTTTTTATTCAGTAAATATAGGTTATTTTTAAAAAAAATTCTTAAATGATTATATCCACCGAACTTGCCCTACATACTTTACAATCAAGTCTCAAGACCCACTCACTTAAGCATTCCTAGAAGTCAAACCTTAATCTCATTACCTAGATATCCTCACACATTGTATATTTCATCATTCCCCTAATTTTTTTTTTCAAAAGTGGAACTTGGAACAAATCTCACACTCATCACTCAACCCTTGTTTGATCTCCTCACAACACTAATTATAATAGTTATAACAAGATCAAAGGTCAAAGAAGGGTGGTTTTTGACCTTCCCAAAGGACAACCCATATTTTTGTGTTTTTTTTATTTTATTTTTAGTTTATTTTTTGTTTTGGGGGCGTACAACAGTCGGATAATAGGTACCACTACAAAAAAAGGGTATATAATGACGGTTTTTTATGAACTAGTGGCAGTTTAAACCATCACCTCATTTTTTAGCGGTAGTTATTAAAACGGCCACATATTGCACGGTCTCTAGTTATTTCACGGTGATTTTTATAATTTAGAAACATTTTTGTTAGGTGCTGTTTTTGGAGGATTTAACGGCATTTTTTTGTTTATTTAATGGTGTTTTTTTATTTAAAAAAAATATCTAAGGGAAATATAAATAAAATAAAAGAAACCACTACAGAACCTATTAGAAGCGGTTAATCATAATTGCCACTAAACATTTTTTATTCAATGTATTTAGTGGCTGTTACATAAAAGTGCCACTAAATCATATTCCTTTTTTTTAAAAAAATTAATAAAAAACTATAAATATAAAAAATCTGACATATAATAAACTAAAACAAAAATATATGATAAACACATCATACATATATCATACATAAAAACAGCCAATCATCATAAGGTCAATCTAAGTCAACCCATACATTTTTCAATATACATATAAAGAATGTCCAACAATAACCAATGCCTAATATGCATCCATGTCACGACCTCCACTGCATCTTTCTACCTCCACATCATGTCATCAACTGAAACTGACCACGTCATCTCACCAATTGTAACAGAAAAGTAAACAAAAATTAAAACTACACATAATAAATCAGAATTACAGTAGAATAATTGATAAAATTTTAACATACCATAGAAACTAAGAACCCTCACGACTAACTTCTAAATAATTTCATGGATCGTAAATGTCAAACTTATATCTACTGTCGACATCTTTCACCTGCAATGAAAACCAGAACATTTAATAAAATAAATGTGAAAGAAAAAAGATACAAAATATATTCAGAATGTTGCACATAAAATATGTTATTTTGTTAATCAAATAGAAGAAATTTTAATAAAAAAATAATAAATAATTCAAAACACTTTGAAAACATAAACATACCTATTTAAGATAAGATTCAATAGTTGAAACTGAAAAGGGATGAGTAAATATTCTAATTTAATTTTAAAGTGATGAGTGGTGTGTTTGAAATTTACTTATATTTTTTAAAATTTTGATATCAAAACATGTCATATATTTCAAAAACAAATAATTGGTGGTTTTCCCATGATTTTACATCGATCTGAGGTCATTTTCTATGGTTTTAACCATTCCACACACGTTTTAGTGTTTTAAAACACTAAAAAACATGTTTACAGACATAATGGGAAAACTATAATTCATAATGACATGTTGTCAATTACTATATTTCACAATTAAATATATGGTCATTGTCCCATGATTTTAGGGCAATATGACATTGTTTGTATGGTTTTGACCTCCCAACACCTGTTTTTAAAGGCTTTTGTACCTTTTAGAATTGTATATCGAGTAATTCAGAACACACTGCATGTTAGAATGGAATGTTTTATGCATTTACACATCAAAAACAACTAAGAGGTGTTTATCCCATGATTTTACATCAATATGAGGTCGTTTTCTATGGTTTTGACCGTTCCACGTATGTTTTAGTGTTATAAAACACTAAAAATGTATTTATAGCCATAACGGGCAAACCATAATTAATAATGATGTTTCATTGGGTCCTACATTTCAAAATTAAATATACAGTCATTATTTTATGATTTTTGGGAAATCCAACATCATTTTCCTAATTTTGACATCTGACACTTGTTTTTAAAGGATTTTGTACCTTTCAAAAGTGTATACTGAGTAATTCCAACCACACCGCATGTCAAATTAACGTGTTGTCTATGCGTACACATCAAAAAAAATCAGTGGTAGTTTTATCATGATTTCAAATCAATATGATGTTGTTTTCTATGGTTTTGACCGTTCAAAACATGTTTTAGTGTTTTAAAACACTAAAAACACATTTATGACAATAACAGTCAAACCGTAATTCAGAATGACATGTTCAGTTACTAAATTTAAAAATTAAATATAATATTAGTTTTCCATGGTTTCGAGGCAATCCAATGTCATTTTCTTATTTTTGACCCCCAATACTTATTTTTAAAGGATTTTGTACCTTTAATAAATGTATACTGAGTAATTCTAACCACACTATACATCATATTTATGTATTTTCAATGTTTACATGTCAAAAAAACTAATTGGTAGTTTTGCGATGACTTCAAATCAATACGAGGTCATTTACTATGGTTTTGATCATTACATGCATGTTTTAGTGTTTTAAAAATCTAAAAATGCATTTACGACTATAACAGGAAAATCATAATTCAAAATGATGTGATGTCAGTTCCTACATTTCAAAATTAAATCTATGATCATTTTAAAATTATTTTAGGGAAATCCAATGTTGTTTTCCTAGTTTTGACCCCCCATACACTTGTTTTTAAAGGCCCATATACCTTTCAAAAGTGTATACTGAGTAATTTCGACCATACCGCATGTCGGATTGATGTGTTGTCTGCATGTACATGTTAAAAAAAACCTAACAGTGGTTTTCCCATGATTTCACATCAATATGGGGTCTTTTGATATGGGTTTGACCATTATACACACGTTTTAGTGTTTTAAAACACTAAAAACGTGTTTACAGGCATGACAGACAAACCATAATTCAGAATTACGTGTTGTCATTTCCTACATTTCACAATTAAATCTAAGGTTTTTTCCCCATGGTTTTAAGGAAATTCAATATCCTTTTCTCGGTTTTTACCCCTCCACACCATTTTTAAAGGATTTTATACCTTTCAAAAGTGTATACCGAGTAATTCTGACCACAACGCACATCAGATTGATGTGGATTCTTCATATAAATGTCAAAAACAACTAATTGGTGGGTTTACCATGTTTTCACATCAATATGAGGTTGTTTTCTGTGGTTTTGACCATTCCACACATGTTTTAGTGTTTTAAAACACTAAAAATGGGTTTATAGTCATAACGGGAAAACCGTAATTTAGAATGATGTTCCATCCATTCCTATATTTCACAATTAAATATACGGTCTTTTTACTATGATTTTAGGGAAATACGATATTGTTTCCCTAGTTTTGACACCCCAACACTTGTTTTTAAAGGCTTTTGTACCGTTCAAAAGTGTATACCAAGTAATTTCGACCACACCACATGTCGGATTGATGTTTTGTCTATGGTTACACATCAAAAACAACTCAGTGGTGGTTTTCCCATGATTTTATATCAATCTGAGGTCTTTTTCTTTGGTTTTGACCATTTCATGCATGTTTTAGTGTTTTAAAACACTAAAAATGTGTTTACGGGCATAACGGGTAAACCATAATTCAGAATGACATCCCATGAGTTGCTACATTTCACAATTATATATATGATCATTGTCTCGTGATCTCAGGGTAATCTGATATCCTTTTCTTGGTTTTTACCCCCGGATGCATGTTTCTAAAACTTTGATATCTTTTGAAATTTCTTATTGAGTCATTCAAAGCACATCACATCTTGAATAGGCGTGTTTCTTTCTTATACATGTCAAAAATAATTCAACGGTAGTTGTACCATGATTTAACATCAATAAAATATCATTTGTTATTGTTTTGATTGTTAAACGTGCATTTTAGTGTTTTAAAACACTAAAAATGTATTTACGGACATCACAGGAAAACCATAACTCGGATTGATGTGGCATTGATTCCTATATTTCACAAATCAATATGTGGTTGTTGTCCTATTATAAATTTTGTAATCATTAAATATTTTTTTAAAATATTAATTGCATAATTAATATATTATTAATAAAATCAATGATTTAGCACTATTTATAATATTAGTTTAATTAATTACTAAAAAGTAGATTGGTTATTTTATATCTTTCGGTGCTCTAATTTTATTTAAGAAAGAGAATTTTACTTTCTAAACCATCATGTATTTCATGTTCAACAATCATTTAGTGAATATTTCTATAGTTGAGTGATAGTTTTTATGTGTTGTTTTTTGGGTACTCAATGGTGAGTTTTTATTCAGTTAGAAACAATTTATTTAACAAAAAACAACAACAAATAACATGGGAGAAGTTAATATAACCGTTTTTAAATTATTTAGCGGTAGTTATTAGGAACCATCACTAAATAGATAAAATATTTTTTTAGTGATGGTTATCAGGAATTGGAGCTAAAGAGATTATGGATGTTGTATGTGTTCCTTGAAAATGTATGAATAATCTGTGGAATTTAGAATTTACCTCAATGATATGAGCTATCAAATAATTCCAAATTGGCATCATTTGATCCATGTAGCTGACCCCATTAAATTGGGTTTAAGGCTTGTTAGCTGTTATAATATATTTTTCAATATTACTTTTTTATGGTAATAAAATAATATGAAATGGTAGTGAAAATTACTTACTCCAATGAATTTGGTAGGACCATTTACAAATCTTCCATTTGGTTTCCTATAAACTTTAAACCACATCTCCATTTGACCAACAGAGTGACCTAATTAATTATCCTTTATAAAAAATTAAACAAGTTAGAAAAAACCTTGAGTTATAATAAAATGATATAAATAATAATGAATAAAATACAAACCAAAATTTTTATTTTTATTAAAAAACCATGAGACCCTGTAATTTGAGGAATGAATTGCTTCTCACAATTAACAGAATTATTTTAGACAATTCCTACATAAAATAGAAAAATTAATAAAAATTATAATTTTATTGTGTTTATGTTATTAAGATATCGTAAAATATGTAATTACCTCATGAGATGTATCTATGTTGATATTGATAAAGAGCCTTCATTTATCACGAGAAACACCTTTAGGAACTTTCTCATACATTTGTTGTGAGCTCAAATAAGTGTCATTAAACTCATGCCATAATCTATAATTAAAATCTCTCCATTTCTTGCCCAAAATTTTCAAAGTCCATGGGTATGAAACGAAGTCATGAACATAAAAATAAAAAAAACTAGAAATAAAAAACATAACACTTTATTAGTATATTACAAAATTTTACTCATGTCTTTTAAATTAGTTGTCAAATAATATTAAATTAATATTACCTTTACTTGAGTATCAAAGACCTCATTTTTACAAGTTTTAGGAATATGCTCCCAATATCTATAATTAATGGGAAAGCTCACTGTCTCACAAGCTATCTGCCCAAGAATCTTCCTGTAGATTCTGGCAGCGTCACTGATAGGCACCCTGAACTCGTCAAATGGAATGATAATCTTAAAGTACTTCAGGTCCCATAAATATTTCATGTTCATATTTGTATATCTTCTATGGTTGTCTTTATCTATTTGAAAAATGTATTAAATAATTAATAAAATATAAAGTTTTTTTGAAAAATGACATACATACCAGTAATGGTAACTCACCAATATCCTCTAAATAGAGGGTCGATGAACTTCTCCATCGTAAGAGGTGAATTAGGTAGTGGGATACCAATAAAATCTGGGGAAATAGCTAGCTCACTAGTAGTCTCAGGTACAACAGAATGACTAGAATCCACAGAAGATAACGACGGTGGTGGTGTGCTCTGAGATATTGATCGGCTAGGATCCTAAATTTTTTTAGTTCTCAGTATTCTTGCATTTCAAATGGTTAAGGAACTTATTGTTACAAAATTATTTTGTATAAAATTTATTAAAATGATTGGAAAAGTTTTTGTTCAAAAATTTAATGTTTTTTATAAACTATTTTTAATAGAGTTTTGATGGATTCCCATGTAATTGTGAGGTATAAAAAAGAATATTTAAAGGAATTTATTGCTTGTGTGAAACTGATAAACATTCAATAAAATGGGTGAATCATGTAGTATGAATCACTATTATATTTTAATATATTATTTTAATATTATATATATTGAACACAACATTATAATCATAACTGAATCCTAGGGTATTTATCAATGTCCTGTATCATATCATATAATAGATATGTGATATAGTTTATGTAATATAATGTTGCAATTCATATTTTCATATTGGTTATTATTCCAATATTAATCATTATAGTGATTCATATAATCATTGATAATAAATATATAATCATAATAATTTTCATAAATTATTATATAAAAACATCCATAAATTTTGGTTACTACAAATTAGATGTATATCTCAGGAAATGTTATTTAATGAAGTAATGAAAAATAAAGAATGTGATCCATATAAGTTTATGGTGGTGTTAAAGAACCATTACTAGATTATTCTCTATTTGTACCTCTTCCTTATTAATATTCAATGATAGGGTGATAATTTTTTCTTCTTCTAATTTGTCAATCATGAAATAGTTTATTTAGATTTAGGTGACCGATATAAAAACATTAGAGGCAAGAGAAAGAGAACTATTTCTTAGTGATTATCATCAAGTATACTTTATCAATATAGATTATAGAGTACTTGTGGTGCACATAGTTATTTTACTTTTTTTTATTTGATTTTGATTTTTTTATTATAGATTCATATTTAAAAGGGTTCCATCCACCATTTATGAGAATATGATCATCTAAACAAACCCATTTGAACTCATTCATGTTATAATTAACAATAAAAATTTGAAACCCTTTTAATATGGATTATAAAATGATGTTTGTGTCTTGATTGACACTGAGTAGTGATCATAGTCTGTCCAAGTAATTTATGTAAGAAATATTTATGGTTATATGAATTTGTATGAAAGAACCCACAATCATAATACATAGAAATAGTATCATTGATACTCTATATCCTTATATCTATCTATCTTTAGATATAAGATATTCTTATTGTTTATGAACCAAAAATCATCTATATTCACATATTGAATTCAAATATTTTAATTCACAAAAACTAAAATTATTATATATAAATTAAAAAATAATACTTATTCATAATATATGTATCTATACCTTTATAATAAACTTTATTAGTAATACCACTCTCAATATGTTATTTAATCAATAAGAAATGACCATTAGACTGTGTATTCACTCTAAGAGGTGTAGGGGAATCTATGTGATTATTTTTACATATTTCAACTCAAATTTTAATCTCTCTTTATAATATTTGAACTTCTATCCTAGTTAAGGTGTCTGTAACTATTTATGCATTCTTAACACAGCTGACCACATTAAAAAAATAAACCAGTGATAGAAGTTTGTTGTATTTTTTCAAGGATGAATCCTAATGTGGTAATATACACAATATTGTTTTTAGGATAAGTTATATATAAAAATTCATCTATAATAAATTATATTTTATACAAATTTAAGATATTGTATCATAAATAACACTGTAATTACAAGGGGTGGGATGCTATCATACACAATAATGCTACTCAGTAATATATTTAGCGTAAGGATGATGAAACCTTTAAGGGGGCTTTCATTGCCACCGAGGAGGAGATCCGTGTTAGGAATAGGGATCTCGGAGGGGGGGTTTGTATCACTTTCGAAGAGGGGAACCAAGTCGGGGTGAGGGAGGTCAGAGGGGGGGTCGTGGGGGTTGGGGGTCATGGGGGTCAAGGGGGTCAAGGGGGTCAGGGGTCATGGGGTCACTGTCGGGGAGAGGAGAGGAGTAGGAGGTGGGGGGAAAGGGGGTCACGAGCTCAAGGTCGATGTCAGGGAGAGGGGAGGAGGAGGTTAGGTGAGGGGGGGAGGGGGGAGGGGGAGGGGTCACACAGAGGGAGTGGGGGAGGGGAAGGGATTAAAGTTTTTTTTTTAAATTTTAGCAGAAGTTTAATTTAAACCCTTTCTAATTAAAAAAAATACCGTGGTGGTTTTATGAAACCACCACCATATTATATATATTTTTTACTGGATTTATTTTTCAGTGGTTACTAGAACTGATGAAAATAAACCGCCGCTAACTAATGTTTTTTTTGTAGTGAATACATGCATAGGTCAATCCAGTATAGTAATGAAAAAGATCAGATAAGGAACGAACGTATGAAAAAATAATTTTGGAAAGTTGATAAATATTAACCTAACTTATATTCAACTTATATTGAGTAATAAAAACTCACACTTCATGGTTGTGTGTAAAAATGTGTGGAGATATTAAGTGACATAATTTTACCATAAACTACTCACATAAAGGGTACCATTCTTCTCAAAGGTTTCAAAATGATAAAACCATTTATATCATTGACAAATAAAAAATTTACTAGAAAAAGTGACACCTTAATGTTAAATTCATGCCAAAACACACATTCTATTAGTGATTTTTTTAAATGTTAAAACAACACGAAATAAGGAAATTCCTCATGCATTTTCAATAATTTCTATGATTATGTGGGAATCAAAAAAGAATATTCCAGCACAAAAGTGAGGGGAAAACGAGGGGAGGGTGAGGGTAAAAATACTATTCAGTAAGCTAAAAATATAAGAAATAAGAAAGATGATAAAAATACTAATGAACTCAACAAGGTGGATAAAATTAAAAGTACTATTCATAAAGTGAAAAAAGAAAAGGAATAAAGATGATGAAAATTCCTAACTAACCTAGAAATGTACCCATCCCCCCACACCTTGAGTATACAGTGTCCTCACTATAATAAAAGAGAATGTGGGAAGGAAGGATAAAACCTGGTGAGTTTCATTCATAGGTTGCTTCTTGAACTTTAAGTTCTTTCATCAGGGAATCTAGGATGGCTTTGTGAAAGTGCTTCAATCACCGCACATTGACAGTGAAGGTTTTTTTGTTTCTTCATTCTAAAACTGAACAACACCAAATAGATAAACATTAGTAGCATTGTATGGGCAAACCAGTGGGAACAAATCTTACCTGGATGAAACTTCAGCCTTTCATTGAAAAGGATGACCTTTTCCCCAATGTATAAACGATGATAAAGGATGAGTCAGTTGTGGGAAACCTTGGTTCACTCCTTATAAATTGATAAGTTATCATATGAATCTATATGAATTTCCTCTAAATACTAAATTTATAACTTCCTTTGAGAAATTGTACCAAAAAAAATTAGAATTGAAATGTTTAATGGACCAGTAGACCTAGTGCTCTATCTCAACAAGGATGTGACAACTCTTTCCAAAAACAAGTTGATACGGCAAAATTTCAGTGGGAGTTTTAAAAGAAATATGGTAAGACCATAATGAATCATTTAGTCTAAGACTCCAATCATTTTTATTGGGTTAAACCATTTTTTCAATAATTTTTTACCTATCTATTTGATATCTCAACTTGACCATTGGTTTGTGGATGATAAGAAGTAGAAACTCGATGCTCGACCCCATACTGACGCAAAAGTTATTGCATTGTTTGGTTGAAAAAATTAGAAACATGGTCACTGATGATGAACCTAGGTAATCCAAACCTATATAAATTTTGGGTTCTCAAAAATTTCAAAATTTTCTTGGAATCATCTATCCTTGTGGATTGCACCTCTACCCATTTTGACATGTAATAAACTTTCATAAGAATATACAAGTTACCAAATGAATTGGGAAATGTCCCCATAAATTCAATACCCCAAATATCGAAAATGTCATGGAATATAAAGGGTTGTTGTGGAATTTCATTTCTTTTAGAGACATTCCCTATTCTTTAACAGTGAGGAAAATCTTTACAGAAATCATGGGCATCCCGAAATAATCATGGCCAAAAGAGACTTGAATTGAGGACCTTGTAAGCAGTCTGTTAGGGGAAAAAGTGTCCCCCATAAGTAAGAGTGTGGTAGAACCTAAGGACAAACTAAAACTCACTATTGGAAACACAACACCTAAGGACTTGATCATTATATGTGCGTCAAAGGTAGGGGTCATCCCAAATGTACCAACATGACTCATGTTTTAGATGGTCGGATTGGTATTGTTGAAATCAGTAGGAATTCAAGATGCTACAAAATAATTTATAATTTCAACATTCTAAGGAATAACATCTTGTACTCGGTACAATTGCTCATCAGGAAACATGTCATTTATGGGAATACAGGGGGAAGAGTCAATTTATAAGGATGAGAGGATTCTACTGATATGGTCATCCACCACATTCTCTACTTCTTTTTTATCCCTAATTTCTATATTAAATTCCTGAAGTAGGAGCATCTAACAAATGAGACATGATATGGATTCTGGTTTCTTAAGGAGATATCGTAGAGCTTCATGATATAAGAACACAATGACTTTAGACCCTAAAAGGTATGACCAAAATTTATCCAAGACAAACACAATGGAAATGAATTATTTTTTAGTTTTGGTGTATTTTTCTCAAGAAGGGTCCAGTGTACATGAGGCATAGGCTATGACATATGGATCTCAATAGACCCATTATGATAACATTGCCCCAACTTCATAGTTAGAGACATCACACATGATCTCAAATGGTAAATCCCACTGAGGTTGTTGGATTAACGGGGGTGACAGGAGACTCCATTTCAATTTATTAAAAGTTTACTCACATTTTTTTATCAAAAACAAATTCTTTTTCTTTTTGTATTAATTGGGATAAGGGGAGTGCAATCTTACTAAAGTCACGTATGAAATGATGGTAAAATAAAGCACAAAATAAGAAATACCACACATCCCACACATTTTTAGGGAATGGTACAAAATAAATGACATCCACTTTTGATTTATCTATTTGGATACCATCCTTAAAAATGACATGCCCAAGTATTATACCATAGCGCACCATGAAATGGAATTTCTCATATTTAATACAATATTCTTTTCAATGTAGTGATTTAGAACAAAACCAAGAATAATCAAACATCATCCAAAGAGGATCCATAAATAGTGAAATCATCCATGAATACTTCCATTCAATCCTCTAGATATTCTGAAAAAATACTAACCATGCATTATTAGAAAGTACCTGGAGCATTGCATAGACCAAATGGAATCCTTCTATATGAAAATGTGCCAAAGGGGCAAGTAAAGGTTGTCTTTTCTTAATCCTTACAGGAAATATAGATTTGAAAGTATCTAGAATACCCATCAATAAAATAGTAATGGGACTTTCTTGCTATCCTCTCTAGCATATGGTCAATGAACGATAATGGGAAATGGTCATTCCTAGTGTTTTGGTTTAGTCGGCGCTAGTCTATATAGACACATCAACTATTCTACACATGGTTTGGAACCAATTCATTATTTTCATTTTTAATTACAGTAAGACCAGTTTTCTTTAGAACTACCTGCACTGGACTGACCCATTGGCTATCAAATATAAGGTAAATGATTCCATCATCCAATAATTTCGTTACCTCCATTTTAAAAACATCTAGGAGGTCTGAGTTCAATCAACATTTTTCCCACATCACTGGTTTAGCCTCATCATTTAAAAATATATGATGTGTAAAAATTAATGGGCTAATACTAAGAATTTCAGAAAGTGTCCATCCCAATTCTTTTTTATACACCCTCAATAGTTCAAGTAGGAATAATTCATGCTCTAGAGAGAGTGAACTAGTAATGATGACCGACAACTTGTTTCCATTATCAATATATGAATATTTTAAATTTTGAGGCAGAGATTTAAGTTCCAATTCAAGGTGATTTTGGATTTATGGGAGTGAATGTAAAAGTTATAGGTCACTGATCTCATCTAACCGCTTAGTAGTAACATCCTTAGATGAGGAATGAGATTTTACAAGCTTATCAGTATCATCGATGGTCATGGGATCCTCAGTGCTCAAGAAATCATCAATTAACAAACAAACATGAAATTTTTATAAACCAGTACAACATTCAATGCATGACTCATTTTCTATCATGTATATAAATTATGAAAACTTGGAAAGGGGGTCAAGGGTAAGAAAATAATTTTTTTCAGGGGAAGGGAGTACATCAATAAAATTAACTGAAAGTGAGGAATGTTCTTATAATGGGTGCTTCATGGCATCAAGGATATTGAATTAGAAAATTTCACCACCAAATCCATAGATAATGTACCATTATGGATATTAATTATAGTTTTGGAAGTTTTCAATAAATTAGACCCCAATATAATTGGGGCATGTTCATTCATCATATCATCTTCCATTTGAAGCACATAAAAATTAGTAGGAAAAATTAAAATTTTCACCCTCACAAGAACATCCTATAACACACCAATGGGGTGTGAAATACTCCGATTTTCCAGTTGAAAAAAAATGGTCTTCAATTACCTAACTTGTAATGAAGATAAAATGGAGTGATACATCACATTTATAAAAGCACCCAAATCAATCATAGCATTGGAAAAGTAATACTACCCTATGGTGCAAAAAATTGAGAATGTTCCAGGATCATTTCATTTGGTGGGAAGTGATGGCTCTATCAATACTGATACATTCCTCCCCAATCTCACCTTTTCAGCACCTCGAAGTCTCCTTCATTATGTACACATTTCCTTTAGAAACTTTTTATATCATGGAATTTGATTCATGACATCAATAAAGGGAATGTTAACCTGCACTTTTTTAAAAGTTTCCAAGATTTCCTTATCAAGTTTGGTTTCTTTTTTTTCCTTGGTTAGGTGGAACTTTGGGGAAATGGAAGAGGAATGGTTGGTCCATGAGACTCATCAATAGACACACTCTTTCCTTTGGTGGTATTTTTCTCAGGATAAGGATTTTTCTTATTTGGATCATTTGAGATGGTTGGAACGGAAGTTTCCTCAAGAGGGTATGACTCTAATGGTAGGATAATTTTTCTTTGAAGTTGGGTGCCACTACAAAGGATGATGAAACTAACATATCCCTTATCCCTAGGGTTTACTGGTGGTTGAGAAGGTAGTTTTCCTGACCCATGACTTTGGATTTCCCTCACCAAGTTGGTGAGTTAGCCTAATTGGGTTTTTAGGTCTTGTATGGATGCTTGGGTGTTTTTTTGGAATTAGATATTATTTGTAGCCATTTGTTTCATCATGAATTCTAGGAAAAGATTCGGTTTTGGAGTGGGTTGTTGGAAATTCCTTCTTGGTGATTGTGGAAGATGACAACTCTACCTCGGGTGGTTCCAAGATTTTTGAGGTTGGTTTGAATACCCCTTACCTACAGGATTTGTTTTCTTTCCACCCTGGGTTGGATAGATATTATGGTTCTTTTCTATTGAGTTGGTTATAGGGGTGGTCTGGAAAGATTTCCTCACAACTCTCAGAAGTTTCTCTCAATTGAGGGAATTGGGTAGAATAATGGGTGTCGGTAGAAAATATACCATAATAGATGGGAGGAGAAGATTGGGATTTCCTTTGGGAAATAGTAAGTTTTATGAGAAGGGTACTTACCACTTCAAAATTTTTGTCCACATTATTCTAAAACTCATAACTTTTTACCTCATGGAAACCTCAAATGGGTACACCGAACCTTGAATCGAATTGTTGAGTGTTCTACACCGTGTTCTCAATCAGGTTCCTTGAAATAATTGGGGTTTTATCAATTAGTGGACCACCTTCAGTAGCATCAATCATATTTCAATCAATAGGAATTAAACCTTTATAAAAATAATATATTAAAATTTGATCACTTATTTGGTGGTGTGGGAAACTTGAAAAATTCTTTTTAAATATTTCCCAATATTAATGAAGTGTTTCCCCTTGTGATTATCTTATCCCACAAATTTATTTCCTTACTATTTCAGTTCGAAAGGCTGGGAATATTTTTCAAGAAAAAAACATTTAATGTCTGCCCAACCACTAATAGGGGAATTAACATAATACAACCAATCTTTTATAGCGTCTTTTAATGAAAAAGGGAATTTCCTAAGATTTACTTATTCTTCATCCAAATTAGTAGGTTTTAATGTTGAAAAAATAGTATAAAATTATTTAAAGTACTTATGTGTAACTTCTCCCATGATTCTATGGAATCTTGGTAATAAGTGAATTAAATCATATTTTAGTTTAAAATTAGGTGTTTTTCCTATTATTTAAATGTATGCAGGATGAATATCTACATCAGAAGAGGTTATTTATTTTAATTTTCACTTATTTTCATCTATATTATACAATTTTATTTTAGTTTTAACATGGAATCTAGAAGAATAATAAGGATCGAGATGAGTTTCAATGTTTTTTGTATCCTCCTTCAAAGGGTTCTCCTATGTGTCTCGATGTCACTGACATAGGATCCTGTCTGATTCAAGTTTGAAAGGTGGTAAATCTCCCAGAGTAGAATGCAACATTCAAAAAACCTACATAAGAAATAAATCAGAACATAAAAATATATGTAAAGGTGTAATATAAAAAAATAAATATTCACAGAATTTACAAAAATCTTATAAAAAACATGCACTAAAAATCAAAGTGCTCCTCGGAAAAAGTGCCAAAATTTGAATAATTTATCACAGAATGTCAAATTGATTATGTTTTTAAAGTTTATTTATAGTATAGGGAATACCCTAAGTCATATCTCAAGGAGCATTGGGGGTTTAAAGTATGCATTTTTAATTAAAAGGACTAAAATAGGGGTGGTTTTAAAAATAGTTTTAAAAATAAAATGACTTAATTAAAGAGTTCAATAGTTGACAAAGGAAGGTGGTGTTTTTAGAATTATGAGATAAGGAGGTAATTTTAAGTTTACTACACATCTTGGATAGTTCATTGTTCTGAAAATTTCACATGGTTTAAAGTAATTTTTTGGTTGAGGGTTTTCAAGATCTTGATTCACCTGTTGCCTCTTAAAATGGTCCACAAAGAACAAACCCTTGACACAACAATCATGTTTTCAAGGTTTTTAACTCAATAATAGAAAAATGGATACCAAATTATAATTAAGTATCATGCATGTAAATGTGAAAAAGGATGCTTGTGTTGTCCAATCGAATCAACCCAAGATTCTCATTTGAAATCTCAACCCAATTGGTGTTGAGATAAAAAGGGTTTCACTTGACTAAACCAAAAAAAGAATTCAAAGGAGAAACATGCTAAGATAAAACTTAAATGGAATGTGTCATACAAAAATTAAACAAAACCAATAGCATATCAAGTTTCAGAAACCCCTCCCAAGTGTGTGCATCTCTCTTGAAATGACCATCTACCATTTAGCTCACCATCGAGAGGAGGAGGAGGCTCGAGTGAACCTTCACCTTCATCCTTGAACCCCCTATAGAAATAGGGGCATAAGTAACTTATAAGATGATGATATTACTCATCTAGGAATCCAAAATAGCATCACATTTCCTCCTGGTTAAACTTACAAATGGGGTGCCCAAGGTACCATTTTATAAGAAAAGTGGAAGGTGGTTTTGGGCACACAGATTTATTAAAACCAATTTTACTAAGTTTTTCAGCATCCAAAATTATTATATCACTTTCTAGAAAACAAAAAAATTGTTAAAAAACCTCATTAATATCTCCACTGAAAATTTGGAATCATTTGGAGGTTGAAATCTTGTGATATTTATGAAATATAGGACACAACTTTTGACTTTAGGTAGATTCATTTCCCTGGACATATCAGTTTGGTTGGACCCCTTAATTGATGAATTATGCTTGGGTGTATTCATAAGAGTTTTAGACCAATTAATTTTTTATCATCTCATAAAATTTATTCCCAATTGAATTCATTTATTAGTTTCATTATCCGTTTGAGTCCATAGGTGTGCTTGGATTCATGCGCAGTTTGGCTGATTTTTCTTCAACTTTATCTTGGGCCCTTTAAATCACCTCTAAATACAATGAAAATACCAAAAAAGGTGAAATCTACCTTTTTAATAGTGATAAAAATTAAATTATTGAATCAAAAATGAAGTGAATTTTTTTATAATATTTTGAATTTACAAAACAAAATTAGTTTAATACAATGGTGTAAGGGTGAAATAAAAATGTGAATCACAGTGCGATCAAAAGCCTAGGTCGTTATAGTTGGTATCAGAGTGAAGGTTTAGTTAACTTTTAGAAGATATGATGAGAAAAATTAGTAATATCCCTAAATACATGTCTAAGGATTAGTCTAAGGATGATTCAAATTATAGGAAAATGTCTTAGAATTTTGGTAAAGGATAAAATGAGTGGTTTCCTAGAAATACATCTCTATCTAGATATTACAAGTGGATGTGGATTTTGTACATATGTACCTAGAGGGAAAAAACCCAAAAAACCATATTGAGCTATAATAAATTGGGAAATAGTGCATGATAATGAGGCGTATTTTACACCTGGTTTGATACTCCCAAGGGATACACTATGGAAATTCACAAACTCTTTATGAACTATCAGGAAGGATTTAAATAAAAGATGGTTGTGAATGACCTAGGATACACCTAAGGTTTCATATATTAAATAAGGTGTCATAATTTAGACATCCTATAAGTTATTTCCATGATTATTTGGTTTCTCACTATGATTATTGTTTATTACTCTATGCTTTTTGGTTTTATTCAATAGTTGGAACCTGAAGGAACCGTTTCAATGTTGAGTGTGATGGGAAATGCAATGATTTTTCTCCTAAGAATCCAAATGTTATGGGATATAGAATGAAAAAACTTGAGTCTATTCTCACACAACTTTACCAAGCTATGAATCATACTGGACTTCCAAATGAACAAAAGAAGAAACAAAATTATATTGAGTCCTTCATGAGAAAATGTCCATATTCTCTCAAAGGGTCTTCTGATCCACTAGTTGTTGAACAACATATTGGTACCACCGAAAAGATATTTTTCATTATCAAATTTTTGAAACAAGAAAAAGTCATTTTGAATGTCTACCATTGGGAAGGTCAAGTGCATCAATAGTGGACTCTTATCAAGAATATGAGGCAACAAGATGAGATTGAATCCATGAATTGGGATGAGTTTAAGAACTTATTTTTCAATGAGTACTTTCCTAGTATTATTTTTATAAAGATAGAGAAGGAGTTCCTTGAGTTAAAAAAAGGATGATTAATTTGTTGGTACCTATGAGGCTAATTTTACAAGACTTGTGAGGTACACTTTTAGTATTATCATCCAACCTGAAAGTAAGGTTGATCAATTATTTAGTGGCTTAAAATCAAGTCTCCTAAGGGCATTAGTCATAAGAGAATTTGGTAGCTATGAAGAGATTGTATGATGTGAAATCAAGGTGTAAATGGAGGTTTGGATTATATATCAATCTAATGTTTTTGACAATAAAAGGAAGATGGAGTTCAAAGGAAAATATAATAACCATGGAGAGAAGAACATGAGCTTTCCTTTATGTTCAAATTGTGGAAAAAACATAGAGGAAATTTTCTTATGGAGACAATACATGTTTTAAGTGCAGAAGGAAATTTCATTGGGAAATTAATTTTTGAAGTGATGGAAAGAAGTTAGCTAACAATGTGAATAGAGAGAAAGCTGCACAAAATGAACCTCCCACACTTCAGTGATTCAAGTTTAAGGAGAATAAGCATTATGCTAAACAGTGCCCAAACCCAAGGGTTAATGATGATGATCGACATCATCAACCTTTTAATCCAAGGGACAAGGTAAAATATCATGTGATCACTATTTCAGATGAAGAGTGTGATAATAAAGTGGTGAAAGGTACACTTACCATCCACTCTAGAACATCTAATATCTTATTTGACTATGGTTTTATCCATTATTTAATATATAAAGAATTTTCTAAGGGTATCAAGATTCCACCCAAGTGATTAGATGTGGAATTAGCATTAAAAAACCCATAATGGTATGATGATCGCATCTCAAGTCTATGATTCCTCTCCATTTGACGTTGGTGGGATTGTGCTTCCTACAAATCTTGCCATTCTTCCCTTGGTTGAATTTGATGCCATCTTAGACATGTATTGGGTTTCTCTACATAAAGACCACACCAATTGTCGAGGAAGGGAAGTTATGTTTGATATTTCAAACCAAACTATGATCATATATCAATGTGAAAATATGTATGAACTTCCTATAGATATTACATCCAGTGCATGGGTCTTAATTCTTATTCAGAATGCATTTTTATCTCAAATGGTTGGGGGGAACTCGACATTGATTATATGCTTATTGTTCAGGAATTTGTGGATATCTTTTCGAAATAGTTTCCTAGCCTTCCACCAAAACATGAATTTGAGTTTTCAATAGAACTTATACCTGATACCACACCAATTTCAAAGAATCCCTATAGAATGGTCTCAATTGATTTACAAGAATTAAAGAAGAAACTCTAAGAAAACCTTGATGAGGGATTAATTTGGCCAAGTGTGTCACCTTGGGGTGCACCTGTTATTTTAAAAAAAGATGGATCAATGTGACTATGCATTGATTATCAGGAGATGAATAAGATCAAAATTATGAATAAGTATCCTCTTCCCCATATTGATGAATTGTTTGATCAACTATGCAGAGCTCAATACTTTTCCATGATTGATCTTTTTTATAGATATCATTAATTGAGGGTTAAGAAGAGGATATACCCAAGACAAAATTCTATACAAGGTATAGACACTATGAATATATAGTGATGCCATTTGGTCTTACCAATTCCCCTATTTTATTCATATATTTGATGAATATAGACTTTATATATTACCTTGATCAGTTTTTGGTAGTCTTTATAGACGATATTCTTATCTACTCAAAGAGAAAGGAAGATCATGGAGACCACTTGAGAATTGTAATAAAGACCCTAAGGAAGGATAAATTGTATGAAAAATTTACAGATTGTAAATTTTAGTTGCAAAAGGTTTCATTTTTTTGGTCATATAATCTAAAGGTAGGGTATATCAGTTGATCCATAAAAGAAAAATACAATTGAATGTTGGCCCAGACCAACCACAGTGACTGAGATCCATAGTTTTCTTAGTTTGGATGGATATTATTGGCGGTTTGTGGAGAATTTATCATGACTATCTAATTATATGACCAAGTTAACTCAAAAGGTTTCCAAGTTCCTACGGACATATGAATGTGAGGTAAATTTCAAGGAACTGAAGATAAGGTTAGTCAGCGCACCTGTTATTACATCACCCTATAGTAGAGAAGGGTTTGTAATTTATAGTGATGCATCCAAGAATGGATTGGTATGTGTTATTATATAGAATAACATGGTTATAGCTTATGCCTCATGAAAATTGAATATTTATGGATAAAATTATCCAACTCATGATTTGAAGTCAGCTCTGTCAATTTTTGCATTAAATATATGGAGGCATTATCTTTACGAAGAAAAGTGTAATATATATAATTATAATAAAATTTTTAAGTATATATTTACATAAAAGGAGTTAAATATGAAACTAGAAATATGGTTAGAGCTGATAAATGATTATGATTTATCAATACATTATCACCCTGGGAATGTGAATAAGGTGGTTGATGCTTTGAGTCCAAAGGATCATGCTAGATTATCCATGATGAGGATCACAAAAGATCCAATATTTCTATATTTTTAAAGGATGGATCTGGAAATATTGAAAGAATGGGAAAAATATTTTCTTGCTCAATTGAATGTTCAACCATCTATCTAACTAAAGATTAAATAGGCACAGAAGGAAGATGTAGAACTAAAAAATAAGGTTAGAAATGTTCCTGATTTTAACCTTGATTGTGATGTAATGATAAGGTTCAGAAACCATGTATACATTCTTTCCATACCAGATTTTAAGAAGGAGTTTTTAGAGGAAGCTCACCATTATTCATTCTTTATTCATCATGGAAGTACGAATATTTATAGATATTTGAAAGAATATTTATGGTGGGATGGAATAAAGAGGGATATCATAGAGTTTGTATATCAGTGCTTGGTATGTCAGTAAGTTAAGGCTGAAAGAAAAAAGTATAAGAGGATGTTATATCCATTACCCATACCAGGATAGAAATGAAAGAATATCACTATGGATCTTGTCAATGGACTCCCCAAAACCTCTAAAGGGAATAATGTTATATGGGTAATAGCCAATTTCCTTACTAAGTCATCACACTTTATCATTATCAGAGAATAATTCTATCTAGATCACTTTTCTAAGATATATATTAAGGAAGGGGTAAGGTTTGATGGAGTACCACATTTCATTATATTTGATTGAGATCCAAGGTTTACCTCAAAGTTTTGGTAAATTCTTCAGTAATCCCTTGATAAAGAATTGAGTTTTAGCACTCCTTATCATACTCAGATGGATGTTCAATATAAAAGAATAATTCAAACCCTAGAGGATATATTGAGATCTTATTCTCTGGGTTTCAATGGTTTTTGGTATCAACACCTTACTTTAGTTGAGTTTTCTTACAACAATAGCTTTCATTCAATCATTAAGATGACTCCTTATGAAGCCCTCTATGAGAAGAAATGTAGAGCTCCAACGTGCTGAAATGAAGTTGGAGAAAGAAAGATATTGGGATATAAGATCGTTGAAGAAATGGTAGAGAAGGTTAGATCCATTCAGTAGCATATCAAAGAAGCTCAAAGTTGGAAGAAAATTTATGTTGATTATCATCGATGTGACCTAGAATTTAAAGTTTTTGAAAAGGAATTTCAAATAATTTCTCTATGGAAGAAGGTTATGAGATTCAGGAAGCAATAAAAACTAATCCCTATATATATTAGTCCCTTTGAAATTGTTGATTGCATCGGGATGGTAGACTATCGATTGAAGATTCTACCAAATCTCCCCCGAGTCTATGGTGTGGTCCATGAATCTCTCCTGAGGAATTACATACCACTGGAGCAAGATCTTTCTTATGAGGAATAACCGGTTGAAATTATAGATCATACAGAGAAAGTTCTATGAAAAAATACAACTCACTTGGTTGAATTTTTGTGAAAAAAACACCAGTTTGAGGAAGCTACATGAGAACTTAAGGATATAATTATGAAGAATTATCCTCATTTGTTTGTATGAGAGTGATGAAATTTGAGGGAGGAATTCATTTTAAGGGGGGTAGAATGTAACACCCCAAGTTTTTATGAGCCTTTTTTTAATAAATTAAATTATTTTGATTTATTTCATTGCATGCCACATAAAGTTAATATTTTTTTACGCTACACTAAGTTAAGCTTGCACTACACATAACACCAACTTAGCTTGCATTATACACGATACTGAGTTTTATTAAAACAATGATATATTATAGTTATTTAAGCGCGACCATTATAACCTAGACATTAAAATTAGTAGTATGAATGGTAAAAAATAATTTTTAAATATAATGGTTTTATATAAAGAAAACATATTGATAATAAAATACATAATTTTTAGTAAAGTCTTTATATGATTTGAAAATACTATTTTCACAAAAAAACTATTTTTATGTACTTTTGTGAACAATAATAAAATTAATTTTTTACACATTTAGAAATTTAATTTTATAAAATAAAATTAATTTTTGATTTCATAATATCAAAATTATCTTAGGGTGAATTTTTGGTATTTTTATGAAAATATTTCATTTTTTTGATGAATAGTGAAAAATACTGAATTTTAATTGGAAATTATATTTTATTATAATTTATTTATATAGTTAAATTATATTTTAATTTAATTTTAAATTATAATTAGTTAAATTATACATAAATCAATCAAATATAGTTCATTTAAATAAAATTCACATTAAAATTAGATATAAAACATTTCACTCTTTTGAACATTTTCGCTTTAAAAACCCGCTTTCTCGACACATTTGTGGGATTGATTTTAAATAATTTTTTTCTAATTATGTGTATAGAATTTGTAAAAATTAATTCAATGTTTGGAATTATAATAATTTATAATTTATAATAATTTAAACTTAATTTTTGTCCAAAAGGATTAGTGAAAGCAGTTAAAATTAATCACGATGACTGAAAAACGAGTTTACCAAGGGACTAAACATTAAAATTAAGGGTAAAATAACCTATAAATTTTTTAAAAACCTATTTTATATCCATATTTCAATAATATACTCTATTTTCTCAATAATGGTTCATTATTGCTGGCACATGATGTAAGAGATATCTCCCAATAGTGTTTACTTTTTGTATTTACAAGAATGTCACTCCTCCACTATAAAAGGGACCCCCACACCTCACTTATTCAAAACTCTTAATCCATTTTCCTCATAAAAACACTTCCCAAATCACTTCTAAAATTCCCTCATCTCAACATAGAAGCCTTAATTTTTGGGTAGAAATCCAACCAAAGGAGACCTTTATTGCAAACCAAAAGAAGATATCTGAAGAAGTGGTAACGTTCATCAACGAACATTTTTGTTTTATTTATTACTAAAAACTTTTAAATTATTTTTATATATTGATTATATAATAACCTTAGTATATTAAATATACTTATATGTTATTATGTTAAGGGTATAACCTAAAACTGCACACACTTCCATTAAATGGGATACACAATCATCGTTGTCGATGTCATTCGTTCTTCCATTACCACCTTTCAAGGTTGGGAATAATGATGGATTTATAATTTATATATGATATATATTATTTTTACTATGTTATTATGACTTTTTAATTTTTATAACACACATACCTTCATGCTTTTCATTTTGTGGGAATACGATAATGTTGTTCATGTGTATGGCGGACTACCACCTCGTGAAGCATTGTGATTCATTCAAACTTTACATGGAATGTATTAAGAATGAGTTTAATATAAATATTATATATATATGAAATAAAAATGATTCTAGAATGATAATATCTCATATAATTTTCTTTCTTTCAATCTGAAAAGAAAATGGAAACAGTGTTCATGCGTACGTACGACATTTCGTCTCCATGAATGGTGTGTTTCATTTCCTATTGCTATATTTTATAGATTATTATAAATAAATATATAATGAATATATATGTATAATATTTATATCATGTCTATCATTCTGGATATGATGAAATCATAATCTAGGTAAGAGGACCAAGAATAATAAGTCAAACATGTATGAAAAACAAATTGGTTATTACCCGAAATGTAATTTTAACATGGAATTATTAATAAAAATGTAATATAAAGTTATAAGTAAATAATATATGGTAATATATATATGAATAAATTTCTTATATATATATAATAAACTTATATTTATTATACTAGAGGTTTTAATGAGTACGATGAGAGTCAAGACTTAAGGTAAGGGATCTTCGTCTCACTTTTATTTTCTATGAGACACAAGACATGTTCACCACCTATTTATTGTATGTGGTGTGTATAATATAATTGGATGTATTTTATGATTCATATAATAATAATTATTAGGATTTACATATCCATTTTAGTATCTCTCTTTCATGGGGTTTACGGTTAAAACATTACCAAAGCGGTAAAGGGATTTTTGTCTCAATTTTCCTTCTTTGAGACTTACGTTGTGTTATGCACCTATATTATTTCACAAGATGTATATAAAAACACTTTGAAATTTAATATCATGAATTTTTTAATCCTAGTGATATTTTAAGTTTCATTTTATTTTCTTCCTTCATGGGGTTTATGATTCAAAGTTACCAAAGTGGTAAGTTTATTGCTACAATATCATTGTTTATCAGGGTTGTTTATGATTATGATTCCATTGATGAAATATTATGACCCATATCACAAGAATTATCATGAATTTTATTATACTCTAGTTATTCATGATAACTTTAAGTGATGGTACCATTTTTCCACTCTTTGTTACTCAATATAATTAAGAAAATGTTTTAAATAAAATCTGGATTTATTTCTCTCTATTCAGTTAGAAATCTATTTTATTTCAAAACCATGTTTTATAAAAATGTTTTAAAAAATGTTTTACTATTATCCTATGATTATTAAAAGAAATTTTTACCCATGTTTCCTTTTTTAAAAATGGTTTCAAAAGGATTATTATTGTCGTTTTCTAATTAAGACACTTTTCTAAACTTTTTACGGTGCAAAAGGAATGTTCAACATGTACGGATTTATCTACCATCAGGGCCGTAATTTATTTAAATCTTTCTTTGAAAGTTTACAATATTATTTTTAAAGAAAAATTTTTCCTAATATTTTTGAAATTCATTTTTTTAATTTTTTTAAAATAAAAAGGTTTTCAAAAATGTTTTATGTTTTCAAAAAAGGTTTTCAAAGAGGAAAGGATATTTTCCTCAAGAAATGTTTTAAATTATCTTTAAAAATTATTTTACATCTAAGATGAAATCCATTGGTGTTACCCATGCCTTAATAGGGATATGATCCAAGGGTACCATTAATATTTTTTCTCAAAATGGTTTATGTTTTGATGTCATGATGTTTATGAAACTCGTTTCACTTCGACGGGTCATATGCTTATGAAACCCACTTCTTTTCATAGGTTATGCTATGATTATAAAACATGTATCTTTTCTACAGGTCAAGATATGATGAAATTTTTATGATACCCATTTCATTTCATGGTTTATAGTATGATGAATGTTTATAATCTTATGGAACACATATACATGATTTCATTATGTGACTGGTGGGACCTATATCTCCCTCTAATGCATCGGGTAAATATTTATATCTCATGAGATAGACACAATTGAAATGGGAAGTGAACTTAGTTTAGTAATACAGGGATGGGACATGATGTGAAATCAGTTCAACAATATAGGGATCGGGTGGGAAGTGAACTCAGTTCAGGAATACAGGGCTGGAATGGGGTGTGAACTCAGTTCAGTAAAGAAATTTGTCTGCTATGATGGTCTTGGTAGTGATCCTTGAATAATATGGAAATGATTTTCTATGCTTATGTGTATGCCACAAATTCCATGTCTTATGCTCTCATGGATCATGTTCTTTGATTCCCTTATGATTCATGTCTTATGAGTTGTCAATATTTATTCCATGACTCTTGATTATAATATTTGATACGTAGGTATAATAATATAATGTTATGATCATGTTCTCATACCCTTATACTCATGATTATGTTTACATATCTCCTTGTTTACCCTTACTAGGCATATGAGATCACCCTTTATTATGTTTCTTTTCCCCAGGTTATGAAGATATGTATTATGTATGATGTTTCTAAAAAGGGTGCTAGTCATAGAGAACTTAGTGGGAGATAATGTATCTCACTTATTTACTAGTGTTTATGTTTTCATATTTCCAAAAGAACTAAACTAATATAGTCTTTGGGCATGTGTTTGCGTAATGTAATGAATTTTCTGAAAAAAATGATGTAATTTCTATGTATGAAAATCCTGAGTAATTATAGTGGCAGCCAGAGTATCTACACTGGAAGCTCTGTTATATTCCATCATTGTTGATGACAGGGTAATCTAAAGCCTCAGTGTGATTGAGTCCCTCTTGAGTGTCATGTTTATGTCCATATGAGACATCTTCAAAGATTATATCAAACCTTTACAAGTACTTCCAGTGAAAGGTATTCTACACCAAATCTACTTTTTAGGAGTAGGATCAGTTACACCGCGTTAGATAGGAAGTTGTGGTAGCACCAATCGAATAGGTTGATGAGGAGGTCGTGACCATGGTATCCAGACTTTTGATTATTAGCGCTAATAGAGAGAACCTGCTTAGGGTAGTCTAGTTGTAGTTTAAGGCCACAAATCAGACCATTTTCATGCTTTACAACTAATAATAGAGGATCAGAGTGTAAGATCATCGATTGTACGAGGTATTATTCTAGTAGACACTTTCATCATATCTTCTTTATTCGATACAGGTTCCTCTCACTCATTTATCTCTCTATTGACTGTGGAAAGTCTCAGGTTGTAGATTTAGTACTTCTGTGGTGTGATTAATTTGGAAACACCATTGGGTGTATGTTCATAGGGAATACGCTAATGTAGGGACTACCCCTTGAGGTAGGAAATTATCCCTTCTTATGGGACCTCTTCATACTCGAGATGACAAGATTCGATGTCATTCTCGGGATAGATTTTTTAGTTCCTTATCATGCCTATGTGGACTTATATCACCTTACGGTTTCATTTACATCACCAAAGGATGGAATTTATCTTTTGAAGGGTGAGTGGGATGTTTAGACCTGTAGAGATGGACCAAAGCATCGTGGGATAGGCAGAGTGACCGCCCAGATTGCTAGTATTTTCATAGAGGAGCAGGGAATATATCTAATTTTTTCCCTCCCATGGTAGATCATTCCAATGTTGTTTTTCTCAATGATTTTCTTTCTTACCACCTGAGAGAGAGGTAGAGTTCATGATAAAGATTGTTCCACGAGAAGCACCAGTATATATTCCTCCATGTAGGATAACACCTACTGAGCTCCAAGAGCTCAATAGACAGTTAGAGGATTTAGAGGCCAAAGGTTTTATATATCCCAATACTTCATCTTGGGGATCACTTGTTCTTTTTGCTAAGAAGGAGGATGATACCCTTAGGGTTTTCATGGATTATTGATAGTTGAACTAGATTACGATTAAGAACCAGTATCATTTTCCTCAGATATATGATCTCTTTGAACAACTCTAAGGAGTTAGGGTATTTTCTAAGATCGACATGAGATCAAACTATAATCATGTGAAAATAAGAACTTCAGATATACCTCATATGAATTTTCATAGTCAGTACGGTTTATATGAGTATCTCATTATGTCGTTTTTGTCTTATGAATGTGCCTTTTGTTTTCATGGCTTTTATGAATAAGGTTTTTCACCCCTATATATATTAATTTTTATTGGTTTTCATAGAAATTATAGTGTATTCTCATACTTAAAGATACCATGTTAAAAATCTTTAGATCATTTTGAATACACTGAGATGCCATCATCTATATGTTAAGCTTTCTAAGTACCACTTTTGGATTGATAAATTCTACTTCTTGGGTTATATTATCTCAAAATCGAAAGTATCTATTGACCCAGAGAAGGTGAGTGTTATGGTTTTCTGGGAGAATCCTAAGAACATGTTTGATACATGAAGTTTCTTAGATATGGAAGGATATTATAGGCATTTAATATAGGACTTATCATTCCTTTCTACACCTCTTACTAGTCTTAATAATAATGGTGTGAAGTTATTATGTTTTGAAGCATGCGAGAAATCCTTTCACGAGCTAAAGGGAAGGATTACCTCGACACCTATTCCAATTCTGATAGATCCTGGCAGAGGTTGTATAGTTTTTTATGATGCATCAGGCATCAGGTTGGGTGAAGTATTGATGTAGAAGGATAGAGTCATTGTGTACAATTATCGGTAGTTGAGACCTCATGAGCGTGATTATATGACACGTAACCTTGAGCTTGTAGCAGTTTTCCATGTCTTACTTTGTTGAAGGCACTATCTGATGGGTGAGATTTTTATGATGTAGGTGAAGGCAGGGCATCATCAGCCTGTTGTCTTGCTATATTCATTGTGAGTTCTAGAATGGAAATGAGAATATGTTGTGATATATTTTGTGGTTGTCTTATTGAGATTTCCTAAATTTTGTGATGTAGTTTGGGTAGTTGTGGATTGACTGACAAAGGTATCCCACTTCCTTCCTATTCAAGAGACATTCTCAGTTGATGAGATGGGAAGAGTGTATGTTTGTGAGATCATACAACTACATGGGGTCCTCCGTACTATCATTTTAGATAGGGACTATCATTTCACATTGAGTTTATGGTAGGGTTTAAAGAGATATTTTGGTATATAGGTTATTCTGAGCACAAATTTTCACCCTCAGACCGATGGCCAGTCAGAACGAACGATACAGGTTTTGGAGGAAATGCATCGGACATGCATCCTTGATTTTAGAAATTCATTGGAGAAGTATATACATATCATCAAGTTCACCTATAATAATAGCTTTCAGGAGAAGATTCATATGGATCTGTATGATGCCTTATATGGTAAGTTGTGTCATCCACCCCTATGTTGGTTATAAGTAGGAGAGGCAGTGCTACTAGGTACTCATCTCATATAGAAGACTTCAGAGCAAGTTCAGTTGATCAAAAGGTGTATTTCTACTACTCATTCTAGAAAAAAATCATATGTCGATTGTCACTAACGACCTCTAGAGTTCAAGGTTAGAGATCATGTTTTCCTGTAGGTATCACCCAGACTTGGGCACAGGCAGATACAGAGGCACGGGAAGTTGTCACCTTAATTTGTTGGGACTTTTGAGATCTTAGAGAGATTCAAGCCAGTAACCTATCATGTTTTATTACCTCAGAGGTACAATGTCATGAACACCATCTTCAATGTATCATAGATTCACCGTTATTATTCTGAATTGTCTCGTACTTTTGATCCTAAGGATGTTGATTTATATATCAATGATACTTTTGAGGAGTATCCCTTATTCATTTTTGAAAAAAGCATGAAGGATCTATGAGGCTAGTTCATCCCTTTAGTATAGGTGATATGGCAGCACGACCATGTATAAGATGATACTTGGGAGTGGGAGGTCGATGTACGTGCTTAGTGACCAGATTTGTTCTCAAATAGCGTTCTACCACCCTTGGAAGGGAAACTCAAGGATGAGTTCCTTTAAGGGGGGAAGACTATAAGAACCTTGTTTTTATATGAATTTAAAGTCCTTTAAATTTTGGTCTAATTCTTTATCTTGGACCTATTATGGATTCCTAGTGAGGTCGCAAAAGTTTCAGGGGGTGTCCAGGGTTTGTTTGGACCTCGAAACCATGGCCGATGGAAGAAAACACTGGGCCACATAGTTAGTAGAAACCTTGTATCCCAGAACACATGATTTCTACTAATTGTGTGGAGTATTTCAGAGGGAAAAGCAGGGTGCATGGTTTGTCATAACAATGTACCCAGGGCCGCATGATCGTGAAAAATTTATACATTTTTTAGTAGATTCAAATGGAATGGTTGACGCACGGTTTCTCAAATTATGTGGTCAAACCATGTGAGGTACCTCATTAGACAGTGAGCCAAGCACAGTTGGCACACAAATTGTCCAACCGTGCGACCAAAGCATTCAACCTAGTAATTTTTGGGTAAAAGGACCATTTTTTCCTTATATTTATAATTAAATCACCCCTTATTATTTCTTTACTCTAGTGATAGGAGGATCCTTTCTTCTCCCTTGAGAGATTCAACATTCTTCTACCTAGTTTTCTTGATATCTTCATCGTCTGGCTTCCAATTAAAGATCTAATCATCTCATTGAATTACTATAAGAAATCTCTTAAATCCTTAGGCTCAGTTCATCATTTTTCTTCTCCTATATGACGCTATTTTGATGTAGGCTCATATGCCCTGTTTTCAGGGTGTTGATATGTTATTCATTTTTCTTTCAATACAGGACAAACTAAGGGCTTATACTAGATGAGGAGAGTACTGTAGGCTTAAGGTAGGTGTTCTATGACTTTTCCCTAAAATTATTGTCAGTTATAAAAAAATCATTGTGTGCATTCCAGATTCACCGAGAGTTGCCCCTAAAATTCATATGTCTTTATTATAATCATTATGATCATATTCTATAGACCTTTTTATACATGTTAATCATGTCGTAGAAGGTTGATACCTCAACACCTTCCACCCAATTAGGGTGTGTGCCTTTTTATGCCTTGTTGCTCCTTTTTAGACACCATTTAGGTGTGTTTTCCACTTGGACTTATTAAGTTAAGTGTCCCTTCATAATTAAATGGACAATAAAATGTTAAATGGAAAGTATATTTATAGATATCACTTGGCTTAGACTTTTATAATGAATTGAATTGGTCTCATTCCTTATCTAACCTTGTCTCTTAAGATGAAAGGTAATGGAATGAACCTAATGAATTAATAATTGGCAAGTATATATGTATGAATATCACTTGACCCCTCTTCTTATAATTTACGGAAATTGGTTTCATGTCATTAATTGACCTTGTCACTTGGGATGAAATGTGATGGAATGAACCAAATGAATTATTTATTGGTATGAGTATTACTTTTCCTAAATTGAATAATGATATATGTATAAGGTTCTTATTGCATATAGACATTTTTATCTTTATAGGGGTGGTAAAACTTGGTCCAGCCTCAGATTCTCGAGAGAATGCACTAAGCACTTAGAGGATTCCATTCTGATTCAAGGAGCTAGTTACCAATGGAGATACCCACCTTAGAAAATGGTCCTTGTCTACTAGCGGATGCCTGACATGATGCCATAGGATCCCTTCACTATCTCTCTGGATATTAGGATGCCTCAAATACACTCCTTGAATCCATCTTGATGTCTTCAGACACACAAAGCTAACAATTCACCACATTGGTCCCAGTCATGTTTAGCCTAATATTAATATGAATGAGCTCCATGGACTTAGTTAGACTCTTTTACAGTGTAATGTCATGGGTGATCCCCTTGGATTACACTCAAAATCTTTATAGCTAGACTGCATGAGTTGCTACTATGATATGAGTTGGTCAACCCCTGAGGTCATGGATGCCTTGGTTCACTTTGGATCCTTTATTATTATTATTATTATATATTTCGATGTTGTTGGCACCTTCACATGATTTATCTATAGAAACTGAACTTAAATGAATTAATTGAATGATCTCATGTTCAGACACATTACCAGCTAGACTGAAGCATGTATGATTTTTTATTTTGTAATTTATTTATATTTATATTTTTTTTCACACTGTTTAGTTTATATTCACAGATTTTATTTGTATAGATGTTGTTGGTGGTGGCATATTGAGATTTATCTCACACCCTATCTGGACCTTCATTGGTACCCGGGAAGATTATATGATCGTGAGTATGGACAAGAGGAAGTGTCCCATCTTGGACACCTGACTTACTTGCTTTAGGATGGGAGCTTGGTAGTAGATGTCTGGGCTATCACTCAGGATGTTTGGATAGTTTTTTGGTCTTTTTTTCTTTTTTAAAGAATGTATTATATTGTCTGCCTACTGCCAAGTATACATGTTTAACTTTTTTGTAGAGACATGATATTACATCATTAAATTTTGTATTTGGTACTATTCACCTTTTGAGTTGATTATTATTGATGGTTGATTATACTCATCTTTCACTGCCAGTCTTGTTTATTCATTATTGTACTTTAACTATTGGCTTGAATGGCCCAAAGACCTTATTTTTATTTTATTATGGATAATACCCCTTTTAAGGGTTGAAGGGGAACCCTTGCATGACCTGTAGTCCCAAGGCACAAGGCCCGACACAACCCGAAGGCCAATACATGACCCAAAGGGCCAGAGGCATACTATGCCCATTTCATCTATTATTATTACTATATTTATTGTGCTTCACTCTGGCGTGAGGGAATAGTCTCCCCACAGACACACCCTAGGTCATCACTACTAGTCGGCAGCCTTTAGCATACGGGGAGGCGTGCTTGAGGCCACGTGACCCACAAGCTCGGGGTACCTTTGAGTGGCACCCAGGTCAGGAAGTCATAATAACTATATAAATATAGATTTATAATTATAGATTTATAATTATATAATTATAAATATAATTATAAATAATTTCATATTTTTAAATATATATTTATAGATATACGAATTTATTTCTATAAACAATAAATATATTTATAATAATATAATTATAAATCTATCTCTATAAATAAATATTTATCATTATATAATATAAATATATTTATAATTAAATAATTATTAAAATATATTTATATATACATTTAAAATATATTTATAATTATATATAAATTTATTTATATAAATATATATTTACAATTATAAATAAATATAATTATAAATATATAATTATAAATATGAATTTATTTATATAAATATATATTTATAACTATATTTGTATATATATATATATTTATAATTTTAAATATATATTTATAATTATATTTATAGATACATAATTATCCACTAGTGGGTGAAGTCTTCGATGAGGTCTCCCAGGAAATCCTACTTTGGGAGTCCAAAAAGGCTTCAAAATCACTCGCAAGCACAAAGAAAAAATAAATCCATGAAAAGGATAAGGGGACTACCCACCGTTGACTTCGTAGGATCATTTTGGGAATCGTTTTGCATGAATAACACAAAGGCTTAGAGAGAATATAGAGAGAGAATGTCTAAAATCATTCTGATTTCAATTCAAGATCATCTCTCTGAACAAATGGGACAGAGGTCCCTTATATAGGCCTCTAGGATCAGCTTTCCTGAGAAGTTGACTCCATTCTTATAATGCATACTTTCAAAAAATACAAAAGAAAATGAAAAATCAAAATCAAAATCAAAAGGTGGGATGCACAATCACAAAACTTCTACCGCACACCTCACACAAAAAAGAAAACTACATAAATGAAATGTCTGATTTGATCTGATCATTCATGTCGAATATGACGCATGACTGGATCTACACCTAGAATCCCTTCAAGTCGTATAGAGAATCGATAATTTCTCCAATTGAGACTTCTTTCTCCGACTATTTCATTCTCATCAATTCTTTGATGGCGCATTGGATTTGATCTATGGCAATAAAGATATTCTCATTATGTACTTTCCATGTTTTGATTTCTTCAAGAATCGTGTATGCCTCCACCGTGAAGTCTATCACATGTGCCATTTCTACATGTTGCATGTCTCTAGAGTTGATAGAGACTAACAAATTGTCTCCTACAAAGAATATACAATCTTTGATTGTTGATTTTTATTCAATTAGATAAATACTCCATGCAATTTAGATACATTCGTAATGGCTCTTATTCAAAATAAACTCTATCCAATCTTCATCACTAAACTGCAAATCTTTGAACACTTTTTGGATAAGTCCTCTAGTCTAGTGCTCTGGGTATAGATTCCATATCATGATCGATCTTTCTGCTAGTTTGATAGGTTCAATATGTGAAGCCCACCATATAAAACTAGGATATGCATTATTTACAATTGTTCTCACCATCTGTGGTGCCCAATTGAATGTGGAATTTATTTTCTTAAATCCCAAGAATCACGCTTCTCCCATTCTAAAAGATTTTTGGCATTCAATGAAATATTATGGTTCAAATGTCCTATATGGTATATGGGGATTTATAATCCCTATTTATGATATTTTACAAAACCTTTGCAGAATTTTATATTCTTCCACACTTGTCTCCTTGATCATTTTAACTTTTTCAAGAAGACCATATACTTATAATTTCATCCTGATCTCTTCAAGGATTATCATACTGATCATATCTTGATCAATCTTTTTATAATCCTATATAAGGTCTTTAGATTCTTCAATAATGTCTAAAACATGGTTCAGACCTCTCTTGAATACCTAATTATCTTTAATTTTTTGGATCATATTAAAAACAGCTTTGGATTTATTCTAAAAAAATATTTGGAATCCTTTTCAAATATTTCCATATTTCCTTTACTGGATTGGGATCTTTATCAAGATCATCATCCAGACTTTCTTGATCTTGTTCCTGCTAAACATTTTGTCGATGAAGTTATTTCTGATACTTTTGCTGCTTTTCAAGTTCTTCTTCTACTTGATCAGACCAGCTTTTATAAATGGTTTTCTCTTTTCCTTTAGAGATTCCATTCATGTCAATCTTCTAGTTCTTCTGAGCCTTACTATTTCTCAAATTTTTTGTACATTGAGTTTTGTAATGGCCTTTCTGACTACATACAAAACATTCAATATAACTTTTATCTTTAGAATTTCTATCTATAGATCTCTTTGAAGAATTCCCTAGGTTTTAAGCCTTTCTAGTTGAGGAACTCGTGCTTTCTGATCTTTCAACCTTACTAGATGATGATCCTTTCTTTTGAAGGAGATTCTATGCTAGAATCTTTTTCTCTATCAAGTTTTTCATTCATTGATTTGATAACTCGATATTATTCCATAGAATTATTATCAATGAAAACAGTACATCTACTTGATTTTCTATCTTCTACCATTGCACCTACAAGAGTCAAATTAGTGTGTTAGTGCATCTGGAATGAAATTGTATTTTCCTTTAATATTTTCTATATTGAAGTCATAGTATTACTACTCATTCCTCCATCATACAAGTCATGCCTAGGAAAACATTTTTAATTTTATTCTTATAAAGTTCTTTATATAAGAACTATTTGTTCTTAGTGAAATGTTTTCCTAAGAAAATATCATTATCCCTAATTCATTTAAGGAATATAATCAATTAAATTTCATGTACATGATAATTCTTCTCTACCTTATTAAAACATCCACTCCAATATCTATTGATACTTTTATTATGGTTTTTCCTTATCTTTAGGATACATCCCCATGCTGAGTCTAATGCATCTGTTTCTAAGATAAGTTGATATTCACTCTCATATAGATACTCCAATTCTGGGAGATTATATTCTTTTTTATTCAAGATTCTGATTACTTCAAAATCTTCTTCTATCCAATCCCAAGGTACCTTACTGAACACTTTTCTTTGTATTGGTACTGATATTTTTTCTAAATATTTTATGTATTCTCTGGAATAACTTAATATACCAAGAAACACTTATATCTTCTTATGATCTATAAGCTCATTGGGGAAATTTTTAAGCTTTTATATAATATGTGGTTGAATCTTCTATCTACTTCCTTGGATATTTAATCCTAATAATTCTATCTTTGGTTGCATACAAATTATATTTCTTTCTGAAAGTATCATAACTTCTTCCATAAACACTTCATCCACCTGTTGTAAATGTTTGATATGCTCTTCTTTATTTTTACTAAATATGAGCACATCATCAATATAGACTACTACAAACTATGATAATCTATTGAATTCCATGTCCATTATACTTTGTAATATTCTTGGCACATTCTTGAGTCCAAATGGCATATCTATCCATTCAAACAAGACTATTGGTGTTGTAAATGTTGTTAATGGTATAACCTCTTCTTTGATATTTATCTGCCAATATCTTGGCTTGAGATCAAACTTAGAATATACCATTGGTCTTTCATTCCTAATCCTAATTCTTAAAGATTCTTGATTAGGAATATTATATCCATCATCCTTTGTAGTACAATTAAGATCACGATAATTTATAACCATTCTAGCCTTACCACGTTGTTTTTTTTTCATGAATCATTACCATGAATTCCACACTCCTGTAAGGATTTTCACTATGCTTAATTAATAAAATACTGATTAGTTATGGAATTTGTTTATCAAATTCCTTAACCATTTCATCTGGATAGGTAATTCCCTTACTTCTGATCACTGTACTGGGATCTTTAAGGTGATTGTATCCTCTGGCATTACCTTTTTCCATAGTTTCATAGGGTTTTCTGAGCAATTTTTTGATAAATAATCTTTTATCTTAACAAATTCCTCTTCTTCATTAATCCTCATAACTTTCAATCCAACTAGTTCTTTCCACTGATTAATCTTTTAGTGGTATTCTCTATCTTCATCTAGATAGTTTTCCTCTTTGATAGTAGATACTTTATTATCTATAACCATTCTACTTTTTTCAAAATTAGTTGAAAAGATATAATTGTCAAGGATAATTCCTTCTTAAAATATCATTACAAGATGATATCTTCTAAGAAATCTATTTCCAATCAAGAAGTCATATGGAAATTGAGTAATATAAAAAATCATATGCTCTACAAATATTCTTCCATTGAGTTCAATATTAATATCCTTAGCTACTTCTTTAATCGGAACTATTTCATTGTTACCAATTGTAACTTGCAACTCTATAGATTCCCAGGTTACTCCTAAAAATTGGATTCTTATGAAAGAGAATGTACATCCTGTATAAACTAGGGAAATACATGCAGTTTCATTAATACTTAATTTTATTAATGTATCCCACTACTCTATATTTTCACTGAGTAATTAATATCTCATATATCTTATATGAGTTTCTTCATCCTCATAGATTGGTAGTTAAATAGTCCTTTTTACAACTATCTTTCTGTAAATTGATGTTCTAGGTGCTTCTACTGAAGTACCTTCATCTTTTCTAATTGAGATCCTTGTATTTTTCAAAGGGTTATCTAGTATTTATAATTTGAAATCTTCCATATTCAAATATAATATTCCTAATCTTGATCCTTATAATCTAATCTCATATTTATCTTCACTGATATCAGAGATGAAAAGTCTATTTCCAACTTGATTAATAACATCTAGAAGAAGTTTCTTTTTCCTTATTTCTTTCTCTGGATCTGGTGAAACCCATTATCTAGGCCAAGTTAGCCTCTTGGGGTTTACCACTAGTATATTAATTACTCCAATTGATGTTTCTTCATATTGGAAAATATGTGTAAATATTTCCACACCGTTCCTTATATATGGTCTTCCAGTATTGTATAACTTTACATAAAGATGAGTAATTACTCTAACACATCTTCTTTCAGGTGGACATCCCAACATCTTCTAACAGTTCCTCATGTTAATCTTTAATTCTAGAGTTATACTAATACTTCTATCCATAAGAACTACATGTAAGTATGGGATCACTTTTACCCATGATACTCTTGCATGCAGATTTTCTCATGCTCCTCCTAATAGTGAATTAGAGAAATTAGCTAAACTGCAGTTAGGATTGATAGATCTTGTTCTTTTCTCACTAGAGGATCTACTCTGATCTGGATTATTCCAAAATTCACATACTTATCATTTTTATAGATATCCTTATTAACCCTTTTTTATTTTATCAAAGGCATTGTAAAAAATCCTTTATCTTTTTTATAGACTTCAGTTGTCTCTTTATCTATAAAGATCTTGGTTATTCCTCGATATGGTACCCAGGAATTTTGGTATACCTTAGACCAATCAACTCTGGGTATCTTCCAATATTGTAAATCTATTCCTTATGAAGGGATTTTAATTTCTAAAGAATAAACCAGATCACATTCCATCTCCTCTAGTTTTACTAATTCTAGAGAGTTTGCAGGTGCCCTGGCCCCTGTTCGAATAATGGCTATTCGAAGCTGGCTCAAAATAGGATTATTTCCTTCTTCCTCATATGATATAGAATCTTCTTCTTCTGATTACTTTGAATATAAATAATATAAACTTTCATCATCTGAATCTATATCTTCTCCCTAGATTGGCTCAAAAAATATTTCTAATGAATCTTCCATCATTATTGCTTTTAGAACTTCCTCTTCTTCTATCTATATCCGGACAAGTGTCAGCCCTGTAACCCTTCTTACCACATAAACAACAATAATCAAAAATGTATAGATATTTTCCTTTAGGGAATCTGGGATACTTCCTATATTTAGCCTTAAATGTTTCTCTCATGTCCTTTTAGATTCTATTTGGTCTAAGAAATCACTTAGATATTTATGGATTTCTGCCTGAAAATCTACTTGATGATTTTCTTTTTCCAAATCATTTCTAGATTTTTTTAACAGTTTATTTAATTCACACTTTCCATCATGACACTGTGTTTTGAACGATCTTTGTTGGGTTTTTCCAAGATCCTTCGTGGTTGGACCACACTCATATCTTCCTACAACACCCTCTACTTTTGGGAAAAAAGAAAAACTCATGTATGACATATTTATTACATCCTATAAGACATGTATCTGCATACAATAGAGTCTTATCACCTCTCTTATTGTTTCTTCTCTAACTTCTAGATTATCCTACGGATATGCACTCTGGGAAAGATGAGTCTTTAATGATTGTTGAATAATTTCAAGACAACTACCTGGAATCTTATAGATAAAGATATCTAGAGCATATGATTGATCTCCTAGTCCAAGAATATAATACCAATGAAAAAACTCATAAAGATATTATTCAAAGTATCACATGTCACATATTTGTATTTTGGTTAAATTTGTTCTATATTTTTCTGCTAATTCTTCATCCCGATCTACCAATGAATTTCCTGAAAAACTTCTATTTAAGTAAATTAGAAACTAACAGTATAACCTCAACTAGGAATGTAACATATTTTTGTATAACTATTATCACTTCTAAGTGTCTTAGCATTATATCCCAAAATCACCTTGCATTACCTCTCAATGTATCTTCTATAAAATTGAGTTCACTCTAAATGGTCCATGATTGTAAATCAACTAATAACATATAATATTGAAGGTCTAGAGACCATTCATCTATGGATCCTCTGGGATCCTTTTCTCAATCTAGCTTTAGGATTATCCCATGTTGAGGAACACCTTCTGGATGTGTTTTTATTGGCCTATATTCTTTCTAAATATAACTGCGATAGGAGGGATTCGATTCCCTATTGATCTTCTAAAACAAATCCTTGAAAGATTCTTTCTGTCATTCCCAATGAATTGTTTTCTGGGAGATCTCTTTCCATACTATCTTGGCTTCCCAAGGTTTTACACCGAGTCCTTAGGTGGGAGATGACTTTTCCTCTTTCATTTTCTTATTCTCTTCAAGTTTGGATTGTAGGTATTAAACTTTCTTGAGATTTTAATTTAGGTTTTTGGAGACATGTTCTATATACCAAAGTTCTCATTTCTCTCAATTAACAATATCATGGTTTTGTTTTTGGTATTCCTAGATACTTTTTAGAATACTCAAAACTTCTTCCTGATATTCTTAAGCTTCTCCTGCTAAAGTCCACGCGTAATCATTTGTAGTATATCATCCTAATATACTTTCTCTTTTTGTATCTATCTATGGATGCATATCAGAGACAATGTCTTCTTACTGATTGGAAGCTTATACCAAAGCTCTTCCTTTAAACCTCTACTAAATATCTCAAATATTTGATCCAAGGCCAGATCCTCTTCATGCCATATTTTACTGTTCAAAGGAAAATACTTCACCTTCTAGATCTTCTAGTGTTTTCTCTAGGTTTTGTACTAACCACTTGGCTTGTCGAAACTGATATTTTGTACATCTGATCTTTGCCTTTAATTCCTTAAGCTTATCACGAGTTTCCTGGGCTTTCTTCCATATCTCAATTACTTTGGTTTCATTTTAAAAGGACAATCTAGCTTCTGGAATTTGATGATACTTTCTAAGAAAAATACGATTGGCTTTGTTTTCATAATACCTTACCCTTCCTTCTAAATGTTTCTTCTCATAATAAATACCTTTAACCATGAAATCCAAGAATTTTTTACTCAAAACTCCACTAAAGGAGAACTCTGGTTGGATTCGTTCTTGTCTCCAATGAGGTATCCCAAGAAATCCTGCTTTGGGAGTCCATAAAGGCTATAAAATCACTCACAAGCACAGCATAAAAACAACCTCCATGAAAAAGATAAGGGGACTACTTGTTATCGACTTCACAGGATCGTTTTTTGAATTGATTCGCATGAAGAACACAAATTCTTAGAGAGAATGTACATAGTGAATGTCTGAAATCATTTTGATTTCTATTCAAGATCATATCCCCGAAAAAATGAGTTAGAGGTCCCTTATATATGCCTCTATTCTCAGATTTCCCGACAAGATGACTCGATTATTACAATGCATACTTTCGACAAATACAAAAGAAAAAGAAAAGGAAAAATCAAAAGTAAAAGGTGGGATGCACAATAATGAAACTTCCACTGCACACCTAACACTAAAAACAAACTACATAAATGAAATGTATGATTTGATCTGATCATTCATGCTGGATATGACGCATGTTTGGATCAGCACCTAGAATCCCTCCAAGTCGTATAGTGCATCGATCATTTCTCCAACTGAGACTTCTTTATTTGACTCTTTCATTTTCATCAATTATTTTATAGCGCATTGGATTTGATCTATGAAAATAAAGATACATTCTTTATGTCCTTTCCACGTCTTGATTTATTCAAGAATCATGTCTTCCTCTACTGCAAAGTCTGTCAGATGTGTCATTTATGCATGTTGTGTGTCTCTAGAGTTAATAGAGACTAACACATTTACTTCTACAAAGAATATACAATCTTTGGTTGTTTATTTTAATTTAATTATATAAATAATCCATGTGATTTGGATACGTTTATAATGGCTCTTATTCAAACTGAACTCTATCCAATCTTCATCACTAAACTGCAAATCTTCGAACACTTTTTAGAAAGGTCCTTAAGTCCAGTGCTCTAGGTATAGATTACATAGCATGATCAATATATTTTCTAGTATGATGGGTTCAATATATTAAACCCACCATAGAAAACTCAAGTATTCATTATTTATAACCATTCTCACCATCTATGGTACCCAATTGAATGTGGAATTTATTTTCTTAAATCCCAAGAATTATACTACTCCCATTCTGAAATATTTCTAATATTCAATGAAATATTCTGGTTCTAATATCGTATCTGGTATATGGAGCTTCAGAATCCTTGTTCTTAACATTTTCCAAAACCTTTGCAAAACTGTATATTCTTCCACACCTGTCTCCTTGATCATTCTAACTTTTTCAAGAATTCCAAATACTTGGAATTTCATTCTGATATCTTCAGTGATGATCATACTGATCATATCTCAGTCAATATTTTTATAATCCTCTACAAGGTCTTCAAAATTTTCAAGCATATTTAAAACATGGTTCAAACCTCTCTTGAATATCCGATCATCTTTATTTTTCTATATCATATTATAAATGGTTGTATATTTATTCCTTGAAATATTTGGAATCCTTTGAAAATATTTCCATATTTCTTTTGCTGGATTAGGGTCTTCATATAGATCATCATCCAAACTTTCTTGATCTTGTTCCTACTAAACATTCTGTCGATGAAGTTCTTTCTGTGATTTTTACTGCTTTTCAATTTCTTCTTATAATTGACCATCCCATCTCTTATAAATGGTTTTCTCTTTTCCTTTAGATCTTTCATTCATGTCAATATTCTGGTTCTTTCAAGCCATCCTATTTCTTGTATTTTCTACACATTGAGTGTTGTAATGGCATTTCGGACCACATACAAAGCATTCAATATGACTTTTATCACTAGAATTACTGTTTAGAGATCTCTTTGAATCATTCCATGGTTTTCCAGCCTTTCTGGTTGAAGAACTTATGCTTTCTGATCTTTCAACCTTACTGAATAAAGATCCCTTATTCTGAAGGAGATTCTATGCTAGAATCTCTTTTCTTTTCTCGAGTTTATCATTAATTGCTTTGATAACTCATCATTTTGGAACATAATTATTATCAATGAAAATGAGACATCTTCTTGATTTTCTATCTTCCGCCATTGCACTTACAACAGTCAAATCACTGTGTTAGTGCATGTGGAATGGTTATCTTTTCCTTTAATATTTTCTATATTAAAGTTATAGTATTGAAATTCATTCCTCCATCATACAACTTGTGCCTAGTTAAACCTTTTTAATTTTATTCTCATAAAGTTATTTATATAAGAACTATATGTTCTTATAGTAAAATGTTTTCCCAAAAAAACCTTATTAGCCCTAATTCCTTTAAGGACTGCAAGCAATTCTCTTTCATGGACAGGATAATTCTTCTCTGCCTTATTAAAACATTCACTCCAGTATCTAATGATACTTTCATTATGGGTTTTCCTTATCTTTAGGATACATCCCCATGTTGAGTCTGATGTATCTGTTTCTAAGATAAGTTGATCTTCACTCCCATATGGATACTCCAATTCCAGGAGATTCTGTGCTTTTTTCTTCAAGATTCTGATTACTTTAGAATCTTCTTCTGTCCAATCCCATGGCACCTTATTGGACACCTTTATCTATATTGGTACTGATATTTTTGCTAAATCTCTTATTTATTATTTGGCATAACTTAATATACTAAGAAGTATTTGTATCTACGTATGATCTGTAAGCTCATTGAGGAAAGTTTATAGCTTGTTTGTAATATTCGGTTGAATCTTCTCTCTACTTCCTTGGATCTTCAATCCTAATAATTCTATCTTTGGTTACATCCAAATGATCTTTCTTTCTGATAGTATCATCACTTCTTCTCTAAACACTTTAGCCACCTGTTGTAAATGTTTGATATTCTCTTCTGTATTTTTACTAAATACAAGAACATCGTCGTTATAGACTTCCATGAACTATGATAATATACTGAATGTCTTTTCTATTATCCATTGGAATATTCCTAGCACATTATTGAGTCTAAATGGAATAACTAGCCATTAAAACAAGTCGACTGGCGTTGTAAATGTTTTTAATGGTATAACCTTTTCTTTTATACTTATCTTCCAATATCCTAACTTGAGATCAAACTTAGAATATACCATTGACCTTTCATTCCTAATCTTGTTTCTTAAAGCTTATTGATTAGAAAGATTATATCCATAATACTTTGTAGAAAAATTAAGATCATTATAATCTATAACCATTCTGGCCTTACCACGTTGTTTTTCTGTATGATTCATTGCCATGAATTTCACACTCCTATGAGGACTTTTAGTATGCTTGATTAATCCAATACTGATTAGTTTTAGAATTTGTTTCTCAAATTCCTTAATCATTTCATCTGGATAGGCAATTCCCTTACTTTTGATCACTATACTAGGATATTTAAGGGTGATTGTAGCCTTTGGCATTGCCTTATTCCATAGTTTCAGAGGATTTTTTGACCAATTTTCTGATAAATAATCTTTTATCTTGGTCAATGCCTCTTCTTCATTAATCCTCCGAACTTTCAATCCAACCAATTCTTTCCACTGGTCAATCTTTTTGTGGTATTCTCTATCTACATATGGATAATTTTCCACTTTAACAGTAGATACTCACTTGTCTATAATAATTCTGGTTTTTCTATAAGTAGTTTGAATCAGATAATTTTCAAGGATAATTCCTTCTAAAAATATCGTTACAGTCTGATATCTTCTAAGAAATCTATTTCCAATCAAGAAGTCATATGGAAATTGAGGAATATAACAAAGAATGTCCTCTAAAAATATTCTTCCATTGAGTTCAATCTAAACATCCTTGATACTTCTTGAATCATAACCGTTGCATTATTACCAACTGTAACTTGTAACTCTGTAGATTCCCAGGTTACTTCTGAAAAATTGGATTCTTATACAAGAGATGGCACATCCTATATCAACTAGGGAAATACATACAGTTTCATTAATACTTAATTTTACTAATATATCCCACTCCTCTATCTTTGCACTGACTAATGAAGATCCCATATATCCTATATGAGTTTCTCCATCCTCATATATAGGTAGTAGAATAGTCCTTTGTCCAACTTTCTTTTTGTAAATTTATGTTCTAGGTGCTTCTAATGAAGTATGTTCATCTTTTCTGATTGAGATACTTGAATTTTACAAAGGGTTCTCTAGTATTTATGATTTTAAATCTTCCATCTTCAAATCTAATCTACCTAATATTGATTCTTCTGATCTAAGCTCATCTTTATCTTCTCTGATATTGTAGATGATAAGTCTATTTCTGAATTGTTTAATAACATATGGAAGAAGTTGTTTTTCCTTTGTTCTTCCTTTAGATCTATCAAAACCCATTCTTTAGGCCAAGTTAGCCTCTTGGGTTTTACCACCTATAGTGTAATTTCTCTAATTGATGTTCCTGCATCTTGGAAAAGATGTGTGAATCTTTCCACACCCTTCCTTAGAGTTGGTCCTCCAGTATTGTAGAACTTTACATAAAGACAAGTAATTACTCTAACACATCTTCTATCAGGTGGACATCCCAACGTCTTTTTCCAGTTCCTCATGTTAATATTTACTTTTAGAGTTCTAATAATACTTCTATCCATAAGAACTAAATGTAAGTATGGGATAAATTTTACCCATGTTGATCCTACATGTAGATTTTCTCATGATCCTCTTAATAGTGAATTGGAGAAATTGGATAAATTGTCATCCACTACTATAATAGGACTGGCAGATCTTATCCTTTTCTGAATATGGGATCTACTTTGATCTAGATTATTCCAAAATGCATATAATTAGCATTTTTTGGATAGCCTTATTAATCATTTTTGGTTTTAGTAAATACATTGTAAATAATCCTCTATTTGTTTTATAGACATCAGTTGTCTCTTCATATTCAAAGATCTTGGTCATTTCTCGATATGGTACCTAGGAATTTTGTTATACCTCAGAAAAATAAACTCTGGGCATCTTCCATTCTTGGAAATCTCTTCCTTCTGAAGGGATTTCAGTTTTTAAAGAATGAACCAGATCACCTTCCATCTCCTCTAGTTTTACTAATTCTGGAGAGTCTTTAGGTGCCCTAGCCCCTATTCAAATCATGGCTATTTGAAGCTGGCTCAAAATATGATTATTTCCTTCTTCCTCATCTGAGATAGAATCTTCTTCCTCTAAGTACTATGAATATAAATAATATAAACTTTCATCATCTGGGTCTATATCTTCTCCTCAGATTGACTCAAACAATATTTCTGATGAATCTTCCATCATTATTACTTTGAGACTTCCTCTTCTTCTATCTGCATCCAGGAAAGTGTCAGCTTTGTGGCCCTTCTTACTGCATAACCAACAACAATCACAACTAGATAGATATTTTTCTTAATGGAATCTAAGATAATTCCCATATTTAGCCTTAAACTTTTCTCTCATATCCTTATGGATTCTATTTGGTCTAAGAAATCACTTATATTTTTCTATCTTTCTACCTGAAAATATACTTGATGATTTTATTTTTCCAAATCATTTCCCAATTTTCTTGAAATACTTATTTCATTTTCACTGGTCATCCTGACATTGTGTTTTGAATGATCTTTATTGGGTTTTTTCAAGCTCCTTCCTAGTTAGACCGCACCCATATCTTCCCACAACACCCTCTAATTTTGGGAAACAAACAAAACTCATGTATGACATATTTCTTAAATCCTATAAGACATGACTCTATATACAATAGAGTCTTATCACCTACCTTAGGCCAACTGCCTGGAAGCTTCTGGATAAAGACATATAGAGCATATTCTTGATCTCCTAGTCCAAGAAGATAATACCAATGCTGAAACTCACAAAGATATTATTCAAAGTAGCACATGCCACATATTTGGATTTTGGTTAAAGTTGTTATAGCTTTTTCTACCAATTCTCTATCCTGATCTACCAGTGAATATATCGCAAACTCCTGTTTAAGGAAATTAGCTACTACTGGTATAACCTCAATTGGGAATGTAACATATTCTTGGATAGTTGTTCTCACTTCTGAGTGTCTTAGAAGCATATCCCAAAATCGCTCGACATTACCTCTCAAGGTATCTCCCTCGAAATTGAGTGCACTATCAATGGTCTATGACTGTAAACCAATTGATAACATGTAATATCAAAGTTCTAGAACCCATTCATATATGGATGTTATAGGATCCTTTTCGCAATCTAGCTTTAGGATCATCCCATGTTACGAAACACCTTCTAGATGTGTTTTCTTTGGCCTATATTCTTACTGAATATATCTAGGATAGGAGGGATTGTATTCCCTATTGATCTTCTAAAACAAATCCTTGAATGATCCTTTCTATCATTCTCAAAGAATTGGTTTCTGGGAGATCTCCTGCCATACTGGCTTGGCTTCCCAAGGTTTTACACTGAGTCCTTCGGTGGGAGATGACTTTGCCTCTTTCTTTTTATTCTTTTATTTGAGTTTGGCTTGTAGGTATTCAACTTTATTGAGTTTTTCATTTAGGTTTTTGGATACACATTCTATATCCCCTAGTTCCTATTTCTCCCTAGTAATAATATCATGGATCTGTTTCTGGTATTCCTGGATACTTTAAGGAATACTCGAAATTTCTTCTTCATATTGTTGAGCTTATCTCGTTAAAGGCCACACATATTGTTTTCAATATATTGTCCTGATATACTTTCCCTTTATATATCTCTATGTGGATTCATATCAGAGACAGTGGCTCTTGGCTGATTGGAATCTTCTCTCGAAGCTCTCCCTTCAAGCCTCTGCCAAATATCTTGAATATTTGGTCCAATACCAGATCCTCTTCCGATCATATTTTATTGTTCAAAGAAAAATACTTCATCTTCTCGATCTCCTGGTGTTTTCTTTAGATTTTGGACTGACCACTTGGCTTGTCGAAGCTGAGATTTTGTACGCCTGATCTCTGCCTTCAATTCCTCAAGCTTATCATGAGTTTCATGGGCTTTCTACCCTAACTTGATTACTTCAGGATCGTTTTCAAAGGCCAATATGGCTTCTTGAATTTGATGATACTTTCTAATTATATAATTATAAATACATATTTATAAATATGTATTTATAAATATATATTTATAAATATATTTATTTATATAGTTATAAATATTTATTTATAAATAAATTTAAAATATTTTTAAATGTATAACAAAATGTTAATAATAACATTATTATTAATGATTATGTTTTTTATATTACTAATTTAATTAAGATTTTATTTTTAATTATATTATTAACTACTTTATTAGGTGTTTGTGGGTACAATTACATTCAAACACACACATTTGTATGTATAAATATTTTTTGGCATTCCTTTCACTACAGAAAATAGAATCTACACCAATAGAATAAATGCAAGGATGTGCATAGCAGAGGGATTTGATATTGTTGAAATATGTAGGGATGCTAAGGCGCTGCTGGGGAGGATAACTAGGGCTACAACTAAGTTAGAAGAAGATGATGAACAGTTTTTTACCATTTCATGTAAAGCTTGACAGATAAGCTTTGGATGATTTTTATCCCTTCTAAACAATAGAATCATATGTTGGTCCTTGGGAATTAAATGTAGAAAATTTCAATATATTTCCAACAAATCAAAAAGTACTTCAATCTGAAATGTATATCAAGAGATATTATAAAAATTAGTTAAATATATAAACTAAAGATTCAGAAAAAAATGAAATCTTTCATAACTTAGGTCACTTTTTAAGGAATCTAAATGACATTTTTATACTTTTAAGCATTTAAATGAAATGTAGAAAAACTTTTTATCTTTCTAATACAACAAACGACGTGAAATTCTGAAGTATATATAAATAGCTATCATTCAAATAAAAAAGATTTTGATTTTTGGAAATTCGGACATTTTTGTAAAATTCAAACATTTTTTACATAAACAACAAATTCCAACTTCTGTTCAGTTAAATAAAATGTAAATAAATCTATAAGTTATCCAACGAAAGAATTTGTGTGAGAATCCAATCTATATAAATCTTGTTATAAATAAATAACAAAATAAAACTATTAAGTGGTTTAAACTGAAAATATTTTTGAAACTAAAAGCATGCACCAAGTTCGGGCTAAAATGCGAACATACTAGAGATTATTTAGTCTTTGATGTAGTTGAATAAAATAAAGATATACTTCTTATCTATCATGTAAAACTTGAATTATAAAATTTCAATCATTACAACTCAAGATATAGTAAAAATACAGAGAGCTAGTTAGAACTCATTTCCACATAAAATAATAAGAGGGTTTTGAAAACAAATGTTATGTTTTGAAACAACGATGTTTTGTGCCTTTAAAAATATTTTTTATTAAATATTTTTATGAAAAAAAATTAAAATTTGTCACGCTGACTAAACATATAATAAATTTCATTTAGGTGACTTTTGAAACGTATACATTATAAACTACATGTGCTATCTAGATGAAATTTGTCACGTTGACTAAACATATAATAAATTATTGAAAAATAAATAGAAATTAAAAAATATAGCAAACAAGAGCTATTTTACATGACACAAACTTTATTGTTTAAAACCATTACATTTACACGTTAAAAAAATTTATGGTCATATTTCATATTAAGTATTATATTACGAATTACACGCATCAACCCCAATGGGAAGGTCATAGCACCCCCCCCCCCCTCCAAGGGATAACCCGCTCATTAACGGCCCAAAGACCCAACTGATAACAACCCTGAAGACCCTTACAAATTATGCCTGGAAAGGCCTATAATTACGGCTCGTAATTATCACCCATGATGTGTTGCATCCAAGCCATCACCTGTGTCTCTAGTTAAATGGGCCTCCCTTGCAAAGCAACGATGGACAGCCCCATTGTCTCGTCGGATGTCGTGTCGGTGACACATACAATCGATGAACCACCACCCCTACCGTCAAGCAGGGGTTCCCCAATCTCATTCGCCTGAAGACGCATCGCCACTGGTGCCACACACACCTATGCATCGTCCCGCCCCACCGTCTCCGTAGCGGTCTACATGCCTCACCCGCCGCCAACCTGCACTGCACGCCCGTCACCCTTCGAGACTGCCATCAGCAGTCCTTGATTTTGACCCGACGTCATCCGCCGACCTTGTTGAAACAAATTAAAACTAAAACCCCCCAATTTATAAAAACGGTTAGTTAACTAAGTTGGAAGAAGATGATGAGCTGTGTTTTATCATTTCATGTAAAGCTTGACACAAGGTTTGGAGAATTTTTGTCCCCTCTAAACAACAAAATCAAATATTGGTCCAGAAAACTTAAATGTATGAAATTTCAACATCTTTCGAATTGATAAAAAAGCGCTTCAATCTTACATGCATATCAACATATCACAAAAAACAGTGAAATATATAAACTAGAGCTTCAGAAAGAGTAATTGAAATGTTTTAGAACTCCGATCAATTTTGAAGGCATCTAAATAACATTTTTAGACTTTTATGTAGTTTAATAGAATATAGAAAAACTTCTTAGCTTTCCAATGCAATAAACGGTGTGTGTTTCTGAAGTATATCGAAAGAGATATCATTGAAATAAAAAAGATTTTGATTTCTGAAAATTTCAGAATTTCAAAACTATTACATAAACTTATGACATTTTTAACACTATTTAAACAACAAATTCAGACTTCTATTTAGTTAAATGAAATGTAGATAAATCTATTGACTATCCAAAGAAACATGTTGCTTGAGAATCCGATCTATATAACCCATGTTACAAATAAATAATAAAATAAAACTATGAATCAGTTTTAACTGAAAATATTTTTGAAACCAAAAGCATGCAGCAAGTTCGAGCCAAAATGTGAACATGATGGAGATTAATTTAGTCTTTGACGTAGTTGAATAAAATAAATATGTACTTCTTATCTTTCACATAAAACTTGAATTATAAATTCAAATTACAACTCGAGATATGGTAAAAAATACAGAGAGCTAGTTAGAACTCATTTTCACATAAAATAATAAGAGTCTCAAAAACAAATGTTATGTTTTGAAACAACAATGTTCATTAACTATTTTTATAAAATTCTTTTTATTTTCAATTATTTTTTATATGTTTAGTCAATGTTTTAAATTTCATTTAGATTGTATTTATACTTGACGCAACCTTTATTGTTTAAAACCATTATATTTACTTTAAAAAAATTAGTCACATTTCATATTAAGTATTATATTATGAAATATATTATTTTGAAGTACTATTAATTATGTTATTATTATTGAATGTTATTAAACCATTACATTTACACTTTATATAAATATAGAATTATGATTATTTAATTATAAATATAAATTTATTTATATAAATATATATATAAAAATATAACTATATTTATATATAAATTTAAAATATATTTAATATTTATATATAAAAGATTATTTATTTCTATATTTGTAAATATTGTTAAAGAATTGTAAATATGTATTTATAAATATTAATTTACAAATATTTTTTTATAAATATATTGATAAATCAGTATTTTTAAATATGTTTCAGGTTTGAAAATCCAGTAATCAAGTTCCAAAAAAGTAAGTTTTAAAAATATTACCCGAATCCGTCTAATTTTAAATTTAATTATATATTTATAAGAGCGTCAGTTCATCTGACACTTTAACCATTGATCCAAAAGGCGCTTTAACCATTGATCCGAAATGTCGGCAGTTTCTTCTCTTTGGCGGTGTCGCCCCCTAATTGTCAAAGGGGGCAGGCGTGGCAGGTGGGCTGGGTAGGTGGTGGGTGGCCAAACCCCACCAAGCCTCCAGTGGGAGAAGGAACCAGGAGGGGGGAGATGCGGCCTATAAAAGGGGATCTCCCCCGATGGTGTTATCATCCCATCATCGGTTCTCATCACCAGTACATCATATCTCATAGTAGAGCGGTTTTTGTGAGGTTTATTTCCCTGCTTATTCAAGAGAGATTTTACGAGGGTTTTCTCCTTGTAATAGTGAGGGAGTGTATACCCACTTTTACCCATAGTGATCCTTCTATTTGCCCGTGGTTTTTTACCCCTTCCGTTTGGGGGTTTTTCCACGTTACATCTGGTGTCCCTTTTATTTCCACATTTTGCACTTTATTTTATCTTGTGATTATCATTGTACCGGTGGGCCAATCATTTATAGTCCCAACAAGTGGTATCAAAGGCAAGGTTCTGGCCTGGTGTTGTTCACGTTTTCGGGTATTAATAATTCTCATAAATTTGAGTATGCTCTGTGATTGCAACTCCGGTTGATCTGTCACATCAGAAAAAAATTTATTGAGATTATTAAATACACCGTTGTGAAACGGAGGAGGTTCTGGACTGACGACATGTCTAGATGGCGGCGAAATTCGAGATCAAAAATTTCAACGGAAATAATTTTTCGTTGTGGAAAATGAAGATGCAGGCAGTGCTGCGGAAGGATAATTTCCTACTGTCAATTGGCGAAAAGTCGGCGGGTGTGACGGAGGAGAAATGGAACGATATGGACAGAAATGTTATTGCCAACATCCATTTGGCTTTGGCAGACGAGGCCCTATTGATCATTGCGGAGAAAAAAACGGCAAAAGAAATATGGGATACTCTGACGAAGTTATACGAGGTCAAGTCACTACACAACAAAATTTTCCTGAAGAGAAAATTGTACACTCTTCGGATGGCGGAGTCATCATCGGTGACCGACCACATCAACAACCTCAATACCTTGTTCGCTCAGCTCATGGCGTTGGGCTATAAAATTGTGGATACTGAACGCGCATAGATTCTACTCCAGAGTTTTCCAGATTCGTATGACCAACTTATCATCAACCTCACCAACAATATCCTGACGGATATGCTGCTCTTTAATGATGTTGCAGTCGCGGTTCTTGAAGAAGAAAGTCGGCGCAAGAACAAGGAGGACAAACAGAAAACTTTGCACCAAGCAGAGGCTCTGTCAATGGAGAGAGGAAGGATGATGGAGCGTGGTTCCAGTGGGAGCCAAAATCATGGCAGATCCAGATCAAGGAGTAAGAAGAAGAATGTCACATGTTTCAACTGTGGCAAGAAGGGGCACGTCAAGAAGGATTGTTGGAATAAGAAGAGTGGTGGAAAAACTCTCAGGGGAATGTGGCGAGTACTTATGGAAAAGGAGATATACTAGTCAGTGAAGCGGCAATGACTACTGGAAGCAGGCAGCATCTCGACGATGCATGGATTATCGACTCAGGAGCAACATGGCACATGACATCTCGACGGGAATGGTTTGACCAATATGAAACCATCCCGGAAGGACTTGTGTACATGGGGAATGATCACACTCTGAAGATCGTTGGAGTCGGTACCATCAAACTGAAGATACATGATAACAAAGTACAAACCATCCAAGGAGTACGTCATGTGAAGGGCCTAAAGAAGAACATACTGTCTTTGGGATAATTTGATGATATCAGATGCAAGACTCGCACCGAGAATGGAGTGATGAGAATCGTGAAGGGAGTGCTTGTGGCAATGAAGGAGGAGAAGATCTCAAAGAATTTGTACGTGTTTATGGGTGAAACGTACAAGGAGGCGGAGATAGTTGTTGCATCAACTAGCTCGACGGAAGCGTTGACGACATTATGGCATCAGAAGCTTGGCCATATGTCAGAACGAGGCTTGAAGATTCTTGCAGATCAGAAGTTGTTGTCTGGTCTTACAAAGTGATCCTTACCATTTTGTGAGCATTGTGTTTTGAGCAAGCAACACAGGTTAAAGTTCAGGACATCAACAACAAGAAGTCAGGAGATCTTGGAGTTGATCCATTCCGATGTTTGGCAAGCACCGGTTATATCCCTAGGATGAGCAAGGTACTTTGTATCATTCATTGATGATTATTCCAAGAGATGTTGGGTGTACCCAATCAAGAGGAAGGCGGATGTTTTTGAAGTCTTCAAAACATTCAAAGTGCGGAAGGAGCTTGACTCTGGAAAGAAGATCAAGTGTCTGAGGACTGACAATGGTGGAGAATATACAAGTGATGAATTTGATACTTTTTGTCAACAGGAAGGGATCGAGAGACAGTTCACGGTGGCGTACACTCCTCAGCAGAATGGAGTGGCAGAGCGGATGAACAGAACCATGTTGGATAGAACAAGGGCGATGTTGAAGACTGCAGGTATTGCCAAAACTTTTTGGGCAGAAGCAGTGAATACTGCCTGTTATGTAATCAACTGATCTCCTTCAATGGTGATTGAGCTGAAGAAACCAATGGAGATGTGGACTGGTAAACCCGCTGACTATTCTCGATTACATACTTTTGGAAGTCCTGTATATGCAATGTTTAATGACCAGGAAAGATCGAAGTTGGATTCGAGATCTAGGAAATGTATCTTCTTGGGGTACGTTGATGGTGTGAAGGGGTGTCGTTTGTGGGACCCCACTACCCACAAATTTAACATCAGTAGAGATGTCATTTTTGCAGAAGACAAGGTGCAAATGACAACTGATCAAGGCATGGAGAAGGAGAATACAGAAACTACAACAGTCGAAGTAGAGGAAAATCCAAGGAAGAATCAGTTTCCTCTGAAGCATTACCAGAGCACGATGATTAAGTACTAGTTGAGTCTGGACCACAACGGTCAACTCGGGAGAAAAGAGCACCAGTATGGCACTCAGACTATGTCACTAAGAGCAAAATTGCATACTGCTTATTGACAGAAGATGGAGAGTCATCTTCTTTTGTGGAGGTGACCCAGAGTCCAGATGTATCCACATGGATGGCGGCGATGCCGGAGGAACTTGAAGCCCTGCACAGGAACAAGACTTGGGATCTTGTTCCATTAACTCATGGAAGGAAGACTATCGGAAACAAATGGGTCTTTAAGATCAAACGGGATGGAAAAGACTAGGTGGAAAGATATCGTGCACGATTGGTGGTCAAAGGATTTGCTCAGAAGGAAGGTATTGATTTCAATGAAATATTTTCTCCTGTTGTTAGACTGACGATTGTTCGGATAGTTCTGGCGATGTGTGCTACATACAGCTTACATTTAGAGCAGTTGGATGTGAAGACTTCTTTTCTCCATGGTGATCTTGATGAAAAGATCTATATGCTCCAACCAGAAGGTTTTTTAGAAGAAGGCAAAGAGAACTTGGTTTGCAGGTTGAAAAAATCTATGTACGGTCTCAAACAGGTGTTGAGGTGTTGGTACAAGAGATTTGATTCCTATATCATGGGTCTTGGATACGATAGACTTCATTCAGATCCTTGTACATATTTCAAGGGTTTGGATGGTAATGATTTCATCATTCTTCTGTTGTATGTGGATGACATGTTGGTTGCAGGCCCCAACAATGATCGGATCCAGGAGACGAATGCACAGTTGGCTAGAGAGTTTGATATGAAGGACTTGGGACCAGCAAACAAGATTCTTGAGATGCAGATTTACCGAGACAGAAATAATGAGAAGATTTGGCTATCACGGAAGAGTTACTTACAGAGAGTTTTGAAACGCTTCAACATGCAAGATTGTAAGTCAATCTCTACCCCTCTTCCTGTTAATTTCAAGTTATCATGCACGATGAATCCTAACAGTGAAGCAGAGATGATTGAAATGTCTCGAGCACCGTATGCATCAGCAGTGGGTAGTTTAATGTTCGCTATGGTTTGTACTAGACCAGACATTGCACATGCAGTGGGAGCAGTTAGTCGGTACATGGCGAATCCAGGACGGGAGCATTGGAGCACAGTGAAGAGGATTCTAAGATACATCAAGAAGACCTCAGATGCTGCATTATGTTATGGATGATCAGATTTTACTGTCAGAGGATATGTTGATTCAGATTTTACAAGTGATTCTGACCGAAGGAAATCCACTACTGATTATGTGTTTACTCTTACAGGAGGAGTTGTGAGCTGGATTTCAAAGTTACAGTCAGTTGTGACTTAGGCAGAGTACATGACAGCCACACAGGCTTGCAAATAGGCAATTTGGATGAGAAGGTTGTTGAAGGAGCTCGGGCACAAACAAACACAGATTCCATTGTTTTGTGACAATCAGAGCGGCATGCACATTGCAAGAAATCCATCTTTTCATTCCAAGACGAAACACATTGGGGTACAGTATCACTTTGTCCGAGATGTGGTGGAGGAAGTGTGGACATGCAGAAGATTCACACTGAATAAAATCTGGCAGATTTCCTAACGAAGCCGATTAACTTTGATAAGTTCAAATGGTGCAGATCCTCGAGCGGCCTTGCAGATACTTGAGCAGCATGGTTTGACAGATAGAAATGATGTGTGAAGATGTGATTAGTTCTCAATCAAATCTTCAAGTGGGAGATGTGTCGGCAGTTTCTTCTCTTTGACGGTGTCGTCCCCTAATTGTCAAAAGGGACAGGCGTAGCAGGTGGGCTGGGTAGGTGGTGGGTGGCCAAACCCCACCAATTCTCGAGCAGGAGAAGGAATCAGGAGGGGGGAGATGCACCCTATAAAAGAGGATCTCCCCCAATTGGTGTTGTCATCCCATCATCGGTTCTCATCATTAGTACAGCAGATCCCATAGCAGAGCGGTTTTTGTGAGGTTTGCTTCCCCCCGCTTATTCAAGAGAGATTTTACGAGAGTTTTCTCCATGTAATTATGAAAGAGTGTGTACCTACTTTTACCCATAATGATCTTTCTATTTGCTCGTGATTTTTTACCCCTTCCGTTTAAGGGTTTTTCCACATTACATCTGATATCTATTTTATTTTCATATTTTGCACTTTATTTTATCTCATGATTATCACTGTATTGGTGACCCAATCATTTACAGTCCCAACACAAAAGTCCCCCGATGAACTTACGCCTCATATACCCATTTTTCAAATTAATTAAAACCTAACTCCATTTAATTAAAACAACACCCACATCTCAAATTTTGCCAAATGGAAATCGTGTTATTACCACGCAACAGTTTGTAAATTTCATTTTTGTAAGGTACGAAGCACAATAAAGCAACTAAATCATAACCAAAACTAACAATCAGCTCTGCATAATAATGCTTTGGGGAAAGGATGGTTGCAACACAACACCATGCCGTGGCATTTGGCAGCACCCTCGATGTTGGCCGTCTAGAGTTAGTATTTTTTCTATTCAAATACCCTGGGGTCCCCCATATTTGAAAGCCTCTGAATTGGAGCAGCATAGAGGCCCTGCACAAAACAGTTCCACATGGCAGTCGCCAAAAGTATTGGCTGCTATAGCATTTACGCATCAAACAAGGGGGTTAAAATTAAAAGATACTTACATTTTCAGAAGCAACCTCCATTCCCATCCACAGAAAATAATACTTGTTTTCCGCTACCAGCATCTCCTTGCAACCACACTTGTTAGCATAAATACCCATTCTAAACTGCGACCCGGTCAACTTAGAAATTGGCATGACCACCATTTACCTGATTATTTCTGGCTGGAGCCGCTAGCTTTGCCAGGCAGCAGGGACTTCTCTTTGGCTCCACCAGCGCTCAGCGGTGATTCGGTGCAGGGCTGGCTTTCAGCTGCACCCGGGCGTGCCCAGATCTTCAGATGACCCTCCCGGCATGCAGTGGTGATGGATTCCTGGGTGAAGATGATGCCTGACAGGGGTTCGGAGTGAACTCGGTGAGCAACCAGAGGGGAGAGCTTGGGAACGTCTCGCATGCTCGGAGCTGGCTGAAGGGCACCGACCAGGGGAGTGGTGGTGTCCCAATGGCACGACTGGCTTCCACTGCTATATCTGGGGGACCCACCAGGTGGGCAACGGCGCAACGGTACAACGATCTCATCCATTGACAAGTCCCATAGAAGCAACTGAGTGTCCTGATCTCACGCAAGGTCCCATAACGGATTAAAGGCATCGGGGAATGAATTCATTTGCTGAAAACCATGACAGTGAGCCTACTTGCACATACCTGGCCAACAGAACCAAACCGATACATGACATTTTCCCCGCCATCTGAAGCTGGGGATGACCAATACGGGTCAAAAGAGACTCCACTGACCTGCCAGCCAATCCCATCCATGCACTTCTAAATGGCTAAAAACAAAACGTCAACACTGTCATTTAACAAAAACCTTACCCAAGAGTTGTGTCCTTCACCCCACGCTACTACTTTCCTGTCATCCATGCTCCATACTTGAACCAGATCATCTTCACCGCCAGTTAGAATGTATTTTCCATCAACGCTAAGAGAGAGCACATAAAAACGCAGTTCAACTTAACTTTTCACCATCACAAAACAGCATTTCAATATAGAACTTCAAAAGATAAAATCAATCACCTCCACGCGCAACATAGAAGAGCCCCGTAATAACTTTTTCCGCCACATATCAGTTGCTCTCTTGAGTAGTCAAATACCCGTAGATAGCCTAAAATGGTTCCAGTCAGCAGCAATAAATTGCAGAAATAATTTATGAAATAAAACAATCGTAGATGGACTTAATACCATCTCTACCAACAGTAGCTAAATATGTCCCATCAGCGGAGAAAGCAATGCTATTGATTGCACCTTCACAAATATGCCATCTCGCAATTGGATTGCTCTGCAAATATATAATTCAATTCAGCAACACAATTCAATGCAGAAATCGGTGAAAGCTCATGACTGATTTTCCAAATTTGTTTTGATGTGTTAAATTAAGATGCATTTCTTAGCAAACAGCCAGCTTCCTTCTGCCCATCTTGCATAACCCCGTAAGGAAGAAAATAAGACACTGCTGGCCACCAAATGCTGTGCGCCATTCAATTCCACAAAAACTAAGTTATCAGAGAGCAGCACTCTCCTTGGCATCTTTATCAGCTTCAGATCAGTCATTACAAAATAATCAAAAGCATATCAAGGGGATCAATATCTTGGGGAAAACCTGGCATTTAAAAACTAGTGGCTTCAAATGGTAAATGTTGATGGCTTTTTGCCACCACTCATTGATTCAAATCATTTTAATTGTGAGGCTCCATGAAAAATGGAAAAAAGCAGATCCCAGAATCAGAATGAAAGACATACAAGAAGGGAAATATTTCAAAACTAAATGGGAATAGAATAACTGGCATTGCTGTTTTTTGATCCATAGAAGGTTATAAGTTTAGCTTGGGTTTTTTCCTTTTAAACATTCATAATGTCATTCAATCTTTGAAATGCATTTTTCTATCTACAAACACTGCTGGAATTGAAACGCAAAATTTGAGCATAACAATTACTGCAAAATGATGATCCCGAAAAAGATAATCAAATCAAAAACAACAGAACAGACATTACCTTACTTGACCGTGCATGCGCAGCAGAAAATTGAGTTTGATCCTTGACAGCTGGAAAGGAAGTGTCAGCTGTACTATCCTTACTCTACAATGGAATGAAAATTGTATCCAATTTTACTTCATGCGGCTAAAAGCAAAATAACACCTTACAAGGCAGACAGTACGGGTACCCCTAAAAAATTTGGGCAGGGGCTTGCCTTTTCATACACGTACAGGTTACCATCAGCATGAGCAACAACAAAAGCTCCATTGCCTTCAGGAACCCATGCAACAGAGGTGCAACGACTGTTGAACATACATAATTTACAAAGCATTCAGAAAGGTGACCGTATCAGGGGTTCATATAAACTAATTACTAAAATATAATGAAGGGCGCAGTTGGAATAACAATACTCTCAGCTGATGCAATTTTACTGAAGCAAGTAAATTCAAAGAACATAAATCTCGAGTCTTGGCAACTAGAATAAACATTACCATAACATATGGTGAATACCAAAAACTTTGGTTGAATTTTAATACACAATCTAACACACTGCCAATGAGGCATTCAAAAGAGCACATAATACAACACTAAAAAATGTCCACACCTAGCATTATAAAATGCAGCCTTAGAAGTTTCTGAATCACAAGAAAATGAATTTTTGAATAGTCATAAATTCACACCCTAAATCATTCCTGCCAATTACAGCTTTATACTTACTTGCTTTCACATCATTGTAAATATATAATTTGTCTCTTGCTTCCAACATCTTTTCTACAGTGGTTAACTTGCTATTCAAGAGCCACCAGTTAAAATTTCTTTGATAGAAAGCAAGCAGCTTCTGATAACCTATGGCAACACAAATTCTCACCCCAAAAAGTATATTTTATGCCCATACTTGCTTGCTTTCACATCATTACAAATATATAATTTGTCTCTTGCTTCCAACATCTTTTCTACAATGGTTAACTTGCTATTCAAGAACCACCAGTTAAAATTTCTTAGATAGAAAGTAACAGCTTCTGATAACCTATGGCAACACAAATTCTCACCCAAAAAAGTATCTTTTATGCCCCTCCCCCCCCTCCAACTTGATCAATCTAAAACGTGTATCACTTTTGTGGAAATATGCAACTGAAAATTCATTGACTGCCCCATCAACCGCCGAAAATCTTTAACCCTAGACATACACCACAAACAAGGCACACACGATGATTGGGTTGAAGTTTCAGCTGTGGTATTGGATCCCAAATCATATTCCCAAAAAAAGTATAAGCCTCGAAGATAACACAACAAGCAGCTGCACAACTATGGCTAAGGGCCCTCAAAGCTGCTCAGGAAATTACTAGAAATAGCACAGTCATCCCTGACATTACATGACTCTTCTGCACAAGAATTTTGAAGGTATATAAAACAACAGGCACCCTAATTGGCAAGGGAATTTAGACATGTAAAGACACAGAAATTGAGCTTTGGGCATGAGCATCCTAAAACTGAATGGCCTGAGAGGTGTCAACATCTTTCCTTCCATACAAACATTTAACATTTTTAATATTTGTAAATTACAACCATGATTGCACCAAATTCTTAAGGAAAAATATTTTCCTGTAGAAGAATCGAAAAGGTAATTTTCAAAAAATGGTATGGTGCAAAATCATTCTTATTAATTTATCAGGTATCATGAAAACATCAAACAGTTGAGAAGGAAAAGAAACTACATTACTATTTCATCAACCCCATTCAGTCAATTTTAATTTTTGTTTTTTAAATATTACAAACTACTGAACTGACTAAACAACAGAAAGAAGATGTCATCTAGGAAAGGAGCCCACTGACCACAATTACTTTACAACAAATAAACTAGGGAAATCAAGCAGTCATAAGTTTTAACAGGAGAATAGACAAAGGAAAAAGCCGATAAAAAGGCCATGTAAAACCAAAGGATACAGACCAAGCAGCTAGGCTAATGAATTTATACAAGACAGGAAAGCAGGAAAGATATCAAAGGACTTGCCTGCTATTAACAGCGCCGTCTTTGTTATAATGCTGGGCAGCAACAAGCTTCTTACCAAAATCTTGCAACTGCTGTCTCAAAGATACCGAGTATACTACAGTAGCACACACAATAGAATCATAATCACAGACTGTGCAAACCCCAAAACACAGCAGGAATAAAGTCCGAGAAATCATTCACCATCCCCGGAGCTCAATCCAATGAGCAGGTCATGTCCATCCTTCGCCTCGGGGTCAAATGCATGACACAGAGGGTTTGAGATACTAAAATGTATTGATTTTATAGGATCCTGCACAGATTTAGTAAATAAAAAGGGAAATTCCAGACAAAACTCTTAATCAAAACTCCAGCATTTTGAAAAATCAGAGGTAAGCAAGCGGTACCTTATCGTGGGAATTAAAGTCGCTAATAAAAAGAGTGTCTCCTACATTAAATAAAAGGTAAGTCCCTTTGCCATCGAAATTTGAATTAATCAAAGAACCGCTGCTAGCCGAGCCTCCCAATGGACCGCTTCTGTTATTCCCACCGTTGGATTTTGTGGAGCCATTACTTCCTACGAAACTGAGCGCCCTGCTTCCATTACCGCCCCCTAAAAGCTTTACTGCCGCGAATTTCACACTACTTGTAGCGCTTGAGCTCGAGCTCGGAGCCGGCTGCGGCTGCTTTTCTTTTAACTGCGCTAGGGTTACCTAATTCAATATCAACATTCTCAATCTCGGAAATTGCGAGGACAGCCGAGCAGGCAGTAAATCAGAACGTAAAGAACCCAAGATTCAAAGTTCATAGAATTGGAAACGGCTATTAAACAAAAAAGAAGAGAACATAGAGAAAGAGAGGGGAGCCGCAACGCAGCAAGAATGGAGAGGGAGAGAGAGACGATGGGAACAGGAGACTAGTGATTACCAGGGACACGGATTTTCCATGGGCGTAGTGAAGGAGACCGGAGTGATGCGCCTTCTCGTAATGAAGCTTGTAGCGGCCCTCAGGCGTCTTGAAGGAGGTCTTGAGAGACGCCGTCTGGACGTTAGAGGATTGCGTAGAGGACAACATCGCGCCGTTTCTGTAGGTACTGTTCATCATATCGACACACCTCCCGATCGATCGCCGAACATTCGTTCATGGCAAGCCACCGCCGTTCCCTGCCTCGCCCGCTCGCTCGCTCAACCTCCGATCAATGGTGGCCCGCTGGCCGTTAGATCTCCCAAGTCAAAAGAACGTACGTAATTCGGACGGTGGTGGTTTCAGGAAGAACAGGCAAAAGCTTGGGGTGATGTGAAAGGCTTTTCCATTTGGGGACCACCGCCTTCCAGAAGCGCTCGGATGGATTGGTTGTCTTGTCTTATAATTTAAAAGCGCCCCCTTCTTTTAGGTAAAACACATTTAATTTTAAAAAACAAATATCTGAGTTAAAAACAACCGTCTTTGTCGTATTTCATATGGGAATACGTGACCATATATTTGGGTTGCATTTATACACCATGTTTTTTAATATCAGTCTCATACGCACCATTTTTCCTTTACAGTAAAACACTGTAAACCGAGCATATAAATAAATTATCATTGACCGTATGTCCTCCGATGTTGATATAAAATAATAAGAATAAATAAGCAAAACATAATACGTGCTTATCGCTTTCAGTACATTTAACCTTTTTTCATCACAACGAACAAGAAGAGAGTAAGCGATTAAAAGTCTAATCAAAATAAAATAATTGGTAAAATACATAAACGGCCGAAAAAATATCAAGACATACAGAGCAGCATGATGCATTTCATGAAAGAACACTGCATACAAAAACAAAACAAAACAGAAAATCAATATATAGATTTAAAAAAAAACGGGTATGCCCGGTTTAAACCGGGTCGGGACATTTGATGGGAAGACTTACTTGTACAAGTAAGAAACTATTCCCAGGATTACACACAGAAGTATAATGTCGATACAGAAGTTCCTAGTGGATCTCAGCTGAGGAAATGTCAAACATATCATTTGTTAAGCGCAAAATAAAAGAGAACCTGAAATCAGATTCAAGAAAATAACATTTAGGCTTAAATTTTTCAGTGAAAATAATGTTAAATTTGGCCAAGTTTCAACTCAAAACAGCGTGCAGAGAAATCACCTGGGTCAGCGTGCCCTTCAATCTAACATTGGTGTTCTTAATGTCAGAGGTCGCTCTATCCACCTTTGTATCGATTTCATCCATCAACGGAACTTGGCGATCCAGTTCCTAATCACAGGCCGGATGTGAAAACGGTCCAGAAAATGAGCCGGCCGCTAGACCGAGCGAAGCGGGTTTTTTCTTAAAAAAAATTAATTAAAATGCCGAACCACCAACCTCGTTCATATCGCCCGCTATATCCTTCAGTGCATCCAGTCCGTGTGATATGTAATCCAGGCCTTCGTCCTGTGCGTTCGACATCATCATGATTCGGAGCTTCATCACCGAACAGACTTGACTAAAGAAGCAGGAGATCAATCACCTGTTTCATTTTCTTCATTTCATGTTCTTGCCTGAATTGATCCGACTCTTCAGATTGTTGATAAAACTCAGTGTTCAGGTACCCATCTGCACAGATTGTCACGTAATTTTTTAATTTTTTTAAGAAAAGCGTGCGTCGCTAATACCATTCACCTGATGAATCAAACTTGATGTTTCCATGAGACGCTGAAGCTCCTCGGCCCGCCTGTTTGGCTGCATTGGCAGTCCCATCTGGGATTGCCTGAATCCTCTCTGGTAGTACAAGAACCAGATCACCGCGTGCGGCGAGTTCCTCTTTGGACAGACCCTTGACCTGAAATGAAACAAAGTTATGATGACGACACAGACTCACATTCAACACCATATTCTATCACCTGCAAAATTGATGACCCTTGAAATATCAAAGACCCCAAAACTAATTCAAAAACACGCAAATCTTGACCTATTGAAAAGATTTCCATGCCCTAAAATAACATCTTGTGTGAAGATAAAAGAATCTCAAAAAAAATAAAGTGCAAAAATGCGGAAAAATACGAACGTCGGATGTAACGTGAAAAAACCCTAAAAAAAGGGGATGAAAAATCACAGTCAAAAGAAGGATCTCACTATTGTAAAAGTGGGTACACACTCACAGTAACAAAGAAAATATCCTCGTCATTTATCTCTCATGAATATGTAGGGAAACCGCCTCACAAAAACCCACTCAAAAAACGCTCAAATGGGAGAAGCTCCTAGGCCGACAAGATGATGGAACTTAAGGAGGCTTGCCCATTTTATAGGCATCTCAAGCCCCTTGTTGCCTCCTCCGCAAGATGGGTTGGTGGTGGGGTTGGCCACCCACCACACCAACCACGCCCGACATATCTCTCACTTGGAGATTGATAAAAAATCAATCACATCTCCGCACATTCTTTGTATCTGTCAAACATGTTGCTCACATCTTTGCGAAACCGCTCAAAGATCCGCACCATCTGAACTTATCAGAGTCAATTTCGTTATGAAATCTGTCAGATTCTCTTTAGTATGAATTTTCTGCATATCTGCATTTCTTTACTCACCATGTACCGACCAACTACTTCCACTACATGTGCAATGTCTGGCCTGATATAAAACCCCCTTTTTCCAAAAATCCCCAAAACATCACCCAAGGGATTTTCCACCAATTTCGCTCATCAAAACACAATTAATTTCAAGCACAACAAATTAATTGTAACAAGGAACCACTAGTTCTAACCAAGTGGAGTCGAGAGAGAAGTCACCTACCTTTAGGGTTCCTGAGAAATCGACCCACGAACAACCGCGCCTCAAATCCGGCGAACACGCCACCGAAACCTCTCTAGATCCCTTTCCCTAACATCCACAAGCCTTAATATTAACATCCAAGGCAACCACAACCCTAGATCTACACATAACAAGTGTAGATCTAGAAAACCGAGAGAGAAGGAGATGTAGATCTAGAGGAAACCACAAGAGAAACAAGAGGAGAGACTTACCCGAGAGAAACCGCCTTGGATCCACCTTGAGACCCCTTCGAATCGCTTCCAAAACGTGTGGGAGAGCCCCTCCAACCCTTGAGAACCGAAAATCCCGAGTGAGGCTCGAGTGGGAGAAGATTTGGAGTGAAAAGAGGCAATCCCGAGTGAGCCCGAAACTTATAACCCTAACTTTAAGTGGCCGCACGATTAGCCTGCACGGTTTGGCAAACCGTACGCTAACTGTGCGCACGCCACTGCCTCGAGAGCCAGGGTCCGCACGGTTTCCTCGCACGGTTTGACAAACCGTGCACAGGCCGTGCGCAGGCCGTGCGCAGGCCTACTATCTCGAGAACAAGGGTCCGCACGGTTTCCTGGGGAACCCGCACGGTTTCCACTAACCGTGCACCCCTTTAAAGCCCTCCAAACTCAAACAAAACCATTCCAAACTCTCCCAACCTCTTCCCAACTCATCTCATGCACTTTAAACACAAAAAGATGCATAAACAAAGGCCACATACCTCAAACCGGGGTGCTACACCTCGGGTGTTAGTCGTGGATTCCATTCAAGTCGCGCTTCTGAATGTTAATGGTGGTTTCTTGAGTTTAAACCGGTCACCTGATACTGAGGAATGCCAAGGGTCACCCCCTTGGATTCCCTATGGGATTTTTTGGGAGGAATGTTCGGCTAAGCCACGTGGATTCCCCTTAGACTATTGTGACTATGGTTGCCTTGGTGGTATACCTTGGAACCGGATGAGCAATATATATATATATCGTGGACAGAGATACACCGATACTAACCAAAGTGGGTAAGTCCAACCTCAAGTGTCACTGCAGAGCCCGGGTTCAGAGGTTTTGTTATTTATTTATCTTACAGTAAATTAATTTGATATCTTTAGCACTTTTGCATGCACGCACTTGTTATATGGACTGGATGTTGAAGTTGGTGCCTTAAAACCAACTTATCGTACTTTATGATAACTTGTATTCATAATTTTGAACATTAATAAACCTCTTTATCACATCATGATTGTTCTTCTGTGTAACATAGTATGTGATGACTATCTAAGAGTAGATGTCGTGCTAAAAGGTCAATAACAGTTTCCTGCTATAATGAGAACCCAGAAGTGCTACGACACTATTCTTAAATATATGTTCTATAGCCGAATGATATCATTTGAGGGACACAAATGATACAGGGTACCAGGAGTGGAGATTCATAATACTTTGAAATGCATTCTTATGGTGTACACCCTTAGTAATATTCAGTGTAGGATATTTTAAGAATGAGACCCGCCAGTAGGAAATCCACATTTATATGTGTCATTTGATGTTCCTATCTGTGAATGTGTATATTGATCCATAGACTTTAAGATTATTATTGAAGAGTATTATAAGTCACGTACTTTAATATATTGGTGAAAACCGTTACGACATATATTCGCAGCGAGGTAGGATACGTTGGGTGCATCACGAATAATATTCCATTAATGAGTAAGTCAAGAAATGATTTTTCCCTTCTATTCTTTAACGGAAGTTGATATCTCAGACTCTTTGATGGAAATGATATAACCTAAATAAATCCATAGTCATGGTGTTTTATCGTCAAGTTTGATTTCCGAAAAGTCAAAGAAAGAGACATCGAGCATATAAGTTGATGACATCGACATGCAACCTGCTTGATTAGAGATATCGCGTTAAAAAGATTATATTAAACAGCAAGCGTCCGTATGAGGTATTATGTCCTTGCGACATTAACTTCTTTCTCTATGGATGTCTTGACATGTTGTTAGACGCTAACCTTAAACTTTAAGATGTTTCGTCTAATGTCACTGAGAAAGAGGCCTAAAGGGCCACACACTAAGTATATCCGAAATCTCAGTGAAATAATATATTATTATTTATTATTTAACAAGTTGAATAAATATTATTCCCGCACATGATTTAAAAATTATTCATGTATACTTGATCGCATATATTCTGTCACCAGTAATTCAAGAAAATATTATGTGAGCAAAATATTTAATAAATGTTTATTTACTATTCGGTGAATATAATATTTATTTATTGGAGAATAATGCAATGATATTTATTTATTAAATAAATAGTCATTATTCAAGCCCCGATAAATATTATGAAGGAATAACGGACCAAGTTTTTAGAACTGGTGAGAAATAATATATATTAAATATTATTTGATTAAATAATAAAAAAATTTAATTCGCAAGTTAAGCGCATGTCGAGGAAATATTATTATTATTATTATTTTAAGACATGGGGTTCCGCTAAGGGATTAAATAAATATTAAAGGACATTTGTGCAAATATTTATTTCTAAACCGTAGCGGTATTTAAACTCAATTATATTATTTTCTTAGAGAGCCCGTTCATTTGTATTGTGCACAATGACAGCTGAAGAGAATCCTCTCAAGCCCTAAAGAGCTTCATCTCCAAGAACACTCCCAAGAACGGAGAGCAATCTTCCTCCACCTCCCACTCTCGAGTCTAAAGAGATTAAGAAGAACGCTTTGTAAGCAATTCTCGTGGCCATCAAAGACAAACAACGCAAGCGAGAGAATATGTCGTGCTAGCACCCGGAGATTCCTACAGTGACGTTCGGAGATTTGTGGAACATGTGTGGATCACCACTAGAGGGAATATGCTCTTGATTCCTACAACGCAATGATGGTACAACGTAGATTTGTTGTCAGATCCATCAACGAAGAAAGAATTCACGCAAGGTAATTCTTTAATTAATTAAATTTATAATAAATAATGCGCTTGATTCTGGCGTTCTATCTCTTGTCTCTTTTCATTGATTCAATTTCGTTGATTACAACGTTCATCGTCATGTAAATCTCGGATTGATCATCGATCATAACAAAAACCAAAATTGGGCACAACCCATTGTACGCTTTCGTTGTGCCCGAAACCTACAAATGATATCGGAACGATCACATAATTATTTATAATTATTTAAAGATCGTTGATTAATAACGCATTTGTGATTTAGTTTTCAATTCAAGTTTCATCATTCTTTAAACAAAATTGCGAGATCTGTTTATTCCTCTATCATTTTTCGTAAATCTAATCAAAATGATTAATTTTATGAACAAAATAAAATTGAAGATCTCATCCGGAAGTGCCGAGGATTCTGGTCGGATAACACAAAAGCACGCGTCGTATGACATATATTACTCTACGTACATTAAAGCATAACACGTTACAAAAAAATCATTTAATTCATGTAATCATTAAGTTGATAGTACATGTCATAAAAGTACGTGATAAGTCGTGTATGTCATATGTCACAAGAGTAAACAGTACACGAGTATAATACATGTTGGGTAGATTCGAACGGATAGTCATTGTGTTGCCTCCAAGGTACATTTATGTACACGGTTAATTTTAAATAAATTTATTTAATTTGTTTAAAATCATGATGGATGAGAATCTCAAGGAAATTAGGATGAGAATTAAAATAAAAGAATTGGATTAATTAAAGAAGATAATTAATTGATTCGAGCGCGATTTATCTTAAATATGAACAATTAAAAATTGAATCCTAGTTTTATTTTAAATGCGTAATTTGTTGCATGCATGTGGATGATCATGAGCATAGACCGAACATTTGTATGTGATTGGTTTCATTTAATTTATTATTAAATTAAATTGTTGGTTTGTGTGGCTTCTCTCCTCTTATTATGTAAGGGTCTGAATGCCAATGGTTTCTTTTATGTAAACTCTTTTCCTTCACCTGCGTGTGAGTAAAAGCATATGTAATGGATGGAACTCCCAAGCTGGTGGAGGCGGTTCAAGTTTGAAGTCGATGCAAAACTAATCCAAGAGAGATACTTAGGTGGACAGGTGGAAAGTTGTAACACGAACCTTAATTGGTTTAAAGTGTTTTTTCCCCTAGGTGATTAGTTTATCAAGCACTAGATAAACTAACCATTAGTAATAACGCATGATCATACCACCTTATTATTTTATTTTTGTCAGGTTGCATGGTTATTTCATTATAGATCTTTTGTCACGATCACATGAATAAATGAATTAACAAGCATGCAAGATATAACTAAAATAAATTGGCTTATGCGTAAATATTATCTAAGACATGGTTAATCACTTAAGTAAATCCACTTAATATTAACAAGCATATAATAAAGATAATAATTAGAAATTTACGCATAAAAGATAAAATCCCTCAATTATATATATTAAATCGGTATAGCCTTACACTGCAGTTAAAATCGAATCATGGTTCAAAGTGTTTGACCATCCAAAGTCGGGGTGCTTTCAATTATCGGGAAATTCTAACTTGAAGTTGGGGTTGACTTAACTTAGTTCACATCAAGGGTTGATTGTCAAAGCGGAACTTAGTGTAACTGAGAGGTAAGGGTTGAGGAAATCAAATTTAAAGATTTCAGGATTAGGGAGTTCACTTAACAGATTAAGAAACTGTGAGTTAATACAGTTGACATTTGGAATGACTATCTAAAACCATTCATGTTGTTTGATTAACCAAAGTTGGGGTAATGAGAAGGGGAATATGGATATTTGCCACTAGAATGTCCAAGCAACATGATATTTTGAAGGCAATGGTGAGAGCTATGGAGTTTCGATAAAATAATGGGAGATAAATAAATATAATATTGATTTATTTGTCTAAATTTTATCAAATAAAGTACTAAATCTCTGCTCATCTTACTTGTAGAAACAATAATAAAAATGACCTCAAATATATCATTGTGATCCATACTTGAGAAGGATAAGCTTCTCACCGGCACAAATTTCCAAGAGTGGCAAAGGCACTTACGTGTTATCATTCACCATGAAAGCAAATTGTATGTGCTGGAAGAACAAATTCCTGATGCGCTTGGAAATGAGGCTAGTGATGAAGAGTTGTCTCTGTATAAGAAACATTTGAACAATGCTACAGATATTTGGTGTTTAATGCTGTTATCCATGACCAATGAGCTTTTGAAGCAACATGAGGACATAGATGCATATAGCATGATATCTCACCTTCGGGGTCTCTATCAAGAGAAGGGTGGGTCAAGAGAGATACAAGATCTCCAATGTTTTGTTTACAATTAAACTTGGAGAGTCGGCGCCAGCTCTTATTGGCTATACATTGAACGCTTAGACATCTTAGGGATTAAATTCCTAGATGAGTTGCGTACAGATCTCATACTTTCATCACTGACAAATAGTGTTTCGGAACTTCTTACTTTGATTCGCCAAGTGGATAAGGACATGGAGCGTGATAAACTCGCGGTCCTTATGGTGAATAAGAAAAGGAAGAATAAAGCGAAGGGGCCCAAGACTCATAAAAAGTCTAAAACACCCGAGCATCGTCCTTCCAAGAAGATGAAGATCGAGAGGCAGGGCAAGGAAAAGGAGGCAGTATGTTTTGCATGTGGCAAGCCAGACCACTGAAAAAGGAACTGCACCCAGAAGCAAAGGTGTGTTCGTTATCGAGTGTAATACTTCAATATCTACACATTAGGTACTAGATACAGCTTGAAGTGCTCACATCTGTATCCAAATGCAGGAACCAAGTAGATTCTGAAAGATTGCTAGAGGGGAGGTTGATTTGAGAGCTGTTAATGGTGCGAGACTAGCTGTTCTAGCCATTGGTGACTAGCACCTTTCATTGCCAAGGAGACTGATTTTGGTTTTAAAAGATTGTTATTATGTACCAACAGTTACCAAGAACATAATTTTTATATCATGCCTAGATGAAGATGAGTTTATTTTCAAGTTTGGAAATAAAATTTGTTTCTTTTATAAAGACAACATATGTTATGGCATGACACATTTAATTTCTTTTATAAAGACAGCATATGTTATGGCATGACACATTTAAATAACGGTCTATTAAATTATGAAAACCAAGTATGGACAATAGAAAACGAATCATGTTCACACAACTCATATAACACTCAGTTATGGCATCACTGTTTTGGTCATGTAAACGAGAAGCGTTTTACAAAGCTCTGTCAAGATGATTATTGAGACTCGTCTGAGCTAAAACCACTTGAAAGATGTCATGCTTATTTACAAGGAAAAATGACCAGTGGATAGGGGATAGGGTGAAAGGGCCACAAAGCTTTTACGATTAGTATACACTGATGTATGTGAACCATTTTCAGTAGAAGCTAGAGCTAGATATTCTTACTACATAATTTTTAATGATGACTTGAATAGATATGGTTATGTCTACTTGATGAGGTATAAATTTGAATCCTTTGAGAAATTCAAGGAATTCAAAAATGAAGTAGAGAATCAACTTGGAAAGAAGATAAAGAAGCTTCGATCAAATCGTGGTGGTGAATATCTTAACCAAAAGTTTATCGAATTTCTATGAGAGTTTGAGATTCTATCTCAACTCGCCTCACATTACACACCACAGTGGAATGGTGTTAGTGAAAGGAGGAACTGTATCTTGTTAGACATGGTAAGGTCGATAATGAGTCATGCAGATCTTTCATTATCCTTTTGGGGACATACATTACAAATTGTGGTATACACATTAAACCAAGTACCAACTAAAGCGGCAAATGAAATTCTCTTCGAGTTATGAAGTGGAAATAAACTTGTTTTGTTGCATACACATGTATGGGGTTGCGAGACGTTGTTAAGGCCTTCTCGGGCAACAAACTAGCACCCCGGGGCACAACGTGTATCTTTATAGGGTATCCCAAGAAAACAAATGAATACTACCTATACAACCCCTCGGAAAAGAAAGTAACTGCCGCCAGACAAGTCATCTTTCTTGAGAGGGATCACATGCTCAAAAAAGATAGTGGGAGCAAGATTAACTTCGGTGAATTTGATGCTCAAAATACATAAGAGTTGGTACAGGAACAGGTTATACAAGTGATCATGGAAGAAGTAGTTCCTGAAACACAAGTAATATGTAGAAGCACAAGAGAGGTAAGAGAACTAGAGAGATACGGTTTTCTAGTCACTGAAGATGGTGACTCGTTATTGGTTAACAATGATGAACCTCTCTCCAACAAAAAGGCAGTAGAAAACTAGAGAGATATGACTTTCTAGTCACTGAAGATTGTGACTCATTATTGGTTAACAATGATGAACCTCTCTTCAACAAAGAGGTAGTAGAGAGCTCAGAAGCTGCAAGATGGCAAAAAAACATAGATTCTGAAATGGACTTCATGTATCAGAACCAAGTTTGGGTTCCAATTGATGTGTCGGTTGATGTAAAGACCGTAGGGTGCAAATAGATATTCAAGAGAAAACTGGACATGGAAGGTAAATTAAATACCTATAAAGAAAGGTCTAGTAGCTAAAGGGTTTAAACACCGTCAAGGAATTGACATTGATGAAACTTTTTCACCAGTTGTCATGTTTAAGTCCATCAGAATTATACTTGCTATAGCAGCTTACCACGACTATGAAATTTGACAGATAGATGTCAAAACTGCATTCCTTAATGGGAACTTTCAGGAAGATGTCTATATGACACAACCAAAAGGATTTGTAACTCTAGGTGATGCCAAAAAAAATGCAAGTTGCAGAGATCCATTTATGGATTGAAGCAAGCATCGAGGTCATGGAATATTCAATTTGATGAAACTATAAAAGAATTTGGTTTCATTAATAACGAATATGAGTCATGTGTTTACAAGAGGTTTAATGGAAATGCAGTTGTTATCTTAGTAGTATATGCTGATGACATATTATTTATTGAAAACGACATATCAGTCTTACATTCTGTTAAGGACTGATTAAACAAATGTTTCTCCGTGAAGGACTTAGGTGAAGCGGTCAGTATTCTAGGGATCAAGATCATTCGTGAAAGATCCAAGAGGTTGTTTGGACTAAGTCAAAATACATATATTGACCAGATACTAAAGAGATTTAGTATGGAACAATACAAGATGTGATTGGTTCCAGTGTCATATGGTTTAAATCTTTCTAAGAAAATGTATCTTCAGACACAACAGGAGAAAGAGAGAATGAGTAAGATCTCATACGCTTCAATGATATGATCAATCATGTATGTCATGTTATGTACTAGACTTGATGTTGTCTATGCATTGAGCATGATAGGCTCAAACTGATCCAGGATAACAACATTGGTCTGCTGTTAAGATTATCCTTAAGTATCTGAGAAGGACTGAGAATATGTTCCTAGTGTATGGAGGAGACGAGGAGCTGATCATCAGGGGTTATACTGATGCTAGTTTTCAGACAGATCAAAATGATTTGAAGTCGCAGTCATGATATGTTTTATGTCTCAACGGAGGAGCTATGAGCTGGAAGAGTTCAAAGAAGCCAGTTGTCGCTAATTCTACAGCGGAATCCGAGTATATAGCGGTTTATGATGCAGCCAAGGAAGTCGTTTGGATATGAAACTTTGTCCAAAAGCTTGGTGTGGTACCTAGCAGTAAAGACTCTCACATTATATTGTGATAATACAGCAGCGGTGACTCTTGCAAAAGAGTCAAGGTCACACCAACGGATAAAACATATACTCCGGAAGTATCATCTCTTGAAGGATTTTTATCAGAAGGGTAAAGTTGCAGTAAATAGAGTACCCACGGAAGAGAACGTGAAAAACCCCTTTGTTAGAGTTGGTACCCTAGAACCAATTTTTGTGTACTTTATGATAAACACGTATTCATTGTTTTGAAAATTAATAAACTACTTATCACATCATGGTTGTTCTTCTGTGTGACACAGTATGTGATAATGTCCTAAGAGTAGTAGTCGCACTAAAAGGTCATAGCAATTTCCCACTATGATGAGAACCCAGAAGCGCTACGACACTATTATTGAATAAATTTTCTATAGTCGGATAATATCATTTGAGAGACAAATGATATAGGCTATCAGAGGTGGAGACTCATAGGACTTTGAAGCACATTATCATGGTGTACGCCCTTGGTAATATCTAATAGGATATTATGAGAACGGGGTCTGCCAGTAGGAAATCCACATTTATATGTGTCGTTGGATATTCCTATCTGCGGACGTGTGTATTGATCCTTAGACTTTAAGATTATTATTAATGAATATTATGGGTCGCGTACTTTGATATATTAACGAAAACAGTGACGAAAACAGTGGCAACAAATGTTTGCAGCGAGGTCGGATGCGTTGGGTGCGTCACAGGTAATATTGCATTAATGAATAATGCGAGAAAAGATTTATCCTTTTTGTTCTTTAATGGAAGTTAATATCTTAGACCCTTTGATGGAAATGATATAGCCTAAATAAATTCATGGTCATGATGTTCTATAGGCAAGTTCTATTTCCGAAAAGTCAAAGAAAAAAACATTGAGCACATAGGTTGATGGCACCAGCATGCAACCTGCTTGATTTGAGATATCGTGATAAAGAGATTATATTACACAGTAAGCGTTCGTATGAGGTGACATGTCGTTGCGGCATTAACTTCTTTCTCTATGGGTGTCTTGTGTTGCTAGACGCTAACCTTGGACTTTAGGCTGCTTCGCCTAATGCCGCTGAGAAAGAGGCCTAGAGAGTAACACACAGTGAATCCACAATCTCAATTAAATAATATATTATTATTTATTATTTAATAGGTTGAATAAATAATATTACTGTTCGTGATTTAATAATTATTCATGTATGTTTGATCGCATATATTCCGTCGCCAATTATTCGAGAGAATATTATGTGAGCGGAATAATTAATAAATATTTATTTGTTATTTAGTGACTAAAATATTTATTTATTTATCGGCGAATAATAAAGTGATGTTTATTTATTAAATAAATGGTCATTATTCAAGGCCCGATAAATATTGTGGAATGGTGGGTCGAGTTTTTAGATCCAGCGAGAAATAATATATATTGAATATTATTTTATTAAATAATATTTAATTTAATTCGCAAGTTAAGCGCATGTCGAGGAAATATTATTATTATTATTTTAAGACATGGGTTCCGCAAGAGATTAAATAAATATTAAAGAACACTTATGAAAATATTTATTTCTAAATCTTAGCGGTATTTAAACTCAATTATATTATTTTCTTAGAGAGCCAATTTATTTGTGTTGTTCATAACGATAACCGGAGAGAATCCTCTCAAGCCCTAAAGAGCTCCCTTTCTAAGAACGCTCTCAAGAACAGAGAGCGATCCTCCTTCACCTCCCACTCTCAAGTCTAGAGAGATCGAGAAGAACGTTTTGGAAGCGATTCTCATGGCGATCAAAGACGAATGACGCAAACGATATAATCTGTTGTGCTAGCACCCGAAAATTCCTACAACAACGTTCGAAGATTTGTGGAACACGTGTGGATCACCGCTAGAGGAAATCTACTCTTGATTCCTACAACGCAACGACGATACAACGTAAATTTGTTGTCAAATTCATCAACGAAGAAAGAATTCACCCAAGGTAATTCTTTAATTAATTAAATTAATTATAAATAATATGTGATGATTCTGCGCTTGGTCCTGGTGTTCTATCTCTTGTCTTTTTTCTTTGTAAATCTCAAATTGATCATCGATCATGACAAAAAATAAAGTTGGGCACGACCCATCGCATGCTTCTGCTGCGCCCGGAACCTACACCGGTTACTTTAAGAACGCCGTTGATGGTGGTCTACTAAGTTGTGTTGTACCTCTCGTTCCCCTCGTTGTTTGATTTTCATGATCACAATCACCTTATTATTTGTCTAATTTTGTTTGAAGTGTTTTTGAATGATAGGCACAAGGTTGCCAAGAAGTTGGCCCAAGAATGGACAAGAACTGGACTGAAATTCAGTCCACCGGCCAACCGGTGGCTTCACCACCGGTCGACCGATGGACCCTGGGAAGAAGGCTGAGCCACTGCCTTAGCACCGGCCAACCGGTGGCCTCAGCACCGGCCAGCCGGTGGCACCCAGATGAATAGTATGAGCTACTGTCTCCCCACCGGCCAGCCGGTGGCCCATCCACCGGTCAGCCGGTGGAGCCTGGACCAAAATTCTTCTCCTCTGCCAAGGCACCGGTCAGCCGGTGGAGCTGTACCGGCCAGCCGGTGGAGCCAGTCAAACTAGCCGTTGCAGTTTGACCAGGCTGGCCCACTTGGCTCCCAACGGCTCTTTAAGCCTCTCCAACGGCTCCGAAGACTCCAAAAGGGTTCCTTGCCTATAAATAAAGGCCAAGGAAGCCCCGGACACTAACCGGATCATATACCAAGCCAACGGACATATTTTGTATCAATTGGCCAACCTCCGGCGGACTTCCTTCAAGGAACCCATCTTGCTCCAACAACTTCCACATCCAAGGAGCTCCTCCAAAGAAGCTTGGAAGCGGCCTTCAACATCTCCAATCAATCAAAGGCGCCCAAGGCTCCTTAAATACGGTTTTTCTTGTTTATCTATTTTGAGCTTAATTTGGGTTTGTGCTTTTGAGCCATGCTAGTACCTTCATGGGTTAGCTCTAAATATTTCCAAATATCATGTGAAGTAGAGCAAGTAGAAATGCAATTAAAAACATTACGGTCTAAGCCACAATGAAGAGCATTCATGGCTTTGCCATCAAGCTCGAAATTTGCAATGTCGGCGGGGGTCCATTTAGACTCATCGGGAGAAGAGAGCGTAAAACCATGCATAACAATTCTAAAAATAGGATAGCTAATGCTTTTAAGAAAAGTTGACATGCGGGTTTTCCAAAAAGTATAATCGGCTCCATCAAAGAATGGAGCACGATCCAAAGAATGTCCTTCGGAGGATTGAGAGGAAGAAGCGGTAGAAGCCATCAAAAAATAGGATCTTTAATTTGAAACCGGTTAAGGAATTATTCAAATAGTTCCTCTGATACCAATTGTTGGTCGGAGAAAGAAGGGAAGTGATGGCAAGAGGGGGGGTGAATTGTCTTTTAAAAAAATGATTAACAAATTAAAAACAAAGTTGAAAGTGCAGCGGAAATAAAGAGGCAAGACACAAGAATTGATAACGGAGTTCGGCCAAAAACCCGGCCTACGTCTCCGCTCCCAACTCAACCGTTGAGAGATTCCTACCGCTTGCTTTTCAATGGTTTTAGCAAGAAACCCACTAGGCTTTGAGGTAGCACTAGGACCTATTACAGCTTGCTTTTGGTGGTTAAGCAAGAACCCACTTGCTTTTAATGGTTGAGCAAGAACCCACTAGCCTTCTTACAGGTGAAGGCTAGCTCACCTATGACACAAGCCTTTTAAAAGGAAAGGCTTGAAGAAACCTCTTCACACCTTAGTGGTGATGTGAAACCCAAAAGAAAGGGGGATGAGAAAAGGTGTTGGGGTTTGTAGGCACAAACCCAAATTTAAAGCTCAAAATAAATAAAACAATAAAACCCGTATGTTGAGAAGCCTTGGGCGCCTTTGATTGATTGGAGATGTTGAAGGCCGTTTCCAAGCTTCTTTGGAGGAGCTCCTTGGATGTGGAAGTTGTTGGAGCAAGATGGGTTCCTTGAAGGAAGTCCGCCGGAGGTTGGCCAATTGATACAAAATATGTCCGTACCCGCTCAAAAGCAAGAACCCGCTCAAAAGCAAGAACCCGATGCAAAATCCGTACCCGCTTGCCCACTTCACAAGAAAAGGGCCAAGAAAAAGGAGAAGAAGAAGACTTCAAAGGCAACATGGAGTGATTGCTCCACCTCTTCATTCTCCTCCTTCTCCTCGAGCGACCAAGGTAAAAAATGCCTAATGGCAAAACATGAGGTATCATCTTCCGACTCTTCTTCCTCATCATCCTCTAGTTCTTCTAATTCTTTTAATCATTTATCATATGAAGAACTCCAACATGCTAGAGACCAATTAGAAAATGGTTTTCATGAACTTTCTTCTAAATTTGTTTCTTTGAAAAAGAATTTCAAAAAACTTTCCTCCGAAAAAGAACAACTTCTCAAAGAGAAGGAGGAACTCTCCCTAAAAATCCAAAATTTCTCAAATGTTGATTCTTTGGAATCAACCATCAAGGACCTTAGAGAATCCTTAGCCAAGTTCACCCAAGGTGAACAAAATTTGACCAAATTATTGGGTTCTCAAAGGGTTTCTAGGACCACTCAAGGACTTGGCTACACCAACCAAGCTTCCTCCTCCCATGCTCCAACTGTTTTTGTAAGGGGGAGCTCTAGTTTTAAATTTTGTAATTATTGTAAAAAACACGGGCACCTCATTTATGAGTGTGATTGCAAAAATGCCCGGTACGGCCAACCCAAGTCTATTTTCTTTTCCGATGAGTTCTATAGGAGAAGACCCGCCATGAGACAAGTATGGATTGAAAAATCCCTTCTAGCGAGTCTCTCCGGGCCAAAATTTGTTTCGGTTTCAAAATCCACTCCCCGGTGATTTGTTGTTTTTATTTAGGGGGAGTTAGGATCGTTTTAGTCTTTTTACTTTCAATTCAAACTTTCATTTTCAACTCTTGGTATCAAATTTTCATTTCAAAATATTCAATTCAAATTTTTCATTTCAATTCTCGATTCAAAACTTTCAATTCAAACTGTTATTCAAATTTTCATTTCAATTTCAAAAATCTCAATTGATTTTTCAATTCTCATATCTAGTTTTTCAAACCGTGATCCCTCAATCAAGTTTTATGCCCCGTGCTATTTTGATAATCACAAAGGGGGAGAATTTCTTGATTGATTGGGGGAGAAACCTTTTGATCATGCTTAGCATTTACTTTCTTTATCCTTTAAGCATGTCTTTCTTTTATGTATTTTACATTTATTGTTTTGGTGATTGTGATCATCAAAATAGGGGGAGATTGTTGTACCTCTCGTTCCCCTCGTTGTTTGATTTTCATGATCACAATCACCTTATTATTTGTCTAATTTTGTTTGAAGTGTTTTTGAATGATAGGCACAAGGTTGCCAAGAAGTTGGCCCAAGAATGGACAAGAACTGGACTGAAATTCAGTCCACCGGCCAACCGGTGGCTTCACCACCGGTCGACCGATGGACCCTGGGAAGAAGGCTGAGCCACTGCCTCAGCACCGGCCAGCCGGTGGCACCCAGATGAATAGTATGAGCTACTGTCTCCCCACCGGCCAGCCGGTGGCCCATCCACCGGTCAGCCGGTGGAGCCTGGACCAAAATTCTTCTCATCTGCCAAGGCACCGGCCAGCCGGTGGAGCTGTACCGGCCAGCCGGTGGAGCCAGTCAAACTAGCCGTTGCAGTTTGACCAGGCTGGCCCACTTGGCTCCCAACGGCTCTTTAAGCCTCTCCAACGGCTCCGAAGACTCCAAAAGGGTTCCTTGCCTATAAATAAAGGCCAAGGAAGCCCCGGACACTAACCGGATCATATACCAAGCCAACGGACATATTTTGTATCAATTGGCCAACCTCCGGCGGACTTCCTTCAAGGAACCCATCTTGCTCCAACAACTTCCACATCCAAGGAGCTCCTCCAAAGAAGCTTGGAAGCGGCCTTCAACATCTCCAATCAATCAAAGGCGCCCAAGGCTTCTCAACATACGGGTTTTATTGTTTTATTTATTTTGAGCTTTAAATTTGGGTTTGTGCCTACAAACCCCAACACCTTTTCTCATCCCCCTTTCTTTTGGGTTTCACATCACCGCTAAGGTGTGAAGAGGTTTCTTCAAGCCTTTCCTTTTAAAAGGCTTGTGTCATAGGTGAGCTAGCCTTCACCTGTAAGAAGGCTAGTGGGTTCTTGCTCAACCATTAAAAGCAAGTGGGTTCTTGCTTAACCACCAAAAGCAAGCTGTAATAGGTCCTAGTGCTACCTCAAAGCCTAGTGGGTTTCTTGCTAAAACCATTGAAAAGCAAGCGGTAGGAATCTCTCAACGGTTGAGTTGGGAGCGGAGACGTAGGCCGGGTTTTTGGCCGAACTCCGTTATCAATTCTTGTGTCTTGCCTCTTTATTTCCGCTGCACTTTCAACTTTGTTTTTAATTTGTTAATCATTTTTTTAAAAGGCAATTCACCCCCCCTCTTGCCATCACTTCCCTTCTTTCTCCGACCAACAAGTTGTACTCACACTCTGCTTAGGTCGTCATAACACTTGGGTACCCAAGCAGAAGACTATTTGTTTATAGGTTCATGTATGGGCAATCGCTCGATGTTATTGATTGCTTCGATTTGGCATGGAGCACTAGGAGTGGGGTATAGACGATGGGATCGGGTAGGACTTATAACCAGTCTGGGACGAAGTTTAGTTTTAGTTTTACTTTATCCTTTTATTATTCATGGTGTGGAATCCGCCCACGGGAGGATCGATTATCTATGCATCGTTGAGATGTTGTCTATCTCTAACAGTCATTGTCGCTTCACTAACTAGTATGTCCCTGTTTCCAGAAGTACTCGTCACATTTCCTTGAGAGTTTTTTCCACCACTCTTCTTTTTCCAATAGTCCTTCTTAATGTGCTCTTTCTTGCCACGATTGTAACATGTGACATTCTTCTTCTCCTTCATTTGAACCTGCCATGATTTTGACTCTTACTAGAACCATGTTTCATCGTCCTTCCTCTTTCCATTGACAGAACCTCTATTTGGTGCAAAGTTGTCTGTCTGCCCTCTTTGTTCTTGCGCCAACTTTATTCTTCAAAAACCACAGCTGCAACATCGTTGAAGAGCAATATATCTGTCAAGATGTTGCTGGTGAGGTTGATGATGAGCTGGTCATACGGATCTAGCAAACTTTGGAGCAGAATCTTCACACGTTCAGTATCTCTAATTTTGTAGTTCATCGTCGTGAGCTGAGCGAATAGAGTATTCAAGGTGTTGATGTGGTCGGTCACTGATGATGTGTTAGAGTCGGTGGAGACCCTGCCACCTGGCAAATCTACTCCCGAAGGTAACAGGACGCGCGGGGGGGGTGCTAGTAGGGAGTCACGTGGGGACTAGGGCACATGTGAGTATGAGTTGCCTGGAGTATAAATGAAAGGAGGGGGCTCGAGAATCAGTTAGGAAGTTAGAGTTTGGAGACTCTCAGTTGAGGCTTGGGCGGGAGAGCACGGAGATATCCCGAGGTCCCTCTAGTATCCTCTATCCCCTTCTTTTTCTTCCCCTGTAAGTCTATAACCCTCCACATTGTACTTCTGGATACTTTTGAATACAGTTTGTCAATAGAATTGTCTATTTCAGTTTGAGAACTCTAACATTTGGTCCAATCCGACATTGTTATCACCTTGCGATTTGTTTTCTTGTCCTCGTTTGTTCGAAGCCGGCAATAATAAGCCTAGAATCGAGTATGGAGACTCGCTTACAGAATCGAATAGAGGCTCTAGAACAGCGGATTGAGCGAGCAGAAACGTTGCGTGACCAACGACTCGAACGTGTTGAAGTTACCGTATCAGGATTAGCGACTTATGTGAGAGCTTTTCAGCAAAAAAAATTCGGCCTAAAAGAATTGCATAAATCAATGGCTGGAATTGTGTTGAGACCGGAGAAGTTGTCAATACAGGAGGAGGCGGCGCAATCTGCTCCCAATTTTGAGTCGAGCGGTCTGTGGATGCCTGTGCATGAGAAAACGAATTTGACTGATGGAACTCATGGAGTGGGGGAAATTGTTAATGAAGGTCTTGCATCAATGATAGCAGTCCAACGGGTGGAACTACCTGTTTTTGATGGACAGGATCCTCAGGGGTGGCTCAACAGAGCTGAGTTATACTTTCGGATTAATCAGACTCCAGAGCAAGCCAAGATTTCTTTGGCTCAGGTGAGTATAGAGGAGGTAGCTATTCATTGGTTCACTGTTTTGAAAGAGGTGTATCCACAATTGACATGGAAACAATTTAAGACGGAATTAATGGAAAGATTTAGTGGATTGGAAGTACAAAATCCTTATGAAGAGTTGGTCGCGAATCGGAAGTGTGGCACAGTCCAGGAGTATATTGAGCGGTTTGAATTTTTGGCTTCCCTCATTCCACGGCAGCCGGAATCACAATATGTTGGCTACTTCTTACATGGGTTGCGGGAGGAGGTCAGGAGTTGGGTTCGAATCTATAATATGGAGACTCGATTAAAGGTAATGCAGTTGGCTCGGCATGTTGAGATGGCCCTTGGCAAAAGGGCAGGACCCCAACTTCAGGTTGGAGGATCGCGATGGTCAGGAAGCAGGGATTAGGTACAACCCTCTCGAACTCATATGATCAAGCAACCAAGTTCTTCACCCCAAGTTTTATGAAGGGCTGGTGAACCTTCTGGCAGGATCAGTAAGCAGGTACAATGAACAGTAGGAGAAAAGGATTATGTTTTCGCTGTGGAAAACCTTATAATCCCATACATAAATGTTTTGATCCCAAAATAAGAGTATTAATTTTGGGAGAAGATGATGATGAGAACTTACACTTTCACAAGAAGAAGTCTCTGAGCAGATGGAAGTTGTGGATGACAGCCAAGAGGATGTCTGTAAACTAATGGATTTGCAAGGTATGGGAATCTTGTACAGCTTGGGTAATGGTTTGAAGGAATCAACTACGACTTTGAAAATTGAAGACACTATTAAAGGAATTACAATTTTAGTTTTACTGGATAGTGGAGCCTCACGCAACTTTATTAGCCCAAAACTGGTCAGAATGCTTGGCTTGTCAGTTTTGGATAGCCGAAGTATAGGAGTGAAACTCGGAGATGGATATAAAATGGGAACTAAAGGGGCATGCCAACACATTTGGTTAGTCTTGGGAGTTTACGGTTGCTCCATTGAAGCACATGTCTTAGAAATTGGGGGGTTGGATCTCATTTTGGGAGTGGCATGGTTAAGTACACTAGGAGACGTATGCATCAACCGGGAATCTATGGTCATGAAATTTGTGGTGAACAGTCAGCGCTATACTTTGTTGGGAGTGCAACGGACAGATCGAACAACCTACTCCTTGGAGCAATGGGCCTGAGGTCAACGTATCAACAATATGCATTGTCAAATCATGGGAGGTGGAAGTAGTAATGGGGAACATATTTTGACCGACCACCAAAGCAGGGAATTACAGCAGGTTTTTAGTCACTTTCTGTCATTCTTCGATGAATCAGAGGGACTTCCAGCACAGCGGCAGCAAGAGCATGCAATAAATCTTATTCTTCGTCAAGGGCCAATACCAGTTTGACCATATCATTACCCCTACTTTCAAAAGAATGAAATCGAAAAGCAGGTTCAACAAATGTTAGACAGTGGCATTATACGACCCAGCACTAGTGCTTTTTCCAGCCCAGTATAAACCTTGAACAAAGTTACCATACCAGATAAATTTCTCATACCGGTGGTAGAAGAATTGCTCGACGAGTTGCATTGAGCTACTTATTTTTCAAAGCTGAATCTCCGAGCAGGCTACCATCAGATTCATATGCCAGAATGTGATGTGGGAAAAACCGCTTTTCGGACTCATAGTGGCCATTACGAGTATCTTGTAATGCCTTTTGGATTGATGAATGCACCATCCACCTTTCAGTCTACTATGAACGAGTTATTTCGTTCTTTACTGAGACATTATGTTCTCATTTTTTTATGACATTCTTGTATATAGTAGAACTTGGTCGCATCATTTACAGCATCTTGCAACGGTGCTTCAAATTCTCCACACAAATCAGTTTTTTGCCAACCGAAAAAAATGTCATTTCAGCCAACGGAAAATTGAATATTTGGGTCACATAATCTCAGTTGCGGGTGTTTCCATGGATCTAGGAAAAGTCCAAGTAATGCTGAATTGGCCAGTTCCTACTACATTCAAAGCAGTTCGTGGATTTCATGGTTAACAAGGTATTACCGCAAGTTTATTCGCGGCTATGGCAAGGTGGCACGACCACTTACTGTCCTCACTCGCAAGGATAATTTTTTCTGGACTGTTGAGACCCTTCAAGCATTTAATCAGTTAAAGCAGTTAATGGTCAAGGCTCATGTCCTTGCTTTGCCAGACTTTTCCAAACAATTTGAGTTGGAGTGTGACGTGTCGGGACGTGGGATAGGGGTTGTCCTCGTGCAGGAGAGACGGCCCATTGCTTACTTCAACTCTGCTCTATCAGATTCTCATCTGGCTAAGTCTGTTTATGAAAAAGAAATCATGGCTCTGGTTCTTTCTATTCAACATTGACGACCTTATTTACTAGGATGTCCATTCACAGTTTATTTAGACCATCGTAGCCTTAAGTATTTGCTGCAGCAACATATTACCTCAGTCGATCAGCAATGCTGAATAGCAAAGTTACTAGGATATCAATTTGATATTTGTTATAAATCGGCAACGAAAACTCTGCTGCCGACGCTTTGTCCAGGCGAGCAGAGGGGGAGTCTCACCTTTGTTTGATAAAATCTTGGCCTGAATGGTAGGAGGGGCGAAATGTAACTGAGGGGGTCTCTTCTGATCCATTTCTTGGGAGGATTCTGAGTGCGCTGCACGCTGGACAGCCCACTGCACCTGGTTTTTCACTTAACCAGGGTGTTCTCCTTTATCATGGTCGTTTAGCCATTTCATCCACCTCCCCTTGGGTTCAGGTTTTGTTATCTGAGTTTCACTCTACTCCTCAAGGGGGACACATGGGTTTTTATCGAACATATAGAAAGTTGGCTGCCAATTTATATTGGGTGGGGATGAAACAGGTTGTTAAGAATTATGTTCAGCCGTGTGATGTATGCCAACGCTTAAGTACTCTACACTTGCTCTAGCGGGCTTGTTGCAACCATTGGACGTTCCCACAGAGGTATGGTTGGATTATCGATGGATTTCATCTTCGGTCTTCCCAAATCCAAAGGCTATGATGTAGTTTTGATGGTTGTCGACCGGTTGTTCAAATATGCTCACTTCCTGCTTCTCAAACATCCTTATACAGCACAGTCAGTTGCGGAACTTTTTATTCGTGAGGTAGTGCGTTTACATAGCCTTCCAACTTCTATAGTAAGTGACCGAGATCCTCTTTTTCTTAGTCATTTTTTGACAGAATTATTTTGTCAACATGGCACAGCCCTACGATTTAGCTCAGTCTACCATCCCCAAACGGATGGTCAAACAGAGGTTATCAACCGTTGTCTTGAAACCTATTTACGATGTTTTGCGGGCGATCAGCCTCATACTCAGTCCTTTTGGATTCCCTGGGTTGAATGGTGTTACAACACCACCTGACATATCTCCATTCAGACCACCCTATTTGAAGTAATCTATGGTCGGAAGCCTCTTACAATACTTGGTGTTTTACCATCTAAAATTCAGGTACCTGTTGTAGTTGTTGCCTTAGGGGATCGGGATGAGGCCCTACCCCAACTCCGCTATCATTTGTTTCACTCACAAGACTATATGAAGCGAACAGTTGATAAGCATCGGCGAGCAGTTGATTTTCAAGTTGGCGATCAAGTTTACCTAAAACTCTGGCCGCATAAGTAACATATTGTTGCTCAACGCGTTTATTTCAAACTAGCTGTCAGATTTTACGGTCCTTTTACCATATTGGAACGGATTGGTTATGTAACATATCGATTAGATTTACCAGCTACAGCTTAGGTTCACCCGATTTTTTATGTTTCCCAGTTGAAGAAAGCAATTGGCACGCAGCTAGTGCACCCTACTTTACCACCTGGATTGGATTCAGATGCTACCCATTATCCTGAACCAATGATTGTTTTGTCTCATCGGTTGTATTTGAAAGATGGTGTGACCCGTCCCTAGTTCTTAATTCAATTGGTTGATAGCTCGACTGATGATGCAACTTGAGAGGACGAATTCACTCTCCGCAACTAGTTTCCTCACTTCTGTCTTGGGGACGAGACTGTTTTCAAGGCGGGATCAGTGTTAAAGCCGGTGGGGACCCTGCCACCTGACAAGTCTACTCCCGAAGGAAGCAAGACATATGGGAGGGGGGGGATGCTAGTGGGGAGTCACGTGGGGACTAGGGTACATGTGATTATTAGTTGTTTAGGGTATAAATGTAAGGGAGGGGGCACGGGAATCAGTTAGGCAGTTAGAGTTTGGAGACTCTCAGCTGAGGCTTGGGCGGGAGAGCGCGGAGCTATCCTGAGGCCCCTCTGGTATCCTCTATCCCCTTCTTCTTCCCTTATGAGTCTGTAACACTCCGCACTGTACTTCTGGATACTTTTGAATACAGCTTGTCAGTAGAATTGTCTGTTTCAGTTTTGAGAACTCTAACATGATGACTCTGTCATTCAAAGAGTATAATTTTCTCTTTAAGAAAATTTTGTTGTGCAAGTGACTTAGCCTCGTATAGCTTTATCAGAGTATCTCAAATTTCCTTCGTTGTCTTTTACTCTGCAAAGCTTGACAGGACTCCGTCCGCTAAAACCAAATGGATGTTGGTAATAGAATTCTTGTCCATGTTATTCCATTTCTCATCTATTACACCCGTCGATCATTCGTCAATCGCCAATAAACAATTATCTTACTGCAACACCACTTGCATCTTCATTTTCCACAATGAAAAATTATTCTCGTTGAATTTTTCAATCTCGAATTTTGATGTCGTCTGGACACGCCGTCGGTCCAGAACCTCTTTGGTTTCGCAAGGGTGTATTTAATAATCTCAAAAGAAAATCTAATGTGAAATATCAACCGCAGTCACAATCACAGAGTATACTCAAATTTACAAGAATTATTAATACCAAAAAAAGTAAACACTATCGGGTCAAAACCTTGCTCTGATGTCATTTGTTGGGACCGAAAATGATTGGGCAACTAGTGCGATGAAAATTACAAGATAAAAATGAAGTGCAAAATGCGTAAAAATACGGATATCATATGTAACGTGGAAAAACCCTCAAAAAGAAAAGGGTAAAAAACCACAGACAAAAGAAGAATCTCACTATGATAAAAGTGAGTACACAATCCCTTGCAGGAGAATATCCTCGTAATTTATTTCTCATGAATATGTGGAAAAACTGCCTCACAAAATCTCACACAAAAAGCACTCAAATGGGAGAAGCTCGTGGGCTGATGAGATGTTGGAACTCAAGGAGAACTTTGCCTTTTACATGCATCTCAGGCCCCTTGCTGCCTCCTCCCCAAGATGGGCTGGTGGCGGGGTTGTCATCCACCACACCAACCACACCCTCCCCAAGATTGAATTTTTGAGATTGAAAAAACTCTTTGAAGCTTTTACAATTGGATGCCATAATAAATCACAGATTTGTTTGGTGGAACAAGTTCGTGGTCGATCCAAATTATTTCTCTGGTGTTCATGCGATGACATTCTATCCCCTACCAAATTTTACCAGTAAAATTATATAAAGTTGATACAATCATTAGACTACATTCCGACCAGAAAGCCAACGGATGCTTGGTTGGTTCATGGAGTATTACGTTGAAGAAACAATAACCTCCTAATAAATCAAAGCATGGAAACAAAAAAGGATAGTATAAAGATTGCGAGAAGGATTTGAACCCTGCAAGAGATGGTGATACCTTTTTTTGCGCCAATTTTCGCAACTTCGGGATTTCATCGAGCAACCTGCCTTTTGCTCTGCGAATCTCAGCATTCAAAGCGGCGGAGGACGCCCTGTTCTTCTCAACTGAAGACACTTCAGCTTTCTGCGAATCTAAAATACTTAAGCACACGCGATTCCAAAATCCAAAACCCCCGTGTTTAATACCAATAAACTCCAATCGGGGATCAGGAAAATGCAGTGACAGGGACAGAAAGAAACGAGGGGGGAGGGGGCAAAAATGAAACGAAACGAAACAAATCCCAATTTACGGCTGAAATTGAAACGCGAGGAGGATCTCACGTGAAGAAGGGACTCGATTTCAGCCTCAACGCGGGCGAAGATCTGAGCGAAGGCATCTTCACCGAGCGGGTTGGGCTCGCGCTGCCTGTCGACGTCGTACTTGTCGTACTTCTTGCAAATTTCATCTACACGGAATAGAATGTCTATCACACTCATGGCTTATTGGACTTTCTCGAGGGAGGAAACAGATCAAGATCCGTGAGAACCGTTGCAGAAGATGAGAAGAAAAGGTTGGTTGACAAGTGCCAGGATGTTCTGCCTGCCTATTCAGGGTGTTCTCCGTTTTTTCGGGGTATCCAATCCGGAGAAAACGAACCGCGCAGCGTCTAAAGCGGTGAGATTGAGAGTTGGCGGGAGGAGATCCGAAAATTCGCAGTTATATACCCTGGGTTTGGGCTGTGGGTCCGTGTAGGCCCATATTTCTGAGCCCATTAAAAACGATCCAATACTTCAGCCCTCAATTAAATCATAATTTGTTAATTAATATTGAGCAAGACATTTAACAGCAATTTTATGATAGAAAAAATTAATACATTAATTAAGATCTCGTGAAATGTTGAAAAAAGGCTTGAACTTCAAACATTCATAATTTTTATTGAGTATATGTTTGAGCTTCATAAGATGTCATATTGAAGTTTATGAAGAGATCTACGACATCTGGACTTGAGGGGACCTTGATCCTTGTTTTTTCTCAATAAAAAAAAAAGCCTCGAAAGCCTTCAAAATCGAGTTTTTAGTTGATATACCATAGTTTTTGAACATTTGATATAATTTCAATATCATTTAATAGGTCATTCTTGTCTTTTTTTTTGGTGAAAACTGAATTTTTTTCTTGGGTTTACATTCATATGGGATATTATGGTGTTAAAATTTCAATGTTTCTCACATCGTAGTGTTATCTATAAATTAAATTGGTAGGCAGTGAGGCGGGCATAATGCATGACGCGGATAGACGGTGATGCGTGCATGATGCAGGTCGATAACGTTGCCAAAATGATGCAGGCATGATGATGCATTGGGCTTTCGGGCCAAATAATGGACCTTCATATCATGTATTGGGTTTTATGTCCACTAGACCTTTGGGTCACCAACAATTATAACGAGTTGGGTTGGTTGTGCGCCCATCCTTGGGGGAGGGATGGGGCCTAAACCTTGATAGCCTAGCGGGTGCGTGTGTATGTTTAACGCCCAATACCTTAAATAAATATGTACATATTTGCATATATTTACATATAAAAATTTAATTATATAAATAAATATTTAAACATCTTTACATGTAAAATATATTTTTAAATATATAAAGCATATGGAAATAAACATTTATTATATATTTTATTTAAAATAAAAAATTTATTCATTTTATTTACCACATAAAAACTTATGAATATATATATATACCTATATATACACACTACCAGAAAAGCAATCTATACTCACAGATCTATACCCACGGTTTAGAAAAACCCTGAGTATAGAGTGTCTGCCAAAAGCTATATTCATGGTTTTTAAGAAACCTTTGGTATGGGTTGAATAATACCAACGGGTTTTTTAAAAACTGTGGGTATAACTTTTTAATACGGGAGCCTTGCTCGGGCTCCTCCCCCTCCTCATTCGAACCCCACCTCCCCTCTCCCAGGCGACCTTCGGCATCCCCCCTCCCCTCCTTCGGCGCCCTCTAGCGTCCTCCCCTCCCCTCCTCTGGCGACCTTCGGTGTCCCCCCTCTGCTGCTCTAATTTCCCCCACCCGAGCAAGTCGCAACCTCCCATCTCCTCTCTTCTATTTCAATCATTTTTTCTCAGATAGGTAAGGATTTCTTATCTTGTTTCTATTCCATTTATTTTTATCCAGATTGATTCAATTCCATCTAGTTTATATTAGTTTGGTTAGGTTTGGCTCACTTTGATCTAGTTTGGTTTGGTACGAGTTAGTTTGACTTAGTACTGGTTAGTTTGGGTCTATGTGATCCATCTTATTCAACATAGTTTGTTTCTAATCCATTCAATTTTTCTTATTTTCATTTGGCGTGTCTATGTACCAATCAAATCCATTCAGTTTGGTTTTTTAGTTGTATTAGTTTCAATTTGACTTATTAAATTTTATTTGGTTTGTTTTTTATTAGCTTAGAATGTTTTATTTTATTTTATATGGTTTGATTTGGTTTTATAATATTCATTTCAAGACAGTTTGGTTCAATTAAGTTTCTTTATGTTTGGTTTTGTTTTGTTTGGATCCATTTGTCATGGTTAAAAGTTTAATCCGAATAAGTTCAGTTACATGTAGTTTAATCCGATTTAGTTCAGTTTCAAATGATTTAGTAAAATTATATATTTTTTGGTTAGGTTTGGTTTATTTTTTTGTTTATATATATTCATTGTGACATGAATCGGGTCATTTTGGTTTGATTATACTTAGTTTGATATTATTTGGATTTATTCATTTTGATTGAAGTCGCATTGATTCAATTCAGTTCACTTATATTATTTCAAACTAGCTCAATTATTCTAAAGTACATTCTTATATGGATAAACAAAATTTTCATCTATTCAATTTTATATTACTCTATTTTTAATAATTTTACTCTGTTAGATTCAATTTTTTTGGTTCTATTTGGATTAGTTTGATAGGGATCAATTCATTTTTTCTTAGTTTAGTTCCATTCTACTCCATTTCATTTTTTTCTTTGATTCAAATTGTTAAGGATTGATCTAGTTTTCTTAAGTATATTTTACCTCATTTCAAAATTATTATAATTGCAGAACATGTTAGCTAAGTTTAGGTTTTTGTCGCACTAAATAATCAAATTGTTGAAGAGGGTGATAAACTGAGTACATTAAAATTTATGTCCTTTTTAAATAAAACATCCCTTTTTATAAGCATCTTGTTTCAATTTTGATTTTATGTATTAAAAAAATAAATTAAATCAATCATGTATAGGATACAAGGTGTTTTATACAGGTTTAGGGTTACCTATATAACCCCCTTCTCAAATCCACTAATACTTAATATGAGTATGATGAGTTTGATTGTAAAATCCTTTCAATTATGTATATTCAAAGCTAAGTATAAGAATCAGAAACTTAGTATTTACCAAATCCATGGTATTTTAATAGTTTATTTTAAAAAAATGACATTCTCGGGGTCTTAATCCCCACACAATTTACAAGTATTGTGTATTTTTTGAAAATAAATAATTGAGAAGGATGATATTTACATAATGAGATTCTGAATGATGCTAAAAACATAATTAAAAGAAAGAAAGAAATATAGCCTCAACAAATACATATTGTTCATCGCTTGTAGCATATGTTATTTCTCTTATTCTTTGTTTTTATAGCTACTAGTATGCTTGGATGACTTTCATATTAAAATTGGTTATAATAAATTTTTTAATTATGGTTTACATTGTTGATTGAAACATAACTTTTTTCCCTATAATAGAATGGATAGAAGTTGGATATATCATACTGATCAGATTTCAACCGAGTTTCAAACGAATTTGGATTTTTTTTAGATTTTGCATTTAACAATGCTTCATATGGAGGTTGTATACAGTGTCCATGCTATAAATGTGTTGGAAGACCATGATTAAGCTGAGAAGAAGTTAGCTACTATATAACAAAAGTTAGATTTCAAAAAAAACTATTATGTTTGGTATCACTATGGAGAGGCGAGCCAATCTTCAACTGTTCATGAATGAAAAGAAAGAAGTGGCATGGAGAATCTGATATTTGATCGGTTTCCATTTATGCATCATCATGAGAGGGATAATATGTCAGTGCAAGAATGCAATGATATCAATACACATAAGGAAAAGACTGAAGATGATGACATTGAGAGTGGAAATTTTAATGGATGATGCTAGAACTCCATTATATCAGGAATGTACTAAAATGACCAAGTTAGAATTTTTAATGTGGTTATATCATGGAAAAACCATGTATAAAATTTATAATACTGCTATTGATTATATTCTTACCTTTTTGAAGGACCTGCTTCCTGATGGTGCAGATATTCCATCAAAACATTATAAGGCATGGAGGTTAATTAAGTGGCTTGGATTTTCTACTAATAAAGTTCATGCTTATCCGAAAGATTGTAGTTTATTTTGGAAGGAAGCAGCTGACTTTAATGACTGTAAAGAATTTGGTATATCTCGATGGAAGGCAAATACCGATGGAACACTATCTCATGTGCCACATAAAGACATATGACACTTTCCATTGATTCCCAGACTTCAAAATCTATTCATGTCTGCAGAAATTTCAGCTAATATACGATGACATGATACTAAGAGAATTAAAGGTAGTGTTGAGTTGGTTCATCCTGCAGATGGATTAGCATGATGAGAATTTGATGCACAATATCCTGATTTTGCAGCTGAGGTAAGTAATGTCAGGTTGGGTCTATCCTATGATGATTTTTATCTGTTTGGTCATATGGTTACTGCTCACAACACGTGACCAGTTTTTATTCACGTTTATAATCTTCCTATATGGATGTGTATGAAAAAACCTTTCACTTTCTTGAGTATACTGATATCTGGACCTTCTAATCCCGACAATGATATAGATGTCTACTTGCAATCTTTAATAAGAGAGTTGAAACAACTTTGGGATATGGGTGTGCAGACATTCGATGCTTCTTCAAAAAAAATATTTCAGATGCGTGCTACCCTTCTATGGACTATAAATGATTTCCTTGCTAATGAAATGATATCTGGTTAGAGCATGAAGGGAAAACTATCATGTCATGTTTGTATGAAGAACACACAATCGAGAAGGCTTAAATGTCATCGTAGTTTCAGTTTCATGGGGCATATACGATTCTTTCCAATGGATCATCAATATAGGAAGAATCGTCAAAGGTTTGATAATATTTTTGACACTAAACAACCACCTCAACATATGTCAGGAAGTTACGTACTTAATGAATTGAAAGATTTCACCTTTTCATTAGGGAAATGTCAGTTGAAATCTAAAAATAGGAAGAATGTTGACATTGAAGCCACTTGCAATTAGAAAAAGAGAAGTATTATTTTTGATTTTCCATATTAGTCTATCAATTTGTTACATCATTGTTTAGACTTAATTAACATTGAGAAAAATATATGTGAAATATTGTTTTCAATTCTTCTAAATATCAAGGGGAAGACCAAAGATGACTTCCGATCTTGTTGGTACTTGTTGGATTTGGGTATTCGACCAGAACTGCATCCTGTGTGTATCAGTGAAAACAAATGGAAAGTTCCTTGTACTTCTTATGTGATGACACTGTCAGAGAAAGATCAATTTCTGGCAGTATTGGAGAATACCAAGGTTCTTGATGGCTATTCCAACAATATATCTAAACGAGTCAACAGAAGAGATTTGAAACTAAAATCCCTAAAAACTCATGATTATCACATCCTTCTTCATGAATTGATTTTAATAGTAATTCATCATTTTCTATCCAATAATGTAAGGGTGACAGTGATTTTCTTGTGCCAATTTTTAGAGACCTTTGTACTAAAAGGTTATCCAAGTCATTCTTGATAAAAATGCAGCAAGAGGCTCCATTAATTTTATGTGAGTTGGAAAAAAAATCTGTCCATCCTTTTTGACCCGCATACTGCATTTAACAGTACATATTCCAACTTAAACACTTCTTGGAGGACCAGTTTCTTTTTGGTGGATGCATCATACTGAAAGAAATATGTGCACAATGAAATCATTTGTCCAAAACAAGAATTATCCTAAAGGTTTGTTGTGAGAGGTTATCTAGCTCAAGAATGTATGAATTTTTGTTCAATGTATTTGTCTAATGTGAGCACAAGACATAACCGACCAATGAGAAATGAAGATGAGTATTATGGGGAAATTGAGCCCTTGTTTCCATCTCTTCCCCAAACAAGAGGATTTTTTTGGTCATATACATTGGCAACATTGAGACTTGAAGAGCAAGATATGACACATCGCACAGTCTTGTTTAACTATGGTTTGTTCGATGACTATATAAAGTAAGTAATTTGGATATTTATATGTTATCTCATACTATGTCATTTCACATATACCTTAGACATTTATTATCATTTTTTATAGGAAACATAAACAAATTATAAGTAGAGTTCATCAATCTTTACCTTTGAGAAAGAGAGAGGCAATGTATAACCAAGAGTTTCCTGCTTGGTTGAAATCAAAGGTATGACCATTACTTCAATTACCTTAAAATATAGATATCTATTTAATTGTATTATTCATATATATTTCAGGTATTGAGTTTACCTGTTGGGTCTGTTTCTCAAGAATTAAGAGCGTTGACTTTTTGTCCAAATTATTTGGTTCGTGAGTGCAAATCTTTAATAATCAATGAGTATAAATTTGTTACAACTAATTGAGTTGTGAAAATGAGAACACAACATGATGGTGTTATGTTAACTGCTACAACGAATTATTATTCCAGTGCATTAGATAATCGACCCTGATATGAAGATGTGTATTATTATGGACTTTTTGAGAAAATATTGTTATTGGATTACTACTCTCAAGGTTGAGTCGCTATGATGAAATGTAAATGGTTTGATTCAATGATGTGATCAAGTACATTTATTGATGATTGTGGATTCAAAGTCATTGACATGAGTCGATTCCTGCATACCGATGAACCATACGTTTTGGCATCAATGGAAAAATAATTGTTTTATGTGAAAGATCATCTCAGACTAGATTATAGTGTCATTAATGAAGTAATCCCAAGACATATTTTTCATGACACTAGGGAAAAAATTGCCACCATTGACGCCCCCATTGGTGTTGACCAAAATATTGCATTTGATGACTCAAATTGTCCCATTATGAGAGTTGATGTTGAACTTGAAGTAGTAGTGGGTAATATATAGAAGAAATCATATATGTTCACAATTCATCCAATTTACCTTGACATGGGTTTATCAGGTTAGTATTAATGTAATTACTTTAATTTAGTTTCAATTTAGAATGATATGTTTGTTTTAGTATTGTTTGGTTTTATTTCATTTAATTAGATTTATTTTAATTCAGAATGGGATTAAAACGGGGTTTTAAAAAAATGTATAACTTGGTTTTAAATTGTTGTTAGTAAAAGATTTTATGACATTGTTTATGTCTTCTTTGACTTCTAAGTTGCATGCATGATTTTTAAAAACTGTTTCTAAAAATGTACATTTCATTCTTATACAGATTATGACAAATACTTCAGAAATTCGAAGGAAGCGACTATTTGATCCTGATTAACAGGTGCGCGAGCGTGACACACCACCTTCGCTTCCCTCAATGAGTATAATAATTGTAATATTTTTCTTCTGAATTACATATAATTTCATGTTCATATTCTTTATCAATTTTGTAGGGACAATCAGTTCCACCAGAGTTGACTCTTTATCTTATTAGCACGGGATAGAGCGGGGATGCTCATAGACCTAGACGAAGCACCTGCCTTACCCATTCCTACAATGACCCACCAGCCAACACCGCATCTATCACACCTTTCCATCCTACACTTGAACCTCCAATGATGTTCCCATTCATGCCTCCATCATCATCTCAGTTAGCCTCTTATTCCCATACCATGTCTACACTACCTCCACAGATGTTCCTACTCTAGCCTCCATCATCATCTCAGTTACCCTCTTCTTCCCATACCATGTCTACACCGCCTTCATGGATATTTCAACCTTTTCTATATCTATATCCTTTGATGTGTCCCCAAGCCTACTACCCATATTCTATCATGTCTACACTGTCTCCATTTCCTACCATCCATCCCGCATCTGATGAGTCTATTCTTTCAGCTTCTAGTCCAGTGCATGAAGATTACCCAAAGCATGCATTGACACTTCCTTCAGAGACTGCTGATCCAAGACAACCCATGGAGTCATCACAACCTATTGAGTAGTCTGAATCCAATTTTTCTTATTATAACCGTTTCAAATTATATCACTTCATTTTTGTCTTGTTGTATCATGACTTAATTCTTATCCCCCCTCTTATCTTATTCAGTGGGATCCTCTAGTAAGCGATGTGGACACACTCGTATGCAGGAATCTTGAAATCACCAAACACAGATAATGGTGGATTACAATGAATAAGATGATAAGTAAAAATGACAGGCAGTGTAGAAGTTTCATGGACACTTTATCCAAGTACCATGATATCATTTCGGTGGAACCAGTCTCATGGAGACATCTTATTAATGACAGAAAGGACAAAACATGAACACATATATGGGTAATTTTTTTTTTATAAATTTATATCTATATTATTTTTGTATTTATATGAATTAACATGTTCATTGTAGAGTTGGTTTAACTTTCTCGATGGTGAAGATGCTAAGGTTGCAAGGTTCATGGATCTTGGGGAGTTATGACGATCATACAAGCATGAGTTATATGTTGGTTGGAGGAGCAGAGTTGTTTTTGATTTACAGGGTGTACCCATTTTCCTTGACTGTCCAAAAACTCAATATAAAAAAATGATCGCACATTGGAAGAGTGACGAGTTTAAGGAAGTCTTAATCTTTAATGGTTTGCATATAAAATTTAATTCTTATTACTTCTATTTAATTTTTGTTTGTAGGAGTCATCAGGAAAAAACAAAAAGAACAGAGATTTAATGACCTATCTACACAAATTAGGGCGCACTATAATGCCTGAACATGAGAAGCATCAATTAATTTAATTTGAATTGAAATAATGTTTTGATTTATATTGTTACTTAGCTTTTCATGCTGAATTTTAAGTTGTATTGTCATTAATCTATTTAATATAAGGTTGAAAATACCCCTTTAAACTGGTAGAATGACTAATTGGACATTAGGCATATAGGCCTATTGGTTATTAGGTTGATAGGCCAATTGGCCATTAGGACTATAAACCAATTGACCATTAGGCCTATAGTCCAATTGGGCATTAGGCCTATTGGCCTGGAGGCCAATTTTCCATTAGGCCTAGAGGCCAATTGGCCATTAGACCTAGAATCCTATAGGCCAATTGGATATATAATGAATAATATGGAGTTTATATTATGAAATGAATATAAATCATTCCTATTGAAGATTATTGAATGCTCATAATGAGTAGCTAAAATTATAGTGTTTATGATTAACTTTTATATATGAATTTGTCATCAATGATTATCACATGTTTAAATTTATGAAATTTTTGTTCATTTAAAAGTTATTTACTTTTATTATTATTCAAGATTATAAAATGTTTATATTGTGAATATGTGTATACTAATCAATTTCATTTGAAACAAGCTATATTGTGCATCGAAAGTCGTGTACCTCAAGTAAAATTATTTGCTAGAGTAGGAAGAAAAAGGATAGAAATGTAGTAAATACACAAATACAAGAAAAGATTGTAAGTTTTTTATTTATATTTCAAATATTTATACAAAATTAATAATTAAATATCCTGTTTATATTTTCAACAGTATTCCCTGGAGGCTCTAGATGCTAAAGAAGATGACAACCTCAAGCCAAATGACCATTTGAGTCGGGTATTAGGCAAGGAGCACCAGGGTAGAGTCTGATGTTGACCAGAGAAAAACATCATCCCCTCTAGGTATTGGTCCTCATCGAGCTCCTTAGAAGCCTCTCAGACCCCCGAGCTACAAAGAGATCATGCAGAAGCAACTAAGGCAAAAAAAGATTTAGAGGAGCGTGAAAGAAGTAAACTGGGGCATTAAAGAAGTAAGATGGTCATTGAACAATTCTTGAAATCTATGTAAGTTATAAGTCAATCACTTCCATCAAAGGTTGCTACTACTATTGATTCATATACTGCATCAATGCGCTCTTTAAATGATGCCCTGAGTTATGCCAATGAGGGTCCTAGTGGCGATCGAGCTGAAGGTGGTGGCGATGATGCTGTTGATGATGTTGTTGCTCCAAATGATCTCGTTGCTTCTCTAGATGATGTTGTTGGTTATGAGGATGTTGTTGATGGTGCTGATAGTGATAATGATGTTGCTGATAAATATACAATATTTGTACTGTATTGAATGTATACTACGTGTTTTATTTTATTTGAAAGTTCAGAGTTAGAGGAAGAGGTGGTGCTGTTGCTGCTGCCAAATGCAGGTGGCCACCTATACCCATAGTTCTCCAAACTGTGGATATAGGTTCTCTACTGGATAATCTATACCCACGGTTTTTCAAACTGTGGGTATTATGGAATCTCAATGACCTATACCCATGGTTTGTATAGAAACCGTGGGTATAGGTCTATAACCACGCCTCCATCAGCTACAGTTCCTAAAACTGTGGGTATAGCCTATACCCACGGTTTTAGGGGTTATACTCATGGTTTAAAACCATGGGTATAGGTTGATTTTATAGTAGTAACAAATGCATGTATAATTTTTATATATAAATATATATGTGTGTATTAATAAAAAAATATATTTATGTATATATTCTAATATATGTAAATAAATATTAATGATATATATATACATGGAAACATAAAAGAATTATGTAATACCCCAAGCTTCCAAGGTACACTTCTCTTTGAATAATACAACAGCTTGTGATGTACGCAACTTCGAGTTCTAACACACCACGACTAATCAAACTAGCTGTTATGGATAGTAATACCCACTTTTTGAAATTTTATAAATTTTATTTTTCAAAATGGACTTCATTTTTGGATTCAGAATATCTAAATTAGCTCTGGGTGATTTTTTTGTATTTTTCTGATAATTTTTATATTTTGATGAAAAGTGAAAAATACTAAATTTTAATTAAAAACAAATTTTTTAATCAAAATAATTTATAGTGTTAAATTATAAATTTGAGTTATTTTAAAGTATCATTAGATTATATTTTTATCATTTAATATAATTTAGTTCATTGGAAGCAATTTTACATTTAAATAGTATATAAACATATGTCAATTTTTTGATAGTTTTTACTTCATAAAAACCCACTTTTTGGTTTCGACAACGGGAATTAATTTTAAATAAATTTCTGAAACTTCTATGTTTTGAATTTGGAAAAATGGATTTCATATTTGGAATCAAGAGGTCCAAATTGTGTAAATTGGTAACTTTTATTTTTAGACATTATGAATAATTACTTCGGTAGATATTTTATTTACCATGGTTAAAGGGTAAATCCAGTAAATAAGGGTAAAAAAATAATATTATAATAATATTAAATTACACTAACACATGTCCTAACCATATTGGATAATACATTTACGACCATGGGCATCCTTGGGTCGACTTTGGGACCCCATGGAGCCACTTGGGAGTGATAATGACATTTTATATTAAATAATCTAAAGTAAAGACAAAAATAACAAAAGCATGTATCTTTTAGTAAAAAAAAATTATATGAGGTTATATAACTGATCTATTATACTATAAATAGTCATTATAAATATAAAAATATTTCCTACATCATGATATTTTATTTATAATTTTTATACATAAAATAAATATATTTATATATGACGCAATAATGATGCAATATTTTCCTTATTAATGAAAGAATCAAATAAATGATATTATAAATATTAAAATAAATATAATTTGAAATTTTTGATGCTATCCACGAATTTTATAGGTGAATATGACATGTTAGTATTTATTCAATGTATTTTTTTTGAAGTAATCAAGTTATGACTTTCACAAAAACCAAATACTAAATAATGTCAAAATTGACATAAATGAGTTTTTAAAACAATACTATATTATTAAATGATATAATAGTCCTAAAAATATAAGGATTGGCCAAAATAATTATATAATAATAGATATGTCATTAATTAACCACTTGGGGTTTTCTTGGTATTTTATAGTAAGTTTATTAACCATATAATATAAAAATATAAGGAGACATGGTAAATGTTAAACTATTTAACCACTAGTTAAATCTAAAAGATAAGGTTAATATGGTGACCTAAACCTATATAAAACTTATTGGTTGAGAGGTTTTTGACCCAGACCCACCTTATCCTCGAAATAAATCCTTTTGGAGCTATTATAAACCGAATATGATTGTATAATAAAATAAATTTTCAATCTTTTACTAAAGTGACCCTCACCTCTCTTATAAAAGGGTACTTCCCCATCTCTCAAAATCACACCTCCAAAGCCATTTTAATCGGCCAAAACCTACTCAAATATCCTCCCAACTACCCTCACTTCAACCTAGAGGCATTACTTTGATCATAAAGCAAACCTAAGGATCCTTTTTGATCAAATCAAAAGGAAGCACCTGAGGAAGAGGTAGTAATTTCACCACCTCTTTCAAAGTTCTTTTCTTCTTCCATGTCCTCTTTCTTTGTTGTTTCCATACCAAAATAATAACTCTATTACCCTATATATACTATGATGTTATTATAAATATGGTACAACCATATTCATTATTCTATCCATCCTATGAATGACAAGTCACCATACGTGCATACGTACGACTTAACGTCTCCACGTTGTGGAGTAGTTTGTTATTCAAACACTTCATTATTTGGATGGGTATAATAATGAGTATAACTAATGTAAATAATAAATATAACATGTTAAGGATTATGTATATATTATATACCATCCAATTACATATTATTTTACCATCAATAGAATGATATTGTCGCTCGTGCGTACGTACGTATTACCGTCTCCACGAACACGCTGAAATTCATTCCCCATCAAAAACATTAAAGAATAATTTTCATTTTATGATTAAAAATAATTTTTAAGAACTTAATATAATTTAGGATATGAATCAAATACATCCTATCCATAACAAACATGGATTCTGTAACCAAGCATATAAAGGAAAACGAATCAGTTAACACCCAGAACAATGATACTACCAAAATATTATTAACAAAAAAATAATAGAAGATCATATATGATATCATATTTATGTATGTGGTTCTTGTATAATTTGATAAAAATTATTTAACTATTATACAGGAGGTTAAAATACCCTCGATTAAGGAAAATTACAAGGTAAGGGTTAATTCTACAATCTCTTTATTATCCGAGGTTGTTTATACATGAGTATCTACTAGTACCTCTTTATCATCCACATCTGTGTTTCTTAAAAATGTATTTCAAAACATTTTTACTATTTTCTAGACTATGGTTTAAAGTCATTTATACCCTTGTTTGAATTTTTATAATATGTTTATAAATGAATCTTTCTTTCGTTTTCCAAACATGGTCATTTATGACCTTTTTGACAAAATTAAGGAAAAAATATTTTTTTAACTTATACGGCGAGTGCAACTATTTTCCACCATTATAACAACTTAGAAGCTTACCTTACAAGATTATAAGAATATTTTCAAAATAAATGTTTTCTTTTATAATTATGTGACTTTTAAATGATTTCAAAATAGAAATATATATTTCTCTTAAATAGTTTTGATTCCATCTATGTCAACATCCTTTGATGGATTTTACACTTGTTTGAAGTTGATTTATTATGATACAATCTTCCATATTGTATTACAGTTTTTGTGATATGTTTGACTATGGATGTATTATTTTTATACCATTCATGGTTTATGGTTAAAGTATTAACATTTCATATGCTAGTTTTAATACGAATATTTATGTTATGTTTCAAACTTTTCATATGAGGAATGCATTGGACTTAGTAAGTGAAGGGTGGAGCCCGCTATAGCTCCTCGATGCATCGATAGGTCTCATGAGACAAACTAGTGTCTTATCATAGGGTTTTGACAAAAAAAATTTTGTAGTCTTGGCAGAGGCCTTGACTATGTGTTTATGAAGTCTGACATTATGCATTTCATCATTAAGAGTTTGGATATTGATGTTACATGTGATTATTCGACTAGTAGAATATCCATGTGAATAATTAAATGAAATAATTTGATTTATATTTGCCATATTATGCTAAATTTTAAGTTTAAAAGGCTTGTGCTATAGTATTATACATTGCCTTAAATGTTTATACTTATTTATGAAAGTTTCCGCTATATTGTTATCCTTACTGAGCATCTGAGCTCACCCCTTTCAATGTTTTATTTTTTCCAGGATGCGAAGAAGTATATTATGACTGACCTGCAGGGATAGTCTAAGGGAGATGAATGTGTTAAAAGGAGACACAATGTTGTTGTTTTTTATTTCATAATTTAATGTAAAACTTATGTTTGTATCTAGTACTTCCAAGGATACTAAACTGATCAGTATTTTGGGATTTGATCCCTTGTGATCATGCCAATGTTATGTAATAATGCACTGACACTGGGTAACTGGGGTTAGGGTGTTATAGTTGGTATCAGAGGAAGTTTATTACAAACCTTGAAAGCTAGATTTAGAAAAACTCTAATTAGAGAACATTACCCTAAGATAGACTTTGAAGATTAGTATATAAGAAATTCCTAGAATTTTGGTAATGTAGAGATTTTGTGTATTTTCCAAGAAATAATCCCTGTATGGATATGAGCAGGTAGAGGCGGCTCTGACACAGATGTACCTAGGAGTGAAAACTCTAACAAGGAGTTTCGGGCTTGACTCGGGGTATCATGGTACACGAAAATGGGCCTTTCTGCACTCTTGGTTACGACACTCCCAGAGTAAATGCTTAGGATAATTCACATTTTCTTTAAAAACCATTATTAAGGATTTATGAGTATATACATCCTTAAAGAAAACATTTTTATGATTATAGATTATATCCATAAACTTTTCAATTTACGTTAAGTGTTTTACAAGTTTGGAATTATGTATTGTGATTCATAAACTAATCTAGTGTATGCCATTATTTAGAAATGACACATATTGGAAGGAATGGAAACCGTATCAATGCACGTAATCTATGTAGGGATTACCCTCATACTCAAAATAATTACAGTGGAGCTGGTGATGCAACTGGTGCTGATCATTTTATCACTATACTGGGACAACTCACTCAGGTTATGAATAATAACCTTACTCATATAGAGCAACCTGATCCACAATGTGGAGAATCAATGTTAGACCGCTTTATGAGGTAACAACCACCAAAATTCAATGGGACTACAAATCCATTGTAGCTGATCAATGGATAAGTTCCTTAGAGAAAATATTTCATGCTTTGGGGAGTAGCGAAAGGGAAAAAATTGTCATGATAGTTTATCACCTCACGGGTGATGTAGATAAATGGTGGTCATTAATACAAAACACAAAGGAGGATGAAGAAGTATCAAATATATAATGGAGGGAGATTAAAGAAATTTTCTTAGAAAAATACTTTCCTTGTGACCATCGAGCAGATATGAAAAGACAATTTCGGAGTCTGAGACAAAAGGAGGATGAGAATGTCGCCATGTATGAGGCTAAATTTACAAGGTTAGCAAGACATGCAACAGATTATATACGTAACCTAAGGAGTAAGATTGATCGATTCTTTGATGGGTTAAAACTATTTCTTCATCGAGCATTAGTCTCATAATCTTTCTCATTGTACGAAGATATTTTCTCATGTGCTATCAAGATAGAAAAGGAATTCTCTAAGTCTTACGACTTTAAAGCAAAACAAGAGAAGAAGATATCTGCTGAACACTCTGGAAATGGAAATAAGGGGAAGAATGGAAAAGTTGAATATCCATCCTGTGGTAAATGTGGGAAGAAACACCCCGGTACTTGCCTGAAGTGAATGAGAGTTTTTTACAAGTGTGGTGAAAAATTCCACCAAGCTCGTGATTGCAAGGGAAAGAAAAAGGCTGTCAAAGTTGAATGCTACAATTGTAGAGAAAATGGGCATTATGTAAATGAATTTCCTAAGCGCCAAGGAAACTTACCTCAGAAAAGGCCAAGGGAGAAAGGCCAAGCTTATGCGATCACTAATGCTGAGGTTGAAGCTCTGAAAGATGTGGTGGAAGGTAATTTAATGGTTTCCTCAAGTTTATCCAATGCTTTATTTAATTCTAGATCATCACATTGTTGTATATCTTCCCAGTTTTCTAATAAAATTAGATATTTCCAATTTGATTTAACAAGGGAGTTTTCATTCAAAACTCCAAAGGGAAGTATCATTGCAACAAAGTTTTGTGAATCAGTTCTTAGGGCATATAAATGTTCTTTATCTACTAATCTCATTGCCATACCCATGATTGAATTTGATATAATCCTTGGTATGGATTGGATTTCAGACCATGATGTGAAAATTTATTGTAAGAAGAAAGAGGTTACAATTTTTGATGAAGATAAGAAGTACCTTATCTTTAGAGTAGAAATGTCACCACCTGATTATTATCTAGATCCACCCCCAGTAGGTCTACTAAATTCATTTATTGAGGAGGAAGAGAATGAAATAACTATGGGTGAGGAAACAAATGTTCAAATAGAGTATGTACCTATTGTGTAAGAATATGTTGATGTGTTTCCATAGGATTTACCTGGACATCATCCAGAATGAGAAATTGAGTTTTCCATTGATTGAATTACTGGTTAAAGGCCCGTATCAAAGACCCCTTATAGAATGACCACTATGGAATTAGTGGAAATAAAGAAACAACTAGAGGAATTGAGTAATAAGGGATTTATTCGCCCAAGTGTTCCTCCATGGGGAAACCCTGTTCTTTTTGTTAAGAATAAAGATGGGTCTATGAGGTTGTGCATTAACTACAGAGAGATCAATGCTACAACAATAAAGAAAAAGTATCCCCTACCTCGCATTGATGATTTATTCTACCAACTTCATGGAGCTCAATATTTTTCAAAGATTGACCTTTGTTTTTGATTTCATTAGTTTTGTGTGAAGAAGGAATACATTCTGAAAACAACATTTCGAACCAGGTATGGGCATTACAAGTTTACAATAATGCCTTTTCGACTGACTAATGCACCCTCTGTTTTCATGGATCTAATGAATAGAGTTTTCAAGTAATATCTTTATGACTTTGTAGAAATATTTATTGATGATATCTTGGTATACTAAAAAATCTATGAAGATCATGAAAATAACTTGCACACTATTCTGAAAACCCTCAGAAGAAATGAATTATATGGGAAGTTTAGCAAGTGTGAATTATGACTTTAGGAAATTTCTTTTCTAGACCATATTGTCTTTAAGGATGGATTCTCTGTTGATTCTTCTAAGACAAGAGCAATACAAGAATGGCCATCACCGACAAGTATAACTGAGGTGTGTAGTTTTATTGGTCTAGTAGGTTATTATCGGCGCTTCATCTAGAATTTTTCCTGATTGAAAAACCCATTAACCATGCTCACACGTAAATGGGTTAAATTTGTTTGGATAAAAGAGTGTGAAGAATGTTTTGAAGAACTGAAGAGAATATTAGTCAATGATCCTATCTTAACTCTACCATTGGGGAATGATGGGTTTTTTATTTATAATGATGCTTCAAAGAAAGGACTTGGTTGTGTACTTATGCAGAATGATAGAGTTATTGCCTATGCATCATGACAACTAAAAAATTAATGAACAAAAATATCCCACTCATGATCTTGCGTTAGAAGATGTAATCTTTTCTTTGAAGATATGGAGACACTATCTCTATGGTGAAAAAAGTGAGATATATACTGATCAAAAGAGCTTGAAGTATATTTTCTCACAAAAATAACTCAACATGAGACAAAGAAGATGGCTCAAACTACTCAAGGATTATTATTTCACTATACACCACCACTTGGGGAAGGAAAATAAGGTGGAAGATGCTTTGAGCAGAAAGGATTATGGAGTTTTGAACAAGATAAGAGTTGAAAGGGATCCTATGTTCATGGATCTAGTAAAAATGGATATGAGAATAATCATGGAAGGTGAAACATCAATACTTTTTCAAATGGTTTCCAAACCATCTTTACTAGAAAGGACAAAAAGTTCTCAGACTGATGATGAGGAGTTTCAAAAGAAAATTAAAGCTGTGAATGATGGGAGATTGATTGACTTCGTATATGAAGATGTAATTTTGAAATTTGGGAAGAGAATTTGTATTCCTAATATACATGATCTAAAAAGGAAATTGTTGGATGATGATCATATCTCCAATTTCTCTATACACCCTGGTATCACTAAGATGTATAGAGATTTGAAGAAACATTTTTTGATGGGACAACATGAAGAGGGAGATTGCTAATTATGTGTCAAGATGTATGGTTTTTCAACAGGTTAAGTCTGGAAGACAACATCCTGAAGGAGTCATGCAACCTCTTCCCATACCTGAGTAGAAATGGGGTGATATTATGATGGAATTTGTCATGGGGCTACCAAAGGCTCATATAAGGAATGATGCAATATGGATCATTGTTGATCATATTACCAAGTCAACACATTTTATTGCTATAAGATAATATTTACCACTTGAATGTTTAGAAAGACTATATATTAATGAAGTTTTAATACTTCATAGAGTACCCCTATCGATTGTTTATGATGTTGATCCCTGTTTTACATCAAGATTCTGGAAAAGTCTTCAGAAGGCCTTGGATACTGAACTTTGTTTGAGCACTGCCTATCACCCCCTAAATGATGGACAATTAGAACATACTATTCAAACCTTAGAAGTCATGTTGAGATCTTACTCACTTGACTTTCAAGGTATATGGGATCAATATTTACCTCTGGTAGAATTTTCCTATAACAATAGCTTCCATTCAAGTATTCAGATGACACCATATGAAGCATTATATGGAAAGAGATGTCTCACACCAATTTGTTGGGATGATGTTCGTGAAAGAAAACTCATAGGCCCAGAACTTGTTGAGGAAACAACGGAAAATGTGAAGATTATCCAAACCCACATCAAAGCATCTCAAAGTAGGCAAAAGCGTTATGCCGTTAACTGAAGGAATGATTTGGAATTTCAAGTAGGAGATCATGTTTTCTTGAAGGTATCTCCATGAAAGGGTTTTATACGATTCAGTAAAAAGGGTAAATTAAGTCTCAGGTACATTGGACCTTTCAAAATTTTAGAATGAATTGGAGTTGTAGCTTACCATTTGACAATGCCTCCAAGTCTCTCCAAAGTTCATGATGTGTTCTACGTATCTCTGTTAAGAAAATACATGCCTAACCCAACACATGTACTCACCAATGAAGAAATAGAACTGGAACCTGATCTATCTTATTGTGAATAGTTTTTCAAGATTCTTGATACCAGAGAATAAGTACTGAGAAACCGGACAACTCATCTGGTGAAAGTTCTATGGAGAAACCATAAGATGGAAGATGCAACGTGGGAACCCGAGGAACTTATGATAAAAAACCACCCAAATATTTTTATGCTGTAATATTCTAGAAATTTTGAGAACAAAATTATTTGGAGGGGAGAATGTAACACCCCAAGCTTCTACGGTATGCTTCTCTTTGAATAATACAATATCTTGTGCTGTATGCAACTTCGAGTTCTAACACACCACGATTAATCAAACTAGCTGTTATGGATAGTAATACCCACTTTTTGAAATTTATAAATTTTATTTTTAAAAATGGACTTTATTTTTGGATTCATAATATCAAAATTAGCTTAGAGTGATTTTTTGGTATTTTTCTGATAACTTTCATATTTTGATGAAAAGTGAAAAATACTAAATTTTAATTAAAAACAACTTTTTTAATCAAAATAATTTATAGTGTTAAATTATAAAATTGAGTTGTTTTGAAGTATCATTAGATTAAATTTTTATCATTTAATATAATATAGGTCATTAGAAGTAATTTTACATTTAAATAGTACATAAACATATGTCAATTTTTTGATAGTTTTTACTTCATAAAAACCCGCTTTTTGGTTTCGACAATGGAAATTAATTTTAAATTAATTTCTGCAACTTCTGTATTTTGAATTTGGAAAAAAAATTTCATATTTAGAATTAGTAATTCCAAATTGTGTAAATAGGTAACTTTTATTTTTAGACATTATGAATAATTACTTCGGTAAATATTTTATTTACCATGGTTAAAGGGTAAATACGGTAAATAAGGGTAAAAAATAATATTATAATAATATTAAATTACCCTAACATGTGTTCTAACCCTATTGGATAATACATGTCCGACCATGGTCATCCTTGGGTCTATTTTGGGGTCCCATGGAGCCACTTGGGAGTGATAATGACATTTTATATTAAATAATCTAAAGTAAAGACAAAAATAACAAAAGCATGTATCTTTTAGTAAAACAATTTTTATATGATGTTATATAACTGATCTATTCAACTATAAATAGTACTAGAAATATAAATATATTTCCTACATAATGATATTTTATTTATAATTTTTAGACATAAAATAAATATATTTATATGTGACACAATAATGATTTAGTATTTTCCTTATTAATGAAAGAATCAAATAAATGATATTATAAATATTAAAATAAATATAATTTGAAAGTTTTGATTCCATCAAAAAAATTTATAGGTGAATATGATATGTTATTATTGATTCAATGTATTTTTTTCTAAGTAATCAAGTTTTTATGACTTTCACAGAAACCAAATACTAAATGATGTCAAAATTGACACAAATGAGTTTTAAAAAAAATACTATATTATTAGATGATATAATAGTCCTAAAAATATAAGGTTCATCCAAAAGAATTATATAATAATAGATATTTCATTAATTAAGCACTTGGGGTTCTCTTGAAATTTTATAGTAATTTTATTAACCATATAATATAAAAATACAAGGAGACATAGTAATGATAAACTATTTAACCAAGAGTTAAATCTAAAGGATAAGGTTAATATGGTGACCTAAAACTATCTAAAACCTATTTCTTGAGAGGTTTTCTATCTAGACCCACCTTATCCTCAAAATAAATCCTTTTAGAGCCATTATAAACCAAATATTATTGTATAATAAAAAAAAATTCAAGCTTCTCCTAAAGTGACTCTCACCTCTCTTATAAAAGGGTACTTCCCTTTATCTCAAAATCACACCTCTAAATCCATTTTTATAGGCCAGAACCTACTCAAATATTCTCCCAACTACCCTAAATTCAACCTAGAGACCTCACTTTGATCATAAAGCAAACCTAAGGAGCCCTTTTGATCAAATCAAAAGGAATCACCCGAGGAAGAGGTAATAATTTCACCACCTCTTTCAAAGTTCTTTTCTTCTTCCACTTCCTCTTTATTTGTTGTTTCCATACCAAAATAATAACTCCAGTACCTTATACATAATGTGATGTTATTATAAATATGTTACAACAATATTCATTATTTTATCCATCCTATGAATGACAAGTCACCATACGTGCGTGCGTACGACTTACCGTCTCCACGTCGTGGTGTAATTTGTTATTCAAACACTTCATTATTTGGATGTGTATAATAATGAGTATAACTGATATAAATAATAAATATAACATGTTAAGGATTTTTATATATGATATACCATCCAATTAAATACAATTTCACCATCAATAGAATGATATTGTCTCTCGTACGTACGTATGGATTACCGTCTCCACGAACACGATGAAATTCATTCCCCATAAAAAACATTCAAGAATAATTTTCATTTTATGATTAAAAATAATGTTTTAGAACTTAATATCATTCTGGATATGAATCAAATACATCCTATCCATAAAAAACATGGCTTATGTAACCAAGCATATAAAGGAAAATGAATCAGTTAACACCCGAAACAATGATACTACCAAAATATTATTAACAAAGCAATAATAGAAGATCATATATGATATCATATTTATGTATGTGGTTATTGTATAATTTAATAAAAATTATTTAACTATTATACTGAAGGTTAACATACCCTCGATTTAGGAAAATTAAAAGGTAAGGTTGAATTCTACAATCTCTTTATTATTCGAGGTTGTTTATACGTGAGTATTTACTGGGACCTCTTTATCATCCACATCTGTATTTCTTAAAAATGTATTTCAATTTTTTTTACTATTTCCTAGACTATGAGTTAAATTAATTTATAATCTTGTTTGAATTTTTATAATATTTTTATAAATTAATCTTTCTGTCGTTTTCCAAACAAGGTCCTTTACGACCTTTTCGACAAAATTAAAGAAAGAATATTTTTTTAACTTATACAGCGAGTGTAGCTATTTTCCGCCATTATAACACGTTCAAAGATTGCCTTAAAATCTTATAATAATATTTTCAAAATGAATGTTTTCTTTTATAATTATGTGACTTTTAAATGATTTCAAAATAGAAATAGATATTTCTCTCAAATAGTTTTGATTGCATCTATGTCAACATCCTTTGATGGATTTACACTTGTTTGAAGTTGATTTATTATGATACAATATTCCATATTGTATTGAAGGTTTTGTGATATGTTTGATTGTGGATGTGTTATTTTTATACCATTTATGGTTTATGGTTAAAGTATTAACATTTAGTATGCTGATTTTGATACAAATGTTTATGTTATGTTTCAAACTTTTCATATGAGGAATGTATTGGACTTAGTAAGTGATGGGTGGAGCCCGTTATAGCTACTCGATGCATCGGTAGGTCTCATGAGACAAACTAGTGTCTTGGAACAAGGCCTTAACAAAATCTTATTTGTAGTCTTGGCATGAGTCCTTGACTATGTGGTTATGAAGTCCGACATTATGCATTCCATCATTATGAAATTGGATATTGATATTACATGTGATTATTTGACTAATAGAATATCCATGTGAATAAGTAAATTGAATTATTTGATTTATCTTTTCCATATTATACTAAATTTTATGTTTAAAAGGATCGTGTTTTAGTCTTATACATTTCCTTAAATGTTTATGCTTATTTATGAAATTTTTTGCTATATTGTTATCCTTACTAAGCATCTGAGCTCACCCCTTTCTATGTTTTATTTTTTCCAGGATGCAAAGAAGTATATTATGACTGACCTGCAAGGATAGTCTAAGGGATATGAATGTGTTAAAAGGAGACACAATGTTGTTGTTTTTTATTTCATAATGTAATGTAAAACTTATGTTTGTATCTAGTACTTCCAAGGCTACTAAACCGACCGGTCTTTCGGGATTTGATCCCTTGTGATCATGCCAATGTTATGTAATAATGCACCAACTCTGGGTAACTGAGGTTGGGGTGTTACAAATTACGTGTGTGTGTGTGTATAAAAATAAATAGATATATCATAACATGTTGAATAAATCAGGATGAAGTGATGGTAAGGACATTCACTTTACACGTGGAGGTCCCAGTTCGAAACCCTACAGGCACAAGTGTGTGTGAACATGGACGAGCATTGATGGGGGGAGAGCATTGATAAGGTAGGGGAGGATTACACATTACTAAAAAAATTACAATTATTCAACATTATCCTTTATAAATGCTAAAACAATAGTTAATAAAGGAGGTGCTTTTATCAGTGCTAACTAAAATCATTGATAAACGACCATAAAATTTGATTCGGGTGTCTATTTGTGCTCTTACACATATCAAATTGAAGCCTACAAAGAGATCTACATCTTATTGACCAAGGATATCTTGATCACTATTTTTTCGAGGTAAAAAAAGACACAAAAGACCTCCAAAACTGATTTTTTTAATATTTGATGAGATTTCACCTTCATTTAAGAGGGTCTTCTTATCTTTTTTCAGTGGAGACTGAATTTATTCTTAGGGACTACACTCATATGGATATTATGGTGTTTAAATTTTACCCTTTTTCATATTGTAGTGTTGTTTATAATTAAATATATGCACACACACACACACACATTTATACATATTTGTATATGTTTATATATAAATATTTAATTGTATAAATAAATATTTAAACATATATACATATAAATATATACTTCTAAATATATAATCCATATGGAAATAAAAATATATTATCTATTTTATTTAAACTAAAAATCTAACCATTTTACTTAACTTATAAAATGTACGAATATATATATATATATATATACCTATACAATTGCATATATAATGTTTATATATAAATATATATGTCTTTGTGTGTATTAATAAACACACACAAACACATATATATATATTTATATATTATAATAACTAGTACTTCACCCGTGTGTTCATACGAATCTATAAATTAATGCTTATTTTTCTTAAAATAATCTTATTTTGAAAAAATAATAATCCATATTGACACTAAACATGTTTAAATCACAAATAAGTGGTACATAATACTGGAAGACAGGTTGAGAAATTTTTGGGACATCATAAATAGAGATGAATGAAACAATATTTTATAGAAAAAATATTATATTTTCTCAATCTTCATTTTCTTCATAATGAAATCAAATGAAAATGCATGTTGAATATCCTTGCTTTGTAAGATACCAAAATACAAATTTGTGGTGTTGTTTTTAGTTCTAGAGTTATCTTCACCATCAAAATATTACAACAAATATTTCTACAATAAACAACATAATAATATATGAAATAGTTATTTATGTTATAATGTTATTAAAAGCATACAAAATTTCATTTTTTTAATTTAATTTTGCATTCAAAACATCTTAAAATTTTAATTAATATGTCATATCATAGTGTAATAGTGAAATAACAGTGTATTGAATTACAGTTTGGAATATATAATCATGCAACCAAAAAATTAAATAGAGTGTATTATAGTGTAATAATAGCTTACTATGTAATACAAGTGTATTACAATGTGAAATATGTAAATCTTACACCAAATTTCATGGAATATGTCAATAACATAATAAAAGGTGAATTACTATTACATATAATAGTGACACCCACTGCATGATTATTCCTTCAAATTCTCATAAAATATAGGGAATCTTCAGTACATGTCCCAAGGCTAAATCATACATCCAATATATTAAGGCCATTTAATGAAGAATGGTAGCTTCTTGAAAAAGGATACTGGAAAAAAACATGAGATTTTTTTTGAGTGTGAATAATATCATGTTATTTTTTCTATATTCATTTTATTTAGTGTAAATTTTAGAAACATAAAACAAAAAATGGTGCTCAAGTAGGATAATTGTAGCTTGAATGCAAGAAAATGTTAAATTTAAAACAATAACATCATCACAACCAATGAATTCGAAATGGTGTGGATAATTTTACTTCAAGGAATGAGAACACAACAATACATAGCAAATAAATACCTAACCATCAATGGTACCATTATCACCTTGAGAAAATTTGATATCAAGAAGTTACATATAGTTTAAAAACATGGATCAAGCATTGAAAGGGAATTATAAATTTATATATCATTGTCACATCATTTATATTTACTCGGGTAATCAATCTTCAATATCATATCCCTAGAAATTCAATACCTTATTCATAAGAAGGAAAATGTTCAACAATTTATTAATTGTAATTAATTAATGGGAATATAAATTCAACTATTACCATGTTAACTGAAAAATTCCTAGCCTTATTTGTTCTATCTAAGCATTTTACTCTTGATTTTAGTTTATGAATAATGAAAAAAGTTTCATTTAATGGAAAAAAATCTAAGATTTGAGAATAATGGTGTTTTTATCAAAGAAAATAGTGTGATGGGTGGTAAAATTGAATCCCTCGGTATGTCACTCGCTTTAAGGAACATTTAATAGAGGTCCTCCTTTACCTATGATGGCTAGTAATATTGAAGGTTTCTTGTATTTTCATAGCCCATCTATTCCACTAATATTCTCAACATCATTTCTCATTGAGAAGAGAAAAAATAGCAGTGCATCCTGAAAGGAAAATGAATGTAAATAAATCAAAATAAGAATATAAATAAAATGATTGAAAGGAAAATTATAAATATTTTTTTCTATCTTATAAAACATTTTCATTTCATATATTCCAATTTTTATCCTCTAATAAAAAAATTTGGGAATCTAGAAGTGTATTTAGAATAAAGGACAAAATCCATAGATATAGAAATATATCACTAAATAGAAGATCAATAGCCTGAAAGCATATAAATACAATGTAGGCAAGTACCCTTGGTATTCTTCTTGGATAAAATTTATTGATCAAGAAGGTTTTTTGAATATTGTACTTTGAATTCTTACCATAGCCAAGTTAAGTAGTCAAAAAAATTAGAAATTAAATATGAAGATATAAAAAGGAATATGCCTACTATTAGTAAGATATTATCAATATACCATCTTAAAGACTGCAAAATGCGCATTATAAATATTATATTTTTTTAATAATATGCATGTTCATTTATTTTATCTTCAATGAGTGAAATTCATATATACTTTATATTATGTAAAATGGAATAGACAGTGTGGTTAAAACTTTAAAATAAGTAAAATTACATTATCATGGTAACCCATAGTGTGAAAAATGAAAATTCACAATTCATATTTAACACTTAACATAAAGAAATAAAATTAAAGGAACCTTAAAACACATTATCAAGATACATACCTTCATATCCAATAATTTATGAATGTGGCCATTTTATATTTTATATCTACCCAGAGTAATATACCCGATAATAGGATAAATATATAAGAAAGTGATATTAGTATTGAATAAAGTATGAACTGATAATGTGAGGGTTATTTTATATTTTAAAATGTAATAATAAATAGTATAATACAAATTATTAAAATAATTAATGTAACATTACTCTAAAATAGAAGACATAGTTTAATAATAGTTGAAAACATTACAACATTAAGTGTGTAATAACTTAAGTGGACTATCAACAACATTAAACCCATTGAAAAGGGATGAAATATATTAATATATGATTTGAAAGGTGACTAAATGGTGCATTGGAATATACAAAATGATTAAAGATTTGATAATGTATTTAACCTAGAAAATTATTATTCTCCTTTGAAACAGAATAGAAAAATGAAAACATGAATCACTATTGAACCATAATACAAAATGCATATTTCAAAATTTGTAATAAAACAACAAAGAAAGAGACAATTATTCAATAAAGAGTAATGTAAATCAAAGTGCAAAAAAAGAGTACCCTTCAGTCAAGTTATCCAACTATTTAAGGGATCACACTTAAAGATTCCAATACCTACATGCAATCTATGTAAAATAATTCATCAAGCTTAAATTATTGAAATAACACATTGTTAAAACTAAAGGAAAATGAATTAAAATGTTATAGTAATGGTATGGATGGGTGATTGAGAAGACAATCACCCCCATGTTCTCATAATCTAGTCTTCAAAAAATATTCATATTTATACACACACAGAGGATACAAATATGGAATGGATCCAGTGACAATTCCCTAAAAAAATAACAATAATTTTTTGGAAACAAAGTATAGAATGCATATAATATGATATAGATAATAATATATTTGATTTCTAACTATAATTTTTATCATATTTATATTTAAATAGGATTTCATTCGAACTTATGTTAAATAAAAAAGTGTGGTAAAAAATTGATGTTGTAAATTATAATAATGTAGAAAGAAATATAAGAAACTAAAAAAACCATGTATTATAAATTTTGATTATGGAAACTTAATTGTACTATCCAAGCACATATATGTATATGATATTTTATCCATTAAAACATTATTTGGAACAATGTTATTTATAGTGAAATAACTGCATATATATGAAACATAACAGTCAATATTAATGTGTATAAAGTTTAAAATTAAACGAGAATTATAAATTGACATGCATGTTACATATTTTAGTAACAAATTATTTACAAACTTGTAAATGAGGTAGATTTTTTGGGTGACATTGTTATTCTCCACTGTAATCTTGTTTCCTTGGAACATTGTTTGTAATTAGATAGTATATGTGACATCTTTATGTGGAATGATAAGGGGTGTGATGAAAATATTAAAAGAATATATACAATGGGTGTGGATGAAGTAACTAAAATGAAAAATAAAAATTAAATAACAAAGAAACATTGGGCATAAATATGCTAGATAAATAAGTAATAGTTCAAAAATAAAATACAAATGAATATAAATAAATGTATTTAAATGAATGTAAATAAATAAATTTAAAAATAATAGAATTATTTACAGACATGTAAATGAGGTAGAATTTTTGGGTGAAATTGTTATTCTCCACCGTAGTCTTGCTTTCTTGGAACATTGTTTGTAATTAGACAGTATATGTGACATATTTTTGTGGAATGATAAGGGACACAATGAAAATATGTAAAAAATAATATATAAATTGGGTGAAGATGAAACAAATAAAATTAATGAAATAAATGGAAAATGAAAATTAAGTAACAGAGAAACATTGGGTGAGAATATGATAGATAAAACAAGTAATATTTCAGAAATGAAATTTAAATACAATATAGGAACCAATACCAATGAAAGTGAAGTAAAATAACTATTTTCTAGTGATTAGCAGTGTAAAAAAATATTAGTTATGTTAGCAATCAATAACATATAACTTCTCTTAGTATCTGAAATAAAAAAAACAAATCAAACATTTGTCAGTAGTGTAATGGTTAATATGCTGGGAGAAATTTCACAACTACTTCCAGTGACCACAATTACTTCTAAAATTGATTTAATTTAATATAAGGGGACTGCTTCAAGGGATTGGGAAAAAATCAGATGAATTGGACAATGAAAAATAATGAAAATTATATGATAAATCAACTAATTCCTAACCGAATAAAAAGTCAAAATGACAAAACCCTAACCAACAAAAATCAAAGATGAAACATGATAAGAAATCAAGACAAACATTCCCTACCTGATGCAAATCACAGGTGAATACTAAGGATATAAACTCAAAGAAAACCTTCTCAATGATAGATATCGAAGGGAAAAGGATAAAATTGATCCATCATAGTTCATATGACAATAATTGTGACTTGAAAATATGTCTTAGAATACTAAACATCAGGGATATTCAAAAACCTTCTTGAACAGAAGGAGAGGAGATTGATAATAGAAAACATAGCAACATCTGATAAATGAAGGTGGAAGAATAAAACTATGTTTGGCAATGTATTAGTAAAATAAAATAAATGATATCATAATTCATAAAAGAAAAAAAATGAAAAGAAATGATTTTGATTTCTCTTCATTTTGTTTGGATATGAAATTTAGTAAAAGAAAAGAAATGATTTTTATTTCTTCCCAGCTTGTTTGGTGAAAATTTTTAAAAGAAAATAATTGAAATTGTTTTGGTTCAATGACACAAATAACCTTTTGTTAAAAAATAACACATACACACAAGATTAAAGGGCATAATTACCCAAGATCAAAAACAACCATAGATCAGATCCCCATGGATAACACATATACCACCATGTCTATCCAACATCAACAATTTATGTTAAATGACACAAATAACCCTTTTTAAAAATGAATTTTATTACCCTTTTTATAATAAAACAAAAAATAGTGATTTTGATTTTAATCAATCATTATCTTTTATATCACCAAAATTAGGAAAACATCAAACTATAAACATATATTAATACAAATTTTAAAAAAATTAATCAAATATAATCAAAATTATTAATTCGAGATAATCAAAATTATTTATAAATTATTTATATAATTTATTAATTCAAAATTATTAATTGAATATAATCAAAAATATTAATTCAAAATAATTATTAATTAAAAAATATTGATTCAAAATAATTATTAATTCAAAATAGTTATTAATTTAAAATATTAATTAATTCAAAATTATTTATAAATTATTTTTATAAATTATTCATTCAAGATAAACATAATTATATATAATCAAAATTATCTATAATCAAGATTATCTATAAATTATTTATGATTATTTATATACACATAATTATTTATAATCAAAATTATTTATATACACATAATAAAAATTATTTATGTTTGATTGTTATTATTATTTATAACTTACATTGAAATTAGAAAAATAATTATTTATAAATTATGTTGAACAAAATATTTAGATACACATGAAAATATTGTTTGTTGTTATTATTTTTTAAAATAATTTCTTTGTACAACACACACAAGAAGAGAAAACACGTCTGGGGACTCGACCCCATGATGATCACCCTAGACCCCTCCCACAACAACCACCCCACTCACTCATGGGGGGTATTTATTGTTATTATTAATAATGAAAAATATGTTCATTTATATAAATATTAATTCATGAAAATAGTATAGTCATGAATAAGGAAAACATTTATCTTTTTTATGATATTCATGGCACCACAAATTTAAATTTATCAAATAAATACATTTATTTTCCCATTACAATGAGCATATATAAATCATCAAGGAATATATTATTACCATGCATGTTATCCACAAGTTATTTCATAAGTACCTCAAACAGTTTTGAGATTCAAACATGAATAAAGAAACTATTCAATGGGCCCCAATATCATTCAAACCACAAACCTAAAATACTCATAAGACGAAAAATTAAATGATGAAAAACATGAAAGGGGGTGAAGCTGCACCATAAAAGAACACTAATAGAGGAATACTGTAGTGGTAGAGGAACTAGACAGTATCAAGTTGAAGAGGAACGATGTGAGTGGTTGAAGGAATAAAAGGCATGAAGATAGGCATAGAGGATAATATGGAAAATTTAAAAAACACCAAAACAATACACACAATTTCTGTCCAAATCATCCCAATTTTGGGATGATTTTAAACCATAGGTTGTAGAGAAACATTTCTCCCTGTTTCTCCCTACTATATTTCTCTTCGTTGTTTTTCTCTCACTAAATGAGGGAAATTCATTTCAGTCACCCCAAATCGTTTATTTTCCTCCCAAACCTTGACTGCTAAACGAGCTATAAGAAATTGGATTATATGGGGTGTGTAGGGTTTTAGAGATAACATGTCGTGATTGAAGATATGTAGGTTTGAACATAGAGGGTGTCGGGAAATAGAGAGGTCAGAGGGAAATAAAGGCGACCAGTGAGGAAAGTGTATGATGAGTGGAGGGAAATGTAAGAGCTGGTTGGGGAGGAAAGAGAGGCGGGAAAAAAACGTAAATTATGGAGGAGAGTGATGAAGATCAATATCATGGGAACCCTAGACAAGTAGATGAGAGGAAGGAGATACGGGACGAAATTTCATGATGGGAGGAGCCGCGGAAAGGGAAAAAAATGTAGAGGAAAACCCACACACGAGGGGACGACATGTGTCCATGGGATAACATAAGTTTAATATATATAATAGATATGCATAAATAAATATTATTATATATATATATATATTAAAATAAATATATATTGCAAGATATATATACATATATATATAGATATGTCAATATATAACAAGTAAAATCCTCTATGCTAGTGGTAAATGTACATGATATGTATGTATCTTTATACATTGAAAAAATATGTATTAAGATATTTATACATTCCTACATATAAACAAACACACACACATATAGAGAGAGAGATAGAGAGAGGGAGAGGGAGAGATAGAGAGAGAGAGTTCACACATAGACACATATACAAATAAACATGCACACACACAAATGTATTTATAATAAATATGTAATTTATAAACACATTATAAAAAATATATGTAAATATAAAAATATACATAAATATATAAATATATAAATATATATGAAAATATATAATATATATGTAAATATTTAAATATGTAAATATATAAGTATATATGTAAATATACAATTATACATAAATATATAAATATATATGTAAATATAAAAACATATTTTATAAATATATTTAAAAATAATTATAAAATTATGTATAATCATATTAATAAATATATAAATAAAAATTAATTATGTATATATATATATAAATAAATAGATAATTTGTAAAATATTGAAGAAATTTGGATGGTGTAGTGGTAATGGCGTTCCCTATGCAGAATGAGGTCCTAGGTTCAAATCTCTACAGGTTTAGGCGTGTGTGCGGGTGGATTAGCTATGTTGTTTGGCGAGGTTGGGTGCTAATAAAGGGTTAGGTCATGGGTCGGAGTGGTGGAAGGGGCGATCGCTAACAAAGAGGGTTGTCATAAGGAGGGGGAGCCATGAAAAAGGGACAAGTGGGAAACTCAAATAATTTTAAAAAATACATTATCACTAATATATGTCATATCTATCTATGCTTTTTTAACACTGATAAATGAGGAATTTATTTGTGATTTTCTTTTTTAGCACTGATAAAGGTGGTTTTATCAGTGATTTTTCTAGCACTGATAAAAGTGACTAGCTTTTAAATGCGCTTACAATATCAATACCTTTTTAGCACTAATACAAGTTAATTCTAGTGTAGATAAAAGTCCGATCTATAGTAGTGATGTGTGAACAGGGGTGAGAGTGGGGGTGGTGATAAAGAGGTGGTGGTGGATGAGAGCGTTGAAATAATATTTTTCACTACTGATAAAAGGTATGTTTATCAATGCTAAAAGAGTTTTGATAAAAGTAACATGATTTTAAATAATCTCACAACATTAGTGATTTTTTTGCACTAATAAAATCCATTTTCAGCACTGATAAAAACTTAATATGTAGTAGTGCATGTTATTATTAGGATAATTTTCAATTCTAAGATGTTAAGTTGGTAAGTGAAGATAGTTATGTTATGTTCGAAATTAATTAACAATTAAAAATATGTTACCAATGTTAATATGTTAGGAAAAATATATTTTCCATATTTCTTGTATTAAATGTGATTTTTAACAATAATACCATAAAAAATGGATGAGAAAATATTCTAAATTACTTTATTATCTTCTTGTTTTAGAATAAGGTGATGATATTTTGATGAATAATCATGAATATTGACCAAGTGACTCCCCTTAATTCTTTGAATCAAATGTAACTATTCATGAAATTTCAAAGGGATAAGGTATAATTGACATGTTTAGGTTCATGGTAAATTTAATTCTTGAGGTTACCATAATAACATACTAAATGACACAAGATGATTTCTAGAAAATTTCACGTTTACCTGTGCCACTAATCAATTAGTGATCATTTTTTTGTAGCATTATTTATTTCACAATGTTTTTTAGCGATGAGTTTTTAATTTTTTTAATTTTTTTATACAATTCATTTATTATTTATGTATTTATTTATTATTCACTTATATAATTACATATAAAATTAATTATTTATTTATCCTTTCATCCATAAATTTAACATATATATGTGTAGAGTGAGATTTGGCTATCTCTCCTATCGGTTTTTCTTGTATCTCGTCTTCCCTCAATTGGGTGGTGACAATAGTGTGTTCGGTTAGGCGATGAGGCTTCAATGCTGGAGGGAATAAAGGTGGGCGATGAAATCGGATTTCAGTGTGTTGTGTTCATATCTATTACAGATATTATTTTCAGCCCTGATCTGGACGGGTTTCTTCGATATATGATGGTGGCTGGCAACGACGTCATCCTCATGGCATCGACACAGGAGGGGGAAAGTGACTCCTGTTACTTCAGGTGGCAATGATGATGTGGATTAGGTGCTAGTAGATGATAGGGAAGGAAACAACATCCATGACATCAGGTGGAATCAACAACGTGTTCAGGTTGACGATGAGGTTTTGATGTTGGAGGGCATTAGGGTGGGCGGTGGTGGAATCCACGACTGTCATGGTGTTACTACTACAAATTATGCTAAAGAAAATGCTAGAAAAAGCCTTTAATAGGTATAAAAAATCACTATTGTCCTAAGAACCTTTAAAAGGGGGTTATTTATCAGCGCTTTAAAAGGGGGTCCTTTATTAGCGCTAGCTTAGCACTGATAAAGTCCATACTACTGTAGTGTGTTGTTGATATTACAACACACTACAATAATAAACAGGTAACAAATACAGGTAGCAGCAACAACAAATACAGGATATAGAAAATAAATACTTTAATTGAAATAAAAATTACATCAAAAATACAAAAAACAATATATTATAGACATTTCAAACATTTTTTTGTACAATTACATTACCAAGTATAATTTATCACAAACATTCAAAAACATCAATGGTTTCATTGTCTTTGGCACTCGACCCCCTCCCAAAAATCCATATCATGGTATTAATTGCCGAAAAAACCACCCCAACTCGAGTAAAAGAATCCACCTTTATAATAAAATAATTATTATGTTAGTAATACTATAAATAAATAAATTAAACATAAATATGAAACAATACATTAATAAAATGTTAATTTTAAACTGATAATGAACAATTTGTGTCATACTGAGCCATCATGTATCAAATTGAGTTGTATTTAATTTCTACACATCAAAAATGACTTATGGATTATTGTCCTAAAGTATCAAAATAATCTGAATTCATTTTCTCGGTTTTGAGTATTTAACTTTTATTTTTTACTAAAATGTCAATTTTAATTAAAAAGACACACTTGGAGTCATACTGGTCACACAGTGCATCAAATTGAGGTTCAGATGATTCCTACATGTCACAAATGACTTATGGATCATTTTCCTAAAGTATCAAAACAATCCAAATGCATTTTCTTAGTTTTGAGTATTCCACTTGTGTTTTTTACTAAAATGTCATTTTAAATTGAAAACACACACTTTGAGTCACATCGGTCACATTGTGTGTTGGTTTGACATGATACTGATTCCTACACATCAAAAATGACTTATGAATCATTTTTCTATATTACCAAGACAATTCGAGTGTGTTTTCTCAATTTTCAATGAGCGTCACAAGTTTTGAACTAAAATGTTGATTTTAAACAGATAACATACATTTTGAGTCATACCAGAAATACCATATATCAGATTGATGTATGAATAATTAATATACGTCATAAATAACTTATGGATCATTGTATTAAAGTATAAAAATAATATGAATGTGATTTCTTAGTTTTGAGTATATGACTTGTCTTTTTTACTAAAATGCCAATTTTAAATAAAAAGACACACTTGGAGTCATACCAGTCACATTGTGCATCAGATTGATGTGAAACTGATTCATACACATCACAAATGACTTATGAATCATTTTCCTAAATTATCAAAACAATATGAATTCATTTTATCAGTTTTGAGTATGCCACTTGTCTTTTTTCTAAAATATCATTTTAAACTGAAAACACACACTTTGAGTCATATCGATAACATCGTGTGTTGGTTTGAAGTGAGACTGATCCCTACATGTAAAAAATGGGTTTTGAATCATTGTTATAAATTATCAAGACAATAAAAGCATGCTTTCTTTTTTTTTCAATGAGTGACACATGTTTTTAACTAAAATGTCAATTTTATACTGATAACAGACACTTTGAGTCATATTGGGAACACCATGTATGTAATGTCCTAAATTTTCCATGTTTTTTTTAAAATATTATATGGATTAAATTTGAGACCATGAGTTCAAACTACATGCGATTCTGAGGTCCAGTGTGCCTGAGATAAATGTTTGAAATAAATTAAAATATTAAATAGCACGCACATGTAGTTTTCCTGAAAAAGTGAAATAAAGTCTAAATGGGTGCCTGAATTAGAAATATGAGGATACCATTGTGTTTAGAAAAACAACTTTATCCTAGTTGAAACCTAACTTTGGTTGGCATGGGTCGGTTGTGGAAACTCGTCACAGACGTTTTAAATGAATAAAATAAATTGATAAAAATTTATTTTATTTTTATTTCATCGATACAACGATAAGTTTATTTTAAATAAAACCTTTGCAAGAGATCCAGAGTTAGGATCATAACCCTGAAATCCTCTAGAGGCCCTGGAGAGAGAGAGATCTAGAAAATCCTCTCAGTAGGAGACAATATAACTTCGGATCAGAGATCGACGAATGCCGTTCTTGGTAGATCACGCTAATTGTGATGATGTGGTGAGCGATCTTCGTCAGTGAGTGATCCAAAATCTAGATAGAATGATTTATTTTGATTATTCTTTACCATTCTTGATTCCTACGAAGAACGTAAACTAATCCACAAACAGATTAGCCCGCAGATCGATCGTACTTGCAGGATAGGATGATATTTGTGGGTTTTATCAGGATTTGGTCCTAGAGATTTGTTTTTGATTTGTTCATCATTCTTACAAGAATGGATCAAGGATGAAATGAACAACGACTGAGGTTCATTCCTTAGGATTTTTCCTTGTTCCTTTTCTCCCCCGATTTCTTGCGTTCTTGATGCGCATTCTTCACTCTTCCCCTAACTTTGAAAAATCGATTATTGTGCCTTCAATTCTTAGTGAAACAATCTGAAACTAGATATCAGACATCAGGAAAACTCGACAGAGGTGCGACGACGATGACAATGGACAGATCAAAGTGATTCAGAAGAACCCTTTCTTCAGGCGAGTTGTATTAGGATGAATCAAATTGGATTTCAAGCCGATTAAAGGCCCAAAACCCATTGATTTGGTGTTAGGGTGGTGAAACAACCTTAGATATAGAGTTTCAAGGTGAACAAACCACCAAAACAATATTCGGAAGATCGGACGAGGCGTACAAAGGAAGAAGATGAGTTTTTGGAAAACCTGATACACACAGTGTGTAGTCCCAACTACACGGTGTGTGTTCATCGTTGGAAAAATTCGTCATGTTCATGGGAAGTACATGGACACAAGGTGGAGTACACAGGTTGCTTACATGGTGACTACTCCCCCACATGGAATGTCCTGAACTGGTTACATGGACTACCCCATGTACTGGTACATGGGCATGCATACATGGGATGACACCATGTTCTAGCACATCACCAGAGTACACAAGTGGACCACAGATAGAAGGACATGGAATGTGAATCCATCTACACATTGTGTACCCATATTCTATATGACACAATTTGGAATGACATGGTCCATTTTACATGGGTAGTACCTGGGGTCAAGGGACACATAGTGCGACACTATAAAACACTCTATGTACCCATTTCTACATGGCTTGATTCTCTTGTCCCTTGTATCTTGGACAAGTTTTGTTAGGGTTTATTCCGCTTATCTGTTCCCTGAAGGTAGGTATAGTATAGTTTCCTACTCCTAGGATTACTATCCCTTCAGTAGGAATTCTTGGATAGAGTTGTTGGAATCCCTTGAGAGGCCCAAAGCAGGATCCTCTATTCATTCTTCACGACCTAGATGGAGTTCTTGATATCGATGTGACCAACACTACGCGGGCACTGATCCTCTACTTGGTAGGTTAATCCAGATTGAGTTTTCAGTATCACCCCATGTCCCTGGTTGTGATCCTTATCTGTTTTATCGTATTTCTCTTTAGATATATCAGTGCATTTCTCTCACGGAGAGACCCAACGAGCAGTACCTCTCAGACGAACATCATCAGTACTATCGGAATCAGGAGTGTGTTATCCCAGATGAGTGCTTGATAAAACACTATTTTTTTGAATATTTTATTGATAATAAATGATATAATTTCCTCACATTGTGTTAAATATGTTTATTTATAAAATATTTGGGATTTGATCATTCATTTGAAAATTTGGTGAAAATTCCAGTTTTACCCTTTATAGTGCACTGTGGTATTTTGAAGATAAATATTTTTATATTTATTATTTGAATTTAAAATTTTGTAAAAGTGTTAATAACTTAATTTTCTACAACTTTTATTCAGGACACTAGAGCTAAATAGTGCATTTGGTTGTTGAAAATGGGTCATGAAGGAAAAGTTGGGCTGGACTCGCCAGAATGGAGAAGCTTCTGTATTTCGGGCATAACTCCTCCATATGGGCTTGTATTGAGCCCAAATATTTAGAGGAGATAGAGGACCCATATCCTCACATATTATCCTTCTAGAAGTCTAGACAATTCACGCTTTTGGTGGTCAAATGGGTGGTTAAAGTTGTCATAAAATATTTGGCCGAGATTCCCCATTCACACTTGAAACCACTTTGAACCTAGCCTCCACACCACTCTATAAATTGGTTTTTTTCTCATTTGGTGGGGTTGGGACGTGAATTGGGAAGTTTAGGACAGAGGAGAATAGGTTCCACTCCAATTATCCAAGCAATTAAATAAGGTTATCTCTTGAAGCAAGGATCCCTTCGTCGAAGCCCTATTCTTCTTCCTCATGTTGTAATGTTTGTGTTTTCTTAATAAACTTCTTGGTTCTTATTTTATTTATTCCATTTTCTTCTGTTTTGTATAAATTTATTATTCTCTTAATCTTCCTCTTTGGGCTGGAATTCTTGAGTAGAAGCGTTATTGGGTTATACCCATTATAAACCTTTGCGCATGCAAAACGCTTCTACGATGATTACGCCACCCATGGAAGCGTAGTTATTTTTAGTAATCGATCTACCTCTAACCTTCTTCATTCATTTATTTTGAATCAATGATATAATTTAATTCACTAAATATGATCCATTAATTGAGTTTTTAAATTATAAGAAACTAAGTGAGCAATTGAACAATTAACACAAACACGCGAGGTCGGGATTTGTGTGAATTGTGAGAGCGCGATCTTAATCGGTAATACAAGACCACACAGGATCAATTTGTAGAGTTAAAATATAATTACTAAACTCAATTAATCCTCATTTACAGAGTGTTTATGTGCCTTAATTTACCACTGAACATAATCTAGACTTAGAAAATTAATCAAAGCAGGGTGCTACGATAGCATGTTCCGAAGCTAGCCCAGGGTTTAATTAATTTCATCTTTGTGGTAAGGTTAATTCTCATAGGGTTTGGGGGTTAACAAATTAAGGGATAATAATTAAGTGAATATTAATTTAAATGATAATTATTAATAAATGATTTAAGAGGTAGAGTTAGATCGATTATATCTTTTAAATATTGTCTAAAAAAACATCTTTTTGTTGTGTCATTTTAATCGAACTTCATTTCAAAACTAAAAAAATACAATATTCTTCCAGAAAACTTCTTCTAGATTCATAAACTATAACCAACCCCCATCCTTTCAAGTAGTGTTTTTATTCTCTTTTATTTTATTTTTAGAATACCTTTAAAGAGTTGTTTTAAATCTACTTCCTCCTTTGAGAGATGACCTTGGTCAGCCACTCTGCTGCACCTAAGTACCCCAAAATCACATTAATCATTTGAGGGCGCCCACAACAGCGCTATTTCAAATTGGCGCCGTTTCTGGGGAGGCAAGTAATTTATTCAACCATTTAGAGGTATTTATTTTATTTTTCATTTTATTATTTTCTTCACCTCTCTCTCTCATCTTTCCCCTTTCTCAAGTTTTCATTTTTTTATTTCATCCTCTTCTTTTCTTTTTGGACCATAAACTCAAACTTCTCATTTTTTATTATGGTCCACTTTTCCTATTTTCATTTTTTGGTTTATGACACGAACTAATCCTAAGGATCTCTTATATCTCGACCCTGAGATTGAACGTATCCTTAGGGCACGAATCCGTCATTCTCAGTCTACGAGAAGTGTTGACATTTACCCAACTGGGGAATTCATCCACTCTAGGAATTTTGAAATTGGAAACAATTCTAAGTCCAAATTAAAACAAGAACCAATGGATGAAAATAATGGAAATGAACTTAATAGAACCATTTGAGAATTGGCTGCATCAGATATTAACTATCAACCAAATTGTATTGCATACCCGAACCTCAAATCGGACTTTGAATTGAAATCTGGATTAATTCACCTTCTTCCAAAGTTTCATGGATTATCTGGTGAGGATCCCAACAAACACCTTAAGGAATTTAATGTGGTTTTCTCAACCTTAAAACCAAGAAATGTTTCTGAAGATCAAATCAAATTAAGAGCATTCCCATTCTCACTTGATGGAGCTGCAAAAGATTGGATGTATTATTTGCAACCTGAAGATGTAACATGTTGGAATGATTTGAAATGTCTTTTCTTGTATGGATTTTTTCCAGCATCAAGGACAACGTCCATTCATAAGGAGATCTCAGGGATTAATCAAGAACAAGGGGAGTCAATGTATGAGTATTGTGAGAGATTCAAGAAGTTGTGTGCAAGCTGTCCACATCACCAAATCAGTGAGAAACTCCTCATTCAGTACTTCTATGAAGGACTCACACCTATGGAGAGGAGCATGGTGGATGCTGCAGCTAGAGGAGCATTGGTGGACAAGACACCAGTAGCCGCACGTTCATTGATCGACAAGATGGCCCAAAACTCCCAACAATTTGGCGATAGAGGTACACCACATGTTAGGGGAGTACATCAGGTAAGTCCTTCTTCTCTTGAAAGTCATTTGATTGATACCAAGTTGGAAGAATTGACCACTATGGTGAGGCAGATTGCTTTGGCTCAAAAGACATCCCAACCCCCTCCTTCAAGTCCATGTGGCATTTTCACTGAGACAAGCCACCCAACTGACTGTTTCCCACAACTACAAGAGACAGAGGATTGCGCAACAGTATTCCCAGGGAGACCATTTCAACAGCAACAACAACCATATCCCCCAAAAAAGTTTGATTCATTTTCTCCAACATACAACCAAGGATGGAAAGATCAACCAGACATGAGGTATGGATTTGGACAACAACAAAGGCCCCCTTTTCAACCAAACTTCTAGCAGCCTCCAACTTACCAACAGGGTTTCCAACAACCCCAAAGGAGATTCGAAGCTCAAACATCAACAAGTCAGCAACAAGGGAATCTCCAATACAAGTTATATTCTAATACTGATGATCTTTTGAAGCAATTTTTTCTTAATCAACATAATGAACTAAAGAGTCAAGGTTTGGAGTTGAGGGAGTTGAATACTCAAATGAGCTAGATTTCCACTGCCCTCCATGAACTTGTAAGTAAGAATTTCGGAAATCTACCTTCCCAACCCACTCCAAATCCAAAGGGGAATGTTAGTGCCATCATATTGAGAAGTGGGAAGCAAATGAACGATACATCTGTACCTACCATTCCACCGGGATTCACCTCTACTCCAGAGAAGCTTCATTCCATACCAACTAATGAGCAATCCAAGGAGAAAGATAAAGGTAAGAAAAATATTGATGATGTTACTCCTAAACCCATTCCTTTTCCAAATAGGGTTGTTCAAACTAAGAAGGTGGCTGAAGAAGCAATGAAAATGGAGGTTTTGGACACATTCAAGCGTGTGGAGATCAACATTCCTCTACTTGAAGCCATTAAGCAAATCCCAAGGTATGCCAAATTCTTAAAAGAACTCTGCACCAATCGAAGAGGGCTTAAGGGAAATGAGAGGATCAAACTTGGAAGAAATATCTCAGGACTCATTACACCAACTCTAGTAATGCCAACAAAGTGCAAGGATCCAGGGACATTCACCATCCCATGTACTATAGGATAGTTTCACTTCTCTGATGCTCTTTGTGATTTAGGAGCTTCAATAAATGTGATATCTCACTCTGTATTCTCTTCCTTGCAGGTTGGTGAGTTGAAGCCAACAAGAGTAGTGGTGAAGTTGGCAAATAGAGCTACAACATATCCAGCGGGAGTCCTTGAGGATGTACTTATCTAGGTAAGAGACATGATCTTCCTAGTAGATTTCTACGTGCTTAACATGGAGGACGATCAGGTAAGTTCTCATGCTCCCATAATCTTAGGTAGACCCTTCCTCAAAACTGCAAAAACTATCATAAATGTCAATGAGGGTACACTTTCCATGGAGTTTGGAGATGAAGTTGTGATATTTAATGTTATGGATTCCATGAAGTACCCCTCAGAGGATCACTCTGCATTTTTTATCTCCCATTTTGAACCACCAAATAAAAACTCCATGGAATTTGATTGTCCTATACTTAGGGAGATTATGAGTATTGGTTCGAGTTTGATGTCTAAGAGCACTTCCACACATGTTGATGATACACAATACTCTCTTGGATTTTATTTTGATGTGGATTCATATTCTGATTTTGATCATGTTCACTCTGATTATGACATGGCTGTTGAGTATGCTGATGGATTTGATGCTTTATTCTCTAATTTTGATGATGTCTATTCTGATACTGATGCTCTTTGTGCACATATTTCAGTTCCTTCAATGTCTCCATCCATACTACACCCTCCTTCATTAGAACTCAAGCCATTTCCACCAAATCTGAAATACTCATACTTTTTGAGTGGTGAGAGATTACCTGTTATCATTGATAACAATCTCCCTTTTGAACATGAAGAAAATATTTTGAATATTTTGAGGGAGAACATCAGGGTGATTGGGTGGACCTTGGCTGACATATCAGGTATTAGCCCCTCCATTTTCATGCATAGGATTCTCTTGGAGGATGGGGCTAAATCAGTGAGACAGCCACAAAGGAGACTCAATCCCACCCTCCTGGAAGTTGTTAAAAAAGAAGTTGAGAAATTTCTCGAGGCAGGTATAATCTTTCCCATTTCAGATTCTCAGTGGGTAAGTCCTATTTAGGTTGTGCCTAAGAAGAGTGGTGTTACTGTTGTTGAGAAAGATGAGTTAGTTCCAATGAGGGTGCAAAACAGTTGGCGTGTGTGTATTGATTATAGGAAACTAAATCAGTCCACTCGCAAGGACCATTTCCCCCTCCCATTTATTGATCAAATGCTTGAGAGACTAGCTGGGAAAACACACTATTGTTTCTTGGATGGATTTTCTGGATATTTTCAGGTTCCTATAGCTCCAGAGGATTAGGAGAAGACTACATTCACCTATCCCTTTGGCACATTTTCCTACCAGAGGATTCCATTTGGACTTTGCAATACCCCAAGTACCTTCAAGAGATGCATGGTGAGTATTTTTTCTGATTTTATTGAGACCTGCATGGAGGTATTTATGGATGATTTTACAGTGTATGGGTCTTCATTTGATGAATGTCTAATTAGTTTGGGAAAGGTGTTGAATCATTTTATTGAGAAGAATCTGGTCCTGAACTTTGAAAAGTGTCATTTCATGGTAGAGCATGGCATTGTCTTAGGGCATGTAGTGTCAAAACATGGGATAGAGGTTGATAGATCAAAGGTAGATATTATTTAATCCTTACCATATCCTTAATTTGTGTGTGATGTTAGATCTTTCCTATGGCATGCAGGATTTTATCGGCGCTTCATCAAAGATTTTAGTAAGATTGCTCTTCCTATGTCAAGATTACTTCAAAAGGATTCTGATTTTGTGTTTGATGTTTCTTGCAGGAATTCATTTGATGAGCTAAAACAACATCTAACCACTCCACCTATCATACATCCCCCACGGTGGGAGATTCCTTTTGAGCTTATGTGTGATGCCTCCAACTTCGTGGTTGGAGCTGTCTTATCTCAGAGGGTGGAGGGACGTTCACATGTGATTGCCTATACATCGAGGACACTGGATTCAGCCCAATCAAATTACACAACCACGGAAAAGGAGTTTCTTGCTGTCATATTTTCTTTAGATAAATTCCGTTCATATTTATTAGGCTCTAAAGTAGTTTTTTTTTCTGACCATGCAGCTTTGAGGTACCTCCTAAAGAAGCCAGATGCAAAGACACGACTTATCTGAAGGATGCTCCTTCTTCAAGAGTTTGACATCGAGATAAAGGACAAGAAGGGGTCAGAGAATTTGGTGGCAGACCACATGAGTAGGCTTACTCAGACAATAGAGGATGACACCTTGGACCAGGTACCACTTCGGGATACTTTCCCTGATGAGCATCTCTATACCATCTTAGGTACGCATCCTTGGTATGCTGATTTAGTTAATTACATTTTTGCCTCTAAAATCCCAGTAAATTTAAAGAAACATCAAGTCCAAAAATTAAAGAGTGAGTCAAGATTTTATGTTTGGGATGATCCATACTTATGGTGAATTTGTAGTGACCAAGTTATTAGGAGGTGTGTTCCTGATCATGAGTTTGAGTCTGTTTTGAAATTATGTCATACACTTGCATGTGGTGGACACTTTGGACCCCAACGGATAGCTAGGAAAGTTTTGGACTCTATATTATATTGGCCTAGCTTATTCTATGATGCCCATGTGTTTTGTAATTCATGCTCTCATTTCCAACACACTGGGAACATTTCTAGGAGACATGAGATGCCCCAACAACCCATACTATTCTGTGAGATTTTTTATGTATGGGGCATTGATTTTATGGTTCCTTTTCCTAGTTCATTTGGATTTTTATATATTTTGGTTGCTGTTGATTATGTGAGTAAACGGGTGGAGGTCAAGGCCACCAGGACTGACGATTCTCATGTTGTAGTGGACTTTGTCAAAGCACAGATTTTTTGTAGGTTTGGAGTACCAAAGGCCATCATCAGTGACCAAGGTACACACTTCTGCAATCAAAATTTTTCTTCCCTCCTTCTAAAGTATGGGGTGACACACAAAACATCAACACCATACCACCCTCAAACAAATGGCCAAGCTGAGGTTTCAAATCGTGAGTTGAAACAAATTTTGGAGAAAATTGTGCATCCAAATAGGAAGGATTGGAGAAAGCGCTTGGATGATGCGTTGTGGTCTTATAGGACAACATACAAGACACCCATTTGTATTTCCCCATTTCGGATTGTTTTTGGGAAAGCATGTCATCTCCCAGTGGAAGTCGAGCATCGTACATATTGAGCTATAAAGAAATGCAACATGGATTTGGCCCAAGTTGGAATTCAAAGGAAGTTGCAAATTCAAGAGCTTGAGGAGATTCGACTTTCATCATATGAGAACTCAAGTCTCTACAAGGAAAGATCAAAAGAAGCTCATGACAAAATGATCCAACAAAGGGAGTTTCATGTTGGAGAGAAAGTCCTTCTCTATAGTTCATGACTCAAGCTGATGCCTGGTAAGTTGCGTTCCATATGGTTAGGTCCTTATGTTGTGACTAATGTTTTTCCTTATGGTGTAGTGGAGATCACACAAGAGGAAACAAGAAGGAGCTTTACAATCAATGAGAAACATTTGAAGAGATACATTGAGGGACTTCCTACTAATGCAGTGGATTTTATCACACTGCATGACCCCATCATCACTTGAGCACATCAGGCTATTCCTAACCCTTTCACTTTTATATTATTTGTCCTATTTAAAGATTCTGCATTTCATGTGCATATATCATCTCATGGGTTCACATTGAGGACAATGCAATATTTTAAGTATGGGGGAGGGAACCTTTTAGTTTAGTAATTTCAATTGTTTTCCTGTTTAAAAAAACAATTTTTTTTTGTGTTTTTCAAATTTTGTGTGTTTATTTTTCAATTTTCTTTGTGTTTTTGAAATCTTTGAGCTGAAATGATTCTCATCACAATTTTGAAATGCATATCAATGGGTTAAACAATTTATCCCATGAAACTAAGCTTAAATGAATGCTTAAATGACTTTGTTTCAAGTTCAAATATTTAGTAATTTCATGAAACATACACTGAATTTTGAATCCCATGCCACATCTCACTGTCTTTATATTTGAAATCACTTTCCTGTGAGGCTTATGAACCATTATTTTCATATTCTTTACATTCACCTCACTTCTTGAGAGAACAAAACCATGCTTGATTTAACCAGAATTTGATTTATTTCTGTCAAAACTTGAGGTTTTGAGGTACTTATGTTTAAATGATTGAGGCATTTGTTTGGTATTAAAGCCCCTACTTCAAAGAATCCTTTTTTATAATGGTCTACCTTGAACATTTAATCCTTTTATCCCTTAGAATCCATGCACAACCTGTTAGGTTAGCCACATTACAAGCCAATTTTCCCTATCCAACCAACTCTTGAAGTGAAATTGCATAATCTAGTTGAGCTTAAGTGTGGGGGAAGCTATCTTGTGTTGTGATACCACATTCTGTGATACTTTGGGTGGAAAATTAAATTTTGAAGAGATGTGTTTGCTGCTGAAGAAAATCATTATATTGAAAGCTGTGCCTTTTCTGGAGCTTTCATGACAAGTGAAGTTGTGCCTTTTCTGGAGCTTCTAATTGAGGTAAAAAGTTGTGCCTATCTGGAGCTTTCAAGAAAATCATGTTTGAGAAGATTGATTTTTTTTTGCTGAATTGATGAATGGTGAAAACCTTCCATGAATTTTCATGATGTTGGAGCTGAATTGATACTATGGGGATTAATGAGGAGACCATATTTAAGTGAAAATTAGATTAATGTAATTTTTCTTCAAAAAGAGTCAAGCCCTCCTTATTCAGCCTTAGAATTTTTCACATCTAAATCCTACCAACCGAAAGTCACAGAACAACCCTAAAAAGTCCTCATGATAAACATATATCCTTGACTCACATAGGGTGGAGATGTAGTAATTTATCAAGCTTATGGTGACCCTTGTATGAGTTTGGATGAGAAAGACATTGCAAAAAAAAATTGATATTTGTGTGATAAGAGAAAATTCAAGCGAGGTAAGTGTTTTGTGCATGGGAGGATAAATAAAGTGGAAAAATATTGAATGATATAAATGAAGAACTTGAAATAAGGTTTTTTTATGAGGCACTATATCTTTTGATTCTTGGTGTGAAATTGATTGATCTCAAGGATATGTGTTTTAAAATTGGTTTTGATTTGATATTGATGTTTACTTGACATGAGGTTTTGCCCAGGAGTGCAAAAGGGTAAGTGTGGGGGAGTTGATAAAACACTATTTTGTTGCATATTTTATTGATAATAAATGATATAATTTCCTCACATTGTGTTAAATAAGTTTATTTATAAAATATTTGGGATTTGATCATTCATTTGAAAATTTGGTGAAAATTCCAGTTTTACCCTTTATAGTGCACTGTAGTATTTCGGAGATAAATATTTTTATATTTATTATTTGAATTTTAAATTTTTTAACAGTTTTCATAACTTAATTGTATACAACTTTTATTCAGGACACTGGATCTAAATAGTGCATTTGGTTGTTGAAAATGGGTCATGAAGGCAAAGTTGGGTTGGACTCGACAGAATGGAGAAGCTTCTGTATTTCGGCCATAACGCCTTCATCTTAGCTTGGATTGAGACAAAATTTTTAGAGGAGATAGAGGTCTCATATCCTCACATATGATCCTTCTGGAAGGACAGCCAATTCACGCGTTTTGGTAGTAAAATGGGTGGTGCAAGTTGGCATAAAATATTTGGCCGAGATTCCCCATTCACACTTGAAACCACTTTGAACCTAGCCTCCCCACCACTCTATAAATTGGTTTTTTTCTCATTTGGTGGGGTTGGGACGTGAATTATGAAGTTTAGGGAAGAGGATAAGAGGTTCCACTCTAATTATCCAAGCAATTCAATAAGGGTAGCTCTTGAAGCAAGGATCCCTTCGTCGAAGCCCTATTCTTCTTCCTCATGTTGTAATGTTTGTGTTTTCTTAATAAAATTCTTGGTTCTTATTTTATTTATTCTATATTATTATGTTTTATTTAAATTTATTCTTTTCTTAATCTTCCTCTTTGGTCTATAATTCTTGAGTAGAAGCGTTATTGGGTTATATCCATTGTAAACCTTTGCACATGCAAAACGCTTCTACGATGATTACGCCACCCATGGAAGAGTAGTTATTTTTAGTAATCAATCTACCTCTCACCTTATTAATTAATTTATTTTGAATCAATGATCTACTTTAATTCACTAAACATGATCCATTAATTTATTTTTTAAATTATAAGAAACTAAGCGAGCAATTGAACAATTAACACAACGTGCGAGGTTGAGATTTGTGTGAATTGTGAGAGCGCGATCTTAATCGGTAATACAATACCACAAGGGATCAATTTGTAGAGTTCAAATATAATCCCTAAACTCAATTAATACTCATTTACAGAGTGTTTATGTGCCTTAATTTACCACTGACCATAATCTATCCTTAGAACATCAATCAAATCAGGGTGCTACGATAGCATGTTCCGAAGCTAGCCTAGGGTTTAATTAATTTCATCTTTGTGGTAAGGTTAATTATCATAGGGTTTGGGGGTTAAAAAATTAAGGGATCATAATTAAGTGAATATTAATTTAAATTATAATTATTAATAAATTATTGAAGAGGTAGAGTTAGATCGATTACGTCTTTTAAATATTGTCTAAAAAACATCTTTTTGTTGTGTCATTTTAATCGAACTTCATTTCAAAACTAAAAAAAATAAAATCTTCTTCCAGAAAACTTCTTCTAGATTCATAAACTATAACCAACACCCATCCTTTCAAGTAGTGTTTTTATTCTCTTATTTTATTTTTATAATACCTTTAAAAAGTTGTTTTAAATCTACTTCCTCCTTTGAGAGACGACCTTGGTCAGCCACTCTACTGCACCTAAGTACCCCAAAATCACATTAATCATTTGAGGGAACACACGACAACGCTCTTTCAGTGATTCATGGAATCTTCAAGCTGAATTTATAGGGTTGGTATGCAGTGGTGGTGACTTACCTCTATACTGTGTGTTTTGGTTGAGTATATCTGGATATTCTTATTATATGTGTTGTAGACATATCCCTGTGTAGAGATGATTATACTTTCCTTTTTTATATTGATTTTTGGTTTCAGGGTGTCCAAATGAGTATTTTTATACTCACCCCTGCATGGTCTTTTCCCGCATGTATCGTGTCTTGTGTAGACAATCGACCCTTTGATGGAGTACTAGGTAGACCAGGACCAGATGGTGCTTTGTAAGACCAGAAAGACTGAGGTGTGTTCCTATGGATTTTAGATAGCAGTCCTAATACCTTTTTCTTATAGGTTGGACTCATGTTACAAACTTCTTATGATGGGATTTTATTTATTCCTATTTACTTTACTTTACTTTCTATTATAATCTGGTTGTGGGATATAGTAGTATGCATGCATTGTTTACTTAGTAGTTTTTACATTTCATCATTTTGAGGGCTTGAAGATGTCTGTGTGCATACAAGTATATAGGCAATGTCTTCCATGTTAGTGATATTTTTACATGGTTCTAGTCACTAAACTCTATCCTATTGGAGGTGGGCTTGGGGAGTCGCGGCATGGGCCCCACTGGGATAGGTCATGACAGAGTGGTATCAGAGGTGGTTGGTTCTACCTTAGGACCAAGAGTCCATGAGATTGGTTTGGGTAAATAGTGTTAAGTGTTTCAGGTTTGGCTTTTAGGTCAGAGACTCCATTGTTGGTGTGGTGACTAACATATCTATACACCAGGACACTGATAACCTACTTTTCAACTTGGTACATGAGAACACTAGTTGTAGGGAAAATAATGTTACATGCATCATATAAGAATGGATTGTGGTTTTTATGTCCTTATTGAGTCATCTCTATAGATATAATCATTAATTGTGGTACGTCTTGTTTTCCTATAATATTCCTCTATGATACATACCAACTAGGATTCGACATCTTGATCATGAGGATGACCCCCTCCATGAAAAGGCTTCGATACATGGACCCGTTCCCCAGATGTCACCTCTATGTGGTGCACCGGTCATACTGCCACCTATAGAGTAACGCGTGGTACCCTCATTACCTATGGAGGAGGAGTGAAGGTTGAGTGCGCTTCATGAGTTTTAGTGATAGAGAGCTCTTAGGTTCCAAGGTGAGCCTGACCCATAGGTGGCTGAGGGCTAGCTTGATGCGGTGACCCGAGTTTTTTGTCTAGTCAGGACACCCATGGATCAGATGGTGGTCCTAGCGGTGATCCTTCTACATGGATCAGTGGGACAATGATAGAGTTTATCTATCCAAAATCACAAAGAGGAAACTATTTCATGGATAGAGTTTGAACACCTCTTCAAAGAGGATTTCTCACCAGTTACACTGAGATTTGTGCATATACAGGAGCTTCTTTAGCTCTACAAGGGCAGCATGACCCTGGCTGATTATTCATCGAGGTTTAAAAACCTTTCAAGGTACTTTATGGATATGGTTAGAGATAAGTTCTTCAGGGCTCAGACCTTTGAGAAAGGTCTACATAGATACATCCGAGCCAACATTATCCCTTTGTACATTCTAACATATGCTGGTGTGCTTGAGCAGGCTTTGGTTCTTGAAAGCTTCTTGGATGAGCAAATACAGCTAGTAATAGTCAGGAGTGGGAAAGCAAGAGCAGAGACCTTGGAAGCAAGGAGCCGACGTCAGTCTTAGGGACCTGAACATGGGATATATTTAAGGAGGAGGTCCCATAATAGAGTATCTATAGTTCAGGGATCATAGGATGGGTCCAGTCATCCTAGAGAGTGGCGATGCTATTCATGTCACAGTAGGGGGAATCTCGCTCAAGATTATCCAACCCACCGTACTGCTGATACAGAGACTATGGATGAACCATTTAGGAAGAGACAATGGAAGGAGTAGGAAAATCTGTAGGGTAGAAAACGTGGTAGAAGAGTTGGGAGAGAAGCAGGAGGTGGTCAACATTTCAACTTGCTACCACCACTACCCCCGGGTGGTCCACAGTAGGCTCCGGGAGCTGGAGGACAGGAGAGGGGACAACTACATGTAGTCGAGGCATATGACCCAGGGGCTCCAAGAATGATTTGAGATACAATCTATGTATTTTATAATTTATCTGCAGTACTGATACACATAGGTTCTAGTCATTCCTTTCTCACCACATATCTTGTTCGAGACTTAGAGATTCTAGTTGAACCGTTGACTCGACCCTTATACTCAGAGACAACTATGAGAGGAGACTCAATGATCACAAATCTATGTCAATAGTGTGACCTGACCATTGTGAAGGAACCAGACATGTAGTGAAAGCCCCAACCAAGTGGTATTTTAAAAATATTCACCAACGATCGACGTGAACTTGTTGATGTCAGCGAACAGCTACCCAGCTTAAGCTGAGGATCTCGCATGAAGGGTTTTAAGCACAAAATAAACCGTAAAATACCTAGTTTAAATATAAAGATCCGCATGATGTCTGCTCATAATTGGTGATCACTGCTCGAATAATATGACATCAAAATCCTCTATATCATCCACACGCGCTTCAAGAAATCCACGGGATCACCGATTGCTATAATCAGGGTGCTAGCGTGGAATTCTAACGATGCCTTTGACGCTCCGATGATCACCGCATCAATCTTCTTATGATACCGAAGAGAGAGATTGATTTGATCTTCTTAGATCCAAAGAACCTATCTCTAGAACATGGGAGAGAAGAGAAGAGAGAGAACTCCCATTAATAGTATTTTGAAAACTCATCTCCTCTTATATTTATAGTGTCATGTAATTTCCCATAAATGCCAACCTGGCCCCCGAATAATCAACGCAGTATTAATAGCATATTATGATTACTTATCTAAGTCATAAATATTATTATCATTTTCTTGTAATATATTAAATATATTAAATGATAATAACTAATTCCAAAACTTGACTTGTCATTCCTATAAATATTAATTGAATCTTGAATAATTTAATATTCGTCAATTAATATTTTTTCATGTATTTACTTAAAACTCGTAAATAAATTTAATAAATAAATTAAATTATCATTATTATAAAATTGAATAATATGAATTTATTTATTTCATTGGTGATCGTTTAACTTTGGAAAAATCCCAAACCCCATTGGTGGGCCCCAACATGTCCAAATCTCTTATTCAACTGAATATGGTAGATTCTCAAATATGCTATTGTGTGTGACCCTCTAGGACCTTATCTCGATAGCAGTGAATATTATTCACAGACCAAGTACGGGATCTAGCAGCCCATCATGGCCCCTAAAGAGATATAGATCATCACATCAGCGACAACCAACCTACGAACACATACTGTGTAATATAATCTATTTATTTGTAATATCTCATAAAGCAGGATGTAGTCACGTGTCATCGCCCTTTTCTTGCTTTATTGTTTGTTGATCTAACTGGATAGATTTACCTTCGACTTCTATGGACATGGTCTTATAAAGGTACTTCCATTCTTATCAACATGGCCTAATATATATTACTTCCATAATTCGGAAGCGACAAATCCTTTCTTGACCATTCAACCAATGCCATACCACCAATGACGCACCCGGCACAAACTACCTCACCACGACTTCATTGCCATGGTTTTTGTTTTTCATCAAAGTATGCGATCAAATGACATAAAATGGAAATGATCTCAAGTCAGGAGACCATTAAACATGATCATAGATAGGAACATCCAATGACACCCGAAACATGTGGTGTTCCTATTGGCAGGTCAGTCCTCATGATCTCACTACTAGAGATCACCAAGTGCGAACTTCATGAGAAAAAGTATCAATGCTTATGAGCCCTTAGCACCTAATATTCAAACATCTATTATTTCCAATCAGTAAGATTTATCTAGACCATATAACCTATATTTAATATCAATTTCATATTATCTAGAGGTTCTCATTATAGCATGGGATCTATTATAACCTCTCGATACAATAATTAATATTTGAAAATTACCATTTCAATAGTGGGTGTAGAAAAGTATACACTATAATGGTAAGATGAAATCATGTATAGCTAACTGTATAAATGATATGATAATCAAAAGCACTGAACAGTTGGTTCTAGGGAACCCACTATTTCAGCACTCCCACTCGCACTAGATCCAACTTGCTAACTAAACTTGTTAGCTACTCACATGATGAACATCATGTTTCTACTGAGTAATGAATTTAGCTACTATGTCCTCCACGGTTCTTCCACATGGCTATTCTGCCATTGCGACCTTGTCTTATTGAGTAAAACTTCTCAAAATATGGTATCCCGAGTATATCCCACTTGTCCACTATCATAACTTGATATATTGTTTAGTAAGAATATCATAATTTACATTATGATAATACTTTTCTTACCAGGTGCGATTCCAAGAACTGGAATAGATTGTTTCATTTATTTGCTTCTCAGCAGCCTTAGAAGCTACATTGTACTCGGTATTTGTAGGTATGGCTATCACTGGCTTATATGAGCTTGACTCGCTCATCGTCTTTAGCCTAAATATGATAGTAGATCACATTGATCTATATAACACTAGTTTGTATCCCTAAAAACTAGTATCCTTCTACTCCACTTACTAGGCACATCTCTTTTTTACTTTCCAAAGTATAATTAGATAGTTCTGAATGCATCCCTTGCAGTGCTCCTGAATATAACTAATATTTTCCTACTGTAAAATATACCTTGGAAATATCATTTCTTGTACATTTTATAGAATACGTGATTGATCCATCACTTCGATGTATGGATTTAACTCATCATGTTTATCTCCTCTTATGTCCCAGACATGTCGACCTGAAGAGATTATACCCTATGAAATAGGTAACAATTCACATCTTGAATTGTTCTAACTTGTATTTTTTCAATACAATGTCACTATATGTATGATTGACTAAGAACAATCAACCTATATATCTACCTCAGTAGATCCTGTTCCCTAGAACTTAGGTTTTCACTTTAAGTCAATCACTAGAGAATAAATTTCATTTTGGTCTTAACTAACTATATGACCAATGTATGTTTTCAATATGTTATCAAACATACTTTGCTTGGAAAACTTTGATGCTCACACTAACCTCTCATAGACACATGGAAATCATTTTTTGCAAATGTATATACTATGATCTTGTTGCTTACTTTAATCCTCAACCAAATTTTAGTAACTTGCAACATTTATTATCATTCTATGACGTGACCATCCCTTTTTGGTTTCGTCATATAGACACCATCCATGATTGGTGGTCATGAAATCCAATGCTAAATAATATGATCATAAAAATTATCTATGATAAGTAAAATTCTAATAGATTTAGGCACAATGACTTGGTCAAACCAATCGAGCCTTATTGGCACCATGCTTATACCATCCATGTATCAACTCACTTAAATACCCACCACAATATTTAAAATAATAAGCCCCTTTGCACTTTGATACACGGAATCCATTAATTGAATTTTAGTTGGCCTTATCAATTTTAGCTAATAGCCATACACTGCTTACTTGTAGGAAATATTATTCACATTGAATAATAGATCACCAACCACGGTGAACTCAAAACCATATGGTTTTATCCTTCCTATGCATTATGTGTGTCTGGAACATACTTTGTTACACATGTGCTTATGGAACTAGTTTCTATGCCAACTATTTGTGCATCTTGAGCATTGACTAAACCCAAGTCAATATAGCTCCCACTATCTCTAATAGAGATGTGAACCCTTATATAAAAGTGCATTCTATTACTTGACTACCTACTTTTCTATCTTAGGAATTTATGTAACATCCTAAGCAACTGTTAGGAAAATTACACTAAATGCACAATGTGTTTGTCTTGATGCAAGCTTGTTTATGTCCTAACAAATTCTTTGCATCCAAACACACATCCTTATGAAATAATGGTTTTAAATAATACTATGACTTGTATGATATTAATTTTTCATTTATAGTTGGCATATGGTTATAGAATATCGCCGATATTTACAAATCATTTCATGAAATATAATGGAAGTTGTTGCAGGTTGTAACATTGATACTTCATACATCATGAATCTGATGTATAAAATGTGCATTTAGGAATTACTCCATGCTAATTTTTTTGATCAATGTTAACATATAATACTTCATCATCGATCCTACTCATTAAAATCAATGTCGAGATTTGGATAAGGTAATTTACATTTAGGAATTACTCCACACTACATTATCATAATCGATGATTGCACATTCAAGATATTCTTCAGCATGTCAACTCGAAGCAGCTCATATCTTATGACCATGCATATACTTAAATTTATTATTCCTTAATTACTTAAAGGAATCTTATGAGGTATATATACCTCTATCTTATACTTGTAATAGTTCACACTTACTTGTTGAACTATTTCTAAAATCTTTGTGACATACCTTTATTTCTAAAGGCTCCTTTGTCTAAACCAAATATATCAATAATACCAAAAGTATTTAGTTGTGTCGAGCCTAAATACCATACTTGGTATATTCATGACGTCCACTTTTAGTATTAATTGAAAAAGAATTATCTTGTCACAACTAGGTATAAGTCTTACATTTATATTCATCACTAATTGCCAATGATTCATGTATTACTGAACTAGTGATTGAGTTTTAAATAACAATAACAACATTCATTCCAGAACCTGAAAGAATGTCTCCTTATGTCCAAGGACACATGATATTAATTTTTGTGGTTATACTCAATATTAGTTCAACATGAATATTTCACTTGGAAATTAAAGAAGACATGTACTTCTCACCACTGGCCTAGGTATCACCCTTTCGCATCCACTTAGAGAATACACCTGACTTACAGTAAGGTTTCTATACTAACTTGGATACCGTATTAGAATACACACATGAAACCAGGATATTGTATTTAATACCCAAGTAGTAAAACTGAAACATTACATTTGATGAATATTTTTGAAGAAGAAGCGGGTAATCTTGCTTCTTTAAATTAGTTAATTGCATTTAAACTTCCATAGTTTTATTTTATAATATGCAATACAAATAACCTTTGTTAATACCTCATTAATTAAAGGTATTTGCGAATGTGCCATATAAATTACTTGCCTTTTGGCCTTTTCACATTGTCTTTCAATTTATTCTCCATATTAATTAAAGATGAAATTATCTTTAATATTCTTATTATCTTGGAGAACCTTACCTAAATTGGTAATGGAGAGTTTACTCAATACTTGTTCATTTTGTAACTTAAAATGGGACTTGAGTAATGTGGTGAAAATGATATGAGAAAGGGATCCATTTAAAGATCATGATCGATCTTTCAATTTACACATACTGGTGTAACCTTCATCTTATTTATATCATTGCTTCGCTTTCTCATTGGAAACATCTTAGATATGAGACTTCATGTTTTATCATTCATATCCTGGTGTAGCGACCGCAACTAACACCAGACGTGGATGAAAGCATAATAATAAACTATAATATTCTTTGTAAATTAGTCTCCTGTAAGAAATTTCACCCTCGCTTCTTGAGGTAGTTTAATAGTGTTGGGGTTACTGGAAACTTGAGTTTCATATATCATTGTACTATGCACATGTGCCTTTACCATAAGGATATTTACTTTGCCAATATTTATTACAATTTTTAAACTTGTGGTATAATTTTTTCATTTAACTACAAAAAATTAATTTTAGTAGATTAATACTTTTTATCATGAGTACAAGTTAAGAAATTTTGATTAATTACTTAAATAATTTAATGTCTCCCACTATTTCATCAAATTCTAGGAACCCTATATGCTAGAATCAGAATACTCTGTCACTTGAGTATTCTAGTGGAAATGATCTCTAAACCACCCCTCATAGTCTAAAAGTTATGGCTACACCACTACTTGGAGGGTTCAAGGTAGGATTTTGGATATCCAACCACTTTAACTTGCAGTTCCTTGATCTGTTGAGTGAAGTCCCAACTTCTAAAATCATAAATTTATTTACTCAACGATTGCCACTAAAATGATAGTAAGTTACCTATAGATAATCCTTACTATCACTTTAGTTAATTAAACCCATCATTCTTATAAGGACTCTTAGGTAGTAAGAGGCACCCTCAGCTATGGCATGATCGACACCTCAAACAGCTGGTTTTGTCCAAATTTGAATGATGGAAGGCTATTATGACTTAATATATCTTTGAGGGTTTTATTATTTTTAATGTGATGAAAGAAATAATTTTATATTTTTATAATCACGTACTATGTGATCACACTCACATCTGATTGTAAGAAACCAGACCTTCTTTCCAGGTATGTTTTTCATTTTTCTGGAGTTTTTGAGAAAAGAGGAGTTTCAGGAAATTTTTGAAGTACACACCATGTAATTTATAAGTGCACGTCGCGTAATTCGATGCCACGTGAGGCCGTGTGCTGGCCGTGTTCGAGCCACACACACGGTCGTGTGGGGTGATTTGGAGGCCACTTAAAGAGGAGTACAGAAAAGCCTAGTACACGCCGTTTACTTTCCTTTTTTTTCATTAAACGGACTGAGATCGCATCTGACCACCAGAATCGTCTTCTTCTAGGTCCCGTTTGACCGAGATAATCCGTACGGCGCTGGAACTTCTCTAATCCCCCGTACCTCTGTCTGTTCTCCGAATCGACCACCATCGATTGCATTGGAACCGTAGTGGTAAGCTCTCCCTTCTTCTAGAGCATCATATTCCAATTCCTCCTCTTTTGCAAGTTATCATGGGTTGAAAGTTTTGTGTGTTTTCATATATCTACGATGTTCTAAGGAGATTCATGCCTCGTGGTTCAAGTATATTGATCTCCTATCATCAAGGTAGGTGGTTTGTGCCTTTCCGTTTGAAGTCTTTGAGTTTTATATGCAATTTCCACCAATACCCTTGAACGGGGTACTGCGTGTTTACTTTTTCCCCCTGTAGTATTCCTGCCTTTCTTGTATGCTTGTGTAGAGGTAATTTGGTTATGTATGAGGATAATTACTATGCTTAGAAGTTTTTCCCATGCCTTGTTCTATTTACGACCTTTTGGTCTTGTTCAGCCTTTGGCCATTGTACTTGTTTTCCATGCCTTGTGACCATAGGATGGAGTGTTGTTCCCTGAAATGATTGCTATGTTATAGACTGGTTATCCAAGTAGATCTGTAGGTTTACTTTGGACTTATAGCATTATTATGCACTGTCTGGAATGGGTCCGTGAAAACCTGGTGCTGTAGACTATAAGGGGATAGATCGAGGGAGCGTCCTCAGAGAGTCTTAGACATTATAAACTATAGGGGATAGATCGAGTGAGATTCCCAGAGAGTCTTGGATATTATTATAGACCATAGGAGGATTGACTGAGTGAGATTCCTCAGAGAGTTTTGAGCTTTATAGACTATAAGAGGATAGACCGAGTGAGCTTCCTCAGAGTCTTTGTTTTGCTTGAATTCCCTTAAACCATTCCTAGGATATATGATGAATTGACCGAGTGAGATTCCGCAGAGAGTATTTGTATGACCTGGGGATATAAGAGGAATTGAATGAGAGATCTTACTCATAGAGTCTCTAGACCTTGGGGCTATAAGGGGAATTGACTGCATGATCATCCTCAGAGAGTCCTTGACTACCTTAGACTATAAGGGGAATTGACTGAGTGTGTATAAGGACCCAACCTTATTACATACATAATCTTGAGTTTAGTTAAGAAAACACTTCCTTTTACATTGAGGATCTCTTAAAGTTTAGATCTTTAGAGAATTAGGACAAAACATTCATAACATTACACATTGTTACAGAGTGGATACCATAAAAACATTTTCCATTTTTCTCAAAATACAAAACATTAAAACTTAAAACAAGACTCCTTGACAATTATTCAACATTTAACGTGTCTTAATTCCTTGTATTACACATCCATTAACCTGTGAAAAATCATTTAAAAACTTGGGATGAGCACAAAGCTCAGTAAGGGATGAAAAATGAGGGAAATAGCACATTAGTCCGTGAATACTCGTAACGTATGAAAACATTTTCAAAAGACATGCTTTTCACCCATATATACTTACTTCGTGTAACATGATATTTAAACAAGATCCACACAAACATGAGAACATAAATATAATCATACAGGTATCTTGGGGCATTACTTACATAATCTTTTAACCATCTTGGCTACCTTAAAATTTGTAACCCTCATGACTACCTTACTTTGTGTAACCATCGCAGTTACACTTGGAGTAACCATACGGCCAACCTACAACTTACTCATACCCAATGCATTGGAGGGAAATATAGGTCCCACCATTCATCATAAATAATTCCCAAGAACCAAAATATAATCATTCAACATGAATAATTCCATAAAAACATTGCTTTGGAATTTCGTAAAACCGAATTTTAAAAGATGAATTTTAAAGAAAACCCCCTTATAAATATCATACAATTGAAGAGGGAATTAATATAGTGGATGGAGTATGTATATATTCTGTAAATACACATTATAAAACATAATATAAACAGAACTCATCACACAAACAATTTAAATTTCACATAAATAATGAAGTAGAAGGTTAACCCAAAGAATGGAAATCGGGTTAAGAATTCCCTTACCTCGGGTTTGTCTTACTTCCAACTTGTTTAATCCTCCTGTATAATGGTTAAAAGAGTGTTATCAATATTTTACAGAAACATGTTCATGTTTATAACATCTTATATGATCATTTCATAACATCATTTCACCCTTAATTGTTAGTATTTTTCCCTTTGCACTGTTTTTGGGTGAGTTCTAAGCATGATTTCCATGACTGGTTCATGATGGACATTCTTGTCTATTGGAAGTGAAACTCCAGAATTAGAATGGAGTAGTATTTACATATATACTGTAACATAAATCATTCCATTTATCATTTTGAATTCTTACATGGAGATGATTCACAAGTTAGAACATTAATGATGTTCGTTTAGATCCTTTTAGTAGTTCTTTGATAACAACCTCATTTTGTCTTATAAATTAGAACCATGAGTAAAAAAGAATTACAGAACCATGGGTAAGTCAAAAAACATGTATTATAACCTGGTTCAACGATATAAATGGTTTCATGACCAGAATTGAAAAAATTAATGGATTTTGAAATCACATCGTCCACGATGTCGGTAATTCGACACAAACAGACAATGTTTTTTTTATTCTTTAAATAAGTGGGAGAGGAGAAGAATAAAGATGAGTAATTTTTCATAAACATGATAAAATACAGAGTATACATTATTTCTGGATAATTCATGCCTCTTTGGTAAGGATATATGAAGAAAGAATAAGGAAGGAACTCAAAATAAAAGAAAAAATGTGAAATCACTTATAAAAATTCGACAGCCTAACAGCTACGCAACATGGTTTTAGAAAATATTAAAAAGATAGGGGACAAGATTAACTCATACAAAAATGAATAATAATATATAGAAGATAAATAATAATAAGGAAATAAGAACATGGTATGGAAACTTGAAAATTATACCACATAAAAGAGAATTTGAAAAGAAAAAGAATGAAATTGAGAATTTTCTTACCTTGTAGAGTAACCCTTCGAACTTGAAGGTTGGGACCTTGGGAGATTGAGTAATCCTTGGGAGGACTAATATGAAGGTAAGGAGTCCAGAGCTTCGTTTAGGGAGAATTGGGAATGATTTCAATGAAGTTAAAAGTTGGTATTTATAGGAAAAGTGAGAGATTATTTTAATAATTTTCAAGGGACACCTCATGGGTGGTATTTGCAAAACCATGGGCTTGCCCATGATATTTTCTCATGGTATAAGCCAATTGGAACAAATCATACCTTATTTAACTATACACAAGTCGACCATATTTATGACATCATTATTATATCATTAATGATGTCATTAACACACCGAAACTAAAAACTGTATTTTTTACTATTCACCGAAAAATCAAATGTTTCAGAAAAATTCCCAAAATTCACCCTAACCATTTATCAACGTGTAGATTTCAAAAATGAAATCCATTTTTTGAAAATAATTTTTTAAATATTATTAATTTAATATTTAAATAAAATCATACTTAATTCAAAAATTAACAGTTCTAATTCTACAACTACTTCTTTATCACAATGAAAAATTAACCAAGATGTTATTATCTTCTAGACTTAGGAAAATAAAATAATAATAAAATTTACTATTAATTAGGGTCATATTACTATTCATATTACTATTAATTAGGGTATGTTACTATTCACCAAAAAAATAAGTTGGTTCCAATAGACTCCAAATAACATACTGAACACAATTGTAGATGACAGTTTCTTAAAATTCAAAACATAGAAGTGGAAAAATTATGTTAAAAGGCTAGTTATAAATATCTACTTAAAACAAAGTTCTATGCATTTATATTTATTTTTAGAAAAACTTTGGGTGTTACATTATCCACACCTTCTTGAAATTTCATCCTCGCAATTTTATTTACTTATTAAACAACTGAGGGTATTTTTATCTCATAGCATTTTCAGACTCCCATGTTGCTTCTTCAACCATGTGGTTTCTCCACAAAACATTTACCTGGTGGATTACCTTATTCCGAAATACTTGTTCCCTTCGATCAAGAATTTGAACTGGTTTATCTTCATAAGAAAGGTTCTCTTTCAACTGAACTGCTTCTGGGCTCAAGACATGTGATGAATCTGGCACATACTTCCTCAAAATCGAAACATGAAAAACATTGTGTACCTGAAACAAGCTCGGAGGCAAAGCTACGCGGTATGAAATTGTTTCAACTTTATCCACGATTTCAAAAGGACCGATGAACCGTGGACTTAGTTTTCCTTTCTTACCAAAATGCATCACACTTTTCCAAGGAGAGATTTTAAGGAAAACATGGTCACCTACCTCGAAAGATAAGTCTTTCCTTCTGTTATCTAAATAACTTTTCTACCTGCTCTGAGCTGTCCTCATGTGCTGCTGGATCATCCTCACTTTCTCATCCACTTCTTAAACTAATTCTAGCCCCATTAACTTTCTTTCACCAACTTCATCCCAAAACGCTGGAGTCCGACACCGCTTTCCATACAAGGCCTCAAAATGTGCCATCTGAATACTGGAATGAAAACTGCTATTATAAGAAAACTAAACTAATGAAAGATGATGATCCCAACTTCCCTGATAGTCCATTAAACAAGCTCAAAGCATATCCTCCAAAGTTTGAATCGTTCGTTCTGACTGCCCATCTGATTGAGGATGAAAAGATGTACTAAAATTTAACTCTGTGCCCAATGACTTTTGAAGTCCCTTCCAAAAGTTAGAAGTAAACCTGGGATCTTGGTCAGACATAATGGAAAGAGGAACTCCATGTAACCTAACAATATCCTTGAGGTACAATCGAGAAAGTTGATCCAAAGACATTGTATCTCAAATTGATAGAAAATGTGCATACTTTGTTAGCCGATCAACAATAACCCAAATAGCATTGTTACCTCTAGAAGTATTCGGTAGTCCCACCACAAAGTCCATGGATACATTCTCCCATTTCCACACTGGCACTGGAAAAGGCTGAAGCATCCCCTTCGGTAACTGCCACTCTACTTTAACCTACTGACATGTCAAACATTTCATTGTAAAATCAGCAATATCTCTTTTCATTCCATTCCACCAATAATACTTCTGAAGGTCTCTGTACATCTTAGTTCTGCCAGGATGAATAGAAAATGGAGAACTATGATCTTCACACAATAATTCTTTCTTCTACTGGGAATCACAAGGCACACACAATCTCTTTCCAAATCTTAAAACACAATCTTTATCAAGATTGAATTCTGGAAACTTACCCATTTTAACCAATTCTACCTTTTTCTGTAGCTCTTCCTTCTGCGCTTTCTTAATTCTGGCTGACAACGAAGACTACACTAAAACCTGAAACAAAACAGATGTATTCCCTTCACCAATAACTTCTAATACAAAATTAATCAAATTATTAATCAAGGGATCATGTTCCAGACATATCATGGTTAATGATGCATGATGTTTCCAACTTAAGGCATCCACCACTTTGTTTGATTTTCCAGGATGGTAATTGATCGTGCAGCCATAATCCTTTATCAGTTCTAGCCATCTTCTCTACCTCATTTTTAATTCCTTCTGAGTGAATATATACTTTAGACTTTTATGGTCAGTGTATATTTAGAATTTGGTTCCGTATAGATGATGCTTCCATATTTTCAAAGCAAAAACCACAGATGCCAATTCCAAATCATGTGTGGGATAATTTAGGTCATGAGGTTTAAGTTGTCTCGAAGCATAGGCAATTACCTGATCATTCTGCATCAAAACACAAACAAGTCCCTTCAAAGAAGCATCAATGTATATGACAAACTCACCATTCCGGGAAGGTAAGGCCAAAACTGGAGCATTCACCAATCTCTTCTTTAGTTCCTGAAAACAAACATCACATTCCTCTGTCCAAAAAAATTTAACCCCTTTCCATGTTAACTTAGTTATCGGGCTAGATAACAGTGCAAAGTTCTTACCAAAACGTCGGTAATAACTTGATAAGCCTAGAAAACTAAAAATCTCTATAAAATTTGTGGGTCTTGTCCATTCATCAACTACTTTTATTTTGACAGGATCAACTATTATTCCATCCTTATTTACAATGTTCCCAAGAAAATAAATCTGTTGCAACCAAAAATCACACTTTCTGAATTTTCCATATAGTTTATTTTCTTTTAATGTTTGTAAAACAAACCTTAGATGTTTTTCACGATCCTATTTATTTTTAGAAAATACCAGAATGTCATCAATAAATACCACCACAAACTTATCCAAGAACTTATGAAATACTCTATTCATAAGATTCATGAATACAGCAGGTGCATTAGTTAATCCAAATGGCATAACAACAAATTCATAATGCCCATATCTAGTATGAAAGGCTGTTTTCGGGATGTCATCCTCCTTCACCTTCAGATGATGGTATCCGGATCTCAATTCAATCTTGGAAAAGTACTGAGCTCCCTGGAGCTGATCAAACAAGTCATCAATATGAGGAAAAGGATACTTTTTTTTAACAGTGATGTTATTCAAATCTCTGTAATCAATGCAAAGTCTCATGGAACCATCTTTCTTTTTAACAAACAAAATAGGGGCTCCCCATGGTGAAGTGCTAGGACGAATGCATCCTTTTTCAAGAAAATCCTACAAATGATTTTTCAATTCAAAAAGTTCTATTAGTGCCATACGATATGGGGGTTTTGAAATTGTCTTAGCATCAGGAACTAAGTCAATTGTGAATTCGACTTCTCGATTAGGTATGACACCGGGTAAATCATCCGGAAAAACATCAAGGTATTCATTTACCACTGGAACACCATTAATTTGAATAGTTCCCTTGTTTTCAACAATATGAGCAAGATAAATTTCATTTCCATCTTTCAATAGTTTCTTAGCTTCCTGATATGTTATCAATTGTATGGGTTCATTCTTGTATACAAACTGAAACTCTTTCTGAAAAACAACTTCTTTAGCTCTACAGTCAATCTTAGCATGATAATTAGAAAGCCAGTCCATCCCCAAAATAACATCAAACTCGACTAAGGGTAAAACAATGAGGTTTGAAGGTAAAGTATTTCCACAAAACACAATAGAAATATTCTTATAATTATTCTTTGTTGTAAAATTTCCCCCCCTGGTGTTTTAAAAACAAGTTCGGGTCTCATTTGTTGAAGTGATATTTCCAATTTCCCAAAAAATTTCTCAGAGATGAAGGAATGTGTAGACCCCATATCAGACAAAACTTTAGCAAAATTTGAGTGAACAAACAAAGTACCTGATACAACTTCATTGGATGGCCCGACATCTGCTGATGTAGTCGCAAAGGATCTCACTACACCTTTCTTCTTGTAGTCTGACTTCTTTGCATCATTTGGTTCTCTCTTTGGGCAGACATTTACATAGTGACCCATCTCACCACATTTAAAAAACTTTACAGTTTTCTTATCAGGATTAGTCTTTGGATCATTTTCATTGCAATCTCAGGCCATATGTACAAACTTACCACATTTAAATCACTTCCCAGTTCTGCTAAGACATTCCCCAGGGTGCTTCTTGCCACACTTTTCACAAACTAGAAATTGGATTTTCTTACCATCAGATTTCTTTGTTTGATTCTTACCCATTGCTTGCCAACTGGACCTCTTCTTCTCTTTGTTTCTAAAATTCACATGATCATCAACAAACTCCATCTCTACCCTCTCAGCACATTGGACAAGTTTTTCATAACTTTTGAATTCACGGGAGGCCAATGCCTTTCGATACCTTGGCTTCAATCCTAAGTAAAAGAGGTTGATTTTGCTATCAAGATCCAGAATAAGATTTGGAGCATACCTTGCCAGTCGGGTGAAGTTCGCTTCATACATAGCCACTGAATCTTCCTCCTTCTGTTTCAATTCAAGGAATTTCTTCTCTATTCTAAGTTGCACCACCTTAGGAAAGTATTTTTCAAGGAAAAGATTTTTAAATTCATCCCACTCTAAGGCATCAAAATCTTCTCTAACCCTGATATTCATTAACATTGACCACCATTGATCAGCTTCCCCTTCAAAATGATAAAGGGAAAGACTTACCTTTTGATTGTCTGAACATCCCATAACATCAAATATATTTTCAATGGCTTTGATCCATCCTTCAGCTGCCACTGGTTCAGAAGATCCATTGAATGCAGGAGGATATTGTCTCATAAAATGTTCCACCACTGTCATGTTCTGTTGTGGTACCTCTATTGGTTATATTGCATGGATGTCACCACCATTTATTTCTCATGTTAGCTGATCCATTATTGTCACAAACTGCTCAGTTCCAATCCCTACCATTCCGGGTTGTAGTTCCGGAAGGATGTCATTCTTTCAGTGCCTCTCCTCTTCAGCATCCCTGTTCCTTCTGCGGACAACCATTCTGAACAAACATGTCTTAGATAAATCAACATGGTAATCTTTAAATGCTATAACATTTCAAATTAAACATATATTGAAAATCATTTATGGTATTCTATTAACATCACCCTAACCCCTAAAGTTATCTAAACCATCCTCTGATACCAACTATAAGGACCCGACCTTATTACATACATAATCTTGAGTTTAGTTAAGAAAACACTTCCTTTTATATTGAGGATCTTTTCAAGTTTATAGCTTTAGAGAATTAGGATAAAACATTCATAACATTACACATTGTTACAGAGTGGATACCATAAAAACAGTTTCCATTTTTCTCAAAATAAAAAACATTAAAACCTAAAACAAGACTCCTTGACAATTCTTCAAAATTTAATATGTCTTCCTTCCTTGTATTACACATCCATTAACCTATGAAAAATCATTTAAAAACTTGGTATGAGCACAAATCTCAACAAGGGATGAAAAATGAAGGAAATAACACATTAGTCCATGAATACTCGTAACGTATGAAAACATTTTCAAAAGACATGATTTTCACCCATATATACTTACTTCGTGTAACATGAGATTCAAAAAATATCCACACAAACATGAGAACATAAATATAATCATAAAGTTATCTTGGGGCATTACTTACATAATCTTGTAACCATCTTGGCTACCTTAAAATTTGTAACCCTCACGGCTACCTTACTTTGTGTAACCATCGCAGTTACACTTGGAGTAACCATACGGCCAACCTCTAACTTACTCATAACCAATGAATTGGAGGGAAATATAGGTCCCACACTTCATCATAAATAATTCCCAAGAACCAAAATATAATCATTCAACATGAATAATTCCATAAAAACATTGCTTTGGAATTTCATAAAACCGAATTTTAAAAGATGATTTTTAAAGAAATGCCCCTTATAAATATCATAAAATTGAAGAGGGAATTAATAGAGTGGATGGAGTATGTATATATACTGTAAATAAACATTATAAAACATAATATAAACAGAAATCATCACACAAACAATTTAAATTTCACATAAATAATGAAGTAGAAGGTTAACACAAAGAATGGAAATCGGGTTAAGAATTCCCTTACCTCGGGTTTGTCTTACTTAAAAATTGTTTAAACCTCATGTATAATGGTTAAAAGAGTGTTATTAATATTTTATAGAAACATTTTAACGTTTATAACATCTTATATGATCATTTCATAACATCATTTCACCCTTAATTGTTAGTATTTTTCCCTTTGCACTGTTTTTGGGTGAGTTCTAAGCATGAATTCCATGATTGGTTCATGATGGACATTCTTGTCGATTGGAAGTGAAACTCCAGAATTGGAATGGAGTAGTATTTACATATATACATTAACATAAACTATTCCATTTATCATTTTGAATTCTTACATGGTGATGATTCACAAGTTAGAACATTAATGATGTTCGTTTAGATCCTTTTAGTTGTTCTTTGATAACAACCTCGTTTTGTCTTATAAATTAGAACCATGAGTAAAAAAGAATTCCAGAACCATGGGTAAGTCATAAAACATTTATTATAACCTGGTTCAACCATATAAATGGTTTCATGACCATACTTGAAAGAATTAATGGATTTTGAAATCACATCGTCCACGATGTCGGTAATTCGACACAAACGGACAATGTTTTTTTATTCTTTAAATAAGTGGGAGAGGAGAAGAATAAAGATGAGTAATTTTTCATAAAAATAATAAAATACATATTATAAATGATTTATGGATAATTAATTCCTCTTGGGTAAGGAGATATGAAGAAATAATAAGGAAGGAAATCAAAATAAAAGAAAAATTGTGAAATCGCTTACAAAAATTCGGCAGCCTAACAGCTACACAACATGGTTTTAGAAAATTTTAAAAAGAGAGGGGACAAATGTCACCCATACAGAAATGAATTATAATATAGGGAATATCAATAATAATAAGTAAATAAGAACATGGTATGGAAACTTGAAAATTATACCACATAAAAGATAATTTGAAAAGAAAAAGAATGAAATTGAGAATTTTCTTACCTTGTAGAGTAACCCTTAGAACTTGAAGGTTGGGACCTTAGGGGCTTGAGGAAACCTTGGGAGGACTAATATGAAGGTAAGGAGGACAGATATTTGTTGAGAGAGAATTGGTAATGATTTCAATGAAGGGAAGAGTTGGTATTTATAGGAAAAGTGAGTGATTATTTTAATAATTTTCAAGGGAGACCTCATGGGTGGTATTTGCAAAACCATGGGCTTGCCCATGGTATTTGATCATGGTATAAACCACTTGGGACACCTCACACCTTATTTAACTATAAACAATTTTACCATATTTATGACATCATTATTATATCATCAATGATGTCATTAACACACTGAAACTAAAAACTGTATTTTTTACTATTCACTGAAAAATCAAATGTTTCAGAAAAATTCCCAAAATTCACCCTAACCATTTATCAAAATGTAGATTTCAAAAACGAAGTCCATTTTTTGAAAATAATTTTCTAAATATTATTAATTTAATATTTAAATAAAAGCATAAATAATTCAAAAATTAACAGTTCTAATTCTACAACTACTTATTTATCACAATGAAAAATTAACCAAGATGTTATTATCTTCTAGACTTAGGAAAATAAAATAATAATAAAATTTACTATTCATTAGGGTCATATTACTATTCATATTACTATTCACTAGGGTATGTTACTATTCACAAAAAAAAGTTGTTTCCAATAGACTCCAAATAACATACTGAACACAATTGTAGATGACAGTTTCTTGAAATTCAAAACATAGAAGTGGAAAAATTATGTTAAAAGGCTAGTTATAAATATCTACTTAAAACAAAGTTCTATGAATTTATATTTATTTTTAGAAAAACTTGGGGTGTTACAGCATGCTTCCTCATAGAGTCTTATATTTCATATGACCAAACCAGAGGGGTTAGGCTGAGTGTACTACCCAGAGGGTTGTTGGTACTTCTTGGATAGGACCAGAGGGGATGGATATGAGTACTTCCTAGAGGGGTTCCTATTTGTGGTTTTCTTTTTGCTTCACTGCTGCTTGTTGATCTGTGGATTGTTTACTGTTGTGTATCATCCTGTTTACTGGAAACTGTTTACTGCTTACTGTACTATTACCTGCCATATGCTCACTGACTGTTAGGCACAGATCTTCGGGTGGTTGCCTACTGGGATTCGTCTCACGCCCTGTTTGGGCCATGCTTTTGGGCCCAAATAGACTATGTTGTTGTAGGTATAGATAAGTTCAAGCACCCTTCTACTTCAGGTACTTGACTTGCTATGGAGCTGGAGAGCATGAGATCAAGCCTAGGATTGCGATGCTGAGGAGCTGTTTATCTGTTTCTTTTGTACTTTGGTTTAGTACTATTTGTATTCAACATTGTGACTTGTTTGGCTGTTTTCCTAGACATATGTATCATGCATCATATATATATGTGCTCCATTTGTTTACACTTTTAGTCTTCCTCTGTTTACCCTTGTATGGATCTTTACTGCTTCCGCTATTTCTTTTGCTTATCTTCCACTGTGTACTCTGCCAATGAGGGCATATTTTCCCCACTAACACACCCAAGGCCCTCGTTACTAGTCGGTAGCCTCTGGCATTTGGGGAAATGCGCTTGAGGCCATGTGACCAACCAGGTACAGGGCACCTCTGGGTGGCTTCCAGAACCAGGACGTTACACTGATCAAGAAAAAAATAGAAATTTCATCACGTCACATGTTCATTTTATCTTGCATGCTTGTTTATTATTATTCTATGTGATCACGCTCTAACTACACATACAACAAATAATAAACCATGCAAAAAAAGACAACCTGATCATGAGCCGATATTAATGGTTGATTTGTTGAGTGAATAACAGACCAACCTAAATCCCTAGGGGGTGTTACCTTGAGTCGCATCACTTGTGACTCGAATTACAGTGCATGCCCCTCCAATACATCATATCTATTGTCTGGTGTGTCACCATGACTCAACACGAACTGCGTCACACCTCATCTTGTCATTATAAAATAGTACTCACACGCAGGCGAGGGGATCTCAGGGATTAAAATATACAACTCAGAATGGGCATGCATGCCCTTATACATAAAATGACACTTGAGACGACAAAAAAATTGTCTTTTATTTAATAAAACTAATTATTACAAAACCATTGCAATAAATAAATAATTAAATAAATAAATAAGCACTAGACATGCATTGGTCGGTCTCCAGCTCATAATCAGTATACGCATTAAACTCACGTATATAAACTAAATGCAGAATAAAAATTAAACTTGTATTAAAAATAAACTTTATGGAATTTAATTGAATTAAAAATTTCACTCTAATTTGTAATCCAATATTTATGTCATTCGGTCCCATTTAATTAATTTAATTTTAAAACTAAAAATTAAATTAATTAATTAATTTAATTAAACACCAATTAAATTAATTATTCCGTAATAATTATAAACCAAAATTAATATTTAATTAATTTAATTCTGAACCGAAATTAAATTAATTAATTTAATTAACTTTTGATTCAAAGAAAATTAACAGAGCCCCATAAACCTCGGGCAGGGCCTGTGCGGGTTGGGGAGAACCTTGATAGGCTCGGTCCGGGCTGTTCCAACCCCGTGTAGAGGTGTTCTGGGTTGGGCAGGTCTGCTCAAGCCCATCCTAGACTGAGGTAACCTGCTTGGACCTGTTTCGGGGCATACCCATGCTGTGTAGATGGTTACCTCACGATTGCACTGCAGGATAAGACTGCCCTGTGCTTGGTACACACGGCAGATCCCAGCAGAGGAGACAGTGCAAGCCACTTCGGGAGGTGGCGACCTAGTTTGAGCGGTGGTCGGCGTGGTTGAGGTGTCTGCGGCTGAGACGGGAGGTTTTCGGATGGGGCGCTGAAGGGAGGTCGTGCTAGGTTGGTTGGTCAGTTGTGCGGGACGCCAGTAGAGACTGTTGGCCGGAAAAAGAGGGGTAGGGAGGAGGCGAGCGGCTCGGGGTGGTCCGCGTCGGCAGTGAGGGTGGAGGCCGAACCATAGTGAGGTGCCGCGACAGGGAGCCTCCATGGGGAGAGGATGCTGGCGGGTCACCAGGCTGGTGTGTTGTGGCGCGACGCCGACACGCCTGGTGCGGAAGCTCACTGGGAGGTTGCAGAGGAGGCCAGTCCGGTAGGGTGATGAGGCTCATTGGGTGAGGCGGTGGGGAGCCCGGTACAAGTGACCGACTGGTTTGCCAACTTGGTGAAGGGAGGCGACCTCGGTGGGTGGCCTCCACGTGAGGGAGAAGACCTGGGGGGGCCGATCGGCCCCCCAACCACAACCTTTCCTTTTTTTGACCGGATACCTACAAAGTAGGTCTCCTCTTTTCTTTTTATTATTTTTTAATGACCTGCAAAGCAAGTCCCTTCTAAATTTTTTTTTTATGTCAACCAAGACTTGCATAGAAAGTCTTTCCTCTTTGTAAAATTTTCCAAAACCCATATATCAGGCTTTGGAAAAATAATAATAATATTATATTATTATTATTATAAAATTAATACTATTATTATAATAAAAACCATATTTTTATTATTATTATAATAATAATACAATTAATTTTAAGAAATTAATATCAAATCAAAATTGATTTTCTGGTGAGTATTTCAGCCATAGGATTTCTGGTTGAAATACAAAACACCACCGAAATTCAATCTCGAATCTGGATTCAAAAATTCAGATGGCTCCAAATTGGCCATCCGATGTCCGATTCCGATTCCATCTATAGTGTTGGGACCATATTGATTCCCTTAATTAAATATAATGAAAATTTAATTTATATTTGGCTTAAAATCAACACGTGTCCCTCTAATACCACTTGAAGAAGTCGAGCGTGTAGCAGAAGCCCCAAACTGGTGGGATTTTAAAAAATTTCACCAACGATCGACGTGAACTTATTGATGTCGGCAAACAACAGCCCGGTTTAAGCCAAGGATCTCACATGAAGGGTTTTAATCACAAAATAAACCATAAAATACCTGGTTTAAATCCAAATCTCTACACGACGTCTGCTCATCATTGGCGAATGATGCTTGAAGAATCTAACATCGAACTCCTCTAGATCATCCACAAACGCTTCAAGAAATCCGTAGGAGCACCGATCATTGTAATCCGAATGCTAGAGTGGAATTCTGATGATGCCTTCGATGCTCCAACAATCATCGCATCACTCTTATTGCAATACCTGAGAGATATCTTGATCCGAGTTCCTTGGATCCAGAGTATCTCTCTCTAGAACATGGGAGAGAAGAGAAGAGAGAGAACTCCCTTGAATAGTATTTAGAAAACTCCTCTCCTCTCCTATTTATAGTTTCATGTAATTACCTAGAAATACCAACCTGAACCCCAAATAATCAACGCACTATTAACAACATATTATGACTACTTATCTGATTCATAAATATTATTATCATTTTCTTGTAATATATTAAATATATTACATGATAATAAATGAGTTCAAAACTCGACTTTTCATTCCCATAAGTATTAATTGAACCTTGAATAATTTAATATTCATCAATTAATACTTTTTCATGTATTTAATTAAAACACGTAAATACATTTAATAAATAAATTCAATGCTCATTATTCTAAACTCAAATAATATGAATTTATTTATTGCATTGGTGATTGTTTAACTTTGGAAAAATTCTGAACCCCAGTGGTGGCCCACAACATGTCCAAATATCTTATTCAACTGAATTGGAAAGATTCTCGAATACGCTATTGTGTGTGACCCTGTAGGCCCTTATCTCGATAGGAGTGAATATTATCCACAGACCAAGAGCGGGATCTTGCAATCCATCAAGGCACCTGAAGAGATAAGTATTGCCACAACAGCGACAACCAACCTATGAACACATACTGTGTAATATAATATCTTTGTCTGTAATATCTAATAAAGAAGGATGCACTCACGTGTCATCACCCTTTTCTTTATTTTTTTTTTGATCTAACTGGATAGATTTACCTTCGATTTCCATGGATATGGTCTTATAAAGGTACTTCCATCCTTATCAACATGGCATGAGATATATTACTTCCATAACCCGGAAGTGACAAATCCTTTCTTGACCATTAAACCAATGTCATGACACCAATGACGTACCCAACACAAACTACCTTGCTACGACTTCATTGCCATGGTTTTAGTTTTTCACCAAAGTACACGATCAAATGACATACACTGGAAATGATCTCAAGTCAGGAGACCATTACACATGATCGTAGATAGGAACGTCCAATGACACCTGAAACATGTGGTGTTCCTATTGTTGGTTCAGTCCTCATGATCTCACTACTAGAGATGACCAAATGAGGACTTCATGAAAAGAAGTCTCAATGCTTATGAGCCCCCATCACCTGATAGTCAAACATCTACCGTGTCCAATCAATAAGATGTATCTAGACCATAGAACATATATTTAAGATTAATGTCATAGTATCTAGAGGTTCTCATCATATTCTAAGATCCTCTATATCCTTTCAATGCAATAATTAATATTTGGACATTACCATTTTAATAGTGGATGCAGAAACGTCTACACTATAATGGTAAGATGACATTGTGTATAGATAACTGTACACTCAATATGATAATCAAAATCACTGAACAATTGGGTCTAGGGAACCCACTATTTCAACACCTTAGAGGTGAGAGTTTCGGTTGGAACTACTTGGTGGTAGTGTTAAGGCCTTACAACGTCATTCTTGGTATGTATTGGTTATATATAGTCCATGCTTAGATTGACTATTTTAGGTGAAGGGCGTGGTGTGTCCGTAGTGATGGAATGAGGTTTATCTTTGTCGGTGAAAAGGAAACCCAAGTAGCATAGGATGGACTCATTCATAGAAGGGTGCATCTGATTACTCATTAGTTGGATATCCTAACCCTCGGTGTAACAGATGTTATGAGCTTCCATTTTCCAGGAGTGGTGGTGGAGTATAAATATGTCTTTACTAAAGATGTTATAGGTTTACCTCCCTATCGAGATATAGAATTCTACATTGATTTACACCCTGAGACGACATCGATATCTGCATAATCATATCGGATGGATCCCATAGATCTTTGCGAGATGAGGGTTCAATTAGAGGACTTGCAGAGGAAGGGATTTGTGAGACCCAATGTTTTACCCTGGGTAGCCTCAGTGTTTCACCCTAGGTATCCCCAATTTTGTTTTCCAAAACGATAGATGGGAGCTTTAGGTTGTGTGTGGAATACCGAAACTTAAACCAGGTGACTGTGAAGAACAAGTATCCACTGTTGAGGATCGATGGACTCTTTGATTAGTTAAAAGGGGAACAATGGTTCTCAAAGGTTGACGTCAGTTCAGGTTATCACCAACTGTAAGTACGGGATGGGGATATACTGAAGATGACCTTCATATGTCGTAACAGTCACTATGAGTACTTGGTGATGCCCTTTGGCATAACGAACGCCCCAACAGTGTTCATGGGAATCATGAATCAGATATTTCAGCCTTACTTAGACTGGTTTTTGGTAGTATTCATCGACAATATCCTTGTGTACTTGGTATCTGAGGAGGATCACACGTGACACTTAAGGATAATTCTGTATGTACTTCAAGAGCACCGGCTCTATGGGAAACTCTTGAAGATCTAAATCTGGATTCATACGGTCCACTTTCTAGGACATGTTATCTTAGTAGATAGAGTGGCAGTGGACTCAGTCAAGGTTGAGGTAGTGTTAGCATGAGAGCCACCCAAGAGTGTGAAGGAGGTGCAGAGATTCCTTGGGCTAGTAGGATATTACTGGATATTCATGATCGAATTCTCTAGGATATTAGAACCTATGACAGTTTTGACTCGAAAGGGGAAACCTTTCATGTGGATATATTATTGGGGTTGGTGCCCTAGAACCAACTTCTTTGTACTTTATGATAAACATGTATTCATTGTTTGAATATTTATAAACTACTTATCACATCATGATTGTTCTTCTGCATAACATATTATGTGATAATGTCCTAAGAGTAACGGTCACACTAAAATTTCATAGCATTTCCCCTCTATAATGAGAACCTAGAAGTGCTATGGTACTATTCTTGAATATATGTTCTATAGCTGGATGATACCATTTGAGGGACACAAGTGATACGGGATATTAGGGGCGGAGAATCATAGGAATTTGAAACAAATTCTTATGGTGTATGAACTTGGTAATATCCAGTAGGATATTATGAGAATGAGACCCACTAGTAGGAAATCCACATTCATATGTGTCATTGGATGTTCTTATCTGTGGATGTATGTATTGGTCCTTAGAATTTAAAATTATTATTAGAGAGAATCTATTTTTTTAGCAATGAATCCTTTATGATTAAATATAACATCAAATCTTGTGTCACATAGCTAGATTATTCTCATGATATTATATTTTAAACCATTAACCAAAAGTAATTTTGAACATCTAATTTCATATCCTTTGAGCCTAGTTACACCATTTACTATTATTTTTAGGGAGGAATCATTACCAAACCTAACAGATCAAATACATTTTTTATTTATATTTTTTATATTTTTTTCAGTATTACGAGTCACACACTTATATGTATTGACAAAAACCATGAAGATAGATGTTCGCAGTGGGGTAGGATACGTTGGGTGCATCACGAGTAATATTTCATTGATGAATAATGTGAGAAAGGATTTATCCCTTATATTATTTAACGAAAGTTAATATATCAAACCCTTTGATGGAAATGATATAGCCTAAATAAATCCATGTCCATGGTGATCAATAGGCAAGTTCTACTTCTATAAAGTCAAAGAAATATATAATTGAGCACATAGGTTGATGGCACTAACATGCAACCTGCTCGATTTGAGATATTATGATAAAGGGATTATATTACACAGTAATTGTTTGTATGAGGTGACATGTCGTTGCGACATTAAATTCTTTCTCTATGGGTGCCTTGGCGTGTTGCGAGATGCTAACCTTGAACTTTAGTCTGCTTCACCTAATTCCACTGAGAAAGAGGCATGAGGGTCACACACTAAGTGTATCCAGAATCTCAGTTAAATAATAATATATTATTATTATTATTATTTATTTAACAGGTTGAATAAATATTATTCTCGTACATGGTTTAATAATTATTCATGTATGCTTTATCACATATAAATATTTATTTGTTGTTTAGTAAATTTAATATTTATTTATTTATTGGTGAATAATGCGGTGATATTTATTTAATAAATAAATAGACATTATTCAAGGCTCGATGAATATTGTGGAGGAATGGTGGACTGATTTTAATTGTCCGGTGAGAAATGATAATATTGAATATTATTTAACTGAATTATATTTAGTTATAATTCACAAGTTAATTATATGTCAAGAAATAATAATATTACTATTATTATTTTACATGGGGCTTTTGTAGGATTAAATAATAATAAGAGCACTTATAAAATTATTTTATTTTAACCCTATAAATATAATTAACCAATTATATTATTTTATCATTATTTTATCCGGTTGTGCACAATGATTCAAGGAGAATACTCTTAAGCCTAGAGATCCCCCTTATCTAATAACAATCCCAAGAATGGTGAGCAATCCTCTTCCACTAGATCAAGGATAATGCTATGGAAGTTATTCTCAAGGAGATTAAGGTGAATGATGCAAGCACAAGGATCTTCCCTGCTATCACCTGGAGACTCCTTCAGCAATGTTTGGATATTCCTGGAACATGTGTGGATCACCGCTAGAGTAAATATACACTTGGTTTTTACAATGAAACGATGGTGCACCGCTGATCTATCACCAGACACATCAATGAAGAAGTAATTCCTTAGAGGTAATTCTTTATATAATTAAATTAATTATAAGAAATATGTGTTGATCCCTCTCTCTTGGTTACGGTGCAATTCTTCCTTGTATATTTCTTTGACTCATTTTTTTAGATCACAATGTTCATCATCGTATAGATCTTGGATTTATCATTGATTATGAAAAAAATTAAACTTGGGAATCACCCATCACACACTTACTCTATGATCGTAACCTACAAGTGGTATCCGAGTGGAAACATAATTTTTTATAATTATTTAATATCATTGGTGATTTATGCATTTATAATTTAGTTTTTTCAATTCAATATTAATCATTCTTTTAATCTGGATTGAGAGATCTATTTCTTCCTCATTCACTTCTCATAAATCCAATCAAGCTATTTATTTTTTTATTAAAATAAAATTGAGGAACTCATCCGAAGGATCCAAGGATTCTGCCCAGATAACATAGTGGTACACATCGTGTAACTAAAGTTACATTCCATGTAGTTTTGTTCAATGCACCAAAAGTTAATTCAGAAATTACTCAACTCGTGTGCATTAATGACACGTGGTATAGTTAATTTTTACACCGCATGTTGATCGCGACAGACTGGTGCATTGTCAACTTGACTACACACCGTGTGGGCCATTGGACATGACGTGTGGTCCCTTTAAATCAAAGATAGGCTGTGTATTTAATACACGACATACATGACGGGTGACCATGTAACATAAGGTCAACACGGTGTGTGGCCACTAGACACTCCATGTACTCCAAATTTTTCGAGGCACAAACTACATGACGAGTCCCTAGGTGTGTGTCTCGGATAGACGGTGAGAGGTGTACACACCATGTAGATCAGATCTACATGTCTTGTACTTATACCAAGTTACGTTGATTTAAAATTTATTTATTTTACTATAAAAACCTTGATACATGTACTTGCGTGTGGTTATAAAGATAGGACACATCATGTGATAGGTTTTAATACACATAAATATTTAAATGTTTAATTAATATCTGCGTAATGTTCAAGATCTGCATATCATGTATGTATCCTACTATAAGTTGTTACTATACATACATTGAAGCATAACCCATGACTAAAAAAACATATAATTCATGCAATCATCCATGAAGTACACTTCATGAAAGTACATGATAATTCATGTATTCCATATGTCATAAGAGTAAAATAGTATACAAGTACAATACATATTGGGTAGATTTTGATAGGAATTCACCATGTTTCCTACAAGGTACATTTATGTACAAGGTTAATTTTAAATGAATTTATTTAATTTGTTTAAAATTATAATGGATGAGAATCTAAAGGAAATTCAGATAAGAATTAAGATAAAAAGATTGATTAATTATTGACAATAATTAATCTATTTGAGCATGATTTATCTTAAATAAGAATGATTAAAGAATTGAATGCTAGTTTTATTAAATAGGTAATATGTTGCAAGCATGTGGATGATCATGAGTGAGAACAAACCTTTATATGTGACTGGTTTCATTTAATTTATTATTAAATTAATTTTTTGTTTTGTGTTCCTTCTCTCCTCATTATTATATAGGGCCTACGTGCCCGTGGTTTCTTTTATGTAAACCCCCTTTTAACCCACACCTGCATGTGAGTAAAAACACATGTAATGGATGGAACTCCCAAGATAGTGGATACGATTCAATTTAGGAGTTTATGTGAAACCAATCCAAGCAAGATACAAAGGTGGACAAGTGGAAAACTATAAACACAAACCTCAGATTGGTTCAAGGTGTTTCTCCCCTAGGTCAATGATTAATTTATCAATATCTAGATAAACTAACCATTAGAAAAATATTATGATCATACCCTTTATTTTATTTCTATCAGTTGAATGGTTGTTCATTATAGATGTTTTGTCACGATCACATAATTAATTAATTAACAAGCATGCGAGATGGAACAAAAATAAATTGTCTTATGCGTAAATATTATCTAAAGATATGGTTAATCACTTAAGTAATCCCATTTAATATTAATAATAATGTTATAAAGATAATAATTGGAAATTTATGTATAAAGGATAAAACCCCTCAATAAAATATTAAGACGGTATAGCCTTCCATTACTTCAGTTAGAATCAAACCATAGTTCAAAGTTATTAACCAGCCAAATTTGTGGTGCTTTCAATTATCAAGGAATTATAACATGAGGTTTTGGGTTGACTTGACTTGGTTCACATCAAGGGTTGACTTCCAAAGTAGTACTTGGTGTAACTGAGAGGCAAAGGTTGAGGAAATATAAATTAATTATTTTAAGAAACATGAGTCCACTCAATAGATCAAGAAACTATGAGTTAATGCAGTTTGCATTTAAAATGACTATCTAAAACCATTCAAGTTGCTTGACCAACCAAAGTTGGGGTAATGAGAAGTGGAATATGGATCCTTGCTGATATAATGTCCAAGAAATATGATATTCCAAATCTAATGATGAGGATTATTGGGTTTTGATAAAATAGTGGGAGACTAATAAATATAATATTTATTTTTGTCTAAATTTTATCAAATAAAGTACTAAAATTATGATTATATTATTTTGTAGAAATAAAATTAAAAATAACATAAAAAATATCATTGTGATCCATAATTGATAAGGAAAACCTTCTCACTGGCACTAATTTCCAAGACTGGAAAAGGTGCCTACGGGTTATTCTTCGACATGAAAGGAAATTATATGTTCTAGAAGAATATTTACCAGTTGTACTTGAAAATGAGGAAAGTGATGAAAAACTATCTCTCTATGAGAAACATATAAATGATTCTACAGATGTTCATTTCTTCATGCTATCATCCATGTCAAATGATATTTTAAAGCAACATGAGGAAATGGATGCATATAGTATGACATCTCACCTTCGAGATCTCTATTAAGAGAAGGATAGACAAGATAGGTATGAGATCTCCAATGCTTTTTTTACCAATAATCTTGGAGAGTCTATGCTAGATGGGCCTCATGTATTCAATCTTATTAGCTACATTGAATTCCTAGACATCGTAGGGATTAAATTCTTATATGGGTTGTGTACAGATCTCATACTTTCATCACTAACTAAAACCTTCTCCAGCTTTATTGTGAATTATAATATGAGCAATAATGAGAATAGTCTTTTAGAAATTCTTACTTTAATTCACAAAGTGGATAAGGACATGGGGCGTAATAAACCCATGGTTCTTATAGTGAATAAGAAGAGGAAGGACAAGTCAAATGGGCCTAAGACTTATAAACTGTCTAAATCTCCTGAGCATCATCCTACCAAGAAGAAGAAGATCCAGAGGAAAGGTAAGGAAAAGGAGGTGGTGTGTTTTTCATGTGGCAAGCTAGGCCACTGGAAGAGGAATTGCACCCAAAAGCATGGGGAAGCTAAAGGTACATTCGTCATCGAGTGAAATTTTTCCATATCTAAACATTGGATATTATATATAGCTTGTGGTTCTCACATCTGTATCCAAGTCCAGGAACCAAGTAGATTTCAAAAAAATTCTAAAGGAGAGGTGGATCTGCAAGCCGCCAATGGTGCGAGGATGGATGCACTTGGCATTGGTGACTACCACCTTTCATTACCAATGAGAATGATGTTGGTTTTACATTATTGTTATTATGTATCTACTGTTACCAAAAATATAATTTTTGTATCAAGTTTAGATATATATGGGTTTATTTTCAAGTTTGAAAATAAAATTTGTTTCTATTATAAGGAAAAATATGTTATGGTATGGAATATTTAAATAATAGCCTGTATTTATTAAATTATGAAAACCAAGTGCTAGCAATTTATAACGAATCAAGTTCACATGACTCATATAACACCCAAATTTTGAATCGTTGTCTTGGTCATGTAAACAAGAATCATTTGATAAAGCTCCATAAATATGGCTATTTAGACTCTTTTAATCTAAAACCACTTGATAGATTCCATTCTTGTTTACAAGTAAAAATGACCAAACCACCATTTTGTGGACAGGGTGAAAGGGCTATAGAGCTTCTAATATTAGTTCACACTAATGTGTGTGGACTATTTCCAGTAGAATCTATAGGTGGATACTCTTACTTTATAACTTTTACTAATGAATTGAGTAGATATGACTATATTTACTTGATGAGGTGTAAGTCCGAGTCCTTTGATAAATTCAATGAATTCAAGAATGAAGCAGATAATAAACTTGGTAAGAAGAAAAAGAAGATTCGATCGGATCGAGGTGGTGAATATATTAACCAAGAGTTCATCGAATTTCTATGGGAGTTTGTGATTCTATCTTAACTCACTCCAAATTATACACCATAGTGTAATGATGTTAGTGAAAGGAGGAATCGTACCTTTTTAGACATGGTGAGGTTGATGGTGATTCATGAAGATTCTCCACCATCCTTTTGGGGATATGTATTACAGACTGTGGAATACACATTAAACTAAGTACCAACTAAAGCAGAAAATGGAATTCTTTTTGAGCTATGGAGTGGAAATAAACCTATTTTATCACATAAATGTGTATAGGGTTGTGAGGAATTTTTTAATTCCTTCTCATATAATAAAATAGCACCCTAAGGCATGAAGTGTATCTTTATAGGGAATCCCTAGGAAATAAAGGGATACTACCTATACAACCCCTCAGACATGAAAGTGACTATCTCTAGACAATATGTCTTTATTGAGAGGGAGAACATACTCAAAAAGGATAATGGGAGCAATATTGACTTCGATGAAGTTGATTATCAAGATACACAAGAGTTGGTATAGGAAAAATTTCCATAGGTCCCTATAGAAGAAGTAGTTCCTGAAACAAAAGTACTGCGTAGGAGTGTAAGAGAGGTAAGGGAACCAGAGAGATATGGTTTTATAGTAACCAAGGATGGTGACTCATTATTGTTGGAAAATGAAAAAACTCTATCCTATAAGGAGTTATTAGAGAGCTCAGAAGCTACAAGATGGCTGGAAGCTATGAATTATGAGATGGATTCCATGTATCAGAACCAAGTTTGGGTTCTGTTCAATGTGCTAGTTTATGAAAATCCTATTGGATGAAAATGGTTATTCAAGAGGAAACTTGTCATGGAAGGTAAAGTAAGTACCTATAAATAAATTATAGTGTCCAAAGGTTTTAAACAACATCAATGAATTGACTATGATGAAACTTTTTATCCAATTTCCATGTTTAAATCTATCAGAATCATACTTTCTATATCAGATTACCGTGACTATGATATTTGGAAGATGGATGTCAAAACTGCATTCCTTAACAGGAACCTTCAGGAAGATGTCTATATGACACAACCATAAGGGTTTGTGACTCCAAGTGATTCCAAAAGTATTTTCAAGTTGCATAGATCCATTTATGGATTGAAGTAAGAATCCAGGTCATGGAATATTCTATTCGATGAAGCCATAGAAGAATTTGGTTTCATTAAAAAAAAGGTGATCCATGTGTTTAAAAAAGGTTTAATGGGAATGTGGTCATTATACTAGTAGTTTATGTTGATGAAATATTAGTTATTGGAAATGACATACCAGTCTTACAGTAAGTTAAGGACTGGTTGAACAAGTGCTTCTCCGTGAAGGACTTAGGCAAAGTAGACTATATTCTAGGGATCAAGATAATTCATTATAGATCCAAGAGGCTACTTGGACTAATTCAAAGTACATATATTGATCAGATACTAAATATATTTAGTATGGAATAATTAAATATGGGATTGGTTCTAGTGTCACATGGTTTACATATTTCTAAGAAAATGTGTCCTCATACACAACAAGAGAAAGTGAGAATGAGTAAGATCTCATACACTTCAATGATAAGGTCAATCATGTATTCCATGTTATATACTAGACTTTATGTTTCCTATACACTAAGCACGGTAGGAAGATATCAAGAAGATACAAGAGAACAACATTGGAATACTGTTAAGGCTATCCTTAAGTATCTGAAAAGAATTAAGGATATGTTCCTGGTGTATGGAGGAGATGAGAAGCTAGTCATCAGGGGTTATAATGATGTTGGTTTTCAGACAGATCAAAATTATTTGAGGTCGTAATCAGGATATTTTTTCTATCTCAACGGAGGAGCTATGAGTTGTAAGAGTTCAAAGCATCCAGTTATTGCTGATTCTATAGAAAAGTCTGAGTATATATCAACTTCTGATGCAACTAAGGAAGTTGTTTGGATTCATAACTTTATCACGGAGATTAATGTGGTACCTAACAGTAAAAAACCTATCACATTATATTTTGATAATAATTTAGTAGTGACTCTTGTAAAAGAGAAAAGGTCACACCAAAAGACAAATCATATACTCCAAAATTATCACCTATTGAGGGATTCTATTAGACGGGAAAAGTTGCAGTGAGCAGAGTACCCATAGAAGAGAACATGGAGGACCCATTGAATAAAGGTCTATCTTAGTAGAACCATTAATATCATGTGAGAGCTAGTGGAATGAAGGTTGTTGGTAGTTGTCTCTAGTGAAAGTGGGATTCTAATGGAGTTGGTGCCCTATAAACAACTTCTTTATACTTTATGATAAACATGTATTCATTGTTTGAATATTTATAAACTACTTATCACATCATGATTGTTCTTATATATAAAATAGTATGTGATAATGTCATAAGAGTATCTATTTCACTAAAAGGTCACAGCAGTTCCCCACTATGATGAGAACCTGGAAGTATTATGACACTATTCTTGAATATATGTTCTATAGCTGGATGATATCATTTGAGGGACAAAAATGACACAAGATATCAGGGGTGAATATTCATAGGAATTTGATACACCTTCTCATGGTGTACGCCCTTGGTAATATCTAGTAGGATATTATGAGAATGAGACCCACCGGTAGAAAATTTACATTCATACATGTCATTGTATGTTCCTATTTGAGGATGTATGTATTAGTCCTTAGACTTTAAGATTATTATTAATGAGTATTATGAATTGTGAACTTATATGTATTGATGAAAACCATGATGACAGATGTTCATGGTAAGGTAGGATACATTTAGTGTGTCATGAGTAATATTGCACCAATGAATAATGAGAGAACGGATTTATCCCTTCTATTATTTAATAGAAGTTAATATATCAGGCCCTTTGATGGAAATGATATTGCCTAAATAAATCCATTTCCATGGTGATAAATAGGAAAGTTCTATTTCCATAAAGTCAAAGAAAGAGATAATCGAGCACATAGGTTGATGACATTGGTATGAAACCTGCTCGATTTGAGATATTATGATAAAGGGATTATATTACATGGTAAGTGTTCGTATGATGTGACATGTCATTGAGGCATTAACTTCTTTCTATATGGTTTCATTGGCATGTTGCTAGATGTTAACCTTGAACTTTAGGCTGCTTTGCCTAATGCCATTTAGAAAGAGGCCTAGAGGGTCACACACTAAGTATATCCAGAATCTCTGTTAAATAATATATTATTAGTATTTATTTAATAGGTTGAATAAATATAATTCCCGTATGTGGTTTAATAATTATTAATTCATACTTAATCATATATAAATATTTATTTATTATTTATAAAATATAATATTTATTTATTTATTAGAGAATAATGTAGTAATATTTATTTAATAAATAAATAGACATTATTCAAGACCCGATAAATATTGTAGAGGAATGGTGGACCAAGTTTAATGGTACAATGAGAAATGATAATATTGAATATTATTTAACTGAATGATATTTAATTATAATTCACAAGTTAAGTGTGTGTCAAGAAATAATAATATTACTATTATTATTTGACATGGGGATTTTCTAGGATTAAATAATAATAAGGGAACTTGTGCAATTATTTTATTTTAACCCCAACAATATAAATACCTAATTATATTATTTTTTCATTATTCTATTTGGTTGTGCAGAATGATTCAAGGAGAATCCTCTCAATTCTAGAGAGCTCCCTTCTCTAAGAATGCTCCCAAGAATGGTGAGCAATCCTCCTCCACCAGATCAAGGAGAATTCTTTGGAAGAAATTCTCGAAGCAATCAAGGTGGGTGATGCAAGCATAATGATATTTTATGATAGCACTCAAAGACTCCTTCAGTGACATTTAAATATTTCTAGAACACATGTGGATCACCAATAGAGGAAATCTACACTTAGTTTCTAATATGCAATGACGGTGCACCATAGATCTATCATCAGACACATAAATGAAGAAATAATTCCTTAGAGGTAATTCTTTATCTAATTAAATTAATTATAAACAATATGTGTTGATCCCTCTCTCTCGGTTTCGATAAAATTCTTCATTTTCTATTTTTTTGACTCAATTCCATGGATCACGACGTTCATCGTCATATAGATCTTGGATTTATCATTGATTATGGAAAAAATATAGTTGGGCATTACCTATCACACACTTCTGATGCACCCAGAACCTACATAGAGAAGTTCCAGTAGGGCTTTCAGTAGTTTAGGTAGAGTTTGACGCGTGTTTAGATCTTGAGATTACCAGAGGAGGGTGTTGAGTACATAGTGTTCTACGATTCATTAAGAAATGGGCTTGGTTGTGTCCTAATGCATAGGTGAGCGGTGATTGCCTATGGTTCACACCAGTTGAGACCACATGAACATAACTATGTGACCCATGATCTTGAGTTAGAAACGATAGTCTTTTCATTAAGGATGTGGTGACACTACCTGATGGGTGACCGATTTATCATCTACTTCGATCAGAAGAGTCTCAAGTATATCTTCTATCAGAAGGATATGAACTTGAGATAGAGGAAATTTCTAGAGTTCCTCCAGGACTATGAATTTTAGATTGTCTATACTCCTAGTAAGGGGAACATGGTGGCAGATGCTCTCAACAGGAGATCTAGTTTGCAGTTACTGAATGAAAAATAAGAGTAGTTGGCCTCGTTGCAGTTATCCCTTGTGGATGGAGATGGAGCATCTTACCTTAAGTTGATGGTTGTTACCCCTCCACTCTTACAACGTGTCAGGGAGGCACAACTTGGGGATACCAACTGTGAGACCATACATGCTCAGATGTCCACATGAAATGCTCATGATAGATATTGTCACGACCCATCTCATAGGGTCCCATGTTGTGACTACCTTAATCCCACCTACAATAGGCCAGTGGCTGGTGACTAGAACCGAGTAGGCATATCCCACAAATGGGAGTCATTTTCCTAAAGTACTTGTACACACACACACATCGCCAAGCCACAAATACTAAAATGTAAAAAAAATAAGTAAAAAATGCATGAAAACCACTATATCCCACAACCAGAGTACAATAGTGAAAGTGTTGGAAATTAAATAGAGACAAATACAAGCCCACCAAAAAGATTCTATAACCAAAATTCCAACCTATAAGAAAAGAGGTACCGGGACTGCTGTTTGAAAAGCTGTAGAAACACACCTCAGTCTGTCTAGTCTCACAAAGCACCACCTAGTCCTAGTCTTCCTAGGACTCTGTTGAAAGGTCGATCATCTACACAAGATATGACACGTGCGGGAAAAGCCCGTGTAGGGGTGATTATAAAAATACTCATTAGGACACCCCGACACCACAAAGCAAAACCATAAAGGAATACCACAAAGATATACCACAAAGGAAAACCACAAAGGAATACCAAAAAGGAATACCACACAATATTACCACAAATGATTACCACAAATTAATACCACATAGGATTACCACAAAGGAATACCACATGGGATTACTATGAAGGAATACCACATAGGATTACCATGAGGGTATAACACACATGATTACCACAAAATAATACCACTAAGGAATACCACAAAGGAATATCATACATGATCATCACATAGGAATACCACACAAGATTACCACAAAGGACTATCACAAAGGAATACCACATAGGATTACCACACAAGAATACCATGAAGGAATACCACATAGGATTAACACACAAGAACACCACACAAGATTACCACAAAGAATTACCATAAATAAATAACACACAATATTACCACATAGGAATTCAATACAGGATTACCAAAAAGGATTACCACACAGAAATACCACATAGGAATACCACACAAGATTACCACATAGGAATACCACACATGAATATAAAGTTATCTCAACACAGGTATATGTCTAAAGCACATATAACAAGAATATCCAGATATCCTCAATCTAAGACACACAGTCTAGAGGTAAGACACAACTAATTATCATCCATAGGATTCTTCTCGAAGCATTCTCATTCTGAGAGAACTAACTCCTTGATTTATGATATCATCAGAGACACTCACGAATAGGTCTACCTCATTTGGTCCCCGCCCAAAGAGAACACATTGGTCAAGGAATAATATGATACATAGAGAGGGGATCCTGCCTAGACACACTGGGGAATACCACAAACCCAATTTGGATCAACCTAAAACGTAGAGGATTTTTCCCAAACACACTAGGGAATATCACTAACCCTACTAATGCGACCCTCTAGATGGGAGACCAACACCCTACTCTTGGTGGTTACATCGATTCCACAAAACTCTATTAGTAGTGATAGAGGATCACACTCTAGTCTCATAGAGGGATACCATACTCTATTTGGGACTCGAAATCTAGATAGGATTACAATCTAATGATGTGGATGTAATGTCATACTGAACCCTTGAGGAAAAAACCAAGGGAAAACTCAAAATATACTTATCCAAACTAAAAACCCACCAGTTGTCTTAAAAGTATTGTCTCAATGCTATAAACGGCTCATCAAATGGATGTACCATTTGAAAGCTATGAAAGTTAGAAATTTCAAAGGGGGGTCACTAGGCCTATGGACTAACTATGTTCGACCTCTCGAACCAACCACCTCGCAGATGCCTTGGTCGACTGCAACGGTCGATTGACCCCCAACTGCCGTGGCCGTGCAACAAAAGGAGATATGGCTACTCATGGTCGACCGCAGAGGTCAATCATGGACATATCTAGCTCGGTTGCCCCATGTATGACCCGAGTCCGACCTTCTCATCCCATATCAGTCAGCCTGATCTACTCTATCTGGGATCATCCCATTTTCTCAGGCCCCACCTGCTCATGCGCGAGCTACCTAGGCCACAGCACGTGACCTCTGATCCACGCGACCACATCTCACATGGCCACCGCTATGGTCCGCTCCCTATGGATTGACATGATCCCACGAAGCCTCCCAACATGATCCATGCCACCACTGTCTCTATCACCTTAGATCATTATCACCTTCGATCACCGTCACCTCTGATCATCGGTGCCCTGGGCTACCACCGCCACCGCCTCACCTCGCCAGACCGCCGCGGCAGACCCATGTCAGTGGTCCCTTCTGCAAATCACCGAGCCACATTTGTTGCATGGAATTAAAAATGGTCTTAGATTTGGTCTCCTTAGGTCCTGATCTACATATAACTGGCCTCTGTTGTTGGTTTTCCTCCAATCCAGGGGTCTGATCGTGTTTAGAGCCACCTGACAAGTCAAGCCATGACCACAAGGATCCAACGACGAAGAACGCAAAGAATGGGGGAAAAGAAAAGCACAAATAACACCCTGAGGAATGAACCTCAAAATTTGTTTGTGTTGGCCTCAATTTATTTCTATTAGAATGAAGAATAAAGCACCAAATCAAGAAAAATCCCAAAATAATCCTCGCAATTATAAACCATCCTGCAATGATTGAACTGTAGATCAATCTGTTCATGGATTGACCCGCATTCATCATGAAAATAAAGAATGGGTAAAACGCAAAGAAAAAATCACCCTACCTCGATTTGGATCAGTCGCTGATGAATAACGGTCACCGCGTCGTCGTTAATCCTCGATTCATTGAATATGAGGGGCGTCATTCGATCAATCCGTCGTCGTTCGCCAACGGTTCCTCCAGAGGTCCTTTCTCCACATCTCAAGATAAAATTCTGGGTTATGAGGCTAACCATAAATTTCTAACAAATACTTATTAAAAAGAGAAGTCACTGCATCAAAAAAATATTTTTTATAAAATAATTTTATTTACTATTACGCCCTCTGTGACTTTTTCTATAGATGACCTGCTCCTACAAAAGTTATGTCATGCCTAAGGAAAACACCACATTACAAACTCAACGGTGGTTTCAGATTTCCAATTTGAGTCACCGTTCATGAGTTATTAGGATTTAAATATAAAATAATTTTATTTAATAATTTTATTTATAGTTACGTCCTTGGTGAATTTTTCTATAGATGGCCCACGCCGACCAAAGTTAGGTCACACTTAGGGTAAAGTCACTATTATGAACTCAACAGTTCCCTTAGATTTTTGATACAGACACCCGTTTAAAAGTTATTCCACTTTTTTAGAAAAATGTGTGCACGCGCTATTAAAAAGTTTAATATTTTTCAAAAAATTATTCCGAGCACACTAGGCCTTGAAATTGCATGTTGTCTCAGAGCCTGGTCTCAAAATAAATCCACATAATATCTAAAAATACTACATGTAAAATACTAGATGTTACATTCTCCCCACCATGGGGCTTTATGTCCCCAAAATCCAAAACAAGGGCTACTCAAATATATGAGGGTACTGAGAATGAATATGATCCTCTAGATCCCATGTGCTCTATGGGAGATTCCCGTGCTACCACTATAAACACAACAAGGGAATCGATTTCCCTTGATGGATATTCTCTTGCCAATCCTTGATCTTCATTAGGTACTCAAAAAAAGTCACAGCATCCTTGATGTCCAACTCACCCCAGTCGATGATGTGCAAGGGGTCATGCATGTATCTCCTTAATTAAGACATGTGGAATAAATCACGTACCTGATATAACTGTGGAGGTTGAGCCAATAGGTACACCACCTCTCCAACTCTACAAAGAATTTGGAAAGGGCCGATGAATCTTGGAGATAGTTAGGAAGTGGGCTGACTTGGCAAGTCAATCAATGATCACCGAGATGGAATTGTGTCCCCTAGATGCACGTGGTAAACCCATAATGAAGTCTATTGATATTCCATCCCACTTCCATTCTAGCACCTCAATGGGTTGAGCTAATCCTGTTGGAACCTATTGCTCAGCCTTCACTTGTTGACAAGTATGACATTGAGAAACAATCTCTACAACTCCTTTATTCATCCCTATCCACTAAAACTGATGTCAGAGGTCCAGATACATCTTCTCCATGCCTAGATGTACTGATAAAGGAGATGTATGAAACTCCCTCAGAACCTCCTCCTACAATGCCATAGGTACAACTGTTCTCCCTTTGAAAATAATAATGTGCTCCCCACCTTTTGAAATTCCATCAGGAGCATGCCCTATGGACATATGAGCACATAGGGTCTCATAGTCAGTATCCCCAAGTTGTGCCTTTCCAAATTGATGTAAAATTTTAAGGGTGACAATTATCAACTATAGGTAAGTTTCTCCATCTCCATTCACAAAGGATAACTGCAATAAGGCCAACTGCTTTGATGCCTCGTTTAACAACTGCAAACTAGATCTCTTACTGAGAGCATCTACCACCATGTTCCCCTTCCCAAGAGTATAGACAATATCAAAGTCATAGTCCTGGAGAAACTCTAGACAAATCCTCTATCTCAACCTTCACTAGATCCACTATAACCCTGTCACCATAGTAAGAAACTAAGGACTCATAACATCTACTGCACTGAGGATTAGACTATCCAATTGATGAGTAATCAGCTGCACTCTCCTATGTGTGAGTTCATCCTATGATGCCTTATAGTGACCGAAGCCTTTTACATATAACATTACATGATTTTAAGCATAATTATACATCATAGTACAAGTTAAGGATCATTAAGTCTAGTGTCTTGGAATATTAGGTACATAAAATATAAAACATAGGGCTAAAAACACTTCTTTATTTAATCTCTATAAAGAGATCCTAACTTCCTTTGAGCCCTTACATCTGTACAAGGTACCCTAGGGAACACACAAACAAAGGTATGAGCTGAAAATCCCAATAAAGGAATGTACATAAGGATACGTCTTAATCACATGAGTTAGGAGGCATGACATAATGGTATCTAAAGCATGAAACATATAAAATCGTATCATATAAGAATGGAATCATATAAACATAGAATCATATAAATGTGAAAGAATCATAAAACATATCTTTAGTACGAGTCAAGGATAACCGCCAATATCGTTTCCCATTTTAGTATGGTTCAAGGCTAACCACCAATCCTGTTTCCCATTTTAGTATGGGTCAAGGCTAACCATCAATACTGTTTCCCATTTTAGTACGGGTCAAGGCTAACCGCCAATCCCATTTGAAATTGCATCTCATGAGACTTAACTTTACCCAATGCATTGGAGAGCTATCTGGGCGCACCCATCTCAACATTTTCATGAATATTCTTGCCACATAAATAATCATACATAATCAACCATACATAAACATAAGGGTACCCATGGAAAGAATTGGGTACCACAATCATGACATAAAGCATAACCAATGGGCGTATCATCACCCATCTCGACATTTTCATGAATATTATTTCCACATAAATAATCATACATAATAAACCATACATAAACATAAGGTTACCCATGGAAAGAATTGGGTACCACAATCATGACATAAAGCATAACCAATGGGCGTATCATGAAAGTTTCCATGAAAGAAAGGGATTAGAACATACATGAAAGTTCATAGGGTAAAATAGGAATATAACATGGCAATTGATGTTAAACAAAAGTGAAAACATATAATAAATTTATTTGATAATCATTAGCATTAAAACATTTTTGTACGGTTTTAAGGAAAATACTATAGAGATTTTAAAATAGAAAAGAGGACAATATTTTATATAAAACCAGAATTAAACCAAGAATGTTTTCATAATAAAAATACTTATTTTATAAATACAATGGTTGAATAAAACAAGGTATAGAGTGCACTTGAAATTGGGTAAAAATTCGGGAAGTTCCCTTAAAACAGGTTTGCTTGTCAGAAAGTTCTAAGGAGAGAATATTTTAAAAACATGTATATCCCCGAAAGAAAGTAATGAAAGGTTATTGATAAATGATTTTTTAAAAAATAAATAGAATTTATAAGATGCACATAAATAGATAACATAACTCTGTTTTGATATAAATAAAGATAAGGCAACCCGAAAGAACAAAGGAGGTTCGGGTAGATTTCGTTACGGATTATCAGCATGGTGTCGGGTGTATCTAAGAGGGATTGATGAGAGAGAAAAGGGGTTTCTCATCTCTTATAAATCATTAGGGAAGTATGGGGGAGGTTTGAAAACATACCTCATCATTTTTTATTATGCATAAAAGTCATAGCATAGAGGACAATCTTGATTAAGAGAGAAATAGAGAGGATCCCTTACCTTAAATTCGTTGGTGTTCTCCACTTGTTATTAAAGACCTGAATAAAAAAATTAGGTTTATTAATTAATAATTATAGAACCTCTTATATATTTAATTAGTTTATTATAATCAATTTAAGTTCATTTATAACCGTTTTTATTGGTTATGAGGTTCAATTTCATAATCCGGGCTCGTTTGTTTACTTGGTTTTAATGACCGGTTCGCTTATATTCATGTTTTGATAAACATGTAAGATGAAAGTAGTTTTCCAGAATTGAAGTTATATTATATTAGTGAACATCTAGGATATTGCATGGTTTTAAATTTAATTTGGTTACTTATAGTGAATTCAAATTATTATATAAAACCATAGTGATAACCGTTTTTGTTAATCGGTGGGTTTGATTACAAAAAACATGTTTTGCTTTATAACTTAATACCATTTGTACAAAAGGATTAAAGAACCAAAAATAGGATATATTACATATTTAATAATCTGGTTCAACCATAATATAAATGTTTTCATGACCAAAATTAAAGATGATAATATAAATTGATAAATTGTTGTCCTTGAATGTGCTAAATTAGCACATCTCAAACGATGATTTCATTTCTTTCAAATAAAAGGTGGGGAAATGAGAGAAGATAATTAAATATACCATTAGAATAAAAAATTCTAGTACATGTATGTTACTGGATTTATAATACTATTTGGGTGAAGTTAGGTGAGGAAAGAAACAAAAAGAAAAGAACTTAAAAGAAATAAAGGAATTGGAAAGATGAATTTACCTCTCGAGACTTCCTCCTTTGAGAACATCTTAAGGGGAGAGGTTTTGGTATTTTGAAGAGGCTAGGGGATTTTGGAAGTGGGAAAGGAGCTTGGGGAGAGATTTAGGAAGAATATTGGCAAGGCTAAAGGCTTGAGAGTAGTGAAGAGAAGAGGGAGTGAGGGGGGGTGTATAGTGGAGGAGATAAGGGTTTTCATAATATTATAATCATTAGTTTATTATTTTCCATCAAGACCAGCAATAGTGATTATTACATGACCAAAAATAATAATAAATGCATGAATTTGAACCAATTGGGATTATATTAGCAGATCATCATCAATGACTCAATAAATCCATTATTTAGCATTTATCGTAAATTACCGCAGTTTACTATTCATAAAAAATTCAAGTATTTTAGAAAAATCTCAAAAATTCACCCTAACCATTTCTTGACGTGTATAATACAAAAATGAAATCCATTTTTCAAAAATAATTTTCTAAATATGATTATTTTAATATTTAATTAAAATAATAATTTATTATCAAAAACCAATTTTAAAACATTCATTTACTTATTCTAAAATATAGGTATATCATACTTTCAAATTGAATATTATTTATATATTATCATAGGTAAGGTTACTATTCATTAGGTTATATCACTATTCATAAGGGTAGGTTACTATTCACCCAAAAATTAAGTTTTTCTTATCGAACTCCAAATAACTTACTGATTGCAACCGTGTATGTCAGATTTTTGAAATTCCAAATAGAGAAGTGACAAACTTATGTTTAAAGGTCACTTAGCATTTCGTAGTTCATTATGTTGCATTTTCATGTGATTTTATGACATATTTATAAGAAGGTAATTTCCATTGAAAAACATTGGGTCGTTACGTTCTTCCCCCCTTATGAAATTTCACCCTCAAAATTTCGTTTTACATTCTAAGACATAAACAGGTGCAGGTACTTTTCCTTCATTGCTTCCTCCAGTTCCCATGTTTCCTCTTTCTACTTATGGTTTTTCCATAGTAATTTGACCAAGTGAGTAGTCTTGTTATGTATAAATTTGTCTCTATGATTCAAGATCTTCAATGGATTTTCCTCATAGAAAAGATCATCCTCCAACTGTACCACCTCTGAAGAGAGTACATGTGAAGAGTTTGGTATGTACTTACTTAATAGGGATACATTTAAGACATCATGTACTTTTGACATGGTAGGTGGAAGTGCCAGTCGATAATCCACAACTCCAGCTCGATCAAGGATCTTGAAGGGGCCGATGTACCTGGGACCTAACTTCCCTTTCTTTCCAAACCTCATGACCTTCTTCCATGGAGATATGCGTAAAAATACAATGTCTCCAACTTGAAACTCAAGGTCTCATCGATGATTGTCTGCATAAATTTTCTGTCGACTTTGGGCTGCCTTGATATGATGTTGAATGGTTTTCACCTTCTCCACCATTTCTTCTACCATTTTAGGTCCTAACAGCTTACTCTCACCGACTTCATCCCAACACGCCAGTGTTCTGCACTTTTTACCATAAAGGACTTAATATGTTGTCATTCAAATGCTCGAGTGGAAACTGTTGTTGTAGGAGAATTCAACCAGTGGAAGATGTTGGTCCCATCCTCCTTTAAATTCCATAGAACACGCTATCAACATGTATTCTAGTGTCTGAATATTTCGCTTAGATTGGCCATTAGTTTGAGGATGATAGGCCGTACTAAAGTTCAGTTCAGTGCTTAGAGCATGTTGGATAATTTCCAGAACTTCAAGGTGAATCTCGGATCATGATCAGATACAATAGATAGTGGTACTCCATGCATCCTTACCAATTCTTTGATGTAAATTCGTGCAATTTGATCCAATGAGAAGTCCTCTCGAATAGCAATAAAGTGATATGTCTTTATAAGACGATCCACAACAACCCATATAGCATTGTTTCCTCTAGATGTCCTTATAAGTATAGCGGAAAATTTCATGGTAATGTTCTCCCACTTCCATGCTGGTATGGGTAGTGGTTGCATCATCCCCTAAGACTTTTTCCTCTCGACCTTAACTTGTTGACATACCAGGCACTTTTATGTATATTTATCAATCTCTCTTTTCATATTGTCCCACCAAAAGTTTTCTCAGAGATCTTGATACATTTTTTTGATCCCTTGGTGGATAGAGAAGGTCAAGCTATGTGAATCATTCAATAGCTCCTTCTTTATCTCTGGATCGGATGTTACACATAATCATGTCCTAAATATTACAACTCCTTCCTCATCAATTTTTAAATCGGAGGATTTCCCATTTCTGATAGCTTCCACCTTTTTTTGAATTTTCACATCTTTTCTTTGAGCATCCTTTATTCCCTCCAAGAGGGATGGTTGAGTAATCATTTGAGAAATGATTCATGATGTTCATACCATAATAATTCCCATGTAAATTCTTTGAAAATCTAAAAATATCATATCCTTTTCAATTATTATCATTGATAAAGATGCAAGATCCTTTCTACTTAGTGCATCTGCCACATTATTTTCCTTACTAGGATGGTAGTGGATTGAGCAGTCATAATCCTTGATGAGATCCATCCATCTTCATTGGAGCATATTAAGATATTTTTGTGTGAATATATATTTGAGACTCTTGTGGTCAGTATATATATCACACTTCTCCCTATATAGATAATGCCGCCAGATTTTCAATGCAAAGATAACTACCGCCAACTCCAGATCATGCGTATGATAGTTTTGCTCATGAATTTCCAGCTGCCTTGAAGTGTAGACTATCACTTTATAATTTTTCATTATCAAACAACCTAAGACCTTCTTAGAAGCATCACTATACACCACAAAGAGTTATCCACTTGTAGGGAGTTTGAGTAATAGCATAGTGATAAGCCTATTTTTCAACTCCGAGAAATAGTCTTCACATTCCTAAGTCCAGACAAACTTTACTCCCTTCCATGTCAGCTTGGTCATTGGGTTTTACAATCATGAAAAGTTCTTCAAAAATTGTCGATAATACCCAGTAAGACCCAAAAAGCTGCGGATCTCCGTTACAGAAGTTAACCTGGGCCACTCTTTAATTACCTTTATCTTGGAAGGGTCCACAGATATCCCTTTGCTGGTGATAACATACCCCAAGAATGATACTTCCTCCATCTAAAACTCACATTTACTGTACTTTTCATACAAATTATCCCTTATCAAAGTTTTTAACACGGTATTAAAATGCTCCTCATGTTCCTCCTTGCTCTTGGAGTATATCAGAATATCATCAATAAAGACTACCACAAATTTTTTGAGGTAATATATAAATAATATATTCATTAAATCCATGAAAATTTCTAGAGAATTAGTGAGTCCTAAGGGAATCACTATGTACACATAGTGTCCATATCTTGTTCGAAAGGAAATCTTGGGAATATCTTCCTTTCTCACATTTAATTGGTGATATCCCGACCGAAGGTCCACCTTAGAGAAATAACTAGCCCCACAAAGCTGATTGGACAATTCATCTATCTGTGGTAGGGGATAATTCATCTTTATCGTGATTTTATTGAGCTCATGATAATCAATGCATAAGTACATTGATCCATTATTCTTCTTGATGAATAGGACTGGCGTACCCCATGGTGAAGAACTCAGGCGTATAAAACCCTTCTCCATATTCTCCTGTAGCTACTTCTTCAGCTCTTCCAGCTCTACGATGGTCATTTTGTAAGGTGTCTTTAAGATAGGTAGAGATCTAGGTATAAGTTCAATTGAGAACTCAACATCTTGGTCAGGAGGAAGACCATACAACTATTCAGGGAATACATCAGTGTAATCCCTCCCGATGGGCATGTCTTCAAGCATGATTCTCTCCTTTGTCTCAATAATTTGATCAAGATATGCCTGCTCACAAGGCAGTAATATCCACACTTGAGATGAAAATTCTAAAGGAGACTCATCTTCCTCCTTACACTTATAAAGAATCAGAGGATGCTTTGGGATGTGAAGTGTGATCTCTCTTTCCTGACAGTTGATGTTGGATTTGTATAAAGATATCCAATCCATGCCCAAGATAGCGTCAAACTCCACTAAAGGAAGTATGATGAGATTTGTTGGGAGGTTCAGTCCACAAACATTAACCAGGGATGAGTTATAAACCATGGATGCAATAATTTCCCCATTTTATATTCTCAAAGATAAATTTTCCTCCAAATTTTGAGGTGGTGTTTGAATAGTTCTACTAAACTTGAAAGATATTAAAGAATGCGTAGAATTAGAATCAAATAGTACGTTTTCTATTCTTGAATGAATAACTAGAATACCTATCACCACATCGTTGTCTAGATCCACCTCAGCAGTAGTGATATCATAATCCCTTCCTTTTTTCCTTGGAGGTTGTTGTTGATTGCCTCTGACAACCCTCAACTTAGGGCAATTGCTTGCATAATGACCATGCTCCTTGCAGTTGCAACACTGCACTATAGGTTAAGTATTGATCTGAACCTTCCTTTCTTCTTCAACATTAGCGAGATTTTTCATATCCCTTCGACAGTTCTTGGAAAAATGAACAAACTTTACACATTTGAAGCAATTCTTGGTTCCCTTCAGATAGTTACTAGGATGCTTATTCCCACAACTTTTACAAGGGGAAAAGTTAGAATTCTTTCCATCATGGGATTTGTTTGATGAACCACCCATGTTGTTCTCTATTTCCCCCTTATTTTCACTGGGCCCATGAGTCCACTGAGAGTCTCCAATCTCTATTTCAACCTTGAGGGCACAACAGAAAATATCCTCATAACTGTCAAAGTCTCAAATCGCCAATGCTTTTTGTATAATCGGCATTAGTCTGATAAAGAAGTGACCCACCTTACTTTCGGTGTTCATGAAAAATCTATAGGCGTACCTTGAAAGCCTTGTAAAGTTTGCTTCATACGCCCTGATGGACTCATATTCCTTTTGATTGAGTTTGAGGAACTCTCTTTCCATCTTGAGACGGAGGGTTAGAGGAAAATATTTGTTGAAAAACATCCTCTTGAATTCCTCCCAATCCATGGAATCAATTTCCTCTTGGGACTTTTTATTCTTGATCAGTTTCCACCACTGATCAGCTTCTCCATCAAAATGATAGACCGCCAGTACAACCATCTCTTCTTCCAAGCATTGGAGGACAAATAATATCTTTTCAATCAAGTTAATCCATTGTTCTATGAGGAGGGGATCAGAAGATCCACCAAACATGGGAGACATTTTCCTCATGAAGGATTATACAACAACTTTCTCTTTCCTTGTAGGAGGAGGGTGTTCCACATGATTCAAGTTATTATTCATAACTCGAGCCAGCTGAGCAAGTACTATCATGAAGTTTTGAGCACCCGTTCCCGTCATATTAGGCATATCATTAAGGAAATATTCACATTTCCTATCACATTGGTTATTGGAATGTGTTCTTCTATTTCCCTCCATTAACTAAGAAAAATAATGTATAATTATAGGGATTGAATACTTAGCTATTGAGCATAAAAAATAAACTTTGAACATAAAAGGATAAACTTGTAAAGGAGAAGTATATCCTAACTTGTGATTCCTCAGGTTTAAATATAGGTTATCCTTGATATATTTCTTAACATATATTATTATGGTCTTTTTTGTCCCTTAATAATGGTTTGTACTAAGCTCGTGAATCTATCAAATCATATCCCCCAGGAGTGTTGTAACCAAGAGTGTAGTAAGGCTCGTTGTTGTGTACCAGGATACCCCGAGTCAAGCCCAAAACTCCTTGTCAGAGTTTTCAATACTAGGTACATCTGTGCCAGAGCTGCCTCTACCTACTCGTATCCAAACAAGGATGTATTTTCTTAATAAACCACTTACTCAATACTAACCAAAATTCAGGAATGTTTTATTATACTTATTCTCATCCTTAAGGTTCCAACTAAGGTTCTCTATTCCAAATCTCAAAAAATAACTAGACCAGCCTCTGCTACCAACTATAGTGACCCAAGCCTTTTACATATAATATTACATGATTTTATGCATAATTATACATTAGATTACAAGACAAGGATCGCTAATTCTAGTGTCTTGGAATACTAGGTATATAAAACATAAAACACGGGGCTAAAAAAACACTTCTTTATTTAATCTCCATAAAGAGATCCTAACTTCCTTTGAACCCTTACATATGTACATGGTATCCCGAGGAACGCATGAACAAAGGGATGATATGAAAATCCCAGTAAGGGAATTAACATAAGGATATGTCTTAAGAACATGAGTTAGGAGGCATGACATAATGATATCCAAAGCATGGAACATTTAAAATCGTATCATATAAGCATGGAATCATATAAACATGGAATCAAATAAATGTGGTAGAATCATAAAACATATATTTAGTACGGGTCAAGGATAACCACCAATATTGTTTCCCATTTTAGTATTGGTCAAGGCTAACCGTCAATCCCATTTCCCATTTTAGTATGGGTCAAGGCTAACCGCCAATCCTGTTTCCCATTTTTGTACGGGTCAAGGCTAACCGCCAATCCCATTTCACATCGCATCTCATGAGACTTAACTTTACCCAATGAATTGTATCTCTATCCAGGAGCAACCATCTCAAAATTTTAATGAATATTCTTTCCATATAAATAATCATACATAATCAACAGTACATAAACACAAGGGTACCCATGGAAAGAATTGGGTACCACAATCATGACATAAAACATAACCAATGGGTGTATCATGAAAGTGTCCATGAAATAAAGGGATTAGAACATACATGGACATTCATAGGGTAAAATAGTAATATAAAATGGTAAGTTATGTCAAACAGAAGTGACAACATATAAGAAATGTATTTGAAAATCATTATCATTAAAACATTTTTGTGCGGTTTTAAGGAAAATACTATAGAGCTTTTAAAATTGAAAAGAGGAAAATATTTTATATAAAAACATAATTTAACCAAGAATGTTTTTATAATAAAAATACTGATTTTATAAATACAATGATGTATTAAAAAATGGTATAGAGTTCACTTTAAATTGGGTAAAAATTCGAGAAGTTCCCTTAAAATAGGTTTTCTTATCGGAAAGTTCTAAGGAGGGAATCTTTTAAAAACATGTATATCCCCAAAAGAAAGTGATAAAAGGTTCTTGATAAATAAATTTTTTATAACTTAATATCATTTATAATATGCACATAAACAAATAATATAACTCCATTTTGATATAAAGAAAGATAAGGTAACCTAAAAGAACAAAGGAGGTTCAGGTAGATTTCGTTACGGATTATCAGCATGGTGTCGGGTGTACCTAAGAGGGATTGATGAGAGAGAAAAGGGGTTTATAATCACTTATAAATAATGAGGGAAATATGGGGGAGGTGCTAAAACATACCCCATCATTTGATATTACACATAAAATGCATATCATAGAGGACAATCTTGATTAAGAGAGAAATGGAGAGTATCCCTTACCGTAAATCCGTTGGTGTTATCCACTTGTTATTAAAAACCTAGATAAACAAATTAGGTTTATTAATTAATAATTTCATAACCTATTATATATGTAATTGGTTTAGTATAATCATTTTAAGTTCATTTATAACTGTTTTTATTGGTTATGAGGTTCAATTTCATTGTTCAAGCTCATTTGTTTACTTGGTTTTAATGACTGGTTCGCTTATATTCATGTTTGGATAAACATGTAAGATGAAAGTAGTTTTCCAGAATTGAAGTTACATTATATTAGTGAAAATACAGGATATTACATGGTTTTAAATTTAATTTGGTTACTTATAGTGAATTTGAATTATTATACAAAACCATAGTAACAACCGTTTTTGTTAATCGGTGGGTTTGATTACAAAGAACATGTTTTGATTTATAATTTAATACCATTTGTACAAAAGGATTATGGAAACAAAAATAGGATATATTACATATATAATAATCTGGTTGAACCAGAACACAAATGGTTTCATGACCATAATTAAAGATGATAATAGAAACTGATAAACCATTATTCTTGAATGTGCTAAATTAGCACATCTCAAACGGTGATTTCATTTCTTTCAAATAAAAGGTGGGGAAAGGAGAGAAGATAATGAAATATCCCATTAGAATAAAAACATTATATTACATGTATGTTACTAGATTTATCATACTATTTGGGTGAAGGGAGGTGAGGAAAGAAACAAAAAGAAAAGAACTTAAAAGAAATGAAGGAATTGGAAAGAGGAATTTACCTCTTGAGACTTCCTCCTTTGAGAACCTCTTAAGGGGAGAGGTTTTGGTATTTTGAAGAGGCTAGGGGATTTTGGAAGTGTGGGAGGATCTTGGGTAGATATTTGGGTAGAATATTTTCAAGTCACAAGGCTTGAGAGTAGTGAAGAGAAGAGGAAGTGAGGGGGGGTTTATATTGGAGGAGAGGAGGGTTTTCATAATATTATAATCATTAGTTTATTATTTTACCTCAAGACCAGAAATTGTGATGATTTCATAACCAAAAATAGTAATAAATTCATGTGACTTCGAACCAATTGGGATTACATCAGCAGATCATCATCAATGACTCGATAAATCTATTATTTAGCATTTATTCTAAATTATTGTATTTTACTATTCATAAAAAATTCAAGTATTTTAGAAAAATATCAAAAATGCACTCTAATAGTTTCTCGATGTGTAGAATCCAAAAATAAAATCCATTTTTTAAAAATAATTTTTGAAATATTATTATTTTAATATTTAATTAAAATCATAATTTATTATCAAAAACCAATTTTAAAACATTCATTTACTTATTCTAAAATATAGGTATATCATACTTTCAACTTGAATATTATTTATATATTATCATAGTTAAGGTTACTATTCATTAGGGTATATCACTATTCATAAGGGTAGGTTACTATTCACAAAAAAATTAAGTTTTTCTTATCGGACTCTAAATAACTTATTGATTGCAACCGTGTATGTCAGATTTTCAAAATTCCAAACATAGAAGTGAAAAACTTATGTTTAAAGGTCACTTAGCACTTAGTAGTTCATCATGTTGGATTTTCATGTGATTTTATGACATATTTATAAGAAGGGAATTTCTATTTAAATACATTGGGTCGTTACATGCCTAGGTTTCTTTTTTACCAAAAAGAAAAACCTCATTCCACCACTATGGACACACCACACTCTTCACCTAAAATAGTCAATCTGAGCATGAACTATGGATAACAATTCTATACCAAGAATGAGGTTGTAAGATCTCGATGCCACTACCAATATATCCCAACTAAAACTCTCACCTCCAAGAGTTTGGTCACATTTTTGGCACCAGTGCGTGATCATTGGGTCTCCTTCAGTAGGAGTCTCCAAGTGTGAGGGTCGAGTCAAAAGTTCAATTAAAATCTCTGAGTCTCAAACAAGATCTATGGAAAGAAAAGGATAAATAGAACCTATGTCTATAAATACGGAAGCTAAAGTAGAAAAGAAATAGATCATACCTCGAATCATTCCTGGAGCCTTTGGGTCATATGCCTCAACTGCATGTAGTTGCCCCCTCCCTTTTCCTCCACCCCCCTGAGCCTAGTGTGGACCACCTAGGGGTGGTGGTTGTAACATGTCGAAACGTTGAACACCTCTTACTGCTCTCCCAGATTCTCTACCACATCTACCACCCTATGGATCTGTTTTCTCCTGTTGTTGTCTCTTCCTCAGTGGTCCATCCATAGTCTCCCTATCAGTAGTATGATGGGTTGGATAATCTCAGGCGAGATGCCCCCTACTGTCACATGAATAACACCACCTCTCTCTAGGATGATTGGACCCACCCTATGAGCCCTGAATTGTGAATCCTCTATACTGGGACCTCCTCTTGAAATGTATCACACATCCAAGTCCCTAATACTGACATCATCTCCCTCATTCCAAGGTCTATGCTCTTCATTTCCCACTACAAACAATCACTATTTGTATCCTCTTAGCCAAGAAACTTTAAACCACTAAAGATTTCTCAAGAACCCCAGCATAAGTAGGAATTATTAGATGGATAACACAAACTCATATGTCCCTATGTTGACCTCACTCAAAGGTATGAGACCAGAAGTATGAATCGTGTATCATATTCATCAAGTACCTGGATAGGTTGGTATTCCTTGACGAATACTCAGATATCGACATGTCATTCTTCCAGAGTTGTAGAAGCTCTTGGATATGCATATACCTTAACTTATAAGGTGATAAATCCTCTATAAAAATGTTCTCAAACTATATCCATAGAAGAGTCATCTCACCATAAGATCATCTTACAAAACCCCACCATCACCCTGCTGATCTGTGTAGAAGGATCACTGCTAAGACCACCATCTGATCTGCTAGTGTCCCGACTAGATGCAAAACTCGGGTTATCGCCTCAAGCCAGTCCCCATCCACCTATGTGTTGGGATCACCTTAGAACTTGAGGGGTATCTACTATTGAAACTCATTAAGTATGCTCAGTCTGCACACCTCATCTGCTGGTACTATGGATACCATGTGCTGCTTTATAGGTGGTGGTATAGATAGTGTACCACCTGGAGGTGTTATCTCTGGTAAAAATACCTGTATTAATGCCTCATAACCCGGTGGATCATCCTTGTGATCATGAGGTGGAATCCTAGATGGTTGTATATGTGGATACATCATGAAATAAACCAAGATATTCCATGATCAAATGAGTATATCTGGAGAGCTGAATCAAGAAGGACATGGAAAACACAACTATTCTTATATGATTTATGTACCATTTTTTCCCTACAACCAATGTTCTCATGTACTGAGTTAAAAAGTAGGTGATCAGATTCTTGGTATATGGATATGTTGGCCACTGCACCAACACTGGAATCCCTAACTTGAAATTTGAACTTAAAACACTTAACACTATTTCCCCAAACCAATCTCACATAGTAGAACCGACCACCTACGACACCACTCTGTCACGACCCATCCTAGAGGGGATTGTGCTATGACTGCCCCAAGAACACCTACAATAGAATAAGGGCTGGTGACTGGCACCGAGTAGGAATATCTCACAAATGTGAGGCATTATCCTGAAGTACATATACGTACACACACATCTCCAAGCCACAAATGCTGAAATGAAAAAACACTAAGTAAAAAATGCAAGCAAACCACTATATCCCACAATCAGTGTACAATAATGAAAATGATGGAAAGTAAATAGGGCCAAATAAAAGACCTAAAAAAAAACATGTAACCACAAGTATAACCTATAAGAAAAGAGGTACAAGGAATGTTGTCTAAAAATCCACATGAACACACCTCGGTCTGTATGGTCTCACAAAGCACCGCCTGGTCCTGGTCTATCTAGGACTCCATCGAAAGGTCAATCATCTGCACAAGGAACGACATGTGTGGGAAAATACCATGTAGGGGTGAGTATAACAATTATCAATAGGAAACCCTGACACCACAAAGAAAAAACACAAAAGAATACCATAAAGAAATACAAAAAAGGAATACCCCAAAGGAATACTGTGAAGGGATACCACAAAGGAATACCACAGATGATTACCACAAATGATTATTGTAAAGGAATACTACATAGGATTACCACAAAGGAATAACACATAGGATTACCATGAATAAATACCATACATGATTTCCATGAAGTGATACCACACAAGATTACCACAAAAGAATACCAAGAAGGAATACCAAGAAGGAATACCATAAAGGAATACCGCATAGGATTTCCACATAGGAATACCACACATGATTACTATAAAGGATTACCACAAAGTAATACCATCACTACTACAAAACAGGGCAAGGGCAATGCTGCCATTTATCAGCGCTAAACAGAAAGCGCTGATAACGGGGTATGCCTTTATCAGCGCTATATAAAAGCACTGATAAATTTTACATTTATCATCACGTTTTTAGCACTGATAAAGGTATATCTTTATCAGTGCTAAAAAATCGCTGATAAATGAATGTTTTATCAACGCTTTTATTTTAGCGCTGATAAAACATACCTTTATCAGCGCTTTTAACGAGCACTGATAATGGTTCTATCGGTTTTTATTTAATAACCCTAACAGGCCATCCTCGCTTGCACGCGGTCAAGCTCTCGCGGAAGCTGAACCAGGCCCCTCGCCGCGCGACCTCATCCTCCTCGTCCTCCTCCTTCCTCCTTCCTCCTCCTTCCTCCTCCTCGTCCTGCTCGTCCTCCTCCTTCTCCGTCGCAGCCGCTGCCTCCGACCCCGCTCCCGCTACCGCGACCACCTCTGCCTCTACCACCTCCACCCTTTCTACCACGACCGTCACCGCCTCTGCCGCCGCCGCCGCCTCCGCCTCAGCCGCTGCCGCCACCTCCACCCTCACCGCCACGACCGCTGCCGCCTCGTCCTCCTCCTCCTCGTGCTCTCAAGGTGGGAGGTGAGTTCCATGGATGGTATTCCCTTGGTATATTATTTATATATTGTGTGTGTGAGGACCAAATAGTGAATATAGATGTGAGATAGGAATAATACCATATCTTAAGTCTAATTCCAGTAAGGATTTCCATAATAGATAGTGTGGTCTTAATGTGATTATGATTATGTCTAGGGATGTGATTCATAATTAGTGATGAGTGTTGAAATAAGAGATGTTATTGATATTTAGCAACACAAGTGGGTTGTTTTGTGAATGATGTGGAATTGGATACCCTATAGGTTCCATAGGGATATCTTGACTCTAAGATGAAGTATATGGTAATTGTTTAGTTATGATGGTTCACATGTGTGAGAGGTCTACCAAGGTTATGTGTGATGACTTTTGTGGATAACCAACCCCTGTTTTCATTTTTTTTATTTTGAGTTACCATGGGCGGTAAGTTATACCCCTCCGAGTTGAATATTTATGTATGAGATACAAAGGAAATAGTTTTTAATCTTATGGTTATATGGATTCCCAAAGATTATCCCAATGGAAATGATGATGGATCCATATTAATTTTCATCACATAGATTAATCTCATAGTTATATGATTAGACAAAGATGAACCCATAATACAAAACATATCACCTAGTATGTCTGTCACATATACGAATAAATAAATTAGAAAAAAACATGCTACAAAGCATAAAGGTACCATTAAATACTTACATTGGTTAACTTGTTTTAGGAATTGTTTATCTTCATCCGTGCCTTGTACTTGCACCCATGAATTTGAAGGTGAGTATGCGTACACGATAGTTGACCTTCTTAGAGAAGAGTTTCTGGAAGAGTATAAGAGACATGATGCAATGAAGATAATTAGAGTGTTGGAGAAAATGTGGTTGCTACAAACAATATGGCAATCGGCTTGTGCAACGCGACCGAAGTTACAACTTGCAGGTATTGTAACTTAGGCCACGTTGTACAAGCCGATTACCACAATGAATAACAAGATCTTCATTGCTTCATGTCTCTTATACTCTTCCAGAAAATCTTCTCTAAGAAGGTCAACTATCGTGTACGCATACTCACCTTCAAATTCATGGTTGCAAGTACAAGGCACGGATGAAGATAAAAAATTTCTAAAACATGTTGACCTATGTAAGTATTTAATGGTACCTTTATGCTTTGTAGCATGTTTTTTTCTAATTTATTTATTTTTATATGTGACAGACATACTAGGTGATATGTTTTGTATTATGGGTTTATCAGGAGTCTGTATGATTTCCTGTTTCCACATTTCATTTTAAATATCATGTTATAATTATATATTTACTATACCCTAATGGCTCAAATAGTCAGGCATATTGTAGATGTTGCTAGAATGCTGTAGGATTATTTTTCCCCAATGGTAGTACATTTTTAGGATGTTTTCACTGATGAGGTATTAAAATTTACTTCTTAATAAAGAGATAAAATTTATAATCTAGTTAGTTTTGGGAGAAAATTTAGTTTCTATCACAATTTCTAAAATAACACCAAAAGAGCATCAGTTGTTTGAATTACAATTTGATGATATAGAATATAATGGTTTCATATGGCATAGTACTTTACAATGGGGTTTTATAGTTCTCTAAAATAGATGGTTGATTGGTATTTATTATTTTATTGGACTATTGGAGATTGAACCTGATGAGAGTCATGAATATGTATCCTCATCCACGCATTGATAATCACATTGATCATCTATGAGGTTCTATGATCTTCTCCAAGATATATTTGACATTAGGATACCATTAGATGAGTTGGACATCGATGGACCTACCATGGACTGGTTTTAGGAGTAGTTATGGCCTGTATGATTTTTTAGCGATGATTTTTGGTTTAACTAATGCATTGGTTGTATTAAGGGAATTGATGAATAGGATATTTCATCCTTTTCTGGATCAGTTTTTAGTAGTTTTTTTCAATTAAATATTAGTGTACTCCCAACCCATAGTTGATCTTGACCAACATCTTATCATCACCTTGAGTACATTGAGATAGCATCATATTTATTATTGTTTTCTCCTGTTACTCATCGGTTTCCTCTTGTTCGCATGTCATGTATTTTCTAAGGCATCATTTAGTCTTTGTAAGACTAACTTGGAATAAATTTGATATATGTCATATTAAATCAGGTATCTTATACATACACGATGTTCACCCTACTGGACACACCATGTATATGGATTTCACATGTGTTTAAAGGCATCTTTACCATGATTTGTTTTTATAAAACCCAAAAAATGCTACCTGATTAATTAAAACATAATATTAGGAAATTTCTCGAGATCGAACCCATAAAGATGATGAATATGAATAAAGAATGGATGAATGCCAATCGGTTGACAAAAGAGTATGAAGATGGTGTGAAAGAGTTTATCAAGTTTGCAGAAGATCATGCATGTGACCCTTCTCAAATCCTTTGTCCGTGTTTACAATGTTGTTATTCAAGACAAATTAGTCCAGAGGAGTTGGAAGAACACCTGATTTGTCATGGAATAGATCGAAGTTATACATGTTGGAATAAACACGGGGAAAAAACCAATGTAGGTAGTGACTTAGAGAACATGACATTTTATAGATCATCTGATATGATTAGAAGCGTGAACAGTGAAGACGATCGTATAGAGGGTGTGATTACAGATGTGAACGATGATGAAGATCGTATTGAGGAAATGACAAGGACAACTAAAGATGAACTTCGTGATTGCCCAAAATTGTTTGAGAAGTTAAAGAGTTGTGCAAAAACGTCATTGTATACTGGTTGCACTAAATATACAGCATTGTCAGCAGTATTGAAGCTGTATAATTTGAAAGCGGGCAATGGGTGGAGTGATGCCAGTTTTACGGAACTACTTGCTCTCCTGAATGACATACTCCCAGAAGATAATGAACTCCCAAGACGAACATATGATGCCAAACGAATTCTACGATCGATGGGTATGATCTCTGAAAGAATACATGCTTTCCCAAATGACTTTATATTGTTTCGCAAGGACCACAAATCACTTAAAGAATGCCCAAAGTGTGGTGCTTCCTAATACAAGAAAGATGATTCTAGTCCTACGAAAGTTGTATGGTACTTTCCAATCATTTCTAGGTTTAGACACCTATATGGAAGTGAGGAGACTGCAAGACAATTGACATGGCATGTAGATACAATAATTAAATATGGGAAACTACGTCACCCTGCAGACTCTCCTCAGTAGAAGAGAATTGATCATGAGTATCCTGAATTTGGGAATGAGCCGAGAAACCTTCGTCTGGTGTTATCTACAGATGGGGTGAATCCTTTTGGTTTTTAAAGCAGCAGTCACAGTACATGGCCGGTTATGTTGGTAAATTATAATTTACCACCGTGGTTATGCATGAAACAAAAATACATCATGTTATCTATGCTTATATCAGGACCAAAACAACCGAGTAATGATATTGATGTTTATTTGGCCCCATTGATCGAGGATTTGAAAATATTGTGGGATTCAGGTGTTACGATGTATGATGCTTACAAAAATGAACAGTTCACTTTGAAAGCCATGTTGTACGGGATGATAAATGACTTTCCTGCTTATGGAAATTTGTCAGGATATAGCATTAAAGGAACTCAAGGGTGTCTCATTTGAGAACAAGGTACACAGTCAATTAGGTTGAAACAATCATCAAAAACCATGTTTCTAGGATGTCGCATATTTCTATCCTGACGACATAAGTACCGATCTTGGACGACATCATTCGACGGAAGTTTAGAGGAACGTACAACACCGTCTCCACTAACAGGTGATCAATTGTTTGAGAAAGTGAAATATTTGGACACTACTTTTGGTAAACCATTTTTGAAAAACCTTAAGAAAACTGGTTGGAAAAAGAGATCAGTTTTTTTTTGAATTACCATACTGGAATTGTCTATATGTCAGAAATTTTCTTGATGTTATAAATGTTGAAAAAAATGTATGTGATAGTGTCATCAGCACGTTGCTAAATGCACCCGGCAAAACAAAGGATGGAATTAAAGCTAGATTGGACATGGTTGAGATGGTAACACGAGAAGAGTTGGCACAAGTGAAGGGTGAAAAACAAACATTTCTTCCTCCTACTACTTACACTCTTTCTAGGCAGGAGAGATATCAGTTTTGCAACTTCTTGAATGACTTAAAGGTTCTAGAGGGTTATTCATCAAATATCAAGAACATCGTGTCAATGGGAGATTTAAAATTAAAGGGTCTGAAATCACATGACTGCCATGTTTTGATGCAAGATCTAATTCCTATAGCTTTACGTTGCATTTTGCCCAAGAATGTCTGCCATACATTAACGAAGCTATGTTTCTTCTTCAAAGCTATATGCAGCAAAGTTATAGACCCGGCAAAATTGCCAACTATGGAAAGAGAAATTTCCGTCATATTATGTGAATTGGAAATGTTCTTCCCACCGACATTTTTTGATATGATGGTTCATTTGATGGTTCATTTGGTGAGAGAGATTCGACTATGTCGTCCTGTACATTATAGATGGATGTACCCCATTGAACGGTATATGAAGATTTTGAAAGGGTATGTCAAAAACCGAAGTCGGCCAGAGGGTTGTATTGCGGAGCAATATATTGTTGAGGAAGATGTTGAATTTTGTACCGAATACCTGTCTGGTGTGGAAATCATTGGCCTACCGAAATCTCATCACACTGAGTGGCTTGAGGGTGAAGGAATTTCTGGAAGAGAGGTTGTCACAATCAATATTACAGATCGGGAGCAGGCCCACCTTTATGTTTTGCATAACAGTTTCGACGTTGACCCATATGTTCAAACCCACAAAGAAATTCTTAGGCATTTGAATCCTTATAGGGCTGAAAAATGGATATCAGATACACATAATCGACAGTTTATAGGATGTTTTCGAGACCATATTTTTAAGCAGTTAGATGAAAATCCAGAGTCAATTTCAGAACGACTTCGATGGCTGGCTGGAGGAGCAAGTGTGTACGTATTATCTTACAATGCTTATGCAGTTAACAGTTATACATTCTATACTAATGAACATGATGAAGACAGTACCATACAGAATAGTGGGGTTACACTTGTGGCTGAGGCGATGCATGTTTCTGGTGCTAAGGACAAAAATCCAATTTATGTGAATATGTCATACTTTGGCATCATCAAACGAATATGGGAGTTGGATTATACAAAATTCAAAGTGCAGATTTTTCAATGCAAGTGGGTTGATAACAGGACTGCTGTTAAAATAGATGAATTAGGATTCGTGAAAGTTGATTTTAGTAAGGAAGGGGAGAAAGACGAACCATTTATAATGGCATCACAGGCAGTACAAGTATTTTATGTTCCAGACCCCGCAAACCGAATTTGGTCAATTGTTCTGTTATCGACCAAAACAACTGAAGGGTCAGATGAAAGTTCAACGGAGGTTAACCCTTTTATAGGGACTTCACAATAATTTTGCAGCGGTCCAAATGTAGACGGCGTTTTGTATGTCAGAGGAGACCATAATGAAGGAATTTACATAGTCGATAGAGGAGTCAAATCACTTCAGCCTTTAAAGAAAAAAAAGAGAGTACAATAATCAGGTTATTTGTTTATTGTAACATACATTGTGTTACGTTATGTTATTATCTGTTCGCTTCCGTTTTTATGTAATCTAAATTAAATATTAAACCACTTCTGCAGATAATGACTTCTGCACCTGCTGATGCGCCCAATCCCGAGGCACAAAAGGTCTCTTATCCAGCAGCTGGTGGTCCCACTACAGAGCAACAACAGGTTTCTCAACCAAATGCTGGTGGTCCCAGTGTAGAGCAACAACAGGTTTCTCAACCTGTTATTGTTGGTCCCAGTGCTGAGGTACAACAGGTTTCTCAACCTGTTGCTGCTGGTCCCATTGTCGATGATAGTGCTCCGAGGGAAGATATTGATGCTACTTCTGAGGAAATGGTAGGAAATGAAACCCTGAAAGCACAAAAAAAAACAAGAGCGTCGTATTTTGACAGTGTTGGCCAAAATCCTTAAGGCAAAAGCAAAAGGCATCAAATTTGAGGTGGGATGGAATAAGCGAGGCCAACATGTTAACCCCAACAAAGCCATCTTTAGTAGCTACATTGGAATCGTCACTCGGCAACGCGTGCCGATTGATGTACAGTCGTGGCACCATGTTGTCACCGGGCTGAAGACACTAATGTGGGAAGAGATTACGGTAACATTATGATATCATTTTTTTAATTTATTAAAATAAAATAAAATACCAAAACATTGACTTACTCTTCATCATCCATTGCAGAGTGCATTTATAGTAGATGTCTCGCACAAGGAATATGTATTAAGAGTTTCAGGAAGGATTCATAGAGGTTTCCGCACAATTTTAACGAAATATCATCTTAAAGATGCAGAAGGGAAAATCAAGCCGCACCCACCTCCTCTTTACACACACTTGATATCCCAAGGAGCGTGGGATGCGTTTAGCAACCGTCGTGAGGAGCATACTTTTCAGGTACATTGTGTGGGGCAATAAGTTGTTTGACGTTTTCTTGTATTCATCACTCTGATTGACAGTTTTTTATTTATGAAACAGCTACTGAGTGCTGAAAATAAAAAACACGCAACAGAACCAGCGTACCCTTACCGTAAAGCAAGGATGGGGTAAGCTGAACTTGAGAAAAAATTGGTACGTATTTTAAATCTACCCTACTACTAGTATGTGACATAAAAAAACACCATAACCATGTTTCTCTGTTTATATGCAGATTGATGAATCAAAATAGAAAGCCATATCCATCCCACGCCATGTGCTATGGAAGGAGGCTCATGTAAATAAAGAGGGGACATTGATAGATGAAAACACACAAAAAGTGTGGGAAACATGTGTAAGTGTGACATAATATAAATTTGAGTTGCTTTAAATCGCTATTACATTACAATAACTACTTATTTTTCTATATTTTCTATCTGAAATAGTCACAAGAATCAACAACAACCGCACCAGATGCAGACATACTTTCAACAGCCTTGAAGCAGCCAGAAAAGTATGGCCGCGTCAGAGGTGCGGGTTTTGGGGTGACACCCCGAACATATTTTCAAAAACAAAAACAAGCGGAGGATCAAAATGAAAAAATGGAAAAGCTGCAAGAACAATTATCTATTTTTCAAGAAGAATTACAATACCAGAGAGAGATGATAGAAAAATTGATGGGGGAGAGGCAAAGAGAAGAAACAACTCAACAACAACCCGTGTGTGACGATCTCGCCCCACCCCCCACTAGCTTTGAGGCGAGCCATTCCCCTAAAAAACCTGACTTAGATGAGGTAATCAATGTTTTAATAATTGTTTCTGTGAAATATGATTTACATAGACACTGATACCTTTCCTGTACTAATATTATATAGGGTGAAAATGACTGTGATTTATATTTATCAACTCCCACCTATCACCTTGTAGCGAGGGATATGGTGTTCATTACGCAAAACGACATGCTACACAACAGACAACTTCCAAAAGATCATCTTAGAGTGTCAATTAACGTAGCTAATGAGCCGAGTGCTGAGCTACCTGTTCCAAATGATGATGATGACATTCATACGGTTGAACAAGCTGTTGGAACATTCATCGCATGGCCGACAGTTCTTATAAAAAAACATGTTGACAAAAAGGTATTCATTTCTTATTTATTTTTCAAGCTGGACCTTTAACATTTAATGAAATAAGGTCTGAACCGATGACTGTTATTACAGAATGACAAATACTGTGGGGTGAAACGAAATATCATCTCAAAACTATCTCAAGGATCAACCAACTGATTGAAATGGTCTACTGAGAGCACCTTCACCCCACCCGTTCTATATCCACAGTTAATATCATTGCAGGCTCATGTGAATACAAAGTTGAAAGACAGTAGTACTCACATAGTTTCTTTCAAAAAAGATATGTATGGAGAGGAGATATCAGATTTCATTAGTGCTGAAAATGTAAATGAACTCCTCAAGTATGAATGGCTAGGTGCCTCAGTTGTAAATGTATACATGAGGTAAGTTTTCATGATTTGATTTTACAAAAGATGATATACTCTGATAATTTTGACTAAATACATTTTATATTTGTCGCAGACGTATATATGAAAAACAATTGAAGGGATTTCCCCATGAACAAAAATTTAGACTCATTAGTCCTCACACCACATCTTCAAAAGACGAAATAGATTCTGTTAAAGAGGCTGCAATAATGTCATCCCTGCTCAAATCGTTTGAAAACAAAATTACGGATGAAAGACTCTTTTTAATACCAACGATGCAGGGGTAAAACTCTACAATTTAATCATATCAACTATATTTTCATTTCTTTCTTTACTTATTCCTTTTTGTATTTTTAGGGAGCATTGGATGTTGATTGCAGTCAATTTAGATACTCTAAAGATTAATTTTCTAGATTCAACGCATGGATATCCAACAAACCGACCACGCATGATGGCATTTGTTAATTTGTAATGCACTAGATCCAACATTTTAAAACTAAACATCTAGTTATATAATTTATTTTATCTTTTAATGAGGATTCTGTTATGATAGGGTGGTGCATCAATATCGTCTAATGCATGGAATGAATCCAGGGCATAAGGATAAGCACGCCTACAAGATATACAACTGGAAAAGTATCCGGGTATATATAATAACATTTCACTATCCAAACACATATCAAAACAAATTACTTATTGTTTTTGATGTTTTTGTAGTGTCCAAAACAAACAAACGGAAAGGACTGTGGTTATTATGTTTGTAAATTTATGAAAGAGATCATATTTCATCAAAAAACTAGCATCCCTGATGAGGTATTTTTGAAAATAATTACGAGTTGATTTAAAATATTTATTAATCCTTTGTGTATTTATATTTTTTCAGTACTACCATGACTGTCGCAAAAACTCATATTCAGAAGATGATATACATGTGTTTAGAAATGAATGGGCAACATACCTAATGGAAGATTGTACACAAATAGGATGAAGGTGAATTCCTACCACTTATGTTATCTATATATGATCATTGATTATCCTCCAACCTTCTTTGGTGAATTGAGAATGCTCCGATGTATTGAAATCTTAATTTATTACTCAATGTTTTCTATCCCCGGATTCATATTATTGATCTTTGAACAAATCAATATTTAAGTAAGGCATGATGGTGTGAAGTGTGTATGGGGTGAATGAAGAAACCACCGAGGATCAAAAAAATCCATTTTCTGTATCTCGTTTTTTTGAACTAGTATTTGACCACATGTGTTGTTGTTTGACATGCACAATTATTTCTAGGTAGATGCATGAGACAATCAGTATCGTTGAGGGATTTTTTGGAACCAAAATATGTGTCCCAGGATAATTCAAGTAAGGGAAAGGCTGGTTGAGATGAAATCCAAGCTCAAACGACCAGTACATCATCAAAAGAATCAACCCTGTGATGCACCATCATGTAGAATCTGGTCCTCGTGATGTTTTGAGGTGTTTATGGAAGGTATGGGGAGTCTGATAAGCCACATGGCCACCATAAATAATGTTTACAGACATCTCCACATGTTTTTTGTGCCTCATGCCTCTTTACAAAGATCACGCCATTCACATAGTCCATCTTAGCACGTATGTCCCATTCCGCCCATTGCTACTCTTGGAAGAAACTGAGAATATGACAATGCATAAGCCCCAAAAGACCCATACTCATCCAACCAAGAGTATTCCTAGTGTGAAGGGAAGCTAACCATGGGTAATACCCACAACATACCTCTTTTAAATATATGGGTTTTGATCCTTGTATTCTAAATAGGGTATGTAGGAAGCCTCCATGAGGTTAAATCCCAACCAATGGTGAACCATGGTGACCCCCTCACTGGGGTACACCTTCGCTTATTTTCCCTATTGTATTTCCCTTAGTGGCATCCGAATAATTATTCAAAATGAGAAACCTTACCTTTATGGGATGCACCACACTTGGGTCAGACCTCATTGGGCGTTTTGATCCATCTATCAGGTAAACATTCCAGGTGCTCCCTCCTAGATATGTACCTACCTAATCCACCTTTATAAGTGTTTTGATCCACCTAGGTCTTACATCTCTATAAGACATTAAATCATGACCCTCTATCCTTGTGGGATGTTAAACTCATGGAATACCACAAGTTAAACATGGGTTTCCATTAATATATTCAATATTAATGTTTAATCAGTCCTTATTAAGGTATTGTGGAGGTGTGGTTTTATGTTTTCCAGCTGATTTCGGAAGATTACACGCTTTATGTAGGTGATTCCATGCTTTTACATTATATGATAATTTTATTATCCAGTATTTGCTTGCTAAGTGTACTATATGAAATGTTTGTGTGGTTAAAAATGTGTTATCAAAGGAATTTGGGCTGTGTATAGACTTGAAAGTTATTTTTAAAATGAATGAAGTTGTATTTCTTGTGGATTTTCATGCTTAAGTCCTTTAAATGTGTTTGAAGAAATGAGAAAGTTGTGTGATGGGTGTTTTCAAATGGATTTAATGTGTTTGTGAATTTTAAAGAGGGTTTTCTTATGAGATGTAGAGATTCTATATATGTGTATTTACATTGAATGAAAGTACATGAGAATGTGTTGATATATATGATGTGTATAATGTAAATTGAGCACAATTTCCATACAAGGTATTTTCTTTATGATGTGCAGGGGACAGGGTGAGAGGGCAGGGGTGGTTTTCTGGGGGAGGGGGAAGGGGGCAAAGTGGTAGGGGGAAGGGGTAGGGGGTGTGCTGGGTTCTTTTGAAATATATAGGGGGTGGGAAGGGGGGTGTGCAATGGGCAGGGGGGAAGTGCAGTGGGCAGGGGTGTGCTGGGGAAGGGGGAAGGGGGTGTTCAGGGGGCAGGGAGTGTGCAGGGGTAGGGGGTGTGCTCGGGGGTGGGCAGTGTGTAGGGGGTGTGCTGGGGAAGGGGGCAGGGGTGCTTCTTTTTTATGGAATGGGGGGACATAATATTTGTTTTATGTTTTGTGCCTCACTAGTATAATTGGTTATTTTATGTTTTGTGCCTCACTAGTATAATTTCATTTAGCAACCCCATTCTTTATTTCATTATTGTATTACTAACATAATATTTGTTTTATTATGTAGGTGAAATCTTTTTCCTCAGTTCGAATGCTTTGTTCGGAAACCGCCACCATGGACGACAATTTTTTAGAGCAGATGGATGAAAAAAGGATGGAACATCATTGTTTTTAACTGTTTTTTGGATAAATGTAATTGTAACCAAATTAAACATTATTTGAAATGTATATAGAAGTGTGTTGTTTTGTATTCATGATTTCAAGTAAATGTATGTATCATTTTTTGTTCTTCTGTGCTTTGTGTGTGGGTGTTGTGTGTGCTGTGTGCAGGTTTTGTTTGGACTGTTCAGGTGCTGTAATGTGTGCAGGTGCTGGGCAGGTTCTGTGCAGGTTCTGGATTTGGATAGGATCTTTGGCCTTTATCAGCGCTAGTTAAGCGCTGATAAATGGATAATATATCAGCGCTATTTTGAGCGCTGATAAAGGTAGTTTTTATCAGCACTCAAAATAGCGCTGATATATTATATATTTATCAGCGCTGAAAATAGCACTGATAAATACTACCTTTATCAACACTCACTTAGCGCTGATAAAGGGGCACTTTTATCAGCGCTTTTTTAGCACTGATAAAATTCCCCCTTTATCAGTGCTATTTTTAGCGCTGATAAAGGGGACCCCCCTTTATCTTCGCTGAGATTAACAGTGCTTTTTTAGCGCTGTTAAAGGCCGTTTTTAGCACTATTATAATCCATATTTGTATTAGTGCATACAGGATTACCACACAGGAATACCATGAAGGAATTCCATAAAGTAATACCACACATGATTACCACACAGGAATATCACACAGGATTAACACAAAGGATTACCAAAAAGGAATACCACATAGTATTACCACATAGGAATACCATAAAGGATTACCAAATAGAAATACCACACAGGATTACCACACAGGAATACCACACAAGAATATACAGTCATCTATGCATATGTATATTTCTAAATCACATATAATAAGAATATATAGAAATACTCAATCTAAGACACATAGTCTAGAGGTAAGCCACAACCAATTACTAGCCACATGATTCTGCTCGAAGCATGCTCATTTTGGGAGAACTCACTCCTCGATCCATGATATCATTGGAGACACTCACAAAGAGGTCTCCCTCATTTGGTCCCCACCCAAAGAGAATGCATTGGTCAAGGAAGACTATGATACACAGAGAGGGGATCATACCTAGACACATTGTGGAATACCACAAACCCAATATGGATCAACCCGTAACGTAGAGGATCCTTCCTAGATACACTGGGGAATACCACTAACCCTACTGATGTAGCCCGCTAGATGGAGGACCAACGCCCTGATCTCGGTGGTTACATAGATTCCACAAAACTTCACTAAGGGTGATAGAGGATCACACTCTATTCCCACAGAGGGATACCATACTCTATCTAGGACTCGACCTCTAGAGGGGATTAAAATCCAGTGGTATGGAAATAATGTCATACTGAACCCTTGAGGAAAGAACCAAGGGAATGATCTCAACCTATACTGGTCTAAACTAAAAACTCACCACTTGTCTCAAAAGGACCATCTCAACATTAGTGTCTCAATTCCATAGACAGCTCGTCAAATGGATGTACCATTTGAAATCTATGATAGTTTGAAATTTTAAAGGGGGTTATTGGGCCTATGAACCAACCGCATGGTCGGTCCACCAACCGTGGAGGTCGTCTGCCCAAACCAGCCGCCCTGCAGCTACCGTGGCCACGTGGTAGCTGGAGTTACTATGGTCGTGCGGTACCTGGAGCTACCGCTGCTCATAGTTGACCATTGTGGTCAACCGTGGCTTGTCTCTAGCTCGGTCACCCTAGGTCTGACCCGAGTCCCACCTGCTCAGTTTGACCCACCTGGGCCTCACCTGATCCACCTGGCCTGTCTCCCCTAGCCCGACCAGCTAACACACGGTCCACCTGGCCTGCTGCACGTGGATTACCTAGCCATGTCCATGGCCTCATATCCACGCGGCCATCGACCACCACCACTATCCACTCCCACCAACTCAGCTAGCTCCCACGTGGCCACCCACTACACTCCATGCTGCCAATGTTGCCGCCTTCGATCGTCGCTGCCCCATGCTGCCAACACCACCGCCTCACCTCGCCAGACTGTTGTATTGGACCCGCACCGGTGGTCCCTTCCACAGAACACCAAGCCACCTACAATGCTTAGAATTCAAAATGGTCCCATAGCTAAGCTCCTCAGGTCTCGATCTACACAGAACCGTGCTCTTTTTTCGGTTTGTCTCCAATATGGGGGTCCAATCACATTCAGAGCCACCCGAAAAGTCGAGTCGTGACCATAGGTACCCAATGATGAAGAATGCAAAGAACGGGGCGAGAGAAAAGCATAATGAACACCCTTGAGGAAAAAACCTCTACCTTTATTTGTGTCCGCCTAAATTTTTTTCCATTAGAATGAGGAATGAAGAATAAAATCAAGAAAGCTCCAAAAATAATCCCCATAATTATAAACCATCCCATAACGATCAAACTACAGATCAATATATTAGTTGATTTACCCATGTTCATTGTGAAAATAAACAATAGGGAACCCAAAAATAACCAACCTCCCTACCTTGATTTGGATCGGTTGCTGATAAATAATGGACGCCGCATCGCCATCGATCCTCAATTCATCAAATATGAGGGTCGTTGTTAGATCGATCTGTCGTCATTATCCAACAGTTTCTTTGTAGGTTTTTTCTCCATGTTTCCAGATAAATTTCAAGGTAATGAGGATAACCCTAAATTTCTATCAAAGACTTATTAAAAAAGGAATTTGCTGCATCAAACAAATATTTTTTATAAAATTAGTTTATTTACAGTTACGCCCTCCGTGAATTTTTCTACAGACGACCTGCATTGACCAAAGTTATATCCCCTCTAGGGAAAAAATTACATTAAGAACTCAACAATGGTCTTATATTTTCAATCAAAGTCATTATTCACAAGTTATTAGGATTTAAAAATAAAATAATTTTATTTAATTATTTTATTTACGGTTATTTCCTTGGTAACTTTTTCTACAGATGGACCGTTCCAACCAAAGTTAGGTCACACATAGGATAAATCCTCCATTATAAGCTCAACGGTGTCCTCAAATTTCTGATTTGTGTACCTATTTAAGATTTATTCCACTTTTTTAGGAAAATTGTGTGCATGTTCTATAAAAAGTTTAATATTTTTCAAACAATTGTTCCGAGCACATCGGGCCTCGAAATCGTATGTCATCTCAACGAATGTTCTCAAAATCAATCCATATAATATCTAAAAATAGTACATGGAAAATAATAGATGTTACAAATATTAAAAATGTGGGGAGCACATTGTTCTTTTCAAACGACGTATAGTAGTTCCAGTAACATTGCGGGATGAGGTTCTGAGAGAGTTTTACACACCCCCTTTGGCGGTACATCCAGGTGTAGAGAAGATGTACCAAGACCTTTGATGTTATTTTTGGTGGCTAGGGATGAAGAAGAGAGTGGAAGAGTTTATTTCTCTATGCCTTACTTATCAGTAAGTGAAGACTGAGCACCAAGTTCCAGCGGGTTTAGCTCAACCCCTTAAGGTGCCAAAATGGAAGTGGGATGGGATATTGATGGAATTTGTGATGGGTTTACCACATACGTCTAGGGTACATGATTTTATCTGGGTGATTTTTGACCAACTCACTAAGTCGGCCCACTTCCTAGCTATCCAAGAACAGAGTTCAGTAGAGATCTTGGGACGCCTCTACTTATAGGAGATAGTTTGACTCCATGGAGTTTCATCGACAATTGTTTCAGCTCATGATACTCAATTTAAATATTGATTGTGGAAGGTATTATAAGAGGAATTTGGGACCCAATTATACTTGATCACAATATTTCACTCATAAGTAGACGGCCAAATAGAGCAGACTATTTAAGTCCTAGAGGACATGCTGCAAGCTTGCGTGTTAGAATTCAACCATAGTTGGGAGGATCACATATCATTGGTGGAGTTTTTATACAATAACATCTAACATTCCACCATTAGTATGACACCATTTGAGGTTTTTATGGGTGACCCTACTGGACACCACTTTTCTGGACTGACCCAAGAGAGTCAGCACTCACGGGCCCGAAGTTGGTTCAGGCTACTACAGAGAAGGTGCAGATCATCCAGGGGTGGATGAAGACTACAAAGAGCTATCATAAGTCTTATGCTAACAGACAGTAGAGGCCTTTGGAGTTCAAGGAAGGAGACCATGTGTTCCTATAGGTTTCACCTCTATGTGTATTACAAAGATTTGTCCAAGGCGATAAGTTATCTCCAAGGTCCATCAACTCTTTTTAGATACTACGCAAATTTGGTGAGGTAAAATATCTATTAGCTATACCCTTGTAGTTATACAGAGTATATAACATCTTCCATGTATTGCAGATGAGAAGATACATGCACAACCCATCGCATGTCATCGACTGGGGTTAGATGAACATCGAGGATGGAGCGACTTTTACTGAGTACCCATTGGAGATCGAGGATTGGCAGGAGAGGATCCTTTGTGGGTGATCGATTTCTTTAGTGTGTGTTCGGTGGCAGTACAAGAATCTCTAGGATAGAACTTGGGAGTGGGAGGATCAGATTCATGATCATTACCCTCATCTTTTTGAGTAGCCTTTGTTTTAGATTTCCATAGATGTAAATCCCCAAGGTGGGGAGAATGTAATGTCCTAGATTTTTAATGTATTATTTTTTAATATTATATGGATTAAATTCGAGACCAGGTGCTAAGATGACATATGATTCCAAGACCCAGTGTGCCCGGAATAAATGTTTGAAATGAATTAAAATATTAAATAGCACGTGAGTGTAGTTTTCCTAAAAAAGTGGAATAAATTATAAAAGGGTACCCATATCAGAAATCATAGGACACAATTGCATTTAGAACAAAAAATTTACCCTAGGCATGACCTAACTTTGGTCAGCGCAGGTCAGTTGTGTAAAGTCATCACAGACGTTTTAAATGAATAAAATAAATTGATAAAAAATTATTTTATTTTTATTTCATCGATGCAACAATGGGTTTATTTTAAATAAACCCTTTGGAAGAGATCCAGGGTTAGGCTTATAACTCTGTAATCCTATGGAGGCCCTGGAGAGAGAGATATATAGAGAATCCTCTTAGCAGGCGATGACATAATTTTATATTAGAGATCGATGAACGTCATTCTTGGTAGATCTCTCCAACGGTGATGACGCGGTGACCGATCTTTATCAGCGAGCGATCCAAAATCTAGGTAGGATTCATTATTTTCATTCTTATTTATTGTTCTTGATTCTTGTGATGAATGCAGATTAATCCATCAATATTACTTGCGGGATGGGATAATATTTGTGGGGTTTATCAAGATTTGGTCCTAGAGATTTGTTTTTGATTCGTTCATTATTCTTACAAGAACAGATTGAGTTCAGAACGAACAATGGATGAGGTTTGTTCCTTGGGATTGTTCCATGTGCCTTTTCTCCCTAGATTTCTTGGTTTCTTGATGCACATTCTTTGTTCTTACCCCAAATTTGAATAATTGATCATTTCATCTTTGATTCTTAGTGAAACGATCCAAAATTGGAGATCTGGCACTGGGATGGCTCAATGGAGGTGCAACGATGGACGGATCAAAGTAATTCATAAGAACCTGTTCTTCAGGAAAGTTTCATTGGGATGGATCAAATCATATTTTCGAACCTATTGAAGGCCTAAAACCCATCGATTCGGTGTTTGGGTGGTGAAACGACCTTAGATATGGAGTTTTGAGGTGAATAGACCACCAGAACGAGATCTGAAAGATCGGTCGAGGTGTATGGAGGAAGAAGATGGGTTTTTAGAAAACCTGATACACATGGTGTGTAGTCCTGACTACACGACATGTGTTCATCGTTGGAAAACTCAGCTTGTACATGGGAAGTAAACGAACATAGGGTGGAGTACACGAGTTACCTACACAACGTGTACTCCCCCACACGACATGGCCTGAATTGGTTACACAGACTACCTCATGTACTGGTACACAGGTAGGCATACATGGGATGATTCCATGTACTAGCACATGACCATAGTACACAGGTCGACCCTAGATGGAAGAACACGACATCGGAATCATTTTACACATCGTGTACCCATATTCTACATAACATAGTTTAGAATGGAATGGTCCATTTTACACGGGCATTACCCAGGGTCAAGGGACACGATGTGTGACACTAATACACATTGTGTACCCCTTTCTATATGGATTTATTCTCTTGTCCTTATATTGGACAAGTTTCATTAGGATTCATTCCCCTTATCTATTCCCTGAAGGTAGGGATAGTATCATTCCCTACTCCTAGGAATATGATCCCTTCAGCAGGACTTCCTAGATAGAGTTGTTGGAATCCCCCAAGAATCCCTGAGTAGGATCCTCTATTCATTATTTGTGACATAGGTGGATTTATCGGTATCGATGTGACCAACACTACGTGGGCATCGATCTTCAACTTGGAAGGTTAATCTAGATTGAGTTATAGGTATCACCCCATGTCCCTAGCTATGATCCTCATCTATTGTATTTTATTTATCTTCAAATCTATTAGTGTATTTCTCTCATGATGAGACCCGATGAGTAGTACCTCTCAGACAGATGTCATCAGTGCTATCAGACTCAGGATCATGTTCTCTTGGATGAGTGCTTTGTGAAATATTTTAGTGGAATTTATAGGGTTGGTATATAGTGGTAGTGACTTACCTCTAGATTTTGTGTCTTCATTGAGTATATCTGGATATTCTTGTTGTATGTGATGTAGACATATACATGTGTAGAGTTGACTGTACTTTCCTTTTTTATATTGCTTTGTGGTTTTGGGGTTTTCTACTGAGTATTGTTATACTTACACTTACATGATATTTTTCTGCACGTGTCGTGTCTTATGAAGAAGATCAACTCTTTGACAGAGTCCTAGGCAGACTAGGACCAGACGGTTCCTTATGAGACCAGACGGACCGAGGTGTATTTCTGCAGCTTTTAGACAACATTCCTAGTACCTTTTTCTTATAGGTTGGACTCATGTTATAGACTTCTTGTGATGGGCTTTTATTTATCCCTATTTACTTTACTTTACTTTACTTTTTGTCATACTCTGGTTTTGGGATATAGTAGTATGCATGCATTGTTTACTTAGTGGTTTTTACATTTCAACATTTTGTGGGATTAGAGATGTGTGCATGCATACAGGTATATAGTAAATTCATCCCATGTTAATGATATTCCTACTCAGTGCTAGTCACCAGCCCCTGGACTATTAGAGGCGGTCTTAGGAGTCATGGCACGGGCCCCACTAGGATGGGTCGTGACAGTGTATCGTGTTGAGGTATTACTAATTCTTACACATAAAAAATGACTTATGGAACATTTTTCTAAAGTATAAAAATAATATGAATGCATTTTATTGGTTTTGAGTATGTCAGTTAACTTTTTGACTGAAATGTAATTTTAAATAAAAAGACACACTTGGAGTCATACTGGTCGCATCGTGTGTTGGATTGAGGTGCAACTGATTTCTGCACATCAAAAATTACTTATGGATCATTTCCCTAAATTATCAAAACAATATAAATGAATTTTCTCAGTTTTGAGTATGATAATTTTTTTTTACTAAAATTTAATTTTAAACTAAAAATACACACTTTGAGTCATACCAGTCACATTGTGTACCAGTTTGATGTGAGACTGACTCCTACATGTCACAAATGACTGATGAATCATTTTTCTAAAGTATCAAGATAATATGAGTGTGTGTTTTTGGTTTTTAGTGAGTAGAATATGTTTTAACACTAGGTATGCTTCTTATTTATTTCTAAATAAATATATTTCCTCTTTAGAATATGATGATTATTAGAAGTCCTGGTAGTATTGAAAAAATATAAATAAACAAAGGATTAATAAATATTTTAAATAAAATCATAATTACCTTTTAAAATACCTCTTTGGGGATGATTGTTATATGATATATTTCATAAATTTTAATTCATAATAACCACAATATTTTATATTAGTTTGTTTTGGAAACTACATAAACATTAATAAAAATAAGCAATTTATTTTGACATATGCTTTTATAGTGAAATATTATTATGTATAACCTAATACTTATCTCCTTGTAGAAGTTGATAGGATCCTTTTTTCATGGACTATCCTCATTCCATGATTTTGATGATATTTAAACACTGCACTACTATAGAAACAGGTTTACACATCACCACCATTTAACAGCACTAAAAAATGTGTTGATAAAGGGGGTACCTTTATTGGTGCTAATAAATAGTACTTTTAACAGTTCTAAAAAATTACTGTTAAAATTACCCCTTTATCAATGCTTTTTTAGTGGTGATAAAGGTACTCCCTTTATCAACGCTTTTGTTAGCACTGTTAAAAATACCCCCTATATTAGCACTTTTTTAGAAGTGCTGATAAAGACCCTCCTTTTATAAAAACTTTTTTACTAGCATTGATAAATGGTATATTTAAATATATATATATATATATATTAATATATAAATATATTTATATTGATATAAATATAATATATATATTTTAAATATGTTTTAAATAAGGCTAAATAGGTATTTACACTTAATATATAAGATTTCAAAGAAACCTGTTGTTGCGTGTTGAGTATGCTATCATACATAACATCTCTATTAAAGTAAAATTAATATTTAATTCACAAATATTAATAAATATAAAAATGTCATATTCTTTATTTACCTAGGATGTTACAATTCTACTCCCAATATGTAATAGTAATTGTGATAACATATATTCTAGAAATTCCTTCACCCAAAAATTGCCCGATGTAATGATATTTCATTAGACCAATACTTTCCACATCAGATAGGTAGTCAGTACAAGATTCAATAACTTTCTCAAAAAAATATTGCTCTGTAGTAAAACCTTCTATCTGAATTTTATTTTTGACATACCCTTTTAAAATATTCATATATTGTTCAATGAGGTACATCCATCTATAGTTTACCTGAACACATAGTTGAATCTCTCTTACTAAGTGAACCATCATATCAAATAATGTTAGTGGGAAGAACATATCCAATTCACATAATATGACAACAAATTCCTTTTCCATATTTGGAAATTTCACCAGGTCTATAAATTTTCTACATATATATTTGAAAATGAAATAAAGCTTGGTTAATGTATGGAAGACATTCTTGGGAAAAATTCAATGTAAAGATACATGCATTATATCTTACATCAAAACATGATAGTCATGTGTTTCAAACCCTTTAACTTTAAATCAGTCATTAACATGATATTCTTGATATTTGATTAATACCCCTATAAAACCTTTACATTATTCAAGAAGTTTCAAAACTGACATCTCTCTTGCTTGGAAAGAGTGTAAGTGGTTGGAGGAAGAAAAATCCATTTTTCACTCTTCACTAGTGCCAACTCTTCCTGAATTCTCATGTAAATCATGTCCAACCTAGCTTTAATTCCATCCTTTGTTTTTTCAGGTGCATTTAGTAACATACCAATGAAACTATCACATATATTTTTTTCAACATGTATAACATCAAGAAAATTCTTGATGTATATACAATTCCAATATGGTAATTAAAGAAGCCAATCTCTTTTTCCAATCAATTTTTTTATGGTTTTTCAAAAAAGTTTTACCAAAAGTAGTGTCCATATCTTTTACTTTCTCAGACAGTTGATAACTTATTAGTGAAAATTGTGTTATAGGTTCTTATAAACTCCCATCGAATGATGTCATCCAAGATCATCACTTATGTCATCAAGGTAGAAATCTATGATATCCTAGAAACATAGTCTTCAATGAATTTTTCAACCTAATTGATTGCATACCTTGTTCACAAATGGGACACCCTTGATTTCCTTTAATTCTATATCCTGAAAAATTTTCATAATTAAGAATGACATTTATCATCCCGTAAAACATGGATCTCAACGTGAAATATTCATTTTTATAATCATCATAAAATATAATACCTGAATCCTATAATAATTTAAAATCTCTAATAAATGGATCCAAATAAGAATCAATATCATTACCCAATTTTTTTGGTCCTAATATAAGTAGAGATAACATAATGTATTTTCATTTCATTCATAACCACAGTGGAAAGTTATAATTTACGAACATAACTAGCTATGTAATATGAGTGATGCTTTTAAAACCAAAAGTATCTAATCCATCTATAGATAGTGTAAGATTAAGGTTTCTTGTATAATTTCCAAATTCAGGATACTCATGATCAATTCTCTTCCACTAAAGAGATTATATTGGATAAAAAAGTTTCCCATATTTATTTCTTGTATCTGAATCCCACATCAATTTTCTTATAGTCTCCCTACTTCCATATAATCACCTCTACCCTGGAATAATTGGAAAGTACCATACAAATTTCAAAGGACCTGATTCATATTTATTGTATTGATAAGAACCACACTTTAGGAAATTTTTAAGTGAATTTTGGTCTCTATGAAACAATATACAGTCATTTGGAAAAAAAGTCATTTAGATTTATATGTTTGGAAAGGAATATAATTATCTTCTAGGATCATATCATTCATGAGAGAAAGTAGTTTAGTAAAACTTGAGTCACTCCATTTGTTGCTAGCTTTTAAATTATACAGCTTTAGTATGGATGACAATGTTGTATATTTAGTATAACCAGTATAAAATGGTGTCTTTGTACAGCTCTTTAGCTTCTCAAAAAATTTTGGACAATCACAAAATTTATCTTCAACTGTATTTTTCATTTCCTAAATATGATATTCATCATCATTCACACATGTAATCACATCCTCGATACAATGTTTATCATTGTCCACACTTGTAATCATATCAGATGATCCATAAAATGCAGTCTTATTCCAGTCACTAGCTACATTCAGTTGTTCCCTGTGTTTAGTCCAACATTTATAAATTTGATATATTCTGTGATAGATCAAGTATTCTTCCAACTTCTTTGGACTAATTAGTCTTGAATAACAATAGCGTAAACACAAACAAAATATTTGAGAAGGGTCATATGCATGATATTTTGAAAACTTGATGAACTCCTTCACCTCATCCTCATAATCTTCTATCATATGATTGACATCTATCAATTTTTGATTCACATCCATGAAATTTTATTTGCTAATAAAAATATTTAATAAAATAAATAAATCATAGAAACAATTTCATATAAAAATTTTATCTTATGATTAAAATATTAGTGTAAGGTAAGATTATTAATGGTTATGATTTTAAAGACATAAATTGGTTTATTAAAGGTTATGATTTTACTAACATGAGTTATCATTAATCTTTTCTATATTATATGAACCTAATATATCATCTCTTGCACTAGTTTGGGTCCCAAGAGAGATTTCTCCCCTATCATAACCAACAAAAAGGTGATCAACATATGACCTTTAATATAAAGATTCAAAACTAGCTATCTATATCAATGCTTGATAACTATTTTTATACAAAAATTTATAATTGGCTGGATTTAAAATTTTCTTTCAAAAAGTTTGGCACAATATATTTTCCATATTTTGGTTTCTTGAAAAGAAAATAATATTGAAATATGATACGCTAATTTTCACTAAAAATAAAATACACAAGGTAAGGACATGTTTTAAAAAGAAATAATAGTTTTAATCCATGGGAGTAGAAGGGATACTTGGAAGCAAATGGGAAGAATTGTTTGATTTTAATCCATGGTAGCAGGATGAATACTTGGAACTTGGAGCTGATTAGTTGTGCACCGCACAAATAGTGCCTACTTATTATTTGTAATCACCACCTTACATGATAAGTGAGCAATGTTTTTTCGATGCACAACTAGAAGCTCCACACAATATGAGTGAGAAATATTGATGAATGAGAGAAAATGAATGTGAAGGTGATGGATAAGGTGAACTAATAATGGATTTAGGCAAGATATATTGAGTGGAGAATCAACAAGGAATATTGGGGATAAATAATATCACTTGTGCTTTCACTGTTCAAACAATTTGGGAAAATTAAAAACAAACAAAGATGTTTTAGGGGGAGAAATAGATCACAACTGATCACATAAATTGATTTTAATACATCATTATAATTTCAATACAATAAAATTGGATAAAATTTAAATTGAAACAAATATATTAATACAAATTTTAAAATTTTAAAAAATATTTAAACAAATAAATGATTGTAATTTTAATTTTCTTCATTTTGTTTTGATGTGAAATTTAGTAAAAGAGAAGAAATGATTTTGAACACATGGGAACATAACCACATGGAAATAAAAATTCATATAGAAAAGGAAGTTCCATGATTGGTAATAAGGGGGATATAACCCTTATCTCAAGATGTTTCTTATTAATCCATGGTAAGATCACCATAGTACCTTAGAAACTCCTCAGTATGGCTCTAGGGAGGGAAATTGAGTGGAATTTAATGTTTCATGGATTTGGAGTGAAAGGTAAGATAGAATGGGTGGGCATTTATTGAAAAATTGAGGGGATTTTTTATTAATTTTCAAAAATAGTCCTTGCAAACCATGTTAATAAAAAATACAAAACCATTGGTTTTCCCATGGTATTTGCAAAGGAGGATTAGTTTTTAAAATTTTATTACTTTAACAACCAAACCCCTTAAAATAAAACCATTAATGGTGTGGAAGTTGGTAATTTTCATATCAATGGGATGATTTAAAAAATTACATCAATTTAATAGAGACATTTAACAAAATTTGTGATATTTAATTTTTAAATATTTCTTTTAAAGTTGGGATCAAATACTATTTTTTATTGTGAAATCAAGGATCTCTTTCAATCTAAGTAGAGGGAGACCCATTACATAACATGTAGTCCCAAGGCCAAGTGTCCTATGAACATGGAACGAAGTCCTAGTGCAGCATAATTATTGTATCACCCTGTCTTCATTACCGCCTTCCTACATCATGCTTGCATCATAAATACCCAAGGATATTTCCAGGATTCGAACCCTGGTCTTTTGGATGTAGTATTATGGGTTTACCACTCAGGCACCACCCAACTGCAAAAATGTGTGATAGGTAACACTCGACTCCCAATGGGGGGGCCCAACCAAGCCCAGGGTGTGACGCACGTTCTCCAGCTAAGAAAGTGTCTTAGAATCGCCTTGTTAATAATATTTTTCTAGAAGAATTTCAGGCTATAACAATGGAGGCCTTATGAATTTGAGGAGGAATATATTCTTTTCCTAAATGTTTCTCCATGATATGGGTTATGGATTTTTGGTAAGGGATGAAAGATATCCCAGTGATTTATCAGGCCATTCCATATGTTGCTCCGAGAAGGTGAGGATGATTATCGACTAACAATACCCCCATATTTAGAATTGATAAAAAAAACATATTTGATATATCATAGATGAATAGGTACATTTAGGAACCATCACATATCATATAATTAGGATATCTGGAAAGAAAATATGATTCTACCTTCTCACAACACCAGCCTATGATTGATGACCAATGTGAGAGGACCATATAGATTCAATAATGTAAGAATTGTATGTGAAATCACTACCCTCACCTATTTGAGTAGGATATAATTTTATAGTTGAAAATCAATATTGGTCCTAAAATTAGATTGACCCAGGGTGTAAAACCCCAACAAAAAAATTATTTCACCCCTATATTAAAACCCTTATATTTAGACAAAACCAAGGTGTAGATTTTTTGAAATGTTTCTCCATTTAGGATATATAATTTATTCTTTAGAATCAAATTTCTATGCTCTAAAATTAATATATTACTATTAAAATAATATATTTGGACATTCATAATGCATTTTATATTAAAAACACTTAGCGAACACCTTGAGAGAAACCATTATGAATCCCCAGACCCTCCTCTTTAGTTGTTTATTCGGAAATAAAATATGAAAGTATCCCTTGCCTATCAGGATATACCTTCAATATGGAAAACCACATATTTATGAAACCGCTAAATCACATATGAAGTTTTCCAGAGATGATCCTCTATATAAAGGATGATTTTTCATGATTATGGGGTTCTTATAGGACTCCATATTAATGTTATTGATTATTTTCTTACAAAGACTCATGCAACACTTCCCTTTTTGATGCGTCTACCAAATTTGGAATGCTTAAGAGAAGAGAAAAGCCTATGATTTAGGTTTTTACCTTCATTTGAGATCTAATCGTGATTACATTTATTATATTATTAAAATGAGGTCTTTATCAGTGCTTTGTTGGTGCTGATAAAGATTGATTTTTATCAACACTACAAAATCACTGATAAAAAATATTTGTATCAGTGCTAGAATTTTAGTGTTGATTAAGATACATTTTTAAATACTTAATTTTTTATCACTGATAAAACCACTCTTTATAAGTTATTTTTTAAAATATCTGATAAAATACTTACTCGATCTTAAAGAGAACCCTAACAGAGTCCTCCTCACTTGCATTATTCAAGCTTTCATGGAACTGAATCATTGTCTTCGCTCTTCATCGATCTTATAAATGAATATATCCTATAAAAAGATAATATATGTGATTATTTCTACTTCTCTTTAATCATGATCCAAACTACACACCTGATTCAATTCTTATCCCACTGTATCTTGTCACACAAAAAAACCGATCGAACCTTTGTTGGCCCACCACTTTGAAAATGTTTGTTTTCTACCTTTTCACCCTAAAAACATGAGTGTGAAATGGAGAGAGAGTATAAATATTTTATTAGGAGCCTCACCACTTGTGATATGATGCTTCCCATGGAAGGGGACACATACCGTGAAAAGGGAGTGTATACAGCATGAGGAAAATAGGGAGGGGTCCACGTTAAAGACTTAAGTACATTGATAAAACAAAATTTTGTTGAATATTTTATTGATAATAAATAACAAAATTTCCTCATATTGTGTTAAATATGTTTATTTATAAAATATTTGGGATCAGATCATTCATTTCAAAATTTGATGAAAATTCCAGTTTTACCCTTTAAAATTCATTGAAGAATTTCAAACATAAATGTTTTTATATATATTATTTGAACTTAATTTTTTTAAAATATATTACTTACTTAATTTTATACAAATTTCATTCAGGACATTAGAGCTAAATCATGCATTTGTTTGGTGCAAATGGTTCATGAAGTCAAAGTTGGGCTGGAATCGCCAGTTTGGACATGGGTTCTGTATTTGGATCATAACTTCTACATCCATGATTTTATTGAGATAAAATTTGGATATAAGATCTATAAAAAAATTTATCACAAATAATAATTATATATGTACAGATGGTTCATGCTTTTTGAAGGTCAAACATGCGGTGAAAGATGGAATAAAATATTTGGCCGAATTTCCCCATTCACACTTGAAACCACTTGAAACCTAGCCTCCCCTCCACTCTATAAATTGGTGTTTTTATAATTTGGGGGGTTTTTTATGTGAATTAGGATATTTAAAGCATATTATAATTGGTTTCACTCAAATTATCCAACCATTGTAAAAGGGGTAGCTCTTGAAGTAAGGATCCCATCATCGAAGTCTTATTCTTCTTCTTCATGTTGTAATGTTTATATTTTCATAATAAACTTATTTGTTCTTATTTTATTTCTTATATTTTCTTATTTTTTGTTAAAATTTATTCTTATATTAATCTTACTAATTGGGTTGTAATCAATATTATAAACAATATTGGGTTATACCCTTTCTAAACCTTTGCACATGTAAAACGTTTCTACGATGACTACACCGCCCATAGAAGAGTAGTTCTTTTTAGTAATCGATCTACCACTAACCTCATTCATTAATTTATTTTTAATAAATGTGATAATGTAATTAAATTAATATGATACATGAATTTAGTTTTTAAATTATAATAAACTAAGTAAGCAATTGAACAATTAACACAAAAACACCCGAGATCGAGAATTTGTGTAAATTGTGAGAGCGTAAACTTAATCAGTAAAACAAGACCACACAGGATAAATTTGTAGAGTTAAAATACAAATACTAATCTCAATTCATCCTCATTTACAGATTTTATATGTTCTCTAATTATCCACTAACCATAATCTAACCTTAGAACATCAATCAAAGTAGGGTGTTGCGAATGCATGTTTCGAAGCTAGCCTAGGGTTTAAGTAATTTCATCTTTGTGGTTAAGTTAACTCTCGTAGGGTTAGAGGGTTAAAAAATTATGGAATAATAATTAATTGGATATTAATTTAAATTATAATGATTTATAAATAAATTAATAGGTATATTTAGATCGATTACACCTTTTAAAATATTTTCTAAAAAGAATGTCTTCTTATTGTGTTTTATTAATCAAGTTTCATTTCAAAAAAAAAACAAAAAAATCAAATCTTATTCCAACATAATTCTTCTTCTTTTATAAATGGTAAAAAAAACCCTCATAATTTTTAAGTAGTGTTTTTATTCTCTTTTATTTTTTTATAATACCTTTAAGAATTTGTTTTAATTTACTTCCTCCTTTGAGAGATGACCTTGGTCAGCCACTTTGCTGCACCCAAGTACCTGGAAAAAATTCACACTTCATTTGAGAGCACCCATGATAGAGACTTTCAAATTGGCACCATTTTTGTATAGGTAAGTAATTATTTCAACTAATTAGAGGTATTTATTTTATTTTACATTTTATTCTCTTCTTCTCTTATTTCTTCCTTATTTAACCAATTTGAATTTTTTCTTCTTCTTTTGTTTTCTTCTTCTTATTTTTATACCATCAACTCAAACTTCTCATTTTTATTTTATTATGGTCCAATTTTCTTCTTTTAATTTTTATTTTATTTATGAAACGAACTAATCCTAAAGATCTCTTAGATATTAACCCTAAGATTGAATGGAGCCTTAGGGCTTGAATTCGACATTCTCAGTCTATGGGAAGTTTCAACATTGAACCAATACAAGAATTTCTCCACTCTAAGAACATTGAAATTGAAAAAACTTCTAAATTAAAAAATAAAACAAGAACCAATGGATGAAAATAATAACAATGAACTTAATAGAACCATTTGAGAATTGGTTGCACCAGACATTAATTATCAACCAAATTGCATTGCATACCCAAATCTCGAATCAGACTCTGAACTAAAATCTGGGTTAATTCACTTGCTTCCAAAATTTCATGGACTCTCTAGTGATGATCCCAATAAACACCTTAAATAATTTAATGTGGTTTTCTCAACCCTAAAACCAAGAAATGTATCTGAAGATCAAATCAAACTAAGAACATTCTCATTCTTACTTGATGGAGCTGCGAAATATTGGATGTATTATTTAAAAACTAAAGATGTAACTTGTTGGAACGATTTGAAACATCTTTTCTTGCAGATATTTTTTCCATCACCAAGGACCGCATCTATTTGAAAAGAGATCTTTGGGATCAAGCAATCATAAGGGGAGTCAATGTATGAGTACTGGGAGTGATTCAAGAAGTTGTGTGCAAGCTACTCACATCACAAAATTAGTGAGAAACTACTCATCCAATACTTCTATGAAGGACTCATACCTATGGAGGGGAGCATGGTGGATGTCGTAGCTGGTGGATCATTGGTGGAAAAAACATCAGTATCCGCAGGTGTATTGATTGACAAGATGGCACAAGACTCTCAAAAATTTGCCGATCGAGGTACCCCACATGTTAGAGGAGTACATCAGGTAATTCCATCTTCTCTTAAAAGTCATTTCATTGATACCAAGTTGGAATAATTTAAAACTATGGTGAGATAGATTTATTTGGCACAAAAGACATCCCAACCCCCTCCTTTAAGGGCTTGTGGCATTTGGACTGAGACAAGCCACCCAGCTAATTGTTGCCCCCAACTACAAGAGTCAGAGGATTGTGCAACAGTATTCCCTGGGAGACCATATCAGTAGAAAAAATAGCCAAATCCCAAAAATAAGTATTATTATTTTGCACCAACATACAACCAAGGGTGGAAGGATCAATCAGACATGAAGTATTGATTTGGACATCAACAAAGGCCCCCTTTTCAACAAAATTTCCAGCAGCCTCCACCTTACCAGTAGGGTTTCCAACAACCTCAAAGGATATTTGAATCCCAAAAATCAACAAGCCAATAAAAAGGGACTTATCAACCAAAGGTAGATTCTAATACTGATGATATTTTGAAACAAATTTTTCATAATCAATATAATGATCTGAAAAGTCAAGGTTCGAAGCTGAGGGAGTTGAAGACTCAAATGAGCCTGATTTCCACTTCCCTCCATGGACTAGTAAGTAAAAATTTCTGGAAATATACCTTCCCAACCTACTCCAAATCCCAAGGGGAATGTCAGTGCCATCACATTGAGAAGTGGTAAGAGAACAAATGATACATCTACACCTGTCATTCCACTGGGATTCACCTTAACTCTAGATAATCCCCATTCCATACCAACTGATGAGAAACCCAAGAATAAAGATAAAGGTAAGAAAAATATTGATGATGTTCCTCCTAAACCCCTTCCCTTTCCAAATAGGGTTGTACAAACCAAGAAGATGACTGAATAGGCGATACAAAAAAAAGAAGTTTTATATACATTCAAGCATGTGGAGATCAACATCCTTATACTTGAATCCATAAAGAAAATCCCAAGGTATGTGAAATTCTTAAAATAAATTTGTACTAATCAAAGAGGGATCAAGGGAAATGAGAGGATCAATATTGGAAGGAATGTTTCTGTACTCATTACACTAACTATAGCAATGCCAACAAAATTCAAGGATCTAAGTACATTCACCATCCCATTCACTATAGTGGATTTGCACTTTTCTGGTGCTCTTTGTGATTTAGGAGCTTCCATAAATGTAATGTCTCACTCTGTATTTTCTTCTTTATAGGTTGGTGAGTTAAATCCGATGAGAGTAGTGGTGCAGCTGGAAAATAGAGCTACAACATATCCATTTGGAGTCCTTGAGGATGTGCTTTAAAGGATAAGATACATGATCTTTCTAGTAGATTTCTACATGCTTAAAATGGAGGATGGTCAGGTAAGTTCACATGCTCCCATTATATTAGGTAGGACCTTCCTCAAAACTGCTAAAACAGTCATAAATGTCCATGAGGGTTCACTTTCCATGGAGTTTGGATATGAAGTTGTTATATTTAATGTTATGGACTCCATGAAGTACCCCTCAGAGGACTATTCTGATTTTGTTATCTCCCATTTGAACCACCAAATAAAAACCTCATGGAATTTGATTGTCCTATGCTTAGGGAGATTATGAGAATTGGTTCTAGTTTGATGTATAAGAGTACTTCTACACCTATTTATAATGCACAAGACTATCTTAGATTTGATTTTGAAATGGATTTATATTCTGATTTTTATCATGTTCAATATGATTATGACATGGATATTGAGTATGCTGATGGATTTGATGAATTATTCTATGATTTTGATGATGTTTATTCTGATAATGATGTTATTTGTGAACATATTTTAGTTCCTTCAATGTTTCCATCCATACATCACCCCCTTCATTAGAGCTCAATCCATTTCCACCAAATCTCAAATACTCATACTTGTTAAGTGGTGATAGATTACCTATTATAATTGTTAATAATCTTCCTTTTGAACATGAAGAAAAACTTTTAAATATTTTGAGGGAGAACATCAAGGCAATCAGGTGGACCTTGTATGACATACTAGGTATTAGCCCTGCCATTTTCATGCATATGATTATTTTGGAGGATGGGACTAAATCGGTTAGGTGGCCACAAAGGAGACTAAATCCAACACTTTTGGAGGTTGTTAAAAAAGAGGTTGAAAAATTTTTCAAGGTAGGTATAATCTATCCTATTTCATATTCCCAATGGGTAATTCCTATTCAGGTGGTGCCTAAGAAAAGTGGTGTTATTGTTGTTAAAAATGATAAAGAGGATTTAGTTCCAATGAGGGTGAAAAACAGTTGGCGTGTGTGTATTGATTGTAGGAAACTAAATCAGTCCACTCGCAAGAACCATTTCCCCCCTCCCATTTATTGATCAAATGCTTGAGAGACTAGTTGGTAAAACACACTATTATTTCTTGGATGGATTTTCTGGATATTTTCAGGTTCCCATTTCTCTAGAGAATTAGGAGAAGACAACATTCACTTGTCCATTTAGTACATTTTCCTACCGGAGGATACCATTTGGACTTTGCAATGCCCCAGGTACCTTCCAGAGATGTATGGTAAGTATTTTTCTAGATTTCATCGAGACCTGCATGGAGGTATTTATGGATTATTTTACAGTGTATGGGTCCTCATTTTATGATTGTATCTCTAGTTTGGGAAAGGTTTTGAATCATTTTATTGAGAAGAATCTGGTATTAAACTTTGAAAAGTTCCATTTCATAGTAGAGCATGGTATTGTCTTAGGGCATGTAGTGTCAAAACATGGGATAGAGTTTGATAGATCTAGGGTAGATATAATTTCATCCTTACCATATCCTTCATGTGTGCATGATGTTAGATCTTTCCTAGGGCATGCAGAATTTTATCAGTGCTTCATCAAAGATTTTAGTAAGATTGCTCTTCCTATGTCACAATTACTTTAAAAGGATTCTGATTTTGTGTTAGATGATTCTTTTAGGAATTCCTTTGATGAGCTAAAATAATTTCTGACCACTCCACCTATCATATATCCTCCATGGTGAGAGCTTCCTTTTGAGATTATGTGTGACGTGTCCAAATTTGTGGTTGGATTATCACAGAGGGTGGAGGGACATTCACATGTGATTGCCTATGTATCGAGGAAACTGGATTCAAACCAATCAAACTACACAACCACAAAAAAGGAGTTTCTTTCCATTATATTTGCTTAATATAAATTCTATTTATATTTATTGGGCTCTAAAGTAGTTGTTTTTTCTAACCATGCAGCTCTGAGGTACCTCTTGAAGAAGCCAGATGCAAAGCCTAGACTTATCTGATGGATGCTCCTTCTTTAGGAATTTGAAATTGAGATAAAGAAAAAGAAGGGGTCAGAAAATCTATTGGCAGACCACATGAGTAGGATTACTCACACACTAAAGGATGACACCTTGGACCAGGTACCACTTCAGGACACTTTCCCCGATGAGCATATTTATTCCATCTCAAGTATGAATCCTTAGTATGTTGATTTAGTGAATTACCTTATTGTATATGAAATCCTTGAAAATTTAAAGAAACATCAAGTCCAAAAGTTAAAGAGTGAGTTAAGATTTTATGGTTGGGATGATCCATACCTCTGGCACATGTGTAGTGACCAAGTTATTAGGAGGTGTGTTCCTGATCATGAGTTTGAGTCTATTTTACATTTTTAATACACTTTCTTGTGGTGGATACTTTGGACCCCAACGAACATCTAGGAAAGTCTTAGACTCTGAATTATATTGGCCTAGATTATTCCATGATGCTCATGTGTTTTGTAAGTCATGCTTTCATTGCCAACACACAGGGAACATTTCTAGGAGACATGAGATTCCCCAACAACCCATATTATTCTGTGAGATTTTTGATGTATGGGGAATTGATTTTATAGACCATTTTACTAGTTCATTTGGTTTTTTGTATATTTTTGTTATTGTTGATTATGTGAGTAAATGGGTGGATGCTAAGGCCACCAGGACTGATTATTCTCATGTTGTAGTGTAATTTTTCAAGACATAGATTTTTTGTGGGTTTGGAGTACCAAAGGCCATCATCAGTGACCAAGGGACACACTTCTGCAATCAGAATTTGGCTTCCCTCATTCGGAAGTATAGGGTGGAACACAAAACATCAACACCATACTACCCCCAAAAAAAATGGCCAGGATGAGGTTTCAAATTGTGAGTTGAAACAAATTTTTGAGAAAACTATGTAGCCAAATAGGAAGTATTAGAGCAAGCACTTGGATGATGCATTATGGGCTTACAGGACAACATACAAGACACCCATCAGTATTTCCCCATTTTAGATTGTTTTTGGGAAAGTCTTTCATCTCCCCATGGAAGTCGAACATCAGTCATATTAGAAAATAAAGAAATGCAACATGGATTTGTCCCAAGCTATAATCCAAAGGAAGTTACAAATTCAAGAGCTTGAGGAGATTCTATTGTCTTCATATAAGAGCTCAAGGATCTACAAGGAAAGATCAAAAGCATATCATGATAGAATGATCCAACAAGGGGAGTTTCATGTTGGAGAGAAAGTCCTACTCTATAGTTCACGACTGAAGCTGATGCCTGGTAAGTTGTGTTCCATATGGTTAGGTCCTTATATTATATCTAATGTTTTTTATTATGGTGCAGTGTAAATTTCACAAGAGGACACTAGAAGGATCTTTACAGTCAACGAGCAACATTTAAAGAAATTCATTGAGGGAATTCCTACTGATGTAGTGGATTTCATCACACTGCATGACCCCATCATCACTTGAGCATATTAGGTTGTTCCTAACCTTTTCACTTTTGTATTCTTTTTCCTATTTAAAATTAGACATTTCATGTGCATATATCATTTCATAGGTTCACATTGAGGACAATGCAATATTTTTTAAGTGTGGGGTAGGGGACAACATTTTGGGGTAGATATTTAGGATTTTCATTTGTGTGTTTTGTGTGTATTTTTTATTAATTTTTTGGTTAAAATTTTCAAAAGAAATAAAAAAAACAAAGATATCATGTAACATTCTCATGTGAAACATATGAAAAATGCATTTTTTCAAAATTTATTGGTAGAATTATAAGCTTGAGTAAGATTTCATCATCAAGGGTTTATTTTTATAAAAATTGAAGTCATCGATGATATGAATGGTTTTGTCATTATAAAACCTTTTAGATTTTGACATCATTATTTGTGATATTTGTTCATGGTAAATTATTTCATTGATTTCTCCACACAAATTTTCACTCAACCATGACTTGTGAAATTTTTCCTACTCAATTGAAGGTATAGTCAAGTTAGGTAAAAAAATCATTGGTTGATCCATATGTTTGTTTCTATTTTGATCGGTTTCATTACTATACCAAATTGACATATGTATGTGTACCTGTTATATGACTATTGTATTCCCTCCAAAAAATATGGGTTGTGTCTTGTACAGGTCAAGAACCACTCTTCATCGCCCTTTTATCTTATTATAACTATTATAATTAGTGTTGTGAGGAGATCAAACATGGGTTGAGATTTGAGTGTGAGATTTATTCCAAGTGAAACTTAAAAAAACAAAAAATAATAATAAATGTGGGGAGTGATGAAATGTACAACATATGGGGATATCTAGGTCAGGAGCTTAAGGTTTGACTTTCGGGGATTCTTAAGTGAGTTTGTCTTGAAATTTGATTGAAAAGGAATGTAGAAAATATTCGGTGAATTAAACCAAGTAAGAAGAATTGTTTTATTTGACCTTAATATACTGAATAAATGGTGGATTTATGAGTTTGGAATGGTTGACACACACACACACGTGGAGAATTAGTGGCATGGTAGACCCATAACTTGTTTCGCAGTGATTAGTGTTATGAATCTCATTATATTTTGTTTTGACAGAATTTACGAGACAATAAATTTAAAATTTATTGATATTGACTATTGATGGGATTCTTACTTTGCCTATATTTTCATCGTTGATTGAGAAATATGAATATGCATATCTTGTCACAATTTTTTTCGAATACATGATATGAGGTTTTTCCCAAGAGTGAAAATGGGTAAGTGTGGAGGAGTTGATAAAACACAATTTTGTTGAATATTTTATTTATAATAAATGAAAAAAATTCCTCACATTGTGTTAAATATGTTTATTTATAAAATATTTGTGATTAGATCATTCATTTAAAAATTTGATGAAAATTCTAGTTTTACCCTTTAAAATTCACTGTAGAATTTCAGACATAAATATTTTGATATATATTATTTGAACTTATAATTTTTTAAATATATTCCTGACTTAATGGGATGCAACTTTAATTCAGTACATTGAAGCTAAATAATGCATTTGGTTGGTTCAAATGGGCCATGAAGTCAAAGTTGGGATGGACTCTCCAGATTGGACATTGGTTTTGTATTTGGGTCATAACTTCTATATCCGTACTTGGATTAGGCTCAAATTTGGAGAGGAGTTCGATAAAAAAATTTCTCACAAATAATCCTTTTAGATGGACAGATGGTTCACACTTTTTGAAGGTCAAACAGGCGGTTCAAAATAGAATAAAATATTTGGATGAATCTTCCCATTTACACTTGAAACCACTTGAAACCTAACCCCCCCCCCCCTCCACTCTATAAATTGGTGTTTTTCTCATTTTGAGGATTTCAGGATGTTCATTAGGAGATTTAAGGCATATTATAATTTTTTTCACTCAAATTATCCAACCATTGTAAGAGGGGTATCTCTTGAAACAAGGATCCCCTCATCGAAGCCTTCTTCTTCTTCTTCATGTTGTAATGTTTGCATTTGCATAATAAACTTATTTGTTCTTATTTTATTTCTTATTTTTTCTTTTGTTTTGTTAAAATTTATTCTTCTATTAATATTACTAATTGGTATGGAATCAAGATTAGAAATGATATTGGGTTCTACCCTTTCTAAACCTTTTCATATGCAAAATGTTTCTACGATGACTACACCGCCCGTGGAAGAGTAGTTCTTTTTAGTAATCGATCTACCTATAACCTCCTTCATTAATTTATTTTGAATCAATGAGATAATTTAATTCAATTAATATGATCCATGAATTGAGTTTTTAAATTATAAGAAACTAATTAATTAATTGAACAATTAACACAAAAACACATGAGGTCTAGAATTTGTGTAAATTGTGAGAGCGCAAACTTAATCGGTAAAACAAGACCACGCGAGATAAATTTGTAGAGTTAAAATTCAATACTTAAGATAAATTAATCCTCATTTATAGAGTGCATATGTTCTATAATTAACCACTGATCATAATCTAACCTTAGAACATCAATCGAAGCAGGGTACTGCGCTTTCATGTTCCGAAGCTAGTCTAGGGTTTAAGTAATTTCATCTTTGTGGTTAAGTTAAATCCCGTAGGGTTTGAGGGTTAAAAATTATGGGATAATAATTAAGTGGATATTAATTTAAATGATAATTATTTATAAATAAATTAATAGGTATAGTTATATCTATTACACCTTTTAAAATATTTTCTAAAAAGAACATCTTCTTATTGTGTTTTATTAATCAAGTTTCGTTTAAAAAAATTAAATATTCTTCCAACATACTTCTTATTTTATAAATGGTAAAAGAAACTCATCATTTTTAAGTAGTGTTTTTGTTGTCTTTTATTTTATTTTTATAATACCTTTAAGAAGTTGTTTTAATTTACTTCCTCCTATGTGAAACAACCTTGGTCAGCCACTCTACTGCACCCAAGTACCCAAAAAATCACACTTCATTTGAGAGCACCCACGACAACGCCATTCATACACCACCCACCATCATTCTACTTCTACCTTGAACTCAATAATCATGAAAATTAAGAACAATGATACAAGGATAATATATTTACTTTTAACTAAAACCACTTGGTTTGTGTCATGTATGTTTACAAGGAAAATGACTTAATCCCCATTTAGTGGAAAAGGTGGAAGGGCTAAAGAGCTTATTGAATTAGTTCATATTGATGTGTGTGGACCATTTTCATTTGAACTAAATGGTGGATACTCATACTGCATAACTTTTACTAATGATTTAAGTAGATATGGACATGTATACTTGATAATATATAAGACAAATCCATTTGATAAATTCAAAGAATACAATAAGAAAGTTGAGAACTAGCTTGTTAAGAAGATTAATAAACTCCACTCAGACTATGGTAGATAATATATTAATCAATACTTCATTGAATATTTTTGTTATTTTTGGATTCTGTCTCAACTCACTCCTACTTATACACCACAATGGAAAGGTGTAAGTGAAAGGAGAAACCACACTTTGTTGACAATGGTGAGATCAATGATGGGTCATGTGAGACTTCCATTATCCTTTTGGGGATACAAATTAAAAAAAATATATACATAATAAAATGAGTACTAATTAAAGTTTCATAAGGTACTCCATACCAATTTTGGAGTGAAAAGAAACATGTGTTGTTGTACTTACATGTGTGGGGAGTTGAAGTGTTTGTTAAAGCCTCTTCAGGCAACAAAATCGCACCATGAGGCATAGAGTGTACCTTTATAAGATACCCTAATAAAATAAGGGGATATTACCTATAATAAACTTCATAAAAAAAAGGTAATAATGGCAATACACCTTTTATTCCTTGAGAGGGATCACATCTCTAAAAGTGATAGCGGAAGTGAGACAGACTGTGATAAAGTACAGGATCAAGGTATACAAGAGTTTTCATGGGAAAAAATTCCACAAAACCCCATGGAAGAAGAAGTTATGGATACATAAGTAATACATAGGGGTATAAAAGAATTTAAAGAACTACAACTATAAGTTTTTCTAGTCACTGAGGATGGTGAATGTAACGATCCAAAGTTTTATCAATGGAATTCACTTATTATAATTATGACTTGTAGTATAATAACATTGGGAATCACAATGAAATATCATGATACTAAATACTACATTACCATTAAACATAATTTTCCCCACTTCTATGTTTTTAATTTCAAAAATATGACATACACAGTTGTGTTCAGGGTGATTTTTGGAGCCTAATAGAGCAAACTTAATTTTTGGTGAATAGTAACATAACCTTATGAATAATAATGATACCCTTATGAATAGGGACATACCCTAATGAATAGTAAACTTACCTATAATAGTATATATATAAAATTTTAGTGAAAGTATGATGTACCTTGGAATAAGAAAATAAATGTTTTAAAATTGTTATTTTTTGAATAAAACATTATTTTATTTAAGAATTAAATTACTCATATTTATAAAATTATTTTTGAAAAATTGACTTCATTTTTTGATTCTACACATCGAAAAATGGTTGGGGTGAATGTTTTAGGATTTTTCTAAAATACTTGAATTTTTTATGAATAATGAAATGCAGTAAATTATAAAATAAGTTAAATTCATGAATTATAGAGTCATAGGTGATGTTATGAAAATGTAATCACATATGGTTTGGATTCACATGATAAAATTACTTTATTTAGTCATGGAATACTCACTATTACTTGTCTTGTGGATAAATAATAAATCAATGAATATAATATTGAGAAAACCCATCTCCCCTCCACTATAAATACCACCATTCACACCCCCATTTCCTCACACCTCTCAAGCTTAAATCCTTGTCTAAAATCTACCCTAAAATCTTCCCTAGACCCTCCCCAGTGTCCAAGAGATTCTGGTATCATTAAAAGACCAATTCAAGGTGCCTTGAGGAGGATCTCAAGAGGATAACTCAAGAGGTAATTCCCCTCTCTCTTTTCCTTTAATTTCCTTTCAATTTCAAGTTATTTTTTTATTCTCTCCCCACCTATATTCATCCATATGGTATGGTAACTCCATTATCATACATATAATATAATGTTATGATACTAATGTGATATTATATCATCCAACCCCCTTCTCCTCTTCTTTTTATTTTAGAAAGGAAAATGTTGTTCGTGAGGTGTTAATTTATCACCTTCAAGAATGACATGTTTTCAATTTTCTTTACCGCATTCAGATCTGGTCATGAAAAAAAATTTATGGTTGAAACAGATTATGTTATATTTATTATATCCTATTTAATGTTCTGGGACTAACTTATGTACATATTACAAAATAATTAAACAAAACAAGTTTGTTGAGGTCGAAAAACCGCCCGAATTAACCCAAAAGATCATCATTAAATTATTATCTAATGATTCATCCACATGGTATATAAAATAATTCATTATAAGATCATTTAAAATCCTGTAATATCATTAATAACATGCAATATAAGTTCTGTATGTTTATCTATGTTCTACATGAACTTCTATTTATGAATACAAGTGAACCGCTCAAGAAAACCATAAAAATGAACATTCCCGAACAATGGATTTAAACTATATAACTCATCCAAAAGCACATAAATGAACTTAATAAAACCTTAATGAATCTTATTAATGTATAAATGGTTCTGGAATTGTTAATTAATGAATCTAATGTGGTTATACAAAACTTTAAAGTGAAGAAAGCATTCAGATACAAGGTAAGGGGAAATTCTCGAACCCAACTTTCTTTCTTTGGGTTCTCCCTCTTTCACTCCATTTTTGGTATTGTTACTCCTTAAAAATAAATTTTTCATCATTATATTACCTATTCTAGGATATAAATGTTCTTTACTATATTTTATTTCAACAAATTGTTTTCCAAAAGAACTCTTCTTTCAAGAACACGCCTTTTACTTCTCTCTCAAGGTTGATGGTTCTTGTATCAAGTATGTTATTCCCTATTTATTTTGGGAACCCAAAGTTTATGAATGTGTTATTATGAGTTTAAACCCATTAATTTACATGGTTATGATTGATATATGTTCTATATGTCATGCTTGATAATGAAAATGTTATGATGTGACGGGTACGCCCGAAATTATATAGCGCAATATGAATATTTGAATGTGAGGGGTGCACCCAGAATTATACAGCACTTTAACGCATTGGGTAAAGTGATGAACCTTGTGATTTAAAGTGAAATGATGTATGAACATAATTCTATATTTTTTCACAACTATGTGTGTTAGATGACCACTAAGACATGATGTTTCATTTTTATGCATTGCCACATTTCAAGTCTTTTATTAAAGTTTCCTCTCATGATTTTGATGATGATGTTATGATTATGCTCACCCCATGCTATATTGTTCTTATATATCCTCTTATTGGGATTTTATATCACCCCTTTTTTATGTATATCCTCAGGTGACTACATGTACTAAGGAAATTTCAAGTTCCAATAAGAATCTAGAGAATGAGGAATTAAATAAATGTTTATGCTTGATGTTGTAAATGTTATGTTTGGTCCTAGTTTTCCCAAGACACTAAACCTCTGGATCCTCATGGTGTAATACTATTATGTTTTTTTATATTTGTAATGATGTAATATTAATGTAAGAAAAGGTAGGGTCGCTATAGTTGGTATTATAGGCAAGGTTTAGTTAATTTGGGAATTAGGATTAGTGAACCCTAGAGAAAACCTCTAGTATGAGACTAAGTACAAATATGCACACAAGAAGCTTTATATAGGGATGCATTAAGTTTTTATTTTAGTTTAAATTGTACAAATGAATAAGTTATTCATGACTTGTTGACTTATGTCTTGTTCTAACCTTTTTAATTTTATAAAATGTTGGGAACTAGGAGAAACCAGTCCAATAACTCATGTGAAGTCCAATGCAACGATTTCCCGAACGACATCCCCAATGCTTTGGGAGGTGGAGTTCAAAACTTCATGATGATTCTTACCCAACTATCTCATGTTATGAAAAATAACCAGAATAATGGGGAGCGTCCTCCTTCACCAAAGAGGGAGAAACTGGTTATCAAGTGTTTTATGCAGCAACGACCACCGACATTTAGTGGATCTTTCAATCCACTAGTTGCGGAACAGTGGGTCAACTCCATGGAGAAAATATTTTTTGTTCTTCACTATTCTGAGATAGAGAAGGTGACTTTATCCATTTATCAACTAAATGTAGAGTCTGATCAATGGTGGGATTTTATTAATAACACCAAGCCAAGTGATGAAATTGAATAGATGGAATGGTAAGACTTTAAGATCATGTTTCTTAACAAGTATTTCCCACTAAATCTTCGTATGAAGATGGAGAGATAATTCATTGAGCTCAAGAAAAAAGAAAGATAATTTGTCACAACCTAAAAAATGAATTTTACAAGGCTTTAAAGGTACGCTTTAGGCTTTGTTATCAACAATGATAGCAAAATTGATAGATTCTTTAGTGGATTAAAACAACACCTTTGAAAGGATCTTGTAATTTGAGACTTTGGGAGTTATGAAGAAGTTGTTCGATGTGCTCTCAAAGTGGAGATGGAGTTTGAAGAATGGACCATGGATATGGTGATAAGAAACGAAAGATGAATTTTCAATCCATAGGATCTAATGATAAAGGTGGGAAGAAAACTCAATGACCCACATGCCAAAAATGTTTGAAGTTGCATCATTGGAACTGCCTCAAAGGGATGGGGAAATTCTTCAAGTGTGGTAAAGAAATCCACCATGCTCAAGATTATCTAAAATACATGAAAAGGAAGGATAATGTAGTGGAAGAAAGGAAATAACCACCCATGGTTCAATGCTACAACTGTAGGGAGCAAGGGAATTATGCAAGCCTGTGCACTAAACCTCGAGTTCTAGAGGGTAATCAGCATTAGTAGCTACCAATTCCAAAGGAAAATAGGGAAGTCTTATGTCATCAATACTGTGAAATTGGATCAAGATAATGAAGTTATATAAGGTACACTTCTTATTCACTCAATAATGGAAAAAGTATTATCTGATTCTGGTTCTATGCATTCCTTTATATCTTTCAAGTTTGCTAGAACTATAGAATCGAATCCCCAAAACCTTGAAGTAGAGATATCTATAAAAACACCAATTGGTGAAATCATTTCAACCTAAGTGTTTGAATCTTATCATATTGGCGTATGTGGGAAGATTCTTCCATCGAATCTCATAATACTTTCCTTAGTGTAATTCGACACTATAATGGGAATGGATTGACTCTCGTTATATAGAGAACATATCAACTGTTGAGAAAAGGAAATATCTTTTCATATTCTGAACCATCCCATGCTTCTCTATAAATTAAAGGAAGAACTTGAATCTCCTTTAAAAAATCCTTCAATAGTGTGGGTGTTGATACCCTATAAATAAGTATACCTTGCCCAAATGGTTGAGTAAAAGGAAAGTGCCAACCTTGTGGAAATTCCCATCATGAGAGAATATAGTGATGTATTTCCCGAAGAGTTACCCAGACTTCCCTCTAGATCATGAGGTAGAGTTCTCAATAAAACTCATACCCAGAGATACTCCTATCTCAAATTGTCCCTATAGGATGGATCCTATCAAACTGGAGGAGTTAAAGAAGCAGATGAAAGAGAATCTAGACAAAGGTTTAATACACCCTAGTGCATCACCTTAGGGTGTGCCAATGCTCTTTATGAAGAAGAAGGATGGAACAATGTAGTTGTGTATCGACTATTAGGAACTCAACAAGATCACCATAAAGAACAAGTATCCTCTTACAAGGATTGATGACTTGTTCGATCAGTTAAGAGGAGCTCAATACTTCTCAAATGTGGATCTTCATTCTGGATATCATCAACTTAAGGTAAAGAGGGAAGATATTCATAAGACTACCTTCCTTACAAGGTATAGGAACTATGAGTTTCTGGTGATGCCCTTCGGACTTACTAATGCTCCTGCAATCTTCGTGGATTTGATGAATAGAGTCTTTAGAAATTACCTCGACAAAATTTTGGTAGTGTTTATTGATGATATTTTCATATACTCCAAGATAAAGGAGGAACATGAATAACATCTAAGAATTGTGTTAGTGATATTGAGAAAGGATAGGTTGTATTCCAAATTCATCAAGTGTGACTTTTGGATGAAGTAAGTCACATTCTTGGGAAATGTGATCACAAGTGAGGGAATTTCTATGGACTCTTCAAAAACAAAGGTGATTGAGGAATGGATCAGGCCATCTAGTGTCACAAAAATCCGTAGTTTTCTTGGATTAGATGGGTACTACCGATGTTTTGTGAGAAATTTATCATGATTGTCAAGCCCTATAAATAAGTTAATAAGGAAAGGGGTAAAGTGTGTCTGGATAGAAGAATGTGAGGGAAGCTTCAAAGAGCTAAAGAGAAGGCTGATCACTGCACCTGCACTCACATAACCGAAAAGTGGATAAAGTTTTGTGATTTATAGTGATTCTTTAAAGAAAGGAAAGGGTTGTGTACTCATGAAAAATGATAATGTGATATCCTACTCCTCACGACAGTTGAAGATCCATGTGCAGAACTACCCGATGCATGATCTAGAGCTAGAAGCTGTGATTTTTACCTTGAAAAATCTGGTGGCACTACCTTTATAGTGAGAAGTGTGACATATACACCGGCCACAAGAGCTTAAAGTATATATTTACACAAAATGATCTCAAAATTCTTCAAAGGAGATGGTTAGAGCTAATCAAGGACTACAATTTCTCTATTCACTATCATACTAGAAATGTAAACAAGGTAGATGATGCTCTAAGTAGAAAAGAAACTACTACTATATCCATGTTATGGATTGAGAAAGACTCTATCTTCTTAGATATGCAAAGGATGGATTTGGAAATCATAAGGGCAGGGGATACGTCCTACCTTTCCCAAATGATTGCGTAACCATCTATCCAAGAGAATATTAAAGAGGCACAAATGGATTATCTGGAGTTATAAAATAAGGTGAATATATTAAATGAATGGAAGCTACATGAGTTCCATATCAACGATGATGGTGTGATTCAGTTTGGAATGCGACTTTGTGTGCCTTCATCACCTGGGATAAAGAAAGAGTTCTTGGACAATGCACATAGCTCAACATTCTCTATCCATCCTGGGAAGTACCAAGATGTACCATGATCTCTTAGAACACTTCTGGTGGGATAACATGAATAAGAAGATTGCATAATATATATTATGGTTCTTGGTATGTTAGAAAGTTAAATTATAGTGACAAAAGTCGAAAGGGATGATGCAACCATTGCATATACCCAAGTGGAAATGGGAGAATGTTACTATGGAATTTGTCATATGTCTCCTGAAGACATCGAAGGGAAATAATGTGATATGGGTTGTGGTTGACCGACTCACCAAGACTACCCATTTTGTTGCTATTTAGTAAGACCTCTCGCTTAAACAACTTGCAAAGATATACGTAAAGGAAGTGGTGAGACTGCATGGTATTACAATCTCAATTATCTCTGATCATGATCAAGGTTCACATCTAAATTTTGGAAGAGTCTTTAACATGCTTTGAGTACTGAATTAAATTTCAGTGCAGCCTATCACCCCCAAACTGATGGCCAATCTGAAAGGACTATTCAGACACTTGAAGACATGATAAGAGCCTGCTCTCTAGAATTCAAAGGTGGATGGGATCATCATCTCCCATTGGTTGAGTTCTCATACAAAAATATCTTCCACCCGAGTATTCATATGGCTCCATATGAATCTTTGTATGGAAAGTAATGTAGAACTCCAACATGTTGGGATGAAATTGGAGAAAGAAAACTACTTGGACCTGATCTTATGCAAGAGATGACAGAGAAGGTTTAAGTCATCCAGAAACACATCAAAGATGTTCAGATTTTTCAAAAATAGATACACTGACAACCATCGAAGGGACTTGGAGTTCAACATTTGAGATAAAATATTCCTTTGAATATCACCATGGAAGAGAGTCATGCGGTTTGGAAAGAAAGGGAAGCTAAGCCCAAAGTACATTGGTCCCTTTTAGATCCTTGAACGCATAGGATCTATGGACTATTGGCTTGCACTTCCACTAAATATGGCTCAATTTCATGATTTGTTTCACGTATCACTCCTGAGGAAGTACATACCAGATCCCTCACATGTACTGAACTTGGAGGTGGTACAACTGGAAGATGATCACTCTTATGAGGAGCAGCCAGTAAAGATTTTGGACCGGAGAGATAAGGTTCTACACAACAAGAAAACCCACCTTGTAAAAGTCTTGTGGAGGAACTATAAGTTTAAAGAAGATACTTGGGAACTATAAGAGGCGGTGAAGGAGAAGTACCCCCACCTATTTATATAAAATGAAATTTTGAGGGAAAAATTTCATAAGGGGGAAGAATGTAACGACCCAAAGTTTTATCAATGGAATTCCCTTCTTATAATTATGCCTTGTAGTATAATCACATTGGAAATCACAATGACATATCATGATACTAAATACTATGTGACCATTAAACATAATTTTCCCCACTCTGTGTTTTGAATTTCAAAAATATGACATACACGGTTATATTGAGGGTGATGTTAGGAGTCTAATAGAGTAAACTTATTTTTTAGTGAATAGCAACATAACATTATGAATAGTAATTCTACCCTTATGAATAGTGACATACTCTAATGAATATAAACCTTACCTATGATAGTATATATATAATATTTTAGTGAAAGTATGATGTACCTATATCTTAGAATAAGAAAATAAATGTTTTAAAATTGTTATTTTTCAAATAAAATATTATTTTATTTAAGAATTAAATTCCTCATATTTAGAAAATTATTTTTGAAAAATGGACTTCATTTTTGGATTCTACACGTTGAAAAATAGTTGGGGTAAATTTTTTGGATTTTTCTGAAATACTTGAATTTTTTATAAATAGTGAAATACAGTAAATTACAAAATAAGTTAAATTCATAAATTATAGAGTCATAAGTAATGTTATGATGATGTAAGCACATATGTTTCGGATTCATGTGATAAAATTACTATATTTAGTCATGGAATACTCACTATTCCTTATCTTGTGGAGAAATAATAAATTAATGAATATAATATTGAGAAAACATCTCTCCCCTCCACTATAAATACCACCCTTCACACCCTCATTTCCTCAAACCTCTCAAAATTCAATCCTTGTATAAAATCTGCCCTAACATATTCCCTAGCTCCTCCTCCATGTCCAAGAGCTTCTAGTCTCATCAAAAGACCAATCCAAGGTGCCTTGAGGAGGATCTCAAGAGGATAACTCAAGAGGTAATTCCCCTCTCTCTTTTCCTTTAATTTCCATTCAATTTCAAGTTCTTTTCTTATTCTCTACTCACATATCTTCATCCAAATGGTATGGTGACTCTAGTATAATAAATATACTGTAATTTTATGATACTAATGGGATATTATATCATCCAACCCCCTTCTCCTCTTCTTTTTATTTTAGAAATGAAAATGTTGTTCGTGAGGTGTTAATTTATCACCTTCAAGAACGGCATGTTTTCAATTTACTTTACCACATTCAGATATGGTCATTAAACTATTTTTATGTTTTAAACAAATTATTTTATATGTATTATATCCTATTTAATGTTCTGGAACTAACTTATGTACATATTACTAAATAATTAAACAAAAAAAGTTCGTTGAGGTCGAAAAAACGCCCGAATCCACATGGTATATAAAATAATTCATTATAAGATCATTTAAACTCATGTAATATCATTAATAACATGAAATATCAGTTTTTTATGTTTATCCATGTTCTATAATAACTTCCATTTATGAACACAAGTGAACCTCTCAAGAAAACCATAAAAACAAACTTTCCCGAACAATGGATTTAAATTATATAACTCATCCAAAAACCCATAAATGAACTTAATAAAACTTTAATGAATATTATTAATGTATAAAAGGTTATATAATTGTTAATTAATGAGTATAATGTGGTTATATATAACTTTAAAGTGAATAAAGCATTCAGATACAAGGTAAGGAGAAATTCAGGAACTCAACTTTCTTTCTTTGGGTTCTCCCTCTTTCACTCCATTTTTGGTATGCTTACTCCTTAAAAATTATTTTTTCATCATTATATTACCTTTTATGAGATATAAATATTCTCCAATAGATTTTATGTCAAAAAAATGTTTTCCAAAAGAACTCTTCTTTCAAGAACACACCTTTTACTTCTCACTCAATGTTGATGGTTCTTGTATCAAGTATGTTATTCCCTCTTTCTTTTGGGAACCCAAAGTTTATGAATGTGTTATTATGATTTTAAACTCATTAATTTAAATGTTTATGATTGATATATTTTCTATGTGTCATTCATGATAATTAAAATATTATGATGCGGCTGGTGCGCCTGGAATTATATAGTGCAATATGAATGTTTGAATGTGACGGGTGCGCCCAGAATTATACAGTGCTCCGATACATTGGGTAAAGTGATGAAACTCATGAGTTAAAGTAAAATTATGTGTGATAATGATGATATATTTGTTCACAACTATGTGTGTTATATGACCACTGAGACATGATGTTTCATTTTTATGCATTGCCACATTTCAAGTCTTTTATTAAAGTTTCCTCTCATGATTTTGATGATGATGTTATGATTATACTCCACCCATGCTATATTGTTATTATATATCCTCTTACTGGGATTTTAGATCACCCCTTTTTGATGTATATCCTCAGGTTACTACATGTATTAAGGAGAGGTCAAGTGCCAATAAGAATCTAGAGAATAAGGAATTAAAGAAATGTTTGTGATTGATGTTGTAAATGATATGTTTGGTCATAGTTTTCCCATGACACTAAACCTCTGTATCCTTGTGGTGTAATACTATTATGTTATTTATCTTTATAATGATGTAATAGTAATGTAAAAAAATTCAGGGTCACTATAGTGAATCATTATTAGTTGATGATAATGATCTTGCAGCCTACAAGGAAGCAGTAAGTGGCACAAATGTTGTCAAGTGGTAAGAAGCTATGAATTCTAAAATGGATTTAATGTATCAAAACCAAGTTGGGATTTTTTAGATCATTCAGTGGATGTAAATCTTATTTGTTTTAAATGGGTATTCAAGAGGAAAATGGATATGGATGGACAAGTCGGTACTTATAAGGCACGATTGGTTGAAAAATGGTTCAAATAACATCAAGACATAGACTGTGGTGAAACCTTTTCACCAGTTGTTATGCTTAAATCCATCAGAATTCTACTTATCATTTCAGCTTTCCATGACTATGAGATTTGGAAAATGAATTTCAAAATAGCCTTCCTCAACAAGAACCTTCAGGAAGATTTATCTATAACACAACCTAAATGTTTTGTGACTCCATATGATGCCAACAAGGTATGAAAATTGCAAAGATCTGTTTATGGATTAATGAAAACATCCAGTTCATGGGACATTCGATTTGACGAATCCATGACAGAATTTGGTTTCATAAATAATGAATGCAAGAATTGTGTTTATAAATGGTTTAGTGGGAGTGCAATCATTTTCTTAATAGTTTATGTCGATGACATACTAATTATTGGAAATGAAATACCAGTCTTACAATCTATTAAAGACCGGTTAAATAAATGCTTCTCCATGAAGGACTTAGCTAAAGAAATATATATTCTTGGGATCAAGATCCATCATGATAGATCCAAGAGGCTGATCAGTCTAAGTCAAAGTACATATATTGAGAAGATAGTGAAGAGATTCAGTATGGAACAATCTAAGAGGGGATTGTTTCCCATGTTACATAGCATTCATCCTTCCAAGAAAATGTGTTCTTAAACACATGAGGAAAGATAGAGGATAACAAGGACTCTATAGGCATCGATGATTAGGTCAGTCATGTATACAATGTTATGTACTAAGCTAGATGTCGCATACTCCTTAAGTGTGGTAGGAAGATATCAAGCTGACCCAGGTGAACGCATTTGGATGATGATCAAGACTATCCTTAAGTATCTAAGGAGTACTAAGGATGTGTTCCTGGTCCATAGAGGAGATGAGGAACTAGTCATCAAAGGATATATACATACTAGTTTCCAAAAATATCAAGATGATATGAAATCATAGACATGATACATCTTCACTCTCGATGGAGGCGTTGTGAGCTGGAAGAGCTCAAAGCAACCTGTGGCTGCAGATTCTACGTAAGAGTCTGAGTATATTGCAGCTTTTGAGGCAGCTAAAGAAGCGGTTTGGATACACAACTTCATCCAAGAGCTTGATGTGGTACCTAGAATTAAATATCTTGTCACACACTATTGTAAAAATACTGTAACAGTGGGCCTTGCAAAGGAGATAAGGTCACATTAGCAAACGAAGAACATACTTTAAAAGTATCATCTTTTGAGAGATTTTTCTTAAAGAGTTGAAGTTGTAATGAGCAAAATATCTACAAAAGAAAATGTGGTGAACCCCTTGACTAAAGCCTTAACTCAGTAAAAACATGATCATCATGTGAGGTCAAGCAGACTGAAAGTTGTAGGCAGTTGACTCTAGTCCAAGTGAGAGTTTATTGGAGTTGGTGTTCTAGAACCAACTGTTTGTATTTTAGATTTCATGTATATTTAAAGATTTGAATATTAATAAAACATCTTATTATATATTGTTCATTACTCTACATGACTTTAATGTAATAATGTCCTAGAGTATCTATCACTTTGATAAGGTCATAACAGTTCTCCGTTATGATAAGAACCTTGAAATTCCATGAAAATATTCTTAAATATAGTTCTATGGTTGGATAACATACCATGATGAGACACATAGAATGTTTACTATTAGATGTGATTACACATAAGCAGATGAGACTTTTTCTTATAAATTTTGTACTTGGTAATCTCTAAGATGAGAGATTATGAGAATAGTCTCATCTGTAGGAATTATGCATGTTTATTTGTCATCAGATATTCCTATCTGCAAGCATGTGTAATGGTCCTTAGATTTTAAGATTATTATTAATTCTTGTCATGACCAGCATATTTTGATGTATTGACCAAAACTGTGACGTCATATGTTCATAGGAAGTAGGATATGTTTGGTGCATCATGAATGACATGTTATTAATTAATAAGTCGGGGAAAATTTTTTCATTTCCATATTAATGGAAGTTTATATCTTGAATATTTGATTGAAATGGAACTGTCTCATTAAATTTTATGGTCATGATGTAACGATGAGTTTATTTGAGATTATCAAAGAAAAACTATCAAACACATAGGTTGGTGACACGAGTGTGCAACCTGTTTGATGAGATATTGTGAAAAATGGATTATATTGCACAGTAAGTGTTCGTGTGTGGTTGTCGACACGATGGCATTAATTTTTTCTCTTGGGTGCTTTGACCCGTTGCTAGACAATAATCTTAGACTTTAGGCAAGTCTGCCTAATGTCAATGAGAAAGAAACCTAGATAATCACTCATTAAGTGTTTTTGTTGATCTCAATTAAATTCTATTTGCATTTAATTATTAGAATAAATATTATTCTCAAAACCAATGAATAATTTTATTCAGGATTTATTGAACACAAATATTCACAAGGTAATAAATAATTATTTATTCATTAATAAATAATTTATTTAATTATGTGAATAATTAATAAATATTTATTTGTCAGACTGTGAATAGAATATTTATTTTATTTATTAAATATTTAATAAATATTTATTTGTCAAACTGGTAATATAATATTTATTTATGAATAAATATTTAATAAATATTTATTCAGGTATTTGATAAATGTCGAGGAAGATGAACAGACCAAAATCGTGTATGATGATAAATAATAATTTACAAGTCAGTAAAATAATATTTATCATTACGTCAGATAGCTCATGCCATAAAATATTAATAATATTATTATTATATGACATGAGGTTATATAAGGTTTATTATATTATTTAAGGGTTGTGCAATTAAATGATATTTTAACCTAAATCCTAACTCTATAAATAGATTGTTAATTCTATTGTTTATGATTAATCAAAAATCGAGAATCGTTGCCCACAACAGATTTCTCTCTAGATTTCTCCATCACTCATCCTCTCAAGAACGAGAAGAACAAAAGAGAAATCTTCAAGCCTGAAGGAACTTGAAGCAATCAAAACAAACACAAGACGATTGATCTGTCGTGCTAGCACTTGACATTCCATCGGTGTTGTTCAGATATCAAAGGACCACATGTGGATCACCATTAGAGGAACTCTACTTTGGATCCCCCCCAGGCAACGACGGTAATATGAAAAAAGATTTTGAAACGGTCATCTTTCTCAAAGAAAGATCCTAAAGACGTGGTAATCTTTCTTCTCATTTAATTTAAATTAATTATAAATTTAACGTGCAAAATATCTTCTCTGAATTTTGGGCTTTCTATGTCAATATTCAATGAAAAAAAACTGTTCATGATGTTTACGTCTTGAACAATTGACGAATGATCCATCGAATCTGACAAAAAATTTAATGGTTCACCCAAAAATACTCTTCTGCTACATCTGGAACCTTCAATATGGTATATCAAACACTTTATTATGGTGAGTTGAATGAGACTGTCATTTATTAGCCTACATCACATATAATGTTTGGGATAAAGGGAGCACACAATATGGCATGCAGTGAAGATAATATTTCCAATTTTGATTTGGGGTGTGTAGGCTAAATTGAACTAATCAAAACCGATCAAATCAGATTACTATAAACCAATAATTAAGTTTTTCAATTCAGTTTGGTTTTTATAGGATTAACCATTCTTAACCAAATTGAACCATTAAATGAAGTATATAGATATTTATTGAAATAGGCAGTGATGATTATTTACCTTTGATTGAATTTTAACATGATATAAATCCTCATTTATTATAATGGAATGTGATGAACTGATTCAAAATTTAAGTGAAAGCAAGTAAATGAGTTATATTACAAAATACAAACTCATAGTTGATTTGATTTAGTTAGTTTAAAACTTTTATTTTTTTTGATCATACAATAAAAACTAAGTTAATGGATAATTTTTTATTTTTGCGATTGGTGGATTTTTTTGTATTTATCGGCCTTATTTACATATTTTTGTATACATATGGTTTTAGGATTTTTTTTAAAATATATTTTATTCACTTAATGACTTAGCCTGATTTTAGATTTTAGTTAATGTTTATTTTTTCAACTAATGTGGTTATGGGTTGATCAACGTCAGTTTTGTTTTGTTTTTGTTTTTCTCAAGGTTATCGGTTTGCAATTGATTGGTTAAAATTGGTGTCTTTGGATGGTTGAATCCGATTGTGCACACCCCTAATTTTGATGAATGAATTAACTAAGTTATTATGAAACCTTTATGAACCATCCATGGATATGAGACAAAAGGTATGTATGTATAAAAGCCAAAAATGCACGTAAAAATTGATCAAGAAGTAGTTATGAAAAAGCTACAATGGTCCCTACTAAATGAAATGAAGATCATGGGTGCAAGGACACATGAGATAATGTCCCTTGCATAGGGAGAAGTTGTTAAGATGAGAACGAGACAACTCCCTAAGATGATAGAGGAGGCACATGGAGTGATCATGGGACCCCTGTATATTTTCAATAAAGAAGAAAAGAGGCAATGAAGAAGAACAGTCAAGACACATGAAAATACAGTGAATGACCTGTTTTTGATGATGCACTTACCAGTTTCATACTTTGAATGTGCAATAGTGAGTTGTGGACCATGTAAATACTCATTTCAAGCTTGATCGTATTTATCTTTCTTTTTCAATTTCACATGCTATAAAGTCTCTACTTACAAAAGACACCATTGTGTAAATGTTTCAAGGCACATAAAAAATATGTATGTTCTAGGGAATTGGTTTAAAACACCCATGAGATTAAAAGGAGAGCATGATGTGGGGATATGGAAAATCATTCATGTTCTTGGGAATTGATTCAATAAGATTAAAATTCATTCAAAACAGAAAAACAACCATTACAAATACAAAACACAACACCAAAGTATAAAGTCACTTGAATAACTACAACACTAGTGCAAACCACAAATTTTGTAAAGGAATTACAGAAAACAAAAGACACCATTGTGTAAATGTTTCAAGGCACATAAAAAACATGTATGTTCTAGGGAATTGGTTTAAAACACCCATGGGATTAAAAGGAGAGATAATGTGGAGATATGGAAAATCATTCATGTTCTTGGGAATTGATTCAATAAGATTAAAATCCCTTCAAAACAGAAAAACAACCATTACAAATACAAAACACAACATCAAAGTATAAAGTTACTTGAATAGCTACAACACTAGTGCAAACCACGAATTTTGTAAAGGAATTACAAAAATGAACAAAAGACATCATTGTGTAAATGTTTCAAGGCACATAAAAAACATGTATGTTCTAGGGAATTGGTTTAAAACACCCATGGGATTAAAAGGAGAGTATAATGTGGGGATATGGAAGATCATTCATGTTCTTGGGAATTGATTCAATAAGATTAAAATTCCTTCAAAACAGAAAAACAACCATTACAAATACAAAACACAACATCAAAGTATAAAGTTACTTGAATAACTACAACACTAGTGCAAACCACGAATTTTGTAAAGGAATTACAGAAATGAACAAAAGACATCATTGTGTAAATGTTTCAAGGCACATAAAAAACATGTATGTTCTAGGGAATTGGTTTAAAACACCCATGGGATTAAAAGGAGAGCATAATGTGGGGATATGGAAGATCATTCATGTTCTTGGGAATTGATTCAATAAGATTAAAATCCCTTCAAAACAGAAAAACAACCATTACAAATACAAAACACAACATCAAAGTATAAAGTTACTTGAATAACTACAACACTAGTGCAAACCACGAATTTTGTAAAGGAATTACAGAAATGAACAGAAGACATCATTGTGTAAATGTTTCAAGGCACATAAAAAACATGTATGTTCTAGAGAATTGGTTTAAAACACCCATGGATTAAAAAGAGAGCATAATGTGGGGATATGGAAGATCATTCATGTTCTTGGGAATTGATTCAATAAGATTAAAATTCCTTCAAAACAGAAAAACAACCATTGCAAATACAAAACACAACAGCAAAGTATAAAGTTACTTGAATAACTACAACACTAGTGCGAACCACGAATTTTGTAAAGGAATTACAGAAATGAACAACTGGGGCGACGAAGCATGTGTTCCTCTTGCCCGTCAGAGTGGTGTCAACGATTCATCCTGTTTCTGATCAATCTCACCCTCAATGCATTCATCCTCAGCAGCAGTGATGGGTTTTCCCGAACCAGAGTCATCTCCATCGACATTCTTCTCATCTCTCCGCAACCCATAGCTGACGCCTACGTCTTTCCACTCTGCCTGCTCCGAAAGGTACCGATGTTGCCTCAAGTACTTTCGAAGTTCAACGCGGATGTCTCGGATAGGCTACCCGAATGAGAAATTTTTTTAGGAGAAGTGATGAAAATAATACAGGAAGAATCGGAATGTTTGAAAACCGACCTCAGCTTTGGATTCAAGAGCGAGGCGAAAAAAGGCTGCGGCGACGAAGTGTTTTCCCCCGGTTTCAGCCAGTTTGATCTGGGTGAGCCAGTAAGATGACGTCTCCAATCGGTCGAATCGGCATTTGCTACATTGCATTGCACTGTGGTAGGGTGTGTTTCCGTTGGTTTTGGACTTCTTCAGCAAAGAAGATGGAGTTTTAGGGGATGAAACAGCTTCCTTCTGAGAAATCTTTTTCGGGTTTTTGCCTGTTTTCTCCTTGGATGAGCCACTCTCCTTCGATTTAGCTCTGGATTTCTCTGAGGTTTCGTTTTCACTTCTCTTGGCGGTGGCATTCTTCTCTGATCGCTGAACTCCTGCCTCCGGACTTGGGTCGGTTTTAATTTCTGTGAAATTTTCTTCAGAGTTCTCTTCGATTGGAACTTCTTCAGTAGCTCTGTCTGAAGATTTACCATTGTGAAGCCCAGACCCAAGAACCGAAGAGACTTCCACAGAGGAAATGGGCATTTCTTTGGGAGATTTAGACTCCTTTTTTGGCCCCTTCTTGGGATTCTTCTCGGTTCCTGGCTTCGTAAGAATATTTGTGCGAATTGTGCCGAAAGTTCTCTTCTGGCTGACACAGAGAAATTGAAGAAGAGAAATTGAATGGTTCATGGAGAGAAAAGGGAAGGGAATAGGGGAATTACCTCAGAGTTGAAGGTTCCTTTGCGGTATGCTTCTGTGAATCAAGAGCCCATTTCTGACTGATTCTCGATTTCACGGGCCGAGTTTTACCTGCGATTAGAGGAATGCCAAATGGTTTGTCCTGCAAATGCCATGAAATGGAATCCCAAACATTGAAATCGAAAATACCTGGAAAAGGAGCAGGCTGAGGATCCATCTTAGAAAATCGAACTTGGGAAGAAACACCAAAGACGGAAAATTTTTGGAACTCGAAGCGCACTGCGTTTTCTACTTTCTTCAGGTAGAAAATGAGCAGTTTTGCGGAATCCTGCGGTGCTGAAATTTGAATCGAAAGGGGGCGGGAAAAGGCTTTCCTTGCAGAGTTGTCTGAGGAGCGGATTTGGATCCCCGTTAATCAAACGATCGATGACGCGTGGCTGAGGGGAATCTCAGCCGCTCATTTTTGAAAAAATACCGTTACAAGTGCGACACCGTTTCATTTCGTAGAGGCCGCCCATCCTTTTGGTTAATCATTCTCATTATAATATTTATCCAATAAATATGATGAAATAATATGATAATTATGGATGTCCCATTTTCCCTGGATGTTGACTCTCACGGGTTTCCTGGAAAATATGATCAGTTGTTTTTTATTCAATTAATTTTACTACTTGAATTAATTAAACGGCGATCATCGTTGCAAATATTTTTTTTTACACAATAGGATCAATCTTGGTATGTGATGAATTGTCATTCGGTAATTATGAAATCCAATAAATGATTTATCAAAACATTTGATGGATGTGAAGGTCATTTAATGACTTGATTTCATTTATCAAAGTAGATGAAATCATTCATGAAAAAATCTAACTTCCAAAACAAACAATTTATGTCAGTGATGTGTCTAACCTGATGCAATTATATTACGAATGTCTTAAATATACACAGTGGAAGATCTTATATGCATTTATCTCATAGCACAAGTTTTATAAATATTATTTAAGTATTTTAATTAAATGCTTCAAAAAAACTCATATATGTTTATTGTTGTTGTGGCCATGTCTCGCCATGTTGAAAGAGTTGGGAGATTGTAGAGATTGTGTTCCAACATGTTTTCAAGTTGTAGATGATTGGTGTATTCAAGTAACTTTATCTTGGATGCATGGTCCACTTAGGCTGTCTTTGATGTCGGTCAAAGAGGGAAAGTATAGGATGATCAAAATTTGATCTAAATGTGTGATTCACGTGTTGAAAGAGTTGGGAGATTGTGGAGATTGTGTTCCAACATGTTTTCAAGTTGTAGATGATTGGTGTATTCAAGTAACTTTATCTTGGATGCATGGTCCACTTAGGCTGTCTTTGATGTCGGTCAAAGAGGGAAAGTATAGGATGATCAAAATTTGATCTAAATGTGTGATTCACGTGTTGAATAGGTCATATGAATAACCAAATATGTTTTGAAGTGAAAAAGGTTGAGAAATGTGAAGTTTGGACTTTTGAAGTAACAAATACGTTGTGTAAGTATATGTTCACATCATGTTTTTTTAGACGTTTTGTAGAATTAATTCAGCTTATCAACATGTTGTGGTATTAATCAATATGTTGTGTTTTTTATGGTTGGGAGTTACCGATGTTTTAGTTGGTCAGCATGAGAAAGAAAACATGATGTGTTCAACATCATGGGTTTCAATGTGGTATTTTTGGTTGACACAACATAGTTAACATGCCATGAATGAAGGTCATGGTTCAAAATGTGATTCAGTTGGTTGGAACGCTTTGGGCTATGTCATTTTCAATGGCGTTTTGATGGAGGTTTAAATGTTTTACACTAGAAAGCCAACATGTTGTGGTTGTTGAGTAGGAATTGATAGTTGAAGAAAACATGTCGTGTTATTAACTAACACAATGTGTGAAGGTTACGAGGCACATCGGAAGTGGTTGGGTTTGTGCATAACAATGTTTTTCGTTGGTTTCTTCAGATAAAATCATCAAAACTGGGCGAAGTAATCCCAAAATACTTCACAAAGAAGATCTTTTTCCATGTAATCTATAATTAATTTCTAATAAGAATTACCTCGGCTTGATAATACTTTGTCGTTGATGATCATTTCGGTTGATGTTCTTGTCATGTTGTTGTTTCAATAAAGAATCTAAAGCAAAATCCCTCTAGCGGTATCCACACATGCTCCATGGGTCTCGGAATGCCACTGATGGAACTCTGAGTATTACCGTGAATGATTCAAACGTCTTGCATCATTCGGTGTTGATCTCTATAAGAATTCCTTCGGGTTTGGTGAAACAACTCAAGTAATGATAAAATAAATTATTTTAATATTTATTAATACTTCTGAATTATGTATTTATATTCATTATAAATATATTAACTAATTTTTAAAATAAAAAAGGAAATGGTTTTATGAAACTAATTTCTTATAAGATTTAATTTAAATGTTTAATTTTCAAATTATAGAATTTTAATTTTACAAAATGAATTTAATTTATAAATTCACCATGACAAAAATATCTTAGGATGAAATTTTGAGAATTTTCAAAAAATATTGATTTTGAATGAATAGTGAAAAATAATTATTTTTATTGAAAACTTTATTTTATTTTAAAGTATTTATAAGGTCAAATTGCGTTTTGGATTATTTTTAAAATTTCATTAGTTCATTTTGATTTAAAATAATCCAGTTATGATTTTTGAAATGGATTTTATACTTAAATTTAGTATAATAACATTTTATATTTTAAAAGGGTATTTTTGTGGAAAAAATGTTTTTCGTTCTGTTTTGTCAGTTTAATTTTAAATTAAATTCTATAAATTATGTGTTTTAAATTTTTAAAAGTGGATTTCGTATTTGGAATCAGTGGGTACAAATTTAATAAATAGGTCCCTTTTATTTTTGGTCAATATGAATAATAATTTTAGTAGTTTTGGTTACCACGGTAAATGGTAAATCAGGTAATCTAAGTTAAAAATAAAATGATAAAAACCATAAAATGAACCAAACATTCACCTAAATCTTATTGGATGATTATACCTCGACCATAATCATCCAAGAGTCGAATTTATGACCTTTGATATCACTTGGATAAGATCATGACCTTTATAGCATTTTATTTAAAGAAATGTCAAACATGTCACACTTATTTTTAATAAGTGTAATATTTTTAATATAGTGTTATCTAGAGGATATGTTTGACTATAAATAGTTTTTTGAAAGCTAAAATATTTATATCAATCATGGTAATTTATTTTTAATTTTTAGTGAAGAAATAATTACCTTAAATGTTTACATAACCCTGATACAATAATTATTCAATTATTGGAAAAATGAAATAAATGATATTAAAAATATTAAAATGTTTTTTTGAGATAAATAACATGATTAATGAATTTTCTTTATGACCGTGACATGTTAGGGATATAATAAAATAGTTTTTTCAAATTATAAGTTTTATCTTGATGTTATTAAAGTTAAAGTAATGAATAGTTCTAAAATTTGACTTTATTGATATTTTATAATAAATATTGTTTTATTTAATGATATGATGTTTTTAAAAAGCTTAAATTCTTCCTAGAGATTAGTATAAGGTTGGAAATATTAACCACTGGCCATTTATGGATCATTTTTCATTTTATAGTAACTACATTAACCCTCAAAGAGTAAAAACTATGTTGTTACGGTAAGAGTTAAAGGAGTTAAATAAGGGTTTAAATTGAAATTTAAGCTTAGAAATATAATCAAAACATATCTAATTTTTATTAGATGAGGTTACTTCAACCCATCACCATCTCATCATCGAAATAACTCACTTTAGAGCCATTTGGAATTGATAATTAATTTACATTAATTTAATATTTTGTTGATCAAAGAGGGAAATTATAGGATGATCAAAAATCGATCTAAATGTGTGATTCACATGTTGAATAGGTCATATGAATAACCGAATATGTTTTAAAGTGAAAAAGGTTGAGACATGTGAAGTTTGGACTTTGAAGTAACAAATGCGCTCTATAAGTATCTATGCACGTTGTGGTTTTTTAGAGGTTTTGTAGAATAAATTCAGCTTATCAACATGTTGTAGTTTTAATCAATATGTTGTGTTTTTTATGGTTGGGAGTAAATGATGTTTGAGTTGGTCAACATGAGAAAGAAAACATGTTGTGTTTACACGTCATGGTTTTTAATGTGGTATTTTTGGTTGACATAACATAGTTAACATGCCATGAATGAAGGTCATGGTTCTGAATGTGATTCAACTGATTAGCATGTTTTGGGCTATGTCATGTTCAATGGCGTGTTGATGGATGTTTTGTTGTAATAGTGGGTGCCCTATACCCAACTTGAACAATACTTTTGATTATCATATCATGTATACAATGAGATATGCATGATGTTTTCTTACCATTATAGTGTAGACATTTATGCGTTCATCATTAAATGGTAATGTTCATAGATTAATTGTTGTATCAAAAGGTTATAGCAGATCTCAAGTTATAATGAGAATCTCGAGATACCATGACATTAATTTTAAACAAAGGTTCGATGGTCCAGATACATCACTACTGGAAAAATAATCTATACTCATGGTTTGAACTGTGGGTATAGCCCCCAAAACTGTGGGTATAGACCATACCCACCATGGGTATATCTTTTTTTCCACCGTGTCAAAGCCTCAAAGCCTTATACTCATGATTTTAAAACCGTGGGTAAAAAAAGTGCAAAAAAAGTGCAAAAAAGGCCCAGTAGATATTGAACTCGCGACGTCCCAAGACCTACCCTTCAAATTCGACGCGTCTCACCACTTCAGCTGCACCATTTATATTAATATATATCTACAGTTTTCAATATATATTAATCTCTGACTGTATTACAAAAAAAATAACGGGTTTTGAACCCGCATCTGACTCATTAACGTTCCAGCGTCTAACCAACCAAGCTACAACGATTACGACTAAATATATCTGCATTTATTATAATATATTAATCTTGGTCTCTGTATTGGAAAAAAAGGCTGGCAAGATTTGATCTCGCAATCACCAGCACTAACACACAACATCTCACCAACCCACCCACAAAACCTATAAGCTTGTATATTTCTATCAACCTAAATATATTAATTCAAACCGTGGGTATAGGATGGAAAACTGTGGGTATAGGTTTTCCCGCCATATTTTTTTTGTGTCCCGCGTATTTTTTTTCCGCCATAACGTAGGAAAGCTATACCCACGGTTTTCCAAAATTGTGGGTACAGGCCATCGAAAAACACTTTATCCCCACGATTTTGCCAAAACTGTGGGGATATGCCTTGAAAAAAACACTTATATCCACGGTTTTGAGAAAAACCGTGGGTATATGTGTTTTTTTCCCAAGGTTTTAGAAAACCGTGGGAATATGCCATAAAAAAAACTTATACTCGCAGTTTTGGGGAAAACCATGGGTATAGGTTCCCATACTATACATATACCCATGGTTTTTCTAACCCGTGGGTATAGGGCACCCATATACCCATGATTTTTTTCCAAAACCATGCGTATAGGGCTATTTTCTAGTAGTGCATCTTATTATCTGGACACAATAGATGTTTGACTGTTAAGTGTTAGGGGTTCATAAGCATTGATACTTTTTCTCATGAAGTTCACACTTGGTGATCTCTAGTAGTTGGGATCACGAGGACATACTCGCTAATAGGAACACCACATATTTTGGGTGTCATTGGTTGTTCATATCTATAGACGTGTATAGATCTTTTGACTTGAAATCATTATCAAAGTGTGTCATTTGATTACGTACTTTGATGCAAGACAAAAATCATGATAATGAAATCATGGAAAGATAGATTGTATTGGATGCGTCATTAGTGGTATGACATTGGTTGAATGGTTAAGAAAAGATTTGTCGCTTATGAGTTGAGGAAGTTATATCTTGGGTCGGGTTGATCAGGATGACAGTACCTTCATAAGACCATAGTCATGACAGTCGAGAGTAAATCCATCTAGTTAGATCAATAAATAATAAAGTAAGAAAGGGTGATGATACAAGTGTGTGTCATGCTTTATGAGATATTTAAAGACAAAGAGATTATAGTACACAATGCGTGTTCGTAGGTTGATTGTCGTTGTTATGATTACTCCTTATCTCTTTAAGCACTATGATGGGTTGCTAGATTCCAGTTTTGTTCTGTGAATGATATTCATTGCTATCGAGATAAAGGCCCAGAGGGCCACACATAATAACGTATTCAAGAATCTGTCATATTTTGGTGAATAGGTATATAGGACATGGTAGACTTCACCACTGGGGTTCGGGATATGTCTGAGGGCACACGATCACCAAATGAATAAATAAATTCATATTATTTAAGTTAAGAATAATTGACATTGAATTTATTTATTAAATATATTTAAAAGTTTTAAAGTAAATATATGAAAAATATTATATGAACGAATATTAGTTTAAAACATTTAAGGTTCATTTAATATTTGCGTTAATGACGAGTCAAGTTAATGGCTCGAGTATGATCACATAATATATTTATTATATTATAAGAAAGTGATAAAAATATAAATTATATTTATGACTCACCACAGTAGTCATAAATATATCATTTATATAGTGTTAAATATTCGGGGGATGGGGAGCTTTTCTGGGTAATTTCTTAATACACTATAAATAGGAGGAGAGGTTCTCACTGATGGACTATTCATAGCGAGCTCTTGAGAGCTTCTCTCTCCTCCCTCACTTTCTAGAGAGAGAAACTCTAGATCTAGGTGATCAGATCGAGCTTTCCCTCGTGCATCAAAAGTATGTCGATGGAGTGATCATCGGGGGGTCGAAGACGTCGTCGGATCTCCGTGCTAGCACCTGGAATTCGACGATTGGTGCTCCCACAGTTTCTTAAAGAACGTGTGGACGATCTAGAGGAATTCGACTTCAGATTCTTCAAGCAATGATCACTGATGACAAGAAGATGTCGAGCATGACTTCAGATCGTACCAAGTATTTATGGTTTAATGTTTTTGCACTTAAATTTATTCACACGTGATCCTTGGGCTTAAACCGGGGCAGTGCATCACCGACGATGACATTGTTACGCCGGTCGCCGGTGAAAATTTTTAAATCTCCGACCCACCGACTTCCACTGTGCGCCCATGTACCTTTAATTAGCATCAGAGGGACGCATGCAGATTTTAAGTCAATGAAACATTAAATTTTCATAAAATTTAATAGAGGATATCGTTCTGGTGCCAACGCCGTAGAAGGATTTTCAATCCGGTCCCGAATGATCAGTCTGCGGCCATTTGAAGTCTTAAATTCGAATTGAATTGGAATTGTTATGGGTTTAATTTTCAAAACATATATTTAAATATATATAATTTTACCCAAATTGTTTGTGAGAGTGAATTCCGGTGAACCGTTGTATTCCGGTCGGAGAACACGTGGCCGGAATAGTCATCTGAATATTGCAATCAATTTCATTAAAATTAATTATTATTATTTGTTATCAACCAGTCTATGCAATAGGCTGTATGTTTTGTGTAAGAGGTGGGTGAGTTTGTGGAGAATTTCACAATCAAACAAAATAAAAAAAGGTGCAAATATTTTTTTAAACCATACGGTTAGAATTTTTCAGAAAAAGTTATTTTTAAAAAAGAAAAACTGAAAGACCCAAGAGTGGGTCTTCTTCTCCAGCAGACCACGAACACCCCCCCACACCAGCCCGGTCACCCTCCTCCTACGGTCCGCTCCTCCACAACACCATAGTCACCCAGCACCACCTCAGCCGGCCTCACCCCTCAGTCGCGACAAAGCAAACCCAGCCGAATTCCCACCTTAGCCCGCGACCGAGGCGCTTCCCGCCGCACCCCTTGGCGGTGCTGCCACCGTGTAGAGCCCGTGGCTCACCGTGCCACTGCGACCCCATCGGACCGGGATCCTCCTTGCAGCGAGATCCTCCTCCGGCTGTGAACCATCGCTTTCGTCAGCCTTCACTCCCGCCATCACCGTAGCGAGTCCCGCGCCACCCTCCGCTGGACCGGCCTGAGCACCCGTCGTCGCCCGATATGGGTATCCCAGTGCCGACTATCTCCTTCCACGCAGATCCCGCGGACCCAACCTACCCTCACTTCTCGTCATCGGCGCCTTAGTCCTTCAGCCTCCACCCTGTCCGTCGGACCACCGCACCCTTGCTGGGCCGCACGCTGCCTCGACCCGTTGGCCGCCCCACCCTCAGATTCGGCACGGAAACCCCGCCACCTCCATGTTGTGGTCCGCTGACCACTAATAGAGATGAATGGAGGGAAAATAGAACTTTATTTCAATAAGAACAAAGGACTACAATTATTCCTCCCTACCTTCAACAATGGCACCCTACACAATTAACATGTGCAGCACCCAATGTTGAAGCACCCATGGTGTTGGTGGGGTTGGTGCACCGGCCACCTACCACGGGAAGTTGGAAACATCTCCATCAATTCTCCCCCTCTAGGTGCAGTCCACTGGAGCATCTGCAAAGGTCTAGCTTCTCCCGAGCAACCACCTTTGCCAATATATCCGTTGGGTTCTCCTTCGTGTGGATCTTCACAAGTCGTAACAGCTGTTGATCCATCACTTCGCGTATCCAATGATAGCGAATGTCGATGTGCTTTGTCCGAGAATGGTACATAGAGTTCTTGCTCAAGTCCAAAACACTTTGACTATCGCAATGAACCATGTACTCCTTCTGGCTGAATCCGAGCTCTTGAAGAAAACGCTTTAGCCGCACCATCTACTTGCCATCTTCCGAAGCAGAAATGTACTCTGCTTCCATCGTGGATAAAGCGACACACTTCTACAACCTTGAATGCCATGATACAACTCCTCTTGCAAAAGTATAGATGTATCCTGATGTAAACTTCCTGGTATCAGAATCTCCAGCCATATTCGCATCTGTATAGCCCCCCAAGATAGGTTCAACTCCCCCATAGCACAAACATAACTTTGAAGTACCTTTAAGATACCTCAGAATCCACTTGACTGTATCCCAGTGCTGCTTTCCAGGATTAGAGAGAAACCGGCTCACGATTTCCACTGCATGAGAAATGTCAAGTCTCGTACTCACCATAGCGTACATCAAGCTTCCAACTGTTGAGGAGTATGGAATCATCTCCATCGCCTCAAATTCTTCCTTGGACGATAGACATGAACTCTTTCTCAACTTCAAATGACCGGGAAAAGAAATTCTCACTGGTTTGGATTTGTCCACGTTGAAACGTTTCAGAACACATACTTCTCCTGAGATAGCCATAACAACTTCCTCTTTCTGTCACGAATGATCTGCATCCCCAAAATATGTTGAGCTGCTCCCAAGTCTTTCATATTAAAAGACTTGGATAACTCCTTCTTCAACTAGCTAATCTTCACTGAATCCTTCCCAATGATCAACATGTCATCAACATAAAGTAGAATAACAACAAAGTTACCATCCTGAAATCTCTGGATGTAGACACACTGGTTTGCCTATGTCCGCTTGTAGCCATGACTCACCATGAATGAGTCAAACTTCTTGTACCACTGCCTGGGAGCCTGTTTCAGTGCGTACAAGCTCTTCTTCAATTTGCAGACGAGGTTTTCTTTTCCAGAAACCTCAAATCCTTCAGGATGCTTCATATAGATTTCCTTGAAGAGGTCACCATGAAGAAAAACTGCCTTCACATCCATATGTTCAAGCTCCAAGTCCAAGCTAGCCACTAATCCGAAAAAGAATCGGATTTAAGACATCTTCACCACAGGTGAAAAGATCTCGTCAAAGTCAACTCCTTTCTTCTGAAGGAATCCCTTGACAACTAACCAAGCTTTGTACTTGACCTCCCTTTTGCTGTCATCCTTCTTCATCCTGAACACCCATTTGTTCATAAGTGCCTTCTTACCTTTGGGTAATTCCACCAAATCGTATGTTTGGTTCTTCATCAAAGACTCCATCTCATCCTCCACTACATGCAGCCACTTGAGTTTTTTGGGATGAGACACTGCTTCCTGGTATCCTTTCGGCTCTCCCTCATCAGTCAGCAATAAGTAATCTGACTCCGAATATTTTGTTGAAGAAATCCTTCCTCGTAAAGATCTTCGAACCTGTGAAATGTTAGGTTCAGGAGGCACAAAATCACCTAGCTCCTGTGATGGTTCTTCAACTTCTTGTGGAGAGGATTGAGTCTCCCCCTACTCAATATCCTCCTCTACCGCCTCCTGGTCTGCTGTCTATGAGTCTTCTTGCACCTCCTCCTCTTCAATGAAAGGTGGTGCTGGTATAAGTGTTGGATCGTGAATTGAGTCCTCGACACTTTCCCTTCGAGACATTCTAAGAATTTGAATGTCCTCGATTGTCTGGTTCTCATGGATCACGACATCTCTGATTCTGATCACCTTCTTCTCCTTCAGGTCCCAAAGCTTGTATCCTAACTCCTCATCTCTATAGCCGATGAAGATGCATGGAGTAGATCTCTCATCTAGCTTCTGCCTGAGCTCCTTGGATACATGTGAAAATGCCAAGAATCCAAATACTCGTAAATGAGAGTAAAATGGATGTTTACTAGACCATATCTTCTGTGGAATCTCAAAATTCAGCGGGACTGATGGTGATCGGTTGATGAGGCATCAGGCAACCTGAACAGCTTCTCCCCAGAATGGCGTAAAGAGCTTAGCCAAACTCATCATGCTTCTAACTTTCTCCATGATGGTTCTGTTCATCCTTTATGCAACTCCGTTGTGTTGTGGGGTGCAAGGGACTTTCCTCTCATGTCATATTCCCTAACTCTTGCAATAGGAATCAAATTCTCTGGATGTGTACTCTCCTCCGTTGTCTGAATGAAGACACTTCAGCTTCCTTCCAGTTTCACGCTCCACCATGGCGTGGAATATCTTGAAGTAGTCAAGTACTTGGTCCTTCGTCCGCAAGAAGAACACCCACACCCTTCGAGATTCATAATCAATAAAGGATAGAAAATATTTGTTACCTCCAAGTGTATCCACCTCCATGGGTCCGCATACATCAGAGTGCACCAGATCCAACAACTTTGATCTCCGTGATGAAGCAGTATTGAATGAAACTCTATACTGCTTCCCATACAAACAATATTTATAAGTATCAAGCGATTCATCCTTGTCAATACTGATGTACTTATTCTTTGTTAGGGTAGATAAACTTTTTTCACTCATGTGACTGAGCCTTCTATGCCACATATTGGATGACATTTATCCTTCCACCGTGTTGAGAATTTCTGCACATATCTTCATATGAGTTTTATACAATGTAGCACATATGTGTCCTCGGGCAATGATGATGGATCCTTTTGTCATCTTCCATGCTCCATTGCTGAAGATGTCATCATAGCCTTGTCGATCAAAGGTTATACCTGATAACAGGTTGAGTCAAAGACTTGGAACATGCCGAACATCCTTCAGGGTGATTGTGTATCCAATGTTTGTCTTGACTTGGATATCACCCATGCCAACAATCTTCGCCGAATTGGTATTCCCCATCTTGACTACACCAAAGTCACCAGCTTGATAAGTCAAGAAATACTCACGATGCGGTGTGACGTGGTACGATGCTGCAGTATCGACCACCCATTCCGTGTCTTGGCCTGATGTATAAAGACATGTCTCTTCTTCATCTTTGGAGAAAATAATAACTTCTCCAATGACGCTCACATGCACGTCTTTATTTCTTCTTTGCCGGTTGCTACTTTGACCCTTTTCTTGTAACAACTTTCAGCAGTTCTTCTTCATGTGGCCCTCCATGCCACAGTGGTAACATTTGTATGTTGGCCTCCTATCATCTATGGAACTTCCTCTGTTCTTTCTTTGACCTTTGGTTCCTACCTCATGACCTCCTCCTTGTTGTCTCCCTCGCTTCTCCAGAACGAGAGCTTACGTCTGGTTGTAACTCGCATCCTTCCTTCGGGCCTCTTCGTTGAACATTGCATCCTTTACCATCACCATGGTAAGTTTTCCTCCAGGTGCCGAGTTGATGAGTGAGACAATAAGCGTATTCCAGCTATCAAGAAGAGTGGAGAGTAAGTGGTTCACCTGATCTTTATCATTTAGAGTCTTACCAGTAGCCACCAACTGATTCACCAGGTTTTGGAACTTGCTGGTGTGTTCGGCTATAGAGTTTCCACTCTGTAGTTAAAGATTCATCAACCAATTTAACAAGAGGATAATGTTTCAAGCAGTCTTTGACTGGTACGTATTTTTCAACTTTTTTCAAAGTTTGTACGCACTAGTCTCTTGAGCAACATGGTGGTAAACACTATGATCGATCCATTGGTAGATTTGACCAATCGTATTCTTGTTCATCTTCTTCCACTCCACTTACTTGGTGGCATTTGGGTTGACTCCCTCATTCTCAATGGGGTCAAAGAGATCCTTATCATTGAGGAGATCTTCCATTCGAGACTTCCAAATAGAGTAGTGTGAAGAAGTCAACATGATCATCCCTCCCATGGATGATCCCTCCATTGGATTTTAATTTGTTAAAATTTATGCAGAATCTAGAAAAATAGAGCTCACTGTTGCGTCCAGAACAGTACAAAATGGTGGAATCAACTCCTGGATTGCCGAAATCGGATACCGATTGATCAAGTTATGATCAAAACAATATCAACGGATGAGATCGTTCGATGACGTGATGACGAAGTGTCGATGACGTGGCACGCTGGAGCAGCTGCTAGAAACTCTCCGGAAAATTTTCCGATGCCGAAACAGTACTTCCTTCTCCGGCAAGGGGGCACTGTAGCACTCGAAGTTTGACCAAACTTTGACCGAGCCTAGGAAGCTCGTTTTAGCTCTGTTTTCGATACCGTTTGCACCGTTAGAATCGTTTTGATAGATGCTTTTAGAATCTACCTTCAAAACATGATTTCAAGAAACTTGAATTTTCCAGTCACTGAAAAATTTCCACCACCCGTCGCTGTTTCACCAGAACCTTCTCTGATACCACTTGTTGTGGTTTGCTGACCACTAAGAGAGATGAATGGAGGAAAAATAAAACTTTATTTCAACAATAACAAAGGACTACAATTATCCCTCCCACACCTCCCTTTATTTCTCTCACATAGATCTCTCCCGACCCTCTCACAATAGAGCTCTACACTTGGCTCGAAGATGATCTGATTGTTGAAGGAGGCATCCCAAAGCCTCCTTATATAGGCATGACAGAGGAGTCTATGTTTGACATAAATCCTCCACTAATCCCTACCTACCTTCAAAAATGGCAGCCTAACAATTAACATGTGTAACAACCAATGTTGAAGAAACCATGGTGCTGGTGAGGTTGGTGCATCGACCACCTACCACGGGCAGCTGGAAATATCTCCATCACTCCAACTCCCACCGCTCACGGCGCACCCAGCCACAGTGTGACCTCCCTATTGCCTGAACTGGCCACCAACCTTTGTCCAAAGAAATGGGCTCATGCAGGTTTTACCAATTTGGTACGGGTTTGAGCACACATGTCTAACCTAGAACACCCCTACCCGGGGTCTGCGCACCGCGTGGACCCTGCTTGTGTTTTCATGGGTCGAGTAAATTTTATTAATAAAAAATTAATTAATTTAATTTTGGTTTTAAATTAAATTAATTAAATATTAATTTTTGGTTTGAAAACCTAATTTTAATATTCATAGGTTAAATTAATTTAATTTTGGCGATAAATTAAATTAATTAAATTAATTAAATTATTTATTTTTTGGAATTAAAATTAAATTAATTTTGGGACTGAACGACGTAAATAAAATAAGAGTGAATTTTTAATTCAATAAAATGCCATCGGAAAAATAATTTAATGCAAGTTTAATTTTATTTATGCATTTAATTTAAATACGCGAGTTTAATGCGTATTGACTGATCATGAGCCATAGACCGACTGATACATTTCTAGTGTATATTTAATTTATTTATTAAATTATTGCACTATTTTGTAATAATTAGTTTAATAGATAACGATCTGTGATTCATCTTTATCATTAAATATATAAGGGCTTGCATGTCCATTTTAGTTGTATTTTGTACTCCAGAGACCCTCTCCTGCATGCGAGTATTGTTGTATAATGAGAAAGATGAGTATTGACGTACATCTTGCCGAGTTATGACGACACACCAGACAAGAGTTGGATGCTTTGGATGGGTCAACAATGCATCTCGAGTCACAAACAACACGACTCAAGGAGTCACCCCTAGGGTCTAGGTTGATCCATTATTCAATCAATGAACCAACCATTAGTATCGACCCATGATCACATCATCATCTTATTTATGCATGGTTTATTATTTTATGTATGTGTAGTTTACGAGTGATTGCATAGAATAATAAACAAGCATATACAGATAAAATGAACATATGATGTGATGAATATTTTTCTATTTATTACACGATCAGTTGTGAGTGCGATCACATAGTACGTGCTTATGAAATAGAAAATTATTTCATTTTTTCATTTAAAAATAATAAAACCCTCAAAGAAATATTAAGTCATAACTTCATTCTATTATTTGAATTTGAACAAAACTGGGTGTTTGGGGTGCTCTTCAGCCAAAGTTGAGTGTGTATCTTACTATCAAGAAGTTCTTATGAGATTGGTGGGTCGAACTACTGAAGTTAGAAACAAAGAATTAACCAAAACTAGCTTGCTACAACTTTAGAGGCAAGCATTGAGTAAATCAAGTTTATGATTTTAGAAGCCGAGAATTCACCCAACAGATCAAGGAACCATGAGTTAATTTGGTTGAACAGTTAAATTCTTACCTTGAACTCTCCAAGTAGTGGCATAGCTAAAGTTTGTAGACTATGAGGGGAAGTTCAAAGATCCTTTCCACTAGAATACTCAAGTGATTAAGTATTCTAATTCTAGTACATAGGATTCCTAGAATTCGATAAAATAGTGGGAGGTGTTTAATGATTTAATTAATTAATCAATAATGTATAATTCAGTAATCAAGATAAAATTACAATATGCTAGATTTTATTTTTGTAGAAAATGGAAATTAATACCCCAAGTACATTGCGATAAATATTGGACAAAGAAAATGTCCAAACTAGAAAAAATTTCCAAGTGTAGTACGGATTTTTTTACACAATACTACGATATATGAAATTCAAGTTCCTGGTGTCCCTATACCTGTTAATCCACTTCAGAAAGTGAGGGTGTAAAAATTATTACAGGAGACTCATGTATAGAGAATATGATGGTTATGTCATTATGTTATCATCAATGTCTGATGTCATTTATGGTCACTACATAAGGACATGGATGATATATATAACATGTAGTCTTATCTCAAAGAAGTTTGTAAAGAGAAGGAGAATCACAAATATAAATATGTAATGATTACACTGGATCTATGTAAATTGAAAGGCAGATTATGATCTTTCAATACATCCTATTCTAATATCATTTTCACCCATTTTATCTAGTTATGTTTGAGATTGCAAAATGAGAAGTATGGATAAAACACTTCATTACCTTTTAGGTAAGGTTTTCCAAGCAATAAGAATAGTAAATAAAGGTTAATATTTAGTTCTTATGGTGAAAAAATTGAAAGAAAAAGCAAAAAGTCTAATGAAAAGTGGCACACCAAAGTCACCTTCACAACGCCTTTCAAATTAAGAGGGTTTAAAGAGGTGGTTATTTGCATTTCATATCATGAAATAAATCTATGGAAGATAAAAGCAATAAACTAAATTGAATAAGAAAGTACTCACTTATTCTTTACTGATCATTCATCATTGTAAGTAATGTTTCAGTAATAATTCTTGGGTATTACATACAATATTCTTATTACATATGTGTATCGAAATACAGTAACCAAGTAAGTATAGAAACATTACAATAAGTAAGGTGTATTCTACAAGCGGTTGAGAAAGGGTGGTTCCTAAGTCAGCGGTGATAAGTACACGACTTCTAATTTCCATGAAATTGATTCTACTTGAACAAGTTATTGAGTATAACCAAAACATTTATCTCATGTATAATTTGAATACAATGTGACATTATTCCAAGTTTAGGAATGAATGTTGTTTTTGGTGTCTAATACTCAACCAATATTTCAGTGATACATGAATCATAAGGCAATATGAGATAAATATAAAATGCGAGACTTAATTACCCAGTTGTGGCAAGATAATTCTTTGTCAAGTAAAACTAAAAGTGGAAGTCAAGGATATACCCAATTTGGTATTTATACTCAATAGAGATAAACACCTTAGGTATTATCAATATATATACCTATTTAGTTTGGACAAAGAAATATTTATAAATAAAAGTATGCCACAAATCTTTCGAAATTAGTTCACCAAGAGTGAATAAAATATTACAAGGGTAAGATAGTGGTAAATATTGTCACATCCCGACCCGGTATCTTATGGTCACAATTATTTTTATTTATTTATTGATTTTTATTTGTCTTTTGGTTTCTTAAAGTTTAAAAATTTATTAAATTAAAATCAAAATGAAATAAAATAAAATAAATTGAATTTTTTAATAATAATAATAATAATAATATTATTATTATTAAGTTTATTATAATTATTATTAAGTTATTATGATTATTATTATGATTATGATTATTTATTAAATTATTATTATGATTATTTTATTTTATTCCTTTATTTATTTTTTCTCTATTTTTTTTTTCTTATTCTCCTCTTATTCTTTCTCCCCACCTTCTCCCCTCATGTCATGCCTCACCCTCCCCCCGGTTCACCTCCGTCGCGTCGCCGCCCCTCCCTTCGGTCACTCTCCCTCCCATGGCCTTCCTCCGGTGAGCCACCACCGGTGCCCCACTCTCCCTCTCTCTTGGACCTGCACACCCCCTTGGCCAAGCCCCTATCGCTCGAGGACCTCCCTCTCGGCTCTCTCTTTTTCTGGCAAAACAATTGGTTTTCCTCCGGTTTTGCGGCCAGTCCATCATGGTAATCCCTCCTCTCCTCTTTTCCTTCATTTTTGGTCCGATTTCCTTCTCCCCGTCGCCCCTCCTAGGTTCGTTCGAACCCTAGGGTTCCTTGGGGGCCGATTTTTAATGATTTATTCCTTGTTAGGGTTTGAAATGGGTTCTTTGGGTTCCCTTCCTTTGCGATTCGACAACCACCGCCGAAGGCGAAGTGGTTCGCTTCAATTCGGTCCTCCTGCCAATGATTTCAGGTAAGTTTTTCCTCCATTATCCTTTGTTGCTTAGTTTTTATTTTGGGTTTTGTAATTTATGAGTCTTTGGTGTTTATTTTAAGGTGCGTTTGATGGTGCTGTGTTGTTTCATTTCGTTTCAATCCGTTAATCGCCGGTCTAGGTGAGGTTTCTCTTATTGCCTTGTTTGATTTGGTTTTAATTAGAGCCTTTTGTAGTGTTTTATAAATTTTGCTGTTGGTTTATTATTTCACGCAAGGGATGTGAATTCTGTTTTATCATGTTTTTGGTGTGTTTTTGGCCTTAGAGTAGGTTTTTGAGTGGGAATTTGTGTTAAAAGTATGGTAATACTGCTTGGGGTTGTTTCATAAAATTTTTAAGTGGTTTATTAAATATTTTAAAGGGTGTGAAACATGTTTGGATATTGTTTTAGTGTGCGTATATTTTCAAAAGTGGGTTTGAGTATGCAAATGGGGGTATTTGTGTGTGTGTGCCTTGTTGTGAAAATATTTGGACGTGTTCAATCAATTGTTTAAGTAGTGCGACATGTGTTTTTGTGGGTACATGAGGTGCATATGTGTGGAAAAAGGATCATTTATGGGAAATGTACCACTTTGATCATGTTACTTACTGTTCATTTGTCAATATGATTTGTAAATTCTTTCAAAAGATGGAAAGTATGTTTTAATGTTACTTTGGTGTAATTTTGGTTTTAAAGTGGATTTTACTACTTGAAGTTGAGTGTGTTATTAGTAAAAACCCTTGATGTGTTATTTTGAAACATTTTTTATATTGTTAAGTGTTTAATTGTTTTATTATATTATTTGTGTAGTGCGTTGGACCTTGCTACGATGGTTTTGGGCTGTGAGTGTCGAGATATCCTACATACACATTCATAAGATAAGGCATATATATATATATAACCTCTTTGTACATATTCTCTCTTGGCATGGGGAATATATGCAATGCAGCTAGGGGTGTATATATATATGTATAAATCCATGTGTGTGTATGCATCAAATGTCGGTTCGAGTGGTCGTCGACAAATAGTGACATGTTTGAGGTAGGTCCCTTATGCCTATGCCTTTAATTTGAATTTCATAATTGCTTGCTTGTTTTAAAAATACGTTTTGCATTTATGCTATATACACATGCTATGAAATCTAGTTATGGTTGCTAGAAATGATTATTCCTTTGTTTTGGAAATTGAAATGTATTTCTAATGCCAATGGTCTTAAGTGAATTTTATTGAAAATTGATTTCCTAAGTGGTTTTGAATTGGTAATGAGTATTTCCAAATGTGTTAGGCCTTTTGGCCGGTTAGTTATAAAAAGTGTTCCCTTTATGTAATTAAGCTCATTTGACACCTTAAGAACGTTTTATAAAAAAAGAAAGACTTCTCTTGAGGCACACCCCCTTGGTTTTAGAAAATGATTTGTATGTTGAATGTGTTATTATGTGCCTAATGTTGAGGGTTATGCATTATTTGACGTGAAAGAGGGGGAATGTGCCTAATGAGGGATAATGGTGGTGAGAGGTTGAATGAGTTTTGGATAAATAAAGTCTATGTACATATGTGTTTTCTTGATAAAGAAAACTCACCACCACTTGAAATAGAGCACAATGGGAAACCTGGGTATCTAGGGGGTGGACTAGGACTAGTACGCTAGATGACATGGCAGGGGTTCGTCCTAGTTTTGTCTAGCAGGATTGATTCAACAACACTAACTAAACATATGAATGAATGAGGGTTGTGGTTTCTAAGCCACATTTTCTAAGGGTCGTGGTTTCTAAGCCATGTTTTCTAAGGGCCGTGGTTTCTAAGCCACATTTCATTGAGGTAAGAGGTTTATAGGGTCCCCACTTGTGTTAGCTACCTATAGGGATTACCCATGGTGCTCATTTGCGACATGATGCTTGTGATGTAATTTTCATTTTAGTTGTTTCATACTTGATGTCTTATTTGTGAAAACCATATTTTAATCTAAATTATTTTCCTTTCATTTTGAAATGTTAATACATGATTGGAACTTATTTTGAAAATGTAGTGGGAGAGAAATGATTTACTTGAAAATGAAAACTTGTTACTTAAATTTGAAAATAGTAAAAAACATTATTTTATTACGTCCTATTTTCAAACTAGCATGTTTTGGATTTCATATAAAAGGCAAGGTCATAGGGCATTGTTGTATCTTGGCATTCCTACTGAGCATCTCGATGCTCACACCTACTTTTCTTTTTAGTTTTAGGTTCCTCTAGTTTTGGATCGCTCTCGAAGAAAGTGTAGTTTATGTTCTATGGTGACCCACGAGGTCACTTGAGGTATGCCACATTGCTTCATTTATTCATTTTTCCGCTACCAAGTTGTTTAGTTTTTTCCTTTATTTATCTTCTTGTTTAGTTTGTGATTATTTATCTTTGTTATGATACAAATCGTTCCCAACTGGTTTATTTTGATGCTCGACACTAGTTGTCAGCCCGTGGGGACCGGGAACGCCCTTCGGGCCATGTCGCAGACCTGCTCGGGTCAACCTGTTGGTTCATGACAAATACACTTCATAAGATTCCTTTAAATAATTAAGGAATATAAAAGTGAAGTATGTGGTTAGAATATATGATATGTTTCGATTCAGCATGCCGAAGAATATATTGGCCAATCATTCATCAATCAATATAATGTAGCACATAGTAATTCCTAAATGCACATTACCTTATCTACATCATGAAATCAATGTTATTAAGGATGATCAATGATGAGTATTAAATATTAACATTGATCAACAAAATATAGTGTGGAGTAATTCCTAAACGCACATTTCCTTTTACACATCTGAGTCATGATGTAAGTTAAAGGAGTATCAATGTTGGTACATATGGACATTGAAGATAATTCCATTATATTTCAAGACATGATTCATAAATAAAAATGTTATCCCATAACTATATGCCAACTATAATGAAAAATGGATATCATATGATTCATAGTATGATGGAAATCCATTATGTCATAACGAAATGTGTTTAAATGAAAAGAGTTTGTTAGGATATAAACAAACTTACATAAATCAAAACAAAATGTGCATATAAAGTAATAATCCTAAAAGTTTCTTAGGATATTACAAAAATCCCTATGATAGAAAGATATAGTAAAGTTATAGACTATATTTCTATATAAGGTTACACATCTCTATTTGAGATAGTGAGAGCTATATTGACTTGGGTTTAGTCAATGCCAGAGATGCATAACTAGTTATCATAGGAACAAGTTCCACAAGTTGTTGTGGAACATGAATGTTCCAAAGACACATATTTCATAGGAAGTTTAAAATCATGGTGATGATTTTGTATTCATCAGGCTAGTGATCCATTATTCATTACGAATAATAATTCCTACAAGTAGGCAGTATATGCCAATAATCTAAGATTGAAAAGACCATTTAAAATTCAATAACAAATTCCATGTATTAAAGTGAAAGGGGCTTATTATTTTGAATACAACAATGGATATTCAAGTGAAACTATACATGGGTGGTAAAAATGTGGTACCAATAAGGCTTGATTGGTAATACCAAGTTGTTATGCCAAAATCCATTAGAATTTTACTTATCATAGCTAATTTCTATGATCATTATATTGAGCATTGGATGTCAAGACCACCAATATTGGATGGTGTCTATACGATGCAACCAAAAAGGGATGGTGACATTATATAATGATAATAGGGTTTCAAATTACTAAAATCCAGTTTATGATTAAAGTAAGTGACAAGATCTTAGAACATTCATTCAGAATGGATATTTACCACATGTCTATCAGATGTTAGTGGGAACGCCAATGTTTTCCAAGTAAAATATGTTCGGTAACATATGGAAAACATCTATTGGTCTTATGGTTAGTTAAGACCAGAATGAAATTTATTCTCCAATGATTAACTTAAAGTAGAAACCTAAGTTATAGGGAATAAGATCTACCAAGGTAGACCTAACAATTTCTTAGACCTAGTCAATTGTACATATATTGACATACTATTGAAAAATAAAAGTTGGAATAATTTGAGATAGAATTTTTACCAGTGTCACATGGCATATCTCTCTCCAGGTATACATGTCTAGGATATAAAAGGAGATTAACATGGTGAGTTGACTTCCACATTCTTAGCGATGGATCAATCACACATTTCATGATATATACACGAATTGATATTTCCATGATATACTATATAGTGGGAAAATATCAGTTATATCAAGGAGAACTATAAGGGAGGTATTCATAACTATCCAATTTTAGTTGAGGAAGTACAAGAGATATGTACTTGGTAAGTGGAGAAAAAAAGACACTAGTTTTAAGGGGATGAAAACTAGTTTTCCTATACGGTCGATATAATATAATATCACAGTTAGGCTGAGAGAATAAGTGATTCAAGATCATTCAAGCTTTTGGTATCCATATATATAAATATCGAGTTCATTACACCTTCTAAGGCAGCTAAGAAGTAGTGTAAAATATGCAACTATTTGTCCCAGTTCTTGGAATCGCACCCAGTAAGTAAATTATTATCATAATGTAAATTATGTTACTATTACTAGACAAGATGTCAAGTTTTAACAGTGGAAAAAATTATATACTCTGGGATAACATATCTTGAGAAGTTTTACTCAATGGGGAGAGGTCAAAAATAACATATTAGCCACATGGTGTAAATGTGACATACCCAGAGACTAAAGTCATGACTTAGCAGAAACATGATCTTAATCATGTGAGAGATAAAAAGGATCGTTAGTAAGTTGGATCTAGTGTAAGTGGGAGTATTGTAATAGTGGGTGACCAAGACCCAAATTGAATAACACTTTTGATTAGCATATCATGTATACAATGAGATATGCATAATGTTTACTTACCATTATAGTGTAGACATTTATGCATCCACTATTAAATGGTAATGTCCATAGATTAATTGTCATATCAAAAGGTTATAATAGATCTCAGGATATAATGAGAACCTAGAGATACTATGAAATTAATCTTAAATAAAAGGCCTTATGGTCAAGATACATCTTAAAAATTGGACATAGTAGATGTCTGACTATCAGGTGCTGGGGGCTCATAAGCATTAAGACTTCTTATCATGAAGTTCACACTTGGTAATATCTAGTAGTTGAGATCATGAGGATAGAACTTACAATAGAAAAATCACATGTTTTGGGTTTCATTGGTTGTTTCTATCTACATACATGTGTATTGGTCTCCTAACTTGAGATCATTATCAATGTCTATTATTTGATCGTGTACTTTTATGTAAGGTAAAACCATGATAATGAAATTGTGGTGAGGTATCTTGTGTTGGGTGAATAATTGGTGTTATGACATTGATTGAATGGTCAAGAAATGATTTTTTCACTTCTGAGTTGAGGAATTTATATCTCAAGCTAGGTTGATCAGGATGATAGTACCTTCATAAGACCATGATCATGATTTTCAAGGGTAAATCCATCTAGTTAGATCGAAAAATAATAAAGCAAGAAAGGGTTATGAAATAAGTGTGAGTCATTATTTATGATATATTTAAAGACAAATAGATTATATTATATAATGCATGATCAGATCGAGCTCTCCCTCATGCATCGAAAGTATGTCAATGTAGTGATCGTCAGGGTGTTGTTGGATCTTCGAGCTAGCACCCAGAATTTGAAGATCGGTGCTCATGTAGTTTCTTTAAGTTAATGTGGATGATCTAGAGGAATTTGAATTTGTATTATTCAAGTAGTGATCACTGATGATAAGCAGATGTCGAGAACAACTTCAGATCAAACCAGGTATTTATGGTTTAATGTTTTTGTGCTTAAATTTCTTCACGCATGATACTAAGGCTTAAACTGGGGCAATACATCACTGATGATGACATTGTTATACTAATCACTGGTGAAAATTTTTAAATCCTCGACCCACTAACTTCCACTTCATGCCCCGATACCTTCATGTTTAAATGTTTGACACTAGAAAGCCAATATGTTATTGTTGTTGATCAGGAATTGATAGTTGAAGAAAACATGTCATGTTATTAACTAAAATAATGTGTGAAGGTTATAGGGCACATCAGAAGTGGTTAGGCTCATGCCTAATCATATTTTTCGTTGGGTTATTTAGATAAAATCATCAGAACTAGACAAAGTAATCCCAAATACTTCACAATGATGATATTTTACCATATATTATATAATTAATTTATAATAATAATTACAATATTTTTTCATTAATGATTAATTCAATCATTTTTTATTGTGTTGTTGTTTCAATGAAGAATCCAAATCTTAATTCCTCTAGTGGTATCCACATATACTCGATGGATCTCAGAATGCCTCTGATGGAACTCTGGGTGCTAGTGTGAATGATCCAAACATCTTGCATCGTTTCCTTCTAATCTCTATAATAATTCCTTTAGGTTTAAATAATTCTTTCTCAAGTTATCCCAGTCTTTAGAGGGAAGATAATGATTGTCTCTCATTCTCGATACCACTATAGAGAAATTTCTCTTCGATCATGAGATAATTATCTTGAGAGAATATTACTGTGTAAAATAATTATCATAACACTAGAAATAATATAAGTGTTGGAGTTTGTGTCCTAGGACCAACTGATTGTACTTTGATTAAATGTATATTTTATGAATTAAATATTAATAAAAAATCTTATTTCATATTGTTCATTATTCTGTATGAATTTAATATAATAATATTATAGGGTATTTTTCGCATTGATAAGGTTATAGAAGTTCCCTGATGTGATGAGAACCTTTAAGTACTACGATGATATTCTTAAATATAGTTCTATAGTTGGATAATGTACTATGACAGGACACATAGTATGTAGACTCTCTAGTGTGAGTACTCATAAGAAGATGAGGTTTCTTCTCATGAAGTTTACACTTAGTAATCTCTAATACAAGATATTATGAGAACATACCCACAAATAGAAATTCCACATGTTTTGGTGCCATCAAATATTTATATATATGATCATGTGTAATGGTATTTAGACTTTAAGATTATCATTAACACATGTTATGATTCCCACACTTAGATTTACTGACCAAAACTGTTATGCCATATGTTGGTGGGAAATAAGGTATGTTGGGTGCGTTAAGAATGACATGTTATTAATGGATAAGTCGATTAAGTATTTTTCCCTTCCATATTTATGGAAGCTTATATCTCGACCCTTTGATAGGAATAAAATCATCACATTAAATTCCATGGTCATAGTGTAATGGTGTATTTATTTTAGATAGTCAAAAAAGATGTATTGAGCACATAGGTTGATGACACATATGTGAAACCTACTTGATGTGATATTGAGAAAAATAGATTAAATTACACAAAAACATTCATATGTGGTTGTAAACATTGTGACATTAAGTTATTTCACTTGGGTTCCTTGAACTATTTCTAGATAGTAATCATGTACTTTAGGCAAGCCCGCTCAATGCTAGTGACAAAGAATCTTGAAGGGCCACACACTAAGTGTTTCCGTTGATCTTGATTAAATTCTATTTAATTTAATTATTATAATAAATATTATTATCAAGGTTGATGAATAATTTTATTCAAGTTTTATCAGTCAAAAAATATTTATAGATGAATGAAATATTTAATTAAATATTTATTCAAGTATTTGTTGAGCCCATGTTTCATTTGTTATCAATAAGTTAATATGTGTTGGTGGATGAAGTGGTGATGATTTGTGAATTGTTTTGGACTCACTTGATGAAATTTTATGTAATGTTTGATAAATTCTTCATGTATTAATTCTAAAAATTGTTTTAACTGATATTAAATGTCAAAGACTTTTTTAAAATATGACACATTGTTTGCAATAAGGTATAAGTAGTGAAGGACATGAAATAGTTGTTTATTGCATGAAGAGTTTTAAATGAAGATCATGATGAAATTAAAGAAATGATTTTGAAGGGATTTGGAATTTATAATTGAATTCCAAAATAGAAATAAAAGTTTATATTTAAGGTTATGAAAAATTATATTTTATACGATGAATGAAGGTGGTGGCCTTGTATGTAATTTAAAGTAAAGATCATTCATTATAAATGCATGAGAACTTATGTTTTTCATGTTACATTTCTTTGAGGTTGGCATGTACTAAGAATATTTATTAAGTTGGGACTTAAAAAAGAAGTATGGGATAACCATAAGATCCCAAGGGACCAACATAATCCCACACACGTGGGAGGAGGCCTCTACCACATTCTTGACATACCAACACCATGCATGCAACTACATCTTACATGCATGCAGATTCATTACATGAAAAGGAGATCATGAGCAACAATCACATGAATTCATTGAATGATGATATAAGGATCACACAATTGTATGAATACATGCTGACTATCATCTCAACATCTCATAAATATGTTATGAGAATGAATGAAAATCACCAACAACATTGTATGATCACCAAGAAATCATGTTAAAAAGAACATAACTCTCATAGCAAGAAGCATCCATCATTTTCACCTTTAATCACATGAATATTTTAGTGGTTTTCCATCGATTGTCCATATGAGTTTCATATGATCAAGTAGCCCATTACATGAAGCACCAAGGTGATGCATGATCAATGAAGTGATCATGTGAAGTAATCATGTGAATCATGTGATCACTCCCACATCGCATGATGAGGCTAAGAGTTTTGGAATTCAAAGGCATGCTAATATATTTGGTAGTTTTATATCATCTAAAACTCTCTAGTTTTATAGGACACAACACTTTTATTAGAGTTAGGTGGTGGAAATATACCTATATAAATATAGAGGGAAAGGTGATGAGAGAGGTGCTGAAATATTTGAGTTCTCTAATAAAAAATAGAGAATCCTCCTGTATTGAACACATTAAGCAAAAGAGAACGCACGACTTGTTCATGTGAAGGAGATTTGTGAAGCTTTGAGCTTGTAAAGATAGAACCATAAAACTCCCTGGTTACATGGAGGATAGGTACCATGATATTATTGATCTTGTGAAGGTGATCCCGAAAGAAACCCTTGTGTCATGAAGAAGAATACCATGAACCTTTTAGCTCTAGTGAAGGAAATAAGAAGTTACACATGAGACATACCTGGAATTTCTAAAGGGAGATAGTGATCCCACACACATTAGTTGTAACCCTGAAATATAGTGTGATACACAAAGTTTTTGAGGATCCATGTACATTTTACACGCAAAGGAGATAGTACAGGTTCACATGATCTAATCACGCGAAGCCCTTATGTGAATCCTTTATGTGAAGTTGGTTCATGTGAAGAAAAAAAGAGTGTCAGGTGTGAAAGATCTCATGAACATGAAGAAGAATACATGGATGCTATACAATGGTGCATATATGTGGTGTGAATGTGTACCACCTATTTGAAGGAGATATCATGCATGAAACTGTGAACATGAATGCACTCATGCAACACATTAACATACCTTAAAGAAACCTCTGAAAAACCAATGTGAATTTGCTTGAGATATCATATACTATAATAACTATAACATTTATTATGTGTTAGTTTAGGGTTCAAGAAGAATACTTTGAGAGCGTATGCAAGATTATTTCTTGTATAAAATAATATTGAAGAACTTTCATGTACTTTCACACATTTATTGAGGTCAATAACTTCATTAAAAGGAGTATCTGCTTGATAATTTGATAATCAAGGAAGAAGACAACTTATAGTGTGCTAACTAACTGTTCATTTCATCATTCTGAAAAAACAATGAGTTGGAGTGGAGGTTACATCTTCCAATAATTTAAGAACAATGTATTTAAGTGAATAAAAGTTTGTTGATATAGTAGCAGTCAAAGTCCTTCAGTTGAGGAATGAGGTTATTTAGTTGATGAAAAGACATATAGTGGATAAGAGAGATCTTATTCAGAAAGTTTATTGGATATCCTTAGAAGAAATGGTGGTTCCAGTATAAAAAACTCAATTGGATAACTAGTGGTATCAATATAAAGAATGTAAATGACTTAGGAATACTGATAATTTCTTTCCCCAACATTATGCACCAATTCTAGTAATTTTTAATCATTGAAAATTTATAGTGATAATAAAATCTACGAGACAACCAAAGGTCGATCACAACAAGGATAAGGTTCTCAAATCGAGACTGAACCTTGTAAAAATCTCGAAGTGTTATTGTTTATTTTATTATCTATATTACATGTGCATGTGATTGTTGAGAGAATACAATAGATCTGTTCCTCTTAACTGGTGCATAGGTTCAAGAGTAAGAGGGTCTAATTGAAAAGAAAGTATAAACTTAGTAAAAATTTGGGCACATTGATTCAACCCCTCCCAATGTTCCTACTTGATCCATCTATGCTCTACAATATTTAATAAATTCTGAAGAGTTTAAATAGACCAAGACTACATCTGGTGATAAATATTAATTTACAATCTGATAAAATAATATTTATTATTGTGCAAGTTATCAAGTGCACCATATAATAATAATAATAATAATATTATTATGTGTCATGGGGTTTAATAAAGATTATAATATTATTTAAGGTATGCTATGCAATTAAATAATATTTTAACCTAAACCCTAACTTTATAAATAGATGGTTATGTTTATTGTATAGGGTTAATCAAAAATTGAGATTTGAGAATCATTGAACACAATAAACCTCTCTTGAATTTTTCTCCTCTCTTCATATCAATATTGATAAAAACTCCTTTAATCCTAAAGGAACTTGAGTGATCAATATGAATAATGAAATAAAATTTATTCACTATGATAGCACCCCAAAATCAATTAGCATTACTTAGAGATCAAATGAGCACATGTGGATCACCACTAGAGGGATTCTATACTTAAAACCTTACAGTGCAATGAAGGTAATCCGAAAGGGTTTTAGAAGATCAAAAACTTCATCGAAGAAAGGATCCTAAGATTAAGTAATCATTTCTTCAGATCTAAATAAATTAATTATAAATTTAACATGCAAGATCCTCTATTAGGGTTTTAGAAAACTCTAAATTAAAATAAATTTTAATTTAACACCCACCAAAGGCACTTCCACTGTGCTTGGATCCTTCAAGTGGTATTAGAGTGATCATGATTTAAATTTATAATTATTTGTTTGATTGTTGATCTATATGTACAATAGAGGTTCAAATTTAATTTCAAGAATTATTGATTCTCTAATCCATTTTTTTTAATTAAAAATCCTTTGAAATTTTAATTTCTTCATTCAAGATTCACAATTTCTTAAGTTCAAGAATAAATAAAGAATGAATAGAGATTCCATTGGGAAGTATCAAGTAATTTGGATAGATAACATGGTATTACATGACGTATATCCAAATTACATGTTGTGTACCCAAGTGCACTGCACTTGGCTGTGTCGTGGGATACACGACAAACTTAGTAGTAATTAAACATGATGCATTTATTGTACACTGCATGCAGATCGGGCTAACCTAGAACATGGAATTTCATATTACATGGCGTGTATCCAGTGTACATGTTGTGTAGTATACATGGTTTAGTAGATAAATTCATGCAAATCATGTGGTCAAATACACAGTAAAAATTGCATGAGACTGAAAACTTGGAGTATTAATGAAGTACATGATTTGTAACTAGTGTACATGGCGTGTAGTCACTACGGCAAAAAAGGCATTTAGCGGCGGTTTTGAAAAACCGCCGCTAAATCGTGCGTCGGGAAACTATTTCACGGCGGTTTTCAAAACCGTCGTAGAACGTTTCGCGGCGGTTTTTTTTTTAAAATTTTATTTTTAATTTTATTTTTAATTTTATTTATATATTTATTTTTCGTATTTATTTATATATTTATTTCGTATTTATTTCGTATTTATTTATTTTATTTATATATTTATTTCATATTTATTTCGTATTTATTTATTTATTTATTTATTTATTTACTTATTTATTTATTTATTTTATTTATTTATTTATTTATTTTATTTATTTTATTTATTTTATTTATTTTATTTATTTATTTATTTTATTTATTTTATTTATTTTTCATATTTATTTATTTATTTATTTTTCATATTTATTTATTTATTTATTTATTTATTTTTCGTATTTATTTATTTTATTTATTTTATTTCGTATTTATTTTATTTACTTTATTTATCCATGCATGCACATCCCATGCACATGCACATGTACATGCATACCCATGCAATATAAATAAATTCTGCGTTTGGTGAGATTTGAACCCCTAACATCTTGTATATTTTCCAAAGACTTTACCACTCCAGCAAGCTCGCCATGTGTTTAATAAACAGAATTTAATATACTTATATATATTAATTGAAAAAACAAATAATACATAAATAATAAATATAAACTCAATAATAATAAATAATAAATAAAAAATAAAAAATAAAAAATAAAAAATAATAAATAAGGAATAATAAATATAAATATAAATAATAAATAAATATAAATAATAAATAATAAATAAATATAAATACTAAATAATAAATAATTTATAATAAATAATGAATAATAAATAATAAATAATAAATAATGAATAATAAATAATAAATAATAAATAAATATAAATAATAAATAATAAATAAATATAAATAAATATAAATAATAAATAATAAATAATAAATAATAAATAATAAATAATAAATAAATATAAATAATAAATAATAAATAATAAATAATAAATAATAAATAAATATAAATAATAAATAATAAATAGAAAATAATAAATAATAATAAATATAAATAATAAATAATAAATAATAAATAAATATAAATAATAAATAATAAATAAATATAAATAATAAATAATAAATATAAATAATAAATAAATATAAATAGTAAATAATAAATAAATATAAATAATAAATAATAAATATAAATAATAAATAAATATAAATAAAAAATAAAAAATAAATATAAAAAATAAAAAATAAATAGAAAATAATAAATAATAAAGAAATATAAAAAATTAAAAATAAATAAAAAATAAAAATAAAAATAAATAATAAATAATAAATAAATATAAATAATAAATAATAAATATAAATAATAAATAAATATAAATAATAAATAATAAATAAATATAAATAATAAATAATAAATAATAAATAAATATAAATAATAAATAATAAATAAATAATAAATAATAAATAAATATAAATATAAATAATAAATAATAAATAAATATAAATAATAAATAATAAATAAATATAAATAATAAATAAATATAAATAATAAATAATAGATAAATATAAATAAATATAAATAATAAATAAATATAAATAATAAATAAATATAAATAATAAATAATAAATAAATATAAATAATAAATAAAAATAAATAAAAATAAAAATAAAAATAAATAATAAATAATAAATAAATATAAATAATAAATAAAAATAAATAATAAATAAATAGAAATAATAAATAATAACCAATAAATAATAACTAATAAATAAATATAAATAATAAATAATAAATAATAAATAATAAATAATAAATAATAAATAATAAATAACCAGTTACAAATAATAGATAATAAATAAATTAATGTATATTATAAATAATAAATAATAAATAATAAAGGAAAAATGAGAACGCATGAAAAAGGATGGAGAAGCATATGAAGAATGAGGCATTAGAAAAAATGAGAATGCATGAAAACTCGTGACAACTCTCGAAAACTCCTTAATAATTCAACATAATCATCATAATAACCCATAAAAAACCATTGATAAAGATAAAAAGTCATGGAAACCCAAATAAACAGTAATAAATGGAGCTACCGTTAAAACCCGTCGAAATGGTCATAAAGAGACAAAAACATTGGACTCACATTAACAGAGATAACTTATGATCCGAGAGTCCGTTTTAGATCCGCGACCTGTCAAATCAAAGATCCTGAAACACTCTTCAACCTGAAAGGTGAAAGAGTCTGAATGGACAGACGGATCGGAAGTTATGACCATTTAAAAAAAGCTGACGGAGAACGGGTGTTAGAAACGTGACATTGAAAAACATAACAAACCCGATACCCACTAAAAATGCCATAACATATGATCTAGGAGTGCATGTGGGCGCTGCGACCAGTCAAACTGAAGCTCATGGAACGAACTATGATCTGGTAGATGGAGGAGGCCAAACTGACACGCGGATCGAAAGTTAGGTCCGTTTGAAGACAAGTTTGACGGGACACCGGTGACGGAAACAGGGGTTTGGAGGCCTTTAGAGGGGTTTTTGGGGCCAAAAAACACAACAAAAGCTTTCTTCTATGGAATTGGTGCGTATATCTCTTTGCTGGCTTCGATTTGATATGTGGTAGAGCCCAAACGGACACCCAGAGCGAAAGTTATGGCCGTTTGAAGTTGGAGAACTTTTTTCAACTTTTTTATAACTTTAATATCTTCTACACCTTAGACCGTCTCATGGTTTTGATTATATGTTCCTCTGGATCTCTTCATGAGCTTCTATTTGACTGGTCGTGGCGCTTCAACGGACGCCCAGATCAAAAGTTATGGCCGTTTTAGTGATTTCGGGGTTTCTCAAGTTTTTTTATTTTTTTCATTTCATTTAGCGGCGGTTTTACCGAAACCGCCGCTATTTCGTGGCGGTTTTTTAAAAAAACGCCGCTAATCCTCGAATAAAATTAAAAAAAAATAAAAAAAAATTTAAAAAAAATATTTTTTTTGCCGTTTAGTGGCGGTTTTTTCGCGGCGGTTCTTAAAACCGCCGCGAAATGGCGGCCCGAAAACGCGTTTCGCGGCGGTTTTAAAAACCGCCGCGAAAAAACCGCTACTAAACGGCGGTTTTCTTGTAGTGAGTTAATTAATTCCCACATATGAAATACATACCAAGTTTCTCAATGAGTTATAAAAACACACTAAATGTGATATAAATAGCGCGTAGTTGGATTATACATGTCATGTATTCCAACCTTTGATGAACACACTGAGTTTTTCAGTGGGTTGAGAAGACACATGATAAGAGGAACACAAAACATGTAGCTGGTTAGTACATTCTGTGTAGTCCAGCCAAGGAATATGCTGATTCCCCAGGCGTGTACTCTGGATACATGATAAATGAGGTGCATAATGTGTAGATAGAAAGTACACGCCATGTAGTCTCCCAATAAAGGACAACATTGAAATTACATAAATTGATAATTACAACATTAAAAACTTATTATATTGATCAAAACCTATCATGTTTGATAATTTAATAATTATTTTAAAGAATTTTAAATGCTCAATTAATTTGTTGTAATAATATGTAATTTTTGGTTCTGCTGTTAATTTTCTATGAATGTATTTATGATGGTCATCTCTAATATAATTCAGATGGTTATTAAGATGAAAGAGAATTAATTAATTAATTAATGTAAGGATGTTTATCTTAATAATAAAGAATGAATAGTAAATTAATGTTAAATGGTTTTACTTTTGCGTATTTGTTGCGTATGTTACCATTCATGAGATTGATCATGACCTATGTATGCATTGATTGTTTTAATTTAATTTATTGCATGAGTTTTCAATTATTTAATATTAAATTAAATTTGATGTCCCGTGATTCATCTCTCCCTCTATTATTATGTAGGACCTATGTGTCCAAGATTAATAATGTAATTCCTCTTAACCAATACTTTATTTCCCATCACCTTCATTGATTATTAAATACATGTAATTAATGGAGTATCCCAAGGAACATAAAGGTGGTTTAAGAGAGAAGCATAATGATGCCAACCCAGGTGATACACAGGTGGACAACTGGAATGCTGCAAATAATGCCAAGAATGGAACAAGGTGTTATTCCCTTAGGTAAAAGTTTGATTTATTGTATGATAAATAAACCAACCTTATATAATCTCATGATGGAGTCATTTATTTATTTATTTATGTCTATGCATTATTTAATTTATGGATGCAAGACTGCGATCAAATAAATAAATGAACTAATATGCAAAGATGAAATTTAAATAAATGAATTATGCATAAATGTTTTATCCAACATAAGATCCACTTAATATTAAAAATTCATGTAAAGGATAAAATAAGATAAAATTTATGAATAATAAATTAAAATCCCTCAATTAAATATTAAATCAGACTTGGCCTTCCATTACTTGATTAGGTCGGAACTAAGTGTTTGATCAACCCTCACCAGGACACCTAATTTTAATGTAAAGTTATTATCAAGGTTATGGGTTGACTTAAACATCTTACATCAATAGAAATAGCCTTCTCTATACTTGATGTAACTTGGAGGCAATTGTTGAGGAAATCTAAGTTAGGATTTTAGGACTGGGGAGTCCACTCAACATATCAAGGAGATGTAACCCAATAATTTTCAAAGACCATCCTATCTAAATACCTTTAAATATCTTGAACAAACCTTATTGGGATTATATAAATGGTAATATGGATCCTTTCCACCAGAATGTCCTAGAAACTAGTTATTTAAAGTTTAATGGTGAGGGTAATTGAGACTTGATAAAATAGTGGGAGATTTAGTTTACTTAATTTTATTATTTCTCACATAATTTTTAATCAAGAAAAGTGATAATAATATACTCTTTTATAATTTTAGAAAATGGAAAGTTCATCATCCACGCTATCCCTATGATCTATATTAGAGAAAAACCATCTCCTCACTAGCAGTAACTTCTAAGAGTGATTTAGATACCATCGGGTTGTGCCATACCCTAAAAATAATTCTTACATGCTAGAATACTCAATGCTTGATCAACCTGCAAAGGAGACTAGTGATGAAGAGTTCCTTATTTATGAAAAAAATTAAATGAATCAGTCGATGTTTAATGTTTGATGTTATCATCTATGTCTAGTGAACTCATGAAGTCACATGAAAACATGGATTCTTATAGCATGCTTGACCATATTCATCATTTATATTAGGAGAGAGAATGATAAGAATGGTTTGATATTTACAAATCACTCTTTCAGAGTAATCTTGTAGAAGTTGTGACAAATGAGTCTCATGTAGTCAATATCATTGGATAAATTGAGTGCCTAGAAGATCTAGTTTTTAAACTCCCTGAAGAATAGTTTACTAATATCATTCTTGCATAACTACCTTAGTTATTCTATAGTTTTGCTATTAATTTTAATATGAGAAACATTTAGAAGTCTCTTCCTGACCGACATACTCTTTTTCTCCAAGTAGATAAAGAGATGAAATGTGAATAGCCTTTAGTCCTTATAGTGAACAAAAAAAGGGAAATTGAAGATATCTAAGCCCAAAGATTATTCACAACCTTACAAGAAGATAAAGATCAAGGGGAAATGAAGGTAGAAAGATGCCAGTTGTTTTACATGTGAAAAGAAGGGTCACTAGAAGAAAAACTACACCGAACCTAATAAGAAAGGGGAAGTTTCAGGTGAATTTGTTATTGAGTGTGATTTTTATATTTCTATAAATTGGGTATTAGATATAGGTTTTGGTTCTCACATACGTATTCAAATATATGAACCAATTAGATTAATAAAGATTGATCAAAGAGAGGTTGATCTATGAGCTGCCAAAGGATCCAAACTAGCCATTGTGGCTATCAAGGACTATGATGCCAATGAGAATGATCTTGGTTTTTAAGGATTATTTTTTTTTTCATTCATTAAAAAAATATTATTTATGTATCCAAACTTGATACAAATGGATTTATTTTCAAGTTTGGGAATAAATATTGCTTCTTTTATAAAGATATCATTTTCCATGGTAGGTCACTTTTAAATAATAGTCTTTATTTTTTGGATTACATGATCTGAGTATTGGAAATTGATAATTAAACCAATTCACATGACTCATAACATGCCCAACTATGGTATCACTAGCTAGGTCATCCAAATGAAAATCATTTGAAAAAATTATATCAATATAGATATTATATTCTTTTGAACTAAAAACACTTAGTGTATGACATACATGTTTACAAGGCAAAATGATGAAATCCCCATTTAGTGAAAAAGGTGAAAGGGCCAAATATATTCTAGAATTAGTTAATACTAATGTTTTTAGACCATTTAATATTAAATCAAGGGGTGGGTACACATACTTCATAAATTTTATTGATGGTTTTATTAGTATGTATATGTCTACTTGATGAGATATAAGTCAGATTCCATTAAGAGATTTAAGGAATACAATAATTAATTTGAGAACCAGACTAGTAAGAAGATTAAGAAACTTTTCTTAGAAAATGGTAGAGAATATCTTAATTAAGAATTCATTGATTATTTATGGGATTTTGGGATACTATCACAACTCAGTCCTCCTTATACACCTGAGTGGAATAGTGTAAGATAAAGGAGAAACCACATATTATTGGAAATGGTGAGATCAATGACGAGTCATGAGAGTCTTCCATTATCCTTTTGGGGATACACGTTACAAATAATAAAAAAAATACTAAACTAAGTAATAACTAAAGAGAAAGAAGGTATACCATTCTAATTATAGAATGGAAAGAAACCCGTCTTGTCATACTTACATGTGTGGGGTTGCGAAACATTTTTAATTCCTCTTCAGGTAAAAAAATTTCACCCCAAGGCACAAATTATACCTTTATAGGTTACCCTAAGGAAAAGGGGGATATTACATATACAACCCCTAATACAAAAAGGTAATAATTTCAATACATTCTATATTTCTTGAGAGGTAGCACATCTACAAAAGAGATAATGGGAGTGAGATATAATTTGATGAAGTCAAGGCTCAAGGTACACAAGAGTTGACACATGAACAAATTCCACAAACCCTTGTCGAAGAAGAAAAAGTTTCAGAGACACAAGTAATGAATATGATTACAAGAGAGGTTAGAGAACTATAATGGTATGGTTTTCTAGTCATTTAGGACGGTGAATCATTATTAGTTGTTAATAATGATCCTCTAACCTATAAGGAAGCAGTAAGTGTCATAGATCTTTCTAAGGGGAAATAATCCATGAATTATGAAATGGATTCCATATATGAAAACCAAGTTTGGATTTTGTTATACCCTCTAATAGATGTAAATATCATTAGTTGTAAATGGGTATTCAAGAATAAACTAGATATGGATAAACACATTAGTATCTATAAGGTACTACTAGTTGTAAAAGGGTTTTAACAATGTCAATACATAGACTACGATAAAACCTTTTCACCAGTTGCAATGTTGAAATCCATAAAAATTATACATGCCACTATGACCATTCATGACTATGAGATTTGGAAATTGGATTTCAAAATAGACTTCTTAATAGAAACCTTTAGAAAGATGTCTATATGACACAACCTAAAGGGTTTGTGAATTCAAAGGATTCCAATAAGATATGAAAACTACAAACATCCATTTATGGATTAAAGCAAGAATATAGTTCATGGAACATTCAATTTGATGAGGCCATAATGGATTTTGGTTTCATAAATAAAAAATGTGAGCCTTGTGTCTATAAATGATTTAGTGGGAGTTCAGTCATTCTCTTAATATTATATATTAATGACATATTACTTATTATAAATGAAATACTAGTCTTACAGTCTATTAAGGAATGGTTGAATAAATGATTCTGCATAAAGGAATTAGGCAAGGAGGAATACATTCATGGGATCAATATCCATTGTGATAGATCCAAGAGACTACTCGGCCTAAGTTAAGGTATATATATTGACAAGATACTGGATAGATTCATTATAGAACAATCCATGAGGGGATTATTACCAATGTCACATGACATTCATCTTTCTAAGAAAATGTGTTGTTAGAAACATGTGGAAAGATAAAGAATGGAAAGGATTCCATATGCATCAGTGATCGAATCATTCATGTATGCTATGCTATGTACTAGGCTAGATGTCATTTACACCTTAAGTGTGGTAGGAAAATATCAAGTTGAACTAGGTGGATGTCATTGGATGACAGTCAATACTATCCTTAAGTATATAAGACATACTAAGTATATATTCCTAGTTTATAGAGGAGATGAAGAACTATTAATTATAGGATATTCATATGATATTTTCAAAATAGATCAAGACAATATAAAATCACAAATGGGATACATATTCACTTTAAATTGAGGTGTAGTGAGCTGGAAGAGCTCAAAGTAGGCTGTGGACATAGATTATATAGTAGAGTCCGAGTATATTGAGGCTTATAAGGTAGATAAAGAATAATTTTTTATATGAAAATCCATCCATTAGATTGATGTTGTACCTATAATTAAATATCCTATCACACTCTATTGCGATAATACTATAGCAGTGTCCCTTGCCAAGGATCCAAGGTCACATTAGTGGATGGAACATATACTTTTTAAGTATCATCTCTTCAGGTATTTTTATTAGGGAGGTGATGTTTTAGTGATTAGTATTTCCATGTTAGAAAATGTGTTAAACCCCTTGACTAAATCCTTTACTTAGTAGAAACATGATTATCATGTGAGGTTTAGCAGACTGAAAGTTGTAGGTAGTTATCTCTAGTCCAAGTGGGAGTTTGTTGGAGTTGGTGTCCTAGGACCAACTAATTTTAATTTTATTACATGTATATTAAATGAATTTAATATTAATCAAACATATTATCACACATTGTTAATTATTATACATGACTTAAATTTAATAATTCCCTAGGGTATCTGTAACATTGATAATGTTATAGTAGTTCCCAACTATGATGAGAACCTTAAAGTGTTATGATGATATTCTTAAATATAATTTTATAGTTGGATAATGTAATGTGATAGGAAAAATAGTATTTAAAATATCAGGTGTGAGTACTCATAAGAATATGAGGCTTTTTTTCATGAAGTTTTCACTTGGTAATATCTAAGATGGGAGATTATGAGAACAAAACCACAAATAAAAATTCCACATGTTTTGGTGTCATAGAATATTCATATATGCGAGCATGTATAATGGTCCTTATAATTTAACATTATAATTTATGCATGTCATGACTCATACACTTATATTTACTGACCAAAACTATCTTTCCATATATTGGTTGGAAGTAGGGTATGTTGGGTGAGCCATGAATGGCATGTTATTAATGGATAATTTGAGGAAGGATTTGTAACTTACATCTTTATAGTATATTATATATTGGCCCTTTTATTGGAATATAACAATTGCATTAAATTCTAGGGATATGGTGTAACAATATGTTTATTTTAGATAGTTAAAGAAAGATGTATCCCACCTATAGGTTGATGACATGGATGTGTTACCTTATTGATGAGATATTGAGACAAATGAATTATATTACACAACAAGAATTCATATATGGTTGTTGATGTTATGGAATTAAGTTCTTCCTCTTGGGTGGCTTGAACCATTGCTATATAGAAATCTTGGACTTTAGGTAAGCCCACCTAATTCTAATGAGAAATAATCCTAGAGGGTCACACACTAAGTATTTCTATTGATCTTGATTAAATTCTATTTGAATTTAATTATTAGAATAAATATTATTATCATGGTCGAGGAATAATTTTATTCAAGTTTTATTGATCAAAAAATATTTTCTGATGAATGAAATATTTAATTAAATATTGATTTTTTTATTCAATAAATTTTGAGGAGATCGAAAGGACCAAGACCGCATTCGTTGATAAATATTAATTTATAAGCTAGTAAGATAATATTTGTTACCATGTAAGTTAGTGTGAGCCATAAAATAATAATAATAATAATATTATTATTATATGGCATTGGGTTTAATGAAAATTATAATATTATTTAAGCGCCATTATGAAATTAAATAACATTTTACACTAAAACCTAGCTCTATAAATAGATGGTTATGTCCATTGTTTAGGGTTAATAAAAAATTGAGAATTGAGAATCATTATGCACAACAGACTTCTCTCACTATCTCTCAAATTTTCCTCCTCTCTTCCTCTAAAAAACGATAATAAATCCTTCATGCCAGAAGAAACTTTAGTGATCAAGATGCACAATGCATGTCAATTGATTCACTGTTCCATCACCTAGAAATAAATTTGTGTTGCTTGAAGATCAAATTAGAATGTGTAGATCACCACTAGAGGGTTCCTACACATGAATCTTTATAGTGCAATGAAGGTAATCCAAAATGGATATGGAAGATCAACAAAATCATCTAAGAAAGGATCCTAAGATGATATAATAATTTCTTCAGATCTAAATAAATTAATTATAAATTTAAAATTCAAGATACTCTATCAGGGTTTTAGGAAACTATAAATTAAATAAAATTTTAATTTAGCATCCACCAAAGGTTTTTCCAATGCACCTGGAACCTTCAATAAGTTGAGTCATATACATAGGGTTAGAAAAATTGTTATTGCACAAATTTACTTAACTAATTTATTTATTCTATGAAAACCCCATGTCTAATAATAATAATAATAGTATTATTATTATTATTATTTTTCATGATCTGTACTGAATCACATATATTTAAATATCAGTTATTAAATAAATAAATCAATATCTATTTAAATGATATTAAATAAAATATATCACTTTCATCAGGCCCTTCAATCAGAACATAAATTCTCCCCAACTTTTATCGAACCTTGAATAATAAATATTCATTTAAATAAATAAATAACATTATATTATTTTTTCAATAAATAAATACATATTATATTCACTAACTGGAGAATAAATATTTTATTAATACTCAAATCACATATTTTCCAAACTGAAATAATTGGTCATTGAATTTATATAATCAACATAACATGAATACTTATTATTTATTGATATTGAGAAGACTATTATAAAAATATTAAATTCAAATAAATTTAACTAGGATACTAGATACACTTAGTGTGTGGATCTCTAGTAATATTTCTTAGTGACATTAGGTGGGCATGCCTAAAGTCAATTAGCATCCAAAAACACATCTAGAAACCCATTGATAAAGAATTTAATGTTTATAGAATGAAAATTTAGAAATGTAAAGTTTTTACATTGAATTAACAAATATTCCATGTATGTATTTATACACATCATGGTTTTCTAAGAGGTTTTGTAGAAATTGTTTAGTTTATCAACATGTTGTGATTTTAATCAATATTTTTGTGATTTTTATGGTAGAGAGTTGATGATGTTCGAGCTGGTTGACATCAGAAAGAAAAAATATTTTGTTTACACATCATGGTTTTCAATACAATATTTTTGGCTTACATTAAATAGATAAAATTAAAGGTTCTTGGTGCAATAGAAGCACATATTGGATTGTTTCCAACTTGGATTTTTTTTTCATGATCAATGAAAAATATGAGATGTACATAATGAATAACATCATGAAAAACAAAAATAATTCAAATATTAATTAATATTAACACCAAAATCAAGAAGTTAGGGTCATCACATGAAATTTATAATTGATATATCTATATAAATAAATACACTTAATTGAATCTCTTTCTTCATTGATGAATCATTAGACCACTTCTTACCATTCTATCATTGTGGTGAAAGTATTTAAGTGTATAATCTCTCTAGTAGTGATCTAAGCATGCCTCATGAATATAAGGCCCCGGCCTTAAACCTTACTTAATATTGAATTAAATGAATAATTCACATTGAGGATCTTTTCAGGTTTAGAGTTTTAGAGAATTAGATCATAAATCATGAATTACATTCCACATTTAAACAAAGTGGTTACATAAAAGATAGTATTCGTTTTTCCCCATCAACGGAAACATATTTAAAATAAAACATGGATTCTTTCTTGACACTTCCTTGACACTATCATCATAACATGCACCTTTCCCTTGACCTGTGAAAAGCATTTCAAAAACGTGGGATGAGCATAAAAAGCTCAGTAAGGGATATAAAAGTACGAAAAGAAAACATTAATCCATGTATGAAATCATACTTTACTCATAAAACATAAGCATTTTAACATACCTCATCAAATAATGAATAAATCATAGAAATCATAAGGTATAATGGTAACTTGAGGCATTCATAACATTCTTACGTAGGGAGTAACCCTCTTGGTTACGTTTGGAATACCCATCACAGTATATTCCCTAAATCTATTCGGAGAAACCTTAACGTTTAACCCCTTCACGTTACCCAATGCATTGGAGAGCTATATCAGGCTCACCCGCCCTTAGTTTATCACAGAACCACCCGTCTTCATAATAATTCCCAAGAACCATAACATAATCGTATCACATAAAACATGTATAAAGGAAACATAACATTTCCACTTTTCAATTACAAGATATCAATAAAACACATTGATATAAAAACATTATGAAAACCATTTTCAATACCAAAATAAAATAAGAGTAAAACATGGTATTTATTTTTCATTCAAAAAAAAGTTATGGCTTGTAGAGGAAGCCGAAACTCAAATAATGGTCACGGCGGCGGAGAAGTCGTTGTCGTCGCATACGTACGACAAGAAAAACATTCCTTTTTGTAGTTTAGTAAAATGATTCATATAAAAAGATTCCTTTTGAATAAAAGAAAAGTCAAATGGGTTTATACATCGTATAAAAGAAATTTGTGTATAAAACAAAATATGCCTCAATGAAAGGAGATTGAGATGATGTCCCTTACAAAGACGGTATCCTTGGATTAAGGATAAATCAATTACATAATTATGTGTGACAAACGAATACACCAAATATAAGTGGATATTAAGTGTAAAACAATCATAGGACATTAAAACATATTCATAGAACGACATATTCAAGGAGTACAAGTTTATCCCAAAGAATCAAAATTGGGTTAAGAAGTTTCCTTGCAAAAATTCGACAGCCTAACGACGACACTTCAAAATTCAGAAAAAGAGTTGATGAGAGATAAAAAGGGTATCTCATCACTTGGACATAAAATTTACATCAATAAGTATATAGAATAACATATCCCAACATAATAGTATGTGAATTAAAAGACATAACAAAAGAAGTCTTTTAAAAAGAGGAGGGTGAAAGGTTCCCTTACCGACTTGAGTAACTTTCGAAACGTACACCCCATGGAAGAAGGGTCATACAATGAAGATGTAAACACTCATAAATGAAATTATACTACAAAAAGTGTATAATAATGGGCAGTACATACACCACTCAAAGTAAATAGTGGAAAACGTAGCATAAATGTCACAAGAATAAAAGTGTGATGAAAAATCCCTTACGAAAACTCGGCAGCCTAAGGGCGCCACTTAAAACTTCCAAAAATGGATTTATAAGATCAAATAGGGTCTCTCATAATATGAACATAAAAATTTCAGTATGAGGAATATAAATGAACATCCCCAAACATAAGAAATATGATATTAAAATAAATGACATAAAAGAGATTACTTAAAAAGAAAGAGAGAGGTTGGATCTCTTACGAAAATTCGGCAGCCTAACGATGCCACTCAAAACTTCAAAAATAGATTGATGAGAGAAAATAGGGTCTCTCACCATATGAACATAAAAAGTACAGTAGGATTAATATAAAAGAACATCCCAATCATAATAAAGATGAGCTTAAAAGGAATGACATACAAGAGTGTACTTAAAAAGAAAGAGAGGGGTAGGATCCCTTACCTCAAGTCCGACTTGTCTTGTTTGTTTGTTTATATTGCTGAATAATAAACTTTGGTCAATTTATAATTGCTTAAGGACCTCCTTTAAAGATTATTATTCAGTTAATATCACATATTATAATGTTATAATAATTGTTTAATAATGTTAGTTCATATCAGACGTTTTTGCCGATGTTTGGTACATGAGTAAAAAAATGAACTTGTTTGAAAATGATTGCCCATGTAGTTATAAGTAAATCATTTAAAGAATAGTATTAATGATTAAAATATCATATATATCCAGTAAATATTCATTTTATACTATTCCATAACATTTGGAGATAAAAAAAATGAAAATCACCGTTCATGGAGATGGTATGCCGTACATACGCATGAACGCTACTTTCATTTTTTTGTTATATTAATGGAATTAAAAATAAATGAGATATATATATATATATATATTATAATTAAAGTATAATATATATGTTATATAGGTCACATATTTTCATTAATTTAATTCTTTATACATTCCATGTATTTCATGAACGAGTCACATCACTTGAGGGGGCGGTAGTCCACACTTCCTCATATGAAATTATCGTATTTGCACAACATGAAAAGAATAAAGGTATGTTTTAAATATAAAATACAGAAGCATATAGTAAACATAAATACCATATATATCATATATAAAATACAGTGACATCATAATGGCCACCTTTAAAGGTGTTAAAAGAATATTGAACAATCATCGTTTTGTGAGCCAGAAAATCGCCAACCACAGAAACAGTATGTTCTTTAACCATTAGAGGAAGGTGTGTGAAAGTGTAGCTCGAATAATTCTTATAAAAACATCATATTATATTTATTATACTGGTTTTGTTACAAAAAAAAGTAATAAAAAGAGTTTAGGGGTTTGGAGAAGCAAAATAAAACAAAAGAACACAAGGGAAGACATTACCTTTAAATCGGGTAACTCTCTTTGATTTAAGCTCAAAGGCTTCCTTGGAAAGGATTATGCCCAAAGTGAGGCTTCAATGAAGAATATAGGGATGTGTAGAGATTAAATGGGCAGGGATTGGCCGAGCCAAAGTCTTTAGAGGTGTGGGTAAGGTGGTAGAGGTGGGGGCCTTTTATAAGAGGAGAGGAGGGGCACTCTTGGAAAGTTACAAAATGTTACTTTATTTTCAAATGAGTTTCAGATTTTAAAGGTCCAACATTGATGTATTTCGAGGATAAGGTGGTAAGGGTTCGAAATATACTCATCAAATAGGTCTTTTACAAGTGTAAGTTATATTTTTAACATTATCTTTTCATTTTATTTAAATCCTTTATTAATGAGGTAATCGCTGCATCATCATGATGTCATAAATAATTTAATTTATTTAATGTCTAAAAATTATAAAAAAATATCATGATGTAGGAAATATTTTTATCTTTCTAATTAATATTTATAGTAAAAAATATTACTTGTATAACCCCATTTAAATTTTTTTTAGTAAAACACCTCATGCTTGTGACATTTTTATTTTAACTTAAAATAAAAAGTTATTTATGTCATATTCCAACAAAAGTGGCTCCATGGGGTCCCCAAGTTTACCCATGGATTGTCTTGGTCGGACATGACACATCCAATGAGGGTAGGACATGTGTATAGGTCATTTCATATTATTAAAACATTATTTTTACCTTAAATTACACTAATTACCTCTAATCGCGATTAAAAACTTAAAAGTTACTATTCACCAAAAAATTATTTTAATCCCATTGAACCACATTTTAAATCATAATGACAACCATGTATGTCTGATTTTTTAAATTCAAATCACAGAAGTGGTAAAGTTTCATTTAAACAAAAAATCAGTTTTTAAACTACCACTTAGTGGTTTCACTATTCATAAAAATTGAAGTTTTTCAGAAAAATACAAAAAATTCACCCTAAGCTATATTTGATATTCTGAATTCAAAAATTATGTCTATTTTAAAAAATTCAAAACATATATGTTGCATTAATTAATTTAATAATTAATTCCCGCTGTCAAAACAAATAGCGTGTTTTTAAGAAACAATATCTATTAAAAGATTGACACTAGTTTAAGTCCAATTTCAAAGTGAAATTAATACCAATGACCACTATTGGATTAAATGGTAAAAATATATTCTAATTTCACTTTAAAACAAATTCAAAATATAATCTAATCATATAAATAAATTATATTAAAAAGAGGTTTTGAATTAAAATACAACATTTTTCACTATTTATTAAAAATGAACTTTATCGGAAAAATACCAAAAATTTACACAAAGTAAATTTTGATGTCCCTATTCTAAATAAGAATTTTATTTTGTCAAATATAACACATAAAATTGTCAAAAAGTGGATTTAAAAGAGGTTCGCCATCAAAAGGCGGTTAATCGACCTTTTAAAGAATATTAGAATGTTTACGCTTAAAATTGGATTCATTCGCATTTTTAATCCTCTAACATTTATTGTAAAAAGTAAAAATATTTTAAAAACATATATAATCATTTTGTAGTTAGTTCTGTTCATTCCCGCCATTACAACGGCTAGGCGTTAACTACCATTTAAAATAATATTATTTTATTATTAGAGTGCAACGTAAGATTCCCAAGAAACTCGTTGTTGCGTATTGGGTACACCATCGAGCATAGCGTCCACTTTAAAGTAATATCAATATTTTATTCACAAATATGGATAAATGTGAAAATGTCATATTCTTTATTTACGTGGGGTGTTACATCCTTCCCCCCTTTCGGGAATTGCGTCCTCGCAATTTTAAAATTGGGATTGGAAACTTCATTGAAAATCCCACATCGGAACAAGAGTCAGTAAAACAATCACTTTAAAATAAAGAAAGAGAAGTACAAAGGTCACCCGAGTTAACCCATACTAGGATTCCATGTAGGAAAACATGGATATGGAGGAAAAAACAAAGGGTCATGTTTTGAGGGAGAGTGATAGAAAACATGTTTAGGAGAAAGTTAAGCACAAGAAAATCACATACTTGTGGTGGGTTAAATGATATTCGATTCCCCCGTAGGAAAAGTTAATAGACAACATTTTTGTTTTAAGTTACTTTTAATTGAGGAATTTATTTTTGATCTTAAGGAAACATACTTACTTGTCATGTTGACTTTCAACTTTTACTAGATTTCTTACACAAACTCGTAATTTCCCCAAATGATGAGTATTTAGGAAGACTTGTTTACATTAAGAGATCTATAATCAACTACTAGAGAGTCACCTAATCCACAAAAGAGAACTATATACTTCCCATGTCTTTAGACCTTAACCAAAACTAAAACCTAAAAGGTTATTATGAGATCAGATAATACCCAAAAAGGATAATCCTTTATAAAAAAAAATATATTCTTAATCTCAAACAATACCCAAAGTTCAACAAAGACCATTCAATAAACAATTTGTCCACAAAATTCTTCAAAGTAAACCAAACTAAGGTTGAAACCCAAATATTTGAAGGATTTAATCACATAGTCTTCCAAGGTACAAATTAACACTTATCTCAAAATAACATCAGTTTCTCTTAAAGTCTCATATTGAAAGGTAATTAAACTAATCGCATATCCTCCATGATAGGTTAATAATTTCTATAGATAACCCAAAATCAACTTACTCTTAATTCATAAAATCATATAACTAAAAAGAATAAGTCATACTAACCAGGGACTTGAAGTAGTCCAGTGGTAGGCGATAAATACCAGTCGCACTTTGGTTGTGGGTTCGATTCCCGCAGCTTTGTCCGACGCGATGGGTTGTCACACGGTCTGCGTGTTGTCCTTTTTATAAAACTCCAAAAATAACTCTAACATGTTTTAACCTCAATAGTTTCCTTATACCTCTCATTTTCATACAAATTCATTATGATCTCAACATCTTAATTCTTGAAGTATTATTTCACCACCATAAGATAAAATAAAATGATTCCCAAAATGAATAACATCATACCTTGATCATGGCGTCCACTCGGTTTCATCGTCATCTTGATCACGTAGGTAGAAGTCCCATGCATTACAACAATGATTTAGAGATCCTTCAAAATCATTTTATTCCTCTATCCAAATACACCTTGTACAACATGGGTCATATGGGTGTTCATAGAAAAATAGTTTTGGAAAATAATCATGTATAACATATAATTCCAAAACATCTGATAAAACATGATTTCTATAAAATAGTCGGACATAATTTGAGTTGAAAATTTATATTATTGGTCCTTTTAAAATACCACAAGTATGTGCTGAGAGACTATATTTTAAAAGCAAATATAAATAGGTAGAACAAGGGTCTCCTTCCTCAGCACCATTTTTAAAATCATAATATGCTTCAAATTCTTGTGATAAGGTAAAATATTTGAAAATACCTTGATAATATTTACCTTTCTTGAAAATATGAGAATATTGTGATAATAGTATTTGTCTAAATACAACCCATGATCCACGATGACAACGAGTTATAGTGGAGGTGTTTGATATCTCAAACAACTGCTTTCAAGTGAGTTGTATGTTAGAAAAAGTTTCACAATCTTCCGAACATGACTTTGCAATAATTATTGCAAGCATGTCATCAGGAAGAGATAGGAATGTTGTTTGAGATACTTCTCCTTCCATTCGTAACCGACTTTACTTGACCTGAAAAAAGTTATAAAACAAGGATTTAACTAAAATAATATATATAGGGACTAATCATGTGTCTAACAAAAACTCATAATCCCTAAAGTTGTCTAAACCGACCTCTGATACCAACTATAAGGCCCCGACCTTAAACCTTACTTAATATTGAATTAAATGAATAATTTACATTGAGGATCTTTTCAGGTTTAGAGTTTTAGAGAATTAGATCATAAATCATGAATTACATTCCACATTTAAACAAAGTGGTTACATAAAAGATAGTATTCGTTTTTACCTATCAACGAAAACATATTTAAAATAAAACATGGATTATTTCTTGACACTTCCTTGAAATTATCATCATAACATGCACCTTTCCCTTGACCTGTGAAAAACATTTCAAAAACTTTGGATGAGCATAAAAAGCTCAGTAAGGGATATAAAAGTACGAAAAGAAAACATTAGTCCATGTATGAAATCATACTTTACTTATAAAACATAAGAATTTTAACATACCTCATCAAATCATGAATAAATCATAGAAATCATAAGGCATAATGGTAACTTGAGGCATTCATAACATTCTTACGTAGGAAGAAACCCTCTTGGTTACGTTTGGAATACCCATCACAGTATATTCCCTAAATCTCTTCAGAGAAACCTTAACGTTTAACCCCTTCGTGTTACCCAATGCATTGGAGAGCTATATCGGGATCACCCGCCCTTAGTTTATCACATAACCACCCGTCTTCATAATAATTCCCAAGAACCATAACATAATCGTATCACATAAAACATGTATAAAGGAAACATAACATTTCCACTTTTCAATTACAAGATATCAATAAAACACATTGATATAAAAACAATATAAAAACCATTTTCAATACCAAAATAAAAGAAGAGTAAAACATGGTATTTATTTTTCATTCAAAAAAAGTTATGGCTTATAGAGGAAGCCGAAACTCAAATAATGGTCACGGCGGCGGAGAAGTCGTTGTCACCGCATACGTACGACAAGAAAAACATTCCTTTTTGTAGTTTAGTAAAACGATTCATATAAAAAGATTCCTTTTGAATAAACGAAAAGTCAAAGAGGTTTATACACAGTATAAAAGAAATTTGTGTATAAAACAAAATATGCCTCAATGAAAGGAGATTGAGACAATGTCCCTTACAAAGACGATATCCTTGGATTAAGGACAAATCAATTACATAATTATGTGTGACAAGCGAATACACCAAATATAAGTGGATATTAAGTGTAAAACAATCAGAGGAAATTCAAACATATTCATAGAACGACATATTCAAGGAGTACAAGTTTATCCCAAAGAATCAAAATTGGGTTAAGAAGTTTCCTTGCAAAAATTCGACAGCCTAACGACGTCACTTCAAAATTCAGAAAAAGAGTTGATGAGAGATAAAAAGGGTATCTCATCACTTGGTCATAAAATTTAAATCAATAAGGATATATAATAACATATCACAACATAATAGTATGTGAATTAAAAGACATAACAAAAGAAGTCTTTTAAAAAGAGGAGGGTGAAAGGTTCCCTTACCGACTTGGGTAACTTTCGAAACGTACACCCCATGGAAGACGGGTCATACAATGAAGATGTAAATACCCATAAATTAAATTATACTAGAAAAATTGTATAATAATGGTCATTACATACACCAATCAAAGTAAATAGTGGAAAACGTAGCATAAATGTCATAGGAATAAAAATGAGATGAAAAATCCCTTACGAAAACTCAGCAGCCTAACGGCGCCACTTAAAACTTCCAAAAATAGATTTATGAGATCAAATAGGGTCTCTCATAATATGAACATAAAAATTTCAGTATGAATAATATAAACGAACATCCCCAAACATAAGAAATATGATCTTAAAATAAATGACATAAAAGAGAGTACTTAAAAAGAAAGAGAGAGGTTGGATCTCTTACGAAAATTCAGCAGCCTAACAGCGCCACTCAAAACTTCCAAAATGGATTGATAAGAGAAAATAGGGTCTCTCACCATATGAAAATAAAAATTAATTTAGGATTAATATAAAATAACATCCCAATCATAAGAAATATGAGCTTAAAAGGAATGACATAAAAGAGTGTACTTAAAAAGAAAGAGGGGTAGGATCCCTTACCTCAAGTCCGACTTGTCTTGTTCGTTTGTTTATATTCCTGAATAATAAACTTTGGTCAATTTATAATTTCTTAAGGACCTCCTTTAGATATTATTATTCAGTTCATATCACATATTATAATGTTATAATAATTGTTTAATAATGTTAGTTCATATCAGACGTTTTTGCCGATGTCTGGTACATGAGTAAAAAAAATGAACTTGTTTGAAAATGATTGACTATGTAGTTATAAGTAAATCATTTAAAGAATAGTATTAATGATTAAAATATCATATGTATCCAGTACATATTCATTTTATACTATTCCATAACATTTGGAGATAAAGAAAATGAAAAGCACCGTTCATGGAGACGGTAGGCCGTACGTACGCATGGACGCTACTTTCATTTTTTTTGTTATATAAATTGAATTAAAAATAAATGAGATATATATATATATTATAATTCCAGTATAATATATATGTTATATAGGTCACATATGTTTATTAATTTCATTCTTTATACATTCCATGTATTGCATGAACGAGTCACATCACTTGAGGGGGCGGTAGTCCACACTTCCTCATATGAAATTATCGCATTTTCACAACATGAAAAGAATAAAGGTATGTTTTAAATATAAAATAAAGAAGCATATAGTAAACATAAATACCATATATATCATATATAAAATACAATGACATCATAATGGACACCTTTAAAGGTGTTAAAAGAATATTGAACAATCATCGTTTCGTGAGGCAGAAAATCGCCAACCACAGAAACAGTATGTTCTTTAACCATTAGACGAAGGTGTGAGAAAGTGTAGCTCAAATAATTATTATAACAACATCCTAGTATATTTAATATACTGGTGTTTTTACAAAAAATAAAGTAATAAAAAGAGTTTAGGGGTTTGGAGAAGCAAAATAAAACAAAAGAACACAAGGGAAGACATTACCTTTAAATCGGGTAACTCTCTTTGATTTAATCTCAAAGGCTTCCTTAGAAAGGATTCTACCCAAATTGAGGCTTCAATGAAGAATCGAGGTATTTGGAGAGATGAAATGGGCAGGTGTTGGCCGAGCCAAAGGCTTGAGAGGTGCAGGTAAGGTGGTAGAGGTGGGGGCCTTTTATAAGAGGAGAGGAGGGGCACTCTTGGAAAGTTACAAAATGTTACTTTATTTTCAAATGAGTTTCGGATTTTAAAGGCCCCACATTGATGTATTTAGAGGATAAGGTGGTAAGGGTTCGAAATATACTCATCCAATAGGTCTTTTACAAGTGTAAGTTATAGTTTTAACATTATCTTTTCATTTTATTTAAATCATTTATTAATGAGGTAATCGCTGCATCATCATGATGTCACAAATAATTTAATTTATTTAATGTCTAAAAATTATAAAAAAAATATCATGATGTAGGAAATTGTTTTATATTTATAATGAATATTTATAGTAAAAAATATGACTTGTATAATCCCATTTAAAAATTGTTTTAGTAAAACACCTCATGCTTGTGACATTTTTATTTTAACTTAAAATAAAAAGTTATTTATGTCATATTCCAACCAAAGTGGCTCCATGGGGTCCCCAAGTTGACCCATGGATTGTCTTGGTCGGCCATGACACATCCAATGAGGGTAGGACATGTGTCTAGGTCATTTCATATTATTAAAACATTATTTTTACCTTAAATTACACTAATTACCTCTAATCGTGATTAAAAACTTAAAAGTTACTATTCACCAAAAAAATTATTTTAATCCCATTGAACCAAATTTTACATCATAATGACAACCATGTATGTCGGATTTTTGAAATTCAAATCACAGAAGTGGTAAAGTTTCATTTAAACGAAAAATCAGTTTTTAAACTACCACTTAGTGGTTTCACTATTCATCAAAAATTGAAGTTTTTCAGAAAAATACCAAAAATTAACCCTAAGCTATATTTGATATTCCGAATTCAAAAATGATATCTATTTTAAAAAATTAAAAACATATATGTTTCATTAATTAATTTAATAATTAATTCCCGCTGTCAAAACAAATAGCTTGTTTTTAAGAAACAATATCTATTAAAAGATTGACACTAGTTTAAGTCCAATTTCAAAGTGAAATTAATACCAATGACCACTATTGGATTAAATGGTAAAAATATATTCTAATTTCACTTTAAAAAAAATTAAAAAGATAATCTAATCATATAAATAAATTAGATTAAAAAGAGGTTTTGAATTAAAATACAACATTTTTCACTATTCATTAAAAATGAAATTTATCGGAAAAATACCAAAAATTTACACAAAGTAAATTTTGATGTCCCTATTCTAAAGAAGAATTTTATTTTTTCAAATATAACACATAAAATTGTCAAAAAGTGGATTTAAAAAAGGTTCGCCATCAAAAGGCGGTTAATCGACCTTTTAAAGAATATTAGAATTTTTACGCTTAAAATTGGATTCATTCTCATTTTTAATCCTCTAAAATTTATTGTAAAAAGTAAAAATATTTGACAAACATATATAATCATTTTTTAGTTAGTTCTATTCATTCCCGCCATTACAATGGCTAGGCGTTAACTACCATTTAAAATAATATTATTTTATTATTAGAGTGCAACGTAAGATTCCCAAGAAACTCGTTGTTGCGTATTGGGTACGCCATTGAGCATAGCGTCCCCTTTAAAGTAATATTAATATTTTATTCACAAATATGGATAAATTTGAAAATGTCATATTCTTTATTTACCTGGGGTGTTACAATGAACCTTTGAATGTCACTGTAGAAATACCATGGTTCTAGAGTAAAAGATTATGATGGTTGTATCGTTTGTTGATGATTGCCACAAGGATTGCTTTTGGTGGAAGGAATCTTCTTGATCTATTTAGTTTTGATAGGTTGGTGGGGGAGGATCACTCTTAATTCTTGAGAGCATTTTAGGAGAAAATATATCTAGGTCTTGAGATAATTCTCTCTAGGATTTCATTGTATAGAATGATGATTAGGTCTAGAAATGAGATAATTAGGTTTATATAGAGCTAGGGTTAGACAAATAATAATTTCACTTAGACCATTATTATTTTTCTAAATCTCAAAAAAACTCCATGTTTAAAATAATAATAATAATAATAATATTAATTAATTTACACGCACCAAAGTCACAGATAAAATAAATATTATTTTTCTCAAATAAATTAATAAATATTTATTAAAATAATATTTAGTTTTTACTTTCTCATCAAGATATTAACTTGGTATACATTCTCCTCAATATTTATCAAACCTTGAATAATTATTATTTAAATTAATAAATATCAATCGATTATTCATCGATAAACAAATAAATATTACATTGACTAAATAGCAAATAAATATTTATTAAATACTCAACTCACATATATTCTCTTGAATAACCGATGACTAAGTATTTGAGACCAACTCAAAATGAATAATTATTAAACCATGTATGGGAATAATATTTATTCAACATATTAAATTCAAATAGAATTTAACTGATATTCTGAATACACTTAGTGTGTGACCCTCCAGGACTCTTTCTTAGTGATATTAGGTTGTTTTACCTAAATTCCAAGGTTAGCATCTAGAAACACATCAAGACATCCATAAAGAAATAAATAAAATAAAATAATGAAAATAGTCACATACAAATGTACAACATGTAATATAATCCCTTTGTATTGATATCTCTAATCAAGTAGGTTGCATACTAGTGTCATCAGCCTCTGTGCTCGATGTCTCTTTATTTGAATTTCCAAAAATTAAATTTCCAATAAAACACAATGACCATATACTTAATTAGTAAGTTTTATTCCCATAAAAGGGACTAAGATATCAACTTCCACTAAAGTGGGAAGGGTCAAATCCTTTATCATATTATTCATTTATGAAACATCACTCATGATGAAACCAATATGTCATGCCCCATTTTGAGTATATGTTGTCACAATTTTCATCAATACATAAAAGTACATGACTCATGATATGGATTAATAATAATCTTAAAGTATAAGGACCGTTACACTCATCCACAGATAGAAACATTTAGTGATACATATAAATGAGGATTTCCTAATAGAGGTTTCATGTTATCATAATATACTAATTTAGAAATTACCAAGGGTATACACAATGAGAAAGTGTCTCAAAGTCTTATGAGTCTCTGCCCCTGTGTAATACCCTGACACAAATCACTAGGTCTGGGACGAAGCACTACATGACCTCATACAAGTCCCTCCATACATAAGAGGATGATGACTAGTGGTGAGGGTCCTAATGGTTCCATGGGGAGACTTAACCCTTGGTAACATTATCCTTTCATTAAAATCACAATAAGGTATAAACAAACATCCTAGAATGGGACATCAGAAACTAAAATAAAAATAATCTTATTGTAATAAATGGAATTTCTTCTATACAATATAAACCAAAATACCCTCAATGTGGTAGGTCAACTGATGTATAATAACCAAATAAAATCAACTAAAACACTATATTAATAGTCTAGATTCCACCCTGGCATTGCCTCTATCCTATAAGATCCACCTGCTCAACTCCCTAATATAAGGACCTTTCCCTTTACTAGATCCCATACCATGAAATATATACATGCATTGAGATGCCATATAGGGTGTGAGTATAAACCCTATAGGATTCCAATAATGTTTCCTTAACATAAAGTGTAAATTTATATAAAGGTTTATTTCATGATGGAAGGTAAATGCACAAACAAGAAACCAAACACATTTTGGGTGCTTGTGTACCAACTAGACTACCATGATCCCCAACCATACCTTATTCAGCTCCATTATAGAAGTAATGTCTAATACATCATCACACATTAGATCATATCACAAGGCCAACACATGTCTCAAATCAAGGCCTATATCTAATCAATCCTTGGGATAGGTCATAAGGCCATCACAACCCTGGCTCAGTCTTGGTTTAGACCATAAGGTCATCGTACCTCTATCTATAAGGCTATCATGCCCCATACTCTATCTCAAGTTAGGCCACAAGTCTATCTTATCCCATCCTCTGTCTCGAGTCAGGCCACAAGGTCATCATACCCCTTACCTATCTTGAAGTACCATCATCATCACCGGTACCACATCACACTAGTATATTCTCACCCTCTAGGGGATAATAAAGCCATGATGACCCACTTATCAATTTGATATTGGATAAAAAACCTCTATAGGATAAACATTCACACACAGTAGGTCATAACACAGAAGGACACAAACATAATACACAATGCATAGGTCTCATAAGCCTCAAATTCACACCATATGAAAATCACATTAAACATAGGTCACACAGGACACCCACGCATGCACATGTATACCATATTTCACATCGGTTCTCATGACTACACACGCACACACATGATAATCATGACAATAAAATTTATACAAAAGGACCTATATAATAAGGACTTACTACCTTAAGTGTATCGATTCCAAATGTTAAATCCTGATAATTGAATCAAGACCATGAAAAAAATTCCCTAGAACCAACCACTATTTATCACTTAAGATATTATAGAAAAGAAACCATGAAGAATATCACAATAAGGGAGTGATTCCAATTAGACTTACCCAATTAGAATCATAATCACCAATAGATCTAGATCTAATCAAGAGAGATATATAGAGATAGGTCCTCAATAGATCTGGTATACTATCCTTAAATGATTTAATAATTCCTTGTTATATCAAATAAGAATCTATATATCTATCCATAACAACCTAAATCTATGACACATAACAAGAGAAAGAGAAGTTTTCAACCAAAACGGTTTATATGTACCATACAGAAGCCACCAGATTGATCATATATTAAAATGGTGAAGTGAAGATTAAAAGGGAGTCAAATTCACTAAGAGAGAACCCTTCTGTTTATTTTAATAAAATGTGGGTCAACATAGGTAATGGAAATATCAATTAAGAGTTTTATGGAGAAAATTTGGGGTTTACCCTGATTAAAAACAAAATTGGAGCTCATTGGATAGCTTATAGCTCCAGGTATAACCTCAAGATACTACCTTTTCCATTAGATTTTCAGTGGGATCTATAGAATTGCAGAGCTTCTATACATTCCACCGAATAGCCAGTGGTGCTGTTACAACTAGTTGGTGTCTCTCTAATTGCTTCTACGCTACTAGTCCAACCTCATTCTTCCTAGAATACTGATATCTAGTCCTCGAAACCTCTAGTTCATCTTGAAATAAGGATAAAATCCATTAAAGATACATCAAAACTAGAGTAAATCATACCTTGAAATTTGAGGATGTTATAAATATCCACCTCTAATGACTTATCATCTTCAAGAAGTGTCTCTAGTGGGCTTACTCAAATAACTTGGTCCATTATGAATGGATATCTAACTATTGATTTTAAGTTTCCTCTTGGATTCTTCCATGCTATCACAAAACTCAAACAAGTGGTTTCAGATTCCCCCTCAACACTTTCTCACTTTGGTCCATAATATGTACTGATCACTCCAAAAAATATGTATCTGGTTCCAAATAAATTTCCTCACTATATATCATATGTATAGTATTATGATCATACCTTCATAGATGAGACACATGGAACACATTATACATACCTGGATATCATGAAGTAAGATACAATCTGTAGTCTACTTTCCCAATATTCTTGATGATCTCAAATGGTCCCACACAATATGGTGATAACTTCATATGATTTCACAATCATCGATGCCCCAACTTATGTGACACCCGTAAGAAATCCCATTCACCCATAGAAAAATCCAATGATTGTCTCCACTAATTAGTAAGATATAACCACATACTTTGAGAAATAACCAAATTATTTCGAATTATCTAGATCTAATCAGATACATCCTACACCAAACTCGTCCTGATAATAGTTTCCTCCCCCACCTCATGTCAACATAGTGGTGAAAAAAATGACTGATCATAAATATCCTCAAATGATGCTATCCAAATTAATGACCGAAAACTATTTTTATATGAAAACTCTACTAATTATAGGTGATCATTCCATGCTACATTGAAATAAAAGATGCATTCATGAAGAATACCCTTGAAAATACAGATCATCATCTCTGAGTCTACATCAGTCTATGGATGATACACCGTACTCATATTTAATTGATTCCCCATCATCCTATACAATCCTTGATAAAACCATGACATTAAATGAGTTCCTTTGTCTAGAACAATTCTTATAGGCACTCCATGAAACCTTACAATCTCTCTAACATAGAGTTTTCTCAAATCATCTATGGAAAGTGATTCTTATATTGGAAAGAAACATTCCACATTAATTATCTGATCAACCACAATCCATACTATATATTAACCTCTCAGGATCCTGGGTAACCATGTAATATAATCCTTCATCACCTCATCCCACTTACACATGGGCATGTGAAGAGGTCAAAGCAAACCACATGGATGCTGATGCTCAACATCAATCCTCTGATAGGTAATATGATAAGAAAAAACCAATGATTCCCCTCTTTATATGTGGATATTAGAACTATCGTCTAATATCATGATACATTTTTATCGATTCTGGGTGCACTATACATTACGAAGCATGGGAGTCCTTCATTAGCTCTTCCCTCATGGATGTAGGAACCACAACTCTCCCACAAATGTTGATCATTTCATCTCCATCAAATGACTATCCTAGGACTAGTTCATTCCATGCCAACCATTCCCACATCACTCAACACTTATAATCCAACTCATATCTAGCTTTCACCTAGTCTACCAAGGAAGATGTGATAAATAAGGGGGAACATGCCATCATCCCCTAATCCTTGGATTCACCCAAAAACCATTCATATAGAAAGCTCATCAATATACATTCCTTCTCTAAATTCTATTCTCTAAGTTCTTGAGTTTTCCTACTAAGAGAATCTAAAATAATATTACCCTTTCCAGGAGCATAATTTATTACTAGAAATTCAACCTATACTAATAGACCTATACCAACAGTTTAGCCAAAACTGTTGGTATGAGTATCATAGAGAGACCCTATGCCAATAGTTTTAGAAAACCCATTGGTATAAGTCATAGTTATACCAAAGATTTGTCCAAAACTATTGGTATAAATTCCATAAAAGACCCTATACCAATAGTTTTGGAAAAAATGTTGGTATCGGTCATAGATATACCAACAGTTTGTACAAAATCATTGGTATAACTTCTATAAAAGACCCTATACCTGTAACGTCCCAGATCCGGGTGCCACTCAACGGGTGCCCTGAACCCGGTTGGTCACATGACCTCAAGCGAATTTCCACAAATGCCAGAGGCTGCCGACTAGAAGCGAGGGCCTAGGTCTGATAGTGGGGAAACTATGCCCTCATTTGTCAAATTGTAGTGCAGTGGAATAAAATATATAAACATACAACAACGGAAGTAGTAAACAATATTCAACTGAAATGGAAAACTGAAGTAAAGGGAACCAGCAATCATATATATATAAAGATGCAGCATGTCACTAATTCTATGAAAATAGCTAGAATAGAATACACTACACTACAATACAATACAACTCAAAATACAAGGTATAACCAAACAAAACAAAGAAGAGTAAACAAAACGCAGCAGCATCACAATCCCAAGCTCGGTCCCATGCTATCCTACTCCTATGCTACAATCAAGTACCTATATAGGGACCCTTGCCCTTATCCATACCTGCAGAAATGTAATCTGTTTGGGGCCGAAGACATGACCCCAAACAGGGTGTGAGAAATAAATCCCAGTAGGATCCCACTAAAGGCCCGTGCCCAACTGTCAGTGAAAATGTGCCACAATAGTGTGCAATATTAAAATAAAGTAAACTAGTAAGTACTCAAGGTAATTATCACTACCATTTTCATTTCCATTTTAATATTCTTTTAACAATTCAATATAATTAAATTCTGAGCTAATCAGAACCATGCCCTCAGGCTAAACAAAACTCCACCCTCAGGCTAGTTGTAACCATGCCCTCAGGCTAAATATCACCATGCCCTCAGGATAATATAACCATGCCCTCAGGATAAATATCACCAGGCCCTCAGGCTAATATAACCACACCCTCAGGCTAATATAACCACGCCCTCAGGCTAATATAACCACACCCTCAGGCTAAAAAGAACACTGCCCTCAGGCGCAAGTAACCAGGCTGAGCCTAACAGATAAGCAAGAAATTATATAAAATTCCTCTCAAGGAAATTTAAAGCATGCTAAAATTTACGGTATACCCTCAGGTAACCTGGCCAAATGGCTAAACAAAGGAACACACCCCCGGGGTGGTCCTGGATCCAAGCAGTGATCCCAAACAGCAGTTTATAATTACATTTAATTACCTATACAATTCTAGGTATTTAAAACATCCAAGGCCTCAGCCACACGACACCCCAACATGGTTTCTTAGCAAAAAGGTACACAAAAACACATAGTTGTTGGAATAAAAACACCAGACCACCTACCTCGATCGTCTCTGATCGGTATACGTGAACGACGCCTCCCGAATCATCCAAGAACAACATAGATCTGGGATAAAATAATTCCCTTTCAAATGAAAATAACTTCCCTTAGATGAAGAATTGTTAAGAAAAGCGAAAAGAGAAGGGAGAACTCACCCGTGCGGTTCCAACGTGATCGGTAGAAGCGAAAATGGATTCCCAGTGTGCGATCAGCTGATTTCCGAAGCTCCACCCGTCCTCCCAAGCTCCAACAACATTCTAAGATTCCTCTATTAATAGAGGAGGCTACTACCCATATTAAGTGAAAAAAACAAACTACACGGCGTGTACTCTCAAGTACACAACATGTAATTTTCTCATTTAACTGTTCTTCTAACAACTACTTTTTCCACCGTCGGACTGTTCATCTGTCGACATGAGTACACGACGTGTATTTCCAAATACACGACGTGTAGTGTCGATCAGCTAGAAAATACTCCCAACGCCTTACTATTCACCTGCCGACTGACTACACGACGTGTAAATACCCACTACACGATGTGTAGTTGGTTGTTACACCGTTCATTTCCAACAGGGCTACACGACCTGTGTACTGATCCAACATGACCAAAGTCTACGGCGTATGGAAAATTACACGGTGTGTACCCACAAAATTTGGGATTTTCCCCCATTTTCCTTATTTTCTCAAAAAAACTTAAGGAAAAAGGAAAAGAAGAAACCCGTACCTCAAGAATAAGAATCGGGTTCTTACAAACTTCCCCCCTTAAAGAAATTCGTCCTTGAATTTCCCTTCCAAGGGTGGAAAAGATAAAGCTCAGAACAAATCTGGCCACTGAGCACGTACATCGGTCTCCCACTCCCAGGTTTTGTCCTGCACTCGGCCATGCTGCCATAACACTTGTATGAGAGGAACTAACTGGCCTCGGAGAACCTTCATGCTTTTATCAACGATACGAATTGGATGCTCCTCGAAGGATGCATAAATCTGAAGCTCAACCTCCTCGGTCTGAAAGGTGTGAGATGGGTATGAATGATAATGGTGCAGCTGAGATACATGGAAGACATCATGAATGGCCCGATACCTATGTGGTAACTGAAACCAATAGGCAACCGGCCTGACTCTCTCCAGAATCTCAAACGGACCCACATACCTCGGTAAAAGTTTAACCTGTCTCTTAATTCTCCTGTGTCCCAACCTCGGTGAAACACACAAGAAAATCTGATCCCCGACCACGAAATCTAAGGGTCGTCTGCGGCGATCAACATAAGATTTCTGATGAGACTGTGTAGTATCCATCCACTTCTGTATCAACTTAACCTGCTCTGATGTCTCCTGCACAAGGCATGGTCCCAACAAAGCTGCCTCACCTACCTCTAACCAGCACAAGGGTGATCAGCATGGCCTACCATATAAATCCTCATAATGTTCCATATCTATAGTTTCCTGAAAACTATTATTATAGGAAAACTCTACTAGGGGTATATGATTCTCCCAAGAGCCCCCGAAGTCTAGGACGCATGCGCGCAACACGTCCTCAAGCACCTGTATCTTAAGCTCTGACTGGCCATCAGTCTGAGGGTGGTAAGTTGTGCTCAGAAGAACCTATGTACCCAGTGCCCTCTGAAAACTATGATAGAAACGAGACATAAAACGAGTGTCCCTATCTGAAACGATAGAACAAGGGACCCCATGAAGACGTACGACCTCTCGGATATACAACTTCCCAAGCTCGTCAACACTGAAGGTCTCCTTGATTGGAAAAAAGTGACCTACCTTCGTAAGTCTGTCTACAACAACACACACAGAATCTCTACCTAGAGGTGACCTCAGCAACCCAGTCACGAAATCCATCGTGACATCATCCCATTTCCACTACAGAATGGGTAACTTCTGTAACAGTCCGGCTGGCCTCTGATGCTCCGCCTTCACCTGCTGACAGGTGGAACATCTTGTAACAAAACCAGCTACTTTTTGTTTCATACCCAGCCACCAATAATGACGTCTCAAGTCACGGTATATTTTGGTAACTCTGGGATGCACTTCCCAAGATGAATCATGAAACTCCCGCATCAGATCCTCGCGTATATCCCCTGGAACCCATACTCGTCCATGGAAACACAATTCCTCATCATCGCCTATCGTCCATCCAGGAGGAGGGTCCTCACTTGCCACTGACTCCCGTAGAATGAGGCCTTCTGAATCAGATAGTTGTCTCATCCTCACTCTATCAAGGAGGGTAGAGGTCACAACTAAGGAAGAAAGATAGGACTTCCCCTGACTGTCGTGCACCTCCAAATTCATCTCAGAGAACAAGGCCATAAGTTTCCACTCATCACTAGCCTCCTGCACTTCTTGTATCTGAGTCTTCCTTCTCAATGCATTAGCAACTGCATTACCCTTACCCAGTGTATAGGCAATCTCAAAATTGAAGGACTGGAGGTATTCAACCCACCTTCGCTATCTCAAGTTCAATTCATGCTGGGTAAAGATATGTTTTTGACTTTTGTGGTCGGTGAAAACCACAAAATGCTCTCCCAATAGATAATGTCTCCAACAGCGCAACACATGAACAACTGTAGCCAACTCGAGATCATGCATCAGGTAATTCCTCTCATGTGGCCTCAAATGTCAAGACCCATACGCAACTACTCAATCGCCCTGCATCAACATTGCTCTCAGCCCAATACCTGATGCATCATAGTAAACTGTATAGCTCTTCCCTTACTATGGAAGTATCAGGATTGGTACTGATGTCAACCTTCCCTTAAGCTCCTGAAAGACTATCTTGCAAGATTCTGACCAAATGAACTTCACACCCTTCTTAGTAAACCCCGTCAATGGTACTTCTAAGCGGGATAAGTCCTGTATAAAGCGCCTGTAGTAACCAGCCATCCCCAAGAAACTCCGTATCTCAAACACGTTCTTAGGATGCTCCCAGGAAACTACTGCTCTCACTTTCTCTAGGTCCACAGAAACTTCTTCCTCTGAGATGATATAACCCAGGAAGTGTATCTGGTCCATCCAAAAGTGTCACTTTGAGAGCTTAGCATATAGCCGATGCTCTCTTAGTGTACTCAATACGATCTCAAGATGGGTAGCATGGTCGTGCCGAGTGTGAGAGTACACCAAGATGTCGTCCATAAAGACTACCACAAAAGAATCCAGATAAGGGTGGAACACACAATTCATCAAAGCCATGAAAACTTCTGGTGCATTCGTGAGTCCAAACGGCATAACCAAGTACTCGTATAGACCATATCTGCTCTGAAAAGCTGTAAGCGGTATATCCGATGGTCTAATACATAACTGATGATATTCGGATCTCAAGTCAATCTTCAAGAACACTCGTGCACCTCGAAGTTGATCAAAAAGATCATTAATCCTCGGTAAGGGATATCGGTTCTTAACCGTCAAATGGTTCAGCTTCTGATAATCAACACAAAGTCTGAGGGTACCATCCACCTTCTTTTCAAAAAGGACAGGAGAACCCCAAGGAGAAGTACTGGGTCAGATGAAACCCTTTTCCTGTAACTCCTCTAACTATCTCTTGAGCTCCTGCAACTCTGGTGTAGCCATCCTATAAGGAGGAATGGACACTGGTGTTGCTCCTAGCACAAGATCAATAGAGAAATACACGTCTCGCTTTGGAGGTAGACCCAAAAAGTCATCCAGGAAGACATACCTGAAACGATCAACCACTGGAGGAAAATCCTTCTAAAAAGTCCCTTGATCATCCAGATATAAACTCGCAATCTGGGCTGTCACACCACCTCGCCCATAATGCTCGGGTCCAGATCGACTCGCCTGGACATCCCATTCACCTTTGTATAAAAACTCTCCACCCTCTTGTGACGTGAAACTCACCCTGCGACGATAGCAATCCAAAAAGGCTCGGAAGGGTACCAACCAATCCATCTCGAGAATGAAATCATAGCTCGTCATCTCCAAGACATAGAGGTCCCATATAAAGTAACACCCACCAACCTCTAGGGGTCACTCCTTCCACTGACACACACCAGCAGTTCTAGTTATCAACAGAGTGTCTAGCGTCATGACATCAGAAGAATAATAAAAACAGAACCCAAGTCTCTCCACAACGGGCACAAATATAAAGCTATGTGTAACACCCATATCAAAAAGTGCATAAGATAAAACATAAGCTACTAGAATAGTACCTCTGACAGTAGAAGGTCCGGGATCCTGCTTCTGTTGGGTCTGTTGCACTGCATATGCCAGCCCAGTGTCGCGGCCCTACGACATAGCCTGACTACCCTGAGCTGTCCCTCCTTACTGCCTCTGAGATCCTGGTGTCTGGCTACCACGACCATGACCACCACCCCTGCCTGTACATCCTGACGTATCCCAGTTTCCCGACTGGTAAGAAGCTGCTGGTCCTGCTCCTGCACGCGAAGTCTGAACATAACCCCTCTCACTAGCCACTGGTACAAACGCCATGCAAAAGTGCTGCAGATGACCCATCTTGCCGCAAGCTCGACACTCCATTAGGTCTTTAGGACATTGAGGTCTCTTGTGCCCCTCTCCACCACACTGGTAGCAAATGACCGGGTCACCTGAAGTAATCGCCTGGCTAGTACTGCCACTGTGAGAGAAACTCATCTATCACTTCATCTTCCCAGTAGAAATAGTACCAGAAACTGGTGTCAAACCGCCCTGGCCCACACCACTAGCTTCCTGCAGGTTTCACTCAGTAATCAGCGCCTGGTTCACAATAGCATGCACTATCGGAAACCTAAAAACATTCACCAGTTCTCAGATGTCATATCGAAGACCATATTAAAAACGTCTGTCCCTCAACATCTCATCACCCACCAGAACGGGTGAAAAATGCTGAAGCTCGGTAAATCAAGTAGAATATTCTATCACTGACATGGAACCCTGCTATAGATTCATGAACTCTCGAGCTCGATCTGCCCGCAGTGTCTCCGGAAAGAAAAAGTCCTAGAAGACTACCTGAAAATATTCCCACGCCATGTCTCTATGATTCTCTGATTGGGTGGTAACATCCCACCACCTCTTGGCAGAATTAAACAACATATATGTAGCAAGATTGACCCTCCGCCCTGGAGGCGTCTCCAGATAATTGAAAATAGTTTGCACTGAATCTAGCTATGACTCCGCAGCCTGTGGTCCGCCATCCCCTGAAAACGTTGGCGGATGATGCTACTGGAATATACATGTCAGTTCTGCCATAGATGTGGTGGCCTGCGGTGCTCCCTGGAAGGTCTACATGAACCGCATGAAGCCTTCACAGAATTGCGCCTCTGCGCCTGCATCTGGTATAACGGATGGCGCCGCACCTGACACTGCTGGAGGATCAACTGGTAGCCCACGACCTACCATCTCTGGCATATAATCATCGTCGCTCTCTTGAAAAACAACCGATGGTCGTCTTGGAGGCATGACTCTACAAGGTCAAAAACACGCCTTAGATTTAAGTTTATAAAAGACTAAAAACTAGGGGACCAAAAAGAGAACAGGAGGAAGAAATCATTCATGATTTGCAAAACAAGACTACACGGTGTGTATATTAACTACACGGTGTGTACCTGACTTTTCTTTCCCTGCCCAGGTCCTTCTACATGGATTAGCCACATGGCTCTCTTCTGAACAAGACTACACGACGTGTATAACATCTACACAGTGTGTATGTTTTAATTTTCAACTGCTCATGTCGTTCGTGACACGGCCGACTACTCGGCTAATACTACATGGTGTGTTACACCCGTACACGGCGTGTACACCACTCCGTATTCCCAACCACATGGCCAGGTCGACACGGTCTTTCCCTATTCAAGACTACATGGTGTGTCCCACAGGTACACGATGTGTTCAAGAAGAGGTAACACCGACCCGTGTTGTTAGTGACACAGCTGGGTACCTGGGTCAGACTACACGACATGTTTAAGGTGAACGCGGCGTGTATGTATTAAGGTTTCGCCGTCCGTGTTGTTAGTTACACGGGCAGACACCGGGTCTAAACTGCACGGCGTGTACAACCGGTACACAACGTGTTTTCCCCAAGTCATTCCCTACCCCATGTCTCCGCCCACACATATTATGACATGGGAAGAGACTACACGGTGTGTACTGAGGGTACACGACATGTACTTAAAAAGTTTTAATTTATTCCTGAACAGAAGTTTAAACGGCATGTAATCATAGAACTACATGGCTTCTATCCTGGGTTTTCCAGACAGTAAGCCTGCGAAACTACTCCAGAACCCAGAAAAACACTGAAACAACACACAAGTTCCAAATTCCGATCCGTGAGGGCCCATAATCGTCACGAATCAAAGCTTGACATCTTATCTGTGTTATAAATAAGGTAAAAAACCAATGATCCACCAAATTCCAGTCAATGAGGGCCCATAATCCTCAATTAAAAAAGTTTGGCATTCATTCTATCAAGGCCTCACACAAAAATACCCTATCAAATAATAGGTATTTATCAAAGAAACTATCACAACAGTATGATTTTTTAGCACAACAACTATCACAACAATATGCAATTTCTAATGCACCTATATGGCATAGACGGATGCATGACATGTGATTTCTAGCATGTGCCTAAATGATGCATGATATAGCATACCCTCATCTCATAGGGTTGCAACTAAGTAGAACCCAATATAAAAATATAACAACACACCACAAGTGCGTCACCCAATGGTGAAAATCAAATCAACTGTAAAATTGTAAAATCAGAAAAATTGCAATAACCGAGGTAGACTGGATTTTCCCTGTACACAGGTTAGCTACTCCTGTGCACAACTTATTACCAACTACCATTTCTGTCCTGTCCCTGACTAAGGATCCAAATAGTAAGTCAAAGAAAAGAACCCCTCTGATACCACTTTGTAACGTCCTGGATCCGGGTGCCACTCAACGGGTGCCCCGAACCCAGTTGGTCACATGACCTCAAGTTCATTTCCCCAAATGCCAGAGTTTGCCGACTAGCAGTGAGGGCTCAGGTCTGATAGTGGGGAAACTATGCCCTCATTTGTCAAAGTGTATCACAACAGAATAAAATATATAAACATACAACAGCGGAAGAAGTAAACAATATTCAACTAAAATGGACAACTGAAGTAAAGGGAACCAGTAGTCATATATATAAATATGCATCATGTCACTAATTCTATGAAAACATCCAGAACAAGATACACTGCAATAAAATACAATACAAATCAAAGTACAAGGTACAACCAAACAAAACATAGAAGATTAAACAAAACGCAACATCATCGCAAGCCTAAGCTCGGTCCCATGCTCTCCTACTCCTCTACTACAATCAAGTACCTGTATAGGGACCCTTGACCTTATCCATGCCTGTAGAAATGTAATCTGTTTGGGGCTGAAGACATGACCCCAAATAGGGTGTGAGAAAAAAATCCCAGTAGGCACCCACCAAAGGCCCATGCCCAACTGTCAGTGAAAATGTGCCACAACAGTGTGCAATATTAAAATGCAGTAAACTAGTAAGTACTCAAGGTAATTATCACTACCATTTTTCATTTAAATTTTAATATTCTTTTAAAAATTCAATATAATTAAATTTTGAGATAATCAGAACCATGCCCTCAGGCTAAACAAAACTCCGCCCTCAGGCTAGTTGTGACCATGCCCTCAGGCTAATACAGTCATGCCCTCAGGCTAAATATCACCATGCCATCAGACTAAATATCACCATTCCCTCAGACTAATATAACCATGCCCTCAGGCTAAATATCACCACACCCTCAGGATAATATAACCACACCCTCAAGCTAATAAAACCACGCCCTCAGGCTAAAAAGAACACTGCCCTTAGGCGCAAGTAACTGCGCTAAGCCCAACAGATAAGCAAGCAATTATATAAAATTTATCTCAAGGAAATTTAAAGCATGCTAAATTTTACGGTATACCCTCATGTAACCTAGCCAAATGGCTAAACAGAGGAACGCACCCCCGGGGTGGTCCTAGATCCAAATAGTGATCCCAAACAGCAGTTTATAATTACATTTAATTACCTATACAATTCTAGGTATTTAAAACTGCCAAGGCCTCAGCCACACGACACTCCAACATGGGTTCGTTGCACAACAGTACACAAAAACACACAACAATTGGAATTTAAACACCAAACCACCTACCTCGATCATCTCTGATCGGTATACGTGAACGACGCCTCCCGAATCGTCCAAGAACGACGTAGATATGAGATAAAATAATTCCCGTTCAAATGAAAATAACTTCCCTTAGAGGAAGAATTGGTAAGAACAACTCAAGGAGAAGGGAGAACTCACCCATGTGGTTCCAACGTGATCGGAAGATGCAAAAACAGATTCCCGGTGCACGGTCAGCTGATCTCCAAAGCTCCGGCCATCCTCCCGAGCTCCAATGATGTTATAAGCTTCCTCTGTGAACAGAGGATGCTACTGCCCATTTTAAGCAAAAAAACAAACTACACGACATGTACTCTCAAGTACACAACGTGTACTTTTCTCATTTAACTGTTCCTCTGGCGGCTACTTTTTCCACCATCGGACTGTTCATCTGTCGACATGAGTACACGACGTGTATTTCCAAATACATGGCGTGTACTATCGCTCAGCTGGCGGCTACTCCCACCGCCTTACTATTCACCTACCGACTGACTACACATCGTGTAAATACCCACTACACGGCGTGTAGTCGGTTTTTACACATTTTATCACCGATAGGGCTACACGCCCTGTGTACTAATCCCACATGACCAAAGTCCACGGTGTGTGGAAAAGTACACGGCGTGTACCCACAAAATTTTGGATTTTCCCCATTTTCCTTATTTTCTCAAAAACACTTAAGGAAAAAGGAAAAGAAGAAACCTGCACCTAAAGAATAAGAACCGGGTTCTTACAATACCAACAGTTTTGAAAAAATTGTTGGTATAAGTCATAACTATACCAATAGTTTCTCCAAAACTGTTGGCATAACTTCCATAAAAAGACCCTATACCAATGATTTTGAAAAAACCGTTTATATAGGTCATAGATATACCAATGGTTTGTCCAAAAATATTGGTATAGATTCCATAATAAGACCCTGTACTAACGGTTTTGTAAAAATCGTTGGTATAGGTCCCAAAACTCCAAACCGTTGTTATAGGTCTATACCAATAGTTTCCAAAACCGTTGGTATATGTATTAATATTTTTTATGTATTATTTTATAAAAAATAAATTTAAATTTAAATTAATTTTTAATATAAATATATATATTTATCATATAATTTTTACAAAATTTATTTTAGGTTAGTGGTTAGGCTGTTGAGATATAAGGAGGCAGTTCTAAGATCAATTCGAACCAATATTTTTTATTTTACATTACCTATACCAATGGTTTCTAAAAACCATTGGTATAGGTCTATACTAAATAAAGAGAGGCCAATGATCCTATAAACCATTGGTATAGTCTATACCAATGGTTTGGGGGCCTATACCAACGGTTCCAAATCATTGGTATTGGATTTTTTCCATTAGTGTAAAAGTAAAATTTATATAGATACTAAACCCAAAATCTCTACAAGATATTAAAGTACCACTAAGAGAAAATATACTAAAATATATTATGGTGTATATAAATGAAAAATATCTCACCTAAAATATTGTATCGCTAATATTTCAAGGCATGAACCACTGTAGTCAACTCTAGACCATGAGTAGGGTAGTTCCACTCCTAGGGTCATAGAAGACGAGACCCATAAGCGACTGTCTGATCTCTCTGCATTAAAAAAATTTCCAAACCAACACCCAAGGAATCAAAGTAAACCATATATCCAATATTAGACTTAGGTAAGATCAAAATATAATTTGATTTCAATATCCTCTTTAGCTTTAGGAAGGCCTCTTCACACTGATCTATCCACTTAAATTTTACCAATATCTTGGTAAGCCAAGTCATAAGTGATTTCAAATGGGAGAAAACCTGAATGAACCATATATGTTACCTAAAAAAACCTAGGAAACTATTGATATAAAACATATTACTAGGTTGTTCCTAAGGAATTACTACCTCTACCTTCTCTAGGTCAACTAAGATTCCCAACTCAGAAATCAAATGCCCAAGTAAGTGTACCCATTTGATACAAAAGTGAAACTTTGAAAATTGTCATAATTATGTTGCACTCAAAGTGTTATTAACATGATATCAAGGTTTCTAGCATGAATATTTTAGGTTTGTGAGTATATACAGATATCATCAACGAATACAATGATGAAAGAGTCAACATATGGACAAAAGATCCTTTTCATGAGATCCATGAACACTAATTGAGCATTCGTTAACCCGAAAGGCATGAAAAGATACTCATACATACTGTACCTTATCTTAAACATATTCTTAGGTATATCCTCTTATTTGACCCAAATATGGTGGTATCTTGATATCAAGTTAATATTGGATAACCATCAGGATTCCCCTCAACTGATTAAACAAATCACTGATCCTCGGCAATAAGTACCTGTTCTACACCATGACTTGATTCAAATTTGTATAGTCCACACAGAATCAAAGGATTATGTATTCCTTCTTATCAAAAAAAAGAATCACCCCAAGGAGAAGTGCTCGGTTCGATAACAAATTTCGCCTCTAAATTCTTAATATGCACCTTAAGTTTCTTTAACTCATCTAACACTATACAATATAGAGTAATTGATATAATTTTTTCTCTTGAAATTAGTTTGATTTCAAATTAAATTCTTTTATAATGAGGAAGTACTGAGAAATCATATTAAAATACATCATAGTAACATTCCACTAATAGAGGAAAATATGATAGATCTAGTGCCTGATCTTCCATAATAACAATACTCTCCACCCGCACTATAGTGGATCCAACATAGCTAAGGTATGGTCCTATCATGCCTTATCCTATATCCCATTATCCATTCAATAAATTATTTCCACCAATGAGAGGTAAATGTTACTCATATATGGTAATAATCGATGTGATCTTGATAACTAGTGAACTAGTCCATACTGAAAATCACATCAAAGCTAGTCATCTCTGAGATCATGAAATCCCATAAATGTCTATAACTAGAAACTATTAAAAGGCACTTTTTACATATCTTGAGATGGTCTAAATTCTTCCCCAAAGGTATATCAATAGAAATAAATTCATAGGATAACTTAATCGGTAAGTCTAAACCAACGATGACTTGAGAAAATATAAAATAATAGGAAACTCCTGCATCAAAAAAAGAAGAAAAAACATAGAGGTAATTAGAAATATACCTATAACTACAGAAGGTCCCTTTACACCTTCATCCTATACCTATTCCATGATATACACTTTTCTTATGTAATTTCAATGAATCTTTACTAGAGAAACATGGTTCGATTGAGTTATTAACCCCTGTTGAATCTAGTACTGCTGCCATGACCCCCTTCCAATCCCATGACTCATAGCCCAAATCGACCCACCACCTTTGTGGAAACCCATCCATAGTTCCCTGAAGTTCCAAAGGATTAAATAAAAACTAAGAAGGGGGGGGGAGTTGAATCATTTTCTCACTTTTATAAGTTTCAAAACTTTTATACACTTAACCCCTGTAACCTGTTATGATTTATATCCTTATCAAATTTTAGTAAATAATCATGCATGAAATAGTAGGAAAGAAAGTAAATCACACAAGATTTACAAGGTTCAGCCTCAGTGTGAGAACCTACATCCTTGCCATAACCACTCCCATGGGTCTATGAAAATCCACTATTAATAAGAAGTGAATAAAACTTGTGCCAACTCCCATTAGACACATTTTATCTCCTGATATGAATGATTATACTGAATCCCATCAGTTTACAATGTTTGATTGTAAAACAATTGATCCAAACAAAAGAATAAAGACTTTGTTGAAATTGCTCCATAATTTCTTAGTCCGATTCAGATGGATCCAATTTTATTAATATGATAAAGTTGGATCCGATTCTCTCAATACAATGATGTTGGATATGATTTTCTCAATATGATAATATTGGATCCAATTCTCTCAAAACAATGATGTTGGATCTGATTTTATGAATATGATAATATTGGATCTAATTTTCTCAATACGATGATGCTGGATCCAATTTTCTCAATATGAAAATTCTGGATCTGATTTTCTTAATACGATGATGCTGGATCCGATTTTTTCAATATGGTAATGTTGGATATGATTTTCTCAATACGATGATGCTAGATCCGATTCTCTTAAATTACTGACTCAATATTCAATATACAAAACTCAAACTCTACTGGAATGATCAATACAATTCTTCTTCAATCATATGGGAACATTCATTTCAAATTCTCTAGTGATACTCCTTTTGCACACATGTGAAAGTTGTAAATGGACAAATAATCTGAGCAATTATTTATAGGAAACTCAGAAAACAAAAGCAGAAAAATTGAAAAAATTCCCCATTTCCTCAAATTTCAAAACTCTACAAATCTCCCACTTTTAAACTCGAACTTTGACTTATTCAATTCTCCATAGATTTCTATGAGATTTACGCAAAATTGAATTTCAATTTTGACTTCTTCAACTCTTCATATCTTTCTCATCTCATTATGATATGTTTCATTATTATCTCATTATGATCTATTTATTTCTCTGTATGAACTCTCCATTATGAATACTTCAATATGATTTCCTCAGTATGAAAATATGAATATGAAAATCTAAGCATGAAAATATCAGTACGATTTTCCCAGTATGAAAATTCTAGTATGAAAATCTCAGTGTGAAAATCCCAATACGAAAATCTCATTATGATTTTCCTAGTACAAAAATCCCAATATGAAAATATCAGTACCAAAATTCCAGTACAAAAATCTTAGTACGATTTTCCCAGTATGAAAATCCAAGTACTATTTATTTATTCCTTAGGATTAGAAACATATTTTTCTTTCTCATCTCATTATAATGTAATTCCCATTATGATATAAATCCCATTATGATGGAAATCTCATTTTGAAACTCTAAAATTATTCAAACCTCTCCAAAATTTCTTCAAAAGCTTTTATCACAAGAGTTTTCATGATTTTGGAGAACTTCTTGATTAGTAAAGCATCGTATGATTTTGTTTATAAAGTATGAGAACTTTCTAACTCCCAAATTCACAATCTTCATTCAAAACTCTTTATAAAAAATACAACTTATACACTCAACAAATTCTTTCTTTATGACTTAGAAACTTCTTTATTTCTTTGAATATAGAAAATATAAACTTGCAACAAACAAAAAATTCCACCTCTTATTCTTTTGAATCTGATGTTTTTCAATGTCATATCAATATACATGAATACGATAAAGTGTTTGATCAACAGCTTCATCTTCCTAACTTCTTATTCATCTAATGAAACTTAATATAAAAACTGAGGTCCAAAAAATTATGTCTGGAAACCAAACTTATTATGATGGACTAGGTCCAATTGCTAAAAAAACAAAAACACTCTTAAACAAAAAGGTTAGCTGTTAAAAAATAAAAAAACTTTGTTAAAATAATTTATCATAAAGGTTATTCAATCTCCCCCTTTGGATTTGTTAACAACCCTTGTTAATAACTTTTCAACTCTCATAAATTTTCACAACTCAAATTTTGTAAACAACTCATGTTTTTGAATTTTATCAAAATATATCCTTTCTCAAAAGAGAGTGTCCTGTCACCAAACTATTGAATAAAGTAATGTTTTGGAATGAATTAAATCCCTCAGTGGAAAGAAATTTTTACAACCATGTAAAGATAAATTCTCCCCACTTTTCTTTCCACAATTTCTTTATTTATCCCCCATTTTTTCTTTTCAAACATTATTTTTCTCTCCCAAATTATTTATTTTCTCACTTTATTTTTCTATCCCCCCATTCTATGATAACCACAAATTCATATTCATAAAATAAAGATAAGTAAAAATTATTACAAAGTACAAAGTTGTTACTTTTTCTCCCCCTTTTTCCAAATTATCCAAAGTACAGTGGGGGTTTCTTCCTTATGAGGTTTAGGAAGACATGGGAGGAGGATGAACATGTAGTTACAACCCCATTTCCACAAAACTTTATTTTAGCATTGCTATTGTAAAGATATCGGTAATCTGATACTTTATTGAAATGTATTCCAACCAAACATCTCCAGTAGAAACTTTCTCTTTTATAAAGTGAAACTTTATATCAATGTGCTTTGACCATGAATGTTGGATAGGATTCTTAGAAAGATCAACTGAACTCTGATTATCACAAATTATCTTTAATGGTTTAGAAACTTTTACTTTCAAATATTTTAGCTGAAATTTCATCCAAAACATTTGAGTACAAGATTTAGTAACTATAACATATTTGGATTTAGTTATGCTCAAGGTTACTAAACTTTGTTTCTTACTATGCCAACTCACACAACATTCAACCAGCAAAAATGTTCCTCCTGAGGTTGATTTTCTATCATTAAAATCTCCTACCTAATCAACATCAGTAAACCCATGAAACTTCATCTCACTATTTATTTTGTATAACAACCCATGTGAAGTTGTTCCTTTAACATATATCATAATTATTTTTTCTTCTAACACATGTGATTATTTCATATTAATTTGATACCTAGCACAAAAAGTCACAACATAAGCAATATTTGGTCTTGAGGCTATAAGATAAAGAAGAATTCCTATCAACTTTATAAAGTCTTTATAATTCACACTTATTATAGATTTATCTTTAATATGCTTTGTTTTCACTGAAATAAGAGTTGAAAATTCTTTAGATTATGCCATCCCAAACTTCTTTAACAATTCCCTGGCATGATTTTTTCGAGATAATAAAATTTATTTTTCCTTTTGTTGAACTTATAATCCAAGAAAGAAAGTTAATTCTCCTAAAATATACATTTAAAAATTATTATTTATTTCCACAACAAATGTTTTACAAATATATTCTCCATCCCCAAAAAAAATTACATCATCTATATAACAAATTATAATTAGAGCTCCAAAGTCAAAATATTTCACATATAATTTTCTATAAAATTTTCCTTTTGAAAAATTCAATATTCTTAAAAAATTTTCAAGTTTAGAATACCAAGAATGTAGAGCTTGTTTCATCCCATACAAAGGTTTCTTCAATTTACAATTTTTTTTATCCTCATCAAGTATAAGATCGCAAGGTTGTTCAATGTAAACTTCTTCCTCAATATCACAATTTAAGAAAGATGATTTTACACCCACATGATAAACTTTTTAATTTCTATGTACGACCACTAAAAGAAACATTCTGATAGTTTCTAATATTTCAACTAGGGAAAAATTTTCTTCAAAATCCACACCTTCCACCTATGAATATTCTTTACAAACAAGCCTGGATTTGTTTCTTGAAACTTATCCATGTTTATTTAACTTATTTCTGTAAAACCACTTGGTTTTGATAACATTTTTATTTTCTGGTTGTGAAATAAGTTACCATGTTTTATTCTTCTTAATATAATTCAACTCTTAATTAATAACATCCACCCATTATTTTTTTTGAATAGCTTCTTAAATTGATTATGGTTCAAATTTTGAGATAAGTAAAGTCTGATGATCTAATTTCAAATTTCTTCTTGTATGAACCAGATCCTTTTGATTCCTAATAATGTTTTTGGATTCAACATGTTTTAGTAATGTAGGAAATTTAAAATCTTATTTCCCAGTTAAAATTTCCTCATCACATTATTCTTCTGAGTATTTATAATGATGTTTTGAATTACTTTCACCATTATTAGAATTCTACAGTTTATCCTCCTTAGCATTATTAAAAAAATTTGTTAAGGAACTTTGATTTTCAATTACCTTTATATCATACAAGTCCACCAACTTTTGTAAACATTTTCCCCAACATTTCTAACTTCTTCCATTTGGTGAATAACTTATAAAATTTTATTCCTCAGTTTTCTCGTCAAACTTTCCCAAATATATATTTTTTATTTTTAGAAAACATGGAATTCCAAAAAATTTGAAGTATTTAAATGAAGATTTTTTATACCACATTTCATGAGGAGAGTCATGACAGTTTTCAATCTCCACAAGAAATTATTTTGAACATGTACAATAGTTATAAAAACTTATCTCTAATATAATTTTTAAAGTTTTTATTCTACTAACATACTTCTTCCCATTTCCACCAAAATTCTATTATTTCTTTTTGCTACTATATTTTTTTGTGGAGTATAAGGATCACTATACTGATGTTTGATACCATGCTTTCTCAGATAAGTTTTAAAAATATTTCTTGTGAATTCGATACCATTATTTTTTCTCAACTTATTTATGGAAACCCCTATTTCTTTCTCAACATGTTTTTAAAGAATTTGATCATTTCAATATCCTTTGACTTGTGATTCATAAACATAATGTTTTTTATCTGAGTAAAATCATTAATAAAAGAGATAAAGTATAAATATCATTTTGTTTATTGATGTATCATCGAACCACATAAATCGGAATGAATAAGATCAAGTGATCTAGTATATTGAATCTCAATTTTCTTATGACTTTTGTTAGTCATATTTCCTTTCTGGAAATTAATAAAAACATATTCATCTATTGTTTTCAATTATATAAAATTAAAAATAGCATCAAATCTTGAAAGTTTATTCATTTTTTTCTACCCAAGGCGTCCAAGTCTTCAGTGCCACAATTTGTTTTCATCTTCAACACTCAAGTAACAGGAGTTATTGAATTCTCCTATTTGAAATAGATTCCCACTGGCTATTTCTCCTTTTGTAATGACTTTTCCATCTTTCACACTTTTGATGATATAAAAATATTTTCTAAAAAATACTTCTTTTACATCCTCACAAAGTTTACTTACACTAAGTAAGTTGTGTTTTACCCCATCAACAAATAAAACTTTTTTATATTTCAAATTTTTAGCTTCAATATCAGCTGATTCAATTCCTATGATTTTTAAGTAACCATCATTACCAAATGTAACTACTCCTACATAATGAATTTCAACATGTTTCAATATTTTTATATCACCTGCCATATGTGAAGATCAACCACTATCAAGTATCCATGGTTTGTTCCTTTTAATTTCTTTTAAAGTTGTTTTAAAAACAAAAGCTCTTTCCTCAACTTTCTTCTTTTCAGTTTTCTTTTCTTTTCTATCATAAGAAAATTATTTTGTAAGGAGTGTCATACATCTTTCATCATGATGAATAAACTGATCACATATTCTATAAAATTATTTGAGACATTAAAATTGATTTATTGTTGGAAGGTTTATAACATCTTGATAATTCACTTTTTCAAATTTCTCTAAGTTAGGAAAGTTTCTCATTCTACTTTCACTATTTATTCCAATTTTCTCAAACCTTATTCTGAGTAAGGATAAGTGTGCCAAAAATTATAAGCCCTGTGCCCATAGATTACACAAAACAAAAAATAACCATTAAATCTTGATTTTTTATTGAAATAAGATCTTTCTCTATTGAAAATTTGTTGAGGTTGGAAACTTCTTTCAGCTTTAACATACTCGGGACGTGGACCATATTTTCTTTTAAGTGAGTTTTCTAATTTTGTAGATTTGATAGGTTTCTCACATCTTTTCTTCAACCAATATTTCCCAATACTTTTTTTGGAACCTGAAATGTTAAAATAATTAGATAAAACATTATTTTTGATAAGATAAGATTTCACATGATTCTCATATTGAGCTTTCTCAGCAACTTTAGAAGTCTCAGCTTTTAATTCTGAAGCTTTATTGAAGTTTTCATTCATCTTCCTCAATGTATTTTCAAACTCAAGAAGTTATGATTGAAACTTGTTAACCTATTATTACTTATCTTCTATATTCTTACTAACATATTCAATCAAATTTCCTTGTTCAACAATTATAAGTTTGTAACTTAAAATCTCTTGAATGTATTCATGCTCCTTCTTTATGACATCTTTTCTTCTATCAACAACTTATTCAAAATATTTCTTCATTACTCTAATTTCTTTCTTGAGAGTTTTGTTTTTCTCAAGACATGCAAAAAGTTCTATTATAAGATGATACTCTCTATAAGATTCTTCACCACCTTCTACACTCTCTGAGGAATCTTTTGTTATCTCAACTTTTGCAATGAAGGTTCTGAATTGTTCCAAACCTTCATCCTTATAATTGTTTTTTGTTGAGTTGGATTCGAATTTATTACCCAAAATACTTCTTTTGTTTCTAGTAAAATTATTCTTGTATATGTTGGAATACTTTTCTTCATTATCATTTTGTTCCACTTCTTCCATCGAGGTTTTTTATTGGAATAATCTTAGTATTTTACAAGTTTATTCTTGGGGAAATTAATAATAATGTGTCTGATTCCACCACAATCAAAACATTTGACATGAATTTTACCTCAATACTTTCCTATTCCTCTTCGATAGTTCTTGGATATAAGAGACATGATTTTTTCATTCAACTCATCATCCTTTTTATCTTCAGAATCATAAGGATTAACCTCTTCAACATCTTGAATTTTAAACTTTCTCATAGCTTCAAAAATAATTTCATCTTTCATCTTCTTTTTAAACATTTTAGCTTTCCTCATTTCATAAGCAACAAGAAATTTATGTAATCCATCAAGAGATAAATCATCTTTATCATCTAAAGAAGAAATTTTAGAATCAAACCTATACAGAAAGTTTTTTATAAGTTTATTTACAATTATAGAATCTTCCAAGACATATCCAAATCCTATAATGTTGTAAAAAATTTTATTTACTCTGGTGAAGTATTCATCAATTGTTTCTTCATTTCTCATTCTGATGTCTTTATACTTATTATGCCAGATTTGTATCTTTACTTCCTTAGCTTTTGTATTCCCTTTGAAAACACTTTCTAGATTGTCCCATATACCTTTTAAAGTTTTGATACCCATAACCTTATGATAATAATTCTATGATATGGACATAAGGATTTCATTTCTATATTTCCCATAAACTTCTATATTTCTCTTATCAGCAAACGTCATAGGAGCATCTTTCTTAATAGTTGGAAAAAATAGTAACAACGTTAACAACTTCAAGGCCAAGAGATATGAGATAAGTAATCATCCTATTTTTCCATCCATAATAATTTTTCCATAAAATGTAGGAATTACTTTACTATTGAAAAAATTGATATTATCCATGATATGGATTCAACAAGGGAACCTTCCCCCAATACCAATTGAAGTTCCAAAGGACTGAATAACAACTGAGAAGGGGGGGGGGGTGAATTAGTTTTCCACTTTTGTAAGTTTCAAAACTTTTAGAAACTTAACTCCTACAACCTATTAATATTTATATCCTCATCAAATTTTAGTAAATAATCATGCATGAAATAATAGGAAAGTAAGTAAATCACACAATATTTACAAGTTTCAGCCTCAGTGTGAGAACCAACATCCTTACCATAGCTACTCCCATGGGTCTATGAAAATACACACTTAAGAAGAAGTGAATAAAACTAGTGCCAAATCTTATTAGACACCTTCCATCTATCGATAGGAATGATTATACTGACTCCCATGAGTTTATAATGTTTTCTTGTAAAAAAATTGATCCAAACAAAATAATAAATACTTTGTTGAAACTGTTCCACAATTTCTCAGTTTGAATCCTTAGTCCGATTTTGATGGATTCAATTTTCTTAATATGATAAAGTTGGATCTAATCCTCTTAATACAATGATGCTGAATATGATTTTCTCAATATGATAATGCTGGATCTGATTCTCTCAAAATAATGATGTTGGATCTGATTTTCTAAATAAGATAATGATGGATATGATTTTCTCAATACAATTATGCTGTTTCCAATTTTCTTAATACAATAATACTGGATCTGATTTTCTCAATATGATGATGTTGGATCCAATTCTATGAAATGATGGGCTCAATATTCGTTTTGAAAAACTCAAACTCCACTATAATTCTTAATAAAATTATTCTTCAATCAGACAGAAACTTTCAATTCAAATTCTCTAGCATTCCACCTTTTTCATGTGTGTGAAAGTTGTAAATGGATGAATGATCTGAGAAAGTATTTATAGGCAATTCGGAAAACAAAAGTTGGAAACTTAAAAACATTCCCCGCTTCCTCAAATTTGAAAAATCTGAAAATATCTCGCATTTAAACTTCAATTTTGACTTATTCAATTCTCCTTAGATTTATATGAGATTTACATAAAATTGAATTTCAATTTTGACTTCTTCAACTCTTTATATATTTATTAGATAATTATGATCTATTTATTTCTTAGTAAGATATCTTCATTATGAATTCTTCAGTGTGATTTCCTCAGTACAAAAATCCGAGTATGAAAATCCAAGTGTGAAAATATTAGTACAATTTTCCTAGTACAAAAATCCCAGTACAAAAATCTCAATACAAAAATCCCAGTACGAAAATCTCAATACAAAAATCATAGTACGAAAATCTCAGTACAATTTTCATAGTATGAAAATCCCAGTATGAAAATATCAGTATGAAAACCCTAGTATGAAAATATTAGTATGATTTTCCAAGTACAAACATCCGAGTACTATTTATTTCTTCCTCAGGATCAGCAATATCTTTTTATTTATTATCTCATTACAATATAATTCCCATTATGATGGAAATCCTATTATTATGGAAATATAAATTTGAAACTCTAAATTTCTTCAAACCTCTCCACTATTTCTTCAAAAGCTTTTATCATGATATTTTTCATGATTTGTGAGAATTTATTGATCAACAAAGCATCATCTGATTTTGTTTAGAAATTATAAGAACTTTATAACTCCTGAATTCACAATATTCTTTCAAAAATATTTAGAAAAAAACTAATTATACACTCAAAAATTTCTTTTTGACTAAGAAACTTCTTTCTTTATCTAAATATGGAAAGACAAACTTACAATAAATAAAAAATTCTACCTCCGATTCTTTTGAATCTGATGTTTTTCAATGTCATGACGATAGACCTAAATACGATAAAGTGTATGATAAAAAAATTCACATTCCTAACTTCTTCTATGTCTAATGCAACTCAATATAAAAACTTGGTTCTGGAAACTTATGTCCAAAAAAACCTTATTATGATGGACTTCATTTGATTCCTGAAAAAATAAAAACACTCTTAAACAAAAAGGTTAGTTGTGAACAAATACAAAAACTTTGTTAAATTTTTTTATCACAAAGGTTATTAATGCCATAAAATAGAAATTATTGAGATTCCCCATCTTGAAACATAAATTACAATTGTTTTGTGATTCAAGTAAAAACTTATGATAGTGCCTGCTCTGTCCACAATTTAAGCATGGGGTGACACCTCCTTCCTCAGAGGGTTCCAAGAAAACCTTCTTCACTATGGATACCTATTAACACCATTACATGTCTCCTCATCCATACTTTTACTAATAATAAAAAATTAACCTACAAGATCTATAGATATCCCACTAATCAGTGCACCAAGGGATGAAAGAAGACCGACATATTTGTCCTCCTATAGACCCTTTTTAATCATAAGGTCCTTACATAACACCTCATGGAATGTTGTTGGGTCAAAGATACTAACCTGGTGCCTCATATATGATTAAATAACGATCTCAAACTTCTAGGAATTCATGCATTATTCCCATCCAAAATGGAGTGAAGTGAAGAAATTCCATGAAATGAGAAGAATAGGATGATACCGACATCATTACTTACTTGATTTCTATAAACTTCTAAGCTCAATCCAGTGTTAGTTTATCTAGAAAAAACTATTCTAAGAACAGATACTTGAAGGTCTCCCAATTCAGAACCTAACGTCTTCCCTCCCAGTTCATTATGCCCCACCATCTTCTTATGGATCCCTAAAGTATGAAAGTATCTAGCTTAACCCATCAATACTCTAGAGTCTCTACTAGATTAAATATTCCCTTGATGATATATATCCAATACTCAGAATCCTAGGATCCTCCATCACCCTAGAAGTGTGGGGGATGCTGAAGGTGTAGATCCTAAGCATAATCAACCATCATCATGTGTGATCTTCTACCTAGAAAAATAACCATTTGAAAGGATCTAGGATGAAGTAGTTCCACTTCCTAAACCACTAGATTTGGTGTAGGAGTATGTTCAACTACATACTCATGCATGTTTGGGGGAACTAAAAGAGAAGCCTCCCTTGTGGGATCATCTTAAAACACTTCCCTAGGAGATCCCAAAAGATGATTTCGAGGCGAAATTATCTGAAATCCCAAAAAAAACACACTTAAAAATGCTTTCAACAACTTAAAGGACTACACTAATCAAGTAGTTATAAACACAAAAAAATACCACTACATGAAGAATCATCCTAAGAGTCTACCCATTTATAAAATTCACAACCCACTTAGTTCTACCCAAGGACTAATCTAAGTATTCCATATATGCACGTTAGTCACAATCATATATATTTAAAAAACATAGTATGGATAGTTTAAAATAATTTAAATTTCATCACCGATATATCATAGGAGCAAAGGTCACATATTAATAATGAAATTTAATTAATTGAACCACTATATATGATAAGAAAATAATCATATGATATAGGTGATTATGTACCTACTCATGATGCATGGATGAACCCAAATACCATAAATTTTAACATCAAAATCATGCTCAAGATCAACAAGAAAATTTAATATGAAAATCAGTAATAACAATACCATCACCAGTAACTTGGAGGTATGTTACATAAGAGTTGGCCAGGAACTTACGCAACTCCCCTACCTAAGTTCCACATAACCTATCTACTTTATTATATTCCCCAAAACATACTCAAGAATAAAATAAAAGGAAATCAGCTTGGACACCACTTTGTAATTCTCAAACCGAATCACCTGGTTCTGACCATAGTGCTACATGACCTCATGCACACACCCCCCTATATAAAATGATTTTGACTATAATATAGGGTTAAAATGGGGCTATGGGTATACTATACCCTCAGTAACATTATCCATGCACTAAATTCATATTAAGGTAAAAGAAAACATACCAAAATAGTACAATAGAAACTAAAATAATAATCATCATGTTGTAATAAATGGAATCTGGGTTATACAATATAAACCAAAAGACCCCCAATGTGGTAGGTTAACAAATGTATGATAACTAAAGAAAAAAAAAACACTACAGTAATAGTTTATAGTCTATCCCAGCATCACCTCCATCCTCCAAGCTTGACCTGCTCAGTTCCCTGATGCAGGGATCTTTCCCTTAACTGGATCCCTAACTATAAAATCTTCATGTGCATCGAGATGCTATATAGGGTGTAATTATAAAATTATTAGTACAACACCAATGCATACTTAATATAAATTATATATATATATAAAGTTATATGTCATTATGGAAGATAAATGCACAATAATGAAACCAAACATATGTCAAGGGCTCGTGTGCTAATCAGATTACCACAAGCCCCCACTATACTTTCTTTGTCTCTATACCATAAGGAATGTCTCAAAATTTATCACATATCATATCATTATATAAATCAAACACATGTCTTAGATCAAGTACCATATCCAATCAAGCCCTGGGTTAGTCCATAAGGTCATCTCACCCCTAGATCTGCCTCAGGTTAGGCCATAAGGCCATCATACCACTACCTCTACTAGGCTAGAGCATAAAACTGGTGTAACCTATACTCTATCTCAGGTTAGTCCACAAGGCCGTCTTAACCCATCCTTTATCTTGGGTTAGGACATACGCCCATTGTATCTCTTCCATGTCCCCGAGTCCCATCATCATCATCGGTACCACATCACACCGACACATGCTACCCATTTAGGGGCTAGACAAGCCATGAATATCCACATATCACCTTGATAATAGATACAAACTTACATAGGAAAAGAATTAACACACAACATGGTATAATATAGAAGTTGAAAAACATAGTACCTAATGCATAGGTCTCACAGGACACACACACACACACACACACCATATGGAAATCACATCAAGCATAAGTCTCATGGTCCACCCATGCACGTACAGGTATACCATATCGCACAATGGTTTTCACATCTATGTGTAAACACACATGAAAATCATGTCAATATACTTTATAAAAAGTATATATATAGTAAGGACTTCCTACCTTATGTGTATCCATGCTAAACACCAAAGACTAAAACTTGAATAAAGACCACACAAATAATTACCTAGAACCGACCCCAATTTATCACATAAAATATTATAGAAAATAAATCAAAAATAAGAGCACAATAAAGGCGAGAATCCGATTAGACTTACCCAATGAGAATCACCATCACCAATGTATCTAGATCTGATTAAGAGAGAGAGAGAGAGAGAGAGCGTTCCTCAATAGATCCAGTCTATGATCCTTCAATGATACAATAATTCCCCATTAGATCACATAAGAATCCATATATTTAGTGATAACAACCTAGATCTATGAATCATCCTAATAGAAAGAAGAGTTTTATGCCAGATCAGATTAGATGTACCATATGTAAGCCACCAAATTGATCAGATCTTCAAACAATGAAGAGACAAGTCCATTCATTCTGATTGAATAGGGGTTAAGAGAGGTAAGGGAGATACCAATTAGGAGTTTTAGGGGGGAAATATGGGATTACCCCTGATTAAAAAAAACTGGAGCTCACCAGCTGGTCAGTGGGATCCACCAATTGACCAATAGTGACCAACCACATGAATGATATCTCTAAGAAAAACTTGGACCCACTTACTCTAACATTGGATTTCTAGAAATATTCTAGAATTGAAGAGATTATGTAGATTCCACCTATTGGATGGTGGTGTTGATACAACTAGCCTATGGACTTATAGTAGCTTCTATGCTACTAGTCCAACCTCCTACTTCCTTGAATCATAATAACTGATCCCCAAAACCACTTGTTCATATCTAAAGTAGGATAAAAACCATTAAAGATATTTCAAAAATAGATTAAATTTTATATTAAATTATGAAGATGTTACACCCTAATAGCCTGCATCATTTTCATCCCATTAAATGATATCATTCAAGTACAGAACAAATATTTAAGGATACTATCATGGAGCTTATAGTTTCTCATCATATTGTTAAAAAACTATAAACTTTTAGTGTGACAGTTATCTTTAATACATTATCACAAACTATGTCACATATAAGAATAATCATTATGTGATAAGAACTCTATTAATAGTCAACAAAATTAATACATGTAATCATAAATGATATAGAAGCTAGTTATAGGGAACCAACTCCAATAAAATCTCACTTTCTACAGAGACAACTACTAACAACCTTCAGTCTACTAGATCTCAAATGAAATTCATGATTCTGTTGAGATAAGGCTTTAGTTAAGGGGTCCACCATGTTATCTTCCATGAAATATCTTCCCAACCTGACTTCAACCCACTGATAACAATCTATCAAGAGGTGATACTTTCATAATATGAATTTTTTCTATTGGTGTGACCTTGGCTTCTTGGAAAGAGACACTGCTACAATATTATCACAATATAATGTGATGGGATATTTACTACTAGACACCACACCAAGATCATGGAAAAAGTTTCATATCCCAAATATCTTATTTAGTTATATATAAATCCATTCTATACTTAGATTCCACTATAGAATCAGTAATAATTAGCTTATTTAAATGATTCCATCTCAAAAATCCTTATTTGAGATTGAATACATATCTCGACTATAAATTCAGATCGTTTTAATCTATTTAAAAAAATGGAATCTATATAACCCCTAATGAATAACACCTAGTCATATACATATACCGGGAACATATATACAGCGAACCAAACATTTTACACATATTAATACATGTTTTTAATATAAATATCCAAAAAAGTACAACCCAAAGATCATGAGGCCTAGTGTCTTTAGAAGAATAGGTATATAAAACATCAAAAGAAACTAAAACATAACATCTTATTTTTTTTCTTTTCCTTAGTTAGCTCTTAAATCTCTTTGTGATCATAAAAATTCATAGGATAACTAAGGGAATACATAAAATAAAGGGGTGATATATAAATCATATTAAGGTAATAACATGATAAGTAAACATAACATGTGAGTTAAAATTATAACATGATATCATAAAAGAGAAGGCTTATGAGTGAATCACATGGGAGAATAACATAAAGAACATGGAATCATAGGAAATGTGGTAGAAACATATAAAATGATATAAATATGAGTCTAGGACAACTTCCTAGATAATATTATATGGTGGAAAAAGTCCCATAATGGATTAGGTTTACTCCCTAATACCATACAAGATGTCTCATGAGACTAAAGATTTACCCAATATATTGGAGTTCCATTTGGGAACACCCATTATAACATATTCATGATTTATGTGTTCTAAAAAAAGGAAAAAAATCATAAGGCATAAACATAAGAATTTCCCATGGAAATAAAATGGGTTGCATAATCCAGCCTCATATCACAATTAAAGAAAATTTCATAAAAGAGACATTTGAGAAATGAACATAAGACATTTATTACCTAGTAAAAGGAATAGAGAATAATCTAGGTATATAATGAGTGACACATATATATATAATTTATAAAAATAACATTAAAGATAGAGAGAGCAATTGAGTTATATAGATAATTTTCATAACCCGAAGAAAATAGTGGCTTATAGAAATACCTTAATTAAAATTTAAAAATATATCAAATTTTAAAGAAATAATTTTCTTTGAAAAAAACCTTCTAAACTTTTATATTAAGATTCAAATCATTGAGTATTCATGATGGTGGTAAATTCATTTCATACTGTATAAGTTAAAGAAAACATTCTATTCACACTTTTGTAAAAAATCAAAAAACTCATCATCTGGAAAGCAAAAAAAAGATTCCTTTTAAAAAATACTATGAAAAGTAAAGTATGGGTAAAAATTTATTTAATAAATAATTATATCATATTAAAAATATTATTTTAAAACATTTTAAAGAAAATATAGATATATAATAAAAATAATTTTTGACTGAAAAGAGAAATAAAGTTGCATTTTCTTAAAAAAAATTTCTAGATGTTTTTAAGTACCAAAGAGGTTAAAATGGTAGTATTTCTTGAAAATTTCATGAATAACTAGAGGAAAATAAATTCTTGCATAAACAATCCTGATTAAAATGAGATTGAAACATAAAACCTTATCACTTTTGTAACCTTTTAATCATAAATCCCATGAATGAATTAAATGAATTATAACATAAAATATCATGAAGTATGAAAGTATAATGATATAATATGTAAAGGGTAATTATATACTCAATTTAAAATAAATTAGGTGCATAAAAGAACATGTGTCTCAAAGAAGGAATATTTGAGATGAAACCATTACCTTGAGTCCATATTTTGTCATGTATGAATTTTATCTCCTATATAAGAAACTTATATCAATTATTTGTTTTATCTATAACCTCTTACAGGTTCAATACCTTATACTGAAACCATTTACTTCATTTATTTTTATGACATATTCAATTACTTAATCAGTTATGTCTACATCGGTGTGTTGAACATGGTCAATGGGGTCATTGATAAATCATATCTAAAATAATAATCATGATATAATTGTAATTTTTATACATAAATCATAATTTAAAAAATAACCATGAATTATGATTATGAAAAATGAACCATGTCACAATCATGGAGATGGTAGATCATACGTACGCATGTGCAATGTTTCCATTTTTCAATGATCATGATGGAAAGAAGGTAAGTGTTATTTTATCTTTATATAATCATATCATATCATAAATATAATATTATTTATTTAAATACACTTACACATACCATCCATGTGATGCGGTAATGAATCACATCGCTTCGTGAGGCGGTAGTCCGCCATACACACAAACGACATTGTCATTTTCTAATGGATGGTAAGGTAAGAAAGTATATGATACATTAAATTTAAATAATGATTGATATTTCATGACTATAATATATAAAAATTAAATCCATCATCATAAATATACATGATATGTGATGATGGAAAACTTATTACATTGGTTTATGAGTTGATAGTCCGCCGTACACACGAACAATGGTCTTATTTCCTATTTGATGGAAGAGGAGATGGATATAGGTTAAGAAATTATTATAATAAAATCCAAGTATATGGTAGTAACTTATTTTATTTTATAATCAAGTTTTAATAACATTTTAATAATTATAAATAAGAAACAAAACAAATATGCTCAGTTAAGAAGAATACCTCTTCTTTAGACCACCTCTTTAGGATTATACCTAAATACTTCCAAGATTGGATTTTTGATCAAATCAAGGTCTCTAGGACGTGGGTATGGAAGTTAAGAAGGGATTTTAGTAGGTATTTTACAAATAAAAATGTATTTTTAAGTGTGTAAAAAAGATTATAGGATCTGAACTTTTATAATTGAGAGAGAGTGACATTTTTGTAAATACCCAAAACTATTCAATAATGAGAAGTCACTCTCAAGAAAAGTGCCTCCAAAATTGATATATAATAAAGTGGTGGGATTAAATTGCATATTAATTACACTAAAATTCAAAAATAAACATGTTATTCTATTTACCTTGAAGGTTTCTCACTTTTACCATTTTAATTTTTCACCACGGTAACTTGTTTTTACTGTTTTTAATATTCATTATGAACAAAAATTAAGTTGAACTTGTTATTTTTTTAATTATTCTGATTAAAAATATAAAATATATTTTATAAAATTCAAATAAAATAAGTACCATAATTCAATTTAAAATTAAACATGCAAAATGTGTTGAAAAACAGTTTTTCATGAAATATATTTTTCAAGAAAGAGGTGATCTTATATTAACTCTATGACTAGCAGTCATAATTACATGAATTTAAATTAATATAAATATATGTATAATATATTAATTTAATTTAAATATTTTCTTACTAGGGTTTATTTTAATTAATTAAAAGGGATAAAATTTATGTACTTAAAAACAATTCGGAGAAAACCGCATTTTAAGCATAAAATTAAACTTATACTAAAATCATGAAAATTGATTATTAAAATGAAATTAATTAAATTATTATAAATAAAAATTTTCATATTTAACTTTAATTAAAAATACAAAATATAATTTTAAATTTAAATTACTTCATTTAATGAAAAATAAATGACAATATTTTTGAAAATCGACAATTTTCACTATTCACTGAAAAATTAACCACTTTAGAAAAATCCCAAAATTTTAACCCAAGTTAATTTTGATATGATGATTTAAAAAGTTATTTTAATTTTATAAAATTAAATTTCTAAAAGTTCTATCAATCAATTATAATATTTTCTTGCAAAAATCAATAAAAATCATTTTTGAAGGAAACATTTTTTTGTATAATAAAATGTACATAATAAAAATTGAGTGATTATTTATTTAGAATTTATCAATAAATTTATATTTATTAGTAAATTTATATAAATTTCATAAATTATTTAATCCTATTCACACCCAATAATTTAATGGCTAGGTTATATTAGTCACGTTTAAATAATAATATTTTAATATTATATCATAGTTCATTTAAACTTAGTTTTGTGTGTTGTATATGCTATCAAACATAGTGTTATTTTAAAATCTAGTGGTGTTAAATTTTACTCCCCTTAAATAAATTATATCCCCACAATTTTAACTTATTCTCAATAATCAAGTGTTTGACATTGGAAAATTCCTTTGAGGAAAGCCCAAATTGTAAAAAAGGGTTAATAAAAATTCCTCTTAAAAAAGGGAAAAAAATATGATTGTGATCACATAAATAAGTTTACAAATATGTTAACATTGGTTGGAAGTGAAAACATGGATTTGGAAATAATATCCATTTAGGAGATAATGTTATACTTTTTTTAATAGAAAATAGACCATTGATTTATCGAAAATGAATAACATTTTTATTTCAAGATCCATTTCCTAAAGTTGATGGATCCTTTTACCATATATACTTATAATATAAGAAAATATACTTACATGAAAAATTATAATTTCATACTTTAATCATTTTTACCACAACCTCATATTTTTCTCCAAACAACGAGTAATCAAGATGAGTTTTTTTTTCATTCTTGAAGCAATAAAATTAACTTCTAACAGATAAAATGATTCCATAAAATGATATCATTATATCCCTCTTATCTCTAGATATTAAAAAAAACCCAAATTTTTTATCATAAGGTAATATAATTCGCAAAATGAATACACCTTCATCTTAATATCCAAATCAAAAGTTCAACTTAAATCATTTCATAACTAAATAACCCTACATCCCAAATAACCTCAACATCCAAATATTTAATTGTGCTCTTTCAAAATAATATTTATTGTTATATCACATTTTATAAAAAAGGGTTACATATATATTAACAAAATGAAACATTTCCCAAAATATAATTAATCACCTCAAAATCCTAAAAATTCAAAAAGATTTGATCCTAAAATATGTTTCCCAAAATCAACCTAATATTTATACACCAAATCATTAAAGTAAAAACAATTTCATACCAAATAGTACATCGTGTAGGCCAATGGTAGGAATTTTAATCTCATCACCCTTTAGTTGTGGGCCCAATCCCCATGGCCTTTCCAGATGCAACAGAGTGTCGACCGACTTGTAGGTTGTTCTTTTTCTAAAACCATGGAAAAAAATTGATAATCATATTAATAATTCTAATTGATCCTATAATGTTCTCAAGAATATGATGGAAATATTAAAAAATAATATTATTCATAAAATCAATTTGTTTACCTCTAAGGTTTTCTATCTAGCTCATTCTTTTCCATACAAAAAATAAGTTTAATTAACCATAATTACCTCAACATCAAGTATATATTAAAGATTATATTTTCCTCAATAGTTTTTTTCCATAAAATATCACCTCACAGTTAAATCAACTTTCTAGTTAATTAGTATTATTCAACATATTTTTAAAAATACTTAAATAAAAGCTACTATAAAACAATCCTTGTAAGTTTTATGATTTTTATAACCAGAATACCACTAATAAAAATACTTCAAAAATATGATTCTTGATTTCAAACACATAAAAACTTTAATCATTTTTCTTTAATGATTTTAATAACATAGTCCCTTAGGAATTAATCATTGTATTAGGGAATTTACTTGGATAATTAACAAGTTCTCCACATCCATGACATTGAACTATTAGTGGTGCCTTAGGTTGGAATTTATTTCCCTATGTCTTGTTAACTAAAATCTTTATTTTTCTTTGACAATTAGCTATTTTATGCCCTCTTTTTTCACACATAAAGAATCTTCCAGTTCCTTTAAGACATTTTACATGGCCCCTCTTCCCATATTCTTAACACGTAGGAAATTGAATACTCCTCTGCTTATCACCATTAACACTTAAACTTCCATAAGACATCATCCTTGTCATCTTTGTTGTGTTTGGAAATTCAACTATGTTATAATTGTTAATCATAATTTGTGATAGCTCATTAGGAATTATCACCAGATGTCTAACTTCTATTCCCACCAATTTAGGAATCTCATTAGGGAAATCATTATATTTCCCATCACATAAGTTTTTGGAATACTTTCTCCTATTTATCTCCATTAACTAAAAATAATAAAAGAAACAATATGAGAATACATTATCATACAAAAGGGTAAACTTATAATCCTAAAAGGAATAAATTATAAATGATAAGTATATCTTGAATTATGAGTTTCTAGGTTTCAATCTAGGTTATCCATGGTAATGTTTTCTATTAGGTTTTCTAAACTAACAATTTGTTCAAGTCCTTTATAATTGTTGTAAATAGTTAGTGAATTTCCAAAACACATCCCCTATGAGCGTCAAACCAGGTGTGTAGCAAGGCCCATTTTCATGCACCAGGTGATGACTGAGTCAAGCCCAATGTTAACTTTTCAGAGTTATAACCCCTAGGTACAAATGTTCTAGATCTATGACCACTCATAGTATCCTAACATGAATGTAATTTCTTAGAACCCACTTACTATATACTTAACCAAAATTTCATGATATTTTTATACTCTTAGTCTTGTACTTATAATTATCCCTATGGTTCTTACTAAATTATTTTAGTCATAATCCACCAAAATAACTAGACCATGCTCTGATACCAACTATAGTGACCAAATCCTTTTACACATATTAATGCATTATTTTTAACATAAATATCCAATAATTATAACCCAAATATCATGAGGTCTAGTGTCTTTGGAAGACTAGGTATATAAAACATCAAAAGAAACAAAAACATAACATCTTATTTTTTTATTTTCCTTATTAATCTACCAAATTTCTCTGATCTCCTAAAATTTCATAGGATAACCTATGGAATACATAAAATAAATGGGTGAGATAAAATCCTAGTAAAATAATAACATGATAAGAAAACATAACATGTGAGTCAAAAGTATAACATAATATCATAAAAGAGAAGGCTCATGAGTGAATTGCATGGGATAATAAAATAAATTTCATGTCATTATAGGAAATGTGAAAGTAATATATAACATTACATAAACATGAGTCAAGGATAACTTCTTAGACAATATCACTTGGTGGACAAGGTCCCATAATAGATTAGGTTTACTCCATAATCCCATGAATGACGTCTCATGAGACTAAATATTTACCCAATTCATTGGAGTGATATATATATGAAACCATCATAACATGTTTATTATTTATGTGTGCCACAAAAAAGAAAAAAAAAACCTATGGAATAAACATAAAAATTATCCATATAAAGAAAATGGGTTGTATAATCTTTCCTCATATCATAATCAAAGGAAATTTCATAAAGGATGAATTTGAGAAATAAACATAAGATAAGTACTACCTATTAAAATTAAGGGAGAATAATATATTTATATATTTTATAAGTATATATAGAATTTAGAATCATAAAATTAAAGAGAGAGAGAGATATTAAGTGAGTTAGAGAGATAATAGTCATAACCAGAAGAAAAGGGTGGTTTATAGAGATCCTTTACTTAAAGTATAAAAATATCTAAAATATTAAAGAAATTATTCTCTTTAAAAAAATACTTGGATACTTTTATAGTAATATTAAAATAATTAAGTGGTCATGATGGTGGGAAACTCTGCTCATACTATATAATTTTAAAAATATATTATATTCATACTTTTGGAAAATTTCAAAAAAACTCCTCATTCGAAAAGTGGAAAGAAGATTCCTTTTAAAAATTCTTGTGAAAATTTAATAATGGGTTAAAATATGTTCAATAAATAATTTTATAACATTAAAAATATTCTTTAAAACATTTTATAGAAATATGGATATGGAAGAAAAAGTATTTTTGACCGAAAAGAGAAATAAAGTTGGATTTTATTAAAAAAAATCTCAATCATTTTAAGAAAAAAGAAAATAAAATAGTACCGTTACTTGAAAATTTTATGAATAAATATAGGAGAATAAAATTAATGGGTTTTATTATATAATTATTAAATAATTTTCTATAATAGAAATTCAAGAATAAACAACCCCAGTTAAAATGAGATTGAAACACAAACCCTTACCTCTTTGGTAACTTTTGAATAATAACTCCAATGAATGAAGTAATTAAATTTTAACTTAAAATATCATGATTTATGAATTATCCATGATATAATATGTAAATATTCATCATATAAATCATTTAAGATAAATTATGTGCATAAAAAAACATGTATCCCAAAGAAGGATGTTTTGAGATGAAACAATTTCCTCGAGTCCAAACTTTGTCATGTATGCATTTTATCTAATATATAATAAAATTATTTAAATTATTTGTTTTATTAATAACCTTTTAAAGGTTTAATACCTTATATTTAAACCATTTAATTCATTTATTTTAATTAAATATTTAATTACTTAATCAGTTATGTCCACATCAGGTGTTTTGAGGATGTTCAATTCATAAATTTAAAACAACGTCAGTGTATTGAACATGGTCAAAGGGGTCATTGTTAAATAACATATTGAATAATAAATATGTACTATTTATAATTTTTATACATAAATAATTCTTTAAAAAATAACCATGCATTATGGTTTTGAAAAATGAACTACATTACAATCATGAAGATGGTAGGTTGTTCGTACGCATGTGTAAAATTTCCATTTTCAATGATCATGATGGAAAAGAAGATAAGTGTTATTTTATATTTTTGTATAATTTTATCTTAAATATAATATTATTTATTTAAATAAACTTACATATACCATCCATGTGATGCAGTAATGAATCACATCGCTTCGTGAGGTAGTAATCCTCTATACGCACGAACAACGTTATCATTTTTAAATGGATGATAAGGTAAGAAATTATATGATATATTAAATTTAAATAATTATTAATATGTCATTAATATAATATATAAAAATTAAATCCATCATCATAATTATATGTGAGAGGTGATGATGGAAAACAAATTACATCGGTTCGCGAGGCAGTAGTCCTCCACACACACGAACGATGGTTTCATTTTCTATTTTATGAAAGTGGAGATGGATATAGGTTATTAAATTAACATAATAATATATAATTATATATTAGGTAATGATTTTATTATATAATCATGGATTAATATTATTTTAATGAGGAATAAAAAGAAAAAAAACAAAGATGCTTAGTTAAGAACGATACCTCTTCTTTGGACCACCTCTTTAGGATTATACCTAAATCCTTAATAGATTGAATTTATGATCATAAAAAAGGACTATAATATGTGGTAAGTTAAGTAATTAAGGTATTTGGGTAGGTTTTTACCAAAATAAAATGATTTTTAAGTGTTTAAAATAGAGTATAGGAGGTGCCCTTTTATAAGTGAGAGGGAGTGGAAGTTTTGTAAATACCCAAAACTATTCAATAATGTGAAGTCAATATCAAGAAAGGTGCCTCCAAAATTGATAAATAATGGATTTTATGGGTTAAATGGTTTATGAAAAACTCCAAAATTCAAATTTAAATATGTTTAAACATGTTATACCATTTACCTCTAAGGTTATTCACTTTTACCATTTTAGTTTTTTACCACGATAACTTATTTTTTACTCTTTTTACTATCCATTTTGACAAAAAAATCAAGTAAACCTTATTAAATAATATTAATTATTGTAATTAAAAATATTTAATCCATTTTAAAAAATTAAATTCACATAAGTTTTATGGTTCAATTTAAAATTAAACCCAAAAAATGTGTTGACAAACAGGTTTTTAAGAAATGCATTTTCAAGAAAGAAATGATCTTATATTAACTCTATAACTAGAAATCATAATTATAATAATTTAAATAAATATAAATATAAATATAATATATTATTTTAATTTAAAATTTTCCTTAATAGGGGTTATTTTAATTAATTAAAATGGATAAACTTTACACACTTAAAAATAGTTTGCAGAAAACCATATTTTTGAGTATAAAATTAAACTTATACTGAAATCATGAAAATTAATGATTAAAATGAAATTAATTAGAGTGATATAAATAAATGGGTTCATATTTCACTTTAATACAAAATCTAAAACATAATTTTACTTTTAAATTACTTCATTTAATGAAAATAAATGATAGTATTTTGGAAAATTGATAATTTTCACTATTCGGTGAAAAATTAACCATTTAAGAAAAATAACAAAATTATTCCCAAAATTAATTTTGATATGATAATTTCAAAAATTATGTTCATTTTATAAAATAAAATTTCTAAAATTTATAGAAATCAATTATATATTTTTTTCAAAAATCAATAAAAATTATTTTTAAAGGAAACATATTTTTTATATAATAAAATGTATTTATTACAAATTGAGTACTTATTTCTTAATAATTTATCAATAAATTTATATTTATTAGTAAATTTATAAAAATTTCATAAATTAGTCAATCTTATTCATATAGGATAATTTAACGACTGGGTTATATCCATCATGTTTAAATAATAATATTTTAAAATTATATTATTTTTTGTTTAAACTCAGTTTTACATGTTATATATGCTATCAAACATAGTGTTATTTTAAAATCTTTAGGTGTTACAATATCCTTGGTTTACCATTTATTTTTAAGTATAACATTAATATGTGGCTAATATTTTTCACCTGGATCATCTTGATATCTTCCTATTATGGTTAAGGCATAAGTAACATCAATCCTAGTATATAACATGACATACATAATTGATCCTATCACAGAAGAATATAGGACCATACTCATTATCTATCTTTATTATTGTGTATACAGATACATTTTACTGGAAAGATGTATACTATGTGACATTGGAACTAATCCCCTCTGGGATTGTTCCATACTAAATCTATTTAGTATCTGGTTAATATATTTACCTTGACTTAGCCCAAGTAGCCTCTTGTATCTATCAAAAATGATATTTGTACCAAGTATATAGGCCGCTTCACCTAAGTCCTTCATGGAGAAACACTTTTTCAACCGGTCCTTAACTAATTGTATAAATGGTATGTCATTTCCAATAATTAATATGTCATCTATATCTACTACTAGGATAACAACTAAAATCCCAAAAAAAATCTTTTAAACACATGTCTCGCATTCATTATTAATGATATCAAATTCTATTTTGGATTCATCAAAATTAATGTTCCATGACCTAAATACATACTTCATCCATAAAAAAATTTATACAACCACCATACCTTTTTACAATTTCTTAGAGTCACAAACCTTCTGGTTGTGTCATATAGACATCCTCCTAAAGGATCCCACTAAAAAAAGTTACTTTTACATCCATATGAAAATTCTCAAACTCATGGAAAGATGCTATAACAAGTAAAAATTTGATGAATTTAAACATAGATACTAGAGAAAAGGTTCTGTCGTAGTCTATACCATGACCTATTTAAACCCTTTAGCCACTAACTGTGATTTATAGGTACTCACTTTACCTTCCATGACTAATTTTATCTTGAATACCAATTTACACCCAATGGGATTTAAATCAATTGGAATATTGATAAGAACCCAAGATTGGTATTAATACATGTAATCTATCTTATAATTCATAGATTCATTCCACCTTGTATCTTTTTATCTCTCTAATTCATCCTTATAAAATATAGGATCATTTTTTCAACTAATAATCAATCACTATCCTTAGTGACTATAAAACCATATATTTCTAGTTTATTAACATCCTTGGTGCTCCTAATTATGTTTTGGGAACAACATATTCCATAAGGACTTATATAATGTGTTCCTATACTAAATCTTGTGTATCTTGATAATCAAATTTATCAAATTCAATATTTCTCCCACTATCCTTCTTGATGATGTACTCCCTTTCAAGTAAAATGGATTGTCTAGACATTATTACTTTCTAGTCTAAGGGATTATATAAATAATATCACCTAATTTCATTGGGATATCTTATAAAGGTACAATTTGTTCCCCTAGTTACTAGTTTGTTACTAGAGATGGACTTAACAAATGCTTCACAACCCCATCCATGAGTATACAAAAACACAGATTTCTTTCCATACATTAATTAATATGGTATTTCATTTATTGCCTTAATTAACACTCATTTTAGAATGTGCACGATATTGTGTAATGCATATACTTAAAAGGATAATTGAATATCTACATGACTCATGATCAACATCACAATGTCAAGAAATGTAACGACCCGAAATTTTTAAATAAATTTTGTTTCCTAATTTTATGTGTTATTGTTATACTCAACAAAAATGTTTTATTTGATAAACATGATTATAATTAAAATGAGATCAGTGGGTTTTGACTATTATATAACCAGCGGTCAACATGACCGCTGTGAACAAAATGTTTTGATTATTGTCTCTAAATATAAGTAATCTTGGTTAATTATTATAGAAAGAAGATTCGATGGCCTCACCTAGTAGCCTTGGACCGATCGAAGCCCATCTAACAGAGCTTGGGAAGGAGGTAGCACCACTGGGCTTTGCTCTGGATCAAATCCAAGCCGAACTTTATCATGTGAAGCTGGAACGAAATCGCCTTCGTGAGAAGTTCAAACTGATAGAAATTACTACTCGAGCAATGTTGACTGAGCCGCCCCAAGCTTCTATCACCCTAGCACACCTTACTCTTAGGTCCTATGCTGGTATTATAAGGGGTTATGTAACGAGACCGTAACTACCTTGTGTAATCCTTGTTTTAAATAAAAATTGGGATTTCTTCTTATGATGAAGTTTATGAATTTTGAAATGACTGGATAAATATAGTATGCATATTTTTGATGAATTTTAGAAAAAGGATATTTTAAATATGTTTATGTAAACCCTAAATAATTAAAAATGTGTAATGATTTTCAAAAAATGGTCTTCTGTAATTATGTTCAGTACTAAATTTAGAGTCTAATAAGATCAACTTGATTTTTGATGAATAGTAAATTATGAATAGTGATTTTATGATTAGGATTAGTAATATGACCAAATGGATTAGTAATCTCACTTAAAGAAAGTTTTAAAATAATCTAGGCACCTTGATTAAGTAATGTGATTCAATAAAATAGTTAAATAACGGTTTCATTAATTATTATTCAAGTATTAGTTTTTTCGGGTGAATAGTGTTTTTTAATTAAAAATTTAATTAAAAATAATTAGAAAATTATTTTTATAAAAATGACTTTATTTTTGAACTCAGAGCATCGATATTATGTTATGGTAATTTTTGGGGTTTTTTCTGAAAAAAATGAATTTTCGATGAATAGTGTTTTTATTTAAAAATTAAATTAAAAATATTTAGAAAATTATTTTTATAAAATGGATTTCATTTTTGAAATCAGAGCATTGATATTTGGTTAATGTGAAATTTTGGGATTTTTCTGAGAAAGTTGAATTTTCAGTGAATAGTAAAAATACAGTTTTAGGGTTTCAGTATGTTTAATGACATCATAACGGTGTCATGATGATGTCATGAGATATTTTGAGGGTTGGCCGGCCAAGGGTGATGAATTATTGTTTTGGGGGCCCCATGTGGCCTAACTCCATGATAAATGACAAGGGAGAGCACATGGGTTTGAGAAAAGCACATGTGAGGTGTCCCTTGGCCATTAATGCCTTGTCCCCTCACTTTCCCTATAAATACCAAGCCCTCCTCTCATCCATTCGACTCCCCACTCATTCCCAACGAATTTCTGGTCTCATTACCTCCCAAGGAGTCCTCCCAAGGTGCCCCCAAGCCCTCAAGGTCCCAACCTTTGAGGTTTAAGAGTTACATTTTAAGGTAAGGGATCCAACCTCTCTCTTTCTTTTCAAGTAATCTCTTTTATGTAATTTCTTTTATACTCCATGTTATTATGTTGGAGGATGTCCTTTTATATTCATCCTACTGCCTATTTCATGTTCATATGATGAGAGACCCCCCCCCCTTTTCTCTCATCAATTCGTTTTAAGAATGTTTAAGTGGCGCCGTTAGGCTGCCGAATTTTTAAGTGGTTCTTCACCCTTCTCGTTTTGAAGTTCTACTTTCATGTCAATTATTTCAAGTTACTTTTTGTTATATTGGGGTATGATCTCTATATATATCATACTGGACTCTTATGTTCATATGATGAGAGACCCCATTTGATCTCTTCAATTCAGTATTTTGATGTTTTAAGTGGCGCCGTTAGGCTGCCGAATTTTTAAGTGGTTCTTCACCCTTCTCGTTTTGAAGTTCTACTTTCATGTCAATTATTTCAAGTTCCTTTTTGTTATATTGGGGTATGATCTCTATATATATCATACTGGACTCTTATGTTCATATGATGAGAGACCCCATTTGATCTCTTCAATTCAGTATTTTTATGTTTTAAGTGGCGCCGTTAGGCTGCCGAATTTTTAAGTGGTTCTTCACCCTTCTCGTTTTGAAGTTCTACTTTCATGTCAATTCTTTCAAGTTCCTTTTTGTTATGTTGGGGAATTATCTCTATATATATCATACTGATCTCTTATGATCATATGATGAGGGACCCTATTTGATCTTGTCAAATCTTTTTCTTTTGAAGTTAAGTGACGCCGTAAGGCTGCCGAATTTTCATAAGAGAAATCTAATTTTTTTTTCCTTCCATGTTTTTTATTTCAAATGGTATGTCCCTAAAATTTCATTACCATGTCCATATGTCCTTCTTATTCTTTCACCCTACTGTTTTATGGATCATTTATGAGAGGGTGACCCATGTCCCCTCTCATTTCAATGTTTTCTAAAACCCCGAAACTTAGCCGTTATGCTGCAGAATTTTCCCCTCAAAATGCCTCTCTCTTTTCTCAAAAATTATTTTATGTTATAAAGTTAATACTCAAAGCTCTTATTTCTACAAGTTTATTCACATATATATCAAAATTTTCCATTTTAATTTCTGGGATTTACATACATGAGACCCGCTTTCCCTTTCCGTGGGTTTAAAGTGACGTAAAGATCATGTCTTTAAAGCAGTTTTTAAAACATTATGATTATGAAATGAAACCCATTTATTTTATGCTATGTGGGTTATTTATGAAATGTTTGATGATGATATATGTGGCTCACATGATAATAAAGGCAAATTTAAGGGTGCGCCCTGATAGCGCTCCAATGCATTGGGTAATGATGTAACCACTAGAGATTACAATTTTCACGATACCTTGGTGAATAACCTTGGTAATTTTAAAATGACACCTTGGGGATGGACCTTGGTGATATGTTCATGATTGTCTATGTTAAATGATGTAGCCACATCTTCAAGTTATGAAAAAGTTTTATTTTTATTATGATATGCCTCATGATTTCATTTTCATGCATTAAAGTTCTTTTCATGACTTTATTGATGTATCTCAAGTTCATATGTAAAATGTTTCACTTGTTTCCCTTGCTGGGCCTTCTGCTCACCCTTCCTTTTGATGTATGTCCCCAGGTTATGAGATGCAGTAATGAGCCTAGGGTGAACATGAGGAGAATCCTTTCAAGTGTTTAAGAAGAATGTTTTTTTTTGTTTCATGTTTTATGTTCCTTGTTTCCAAGACACTAAACCTTAAAGATCCTCAGTTCCGTGTAATGGAATGAAAAGTTATGTTATAAAAAGACGGGATGCTATAAGAAAGGTATAATTACTTCTTTAACTAACACTATTACACCTGGTGTATAAGGTGAAGTGAGTGGAGATAAAATACCATAGCCCCATAGAAAGTTCATAAACTCTGGGTTAATATATTCACCACTTAAATTAGAGCAAAGCTTCTTTATCTTATTAAAAAGTTGATTCTCTACTTAATTCTTGAAATCTTTGAATTTCTTAAATTATTTCAACATATAACTCATTAATATTTCTTAACCATATCTACTTAATTCATCAATAAAAGAAATAAAGTAATAATAACCACCCCTAACTTCTACCAGAAAATTTCTACACACATATGTGTGTACCAATTCTAAAAGATCAATGGTTCTTTCACCTTATCCACAAAATGGAAGTTTGGTCATTTTTCCTTATAAATAAACATGACACCTATAAGGTGGATTTAACTCAATGGTGTGTAAATAACCATCTTGATAAAGCTTTCTCAAATGCTTCTCAATTATATGTCCAAGTCCGTGATGCCACAACTAGGTGTGATATGTGTCAAGTAAACCTGATTCATTATCAATTTCCAATACTTATTATTTTCAATATAATATATTATGATCATTATTTAAATACACCATACCATAACATTGGATGTATTTGTAAAATAAATAACTATTATTTTAAAATTTTAAAATAACCCATCTATATATTGTAGGATAAAAAAATCATGTTTTTATTAATCGAGGGTATATGATAACAATATATCCAAACCAAGATCATCCTTATTGTCAACAAAAGGTGGTAACCACTTATAGCCAAAGCATAAATCCATGCTCCATTGTATACTCAAATATTAACTTCACCTCTAGAAATATTCTATAATCTACTTGATTTTGAAATTCAGATACATATGTGAGTACCACATGCTATATTTGACACCCAATTAGTAAATATATAAAGATTTAAATTGATAAAAAAGGAACCCGAAGCATCACCTTGATTCATTAACTGGGACTAGTTCTTCTTATAGTGTCCTAGCTTACCACATGAAAAACACACCATGTATTTTTTTTCATTTGCCTATCTTTAGATCTTATTTTACTTAGAAGGACAATGCTTAAGAACCATATATTTAGAGTGAGTCTTGGAGCCCCTTTCCTTATTATTCCTTTTATTCACCATAAAGACCATTTAACCATGTATTTATCAATTTGGTGAATAAAAGTATGTATTTTCAAAATAGTATTCTCACTATTAAAAATATTATAATTTATAATGAAACTGAAGAAGCCTTTATATAGTGAGAATAATATGAGATTTGTGTGCAGATCATTGGGATTCGTAAACCTGAGATGTCCAAGAACTCTATGTATCCAATCATCTTGACTACATGAGGCCCAAATGACATAGATTCTTCAACGTTTCATGTGAATAGTGCATTGGATATCTCATATCTCTCTTGTATCACATTATATTGGTAAAGATCCTGAAGGTGATACATCATTTTGTATTCACCCATTTCTTCATATTTATTCATGAGCTCACTAGACATAGATGATAGTATGAAAAATTAGACATATGTATTATCATCCATGTGTTTAAGGTAGAGAGATACTTATTCATCACTATAAAATTTAGCAAGAGACTTAGGAATAGGGGTTTCTATCAAGTATAGTCTCTTTTCATGTCATAGTATAATGAATAAGTACCTATCACATTCATAGAAATTTGATCTAGTGATAAGGTTATCCTTCTATAGTATGGATCATAGTGATATAGTCTAATCCACATGGCTTCCCATTTCTACAATAAATAAGTGTATATTTTTAATACTTTATCTAGATTAAAAAATTATATAATAAATTTAATTTACTATTCTCCCACTATTTTATCAAAACCCAACAACCCACAACATTGGTTTCAGAATATCTCATCGATAGAATATTCTAATGGTAAGGATCTATATGTCCTTTCTCAAAGCCGAAACAATGGCCTGCTTATCTATTCAAAGTTATTTAGGTAGGTAGGTCTTTCCAACCACATTAAATCACATATCCTTGATCCATTGAGTGGAATAATCAATCCTAAAATCCTAGACTTGGATTTACTTAACACATTACTACTAGTTTCACTATGTCTCATGGATGCAATTAACTCTTAATGTGAACTAGGTTAAGTTGACCCAAAACTCAATTTAGTAATTCCATGATAATTGAAAGAACCCCATTAAAGGTTGGTCACACACTTTGAACTATGGTTTGATTTTTATCTAAGTAATAGAATAAATTGATGAATTAATATTTTTATTTGATATATGTTTACCTATATATTTAAATTAACTGTTTTATCTTATTACACGCCTTGTTAATATTAAGTGGATTTTACTTAAGTAATTAACCATGTCTTAGATAAAATTTCTGGATAGTCTAATTTATTTTAATTCTATCTTGCATTATTATTAATTCCTTAATTTATGTGATCAAGACAAAGAATCCATAAATAATTAATCATGAAAATTGAAAGAAATAAAATAATAAAAGTGGTATGATCATGATATTTTCTAATGGTTAGTTTATCCAGAAAATGATAAACTAACCCCGACCCTAAATAAAAACACATTGAATCATAAAATGGTTCACGTTGTAGTATTCCACATATCTTATAAATCTCATAGATTAGTTTCACCTCAACCTCTAAATTTGAACCCCTCCACTCACCCAGGAGATCCATCCATTACATAAGTTTTACTCACATGTAAGTGAGGGGTACCAAAGTATTGGTTATGGGGTTTACATAAAAGTATCTACAAACACATAGGACCTTACATAATGAGAGGAGGTAATGAAATTTAGCACATAATTTAATTTAATAATTTAAAGAAATTATTATTGTGAAAAATCCAGGTGTCACAACAACAAAAAAGGTTTGTAGATGAAGAAAATAAAAAATAAAGAATCACATATTACAGATAGATTTACATGGTTTAGGAAATAATCCCTATGTCCATGGAGAGGCAGAAATATCACTAAATTGGGAGCACAAATTATAGGGAGCATCTCAGAGTTTCAAACATAAGAAACTCCATCTTGAAATGGGATAATAAATAAGATGAAGTGTTCTTCAACTAACTATATAGAAACCCCACACTGATATAGTGAATGGTGGATAGAAGTTTGCATCACTACAGTTCTGCAACCACCCTAATCCAAGATTTTACAGTGGTTGGAGGTTGGAAGTCCATAGAGCTACAATACTATTTTCTCCAAAGTCTAAGATGCTACAAAAGTCATTCTAAAGTACAAACTAATACAATGCCTTATTGGTGTCAGCCGGTCTGCTCTTCTACATCTGGCCAGAGTTGCTACAGGACCCCCCAAATTGGGTTGGGGGCCTTTATCCCCTGGACCCCTGGAGAAGGGGTACATTTCCCCCTGAAACCCCTATTGAGCTCACCTCAACCCTAAACCCACAAAGTTACATCCTATTTTAGAGTATGGGCCACAAGCATTCGACCCAACATCTTCCAATCGAATGAGGATACACCAATCCAACAACTATTCACATATATAAGTATAGTCTAAGCTCATGATCATCCACACACATGTAATGAATATTCATTTTCAATATAACTAGAATTCATTTTAATTTTTTTCTTTAATTAAGATAAAGTTACTCGAATTAATCCAATTAAATTTCTAATTAATAAATTAATTAAATTTATATTAATTCCAACCAAACCATCCTAGAAATTTCCACCATCCACAATTTTTTTTAAAATTAAATAAATTTACTTTGTTTAAAATTAATAAAGTACACATGTATACTTGGAGGAAAAGTCATGTACCCATCCAAACTATATGGAATGGTCCATGTAATATGTATTCTCATGGAAACCAACATACATGTCATGAAACATAGTTACAAGGTATGAAATGTCAATAAATGAAACACAAACACATGTAAATTGCAAAACATGTACTGTTATTAATGCACACAGAGTATACTACAAGTAAACACCATAAAAAACTTGAATTTCATAATTTAACATGGAAACTAATTTAATATATAATTAATAATCCTATCACATAATGTGTACTTTCAATAATTGACACATTAAAATATGTTTTTTAGGTTTAATCATACCATTAATTTTCTTTCTAGGTCAAATTAATAACACATTGTCTCGTGGGTTACATGATATGTAATAGGGATACACACCATGTAACAGCTTATTCCCATGTTTGAAACACATTCATAGGGGTTGTTCATGTTTTTTCGGCCATAGAAGTGTATGAGGTACATGATGAGTACACCAACTACACGTTGTGTGACTTTTATGTTGTACAATTTTTCATTCCCTATGTCATGTAATAAAATCATGACATAACTTTGACCATGCATTTTCCACTATGAAAATGTGTGAAATACATGATGTATAGTTTACCATCTTCTAGGATAGCCCAGTAAACACATGGTGTGTATTTAATACACTCCATGCATATTTACTACATGACATCCCATATTTCTCATGGTTTTTCTTAGTGTAGTGTACACGGGTACACAATATATACCAATAGGTTTCACACCATATAGTCTTGTGCTATCTATCCAAAACCCTTGGAACCTCCTGATGGAGTCTTTGAATTCTATTTTGGTATTTTTAAACTTTTTTTGGTTATATCAGTGAGAAATAATAAGTAGAATATAATATTTCATTGTTTTTATTTAAATAGCGAATAATAAAGAAAGGAAAAATAATATAAAATTTATACCATCAATCAATGATTCATAAATAATTATAAATTAATCATGTGACTACTTTGATACCACTAAAAGGTTTCAGGCATAGTGGAAGAACCCACTGGGCAGTTTACAACTCATCTTTTTGTTGTAATCAATAAATAATTTGAGATGTATACGATGAATAATATCATGACTAAAAAATTATTTTGAATATTAATTGACATGAATTACATAACCAAGAAGGTAGGATCATCACATATAATTTATAATTTATACTTAATTTATTTTTTTATGTTGAGTTTCTTTCTTCACTAATGAAATGGTAGACTGCTTCTTGTCATTTCATCATTGCGGTGATAGGATTAAAATATAGTGCCCTCTAGGGTTGATCCATACATGCACCACAAACCTACAAACTTCACCATAGAGACCCTTATGTGTTATATTGGAATATTTTTATTCTTGCATGATTTTTTGATGATAACCAAAAAAATCGATTCAGTTGGAAGGACTCTTCTTGATCTCTCTAGTCTTGAGTGGTTGGTAGAGGTGGATTTCTCTCCATTGTTGAGAGCATTCTAAGAGAAAAGATCTCTAGGGAATACAAGAATTCTCTATATACTTTCATTGTGCACAATGATAATTTTATTTAGAAGTGATATAATCAAGTTTATATAGATATAGGGTTAGAAAAATAATAATTTCACCCATGCCCTTATTATTTTTCTAAATCCCCAAAAAAACCCATGTCTAAAATAATAATAGTATTATTATTTACTTGATATGATCCAAAATCTCACATAAAATAAATATTATTTATCACAAATAAATAAATAAATATTTATTTAAATAACATTTAATATGTATCCTCTCATAAACCCATTAAATCAGTATGTATCCTCCTCAATATTTATTGAATCTTGAATAATGACTATTTAAATAAATAAATATCACTGTATTATTCATAGATAAATAAATAAATATTATATTCACTAAATAAGGAATAAATATTTATAAAATATTCAAATCACATATATTATCTCAAATAACTAGTCACAAAATATTTTTGATCAACTCAACATGAATAAGCATTAAACCATGTATGGAAATAATATTTATTCAACATGTTAAATTCATATATAATTTAATCATGCGTAACCCTCTAGGATCATTTCTTAGTGGAATTAGGTTATTATACCTAAATTATAAGGTTATCATCTATAAACATGGAAATAAATCCATATAGAAATAAGTTAAATTCTATATTTATAATAACCAGATATAGACATTCACTGTGTAGTATAATCCCTTTGTCTCAATATCTTTAATCAAGTAGGTTTCATACCAGTGTCATCAACCTATTTTCTCGATGTATATTTCATTGGATTTATAGAAATTAACTTTCAAAAAAAATTCCATGGACATTCACTTAATTAGGAAGTTTTATTCTCATCAAATGGAATAATGTTACACTATAAGATTTTACATGTATTCCATTGAATTAAATTTGAGACATTTGATAACATTCTTTACATGCAACTCTGAGTCTAAATGAACCATGATATATTATAAAATTTATAACCTATCCATTAGATTTATGGGTATGAATAGTATTGGAAACATTATGATATATATATATATATAAATGTTTTCCTTAATTAAAATTTATCGATTAATCCCTTATAAATAATAATTAAATCTCTAATAAAATCATTTCATAATAAAATCATCAATTTTTATGAAGAAATGTATTTTTATAGGTATCACATATTTTTATATAAAAAAATATATTGATCACTACTAAAAAGTAATTTTAATGAAATTTATTGTAAATATATGAATAATAATTCAAACATTATTTATCTAATGGTTAGGAATGAAGATATAATCATCTGAAGGTAAAAGAGTTATTTTTCAAAAAATTGTTTTTATATGTGGAATATGTTTTTATATAATAAATTAAATAAATCACTATTGATTAATAATAATAATGAAATAAGTTTATTTTATATTCAATTAATAATTTTAACATTAATATAATATTTTTTTATAAGGAAATGAATGAAAGTAAATTCAGTTTTATGCTTAAAAATGCATTTTTCTAAGAACGATTTTCATTGCATTTTGTGAACTTATCTTAAAGTTAATTTATTCCTCTTAGAGAAATTGAATTTTATAAAATTTATCCCATATTTTTAATCACAATTTACAATTTTTTTAATGACTCCACTATCATTTTTTATCATAATTAATAGTTAAAACCGTAAAAATTTATTACCACGATTAGGGTTAAAATGTGTTAATGAAGGGGGTTAAACTAAGAGATAAGGTTAAAAATACCACTTAAAATTAAATAAATATTATTGGTTGAATATATTTATACCTTATATTTCCTTAACATAAAATTATTTTCCATTATTTTCCATATTTAGAATAAAATTACTTTATATTATTTAAATCATTTAAGTAATTCCATGTGTGTCCCTCCCTTCACTTATAAAAGGGAACCTCTTCTCCATCACAAAATTTGAGTCCTCTAACTTAGAAAATAACTACCCAAAAGCTTTACTAGATTTATTCTATTCATTATTTATCTCCTTTTCTTACCCTAAGACCATCCTAACAATGCTTAAAGTGTAATTTAAAGGAGGAAACTCAAAGAAGAGGTAATTGTCTTACCCAAAATTTATTTCTTCTTCTAATACTAATAAATCTATTATATCCATCCTAACATAATTAATATAGTATTATAAATGTACTAAGATGTTACTATTATTATTGGATAACCATTTTCCACCACCTATCCATAAAATGGAAAATGAAAGTACCGCTTGTGCATACGTGTGGACTACTATATCTAAAGAGATATGATTAATTTTCCATCACCAAATCACATTGATTGATATAATGATGAATTTAAAAAATATATATTATATTTGTGATATAATTAATATTTTTGGATTATAAAATATTATTCATATTTCTTTCCTTATTTTCATTAAGAAATGAAAACATCTTTCATGAGTATGTACATACCATAAGTACTGAATCGAAACATACATGGAAAATGAAGAAGTTAACACCCAAAATAATGATCATAATGAATCGTTATTAAATAAAATTTGATAAGAAATTATAAGTAAACCATGTATGGTATTATAAGTATTAATAAAATTTTATTATATAAGTATAATAAATTTAATTTTATTATACATAAGGTTAGAGTTCTTATGAAGCAAATCAGACTTGAGATATGGGTTTTATGTTACAATCTCACTTTTTATCGAGGTTGTTTATAATTAAACTTATAATGATGAAATTATATAATTTATATCTAAAAAATATTATTAATTTTATTATAATCTATTTATTTATACATATTATAGGCTTTATTTTCATTTTCCTCTCTCTAAGTACTCAAAAGTTCGAAAGAACGTTTTTAAGGAAATCCAAATTTATTTCTCTCTTCTGATGGAAATATTTTTATTCCATGTCCATAGTTTCTTTAAAAAAAATCAATAATGTTTTTAGTATTATATAATAATTGATTAAATTCAATTTTACACATGTTTTAATTTCTATAAAAAGTTTTAAAAGGAATATTATTTTTATTTTCTGAATGAGGTGTTTTTTACCAAAAGTGTGAACAAAATATCTATGTTAACATCCAACACATGAAATTATTTTCCAATAATTATTAATAATATTTTATTTGAGTATTCATTTAAAATTTACCATGGTTATTTTAAAATAAATCATTTTCCTAATATTCGATTTTTTTTAGATTTTAAATAAGTGATTACAAAATAAAAAGCTTATTTTCCTCAAGAAATATTCCAGTGATCTTTTAATGGAATTTTAATATATGGAAACATACAATGATGTTACTTATTATTCAATAGGGATATGATCAAATGAAACTATCCCTATTACTTCTCTATATGTTTTTTTATTATGATAATGAAATCTTGATGAGACTCATTTTCTTTTCCAAAGGTTAAGGTATGAAGGAATGATAAATATTTTCATGATCTTATAGAATATATATTAATAGATTATGATTATGTGATGGGTGTATCCATTATATACCACTAATTAATTGGTTAATGTTTAATTTTTTATGAGATAAAAGGTTACATGGGAGGTTATACCAAGCCCAAAATATTGTACATAAGTTGTTAGACCAAGCCCAAAACTGGTACATGGGTGGTTAACCAAAACCTAACATGTGATGAATTCCTTGGTGGGTAACCTTGACATATTATTTATTTTATTATGAAACAATTTTTATGAGAATCTCTATGAAATGTTCTTATTCCTATGATATTGTAATGCCCCGATCCCAAAATTCAGGAGCCAGTGCATTATTTTAATACATTGACATGATTACAAGGAATCAAGTCCCCAAGGACTGATCAGTTTAATAGTCTAGGAAAATATATTACATATATGAAATTTATATTAAAATTTCTAACATAAAATACAACTTAGATAATCCATTAAGAACACTATTATTCCCCTAGCTTAACCCTACATATCAATCATAAAACACTTCTTAGAAACCTGGAGAAAAATGAAACATAAGAAAGGGGTGAGATCAGATTCTCAGTAAGGACAAACAATATATAAGAATCTATCATAAATAATCATTAACTTTTAAGGTAAGGTATAAAACTAAAACACAATCCTTTTAAACATAATATTCAACATAATATGGAAAAAAATAAATAAAAAAATTCAATTTAAAATTTCACATGGATATTATAATAGTTGAATGATCACACTCAATATCAATAAATAATCTCATAATGAGGGAATGCATAATTCCAGACATCTAAAACATACCGTAGAGGCCTCATCCAAGACATTTAAAAATAAATGGTTATGGCCTCATCCAAATCTATATCTGAAAATAAATGGGCAAGGCCTCAGCCAAGTCTATATCTAGTTTGTCTCATGAGACCTACCTATGCATCGAGGGGCTATAGTGGGACCCTACCATCACTTACTAAGTCCAATTCATTCCTCTTATCAAAGGGTGAAACATAACATAAACATTTGTATTAAAACCAACATAGGAAATGTTAATAATTTAACCATAAACCATGAATGGTATTAAAATAGAAAATCCAAAGTCAAAAATATCATAAAACCTTAAATAAAATATGAAATATTGTATCATAATAAAACAATATCAATTAAGAATAAAATCCAACAAAGTATGCCGTCATAGATAAAAATAGTCTAATAAAATCATTAAAACTTTTTTCAGAGAAATATCCCTTTTTTACTTTGAAAACATTAAAATTCACACAATTTATAAAATAATATATTTAAAAGATATTTTGAATCAAGGTTTCCCATACCACTTTGAAACTTTTGAAAGTAATTAACATTTTAAAACATTTATGTCCATATAAATAAATCGTTAAAACCATATTGAAAACATGGACATTAATGAGAAAGGTTTAGAAGTATAAATCTTTAAAAAACTTATAACGATGTTTTAGTTAAAGAGTACATTACATAAAAACTTAAAAATATTCCTTTTGAAAACATTTTTATGAAACATGGACAAGGATTATAAATATGTCCCAGTAAATACTTACACATAAAAAATCATATATAATAATGAGATTGAGGAATTAACCCTTACCTTAGGTCTAGTACTCTCCGTACGTGTCTGAAACTCCGGTATAATATTTTTAAATATATTATTAAATTATATCTAAATAAAAATAATATTTATGATATTATATATGATTATTTTATGACTCTATATTACCCATTTATTAACAATTCCAATTTAATGCAACATTTCGAGTAATAATTGCTTTGTTTATCGTATGTGTTTTGACTTGTTATTTTTGATCATATTACTTAGATCATGATTTAATTACTTCTAGAATGTATAATATAATTAATAAATCATATATATTCATAATATATATATATAATAGATATATATATGAAATGGAATACACCGTTCATGGAGAAAATAGGCCGTACATACGTAGGAACGTTGTTTCCGTTTTCTTACCGTATTGAATGGAAGTAAGTGAATGAAATATATGTAAATACATACATATATATATATATAAATATATATATATATATAAATATATATTATTAAATTATCCTTATTATGGAATATATTTAATAATTATTCATAATATATATATTTTTATAATTATTCTTGGATTGTGAATGTGGAAGATGAGTCTCATTGCATCGTGGAGACGATAATCCATATGTACGCATGAGCGACAATATCATTTACTTAATGGTTAAATGGTATAGAATTGGATGAAATAGGAATTTTAAGGAAATAATATCATGTTATATTTATTATTTAATTCATTTATATTCATCATTATACCCATCAAAATAATGTATTGATGAAAAATAGTTTACACCACGACGTGGAGATGGTAAGCTGTACGTACGCACGCATGGTGATATTGTTTTTAATAGGATGAGTAAAAGGAGGAATATGGTTGTACCATAATCATCAAAACATATCAGAATATATTATATGCTGTATTTATTATTTTAGTATGGTAACAACTTAGGAAGAGGAAGTAGAAGAAGAAAAGAACTTTGAAATAGGTGATAAAACGATTACCTCTTTTTTGGGTATCTCCGTTTGATTTGTACAAAAGGACTCCTTATGTTGGTTTCATGCCTAAAGTGTTTCCTATAGGATGAATTAATGGATGTTGGTAGAGGAAATGGACATGTCTTGGCCTAGAAAAAGGGCTTTGGAGGTGTGAATAAAAGAGAAGGAGAAGTTCCCTTTTATAGGATAGGTGAGAGACACTTTAGGAAAGTCTTGAAATATTAATTTATTATAAATTTATTTTCGGTTTATAATGACTCCAAAGTGATTTATTTATAGTATAAGATGAGTATGGGTCTAAATAATCTCAAAAAATGATTTTTAGACAAGTTTAGGTTATGAAATTAACCTTATATTTTTGGATTAACCCTTAGTTAAACAGTTTAACTCTTATCGTGTCTTCTTGTATTTTTATAATATAGGGTTAATATAGTTACTATAAAATACCAAGAGAACCTAAAGTGTAAAATTAATGATATTTTTAATATTATATAAGTTATTTGGTCTAATATTATATTTATAGTATTTTTATATCATTTAATAAAATATTATTTGTTTTAAAAACTCATTTATGTCAATTTTAACACTATTTAGTAATTGATTTTTTTTAAAGTCATAAAAACTTGATTATTTCTAAAAAAATGAATTAAATCAATTATAAAATGTCATAGTAATCCATAAAATTCGTGTATGACATAAAAACGTTCAAATTATATTTATTTTAATATTTATAATATAATTTATTTGATTCTTTCATTAATATGGAAAATACTGCATCATTATTGTGTCATAAATAAATTTAATTATTTAATGTCTAAAAATTAGAAATAAAATACCATTATTTTGGAAATATTTTTATATTTATAATTAATATTTATAGTTTAATATATCACTTATATAACTCGAATTAAAATTGTTCTAGTAATAAGATACATGTTTATGTTATATTTCCCTTTACTTTAAATTAATTATTATAACATTTCATTTTCACACCCAAGTGGATACATGAGGTCCTAAAATAGACCTATGGATGATCATGTTCAGAAAAATATCATTAAATTGGATTATGACACATTTTAGGGTAGTTTTATATTATTATAATATTATTTTTTACCCATATTTAATTGATTTAGCCTTTAACCATGGTAAATAAAAATAATTACTGAAGTTACTAGTCATAATGTGCAAAACTAAGAGGTAAATATTTACATAATTTTGACCTTCTAATTACAAATATAGAATAAAATTTTCCAAATTCAAAATATAGAATTGGTAGAAATTAATTTAAAATTAATTCTCGTTGTCAAAACTAGAAAGCAAGTTTTTAAGAAGTAAAAACTATCAAAAGATTGACATGTGTTTATATCCAATTTCAATTTGAAATTAATTAAAATGAACAAAATTGAATTAAATGATAAAAAAATAATCTAATTACACTTTAAAACCAATTAAAAAGATAATCTAACAATATACATAATTTAGATGAAAAAACAGTTTTGAATTAATATGCGGTATTTTCATTGTTCATTAAAATATGAAAGTTATCAGAAAAACACCAAAAATTTATCCAAACTAAATTTTTATGTCCTGATTCTAAATAATAACTTAATTTCATAAAATTTAATATATAAAAGTGTCAAATATTGGATTTAAAAAGGGTTCACCATTAAAAGTCGGAAAAATGTCATTTTTTGAAAAATATTTCTTTTATCTAAAAAATTGAAATTTTCCTTATATTATTTATAAGTAACACATAATATGAATGTTAAAATTATATGGGATATATAAAATTCAAAATTTGGTTAATAATATTCATAACCACTCTTTAAACGGCTAGTTTGATAGGCCGTGGTACACTCGAACTCAGTGTTTTGTGTAGCGAAAGATATTGGATTATTAAGAAGAAGTGTATCGTGGAAGATTAGGGTGTTCCATTATCCCCTAATCAATAAATTGTGTCCTCACAATTTAATATCAGGATTTAAAACTTGGGGTCTACATTTCAAAATATCTTAGTTGAAATCCCACATCAAAAAATGGATTAATGGGACCTATATTTTAAAATAAAGGTAAGTATGAAGGTTATCAAAAATAACACATACTAGGGTTACATATAGGAAAAAATGGACATGAAAGAAAAATATAACCATGAATTTATGATGGAGAGTGATAGAGAATATTATTAGGAGAAAGTTAACAATCTAAAATCCATAAATCTACAATGATCCAAGGGACCATTTGATTTATCACAAAAGAAAGTACTAGGAATTTTTTTTGGTTTCCAAGATCCTTTACCTAAAGTTGAAGAACATGAGAATAAATAATTACTTGATTTCAGTACAATATCACTGTTAGTCATGCCTTGAACAATTCCCACTTCATCTCTTATTTGAAGAAATGATGTTGAATTTGTCATTCCTGAAGTGTTAGAAGATCATGCGATCCATAAATAGAATGATAGGTCATTCCATATATCTCAAAAAAAAGTAAGCACATGTTACCACATATGCATAAGTCCACCTATAATGAGATAATACATTAATATAAAAAACTTCAATTGGAGTATAACTTATACTATCCATAAATGGATAACCTTACAATCCTTCCAAAAAATGAAAATATACAACTTTAGAAATAGGTGAACCAAATTGGCCTAGAATTTATCTCCCATATCTCATAGGGAAGTTCTTGTTTGTCACATACAAAACATTTGAACACCTTCATCATGTATTCTCTTGAGTCATGGTAACAACCTAAATTATCAGATATCCTTATTGAAAACATGCATGTTTCCTTATTCCAAAAAATAGTGGATTATTCCTTAAGTCCCAAAAAGTTGTATACTTCATCCATGATAGAATAACCCTCCTGTCAAAAAATCCATAATTAGTTCTCAAGAAACTAGCATCATCTAATTTACTTATTCAAATCCAAAATATCATTATCCAAAAATCATTATCTTAACATAAAGAACATATAAATGGTTATCTTTACCTTAATTATATGTTCTCCAAATATAATCTTAACCTTAAATAAAATTTCTTGTCCATTATAACTATTCAATATATTATTAAAAATCCTTAGTGAAAAACATAAATTGAATACTCCTTATATAATTCACTATTCATAATTCTTGGATCCAAATACATAAATACTTCAATCCTTCAAATTTAATGGTTGTCATGGAATAGTTCCTTCCTTGGTTTAGAAGTATATTCTTATGTCTGGGCATTGAGTTGGGTAATGCCCATGATTTCCACATATGAGACATTGAACTCTATAATAATTGGTCACTCTATAACCCTTTTTCCTGCAGAGATAACATCTTCCCCTCCATTTGATGTATTCCTCAATGTTCTTCTTCCTATCCTATTGACCTGTAGGAATCCAAATCTTCTTTACTCTATGATTATTAAAATTTGATGATTTATAAACATTCATACTCTTCTTACGAAATGTGTTATGAAATTCACCAAAGATCACATTGTTAATAATTTATCGTGATAACTAATTCAGAATAATCACAATATCTTTATCCCTAGTCATGATCCAATTTTGTTGCTCAAAATCACCAAATTTTCCATCAAACTCAATTTTAATACAATTCCTTATTCTTTACTCCATTAACTAAGACCAGAAAGCATAGGTTGAGAGACACATATCATTGAAGAATACCACACAATCAAGGGAAGTTACTTTCAATCTATAACATATTAGGTTTAATATTAGGTTATCCATGATTGTTACCAAAATTCTAGGGGGTTATTCTATACTTATCCTAAAAGTCTATCTTAGGGTTATGATCCCTAATATAAGTTTTCTAAATATATTTCCAAGGTTGTTGCTAATATTCCTCTGATACCAACTGTAATACCCTGACCCCAGAATCCTAGATCCAGTTCATTATTTTAATAAATTTTCATGATTATAAGGAATCAAGTCCCGAAGGACTGATCAGTTTAGCAGTCTTGGAAAATATATTACATACATGAACTTTACATTACAATTTCTAACATAAAATATAGTATAGATAATCCATTGAGAACACATTTATTCCCTTAGATTAACCCTGCATATCAATCATAAAACACTTCTTGGAATCTTGGGAAAAAATGAAACATAAGAAAGGGGTGAGCTTAGATGACCAGTAAGGATAAAAAATATAGCAGAATCTATCATAAATAATAATAAACTTTTAAGAAAATGTATAAAATAGAAACACAATCCTTTTAAATATAATCTTCAGCATAATATAGAAAGAATAAATCAAAAAATTACATTTTAAATTTTACATGGATATTATACTAGTCGAATAATCACATGAAATATCAATAACGAATCTGATAATGAGGTAATGCATAATGTCGTACATCTGAAACATACTATCAAGGCCTCAACCAAGACATCTTAAAATAAATGGTTATAGCCTTGGCCAAATCCATATCTAAAAATAAATGGGCAAGGCCTCAGCCAAGTCCATATCTAGTTTGTCTCATGAGACCTACCAATGCATCGAGGGGCTATAGAGAGCCCCACCCTTCACTTACTAAGTCCAATGCATTCCTCTTATGAAAGGGTGAAACATGACATAAACATTCATATTAAAACTAGCATACGAAATGTTAATAATTTAACCATAAACCATTAATGATATTAAAATAACACATTCACATTCAAACATATCATAAACCATTCAATTAAATATGGAATATTGTATCATAATAAATAAATCTCAATTAATCATAAAATCCAATAAAGGATGGTGACATAGATGAAAATAATATAATAAAATCATCAAAACTTTTTAGAGAAATATCCCTTTTTTACTTTGAAAACATTAAAAGTCACACAATTTATAAAATAATAAATTTAAAAGATATTTTTGAACCAAAGTGTACTATACCACTTTGAAACTTTTGAAAGTAATTAAAATTTTAAAATATTTATGTCTATATAAATAAATCGTTAAAACCATTTTGAAAAAATGGACATTAATGAGAAATGTTTAGAATTATAAATCTTTAAAACATCTAAAATGATGTTTTAGTTAAAGAGTCCCTTAAATAAAACCTTAAAAATATTCCTTTTGAAAATATTTTTATGAAACATGGACATGAATGATAAATATGTCCTAGTAAATACTTACATATAAACAATCTTAGATAATAATGAGATTGAGGAATTAACCCATACCTTAGGTCCAATACTCTCCGTACATGTCCAAAACTCCTATATAATGTTTTTAAACATATTATTAACTTATATAAGAATAAAAATAATATTTATGATATCATATATAATTATTTTATGACTTTATATTACCCATTTATTAACAATTTCAAGTTAATGCAACATTTTGGGCAATAATCGCTTTGTTTATCTTACGTGTTTTGACTTGTTATTCTTGATCATATTACATATATCACGATTTAATTACTTCCAGAATGTATAATATGATTTATAAATCATATATATTCATAATATAAATATATATAATATATAGATATATGAAATGGAATACACCGTTCATGGTGATGGTAGGCCGTACGTACGCATGAATGTTGTTTCCGTTTTCTTATCGTATTGAATGGAAGTAAGTGAATGGAACACACAAACACACACACACATAGATATATATTATTATAGTAGAATTATTATGTCATATATTTCATAATTATTCATAATATATATTTTTTTATAATCCTTCTTGGATGGTGAACGTGGAAGATGAGTTTCGTCGCGTCATGGAGATGATAATCCGTACATACGCACGAGCGACAATATCATTTTATTAATGGTTAAATTGTATGGAATTGGATGTAATATGAATTGTAACTAAATAATATAATGTTATATTTATTATTTAACTCATTTATATTCATCATTATACCCATCAAAATAAAGTATTGATGAAAAATAGTTTACACCACGACGTGGAGACGATAAGCCATACGCACACACGCATGGTGATATTGTTTTTCATAAGATGGGTAAAAGGAGGAATATGGTTGTAACATAATCATAAAAACATATCAGAATATATTATATATTGGAGTTATTATTTTATTATGGTAACAACTTAGGAAGAGGAAGTATAAGAAGAAAAGAACTTTGAAAGAGGTGATAAAACAATTACCATTTTTCGGGTATCTCCTTTTGATTTTCACAAAAGGACTCCTTAAACTGGTTTTATGCCAAAAGTTTTGACTCTAGGATGAATTGATGGATTTTTTTAGAGTAAATGGTTAGGTTTTTTCCAATACAAAGGGATTTGGAGGTATTAATAAAAGAGAAGGAGAAGTGTCCTTTTAGAGGTGAGGTGAGGAACACTTTAAGAAAGTCTTGAAATATTAATTTATTATAAATTTATTTTCGGTTTATAATGACTCAAAAGTGATTTATTTTATGGATAAGATGATTACGGGTCAAAATAATCTCAAAAAATTATTTTTAAACAATTTTAGGTCATGAAATTAACCTTATATTTTGGGATTAACCCTTAGTTAAATGGTTTAACTCTTACTGCGTCTTCTTGTATTTTTATACTATAGGGTTAATATGGTTACTATAAAATGAAAATAGAACCTCAAGTGGATAATTAATGAAATTTTTAACATTATATATTTAAGTTTTCTGAATATTATATTTTTAGGATTTTTATATCATTTAATAAAATATTATTTGTTTTAAAAACTCATTTATGTCTATTTTGATACTATTTAGTAATTGATTTTTTTTAAAGTTATAAAAACTTTATTCCTTCAAAAAAATGCATTAAATCAAATATAAAATGTCATATCTATCCCTAAAATTCTTTCATTACATAAAAATTTCAAATTACATTTATTTTAATATTTATAATATCATTTATTTAATTCTTTTATTAATAAGGAAAATACTAAATCATTATTGTGTCATAAATAAATTTAATTATTTGATGTCTAAAAATTATAAATAAAATAAAATAATGTAGGAAATATTTTTATATTTCTAATTACTATTTATAGTTGAATATATCACTTATATAACTTGAATTAAAATTATTTTAGTAATATGATACATGTTTATGTTATATTTCCCTTTACTTTAAATTAATTATTATAACATGTCATTTTCACACCCAAGTGACTCCATGGGGTCTTTAAATCGATATAATGATGCTCATGGTCATCCATATATCATCCAATGGGATTAGGAAATGTGTTAGGGTAGTTTTATATTATCATAATATTATTTTTTACCCTTATTTACTTGATTTACCCTTTAACCATAGTAAATAAAAATAACCACCGATGTTACTATCCATAATGTCAAAAAATAAAAAATACCTATTTAAATAATTTGGAACTTTTTATTCCAAATATGGAATCCATTTTTCCAAATTTAAAACATAGAATTGGCATAAATTAATTTAAAATTAATTCCCATTGTCAAAACTAGAAAGTAGGTTTTTAAGAAGTTAAAACTATCAAAAGATTGACATGTGTTTATGTACAATTTCAATGTAAAATTACTTCCAATGAAAAAAATTGGATTAAATAATAAAAAAATAATCCAATTACACTTTAAAACCAATTAAAATTATAATCTAACTATATAAATAATTTAGATGAAAAAGCAGTTTTTAATTATAATGGAGTATTTTTCACTATTCATTAAAATATGAAAGTTATCAGAAAAACACCAAAAATTTATCCAAACTAAAATTTTATTTCCCTATTCTAAATAAGAATTTTATTTTTCCAAATTGAACATATAAAAGTATCAAATATTGGATTTAAAAATTGTTCACCATTAAAAGGCGGAAAACCAACATTTTTTTTAAAATAATTCTTTTATCTAGAAAATTGAATTTGTTCTTATATTATGTCTAAAAAACACATAATATGAATATTAAAAGTAAATGGGGTATATAAAATTTAAAATGTGGTTAATACTATTCATAACCTCTTTTTAAAGGGCTAGTTTGATAGGTCGTGGTGTGCTCAAACTCGATGTTGCGTGTAGCGTAAGCTATTGAATTATTAAGAAGAAGCATATTGTGGAAGCTTGAGGTGTTACAGATGTGATCTCATGAATCATGAACTTTTATTACTCTTTGATTTATGTCTTATGAACCACCAAATCCTTATGCCGTGATTATGATTTATAAAATTTTAGGCATGATTTTCAAAGGTTAGGTTCATATTGTCATACCCTTATACTAATGTTATGATTACATATGATCATTGAATGATATATACCATATTTACCCTTATCGAGAATCTGATATCGACCTTTCATATGTTTCCTTTCCCCAGCTAATGAAGTAAGGTTTTAAGTAGCGTATGTCTAAGAATTGTTTTATATGAGAAGGTATTTATAGGAGATACTAAATATCTTTCATAAATTAAGATGATTATGTATCTAGTATCCAAATAAACTAAACCTTTATAGTTAGAGGGAATGTATTGTTATGAGATGTATTAAATATTTATCTAAAATGATGTAATATTTATGTATTTAATGTTTGGGTCACTTTAGTCGGCATCATAATGGGGTTCAATTATTTTTGGAAACTAGGATAATAAAAATTTAGTGAGAACCATTAAAATAAGTCTAAGTATAGGAGTATATCCTAAGTTATGGTAAAAAAACTAGTGTTGTTTTCCTAGAAAATATATCCCTATTTGGATACTAGAAAATGGATGTGGCTGTGGTATAGATGCACCTAGGGGTAACAACTATGAAAGGGGTGGATTTGGTATTGAATCAATTATTATCGATGCATGATGAGTGGTCCTAATACTGCACACCTAAATATAAACTCCTAGGGGATATGTTTGGGCCAATTAACATTTTATTTATGAAAGATTATGAAGGATTTGAATAGATTATGGTGATGGATGGACTAGGTTAAACCTAAGGTGTCATATATTAAAATTAAGGTGTCATGATTTAGATATACTGTGAATGATTTTTCATGATTATATGATTTATCACTATGATTATTATTACTCATAGTATAATTTTTGGTTTTAGTTAATGGATAGAATTAGGAGGAATTATGTTAATGCTGAATGTGATGGGTAATGAAATTATTGTCCTCTTAAGAAACCATATGTTATGGGATATGGAATGAAAAATCTTGTTACGATGATTACATAACTTTATCAAGATATGAATCATGGTGAGATTCCAAATGAAAAACTGATAAAAAATGTACCATTGATTCCTTCATGAGGCAACATACACCTTCTTTTAGTGGGACTAATGATCCACTAATTTCTGAGCAGTGGATCAGTATTACTGAAAATATATCTTTTATTCTCCCATGCTTAGATCATATAAAAGTTATTTTGGTTTTTTATAATTTGGAAGGTGAATTGGATCCATGGTGGAATCTTATGAAGAACATGGAGAAATATGTAACGTACCGATTCCGGAAGCCACCCAGAGGCGCCCCATACCTGGTTGGTCACATGGACTCAAGCGCATTTCCCCGAATGCCAGAGGCTGACGACTAGTAGCGAGGGCCTTGAGTGTGATAGTGGGGAAACTATGCCCTCATTGGCAGAGTACACAACGGATGAGAAACAATGTAAAATAGTAGAAGAAATAATAATCCCTACAAAATAAATCAGCGTGAGACTAAAGTAAGAAACAACTGGAGCACATATATATAAATTATGCATGATACATATGTCTTGGAAAACAGCCAAACAGATCAAAATGTAGGAATGCAAAACAGTACTAAACCAAGTACAAAAGAAACAGCTAACAGATCCTCAGCATCGCAAGCCAAAGCTTGGTCCCATGCTCTCCAGCTCCACAGCAAGTCAAGTAACTGAAGTTGAAGGGCGCTTTCCCTTATCTATACCTACAACAATATAATCTGTTTGGGTCTAAAAATAAGACCTAATCAGGGTGTGAGACTAAATCTCAGTAGGCAACCACCCGAAGATCTGTGCCTAATAGTCAGTGAATATATGGCAGGTAAAAGTACAGAAAGCAGTAAACAGGAAAGTACACAGTAGTAACAATCCACAGTACAAAGTTAAGAAGCTGCTAACACACACAGGTAACCCTCTGGTAAGTACCCACAACCATCCCCTCTAGTCCTACCAAACATGTACAAGTAACCCTCTGGGAAGTACACAAAACCTAACCCCTCTGGTTCTGTCATAAGAAAATTATAATACTCTCAGAGGAAGATCACTCGGTCAATTTCCCTTATAGTCTAAGGTAGTCAGGGACTCTTTGAGGAAGCACACAAGGTCAATTCCCCTTATAGCCCCAAGGTTAAGAGACTCTCTGAGGAATCTCACTCGATCAATTTCTCTTATAGCCCCAGGTTGTTCACAGACTCTCTGAGGAAGCTCACCCGGTCAATTCCCCTTATAGCCTGGAGTGGTTCATGATAATTCAAGTAAAACAAAGACTCTATGAGGAATCTCACTTAGTCTGTGCCCTTATAGTCTATAAATCTCAAAGACTCTTTGAGGAAGCTCACTCAGTCTATCCCCCTATAGTCTATAATGTCCAAAGACTCTCTAAGGAAGCTCACTCGGTCTATCCTCTTTTAGTCTATAACACCACGTTCTCACAACCCCGTGTAAGTCAACGCATAGTAATGCTATATGGAAAAAGTAAACCTATATAAATAATTGCCTAACTAGTCTACAATATCTCAAGCATGTAAGAAAACAACACTCCATCCTACGACCACAAGGCATGGAAAATTGGTAAAAGGCCAATGGTCGTTAACAGAACAAAGCATGAGTAGAATATCCAAGGCATAGAAATCAACCCAATTCATATCCAAATTACCTCTACACAGACATACAATCATGGAAGGAAAACAACAGGGGTAAAATGGTAAACATGCAATAACCCGTTCAAGGGTATTGGTGGAATTTGCACATAAGACTCAAATACTTTGAATGGAAAGGAACAAACCACCCACCTCGGGGTTAGGAGATCACTATACATAAACCTCGAAGCTTGAATCTCCTTGGAATGTCTAAGATCTACAAAAATGTCTAAAAAGTTCAACCCACAATAACTTGGAAAATAGGATTAATTGGAAAACAATGCTCTATAAGAAGGAAGAGATTACCGCTGCAGTTCCAACACAATCAACGATGGTCGATTTGGAGAACAGATGGAGGCTCGGGGTCTTGGAGAAGTTTCGGTGCCATACGGTTTCTCTCGGTCGAACAAGACCTAGAAGAAGACACTTATGGTGATCAGACAAAATACACAGCATCCTGTGGAAATGAAGTACACAGCGTGCACTTAAAAAATTTCCATAAACTTCTCTTTTATAAAAAACTCCAAAAAAAGGAAAAAAATACCTAAAAAGAAGATCTGGGTTCTTATAAACTTCCCCCTTAAAGAAATTCGTCCCTAAATTTCCCTAGCGCGACGTAGAAGAAGAAAACTTGAATAACTCCAGCCATTGTGCTCGTACATCGGCCTCCCTCTCCCAAGTCTTGTCCTATACCTGCCCATGCTGCCATAGCACCCGTACTAGAGGAACATACCGGCCACAGAGAACCTTTGTATTGCGATCGAAAATACAGATAGGATGCTCCTAAAATGATGCATACTCTTTGAGCTCCATCTCCTCAAGTTGAAAGACATGAGATGAGTTAGAAAAGTAACATCAGAGCTGAGAAACATGGAATATGTCATGCATATCCCGGTGCCTCTGAGGAAACTGAAATCGATAGGCAACTGACCCAACTCTCTCCAACACCTCAAACGGTCCGACGTATCTTGGTGAAAGCTTTCCCTGTCTCCCAATCCTCCTATGTCCCAACCTCGGTGCATCATGTAGGAAAACCTGATCCCCGACCACGAACTACAGAGGTCGTATCCACTAATCACCATAAGACTTTTGACAAGACTGTGCAGTAGCCATCCTATTTCGAATCAACTCTATCTGCTCTGTGGTCTCCTGAACAAGACAAGGTCCCAACATAGCTTCCTCTCCTACCTCCAGCCAACACAGGGGTGATCGGAATGGCCTAAAGTACAAAGCCTCATAAGGGTCCATCTGAATAGTTTCTTGAAAACTATTGTTGTAGGAAAACTCCACAAGAGGTATATGCTTCTCCCAAGAACCTTCAAAATCCATAATGCATGCTTGGAGCATGTACTCAAGCACCTGAATCGTACACTCAGACTGGCCATTTGTTTGGGGATGGTATGTTGTACTCAAAAGTACCTATATACCCAATGCCTTCTGAATCCCCTGCCAGACCCGAGAAGTAAAACGTGCATCCCTGTTTGAAACGATGGAGTGTGGAACTCCATGCAGACGTAAAATCTCTCGAACGTACAAATGTCCCAAATCATCAACACAGAAGGTCTCCTTGATTGGAAAGAAGTGATAAACCTTCTTGAGTCTTTCAATGAAAACCCATACCGCATCATTCCCTCACAGTGACCTCGACAAACCAGTCACGAAGTCCATCGTGACGTCGTTCCACTTCCACTCAGGAATGGGTAACTACTGTAAAAGCCCTACTGGCTGCTGATGCTCCACCTTCACCTGCTGATAGGTGGAACACCTCATGAAGAAACCAGCAACATCCCTCTTCATACCTGGCCACCAATACTAGTGGTGAAGATCATGATACATTTTGGTGACACCAGGATGAACTGCCCAAATAGAGGAATGAAAATCCCGTATTAGCTCCTCATGTATATCTTTTAGCACCCACACGCGCCCCTAGAAATGCAAGATCTCTTCCTCACCTACGGTCCACCCAGGAATAGCGTCCTCTCCTAACACACTCTCCCGTAGGACTAGGCCTTAGGAATCTGATAGCTTCCTCATTCAAACTCAATCAAGAAGTGTAGAGGTAACAACTATAGAAGAAAGGAAAGTCTGACCCTATCTGTCATGCACCTCCAAATACATCTCAGAGAACAGGTCCATAAGCTGTCACTCACTACTGGACTTAGGGGCTGCCTGTATCTGATTCCTCCTGCTCAACGCATCAGCCACTACATTTCCTTTTCCAGGCGTATAGGCAAGCTCAAAGTCGAAATATAGGAGATACTAAACTCACATTATCTACCTCAAATTCAAGTCACATTGAGTGAAAATATACTTGAGACTTTTGTGGTCAGTGAAAACCACAAAGTGCTCTCCCAGAAGATAATGTCTCCAACAGCGTAAGTCATGAACAACAACTGCCAAATCCAGATCATGCGTTGGGTAATTCTTCTCATGTGGCCTCAACTGCCAAGACTCGTACGCAATGACTCCATCACCCTGCATAATCATAACTCTTAGCCCGATACCTGAAGCATCACAATAGACAATGTAGCTCTTTCCTGGCTCTAAAAAGACTAGTATCAGTGCCGAAGTAAACCTCCCTTTCAGATACCTAAAGGATGAATCACAAGAATCTGACCATAAGAACTTCGCACCCTTCTTGGTCAGACCCGTCAGCGGTGCTACTAAGCATGAAAAGTCCCTTATGAAGCATTTGTAGTAACCAGCCAGTCCTAGAAAACTCTGCACCTCAAATACATTCTTCGACCTCTCCTAGGAAACTACTGCTCTCACTTTCTCTAGGTCTACTAATACTCCTGTCTCTAAGATAACATAACCCAAAAAGTGAATCTGATCCATCTAGAAGTGGCATTTTGAGAGCTTAGCATATAACTGATGCTCTCTCAGTATACTCAAAAAAATCTCAAGATGTGTGTCATGGTCATGTCAAGTGTGAGAGTACACCAAGATATGGTCCATGAAAACAACCACGAAGGAATACAAGTATGGATGGAACACTCGGTTCATCAGTGCCATGAAAACTGAAGGCACGTTCATGAGACCGAACGACATAACCATATACTTGTATAGACCATAACTGCTCTGTAAGGCTGTAAGGGGTATATCAGATGGTCTAACGTGCAACTGATGGTAACCGGACCTCAGGTCAATCTTCTAGAGCACCCGGTCTCCTCAAAGCTGATCAAAGAGATCATCAATCTTGTGAAATGGATATCAGTTCTTGACTGTCAACTGGTTCAACTTTCAATAATCCACACAAAGCCTGAGGGTACCGTCTTCCTTCTTCATAAACAGAAAAGGAAAACCCCATAGAGAAGTACTGGGTCAGATGAAACCCTTTTCTTGGAACTCCTCCAACTACTTCTTGAGCTCCTGAAACTCTAGTGTATCCATCCTATAAGGAGGAATGGACACCAGTGATGCTCCTGGAATAAACTCAATCTAAAAGTCCACATATCACTCTGGAGGAAAACCTAAAAATTCCTCTGTAAAGACATCCCTGAAGTGATCCACCACTGGAGGAAAGTCCATCTATGAAGTCCCATGGTCATCCAAATATAGACTGGCAATCTGGGATGTAACTCCTAACCCATGATGCTCAGGACCCATTCTGCTCGCCTGGGCATCCCATTCACCCTTATGAAGAAAATATCCACCCTATGGTGATATAAAACTCACCCTGCAGTGATAGAAATCAAAAAATTCCTAGAAGGGAACTAACCTATCCATCCCGAGAATGACATCATAGCCTGTCATCTCTAGGACATAGAGGTCCCAATAAAAGTGACACCCGCCTACCTCTAGAGGGCACTCCTTTTACTGACGTACACTAGCCATCCTAATCCCCAACAGTGTGTCTTGCGTTAAGAAATTGGCAGAAGAAAATATGCAGAGACTAAGACTCTCCACAACAACAACAGATATAAAGATATGGGAAGACCCTATATCAAAAAGAGCTGAAGATAAAACTGAGGCAACTATAATCGTACCTCAAACTGTAGAGGGTCCGGGATCATGCTTCTGCTGGGTCTTCTATAATACAAAGTCCTGGCCTACTCCACAACCCTGTGACCCTACCTGACTACTCTGTTATCGCTGATAACCTAGTGACTGACCACCACGGCCACGACCTCTACCTCGGTCTGGATGGCCGGAAGAACTCCAGTTCCCAGACTGGTGAGAAACTAACGATACTTCTCCTGAACATGGGGTCATAGAAGAACCCCTGTCACCCACAGCTAGTGAAAAGATCTGACGAAAACGCTGGAGATGGCCCATCTTGCCGCAAGATCGGCACTCCATCGGGTCTCTCTGGCACTGAGGCCTAGTATGTATGATCCTTCCGCACTGGTAGCACACCACCTGGCTATCAGAAGATACATTGCGCCTAATCTGATCTCCTCGTGTAGAATCCCTTTAGTGCTTCCTACTATCAGTAGGAGGAATACTAACTTTGGATGTCGAACCACCCTGGCCCCCTGCTCCAGAATCCCTCAGATTGTGCTCTATGATCAGCGCCTGGTTGACGATAGAAGATATCGAAGTCAACCTGAAGATGTTCACCTACGATATGATGTCATGCCTTATAACATCCTCAAACTTCAGCACAAGGAACAACTCATCACCTCCTAGAATAGGCGTGAAATGATGCAGCCCAGTAAAGCGAGATGAGTACTTCATAACAGAAAGAGTACCTTGCTCCAGAATCATAAAATCCTGGGCTCTATCGGCCCTCAAGGTCTCTGGGTAGAAGTAATCATAGAAGATGCATCGAAACTCATCCCATGTCATACTCTACTGGAGTCCTGACTGTGAGATCACCTCCCACCACCTCTTGGCAGAGTCTCGGAGCATATAGGTAGTGAGCATCACCCTTTTCTCTGGAGGTATCTCTAGATGCTCAAAAATTGTCAGCATGGCCTCTAGCCATGACTCTGTAGCTTGGGGTCCTCCACCCCCTAAGAAAGTAGGAGGATGATGCTACTGAAATACCCGCGTCAATTCTGCCATTAACGGGGCAAGAGACAACACTCCCTGAAAAGACCGCATCATCCTCAGAAAGCCTTCCATGAACTGTGCATCAGTACCTATGCCAGGTATAACGACTGGTGCCAAGGATGGCACAACAGGAGGATCTACCATAAGTCCCCAATCAGCCATATCCGGTGTCTGATCACCATCTGGGAACTGGCATACAACCGAAGTACATCTCGGTGGCATAATCCTGAAAGGTCAACACACAACTTAGATCAGTATTATCAAGGACTGAAAACATAAGAGTACAAGAAGGGAACAAGAGAAAGAAAACATTCAAGTTTTACAAAACATGACTACATGGAGTGTATAAACACTCCACGACGTGTTCTCTTAAGCCATTCACATGGGCGTGTACTTCTACCACAACTGGTCTTGTAACACCCCAACCACACGACGTGTTGTCCCTACACATGGCGTGTACTTGAACTCTATTCCCCTTCCCGAGTCTCCTTACATGGCTAACCCACAAAGTCCTCTTAATCCTAGACTACACGGTGTGTTCATGATAGACACGGCGTGCACTAGACAAGTTTCAATGACCTATGTTTTTAGCTACACGGCCAGCTACATTCTTCACTCTACACGGCGTGCTCCAGGTCGACACGACATGTACAAGAAAGGATAACACCGACCCATGTTGTTTGTGACACGATCAGGTACCTAAGTCAGACTACACTTCATGTTCAAAGTCAACACAGTGTGTATAAGCTTAAGGTTTATCCATATGTGTTATTCGTTACACGACCGGGTACTTAGGTTATACGACACAACGTGTTCAATCCTGACACAACGTGTATATCTCAAGTTTCCCTCATCCGTGTCGTTAGTCACACGGGTAGACACACATTCACTACAACACAGCGTGTTCCTGCAAGATTTTTACAACCTCGTGTCCCTGACCAAACTATCAGTGACACGGTTATAGAATACACGGTGTGTATTCATAAAGTATAGGCCGTGTATTCTGGGTTTTTCCGGATAGTAGCCTCAGAAACTGCTCTGGAGCTCAGAAAACATAGAAAACGAGTGTTAAGGTGCCAAATTACGATCCGTGAGGGCCCATACTCCCCGCGAATCAAATATTGGCATCTTATACATGTTATAAACAAGCAAAGACAAGCTAATGACCCACCAAATTCTGATTCATGAGGGCCCATAACACCTCAAGAACCAAAATTTGGCATTCATCCAAACAAAGACTTACACAAATCAATACTTACCAACAACAATATTCTATCAAGGTATCTATCACAAAAAATGCATATTATAGACAACATCTATCACAACAATATGCAATTGATAATTTACCCTAAATGGCATGGCAAGAATTCATCATATGTTATCTCTAGCAAGTGCCTATATGATGCATGAGATGACATACCCTCATCTCATCAGGTTGCAACAGAAATAAAACCCCAATAACGTCAACAGTAATAGCTCAAAGCATGTGAGTCACCCAATGGTGAAAATCAATCAACTCTAAAATTAAAAAATCAAAAAATTTCATTAACGAGATAAATTGGATTTTTCCTGTACACGGGTTAGCTACTCCCGGGCACAAATTATTACCAAGTATCTATTCCGTCCTATCCCTAACTAGATTCTCCAAACCGTAAGTCAAGAGAAAAGAATTCCTCCGATACCACTTTGTAACGTCCCAGTTCCAGAAGCCACCCAGAGGCGCCCCGTACCCGGTTGGTCACATGGCCTCAAGCGCATTTCCCCAAACTCCAGAGGATGCTGACTAGCAGCAAGGGCCTTGAGTGTGACAGTGGGGAAACTATGCCCTCATTGGCAGAGTACACAGTGGATGAGAAACAATTTACAGTAGCAGAAGCAGTAATAATCCATACAAAAGAAATCAGCAGAAGACTAAAGTAAGAAACAACTGGAGCACATATATATAAATGATGCATGATATATATGTCTAGGAAAATAGCCAAACAGATAAAAATGATGGAATACAAAAAAGTACTAAACCAAGTACAAAAGAAACAGCTAACAACTCCTCAGCATCGCAAGCCAAAGCTTGGTCCCATGCTCTCCAGCTCCAGAGCAAGTCAAGTACCTGAATCTGAAGGGAACTTGCCCTTATCTATAATTGTAGCAATATAATCTGTTTGGGCCCAAAAGCATGACCCAAATAGGGTGTGAGACTAAATCCCAGTAGGCAACCACCCGAAGATCTGTGCCTAATAGTTAGTGAATATATGATAGGTAAAAGTACAGAAAGCAGTAAATAGGAACGTACACAGTAGTAACAATCCACAGTACAACATCAAGAAGTAGCTAACACACACATGTAACCCTCTGGGAAGTACCCACAACCACCCCCTCTAGTACTACCAAATGAGTATAAGTAACCCTTTGGGTAGTATACTCAGCCTAACCCCTCTGGTTCTGTCATAAGAAAATTATAAGTCTCTCTGAGGAAGCTCACTCGGTCAATTACCCTTATAGTCTAAGGTAGTCAGGGACTCTCTGAGGAAGCACACAAGGTCAATTCCCCTTATAGCCCGAAGGTCAAGAGACTCTCTAAGGAATCTCACTTGGTCAATTCCTATTATAGCCCTAGGTCATTCACAGACTCTCTAAGGAATCTCACCCGGTCGATTCCCCTTATAGAATGGAGTGGTTCACGGTAATTCAAGTAAAACAAAGACTCTCTGAAGAAACTCACTCGGGCTATCCCCTTATAGTCTATAAAGCTCATAGACTCTATGAGTAATCTCACTTGGTCTATCCCCCCTATAGTCTATAATTTCCAAAGAATCTATGAGGAAGCTCACTTGGTCTATCCACTTTTAGTCTATAACACCAGGTTCTCACGGCCCCATGTAAGTCAACGCATAGTAATGCTATATGGCCAAAGTAAACCTATAGAACTACTTGGATAACTAGTCTACAACATCTCAAGCATGTCAGAAAACAACACTCTATCCTACGACCACAAGGTATGGAAAATAGGTAAACGACCAATGGTCATTAACAGAATAAAGCATTAGTATAACATACAAGGCATAAAAATCAACCCAATTCATATCCAAATCACCTCTACACAGGCATACAAGCATGGAAGGAAAATAACAAGGATAAAATGGTAAACACGCAATACCCCGTTCAAGGGTATTGGTGGAATTTTCACATAAAACTCAAATATTTTAAATGGAAAGGCACAAACCACCCACCTCGGGGTTAGGAGATTGCTATACGTGAACCTCGAAGCATGAATCTCCTTGGAACATCGAATATCTACAAAAACATCTAAAATGTTCAACCCAAGATAACTTGGAAAAGAGGAGGAATTGGAAAACGATTCTCTAGAAGAAGGAAGATATTACCGCTATGGTTCCAACGCAATTGACGATGGTCGATTTGGAGAACAGACAGAGGCTCGGGGGCTCAGAGAATATTTGGCGTCGTACGGTTTCTCTCGGTCGAACGAAACCTAGAAGAAGACACTTCTGGTGATCTGACGCGACCCTGGTCCATTTAATGAAAAAAACAAAATACACGGCATGTACTTTTGGAGTACACGACGTGTACTTACTATTTCCGTACTTCGCTTTAGGCGGACTCCACATCACCCCACATGACAGTGTGTGTGGCCATGACATTGCCAGCACACGGCCTCCTGCGGCAACGAAGTACACGGTGTGTACTCATAAAGTACTTGGCGTGTACTTCAAAAATTTCCATAAACTCCTCATTTCTAAACAACTCCAGAAAGAGGAAAAACATATCTGAAAAGAAGATCCAGGTTCTTAAACAATATGAGGAAATTGACTCTATGGAGTGGGATGAGTTTAGGAGGTTATTTTTCAATAAGTACTTTCCTCATGTTATTTGTATGATAATGGATAAAGAATTAATTGATATAAAGTATAGGTATGTTGAATATCTTAGTAGTTATTAGGAACATTTTACAAGTCTCACAAGGTACGCTTATGGTATTATCATCCAACCTAAAAGCAAGATTGATTGATTATTTTATGGCTTAAAACCAATTCTCTAAAGGTCATTATCCATGGGAGTCTGTAGTAGCTATGAATAAATTATTAAATTTGATATCAAGGTAGAAATAGATATTGGATTCACCCATCAATATCATGGTTTTGATAATAAAATAAATATGGAATTCAAAATAAATTCAAATAATAAAAATCATAGAGGGAAGAATATGAATCTTCCTTTATGAAATAAGTGTGGAAATAAACATGGAGTAAAATTTCTTAATGGGACTAGTAAATTCTTTAAGTATGTAAGGAAGGTAATCGAATAATCAAATATCAAAGTGATGGGAAGAAGTTATCTAATGATGCAGATAGAGAGAAATATCCATAGAATACACCACCCACACTCCAGTGTTTCAAATTCAAGGAGTATAGGAATTATGATAACTAGTGCTAGAAATTTGAGGGTTAATGACAATGATCGATGTTAAAAAACTCTTAATCCAAGAGGTAAAGGGAAATCTCATGTGATCAATATTATTGATGTTGGTTATGAGAATGAAGTGGTGAAATGTTCACTTACTATCCACTCTATAATTTATAATATCTTATTTGATTCTAGTTCTACCCACTCTTTTATTTATGAAGATTTTTCTAAGGGTATCAAATTACCACCTCAATAATTAGATGTTTAATTAATAGTGAAAACATATAATAGTATGATGATCACATATCAGGTCTATAGTTCTTATGACATTAAAGTTTGTAGGAATGTACTTCATGAAAATATTTTTATTCTCCCTCTAGTTAATTTTGATGTTATTTTGGGAATGGATTAGATCTCTCTCTCTATATATCCTATATTAATTTCAAAGGAATAGAAGACACATTTCATATTTTGAATTAACCTATGATCATTTATTGGTGAAAGGATGAATATTCTATTCTAATGAAAATTACTTCAATTTTATGGGTCTTTATTCCTATCCATAAGGGGTATTTATCTCATATATATTGGTAGAAACTCAACATTGATGAAATACCTATTGTATGAGAGTATGTAGATGTATTTCCAGAATATTTTCCTAGTCTTCCTATGAATCATGATGTTGAGTTTTAAATAGGATTCATACCTAGTGCTACACCTATTTCAGAGAATCCATATAGAATAAACTCAATTAAGTTATAGGAATTGAAGAAGAAACTCAAGGGGAATATTGATAAGGAATTAATTAATCTATGTGTGTCACCATGGGGTGCACCTGTTCTTTTTATTAAGAATAAATATGGATCAATGTGACTCTATACTAATTTTTGGTAACTTAATAAGATCATAATCAAGAATAATTATCCTCTCACCTGCATTGATAATTTGTTTGATCAATTACGAGGAGATCAATACTTATCAAAGATTATCCTTCATTTTTGATACTATCAATTGAAGGTTAAAATTGAAGATATACCAAATATAGTCTTTTGTAGGAGGTATAGACACTATAAATTTATAGTTATTCCGTTTGGACTTACTAATTCCTCTACTATCTCTATGGATTTAATGAATAGAGTCTTTAGATATCACCTTAATCAATATGTGGTATTCTTTATAGATGATATTTTTATATACTCAAAGAGAAAATAAGTGCATGAAGATCACTTGAGAATTGTATTAAAGAACCTGAGGAAGAAGAAAATATATGCCAAATTTAGAAAGTGGGAATTATTTTGATAAAAAGTATCATTCTTGTGTCACATGATCACAATTGAGGGTATATCAGTATATCCTTCTAAGATGGAAGTCATTACACACTAGCCCAGACTAACCCCTATAACTAATATCTACAGTTTTCTTATATTGGATTGATATTAATGATTCTTTGTGAATAATTTATCATGGATATCTAATCTAATCACAAAATTAACATATAATGGATTCAAGTTCCTTTGGATTTATTAATGTGAATAAAATTTCATGGAGTTAAAGAGAAGGTTGGTTAGTTCACTTGTACTCAAATTACCCTATAGTGTAAAATGGTTTGTTATCTATAGTGATGAATCTAATAAGCGAATGATATGTGTTATTATGAATAATTACACGGTGATATCTCAGGCCACTTATCAATTAAAGGTTTATGAAAAAATTTACCTAACCCATGAATTAGAGTCAGCAACAATGATCTTTTCATTAAAGATATGGAGGCATTATATTTATGGATAAAGGTTTAAAATATATACTAATAACAAATTTTAAATTATATATTCATGTAAAATATTTGAATATAAACCAAATAATATTTTTTGAGTTGATTAAAGATTATGACTGCTCAATACATTGCCATCATGGGAAAGTGAACAAGGTGGTTGATTCTTTGAGTCAAAAGGATAATGATATCTTATCTATAATGAGGATAAAAAAAGATCAAATATTTATAGATTTTCAAAGGATACACCTTGAAATATTTAGAAAATAAGAGAAATATTACCTTTCTCAAATGAGCATTCAACCATCTATCAATGTGGATATTAAATAAGTGAAAAAGGAAGGTGTAGAGTTTCAAAAGAAGGTGAATTTTTTTTCTTGAGTTTAACCTTGATTATGATGGAATGATACGGTTTATAAAAAGAGTATGTGTCCTTTTTATACTATAATTAAAGAAGGATATGTTGGATGAATCTCATAGCTCATCATTCTCTAGTCATCCTATAAGTATAATGATGTATGGAGACCTAAAGTGCATTTTTTTATGGGAGAACATGAAGGGGGATATTGCGAAGTATGTATCTCTATGATTGGTATGAAAACAAGTTAATGATGATAAGAAAGGTCTAAGATAATGTTATAACCATTACCCATACCTGTATATAAATGGGAAATCATCACCATGGATTTCATTATAGGACCCCCTAAGACATCTAAGGGGAATGATACAATTTTGGTTGTAGCCGATCACCCTACAAATTTATCACATTTCATTACTATTAAAGAGGATTTATCTCTTGATCATAAGTCCTAGATATAAATTAAGGAAGTGGTAAGGTTTAATGGAGTAATTCATTATATTATATTTATAAACATCTAAGGTTTACCTCAAAGTTATAGAGAAGAGTTCAATAAGATCTAGATATAGAGTTATGTTTCAGTACTTACTATTATCCTTAGATTGATGTTTAGTTTGTGAGAAACATTCAAACCCTATAGAAAATTCTATGATTATGTTATTTATATTTCAAAGGTGATTTGGATAAACAAATTCATCTTTTCAAATTCTCTTATAACAATAACTTTTACTTGAGAGAATTTATATGGCTCCTTATGAATCTCTCCATGAAAATAAGTACAAAACTCTGACATACTGAGATGAAGTTTAAGAATTAAATCTATTGGGACCCGAGCTAATTGAGAAAATGGCTAAGAAGTTTAGATTCATTCATAAACACATCAAGGAAGATCAGAGTATATAGAAGAGTTATGCTAACAATCATTGGTGAGATCTGTAATTTGAAGTTGGTGAGAAGGTATTCCTAATAATTTATCCTTGGAATAAGGTTATGATAATTAGAAAGAATGGAAAGTTTATCCCTAGGTATATTGGACCCTTATAGATTGTTGATTTAGTAGGTATGGTATCTTATCACTTGGAACTTCTACCAAACCCCTCTCAAGTTCATGATACATTATATGTATCTATTTTGAGGAAGTACATACCTAATAATTTATATATTTTGAACATATATATTGAACCACTGGAGCATGATCTTTATTATTAAGAAAAACTGGTTGAAATCTTGGATCATAGAGATAAAGATCTATAGAACAATGCTGAAGGTTGCAGGTGCATTAGAAGCACCATATGGGGCATTTCCAACCCAATTTTTTTCATAATACATGATTAATATAATATTCACATAGCAATAAACACAGTGATCAATGAAATTGAATCAATTATTAATTGATTATTGAATTCTAGAACCAAGATGCAGGATCATCACATATTATTTATAATTAATTTAAATAATTAAGGAATTACCTTGTGATGAATTATTTTTTCATTGATGGGTCTGACAATATCTCTACATTGCACCATATTTTCATTATAGTAATCAAGATTAGATTCCCTCTAGTAGTGATCCATACATGTTCCATGAACCTCCAAATGCTGTCGTAGGAATCTACAGGTGCTAGCGTGGTAGATCCCAATGCTTGTGTCATTCGCCTTTGATCGCCTAGAGAATCACTTAAAGAAGGATTATCTTCGATCTCTCTAGATTCAGGACTATTGTTAGAGGAGGATTTATCTCAATTCTTGAAATTTTTCTTGGAGAGGGATCTTGATCGTGTTGTCGAGCGTGTAAAATTAGATGTTTATTTTTAACTAGAATTTCTGCAGTATAGAAGCAACCCTAGGTCATCTATCGATGGAAACTTAGATCATTAATTTAAAAATAAGGGTTTGATTATTAAAGTAGAAGGGGAATGAGGTTTTTTAAAACTTGGGGGTTTGATGATTGAAGATAAAAATAGAAAATGAACACGATAAAACAAAATAGAAATTAACAGAATTAATTAAGCGTGATCAACCCGGGGTACTCTCATGATGTTCATCCTTCATCACTTCATGATATAGGGTTATGATCTTTTAATCTCTGGTTTGTAACACATAGAACCAGAATTTTACTAAGTTTATACTAGTATACCTCCTAGAGTTCAGTCGAAAACACACGATGATTCACCAGACACCGCCGATGATTGGGTGATTTGTGTTCAACTTCATAACCGAAACTCACCAAGGAAAAAAAAAATAACTCAATGTGATCTCAAGGTTTTTATGTTATTTATTTATGATACCATAAAATAAATTCACATGGACTTGGCAGTTCTTATGTGAGTTCAATTGACCAATATTAACCACACAAACACCGCAATTGATTGAAGGGAGAAAAAGGGATGAACGGTGTGTGAAACATCACATGAAAGTGTACCCCCAAACATGATCATTTGAGTTTGATTATAACATACCAGTATATAACTCAATTAAATTAAAATATAGGATGAATAAAAACAACATAAAAACTGGAATTAAAAAGACCATTCAAAATAATACAAACATGAAGCTCGAGATTACATCACGTTCCTCCCCAGGTGATCATGATGGTTTGTGAAGATGGTGGCGGGGTCGGAACTCTCTCCAGCGTCCTCGCTCGCCGAATATGTTGGTTTCATGGTGTTTCCGGAGGATTTCTCACTGGAGTTGAATGATGGTGGTGACATTGATGGGTTCGATGCTCGAGGGTGTGAGCGGATCGAGGATGCATGGAAAGGTGTGCGGATTGATGGCGTGCAGATCGAGGATAGCTGTCTGGTTTACTTGAGTGTGAAATTTGAAATGTGAATTTGACTGTATGTTGTAACGTGGTCTTTGGAACCGGTGATGTTTTGTATCGGGTACCGAAAACCCTCAAACCGGCCATGATAAAATGGAAAAAAGTAATTTGCAGGGTTGTCTAATTCCTAAATCAAAGTTGTGAAAACATCCAAGATTCTTTTGAAATTAAATTCATCATGTCTTATTTATGGAACCAATTTTCCTATCATTTTTCTTTTCTCATATTCAAATTTGTTCAAATTCATTTGTTCACCCATGAAACATGTCACAGCCTACCTCACCTAAAAAATTTTCCCTCTTTACTCAAGGAACATATGAAATTGGATTTGTGCACTTTTCCCAAAGTTCATGTGATCTTACCATATGCTTTCCAAGATTCTCATTTCTCTACCGACAAAAACTAGTGTTCTACTCAAGAGGACTTCCAATAGGTTGTTCTGAGGTTCAAGGGTTGGTAGGATTTAATTTTTAAAAATCTGAGGCAGAAGAGGAGTGTTTAATCTCTTATGTACAAAACATGTCAAAATTAAGCAAGTGTTCTCAATTAATGGACACACTCAACCCCTGACAAAGTGTATCACCTCCAACTCACTCTCTATATTGTCCATTTTTGTTTGTCACAACCAAGAAGTGAATAATAATGAGTAAACATACTCTTTTATCTATTTTTTTATATTTTTTTTTCTGTTTTTTTTCAATGTAAAGAACTATTTTTTTAATGTATAGTTTTTTTGTGATAAAGAGGGAAACCTATGTAAAACAATGATGTAATATATCTTGTGAACCCATTGCCCAAGGAAAATGTAGGCACCCTTTATATCAACCCATAACAATGTTTATCTTCCCATAATTCCCATGTAAACACCCTCTCTCTCACACTTGCTAAAAATAAAACAAGAATATACACAAGATATGGGTAGGCAGGGATAAATTAGCTTGTAATGTGGCTACCTAACAGGCATTTCATGGTCTCTAAGGCTTAAGAAGTATAAAATGTAAAGGTGGCCGAAAATAGAGGATAATTGTAAAAAGGGATTTTAATGAATTATTTCCTCTATCATGAATGTCGAATAATTGAATCTTATGGCTTCAAACAGAATCAAGGCAAGTTTTAGTTTCTCTAAATGACCCGAGACTCTCAAGAAAGTGATTAAAAGGCTGATTATGCAATAAAGGTCTTAGAATGTCTCTCGGGTAAGGGATTAAAATATTGGTCAGTTCTAATGAGGCATGGGATTCAAAAATACATTAAACACCTAAGAATGATTTGAAAATACAAATTATAGAAAAAGATTCCATATCAACATTCATTTGAAAAACATTTTTCCAAAAATAATGGAATTTTATACACAATCAACTAAAGCATAAAAAATTATTTTGGATATTCTTTTTAAGATGAATTTTTATCTAAAAACACAAAATAAGGAAAAATAAATAAAAAATGAAATCACATTTTTCCTTTTTTTTAGTTTTTTAATCCTAACTATGACATTTCACCCACCCCCACACCTAAAATTTACATTGTCCTCAATGAAAGTATTTTAAATAAATAGAAAATAAATAAAGGTAGGGAGAAGGTATATCCTACTAAGTGGTGTCATATGTGGCATCTATCAGTTGGATTTACTCTACGAGATGCTTTGCAAAATCCTTATAGAAGTGTTTGAGCCTATGCCCATTGACAGTAATCCGATGTCCACTCTTCTCATGCAAAACATATATAGCACCAAAAGGGTAAACATCAGTAACAGTATAAGGACTGAGCCATCAGGAAAGAAGCTTACCTGGGTAGAGCTTTAGCCTGGAATTGTACATGAGGACCTTCTCAACAATATGGAACTTATTCTAATGAATCATACTATCATGGATAGCCTTTGTATTCTATTTATAGATCTTAGAGTTCTCATATGAATCACATCAAATTTCTTCCTACTCTTGAATCTGTAGCTTCCTATGCTCACCTGCATTTGAAAGATTCATATTACATTGTTTAACTGCCCAATATTCATGGTGTTATACCTCCATTGGGAGGTGAAAATCCTTTCTAAATACAATTGTTTATGGTGACATTCTGATTGGGGTTTTAAAAGCTTTAAGGTATGCCCAAAGTGTATCATCCAAGCGCAAAGTCCAATCTTTCCTATTGGGTTGTACCGTTTTTTCCAAGATTCTCTTAACTTACCGATTTGAGATTTCTGCTTGTCTGTTAGTTTGGGGGTGATATGCTGTAGAGACTTTATGATCAACCCCATACTTATGAAGCAATTTTTTCATGTTGTGATTGCAAAAATGTGAACCCTGATCAATAATGATGAATCTCAGTAAACCAAACCTAATAAAAATCTAAGACCTCACAAAATTAACAACCAATCGAGAGTCATCGGTCCTGGTGGCCTTTGCTTCCACCCATTTAGATACATATTCAACATCTAATAAGATGTAAAAAAATCCAAATGAATTTTGAAAAGTCCCCCTAAAGTCAATGCCCCATGCATCAAAAATTTTATAGAATAACATGGGTTGTTGGGGAATTTCATTCCTATTCGAGATATTACCCATAACTTGAAAACAACCACATGACTTGAAAAATATATGGGAATACCTATAGAATGTTGGCCAATAAATTCCTAAGTCAAGGACCTTTCGAGCTATACGTTGAGAGACAAAGTGGCCCCCACAGGCCAAGGTGTGGTAGAAGGTCAAAACAGAGGTGAACTCATGGTTAGGGACACACTAACAAACTACTTGTTCACCACAAATTCTCCACAAATATGGGTCATCCCAAATGCACCAACGATAATCATGCTTAAGTCTTTGGGATTGTGAAATGCTAAAATCAGTGGGGACCCTAGATGCTGCTAGAAAATTCACAATGTCCGCATACCAGGGGGTAAGGTCCATAACATCACAAAGGTTCTCATGAGGGAAGAATTCTCCAATGGAGAGGGGTGAGTCAACATGATGGTCCAATGGTGAGGAAATACTACTAATGTGGTCAGCTACCACATTTTCTAGTCCTCTCTTATCTCTAATCTCAAATTCAAACTCCTGGAGGAGGAGCATCCACCGAATGAGGTGGGGCTTAGCTTCAGGTTTCTTTAGGAGGAAATGAAGGGCATCATGATCAGAAAAGACAATTATTTTTTGACCTGATAAGATATGAATGGAATTTTTCCAAGGCAAACACAATAGAAATAAGTTCTTTTTTAGTGGTTGTGTAGTTTTCCTGGGCAGGGTCAAGGGTTCGAGAGGGATACACAATGACATGAGAAGCTTTCTCAACCCTTTGCGATAAAACTACCCCAACTGCAAATTTAGAGGCATCACACATAAGCTCAAAGGGAATATCCCACCTTGGTGGTTGGATGACAGGAGGTGACGTGAGACTCCTTTTTAGAAAATTGAAAGCATCCTCACAATTTTTATCAAACATGTTGAACTCTATGTGAGATGGTTATTTTAATAATGATAAATCATTGTTTTATTTATGAAAATTTAGTATTTTGTATAAATGGTTCTAAATATATTTACATATGTTTACATCTTGTCTACATAATGGTTATCTATGTTAATTTATGTTTTACTATTGACCTGGAAGTATTTTAGTGTGAATTTCATGTTTATGACTCACCATTAGTTATTTTCTTGAGTCACCGATGATGAACGGTCGCACCGATGATGAACGGTCGCACCGATGATGAACGGTCGCACCGATGATGAACGGTCGCACCGATGATGAATGGTCGCACCGATGATGAACGGTCGCACCGATGATGAACGGTCGCACCGATGATGAACGGTCACACCGATGATGAATGATCACACCGATGATGAATGGTCACACCGATGATGAACGGTCACACAAATGATGAACGGTTGCACCAATGGCAATGGTCATACTGATGCTGATCACAAGCTACCGATACCGATGCTTCACAAGATACCGATACCGATGCGGATCACAAGCTACTGATACCGATACTAATCACAAGTTACCGTTACCGATGCTTATCACAAGCTACTAATACCGATGCTGATCACAAGATACCGAAGCTGATGCCGATCATGAGCTACTGAAGCCGATGCTGATCACAAGCTACCGAAACCTATGCAGATTCAAAATGACCTACCGATCTCATGACTCACCGATAGTCATGAAAACTGTTTGAATTTCTATTAACTCTTATTTAATTCCAATGGTCATATTTTTTGATTTTAATGCAATTAATGATAATTAATTTTGGTTGTTGGCATGTCAGGAAACTGTACCTCGTACCCGTAAAAAGGTAATCATTCCCTTTTGATGGTGCTGAAAAGCTATAAAGACCAGGCATAAAGAAACTAAAGACATATGTGAAGTAATGAAAAAAAGGCTGAAGTGTGCTGAAACGAGATACAAAGATGCATAAAGAAAGATTTTTTCCATGCACGCACATAAAAAGAAGAACACACAAGGAACTTGAAGAACACTCATACTCATCACGAATACAAGTTCAAAGGAGAAGAAGCTGAAGTATTACAAAGAACACTTTCACATTCAAGATGAACACCTACACTAGAAGTGAAGAAATAAGAACTACGACACTCTATTTTTTTTTTGACAAAAACCAGAGAAGGACTCAGAGCTTCACTTACATAAATCCAAGGAGTCCATAGCTTCACTCACAACACATAGAACACTCTAAACTCATCTCTATCTGTTTATATCTATTGTGTTTCATTTAGTTAATTTCTGAGTAGAGCGTGTTGTTTTTACACACTGACTCCTGGACTGAACTGGATGATACTAAATAATCACTCCAAACTTCTTACATATTACTTTGTCTCACTGTGAATTGTGGAAGAGGTCAAGTGTGACTTGGATATCCTGTGTGCTATTGTTTTTGTTTTCCCACGAAGAACTGTGGTAGGGGTCTTAGTACCTGGACAGTCTCTGCACTATTGTTTACCCCAATCCAGGGTGTAGATCAAAATTTATATAAATTGTTTGAGAGGACTAAGTCTCGGATTGAGACTGAACCTCTTGTTTTAAAACTGTCGTGCTTACTCATTTTAGTTTTAACCTATATTGATTATTCCACTACCAATTACTTTGAAATATAAAATTGTTTTAAAGTTACTTTGATAGTTAATCTAGCAAGTGTTTGTATATATTGTAAATCATTAGGTTAGCTTCAAAAGTTAATTAATCTTCAGATTGAATTAACCGAGAACTAATCAATCTCTTGAGAACCTGAATGACCCTTTACTATAATAAAAATTCACTACATATTATCTTGTTATTCGATTTGGGGGATTTTCATAGAGATATTTTAAACAGAAATTTTTATTGGAACTCAATTCACCCCCCTCTTGAGTATCCACTCCGACCAAAATTTGGTATCAGAGGTTTTGTTTTGTTTATCAAAGTTTTCAAAATACTCTGTTTTTCAACTGTGATTTTAGTTCTATCTTAAAGATATTAAATTTATGTTAGTTCTAAATTTTATCTCTTTAAATATATTTGCTAAAATCAAACTATGGACAATAAACTTAAAGGTGCTGCTACCAACATGCCACTCTTCTTTAATGGTACAAATTATGCCCAGTGGAAGCTTAAAATGAAAATTCATTTGGAAAGTATGAGATTCGATATCTGGACTGCTATAGAAACTCAATATAAGATTCTAGAATATGAAAGAACTACTTGGGATGAACCTACTAAGATATCTTATAATAATAATTGTATAGAAATGAATTCCTTATATTGTGCTCTAGGAGATGAGGAATTTAGAAGAATATCTGCTTGTAAAACTGCTTATGAAATTTGGGACACTTTGGCTATTTTCCATGAGGGTACAACCAATGTCAAAGAAATGAGACTGAAGACCTATACTATTAAATACGATAATTTTAAAATGAATCCTGATGAACCTATTTCTGATATGTATCTCAGGTTCAATGAAATTTTCAACACTATGAGATCGCTTGGAAAAGCTGTTCCTGTAAAGGAGAAAATCATGAGAATACTAAGATGTCTGCCGGACCAATGGAGAGGCACATCTGTCTCAATTAGAGAATAATGTGATATTGGTACATTGCCTATTAAGGAGCTTATTAGTAAGCTTATGATGTATGAAGAAGAGATTAAAGTAAATAAGGAAGAGGATGATAAACCAAAAAGGAATTCAATGGCTTTTAAGTCTACTGCCTCAAAGAGCAGGGACACAGAAAAAGTTCACATACCTACTGAGAGCTCAAAAAGTGAAAGTTCAGATTCTGACAGTGATGCTGAAATGGCTCAGATAGCTAGGAGATTCAAGAAATTCTATAGGAAGAATAAATTCTTCAGAAAATCAAATTAAAAAGGAAAATATGACAACAAAGGTCATTGGAAGAAGGATTGGAAGAAGCCTGATAAAGGTGATGATATTATCTGCTATGAATGCAAAAGGAAAGGACATGTAAAAGCAGACTGTCCAAAGTTGAAATTCAAGAAGAAACATGAATAAAAGGACACTAAATACAAAAAGGAAATGAAAGAAACTTGGAGTGCTTCAGAAGACACTTCATGTGACTCTGATTCTACTCAAGATTAAAAATATCAAAAGGATAATATGTGTTTTATGAAAAACACCTCTAAGGTAACATTAGATACTCCTAACTTAAATTTATATTACTCTGGAGTTGAATCTGATTCTGAATATGAAAATATGTCTAGTGAAGAGTTATTTGAATATTTTAATATGATAGAAGAAACCTGTAATGAATTGAAGGACAAATATAAGACCTTAAAAAACAACATTCCTTGACCAGCTCTGTTAAATCTTCACTTGATATAGAAAAGGAAAAGAATGCTCAATTGATTAAGGAAAATACTGAACTAAAATTGTCTAATGAGAAATTAAGTAAGGACTTATAAAAATTCACAAATGGAAAAGATACTCTTACTCAAATTCTAGGAAAATAAGTGGCACCAAAATATACTACTGGTTTAGGCTATCATCCTGGACAGAGACAATTTACTAAAACTATATTTATTTATAATTTTGAACAGAATGGGGCTAGTTCAAGTTCTGGAAACTCATATGTCTCAACTAGTTACTCACATAGTTATAGATTAAATAAAGTTTATCTTTCAAAATCTATTGATTCTGTAAATTATATAAAACCCATAAGACAAATTTGGGTACCTAAAGCTTTGCTTGCTAACCAATCTGGACCCAAGAAGATCTGGGTACCAAAATCATTTTCCATCTAAATCTATTTTGTAGGAAAATTGCTTAAAGAGTTTTCATAAGAAGATGTGGTACTTGGACAGTGGATGTTCAAGGCATATGACTGGGGACTACTCATTCTTTAAGAGTTTAATCAAAGTTGATGGAGGCCATGTTACCTTTGGTGATAACTCTAAAGGAAAGATCATCGGCCTAGGCCAGATTTGTAACACTGATTCAGTTTTAATTTCCAAAGTTTTATTTGTTTATGGACTTAAATATAATCTGCTAAGTATTTCTCAGTTATGTGATGATGGTTTTAATGTTAAATTTGAAAATGATTATTGTAATGTTTTTAATTCCAATTTTTTTAGTATTTTCTACTTTGAGAAATGAAAATGTTTATGCTGTTGATTTGGATTGTTTAGGTAAACAAAATTTTACTTGTTTAAATGCTTTTCATAAGGAATCTTCACTTTGTCACAGAAGATTAGGACACTGCAACATTCATTCACTTAGAAAACTGACTAGGAAGAACTTAGTTAGAGACCTACCCAAACTTGAATTCCCATAAGACAAAGTTTGTAATCCCTGTCAATAGGGAAAGCAACATAAAGTTTCTTTCAAGTCAAAGAAAGAAGTTTCAACTTCTCAACCTCTCGAGTTGGTTCACATGGACTTGTTTGGACCTTCTAGAGTTTCTAGATTAAATGGGAATCACTATGTCTATGTACTATTAGATGAATTTTCTAGATATACTTGGGTATACTTCTTAGCTCACAAAAGTGAAGCTTGTTCCTACTTTACTAAATACTCCATGTCTGTAAAAAATCTTAGTGGAATTAATATTAAGACCCTAAGAAGTGACCATGGTCATGAGTTTGAAAATCATGAGTTTAAATCTTATTTCTCACACAATGGATATTGTCACAATTTCTCTACCCCTAGGACACCTCAACAGAATGGTGTAGTAGAAAGGAGGAATAGAACCCTTCAGGAAATTGCAAGAACCATGCTTAATGAATATGACCTACCTATTTATTTTTGGGATGAAGCTGTTAATAAAGCCTGTTATATTATCAATAGAGTTTTGATCAGACCTATTCTTAAGAAAACCCATTATGACCTTTGAAACAATAGGAAACCTAAGGTTAACTACTTCAGAGTTTTTGGTTGCAAGGTCTTCATTCTCAATACTAAAGATAATCTAGAAAAATTTGCATCCAAGAGTGATGAAGGAATCTTCTTAGGATATTAACTTTCTAGCAAAGCTTATAGAGTGTTTAATAAGAGAACCAAGTGTGTGGAAGAATCTTATCCACATGAACCTAAACCTCCTCTTGAAAATCTTGAAGAAGAGTTGTCTGTTCTGAACCTAAGTGATAAAATCAATAAACCTGCTGTAAAGACAACCAGTTATGGGAGTATTCCAAAATCCACTCCTGGTGAACCCGAACCCAGAGAAGATCCTGGAATCTCTAGTCCTATCTTTACTATATCAACTAGGATTATAAATAATCATCCTTTAGATGCTATAGTTGGTAATCTTGATAGATGACTACAAACTAGAGCTTCTCTAAGAAATCAGGTTGAACATCAAGCCTTTCTTTCATAGTTAGAACCTAAAAATATCAATGATGCAATCAATGATGAATTTTGGTTAATGAATATGCAAGAAGAGTTAAATCAATTTGAAAGAAACAAAGTCTAGGAATTAATAGAAAGACCTAAGGAAACTTTGACCATAGACACTAAATAGGTTTTTAGAAACAAAGTTTATGAGTCAGAAAATATAGTTAGAAACAAAGAAAGACTAGTTGCACAAGGGTATAGTAAAGAAGAAGGTATAGACTATGAGGAAACCTTTGCTCCTGTAGCTATATTAGAGGCTATTAGGATTCTACTTTCCTATGCTGCTCATCTGAATTTCAAGTTATATCAAATGGATGTCAAAAGTGCATTTCTAAATGGGTTTATAATTGAAAATGTTTTTGTTGAAAAACCACCTAGATTTAAAATCCCCCATTTCCAAAATCATGTTTTTAAACTTTCTAAAGCTTTTTATGGTTTAAAACAGGCTCCAAGAGCTTGGTATGATAGACTTACAAATTTTCTTATTTCAAAAGGTTTTAATAAAGGAATTTCTGATCCCACTCTTTTTATTAAAATAATTTCGAAAGACATTTTGATTGTCCAAATCTATGTTGATGATATTATTTTTGGATCTTCCAAACATTATTTATGTACTGTTTTTTCAAAGATTATGCAAAATGAATTTGAAATGAGTTTAATGGGAGAACTCAAGTATTTTCTTGGATTTCAAATTTTTCAAAAGAAGGATGGTATTATTTTAAATAAAAGTAAATATAAAAAGGATATTTTAAAATGTTTTGGTTTGGATAGTAATAAGGGAAGTGACACACCTATGAGTACACCCTATAAGCTGGATGATGATGAAACTGGGAAACCAGTTGATCAAACCAATTATAGAGGTATGATTGGAAGCTTAATTTACCTTACTGCTAGTCGAATAGATATTATGTTAAGTGTATGTATGTGTGCAATATTTCAAGCTAATCCAAAATAATATCATTTACTTGCTGTTAAAAGAATTTTTAAGTATCTTAAACACACTATAAATTTAGGTTTGTTTTACCCAAAAGGACAATCTTTTGAATTAATGAGTTATTCAAATGCTGACTTTGCTGGTTGCAAGTTGGATAGAAAAAGCACATCTGGAACATGTCATTTTCTGGGTAAGTCCTTAGTATCTTGGTGTAGTAAGAAGTAGAATTCTGTAGCTTTGTCCACTACCGAAGAAGAATACATTGCTGTTGGTAGTTGTTGTGCACAAATTCTGTGGATAAAACACACTCTTTTGGACTATGGATATGATTTTTAGCATATCTCAATTAACTGTGATAACACCAGTGCAATTAACATTTATAAGAATCCTGTGTCTCACTCTAGGACCAAACACATTGATGTCAGACATCACTTCTTGAGAGATCACTATCAAAAGGGTGATATTTCTCTAGAATTTATTGACTCTGAACATCAGTTAGCTGATATTTCTACCAATACCTTAAGCTCTAAAAGGTTAGACTTTATTAAATAAGAGTTAGGTATGTTAGATCTGTGAAACCGATCTGTGAAACCGATCTGTGAAACCAATCTGTGAAACCGATCTGTGAAATCGATCTGTGAAACCGATCTGTGAAAACGATCTGTGCTACCGATTGAGTTGTACAGTTAGTGAAACCATTAGTGTTTATCAAAGATACATTGTTTTACTAAATCTTTATTATTGTTTATTATTATCGAAACCCTAAATGATAAAAATAATGACTTGTGGCTATTTCTAAATGACTGTTGAACTTCCATCTCCCGCTGAACTCTCTCTTCTTTTTCGAATCCAAAAACTTTAGAACTTTTCGAACCTTTCCAATCGCTCAATCCTCTCGAACCTCCAAATGACCCAAAAAGAAAAAAATCAAGGAATATTAAGGTTCCTCTCCTATAAAACGTTCTAGTAGAGAATCTAGCAGCACGACACAAAGGTCAGTAAATCCGGAGCTGAAAAAACGTGTAGTTACTGTAGAGAAGGAAGTTTGTGCTGAATGAGTGTTATCCAGAAAGTCTGCCCTTTTAAAAGTCTTAGAGATACAAGGATGGAAAGACTGGTTCTGTGATAATGACCGTGTCTATTACCCAAAGTTAGTTCATGAATTTTATCTGAACTTAAGTATTGTTTTGGATGGAGCTGAAGCTGCAAAACTATCTTCTATAATCAAAGGGAAAAAGATAACTTTTTCATCGAAGTAGTGGGATGAGTGTTTAGGAGTACCTCATAATGGAAGATACGAGGATTAAACTGGTAATATCCCTCCTACTACTAAATACTTTTCTTATAAACTTTCTCTAGAGATGTTGACTAGAAATTCTGAATCCAGAAGAATAACTGCTGCTGAGTTAGATAGTGAGTGTAGAATTATGTTTAAGTTTATTCAACACCAAGTCTGTCCTAGAAAAGGTGATTTTTATTCTGTAAAGGATCAATATGCTTTTTTGTTGTTTCTTTTGTTGAATGGTGAAAAGGTCAACCTGTGTAGATATTTTTCTGTCCATATTTCTGAGATGTTGAAGCCATCCAAGAAAGCTAGAACCCTGTTCTACTCCAAGAAAATATCTGCCATGCTAAAATTCTTGGGCTGTGTTGATGATGGAGATGAGTGTATCTCATCCAGTAGTAGCTTCTGTATTAAAAAAGATATTTTTAAAAGGATGAAAATCAACTGGAACCCATGGAAGAAGGATTGGGTTGCTGATGAAGAAAAGTTGTATGACTCTTTCAATCCTGTTGATCATCCTAAGAGACCAAAGGGGATGAGAGATCCTAGTTTAAAACCTAGTGAAGAAGTGGTTTATTATGATGAAGAAGAGGAAGAAGTAGTTCCTAAGGAAACTGGTGAGTCCAGTAAGAAGGGAACAGAAGAAGAAGCTGAAACTGAAGCTGAAGCTAATACTGAAAAGGATCCTGAATCACCTCCTGATGACATGAGTGATCCTGATATGGTTAGTCCGAAGAAAAGAATAATGGAATTTGGACCAGCTAGTCCGCCTCTCAAGCTACCAGAGATAGAACCTCTTTTAGATGATGAAGAAGAAAGTGAGACTGAAGAATCAAATTCTGAGCAGTATGAATCCAGTAGTAAAGACATTTCAAATGAACAATCGGTCAATGATGGTGAAGATGGTAATGAGGGTGATGGCAGTGATGGTGATAGTAGTAAATATGACATTAGTGACGATGATGATGTAAGTACTCAACCAGTGGATGGACAAATTGTGATTAAAACTGATCCTCAACCCCAACTAGATGAGCAAGAACCAGTTCTTGAGACTGAAAGGACAGTTCAGTCAGAGATTGATGTGAATGAAGAAGTCTCTCCTAAAAATTCTGGAAGAGCTAGGTTTGTGAAACCTCTGTATCCTTTATGCCAAGATGCATGGGAAGGACACCCAAGTCTTGAAGTTTTGGGTTTATATTATCCAGAGGAAGAGGAATAATAAGTGATTACTACAAGTGTAAGTGATTCTCTTAAGGCTCGTTTGGTTGCTGAGTATATGAAGGTGACAACAGATAGACCTGGTCCTTCCGTTTCTCAATCTAGATCTGATCCTACAGTGGCACAATCTGATCTTGACAGATTTAAATCTGAGTTGATTCAAGCAGTTAGAGAGACAATAAAAGAGGAATTGTCTAATTCTACTACTCCTGTTGCTGTGAACTTATCCAAGGCTGTTATGGATGCTCTGACCCAGAGAGTGGTAAATATCATCAAACCAGACCTCTGAAATACTGGAGAGATGATTGGCAGGTATATTAACTCTCTGAATCAAACTCTCAAAGATTTAAGCAATGGTTTAGTCTCTTTTTCAGGTGAGTTTAGAACAACCGTCTCTGGTATGATGGAAGTGTTAAGAAATTTGGTAGAACACCTAAAGAAAGCTGATTTGAGGAAGTTGAAAGCTGAGATCACTCAGATTGTTGCTCAGGCCAGATCCTCCAAAATATCCAATATCGCTGGTCCTGAAATCAATACCTTAAAGGATATTATAAGAGATGAGTTAGTAGCTCTTGGGCAGATCCTTGATTTGGATTCCTTAAAGAAGACGAAAGACAATAGTGATCATATCCACAAAATGGTGCAGTTGTATTCAGTTGATGCTACTAAGGCTCAGAAAGAAATTAAAGAGAAAGTGGATCACTAATTTTATAAGATTTATACCAAGCATGAGTTAAATCATCAGTTTAAGGTTTTGGATGAGAATTTGAGGCTCCCTCTAGTCACTCAAGATTTCAAGGCTCAAGTCTAGCAGTTGAAGGATTTCACTCATACTCTGGAAATTTTCATGCAGAACAAGGATGACTTTGAAAAGGCTATGAAATATGGAGGTGAAGTAATTCAAGATTTTATCAATATACTCAAACCATATCTTCATGTGAAAGCAACGAAAATTGTTCTTCCTATTGCAGAGCCTCTCAGTTCATCAGATGTTGCTCTTGGTCAGGTTTCAGTGTCTGAAGCTCTATCCAGTATACGACCAGTATTTCAGCAGCCACCTTCAGAAAGATCTTCTACTCCTTAGCAAGTGACCTTAACACCCACTGTGCTACCAGCCAAAGTTGTCCTGCCTCCTCTGTCCATCCAGCCCAATCAACCTTCCACCAAAGCACCCTCTAGACCATCCATTCCTCCTTCTGTGAAAGGGAAATCTCCATTGGACACAAAAAAGTAGTCGTGCCTGTCTTTTTTGATAGGGTGTCTATTTCTTGTATTTTTAACTTTTTTATCTGGTTCTTGTACTCTTTCTCAGAACTTTTTTTAAGTGTAATTTTCTTCTTGATTATCTTCCTTCTACTCTTCTTTTTGATAATCCCAAAGGGGGATAAATAATGAAAGGGGGAGAAATAATGAAAGGGGGAGAAATAATGAAAGGAGTAGAAATAATGATAGGGGGAGAAATGTATACCTATATCTATACAAGGGGTAAAATGACTACTTTTTAATGCTATGTTTATAATCTGATTTCATTCTCTGATGATCTATTTATCATTGATTTGTGCTTATCAAAAAGGGGTAGATTGTTGAACTCTCTATGAGATGGTTATTTTAATAATCACAAATCATTGTTTTATTTATGAAAATTTAGTATTTTGTATAAATGGTTTTAAATATATTTACATATGTTTACATCTTGTCTACATAATGATTATCTATGTTAATTTATGTTTTACTGTTGACCTGGAAGTATTTTAGTGTGAATTTCATGTTTATGACTCACCGTTAGTTATTTTCTTGAGTCACTGATGATGAACGGTTACACTGATGATGAACGGTCGCACTGATGATGAATGGTCACACTGATGATGAACGATCGCACCGATGATGAACGGTCACACCGATGATGAACGATCACACGGATGATGAACGATCGCATGGATGATGAACGGTCGCACCGATGATGAATGGTCGCACCGATGATGAATAGTCGCACCGATGATGAATGGTCACACCGATGATGAACGGTTGCACAGATGATGAACGGTTGCACCAATGGCAATGGTCATACCAATGCTGATCACAAGCTACCGATACCGATGCTTCACAAGCTACCGATACTGATGCTGATCACAAGCTACCGATACCGATGCTGATCACAAGCTACCATTACCGATGCTGATCACAAGCTACCGATACCGATGCTGATCACAAGCTACCGAAGCTGATGCCGATCATGAGCTACTGAAGCCGATGCTGATCACAAGCTACCGAAACCGATGTAGATTCAAAATGACCTACCGATATCATGACTCACCGATAGTCATGAAAACTGTTTGAATTTCTATTAACTCTTATTTAATTCCAAAGGTCATATTTGTTGATTTTAATGCAATTAATGATACTTAATTTTGGTTGTTGGCATGTCAAGAAACCGTACCTCGTACTTGTAAAAAGGTAATCATTCCCTTTTTTTGGTGCTAAAAAGCTATAAAGACCAGGCATAAAGAAACTAAGGACATACTCAAAGTAACAAAAAACAAAGGCTCAAGTGTGCTGAAATGAGATACGAAGAGGCATAAAGAAAGATTTTTTCCATGCACGCACATACAAATAAGAACACACGAGGAACTTGAAGAACACTCATACTCATCACGAATACAAGTTCAAAGGAGAAGAAGCTGAAGTATTACAAAGAACACTTTCACATTCAATCTGAACACCTACAATGGAAGTGAAGAAATAAGAATACGACACTCAGTTTTCTTGACAAAAACCAGAGAAGGACTCAGAGCTTCACTTACATAAATTCAAGGAGTCTAGAGCTTCACTCACAACACATAGAGCACTCTAAACTCATCTCTATCTGTTTATCTCTATTGTTTTTCATTTAGTTACTTTCTGAGTAGAGTGTGTTTTTTTTACACACTGAATCCTGGAATGAACTGGAGGATACTAAATCCTCACTCCAAACTTCTTACATATTACTTTGTCCCAATGTAAATTGTGGAAGAGGTCAAGTGTGACCTGGATAACATGTGTGCTATTGTTTTTGTTTTCCGACGAAGAACTGTGGTAGAGGTCTTAGTACCTGGATAGTCTCTGTACTATTGTTTACCTCGATCCAGGGTATGGATCAAAATTTATATAAATTGTTTGAGAGGACTAAGTCTCGGATTGAGACTGAACCTCTTGTTTTAAAACTGTTGTGCTTACTTATTTTAGTTTTAACCTATATTGATTATTCCGCTGCCAATTACATTGAAATATAAAATTGTTTTAAAGTTACTTTGATAGTTAATATAGCAAGTGTTTTTATATATTGTAAAGCATTAGGTTAGCTACAAATTCACTATAGATTATCTTGTTATTCTATTTGGGGTATTTTAATAGAGATATTTTAAATTGAAATTTTTATTGGATACTCAAGATGGGGGTGAATTGAGTTCCAATAAAACACAAACTTAGAATCCTTTTATAATAACTAGGATAAGGGAAGTGCGATCTTACTGAAGTCTTTAATGAATCGGTGGTAAAAACTAGCATGACCCAAGAAATATCACACCTCAAGAACACATTTTGGATATGTAAGGGTTTAAATTAATTCCATTTTTGATTTATCCACTTGAATTTCCCCTTTTGAAATAACATGACCAAGAACTATCCCCCGTTCAACCATGAAATGTCATTTATCATAATTTAATACAATATCTTTTTCTATGCAATGACGGAGGATAGAACCTAGGTGATTCAAACAATCATCAAAGGAAGTTCCATAAACTGTGAAAGCATCCATAAAAACTTCCCTGCAATTCTCTAGGTACTTAGAAAAAAATACTCAACATACAATGCTGAAAAGTACCAGGGTCATTACAAAGACCAAAATACATACTTATGTATGAAAATGTTCCAAATGGATAGGTAAATGTTGTCTTTTCTTGATCCTCATGGGCTATATAGATTTTAAAATAACCCGAATAGCCATCAAGGAAACAATAACGGGACTTACCAGCCAATCTTTCTAACATATGGTCAATTAAAGGTAGAGGAAAGTGGTCCTTCCGTGTGGTTTGATTCATTCGACGGTAGTCAATACAGACTCACCAACTATTTTGAACACATGTTGGAACCAATTCATTCATTTCATTTGAAACAACTGTTATTCCTATTTTTTAGGCACAATTTGCACTCGGATAACCCATTTACTATTAGATATAGGATAAATGATCCCCACAACAAGTAATTTACTAACTTCCAATTTTACCACTTCAAGGAGAGTGGGATTCAATCAGCATTGAGCCTGCCTTATGGGCTTAGCCTCATCATCCAAAAGTATATGGTGCATACAAATAGATGGAATAATCTCAGGAATATCAACTAATGTCCATCCTATTGCCTTTTTTACACTCTCTCAAAAGGTTGAGAAGTTTTGATTACTATTGTTGAGAGAGGTTATTGGAAATAATGATGAGAAATTGGTCAATACCCTCAAGATAAGTATATTTTAAATTAGATGGAAGTGGTTTTAATTCCAACACCAGGGGTTTTTGGACCGAGGGAGGGGATTTAGGGAGAGTGAGGTCCATGAAACTATCTATCTGCTCATGTTTATTCTCTAAGGATAGAGAACCTATTGAAATGAGATTTGCAGAATCATTAATGGTCATTGGTACCTCATAATGAACACACTCATCAATTAAAGCACAAAATTTACACTTTTCAAAACTCACACAACACTCAAAACTCAAATCAAAACTCAAATAATCCAAGGGTGAAGAAGAGGAAAATGAAATAGAGTATGGGTTAAGGAGATAATTGTGTGTGTGTGCATCATTTGAGAGCACTTCCATCGAATAGATAGGAAGAGTGGAGTGCTCTTCAACAGGGTGTTTCATAGCCTCAAGGATGTTAAAACTTACATTTTCTCCACCGAAATCCATGGATAGGGTACCTTTGTGAACATTGATGATCGCATTTTCTATTTTAAGGAATGGCCTCCCAAGTATGAGAGGAGCGTTTCCGTGGGTTCAGATATCTTCCATCTCAATAATGTAGAAATCAGTAGGGAAGATGAGATTCTTCACTCTTATAAGGACATCCTCAATCACTCCTGTTGGATGTGTTGTACTCTGGTTGGAAAGTTGCATGAAAATTCCTGTTGGTTGAAGCTCTCTAACCCGAAGAGAAGTATACACAGAGTGAGGCATTAAATTAATGGAAGCACCTAAATCTAGCATAGCATTAGAAAATAAAGTCTCCCCTATGGTACACGGTATTGTGAATGTGCCCAGATCCTTGCATTTTGTTGGAATTTCTGGTTGAATCAAGGCTGAGACATTCCTCCCCAAGTTGAGTCTCTCATTCCCCTTTAGCCTTCGTCTATGGGTGAAAATTTCCATAAGAAATTTGGCATAATAGGGAATTTTTTTGACTGCATCCAACAATAGAATATTAACTTGAACTTTTTTAAATGTATCCATTATTTCATTGTCAATCTCATTATCAAAGTTTTTCTTAGATTTAGAGAGTATTTGAGGGAAAGGAAGAGGAATGGATTGTTCATGGGAATCCTTAATGATAAGTTGATTACTCTTTTTTTCTCTTTTTTCCTTTCTTGAAACATTTGAGGGTTGGAGAAGATAATTTTCAAGAGGGGGACATACCTGTTTTGTAGAATTAGTAGAAGGAGAAACTTCTTTACCACTATGAAGTGTAACTACACATAGATTACCTTTTTTACTTCGGATTGACAATGGGTTGAGATGGTAGTAGTCCAGAACCTTGAATCTTAACCTCACCGATGGTGTTTACTAATTTCCCCACTTGAGTTAAAAGGTCTTGAATAGCTGATTGTGTGGTCTGTTGGAACTGGATGTTATGGGTTTCCATTTGTTTCACCATATCCTCAAATATTGTTTCAGATTTGGTAGTAGGAGGATGATTTTTTTGAGAAGTTTAAGGGTAATAAGGTTACATACCTTGGACTTTTTGATACCATTTTTTCTTGGGGTAGCTTGAGTTTCCTCCTTGTCGGTACTGGGGTTGTGCTTGCCACCCGAGGTTTGGATTTGGCCTGAATTGTTCCTGCTAGAAGGGAGGTGCTTGTTGGAATGGATACCCTGGGAACACGGCTGCACAAGACTTAGGTGAATCTTGAAGTTGTGGGCACTGGTCAGAAAAATGAGTATTGTTAGAACAAATACCACAATGTAATGAAACAGGAGGAGATTGTGAGTTACCTTGTGCTTGAGATAATTGCCTTAGAAGAGTATGAATCTCATCAATATTGTTATCTACATTTTGTTCTAGAGATGAATGACTTACCTCATGAACTCATAGGATTGGTGCAATAGCTCGTGTACCAAATTTTTGTGCATTTTGAGAGATGTTGGATATTAAGTCACGAGCGGCAGAAGGAGTTTTATCAACCAAGGCACCACCAAATGCTGCATCAATAATTCCATGATCCATGGGGATAAGTCCCTCATAGAAGTATTGTATTAATAGTTGTTCACTAATTTTGTGGTGGGGGAAGCTTGAGAAAAATTGTTTGAATCTCTCCCAGTATTCATGAAGGGTATATCCTTGTGATTGTCTAATGCCACAAATTTCTTTCCTAATTGATGCAGTTCATGAGGCAGGGAAGAAATTCTCTAAAAATAGTCTTTTCAGGTCATTCCAACCCCCAATTATGGTAGGAAAATAGTATATCCAATCTTTGGCTACACTATCAAGGGAGAAAGGGAAGACCCTAAACTTAATTAGGTCCTCAGACACATTTTGGGGTTTCATGGTGGAGAAAACTATGTGAAACTTATTATGGTGTTTATGAGGGTCTTAACCAGGAAGAACATGGAATTTAGGAAGAAGGTGGATGAGGCCTGATCGCAACTCAAAGTTAGCTACTTCCTTAGGATATTGGATGTACACAGGTTGGTACTCCACATCCGGGGTGGTTAGTTATTTTAAGGTTCAATTATTTTCAGCCATGTTTTCTTGGATTGATTGGGTTAAATTTTTGATTGGTTTATGAACACTTGAGGTTACAAAATGGGTTCCTTAATGTTACTTGATTAACCTTCTCTAGATGCCTTGATTTGTGTGTGAAGTGTCTTTTCAATTTTAGGGTCAAATTCAAGAAGTTTTTCTTTTTCTGATCGGGTCATGCAAATAAGTTGTGAAGTTTTTTTATTGAATATGGAAAAAATCACTTAAGAAGGGTGAAAATAGAATAGAATGTTATAATACATAATTATAAAGAGATATATAGAGAAGAAGAAGAAGAGAGAGAGAGATAGAGAGAGAAGAACACACAAAACAACCAAAAATAAAGACAAAAACAAAAAATAAAAACAATCAAATGGGGGTGGGGTATTGAAAGGAGTACTAATTAAGAAGTAAAATAAATAAATAAAAGGAAATAAAGAAAATAAATGATCTTGGATCCTTGAAAAAGGTGCCAAAATTTGATCACGTTGTCGAGCACATCAAATTAAATGTTTATTTTTAACTAGAATTTCTGCAGTATAGCAACAACCCTAGGTCGTCTCTCGATAGAAACTTAGACCTTTAATTAAAAAAGTGGGGTTTTATTATGAATGTAGAAGGGGAATGAGGTTTTGTAAAACTTGGGGGTTTGATTATTGAATATGAAAATAGAAAATGAAAGTGATACCACAAAATAGAAATTAACAAAATTAATTAAGCTTGATTAACCTGGGGTACTCTCATGATGTTCATCCTTCATCGCTTCATGATATAGGGTTATGATCTTTTAATACCTAGTTTGTAACACCTAGAACCAGAATGTTACTAAGTTTATACTAGGATACCTCCTAGGGTTCAGTTGAAAACACACAATGATTCATCAGACACCACCGATGATTGAGTGATTTGTGTTCGACTTTATAACCGAAACTCACCAAGGAAACACACAAAGAACTTGATGTACTATCAAGGTTTGTATGTTATTTCTTTATGATACCATGAAATAAATGTATATAGCCTTGACAGTTCTTATGTAAGTTTAATTGATCAATATGAACCACACAAACACCGCAATTGAATGAAGGGAGAAAAAGGGATGAACGATGTGTGAAACATCACATGAAAGAGTACCCCCAAACAAGATCATTTGAGTTTGAGTATAACATACCAGTATATAACTAAATTAAATTAAAATATAGGATAAAGAAAAACAACATACAACCTAGAATTAAAAATTTCATTCAAAATAATATAAACATGAAGCTTGGGATTACATCATGTTTCTCCCCGGGTGATCACAAGGGGTTTAGAAACCCATGGGAGAGGAGGAAGAGAAAGATGTTGAGGTAGAACTTCCTATAGCCTCCAGGACTTGAAATATTGGTAAGAGGAATACTTTGGGACTCCAAAATGGAAGCACATTACCTATGGTTTGAACTCCCAAATGGGGAGCCCAAGGTTCCATTTTATAGGAAAATTGGAAGGTGGTTTAAGGCACACAGATTTCTTCAAGACACTTATACCACGCATTTTGGCAAATAGAAAATCGAATATCCCTTTTGAAAAAACTGGAAATTTTTATCCCCAATTCCTGAATATCTCCCCTGAAAGTTTGGCATCGGTTGGACAAGTGTATATGGAGATATTGATAGATTATAGAACACCACTTTTGACTTCACACAAATTCGGTGTTTTGGACAGAGTAGGTCAGTTGGGACCCTTTATGGCAGAATTGGGCTTGGATTCCTTAATATGAAATGTAGAAAATTAAATTTTGGACTATAAAACAAAATTTCCGCCCATTTGAATGCACATATTTTTCTAGACAGGCACAACAGTGGACATGTCTTCATGGATCCATGCAATTTTGGCTCATTTTTCTTCCACTTCATCATGGGCCCTCCAAATCATCTCCTCCTACATTGAAATCATCAAAAAAAGTAACATTACCTATTTTAATAGTTATAAAAACAAAATAATGGAATCAAACAATAAGTTCAATTTGTTATTATTTTTATAATTTTCAATACAAAACAACTTTAGCATAGTGGTGTAAGGGTGAAAATGAAACAGTGAATCGTGGTACGATCAGATCTCTCTAGGAATTCAAGAGAATTCTCTTCGGATGTCTTTCTATATAAAAAAATGATATAAAACCCCTAATAAAATAATATAATTGAGTTTATATACCACCATGGTTAGAAATAAATACTTCCACATACCCCATAATTATTTTACTTTATTCCCATGGAACCCCATATCTATAATAATAATAATATTTATTGACATATGTAAAACTCAAAAATTGAATTAAATATTATTTTATCAAAATACTATTCAATATATATATTATTTCTTATTAGACCATTAAACTCGATTCACCATTCCTCCACAATATTTATCAGAAATTGAATATTGAAAAATTATTTAATAAATAAATACCACTACATTATTCACAAATAAATAAATAAATTTTATATTAACTAAACATCAAATAATGATTTATTAAATATTATTATCACAAAATATTCTATAAAATAACTAGTGATGGAATATATGTGATATATAAAATATTAATAATTATTAAACCAAGTGCATAAATAATATTTATTCAACTTGTTAAATAATAAATAATAATAATATTTAACTGAAGTTTTGGATACACTTAGTGTATGACCCTTTAAGACTCTTTCTCAGTGGAAATAAGCGAACCATCCCAAAGTCCAAGGTTTTCATCTAAAAATACACCAAGTAACTCATAGAGAAATAAGTTAATGTCACAATGTTATTAAACCTCATATAAATTCTTATCATGTAATATAATCCATTTATCTTGATGTATATAATCAAGATGGCCACATGTTTCTGAAATCAACCTATATTCTCAATGTCTCTTTCTTTGAATTTTCAAAAATTAAAATTTCCTAGAGAAAACCATGGCTATGTTTTTATTTAGGATATATAATTTCCATAAAAGGGATTGAGATATCAACTTCCATTAAATATCAAAAGGGACAAATAATTTTTCACATTATTCATTAATTAAGTATTACTCATGACGCACCCAATGTATCATACTTTTCTACAAACATCTGTCTTTATGGTTTTCATCAATACATAAAAGTATATGACACATAATATTCATTAATAATATTAAATTCTAAGAACCAATACACAAATCCATATATATGAACATCCAATGACACATATAACTATGGATTTCCTATTTCCAGCTCTTGTTCTCATAATATACTATACTAGAAATTACCAAGGGTGTACACCATGAGATGGTGCCTTAAAGTTCTATGAGTCTCCACTTCTGATATATAGTATCAATTTTGTACCTCAAATTATTTCATCTATCTATAGAATATATATTTAAGAATATTATCATGGTAATTCTGATTTCTCATCATATCAGGGAATTTTCATGAACTTTCAGTGTGATAACTACTCTTAATACATTATATAATTCTATATTATTCTAAATAACAATCATGATGTGATAATGAGTTTATTAATATTCAAAAATATGAATAAAGGTAATCATAAAGTACACATAATTTGGTTCTAGGGTACCAACTCTAACAGACTCCCACTGGAACTATATCAAACTCCTAACAACCTTCAATCCACTATATCTCACCGATAATCATGATTTTGATGTGATAATGTTTTATTCAATGGATCTACCACATTTTATTCCATGAAAATTTTTATTACTGCAACTTCACCCCTCTGAGAAAAATCTCTCAAGAGGTGATACTTCTAGAGTATACAGTTTGTACGTTGGTGTGACCTTGACTATTTTTCAAGATCCACCACTATGGTATTATCACAATACAATGTGATAGGTTCTTTACTGATAGGTACCACATCAATCTCCCAAAAGAATTTTCATATTCAAATGGATTCTTTTGGATGCATCATAAGCCTCTATATAATTGCACATTGCTATAGAATTGTTGAAAAATGGATTCTTTGAACTCTTCCAGCTCACAACTCCTCAGTTGATACAAAAAACATATCCTGGCTGTGACTTCATATCACTATAATCTTTTTGAAAACTAGCATCATTATAACCCCTTATAACCAGCTCCTAGTCTCCTATATACACCAAGAACACATCCTTAGTTCTTATTAGATACTTAATGATAGACTTAATAGCACACCAATTTTTCACCTGGATTGGCTTGATATCTTCCTACCATGCTCAATTCATAGGAAACATCAAGACCAATGACTGATACTATTACTGAAGTTTATGAGATTATACTCATTATATATTTCCTCTATTGTGTTTTAGGATACATTTTATAGGAAAGATGTATACCATGTGACTTTGAAACCAATCATCACTTGGATTGTTTCATACTAAATCAATTTAGTATCTGGTCAGTGTGTGTACTTTGACTTAGTACATATAGCCTCTTAGATCTATCATGAATGATCTTGATCCCTAGAATTTAGGCTACTTCACCTAATTTCTTCATGGAGAAACACTTTTTAACTAGTCATTAAATGACTATAAGAATGGTATATCATTTCCAATAAGTAATATGTCATCAACATATACTACTAGGATAATGAATTCATTCCCACTGATTTGGTCCCTGAGTCCTGTAAGGCGTTCGGGCCACCCAGGCCTTCGGGTCAGTAAGGCCTTTGTGCCACCTCAAGGCCTTTGAGCCACCTTAGTGTAGATGCAAACCAGACAACCTACAAGGAACAAGTTCTACAAGGAGGATGAGCAAGGAGCTTTCACCACAGTAGAAGATAAACGGATTTCAAGAATGAGAGGGTATGGCACCTGCCATCAGGACAAGCCTGTGCATGCACGGGAATGCCTAGCCGAACAGCCATGCGAATGTGGAAAGCTGATTTCACGATAAAGATGCTGGGGAGGAGTAGTTCTAAGTAGTTAGTCTGGGTTGTATGTAATGTTTGAAGCCTATGGGAAATGAATTCCTCTAAGGCCTATAGGCCATGTAATTCCTACACCTACGATCCTTGTAATGGTTGCACCTCACCCCTTGAAAGGTGGATGATCAAAAATCAATAAAAAATGAAGGCCTTCGGGCCATTGGAGGATCTATGTAACTTGCATATTATTTTTGGAATCACCAAGTGGCACAAACCCTTCTAGTTGTGTCATATAGACATCTTCCTAATATTTCCTATTAAGGAAAGATATTTTGAAATCCATTTTCAAAATTACATAGTCATGGTAATGATTTATAATAAGTATAATTCTGATATATTTAAACATGGAAACTAGTGAAAAGGTTTTTCCATAGTTAATTCCTTATTTCTATTTAAACCCTTTATCCACTAGCCTTTCTCTATCAATACTTAAATTTCCATCCAAGTCTAGTTTTATCTTAAATATCCATTTTATACTTGTAGGATTTACATCAATTGGATGATTTAATATAAATAATTCTTGGTTATAATATATGAAATCCATTTTTGAATTCATGGCATATTTCCATATTTGGTGACTAGAAAACCATATCTCTCCAGTTCTATTACCTCTCTAGTGCTTTGATATAGTACTTGTGTTTTAGGAATAAATTCTACCATAGGGACATATGGGGTCTATTCCTGTACCAAATATTGTTTATCTTGAGCATCAACTTCATCGAAGTCAATCTTGCCCCCACTATCCTTCTCAAGGACGTACTACCTCTCAATAAAGACAACTTGTATGGCGTTAATCACTTTATTGACTGAGGGAGTTTATAGGTAGTATCCATTTTTTTCCTTAATTACCCTATAAAGATACAATTTCCCTAAGGTGATATGTTTTTCTTGATAAGTCTTTAAGAAATTACCCTCAACCCCATACATGTATATGCGAAAAAACAGGTTTCTTTACACTCTATAGCTTGAAGGAAATTCTGTTTTCCACTTTAATTGGTACTTGGTTTAGTGTGTATGCCATAATTTTTAACTCATATCCCCTAAAGGATAAAGGAAGATATGTATAAATAATCATTGACCTTTACATGTTTAACAAGGTATGATTTCTCTTTTCCTTAACACCATTCCACTATAGTGTGTAAGGTGGAGTGATTTGAGATAGAGTCTCAAACTCCCATAGAAATATGATAAACTCTTGGTTAATACATTCTCCACCTTGATCCAATCAAACCTTCTTTATCTTCTTTCAAAATTGATTCTCTACTCAATTATTTAATTATTTAAATTTCTTAAAGGACTCAGAATTATACCTCACCAAGTAGACATAACCAAATTTACTCAAGTCACCAGTAAAAGTTATGAAGTAAGAATTACCACCTCAAGATTCTACTAGAAATGGTCTACACAAATCAGTGTGTTCCAATTATAAAAACTTTATGTCCCTTTCACCATGTGCACAAAATGTATGTTTGGTCATTTTCCTTGTAAACAAGCATGTCATCATTCAAGTGAGTTTATCTCAAAAGAGACTGAATAACCCTCTTGAAAAATCTTTTTCAATCACATTTTATTTACATGAACAATATGGTGATTACATTGTTGAGTGTTATATGAGTCATTCAAATATAATTTGTTATCAATTGTTAACAATTGGTTTTCATAATTTAATATAGAAAAACCATTATTTAAAGGCTTCATACCACAATATATGTTGTCTCTATAAAATAAATAACTTTTATTTCTAAATTTAAAAATAAAACAATCTATATCTAGGAAGGATATATAAATTATATTCTTGGTAATAGTTGGTACATAATTAAAATCTCTTAAAACCAATATAATTCCTTTTGGAAATGAAAGTTAGAAGTCTCCGATGGCTAGATCATCCAACCTCACACCATTAGCAGCTCACAAATCCACCTCTCCTCTAGAAATATTTTAGAATATACTTGGTTCCTGAATTTGGATATAGATGTGAGCACCAAAAGTTGTATCTAATACCCAATTCATAGATATTGAAAGATTTCACTCAAAAATGAAAGTAACTTTAGATTCCCCTTTCTTTTGGGTGCAGTTTCTATTCCATTGGCTTTTATTTCCACATGAAAAAATACCACTTCCTTTTTCCTTTCCATACCTCTTGATATTCATATTCTTGGAAGGATGGTGCTTGGGAGCTTTAGACTTTTTATGAGTCTGAGGCCACTTTTCCTTGTTTTTCCTTTTCTTACTCACCATAAGTACTGTGATTTTTTCATGCCCCATGTCTTTTTCCACTTGGAAAATCAGAGTAAGAAGTTCTAAAAAAATATTATCATTATTGATCATGATATAATTAAAAATAAAAATGGAGAAGGAATTGGGTAGTGATGAAATTATGAGATCAGTGTGAAACTTATTTGTGAATTTAATCCCTAATATTTATAAGATTTCAATGTAGTCAATACGATTGACTATATGAGTCCCATATGGAATCAACTCTCTAATATTGGTTACAAACTAGAGCATTGGCGATCTATTATCTCTGTTTTCTCACATTCTCTTGATATAAATCTCAAAGGTGAGACATCATGATATAAACATCCATTTCCTCATGTTTCTTTAGAAGCTCATTGTTCATGGATGATAAAAAGAAACATTGAACATCTATGGAATTGTTCAAATGTTTCTCATAGAGATACAACTCTTCCTTACTAGCCTATTTACTAAGTTCTTTAAGAATAAGTTCTTCTAGCACATATAATTTTCTTTCATGGCATAGGATAACACGTAAGTTCCTTTTCCAATCTTAGAAATTTGTGCCGGTGAGAAGGTTATCCTTCTCGAGTATGGATCATAATATCCTATTTCTTGGAAATTATAGTTTTAAGGATCTATATTACCCTTCTCATCACTATGACTTTGGCTGGTCAAGAAATTTGAAGGGTTTTAGCTAGGAATTCCAAATACCAATTGCATCAACTCACTATTCCTTGATCTATTAAGTGGAATCCCCAATCCTGAAATCCTTAAATTGGATTTCATAAACATTTTCATCTTAGTTACACCAACTACTTATTTGGAATTCAACCTTTGATGTGAAATAAGTTAAGTCAAATGAAAAATTCAAGTTATAATTCCCCAATAATTGAAAGAACCCCGACTTTGGACAGTCAAGCACTTTGAACTATGGTTAGATTTTAACTTATGTAGTGTAAGGGTATACCGACATAGTATATATATAATTTAGGGATTTTATCTTTATTAATAAGTTGACCATTTTATATTTATTAATTTTTTTTAATATTAAGTGTATTTACTTAAGTGATTAACCATGTCTTAGATAAAATTTATGCATAATCTAATTTATTTTAGTTCTATATTTCATACTCATTAATTAATTAATTCATGTGATCATAAAAAAGCATCCATAATGAAATAACCATGAAACTTGACATAAATAAAACAATAAATTTTTATGGTCATGATCTTTTAATAATGGTTAGTTTATCTAGAAGATGATAAAGAAACCATTGACCTAGGGGAAAAACACCTTGAACCATTTTATGGATCGTATTGAATCTTTCAACTTTTCCACCTATGTATCTCTATTGGATTGGTTTCACCATGGATCTAAACATAAATTACCTCCACTATATTGGGAGCTTCATCCATTACATATGATTTTACTCACTTACAGGTGAGGGGAACCAAAGGATTGATGAAGGGGTTTACATAAAAGAAACCACATACACACATACCCTTACATAATGAGAGGCGGGATGACACAAATGCCATTAATTTAATTTAAAAATAAATTAAAAGAAACCAATCACATACAAAGGTCTGGTATATGTTCATGAATATCCATATACATGCAACAAATTACACATTTAATAAAAATACCAGTCAATTATATTAATTCTTATTAAAGATAAATCATGCTCAAATCAATTAATCATATTATTTAATTAATAAATTATTTTTTATCTTAATTATTATCTAAATTTTATTATGATTATCATCTATAATAATTTTAAATAAATTAAATAAATTTATTTAAAATTAACTGTTTATAAAAATGTACCTTAGAGGTAACATGGTGAATATATGTCCAAACTACCCAATGTATATTACATTCGTATACTATTCACTCATGCGACATGTGCCATACATGAATTAACACATAATTTCATGGCATGTACTATCAACTTAATGACCACATAGAACACATGGTGTTTATGTAGTGTTTTATGTTTCAATGCACATAGATTAATGAATGTATTATGACTTATACATGATGTTCCATTTCAAACATTACGTAGAAATTAATTATACATTTAATATATATATATATATATATATATATATATATATATATAACCCATTACATGGAATGTAATATCAACTTAATGACCATACCAAATACATGTTGATAAGGATTGAGTAGTATAATAAATCAATATTTAATTCTATGTAATTTGGTAATATACACAAAGTGTACAATCAAACCACACAACATGTATATTTGTCACCATCTATCCATGTCACATGCCTAGGGACTCATCATGTAACCATTCCATGGAAATTAATGGGGTAAACAATGTGTACATGGGATAAACTAAATTTGGTCTTTAAGTTGCATGGTCTCTAGTCATGTAAGTTGTGTAAGAGAATACATAGACTGTCTTTGAGTAATGGGCTATACGCTGTGTACAAATGTTACATTCCATGTAGTCTGGCCGACCATGAGCCAACCTAGCTCGGTCAATATACTGTGTATCTAAATACAATCCACATGTAATAAATGCACACTACTCAAATTAATTCCAAATTAATACTTTGTGAATTGAACATAGGTACACGAAGGGTACCAATGGAACACATAGTGTGTACACTTGTGTTAACCATCTAGAAACCTCAGCACATCCGGATGAGTTCTTTGAATGAATTTCATTCATGAAATTAACCAATTTGATTATATTTGCAATAATGAATAGTTAAAAGACCATATCTCATGATTCTTATTAAAGTATTATTAAACTAGAATTGAAAATTAATGATAAATTCATAAATTAATCAATTATCTTTAAATAATTATAAATAATTACGCGACCCCTTCTATGATACCATTTGAAGCTTCCGAACATAGCAGAAGCACCAGATATGGAATTCCAAACTCATAATTTTGTTGTAATTGATGATTAAATATGAGATTTACATATTGATAAACACAATGATCAATGGAATTGAATCAAATATTAATTGACGATTGAATTTTAGAACCAAGACCATGATCATCACATATTATTTATAATTAATTTAAAGAATTAAAGAATTAACTTATGATGAATTCTTTCTTTGTTGATGGATCTGAAAACATATCTACATCACAAAATCATTTAATTGTAGGAATCAAGTGTATATTCCCTATATTGGTGGTCAACATGTGTTTTATGAACCTCCAAACATCATCATAGAAATACTCGAGTGCTAGTGCGGTTGATCCCAACACTTGGTTTGTTAGCCTTTTATTGCCCCGAGAATCGCTTGAAGAAGGATTCTATTTGATCTCTCCACACTTGAGAGTGGTGGAGGAGGATTGATCTCTATTCTTGATATAATTTTTATAGAGTGAGATCTCTAGGTATTTGAGATAATTCTCTTTGGATGTCACTGTAAACAAAAAAAATGAAATGACAACCCCAAAGAAAATAATATAATTGAGTTTATATACTACTAGTGTTAGAAAAAAATAATTGCACATATACCCTTATTATTTTTCTTGATTCTTATGGAACCCATTTTCTATAATAATAATAATAATAATAATAATAATATTTCTTGATATGTGAAAAAATAATGAATTAAATTAAATATTATTTTATCAAAATAATATTCAATATATATATAATTTCTTGATGGAATATTAAACTCATTCCTCCATTCCTCCAAAATATTTATTAGACATTGAATAATGACTATTTATTTAATAAATAAATACCACTACATTATTTTCCAATAAATAAATAAATATTATATTCACTAAAAACAAATAAATATTTATTAAATATTCTTCTCACAAAATATTCTCTTGAATAATTAGTGAAAAAATATATACGATCATGGAAAAATGAATAATTATTAAACCACATGAGTGAATAATATTTATTCAACATTTTTAAATAATAAATAATATTTTTATTTAACTGAAGTTATAGATAAACTTACTGTGTGACCCTCTAGGCCACTTTCTCAATAGAAATAACATCCCAAATTCCAAGGTTAACATCTAGAAATATGACAAGAAACCCATATAAAAATAAGTTAATATAATAGTTATATAAAACCTCACGTGAACACTTATCAGGTAATATAATCCCTTTATCTTGATATCTTTAATTAAGAGGTTGTATGTTGATGCCATCAACTTATGTGATTGATGAATTTTTCTCTGAATTTTTAGAAATTGAAATTTCCTAGAGAACACCATGGACATTAATTTATTTATGCTATGTAATTTCCATAAAACGGAATGATATATCAAATCACATTAAATAATAGAAGAGACAAATCCTTTCTCTCATTATTCATTAATTAAGTATTACTTACGATGCACCCAACATATCCCACATCACGATAAACATCTATCATCATGGTTTTAATCAATATATCAAAGTACATGACTCATAATATCCATTTATAATAATCTTAAATTCTAAGAACCAATACACACATTTTAAAATAATAACATCCAATGATACATATAAATGCGAATTTCCTAATGGAAGGTCTCATTCTCATAATTTCCTACACTGGAAGTTACAAAGGGAATACACCATGAGAAGGCACCTAAAAGTCCTATGAGTCTCCACTCCTAATATCCTCTATAATTTTTTTCCCTAAAATGGTTTCATCTTTTTATAAAACTTATATTTAAGAATACCATTGTGGCACTTCTGGGTTCTCATCATAGTGGGGAACTACTATGTCCTTTCAGTGTGATGCCAACTATTAATAAATTATCACATGATATGTTACATATAAGAATAGTCATGATGTGATAAGGATTTTATTAATTTTCAACATTATGAATATAGGTAATTATAAAGTACACAAAAGTTTGTTCTAGGGTACCAATTCCAACAAAGACTAATCACCTAGTTAAAATTCTTTTAGAGGAATAAAAAATTCAAGGATGCTATTTAGGAACTTGAGGATCTGATGAATGGTAATAATACTAATTTTTTTTCATTATAGTGATGAAAATTTGAGGTAAAATTTAATGTTAAGGGGGTATAATGTAGTACGCTGACATTTTATACGTATTCTTTTGAAATAAATTTGAAGTATTCGATAGCTTACTTTACACACAACCCTAAGTCTAAATGAACCATGATATATTATAACCATTACAACCAATCCATTGGATTGTTGAGTATGAATAGGATTAACCACATTATGAAATTTATACAGAATTTTTTTCCTTAATTAAAATTTATTGATTAATTCCCAAGAAAGAATAATTAAATTTCTAATAAAATCATTTCATGATTTAAAGACCTATTTTTATATATAAATGTATTTTTATAGGTGTTATGTATTTTTATATAAATAAATATGTTTATCGCTATTAAAAATTGATTTTAATGAAAGTTTTTATTAATTAAGGAATAATTATTCATAAATTAGTTATCTAATGGCTAGGAATTAAGAAACAATCATTTGAAGGTAAAAAGAATTATTTTTCAGAAAACTGTTTTTATGTGAGAAATTTGTTTTTAAATTAATAAATTAAATAAATAAATATTTATTAATAATTATAGTAAAATAATTATATTATATATTCAATTAAATATTTTAATATTAATTTAATAGTTTTTATAAGGAAAGGAATAAAAGTAAACTCAGTTTTATGGTTAAAAATGAATTTTTCTAAAAATGGTTTTCGTTGCATGTTGCACCCTTATCTTAAAGTTAATTTCTTAAACATAGAGAAATTTAATTTCATAAAATGTATTCCATACTTTTAATTATCATTTACAAATTTTTTAATGAGGCCCATTTCATTTTTTTCCATAATAAATAGTAAAATCAATAAAAATTTATTACCATAGTTAGAGTTAAAACTGATTCACGAAGGGGGTTAAACTAAGAGATAACGGTAAAAACGGGACATAAAATTTTATAAATATTATTGGTTTAATATATTTAGACCTTATATTATCTTACCTTCAAATTATTATTCATTTGGTTCCACTTTCACAATAAAATGACATTATATTATTTAAATATTTTAGGTAATTCCACGTGTGTCCCTACCTATACTTATAAAAGGGAACATCTCATCCAAATTTATTCATAAACTTTGATCCATATATATTAAAAAAGACCTAGAAAAAACCTTCATATTTTACTCTAATAAGGATTAAGGTGTAAGCCAAATGAGACCTCTCAAAGAAGAGGTAATCATCTTACCCGACTCTTTCAATGTTTATTTATTCTTCTACCACCTCTAAATCTATTCTATCCATAATAACATAGTGAATCAAGTATCATCAATATAATGATATATAATTATGAATATAGGAAAACCATTTTACACCTCCTTTACATCAAATGGGAAATTAAAGTATTGCTCGTGTGTACGTGCATACTATCACCTCCACATAGTGATATGATTCATTTTCCAACACTGCATCACAATGATGAATATAATAGTAAATTTAATAAATATTTATGATATATATGATATAATTATTAATAAATAATGATAAAATATTATCTATATTTCTTTCCTTATTTTTATTATAAAATGAAAAAATATTGATGTGTACGTACGAACTACCGTATCCATGAACAATGTAATTCATTTTACCATCACTACTTTTGTGTGTGGTTATAAATATTAATATAATGAATATATTGATGGTTTTGGTCACAAAGGAAGTGTTAGGTGGTGGAAAATATATTAAAATTTATTTTAATTGTCATTTCCTAAAACCAAGAGCGGGGATCTTGCACATCAAATTTATAATTAATTTATTTAATATTTGAAGAAATAAATACTTGGGATTATGAAATTTATTCATTGGTGAATGTTGATCATTTAAAAAGAGCCTTTAAGATTACCTTTATTACACTGTGAGGATCCAAGGATAGAATCCCTCTAGAGGCGATCTACATGTTCTCCTATGAACTGTGAGTAACACCACTCAATCTACATATTCTAGCACGACAAGTCAAATGTATTGTATTGTTCATTCTTGATCGCTCATTATTCGATCCTGAAGAAATATCTACTGTTATTCTTTTTCTTTAGAGGAACAGATAATGAGGAGTTTAGAGAGAATTTGTTGTGCGTAATAATTCCCTACTCTCAATTTTGGATGTAAAATACAATAGACAAAACTGTCTATTTTTATAGTTAAGAATTAGGTTAAAATATTATTTAATTTTATGGCAGCCAATAAATAAAATTTATCACATTTAATAAACCCCATGCCACATAATAATAATAATAATAATAATAATAATGATATTTTTCAATGCACTAACTTTCATAAATTTATAAATAATATTTATCGTCTTGTAAATAATTATTTTATCATTGGACGCAGTCTTGGTCCATTCAAACTCTTTGATATTTATTGAATACCCAAACAAATATTTTATTCATAAATAAATATCCAATTCACATACCATAGAATAAATATTTATTAAATAGTCAATAAAATAAACAAATATATTTTTATTCACATGCCGAAGAATAAATATTTATTTAATTTATGCGATTAATATAACTTGAATAAAATTATTCTTCAATATTGAGAATAATATTTATTCCATTAATTAAATTCAAATAGAATTTAATCTAGATCAATATAAACACTTAGGGTGTGACCTTATAGGATTATTTCTCATTGACATTAGGTAGACTTGACTAAAGTCCAATATTACTAACTAGAAACTGGTCACGGAACCCAAAATAAATAACTTAATGTTGCAAAGATGAAAACCACATAAAAATACTCACTGTGTAATATAATCCCTTTGTCACAATATATCATCAAGCAGGTTACACGACAATGTCATCAACCTATTTTCTTGATATATTTTTCTTTGACTATTTGAAATAAACACATCATTACACTATATCCATGGAATTTAGTTGGTGGTTATATTTCAATCAAAGGGATGAGATATCAACTCCCATAAAGATGGAAGAGACAAATCCTTCCTCGAATTATCCATTAATGACATGTCAATCATGACGCACCCAACATAACCTACTTCCCACCAACATATGGTGTGATGATTTTTTTAATAAATCTAAGTGAGTGACTCATGACATGCATCCATGATAATAATAAATTATAAAGATCATTTCACATACTCATAGATAAGAATATTAAATGACACCAAAACATGCAGATTTCCTATTGGTAGGATTTTTCTTATAATCTACCATATTGAATATTATCAAGTGTGAACTTAATGAGAAGAAGACTGATCCACTTATGAGTACTCATACCTGATGGTCTAAATAACATGTGTACCATCATAGTATATTATCCTACCATATAAATATATTAAAAAAAATTTCATAGCACTTCAAGGTTCTCATCATAGCAGGGAACTTATATGACCTTATCAATGCGAAAAATACTATATGAAATTATTATATTAAATCCATGAAGAATAATGAAAATTATGTAATAATATGTTTAATTAATATTCAATTCATAAAATATACATGTAATCAAAGTACAATCAGTTGGTCCTAGGACACTAACTCTTACAAACTTCCACTTGGAACTGAACCAACTGCCTATGAATTTCAGTCCGCTAGAGCTCACATGATAATCATGTTTCTGTTGAGTTAAGGAATTAGTAAAGGGGTCAACCATGTTATCTTTCATGTAAATACTTCCCACTGCAACCTCTCATCTTTGAGAAAAATACCTCAAGATATGATACTTATGAAGTATGTACTTCATCCATTGATGTGACCTTGGCTCTTTTGTGAGATACACCACTACAATATTATCAAAATTGAGTGTGATATGATCTAAACTACTAGGTACCATGTCAAGCTCTTGGATGAAGTTGGACACCCATACTACTTCCTTAGCTGCCTTAGAAGCCACAATATACTCAGACTCTGCTATAGAATCTATGATCTCAGACTGATTTGAGCTATTCCAGATCACAACACCTCTATTTAAAGTGAATATGTATCCCATTTGTAAATTCATGTCATCATGATCAGTTTGGAAACTATTATATGAATATCCTATGATGACTAGTTCCTCATATCCTTTATAGACCAATAATATATACTTTGTATACCTCAGATACTTAAGTGCAGTCTTTACTACCATCCAATGGTGGTCACCTAGATTATCTTGATATCTGCCTACCACACTCAATGCATAGAAAACATCTAGCCTAGTACACGGTATAGAATACATGATTGATCCAATCAATGAAATGTATGGAATCCTTACCATTATGTTTCTTTCCTCATGTATCTAAGTACATTTTCTTGGAAATATGAATTCCATGTGATACTAGAAATAATCCCCTCTTGGATTATTCCATACTGAATCTATTTAGTATCTTGTAAATGTATGAACTTTGACTTAGTCTGAGAGACCTCTTGGATATATCACAATGGATCTTGATCCTAAGAACATATGCTTCCTTTCCCAAGTCCTTCATAGAGAATCATTTGTTCAACAATGTATTAACATAATGTAAGAATGGTATTTCATTACCTATGAGTGACATTTCATCAACATAAACTATTAAGAAAATTACCACACTTACACTAAAACATTTATAGAAAAAATCCTACCATTAATTCTTCACTACTGGAAATCGGATCTTTCCCAACACTTATATACACCCTTTCCCAACGGTTCTTCCAAACCGTTGGGAAAGGGGGGGTCTTTCCCAACGGTTCTCCCAAACCGTTGGGAAAGACCCCCCCTTACGTTGGGAAAGACCCCCCCTTTCCCAACGGTTTGAGAGAACCGCTGGGAAAGGGGTGTTTTGAGGTCCCTTTCCCAACGGTTCTCCCAAACCGTTGGGAAAGACCCCCCCTTTCCCAACGGTTTGTGAGAACCGTTGGGAAAGGGGTGTTTTGAGGCCCCTTTCCCAACGGTTCTCCCAAACCATTGGGAAAGACCCCCCCTTTCCCAACGGTTTGAGAGAACCGTTGGGAAAACTCACCCCAAATCCAACATTCACCTCCTGGAAATTTCCACCTATCCCAACGGTTCTCAAAACCGTTGGGATAGACCTATCCCAACGGTTTTGAGAACCGTTGGGATAGCTTCTTTCATTTCTTCCAGGTCTGCTACCCGAGAACATTATATAAATCTAAATTTTAAATAATTATGATAATACATATATATATTTATGAAATTATGTTTATAAAAGTGATGTTAGCTTAGTGGTTAAGTCGTTCGATTATAAACGAGAGGTTCTGGGATCAAATCCCAGCGGATGTTTTTTTTTTAAATACATTTACCAACGGTTTTATAACCGTTGGAATAGATTTTCATATTACTTATACCAACGGTTTTAAAAACCGTTGGGATAGGTCTATACCAACGGTTTTGGGAAAACCGTTGGTATAGACCTATCCCAACTTCGCAACGGTTCTCCAAACCGTTGGTATAGGCTATACCAACGGTTTGGAGGCCTATACCAACGGTTCCAAACCGTTGGTATAGGTTAGTATTCTACTAGTGCTTTATGAAACCAAATTTCATTATAGATTAATCAAAATTAATATTCCATGACCCAGATGCTTTCGTTAATCCATAAATGGATTTTTTTAATTTTCATATCTTATTGGAATACATTGGAGTCAAAAAACCTTCATGTTTTTTCATAGAGGCATCTTCCTAAAGGTCCCCATTATGGAATTATGTTTTGAAATACATTTTCCAAATATCATAGTCATGGTAATCCGTAATGGAAAGAAAAATTCTAATTTATTTCAGCAATGCAACTGGTGAAAAGGTTTCATTGTAGTCAATTCCTTGACGCTGTTTAAACCCTTTTGCAACCATTACACCTTGTAGGTACTGAATTTTCCTTCCACGTATATTTTCTTCTTGAATACCCATTTGAAACTAATAGTATTTACATCTACTAGATGGTCTAACAAAATCTAGACTTTGTTTTGGTAAATGTAATCCATTTCAAAATTCATGACTTCTTGCCACTTTGAAACTTTTGTTCCACTGAATGCTTCCTTTTAGGTTAGAGTATCATTATTATCAACTAATATTGATTCACCATACTTGGTGATTAGAAAAAAAATAACATTATGGTTCTCAAACCTCTCTTGTACTCCTACATAGTACTTGTTTCTTTAGAACAATTTCTTCTTCCACAGGTCTTTGTGGAATCTTTTACTATACCAACTCTTGTGTGCCTTGATCCTCATCTTCATCTAATTATATCTCACTCTCACTATCTCTTTTAAAGATGTGATACCTCTAAAGAAATATGGTGTGTCTTTCCACTATAACATTTTTTTCTAAGGGGTCATATAGGTAATATCCCCCTGTTTCCTTAGGGTATCCTATAAAGGTACACTTTTTTCCTCAGGGAGAAAGTTTATTACATGAAGAGGAATTAAAAAATGATTCACTTCCCCACACATGTAAATTTGATAACATGTTTTTTATTACACTCCAAAATTCATATATAATACCATTTATTGATTTAGTTGAAACTTGATTTAATATATGTGCTACTGTTTGTAACATGTATCCCCAAAAGGACAATAGAAGAGTCACATGAATCATCATTGATCTCACCATGTCTGAAAAGGTGCAGTTCCTCCTTTTTCTTGCACTATTCCACTAAGCTGTGTAAGGAGTGAGTTGGTATAGGATCCCAAACTCCCATAATTAATCAATGAAGTATCAATTAATATTTTATCCACCACGGTCTGAGTGGAGTTTCTTAATCTTCCTACCAAGATGGATCTCAACTTTATTCTCATATTCATTTAATTTATCAAAATAATTCAACTTATACCTCATTAAGTAGACATATCCATATATACTAAAATAAGTAGTAAAAGCTATAAAGTTTGAGTACTCACCCCTTGATTCAATAGGAAATGGTCCACACACATAAGTATGAAATAATTCACGAATCTCTTTAGCCCTTTAACCATTCCCACTAAACAGTGATTTAGTTATTTTGACTTGTAAACATGCACATCATAAACTGAATGGTTTTAGTTCAAAAGAATATAAATATCCATCTTGATGTAATTTACTAAATCACTTTTCATTTACATGACCTAGCCAGTGATGCCAAAGTTGGGTGTGGTATGAGTCATGTGAAGTAACTTCGTTATCGATTTCTATTAATTGGTTTGTGCAATCTAACACATAAAGACCATTATTTAAATATAAATTACCATACAAAATTATATATTTATAAAATAATCAAAATTTATTCCCAAATTTGAAAATAAATCCATCTTTATATTTTATGGATATAGAAACAATGTTTTTAGTAACCTAAGGCACATAATAACAAACCTTTAAAACCAAGATCATTCTAGTTTTCAATGTGAGGTGGTAGTTACTGATAGAAACAAAATCAATTTTAGCTCCTTTGGCTGCTCATAGATCAACCTCCCCTTAATAAATATTCTTGAATCTACTTGGTTCCTATATTTGAATACATGTGTGAGCATAACAAGCTATATTTGATACCCAAATTGTAGAAACATAAAAATTTCACTCAATAACAAAAACACATGAAGCTTTCCCTTGCTTCTTTGGTTGGGAACATTTTTTCTTCTAGTGGCCCTTCTCGACACATGTTAAATAGACAACATCATGTTCACTTGCTTTCCACTTGGTATTACTCTTTTTGTAAGGGTGTGAAGAATATTTGGAATTATATCTATTTTCATTCCCTTTCCATTTTTTCACTATAAGGATGGAAGGATTTTGATGCTTTGTATCCTTATAAACTTTTCAAAGAAGAGTGAGAAGATCTGATAGAGACTTATCAATGTTATTAATATTAAAATTCATAACAAAGCTGGAGAAGCATTAAGGGAGTGATGCTATAATGAGATAAGTGCCCAATTATTTAGGAAGTTTAAACCCTAGAACCTCTAAGAGATCAATATATCCAATGATATTGACTACATGAGGGCTATATGGGGCACCCTCTCCAATATTTATTTGAAAGAGTGCCTTGGAAATCTCAAAACGTTCCTATCTAGATCTCTCCTAGTAAATACAACAAAGGTACCCAATCATGATATACACATCCATGTTTTCAGGAGACTTCATGAGTTCACTAGACATAGATGAAATCATCAAAAATTGAACATCAACCACATCATTAAAATGTTTCTCATATACTAATAACTCTTCATCAATCACCTCCTTAGTAGATAGATCAATAAATGAGGATTCTAGCATGAAATATTTCCATTCACGGCATAGGGGAAATCAAAGGTGTTTTTACCATTCTTGGAAGTTACTTCCAATTAGAAGGCCATATTTATCCAATATTGATAATAGGGATAATGTGGATGAATATCTTTACATTTTATTCTAAAATTAAAAGAGAATATTATTAGAACTTTTCTTAATTATAAATTGGGCAATATATTAATAAATTAGTTGTTTTTTTATTAAATATCCCACTATTTTATCAAGTTCCAATAGCCCCCGCTATTGAAATTGGAATGTCTAGTTGCTTTAATATTATAGCGGAAAGGATATATATTTATATTCACATAACCCCAATAAGGGTTTGTCAAGCTACTTGAAGGTATTTAGGTAGGAAAGTCTTTTCTAACTATGGGCTTTCAGCTCCTTGATCCATTCATTGGATTCCTCAATCTTTAAATATTGACTTGGATTTCATCAACACTTGCCTCCAAATTACATGAAGTCTAGAAAGGGATACTCCTCTTGATGTAAAATGGTTAAGTCAACCCAAAACCTTCATAATAACCCCCTTATAAAATCAAGTATCCCAACAAGGGTTGGTCAAACACTTAGTTCTATTGAGTTTTGTTCCCAATCAAGTAACAGAAGGCTCAGTCTGACTTAATATTATGTTGAGTTATTTCAATTAATTGATCATAAACTTTATCTTTTGTTGTCATTTACATTACTTGTTAATATTAAGTGGATGTTAATTAATTAACCTTTTTGGATAAAACATTTACACATAATTCATTTATTTGATTCATTATATATAAATTTTATCTTGTTTTATCCTTTACATATCCTGTTAATATTAAGTGGATGTTACTTAATTAATTAACCATGCTGGATAAAATAGTTACACATAATAAATTTATTTAAATTCTATCTTTTCACATTAATTCATTTATTTATGTGACCGCAAACTTACATCTATAAAATAAATAATTTCATAGATAGGAATAAATAAATAATTAAATGATCCATTCACAAGATTTATCTAACAATTGATTTAATGTGCAGACATTAAATCAACCTATGAACTTGGGGAAATAACTACTTTTGTTGGTCTTGGCATGATTTAAAACATTCCATCTATCCACCTGTGTATCACCTGAGTTGGAATCATAATCGTTCCATCTTGAACTACCTCCACATGCCTTGGGATACTCTATTAATTACATGTATTTATGACTCACATGTAGGTGAGGGGAACAAAATGATTGGTTAAAAGGGGATTACATAAATATCCTTGGACATATAGGTCCTATATAATAATATAGGAAGGGATGACACATATTCCATCATATTTAATTTAATAATAAATAATTTCAAAAACATGCAATAAGTTAAATTAAAACATCCATTACATACACAGGTCTTGGTCAAGCTCATGAATGGTTATACATGCAATGAATACACAAAAAATATTTGGCTAGAATTCAATTCTTTATTCATTATTTATTATTTAAGATGAACATTATTTCATTAATTAATTAATTTCCTTTCATCTTAATGATCATCCAAACTTAATTAGAGATTCCCATCATTAATTTCATTCATGGAAAATAAATAGTAAAACCAATAATGACCTATTAATTATAATAAATTAACTGAGTATTTAATATTATTTAAAACCATTATTAAATTTTTAAACACACATTACTGTTTCAATAAATAAAATAAGGTATTAATGATGAAATTTTAAATTTAATGTAATTTTTAATTTTATCATTTAATGGGAGACTAAACAGCGTGTAAAATCCAAAAACATGTAATGTTACTTGGATACTATGTATTTGAGTCATACACCTAGGTATTTGACGTGTTAACTCATGTAACACCCCAAGCTTCCACGATACGCTTCTCTTTGAATAATACAGTAGTGTGTGTTGTACGCAACTTCGAGTTCTAACACACACCACAACCAATCAAACTAGCCGTTATGAATAGTAATAACTACTTTTTAAAATTTTATAAATTTTAAATTTCAAAATGGACTTCATTTTTGGATTAAGAATATCGAAATTAGCTCAGGGTGATTTTTTGGTATTTTTCTGAAAACATTCAATTTTTGATGAATAGTGAAAAAACACTGAGTTATAGTTTAAAACCAAATTTTTATTTAAATAATTATTTAATTTATTTAAATTTAATTAAGGTAAATATATATATATAATACCTATATAAGTTCAATGTAATTCATTGGAGTTAGTTTAGAATAATTTTAGATATATAAAAATTTTATGGAACTTTTCACCGTCTTTTACCCACCTCCTAGGAGAATTTGCAAATTCACATAAAACTTAATTTTACCGCTTTTGTGAGTGGAATTTCTAAAATGTGAGAGACACGGTTAATATCAAGTAGTAAAATTTGGTTCAATAAGATAAAAATAATTTTTTGTGAATAGTAACTTTTTACTTTTATTTACCACGGTTAAAAGTAAATAGGGTAATTAAGGGTAAAAATGATATTAATATTACCCTAACACATGTCCTAATTATATTGGACAAGTGTATCTAGACAAAAAACAACCTTAGGAATAAAATATTATCATTTAGGTCCACTTGGATTATATTAGGACATTTATTATTATTTAATATAAAGAAGAGTTAAAAGAGTTAAAATAAAGGTTTAATTACTAAAACATTTTTAATATAGGGTTATACATAAGATAAATTCGATTGTAAATATTAATTATAAAGATAAAAATATTTCCTAAATAATGGTATTTTATTTATAATTTTGAGACATTAAATAATTTAATTTATTTATGACACAATGGTGATGCAGTAATTACCTAATTAATGAAATATTAAAATAATTGATATTATAAATATCCAAATAAATGTAATTTGAAACTTTTTATGAATTAAACTAATTTTATAGGTTAATATGACATGTTATTATTGATTTAATTATGTTTTTTTGAAGTAATAATTCTGTTATGATTTTCAAAAAAATCAAATACCAAATAGTGTCAAAATTGACATAAAAGAGTTTTTAAAACAAATAATATATTATTAATTTATATTATATTACTAAAAATCTAAGGTTCATCCAAGAGACTTAATAATGATATTTTTATCATTAATGTACCACTTGGGGGTCGCTTGGATGTTTATAGTAAGTTTATTGACTATATAATATAAAAATACAAAGAGTCATGGTAAGTGTCAAACTAATTAACTAAGAGTTAAAACTAAAATATAAGGTTAATAAAGTGACCCAAAACTGTATAAAACCTATTGGTTGAGTTGTTTTAGACCTATCCCCACCTTAAAATTAAAATAATCCACTTTGGAGCCATTAGAAACCGAATATGAATTTATTATAAAATAATATTTCTAGCTTTTCCAAAGGTGCCCCTCACCCCTCTTATAAAAGGGCACTCCACCTTCTCACTAATTCACATATTCAAACCCTTTTGTCTCGGCCAAACCCTGCCCAAATACTCTCTCAACTTCCCTAACTTCAACCTAGAGGCCTTAGTTTGATCAGAAAGTCAAATTAAAGAGCCCTTTTGACCAAATCAAAAGGAAGAACCCAAAGAAGAGGTAATGTTTTCACCACCCTCTTTCAAGTTCCTTTCTTCTTCAACTTCTTCTTTCTTTGTTATTTCCATTATAAAATAATAAATCCAGTATATTATATATACTGTGATGTTATTATAAATATGGTACATCCATATTCAGTATTCTATATATCCTTTGAATGACAAGTCCCCATACGTGCATACGTACGACTTACCGTCTCCACGTCGCGGTGTAATTGTTATTCAATATATTATTATTTGTATGGGTATAATAATGATGTGTAATTCATGTAAATAGTAAATATAACATGATAATTATTATGTATATGTGATATACCATCCAATTATATATTATTTTAATATCAAAATAATGATATTTTCGCTCGTGCGTACGTACGGACTACCGTCTCCACGAACGCGATGAGATTCATTCCCCATCGTATCCATTCAAGACTAATTATAATTTGATGTTTAAAAGTATTTTTTAATAACTTTATATAATTTTGGATATGAATAAGATACAACATATCCATAACAAACACGCCTTATGTAACAAAACATATAAAAGAAAACGAGTAAGTTAACACCCGAAAAGACGATAATACTAAAATATTATTAACAAATCATTAATAGAAGATAATATATGATATCATAATTATGCATATGGTTATTGTATAACATAATAACAATTTTTTAACTATTATACAGGAGTTTAAAATACCATAGACTAAGGTAAATTACAAGGTAAGGGTTTATTTCATAATCTCTTCATTATCCGAGGTTGTTTATACGTGATTATCTACTGGGACCTCTTTATCATCCACATCCATGTTTCTTAAAAATTTATTTCAAATCATTATTAATATTTTAAAGACTATGGGATAAAGTCATTTATACCCTTTTTTACTTTTTATAAGAAGTTTATATAGGAATATTTATATCATTTTCCAAACAAGGTCCTTTTTAACCTTTTCGACAGAATTAAGGTAAGACTATATTTTTTTAACTTATACGGCAGGTGCGGATATTTTCCGCCATTATAAAATCGTTGAAGCTTACCTTACAAGATTATAAGAATATTTTCAAACTAAATGTTTTATTTTATAATTATGTGACTTTTAAATTATTTCAAAAAAAGAGATATTTCTCTCAAATAGTTTTGATTTCATCTATGTCAACATCCTTTGATGGATTTTAAGATTATTTTAAGTTTATTTATTATGATACAAAACTTTCATATTGTATTGAAGGTTTTGTGATATGTTTGACTATGGATGTGTTATTTTTACACCATTCATGGTTTATGGAGAAAGTATTGACATTTCATATGCTAGTTTTAATACGAATGTTTATGTTATGTTTAAACCTGTTCATATGAGGAATGCATTGGACTTAATATGGGACGGGTGGAGCCCGATATAGCTCCTAGATGGATCGGTAGGTCTCATGAGACAAACTAGTGTCTTGGAAAAAGGCCTTGACAAAATATTATTTGTAGTCTTAGCACGAGGCCTTGGCTATGTGGTTATGATAGTCTGACATTATGCATTCCATCATTATGAACGTGGTTATTAATATTGCATGTGATTATTAAACTTGTAGAATATCCTTGTGAATAAGTAAATGGCATTATTTCATTTTATCTTTTCCATATTATGATGAAGTTCAAGTTTAAAAGGCTTTTGTTTTAGTTATACATTGCTTTAAATGTTTATGCTTATTTATGAAAGTTTCTGCTATATTGTTATCCTTACTGAGCATCTGAGCTCACCCCTTTCAATGTTTTATTTTTCCCAGGATGTGAATAAGTAATTTATGAATGACCTACAGGGATAGTATAGGGGATATGAAGACAAGATGTTGTTTTAGTAGTTTTCACTTTATGATGTAATGTAAACTTTATGAATGTATCTAGTTATTCCAAGGCTACTAAACTAATCAGTCTTTCAAGACTTGATCTTTTTTGATCATGCCAATATTATGTAATAATGCACCGACTCTGGGTAACTGAGGTTGGGGTGTTACAAATCAGCTAGAATACATAGTGTGGATAGGGTAGCTACACACCATGTATCCACTTTCTATTCTCCAGGTTGTCCTGGTCAACACACATTGTGAAATAAATGCACCACATGTAATTAACTGCTCAGCACATCCAGGTAAAATGTGCATGGGTACATAACGTGTGCTTCGACTGCATGTCGTGTAACCCAGGTTTACTAGAAAAATATTTTCCACTTCCCGATGGCATATTCAGTAATTATTCATCTTTTATTAAACCTTTAAGAAAATGAAACACTAAACAAACATGATTAATATGTCGATAACATGTTAATTCAAATCAGATTAAATTATGAATAACATGAAATGAAAATATAACCACAATTTTTCATAGATCAACAATCAAATAAATAATTTTAAATTTAAATGTGGCTTCTATAATACCTCTTGTCGGTTTTGGGTGTAGTGGAAGCGTGCATAGGTGGGTGATAAATTAAAATTTATTTTAATAATCGTTGCCCAAAACCAAGAGCGAGGATATTGCACATCAAATTTATAATCAATTTATTTAATATTTGAAGAAATAAATAAACGAGCTTAGGAAATTTATTCATCGGTGAATTTTGATCATCAGAAAATACCCTTTCAAATTACCTTTGTTGTGCTATGAGGATCTAAGGATAGAATCCCTCTAGCGGTGATCCACATGTTCTCCTATGATCTTTAAGAAACACCACTCGATATTTGGGTTCTTGGTGGCGAGTTGAATGTCTTGCGTTGTTTTCTCTTGATCTCTCATTATTTGGTCTTGAAGAAGTTTCTCTTATGCTTCTCGTTCTTAAGAGGGAGAGAGAAGAATGAGTTAAGAGAGATTTTTTTATGCACAACAATTATCTATTCTCAATTTTGGATACAAAAAAATATACATAACTCTATTTATATAGTTATGATTTAGGTTAAAATATTATTTAATTGCATTTCAGACATTAAATAATATTTATTCGCTTTAATAAAACCAATTCCACATAATAATAATAATATTATTTTGTGGTGTGCCAACTTTTGAAAATTGATAAATAATATTTATTGTCTTGTAAATAATTATTTTATCATCAAACATGGTCTTTGTCCATTAGAACTCCTTGATATTTATTGAATATTTGAATAAATATTTTATTTATAAATAAATATTTCATTCACATGACAAATAGTAAATATTTATTAAATATTTAATAAAATAAACAAATATATTTTTATGCACATGCAATGAATAAATATTTATTCAATTTATGTGATCAATATAACTTGAATAAAATTATTCCTCGGTCTTGAGAATAAATTTATTCTATTAATTAAATTCAAATATAATTTAATTGAGATCAATGGAAACACTTATTGTGTGACCCTCTATAATTTTTTCTCATAAACGTTAGTTGGGCTTACCTAAATTCTAAGATTACTATCCAGAAACAGGCCAAGAAACCCAAGAGAAAGAACTTAATGTTGTAACAACAATAATCAAATATGAATTCTCATGGTGTAATATAATCCCTTTGTCACAATATATCATCAATAAGGTTACATGATGGTTTCATCAACCTATTTTCTCACTACGTATTTCTTTGACTATCAGAAATAAATACACCATTACACCATGGCCATGGAATTTAGGTGATGGTTATATTTCAATCAAAGGGATGAGATATAAAATCCCATAAAGATGGAATGGAAAAATACTTCCTCGACTTATCCATTAATGAAATATCAATCATGATTAACCCAACATACCCTACTTCTCACCAACATATGGTGTGACAGTTTTCATTAGTAAATCTAAGTGTGTGATTCATGACATACATAAATGATAATAATAAAGTCTGACAATAATTTCACATGCTTACTGATAAAATATCCAATTACACCAAAACATGTTGAATTCATACTAGTGGGTCTGTTATCATAATCTCGTATCTTGGAGATTACCAAGTAATAAATTCATGAGAAGAAGCCTCATCCACTTATGAGTTCTCATACCTGACAGTAAAAATACTATGTGTCCCATCATAGTACATTCTCCAGATGTAGAACTATATTAAGAATATTATCATAGAACTTTAAGGTTATAATAATAGTGGGGAACTACTATGACCTTATCAATTCAAAAAATAATGTAGGACATTATTACATTAAATACATGCATAACAATGAACATTATGTAATAAGATGTTTAATTAACATTCAAATCATCAAATATACATGTAATCAAAGTATAATCATTTGGTCCCAGGACCCCAAAACAAACATATATATGATTTTTCTATCATTATTAAAATTCTATATGAAGTAACCATGATCAAGATATAAGTACCATAACTACCAAATCAAAACATACATGGAAAATGATGCAGTTAACACCCAAAATGATGATGATAATGAAATATTGTTAATGAGAAGGTAATAATGACAATCATTATTATATTTATTCAAAGAATAAACAATGATACAAAGGGCGTAGAACAAGTAAAACCAAGGATTAGGGGGGGTATAAAATAGTGGAGACCAAGGGAATCCCCAAGAAATAAATTGACTCCCTTAGGCTTAAGGAATGCGACATTGGGAAGGTAAGAGACATTGGATCCAGGGACTGCCAGGGAGGCAAGGTGATCAGCGACTTTGTCCCCCTCTCTACATGTTGGTAATAAGATATTATAAGTAAAAAATGTATGGTATTATAAGTATGAATACGACTATAGTAAAGAGTTATTATAAATTTATTTTTATTATACAAGAGCTTAGAGAGATTACGAATAAAGTTAGACTTGAGGTAAGGGTTTTATATTATAATTTCAATTTTTTACTCATATTATTTATGCTTAAATTTTCAATGATGAAATTATATAAAATATTTCTAAAAAATCTTGTGAATTTTCTTATACTATGGTTATTTCTATATATTATAAGTTTTTATTTAATTTTACCCTCTCTAAGTACTGAAACGACTAAAATAATATTTATAAGGAAAACCGACATTATTTCTCTCTTTAGTCGGGGGTATTTTTCTTCCATGTCCATAGTTTCTTTAGAATGTTTTTAATAATGTTTTTTCCATTCTCAAATAATTTATTAAAGTAATTTTATCTATGTTTTACTTTCTATAAAAATGTTTAAAAGTAATATTATTGGTTTGTTCTGAACGAGGTACATTTTACCAAAGGTGTGAATGAAGTCATTATTTTAACATCTACCACATGAATAGCTTTTTCCACCATAACAAATAATATTTTCTTTGAATATTCATTAAAATTTTAAAAGGTTCTTTTAAAAGAGTTTTTTCTTAATATTCTATAATTTTTTATATTTTAGATAACTGATTATAAAAAAATAATATTTTCATCATGAAATGTACCCGTGATATTTTAATGGAATTTTCATCTATGAAAACATCCACTGATTTTACTTTTGATTCAATGAGGATATGATCCAATGATACCATATTTATTATTTCTCTAAATAGTTATTAATTATTATGATGAAATCTTAATAAATATCATTTTATTTTCCATGGATTGAGCTATGGAAAATGATAAATGTTTTCATGATCTTATAGAATACATATGAATGGATCAAGATTATGTGATGGGTGGGTCTGTTATATCCCTATAATACATTGGGTAATGTTTAATGTTTTATGAGCTCAAAGGGTACATAGGTGGTTAGACCAAGCCCAAAAGAGGTTACACGAGTGGTTATCCTAAGCATAAAATAGGCACACGAGTAGTTGTCCCAATCCTAACATGTGATGAATTCCTTGGTGGGTAGCCTTGACATATGATTTCTATGATTTTGATTATGCCACACATTTTATGACCCTCTGTATGACATGTTGTTATGATTATGATATGATATCATTGCTCATGATCTTTGATTCTTCTATGATTTATGTATTATGAAATGCTAAAGATTTATTCCATAATTATGTTCTATGAATTGATGGGTATGATTTTTAAATGTTAAATTTATATTCTCACACCCTTATGCTCATATTATTCTAATATATGTGTTGGAATTGGTTCCTTAGAACCAAATTCTATATAATTTATGATAAAATATATTCATAGTTTTGAATATTAATAAACTCTTTATCACATCATGATTATTATTCTTCATAAACTAATACAAAATATGCCATTAATAGCACTGGCCTTTACGAGCGCTAGAAAAAACCACTGATAAAGGGTCCCCTTTATCAACGCTTTGTTTTTGGCGCTGATAAAGGGTGCCTTTATAAGAATTTTTAGCACTGATAAAGGTATCAAATAAAATTAAATAATTAAACAAATAAAAATGAAAAATGAGTAAGTTTAAAAAAGTACTAAAATTTTTATTAATTAAGTAATTATTGATAAAAATGAATAAATTTAATATACATATATATAAATTATAAATACTAATAAATATTATATATTAGATATATAAATATGTAAAATTAATAAAATGAATAAAATGAAATAATAAAACAAATAAAAATAAAAAATCGGTAAATTAAGAAATATTTTAAACATTTTATCAATTAAAGTATTATTGATAAAAATGAATAAATTTAATGTACATATATATAAATTATAAATATTAATAAATAGTATATTAAATATAGATATATAAAATGAATAAATTTTAATAATTAAATAAAAAAATTAAAAATGAATAAATCTTAATAATTAAATAAACAAAATAAAAAATGAATCAATTGTAATAATTAAATAAAAAATAAAATATGAATGAATTAAAAATTTATTAATGAAACAATAATTAATAAAAAATTATTAAGTTTAATATATATATATTAATTATAAATAATAATAAATAATATATATTAAATATAAATATAGAAAATGAATAAATTGTAATAATTACAAAAAATATTAATGTCTTATTCACTTTTAATGGCTTTTATACATAATTATTCATTAATAAATTTAATATAGAAATATATTCACATATATATATTTCCTAAAATATTATTTATATAATAAAAAATATTTATTCTTTATATTAAATAAGTCATATACTTAGTAAAGATTGATTTATAATTAAAAATTAATATCAATTAAAAATATCAACTAATTACATAGAGTAATGGACATAACTTTATGTCACTTGAATTTTCAATTTAATATATATAAAACAAGTGTCACACTAATTTCACATACATATACATAATTAATGCATTTAACGCACACATAAATATTTATGTAATTAATGAAATCTTATATAGAAACACATACACCTAATATTTATGTAATTTATTCAAATTTTAGTATTCATTTTAGAATTTCATTATAGCAGGATACATTTAATATAATATGTATTTAATCATTAAATCTTATTTATTTATTTTTAATATTATTATAGTTAGGTATTAATTCATTTTTAATATTTTTATTTTTTTTGGAATTTAATCATTTTATATTATTTATTTGTATATATTTATTTACTTTGTTTTAATATTTTCAATATATATTCATCTTTATTTCAATATATATCGATATTTTTTTTAATAATTTATATTTAATTAATAAAACTTATCCATTTTTTCAATTTTGTTAAAGTGTACTCATTTTTAATTATTTGATTTCACTTATTTTTAACATGCATGCATATAATATTATATATTCATTATTAATCTTAAAAATACATTTATAAATAAATATTTATAAATAAATATTTATACATAAATTTATTAATAAATAAATATATTTATAAATTTATATTCACTATAATTATACATTTATATATTTATACTTATAAATAAATAAATATTATTTTTTTAAAAGTATTTATATAAATATAATAAATAATTATATATATTTAAATAGTCATAAAATTATAATAAATTTATCTAAATAATAAATATATCTACAATATTTTTATTTATATATATATTTACTATATATATATATATAATGGTATAAATATATAAATATTATTTTTTTAAAAGTATTTATATAATTATAAATAAATAATTATATATTTAAATAATTATAAATAATATTTATATATTTAAATAATTATAAAATTATAATAAATATATTTAAGTAATGAATATATTTTCTATATTTATATTTATATATATTTATTAAATATATATATAATTATAAAAATATATTTACAACATTTTTTATTTATAATTATAATCATAAATCCTTTATCTGGGATAAAGTTTTATCACTATAAAGATCTATCATTATCAGTGCTAAAAAGTGCTGATAAAAGCCATCTTTATGAGTGCTAAAACTTTAGTACTGATGAAGATACCTTTTATCGGTTCTTATTAATTTGGTGCTGATAAAAGGGATCTTTATGAGTGATTTTTTGGAATCATTGATAAAAGTGTGCCTGGTCTATTTAAATAACCCTAACCAATCGTAAACCAGTCAATATATCTGAAGCTTTCCATAGAATCCACCTACTGCCGGTGCTCCTCCTTATCGAATCCAAGCACGAATCAAGGTTCAAATCAGTGCTTGAACAATTTCAAGGCTCAAATCCAAGGCTCAAACGATTCAAGGGTTAAATGAATTCAAGGCTCAAATGGATCCAAGGTTTGGTATCTCTACTTTCTCTCAGATGTTTCAAAGATTCAATCCAAGGTATGTTATTTTCTCCTCCTCCTTACTCATTGATTTCTTGTTTGGCGACATCTTTTTTCATTTTTTGTTCATTATCTCTTTCAATCCATTATCTATCACTACTTTCCCTTCTAGAATGAATTTATAATTGGGGGTTTCTATGATTTTGGGTTTGTATTGATCCTTTAAGGGCTTTTCTTACTGCCTTGTAGCGTATTAAGAATTATAGACACTGATTTCATCCTTATAGCATATTAAATTTAAATGTTTTGAACTTCCTTCTATGGAAATAATGTACACAAAGTGTTTGTTAAAATTACACCTATGGTTTTTATTTAATAAATCAAAATGGATTTCATGTAATGATTTCTTGAAGTTGAGGTGTAGTTTGTTTGGGTTTTTTCTTGTTTGAAGCTTAAGTGGTATTACATGGATATTTTTATTTTATGTTAAGTGTCCTAAATTTTATCTCTTTGTTTTTTTCTTGATATCATATATGAACATCCATATATATATATATAAATTTTGAAATCTACACACACACAATATATATATAAACAAATTATTTCATGTATATATGTAAGCATGTATTCATATGAAATATAGATAAGATTCATTCAATAAACTAGACAATAATTGCTTTTCTTTCCTTCAAAAATGAATTCCAAGAGAGAATATTAATGTGTGTTTTTTAAAATTATGACTTTGAGGCATGTTTGGATCTTTTTAAAATTACTTTGATTATCACTTTTTTATTTTGAATAATGTTGAAATAAAGAAGTTTTTTTGTTGAAAATTAGTATTAATATCAAGTGTTATGGCCTAATTGGTACCATTAAATTATTTTTATAAAAATCTATCACCATCTATGGAAGATTTCTATGTTAGTTTTGATGAGGTAATATTTTTTATTTTAAATAAAAATGTCATATTGATGGGTGTTGGAAGGATGTTTGAATAAACATGTTTTGGTTATGTTGATTATTTATTGATATGTTTCATGAAAAGGAGACCATACCTCCCATTAATATCATAATAGGGATCTTATGAATATTAGCGAGGGATGAGTGATAGTTACAATGTATCCCCAATTAGATTGTTCGGATCCCAACTTGTATCAAAGTCTATATGGGATTCTAACAAGGGAGGCTAGTTGTGGGTCTCTAGTAGGTTATAAACATATGAAATCATCATCATGATTATAGGTGGTTCCAACCCAAGTATGTCCAGATTCATCTCACAAGATGTTTTGGAATTTCCCAAGATTATATATGCTTCATTTACTATTATTTACATGTATATTATTTTTTACTTCACATTTAATATTTACCCATTATAATGTGACAAATTTTTTATATTTTTTATTTGGTTATATTGATTTATTTATTTTTCTAACTAATGTTTCATTTTATTATTATATATTTTTCTTCATGAGTATGGTTATAAAGATCCATATTCATTAATCCTAGAATATTTACAGAGTCTATAAGTATCTTTATTCAATAAAATATCAGTTATTAAGGTGAAAATATTTATTAATAGAAGTTATGGAGATTAATGATATTTGATATACCATTAATATTAAATGTAATAATTCCATAGGTTGTTTCATAACTTATTCCAAAAAATATAATAGAGGTTATAAAATTATATATACGTTGGAATAATTATTAGATTTTTTTAGGTATTCATCATTTTAGGTCTACATGTATTGGTTCCACCCTTAGGAATATCTGATTACCATCTATGTATATGGAATAACTCTTTATTTATTAAAATGTTTTATCAATACATTTTATATCTTTTATTTGATGGAATGAGAGCTTATTATTCTTGTTTATCATATTTGGGTTTCTTATTACTCCTTAATTGCCTATATTATATTTTCATTTGTTTAGGGGATTTAAGAAATACTTAAGGTATTATTTTAATATATCTAGGATTATTCTTAGTTAGAGGGTCAAAATTATTAAAAGTGAGATTTCTCCTATAAATATAGAATTCATAGAGTCCCCAAGGATTCATATATCAAAACATGTCCCTGCAAGAATCCCTTTAATCATATAAAAGAATGTGTATGACACCCAAATAACACATTCAATTGGTCATGAGTTAATAACTAGTTCCAATGGTGTAATTCTCACAAATGGGAGGCATTACCCCTTTTAGATAACTTTATGGATTACAATTGTTATCCTCATCATATTCATCTCCCAAATAGTTATTATTGTAATTTTTTTATTGAGACTCATCCCCCATCTATTTTATATTACTTGAACTACTTTGAGAAGTAGTCATCCTATAGATGACTACTGATTATAGTAGTTTAAGAAACATAGGTTCATGTACACAAGATATGGAGGATGAGTCTCAAGCAACAAAATGAAATAATAACTATTTAGGAGATGAAGTTGATGAGGATGAAAGTTGTATATAACTTTCACCTTTGGATGAATTCAGAGGATAACACCTACAATAGTGGAGTAATTTTTTCTTAAATTCAATTACCTACTTCCTTCATAGAAAAATTAAATTATTTTAAAAAAACAAATGTTGGGTTCCCCTTATTATAATTATCTATAACTTTCACCTTTGATAATGAATATCTTATGTGTATTTATTTATTTATGATACAAAATGAATATTTTATGAACCTAATATGATGGATATGAATCTATAATGGATTCATGCTAATATTTTGACAAAAGATTATTAATATAGAGTTAAAGAGTTCATTAAGTTTTCAATAGATCATGTATACAACCCTTATTAAATCCTTTATCCATGTTTATGTTGTTGTTATTCAAGAAAAATTAGCTCAGAAGAGTTGGAAGAACATTTGATTTGTCACAGAATAGATCAGAGATATAAATGTTAGACTAAACATGGGGAAAAACTGAATGTGAATGCCAATTGGGATGATGCTATGGTTTATGGATCATTTTATTTGAATACCAGTGTAAATGATGATGGAGATCACATGGAATAAATGACAATGTAAATTGAAGATGACCTTCATGATTGTCCAAAGTTATCTGAAAAGTTAAATATCTATGCTAAGATACCATCATATACTAGTTTTACTAAATAAAAAACATTGTCAGCTATATTGAAGTTATATAATTTGAAATATGGGAACAGATGGAGTGGCACCATCTTTACAGAACTACTTGGTCTCTTGAATGATATGCTTCTAGAAGAAAATTAACTTCCATGTTGAACATATGACTCTAAATGATTTTTATGTCCAATGGGAATGATCTATAAAAAATACATGCTTGTCCAAATGATTTTATATTGTTTCTAAAAGACCATGAATCAATCATAAAATTCCCTATGTGTGGTGTTGATCGATACAAGAAAAATTAATCAAGTCCTTAAAAATATGTATGGAAATTTTCTATCATTCCATGCGTTAGAAGACTATATAAATGGCAGGAAACCATGAGACAATTGACATGACATGCAGATATAATAATTAAATATGAAAACCTATGTCATCTAGTGGATTCTCCTTAGTAGAAAAAGTTGATTAGGAGTATCCTGAATTTTGAAATGAGCTAAGAAACATTTTTCTTGCATTATTTACAAATGGAATAAATCCATTTGGTATATGTAAGAAACCGGTTCTTATTCTTGAGGTACAAGTTTCTTCTTTTCCTTTTTCCTTAAGTGTTTTTAAAAAAATATGGAAAATGGGAAAAAGTCCAAAAATTTGTGGGTACACGCCATGTACTTTTACACACACCATGTACTTTGGCAGTATGGGATGAGTATATAGGGCGTGTAGGCCTTTCGGCGATGAAGGGTGTAAAAAATGACTATACGTCGTGTACTTAGTATATAAATTCCATGTAATCAGTCGATAGGTGAATAGTAAGGTAGTGGGAGTAGCCACCAGTAGAACAATAGTACACACCATGTACTCAGAAATACATGCCATGTAATCAAGTCAGCAGATGAATAGTGAGGTGGTGGAAAGTGGCTGCCAGAGGAACAATTAAAAAAATGAAAAGTACACACCGTGTACTTGAGAGTACACACCGTGTAGTTGTGTTTTTTTGTTATAAACTGGTAGTAGCCACCTATTTCAACAGAGGAAGCTTAGAATGCCGGGAAGCCGTGGGAGAGACAACCGAACCTTGGAAAAGCTCCCCACTGAACACTGGGACTCTAATTCCTTCGCGGGAGGTCTCGTTTGAAATGCGCAGGTGAGTTATTATCTCTTCTTGAGTGTTTCCTTTCAATTCTTTCCTAAGGGGAAGTTATTTGAGTTTTAATGGGTGAACGTTTATCCCATATCTATGTCATTCATGGACGATTTTGGAGGCGTCATTCACGTATTTCGATCAGTGGAGATCGAGGTAGGTGGTCTGGTGTTTTATTCCAATTGTTGAGTGTTTTTGCGTAATGTTGTGCTACGAGACCATGTTTGGGGTGTTGTATGGATGAGACCTTGACTATTTAGATATCTAGAACTGCATTGATAATCTAATTATAAATAGAAAATGCTGATTGGGATTTTTTCCTTGATCCAGGGCCACCCTGAGGGTGTGTTTCCCTTGTTTAGCCATTTGGCCAGGATACTTGAGGGTATGCTGTGATTCTAGCATGCTTTGATCTTTCTTGAGAGAAAATGTATATAAATTGCTTACTTATATGTTGGGCTCGACCCAATTATTTTCTTAGCCTGAGGGCAGTGTTTTCCTTAGCCCGAGGGTAGTGTTTTGTTTATCTTGAGGGAAAGGTACTAATTCTCCTGAGGGCAAGGTATTGATTCACCTAAGGGCAACATTCTTATGCCTGGGGGAAATAACTTCTGTGCCTGAGGGCAATATCTCATATGCATGAGGGAAATACTCGTTATTCCTGAGGGTAGATTCCTGAGGGTTTAGTTTTAGTTTGGTCTAAGGGCAAGGTTCTGATTAGCCCGAGGGAAAGGTACTGTTTATCCTGAGGGCAAAGTACATTTGAATATTCACTGTAGTGGTTGTTATACCTACCAAGATAAAGCACATGCTTGGTATTTTTTTACCTTCTACTTGTTAGATATCCTGTTGTGGTTTTTTCTGCGACACTGTATAGAAGATTGTCAGCTAAGGTTGAGTCTTGGGAACATATAATTTAATTTTATTAAATTGATAATTAATTAATAAAATGGAAATGTAACTGGTAGAGATAGTTACTTTTGAGTACTACCTAGTTTATTTTTTTATTGCACACTACTGTTGCACATTTTCACCAATAGTTGGGCATGGGTATTTGGTGGTTTCCTAATGGGATTCATTTATCACATCCTGTTTGGGTCATGTCTTGGGCCCAAAAAAAATTATATTTCTATAGGTGTTGATAAAGGCAAGAGTCCCTATATAGGTACTTGATTATTGTAGAGGAGTGGGAGATCATGAGACCGATCTTAGGCTTGCGATGCTACTAATTTCGTGCTGCACTGTTTTGTTTTACTTTGCTATACTTGTACTTTGTACTGGATTCTTCTAGATTGCAGTGTATCCTATATTGGCTACTTTCTTAGACTTAGAGACATATTGCATCATCATATATATATGATTGTTATTATCTTTTACTTATGTTCTGTTGTCCTTTTAACTTTGAATTTTTACTACTTCCACTTTCGTATGTTTATATTTTTTTGCTGCGTTACCCTTTTAAAAATGAGGGCATAGTTTTTCCACTATCAAACCTAGGCCCTCGCTGCTAGTCGACAGCCTCTGGCATTTGGAGAAATACGCTTGAGGTCATGTGACCAACCGGGTTTGGGGCACCCGTTGAGTGGCACCCGGATCCGGGACGTTACAAAGTGGTATTAGAGGTCTCTTTTCTCTTGACTTACTATTTGGCACCTATATCCAGGTATATGAAGGAATAGGTACTTGGTAATAAGCTATGTCCGGGAGTAGCTAACCCGTGTACAGGGAAAATCCAATTTACCTCGTGTTGCAATTTTTCTGATTTTTCACTTTTACAGTTGATTTGATTTCACCATTGGGTGACGCACTTGTGGCGAGCTGTTATATTTACATACTTGGGTTCTATTTAGTTTCAATCTGATGAGATGAGGGTATGCAATCACATTCATCATTTAGGAACATGTTAGAATCACATTCCATGCATAGTTTACATGCCATGTTGGTGCATTAGAAATTTCACATTGTTGTGATAGATGTTGTGCTAGTAAATGCATGCTGTTGTGATAGATACCTTGATAAAATACCTGCTATTTGATAGGGTATTGTTATGTGAAGTTTTGTAGAATGAACGCCAAAATTTGGTTCATGAGGAGTATGTGACCTCATTGACTGGAATTTGGTGGACCATTGAACTATTTACTTTGTTATAACATGTATAAGATACCAATATTTGATTCACAGGGAGTATGGGCCCTCACAGATCAGAATTTGGTACTTAAGTGTTGGTTTCATTGTTTTTTTGGGCTCCAGAGAAGTTTCTAAGGCTTACTGTTCAGAAAAACCCAGAATACACACCATGTAGTTTTGACTACACGCCATGTACTCTTCTAGTCAGGAAGAAGAGGAAAAAATTTTAAGTACACACCGTGTACCCTAAGTACATGCCATGTAGTTTCTACTCATGTCATAGGCCGTGTAGGCAGAAACACGGGGTAATGAAACTTTGAGGGCACACACCGTGTACCGATTGTACACGCCGTGTTGTGATGACCATGTGACTCCCATGTAACTAACAACACAAGCAGAGAAATCTGATTTATACACACCGTGTCAATTATGGACAAGCCGTGTAGTTTAACCTGGGGATCCGGCCGTGTAATTAACAAACACGGGTTGGTGTTACCTCTTATTAGACATGCCGTGTACCTATGGGACACACTGTGTAGTCTTGACCGGTGAGAGACCATGTGGACTTGGCCATGTGGTTAGGGAAACGGGTTGGTGTACACACCGTGTGCGGGTGTAGCACGCTGTGTAGTGTCAACCGAGTAGTCGAACGTGTCACTAACAAAATAGGCAGTTGAAATCTAAGCCGTACATGCCGTGTACCTCTGGAACATGCTGTGTAGTGTGAGATGTGTACCTGGTCATGTAATGGGCAACATGGGTCAGTGAATCTCATCCAGTACACACCAGGTAGACTTTATACACATCGTGTAGTCTCGTCCAAGAGGGAGCCATGTGGCTAAGCAGTGTAGAAGGACTCGGGCATGGTAAGAAAATTCATGTACACGCCGAGTGTGTGTAGAGAACACGACATGTGTTTGGCGTGTTACACGACCAGTTCTGGAAGAGGTACATGCCCATGTGAAAGGCTTATGGGAACACTTCGTGTAGTTATTATACATTATGAGTAGTCCTATTCTGTAAAACTTGATTGTTTTTCATACCTTGTTCCCTTCTTATGTTTCTAGTTCTTGGTCCTTGGTGATCATATCTAATGCATGTGTTTGACCTTGTAGAGTCATGCCGCTGAGATGACCATGAGTTGTTCGCCAAGAGAGAAGCAAAGATTATACTCCATAGATGGTAGGCCATGGGCTACCAATGGATCCTCTAGCAGATCCAGATGTGGAACCAACCATTATACCGAACACAGGCGCTGAAGCGCAGTTCCATGAAGGCTTCATGCGGTTCATGAAAACCTTCCAGGGAGCACCGCCGACTACCACATATATGGCAGAGATGACTTGAATATTCCAGCAGCATCATTCACCTACGTTTTTAGGGGATGGTAGAGCACAGTCTATGGAGTCTTATTTGGGTTCTATGTAGACTATTTTCAAACATCCAAAGATGCCTCCTAGGAGGAGGGTCAAGCTCGCTACATACATGCTGCGTGATTCTGCCAAGATATGGTGGGATGTTACCACTCAGACTGAGCATCATCAAGACATGGCATAGGAAGATTTTCAGGTAGTCTTATATGATTTTTTATTTTCGGAGATTCTGAGGATAGATTGAGCTCGAGAGTTCATGAATCTGTAGTAGGGTGCTATGTAAGTGTTGGATTATTCTTCCCGCTTCACCGAGCTACAACATTTTGCACCTGTTCTGGTGGGTGATGAGACATTGAGGGCTAGACGCTTTAAGGATGGTCTTCGATATGACATCCGCGCACTGGTGAATGTTTTCAGGTTTTCTATAGTGCATGATATTGTGAACCAGGCACTGATTACCGAGCATAACCTGTAGAAAGCTAGTGGTACAGGCCAGGGTGGTTCAGTACTAGTTTTTGGTACTATTTCTACTAGTAAGAGGAAAAGGCAGATGAATTTCTCTCACGGTGGAAGTACTAGCCAGAAGAGTTCTCCAGGTGGCCCGATAATGTGCTACCAGTGTGATAAAGAGGGGCACAAGAGACTGTAGTGTCCATGTGACCCAGTGGAGTGCTGAGCTTGTGGAAAGATGGGTCATCTACAACGTTTTTGCAGGGTGTTTCCACTAGTGTCTAGTGAGATGGGTTCTATGCAGACTCCGCGTGCAGGAGCAGGACTAACAGCTTCTTACCAGTCATGGAATTGGAATACATCAGGATGTTCAGGTAGAGGTGGTGGTCGAGGACGTGGTATCCAGACACCAGGATATCAAAGACAGCAGGGCGGGTCAGCTCAGGGTAGCCAGGCTGTGTCGCAGGGCCGCAACATAGGGCAGACATATGCAGTGCAACAGACCTAACAGGAGCAGGATCCCAGACCTTCCACTATCAGAGGTACTATTCTAATTTCTTATGTTTTATCTTCAGTACTTTTCAAAATTGGTTCTACACATTGCTTTATAAATGTGCCCATTGTGGAGATCCTTAGGCTCTGTGTTTCTTCTTCTTATGATGTTATAATTCTATACACTCTGTCGGGGACTAGAACAGATAGTGTGCGTCAGTGCAAGGAGTGCCCCTTGAGGTTGGTGGGTATCACTTTCTATGGGACCTCTATGTCTTAGAGATTACGAGCTATGATTTCATTCTCAGGATGGACTAGTTGGTACCCTTTTGAGCCTTTTTATATTGCTATCATCACAGGGTGAGTTTCACGTCACCAAAGGGCAGAGAGTTTCTATACAAGGGAGAATGGAATGTTTAGGCGAGTCGAGCTGGACCCGAGCATTGTGGGTGAGGTGGAGTGACATCTTAGATTGCGAGTTTATATCTGGATGACCAGGGAACCTTTCAGAAGGATTTCCCTTTAGTGGTTGATCATTTTAGGGATGTCTTCTTGGATGAATTTTCAGGTCTACCTCCCGAGCGAGAGGTGGATTTCTCTATTGAACTTGTGCTAGGAGCGGCACCAGTCTCCATTCCTCCTTATAGGATGGCTACACCAGAGTTGCAGGAGCTCAAGAAGCAGTTAGAGGAGTTACATGAAAAGGGTTTCATCTGACCCAATACTTCTCCTTGGGGTTCTCCAGTCCTATTTGCGAAGAAGGCGGAAGGTAACCTCCGACTCTGCATGGATTATTGTAAGCCGAACCAGTTGACGGTTAAGAACCAATATCCCTTGACAATGATTGATGATATTTTGGATCAGCTTCGAGGAGAATGAGTGTTCTCAAAGATTTACTTGAGATTCGGATATCATTATTTACGCGTTAGACCATCGGACATACCTCTTACAGCTTTTTAGAGCAGATATGGTCTATACGAGTACTTGGTCATGCCGTTCAGACTCATGAACACACCAGCAGTTTTTATGGCTATGATGAATCATGTGTTCCATCCATATCTAGATTCCTTTGTGGTAGTCTTCGTGGATGACATCTTGGTGTACTCTCACACTCGACACGACCATGCCACCCATCTTGAGATCGTACTGAGTACACTGAGAGATCATCAGTTATATGATAATCTCTCTAAGTGCCACTTTTGTATGGACCAAATTCACTTCCTAGGTCATATTATCTCAGAGGCAGGAGTTTTAGTAGAACCAGAGAATGTGAGAGAAGTAGTTTCATGGGAGCAGCCTATGAACGTGTTTGAAAAACAGAGTTTCTTAGGGATGGCTGGTTAATACAGGTGCTTTATACAAGACTTCTCCTACTTAGCAGTGAAGTTGATGGGTTTGACTAAGAAGGGTATGAAGTTCATTTGGTCAGAATCTTACGAGGTAGCCTTTCAGAAGATGAAGGGAAGGTTGACATCAACACCAGTCCTGATACTTCCAGAGCAAAGGAAGAGATATACAGTTTACTGTAATGCATTAGGTATTTGGATGGGAGAAGTATTGATGCAGGGCGATCGAGTAGTTGCGTACGGGTCTTAGTAGTTGAGGCCACATGAGAGGAATTACCCGATGTATGGTCTCGAGTTGTCCGTAGTTGTTCATGCATTACGATGTTGGAGAAATTATATATTGGGAGACCATTTTGTGGTGGTTACGGACCACAAAAGTCTTAAATACATCTTTTCCCAGTGTGACCTGAATTTGTGACAGTGAAGGTGGGTTGAATATCTTCATTCCTTCGAATTTGAGCTTTCCTATACACCTGGTAAGGGTAACGTAGTTGCTGATGCACTGAGTAGGAGGACTCAGTTACAGGCAGTGTAGGAGGCCAGTGGTGAGTGACATCTCATGGATTTGTTCTCTGAGATGCAGTTGGAGGTGCACGAAAGTCAGGGGAAAACCTATCTTTCATTCTTAGCTGTGACTTCTACCCTCCTGGATAGAGTGAGGATGAGACAACTATCTGATTTGGATGTACTAGTTTTATGGGAATCAGTGGCAAGTGAGTACCATCCTTGTTGGACGATCGACGATGATGAAGTACTACATATCCATGGACGAGTGTAGGTTCCCTGGGATATACGCAAGGAGTTGATGCGGGAATTTCATGCTTCAGCTTGGGATGTGAATCTCAGAGTTAACAAAATGTACCGTGACTTGAGACGTCAATATTGGTGGTCGGGTATGAAAAGAGAGGTAGCTGGTTTTTTTATGAGATGTTCCACCTGTCAGTAGGTCAAGGCGGAGCATCAGAGGCCAGCCGGACTGTTACAACAGTTACCTATTCTAGAGTAGAAATGGGATGATGTCGTGATGGAATTCATGACCGGGTTGCTAAGGTCACCTCGAGGAAATGATTCCGTGTGGGTTGTTGTGGACAGACTTACAAAGGTATCTCACTTTTTGCTGATAAAGGAGACCTTCGGTGTTGAGGAACTCAAAAATTTGTATATCCGATAGGTAGTACGTCTTCATGGGGTCCCTCGTTCTATCGTTTCAGATAGGGACTCATTTTTTACATCTCGTTTCTGGCAGAGTTTTCAGAGGGGACTGGTTACAAAGGTGCTTCTGAGCACAGCTTACTACCCTCAGACGGATGGCCAGTCAGAGCGTACGATACAGGTTCTAGATGACATGTTGTGTGCATGCGTCCTGGACTTTGGGGGATCTTGGGATAAGTACATACCTCTAGTCAAGTTTTCCTATAATAATATTTTTTAGGAAACTATTGAGATGGCACCTTATGAGGCTTTATATGGTAGGACATTTTGATCACTCTTGTTCTAGATGGAAGTAGGTGAGGAAGCTTTACTGGGACCACATCTTGTGCAGGAGACTTCAGAGTAGGTCCAGTTGATTCAGAAGCGAATGGCTACAACACACTATCGTCAGAAATCTTATGCTGATTGCCGCAGACGACCCTGGGAGTTCATGGTCAGGGATTAGGTTTTCTTGTGTGTTTCACCGAGGATGGGACACAGGTGGATCAGGAGACAGGGTAAACTTTCACCAAGGTATGTGGGTCTATTTGAGATTCTGGAGCTAGTCGGGAAGGTTGCCTATCGGCTGCAGCTACCACAGAGGTACCGGGCCATGCACGACGTCTTCCATGTATCTCAGCTGCGCCATTATCACTCAGACCCATATCACGTTTTACAGCTTGAGGAGGTTGAACTTTAGGTAGATGAATCCTTTGAGGAGCACCCGATTCGTATTGTTGATAGGATCACAAAGGTCCTTTGAGGCCGATCAGTTCCTCTCGTACGGGTACTATGGAAACATGACCAAGTACAAGATGAAACCTAGGAGCGGGAGACCGACGTACGTGCTTAGTGGCCATAGTTGTTCACAAATTTATCTTCACCACCCTGGGAAGGGAAATTCGGGGACAAATTACTTTAAGGGGGGAAGTTTGTAAGAAACTGATTCTTATTCTTGAGGTACGAGTTTCTTCTTTTCCTTTTTCCTTAAGTGTTTTTGAGAAAATAAGGAAAATGGGAAAAAATTCCAAAATTTGTGGGTACACGCCGTGTACTTTGGCTGTGTGGGATGAGTATACAGGGCGTGTAGGCCTATCAGCGATGAAGGGTGTAAAAAATGACTACATTCCATGTACTTAGTATATACATGTCATGTAATCAGTTGGAAGGAGAACAGTAAGGTAGTGGGAGTAGCCGCCAGTAGAACGACAGTACACGCCGTGTACTCAGAAATACACACCGTGTAATCAAGTAGGAAGATTAATAGTGAGGCGGTGGAAAGTGGCCGCCAGAGGAACAGTTAAAAAAAATGAAAATTACATGCCATGTATTTGAGAGTACACACCGTGTAGTTGTATTTTTTTTGTTATAAATTGGCTGTAGCCTCCTCTTTCAATAGTGGAAGCTTAGAATGCCGGGAAGCCACGAGAGAGACGACCGAACCTTGGAAGAGATCCTGACCGAACACCGGGGCTCTGATTCCTTCACAGATGGTCTCATTTGAACTACGTGGGTGAGTTCTTATCTCTTGTTGAGTGTTTCCTTCCAATCATTTCCTGAGGGGAAGTTATTTGAGTTTTAATGGGTGAACATTTATCCAAGGTCTACGTCATTCATGGAAGATTCGAGAGGCATCATTCATATATTTTGATCAGTGGAGATCGTGGAAGGTGTTCTGGTGTTTTATTCCAAATGTTGAGTGTTTTTGTGTACCGTTGTGCTACGCACCCATGTTTGGGGTGTCATACGGCTGAGGCCTTGATTGATTAGATATCTAGAACTGCATAGATAATCTAAAGATAAATATAAAATGATGATTGGGATCATTTCCTTGATCCAGGGCCACCCCGAGGGTGTGTTTCCCTTATTTAGACATTTGGACAGGATACCCGAGGGTATGCCGTGATTCTAGCATTCTTTGAGATTTATTGGGAGAAAATTTATATAAATTTCTTACTTATATGTTGGGCTCGGTCCGGTTATTTGCTTAGTCTGAGTGTAGTGTTTTTCTTAGCCTGAGGGCAGTGTTTTGTTTATCCTGAGGGAAAGGTACTCATTCACCTGAGGGCAAGGTATTGATTCACCTAAGGGCAACGTCCTTATGCCTGAGGGCAGTAGCTTCTGTGCCTGAGGGCAATATATCGTACGCCTGAGGGAAATAATCGTTATGCCTAAGGGCAGATACCTGAGGGTTTCATTTCAGTTTGGCTTGAGGGAAAGGTTCTGATTAGCCTGAGGGAAAGGTACTGTTTAGCCTGAGGGAAAAGTACATTAGAATATTCACTATAGTGGTTGTTATACTTTCCAAGCTAAAGCACAAACTTGGTATTGTTTTACCTTCTACTTGTTAGATATCTTATTGTGGTTTTTGCTGCGGCACTGTATAGGAGATTATCGGCTGTGGCTGAGTCTCAAGAACATATAATTAAATTATATTGAGTTGATAATTAATTAATAAAATGGAAATTTAACTGGTAAAGATAGTTAATTTTGAGTACTGCCTCGTTTTTTTTATTTCACACTGCTGTTTCACATTTTCACCGATAGTTGGGAACATGCCTTTGGTGGTTGCCTAATGGGATTAATTTCTCACACCCTGTTTGGGTCATGTCTTGGGCCCAAATAGATTATATTTCTACAGGTGTTGATAAGGGAAAGAGTCCCTATATAGGTACTTTATTGTTGCAGAGGAGTGGGAGAGCATGGGACCGAGCTTAGGCTTGCGATGCTGCTGAGTTCCTGCTGCACTGTTTTGTTTTACTTTGCTGTACTTGTACTTTGTACTAGATTCTTCTATATTGCAGTGTATCCTTTTTTGGCTGCTTTCTTAGACTTAGTGACATATTTCATCATCATATATATATATATGACTATTGTTATCTTTTACTTTTGTACTGTTGTCCTTTAAACTTTGAATTGTTATTGCTTCCGCTTTAGTATGTTTATATTTTTCCACTATGTTACACTTTGACAAATGAGGGCATAGTTTCCCCACTATCAGACCTAGGCCCTCGCTTCTAGTCAGAATCCTCTAGCATTTGGGGAAATGTGCTTGAGGTCATGTGACCAACCGGGTTCAGGGAACCTGTTGTGTGGCACCTATATCTGGGATGTTACAGTATACAAATTAGTACTCACAATACATGGGCCATCATGTTGGTAAATTATAACTTACCACCATGATTATGCATTAAGCACAAATACATTATGTTGTCTCTAGTTATACCTGGACCAAAGAAACCCGGTAATGATATTGATGTCTATTTGGCTCTATTGACTGAAGATCTAAAATTGATGTGGGATAGAGGTGTTACAATTTATGATTCTCATAGAAGTGAAGAATTTATATTGAGGTCCATGTTGTATGGGATGATAAATGACTTTCTTGCTTATGGAAACTTATCAGGCTATAACATTAAAGTAATGTTGGGGAGTCCCATTTATGAAGAATGCACCCACTCAGTTTGGTTGAAACATTCCTCAAAGACTATGTTTTTAGGACATAAATTGTTTTTACCTTGCTGACATAAATAATGATCTTGGATGAAAAAATTTGATGGGAATATTGAACAAGGTAAAATACCATCTCCAATAATAGGTGATCAACTACTCGAAAAAGTAAAAGACATTGACACTATTTTCAGTAAAAAAATTTCAAAAAACCTTAGGAAATCAGGTTGGAAGAAGAGATCAATTTTCTTGGAATTACCATATTGGAATTATTTATATTTTATAAATTTTCTTGATTCCATACATGTAGAAAACAATGTATATGATAGTGTTATTGTCACATTACTAAATGTTCCAAAAAAATGAAAGATGGAATAAAGGCTAGGCTGGACATGATTGACATGGGGATAAGGGAAGAGTTTTCACCGATGAAGGGTAAATGGCAGAATTTTCTTCCTACAACTGCTTACACTCTATCCAAATAAGAAAATTGCAATATTTAATTTTCCTTAATAGCATAAAAGTTACATATAAGTATTAATCAAATATCAATAATGTCATTTAAATGTCTAATTTTAAGTTACAAGGAGTAAAATCACATGACCATCATGTTTTGATGTAAGATTTTATGTCTGTTTCTTTCCATTGCATTTTTATTAAAAATATATGACATACGTTAAACAAAATCAAATTCTTTTTCAAAGAAATAAATCGTTAAGTTATTGAACTGAAGAAGTTATCAATCATGAATAAGGTGTTAATGTTCATATTATGTGAATTAGAGATATTCTTACCACTATCATTATTTAATATAGTGGTCCACCTGATGGTTCACTCAGTTAGAGAGGTTCAACTATATGGTCCTTTCCATTATAGATGAATGTACCCTATTGAATGATATATGAAAATTTTGAAAGGGTATGTCAAGAATTGAAGTCGTCCAGAAGGTTGTATTGGAGAATGATATATTTTTGAAGAAGATTTTGAATTATATACCAATCACCTATCATATGGTGATAGAATCAGTCTCCCAGAGTCTCATCAGAGAGGATTCCTTATGGGTGAAGGGATTTCTGGAATAGATTTTGTTACCATTACCTTCATAGAGAAAGATCAAGATAAAACTTAAATTTTACATAATAGTGAATATGTTTATCTATATGTTGAATCCCATAAATAAATTCTTATAGATTTGAATCCATCAAGGGAAGAAATATGGATATTAAATACACATAATCAATGGTTTATAGGATGATTCTAAGACCAAATTTATAAGGAGTTATCTGAAAATACAAATTCAATTATTGAAAAACTTTGATAGATAACTAAAGGACCGAATGAAAATGTTATATCTTATATTGGTTTTTTAATCAATGGTTATACATTCTATACATCAGAACATGATTACTAAATTACGATGGAAAACAATGGAGTTAAGCTTATGGCGGAAGTGATTCATATTTCTAATTCTAAGGATAGAAATATAATTTATGAAAATATGTAATATTTTTAGAATTATCAAATAGATATACGATATGTATTATAAAACATTTCAATTCTTATTTTCTATTGGAAATGGGTTGAAAATAGAAGTGTAGTGAAAGTTGATGAAATGGGCGTTGTGAAGGTGAATTTTAGTGTGGAAGGAGAAAAAATGAGCCATTCACAATGTAATCACAGGTAGTGAAAGTATTTTATGTATCAAATCCATAAAAAAGAATTGGTTGATTATGTTACTAGAGACTAAAACAACTATCAGGTTAGATAGAAATTCAATCGAGGATAGCCCTTTCATTGGAAGATCAAAATTGGTTCATGCCAGTCCTAATGTATACAATGTATTATATGTTATAGGGGACCATAAAGAGGGGATTTTAGATTCTCAATAGAGGATCCAAATCCCTAAAACCTTTAAAAATAAAGAGAGTTCAATGAGAAGGTAAAAGTGTTTTTTAATATACTATGTTTTCTAACATAATATTCCATGTTCTCTCATGCATTAACATAATCTAAATTAAATATTTGACTACTAATAAAGACAATGTCTTATACACATGATGATTTTACCAATATTTTGGAAGAAAATACTATAATAAAGAAAACCCTTTGGAAATATTTAAAGGTAATGTTATGTTATACTTTCACTATTTTACCAAAAAATTTTATAATGAAACATTGATTTAATTTTATTTATTCCTTACAATTTTTTTAGAATATTTCTATCCATATTCCATGAATTTATGCACCAAAACATCCACATAATTCTTCTCCTTAAAACATTTTCACCCCTATAGTGTTGTCATTTATCACTTTCCTTAAATTTCCCTCCAATGCCTTTGTAGGAAGAGAAATGACACTGCATTTACTCAATCACAAATGAAATTTTGATGTTTTCACAGTAAAGTCATTATCCATATAATTAATTTATTGTTTCATATTTATGTTTAATTTATTTCATTTTAGCATTACTAACATTAGAATTGGTTTCTTATACATGTGGATTATTTTGGTCGAGTTGGGGTGGTTTGTTTAAAGCTGCTCATGCTCATGAGAGATTGAACTTCAAGGATACAAATAAGATAATGATAAAAAGGACATGGGTCAAGAATTTATACAACCATTATGAAAATGTTAATTCATACTACTTATTTAATTATTTTTTTTCATCATTTTATCAATTATTTCTAATTTTAATTCCTTATCATTTTTATTTAATACTTATTTAGTTTTTATCACAGATATTTTTGGACGTCATATTTTACTTTTAACTATCTACAACAATCCATAAAGGAGATAACATGTTTCTTTCTGCTAATGTTATCACACTTTCCATTGGATTTCTTCGTTGAACTTCTAACACTGCATATTGATTCAATGTTATTAGCTGAAAAACCTTTCTCATTTTTGAAAACTAGAAGAGTAGAGGTAGTACTTTTTCCCATTTTGGTAATGTATTGCAATATAATTGTCATAGTATATTCATATACTCTTATGGTTTTCAACAAAAAGAATGATTTTTTAGCTAATAACATTGACTCAATATGCAGTGTTGGTAGTTTGAAAAAGAAAGAAAATGGAAAGAGTGGTAAAATTTGTAGTTTGGATTGTTTTTATACTTAATAAAAATTATCCATAAGTCATTTGGGATGTGTAGGAATCATAATCACCCAAATTTGACACATTGTGTGACCAGTATGAATCCAAGTGAATATTTTTATTTAAAATTAACATTAATTTAGGAAAAAATACAATAGATATACCTAAAATTGAGAAAACTCACTCATATAGTATTGATAATTTAGTAAAATAATTCATAATTCATTGTTGACATGTAATAATCAGTCTCACATCAAACCAACACATGATGTGTCTAGTATGACTCAAAGTGCATGTTTCTAGTTTAAAATGATATTTTATTTAAAAAGATAAGTGACATACTCAAAACACAGATAACACATTCATATTATTTTTATAATTTATGAAAATGATCCACAAGTCATTTGGGATGTGTAGGAATCATACACAACTAAATTATACACATGGTGTGACTTGTATGACCCCAAGCACATCTTTTTATATAAAATTGACATTAATTTTAGTAAAAGAGACAACTAACATACTCAAAACCAATAAAACACATTTATATTATTTTGATACTTTATTAAAATGAACCATAAGTAATTTTTGACATGTAGGAATCTGACACATCTCAATCTGATACATGATGTGCCCGGTATGACTCAAAGTGTCCATTATCAATTTAAAATTGACATTTTAGTTTAAAAAGTGCCACTCACTAAAAATTGAGAAAATGTGATCATATTTTCTTGATAATATATCATAATGATTCATAAGTAATTTTTTATGTGTAGGAATTAGTCTCACATCAAACAGACCCATGATGTGACTAGTATGACTCAAATTATGTGTTTCTAGTTTAAAATTACATTTTAGTAAAAAAGACAAGTAATGTACTCAAAACTGAGAAAATGAATTCAGATTTTTTTGATACTCTTTTAAAATGATCCATATGTTATTTATTACATGTAAGAATAAAACTCACCTTAATAGAATGCACGATGTGATCAGTATGACTCCAAGTGAATCTTTTTATTTAAAATTTACATTAATTTTAGTAAAAAAGACAACCAACACACTCAAAACTGATAAAATTAATTTGTATTGTTTTTATAATTTATAAAAATGATCCATAGGTCATTTTTATGTTCATAAATCATCCACACCTCAATATGATACACTATGTTCCTGGTATGACTCAAAGAGTTCTTTATCAGTTTAAAATTAACATTTTAGTTAAAAAAGTGTCACTCATTGACAACTAAGAAAACACACTCATATTGTCTTGATAATTTATGAAAATTATTAATAGGTCATTTATGATGTGTAAGAATAATTCTCACATCAAAATGATACATTATATGACCAGTAGGACTCAAAGTGTGTGTTTGTAGTTTAAAATGACATTTTAGTAAAAAAGACAAGTGACATACTCAAAACTAAGAAAAAACATTCGGATTGTTTTGATAATTTATGAAAATTCTCCATAAGTAATTTTGGACATTTTGGAATCATCCTAACCACAATCCAATTCATGGTGTGACTCGTATGAATCATTGTTCATCTTTTTATTTAAAATTAACATTAATTTTAGTAAAAAAGAAAACTAACATACTCAAAACTGAAAAAACACATTCATATTGTTTTGATAATTTATTAAAACTATCAATAATTCATTTTTTACTTGTAGGAATCATATTCACCTCAATACGATATACTATGTGCTCGGTATGACTCAAAGTGTCTATTATTAGTTTACAATTGACATTTTAGTTCAAAAAGTGTCACTCACTAAACCTGTGAAAACATGCTCATATTGTCTTGATAATTTATTAAAATGATTCATAATTAATTTTTGAAATATAGGAATTAGTATAATATCAAAACAACACATTATGTGACCAATATGACTCAAAGTGCATGTTTCTAGTTTAAAATGAAATTTCAGTAAAAAAGACAAGTGACATACTCAAAACTAATAAAACATATTCATATTGTTTTAATACTTTATTAAAATGATCCATAAGTTAATTGGGACATGTAGGAATCATTATAACCTAAATCTGATGCATGGTGTGACCGGTATGACTCCAATTTCATCTTTTTATTTAAAATTGACAATAATTTTAGTAAAAACAGACAACTAACATGCTCAAAAACAAGAAAAAGAATTAAAATTATTTTTATACTTTTGGAAAATGATCCAAAAGTCATTTGTGACATGTAGGAATCATATGAACCAAAATATAATACACAATGTGCCCAGTATGACTCAAAGTGTTTGTTATCAGTTTAAAATTGACTTCTTAGTTCAAAAAGTTCCAATCACTAAAAACTAGGAAAACACACTCAAATTGTCTAGATAATTTATGAAAATGATTCATAAGTCATTTCTGATGTGTAGGAATTAGTCTCACTTGAAACCAACACATGATGTGACTGGTATAACTCAAAGTGTGTATTTCCTGTTTAAAATGACATTTTAGTAAAAAAGATAAGTGACATACCCAAAATCGAGAAAACACATTTGTATTATTTTAATACTTTAGAAAAACATTACATAAATTATTTGAGACATGTATTAATCATCTGCACCTCAATATGAAAAACATTATGACCAGTATGACTCTAAGTTTGACTTTTCAATATATAAGTGTCATTTTAGTTTAAAATTCACATCACATCGCAGAAACCAAGAAAAAAAATCCTAGAATATTTTATCACCATTACATATTCTGTTACTTTATTAATTTACTTATCATTTTTATCTTATAATTATTTCGTCATTTTTTATATAGATAATTCTTGATGATGAACAAGAAATGGTGTGACATGCAAGAATCAACCTCAACTCAATTTGATTCACATTTTTCCTAGTATGAATCAAATTTTAGTTTAAAATTAACAATTTATATTTAATTTATTTACTTATATTATTAATAAAATAAGAATTATTTTCTTATATAGGTGTGTCATCTTGCTCGAATAGGGGTGGTTTATTCAAAAATAGAATGAGTTGGTGTCAGGGGAAATGGCAAAGGAACATTGATGTTTCTAAATGTATGTAATAATTTTTAATTACTTATGTAATTGTATGAACCAATGTTTGAAATATATATAATATAGTGTTTTTCTCTTGTATTTGTGTTATAAATTTTACATCATTTAAGGTACTTGATTTTTCTATTTCTAGTGGTACAGTGTGATGTTACAGTACACTACAGTATGCCCCTTTAATAGTGAAGATAAATGTGTCCTTGATAAGAACTTATAAAATCACTAATAAATGGTTCTTTTATTATAACTTTTTTAGCACTGATAAAGGACCCCTTTATCAGTTATTTTCTAGAATTGATAAAATCCTAGGTTTTTAATCACACTTTGGTAGTCAGTTATTTTCTAGCACTGATAAATACTATTTTTAGTGATTTTAAAGTCCGATTTTATAGTAGTGGTAACATACTATGTGATAATGTCCTAAGAGTATCTATCACACTAAACGGTCATAGAAGTTACCTGCTATGATGAGAACCCATAAGTTCCATGACAAAATTCTTAAATATATGTTCTATAACTGGATGAAATCATTTCAGGGGAACAAATGATTTAGGATATCAGGGGTGGAGACTCATAGGACATTGAGATATCTTTTCATGGTGTAGGCCCTTGGTAATACCCAGTGTAGGATATTATGAGAACAAGACCCACCAGTAGGAAATCTACATTTATATGTTTCATTGTAATTTCCTATATACAGACATGTGTATTGATCCTTATACTATAATATTATTAATAATGAGTATTATAAGTCATGTAATTTTATTTATTGATGAAAACTGTGATGACATATGTTCATGGTGAGGTAAGATACATCAGGTGCATCATGAGTAATATTTCATTAATGAATAACGCGAGTAAGGATTTGTCCCTTTTTTCTTTAACAAAATTTGTTATATTAGGTCCTTTGATGGAAATGATATAGCCTAAATAAATCCATATACATGGTGATTTATAGGAAATTTCAATTTTAGTAAAGTCAAATAAAGATATATCGAGCACATAGGTTGACGGCACCAGCGTGCAACTTTCTATATTAGAGATATCATGATAAAGGGATTGTATTTAATACTAAGCATCTTTATGAGGTATTGTTTCATTTCAGTATTAACTTATTTATCTATGAGTTCCTTGGCATGTTGCCTAACATTAGACTTTAGGCAGTTTCACCTAATCCCATCGAGAAAGAGACCTATAGGGTCAAATAGTAAGTGTATCCAAAATCTTAGTTAAATAATATATTATTATTTATTTTTTAACAAGTTGAATAAATGTTATTCCCACATGCGGTTTAATAATTATTCATTTTTTTTGGATCACATGTATTTTTTCATTAGTTATTTGAGAGAATATCATGTGAGAAGAATATTTAATAATTATTTATTTTCTATTTAGTGAATATAATATTTATTTATTTATTGGTGAATAATGAAGTGATATTTATTTAATAAATAAATAGACATTATTCAAGGCTTGATAAATATTGTTGAGGAATAGAGATTTGAGTTTAATAGTATGATGATAAATAATATATATTGAATATTATTTGAATAAATAATATTTAATTTTAATTCTCAAGTTAAGTGCATGTCGAGAAATAATAATAATATTATTATTATAGACATGGGGTTCTATAAGGATTAAATAATTTTAAAGGGAACTTGTGAAAATATTTATTTCTAAACCCTAGTAGTATATAGATCCAATTATATTATTTTTCAGTAGATCCAATTCATGTGTTTTATTGCGCACAATGAATCCGAAGAATCCTCTTAAAGCCCTAGAGAGCTCCTTTCTCTAAGAACACTCCCAATAATGGAGAGATGTATTCCTCTATCTTTCACTCTTGAGTCTAGATAGATCAAATAGAACTCTTTGGAAGCGATTCTCGTAGTGATCAAAGGTGAATGACACAAGTGATAGGATATTCCGTGCTAGCACCCATAGATTCCTACAGAGATGTTTGAAGATTTTTGGAACATGTCTTGATCACCACTTGATGGAATCTGCTATTGATTCCTGCAATAGAATGGTGGTACAATGTAGATCTATTTTCAAATCGATCAATGAAGAAATAATTCTCATAAGGTAATTCTTTAATTGATTAAATTAAATATAAATAATATGTGATGATCATGTTCATGTTTCCAACATTTTATCCATTATCGATTTTCTTTGATTCAATTTTGTTGATCACACAATTTATCATCATGTAAATCTTGGATTGATCATTGATCTTGACAAAAAGAAAAGTTGGTCATGACCAATCACAATGTTCCACTACACCTGGAACCTACAATATGATCATTGACAGATTATTTTCCAACGCTTTCCACTGGGGCTACACATTAGGTGTGGAGACACGTTGGTGTAGCTCCACATTATCACTTTCCAAAGGTGGATGGATTCTACCACCATGGTTGGTGATATCATGTCCTTGATCAAAATAGGATGGTGGGATATCAGCTCATACTTCCATGGATCCCCCCCTTGGAGATCATCGCCTAGTCCAGGTATCCCTAATAGATTTAAGAAACGATAATTAATCGCATTCCTGGCACCATATCAAGGTGGGTGCGGGTTAATTATGTTTTTTCTATGAAATAGGGTAGCTACTTTTGGTTTTTGTATGATTATGGTGGGGAATATTGGGCTTGTTGGATATCTTTAAAGGTCTTCCTCATTCAGAGTTGGGGGCATCTCATATGTGGGTAATCTTGGGTGGAGAACCTAAGTCATCCCATATCCAGAACATGGGGACTTATATTATGAATGTAAGGAATCCAAGGATATATTCCTCAAGAATACAATGTCTACTACTTGGTGTTGGGATTTATGTGAATTTGGTAGGGTTTATTATAAGTTTAACATCTTGTGGGGACATGTAGGTCACCAGTTTTAAAATCATGTGGGGAAAGGTTGGTGGGATTTCAGTGCGATCCCATGGGCAAGATGATCACACATTAGAGTTTATGCCTTCCGGGGAAGACATGTATGTTTAATAGTTGTTTTGGGAACATCAAGATTAAATCTTAGGGAGATATCCCAAAAGTGTTGAGATATAGAGATTGAACCTCATAGAGGTATCCTATGTACCCTATTAGGATACAGGGCTAAAAACCCAAGTAGTTTTATTCCACACTTTACAGTTGTATGATAGGACCAATCCATAATATTTAACGTCATGTGGTAAGGACCCTCATATCATGAAAGGGGAGACAATAAGGTATAATATGAGGATTATGTATAGGACTTACCTAGTGTTTGGGGGCCTCATCATAGGTGTGGGTGTTTCATTCTACCACTACCACAAAACTGGGTTTTCACAGCACCACCCTTTAAGAGCGCTAAAAAAAGCACTGATAAAGGGGGTGACTTTATCAGCACTTTTTTTAGCACGGATAAATTCACCCCCTTTATTAGCGCTTTTTTAGCATTGTTAAAGGGCCCCCCTTTATCAGTGTTTTTAGTAGTGCTGATAAAGGGGGGGGGGGGATTTATCAGCTCTTTTTTCCCAGCGCTGATAAAGTGTATATTTAAAAAAAATATTTCATAAAAAATAATATATTGATATATAAGTATATTTATATTGATATAAATATAATAGATATTTTTTAAATATGTTTTAGATCAATTTGATATGTGGTGGATGCAAAACAGACACCCGGAGCAAAAGTTATGGCCATTTGGAAGGATTAAAGACTTTTTCGGGACTTGAAGAATATGAGAAGGTGTTCTAGTGGTCACCAGAGTGTAGGTTTATTTTCAAGCTTTGATTTGATATGTGGTAGAGGAAAAACAAACACTTTGAGCAGAAGTTATGGCAAAACAAACACCTAGAGAAGAACTTATGACCGTTGGGAGGAATTATGGGCCTTTTTGGACTTGAAGAATGTGATAAGGGGTTAAAATGGTCACCAAAGTGTAGATAGTTTCTTAATATTATATTTGATATGTGGTAGAGTGAAAATGGAAACCCAGAGAAGAAGTTATTATTGTTTGAAATTGAGCAACCCTCCTAGCACCTAAAAATCTAAGAAACCCGTAACTCACTAAAACAACCATAACTTCTACTCTGGGTGTCCATTTGAGCATCGTGACCAGTCAAATATAATCTCATGAGACGAGTGAGGATCAAGTTCAATAAAAACTATGATAAGGTCAAATAAATAGAAGATATATCATTTACACCACTCTAAAAAAACTTTAACTTCAAACGACTATAACTTTCATTCCAGGTGTCCGTTTGGGCTCTACCACATATCAAATCAAATGCAGTGAAGAGATATACATAGAAGGATGAATTTAAAAAAGTTATAATCATTTCAAGAACCCTAAAACCCCAAAACATCCTTAAAAGGCCTCCAAAACTCAGTTTCTTTGTCGGGTGCCTTATCAAATTTTTCTTAAAACGGTAATAAATCCCGATCCGTGTGTCTGTTTGGCGCCATTCACCTGTTATATCATATTTAGTTCCATGATATTCTATTTGACTAGTCATGGAGCTGAAACGGACACCAGAATCATAATTTATTCCCATTTTAGTGACTCTATGGTTTGTTAGGTTTTTCAAGCCCCCATTTCTAGCAGTTTCGTCCTATCTGCTATTTTTTCAAACAACTGTAACTTATGATCTTTCTATATATTTGGCCTCCAACACCTATAATATCAAATCTATTTTTCTAATATTCAATTTTACTGGTCACAGAGCTGGAACAAACTCTCAGATCATAATTTTTCTTCATTGCCCTGAGTTTAGGGTTTATTTGACTTTCTGACTGTATTTATGGGTTTTGAGGCTTTCTCCTTTTTTACCTATTTTCCATGTTTTCAGGGATTCTTATCATTTTTCATAATGCACTATTATTTATAATAAAATATATAACAATATATACATATTTTTTATAAATTCACACATGAAAATTTAATTTTATAAATAAACAATTAAACATATTTACCTATAAAATATATTTTTCAATATATAAGCCTTATCTAAATAAAAAACTAATATACATTTTATTTAAAATAAAAATATATGAATATTTATATTTCTATATAATGTGTACATGTGTATATATATGTGTGTGCCTCTGTATTGATAAACTGATATATATTATCTATATATTCGAAACATATGTATATACATATTAATATATAATATTTGTAAATATATATAAATATGTATAATTATACTTACATATACACATATAATATATATATATATGTGTGTGTGTGTATGTGTGTGTGTGTGTGTTGTATATATGTATTTATTTATTTATAAACACACAAAAAAAACATTTTTTATAAATGCATTTAAAACTGATCATATAAATATATATTAATATATGAATAAATATATTAATATATAAATATAACTATATAACTATATATTAATATACATATACACATATATATTAATATAAATATATATATGTTAATATAAATATATATATGTTAATATAAATATATATTAATATATGAGTAAATATAACTAAATATATATAAAAATAAATAGATATATTATTAAATTAAGAGAAAATAAATATGGTGGAGTGATAAAAGTTTAGGCGCACATGTAAGAGGTTTTAGGTTCGAATCCAGGGGAGGTAGGGTGCACACATGAGTGGAAATTGGGCTAAGTGATGTTAAAGGCCGGGGGTGGTCTTCGATATGACATCCGCGCATTGGTGAACGTTTTAAAGTTGCTTACAGTGCATGATATTGAGAACCAAGCACTGATTACCAAGAAGAACCTGTAGGAAGCTAGTGGTGCATGCTTGGGTGGTTCAACACTAGTTTCTGGTACTATTTCTACTAGTAAGAGGAAAAGACAGATGGATTTCTCTCATGGTGGCAGTACTAGCCAGAAGAGTTCTCTAGGTGGCCTGATAATGTGCTAACAGTGTGGTAAATAGGGGCACAAGAGACCACAGTGTCCATGTTACCCAGTGGAGTGCTGAGCTTGTGGCAAGATGGGTCATCTGTAGCATTTTTGCAGGGCGTTTCCACCAGTGGCTAGTGAGATGGGTTCTGTGCAGACTCCGCATGCGGGAGCAGGACCAGCAACTTCTTACCAGTCATGGAATTTGAATACGTCAGGATGTTCAGGTAGAGGTGGTGGTCGAGGATGTGGTAGCCAGACACAAGGATCTTAGAGATAATAGGGAGGGTCAGCTCAGGGTAGCCAGGCTGTGTTGCAGGACCGTGGCACAGGGCAGACATATGTAGTGCAACAGAGCCAACAGGAGTAGGATCCCATACCTTCCACTATCAGAGGTACTATTCTAGTTTCTTTTGTTTTATCTTTAGTAATTTTAGATACTGGTGCTACACAATGCTTTATATCTGTGCCCATTGTGGAGAGCCTTGGGATCTATGTTTCTTCTTCTTCTGATGTTATAATGCTAGACACTCCGTTGGGGACTAGAATGACTAGTGTGTGTCAGTGCAAAGAGTTCCCCCTTGAGGTTGGTGGGTGTCACTTTCTATGGGCCCTCTATGTCTTAGAGATGATGAGCTATGATTTCATTCTTGGGATGGACTAGTTGGTACCCTTTTGATCCTTTTTAGATTGCTATCGTCACAGGGTGAGTTTCACTTCACCAGAGGGAAGAGAGTTTCTATACAAGTGTGAATGGAATGTTTAGGCGAGTCGAGTTGGACCCGAGCATTGTGGGTGAGGTGGATTGGCAGCCCAGATTGCGAGTTTATATCTAGATGACTATGGAACCTGTCAGAAGGATTTCCCTCCAGTGGTTGATTGTTTCATGGATGTCTTCCCGGACGACTTTTCAGGTCTACCTCTCGAGCGAGAGGTGGATTTCTCTATTGAGCTTGTGCTAGGAGCATCACCAGTTTCCATTCCTCCTTATAGGATGGCTAAACCAGAGTTACAGGAGCTCAAGAAGCAGTTAGAGGATTTATATGCAAAGGGTTTAATCTGACCCAATACTTCTCCTTGGGGTTTTCCTGTCCTGTTTGCGAAGAAGGTAGATGGTACCCTCAGACTCTGTGTGGATTATTAGAAGATGAACCAATTGACGGTTAAGAACTGATATTCCTTGAAAATGATTGATGATATTTTTTATCAGCTTCGAGGAGAACGAGTGTTCTCTAAGATTGACTTGAGATCCATATATCATCAGTTACACGTTAGACCATCAGACATACCGCTTACAACTTTTCGGAGCAGATATGGTCTATACGAGTACTTGGTCATGCCGTTCAGACTCATGAAAATTCCAGCAGTTTTTATGGCTCTGATGAATCATGTGTTCCATCCATATCTAGATTCCTTTGTGGTAGTCTTCGTGGATGACATCTTGCTGTACTATCACACTCGACACGACCATGCCACCCATCTTGAGATCGTACTGAGTACACTGAGAGATCATCAATTATATTCTAAGGTCTCTGAGTGACACTTTTGGATGGACCGGATTCACTTGATGGGTCATATTATCTCAGAGTCAAGATTTGCAGTAAACCCGGAGAAAGTGAGAGAATTAGTTTCCTGGGAGCATCCTAAGAACATGTTTTAAATACGGAGTATCTTGGGTATGGATGGTTAATACAGGTGCTTTATACAAGACTTATCCCGCTTAGTAGTGTCGTTGAAGGGTTTAAATAAGAAGGGTATGAAGTTAGTTTGGTCAGAAGCTTACGAGGCAGCCTTTCAAGAGCTGAAGGGAAGGTTGACATCAGCACCAGTCCTGATACTTCCAGAGAAAAGGAAGAGCTATACAGTTTATTATGATGCATTATGTATTGGGATGGGAGAAGTATTGATGCATGCCGATCGAGTAGTTGCGTATGGGTCTCAGCAGTTGAGGCCACATGAGAGGAATTACCCGACGCATGGTCTCGAGTTGTCCATAATTGTTCATGCGTTACGCTGTTGGAGATATTATCTCTTGGGAGAACATTTTGTGGTGTTTACGAACCACAAAAGTCTTAAATACATCTTTTCCCAGTGTGACCTGAATTTGAGACAGCGAAGGTGGGTTGAATATCTTCAGTCCTTCGACTTTGAGCTTGCCTATACACCTGGTAAGGGTAACATAGTTGCTGATGCACTGAGTAGGAGGACCCAGTTATAGGCAGTGCAGGAGGCCAGTAGTGAGTGAAAACTCATGTCTTTGTTCTCTGAGATGTAGTTGGAGGTGCATGAAAGTCATGGGAAAACCTATCTTTCATCCTTAGCTGTGACTTCTACCCTAATGAATAGAGTGAGGATGAGACAACTATCTGATTCGGATGGCCTAGTTCTATGGGAATCAGTGGAAAGTGAGTACCCTCCTGGTTGGATGATAGGCGATGATGAAGTACTGTGTATCCATGGACGAGTGTGGGTTCCAGGGGATATACGCAAGGATTTGATGTGGGAATTTCATGCTTCATCTTGGGCTGTGCATCTCGGAGTTACCAAAATGTACCGTGACTTGAAATGTCAGTATTGGTGGCCGGGTATGAAAATAGAGGTAGCTGGTTTTGTTATGAGATGTTCCACCTATCAGTAGGTGAAGGTGGAGCATCAGAGGCCAACTGGATTGTAACAACAGTTACCCATTCTGGAGTGGAAATGGGATGATGTCGCGATGGACTTTGTGACCGGGTTTCCGAGGTCCCCTCGAGGCAATGATGCCATGTGGGTTTTTGTGGACAGACTTACAAAGGTAGCTCACTTTTTGCCGATCAAGGAGACCTTTGGTGTTGACGAACTCAGAAAGTTGTATATCTGAGAGGTAGTACGTCTTCATGGGGTCCCTCGTTCTATCGTTTCAGATAGGGACTCCCACTTTATATCTCATTTCTAGAAGAGTTTTCAGAGGGAACTGGGTACACAGGTGCTTCTGAGCACAAATTACCACCCTTAGACTGATGGCCAGTCAAAGCGTATGATACATGTGCTAGAGCACATGTAGTGTGTATGCGTCCTAGAATTTGGGGGCTCTTGGGAGAAGCACATACCTGTGGTCGAGTTTTCCTATAATAATAGTTTTCAGGAAACTATTGAGATGACACCTTACAAGGATTTATATGGTAAGACATTTTGATCACTCTTGTGCTGGTTGGAAGTTGGTGAGGCAACTTTATTGGGACCACATCTTGTGCAGGAGACTTCAGAGTAGGTCTAGTTGATTCAGAAGTGAATGGATATAGCACACTCTCTTCATAAATCTTATACTGATCGCCACAGACGACCCTTGGAGTTTTTGGTCGGGAATCATGTTTTCTTACGTGTTTCACCAAGGTTGAGACACAGGTGGATCATGAGATAGGGTAAACTTTCACCAAGGTATGTGGGTCCGTTTGAGATTCTGGAGAGAGTCGGGCCAGTTGCCTATCGGCTGCAGCTACCACAGAGGTATCGGGCCATGCATGATGTCTTCCATGTATCTCAGTTGTTCCATTATCACTCAGACCCATCTCACATTTTTCAGCCCGATGAGGTTGAACTTTAGGTAGATTCATCCTTTGAGGAGCATCCGATTCATATTTTTGATAGGAGCATGAAGGTTCTTTGAGGCCAATTAGTTCCTCTCGTATGGGTACTATGACAGTATGACCGAGTACTGGACGAAACCTGGGAGCGGGAGACCGACGTACATGCTCAGTGGCTAGAGTTGTTCAGAACATTATCTTCACCATCCTTGGAAGGGAAATTCAGGGACAAATTACTTTAATGGGGGAAGTTTGTAAGAAACCGATTCTTATTCTTGGGGTACAACTTTCTTCTTTTCCTTTTTCCTTAAGTGTTTTTGATAAAATAAGTAAAATGGGGAAAAATCCAAAAATTTGTGGGTACACGCCGTGTACTTTTACATACGCCGTGTACTTTGGCCATGTGGGATGAGTATATAGGTCGTGTAGGCCTATCAGCGATAAAGGGTGTAAAAACTGACTACATGCTGTGTACTTAGTATATACATGTCGTTTAATCAGCTGGAAGGAGAATAGTAAGGTGGTGGGAGTAGCTGCCAATAGAATGATAGTACACGCCATGTACTTAGAAATACACGCCGTGTAATCAAGTAGGCAGATGAACAATGAGGTGGTGGAAAGTGACCGCCAGAGGAATAGTTAAAAAATGAAAAGTACACGCTGTGTATTTGAGATTACACACCGTGTAGTTGTATTTTTTTGTTATAAACTGACAGTAGCCTCCTCTTTCAATAGAGGAAGCTTAGAATACCGGAAATCCACGAGAGAGACGACCGAACCTTGGAAGAGCTCCCGAATGAACACCGGGGCTATGATTCCTTCACGGATGGTCTCATTTGAACAACACGGGTGAGTTCTTATCTCTTCTTGAGTGTTTCCATCCAATCATTTATGAGGGTAAGTTATTTGAGTTCAAATAGGAAAACATTTATCCCAGGTCTACGTTATTTAGGGACAATTCGAGAGGCGTCGTTCACGTATTTCGATCAGTGGAGATCAAGGTAGGTGGTCTGGTGTTTTATTCAAACTTTTGAGTTTTTTTTGTACCTTTGTGCTACGCGCCAATGTTTGGGGTGTCATATGGCTGAGGGATTTACTGTTTAGATATCTAGAACTGCATAGATAATCTAGTGATAAATTTAAAATGCTTATTGGGATCGTTGCCTTGATCCAGGGCCACCCCGAGGGTGTGTTTCCCTTGTTTATCCATTTGGCCAGGATACCCAAGTGTATTCCATGATTCTAGCATGCTTTGAGCTTTATTGGGAGAAAATGTATATAAATTGCTTATTTATATGTTGGGCTCGATCTGGTTATTTTCTTATCCTGAGTGCAGTGTTTTGCTTAGCCTGAGGGCAGTGTTTTGTTTAGACTGAGGGAAAGGTACTGATTCTCTTGAGGTAAAGGTATTGATTCACCTAAGGGAAATGTTCTTATGCCTAAGGGCAGTAGCTTGTGTGCCTGAGGGCAATATCTGGTATGCCTGAGGGCAATACTCGTTATACCTGAGGGAAGATACCTGAGGGTTTTGTTTTAGTTTGGCCTGAGGATAAGTTTATGATTAGACTGAGGGCAAGGTACTATTTAGCCTGAGGGAAAAGTACATTTGAATATTCACTGTAGTGGTTGTTATACCTGCCAAGCTAAAGCACAAACTTGGTATTGTTTTACCTTATACTTGTTAGATAGCGTGTTGTGGTTTTTGTTGCGACACTGTATAATAGATTGTCGGCTGAGGCTAAGTCTCAAGAACATATAAATAAATTATATTGAATTGATAATTAATTAATAAAATGGAAATGTAACTGGTAGAGATATTTACTTTTGAGTATTTCCTAGTTTATTTTTTTTATTGCACACTGCTGTTTCACATTTTCACCGATAGTTGGGAACATGCCTTTGGTGGTTGCCTACTGGGATTAATTTCTCAAACCCTATTTGGGTCATGTCTTGGGCCCAAATAGATTATATTTCTACAGGTGTTGATAAGGGAAAGAGTCCCTATACAGATACTTGATTGTTGCAGAGGAGTGGGAGAGCATGAGACTGAGCTTAGTCTTGCAATGCTGCTGAGTTCCTTCTGCACTGTTTTGTTTTACTTTGCTGTACTTATACTTTGTACTGGATTCTTCTAGATTTCAATGTATCCTTTTTTGGCTACTTTCTTAGACTTAGAGACATATTGCATCATCATCATCATATATATATATATATATATATATATTACTATTGTTATCTTTTACTTTTGTACTGTTGTCCTTTCAACTTTGAATTGTTTCTGCTTCTGCTTTCGTATGTTTATATTTTTCCACTGCGTTAAACTTTGAAAAATGAGGGCATAGTTTCCCCACTATCAGACCTAGGCCCTCGCTTCTAGTCGGCAACCTCTAGCGTTTGGAGAAATGCACTTGAGGTCATGTGACCAACCGGGTTTAGGGCACCTGTTGTGTGGCACCTGGATCTGGGATGTTACAGTATACATATTAGTACTCACAATACATGGCCCATCATGTTGATAAATTATAAATTACCACCATGATTATGCATTAAGAACAAATACATTATGTTGTCTCTATTTATACCTGGACCAAAAAAACCCGATAATGATATTGATGTCTATTTGGCTCTATTGACTGAAGATCTAAAATTGATGTGGGTAAAGGTGTTACAATTTATGATGCTCATAGAAGTGAAGAATTTACATTGAGGTCCATGTTGTATGGGATGATAAATGACTTTCCTGCTTATGGAAATTTATCAGGGTATAGAATTAAAGTAATGTTGGGGAGTCCCATTTATGAAGAATGCACCCACTCAGTTTGGTTGAAACATTCCTCAAAGACTATGTTTTTAGGACATCAATTTTTTTTACCTTGCTGACATAAATAATGATCTTGGATGAAAACATTTGATGGGAATATTGAACAAGGTACAATACCATCTCCAATAATAGGTGATCAACTATTCAATAAATTAAAAGACATTAAAACTATTTTTAGTAAACCATTTTCAAAAAACCTTAGGAAATCAGGTTGGAAGAAGAGATCAATTTTCTTGGAATTACCATATTGGAATTATTTATATTTTAGAAATTTTATTGATGTCATATATGTAGAAAACAATGTATATGATACTGTTATTGTCACATTACTAAATGTTCCTTAAAAAATTAAAGATGGAATAAAGGCTCGGATGGACATGATTAACATGGGGATACGGGAAGAGTTTGCACCAATAAAGGGTAAATGGCAGAATTTTCTTCCTCCAACTGCTTACACTCTATCCAGATAAGAAAATTGCAATATTGAATTTTCCTTAATAGCATAAAAGTTAAATATGAGTATTAATCAAATATCAATAATGTCATTTAAATGACTAATTTGAAGTTACAAGGACTAAAATCACATGACCATCATGTTTTGATGCAAGATTTTATGTCTGTTTCTTTCCATTTCATTTTTATTAAAAATATACGACATACATTAAACAAACTCCAATTCTTTTTCAATGCAATACATCATAAAGTTATAGAACTGAAGAAGTTATCAATCATGAATAAGGTTTTCATGTTCATATTATGTGAATTAGAGATATTCTTACCACCATCATTATTTGATATAATGGTCCACCTGATGGTTCAATCAGTTAGAGAGGTTCAAATATATGGTCCTTTCCATTATTGATGAATGTACCCTATTGAATGATATATGAAAATTTTAAAAGGGTATGTCAAGAATTGAAGTCGTCCAGAAGGTGGCATTGCAGAATGATATATTGTTGAAGAAGATTTTGAATTATATACCAATCACCTATCAAATGTTGATAGAATCAGTCTCCCAAAGTCTCATCATAGAGGATGCCTTATGGGTGAAGGGATTTCTGGAATAGATTTTGTTACCATTACCTTCATAGAGAAAGAGAACATTTAAATTTTACATAATAGTGAATATGTTTATCTATATGTTGAATCCCATAAATAAATTCTTATAGATTTGAATCCATCAAGGGAAGAAAGATGGATATTAAATACACATAATCAATGGTTTATAGGATGATTCTGAGACCAAATTTATAAAGAGTTATCTGAAAATAAAAATTCAATTACTGAACGAATTTGATGGATAACCAAAGGACCAAATGAAAATGTTATATCTTACATTGGTTTTGTAATAAATGGTTATACATTCTATACATAAGAACATGATTACTAAAGTACGATGCAAAATAGTGGATTTAAGCTTTTTACAGAAGTGATTCATATATCTAATTCCAAGGATAGAAATATAATTTATGAAAATATTTAATATTTTTGGAATTATCAAATAGATATACGAGATGTATTATAAAACATTTCATGTTTTGATTTTCTATTGGAAATGGGTTGAAAATAGAAGTGTAGTGAAAGTTGATGAAATGGGCGTTGTGAAGGTGAATTTTAGTGTGGAAGGGAAAAAAATGAGCCATTCACAATGGAATCACAAGTAGTGAAAGTATTTTATGTATCTAATCCATAAAAAAGTAATTGGTTGATTATCTTGCTAGAGATGAAAACAACTATCAGGTTAGATATAAATTCAATCGAGGATAGCCCTTTTATTGGAAGATCAAAATTGGTTCATGCCAATCCTAATGTATACAATGTATTATATGTTATAAGGGACCATAAGGAGGGGATTTTAGATTCTCAATAGAGGATCCAAATCCCTAAAACCTTTAAAAAATAAAGAGAGTTCAATGAGAAGGTAAAAGCATTTTTTAATATACTATGTTTTCTAACATAATATTACATGTTCTCTCATGCATTAACATAATATAAATTAAATATTTGACTACTAATAAAGAAAATGTCTTCTACACATGATGATTTTACCAATCTTGTGGAAGAAAATACTATAACAAAGAAAACCCTTTGGAAAGATTAAAAGGTAATGTTATGATATACTTTCTCTATTTTACCAAAAAATTTTATAATGAAACATTGATTTAATTTTCATTATTCCTTCCAATTTTTTTTATTTTAGAATATTTATATCCATCTTCCATGAATTTATGAACCAAAACATCCACATAATTCTTCTCCTTAAAACATTTTCACCCCTATAGTGTTGGCATTTATCACTTTCCTTAAATTTACCTCCACTGCCTTTATAGGAAGAGAAATGACACTGCCTTTACTCAATAACTAATGAAATCTTGATGTTTTCACAGTAAAGTAATTATCCATATAATTAATATATTGTTTCATATTTATGTTTAATTTATTTCATTTTAGCATTACTAACATAAGAATTTTTTTCTTATACATGTGGATTATTTTGGTCGAGTTGGGGTGGTTTGTTCAAAGCCGCTCATGCTCATGAGAGATTGAACTTCGAGGATAAAAATAAGATAATGATAAAAAGGACATGGGTCAAGAATTTATACAACCATCATGAAAATGTTAATTCATACTACTTATTTAATTATTTTTTTCATCATTTTATCTATTATTTCTAAGTTCACTTCCTTATCATTTTTATTTAATACTTATTTAGTTTTTATCACAAATATTATTGGACATCATATTTTACTTTAAACTATCTACAATAATCCATAAAGGAGATAACATGTTTCTTTCTGATAATGTTATCATACTTTCCATTAGATTTCTTCGTTGAACTTCCAAAACTACATATTGATTCGATGTTATTAGCTGAAAAACCTTTCTCATTTTTGAAAACTAGAAGATTAGAGGTAGTTCTTTTTCCCATTGTGGTAATGTATTGCAATATAATTGGCATAGTATATTCATCTACTCTTATGGTTTTCATCAACAAGAATGGTTTTTTAGCTAATAACATTGACTCAATATGCAGTGTTGGCAGTTTGAAAAGGAAAGGAAATGGAAAGAGTGGTAAAATTTGTAGTTTGGATTGTTTTTATACTTAATGAAAATTATCCATAAGTCATTTGGGATGTGTACGAATCATACTCACCCAAATTTGACACATGGTGTGACTAGTATGACTCCAAGTGCATCTTTTTATTTAAAATTAAAATTAATTTTAGAAAAAAAGACAATAGATATACCCAAAACTGAGAAAACTCACTCATATAGTATTGATAATTTAGTAAAATAATTAATAATTCATTGTTGACATGTAATAATCAGTCTCACATAAAACCAACACATGATGTGTCTAGTATGACTCAAAGTGCGTGTTTCCAGTTTAAAATGATATTTTATTTAAAAGGATAAGTGACATACTCAAAACAAAGTGAACACATTCATATTGTTTTTATAATTTATGAAAATGATCCACAAGTCATTTGGGATGTATAGAAATCATACACACCTCAATTATACACATGGTGTGACTGGTATGACCCCAAGAACATCTTTTTATATAAAATTGACATTAATTTTAGTAAAAAAGACAACTAACATACTCAAAACCAATAAAACACATTTATATTATTTTGATACTTTATGAAAATGAACCATAAGTCATTTTTGACATGTAGGAATATGAAACATCTCAATATGATACATGATGTGCCCAGTATGACTCAAAGTGTCCATTATTAGTTTAAAATTGAAATTTTAGTTTAAAAAGTGTCACTCACTAAAAATTGAGAAAATGTGCTCATATTTTCTTGATAATTTATGAAAATTATTCATAAGTAATTTTTTATGTGTAGGAATTAGTCTCACATCAAACTGACCCATGATGTGACCAGTATGACTTAAATTATGCGTTTCTAGTTTAAAATGACATTTTAGTAAAAAAGACAAGTAATGTACTCAAAACTGAGAAAATGAATTCATATTTTTTGATCCTTTTTTAAAATGATCCACATGTTATTTATTACATTTAGGAATCATACTCACCTCAATAAAATGCATGATGTGATCAGTATGACTCCAAATGAATCTTTTTTATTTAAAATTTACATTAATTTTAGTAAAAAAGACAACCAACATACTCAAAACTGATAAAATTCATTTGTATTGTTTTTATAATATATAAAAATGATCCATAGGTCATTTTTTATGTGCATAAATCATCCACACCTCAATATGATATGCTATGTTCTTGGTATGACTCAATGTGTTCATTATTAGTTTAAAATTAACATTTTAGTTAAAAAAGTGTCACTCATTGAAAACTAAGAAAACACACTCATATTGTCCTGATAATTTATGAAAATGATTAATAGGTCATTTATGATGTGTAATAATCATTATCACATCAAAATGATACATTATGTGACCAGTAGGACTCAGAGTGTGTGTTTATAGTTTAAAATGACATTTTAGTAAAAAAGACAAGTGACATACTCAAAACTAAGAAAAAACATTCAGATTGTTTTGATAATTTATGAAAATTATCCATAAGTCATTTTGGACATTTATGAATCATCCTAACCTCAATCCAATTCATGGTGTGACTCGTATGAATCATTGTTCATCTTTTTTATTTAAAATTGACATTAATTTTAGTAAAAAAGAAAACCGACATACTCAAAACTGAACACACACATTCATATTGTTTTCATAATTTATGAAAACTATCAATAATTCATTTTTTACATGTAGGAATCATCTTCACCTCAATCCGATATTCTATGTGCTCGGTATGGCTCAAAGTTTCTATTATTAGTTTATAATTGACATTTTAGTTCAAAAAGTGTCACTCACTGAACCTGTGAAAACATGATCATATTGTCTTGATAATTTAGGAAAATGATTCATAATTAATTTTTTTAAATCTAGGAATTAGTATCATATCAAAACAACACATGATGTGACCAATATGACTTAAAGTTCATGTTTCCAGTTTGAAATGAAATTTCAGTAAAAAAGACAAGTGACATACTCAGAACTAAGAAAACATATTCATATGGTTTTAATACTTTATTAAAATGATCTGTAAGTTATTTTGGAAATGTAGGAATCATTCTAACCTCAATTTGATTCATGGTGTGACTGTTATGACTCCAATTTCATCTTTTTATTTAAAATTGACCATAATTTTAGTAAAAACAGACAACTAACATGCTCAAAAACAAGAAAAAGCATTCAGATTATTTTTATACTTTTGGAAAATGATCCAAAAATCATTTGTGACATGTAGGAATCATATGAACCTAAATATTATACACAATGTGCCTAGTATGAATCAAAGTATTTGTTATCAGTTTAAAATTCACTTCTTAGTTCAAAAATTTCCACTCACTAAAAACTAAGAAAACACACTCAAATTGTCTAGATAATTTAGGAAAATGATTCATAAGTCACTTGTGATGTGTAGGAATTATTCTCACTTGAAACCAACACATGATGTGACCGGTATAACTCAAAGTGCATATTTTCGGTTTAAAATGACATTTTAGTAAAAAAGATAAGTGACATACCCAAAACTGAGAAAACTCATTTGTATTATTTAGTAATTTAGAAAAACATTACATAAGTCATTTGAGACATTTATTAATCATCTGCACCTCAATCTGACACACAGTATGACCGGTATGACTCTAAGTTCGTCTTTTCAATATATAAGTGTCATTTTAGTTTAAAATGCGCATCACATCACAAAAACAAAGCAAAAAATCCTAGACTATTTTCTCATCATTATATATTTTATTACTTTATTAATTTACTCATCATTTTTATCTTATAATTATTTAGTTATTTTTTATATAGATAATGCTTGATGATGAACAAGAAATGGTGTGACATGCAAGAATCGACCTCAACTCAATATGATACACATTTTTCCTAGTATGAATCAAATTTTATTTTAAAATTAACAATTTATATTTAATTTATTACTTTATATTATTAATAAAATAAGAATTATTTTCTTATATATGTGTGTTATTTTCCTCAAACAGGGGTGGTTTTTTTCGAAAATAGAATGAGTTGGTGTGAGGGGAAATGGAAAAGGAACATTGATGTTTCTAAATGTATGTAATAATTTTTAATTACTTATGTAATTGTATGAACCAATGTTTGAAATATGTATAATATAGTGTTTTTTTCTTGTATTTTGTTATAAATTTTACATCATTTAATGTACTTGAATTTACTATTTCTAGTGATACAGTGTGCTGTTACAGTACACTACAGTATGACCCTTTATTAGTGAAGATAAAGGTGTCCTTGATAATAACTTATAAAATCACTAATAAATGGTTCTTTTATTATAACTTTTTTTGGCACTGATAAAGGACCCCTTTATCAGTTCTTTTCTAGAATTGATAAAATCCTAGGTTTTTAATCACACTTCGGTAGTCAGTTATTTTCTAGCACTGATAAATACTATTTTTAGTGATTTTAAGGTCCGATTTTATAGTATTGGTAACATACTATGTGATAATGTCCTAAGAGTATATATCACACTAAAAGGTCATAGCAGTTACCTGCTATTATGAGAACCCATAAGTTCCATAACAAAATTCTTAAATATATGTTCTATAACTAGATGAAATCATTTGAGGGGAACCAATAATTTAGGATATCAGGGGTGGAGACTCATAGGACTTTGAGATATCTTTTCATGGTGTAGGCCCTTGGTAATACCTAGTGTAGGATATTATGAGAACAAGACCCGCCAGTAGGAAATCTACATTTATATGTTTCATTGGAATTTCCTATATGCAGACATTTGTATTGATCCTTATACTGTAATATTATTATTAATGAGTATTATAAGTCATGTAATTTTATGTATTGATGAAAACTATGATGACATATGTTCATGGTGAGGTAGGATACATCGGGTGCATCATGAGTAATATTTCATTAATGAATAATGTGAGTAAGGATTTGTCCCTTTTTTATTTAAAAAAAGTTGTTATATCAGGACCTTTGATGGAAATGATATAGACTAAATAAATCCATATACATGGTGATTTATAGGAAATTTCAATTTTAGTTAAGTCAAATAAAGATATATCAAGGACATAGGTTGACGGCACGAGCATTCAACTTTCTACATTAGAGATATAATGATAAAGGGATTTTATTTCATACTAAGAATCTATATGAGGTATTGTGTCATTTTAGTATTAACTTATTTCTCTATGAGTGCCTTGGCATGTTTCCTAACCTTAGACTTTAGGAAGTTTCACCTAATCCCACTGAGAATGAGACCTAGAGGGTCAAACAAAAAGTGTATCCAAAATCTTAGTTAAATAATATATTATTATTTATTTTTTAACAAGTTGAATAAATGTTATTCCCACATTCGGTTTAATAATTATTCATGTTTTCTTGATCACATATATTCTATCATCAGTTATTTGAGAGAATATCATGTGATAAGAATATTTAATAACAATTTATTTTCTATTTAGTGAATATAATATTTATTTATTTATTGGTGAATAATGAAGGGATATTTATTTAATAAATAAATAGACATTATTCAAGGCTTGATAAATATTGTTGAGGAATAGAGATTTGAGTTTAATATTCTGATAATAAATAATATATATTGAATATTATTTGAATAAATAATATTTAATTTTAATTCTCAAGTTAAGCGCATGTCGAGAAATAATAATAAAATTATTATTATAGACATGGGTTTCTATAAGGATTAAATAATTTTAAAGGGCACTTGTGAAAATATTTATTTCTAAAACCTAGTAGTATATAAACCCAATTATATTATTTTTCAGTAGATCCAATTCATTTGTTTTATTGTGCACAATGAATTCGAAGAATCCTCTTAAAGCCCTAGAGAGTTCCTTTCTCCAAGAACACTCCCAATAATGGAGAGAGATATTCCTCTATCTTTCAATATCGAGTCTAGATAGATCAAATAGAAGTCTTTAGAAGTGATTCTCGTAGTGATCAAAGGTGAATGACACAAGTGATAGGATCTTCCGTGCTATCACCCATATTTTCCTACAGAGATGTTTGAAGATTTTTGTTACACGTGTTGATCACCACTATATGGAATCTACTATTGATTCCTATAATAGAACGATGGTATAATATAGATATATTTTCAAATCTATCAATGAAGAAATAATTCTCATAAGGTAATTCTTTAATTGATTATATTAAATATAAATAATATGTGATGATCATGTGCTTGTTTCCAACATTTTATCCATTATCTATTTTCTTTGATTCAATTTCGTTGATCACACAATTTATCATCGTGTAAATCTTGGATTGATCATTGATCTTGACAAAAATAAAAGTTGGTCATAACCAATCACAAAGTTACACTACACCCAAAACCTACAATATGATCATTGACAGATTATTTTCCAACGCTTTCCACTGTGGCTACACATTAGGTATGGGGACACATTGGTGTAGCTCCACATCATCACTTTCCAAAGGTGGATGGATTCTACCACCATGGTTGGTGATATCAGGTCCTTGATCAGAATAGGATGGTGGGATATCGGCTCATACTTCTATGGATCCCCCCTTGGAGATCATCGCCTTGTCCAGATCTCCCTAATAGATTTAAGAAATGGCAATTAATCTCATTCCTGGAACCATATCAAGTTGGGTGCTGGTTAATTATGTTTTTTCTACGAAACAGGGTATCTACCTTTGTTTTTTTTGATGATTATGATTGGGAATATAAGGCATGTTGGATATCTTTAAAGGTCTTCCTCATTCAGAGTTGGGGGGCATCTCATATGTGAGTAATCTTAGGTGGAGAACCCAAGGCATCCCATATCCACAACATGGGGACTTATGTTATGAATGTAAGGAATACAAGGATATATTCCTCTTGAATACCATGTTTACTACGTGGTGTTGGGATTTCTGTGAATTTGGTAGGTTTTATCATAAGTTTAACATATTGTGGGGACAGGTAGGTCACCGGTTTTAATATCATGTGGGGACAGGTTAGTGGGATTTCAGTGCGATCCCATGGGGAAGATGATCACACGTTAGAGTTTCTACCTTATGGGGAAGACATGTAGGTTTAATAGTTGTGTTGGGAGCATCATGATTGAATATTAGGGAGATATCCCAAAATTGTCAAGATATCGGGATTGAACCTCATAGAGGCATCCTATGTACCCTATTAGGATACAGGAATAAAAATCCAAGTAGTTTTATTCCACACTTTATAGTTGTATGATAGGAAAAATCCATAATATTTAACGTCATGTGGTAATGAACCTCATATCATGAAAGGGGAGACAATAAGGTATAGTATGGTGATTATGTATAGGACTTACCTATTGTTTGGGAGCCTCATCATAGGTGTGGGTGTTTCATTCTACCACTACCACAAAACTGGGTTTTCGCAGCACCACCATTTAAGAGCGCCAAAAAAAGCATTGATAAATGGGGTGACTTTATCAGAACTTTTTTTAGCACGGATAAATTCATCCCCTTTATTAGCACTTTTTTAGCATTGTTAAAGGGGCCCCATTTATCAGCGTTTTTTTAGTAGCACTGATAAAGGGGGGGATTTATCATCTCTTTTTTCCCAGCGCTGATAAAGTGTATATTTCATAGACAAATATTTCATATAAAATAATATATTGATATATAAGTATATTTATATTGATATAAGTATAATATATATTTTTTAAATATGTTTTAGATCAATTTGATATGTGGTGGATGCAAAACGGACACCCGGAGAAAAAATTATGGCAGTTTGGAAGGATTAAAGACCTTTTCGGGACTTGAAGAATATGATAAGGTGTTATAGTGGTCACCAAAGTGTAGGTTTATTTATAATATTTGATTTGATATGTGGTAGAGGAAAAACGAACACTCGAAGCTGAAGTTATGGAAAAACAGACACCCGGAGAAGAACTTATAACCGTTGGGAGGAATTATGGGCCTTTTTGGCCTTGAAGAATGTGATAAGGGGTTACAATGGTCACCAGAGTGTAGATAGTTTCTTAATATTCTATTTGATATATGGTAGAGTGAAAATGGACACCTAGATCATAAGTTATGATTGTTTGAAATTGAGAAACCCTCCTAGCACCTAAAAAGCTAAGAAACCCGTAACTCACTAAAACAACCATAACTTCTACTCCGGGTGTCTGTTTGAGCACCGTGACCATTCAAATATAATCTCATGAGATGAGTGAGGACCAAGTCTAATCGAAACTGTGATAAGATCAAAGAAATAGAAGATATATCTTTTATACCACTCTAAAATAAACTTTAACTTCAAACGACCAAAACTTTCACTCCGGGTGTTCGTTTGGGCTCTACCACATATCAAATCAAAGGCAGTGAAGATATATATGAAGAAGGATGACTTTAGAAAAGTTTTAATCATTTCATGAACCCTAAAACCCTAAAAAATCATTAGAAGGCCTCCAAAACTCAGTTTCCTTGTTGGGTGCCTTGTCAAATTTTTCTTAAAACGATAATAAATCCCGATTAGTGTGTCTGTTTGGCCTCATTCACCTGTTATATTGTATTTAGTTCCATGATATTCGTTTTGAATAGTCACGGAGATGAAAAAAACACCTGAATCAGAATTTATGCCCATTTTAGTGACTCTATGGTTTGTTAGGTTTTTCAAGCCCCCATTTCTAGCAGTTTCGTCCTATCTTTTGTTTTTTCAAACAACTGTAACTTATGATCTTTCAATCTGTTTGGACTCCACCACCTATAATATCAAAGATCTTTTGCTGATATTCAATTTGACTGGTCATAGAGCTGTAACAGACTCTCAGATCATAATTTTTTGTCGTTGCCTTGAGTTTAGGGTTTATTTGACTTTCTGGCTTTATTTATGGGTTTTGAGGCTTTCTCCTTTTTTACCTATATTTCAAGTTTTCAGGGCTTGTTATCTTTTTTCATAATGCGATATTATTTATAATCAAATATATAACAATATATACATATTTTTTATAAATTCACACATGAAAATTTAATTTTATTGATAAACAATTAAACATATTTACCTATAAAATATATTTCTCAATATATAAGCCTTATCTAAATAAAAAACTAATATCCATTTTATTTAAAATAAAAATATATGAATATTTATATACCTATATAATGTGTACGTGTATAGATATATGTGTGTGCTTCTGTATTGACAAACTGATATATATTATCTATATATTCTAAAGATATGTATATACATATTAATATATAATATTTGTAAATATATATAAATATGTATAATTATACTTACAGATACACATATAATATATATATATATATATATGTGTGTGTGTGTGTGTTGTATATATGTATTTATTTATTTATAAACACACACAAAAAATCATTTTTTATAAATGTATTTAAAACTGATCATATAAATATATATTAATATACATATACACATATATATTAATATAACTATATATATATATATATATTAATATAAATATATATATGTTAATATAAATATAAATTAATATATTAGTAAATATAACTATATATATATATATATAAATAAATAGATATATTATTAAATTAAGAGAAAAGAAATATGGTGGAGTGGTAAAAGTTTAGGCGCACAAGTAAGAGGTTTCAGGTTCAAATCTAGGGGAGGCAGGGTGTGCGCACGGGTGGAAATTGGGCTAAGCGCTGTTAAAGGTCGGGGGTGTTGCTAAATGCTGGGGGGGGGGGGGGGTGGCTGGGGCGTGTGGGGGGGGGGGGTGTTGAAGGGGGTATTCAAGCGCTGTTTAATCCCCTCCCGAAATTGTAGATTTTTTTTTTATTTTTTTAATGTTTTTTAACTTTTATCAGCGCTTTTAAAAAAGTGTTGATAAAAGTGGTATTTTATCAGCGCTAAAAAAATCACTGATAAAGGACCTATTTATCAGGGGGTTTTTTATCACTAATAAAAGGGACCCCTTTATCTTCACTGAGATGAACAATTCTTTTTAGCGCTGTAAATGGACTTTTCTAGTGCTGATAAAAGCCATATTTGCAGTAGTGTACATGTGGGAGTTTCATCCCAGGTATGGGGGTTTCATCCCAGGTGTGGGAGGATCATCCCATGATAGGGGAGTATAGTGTGGGTCTTACAAATGTGAGATTCCCATTGCAAGTGTTTCATCCTATGGTGGGGAAGGAGGTTTCATCCGAAGACGAGCACATGTGGGGCATCCTATATTCATTGCACAAGGTAGGATATGGGAGATCATCCCATACCAGTAATACATGGGGAATACCATTTTCTCCACCTAGAGTAGGGCTATAATTTTACATCATGTGCTGAGGATGTTGTCATTCAATTTAACAACATACAACTAGGATGTTAAGATGGACAATTTTACATCATGCATCTTCGAGTTTTTTAGGGACTATACCTAGGGATACCATTTCTAGGTAGGAGAGAAGGATCTAGAACTAGGCCTCATCAAAGTAAAGGTAAAGTTGCTTCCCTTGATTATGGAACCTTTGGGGATTATGTGTCTATTACAAAGGTGTATTTGGGTGGTGTGTGACATAAAAACTGCCATGGAGATGTGGAAAATGGGAATCCTGATGTTAGGGTTTATGTTATTAGGATCAAGAGGAAATTGGGTTCATATTCTTTGGAGAAAGAGGTGATGCAACCATTCAAGCCACACTTGAAGCAAATATGTTATACATGAGGGTTGATGATACTGGTTGTGTGGGGGATTAGTGCACAAGTGAATCGAGTTTGAGTGGGCATAGTTCTGTTGGGAACTCAACATTCATAAATATATAAACACTGAAATAAGGTGACATGTATGGACCGTTGAAGTGGATTTTTTGAGGTTTCATGATGGTCAGAGGATTTGTAAAAAGTGAGGTTTTGGGAAAAAGTATGAACCTTCCTTGGGGTAATGTCTTGGTTCTGATAGGGTTAGCTTCACAAAGGAAAATTATCTCATGAAACCCCAATAGGATCTAGGTGATTTAATAAATTTAGAGGGATATAAACCTTTAAAAAACCATCTATACCATAGAATTTGAGTTTCAATATCTCATGGGAGGCTATTTGTGAAAGATGGCTACCTGTAGGAATTTATTTCTCCTTTTTATCACGATGGTTGAAGTTTCAGGAATTCAGAGAGTCTAGTGGAAGTCCAAAGCCCATGTACCCCAAAGTGAAGGATTAATAGAGGTATTTAAAGGCATTAAAGTGTTGGTAAGTCCCTTTTCATGAAATATACAACTTGGGAGGTTCATTTCGTGAATGTTTGGATAGGGGTGATGATTTTTGTGACTCATAATATGTTGAGAGAAGGTTAACATCATTTACATGAGATTTGGTTTATGATGCCTAGAGGACATTTACATGGAACTGATTGTTCATGAAGGTTATAAAAATTTATTAATCTATCCAAATAGATGTATTTTTAAATCTTTTTGGATTAGATTCACCGCTAACAACTGGTTCATTCCTCGACATGTCCTGTAATGAGCATATTTTAGCATCAAAAAATGCCCCCCTTAAAATGGAAGATGATGTGGGAGAGATTGGTCAGATTCTGAGGTGAAATCACTAAAAACTAGTAATCTATCCATCTTTTTCATAAAACTTAGCTCAAACCCTTGTCTTATAAATAGGTGGATGTGGCTTATATGAGACCAGGATATTTTCATGAAATATAAAACCTTTTCTATATTTTCATGAAATTGAAGATATTCATGAGAATTCTATGATTTTGGTCCTTACCTCACACAAATCTTTGTAATTTCCTCAATGAGAAATTTTAAAAATAGGTTTTCATGAGTTAGTGATTTTTTTTTGTGAAACAGATCTATATGAACTGGTTTTCATGAAACATGATTTGGAAATTTTCAAAGTCCCAAAGATGGCCTCTAAAGGTGCCAAATCCATGGATGATCAATGGAGTGAGATAGATGGAAACATCATAATCAGGGATAAATTTAGAATGGTGTTGGATCATGATACTCTTACCGAACTAGTGATGGAGGCACAATGTGGATATCCACTATGGAAGAGGATACCATTGTATGGATTTGATTTGAGGGGTGATGTCTTCATCCCAAGTGATGATCAAGATGAACATGAATACTGGTTCAAGAGCTCACTCGGGCTATACATATGGAACCAAGTTATAGTGTTTCACTACATAAATGAGAATGCATAGATCACCACCCATTTTCTATGGAACCACATAAGAAACATCAATGGGGAGGTTCTCACTAAATATACATACCACCTCAGTATAGGACTATTCTCAAGTTAGTCTTGGTGGACCATATCCAAAGTTGGATGGAATAATGGGACATACTCCTAGGTTGTAAATTTCATATGAGGGGACTAAGAATATTGGGCATGCCATTACTGCAATGAATTCCTAGAAGAGCTAAAGAGGTTGGGGTTATATGAAGTAGTGTAGAATTTTTAGTTCCATGTCTACCACCACCAAGATATTATGACTAAGTTATTGATTAAGAGGTTATTAAAGACCAACACATTCCACCAACACCATGGTGAGGTCAACATTGGTTTGTGGGATCTCTATCAAATTGTGGGGATCCTAATCCAAGGGGTAATGTATGATAAATTCCTCCCTATAGAGGATGTTTGGTAGGACCAAGAGAAGCAACTGATCATAGAAATGGATCTATTGAGTTTGATGAAATAGGAATATAATCAATAGTTGGGGATGTGGGATTTACATTTAAAGAATTTGGTTGTCTTTTTTCTGAATGAATCTCTGAGAAGGCTACGAGGGAGGCCTCACCAGTGATTGATTAAGTCAAAGTGAGTTAAGGATAACTCACCGATTCTTAAGGTGATCCATCCATCCAATGGCCTGAAGGCCTTCATTTTTTATTGATTTTTGATAATCCACCTTTCAAGGTGTGAGTTGGAACCCTTACAAGGCCTGTAGGTGTAAGTACTACATGGCCCATAGGCCTTAGAGGAATTCATTACCCGTTGGCTTCAAATATTACATACAACCGAGACTAACTACTTGGAACTGCTCCTTATTAGCATCTTCATCGTGAAATCAACTCTCCACCTTTGCATGGCTGTTCGTATAGGATTTCCCATGCATGAACAGGCTTGTCCCGATGGCAGGTGCCATACCCTCTCATTCTTGCAATCCATTTAGCTTTTGCACTGGTGAAATCTCCTTGCTCATCCTCCTTCTGAAGCTTGTTCCTTGTAGGTTTTCTAGTTTTCATCTACACTTAAGGTGTCCTGAAGGCCTTGAGGTGGCCCAAAGGCCTTACTGACCCGAAGGTCTAGGTGGCCCGAAGGCCTTAAAGGACTCAGGGACCAAATCAGTGGCCCGAAGGCCCAAACGGGGGAATATTCCCAGCTGCTATAGTGCCAAACATTGTCTGCTACAATTCCTACTATAGTACCTGCTATAGTACTGCACAGTCCCGACTACAATACCTACTACAGTAATGTTCCAGTGCCTGCTACAGTACTATTAAAATATGAAAATTGGCCTCCACCTGGATTTGATCCCGGGTCATCTGGATGCACCTAAGGAGTCCTCACCAACTGGGATGAGGCTCATGTGCCTGATCTATTGGCTCATGTGGGGGTAAATGTGAAGCCTATTCCCCCATGGTAATATTGGAAATATTTATCAAAATTTTGGTCTATGGAAAGATACTCTCTGTTCATGGCACACAAATAAGGGTGCAACCAAGCATGCTCATTATAGAAGTGATACTGATGGTGGGGTAGCACATCAACTTGGTGATTCTAGTACTGGTGTATCTATACAAAATTCTATGCTATATTATCCATAATAAGAACCCCTTCTATGTGTTTGACCCGTTTCATTTTTTGTATGGATGGGACCACCCCACACATGGGGGGAGGGGGAAGAGTATGAGTGGACGAATCTAATATCTCCTCCCAGTTCCAATTTCTAGCTGTCAATACTCAACGTCATTATGAATTATCCTCTCACACTGGATCTAGTTGACATACTGGAAAGGATCATGCTAGAAGACCACTTCATATTCCACCCATTATCCTATCCAAAAGGGGTGGTCACTGATAACGATATAAGGACGATGGAGTAAAGATCATATGTTCTAGACTTCCAAGGTGGGGTACTAGTGGCCTGAGTGGATTTTAGGGTAATATGAAAACCATACACCCCATATTGGTTCTCCAAAAAATTCAGGTTCCTCCAAAGGCTTTTACTAAAGGTGTACACTGAAGCATGCATTGAGAACCACCCCTATATTCTTTGAAAAATATAGAGCATGTTTGCACGGGAATACAATAAAGGAAAAAATGATCCACCACTTGTCAATACTAAATATTGTATCTTCAATGATTATGAACTAATTTGGGAGATTTCAAACCTTGGGGAGATGATGGGGTAGTCAACCACTTTGGAAAAATCTGTGGAAGAGGTCCTATATCCATGGGGCCGAGGGCATGCTATGGCTAGGGGAACATGTTGAGGAGAAAGATCTAGGATAATGGGGAAGTTAACGACAATTTATCTAGCCAATACTATCCCAAAGTTTCCAAGAAAATGGTATTATAAGGAAGGTGGAACATCTGAATTGGTTTCAACGGAACAATATGAGGCTTTGGGGAAGTGGTTGTGCCACCCAGATAATCTTGGTGATGTTGTATTCTTTGATATCTAAGAGATCTATAGAATCTATAGAAAACTCAACTCCCTATATGGTTTGTAGATTTTTATTCATTATAAGGGAATAAACCTTAATGGATTGGTCCATCCAAGGGAATAATTCTATGTTCCCTAGGCTGAGGTGGTGTAATATCTTGTGGATCTACGAACCATTATCATGGTGTCACATGAACCCTAACTAGTCAGGTAAATTTTTTATTGGGAATTTATTACCCTTTAGATATCCTCATGGTTTAATTGAAAACTGGTGCGGCTGAGGGTGGAGAATTAGATGAGGAGGAATCTTAGGGGAGTTATGCTTATCTATACTCCCTCAGGAGAAGATATCCTATTGTCGATGTGGTAAAATTATGGTCTTCCCACTAATTTACACTAATTACGTTCCCTTTGGGATCATTAACTTGTTTTATATAAAATTTTTAGGGATAAGAAGATAAAAAAGAGGGATATATCCTGATGGATCTTATAATAGAAATATTTAGGACCCAGACCCTAAAGGGGTGGGTGCAAAACCCCTCCCCAATACTATAGTTGCATCCAACCAATCCTTTGTGATTGAGGCTTTGCCTATGGCTGGAGCAGAAGCTCGACTTCACCAGGTTCCACTGGGTAATCTCTAATCCTCTCCTTATTTAGTTTTAAGACATTCATTCTATAGTTGTTTTGATTTTTTTCCTTTTAAAATATATCCAACACGTATTGGTGAGGAGCATCTTACAATGAACGAGGTAGTGGTTACTATGGAGACTCCATCACTGGTGGGGATCCCAGTGAACCTCGCTGACTAGATGGACAACCTGTATAACTAATGTAAGTCTTCTCCTATCTCCAACCCTATTTTTTATTTTTCATCCCATAATTTAATCTTATCATTGTGTTTTAAATGGAAGTCCAAACTATGTTGGGGGACCATCCACCAATGGCGATGCCTGAACCAGTAGGGCCTATAGTTGAGTTGGTAATGGATGATTCTATAGACTCAACAAGGGTATATGAGGGGGTTGAAACCACTAAGAACGCTCTAAAGGAACCACATGAGGTGATAGATGAGTCCACAACCTCAATGAAGGTAGCTGAAATTTTTCCTCCAATAGATATGAATGAGGAGGTTATGATGATTGAGCCTCCCCCGAGGTTCCATAGGAGGTTGGAGAGGCCCCCACTGTAGAAAAAAGACATATAGAGAGTGGGTTTCCCCTAAAATTATGGCTTAGTAATTTCAATAAGATTACCATAGATGATCCCATCAATAACATGTTGGTGGAGTTCTTATATTAAAATCTTAATCTGTATGAGAAATTTGAGTATTATAGCTTTGATGTAGCTGAGGAGAACTGATTTTCCCAATGTAGGGTGTGGAGGATTGTGTGGAATTTTATCACTTTCACTCCACTAGATAATTCACCAAATAGGGTGGGATCTCTCTACCATTGGATAATTAGATTGAGAACTGGTGGGGTGGACTCTAGTGGACTCCATGCTCTGTCTTGGGATTTACTCATTGATAGAACACATGTAGAGTGGAAAGAGTTCAATGTCACCTAGAATAATGAAAAATACATAGTTACCAAATCACTCCAAGTTTCAAAACATGAGTTTTATTGATTGGAAGTGGAGGTACAACAATACAATGCCATCAATAATGCCAAAGGAGAGATCATCGGCCAACCGAGGATGTAATTGGTGATGGATGAGGCTAAGGCAATAGAGGAAACATCCCTAGCATCAAAGTGCAGGGATTAATAGGGCATGATGAAGACCTGATCTAAAGAAGTTTTTATTACCATGGATGATTAAGTGGTGGGGTTGGCTGAGTGAGAGTGAAATTTGGAGGTTACTCGATAGTGGCTGGTCAATTTAGAGCATTTGATCACTAGAGATGAGCCTTAAGGGGTTTACTTTTCACTATAATAAAGAATAGATTCAAGTATATATATGAGACTTCTCATTTTATCCCCATCTCCAGATAATAAAAGTGTCATTTTCCATAGGATTTTCTTATGCATCTCAATCATATTAACAAGATAATTAACTATAAGTCTCTAATCCCACATGAGTAATACTCAGTGTGATAAACAAGAGGAGAATAGATTACTACTCATTTACATGAGAATACCAGCTAAGGAATGGAGGGTCAAGGATGAAATGTTACACTGTTCCCCTTTGAGACCCATGGTTATGAGAACCAAGGTGATAAAATACATGGAATTTGATATTTCTCATCAGTGCATAGGATTCACAAAAGTGAAACACCAAGGTAATTAGAGTTCTACTTGAGCGAAGTAAAAGTGGAGAGATTTAAATCATGACAATGATGGTTTGAATTAAGTGGGCAGGGACAAGTTGGTTGAGGATACACATTGACCATGTTTTAAATGTGGGTTCCACAACCACTCTATTAAGGGAATCTCCTCTAGGATGTGTTCCTTGGTGGTAGGTAATCCTATTTTTTCCATGCACCATCATTATAGGGGGAGTTCCATTTAGAGATGATGTGAGTTAATCCTTTGAGGTGTGTACCTAGGCAAGAGGTGGGCCTATTTTGGCCATGCAACATCACCATAGAGGGTAAGCCCTTTTAGACATGTGGAGCGGATGTCGATCTAGATTAATAGGGAATAAAGTGTACTGATGAGGTGAAATTGTTCTTAGGAAGAGATCAATCACTCTTGAGGCTACATTATCACATGTTCTTAATATGTATGGTATCATGTAAAATCAATAGAAAGTGCGTAATGCCAATATGGAGAACATGAGTGCTGACTGATTGGGTATTAGGGAGGAAACCAATGGTTTCTCAAGTTTCTTAGTTTAAGGTCATATATATTTGATATTGGGATGTGTCTTTTTTATTTCATACATTTAGGACCAAGAATCTCAGTGTAAGGTCATAGAGCTCAGACCATAACAAGTCATTCCGGGATGGTCTATGCACTGTAAAAGAGAGTGAAAAACTGACGTGAAAAGGGTTTTATGAGATCCCTACACCATAAAAACATTCACAAGGTTGGTAGCACATAGTTTAGGGTCATGATTAATGGACCATAAATTTTGTATCTTCGACTTTTTATCAAGAAACTTCTAAGGTTCCTAAGCCCACATGATCCATTCTTGGCGTGGGAAATATGTAATGGTAAGGATTATTCCTAGTAACATGGGAGAGACACACATAGGTTAATTTAGGGGTTGAGTTTAGAGTCTCATAAATGCTGAATTTCTTGATCAAAATGAATGGGATCATGGGGGAAGCATCAAGTGTATCAAACTTCCACTAAAACAAAGGAAGGTTGAAATGAGGTAAATTAGGACTTCCCAAGATTTGAATAATGAGAGGGGGTGACCAATGGGTGATGGGGGATATTGACCATGTTTGAAACATAGGTACCACCACCACACCATTCATGAATGAGGTGAAAAATACGGTGTTGACTATTGACCATGTTCAAATCATGAGAGCCACTATTTTTTTTGATAAATCCTCCAGGTTTCGGACCCCAAGATTTTAGGTGAGCTAGATTGGAAAAAAACCATTTCCATTAGGAGATACTATCTAGGGTGGATGATTATTAGGATCCAAATTGAGGGTGGCTTGAAGTATGATTATGAGTTAGTGAAATGTTTGAGTAGTAGTTTAAGTACCTCAGCTTTACACCACAACACATTTGAGCACACTAAGAGAGGTGTATTAGCAAGCGAGAGTCAAACCGTTTCTCGGGGATAGAAGTGATAATATGGGTTATTGAATGGGTTGATCCTAGGATATAGGATCTAGTAATCTCTATATAACCCATGAAATGAAATGGGAATAAATCCTTACATAGTTCCTCAATGTGGTGTGGTAGATGACTGATACTAGGAAGAGGTATCCTTCTTGAGTAGAGGTTAAAGGAATTACATAGTTTTACATCATGTAATGAATATGTGAACCATACTGTTTAGCATCATGTGGAAAGGATTTTGGATACATATTTTAATGTCTTATGGTTATAATGAGGTTACTACAATTTAAGGTTGTATCAATTTAACCAATATGTCATGAAGTTTCACATAATGGGACTAGGACATGGAGACTATATTTTAAGGTCACGTAGTTGGGATCCATGGTGGGGGTGAAGTGAATTTTATAGCCATGTATTCCCTTCACCCCATGGAATATGGGGTGAGGATACACAAAATTTATGTTCATGATTCTTGGATCAAAAAATTGGTATGCATCCTATAATTCTTGGTGTGAAATGAAAGAGTAATGGACCGATGTGAAAAGGGGATTGTGGAGGTCCAATACCATGAAAAATACTTTATACATGTATCAAATAGTTTAATGTCATGATTTTTGGACTGAAATGGTGGAAACAACCTTCTTTGGGATGCTTGGGTTCCTTAACCATGCTAGGGGAGACCCTTCCATGATTCCTAATGCCACGTGATCCATGCTCGATGTGGGAAGAAAAGAGTGATAGGGAGTTACCCATACTATAAATGAGAGCGTAAGAAAGGGAGAAATAACCCAACTTGGGAAAGTTCCAAGGATTACTACTTGCTCATTCCTCATGCATGAACACATGAAGGGATAAAACCATGGGTGTTGAAACTTTAACAAAATAAAATAGGTTGGGAATTAAGGTAAATCAAGACTTCCTAGATCTAGACCATAATGAGGGAGAGACCGGTGGGTAGGGATTGACTGCTGAACATGTTCAAAGTAAAGGTATCATAAACATTCCAATCAAGGATGGGAAAACAAAAAATAGGATATATTGTTGACCATGTTAAAAACATGGGGGCCACCATTTGTTGCCAAGGGGGCCCTCAGGGTGTGAATCCTACTGGGATCCGAGCCTATTTCGACCATGCATTTTCACCATAGGGAGACTATTCAGATGTGGGAGTATGGAAATGATCTATATCAAGGAAGAATCAAAGTTTTAATTTATAAATGAAGGTCTATTTATAGGGTCTATGTCACCATGTGATTTAATGTGCTGAATTGAAATATCTGTTAGCATACTAGAGATGATACCATGGGGAAATATCACCGAAATATGTCAATAGTGAGGTTAGACCAAAAACATGGTTTATGAGAATCCCTACATATCCCGTGATACTGATAATAAATCTATACATAGTTATTGAAGATGGTGTGGTAGGAGACCAACACTAAGAGGGGAAAGTCTCTCGAGTGTGGGCTAAATGGATTACATAGTTTTATATTGTGCAATGGGGATTTGAACCATGAAATTTAACATCATGAGATGAGGATATTGGATGTTTACTTTAACATATTATTATTAGGATGAGGTTGATGTAGTTCCAGTTCATATAACTTTGACCAATACATCATGTAGTTTTACATCATGCTGCTAGGACATAATCATGCAATTTTATTTCATGTGACCAGGAAGTTGAATTTTCAGTTTAAAGTCATATATCTTAGACTAAGTTTCTTCTCGAATATATTATATGAGGCATCCCATGCATACAACATAGAGTAAGGATATAGTTTAATGTCATGTGTTGAGGACATTGGGAATGAGGCTTATGTATTGAGCTACACATTTTATCTTCATCATGTTGGTACATGAGGGAATCTAAGCCTGAAAATAGGTCAAGGGAATGTGATTGTTATTTACAACTCTTGGGAGCATTAATAGTATTTTTAAGGACATAAATGGTGCTTTTCGAATCATTGGTGGGTCAAATATAATTTATAATTTTACCTTATGTGGGGGCCAATAATAGATTTTTGGAATTTTATAGTAATTGTATCATGAGGAATCCTATGTCTGTCATATAAGGAATATCATGTTTTTAACAAGGGGAATCTTATTATTTTTACATAGGGGGGAGTAAATTCATGACTGGGACCAAAGATAGGGTCTTGGTGTCACTACATATCCCATGGGGTTGGAAATCAAGATATATTTATTTCTAATATGGATCATCTCACATTTATCATTTGGTTCATCTCATGTATACCACATAGGGTAAGGCCATATTTTAATTTCATGCACTGAGGATGTTATTTTTAGGTCATATCACATTTTTCATATAAGGTATCCAATGTTTTTCACATGGGGTAAGGTTATAGTTTCACATCATGCACTGAGGAAATTTTTGTATATTTTAATTTCATATGACTAGGATTTTAGAATTTCAGTTTAAATTCATATAGATTGGACTAAGGGTAGTTGGTTCATTCATGCGAAGTACCACTTTAGGAACCTAGAATTGGTGGGATGTGTAATATTCTCTCCATCCACGATTATCAATGATAATACACTATTAGAGTGGACCTTATGGATAATGTAAGGTCCTTATCATTTGGGTTACAATTTTGGTAGCTTCTTCTTGGGTATCATCAGTTCCCTAAGGGCCAACACCATGTCACCCTAAAGGAAGTAATGAAGTAGAAATTTCTTGTTCAAAGATCGCACCACTCAGTTTTAATTCCTTTCCAGGTTATGAAATTCTTGAAGGCTATTTTCTTTGAGGGATTATACCTAGTACAAATGGACCTAGACTCTATTTTTCAGTATCCACTGATCATAAATAGCTATCTAGAGAGATGGTAGATGAACTTCTATAGGTTAAACCTCCTCTATTCCATATACTAGGGAGTATGGGGTTTCTTAGGGTTAATTGTGAGTAGTTGTACAATATGGTCATAGGGAGTTTGAAAGATTATCAGGAAAAATATTCTTATTATGTACAACCATATTTTATAGGATGTTTTATAGGGTCTTATTGAAGGCCTTAATCCTCCCATTTTCCTACACATGGTAGTGTGAAGTGTGGTTAGACTGAATTTTGTACTTGGAATATAGCTTATTTAGCTCAATGGATTGAAATATGGTACCATTTTCCATGATAATGGTAAAAGGAATCCCAAATTGGTGGATTATGCGGGACTTCAAAAATTTGATCATGGACCAGGTTTTAACCTCTTTAATGAAGGCTTTCACCCACTTTGAGAATAAGTCAGTAGTGTTCAGAATAAACATGTACTATTTATCGATTATCATCGAGTATGTACCTACAGTGTTGAGTCCCCATACTACAATGGGCTATGAGTACTTTGTGTTATAGAGAGGCTCTAGTGGTTGATGTACAATGTTGAAATGGATCTAGCATGCACCACAACTGTTGGTAAGATTGATGTAGTCATAGAGAATGGTGGGACATAAGTACCTCATGATTCATATCTTGTGGGAAAGCTTCAATCCCACTTGATGGGACCCACATGATCTGGTATGGACTTCTTACATGACCAGAATAATCTCACCCCCTTGGATGTAACAGAGAAGGATTCCATCAAAACCATGCATATAGAGGTTCTTCTTAAGGTTGGGACCATACCCGAGGGTATATTTCACAGTACATTGATAGATTCACTCCTTTTAAGCTCATTCTAGTGGGAGGGTCCCATGATAAAGATACTCAATAAAGGGGGTCATAAAATTTGGTGACACTTCAACAGATGGAATGTTTGAGATCCCTACTATAGAAGTTACAGTGGATAGTTGATTCACCAGTTGGTCCCATTTTATAGGGGTTTAGGGGGTGATGAATCTACAATGGGCCACATGAATGACCAAATATTCTTAGTCAGGCTCTATGAGAGAAGAATATAGGCCCTCTAGGGCATCGACTCAGTCATTCTAAGACTAGGGGACATGAGTCACCTTTGGTTGGGATGGGAATTGGGCCATCAGCTCATGGGTCTTCTCCATTAGGGATATGAGTTCCTAATTTTTGAAGATGTAGTCACCATTGATCTGATTAACAACTAGTTATGAGTCTCCCTTTATATGAATCCTAGGGAAATCAATCTCAAGGGACAACTTGAGGCTGATGATAAGTCCCTGATACCCAACCTCATTATTGGTACAATCTTCTGACAACAAGAATGAGTACAACAATATAGACTATTTAGGGGTGAAGAAGACAATACCTAGGGACACCCTATTGAGTTTGTGTTTATTGATCCTTATCTATGTTGGACTATAGGAGGAACTATCAAAAATCATCTGTCAACATGGTGTGGTCTGATCAATGGGGAGGATGGGCTCATCCAGGAAGTTGACATCCTGGGGTGATTCCTTAGGAGTCGGGTGAGCAACAAGGAAATATGCCACTGCTTGACTCTTGAAAGACTTCTGGGGGATAAACCTGATATCTAAAAACTATATGATCACATACCATCATTCCAATCACCCTATCATGAACCATCCTAATGGGACCCGTTCCGCGACTCTCCAAGCCCACATCCAATAGGCCATAAGATGGAGACTATCACTGAGTAGGCATATCACTGACATGGGTGGCCTTAGACTAAGTACCTATACACACAAACACACATATCCAAGCTAATATAATGAAAAAATGTAAAGAAAACCGAACAACCATGCATTAATACATCTAAATTCCACAACCAGAGTATGAAAGTAAATGAAATAAAGTAAACAAGTCCAAATACAATCATACCAAAAAGAGTCTGAAACACAATCCGAACCTAAAAGAAAGTATTGGGGAATTCTGTAAAAATAATAATAGGAACACACCTCGGTCTGTCCGGTCTCACTAAGAACCATATGGTCCTAGTTAGTCTAGGAATCTGTCAAAAGTTTGATCATCTGCATAAGACATGACACTTGAGAGAAAAACCCGTGAAGGGGTGAGTATAACAATACTTAATTGGACAACCTGAAACCAAAAATAATATAATAAAGGAAATATAATCATATCTACATAGGTATATGTCTACATCACATATAATAAGAATATTCAGATATACTCAACAAAGACACACTATCTAGATGTAAGTCACATCCGTAGTATACTAGCCTAGTATTCCAGCTCAAATATTCCACAATGCACCTATCTAGGAGAACAAAATCATGAGTATGATAGCACTGATGATGCCCTTCCAAGAGTTAGTTCTAATTGAGTCTCATCATTATAAGTAAACATAAAAGGTCTAAAGAGAATATGATACACTGATGAGGATCACTCCTAAGGCTATGGGGTGATACCAACAACTCAATCTGGATTAACCCACTAAGTAGAGGATCATTTCACATGTAGTGTTGGTTATGATGATACCAAGAAATCCACCTAGGCCATGAATATAAATATAGAATCTCACTCCAGGACTCATAGAGGTATTATAATGACTCTATTCAAGAAGTATAGATAAAGGGATCGTAGTCCTAAGAGTAGGAGACGATTCCACACTAATCCATAGGGAAAGGAAAAGGGGAAGTTACCATAATAAAACACATCCAAGATAATGGGGGAAAGGGTTCTAACCCATATAGAATAAAGTACACAGTGTGTAGAAGGGTAACACACCATGTCCCTTGACCCCGGGTTCCACCCTTGTAAAGGGACTGTGTCTCTTACCCATGTCCGTGTAGAAGTACATGATGCGTAGTATTGTCATGTAGTCTACCCATGTGCTAGTAAATGGATTCATCCAATGTACATGTGCCCGTGTACCAGTACAAAACTTATCCCATGCACCTGTTCCAAGCCGTGTCTATGTGGGGGAGTAAAAGACATGCTCCAACCTGCGTACTCCAACGTGTGTTTGTGTATGTAATGGCCCAAACCTCTCTGGTCCATTCCTTTGCAAAAATCAGGTGTATGAGGTGTTTTGGGAGGTCAAGGTGACTTATCCCCAACACTTTTCCAAATTTCCATTTCTGTGAATAGTTCCATAAGTGAATAGTTCCAATTCTAGACCATTATGAATAATGCATTAGTAACCTTCTATGAACAGTGTCATCGGTGACCTTCTATGAACAGTGTTATCAGTAACCTTATGTGAACAGAGTCATCGCTAACCTTATGTGAACAGTGCAATGGTGACCTTATGTGAACAGTGACATCAGTGAACTTATGTGAACAGTGACATCGGTGACCTTATGTGAACAATGTCATCGATAACATTATGTGAACAGTGTAATGGTGACCTTATGTGAATAGTGAAATCAGTGACCTTATGTGAATAGTGTCATCAGTGACCTTCTGTGAACAATGTCATCAGTAACCTTCTGCGAACAGTGCAATAGTGAGGTTCCAACGGTGAGGTTCCAATGGTGACCTCTTTAGTTTTATAAATTCTTAGTTCATGAACAGTGTTTCCAGAACAGTGAGGTTCCAATGGTGACCACTTTCCTTTACCGAATTTTGAGTTTATGAACAATGTTCTAGAATGGAGAGGTTCCAATGGTGACCTCTTTCCTTTTCCAAATTTTGAGTTCATGAAAAGTGTTTCCAGAACGGTGAGGTTATAACGGTGACCTCTTTCCTTTGCCAAATTTTGAGTTCATGAACAATGTTTCTAGAATGGTGAGTTTCCAACAGCGACCTCTTTCCTTTGCCAAATTTTGAGTTAATGAACAGTGTTTCCAGAACAGTGAGGTTCCAATGGTGAACTATTTCCTTTGCCAAATTTTGAGTTCATGAACAGTGTTTCTAGAACGATGAGGTTCCAATGGTGACCTCTTTCCATTTTCCAAATTTTGAGTTCATGAACAGTGTTTCCAGAATGGTGAGGTTCCAATGGTGACCTCTTTCCTTTTCCAAATTTTGAGTTCATGAACAGTGTTTCCAGAATGACGAGGTTCCAACATTGACCTTTTTCCTTTTCCAAATTTTGAGTTCATGAACAATGTTTCCAAAATGGTGAGGTTCCAATGGTGAGGTTCATTAACAGTGTTTTTCCTCTGCCAAATTTTGAGTTTGTGAACAGTGTTTCCAGCTTCCTATAGTTTCACCCCTTTAACGTTTCCTATGACATAAAATTCATTTAAAGCCTTATTTTAATGACTCTTAAGGCTAATTAAAAGGCCATAACTCCTATATTAATTTCTCCTAAGGCTCAGGATGTTTTTACTTAGTCAAACCACATGGTTTAATGTGATCCTCTTTTAATGGAAAACCCAACGCATCTTAAACCACTACTCTATTAAATCTTTTAAATGGATGAGATATATTCCTCCAAAGTTATTCCTCCTTGTTCTCAGGTGTGAGACACTCAAACATCACATTCCTTCCCATAGGAGTTGTGCAATCAAACATTCCTCCTAGGATTTGTTTCGCTCAGTTTTGATGCAACCAAGCAATATCGATCAGTCTTCAATATAAGGAATGATCTATCTGATGTTATTAATATTTTCATGACTTATTATATACTCCCTTTACTTATTTTATAAGAAATGTTCATAATTTGTGTGAAATATTAATGTTTTAATATTAAGTATAATTTTTGAGCATTTTTTAGAAGTAGTCCAATTGAGTCAGTTTACTGTTTTAATAATAACTATCACTATACTGATCCAAATTTTGTGGTTCTTTTTTTGTAGTATTCTAGTTTAAATATAAAACATTTCATTAGAAGGTACCATGATACAATTCTTCCATTTGAAGAGTCATAGGGTCCTCACAAACAAGACCAAAGAATCTGTGAAGAAACTAGACTATTAATGAAGATTGATTTACTGGGCTACATTCAGAAGTCCAAATTCTATTATTCTACACCATAGTTCGAGGGAAAATTCAACGAGTCTTGTATAAAAATTTCAGGGCCCAAATCTAAGAACAAGGGGCCCAAATGAAGCTTTAAAAACTAGCCCACTATTCTGGACGAGAATTAAAATCAGTATAGTATGCATGACATATCTCATGATGTAAGCATACAATCAAGATGATATTTTTCAGTTTGAAAGATGAGATATATGTGGAATAATTTTTTGAAGAAATCATTCGGATTTTAAGGCATATTCCTATTCAAAAACCCTTTCACATTTTGGACTTTAAAAAGACTGGATTGGAATGGACAGTTTATCTTTGTTTAATCAACCGGCCATAACTTTTGATAATTAAGTCCAAATGACTCCACATTTTGAGAGTAGTCGACCAACTTTATTATCTACAACTTTTAATAAGGATATTTCTCGTGATTAGGCTGTCTGAATATCCAAATTGGCTATTCAAGTGGAGGGACAGATTGGGAATTCAAATAGTCCACTCTTTGGGCTATTAATACTCCCCCTTATCTCCTTGAGAGGGGTTGGCATTTCAGAAGAGAGGAGAAAATATTGGCACGAACAAAGCATTGAAAAAGAATTGGGAGGATCTTCCATACTCATGTTTTCACTTGAGAGACCTTTCCTCCTCTCTTTGTTTTCACTTACTTTCGTGTTCTTCGTTTTTTGTAATTTTGTAAGTCCTTTCGTTTGTAATTCTGTTTTAATGAAAGTTTCTTCTTCAATATCTCTTATTCTCATACACATTATATAGTTTAATATTTATGTTCTTAAAAGAGTTTAAATTCAGTTGAATCCCCTTCCCTTAGTTTGCTTCCTCATTCAATCGAAAATCCATTTTTAATTATCATCACTGTTCGTGTGTGTGTGTTCGACACAAAAATCTTTTCTAATCCCTTTGTTTTTATTCTATTCTTAATTTATCATCATAATTATTATAACCAGAATATTAAAAACCCAAATGGATGAGTAAATATATCATTGGGGTGATTTATAATTTAGGGATGTTAAGTGATTGAGAGTATTTGCTCGATGTGTATTCGTTAATTTAACATTGTGTATGTTGGACTTAATATGTCATGGATTAATGACATATTTTGTTTAGAATGTGGTTTCCATGGATTATTGGAACCACAAATACACTACCATAAACATCTACTGATTGAGATTAGAACCCTAAGTTAAGTTAAGGCTTGGATTAAAGCCTTAACACTTGGGAATTCAAATCAACGTCAACTTGTGACATGGGTGTTAATTTAAATGCAATATAAAGCAAAGATCAAGGATATCACACGCTTAACTAACCTAATTATGAACTCACCCCAATCATTATCAATTTGTTAAATCAATCATAATCAATTATTCATTTCAATTAAGCTCTGCAAACAACCCCCCCCAATCAGAATACAATCAACTAAAAACAAATGACTTTTTCAAAGTATCATTGCCGAGGATTCGACCTGAGTGATGTTATACACATTAGCAGAGAACCGGAACTTTGACCGGTCGATAGGAGACAATCTTCCGTGCGTTTCACTATCTTCATTATTTTGGGTTCATCTCCTATTTCTCCTTGCCCTTTTTATGGAATTTTACCCCCGTGTTCCTAATGGACTTTTCTTGGGTGTTCGCCGATGTGGTGGTGTCTCTGCATCCTCGGGTGGATACAGTTGTCACAGGGGAGGAGATCATAACCCGTTTTGTGGCTCATTCTCATATAAAGAATGTCAAGAATCGTTTGAGGTAGGGGATTCATTTCTTCTCTTTTATGTTACATGAAATTGTAGAGTTAGCGTGTTTTATCCCACTGGATCACAATGAAATTGGAATAATAAATATTTGAACTGGATAAATAAATTGAGATCGATCGTATATTATTACCTCTTGTTTTTCTAGATAGTGTGATATCTATGCTTTCATTCTTAGCTTTTTCATTCTCGATGGAAATTGGTAAAGAACTTATAGCCAGAATTAATTGATAATTGTTTGGCTAAAGATAAAGAGTCATGTAAATGAATATGGTTCCTCTTGTTGTAATTTGATGTTAATCAAATTGGTGCAGTAAGCATGTTTAATTATTTGTGATATCTTATTGATTAGGTTTCCCAAATTTGGAACCTATGAGTAATAAATCGGTTAATCCAAGATGGATTAAAGAACTGGTTGTTTGATAAAAGATAATTCATTATAGGGTTCTGAGTTACCCTCTTGCTTGTTTAAGGGCCAAGATCCCAATTGATACGATGGTTGTTTTCCTGCTTCTTGTGTTGTGATGTGATCCTGGAAGGCTATTGTGATATGTGGGGGCTGAGAGGCCTATTGGTTGTGGCAGCAGATGACACCTAGAGTGGTGAGATGCATCAGTTTATGCATGTGGGTGTCAGAGAGGACACTAGAGATGATGAAATAAGTTGGATGTGAATGTTTGGATGCTTGATGTTTATTTGATTGGTTTTCTACTTTACTTTACCCACTACTCAAGTCAGCTGGTCTTGCTTACCCTTCTTCTGAAAGGGGTGAAGACGCGCAGAGTATGCCATGTGCTTTCCATGTCTAGCTTCTCAAGGGAGGATGGGCCTACGCTCTTGCTATGGGTGGAAAAGACTCGACGGGTAGTTATCTACTTAACATGTTGATCCCCCTTATGTTTAGTAGATAGAATGTTTTTTCTAGAATTCCTGGGAATATGGGAAAGTAATTTTGTAAATAAATAATTGAATAAATGATGTTAACCCATGGGGTTGGATCTTGCTAGAACAAAATGTTGAGGTTACAATTTTAAAGGGACAATGGACTTTGGGTGTGATGCTAATGAAATTTAATGTGGAATTGTAAATGGTTAATTAATGCTTAATGAATTAATTGATGTAAAGTGGAACTGATAAAAAGGGAATAAAGTAAGGAAATAATGCTCTTTAAATGGTTGTGTTCTTATAGGATACCTAGTCTTAGAAGTGGCATCCAGGAGTCTGAGAAACGTTATCTACAGTTGAGTCTAAGACTAGGTTATTCCCATAGTGTGATTGTGAGATATAGTATATCCTATACTTTTTGTGTTTCTATATGCTAATCCACCCCGTCAGTTAGGGAAACTGACACCCCAGGGACTATGATACATGTTATATGAGCTGTGGTTTCTCCTAGAAACTATCTGGTTACTTTCTTGCATGGACATGGTATTTTTGTTGCACGAGGTGCATATTGTGGTGCTTCGCCTAGGTGTCTGCGGGAAAGCCTTTTTGGAGAGAGATGCTTAGGACGTGCGACGTTGGGGAAAAGTAGAAAACCGGTGGGGAAGTAGTAGCGAGGTACCCTTGATATTCTTTATTATATTATATACTCTTGTATGCATTACTTGGTGAGAGTAGCCATGGTGAGGCTGGGAACTTATTATACCTATTTAGGTGACGAGTTAGTTTCAATTGTTGTTCATTGTACTTTATAATTCTTTCTTTACTTTTGTATGAGAGGCTTCGGGGAGGATCCTATAGAGTATATTATTATACTCACCCTATGTATATATAAATTTTTTTAGGTCACTTGGAGTAGGTTGGAGATCAATCTGTTTTCTACTAGCTTGGGGTTGCAGGAGTTGTTCGGGTTTGTGGTTGCTACTATTTTTTTACTTTATTTTGGGTATTTGTAGTTTTTTCCCTTTCAGTTGTAGTAGTTTTCATGACATTACATATTTGTACATGGTATTTATTTTATATTTCAGTCTGATTTGGAGTTGGTTGGTGTCTATCTTATCTCTCTCTTCCACATGTGTTCTCTTAGAGGGTAATGTCTCCCATTTGTGTGTTTACTATACCCTCGATGCTAGTCGCCAACCCGAGGCCTACTGGAGGCGGGACTTGGGGGTAATTATCTCCCTTATCACATTGTCGACCTAGGAGGGGTACACTTTATGGGGAGGGGGTTGTGACAAAGTGGTATCAGAGGTCTGGTTGAGGGAAAATATGGGGTTTGGAGTTAGGAACAAGTGAGGTTGCATGGGTTGGTAGGGAAATAATGTCATTCATGTTTAGCAAGTGATGTAAAAACTGGAGACCGACTGAGATATATGAATTTAAGGCCCCCTATGATATGATGCGCGGACCTTTAAGTTTACAATGGTTACTAAACGAGGTGATACTATTTGCAGGGCAGAGACCTAGGAAAGGATCATGCATCATTCTTCTTTGTGCCTGTGTTTGAATGGGTAATCCTTGGGATTGGAGAACCTAAAATGAATAAAAGAAAACAATTAATTAATTAATGTTGAGCCTTACATATTCTAGGTTTATGAGCTCTAACGGTTTGTTATTTTATATGTATGGCTCCAGGTCGACATCCTTGTCAGGTTTTAACAGAATATGTCCAACAAGCTATGCCAGTAGATCACCGCAGGGTAGAGGTTGACGACGACGACACTTGGAGGAGGACACTCTGAGAGTTCCAGCACCAGAGTCTATAGAAGTATGAGGGATCCGTTTCAGATGCATTCATGGAAGACTGGTTAGAGGAGGTTGAGATAGACTTTAGTTCGATCCATGCTCAGAAGAAGCATTGGGTGTCCTTGGTTGTGACAATGCTGCATGGAGCAGCGAGGCAGTGGTGGTCGAGACCAGGGGGACCCAGAACCAGGTCACCCCATTTATGCTGAAGACATATCTTGAGGTGCTAAAAAAGGCATAGGTCGTCGAGAGGACTTTGTCCAGAACTGGATCATCATGAGAGGGGATTCGTCATGATTCCTCATGAAGCCGAGTTGTGGTCCAAGGTTCCCGGTTTTTAGGGAAGAAGAGTTTCTGTTCGGCCGGGGCAGGTCCCAACCCTCAACATCTCGTTTCTATGGGGGAAGAAGCTATCAGGCCTCTTCCAAGGGATCAAGCACTTTTTTTTCTTGTGGTGGTCGAGGTCATCAGCAGTGAGAGTGCCTGACCTTTTAGAGCAGTCATCGTGCACCAGGTGTTCTGCTCTAGGTTCCTCTATTGAGGCAGTTCCAGCAGATGAAAATGTAGTAGGTTGCACCAGATTTAGATCAGTAGAGGGTAGATGGGACAGGTAGAGGAAATCCCCATGATTCTCCCCATCCTTAGAGAGAAGAGTTCAGCCGTGGTGGTGGTCATTATCAGGGTCATAGAGGTCATGGAGGAGGTCGTGGTCAGATTCATTCTTTAGATTTTCCAGTGCCAGGCGAGCCAGACATCATTCGAGGTACCCTTTGCTTATTTTCTACCTTGGTGTTTTCCTTGTTTGATTCAGGAGCGACACACTCCTTCATATCACCTACCCTTATCCATGCTTTGGGACTTTATGTAGAGAGGATTATAGTGCCCTTGGCGTTGACTACACCAGTTGGAGGTTGATCTAACTTTTATGAAGTATGTAGAGGTTGTGAGATAGTGTTGGGGTAGCACCGCTCTTGGGGAGATTTGCTATGTTTATGAATACAACCATATGATGTCATACTCGGCATGGATTGGTTGTATTCGGTGCAGGATATCATGGATTTCTTCAAGAAGAATGTCATTTTCTTCGATGCGGATGGAGAGCTGGTGGTGTTTATTGGTGAACAAGATCATTTGATGGGTCATAGGCATGTTTTGTCCTTATCATCCATAATGACTGAGCTGATGCTGATTTCTTTAGAGGTTCAGTAGTTGGCATTTCCTAGGGTCGTATAAGAGTACCCCGATGTCTTTCTAGAAGAGGTTGTAGCATTTCCCCCTCGGCGAGAGATCGAGTTTGGGATCGAGCTACAACCAGAAGTTCCTCCTATCTCTATGTATCCATATAGGATGACCCCTTATGAGTTATGAGAGCTATGTATATAGCTTGATGGTCTGTTACAGTGCAATTTTGTTCGGCCGAGTGTGTCACCATGGGGTGCACCGGTTTTGTTTGTGAAGAAGGCTGACAACAGTTTTCAGTTGTGTGTCGATTATCATCTCTTGAATAAAGTGACAATAAATAATCTCTATCCTCTTCCACATATTGATGATTTATTTGATCAGCTAAAGGGTGAAAGTTGGTTCTCAAAGATCTACTTGTGGTCAGGATATCATCAGATGTTGTGGATCCAATGAAGATAGAAGTAGTTGTGTCTTGGGTATCCCCCAAGACAGTGTTAGAGGTGCGATGTTTCCTTGGTCTTGCAAGCTACTACAAGAGGTTTTTAGTTGATTTATCTCAAGTTGAAAATCCTCTGAAAAATTTGACCAGGAAGTATCAGGTGTTCATATAGACTAATCATTGTCAATAAACTTTTGAGTATCTAAAGGAGAAGTTAGTAAGTTCTCTAGTTATTTGTCTTTAAGATGAGGGAGTACAATTTGATGTTTTCTGTGATGCTTTGCATCTGGGGTTAGGTTGTGTTCTGATGTAGTAGAGATCAATTGTTTCTTATGGGTCTCGGCAGTTACGTCCTCATGAACTTAACTATGCCACCCATGATCTTGAGTTGGCAGCCGTAGTCTTTGCTCTGAATTTGTGGAGACATTACCTCATTGGTGAGCACTTTGTGGTTTTCACTGATCATAAGAGCCTGAGGTATGTTTTCTCTCATCATGACTTGAACTTATGACATCATCAGTGGATGGAGTTCTTATAGGAATATGACCTCAAAACATTGTATACACCTGGTAAGGGGAAAGTTGTAGTTGATGCGCTGAGTCATAAGTCACGTAGTGATGCGGTGCATGAATCTGGTGACTCTTGGAGAGTAATGAAAGAATTTTCAGCATTACACCTTGATATGGGAGAAGTTAGGGGTAGAGGTTGTCTTTTTCAGATGACGGTGCAGTCATCTCAGGTGCAGAAGTTGGAAAAGTCCCAATTGGGGGATCTAGAGGTGGAGGTTTGGAGAGACTGAGTGGTTTGTGGCGAGGCCCCTGATGGTTGGTCCGAGGATGAACAAAACCGAGTGTTGCATCATGGAAGGATTTTTGTTCCTTTGATGATGCACGAGACTGTTCTCAGAGAGTTCTATAGTTCTCCTTTAGTAGTGAATCCTGGCGTGACAAAGATGTATCGAGCCTTGAGGATCCAGTTTTGGTGGCTTGGGCTGAAGTGTGCAGTTGCGGAGTTTGTGTCTCGATGTTTGGTTTGACAGAAGGTGAAGGTCGAACACCATATTCCTAGTGGTCTGATCCAGCCGTTAGAAGTTCCTTAGTGAAAGTGGGAGGACATCTCAATGGACTTTGTTACTGGTTTACCTCGAGCTCAGGGAGTACATTATGATATTTGGGTGGTAGTGGACCATTTAACAAAATAATCCAACTTTATAGAAATCAAGGAGTCAAACTCAATGGAAGTTTTGTTGAGTTAGTATCTGGAGGAGGTGGTTAGACTTCATGGAGTCCCAAGGATGATCATTTCTAATCGAGATCCTCATTTTACCTCTAGGGTGTGGAGAGGTCTCCAATATGCTTTTGGTTCTTAGCTATGCCTTAGTACTGCTTTTCATCCTCAAATGGATGGTTAGACAGAGAAAACCATATAGAATCTTAAAGACATGCTACACTCTTGTGTCTTGGATTTTGGAGGTTTGTGGATGAGGCACTTACCCTTGGTAGAGTTTCCATACAAAAATAGTTTTCACTCAACCATCGGTATGATGCTATTTGAAGCCTTGTATGGATGACCTTTCTGTTCGCTGTTGTGCTGGACTGGGGTCGGAGAGTCAGCAATTCTCAGACTGAAACTAGTGTAGAATACAACAGAGATGGTTTATGTGATTCATGATAGGATGAAGATAGTGAAAGATCATCAGAAATTATATGCCGATCAAAGGAGGATACCCTTAGAGTTTGATGTTGGAGGTCATGTGTTTCTGAAGGTGAATCCCCATCGTGGGCAGTAAAGGTTTGGTCACGGTAGTAAGCTTTCTCCCCGGTTAGTTGGGCCTTTCGAGGTGTTAGCTTGTGTTCGAGCTATGGCATATCGAGTATCAATTCTCCTATAGATGAATCAGATGCATGATGTTTTCCATGTATCACAGCTCCATCGTTATCTTCATGATGACTCTCACGTCATCGATTGTGAAGAGATCGATGTTGACGATGATGCGACCTTTGAGAAGCGACTGTGGAGATCCAAGACCGCAAAGAAAAGGTGTTGTGCGGGCATTCTATCCCTTGGTTTGTGTCTTATGGTGACACGGTGGCATGGAGGAGAGTATCTGGGAATGTGAGTCAAAGATACATGCTTAATACCTAAATTTGTTTGATGTTTAAAACTTTTTATATATCGATGTAGCCTCTGTGGTTATAGACCATTCATGTTTATAATATGGATTTCTTTTGTTTCTTCTTGTGGATTGATCTCTTCTGAAAGGTATCTCGATGGGTGGTTGTTCGGACCCTGTTTCGTTTTCCCTTTAGGTGGGTTTTGAATTCTTGAGCACAAGAATGTTTTGAGAGGTATCTGATGTAATGGCCCAGACCTCTATGGTCCATTCCTTTGCAAAACTCAGGTGTATGAGGTGTTTTGGGATGTCAAGGTGACTTATCCCCAACACTTTTCGAAATTTACATTTCTCTAAATAGTTTCATCGGTGAACAGTTCTGACGGTAGACCGTTGTGAACAGTGCATTGGTAACCTTCTATGAATAGTGTCATCGGTGACCTTTTGTAAATAGTTTCATCAGTAACCTTATGTGAACAGTGTCATCAGTAACCTTATGTGAACAGTGCAACAGTGACCTTATGTGAACAGTGACATCGATGACCTTATGTGAACAGTGACATTGGAGACCTTATGTGAACAGTGTCATCGGTAAACTTATGTGAACAGTGCAACAGTGACCTTATGTGAACAGTGACATTGGTGACCTTATGTAAACAGTGTCATCAGTTACCTTCTATGAATAGTGTCATCGGTAACCTTCTATGAACAATGTAATGGTGAGGTTCTAATGGTGAGGTTCCAACAGCGACCTCTTTCCTTTTCCAAATTTTGAGTTCATGAACAATGTTTCCACAATGGTGAGGTTCCAACAGTGAACTCTTTGCCAAATTTTGAGTTAATGAACATTATTTCAGAATGGGGAGGTTCCAACGGTGACCTCTTTCCTTTTCCAAATTTTGAGTTAATGAACAGTGTTTCCAAAATGGTGAGGTTCTAACGGTGACCTCTTTCCTTTTACAAATTTTGAGTTCATGAACAGTGTTTCCAGAATGGTGAGGTTCCAACGGTGACCTCATTCCTTTGCCAAATTTTGAGTTCATGAACAGTGCTTCCAGAATGGCAATGTTCCAATGGTGACCTCTTTCCTTAGTCAAATTTTGAGTTCATGGACAGTGTTTCCAGAATGGTGAGGTTCCAACGGTGACCTCTTTCCTTTTCCAAATTTTGAGTTAATGAACAGTGTTTCTAGAATGGTGAGGTTCCAACAGTGACCTCTTTCCTTTGCCAAATTTTGAGTTCATGAACAGTGTTTCCAGAATGGTGAGGTTCCAACAGTAACCTTTTTCCTTTGCCAAAATTTGTGTTCATGCATAGTGTTTCCAGAACGGTGAGGTTCCAACAGTGAGGTTCATGAACAATGTTTTTCCTTTGCCAAATTTTGAGTTTGTGAACAGTGTTTCCAGCTTCCTACATTTTTGCCCCTTTAACTTTTCCTTTGATGTAAAAAGCATTTAAAGCCTTGTTTTAAGGACTCTAAGCCTGATTCAAAGGCTATAACTCCTATATTAATTTATGTTAAGGCTCGGTATGTTTTTACATTGTCAAACCGCGTGGTTTAATGCGATCCTCTTTTAATGGAAAATCGAGCATATCTTAAACCATTGCTCTGTTAAATCTTCTAAAGGGGTGAGATATCTTCCTCCCTATCTCTTCCTACTTATTCTCAGGTGTGAGCCACTTGAACATCCCATTACTTCCTGCACGATTTGTGCAATAAAACTTTCCTCCTATGATTTGTTCCGCTCTGTTTTGATGCAACCAAGAAATATAGATCAGTCTTTGATATAAGGTATGATCTATCTTCATTATTTTGGGTTCATCTCCTCTTTCTCCTTGCCCATTTTATGGAATTTTACGCCCTTGTTCCAAATGGGATTTTCTTGGGTGTTCGCCGATGTGGCGGTGTCTCTACATCCGCGGGTGGATACAGTTGTCACATGGGAGGAGATCGTAACCCGTTGTGTGGCTCATTCTCATATAAAGAACATCAAGAACTATTTGAGGTAGGGGATTCATTGCTTCTCTTTTATGTTATGTGAAACTGTAGAGTTAGCATGTTTTATCCCATAGTATCACAATGAAATTGGTATAATAAATATCTGAGCCAGATAAATAAATTTAGATAGATCTTATATTATTTCATCTTGTTTTTCTAGATTGTGTGATATCTATTCTTTCTTTCTTAGCCTTTTCGTTCTCGATGGAAATTGGTAAAGAACGTAAAGCCAGAATTAATTGATAATTTTTTGGCTAAAGATAAAGAGGAATGTAAATGAATCTGATTCCTCTTGTTGTAATTTGATGTTAATCAAATTGGTGCAACAAGAATGTTTAATTATTTGTGATATCTTACTAATTAGGTTTCCTGAATTTGGAACCTACGAATAATAAATCAGTTAATCCAAGATGGATTCAAGAACTGGTTGTTTGATAAAAGATAATTCATTGTAGGGTTCTGAGTTACCCTCTTAATTGTTTAAGGGACAAATCCCAATTGATATGATGGTTTTTTTCCTGCTGCTTGTGCTGTGATGTGATCCTAGAATGCTGTTGTGATATGTAGGGGTAGGGAGGCTTATTGGTTGTGGCAGCAGATGATGCCTAGAGTGGCAAGATGCATCGATTTCTGCATGTGGGTGTCAGAGAGGACACCAGGGATGGTGGAACAAGTTGGATGTGAATGTTTGTATTCTTGATGTTTCTTTGATTGTTTGTCTTCTTTACTTTCTCCACTGCTCGAGGCAGTTGGTCTAGCTTACCCTTCTTTCGAAAGGGGCAAAGATACGTGGAGTCTGCCACGTGTTTTATGTGTCTAACTTCTCAAGGGAGTATGGGTCTACGCTCTTGCTATAGGTGACAAAGACTTGATGGGTAGTTATCTACTCACCGTGTTGAGCCCCCTTGTGTTTAGTAGCATAGATTTTTTTTCTAGAATGCCTGAGAATATGGGAAAGTATCGATGTAAATAAATAATTGAATAAATGATGTTAACCCATGGGGTTGGAGCTTGCTGGAACAAAATGTTGAAGTTACAAGTTTAAAGGGACATTGGACATTGGGTGTGATGCTAATTAAATTTAATGTGGAATTGTTAATGTTTAATTAATTTTTAAAGAATTAATTAACGTAAAGTGGAACTGATAAAAAGGTAATGAATTAAGGCAATAAATCTCTTTAAATGTTTGTGTGCTTATAGGATACCTAGTCTTATAAGTTACAGTTGGGAGTCCGAGAGACGTTAGTTGCAGTTGAATCTAAGACTAGGTTATGACCATAGTATGGTTGTGAGATATAGTATATCCTATAATTTTTGTGTTTCTATACACTAATCCACCCCGTCAGTTAGGGAAACTGACACCCCGAGGATTCTGAGCCCTGGGGGGTGTTTTACCCAACATTCCAATGGAAGGAAGGATGTCTGACTACCTCCTTTGGCCCTACTCTCTTCTCTTAGTAGTTACTTGTGCAGGTAGTCAGAATGGTTATTTTTACCCATATATGTTTGCAGAGGGCTGTAATGGATTGTTGTTATTCACACACATATATTCTGAATATAGTATCCTATAGACTACTATAGGTGTAACATGTATAGGCTGTGATGGCTTGGGGATCCTTACTCGGTGTATGGGTTGTAATGGCTTGAGGTATAATACTCAACATATGATAGACGTTATACGAGATGTGGTGGCTCCCAGAAACTACATGGTTACTTTCTTGCGTGGATGTGGTGGTTTTGTTGCACGAGGTGCATATTGTGGTGCTTCACCCAGGTGTCTGCGGGAAAGCCTTTTTGGAGATAGATGCATAGGATGTGTGACATTAGGGAAAAGCGGAAAACTAGTGGGGAAGTAGTAGAGGGGTACCCTTGATATTCTTTATTATATTATATACTCTTGTATGCGTTACTTGGTGAGAGTATCCATGGTGAGGCTGGGAACTTAGTATACCTGTTTAGGTGACGAGTTAGTTTCACTTGTTGTTCACTATGCTTTAGCATTCTTTCTTTACTTTTGCACAAGAGGCTTTAGGGAGGATCCTATTGAGTATACTGTTATACTCACCCTATGTATATATAAATTGTTTTTAGGTAACTTGGATCAGGTTAGAGATCAAGATGGTTTCTGCAAGCTTGGGGTTGCAGGAGTTGTTCGGGCTTGTGGTTGCGGCTGTTTTTACTTTCTTTTGGGTATTTGCAGTTTTTTCCCTTTCAGTTTTAGTAGTTTTCATGACATTACATATTTTTACATGGTATTTATTTTATATTTCAGTTTGATTTGGAGTTGGTTGGTGTTTATCTTATCTCTCTGTTCCCCATGTGTTCTCTTAGAGGGTAATGCCTCCCATTTGTGTGTTTACTATACCCTCAGTGATAGTCGCCAACCTGGGCCTACTGGAGGTGGGACTTGGGTGTCATTATCTCACTTCTCACATTTTCGGCCTAGGAGGGGTACACATTATGGGGAGGGGGTCGTGATAGTGTACCCTCCAAGGTACACATCGAGTCATCAGGGAGGGGTCACATGCTGTGTGATAGGGTCACATTCTTTGTGATCCTTAACTCATACTTGAAACCCTATCCATCATAAAGGGGGACCCAAATGACATGTATATCCAGATTACATTCCATGTAACATGGATTTGTCTAGAAATCCAGATTCGGTTGCGTGCGTCTCAGTCGTTCGTCCAGCCTTTGATCTAGAAATCTATTTTCCACAAAAAATGTAGATTGATACTCACTAAGTCATTCCATCACCTAATGAACAAGATTCAGTCCTTTGATCTTCTTAGAAAATAGAATCATTATCATTATTCATTGCATGTTGAAGAACACAAAAATTGGGTGCCTATGTCATCAGATTCACTACTATCTTCATCATATCACCACCCCCATGTCATGTCGATAACATATCTACGATATCAGATCATTGAATTAAGAAATGAGTGTTCAATGATCAATTATTTGGATATGTAAAACCATTATCCAAATAAAGAATGTTCGTGGTGAATGATGAACTAGGGGGGAAAAGCACAAGAACAAATGAGAGGAACAAACCTTGATCACTGTTCATGTTGATTTTGATTCCTTTCTATGAGAATAACAATGAATAAATCAATAACTCAAATTAATTCTCCCAAAATCAACCCACAATAAACCCATCCTACAAATATGCATGATCCATAGATCAATCAGTTGGTCGATTGACCCATGTTCATCATAGGAATAAAGAACATGTAAGAAATCCAAACGAAAAAACTTCCCTACCTTGTTTTGGATCAATCAATGATGAATAGTGATGTGGTGTCATAGTCATTAGATAGGTCCACTGATTCTGTCCTGTTTCGGTCATTGATCCTTGATCTGGTCGTCATCCACCCACAAAATCTCATTCCATTCTTTCCAATGGCTCTCCAACAATTTTTAGGGTTATGTGGATAACCCTGTAATTTTTTCCATAAGAGTGAATTTAAAGAGGGTAAATTAGGTTTATGTGACCTTAACAAGTAAAATAATTCATTTAAATTATTTTATTTATTTTATTCATTCTACACCCATGAAGACTTTTCCACTAATGACCTACATCAAATAAGGTTAAGTTTCACCTTGGGTAAAACCCGTATTCTAAACTCAATGGTGCCATAAGTTTTATGATTTGGGAACCTATTTATAATTTATTCCACTTTTCAAGAAAAATACATGCTCATGCTATTTAATATATTTAATATATTTCAAAAATTTATTTTGGGCACACCGGGCCTCAGAATTACACATCGCCTCAGCGCCTGGTCTAAAAAATAATCCATACAATATCCAAAAATAATATATGGAAAACATGATTCATTAATTTCTCCCTACCTTGGGGATTTTCATCCATGGAAATTAAAAACAAGGGATACTAAAAAATATGTGGGTACTCAGTGAAAATTCGATCCTCCCACTCCCATATACTCTCCTGATGATTCCTATGCTTCCACTGAACACATACTAAAGGAATCACTCACTCATAGAGGATACTCTCCTGCTGATCCTTGATCTCTATTAGGTACTCAACATAGGTTGCTCCATCATTGATTTCCAACCTACCCCAATCAATAAAATGTGATGGGTCATGCACGTACCCCCTCAGCTACGACACGTGGAAGATGTTATGTACCAGATCTAACTATGGAGGTAGAGCTAAGTGGTACACCACCTCTCCAACCCTACATAGTATCTAGAAAGGGGAAATAAACCTTAGTGATATATTTACACCCTAGAAAATTATCCATAATTCATGTCGAGGTGAAACCCATAAGAACACATGGTCTCATTCCTTGAACTCCAAAGGCCTCCATCGTCCGTCCACATAAAAAATCTGATGGATCTGTGTAGTCCTCATCTGTTCCTGGATGACCTGAACTTTCTTGGCAGTTTCTCACACCAACTCTAGGACCATGAGTACATTCTATCCTGGGTCAGTCCATCAAAGTGGTGACCTATAGGGACACATATATAAAGAATCAAATGGTTTCATACTGATGGTGTAATGGTAAATATTATTATACAAAAAATCCACCAATGGTAGGTGATCCTCCCAATTATGAACAATGTCCAAAATGAAAGCTCATAACATATCCTCTAGTACCTGAATGGTCTGATCAGTTTGGACATTATTGTGGAGGTGAAACACTATGATCAAGAATAACTGAATCCCAAATTCCTCTTGTAATCCCTTCCACAACTGGGATGTGAAGAGATCATCATGGTTAGAAATTATCATCGATGTAACTACATGAATTCAGACTATCTCCTGAATGTAGAGGCATCTCAAGACCTCTACTAAACTATTCTCTCATATATCTAGGAATTGAGATGACTTGGTGAGTTAGTCTATTATAACCTAGATGGTAATCGTGTCCCCTAGACATATGTGGTAATACCATCACAAATTCCATGGATATCCCATCCCACTTCCATTTTGGAACCTCAAGGGATTGAGTGAAACCCAATGGAACTTGGTGATCAACCTTCACTTACTGACAATTAAGGTATCAAGAGACAAACTTTGTAACTCCTTTTTTCATCCATGTCCACCAAAACTGATGTTAGAGGTCTTAGTAAATATTTTCTATACCTGGATGCACTTATAAAGCATATTTATGAAATTTTATTCGAACCCCCTCCCTTAACATCACTGGAACCATCATTCATCATATGAAAATAACAATGTGATCCCAACCTTTAGACAATCAATTAAGATAATATCCAGTGGATATCTGAGTACATAGGGTATCATAATCAGTATCCCATATCTTTGCCTCCCTAACTCGTTTTAAGAGAGGAGTGGTGAAAACCATTGATTGGTGGTAAGCTTCTCCATCTCCATCAACAAAAGATAACTGTAATGAGGCCAACTACTATAATTCCTCATTAAGTAACTGTGAACAAGATCTCTTACTGAGAGAATCTGCTACCATGTTCTCCTTCCCAGGAGTATAGAAACTTTTTAAGGCATAATACTATAGGAACTCTATCCATCACCTCTATCTCAAGTTAATATTCTTTTGAGAGAAGATATACTTGAGACTCTTGTGATTGGAGTAGATAAAATTCTCTTCCATAAAGTAGTGTCGCCACATATTTAGTGTGAAGAATACCACCACTAACTCAAGATTTTGGGTTGTGTATTTCTACTCATGTGGTATCAACTAGCATGAAATATAATAAATCACTGCTTTCCTTCACATCAAAACACAACAAATCCCAGTTCCTGATGTATCGTAGAACACTACATACTTAAAACCATACTCTGGGAATCTCAATATGGGAGCGCTCATCCAACTATGCCTCAAATACTAAAAAATTTGTTAGGACCTTTCTGTCCATATGAAAGGATTCCCCTTTCAAGTTAAATATATCATGGGAGCTGATACTATGGACAAATCAAGTATGAATATTTGGTTATAGCCTACCAACCCAAGGAATCTCTGCACCTCCATCATTCTTTTGGGTGGATCCCAAGCTAACAATGACTCAACCTTGGCCGAGTACACTACCACTCAATCTACTAAGATAATGTGTCCCAGAATGTTGATCACCTGAATCCATAATGATCACTTAGTGATATTTTTGTAAAGCCGGTGCTCTCGAAGTACATCTAGAACTATCTTTAAGTGTCTCACGTGATCCTCCTCAAACACCGAGTATACAAGGATATCATCGATGAAGACTACCATGAATCAGTCTAATAAGGGATGAAATATTTGGTTTATGAGTCCAATGAAAACTTCTAGGGAGTTAATCATGCTAAATGTCATCACCAAGTTCTCATAGTGACCATAGAGACATTTGAATGCTGTATCGGTATATCCTCATTATGTATTTGTGACTTGTGATAGCATGGCCTAAGGTTAACCTTTGAGAACCATATATTCCCTCTCAACTGATAAAACAGATTATTATCCTCGATAGTGGATACCTTTTCTTCATGTTAACCTCATTTAAGTTTTGGTAGTCCACACAAAATTTCAAGCCCCCCATCTTCCTTCTTGGAAAATAAAACAGGGGTTTCCTAGGGTGAAACACTAGGTCTAACAAATAACTTCCTATGTAAGTCTCCCAATTGAATCCTCAGACCATGAAGCTTTATGAGATCCATTCGATATGATGGTGAAAATATTGGTGCTGTACTATGGTGTATATCAATTTATAAGTCTATCTCTCAATGGGGAGGTAAACTGGGAACATCCTCAGGGAAGACTTCCTCATACTCCACCACCACTATAGAAAAGTGGAAACTCATTGCTTCCACTAAACCAAGGGTTAGGCTAGACAACTGATGATAAATCAGCTGCACAATCCTATAAATGATTCCATCTTGTGATTCCTGGGTTTTATTTTCACTGAAAATGGAAAACATAGTTCCATCACTACAGACACACTGCATCCTTCTCCTAAAAATAGTCAATCTAGGAATGAACTGTATATAACTACTCCATACCATGAATGACATCGTAAGGCCTCTATACTGCTACCAAGAGATTCCAATAGAAACTATCACTTCCAAGAGTTAGGTCACACTGTCAGTACAAGTTCATGATCACTGATTCTTATCCAATAGGATTATCTAAGCATAAAAATCGAGCCAAGGGCTCAACCAGGATATCTAAATCTCATACGAGGTATGTGGAAAGAAAGGAATTACTAGAAAATGTGTTTATCAGTACTGTAGATAAGGTAAAAAAGACACATATCATACCTAAAATCATTCTCAGAGCCTCTAGGTCAGAACATTTGACCGCATGTAGCTATACCCACCCTTGTCCTTGAACTCCTTGAGTCTGACATGGACCACATGGGGGTGATGGTGGTAACAAGTCAATGCATCGAACACCTCCTTCTACCCTCCCAAATCCTCTTATACATTTTCCACCTTGCAAACCTATCTGATCCTATCACCACCTCTAATTTGGAGGCCCATATATGGTCTCTATTTTATCCATATGGTGTGTTGGAAAATATCATGTAAGATGTCCCATGATGTCACATGAGTAGAACCACCTATCCCTGGGATAACTAGAATCACCCTATGATTCCTAAACCACATAACCTTTGTCCTATTACCTAATACTGAAACATATCACAGATCTATGTATTTGGGATTAACGTCGGGTCCTTGTTTCCAAGGTCTCTTCTCCTACTTACCCATTGCTGAAAACCACTAGCTATACCTGATCAGCCAAGAAAATTTATACCACCAAAGCTTCGTATATTACCCCAACATAGGTAAGAATAAATAAAGGGATTAAAATATCTAAGAGGTCTCTACGAACAACTTTATTGAAGGTATGAGTCATGAGTAATTGTTCATGAACCATATCTATCTAGTACTTAGAGAGGTTGTTAAACCTTGATGAATATTCAGCTATTGGCGTGCTTCCCTACTGGAGCTGCAGAATCGCCTGGATACACACATACCTTAACATAGCTGGTGATAAATACTCTCTAAAAAGGAACTCAAACTCAAACCATGCCAAAGTTATCTCATCATAAGACTACGTCCCCAAACCCCACCATTGCCCTACTGAGCTATGAATAAGGCTCACTTACCGGACCAACATCTGATATGCTAGTGTCCTGACCATATAGAAAACTTGGGTCACCACCTAAATATAGTCCTTAGACACTATGGGTTGGGATCACCTCAGAACTTGAGGGGTATCTATCACTAAAACTCAGGAATCACACTCACCCTACACACTTCATCTGCTGGTACAGTAGGTACCTCATGCTTCTCCATAGGTGGAAGTATAGATGGTGCACCACCTAGAGGTAACAACTCAGGAGATGGCCCCTGTATCGAAACCTCATCATTGAGGGGATCATCTTCATGATCATGATGCTTAATCCTAGTCGGAACATGTCATAGAAGCATCCTGAAAGTAAATAAGATGTACCATGGTCAATGAGCATATCTCGAGAGCTGACTCAATAAGTACATGAAAAGCACAACCCATTCATATATTATTCATGTGCCATTTTTTTCCCTATAACTAGTTTTCTTATGTATTGAGTCAAAAAGAAGGTGATCAAAGTCTTGGTGTATGGATATATCAGCGGCTGCACCAACACTAGAGTCCCAGTCCTGAAAGAAGAACTCAAAACACTTAACATTGTTTCCCCAAACCAATATAAAAAATTCTAGTCATAAAGTAGAATTTAATCCTCTAATACCACTCTATCACGACCCTTCATAATGGATCCCATGCCCAAATCCCCAATATCACCTCTAATTGGACAGGGGTTGGTGACTAACACTGAGTAAGAATATCACTGACATGGGAGGCCTTAGCCTTAGTACCTGTACACACGCACACATCTCTAAGCCCATACAATGCTAAAATGTAAATACAACTAAACAACCATGCATACATACATATAAATCCCATAACCATATTACAACATGAAGTAAAAGAAAGTAAACATGACCAAATACAAGACCACCACAGAGATTCTAAAACACAAGTCTAACCTAAAAGTTAGTACTAGGGACTACTATAAAAGAATCCATTGGAATACACCTTGGTATGTATGGTATCACTAAGAACTATTAGGTCTTGATCCATCTAGGACTCTGTCAAAAGGTTTATCTTCTTCATAAGACATGACATGTGCAGGAAAAACCATGAAGGGTTGAGTATAACAATACTCAGTAGTAAATCCCCGAACCACAAAGCACGAAACAAAGGAAATACAACTAGCTCTACACAAGTATATTTCTACAACACATATAACAATAATATCTGGATATAATCAATAAAGACACACAATCTAGAGGTAATTCACATATTTAGTATACCATCCTAGGATTCCATCTTGAAGATTCCACAAAGCACTAATCTAGGATAACTCACTCCTAAGTCTGATAACACTGATGATGTCTATATGAGAGGTAGTGCTCACTGAGTCTCACCAATAGAAGAACACATCGAAGGTCTAAAGAGAATATGGTACATAGAAGGTGATCACTCCCAAGGACACGAGGTGATACCAACAACTCAATTTGGATTAACCTGCTAAGTAAAGGATCGACACCCGTATAGTTTTGGTCATTAAGATACTGAGAACTACACCTAGGGAATGAAAATGAATAAAGGATCTCGCTCCAGACCTCACGAAGAGATTCCAATGACTCTATTTAAGAAGTCTGTCTAAAGGAATCATATTTCTAGGAGTAGGAGATGATTCCATACTAACCCTTAGGGAAATGATAAGGGGAATGCACCGTAAAAAAACTTGTCCAAGATACAGAGGACAAGGGTTCTAAGCCATGTTGAATAAAGTACACGAAGTATAGAAGGTTTACACACCGTGTCCCTTGACCTCATGTTCTTCTCATGTAAACGGCCTGTGTCTCTTACCATGTGTGTGTAGAAGTACAAGACGTATAAGCTACTCATGTAGTCTACCAGTGTTCAAGTACATGGCTTCAGCTCATGTACTTGGTCCAGTATGTGTCGGTGTAGGGGAGTACATGACATGCTCTAACCCATGTACTCCAGACCATGTCCATGTACCCTCCGAGGTACACATCGAGTCACCGAGGAGGGGTCACACACTGTGTTACAGGGTCAAACATTGCATTATAGGGTCACACATCATGTGATCCTTAAGTACAACCTAAAACCATATACACTATAAAGGCCCCCACATGGTGTGTAGATCTGGATTACATGCCGTGTAATGTGGAATTTTCCAGAAATCCAAATCCAGCTCTGTAAATCCCGACTATTTCTTTAGAATTAGATCCGATGACCATTTTTCCACAAAAATATAGATCAAGCCTCATCGAGTCATGCCATCACCGAATCAATCAGATTCATGCCTTTAATCTTCTTGGAAAACTAGATCATCATCATTCTTCATTGCATGCCAAAGAACATGAAAATCAGGTACCTACTTCATCCTATTCAATGTCGTCACCATCATCACGTCACTACCATGTTGTAATGATCCCAGATCTACAATATCATATTGTTGCACCAATAAATAGGCGTGCAATTATTGATTGATCGAGATATGTTGAACCCCGGCCAAACGAATAATTTCCATGGTGAATAAAGAACCAGGGGAGAAAATAAAAAGAACAAATGATATGAACTAACCTTGATCGATGTTCATGTCGATTTCAATTCATTACTATGAGAATAATAAAGAATAAATCAACAATTCAAAGTAACTCCCCCAAAATCACCACACAATAAACCCATCCCATAAATACACACGATCAATGGATCAATATGTTTGTCAATTGATTCGTATCCATCATAGTACAAAATAACAGGGAATAAATCCAAATGAAAAACCTCCCTACCTCAATTTGGATCAATAAATGATGAAGAACGATGTAGTGTCATAGTCATTGGTGAGATCATTCGATTCCATACTGTTCCGATCATCGATCGTTGATCTGGCCATTGTTGACTAATGGAATTTCATTCCACACTCTCCAATGGCTCTCTAATGATTTTCAAGGTTATGTGGAAAACCCTAAATTTTTTTCCATAAGCATGAATTTAAAGAGGGAAAATTAGGTCACTACATCATCAAAAATAAAATATTTCATTTAAATTATTTTATTCATTCTATTCTCGCAATGACTTTTCCACAAATGTGCCTTGAAAACTAAGGTTAAGTAGCAACTAGGGTCAAACCTGAATTCCTAACTCAATAGTTACCTCATATTTATGATCCAGTTACTTTTTTAGAAGTTATTCCATTTTTTTAGGAAAATAGTGTGTGTGTGTGTGATATTTAATATATTTAATACATTTAAAACATTTATTCTGGTCACACCATGTCTCATAATTTCATGTCGTCTCAGCACTTGGTCTTGAAAATAATCTATACAATATCCAAAAATAATTAATGGAAAATAAAATAAATTACACACCCTATCATTATGGGGCGATTAAGGACATTCTTCAATGGGTTGACATGGGAAACCAGCTATATTTCATGGTGCTGTAGGTAATGATGCAATTTATCAACCACAAATACTAGGGAAATGTAGATATTTTCAATGGGATAATACCTAGTCTTAGTGTTAAGAAACATTTAATTGAGATAATGGAGGTTGTTTTCCCTATCCTCATTATTCTTATGAGCCAATAGAGTGTTGAGATACTACTTCAGGGTAGTCACATATAGAACCAGGGGCTTCCCATGGATGGGTGGCATAAAAAATAGAGGATACATTAGATATTTCTTAATGCTCTAAAAAAGTATAGAATTCCTCATCCTATCGGTATATGGTTCCTTTATTCATGATTCTAGAGAAGGGTTTGGATTTACCAACTAGGTTGGATATGAATTTCCGGATATAGGCCAGATGGACTTAGAGACTGCACATTCTCAGAGGTTGTGTAGAGGATGCATCTAGATGATGGCTCTGATCTTCTCTAGGTCAATATCAATACCAATATATTTAAAATAATTAGAAACTTTCTACAGGTGACCTCAAATTCACACTTCAAGGGGTTTATTTTCAGGTTACAAGAGCCTATGAAGTGAAACAATTTCTCAAGATCTTTGAGATGGTCCTAGCATTGGTGGGATTTAACCAACAAATCACCAACATAACACTCCTCCAATATTCTGAGGAGTTTATTGAATATATGGTACATGGAAAAATTGTAGGTATCCCTAGAATTATTCAAACCAAATGGTATGAATCTTTAAAAAAAGGTAACTTGAGGTTCCCTGAAGGAAGTCACTTCCTGACATTCATGTGCAATCCGAATCTAATTGTACCTAGAATAATCGTCCATGAAGAAAAAATCTTGGAAGCCAGTAGTGGTGTCAATCAATATCTATGTCATAGATAGGGAGAATTCATCCTTATTATAGTGGAATTTAAGGTCCTGAAAGTTGATATAGACTCTGATATTCTCGTTCTTCTACCTGACTAGTATAATGTTACCCATCCACTTTGGGTATTGGATTTCCCTGGAAAAGTTAGGTTTGACTACCTTGTCAACTTATGCCTTGACCATGGAACCATGGGAAGGGTGAATCTTCATAGGAGGCTATTTATACCCATAGTGATCCACTGGGAGTCCAAGGTAGTGAAGAACTACCTAAGGTTTGAGGATAGTAATTTCCCTATAACTTAAAAGTGAATAAATCACAATGTTGTTTTATGATATCCAAATATCATTCCTATTATTCTAGTGTAATTACAATGCAATAAAAATAAATCTTAAATCTTAATCCATGTTAAGATTAAACCGAGTTAAATCATTTATGGTGGTGGATATTCCTTCCTAAAAAATGGGAGGGGCATATTCTAGGTCTTCTTCATGATCTGAAGCTAAAGGTTTATTGGAAATAAGCAAACCCCCCAAAAGTGGAGATTGTGGAGTGATACTATTTTATTCCCTAGTTGGGGTATGCTCCTTGAATAAGGATGCCTATTCTATCGAGACTATAGAAATAAATTATAATGATCCAATTCGAAACAATTTATTACAGTATTCTCTATCTATAATATCAAAACATTAATGATGAATAGACCTCCATCGAGTCAGCCCTACTTTCTAGAATATACACTTCTATTGTGGTTTGGTGTCCAATGAGAGGACTTACTAGTATGAAACAAGAGTATTATTTTTTGGCTTCAATGGTTCCTTTATAGTGTAAGAATACGAGGTTATATGTGATCATTACTTTTTTACAAGGATGGAGAAATGGGTCCCGAAGTCTGGGATTAGTGGCTCCAATCGGTTAATTGGTATTATAAAGTTATATTTCAAATTCACAGAAGGATATGCTAAAGTGGTTGTCAGATCATTAGTGGAATTAATGAATTTTACCCCATCAGTATGAGGCTTCTTTCCTCCCTTTGGTAATAGTCAATATCAAGGTAGCATGCTTCATAAAAGTTAAGGGGATCGGCATTTTCAAGGAGAAACCCTACTCAACCATTAAGGGAGTACTTAAGGAATTAATGATATGAAGAGGGGACCACTGCATGCAGGTGAAATTATATCCTCCCCAATAGGAAATTATAGGCTGTGTATTATGAAACAACCATGAATTCAATGATTATTACCAGATCACCAAACCAAGTCACCATCTAGATCTTTATGCATGGGTTTCTTTTTGACTCTTTTCATACCCCTTTATTTTTAGGTGGGAGGGGAAAATATCCAAACCATGAGCCCTAATTTATTGAGTGTGCGGGTTGGGATGAGGTTGATCCCAAAACCAATGTCTACTAGGAAGTGGAGGATTTCCACACCATTGAACTAGCCTAAGATGTATGGTGGGAATATGTGCCCTTGAATGACTGCATCCTTATCCTATTCTAAGAAGGAAATTATTTATTGACAGTCTTTCTACTTGGACTCATCTTATCGATAGGTCTTAATCAAGGATACCTCAGTATTGAACTATATTGGAATATTCAAGGTCTTGATGAGAGCCTCACACATCTCTTTTGATAGGCATATTGCATCATGAATGGAGATTCTCACTGTTATGATAGAGATATTTTTCAACACATCATATTTTCAATAGAGAGGTATATTTATGCTCACTGGAATACTCTCTTTGATTGGGAGAATTATGGGAATAGTAGGTTGAGGCATTGGACCTAGAATGGTTCTCTCTATGTCCCATTATTGGTTATATGTCTTAGGTTGAGCACCGAATGGATAAGCTCAAGCCTTTGCTGGATACAACTGAGCTCTAGTAAATTACGATTAAGCTACATGATCAACCAATATAGTTAGCTATAGGGGTGTGCTCGATGATGTGGTTAGTGAGGGATTCAACTATTATCCCCAACATGAGGATATTGTCTTGTCTTAGTGGAATGAACTTTCATTTCTAGGTAATCATCCTAAGTAATCTATTTCAAATAATGATTCTTACCCCTCCCTCACCGATGATGGCATACCCAAAGGTGCCACGAGACATTATTTATCACTGAATACCATGCAATAATCTACCAATTGGACTAAATTTACCATGATATAGCCTTTTTATTCATAAATATAATATTTTGGTGTTGTCCAGATTCCCATTTATCCCCTAGATCAAGGGGAAAGAAGTTTCCAAGTGTGAAGAATGGATTTGGCACTGGTGGGGATATTTGGTTTCCTTGGTGTTACTGATGCATATTCCTTTGATACTTAGTTGGATGTGCTGTTGATGAGGTGGCTAAAGTGGGATAAATAACCACCAAAATTGATGGATTACTCAAGTAGTAATGGATAATTATATGGGCGTGAGAGACCATATTATAGGGCATCCAGTCATTATACTTATGCACACCTCTTCTAGATATATACTACCACTCGTTGATGTCCTTATCATCAGCATTGAGATTGAGATATAAATGTTCTAATTGTATTGGGACCTCCCCTAAATTGACCAAACCACAATCTATATAGTCCATAAGCTAGTATTTGAAGATCAAACAATATTTAATGACGTATACACGGACCCTATGATATATATAGTAGTTGGAATGATCAGTTAGGTTAGCATACTAAGGCATGCAACATTCAGGGAGCGTTAGGATTTTATTCTCCAAGGAATAGATGAAGTACCCCATAACATGAGAATCCTTGAAGGAATAAACCTTTTTCTTCCACTCTGTGAAAGAAACCCATGGGTATTGGCCCTAAAGGGGTGCCTGAGCATCATTCTCGGGACAAGGATGCGGTTGATGAGGCCCTTATGTTGGAGGTTCCTGAAGGCGGACTGGCTCTAGGGCATAAGTTTATATAGAAGAGGCTACCTCTTATTTAATAGGTTTTTTTGTTAGGTATGGAATAGGTAATAGGAATGGACACTACTTGGTTAGCTATAAGGATTTTCTAGACACTGATCCATTTTGATGAATTCCCATAACCCACCCAGATACTTCATGGAGATGAGCGTGAGAACTATCTCATCCCTGTCATTCTCTATGTACATCATCAAAATATGCTATTGAGAAAAACATATATTAAGGGAGTCTTAGAGCCCCTTACACTAGGAAATGAAATAAAAAACTCTCTCATTAAGCCTCTGATTTCATTTGAAGAGGTTAGCGATGTTGGTTTTAAGCATGGTGGAACTGAACTAGTAAAAAAACTATCTGCAGAGATTGTCCCAATTGGATATAGATCCTAGGGGTGGCTGACTATAGTAGGTTAAAGTAGGACCTTCCAGAGTTTAGAAAAAGAAATGGAGTTTGGTTGAAACTTGTTTTTTGGGGGTTTCTAGCATCATCCCACACTATGATGAAAAGTGAGCTAGATTCAGAAATAGATCACAAATCCCACTTGTTGATACTGAAATATGCATTTGATAAGATAATTAGAGGAATGAATGGCCAATTTTGAGCAAATACAAGGAAAAAATTCCCAAATATTTACTTAAGGGATTGTATTAAGGAAAGTATCCACCATCATGAATGACCACAACTCGTGAAAGCACAGTCACACAGAGGTTTGATACTAAACTTTGCGCAACATAATTAGAGATTCATGGATCTCCCTTTTGTGGAAGTCCTGACCATGCAGAGGTTTGATGCTAACCTTTACTCAATGTAAGTATAGATTTATGGAGTTCCCTTTCATGGAATTCCAAATCCACATGAAGGGATGATGGTAAATTTCACACATTGTAAATCTGGTTCCTAAAACCCCATCTGTTTGTGAAGCTCATATAGTTTTGTGAGAGCCTATATCTTTCATAAAACCAACAACCCTACCTATGTTGGGCCTATAAACCCCCTTATGTATTAATTTTAAGTGAATATGATCTTCCAGTTTCTTGGAAATGCTCTGAGTTCATGATACTCCAAATCTTCTCCAGCAATAGAGAAGATGGATCTCCCAAGTTATCCATATTTTGAGAAACTACCTCCCATGGGTTTTTGAGAATTTCAACCCATGGTAAAGGTACCTTTCATGAAGATCCATCTATTTAGAATAAGTATAAACCCACTTGTGTCACTTATGGTTTTGTAAGATCACTATATTTCTCAAAACTAACCCCATGGGAACCAAGATTTTACCCCGAGGTAGGGTCACCTTGGTTCACAAAACATACTCTTTCACAAGACCCATGACCTTCACAAGACCCCTAGACTTTGAAAATCACCAAACTTACATGAAACTCCAACATTTAAAAAAACCCTTCTCTAGGCCTCTACATGGTGCCTCCTTTCAGTTAATCCTCTTTTATTAAAGTTAAGTTTCCAATTCCCCTATGATCGTTCAGGACCGATTCAGCTGCATCCCGAATGCCTGTGTGACTAGTACCCCCTACCCTCGTGTCCACCAAATTTTCTTGAATTGTGGTATGGGAATTCATTCTACAAACCGATCCTAAGAATAGGTACCCTAATTCCCACTTATCCTAAGCATAGTTACCCTTACATTGGGCCTCTTGATTGTCACTATTCTAAGATAATGCCGATGCCATGTCCCACCCAGAGGTGAATGAGTGGTGGTTGTGTAAGTCTTAGTGATGGAATCATCACTGGAAACCATTAAACAATCTTTGTGGGGATTTCTTTTGATAAATATTCCTCCCACCATGACACGAACCCACTTGAGGAGTAAAACAATCCACATATGAGATGCAAGATGTAAAACTTCCTAGCTCCACATCTCAATCATACGATGTTAAACTGAATAACAAAGTCATCATCACATGATGTTAAACTATATCCTCACATTATGTAATGAACACTAGATTCCCCATGTATGATCATCATGCAATGCCACCTTATCCCCCACCTAGGAATAAACCCCAACACTAGGACAATTTTTATGCATAAGCCCCGCACCATCCTTCCCTATCAGGGGATGAGACACCCATAATGGGAAGCTTCCATGTGTAATTCTCACACTATTCTTGTAACACCCCAAGCTTCCATGGTACGCTTCTCTTTGAATAATAAAGCAGCGTGTGTTGTATGCAAGTTCGAGTTCTAACACACACCACAACCAATCAAACTAGCCGTTATGAATAGTAATACCCACTTTTTGAAATTTTATAAATTTTATCTTTCAAAATGGACATAATTTTTGGATTCATAATATCAAAATTAGCTTAGGGTGAATTTTTGGTATTTTTCTGAAAACATTCAATTTTTGATGAATAGTGAAAGAACACTGAGTTATAGTTTAAAACCAAATTTTTATTTAAATAATTATTTATTTTATTTAAATTTAATTAAGGTCAAAAATAGATATATAATACCTATATAAGTTCAATGTAATTCATTGGAGTTAGTTTAGAATAATTTTAGATATATAAAAATTTTATGGAACTTTTCACCGTCTTTTACCCACCTCCTAGGAGAATTTTCAAATTCACATAAAACTTAATTTTACCACTTTTTTGAGTGGAATTTCGAAAATATGAGAGACACATTTAATATCAAGGAGTAAAATGTGGTTCAATAAGATAAAAATAATTTTGGTGAATAGTAACTTTTTACTTTTATTTACCATGGTTAAAAGTAAATAGGGTAATTAAGGGTAAAAATGATATTAATATTACCCTAACACATGTACTAATTCTATTGGACAAGTGTATCTCGACCAAAAACAACCTTAGGAATAAAATATTATCATTTAGGTCCACTTGGATTAGATTAGGACATTTATTATTATTTAATTCAAAGAAGAGTTAAAAGAGTTAAAATCAAGATTTAATTACTAAAACATTTTTAATATAGCGTTATACATAAGATAAATTCGATTGTAAATATTAATTATAAAGATAAAACTATTTCCTACATAATTGTATTTTATTTATAATTTTTAGACATTAAATAATTTAATTTATTTATGACACAATGGTGATGTAGTAATTACCTAATTAATGAAATATTAAAATAATTGATATTATTAATATCCAAATAAATGTAATTTTGAGACTTTTTATGAATTAAACTAATTTTATTGGTTAATATGACATGTTATTAGTGATTTAATTATTTTTTTTAGAAGTAATCATGCTGTATAAGTTTCACAAAAATCAAATACCAAATAGTGTCAAAATTGACATAAAAGAGTTTTTAAAACAAATATTATATTATTAATTTACATTCTATTCCTAAAAATCTAAGGTTCGGCCAAGAGACTTAAATAATGATAGGTGTATCATTAATGGACCAATTTGGGGTCTCTTGGAAGTTTATAGTAAGTTTATTGACTATATAATATAAAAATACAAAGAGACATGGTAAGTGTCAAACTAATTAACTAAGAGTTAAAACTAAAAGATAAGGTTAATAAAGTGACCAAAACCTGTATAAAACATATTTGTTGAGTGGTTTTTGACCTATACCCACCTTAAACTTTAAATAATACACTTTGGATCCATTATAAACCAAATATGAATTTATTATAAAATAATATTTCTAGCTTTTCCAAAGGTGCCCCTCACCCCTCTTATAAAAGAGAACTCCCCCTTCTCACTAATTCACACATTCAAACCATTTTGTATTAGCCAAAACCTACCCAAATACTCTTTAAACTTAGATCAATTAAACCTAGAGGCCTTATCTTGATCAGAAAGCCAACTTAAGGAGCTCTTTTGACCAAATCAAAAGGAAGAACCTGAAGAAGAGGTAATGTTTTCACCACCATCTTTCAAGTTTCTTTCTTCTTCAACTTCTTCTTTCTTTGTTATTTACATTCTAAAATAATAACTCCAGTATATTATATATACTGTGATGTTATTATAAATATGGTATAACCATATTCATTATTCTATCCATCCTTTGAATGACATGTCACCATACGTGCGTACGTACGGCTTACCGTCTCCACGTCGTGGTGTAATTGTTATTCAATATATTATTATTTGGATGGGTATAATAATGATGTGTAATTCATTTAAATAATAAATATAACATGATAATGATTATTTATATATGATATACCATCCAATTATATATTATTTTAATACCAAAATAATAATATTGTCGCTTGTGCGTACGTACGGACTACCGTCTCCAAGAACACGATGAGATTCATTCCCCATCGTATCAATTCAAGACTAATTCTAATTTGATGATTAAAAGTAATGTTTAAGAATTTTATATCATTCTAGATATGGATAATATAAAACCTATCCATAACAAACACGCCTTATGTAACAAAACATATAAAAGAAAACGAGTAAGTTAACACCCGAAACGACAATAATACTAAAATATTATTAACAAAGCATTAATAGAAGATCATATATGATATCATAATTATGTATATGGTTCTTATATAACTTAATAACAATTTTTTAACTATTATAAAGAATGTTAACATACCATTGACTGAGGAAAAGTACAAGGTAAGGGTTTATTTCACAATCTCTTCATTATCCGAGGTTGTTTATACGTGATTATCTACTGGGACCTCTTTATCATCCACATCCATGTATCTTAAAAATGTATTTCAAATCATTATTAATATTTTAAAGACTATGGGATAAAGTAATTTATACCCTTCTTGACTTTTTATAAGAATCTTATAAAGGAATCTTTCTATCGTTTCCCAAACAAAGTCCTTTTTAACCTTTTCGACATAATTAAGGTAAGAATGTCTTTTTTTAACTTATACGGCGGGTGCAACTATTTTCTGTCGTTATAAAATTGTCGAAGCTTCCCTTAAAATCTTATAAGAATATTTTCAAATTAAATGTTTTATTTTATAATTATGTGACTTTTAAATGATTTCAAAAAAAGAGAAATTTCTCTCAAATTGTTTTGATTTCATCTATGTCAACATCCTTTGATGGATTTTAAGATTATTTGAAATTTATTTATTATGATACAAAACTTCCCTATTGTATTGAAGGTTTTGTGATATGTTTGACTATGGATGTGTTATTTTTATACCATTAATGGTTTATGGAGAAAGTATTGACATTTCGTATGCTAGTTTTAATACGAATGTTTATGTTATGTTTAAACCTCTTCATACGAGGAATGCATTGAACTTAATATGTGACGGGTGGAGCCCGCTATAGCTCCTCGATGCATCGATAGGTCTCATGAGACAAACTAGTGTCTTGGAACAATTCCTTGACAAAATCTTATTTGTAGTCTTGGCACAAGGCCTTGGCTATGTGGTTATGATAGTCTGGCATTATGCATTCCATCATTATGAAAGTGGTTATTGATATTGCATGTGATTATTCGACTAGTAGAATATCCATGTGAATAAGTAAATGGAATTATTTCATTTTATCTTTTCCATATTATGCTGAAGTTCAAGTTTAAAAGGCTTTTGTTTTAGTTATACATTGCGTTAAATTTTTATGTTTATTTATGAAAGTTTCCCCTATATTGTTATCCTTATTGAGCATCTGAGATCACCCCTTTCAATGTTTTATTTTTCCCAGGATGTGAAGAAGTAATTTATGAATGACCTGTAGGGATAGTATGAAGGGACATGAAGACAAGATGTTGTTGTAGTATTTTTCACTTTAAGATGTAATGTAAACTTTATGAATGTATCTAGTTATTCCATGGCTACTAAACTAATTGGTCTTTTGAGACTTGATCTTTTGTGATCATTCCAATATTATGTAATAATGCACCAAATCTGGGTAACTGGGGTCTGGGCGTTACAGTTGGTATCAGAGGAAGTTTAGTACAAACCTTGGAAGCTATATTTAGATAAACTCTGATTAGAGCACATAGACCTAAGATGGACTTTGAGGATTAGTATAGAATAAATTCCTAGAACTTTGGTATTGTAGAGATTTTGTGAGTTTTCTGAGCAATACATCCCTGTCTGGATACGAGCAGGTAGAGGCGGCTTTGGCACAGATGTACCTAGCGATAAAACTCGAAAACACTACTTTGAGCTAGACTCGAACAGGAACTGGTGCACGACAACGGGCCTTGCTGCACTCTTGGTTACGACACTCTCTAGGGATATGATTCGGATAATTCTCATTTTCTTTACAAACCATTATGAAGGGTATATGAGTATATACTTCCTTAAAGAAAACATTTTTATGATTATGGATTATATCTATAAATAGTTCAATTTCTGTTAAGTTTTTTACAAGTATGGAATTATGTATTTTGATTCATAAACTGATCTAGTTTATGCCATTGTTTAGAAATGGAACCTAGTGGAAGAAATGGAAACCATATCAATGCACACACTCCATGTAGGGATTTCCCTCCTACTTAAGATAATTATAGTGGAGATGGTGATGCAACTGGTGCTGATTAGCTAATCACCATACTGGGACAACTCACTCAGGTTATGAATAATAACCTTACCCGTACAAAGCACCCTGATCCGCAGCGTGGAGGATCAATGTTAGATCACTTCATGAGGCAACAACCACCAACGTTTAATGGGAGTACAAATACCTTAGTAGTTGAGCAATGGATAAATTCCCTAGAGAAAATATTTCAGGCTTTGGGGAGTAGTGAAAGGGAAAAAGTTATCATGACAGTTTACCGCCTCACTAGAGATGCTGATCAATGGTGGTCCTTGCTTAAAATCACAAAGGATGATGAGGAAGTATCAAATATGGAATGTAGGGAGTTAAAAGAACTTTTCTTAAAAAAAATTCTTTCCTTGTGACCATCGAGCAGATATGGAAAGGCAATTTCTAAGTCTGAGACAAAAGGAGGATGAGAATGTCGCAAAGTATGAGGCTAACTTTACAAGGTTAGCAAGGTATGATACAGATTATATACGTAACCCAAGAAGTAAGATTTATCATTTATTTGATGGGTTAAAACCATTTTTCTGTCGAGCATTAGTCTCACAAACCTTATCGTTATATGAATATATTGTCTCATGTGCTATCAAGATAGAAAAAAAATTCTCTAAGTCATATGACTTTAAAGCAAAGAAGGAGAAGAAGAGATCTGCTGATCACTCTGGGAATGGAAATAATGGGAAGAAGGGAAAATTTGAATATCCATCCTGCAGTAAATGTGGGAAGAAACACCCCGGTACTTGCTTAAAAGGAATGGGAGTCTGTTACAAGTGTGGTGAAAAAGGACACCAAGCTCGTGATTGCAAGGGGAAGAAGGAAGCTACTGATGTCCAATGCTACAATTGCAGGGAGATGAGACATTATGAAAATGAATGTACTAAGTGTTAGGGAAACTTACCTCAGAAAAGGACAAGGGATCAATTCAAAGCTTATTCTATCACTACTGCTGAGGTAGAAGATCTGAAAGATGTGGTGGCAGGTAATTTAATGGTTTCCTCAAGTTTAGAAAATGCATTATTTGATTCTAGATCATCACATTTTTTCATATCTTCCTAGTTTTATAAGAAAATTACATATTTTCAATTTGATTTAACAAGGTATTTGTCATTTAAAACTCCTAAGGGAAGTATCATTGCCACAAAGTTCTGTGGATCCATTCCCATTAGGGCATATAAATGTTCTTTATCTGCTGATATCATTGTCATACCTATGATTGAGTTTGATATAATTCTCGGTATGGATTGGCTTTCGGACAATGATGCAATGATTTATTGTAAGAAGAAGGAGGTTACAATTTTTGATAATTATGATAAAGAACACCTTATCTTTAGAGCAGAATCACCACCACCTAATTCTTACCTAGATCCACCCCTAGTAGCTCAACTAAATTCAATTATTGGGGAGGAAGAGAATGAAATGACTGTGGGTAAGGAAAGGAATGTTCAAATAGAGTATGTGCCTATTGTGAAAGAATATGTAGATGTGTTTCTGAAATATTTACCTAGAATTCCTCCAGAACGATAAATTGAGTTTTCCATTGATTTAATTCCTAGTTCAAGGCACATATCGAAGACCCCTTATAGAATGGCCACTATTGAATTAGTGGAACTAAAGAAAAAACTAGAGGAATTGAGTAATAAGGGATTTATTCTCCCTAGTGTTTCTCCATGGTGAGCCCCTGTCCTTTTTATTAAGAAGAAAGATAGATCTATGAGGTTATGTATCGACTACAGGGAGATCAATGCTATAACAATAAAGAACAAGTATCCCCTACCTCGCATTGATGATTTATTTGAACAACTTCATGGAGATCAATACTTTTCAAAGATTGAACTTCGATCTGGATATCATCAGTTGTGTGTGAAGAAGGAAGACATTCTGAAGACAACATTTCAAACCAGGTACGGGCATTACGAGTTTACAGTAATGCCTTTTGGATTGACTAATGCACCCTATATATTCATGGATCTAATGAATAGAGTTTTCAAGGAATATCTCGATGAATTTGTGGTGGTATTTATTGACGATATCTTGGTATACTCCAAAAGCTATGATGATCATGAAAATCACTTGCACATTATCCTGAAGACTCCGAGAAGACATGAATTATATGGGAAGTTTAACAAGTGTGAATTCTGGCTTCAGGAGATTTCTTTTCTTGGCCATATTGTCTCTAAATATGGAATCTATATTGATCCTTCTAAGACCAAGGCAATCCAAGAATGGACTGCACCGACGAGTATAGCTGAGGTATGCAGTTTTATTGTTTTAGCAGGTTATTATCGACGTTTCGTCCAGAATTTTGCCCGGTTGGCTAACCCATTAACAAAGATCACACGTAAAGGGGTTAAATTTGTTTGGAAAAAAGAGTGTGAAGAATGTTTCTAAGAACTGAAGAGAATATTAGTCAATGCTTCTATATTGACTCTACCATTGGGGAATGATGGATTCGTTATTTATAGTGATGCATCGAAGAAAGGACTTGGTTGTGTCCTTATGCAGAATGATAGGGTTATTGCTTATGCATCACGACAGCTAAAAATTCATGAGAAAAACTATCCTAATCATGATCTTGAGTTAGATGCTATAATATTTGCTTTGAAGATATGGAGACATTATCTCTATGGTGAAAAATGTGAGATTTATTCTGATCACAAGAGTTTGAAGTATATTTTCTCACAAAAAGAACTCAACATGAGGCAAAGGTGATGACTTGAACTACTCAAGGATTATGATTTCACGATACACTACCACCTAGGGAAGGAAAATAACGTGGCATATTCTTTTAGAAGAAAAGATCATGGAGTTTTGAACAAGATGATAATTTAAAGGGATCCTATTTTCATGTATCTAGTGAAGATGGACATGGGAATAACCATTGAAGGTGAAACATCAATGCTTTTTCAAATGGTTTCCAAACCATCTTTACAATAAATTATTAAGAGTTCTCAGACCGATGATGCATAGTTTCAAAAGAAAATTAAAGCTGTGAATGATGGGATATTGAGTGACTTTGTGTATGAAGATGGAATTTTGAAATTTGGGAAGAGACTTTGTGTTCCCAATATACCTAATCTAAAAAGGAAATTGTTGGACAATGCTCATAGTTCCAATTTCTCTATACACCATGGGAGCACTAAAATGTATAGAGATTTGAAGGAACATTTTTGGTGGGACAAAATGAAGAGGGATATTGCTGATTTTGTGTCAAGATGTAGGGTTTGTCAACAAGTGAAAGCTGGAAGGCAATATCCTGGAGGAGTCATGAAACCTCTTCCCATACCGGAGTGGAAATGAGATAATATCACGATGGACTTTGTCATGGGACTACCAAAGTATCCTATAAGGAACGATGCAATATGGGTAATTTTTGATCCTCTTACCAAGTCAGCACATTTTCTTGCTATAAGGGAAGATTTACCACTTGAACGGCTAGAAAGACTATATATTAATGAAGTTGCAAGACTTCATGGAGTACCCATATTGATTGTTTCTGATCGTGATCCCCATTTTACTTCAAGATTCTGGAAGATTCTTCAGAAGGCCTTGGATACTGAACTTCGTTTGAGCACTACCTACCACCCTCATACAGATGGACAATCAGAGCAGACTATTCAAACCTTTGAAGACATGTTGAGATCATGCTCACTTGACTTTCAGGGTATGTGGGATCAATATTTACCTCTGGTGGAATTTTTCTATAACAATAGCTTCCATTCAATTATTCAGATGACACCATATGAAGCGTTGTACGGAAAGAGATGTCGCACACCAACCTGTTAGGATGACGTTGGTGAACGAAAACTTGTAGGCCTAGAACTGGTGGAGGAAACGATGGAAAAGGTGAAGGTAATCCAAAACCAAATCAAAGAAGCTCAAAGTAGGCAGAAGAGCTATGATGATAACCGAAGGAAGGATTTGGAATTACAGGTAGGAGATCATGTTTTCCTAACGGTATATCCATGGAAGGGAGTTATACATTTCGGTAAGAAGGGTAAATTGAGTCCCAAGTACATCGGACCTTTTGAAATTCTAGAACTAATTGGTGCTGTAGCTTACCGTTTGACAATGCCGCCAAATCTCTCCAAAGTTCACGATGTGTTCCATGTATCACTGTTGAGAAAATACATGCCTGACCCAACGCATGTACTTACTTATGAGGAATTAGAACTGGAACCTGATATGTCTTATTGCAAAGAGCCCATCTGGATTCTTGATACCAGAGAACAAGTGCTGAGAAACCGGACGACTCGCCTGGTAAAAGTTCTATGGAGAAACCATAAGATGGAAGAGGAAACGTGGGAACCCGAGAAACTTATGATGAAGAACCACCCAAGTCTTTTCATGTAGTAGTATTCTAGAAATTTCGAGGACGAAATTATTTGAAGGAGGGGAGAATGTAACACCCCAGGCTTCCACGGTACGCTTCTCTTTGAATAATATAGTAGCGTGTGTTGTACATAACTTCGTGTTCTAACACACACCACAACCAATAAAACTAGCCGTTATGAATAGTAATACCCAATTTTTGAAATTTTATCTTTCAAAATGGACTTCATTTTTGGATTCAGAATATCGAAATTAGCTTAGGGTGAATTTTTGGTATTTTTCTAAAAACATTCAATTTTTGATGAATAGTGAAAAAACACTGAGTTATAGTTTAAAACCGAATTTTTATTTTAATAATTATTTATTTTATTTAAATTTAATTAAGGTAAATATATATATATATAATACCTATATAAGTTCAATGTAATTTATTGGAGTTAGTTTATAATAATTTTAGATATATAAAAATTTTATGGAACTTTTCACCGTCTTTTACCCACCTCCTAGAAGAATTTGAAAATTCACATAAAACTAAATTTTACCGCTTCTGTGAGTGGAATTTCGAAAATCCGAGAGACACAGTTAATATCAAGGAGTAAAATGTGGTTCAATAAGATAAAAATAATTTTTGGTGAATGGTAACTTTTTACTTTTATTTACCACGGTTAAAAGTAAATAGTGTAATTAAGGGTAAAAATGATATTAATATTACCGTAACACATGTCCTAATTCTATTAGAAAAGTTTATCTAGATCAAAAACAACCTTAAAAATAAAATATTATCATTTAGGTCCACTTGGATTAGATTAGGACATTTATTATTATTTAATTAAAAGAAGAGTTAAAAGAGTTAAAATCAAGGTTTAATTACTAAATTTTTTTTAATATAGGGTTATATATAAGATAAATTATATTTAAAATATTAATTAGCAAGAAAAAAATATTTCTTACATAATGGAATTTTATTTATAATTTTTAGAAGTTAAATAATTTAATTTATTTATGACACAATGGTGATGCAGTAATTACATAATTAATGAAATATTAAAATAATTGATATTATAAATATCCAAATAAATGTAATTTGAGACTTTTTATGAATTAAAATAATTTTATAGGTTAATATGACATGTTAGTATTGATTTAATTATGTTTGTTCGAAAGAATCATGCTGTTATGATTTTCACCAAAATCAAATACCAAATAGTGTCAAAATTGACATAAAAGAGTTTTTAAAACAAATATTATATTATTAATTTATATTCTATCACTAAAAATATAAGGTTCGGCCAAGAGACTTAAATAATGATAGGTGTATCATTAATGTACCACTTGAGGGTCTCTTGGAAGTTTATAGTAAGTTTATTGACTATATAATATAAAAATACAAAGAGACATGGTAAGTGTCAAACTAATTAACTAAGAGTTAAAACTAAAATATAAGGTTAATAAAGTGACCCAAACCTGTCTAAAACCTATTGGTTGAGTGGTTTTCGACCTATCCCCATCTTTAAATTTAAACAATTCACTTTGGAGCCATTATAAACGGAATATGAATTTATTATAAAATATTATTTCTAGCTTTTCCAAAGGTGCCCCTCACCCCTCTTATAAAAGGGCACTCCCCCTTCTCACTAATTCACACATTCAAAGCCTTTTGGCTCGGCCAAACCCTGACCAAATACTCTCTCAACTTCCCTAAATTCAACCTAGAGGCCTTAGTTTGATCATAAAGCCAACTTAAGGAGCCCTTTTGACCAAATCAAAAGGAAGAACCCGAAGAAGAGGTAATGTTTTCACCACCCTCTTTCAAGTTCCTTTCTTCTTCAAATTATTTTTTCTTTGTTATTTCCATTCTAAAATAATAAATACAGTATCTTATATATACCTTTATGTTATTATAAATATGGTACAACCATATTCATTATTCTATCCATCCTTTGAATGACATGTCACCATACGTGCGTACGTACGGCTTACCGTCTCCACGTCGTGGTGTAATTGTTATTCAATATATTATTATTTCGATGGGTATAATAATGATGTTTAATTCATGTAAATTATAAATATAACATGATAATGATTCTGTATATATGATATACCATCCAATTATATATTATTTTAATATCAAAATAATGATATTGTCACTCATGCGTACGTACGGACTACCGTCTCCACAAACGTGATGAGATTCATTCCCCATCGTATCCATTCAAGACTAATTCTAATTTTATGATTAAAAGTAATGTTTAAGAACTTTATATCATTATGGATATGAATAAGATACAACATATCCATAACAAACACACCTTATGTAGCAAAACATATAAAAGAAAACGAGTAAGTTAACACCCGAAATGACGATAATACTAAAATATTATTAACAAAGCATTAATAGAAGATCATATATGATATCATAATTATTTATATGGTTATTTTATAACTTAATAAATTTTTTTTAACTATTATACAGGAGGTTAAAATACCATCGAATAAGTAAAATTACAAGGTAAGAGTTTATTTCACAATCTCTTCATTATCCGAGGTTGTTTATACGTGATTATCTACTGGGACCTCTTTATCATCCACAACCATGTATCTTAAAAATGTATTTAAAATCATTGTTACTATTTTAAAGAATAATGGATAAATTCATTTATACCCTTGTTGACTTTTTATAAGAATTTTATAAAGGAATCTTTCTGTCGTTTTCCAAACAAGGTCCTTTTTAACCATTTTGACAGAATTAAGGTAATAATGTATTTTTTTTAACTTATACGGCGGGTGCGGCTATTTTCTGCCATTATAAAATCATCTAATATTCCCTTACAATCTTATAATAATATTTTAAGAGTAAATGTTTTATTTTATAATTATGTTAATTTTAAATGATTTCAAAAAAAGAGATATTTCTCTCAAATAGTTTTGATTTCATCTATGACAACATCCTTTGATGGTTTTTAAGCTTATTTGAAATTTATTTATGATGATACAAAACTTCCATATTGTATTGAACGTTTTTATGATATGTTTAACTATGGATGTGTTGTTTTTATACCATACATGGTTTATGGAGAAATTATTGACATTTCGTATGCTAGTTTTAATACGAATGTTTATGTTATGTTTAAACCTGTTCATATGAGGAATGCATTGGACTTAATATACGACGGGTGGATCCCGTTATAGCTCCTCGATGCATCGGTAGGTCTCATGAGACAAACTAGTGTCTTGGCACAAGGTCTTGACAAAATCTTATTTGTAGTCTTGGCACGAGGCCTTAGCTATGTGGTTATGATAGTCTGGAATTATGCATTCCATCATTATGAAAGTGGTTATTGATATTGCATGTGATTATTAGAATAATAGAATATCCATGTGAATAAGTAAATGACATTATTTCATTTTATCTTTTCAATATTATTCTTAAGTTCAAGTTTAAAAGGCTTTTGTTTTAGTTATACATTGCCTTAAATGTTTATGATTATTTATGAAAGTTTCCGCTATATTGTTATCCTTACTGAGCATCTGAGATCATGCCTTTCAATGTTTTATTTTTCCCAGGATGTGAAGAAGTAATTTATGAATGACATGCAGGGATAGTATGAGGGGATATTAAGACAAGATGTTGTTGTAGTAGTTTTCAATTTATGATGTAATGTAAACTTTATGAATGTATCTAGTTATTCCAAGGCTACTAAACTAATCGGTCTTTCGAGACTTGATCTTTTGTGATCATACACCGACTCTAGGTAACTGGGGTCGAGGCGTTACAATTCTCCCTTAATCTTGGATGAAACACCTACCACATGTATCTTCTACACATAATCACCACACCATCCCTCATAGACACTCATTCTATGACATGACCATCCTTTTCGAACAATGTTAAACTGTATGGATTGGTTTCGTCACACAACATTAAACTACTACATTGAAATACATGGATTTTGATCCCTTTCTCCTACATATGGTATGTAGGACGCCTCTATATGGTTTAATCTTGACACCATATAGTGTGAAATTACACCCCTTTGGGGGGACACACTCTATCATCCAAGTATGAAATCTTCCCTCTCAGGGACACACTTCACCATCCATCATTTCCCTGCATGATGTTAAACCTAAAACTATCCTTTCCTCGCAAGAAGTTAAACCTGCACCCAACAAGTACCCACAAGACTTTAATCTTGTTACCATCTCCATAAGATGTTATAATCATTCCCTGGCCTATAATACCTACCCCATGTAATAAGTATGGGATTCCTAAGTTAAAAAGCCACAAAAGACTTATGCCCCTAGCATCAATTACTTTGAAATTGAAACATGATTCATTGGGTTCCGTGCCTAAGATCATTTATACATGAGATTCCCTAAAAAAGAGGAATACTTTATAGGTTCCCAAACTACCTAACATACATACATGACCAATGTTTCAAATGCTACTACCACCCCTGACTGAATATTGTTTCCATGTTGATATAGAAGAATAATAATTAACCGATGTCCAAATCAAGATGGTGTCAAAAATTAGTTTCCTGAACACGACTTAATCAATGAGGGAGACCCCAAAAAGGAAACGAGATCGAAGGAAAAATACATGGAATGAGGAACTAAAATACCATCATCCTATTTTGATCAAGGAGAAAACATCACTGATGAAAATGATAGAAGCTCATCACCTTTGGAATGTAGAAATGCAGGCCAACTGGTAGCACACAATGAATTGGAGACCTGATGAAAGAATCATGAATAAAAATGGTGAACCTGAAATGAAAATATTCTCCTAAAATATTTGTACTAGTAGAATTTGGGGGAAGCATAAAATTTCCATGTCACCATATCCATATATTCGGTGCTAGGTCCCACTTAGTAAGTAGTGGTATGAGTGTGAAACTATCCTATAAATTATGGTAGTTAACATTGGGAATCCATGTTATGAGACATCATCAACATGGATACTTATATACTTTAAGAAGAATGGATGATGTTGGGAAATTGGTCACCACTTTTCCTATACATGTACTGACATATGAATCCACATTTCTTATAAGACTCAAGATATAGGAGTCCAATGACCTCAAACCAATGGACATTGGGGAAGGGGAAATGTTAATGTGTAAATCCCTCATGACTACAACCCCACCAAGAATTCCACTACACATTCAGCTGCAGGGTGCCCATGAACCATCTCACCCTTTGATATCTTCTAGAGGATGGTGATCGGCACTCTCATATTCCATTACAAGCAGGAAGGGGTTATTCTCATAAGGGATATATCCCTCCAAGACCTTAAGGTATCAACGCCCCCGAGGGCCGTGAAGTGGGAAACCAACCCCATTACAATAATGAAATGTTTTAGGAGTCTCTCCCTAGAGTGATTTGACAACTCAATCCCCTAAGCCAAGGAGGCATGGGATGTTTGAGCCATGACTACAATGACTAATGTTCATGAGTCTCTTAGGAGGGTTCCCACTATGATGTGCCGACACCAGCATTGACCAGTCTCCTTGGACAACAAATGGGTTGAATTTATCCCTACTATACTATCTATAGTCTAGAGCACTCGACATTGGAATCAGGGGAATACCCAAGACACTTCCCAATAAGGGGAATATTCTAAAGCTCCTATGGCCCCTTCCACCATTGGTGTATCCCAATAGATCTCTACAACAGATGAATAGGGATCCACCTTTTCCATCCTCATATTAAGACCCCAACCACCTCTTAGGAAGGATGAGTTGACTCTCTTAGCCATTGAACCCATTGAAAATTGTTATGGTACATCCTATGATAAGGAAAATTAATACAGAGGTCCTCCATGCACTTCCATCAACTAGCATATAATTCCTCCCCATGCTCCCACCAATCAACACAAAGCTCCTCCTTGTGTTCCTACCAATCAAAGTGGAGGTCCTCCATAGTCAATAAATAGATGGTACTAAGGTATTACTTATGATAACACCACCAATCAACATAGAGGTACTCTCTATGTCACCACCAACCAAAGTGGAGGTCCTACACACTCCACCAACAACCAAAGAAGAGGTCTTACCTTCACCACCACCACCTGGCATAGAGGTACTCCCCACAATTAATATATAAATTACTCTAAAAAACCATCATGATTCAAGAGGGACAACACCCGTCATTATAGTAATAACCATATGAAGAATCATGTCATCATCAACCTCTCGGATTCTAAGTCAAAAAATGAATCAATGAGGAAACCTTCACCCAATTTTCTAAATTCTGGGGAAAAGTATAGAAAATTGAGACTTGCTATTTTATAATATGAGGTCCAAAATATCCCCATATAACTCCATGAATACCAATAGGTGAATATTGTTTTAGCCTACTTTTAGGGACTCGCAGTGCAACCATCTCCATCACCACCATTTTCCCTCCTCTCCACCTCCACATGAGATGTTTGAGAGATGTCAGGGCTTGAATTGATGCCCTTGGATGATGGTGAGAACCCCATTGAGATAAAGATAGACACCGTAATCCTCACACATGATGCAGTGGTGAACACCCCATCCTACATGGACATGATCTTGGTGTTGGATCTGCCTCCAAGAGACGTACCAGTGTGTAGTGGAAATTTGACCCATGCGATGCCCCTATTTTGGTAGAGTAGCAAAAAAGAATTTCTACAGTGGCATCGCCACCCATATCTCAACTTGTGCCAATTGGGGCATGGGATGACCAAGATAAGGACCCTTCCTCTAAGAAAGAGGGTCTGTGGGAGGTTCTATCTTCCAATACCCTATTAGTTATGTTCTGTATGCCAGAAAATCTATACTTTTCCATCATGGAGTCCCTTACATAGGACCAGAAAATGTGTTTCCACTAGTTCATATGGATGATGTATCACTGCCTATTTGATCGGTAGTTGACCTACCTAGGGATACATGAGTAACTCAATGTTTTCAATCAATAGTTCAAAAATGTTGCAATTGTAGTGCTCCTGGTAGCTCAGTACCCTAAGTCATATGGATACCACCAAAATCTACAGAAGTACTATGTTAAGAGCCTTACTTTGCTCTTCCGGGGTATTGAAGATGCATCTATGCATGTATAGATCAGAGGCTTGGAGAATTATGCCTCCATTTACTTCAACCCTATATTACAGCAACAACTGGTCTGACAGTATGACCTACATGCCGATGATGAAAGTTCACCTATGAAAACTGCCATGGAAAATATGGTCATCACTTACCCACCATAGGATCAAGGGAATAAGGAATCCAATTCAGGGAACAATAGAGATGACCCACATCAAGGGGTGGTAAAATACTAGGTATACCCTCCAATAGGTGTCCTATGCCATCAGAAAAGGCAAACATTGGGCCTCATAAGTCCTCCCAAGGAGAAATTTCTTCCTATCTATCAGTATGTTGAAAAGGGAAAGGAACATGTTAAACCATTCAACCTATCCGAGGTTGTGATGAATATAGAGATAGAACCCATGGTATCCTCCTTGATTGAAAAACTTATGGAATACAAAAGGATCAGAACTGATCTCATTGTCGAGCAATTTAAGGGGCCTCATATCTCCTCCAGTGGGGCATCTGGTCCCCCTTTCCCAGATGAACCACTTCAAAATTGGTGGACTAATGCATCCATTCATGGTAGAATCTGGGGGATATGGTAAACAACCAATGTATGAGTCACATACCCCTCATGAGTAGCATGATTATCCACCTCGGGATCAGGGTCATGCTTCTCCCTGAGTTGATGATCTTATCAACGTATTGGTGTCCATAAACCCTTTCCAATAAGAAGTGATTTCTAATTTCACTCTTCACCTCTAGGCCTATGAAACATGACATTAGGAATCTTGCCTGAAGGAAAGTCATACCCAGTATGGGTGGACAATGTTTGAGCACCCACAGAGTTCAGTAAACCCAATTTGACATCTTTTAATGGAATGGGTGACATGCTACAACATTTGTCCCACTTCTCTTCAAGGTTTGGTCCTATGTTGGGGGCTCTAGAAAAGAAGGAGTAAACCAAGATCCAATGATTCATTTAGATTCTATAAGGGCCTATGTTTATTTGGTAAAACCAGTTTCCCATAGGGTGCATTGCCAGTTTAGAGGATCTTTGATGCTAGTTCCTCTACTACTTCAACTCCACCTAAAATAAGATGAGCATAACCAACCTATTAAAATTAAATTAGAGGACTGATGAGTGAGTCACTAACTTTTTTTCCTGGTGGAATGGACTCATGTACTCACTCGAAATGCTGCTATCCCAAGAAAACATGCTCATGATGTACATGGAGAACATTAGGAATGAGATGGTCCCTACCCTCATAAACCTGAACTACCCAGGTGGATTTTGGGAGTTCTCTGAAGTGGATAAAAATCGGGAAGAATATTTATAGGGGACTAGGAAGCATTCACATCCATTTTCTCTTCAAGAGCCTGTGAGGAGGACTGCGAAAGAAAATATAACTTTTTCTATACATGTAGAGGTTCCTGAGCCAGTACTCCTCCTACCCCCTTTCTAGATGAGACTCATTGAGTGAAACCATACCAAGAGAAACCTTTCTCATCACAGCCCTGATAGGAACAACCTCACGAAGTGAAATAGCCTTGGTAAGAAAATGTGGCTCCAGCCCCCCATCAAGGCCAAGCTCCCAAGGTTCCTTTTCTAGATAAAAGAAATATAACTTATTCCATCAAGGATTATTAAGTCCCAAGGTACTTAATATACAAACTTAAGAAGGTAATTATGAAATTTATAGAGTATAAGAGACCTGAGGACACCCATCTCACTAATCATCCTAATAATTTCCCATACCATAGGTTCATCATACACACTATCAATGAATACTTCATGTTCATATATTGGATCCAGGACTAAGTGGATTATGTCTTGGTCAAGTTAGAAAATGTTCCAACATAAGTGATGCATGTCTCTACTGACCTAAATAGTAATAGTGAAGGATCTGGATAATTGCAGTAGTTTCCTAGCCATAGGGAATAAAAGTATGATGATTGGTTGGTTTGAAATTCAGTCTCTCATGCTCATGGTTTTATCTGTTCTTTCTTGAGAAATTTGGAACCTTCTATGGTTATCAAGCCCCTCTGGCCACTACCTCTACATATGCATCACAACCTTCCTTGTTTCAGAAGAACATACTCCGATATAATAAGGGAAATTAGAGTCCCCTGCCAATTCCAAATACATCTCACACTTTTTATGAATTTATTATAATTGAGTTAGAAGATGCTCCCATGATCCACCCAACCCTTGATTATTCCACTGATGATGAGATGGGGAATGACTCCATGAATGTTGTTAATCCAATGTACCATTTCACAATGACTGATAGTGGGGAATAAAATGTAAACCCATCGGGTGCCTTTGGTTGACACCATTGAAGAAAGGGTAGAGGACATGTGAACCGATATAATTCTTAGGTCAGTGCCTCAAACCAAACTATTCGTGCTGCTGAAACTAGGTACCAAGCCATGCATAGGGATCAACAAGCACATCCCTCCTACTCTGTACTGTGAGATACACCTCCACTACCGACTATGTTAGTTGACCGTGCATCTCATCCACGAACACACCGTGATCAGCCATATCTAGATAGAGATTTACCTCATCCATTTAAAAGTCAACTATAAGTTTCTTATAAAAGGCCAACTAGTTAGCAATATAAAATTACCAACACTATCCAGGACCTAGTGGTTCATCCAAAGATATCCACTGAGGCCCCTACCAAAGAGAGATCCCCTGCAAGAAATAATATTCCCATGGAATGAAAGCATGATGTGATAAATCACCATGCTGATATACCTGTGAGACTTTCAATCCCAGAGGCTCTCTTATTATCAAAGGAAATTCATGAGGAAGTTTATAAATATTTTAAAATACCCCTCCAGTTAGAAGATAAAGTAGCTACTGCTAAGGGATACTATGCAGAAGAGGTCAATCAAGAGGAGTTTTAAGCCATCATCTTATTTTTTGGAGAATATTTATGTGTTTTAATGAAAGGGAACATATGAACACTATACATCACTGGTTAGTTCAATGGCATGGAGATCTTCCACTACCTAGTGGATACTGGCTCTAGGATCAACCTCATACCATCCTAGATTCTCCACAAGATGGTTCTGACTAGAGTAGATATGAAAACGTCTATTCTGCTGATTCAGGGGTATGCTAAAAGTGAGAAGACACTGCATAGAAAGATTCAACTGAAGACTTTGTTTGGTGGTATGGTATCAAGCCCCAAATTCTAGGTATTCTCATAGGACACTTCCTACATTGCCTTGTTGGGAGTAACCTAGATTCATTTTCATGTAGTGGCCCCTCTTCGTACCACTAGTTCCTTAATGACTCCCTTAATGGTCGAGTAGGGGTAATCTAGGGTGATGCATCCCCCTTTGACTCTTATAAAATTTTTATCTAGATAACAGATAATAAAAAAGGGAAGGGAAGAAAATTAAGATTGATGGAGTTGAGTGCATCAATGCCCCCAATGATTTAACGACCACTATAGATAGTCCTTGGGTAGACTTTAGTGATAGGTTTGTTCTCCTGATTAATTGGTTAGATCCCACAATGAAAAACCTGGGGGGTTGTTTCATTATCACTAAGAGGAAAGGTTTCAGTGTCTCCAAGAAAATTTAGACCCCGTATATAACTATTATTACTACACCATATAGTCCCGACTAGTACTGGAGGACCCTACTCATGTGATGTACTAATATGTTCTCTCTAGGTCCACCAATATGTGAAATTTTGGCATGTTCTACAAAGCTAGGTAGACTCAACAAAGGGTGAATAATCACCATTGATTGTACATCAAGAGTGGACCTCATAGTTATAATCCAGAAGGAATTGGATTGACATATTATATCATCATAGTTTATACAAAATGAGAACCCCAAATTGAGGATTACATATCTTTCAGATAAGATACCAATGATTCCCTTGAGTTGATTGGACTGGAAGTTCCGCTTACTCCCTTGATCCTCCTATCTTAGATGAAAAATAGGATCTGGAAGATGCCCCTCCTACATTTAAAGAGTGTGTCTCCACCATTGTTGATGAGATAACCTAGATAAACCTTGGAACTAAGGAATATGTGAGGCCGACATTGACTAGTTCATCCATGTCACCAAAGGAGCAACAACAACATGTGTAATTCTTGAAATAGCACCATGATGTGTTCTCTTGGAGCTATGATGAGATGTTAGGGCTAGACCCTTAGGTCTCCATTCATCATCTTGGCTTCCCAACAGATCATTGTAAATTCAAATAGTCTTCTAGTAAGATGAAATCCTATCATGGTTCATTGGATGAGGCTAAGTTTAATAATATTATCAAAGAAAAATTCATCAGGGAAGTCTATAACCCTAGATGGCTAGCCAACATCATCCTACTCAAGAAGAAGAATGAGACGATCAAAGTATGCAACAACTTTTTGGACCTTAACCGCCATCATATGAAGGATGATTTTCCCCTTCCAATGACATTGCTATTGATTGATGCTACAATAGGGTTCCAAGACCACTCTTTTATGTATGGATATTCCAGGTGCAATCAGATCCAGATGAACCCTAAGGATAAAGTGTTCACCACCTTTAGGGTTCCCTAGGGGACTTTTTGCTATCAGGTGATTCCCTTTGGCTTGAAGAATGAATGAGACACTTATCAACGGGCTATGAACCACATATATAATCTAATTCTCGTTACATTGGTTGAATTAAAAATGGATGATTTGGTTTTCAAATATCAAAAGTGTAAGGATTATCTCAACGACCTTGAGAAAGTGTTTGAATTCCTCCACTATTGGAACATGAAGATGAATCCCTTCAAGTGAGACTTTTGGGTTAACTATGGGAAATTCCTCATCTTTATCTTATGTTATAGAGGCATCGAGATTGACCCAGGGAAGATCAAGGCCATCAATTAGATGCCTCCCTTGAGAAATCTATACAAGTTTTGAGGCCTTTAAGTCCAATTAGCCTACATAAACAAATTTATTAAAAATATAGCCAAAAATTTTCTTCCCTTTTTGAGGATCATTAAAAAGGGAACCATTTACCAGTGTGATGAGGAGTGCTAGACCACCTTTGATGACATCAAGCAGTATCTTCTACAACCTCTGGTACTGATTCCACCTATCATAGGAAAGCCTTTGGTCCTTTATATGACCACCCTAGAATAGTCCCTTGGTGCTCTCCTAGCAAATAAAAACAATAAGGGAAGGAAAAAATACTATACTATCTCAGTCTCATTCTCCTCAACATGAATACTAGATACTCTCCCATTGATAAGAGTTTCCTTGCATTAGTTTTTAGTGTAGAAGTTGCGACATTATTTGCAGCATTATGAGATACATTTGGCATCTTGAGTGGACCTGATGAAGTATATTCTCAATTTCACCATGTTGATGGGATGATTGGAATGCAAGGAATTGATCCTCAAGCAGTTTAACATTAGGTTTGTCCCACATAAGGCCATCAAAGGCTATTCTAGTGATAGATTTACTGGACAAACATCCATCCCCTGAAGAACTATTAATGGATTTTGATTGCCCAAATGAATATATTTTATTAGTAGATTAGGTTGTTCTATATTGGAAGATGAATTTTGATGGTGCCTCATGGATCCGGACCGATAATAGGCTCATCAACCCCATGCTTAATAGGTTAGTCCTAAGAATCATCTTCATCAACCCATGATGGACTGTCTTTCTATACTCTTTCCTATTGTTAAAAGGCTATACTAACAATAAGGCATAGTATTAGGACTTCATTACTGGTCTTGATCTCAACATTGAGATTGATGTCCCTAGTCTACATGTGAAGTGGGACTCCAAACTCATCATCAAGTAGATAAAGGGTGACTATGTTGTCAGAAAGAAAGAGATAGTGCACCTGCTGGAATGCACCCATTAGCTAATGGGCCAATTCCCTTTCCAATTGGAGGCGACTCATGTTCATTGGTCATAGAATGGTCGATCCAATGCATCGGAAAGCCTGGCTACATCTCTCGTAGAATCCAACTTGAATGACCTGCTCATTTTTTGTCAAACTAGAGGGTTATTTCCCCTTCCAATTTAGATTATGGAAACTAGAAACTAAACCAAATGGATATTGGTACTTCTACTCCATGACCCCAGGTCCCCCCATAGTTGATGAAATACCCTATTGGACCACTCCATTTTTTGAGTGTCTCTAGTGTAGAATTCTCCCACTAGACCGACCTGAGCATGAACAAATCCAATAGTGTATAGCATAGTTTACCCTCTAGAGTAGGACTAACCTGGATAAAATTCTCTATATATATATTTTCCATATAATTCTCCTCCATTTCATCTAAGGAGATGAGTCTGTGCATGTGCATTATCTGATTAATTGTTTGATTACATTTTATTTTTCATTTAAAAACATTTCTGTATTTTGATGATTTATTACTATTCATCATCCCTACTCTAATTTACTATTCATCATCCCTACACTACATTACTATTCATTCTACAAATTATTGTTCATCAACCGTACATTACTATTATCATCACTATGCTACATTATTTTTCATACCCAACATTACAATACTATTAATTCCTGAAGTTACTATTCATTTCTTGCATTTTTGCTGAAAATTGTTTTTTATATATAAATATATATGGATTATTTTTAAAGTTTTTTCTACTGTAAATATTCAAATTAAATATAAGGATTTTTATAGAAGAGTTTTTAATGTTTTGGTGGAATATTTAAAGAGAAAAATTAATAAATTATTTTTACATCTTTTTCCAATAAATTAGGTGGTTTCAAGTTTATTTATTTTCAAATATATAAATTTACATTTGGATTGTGTTGCTAGTTTTCAGGAACCATATTGACTAATTTTAAATGAATTTAAATTAGGCTTTTAAATCATTTAACACTATTATTATTCTGGATATTTTATTGGAAGAATTATTCAAATTATTTTGAATGCTTTTATTAGATATTTATTCTATAGAAATAAAGAGTCAATGGTGATGCATTTAGAAATAAAGAGTCAACGATGATGCATTTTTATGGAGATATTTATGAACTCTCTTGACTCAATTTAAATTGAAAATCCAAAGGAAGTAGAGTTGATGTAACTACTGAATATTTACTCTATATAGATCTTTCTCTTTTGTAGGTTAAAAGAATATAACAAGATACAAATTGAATGACACACATTAACATTTTTTATACCGTTTTTTAAAGGGAAAGTGCTGTGAACTTGGAATCTTTTGTGCATTTTCAAAATCCTACAACACTCTATTTCATCACCTTTATGATCTATCATGGGATGAATTTATTTTTCTTCGACTACAATTGCCTTGATGATATGAGACATTATAATCCTTAACAACCAATACATGTGATTTAATATTTTATCTTCTCATTCATCTGGTTCTGAGTCTATAACAAATATTTCCATCTCTCACATGCAATATATTATTCTATTTATGATTTTACACACAAAATCATTATTTGTTATTCTATTTATTTGGGTTATGACTCCCTGATTCTAAAGTCAGGATCTAAGGGTTGTGACTCCCTGTATCTAAAGTTAGGACTATTCGAGTTGTAAATCCCTTTATCTAAAGTTAGGTTATAAGGTTTGTGACTCCCCACACAAAATTCAGTGTCCTGGTTATCCCTCCACTATAAAAGGATCTTGTAATTGGGTTATGATTCCCCTATAAAAATCATTTTTAGTGCACACATATCTCTCGCTAAGTAGAGAGTTATAAGAGTAGAGTTAGCCCACTTCAGACCGAACTACTATAAAAATATCATTGTGTTATTTACTTTTTCCGATACTAATTAACCTCAATAATTAACTTTTATAATTATTTTAATTAATAGATTTATTTGTTTAAATTTTTAATCTGGTCTATTCCCCCCCCCCTCTAGACCATCTTCCATTACCCTATCCGACCTAACAATTGGTATCAAAGGGAAGTCCTGTTTAGAATTGATTAGATTTAATATTATCTTTCTCATACATTTTAATTTGTATTAAAAGTTTTTTCATTTTTGAATTATCAAATCCCTCTCTATATTCTTCTTTAATTTTATTTATGCTAACATTTTCCTAGATCTCACAGTCTAAGGAAAAGATCTTATAAGATGATAGGATTGGACCCAAATGATGACTGGATTCCTCAAAAGCCACCACACTTTGATGGTAATGATTATGGATATTAGAGATCCTGAATGGAAGCTTACCTAAAATATTTGAGCATTGATCACTGGTCTATCATGTCAAAACAGTACACACTACCTGAAGTTGACCCAGATACTCTTACCAGAATTGATGATACTAGATTTTTTTAATTATAAAGTTGTTAATATTTTATATTGTGCTATTAAAAGAATAGTTTTTATCCATGTGTCTTCTTGTAAGACAACTCATGAAATATGAAAGATTCTACAAGTTACTCACCTTGGATCTAACAAACTAATCCATACCAAACTTGGAATGCTTAGTGCTAAGTATCATGACATCAAGATGGTTTAAGATGAAACAATAAACCAAATGTTCCATAGATTCACAAGAATTGTGAATGGAATGAATTCACTTGGAGAAGATTTGGAAAACCCAGTACTATTTTAAGGAGTTATACGATCCTTACTAATGAAGTTTCATGCCAAGAAGTTTTCCATTGATGAAATTAAGAATTTAAAAGAGTAAACACTTGATAAATTTATTGTATCATTCCTTCAGTATGAATTAGAACTGAACTCCATAGCTGCTGATAAGACAATAAAAATAAAAGGTGTAGATTTTAAATATATGAATGTTTTTTTCTACCTACTCTTCTAGTTATGATCTACAGGATTGTGAAAATTAAGATATGGATCAGATTGTGAATGGAGTTTACAAAATAATGAAAAAGAAAGGATTCAAGAATAAATTTAGAAGGAACCCTTAAAAAGAAAAATATAAGGGAGATAAGAAAGGTGATATGAATTATAATGCTTAAGATGTAACATGTTATGATTGCAATAAGAAAGGGAATATAAAACCTCATTTTCCTAAAATATAGAATAAAGAAAAATACAAAAAAAAGACAAAAGGGAATTGACCACTAGCTCGACTTGTACAGAATAATTAAATTCCAGTGAACAATCTAGAAATGAAAAAGAAAGTGCTAACTTATGCTTCATGGAATCACTTGATAAGGTTCGTAATTATTGTTTTTATTATGAATATTATAATTTTGAATTTGATTCTAAAAACCCCAATGTTTTTGAATTAAATAAATAAATTGAAGGATTAATAAAATATATTTTCAAAGATGCTGGTTTATATAATAATATTAAAGAAAATAATGATAATTTTTTTCTTCTGAAACTAAAATACTTTTTTAGAAGAATGAAAAAATAAGTAACACTACCTATACTTCTCATTCAATAGTTTATAAAAATTTGAAATATACACAAGATTGGAATGAAATTTTGAAAAAGGAACAATAATGTCTTAATTTTTTTTATCTTCTTTAATTCAAGGTCATGAAAAATATCATGAGTTGATTTAATTGGAAAAATTTGATAAAAATAAAGATGGTTTTGGCTATGATAGAATATTACCCCCAATGTATAAAACTCATTTTGTTAAAAGTAAAAATGGTTGTACTTCTACTGTTACTTATTCTAAATGTGTCATGAAAGGTGATTATGAAAATGAATGTTCTCTTAGATTTAACAAATCATTGAGATTTATAAAAACTAATATTTCTAAATCCTTATTATCTATAGTACCTTACAATACATGTTTAAATTCTATATGGGTACCTAAAATTTTTATAACTAATCTTATTGGAACCAAAGTAACTTGGGTACCAAAATTGTCAAGTAATTTATTTTTTTTTGAAAAATTCCTTAGATGTCTCAAGAAAAACATATAGTACATGGAAAATAGATAATCTAAGCATATAACAGTATAACCATCAATGTATACCACTTATAACACATGTGATGGAGGCACCGTTACTTTTGGAGACAATTACAAAGGCAAAGTAAAAGGTTTTGGTAAACTTGATATTTCAAATTCTACTTTTATTTATAAAGTTTTATATGTATAAGGTTTAAAACATAATTTAATTAGTATATCAAAATTATGTGATGATGGAATGGAAGTTAAATTTAAAAATGATAAATTTGTAGTTTTTAAAGACAATTATGTTTTATTTTATGCTAATCAAAAAGATAATATTTATACTATTGATTTTTCTGAACTAACTATTCAACATGTTAAGTGTTTGAATGCTTTAAAAATGAAAACATCCTTTGGAATAAAAATTTAGGTCATGTAAATTTCAGAATGTTACATAAGCTCTCAAAACACGAGAATGTGTTACAACTTATTTCCTTGAAGAAGGAACATATTCATGTATATAGCGCTTGCATGAAAGGGAAGAAACACATAATTTCTTTTAGGCCCCTAAATAAGATAAGTACTAATAGAACTTTATAGTTAGTATATCTTGATTTATTTGGTCCCACTCAAATTTCTAGCCTTGGTGGAAAGAAATATAACTTAATTATTATTGACGATTATAGTAAATTTACTTGGGTATACTTTCTTGATCATAAAAATGATACTTCAAATAGATTTACTAATTTTTGTAAATTAGTTAAAAATGAAAAATGATATATTAAAACCACTATTCATTATGATAAAAGAGGTGAATTTAATAATTTAGATTTTGAAAAATTTTGTGAAAAGAATGGATATTCTCATAATTTTTCTGCTCCTAGAACACTGAAGAAAAATGGTGTTGTAGAACGGAAATAGAAATCTTATTGAAATGGATCAAACTATGTTGAGTGAATATAATTTACCTAGATATTTTTGGGCTGAGGAAATTTTTTCTCTATGTTATATTTCAAATAGAATTCTTATTAGAACTTTATTAAAGAAAACTCTTTATGAATTATTCAAAAATAAAAATCCTAAAGTTGGTTATTTAGAGTTTTTGGTTGTAAAGTTTTTATTTTAAATTCAAAGGGTAAATTAGATAAATTTGATGCTAAGAGTGATGAAGGTATTTTTTATTAGATTTTATAATTATAGTAAATCATATATATATTATAATAAAATAACTATTATTATTGAAGAATATGTTCATGTTATGTTTGATAAAATAAATGTTAAAATAAATTCTAATTCTAATGATATTGATGAAGAGTTTATAGAATTTATCTTCGGTGAAGAAATTACTCAAGATAAGAATGAAAAAATTGAGGGGGAGAATACTCTTTATCAACCAGATCTAAAATCATGGAAGATTAAAAAAGATAATCTTATTGAAAATGTAATTAGAAATGTTAATTTTGGTGTTAAAACTAGAAATTTAATTTTAAATTTTTCGTGCGAATTTTTCTTTTATTACTGATTTTATTCCTTTTAATGTTAATGATGCTTTAAAAGATGAAAAATGGATTATTTCTATGCAAGATGAATTAAATCAATTTTTTAGAAATATTGTTTGGACATTAGTATAATTTCTTAAGGATAAATAGGTGACTGGAACTAACTGGATATTTGGAAACAAGATGGATAAATCTGGAGAAATTGTCAAAAATAAATCTAGTCTTGTTTCTCAAGGATACAATCAAGAAGAATGTATAGAATTTGAAGATTCTCTTTCACATGTTTCTAGGTCAGATGAAATTATAATTTTATTGGATTTTATTGTTTTAAAGGTTTTAAATTACATCAAATGGATGTAAAAAGTGCTTTATTAAATGTTTTTATAACTAAAGAAGTTTATATTTCTCAACCCCCTAGTTTTGAAATTGAAAAATTTCCTAAATATGTTTTTAAATTATCTAAAGCTTTATATAGTCTCAAATAAGCACCTCATGCATGGTATGGATGGATTTATTTGTTTTTATTAAATAATGGTTTCAAAAAAGGAAATGTTGATCCAAATATTTTTATTAAAAGAACTTATGATGATATTCTAGTTGTTCAAATTTATGTTAATGATATAGTTTTTGGTTTCTCTAGTAAAATAATTGTCAATAATTTTTCTTCTTTGTTGTCTTCTGAAATTTAAATGAGTTTAATGGGAGAATTAAAATTATTTATTGGACTTCAAATTTTTCAAAAGAAAAGATGAATTTGTTTCTTAATCATTCTAAGTATACTAAAGAGTCAGTTAAAAGATTTGGTGTTGATTCAGCTAAATCTACAAACACTCCTATGGATACTAATTGTAAATTATATATTGATGTTTCTAGTAAATCTACTGATTTAAAGTTTATAGAGTCATGATAGGTAGCTTGCTATATTTAACTGCATCTAGAACCAACATAATTTTTAGGGTTTTTAGGTGGTATATTTCAAGTAGATCCTAAATAAATTCATATTAAAGCTATCAAAAGAATAATTAGATATGTTAAAGGAACTGTTGATTCTAGTTTATTTTATCCAAAATATAACTATTTTTTATTTAACATCTTATTCTAATTCTAATTTTGGGGGATGCATAATTGATAGAAAAATTACATCAGGTTTGTGTCATTTTCTGGGAAAATGTTTAATTTCTTGGTCTTCTAATAAATAATTATGGGTTTCTTTATCTACTGCATAAGTTTAGTATATCTCTACGGCTAGTATTTGTGCTCAAATTTTATGGATTAAGCAAATATTATGTGATTTTGGTGTTTATCTTGATAAATTTCCTATTTATTATGACAATACTTCTACAATTTCTATTTTAAAAGCTGATAAAACATTCTAGAAAAAAGAATATTGATCTTAGATTTCATTTTATTAGAGATCATGTGAACAAGGGTGATATTGTTTTAGAATTATAAATTCTGAAAATAGGCTAGAAGATATTTTTACAAAGACATTAGACACTTTTCAGTTTGAAAAAATTAAATTTGAACTTGGTATGTTGTAATTTTAATTTGTTTACAACATTTTTTTAGGGGGAGTTAGATTTCATTTTTTGTTTATTTATAAAGGGGGGATATTTTGGGAGTAAATAGGGAGAAATAAATGGGTAGAAATAAATTAGTTTTAAATTTTTTAAAATTGGATTTAATTTTTTGAAAGTTTAGGTTTTATAATCAAATAAAAAGGGGGTGATTGTTTGTGCATGTACATTCTCGTTTTTTGATTACCTGTTTGATTACATGTGATTTTTTATGAAAAAAATTTCTATATTTTGATGATTTATTAAAATAAAGTGTATGTGTTTCTGTGATTCTTATCAAATTGGATAGATAATAGATTTATCTACATTTAATTAGTTTAAGTCTGAAAATTCATTTTTATTACTCTAAAAATTCATTTAATTTTCTGCTATAGTTTTAGAAACTCTACAGTTTTTAGTTTTAAAAAATTTATGTATTTTTTACTGCAACTTCTAAAGATATTATATTTTCATGAAACTAGATTTTATAGAAATACAACATGTTTATCTTGATTTTATCAGTTTACATATAAGTCTAAAAAGGTTTTTTGAATGATGATTAAATAGTTTGAAGTTTTGCTTTTATTTTTTAGAACTCTTGTTTTTTCAAAATGTTGTTGCTTCTGTTTTTTGATGATATTTGGAATAGTAGATGTCAGTTCTATTTGATTATTGATTCTTTGGAAAGCTAATAAATGTTTTTATAAATAATTATTATTTAACAAATTATGAATTTTATGTTTAGATCCCATAAAATTTATTTAAATTTTGTTAAAGTATGTTGTCCTATTCATTCCGCAAAGTAGGGCTCATCAACCCTATGTTACTGTTCATCATCCCTATGCGATGTTACTGTTCATCATATTCATACTATGTTACTGTTCATCGTCCCTACACTACATTACTATTCATTCCGAAAAGTATGGTTCATGAACCCTACGTTACTATTCATTATCCCTACTCTACGTTACTGTTCATCATCCCTACTCTACGTTACTGTTCATCATCCCTACACTATGTTACTGTTCATTCTCGAAGTTACTCTTCATTCCATGCGTTTTTTCTAAAAATTGATTTTCTATATATATATATATATATATATTATTTTCAAATGTTTTTCTTCTATAAAAATTCACTTGAAATATAAGGATTATGATCAAAGAGTTTTTAATGTTTTTGGTGGATTATTTAAAGAGAAAAAATAATAATTTTTTTCCATGTATTTTTTACAATAAATGTAGTGGTTTCAAGTTTATTTATTTTCAAATATTTAAATTTAAATTTAGATTGTGCTACTAGTTTTTAGGAACCATATTGACTAATTTTAAATGAATTTGAATTGGTCTTTTAAATCATTCAATTCTATTATTATTTTGGAGATTTTATTGGAAGACTTATTTAAATTATTTTGAATTATTTTAACAAAGACTTATTCTAGAGGAATAAAGAGGCAATAATGCTGTGTTTTTTATGGAAATATTTTTGAATGCTCTTGATTCAATTAATTTTGAAAATCCAAAGGAAGTAGAGCAGTTGTAACTACTAAATATCTACTCTATATATATCTTTCTCTTTTGAATCTTAAAAGAAGATAGAAAGATAAAAATTGCAAGACCCACGTTAAGATTTTTGATACTCTATTTTTAAAATATAAAGTGCAATGAACTTTGAATCTATTTTTCATTTTCAACATCATGCGACACTCTATTTCATCACCTGCATGATCTCTCAAGGGATGAACTTCTTTTTCTTTGACTACAATTTCCTTGATGAGACGAGATAATTTAATCCTCAACAACCATTACCTATGTTTTAATATTTTATCTTATCATTCGCCTGGTTCTGAGTCTATAACACTTTTTCCCATCTCTCACATGCACTCTATTATTATGTTTATGATTTTACACACAAAAGTATTATTTTTTATTCTATTTCTTTGGGTTGTGACACCCAGACTCTAAAGTCAGGATATAAGGGTTGTGATTCCCTATATCAAAATTTAGGACTTCTCCGGTTGTGCTCCCTTTATCTAAAGTTTGGTTGTAAGGGTTGTGACTCAGCATGCAAGAGTTAGTGTCATGGTTATCCCTCCACTAGAAAAGGATTCTCTAATTGGGTTCTGATTCCCCCATAAATATCATTTTTAGTGCACATGTATCTCTCACTGGGTAGAGAGGTATAAGAGTAGAGTAGGCCCTCTTCGGACCAAACTACTATAAAAAATATCCTTTTATTATTTAATTTTTTTCTACTAATTAACCTCAATAATTAACTTTGAAAATTATTTTAATTAATAAATTTATTTGTTTAGAATTTTAATCTGGTCTATTCACCCCCCGCTAGACCATCTTCCATTACCCTATCCAACCTAATGGACTCAAGTTATGATAGAGGTCTATGCTAGATCCTATGGAACCCATCAAGAGGGATTGAAGCTCTCCCACTAAATTCAGAGGTTGGGATACTTCTAGCCCACCATGGTCCATGACTGCATTGAGTTCTCTAAGAGGTGTCATGCATATCAGATCTATCACAACTTGGTGTGTTAACTATCGAATCTTCTCCACACCACCAAATATTCTTGTCCCTTTATAGTATGGGGAATTAATGTTGTGGGGAGATACCTACTAGTGATGGATCAATAGTCTAAGTTCATATTTACCACAGTTGAATTCTTCTCTAAATAGGAAGAATTGGTTGACATTAAGTAAAATCCTAGTCCACGATCGAGTTTGTGAGTTCCCGTGTCATCCATCAGTTTATAATTACTCATTTTATTCTCACAGAAAAGGAAACCAACTTCTTGGATACCGAGATTAATAAATTGTATGACAAGTACAACAGCTGGTCCAACCATACTTATCACTAATAGGAACCAGAAAATAGATAGATTAAGGCATTCAATAAGACCCTCTAATTTTTTTTAGAAAATGGTGGGCCATAAAAAAAATCGTTGGAATGAAATCTCCCCAACACCCACTGGGCCTATCTAAATATGACTTGGAATTCAACCTAGGTGACCCCATACTCCATGGTATATTGAATAAAGGTGGTATTTCCCAATGATGTTTTGTTTCTATCACTATGAATGAATTTTTATGATAATAATACACTTTAAATAATTGTATAATTATTTCTAGATGAGTTGGGATCCCTCGAGGAGAATATTCATCAGGCCTTGCACAACATAGAGAGGCACCAGAACATGATGGAAAGAGTGTTCAATAAGAAGGTTTACCTCCACTCCCTCCTCCTAGGTGACATGGTATTGGATATTAGAACATTGATGATACCCATAAGAAATCCACCAAAGTTGGAGCCCAATAAGGAAGTACCTAACATCATCCATAATGTCTATTAAAATGGATTATACACTTTGATCACCATGTGCAGAGAGCGTATCACAACTCCCACCAACACCAAGTTTCTAAAGTGATACTTTGCATGAATCCCTAAGGGTCTGAGCTCTATGAACATAAACTAACACTAGACACAAAATATAGGCAGTATGACCTTAAACTATATTCAATTAGTCTATAATCTTTAACCTTAAACTATGAGTCATGGTCTAATAATTGTAACCTTAAATGATTTGGAGCCCCTTTAGTTTGACCCCTATGACCTTAAACTTGTAGAAACCATAATATGAGTTCTATGAATTTTAACTAAAAATCCTAATATCCTTAATTAACGATGCTAAACTGCAGTCTTACCCTATGAAAATAACATAGGATACCTCATATGATGAGTAAGAGATGATCTTAAACTAACATCTTTAGCGCATGATTATAAACTGTAGCTTTACCCTATGCTATGAACACATGATGCCTCATATAAAAAGTGTGAGATAACCAAAAAGGATAATATCCTCAACAAATGATGTTAAACTATATCCTCACCCCATTTTATAAGAATGGGGTTCCCCATGACAACCATGGGATTCCTCAATTCCCTCATTAGAGATCATTTACCCAACCTCCGGTGTCAGACTTCCACTGCACTAATTTAGAAAACTACATGTGGCTTGATTCCCATTTCCATGAGATACATAGTGATTCTTAGACATCTTTTCTTTAAGACCAACTAGAGATTCATTAACATTAATCCCTTTTCCCCCACTTTCGATCCAATCATTATAACCTTAAACTATATTCCATTTGTTTCAATGTGTTTATGTAGTATGGGGGAATGTATTCCCTCCTTTCATGCCAGGATCTATCTTTTCTATTCCACGAAAATAACCTTTTAACAAATACCCCCTTAGTCTAAGAATCATTACTTTAAACAATTTTCCACATTTCCTTAGTCCAAGACTTATGAACTTAAACTATTTGCAAATAGATTCACTATCGTTTCATTTGGCGTAGATCTTTATTAGATCCCTTCACAATAGGTTTAACTTTTTGAAACCACCCAAAAATCCTTGAAGCACTTGCCTATAATCTTGAATTTATGACTATAAACTAAGAGATCTTGGTCTAAGATCTATGAACATAGACTAGGATCCTTGGTCTATGAATTATATCCTTAAACTATGTGCATCCGGCCTCCTTGGCCCCTCATTAATGTGGTTTTATTTATCACTTCTATAACTACATGTTCCTTGATTCCCATTTCAATAGGATTTGTAGTGATGGATCAACCTCTTGTCCCCAATCTCATCCATGAAATCATCTCAAAACCACCTGTTACCCAAAGATTTTTTTATCCCAAAATTATCCCAAGGGCCTCCTCTTCTGGTATAATCCCTATTAATATTCCTTGACTCCTCATTGAGATGAGATTCCCTCATAACCTTCCATGAGGATGTGAAGAATAAGAAGCTCAATTTGTTAGCCACGTAAATTTCCTCCACATAAGACATTAAACTATAGCCTTACCCAATAAGAAATCAGGATTCTATATATGAAAAGTATGTGATGAAAAAACACCAAATTACTCATCATAATACATTAAACTATAGAATTACCTTATACAAAAATAGGATTCCCTATATAAAAAGTATGGGATGAACAAACACCAACGTCCTCAGCACATGATTTTAAACTAAATAATTACCCCATATAGAACTGGGATACCTCATACAATAAGTATGTGATGAAAAAAAACTTACCTCATAAAAAAATGGGATGCCTCATATGATGAGTATGGAATGATTGAAAAAACTTTACCCCACACAAAACCGGGTTGCCTCATAATATGAGATGGTTTGATATCCTCACCATAGAGGATGCAACCCCTCCGACATCAACCTCTTACCACAATGCATCCCAAAACTACATGTGTCTTGATTAAGATCCTCATGGGATACGTAGTGATACTCAAATATTTCATCCTGGTCCCAACCCTACCATCGACTCATTTCAGGTTCTTCCCCCTCTGGGGTAGTTTTGATTCTCTCCTACTTGTATGTTCATCCAGCGCATTTGAGAGTATGTTTGGATAACTCCTAGGGCACCTAATATTCCCTTTGATACATTCCCTATTTCTTATTTCATGCTTCATGCTTTCTTTGATTTGGGTAATATTCATCCTCCCAATCTAAATAATCTCTCTAATGTAAATGGTCCAATTACAGACTAGCTCACTTACAATCCTAGGATTAAACCTTGAAGGATCTTTGGTAGTAAATAGTAGATCTCACATTTAGATATTTTTCAATAGTCTATAATACATTCATTCACCCCATCATAAATTGGTGTGGGTATGGATCCTATGTTTCGAACATGGTCAACAGTTGTTCCTCACTCACCAGTCATTCCCCTTTCACTATCCAGGTCTTAAAAGGTGCGATCTACCTCATAGTATTTTTCAATCACCTTATACCCTTGTTGTGTCTCCCCTACAAATGAAAAGAACTTCATACTGCTCCTTGATTCACACAATGCGCATGGATCACACGATCTTAGGATTTGGGAGGGAGTTTTCCTCTACAAAGTTTGAGATGCATGAATACCTCATGGTATGAACTCTACAACTTTAAAATAAGATCCCAAGTCTAAGAATCATAAATTTAAACAGTGTGCAAGTCACCCTAAGAATATATTATATGGTGTCGGGCCTTATTGGGCCTAATTCACACTGGTTTGTCACTCTTCTACGATGTACATGTCCTTATGGGGTATTCACACCCTAGTATGATATCTAGGACTTTAAAATAGGAGCATATGTATAATCATCATGACCTTAAATTGTGTGAAAGTTCTATCAGAAAATGTTTATGCGAAATAAGGTGGCCTTATAGTCCCCTCCTTTCATATTGGGTAACCTTCCTTTGATGCGACACATGTTCCTTCAATACACACAACCATACAGTCAAAGAATTATGACCTTCAACTATTTGATATTGGTCTAAACTCTAAAACCTTAAACTAAGATCCTTTCATCCTCATTAAAAGATATTAAAGTACATGACTTAGCATCCCAATCACACAATGTTAAACTATGAGATACATCTTCCTCACCTTAGGACATTAAAATTTATGTCCATCATACTCATTTTATGACATTAAACTGCAAAGTTTCTTAGCACCTTGCCTGAGAATCCCTTTTCTCTATCTGGTGCTGGTCACATATTGTATAATCCATTTTCCATGACCTTCTCTTGGAATCTTAGGAAATGATTCCCTTGGAAGAAGAGTCTGACCTTTGTTCAGACTGATAAAACCACCCAATATTCTTGAAGCCATAGTGGTATAATTTTTATAGTGTTGAACTCCATTAGAACATTCCATATCTTCATCTCCATGCTACACATATCCATTGACTTGGATCCCCATCCTACTTTATTTCTGAATAGGATCCCCCTGACTACCATGGTCCTATGACACACTGGATCACCTACCATTATATTAATATTCCATGAAAGAATTTCAATGACATTTTTATAGAGGTCCCATGTTTTGAACATGGTCATAATTTTAACCTCATTTGTTTTTACCCATCCTCAAAAAAATGATAACGAATTTTGTGTTTCGAACATGGTCAGTAGTTATCCTACATTATTCCATATATTGGGAATCTCGATTCATGGTATCCATTCCCCTTTGTTAGGGTATCACTCAAATCCCTTGGCATTACCCCATTCATTCACTAGTGAATGCTAATTGTGAAATTTGGCTGTTCAAAACACCCATTCTCCAAACATAACCTTTCCTAGCCAGAACATTATCGATGGTTGATAAAAAAGTTTATACCTTGAGTATTCAACCCTCCTAATAATCTCATATAAATGAGAAATATTATTTTTGTCCCTTTTTCCCACATCGAGCATGACTCATGTGGGTTTAGGGATTGATGGTTGGTTGTCTTGTTAATATGATTATAGATTCATTGAAAATAAAACATTTTTAAGCACACATAGAATTTAAAACAAATAAATCAATGTTTGGGAGGTTCATTCACATATTGGATCCTCTAATTTATTTTGGTATAAAAAAAGATTCACCTAAGGTTCAACCCTAGTGATCAAGCTCCCAAGCTCAACCAACCTCTGTTGAGTAGCATCCAGAGTCTGCTGTCACTCCGCCAGATCGGCCTCATCTTCTTTGGATTTAGGATGAAATTCTTTAGACCTGATCCATATTCGGTCCTTCTCAGTTCAAAAACCAGCCACCAGAAATTCCATCTCCACTGCTTTATCCTTGACTACCACTAAATGAGACCTTAGATGGTCAATGATCTTAGCTTGAGTGGTAATGACTACCACATGCTTCTATGCCTACCCTTCTAAATGGGAAATCTCTTCCTCAACTGCCTGAAGCGACTTGGTTCCCTCAACGATATGTTTGTTTCTTAAAATATCATACACATACCACTCTTCATGCACCCACTCAATGATGAAATCAAGAGCCAGTTCATGGAGGTTGATAGAGTCCACCGAACAATCCCTAAACTGACTAGCCAATGGCGAATATATCCTACAAAGTTTGGTAGGTCAGCTAGTTGGGTGCGGGTGATGAAGTTCCCCACACACCTTCATGCCTTAAAACAAACGACTCAGTTCTCCTTAGTGGAATCCAAGAAAAAATCCTCAAATTCCTTGGGAGTTTCATGATCATATGGAGAAATGAAATCCAAGATATTGATGGTTGGATCATCTGTAGGCATGAACTTGGGTAGGATGAAATCTATTTCTAGGGGAAACTGGTCCTTTCCAGGCCCCACATCTATATAAGAAGCCCTAGCTACCTCTAGTGGCACCTATGAGGCAGACTCCACCATCTCAGCCTCCACGTCCGCTTTCATTGGTGGAAAAATCTCACACACCTTCGTTGAGGCCTCAAATATAGTAGCCTTTATGGAATAACTTCCAGGATAGGTGTGTCTATCACAACATCCTTCATCACATCATTTGTTGGCATGATAATTACCTCCTCCACAGAGGCTCCGACTCCAATTTCTGCCTCCAGTGGTACTTCCATAACATGATCAACCACTACAACTTCTTCAGATAGCCCCATTGTGGGAATAGTTATAAAACCTTCATCGAGGAAAAAGTATTGAAATACCCTTCTTGTTTCATATCCATGATTAGCCTAAACACTATAGCATCCCTGACTATCTATGTTGGAGGATCAGAATCTGCTATCACTTCCTCAACTTTAGGCACCACTGACATGGGCATTGATGTTGGTGGATGAGCCTCAAACATGGTTTGGACTACCATTTAAGAAGGATTCAACCATATATAGAAAGGACAAGTAGTAAAGTAAAATGAGAAAATGGGAAAAGGATTATAGGAATATTATAGCCTGGTGAGAAGATCGTAAAGGTTCATGGGAAGTCCCTCTGGTGAGGGAATTCCCCCAGTGTTTTTCACCTCAGTTGCATGCACATTTTTAGTAGATGGTTGATCATATGTTCCCAAACCATTAGGCAGAGGCCCCGTTATCACCCCTTCATGTTTTTAGGCTCTATCTCCCTCTATATGAGTTTTATCATGAACCTCCCCCTACTATGTACTAATTGATACCTACAAAAGTTAAGAGGATTTAGACCTCACTCTTGGGGGTTTGGTAGTGTCCAAAACATATAATGTTAGAATATTTACCCAATTAAGGATAGGAACTCCATCTCTGGGGAAATCCCAAAAAGTTTAACATCCCTAGGAAACATATGACCCCTTCAGAAGAGGTATGCACGTAGCTAAATCACCTACCGAGAGATCTGGGGGAGAGGTCATTCCTAGTAGCACATTCACTTAGCAGGTCAATGAATGTGTAGTTTCATGAGAGTGGAAGAAGTCCTCTATTTATATTATATATTACACTACCTCATATTGAGGAATGTGGAAACCTACCCTCGAATGACTCAAACCAGTGAGTAATATCCCCACTCTATTGAGATGTTGCCCCATCCCATAGAGTGTGTTGACTTTTTTTAAATATTCTACAGATCTCCCAAGCGTTCAAAAAACAACATCACTAGGGATATATGAAATACACACAAACTTCCCTAGACCTTGAACATGTTCCATCAGGACCACCCTATAGGGGTTTTATTCCTCCTAAAATTGTTTTCCTGAGAGCGTTAGGCCTATTTCTGCTCCCCTCCCTACAGCTCCTTCCTGTTCAAGACCAGGAATTTCTGACTCTATAGCTTCTACAACACTTCCGACTATGCCGAGTCTAGCTCCACACCATTACCCAAAAACCATTGTTCTAAAACCCCAAGGTTGTGGGTACCCTCCTTCACAATCTTGAGTAATTCTCCCCTTCATCATCTCTCAAGGATATTCACTCTACTAGCTTAGTTCATAATAATGAGTGAGACCATAGGTAGTAGTAGTTGGTAGAAGATCATTCCTACCTTTTCCATCTTCATCCATGAACATTCACCATATCTTCCTAAGGATGTATGGTTTTTTCTCATAACACACCTCTGTGTATACCCTTTGGTTCAATCATTAGAGGCATAAGAACTACCTCGTGAATCTGTGTGGGGTTTATGGATTGAAAATCACTTTATCGTTAACCCTTATCACCAATATGTGACCTAAGAAGGCCAAAATATATGAACACTACTTGATACTCCCCATGTAGTCATCAATCACTATCTCCATGAGAAGGGGGAACATATGGAATACAAAATGACCGACTGATCCAATCACTGCCAAAACATCTATAGAGCCTGAGTTAAGAGGACAAATCCCAATAATTTTCAAGATAAAAAACAAAAAAGATCATACTAAGAGGTTAAATGGGATTTAGATATTCATATCCACCCATGTGAGTGGCAAAAAAACCATATATAAAGTGGAAGACCCTACACACATAGAGAGGAGTCTTCCTTTGGCCTTTAATGATAGAGCAACTTGTATAGCTTCTCCAATATCGGGGCAGCTAGGTTGATGTAATTCCCCCATAGACAACATCACTACCATTATGAAGGTTCTTGATCATAGCCCAATGTATACATCCATCTCTGGGAGCCTCCATACATTGATCAACATGACGATAAACCCCACTAGAAGATCACACAACAATTCACTATTTTATTTCACCATTAAACCACTATATAAAACTAGTTTTGTATTGAAAATTCCAAAAATAATAACTGATTTGGAGGGAAAGAGATGATGTAGAAAGAAAATGGGACAAACTTCACAAGATTCCAAGCACATATGTGGATTTAAATTCACAATAAATAAAATCCATGCATCCAATTGGGATGAATTTTTTTGTTTTGATCCAAAATTTAGTTTGATACAACTCTTATGAATACATCTAAGCCCAATTCTTCTATAAAGGGGCCCAACTAAACTGATCTATCCAAGAAATAGAATCTAATCCAAGTCAAAAGTTTGGTTCTATATTTTGGAAGAATCTCCCATTTTATATATTAAATTTCTGTAAAAAATTAACATTTAGGTATTAAATATGTGGGAAAATAACTTTTTAGTTTTTTTTCAAAGAGAGATAAGGGTGTATACCCACCCAAAACTATGTGACAAGTGGTATCCTGAAATTTGGGTGCCCAAAACCACCTTCCACTTTGTCTATAAATTGTCACCTTGGGAACCCCATTTGTAAGCTCATCCAGGGAGAAAAGCACTTCCCATTTAGAGATCCAAAGGAGTATTATCCTCATCCCAGAGATTTTTTAGGCACTTATCCTCATAGAGAAATCAAGTATTAAGTTAGAGTTCTACACGAGCTTCCTCATCTCGATGGCGGGCTGAATAGTAAGTTATCATTACAAGGGGACAACACACATGAATAGGGAGTTCAGCACATAATTATCTACTATTTTGGTGTATATTGTGGTTTTTAATTGTTATTTTAGATATATATTAAATTTTTTTGATTCATTTAATTGAAAATCTTTTTATTTCATAATCGACCAGTGTGTAATTTTAAGTGTGCACCTTGTGTTGTTCCGATTGGACAACATAAGAATCCTCTTCTCTGCCAAACATTTTAGATTTTAGTATTCCTTGAAAAATATTAAATCATTCTTATAGGATAGAACTTTATTACATGATTTTTATGTTAAGGTTTAGTCCTATGTTCATTGTTTTAGAGGCTTGTGGGTACCCAAGATCCCGGTTAACCCTCAACCAAAGGATTACGCCAAAAACTAATAATTAGTTAAGAACAAGTAACTTTTAAAGTTGTTTAATAACTTATAAATGATCACATAATTTTCATATATTTTTTAAAATCCACTTTCTTGTAAACTATTAAACTCTTTAAATTAAGACATTTTATTTTTAAAATTGTATTAAAAACCACCCCCTCTTTTAGCCTTTTTTTATTAAAGATATACACTTTAAACCTCAAAAGTTCCTTGAGATATGACCTAGGGTCCTCCAAATTCTATAAATAAAAATTAAAAAACTAAATAAATTTGAAATTTCATAAAAACATAGAAAAATTTTGGTACTATTTCTGGGAACCATTTCAGTTTTTAGTGTGTATTTTTAAGAAAATATTTTTGAATTTTGGGAATATTTATTTTGTTTTATCCTATAATTTTACTTATCTTTTTTGTTACAATTTTTTTCTTGTGTAGTTTTTTTTCATGGTCTATTCTTATATTGGATATCTACCTCCTTTTGACAGTAAACTAGATTGTATCCTATGTCAGTGACACCGAGATAAACATGATGATCCCTTGATGGAGGACTTTCCACACCTTGAGACTCTTCTAGACCCTCTTATTTTGGAGCTAAAATAAAATGATAGAAAATAACATGTATAAAATGACAGAAAATAACTAAAAACTAAAATAACTCACTTCACCTAATGTTGATATCCAACCTACATATATTCAATCACAAGGAAAAGTGCCAAACTTAAAAAAATAAAATCTAGTTTAATTCACTTATTACCAAAATTTGATGGAATGGCTGGAGAAGACCTACATAATCACGTAATGGAATTTCATACTGTGTGTTAAATTTTAAAACCTATTAATATCGAGGAAGAATTGGTTAATCTTAGGTAATTATCTTTTTCATTAGAAGACACTGCGAAAGATTGGATATACTATGTTAAATCCCCAATTAGATGCTGGGTAGACATAAAATTCATTTTTATTGAAAAATACTTACCAGCCTCTCAAACTGCAACAATAAGGAAATAGATTCATGGAATAAGAAAATATAATTGGGAAACACTTCATGAATATTGAGAAAATTTTAAAAGGTTTTGTTCAAGTTTTACACACCACCAAATAAGTGTGAAACTTTTAATAAAATAATTTTATGAAGGGTTAATTTAAATCGATCATATCATGATTGATGATGCTAAAAGTAGTTTCCTTATAGACAATAACCTAATAACTATAAGTAATATCATAAAAAACACGAAAAAAAATGCCCAATAGTTTGGTACAAGGTCTAGTGTACCCATTAGAGGTGTCCATGAGGTGAAAAGTTCTGAATTTGAGGAGAAACAAAACACAAAGTTCAAATAGGCAAGTACCATACTCTAACAAATTTTTATTTACCAAGGGAAATCTAAAACTAATTTTCTAATTCATTATGGTATCTATGCTGTTGACACCCACTCTTCTGACCAATTCCCTCAACCAAGAGAAACTTCTGAGAGCTGTGAAGAAATATTCCCAAGTCACCCCTATAACCAACCTGTTAGGAAAGAACCGTAATATCCATCCAACTATGGATGGATGGATACAAAATCATATAGGAAATGGGGTATTATAACCAACCTTAATAGTCCTAGAACCACCAAGGGTAGGTTATTCAACTCCAACCACTACCCAAAAATCTTCAACCACCATAAAGTCTTTTCCAATAACCCCATCCAAAACCTGTACCTAGACTTGAGGACATGATGAAAAAAGTGGCTAAAAATAATATCCAATTAAAAAAAACCACATAATCATCCATAAAAGACCTAAAAAATTAATTATTCCAACTCTCCAACTCTATGGGTGTAATACAAAGTCAAGGGTCTGTATGACTACCATCCCAACTGGTTTCCAATCCCAAGGAAAAAGATAATGTATGTGATATCACACCTCCAAGTGGTAAATAAATTTATCCTTATAGTGATTCAACAAATTATGTATTCCCTCCTCCTAAAATCTCTCTTTATCTACCCTCAAAAGATTCAGGTGAAGAAAAAAAGGGTAAAAAAGTTATCAATGGGGATTCCCTTAAACAATACATTCCTCTTCTAGTTCTTTAAATACTCTCCAAATCCAAGAAATGTTTTGACAATGAAATCAATAAAGAGATAATGGATATACTTAAAAAGGTAAAAGATAACATTCTCTACTTGGATACAGTTAAATAAATTCATTGCTATGATAAATTTATCAAAGAACTTTACACTCACAGATGAAGACTTAAGTGTAATGAGAAAATAGAAATTGGAAAGAATTTCTTGTCCTTGATATAACCAGAATTTCCAACCAAATTTAAGGATCCAAGCATTTTTAAGATTCATTTCACCATAGGGGATACTTTATTTTCTGATGAAATTCTTGATTTAGGTGCTTTTATTAATGTGATGCCTCACTTAGTGTATACTTCTCTATAGGATGAAGAGATTTAATGAACACGCATCATCCTGAAAATTTCCAACTAGAGCACAATACACCCAATAGAAGTGATTGAGTACATACTCATGTGTGTAAATAATATCATATTCCTATTAGAATTCTATATTCTTGATATGGAAGATAACTGATCCCATAGATATGACCCTCTAATACTTGGAATGAATTTCATCAAAATAACCAAGACAATCATCAAATTTCACAACAATATGCTTGTCACAACCCATCCTCGGGGACCGTGCTGTGACTACCCCAAGACTGCCTCCCATAGGCCAGGTACTGACGACTAGCACCAAAGGCGTAAATCCCGATAAAATGGAAGGCATTGCCTTTATAAAGGAAAAACAAACACCACAGATTATACAAACTGAAGTAAATACTATGTAGACTGAGTACAAAGGTAAGTGTTGGAAAGTAATGGGCCAGAATACAAACCCAACTGAAAGTAAAGTACAACTGAAAAGAAAATACATCAGTAGAAAAGTAAAGCAGCAACACTGAGTCGTCCACTGGAAATCCCACATGAAGGGTGGGTATAGATAGTCTCCTTAGCTCCTCGGCTCCAGCCATCCGCTCCGTGTATGTCCCGTCCAGTGATCCTCTTCCAGGTACCGTACAGCTCCACGAGCCTCCACCTCGATCAGTGCTGTCCGTCATCTGCATCCAACACAACATAGTATGGGCATAGCCCGTGCAGGGGTGAGTATACAATAATCAGTAGGGACCCTGAGACTCCCGAAGGTCTCCCATAATCCATGAAGGATAAGCCACAAAGGAAAGATACAAATACAAGTATCAACCAACTCTACTTAGGTATATGCCCATACATATATCTAAGTCATCAATTCCAGTTCTGTTCCAACTCACGATCCCAAGTTCAACCCAGTCAACACACGAAAGTACAACCCAGTCCACACAGGAAAACACAACCCAATCCACATAGGATAGTAAGTCAATCATATCGAAGTTATTGATTGAAAATAAAGACTCATCTCACATAGGTATACAATTCGTAAGGTGATATAGATGATCAGATGTATCCATTGATTCATCTAAGCTGTTGGACCCACATAGGATACAGGACCAGCTAAGCTGTCGGTCCCACAAAGGATACAAGACCAGCTACTCTGCCGGACCCACATAGGATACAAGTACAGAGTCAAATACTGCCAGAACCACATAGGATACAAGAACAGTAATCATCATTATTGAACACATAGAGGATTCCAGTACGGTTGTCGTCGCTGCCGAACCCACGAGGATCCAAGTACAGTCGTCATCGTCATCGCAGTCGCAGCCAGCTCTAGGGTTCCCGCACACAACACGCTCGATTCCAGGAGGGTCCGCTCCATGAGCCAATGGGTCAATACATCAACTTTTATGAAGTCCAGAGTTGATGTATCATAAAGTTCCATCTCGTCAATAGGAACTCATCGTGACAGACGACGCGTCAATCGGATGCCCGGTCTGAGAGTTATTGGTTTTTTCGTCCCAGGGGCCCGGTTGGTTTTTAAGATAAAAGCAACCCGACCGTACTCCAGCTACATCTAAACCTAAAGCAGAGTAATCCCAAAGAACCGTCTCACTAAGAGGAAATCAACAAAGTCGACGACATGTCAATCGGACGTCCGGAGCTCGAGTTTTAAGCATTTCCGCTCCAAGGGCCCGGTTGGTTTCGTGTTCGAACCAAAACGTTCGTACTCAAGGTTCTTCTAAACCTTGATTGTAATATACTAAAATGACCATCTCGATCCAAGGATCCCAACGCAACTGACGGTGCATCGTTAAGAGGTCCGTAGCCCAAGTTATGGGCATTTGAACGGATCTGTCAGTAAGTAGGGGGTTTGGGCCCGGTCCGACCCGGCCCAATACCCCCTGGGTTGGCCTGAACCAGGTCGACCTAACCTGGGTCAGGGCCGGCCCGGTTGGGCGTGGCCCGACCCGACTGGCACGACCCGGCCCAGCGTAGGGGTCCGGCCCGGCGCGGGCGGCCCGGCCCGGCGTGGGCGGTCTGGCCCAGCGCGGACGGTCCGACCCAGCGCGGGTGGCCGACCCAGTGCGGGCGGACGTGGAAGGGGGGGGGGGGTCTCCATGGCCCTTTTTTTCCAAAACGGTGGACCCATGTGGGGTCCGCCCTAGCTGCGCTGGCTGGGGGTTTTGAACCCTCAGACTTCTTGGAACGGCCGACCATATTGGCCGGCCGGTGTGGCTGCCGCGAGACCCGCCGGTCCCACCTCCTGGTGTGCCGACGGTCGACCGAGTCCAGTCGCTTCTTCTGTAACCATCACGGCACGATGGCACCACAGCCTGCCCCAGCTGCGGCCTCCAGGTGCTCCGACATGGCGTGATGGCACCGCGCCCCTCCTCCGTTGCCCGCTCTTGGCTGCAGCCTCCTTCGGCCTCACCGACACGGCGCGACGGCACCACGCACCTCCGCCATGGCCCGCTCCGGCCACGGTTCTCTCTACCTCGCGTGGTACAATGACACCGCCTCCGTTTCAAGCCACGAAGAAAATCAACAACCAAAAGGGGAGGAGGTTCGGCCGTTTTTGTGCGGTCTGACCTCCTCCACTAAATTGATAATAAGTGGCCAAAAACACAACATGCTCAATGATAGACGAAGCGCAAATTTAATTGATTAAATTTGAACTCAACCCTTACCTCGAAGAAATTCACAGAATCTAGTGTCGTGAGGGTGGTTTTGATGACGACGTTAGCGTGCAACCAAGGAGAGGATGGTGTCACACACCGGCTACAGAGAGGAGAAGTAACAGCACGTCAATCTCTCCTTGCGGTGACGATGTTCTTCGTCGAAGTCTTGACATTCTTCAATGAAGGTGATGGAGTTCTTCAAGAATTAGAGTTTTCTTCCCAAAGTCTCCACACAACGAAACAACCAGAATAAAATAAGGCTTTTGCCTTATTTTATTTACTTATGCCAACAATTCAAAACTTCAAAAGTTGAATTCACTTAATTAATCTTGAGTTGTCAAAATGAATGGGGTGTTAAGTTGGCATTATTAATGAGAGGGAGAGTCACATAATTTAAGAGGGGGGGGGGGGGTTTAGAGGAGTTAGGGAATTTGAAAAGGTGGGGGATCGTGTGGGCCCCACCTCCCTCATAACCACACATGGGAAGTTGGGTGGTCGTGGGCCCCACCAACAACTTCCGATGAGAGAGTTTAACTACCACGGATAAAATAAAATTGCACACAATTTTATTTTACTTATCATTTAATCCACAATTTTTTACAACTCCTCTCGTGAAAACGCATCTCGAGAAAAGGTCTTCTTAAGAAATTACCGACGTTGCGGTTTCATCGGTGCCCTTGAATTTCGATTCCAAGCACCGGTTCAAAAGATAGAAAAACCCGCTCGTTCGTTCACTCAACGTACCCGAGCTAAACTTCGGAAATTGATTCCAGACACACCAGGCCTCAGAATCAGGCGTCGTCAGAAACTGCGTACTTTTAAAATCCAAAAGAATTTAATAAAAAAAAATTCCTTGAAATTTACGGGTCTTTACATTACTCCCACCTTAGGGATTTACGTCCCCGTAATGATACATCACAAACTAGGGAAACAAATGAGGGTACTGTGCACGCATCTGAGCCTCCCGCTCACAAGTTCTCTCTTGGAGGTTCCTGTGTTGCCACATAATGCACACTAGAGGAATCGACCATCCACATAGGACCCGCTCCTGTCGATCCTCGACCTCCACTGGAACCTCCGTAAAAGTTGCCTCGTCATCGATGTCTAGCTCCACATGGTTGATGATATGCGTCGGGTCGTGCACGTATCTCCTCAGCTGAGATATGTGGAAGATGTCGTGCACCCGATGCAACTGAGGTGGAAGAGACAGGAAATAAGCCACCTCACCTATCCTACTGAGAACCTGGAATGGTTCGATGAAGCACAGAGACAACTTGTCGCCCCAGACAAATCTCCGTAATCCACGTCAAGGTGAGACCTGCAAGAAAACGTGGTCACCATCCTCGAACTCTAGTGGTCTCCGCCTCCTATCAGCATAAGACTTATATCAGCTTTGATCTATCCTCATCTGCTCCTGGATGACCTGAACCTTCTCCGTCGTGGCCTGGACCATATCTGGTCCTACTAGTGCAGACTCCCCAGGATCTGTCCAGCACAGAGGTGATCTGCAAGGTCGGCCGTACAATGCCTCACATGGTGCCATCCCAATGGTGGAGTGGTATCTGTTGTTGTACGCAAACTCCACCAAGGGTAGGTGATCCTCCCAGCTATGAACAAAGTTGAGGACACATACACGGAGCATGTCCTCGAGAGTTTGAATGGTCCTCTCCGTCTGACCATCCGTCTGTGGGTGAAAGGCGGTGCTCAGGCATAGCTGCATCCCAAATGCCTCCTGCAACCCCTTCCAAAGCCGGGAAGTAAAGCAAGCATCTCGATTGGAGATGATTGACGATGGCACTCCATGAAGCCATACGATCTCCTGAACGTAGAGGCATCCCAAGCTCTCCACCGAGCCCTGCTCTCTGATGGGTAAGAAGTGAGCCGACTTGGTGAGTCGGTCGATGATCACCCAAATGGAGTCATGTCCTCTGGAAGTACGTGGAATCCCAGTCATGAAATCCATAGATATCCCATCCCACATCCACTCTAGGACCTCCAAGGGCTGTACCAAGCCTGCTGTTACCTGGTGCTCTGCTTTCACCTGCTGACAGGTGAGGCATCGAGAAACAAATTCTGCCACATCCTTCTTCATACCCGGCCACTAGTTTTGTCGTCTGAGATCTTGGTACATCTTCGCTACTCTAGGATGTACCGCTAGAGGGGAAGTGTGAAACTCTATCAGCACCTCCTCCTGTAAAGCATCTGGTACAATGGTACATACTCTGAAAATGACGATGTGTTCTCCTTCTATAGAGAATCCATCAGGTGCATGTCCTGAGGATATCTTTGAATGTCACGTCTCACAGTAAACGTCCCCTCGTTGTGCCTCTCTGACCCACTGAAGAAGTGGAGGAGTGACTGTGAGTGACTGAAGAAAGGCTGCCCCATCTCTATCCACGAAGGATATCTGTAAAGCGGATAATTGATCCGTCACCTCTCCAAGTAGTTGAATTCCTGTCCTCCTGCTGAGGGAATCAGCTACTACATTCCCCTTTCCAGGAGTATAGACTATCTCAAAGTCATAGTCCTGGAGGAACTCAAGCCATCGTCACTGTCTCAGGTTCAAGTCCTTCTGTGAGAAGATGTACCAGATACTCTGGTGGTCAGAGTAGAATGTAAAGCGCTCGCCCATCAGATAGTGTCGCCACATCTTCAGGGTTAATACCACTGCTTATAACTCCAGGTCATGGGTAGCGTAGTTCTTCTCGTGCTACCTCAACTATCGTGATCCATTGGAAATCACTGCCCACTCCTGCATCAGGAAACACCCGAGTCCGGTCCCTGATGCATCGCAGTAAACTACGTACCCTACTCACTCCTCCGGTAGCCTCAAGATGGGTGCACTGGTCAATACCTGTCTCAGATCCTGGAAGCTCTGCTGACATCTATCTGACCACACAAAGGGTTTTCCCTTATTCGTCAAAGCTGAGAGTGGTGCTGCAACTCTGGAGAAGTCTGTCACAAATATCAGATAGTACCCAGCCAGAACTAGGAAACTCCGCACCTCCGTCATGCTCCTGGGTGGATCCCAAGCTAGCACTGCCTCGATCTTTGTAGGATCCAATGCAACTCCCACCTCAGAGATGACGTGCCCCAAGAAGTGGACCTCTTGAATCCAGAACTGACACTTCGAGAGCTTACCATAAAGCTGGTACTCTCAGAGTGTATCCAGTACAACCCACAAGTGGTAGGAGTGCTCCTCCTCAGTAGTCAAGTAAATCAATATATCATCGATGAAGACTATGACAAATCGATCAAGGTAAGGCTGGAAGATCCGGTTCATGAGACTCATGAACACTGCTAAAGAGTTGGTTATGTCGAAAGGCATAACCAAGAACTCATAGTGGCCATATCGACACCCGAAGGCCGTCTTCTGCACATACTCATCTCTAACTCTGAACTGATGATAGCCTGTCCTGAGGTCTATCTTTGAGAACCATCGTGTTACCTTGAGCTGATCGAAGAGGTCATCAATACTCGGTAGCGGATACTTGTTATTCATAGTTACCTGATTTAGGATACAGTAGTTGACACACAGTCGCAAGATCCCGTCCGCCTTCTTGGCGAAAAAAATCGGGGAAGCCCAGGGTGAAACACTGGGTCGGATAAATCCCTTGACCTGCAAGTCCTCCAGCTATAACCGTAGCTCTCTAATCTTAGAGGGAGCCATCCGATATGCTGGAGTAGATATCGAGGCTGTCCCGGGGTACAAGTCAATATAGAAGTCTACCTCTCTACGAGGAGGTAGTCCTGGAACGTCTTCAAGAAAAACGTCTGCATACTGATCCACCACTGCAGGAAAAACCAGACTCCTCACATCAACTGATCCCAGGATATGACTAACCAACTGATGTGTGATCGACTGTCCTCTCCTCTGCGTGATTCCATCCTGCACTACAAAGGCTCCCTTCTTTTCGGTGAAGGTGAACCTACTCCCATCTGTGCGGACACACTGCACCTTGCGCCTAATACAGTCAATCTGAGCATGGACCGTAGATAACCAATACATGCCCAAGATGACATCGTAAGGCCTCGAAGCCACTACAAGAAGATCCCAGCTGAAGCTCTCACCTCCTAGAGTAATCTCACACTGTCGGCACCAGTGCGTAATCGTCGAGTCTGCTTCCGTAGGAGTCCTTAGCCGTAAGGATCGAGCCAACAGCTCCGTTAGGATCTCTGAACTCCAAAAAAGGGTAGTGGAAACGAAATAATGACTCGCTCCTGTGTCTATAAGAACTGTAGAAAGGGTGGATTAGACACAGATAGTACCTCGAATCATCTCAGGTGCGCCGTGGTTGTAGGCCTCCGCTGCCTAAAGTTTTGTCTGCCTCTGTCCGCCAGCTCCCTATAGTCGGGGTGGACCTCCTGGTGGTGGCGGTGGTAGAGCCTCAAAGCGTAGCCCACCACCTGCTGCTTGGCTCCTCTGCCTTGTCCGCTTGCTCCCTACGGACTGACAAGATCGAACCTCTACCTCTACTTGGGTGGTCCCTCAACCGTCTGCTGCTCCTCTTCATGGCGGGTCAGGCAGTCACGAGCCATGTGGCCCTGTCCTCTGCATGCATAGCACTGTCTGCTCCTCATAAGGCTGGATCTGCATCGTGTTCCCCGCACCTCTGATCCAGTATCCTGAGGTCATCCTCCTGATGGTCTTGTCCTCTTGGACCCCTGTGACATCCATCGACTGCCAGCTGCAGAAGACTCTGCTATGTACCACCCTATGGTAGGTCTCATTGCTGTTGTAGGCTCAGCTAGAAAGTTCTCCACAAGAAGGGCTCGCTCCAGTACTCCTGCCTACATCGGAATGCTGAGGGAGATCATCGATGCCCTGATTGCATGCCTCAGTCCCTGCTCGAAGGTCCGAGACTAGAAGAATGGGCCCCGTACCATGTCCGTGGAGTAGCGTGAGAGGTCGGTAAATCTCGCCGAGTACTGGGCTACTATCATGCTGCCCTTCCGAAGCTGTAGTAGCTCCTGAATGCGCACCGCACAAAGGGTGGTTGGAATGAACTCTGAGAGGAAAAGGCTCTCAAAGTCTGTCCAAAGAAGAGATGCCTCGTCGTGCACCGGGAGCATCAAGCTCCACCATCTACCTATTGCTGCGTTCAAGAGACTTGCCGTAATGATCACCATGAGGTCAGCTGGTGTCCGTACTAACCTGAAGACTCGAACGACAGCCTCCAGCTAATCCTCGGCTGCATGAGGGTCCGTCTCCCCATGAAACTTGGGCGGTCTTGGACACTGAAACTCGTGCAGTGCACTCAGGGGACGTGCACTCACAACTGCTGGGGCTGGTGGCATCGGTGGCTCGGTGGGTAGAGGTACCACCGGTGCCTCTGCTGTAATGGGGCCCTGTATTGAGGCCTCGTTGCTCGGTGGGCTGCCGTCTCACACAAAGCTCGGAACCCTAGATGTCTTCCATCGTGGGGCCATCTTGAAAAGAGACAGGTGTGCCTTGGTCAATACAGTATACCTGGTGAGCTGACATAAAGTAATCATAAATAAAACTTTTGAAACACACATGCAATCAATGTTTTCGTGCACTAAGTCAGAAATTAGAAGTCAGGGTCCGGGTGTATGGATACGTCGGCCACCGCACCAACACTGGACTCACTGGACTGATAACCACACTCAATACCCTTAATATTATTGCTTCACGTAGAAGAAAGATCAGAGTCTTGAGTTCTACGGTAGAACCAAACTCCTTTGATACCAATTTGTCACAACCCGTCCTAGGGGCCCATGCCGTGACTACCCCAAGCCCGCCTCCCATAGGCCAGGGGCTGGCGACTAGCACCAAAGGCATAAATCCCGATAAAAGGGAAGGCATTGCCTTTATAAAGGAAAAACAAACACCATAGAGTATAAAAACTGAAGTAAACACTAAGTAAACTGAGTACAAAGGTAAGTGCTGGAAAGTAATGTGCCAAAATACAAACCCAACTGAAAGTAAAGTATAACTGAAAAGAAAGTACAGCAGCAGAAAAGTAAAGCAGAAACACCGAGTCGTCCACTAGAAATCCCACCTGAAGGGTGGGTACAGATATTCACCTAAGCTCCTCGGCTCTAGCCATCCTCTCCGTGTACGTCCCCGAGGGTTCAAAACCCCCGGCTAGCGTAGCTAGGGCAGAACCCACAGGGGTCCGCCATTTCGGGAAAACAGGGGGGCGCCCCCCCTTCCGTGTCCGCCCGCGCTGGGACGGGCCGCCCGCGCCAGACCGGGCCGCCCGCACCAGACCGGGCCGCACAGGCTGGGCTGGGCCACGCCAGCCGGGCCGACCCAGGGGGTATTGGGCTGAGTCGGACCGGGTCCAAACCCCCTACTTACAGACAGGTCCGTTCAAATGCCCATAACTTGGGCTACGGACCTCCGAACGACGCACCGTCAGTTGCGTTGGGATATTTGGATCGAGAAGGTAGTTTTGGTATATTAAACACAAGGTTTTGGAGAACCTTGAGTACGACCGGGTTGGTTCGAACACGAAACCAACCGGGCCCTCGGAGCGGAAACGCTTATAACTTGAGCTCCGGATGTCCGATTGACGTGCCGTCGACTTTGTTGGCTTCTTCTTAGTGAGAAGGTTCTTTGGAATTACTCTTCTTGAGGTTTGGACATAGCTGGAGTATGGTCGGGTTGGTTTTAGCTTAAAAACCAACCGGGCCCTTGGGACAAAAAACCCAATAACTCTCAGACCGGGCATCCGATTGAGGCATCGTCTATCGCGTTGAGTTACTATTTACGAGATGGAACATTATGATACATAAACTCTGGACTTTGTGACAGTTTATGTATCGACCCTTTGGCTCGTGGAGCGGACCCTCTTGGAATCGAGCGTGCTGTGTGCGGGAACCCTAGAGCTGGCTGCAACTGCGACGACGATGACGACTTTACATGGATCCTCTGTGGGTTTGGCAGTGACGACGACCATACTGGAATCCTCCGTGGGTTCGACAACGATGATTAATGTTCTTGTATCCTATATGGGTCCGACAATATTTGACTCTGTACTTGTATCCTATGTGGGTCCGACAGAGTAGCTGGTCTTCTATCCTTTGTGGGTCCGACAACTTAGCTGGTCCTGTATCTTATGTGGGGCTGACAGCTTAGATGAATCAGTGGCTACATCTGATCATCTATACCACCTTACGAAGTGTATACCTGTGTGAGATGAGTCTTTATTTTCAATCAATAACTTCAATATGATTGACTTTCTATCCTGTGTGGATTGGGTTGTGTTTTCCTGTGTGGACTGTGTTGTACTTTCCTGTGTGGACTGGGTTGAACTTGGGCTCGTGAGTTGGAACAGAACTGGAATTGATGACTTAGATATATGTATGGGCATATACTTAAGTAGAGTTGGTTGATACTTGTATTTGTATCTTTCCTTTGTGGCTTATCCTTCGTGGATTCTGGGATACCTTCGGGAGTCTCGGGGTCCCTACTGAGTATCGTATACTCACTCCTGCATGGGCTATGCCCACACTACATTGTGTTGGATGCAGACGACGGACATCGTTGATCGAGGTGGAGGCTCGTGGAGCTAGACGGTACCTGGAGGAGAATCACTGGACGGGACGTACACGGAGCAGACGGCTGGAGCCGAGGAGCTGAGGAGACTATCTGTACCCACCCTTCAGGTGGGATTTCCAGTGGATGACTCGGTGTTGCTGCTTTACTTTTCTGCTGTTGTACTTTATTTTCAGTTGTACTTTACTTTTAGTTGGGTTTGTATTTCGGCCCATTACTTTCTAGCACTTACCTTTGTACTCAATTAACTTAGTGTTTACTTCAGTTTGTATACTCTGTGGTGTTTGTTTTTCCTTTATAAAGGCAATGTCTTCCCTTTTATCAGGATTTACGCCTTTGGTGCTAGTCTCCAGCCCCTGGCCTATGGGAGGCGGGCTTGGGGTAGTCACGGCACGGGCCCCGAGGACGGGTTGTGACAATGCTTTCCATGGATTTTGGGGGAGAAAAGGTAAGTTTAAATATCAATGATGCTATGAAACAACCTATTGAAGAGAACTCCAATCTTTCTGTCTATTTGATGGAAGCGATATTCAATGAAACAAAATAAATATTCTCTACTCAACCCATACTCTAATATGTTTTCCTCTTCTTCACTATTTTATTATTCAGGTTGTGATTCATCTTTTGAGTATTTTGTGGGTTTGGAAAAGTGTAAATATTTTTTTTCAATTGATGATTTCTTGAGAACTGAGGATCCTATGACCATCAATGACACTGATCAACTTATAAAAGGTTATTCCTAATATGGGGATGTTACCATTTAGTAGTTAGATGAAATCATTAACCTCTCACATTCACATTCAATCCCATAAATCCCAACCCTCAATGACTTGGAACTTAAACCACTACCTAAAAACATGAAATATTCATATCTTGAGAATGTAAACAAGATTCCTATCATTATTTCTAGTTAACTTCCTCCAGAGCATGAATTATGATTATTTAAATTTTCGAGGGAGTATAAAGATGAATTGAGATAGACACTTACTGACATTTCCTATATTATCCCTTAAATTTTAATGCATATTATATTATTAAATAATGAGGTTAAACTAGAAAGGAAGTCACTATGCTGACTTAACCCAAACCTACTTTATGTTGTTAAAAAGGAGGTAACCAAATTATTGGATTCTAGAATTTTTTAACTAGTATCTATATAAGGCCCCGACCTTAAACCTTACTTAATATTGAATTAAATGAATAATTCACATTGAGGATCTTTTCAGGTTTAGAGTTTTAGAGAATTAGGACATAACTATTACATCTCAAAAGATTACAAAGTAGACACTTCTACTAAGTTTCCATAAAAAAAACTCTTAAAAGAAACATGTCTAGTTCCATGTTTTAGATAACATGTCTTTCCTTGATCCCATCCTTGACCCTATTCATCTCTAACTCCTGTGTAAAACATTTCAAAAACTTGGTATGAGAATAAAAATCTCAGTAAAGGATATAAAAATATGGAAAGGAAACATGAGTACATGTATACATAAGAATCAATGAAATCATACTTTACTCATAAAACATAAGCACTTTAACATACCTCATCAAATCATGAATAAAACATAGAAATCATAAGGAATAAAGGTAACTCGAGGCATTCATAACATTATTACGTAGGGAGTAACCCTCTTGGTTATGTTTGGAATACCCATCACAGTATATTCCCTAAATCTCTTCGGAGAAACCTTAACGTTTAACCCCTTTGCATTACCCAATGCATTGGAGAGCTATATCGGGCTCACCCGCCCTTAGTTTATCACAAAACCACCCGTTTTCATAACAATGCCCAAGAACCATAACATAAACGTATCACATACAACATGCATAAAGGAAACATAACATTTCCACATTTCAATCAAAATATAACATTTTAGGATATTGAAATAATGAATCCATTAAAAAAAACCATTTTCAAAACCATTTAAAACATTTAATAAAGAGATTTTTGAATCAAAGTGTCCCATACCACCTTGAAATTTTTAAAATTTTAAACCATTAATATCCATATAAATAAATCCTTAAAACAATTTTGAAAACACGGATATTAATAAGAACAAATCATTAAAACATTTAAAGCGATATTTTGGTTAAAGGGTTTTTACCAAAATTAGAGACACTTGAATACAATAATTGAGGAATAACATTTAATCAGAACTTTATAATATCATGAGAATAAATGGATTCATGATATAATATTCCAAAGGACAGTATATACACCATATAAGAGTTAATTGGTTCATAAAAACAATGAAGTCTCAATAGAAATGTAAAATGTGATGAAATCCCTTATAAAGAAGGTATCCTTAAATTAAGGATAAATCAATCTCAAAATTATGTGTGACAAATATAAATACACCCAATATAAGTGGATATTAAGTGTAAAACAATAAAATGTCATTCACACATATTCAAAGGATGACATATTCAATAACTACATGTTGAACCCAAAGAAATCGAAATTGGGTTAAAAAGTTCCCTTGGTAAAATTCGACAGCCTAACGACGTCACTTCAAAATTCAGAAAATGAGTTGATGAGAGATAAAACGGGAATCTCATCACTTGGACATAAAATTTACATCAATAAGGATATAGAAGAACATATCCCAACATAATAGTATGTGAATTAAAAGACAAAACAAAAGAAGTCTTTTAAAAAGAGGAGGGTGAAAGGTTCCCTTACAGACTTGGGTAACTTCCGAAGCGTACACCCCATTGAAGAAGTGTCATACAATGAATATTTAAATACCCATAAATGGAATTATATTACAAAAGTAGTATAATAATGGGCAGTACATACACCACTCAAATGAAATGGTGGCAAATGTAGCATAAATCTCACGGGAATAAAAGTGAGATGAAAAATCCATTACGAAAACTCAGCAGCCTAACGACACCACTTAAAACATAAAAAATGGATTGATTAGATCAAATAGGGTCTCTCATCATTTTAAAATAAAATTTACATCAAGAGGAATACAAAAGAACATCCCCCAACATAAAAAAGAGGTGCTTAAAAGAAGTGACATAAAGGAGAGTACTTAAAAAGAAAGGGAGGGGTAAGATCCCTTACCTCGTGTCCGACATGACTCAATCGTTCTTTAATCTCCTGAATAATAAAATTTGGTCAATTTATAATTTCTTAAGGACCTAATTTAAATATTATTATTCAGTTAATATCAAATATTATAATGTTATAATAATTGGTTAATAAAGTGATTTCATATCAGACATTTTTGTCGATGTTCGGTACATGAGTAAAAATTAAACTTGTTGGAAAAGAATTTTCCATGTAGTTATAGGTACATAATATCCAGAATAGAATTGATGTTTTAAATATCATATATATCCTGTATATATTCATTTTATACTATTCCATAACATTTGAAGATAAAAAAAAATTAAAATCACCGTTCATGGAGACGGTAGGCTGTACGTACGCATGAACGCTACATTCTTTTTTTGTCATATTAATGGAATTAAAACAAAATGAGATATATATATATTATAATTCCAGAATGATATCTATAATTTAGATGTAATATATTACATATATATCCATTATATATATGTACTTATAATAGTACATAACATTTGGAGATAAGAAATGAAATGTACCGTTCATGGAGACGGTAAGCCGTACGTACGCATGAACGCTACTTTCATTTCTTTTTTTTTTTGTATTCAATGAAATTAAATAATAATGATATAAAGGTATATTATAATTCCAGTAGGATATCATATTTAATACCATTAATTCCATCCTTTATACGTCACACATATGGCATTAACGAATCAAATCACTTTGAGGGGGCGGTAGTCCGCACTTCCTAAAATGAAGATATCGCGTTTACCCATAATGGAAACCATAAAGGTATGCCATAAATGAAAAATACATACGCTTAAGGAAAACATAAAAATATTATATATCATATATAAATATAGTTACATCTTAATGGCCACCTTTGAAGGTGTTAAAATAATATTGAACAATCATCGTTTTGTGAGGCAGTAATTCGCCATCCACAGAAACAGTATGTTCTTTAACCATTAGATGGAGGTGTGTGAAAGTGTAGCTCGAATCATTATTATAAAAACATCCTAGTATATTTAAGATACTGGTGTTGTTACAAAAAAAAGTAATAAAAGGAGTTTATGGGTTTGGAGAAGAAAAATAAAACAAAAGAACATAAGGGAAGACATTACCTTTAAATCGGGTAACTCTCTTTGATTTGAGCTCAAAGTCTTCCTTGTAAAGGATTCTGCCCAAAGTGAGGCTTCAATGATTAAGAGAGGGATTTGGAGAGATGAAATGGGTAGGTGTTGGCCGAGCCAAATGCTTGAGAGGTGTGTGTAAGGTGGTAGAGGTGGGGGCCTTTTATAAGAGGAGAGGAGGGGCACTCTTTGAAAGTTATGAAATATTACTTTATTATAAAATGATTTTCGGATTTAAAAGGTCCCAAAAGGATATATGTCAAGTATAAGGTGATAAGGTTTTGAAATCCACCCATCCAATAGGTTTGTGACAAGTGTAGGACTTAGATTTCACCCTATCTTATTATTTTATTTAAATCGTTCATTTATGAGGTAATCGCTGCATCATCATGGTGTCATAAATAAATAAATTTATTTAATATCTAAAAATTATAAAAAAATATCATGATGTATGAAATATTTTTATATTTATAATGAATATTTATAGTAAAAAATATAACTTTTATAACCCCATTTAATTTTTTTTAGTAAAAACAATTCATGTTTGTGACATTTTTATTTTAACTTTAAATAAAAAGGTATTAATGTCATTTTCAAAACAAAGTGGCTTCATGGGGTCCCCAAGTTGACCCATGGATTTTCTTGTTCGGATATGACTCATCCAATGAGGGTATGACATGTTTCTAGGTCATTTAATATTATTAAAATATTATTTTTACCTTAAACTACACTAATTACCTCTAATCGCGATTAAAACTTAAAAGTTACTATTCACCAAAAAAATTATTTTAATCCCATTGAACCACATTTTACTTCTTAATGAAAACCATTTATGTCGGATTTTTGAAATTAAAAACACAGAGGTGGTAAATTTTCATTTAAACGAAAAATCAGTTTTTTAAGTACCACTTAGTGGTTTCACTATTCATCAAAAATTGAAGTTTTCCAGAAAAATACCAAAAATTCACCCTAAGCTATATTTGATATTCCAAATTCAAAAATGATGTCTATTTTAAAAAATTCAAAACATAAAAGTTACATTAATTAATTTAATAATTAATTCCCGCTGTCAGAGTAAATAACGTGTTTTTATGAAACAATAAGTATCAATAGATTGACACTAGTTTAAGTCCAATTTCAAGATGAAATTAATTCCAATGACCAATATTGAATTAAATGGTAAAAATATATTCTAATTTCACTTTAAAACCAATTCAAAATATAATCTAATCATATAAATAAATTAGATTAAAAAGAGGTTTTGAATTAAAATACAACATTTTTCACTATTCATTAAAAAAATGAACTTTATCGGAAAAATACCAAAAATTTACACAAAGTAAATTTTGATGTCCCGATTCTAAAGAAGAATTTTATTTTTTCAAATATAACACATAAAATGGTCAAAAAGTGTATTTAAAAGAGGTTCGTCATCAAAAGGCGGTTAATCGACCTTTTAAAGAATATTAGATTGTTTATGCTTAAAATTGGATTCATTCACATTTTAAGCCTCTAAAATTTATTGGATAAAAGTAAAAATATTTGACAAACATATATAATCATTTTTCAGTTAGTTCCGTTCATTCCCTCCATTATAATGGCTAGGCGTTAACTACCATTTAAAATAATATTATTTTATTATTAGAGTGCAACGTAAGATTCCCAAGAAACTCATTGTTGCGTATTGGGTACACCATCGAGCTTAGCGTCCCCTTTAAAGTAATATTAATATTTTATACACAAATATGGATAAATGTAAAAATGTCATATTCTTTATTTACCTGGGGTGTTACAATCTAATAGCCAATGGGTCAGTCTAGTGTAGGTATTTCCTATTAAAATTAGTATTAAAATAACAAAAAATGAAATCAATGAATTGGTTCCAACCCGTGTGTAGAATAGTTGGTGTATCTGTATAGATTATCACCAACTAAATCATCACACTAAGAAAGACCATTTATAATTTCCTTTTCACTGACTAGATTCTAGAGAGGTTAGTAGGGAATCCCCACCACTGCTTTCATGATGGGTATTCTATACACTTTAAAATCCAAATTTCTACCGAGGATCAAGAAAAGACAGCCTTTACTTTACCCTTTAGCACATTTTCAAATAGGAGCATTCCATTTGGTATGTGAAATACTCTAGGCACTTTCTAGTGGTGCATGGTAATAATTTTTTTAGATTACCAGGATAACTGGATGGAAGTTTTCATAGATGATTTCACTATCTGTGGATCCTATTTTTATGAGTGTTTGAGTATCCTTGGTTCTATCCTATGTCACTATATTGAAAATAATCTTGTATTAAGTTATGAGAAATTCCATTTCATGGTGTGAAAAAGTATATTACTTCGAAATGTCATTTATGGGGATGGTATCCAAGTATATAAATAAAAATTAGACATCATTTATTCCCTAACATTCCCCAAAAATTTGTGGGATGTGTGGTATTTCTTAGTTAATATTGGATTTTATCATCATTTCATTCATTAATTTAGTAATATTTCACTCCCCATATCCTTCTTAATCAAAAAAATAAAAATAATTTTTTTTGATAAATACTGTGAGGATTATTTTAACAAATTAAAATGGAGTATCACATCACCCATAGTAATCCAACCACCTAATTGGGATTTACTATTTGATCTCATGTGTGACACCTCTAACTATATAGTTGGGGTAGTCTTATCATAATAGGTCGATTGATACCTACATGTAAATTTTTATGCCTCATTCATACTAAATAATGCCCAAGAAAACTGTTCCACAACTGAGAAATTTTTCCTTATAATTATGTTTCCATGGATAAATTCATGTCATACCATTTAGGATCCAAAGTAATTGTTTTCTTAGACCATAAAGACCTCCAGTATTACCTTACGAATCGAGAATCCAAATCACATCTCATTCGACAGATGCTCCTATTTTAGGAATTTAATCTATAAATTAGGGATAAAAAGGAGTAGAGAATATTTTATCTGACCAAATTAGTAGAATTCTCCCACCACTGGACAACCATATTGACCCATCCCTCCCTATTGGAAAATTCTTCCTTGATGGGAACCTTTGTAATGTAGTTGAACTTACCCCTTGGTATATAGACATTATGATTTTTTTGGAATCATCTAGGGTCCCCAAAGATTCTCTCAATTCACAATCCAAAAGACTTAAGAATTAGTCATGATGGTACATTTGGGATAAACCATACTTGTATAGAATTTTTAGTGACCAGGTTGTTTTTTAGGATGTCCCAGACCAATCGTTCACCTCTATTTTGAGATTCTACCACACTATGTATTGTGGGAACCACATTGACTCTCAATGTACCTCTCGAAAGGTCCTTGACACTGGAATTTATTGGATAATATTTTATAGAGATTACCATTAGTTTTGCAAGTCATCCACATGATTTTAATTCACTAGTAATATCTCTAATAGGAATGAAATTCCCCAAAACCCATGTTATTTTGTGATATCTTCAATGCATGGGTCATTGAATTCATTTGGACTTTTAAAAATTTATTTGGATTTTTTACATCTTATTGGACAATGACTGCATCTCTAAATGGGTGGAAGAGATGGTTGAAAGGACCTATGCCTCTCAAGTAGTTGTCAAGTTTGTGTGATCTCAAATTTTTAGAAGGTTTGGTTTTCCAAGATTCATCATTAGTGATCAAGGTTCACATTTTTTTAATTGAAACATAAAAACGTTTCTTTGTAAGTATGGAGTTGTACATAAAGTCTCTAATTCATATTACCCCCAAACTAATAGACAAGAATAATTTTCAAATCATGAAGTTAAGAGAATCTTGGAAAAAATGATACAACCTAATAGGAAGGATTGGAGTTTTTTCTTGGATGAAACACTTTAGGAATACTATAAAACTTTTAAAACCCCAATCAGAATGTCACCATATCATATTATTTTCATAAATTATTTTCACCTACCCATGGAGGTAGACAACTATAAATATTGGGATGTTAAATAATTTAATATGAATATCTTAGATGCAAGTGAGAATAAGAAGTTTCAAATTTAGGATCTGAAGGAAATTTGAATAGACTTATATAATAACTCATGAATCTAAAAAGAGATAAAAAAGGATTACCATTACCACCTCATCCTTTATCGTTAAGTCCATGTTGGGAAGAATGTACTCCTTTACAATGTAATGTTGAATTTTCACCTAGGTATGCTTCATTCCCTCAGGTTTGTCCCATACATTATAACTAATGTCTATTAATTTTGTGTTGTGTGGGTTCAAAATGAAAAAAAGTAAAAATTCACCATTAATGGGAAGAAAATGAAGATATTTCATGCAACCATTCTAGAGTACCCTATGAAGGAAATACACCCTCAAGAAGAAATCTTCCAGTGACACCTACTGGGTTTTATCCTTACTTCCCACATTCTATTTTCTTATATCATGGAAACTTCAAACTCTAGGTGTGTGTGTGTGTGGTATGGGGGATATATTCCAGAGTTAGTTATGAGTTTTTATCACCTTTCTTTCTTTTTCTCTTTTTTCACTTACTGCACAATATTTTTACTTTTCCCAACTCTCCTAAGTTTGTTATGATTTTCCTCATCTTTATTCTTTTTATCTTATTTTGGTTGATGCATAGTATTTTTACCTCCCCCCTTTTTTATTGGAATACTCATTTTCGATTCCAACCTAATCAAGGAAATTATTAAAAATTCATGATGATTTTCCCTATTTCAAGTTTGTTTAACATTGAAAGAAAACATCATTCACTCATGGAATGCGAGTTTTAGGATGAATTTAACATTGAGGTGTGATTTTTTTAGTAAATTAGTTTTTTTGATGATATAAATGGTTGTACCTCTTTTAAAACCTTTGGGATGATTGATACCCTCTGGGTGAGTAGTTTATTGGTTAATAACGCCACTTAATATCTCCACACATATTTTCACCCAACCATGAAGTGTGAATATTCATTACTAAATATAAGGTAAATATAGGTTAGGTTAATATTTACTATATTTCTAAAATGATTTTTCCATATTTTCGTTCCTCATCTGATCTTTTTCATTATTTTACCGGATTGAATTATGCGTGCGTACCTGTTATCCAACTACTGTACACCATAAAAAAAACAAAAATAAATAATGAGGGGTGTGATGAAATGTAAAACATATGAGGATATCTTGGTCCGTAGATTATGGTTTGAATTACAGTAATGATTATGTGAGAAGGTCTTGAAATTTTATTACAAAGGATGTAGGGAAGTTTCGGTGGAAAGAATCAGGTGAGTAGAAAAATTTTATGATAACCTATATTTACTAGATAGAAAGTGGAAATAATTTCATTAAATAGCTATCACATACACACATGGATATTTAGTGACATAGTTTAATTATTAATTCCTTTATAATAATAGTATCATATATCTCCTTGAATTTCATTCTGAAATAATTTATGAGACATCTTTTTCCATGATCACTGAGAATAAATCCTCATTATGGTTTTTGATTTGATCATATCAGCATCATGAATTAAATATTTTTTGAATGTTAAACATTCTGGAATTTGGGAATATATTCATGAATCATTTTTGGAAATATGACTTTTCCCAGGATTGAAAATGTTTGGGTGTGGGGGTGTAATCACGCCATGATTAAATGTTTTATTTCACCCTTACACCACTGCATTAAATTAGTTTTGTATTGAAAATTCCAAAATATATTAAAAAATTTCACTTCAAATTTTATTCAATTAGTTAATTTTTTTCATTGTTAAAAGGTTAAATTTTATTTGTTTTGATAATTACATTGTCATAGAAGGTGATTTAGAGGGCTAGAGATGATGTAGAAGGAAAATGGGATAAACTGCACAAGATTCCAAGTACACATGTGGACTCAAACAAACACTTTAGAAAATAAGTATATCTAATTAGGATAAAATCTTGTGAAATCATAAAAAAATCATTTTTCTACAACTCTTATGGAGACATAAAATCCAAATTCATCCATTAAGGGGCACAAATGAACTGATATGTCCAAGAAAAAAAAATCTACACGATGTAAAAAGTTTGGTTATATATTTTGGATATATCACCTATTTTATACATTAAATGGAATCCAAAATTGACCTTTATATAAATAATATATTGTTAAATGACTTTTTAGTTTTTTTTCTAATCTATTTAAGTCTTTATAACCACCCAAAACCATAGGCCAAGTGGTATCTCAAAACCAGGGTTCCCAAAAGAACCTTCCACTTTGCCTATAAATCAGCACCTTAGGTAACCCATTTGTAAGATCCTCCAAGGAGGAAATAACTTCCATTTTAGAGACCTAAAGGAGAACTCTCCTCATCCTAGAAGTTTTTTGGATCCTATCCTCATAGGTATATCAAGGATGAAGTCATATTTCTACATGAGATTCCTCCTCCTCTTGATGGAATGCTTAATAGTGGGTGATCATTATGAGGGAACAACCCACTTGAAGAGGGAGTTTTGACACATAATTATATAATAGTTTGGTGCATATTGTGGTTTTTAATTGTTCTTTTAGATGTATCTTAACTGTTTTTGTTATATTTAATTGAAACAATTTTTATTTCATAACTAATCGATGTGTAATTTTAAGTGTACGACTTATGTTGTTCTGATTGGACAATATAATAATCCTATTATATCCCAAACATTTTCAATTCCAGTGTTCCTTAAAAAACCATAAAGCATTATAATAGGATAAAACTTTACTATATGATTTTTATGTCAAGGTTTAGTCTTATGTGAATCATTTTAGAGGGTTTTGGGTACCCAAGATCTTGGTTAACCCTCAACCAAAGAATTACACCAAAACCTAATAATAAAATAATAATAAAGAACTTTTCAAGTAGAGTAGTAACTTAGAAATGACCAAATACTTATAATATATTTTCAAAATAAACTTGTTTGTCAACTATTAAATCTTTAAATGAAGTCATTTTATTTATAAAATTATATTATACCTCCCTCTTTTATCCCTTTTTATTATAAATAAACACTTTAAACCTCCAATATTACTTGAGAGAGGACCTAGGGTATAACCTATTCTATAAATAAACTTTATAAAACTCAATCAATTTGAAGTGTCACGACAACAAGTTCACCATCATGACCATGAGTATAACTGCCATAAGCTTTTACACATATTATTACATGATTTTAATCATAATTAACCATCAATTACAAGCTAAGGATCATAAACTCTAGTGTATTTTGAAGATTAGATACATAATTAGAAAGCATGAAACCAAAATAAAAACATATTTTATTTAATATTAATAATGAGCTCATAAAAATATTTTATCCCTTACATATTCATAGGATAACCTGGGGAATAAATGAACAACAAGATGAGTTAAAAATCCTAATTAGGTAATAAAAATAATAATAAAGCATAGCATATGGGTTAAAAGGTAAAACATGATGACATAAAAAAACATAAACATATGGAAGCCTAGCATACAAAACATGGGATCATGTAATCAAATAATCATAGTAATGTGTCAAAACATAAAACATGACATAATAATGATTAAATGATCATTGAAAATGGAGGATCATGAGTCAAGTCTAACCACCAAGACCATTCCATATGGATCACAAGTCAAGGTTAACCACCAAGACTGTTGCACATGGAACACAAGTCAAGGTTAACCGCCAAGACTATTTCACATGATGTATCATGATACTAAACATTAACCAATGCATTGGAGTACTATCTAGGTATACCCATCATAACATGTTCATTAATATGTGTTCCACATAAATAATCATAAATAATGAATCACACATAAACATAAGGGTTACCCATGGAAAGAATTGGGTATCATAGTCATGTTAGAATATCAAAAGGGAATATCATAATGGTGTTAATGAAATAATTGATTTAAAACATACATGGACATTAATAAGAAAAAATAGTAACATATCATGATATGTTATGTCAAACTTAAGTGAAAAAATATAAAAAAAGTGTTAACAAACTTTAGAAATAAAATATTTTAGAGTTGTTTAAGGAAAAAATATAGATTATTTAAAATAAAAAAGGCATAATTGTTTATATAAAACCATAAATGAACCAAGATAGTTATTCATTATAAAATGAGTGATTTTATAAAAATAATTGTGGATTAAAATAGATTATGGAGTACACTTGAAAATGGGTATGAAATCGAGAAGTTCCCTTTGATCGAGCTTGCTTATCGAGAAGAATTGAGAAGGGAACATTTTTAAAACATGTATATACCCATCAAAGAAAGATGAATTGGATACATGATTTTTAAAAATATAAACATAATTTAGAAGAATTATATACAAATAAATATTAGATAAATTTGGGTAAAGAGAGATTGAGCATAACCCGGTGGAAAAAATGAAGGTTCACAGAGAATCCCTTACATTATGTCAAAAAAGGTTCTGAACTTGATCTTAATGTATTAAATATTAACATTAAATCCCTTAATTATTTAATTAACAACATTTTATACATTTTTATGATTTATTATAATTTTATTAAGTTAATTTACGACCTTTTTATGAGTTATAAGATACAATTTATTCATTCAGGAGTGTTCATTTCCTTGGGTTTTATGCTTGGTTCACTTGAATAAATATATGAAAGATCATGTGAAATGGGAATAGATATTCAAAATTTAAGTTATATTATATTAACGAACAAACATAATACTAAATGTTCATATTTTTAATTTGGTTATTTGGGGTGAGGATGAATCATTATATAAAATATTAATGATAATCATTTAGATTATTTGGGCTTTTTTTATCATTACAAACTTTTTTTCTTTTATTAATTAATATCATGTATAAATAATGGTTAAAAACATTAAATTGGATTTAATACATATATTATAATATATTTTATTCATAAAAATGGATTTATGACCATCCTTTAATGTGGTAAAGAAAATTTAAACTCATCGTCCTTGAATGTGATAAATCAACACATCACAGGTGCTGTTTTCATTTTTAGAACAAAAGAGGGGGGGGGGGAGAAATGAGGATGGATTATTACAAAAAAATAATAAAATTATATTATATGTGATATAATAGAGTTACCACGACACTTTAATAATGTTAGGTGATGAGATAATAATAAAAGAAAATAAATTGAAAAAAAATAAAAAATAAATAAATAGGATTTTACCTTTTGAAATATCCTACTTGAGAACCTCCTTGAGGAACTTGAGTTTGATATTTTATTGATACCAATGTCTCATGGACATGGAGTATAGATTTGGGAATATTATTAGGTAGATATTGGACAATATTAAAGACATTAGAGATGTGAGGAGAAGAGGTGGTGAGGGGTGGTATTTATAGTAGAGGAGAGGGGTGTTTTTTGGATTATTTTATTCATTAGTTTATTATTTTGGATCAAGAATATGAGTAGTGTAGATTATTGTGAATAAATACAATAATGTTTTCATGATATTTCGAACCAATTGTGATTACATCATTAAAACATTATCCATGACTCAATAATTCATGTATTTAGCTTATACTGAAAATTACCCTATTTCACTATTCACTAAAAATTCAACTATTTTAGAAAAATCCCAAAAATTCATCCTAACCATTTTTTGAAATGTAGAATTAAAAAACTAAACTCCATTTTATGAAAGTAATTCTATATATATGAGAACATTAATTTTTAATTAAAATCACCATTTATTAGAAAAATAACAAAAATTTAAAATTATAACTAATTTTATAACTCTTTGAAAAATTAATTAAGGTATAATAAAATTATATTATAATTATATAAAAAAAATATTTATTTATGAATATATTTTATGAAAATAAATTTTCTTTTAAATCATTATATTAATTATAAAATTGGAAATTAACATTTATGTTTCAAAAAGATAGCAAAATTTAATGTATCATTTTCAAAAAATTTACTTACTTACACTATGATATAATTATATCATATTTTCATTTATAATATGGTTAAATTTTATTTATAATTTAATAGGTGATATTTCTATTCTATTGGCTGGTTTACTATTCATAAGGGTCATATTACTATTCAAAAGGTTAAGTTACTATTCTATTGGTTTAGGTTCTTTAATTTCTATAAAAGACTCTTATTTTGTTAATTCTTTACTTATAATTTTTTTTATTGTTGTCTCTATATGATTCTATGTGGTATAAATATAATAAGGGGAATTTCCATTGATTAAATTTTGGTTCATTACATTCTTCCACCCCTTGTAAAATTTATCCCTTGAAATTTTGTTTTACAAACTATGGGGAAAATAGTCAAGAGTAATTATCCTTCATTGATTCTTCCAGTTCCCTTGTTTCCTCTAGGTACTTATAGTTCCTCTATAGTACATTGAACATGTGAGTAGTCTTGTTTCATAGAACTTTTTCTCAACGGTTCAAGATCTTTATTGGCTGACCCTCATAAGATAGATCATTTTCCAACTGTACCACCTTTGAATTTAGTACATTTGTGGGATCTGATATGTACTTCCTCAAGAGGGATACGTGGAATACATAATGTACTTGATACATGGTTAGTGTAAGTTCTAGTCGATATGCCACAACTCCAACACGATCAAGAATCTTAAAGGGGCTGATGTACCTGGGACTTAGCTTTCCTTTCTTCCAAAATCTCATGATCCTCTTCCATAGAGATATGTGGAGGAATACCATATCTCTAACATTAAACTCTAGGTCTCATATTTTTTTTCTATACAACTCTTCTGTCGACTTTGTAATTCCCTGATATTCTACTGAATGGTTTTAACCTTTTCTACTATTTCTTCAACAATTTTAGGTCCTAGCATCTCACGTTCACCAACTTCATCCCAACATGCCAGTTTTCTTCATATTTTTACCATAAAGGGCTTCATATAGAGTCATTTGGATGCTAAAGTGGAAACTATTGTTATAGGAGAACTCAGTCATAGGAATATGTTAGCCCAATCCTCACATTAAGTACATAGAACACGCTCTCAACATGTCTTCTAGAGTCCGAATAGTCTACTCATATTTGGAATACATTTGAGGATGATATGCTATACTGAATTTCGACTTAGTGTTTAGAGAATGTTGGAGACTTTTAAAGAAATTAGAGGTGAATCTCGAATCACGATCAGATAAAATCGATAGTGGTACTCCATGCACCCTTACCACTTCTCTAATGTGTATCCAGGAAAGTTGATCCATTGAGAATTCCTCTAAAATTATGATAAAGTGACCTATCTTTATATGATGATCCACAACAACTCATATAGCATTGTTTTCTTTGGATGCCTTTGGAAGTCCAGTGAAAAAGTCTGCGGTGATGCTTTCTTATTTCCATGTTGGTATGGGTAATGGTTGTAACATCCCTTTAAAATTATTCCTTTCAGCCTTCACTTGTTTACATACCAAGAACTTTGATGTATTTTTAGTGATATATTTATTAATATTTTCTCACTAATAGTTCTCTATGAGATCTCAATACATATTTGTGATCCTTTTGTGAATAGGGAAGGTTGAGCTATGTGTGTCATTCAGAAGATCTTTCTTTATTTTTGGATTAGACGGTACACATAGTTTTGACCCAAATATCACAAGTCCTTCCTCATCCATTTAGAATTATGAGGATATCCCATTTATGATAGCTTCCACCTTTTTCAGAATTTCCACATCATTTCATTGAGAATCCTTTATTTTCTACATGAGGTATGGTTGAGTAATCATCTGAGAAAGGCTTGATAATGTTCCTTCCTTAATGATTCCCATGTCTATATTTTGAAGGTTTAATAAGATTATATCCTTATCAATTATCATCATTTATAATGATGCATGATCCTTTCTACTTAGAGAATCAACAACCTTATTTTCTTTACTAGGATGGTATTGGATTGAACAATAATAATCCTTGATGAGGTCTAACAATCTTCCCTAGTGCATATTAATATTCTTATGTGTGAATATATATTTGAGTATCTTATTATCAGTATATACCACACAATTCTCCCTATATAGATAATGCTGCCAAATTTTCAATGCAAAAATCATAACCGCCAACTCCAGATCATGCGTGTGATAGTTTTTCCCGTGAATTTTCAACTACCTTGAGGAATAGTTAATCAATTTATCATTTTACATCAGTATGAAGCCTAAACCCATATTTTAAGAATAATTGTACACCGCAAATAGTTCACCACATGTTGGTAGTGTGAGAACTAGTGCAATGATAAGCCTATTTTTCAACTCTTTAAAGAAATATTCACATTCACTAGTATAGAAAAACACTCCTCCCTTCCGAGTCATCCTTGTTAGTGGGTTCGAAAATTATGAGAAGTTCTTCTCAAATCATTGATAATTCCCATCCAAACCAAGTAAACTACTGATCTTTATTATAGATGCTAGCTTGAGCCACTCTTCGATTTACTTTGTCTTGGACATGTCCATAGATATCCATTTTTTTGTGATTTCATGCCCCAATAATGATACTTCCTCCATATAGAACTCACATTCACTATACATTTCATATATTTTATCTCTTTACAAAGTCTTTAGCACAATATTCAAATACTCCTCATGTTCCTCCTTTCTATTGGATTATATCATAATATCATCAATAAAGACTATCATAAATTTGTTGAGGTAATCTATAAAGACTCTATTCATTAAATATATGAAAATTTCTGGATAATTAGTGAGTCCAAAGGGAATCACTATGAACTCATAATGTACATACCTCATTCTAAAGGCAGTCTTGGTAATATCTTCCCTCCTCACCTTTAATTGGTGATATCTTGACCGAAGGTCCACCTTATAGAAATAACTGGCCTCATGTACCTTATCGAACAAGTCATATTTCTGAGGTAGAGGATACTTGTTCTTTATCGTGATTTTATTGAGCTCACGATAGTCAATGAAAAGGAAAATTGATCCACCCTTCTTCTTGACAAAGAGTGTCAGCACACCCCATAGTGAAGCCCTCGGGCATATAAAATCTTTATCTAGATTCTCTTATAACTTCATTTTGAGTTTCTCCAAATCAACAGTTTCCATTCTATAAGGTTTCATTGATATAAGAAATGATCTAGGAATAAGTTCAATTAAGAACTCAACCTATCGACTAGGAGGAAGACCAGAAAATTCATCAGGTAATACATCAGTATAGTACCTCACAATGTTAATTTATTTTAGAATTATCCTCTCCTTTATCTAAATCATTTGAGTTATATTTGATTTCTCATAAGGCAACAATATCCACCATTGAGACGATGATTCTGAAGTAGATTCATCTTCCTCCTTACACTTGTATAGAATTGAAGGATGATTCAAGTTGTGAACATTGATCTCTCTTTCTTGACAGTTGATATTGGATTTTTATAAATATATTCAATCCATGTCTAATATAGCATAAAACTACACCAAATTAAGTAAGAAAATATTTTTTGGGAGGTTCAGTCCACAAACATTAATCGGGGAGGAGTTATGAACTTTGGATGAAATAATTTCACTGTTTTCTGTTCTCACAGATAACTCAACCTCTATATTTTGAGCTAGTTTTTGAATAGTTCTACTAAAATTGTAAGATATGAAAGAATGAATAGAACCATAATAAAATAGAATGTTTTTAATTATTTAATAAATAACTATCATACCTATCACCACATCATTGTCAGAATCCACCTCAACAGTAGTGATAGAATATGCCCTTCCTTACTACCTTGATGGTTGTTGTTGTTGATTACCTCCAACAAACCTTGCCCTAGGGTAATGTTTTTCATAATTACCATCACTAGTATAAAAAAAGGTCTTTAACGTCATTTTTTATTTTATTTTTTATGTTGGTTTTTAACCGATGTTGAAGTCACCGACGTAAAAAATATGACTTTTTACGTCCGTTTTTGTAAACCGACGCCAAAAACAAATTTCATTTGTTTTTTAACATCGGTTTTGTAAAATATCGAGGCCAAATAAACTCATTTGCGTCATTTTTGGCTTCGATTTCCATAAAAACTGACGCCAAAAAGTTGAAATAATAGTTTCGGCATCAGTTCTTGAAAAAAACCGATGCCATAAATGGAAAAAACTTATTTTTGGCGTAGTTTTTTACAAAAACCGACGCCAAAAAGTAATTTTTTATTCTTTTATGTTTTAGAGAATTTCCTAATCTTCGATTTGACAGTTCGTGGAGCTAAAACGGAGTTACAGATCAAAATATATGGCCGTCGGAAGTTGAACAAGTCAAAGTTTCGATTGATACAACTTGTTTTAAAGAAAACAAGATAAACATGAATTAAAATAACATACACCAAATGATATAAAATATAAATAATACTTCAAACAAATTTCAATTGTTTTTGGATCTTCCATTGAAATGATATGTTGTTTATCATCATATCTCTTATATTTAGTGTAGAACTCATGTGATAATGAAAACGGCAATCGATAATTAAACTTACACCAAGCTTGGTAAATCTCATCCGAATGTGTTGTATTTTTAACTTGATAATAAAAGGAAATCATCATTATATGAGATCTAATCGAGTTGCTTAGAAATGAAGGACATTAATAATTAAGAAAATAAATGAATAGAATAGGTACCGTATTCAAATTAACGATTGATGTCTCGTTGAAAACATGATGAATCAAAGAGAATGAAAATGATGAACGAAGGAGAAATGGATTTATATTTAGTAAATGAAAATATTGTTGATTGCGTTGTATGAAAATGTAGGCGGGATTTTAAAAAGTTAAATGCGCATTGTGAAAAAAATTGAAATTATGATCCCACGTATTGGTGAATACTATTTGGCATCGGTTTAGTTTGATACCAACGCAATAGAGGATATATTTTGGTCTTTTGGCGTCGGTTTTTTGAGAAAACCAATGCCAAAAATTCCAATCGATATCATTTTTGGCGTCGGTTTTTAAATAAACCGATGCGAAAAAGATAAAAAAAAATATATGTTTCGCGTCGGTTTTTTTTCAAAACCGACGCAAAAAGTAAAAAAAAATTGTTTTTTGCGTCGGTTTTTAAAAAAACCGACGCCAAAAACAAAAAAACAGTTTTGGCATTGGTTTTTATGAAAACCGACACGAAAAGTAAAAAAAATTATTTTTGGCGTCGGTTTTTTTCAAAACCGACGCGAAAATCAAAAAAAAATATTTGCCGTCGGTTTTTATGAAAACCTATACCAAAACATAAAAAACATTTACCAGGTTTTAGAGAATTCCTTAAGCTTCAGTTTGACTAGTCGTGGAGCTAAAACGGAGTTACGGATTACAAGTTATGGCCTTTCAAAGTTGGACTTAATTAAGAATTCTTTTAGAGAAGATCAACTTCCAACATCCATAACTTTTGATCCGTAACTCCATTTTGTCTCCATGACCAGTAAAATCAAAGCTTAGGGAATTATCTATAGGAATTTAGTTTTTTTTTCAAATTTTTGGCATCGGTTTTTATGAAAACTGACACGAAAAGTAAAATAAAATTATTTTTGGCGTCGATTTTTTTCAAAACAGACGCCAAAACATAAAAAAAATTTACCAGGTTTTAGATAAATCCTTAAGCTTCGATTTGACTAGTTGTGGAGCTAAAACGGAGTTACGGATTAAAAGTTATGTCCTTTCAAAGTTGGACTTAATTAAGACTTCTTTTAGAGAAGATCAACTTCGAACATCCTTAACTTTTGATCTGTAACTCCGTTTTTGCTCCATGATTAGTCAAATAAAATCTTAGGGAATTATCTATAGGACGGTATTTGTTTTTTAAATTTTTGGCATCAGTTTTTATAAAAAATGACGTCATAACATTTTTTTTATTTTTTCACGTCGATTTTTTTAAAAACCGACGCCAAACCATTTTTTTTATTTTTTCACGTCGTTTTTTTTAAAAACCGACAGCAAAAATACTTTTTTTTTTAGTTTTTGGCATCAGTTTTTAAAAAACCGATGCCGAAAATTCTCCGCAAAAGTATTTTACTTTGGTTTATAAGAAACCGGCGTCAAATTGATGACGTTAAAAATGATTTTTCTACTAGTTCATGTTCCTTGTGGTTGTAACACTGCATTATAGGCTGAATATTGATCTTAACCTTCCCCTATTCTTCCTCATTAGTAGGATTCTTGAAATCCCTTCGACAATTATTAGTTATATTCCCCATTATTCCACATTTTAGTCATTTCCTAGTTCCCTTTATATAGGTCATAGGATGCTTATTACAATAATTTTAACATGTGGAATGTTGGGTTTTCTTTCCATCTTGTAATTTATTTGTTGATCTACCAATATTAAACTCCATTTAAAATTTTTATATATGGGACCATGAGACCACTTTGAGTCTTCGATCTCCATTTCAACTTTAAGGGAGTAATGGACAGTCTATTAATAGATGTTGAAATATTGAATCACCAATGATTTTCATAGAATCAACTTTAGTCTGCTGAAGAAGTTATCCACCTTTCTTTTAGTGTTCATGAAAAATCCGGAGGTGTATCATGTAAGCCTTATAAAGTTTGCTTCATATGACATGATAGACTCATCTACCTTATACTTTAGTATGAGGAAATCTCTTTCCATCTTGAGATGATGTGTCCGGGGAAAATATTTATTGAGAAATATTTTCTTGAATTCCTCTAAATACATGGAATCAATTTTTTCTTTAGACTCCATGTTCTTGATCGGTGTCCACCACTGATCACCTTACCCATCAAAACGATAGACTTCCATCACAACTTTCTATTCTTCTGAGCACTGTAGGATAGAGAATATCTTCTCAATGGATTCAATACATTGTTTTGTGAGGATGGGATCAAATGATCCACTAAACATGGGAGGAATTTTTCACATAAATTATTCAACTACAACTTGATCTTTCTTAGGAGAAGGAGGGTGTTCCACACGATTCTAGTTATTATTCATAACTTTATCTAGTTGATAAAGTACTTTCATGAAGTTTTGAGTGCATGTTCCCATCACATTTGGCATTTTATTAGGGAAATCATCACATTTCCTATCACATTTATTTTTGGAACAAGTTCTCTTATTTCCATCCATTAAATAAGAAAAAGAAAGTACAATTAGGGGGGCTGGAATACTTAGATAATAAGAATATAAAATGTAAACTTTGATCATAACAGGTTTAACTTTTAAATGAAAATAATATCCTAACTTCTGATCCCTTAATTTCCAATCTAGGTTATCCATGGTGATAGAATTATCCCTAGGGTTTTTACTAAAGTGATCTAGTCATAATCTCCAAAAATAACTAGAATGTGTATCTGATACCAACTACAACAGTCCTATACTTTTACACATATTATTACATAATTTTAAGCATAATTAAACATCAATTACAAGCCAAGGATTGTAAAGTCTAGTGTCTTTGGAAAATTAGATACATAATTAGAAATCATGAAACCAAAATAAAAACATATTTTATTTAATCTTCATAATGAGATCCTAACACCATTTGAGCCCTTACATCTACATAGGATAATGTAGGGAATACATGAACAAAGGGATGATCTAAAAAGCCCAGTGAGGGAATAAATATTAGAATAAATCATAATACATGGGTTAGAAGGCTTAACATGATGACATAAAAAACACAAACATATTGATGCATAACATACAAAACATGGGATCATACAATCAGGGAATCATAGTAATGTGGTAGAAACATAAAACATGACATAAGAATGATTCAAGGCTCATTTCACATAGAGTAACATGAGTCAAGGCTAACCACCAAGGCCGTTTCACATGGAGCATGATCTAGACCGTTCCACATGGAGCATGAGTCAAGGTTAACCACCAAGACTGTTGCACATGATGTCTCGTGAGAGTAAAAATTACCTGATGAATTGAAGAAATATCTGGGTGCACCCATCATAACATGTTCATGAATATGTGTTCCACATAAGGAATTATACATATGGAATCAAACAAAAGTATAAGGGTTACCAATGGAAATAATTGAGTATCATAATCATGTTAGAAGGCATATAAAAAGGGAATTTAATAATGTTGTCCATGAAAGAATTTATTTAAATAATAAACAGAAATTAATAAGGTAAAATGGTCATAGATCATGAAAATTTATGTCAAACTGAAGTGAAAACATGTAAAAATAGTGTTTAATAAACTTTATAAATAATACATTTTAGTGTAATTTAAGGAAAATATTAACGATTCTTTAAAATAGAAAAGGCATAATTGTTTGTATAAAACCAAAAATGATCCAATATAGTTTTCATGATAAAATGAGTTATTTTATAAAAATAATGCTGTCATAAAACATGTTATTTATATCACTTGAAAATGGGTAAGGAACCAGAAAGTTCCCTTTGATTGAGCATGTTTATCAGGAAGAATTGAGAAGGGAACATTTTTAAAACATGTATATCCCCATCAAATAAGGATGAAATGATATGAAAACATGAGTTTTGAACATATAAATAAAATTTATAATAATTATTTAAAAATAAATAACTGTTACATTAGGGTAAAGATATATTTAGCACAACCCGAATGAAAAAATGAAGGTTCTAAGAGAATCCCTTACCTTATGCATGAAATGGTTCTGCACTTGAACTTAATGTCTTGAATAGTAAAATTAAATACATTAATTAATTAGTTAAGAAACTTTTATACATATATATGATTTATTATAATTTTTTTAATTTAATTTATGCTCTTTTTTATGAGTTATAAGACACAATTTTTTTTGTTCGGGAGTGTTCATTTCCTTGGTTTTCATGATTGGTTCACTTGGATAAATGTAAGAAAGATCATGTGAAATGGGAATGAATATCCATAATTGATGTTATATGTTATTAATGTAAATCCAAAATATTAAATAGTTATATAATTCATTTGGTTATTTTGGGTGAGGATGAATCATTAGATAAAATGTTAATGATAACTATTTAGATTATTTTGGTGTTTTTTAATCATCACTAACTAGTTTTTCTTTATTAATTAATATCATGTATAAATAATGGTCCCATAACATTACATAGGATGTAATAAATATATTATAATTTTTTCCATAAAAATGGTTTTATGACCATCCTTGAAGATGGTAGAGGAAATTGAAAAGTCATCATCCTTGAATGTAATAAATTAACACATCAGAGATGATGTTTTCATTTTTAGAATAAAAAGGGGAGGGGAATGAAATGGTGATGTATTATTACATTAAAATAATAAAATTATATTATATTTTAGATATTGGAGTTACCATTTCACTTGGATAAGGGGAGTTGAGGATAGAATAACAAATGAAAATATATTGAATGAAAATAAAAGAAAAAGAAAGAGGATTTTACCTCTTGAATTATCATCCATGAGAACCTCCTTGAGGGACTTAAGTTTGGTCTATTATTGAGAAAAAAGGATTCTCTATGTGGGGAAGATACTTAGGAAGTGTATTGGGTAGATATTGGACAATATTTAAGTCTTTAGAGGTGTGAGGAGAAGATGTGGTGGGGTGGTATTTATAGTGGAGGAGAGAAGTGTTTTTTTCTGATTATTTTATTCATTAGTTTGTTATTTTGGATCAAGAAAATGAATAGTGTGGATTCATATGACTAAATAAATTAATTTGTGCATGCGAGTTGGAAGCAATGGTTCTTAAATCATCCAAGAATCATCCAAGACTTAATAATTCATGTATTTATCTTATACTATAAATTACAGTATTTTATTATTCACCAAAAATTAAACTATTTTAGAAAATTCCCCAAAATTAACACTAACCATTTTTCAAAGTTTAGAATTAAAGAATTAAATCCATTTTATTAAAATAAGTTTCTATATATGATAAATTTAATGTTTAATGAAAATCATCATATATTCAAAAAATACCAATTCTTAAATTATAACTAATTTTATAACATTTGGAAAAATTAATTAAGTTCTCATAAAATTATCTTATAATCATAAGAAAAAAAATATAAATTTATGAATCTATTTTAGGAAAATAAGTTTTCTTTTAAATCACTATATTAATTATAAAATTGTAAATAAACATTTATGTTTCATAAAAACACCAAAACTTAATTTATCATTTTCAAAACAATTATTTACTTACACTATTATATAATTATATAATATTTTCATTTATAATGTGGATATTTTTTTTACTTTCATAGGTGATTTTACTATTCTATTGTTGGGTTTACTATTCATAAGGGTCATATTACTATTCTAAAGGTTATGTTACTATTCTATTGGTTTAGGTTCCTTAATTTCTATAAAAGTCTCTTATTTCATTCATTATTTATTTATAATGTTTTTATTATGTTATCTATGTGATTTTATGTGACATAAATATTAGAAGGGAATTTTCCATTGATTAAATTTTAGGTCATTACAATGGGAGACTCAAGATTCACAATATAGCCCCACAACTATCGCTGGTTTGCCTCCAAAATCCTCCAGTAGGAGTGATCCTTGCCTCACTAGAATTCCCTAAGGAATTTATGTGGCCTCCTGGGTAGATCATCCACTATATCATTTTCAAAATTCATGAACCACTCCTTGAATAGGATTTCCTTTATCCCAGGCTTGTGCTCCTCTGTCCCCTATATCAAATGAACTAGTGCCATTGACATGGAAGGAACCTATTTTCGGTCCTCCCATATATCCTCTGTGGGGAGGAATTTGTCATATGTTTCTCCTTGGATCAAGATCCTATCATTTTGGTAAATATTCCACAAGACAATTCCAACCTCCCCATGGTTTAGATGTTAGGTGTTGGTTTATAGTGACCACCTTATTAGTAGCTCCCACATATTGTTCATGCGACAGTAGACATGGAATTGTGAGGACTATGCTATCTCATAAAGCCTAACCCGCTTTAGCTCAAACTCAAACTCACAGAAATACTGGCATGACTAGTATGCCCAATCCCACTCATCTATGAGTTTTTCTCCCTGGTATAGGACTCATCCGTCTGTCCACCCCTTGATATCCCAATCCCACCTTGAGAATTATCTCATGTTGAGGGGGGGGGGGGTGGAGATACCTCTACCTCTAACACCTCCCTTTTGATGTTGTCTAGGTGGTTCTAGAGAGTGTGCATCATAAGAGACTCATTATACTTTAGTATATGTCCTCCATTAGACCAATGCCAATGGTATAGTCTAGGTAAGATCCTGAGCCAGTAGGTAGGCTCATCTCGATCAACATTAGGGATGAACACTTCATCCCTCAACACAAAGCCATACAGTGAAATAATCTTGTAGTGGGGGTATTCTTGCAAAGCCTCCTTTAGTAGTGTTTTGAGTGTATATAAATCCAAGATGATCTAGATACTCTCCCCTATCATAAGGATCCCAACCATATCCTCTTAATGAGTTACAACACCATTTACACCTTCCACATCCATTTTTTCTAAGGAATATAAGTTTTTTTGAGATGGATTCATGAAGGTATGATCACAAAATATTGGTTCGAAATGGTATATTAATTAAATATGGGTCCACAAAGGTCTTCCCATGAAAGTTGGGTTCACAGAAGCCTGGTTGCAGAAGTAAGCCCGTGGAAGGGTCGAGTTTTATGAGCAGTGAGGTTCAAAATCGAAAAACACTCATAAAGGTCTTGAGATGAAAAGAGAGAAAAAGTCTATATTTCATGAAAATTTTCTAGTCTCATAAGGTAAACCTACCCCAATTTATAAGAATATGGTAAAACTTTTTTTCACAAACAAGTTTCATTATGAGGACTTGAAAACACTAATTTTTAGTGGTTTCCCCTTAGAATGCAACCCTCCTTTTCCATGTTGGATCCAATTATAATGGGGAGTAGGGGATTTTGTTTATTACAAAATGCTCATTTCATAGGAGAGTTCAAGGAATACAAAACCAATTGAGAGAAAATTCAGGCCAAGAGGCCCAAAAATCCACTTAAGGGACTAGATTCACGAAAGCTTCCACCTTATCAAAGGACCGAAGCTTGTGAAACACTATTTGTGTAGAGGTTTGATAGTTACATTCATGCAGTGTATTTTGGGATTAAGATAACACCCTTTTATGGAAGTCCTGGCCATGTGGTGGTTTGAAGGTAACCTTTGTGTACTGTAAGTTTGGATTTACTGAGCTCCCTTTCACAGAATTCCCAGTACACATGAAGGGTTGATGGTAAATTTTTCATTTCATAAATATGGTTCAACAAACCCCATCAGTTCAAAAATCCCATAATGTTTCATGAGAGCCTCTATTGGTCCTATAAATACCCCCTTATATCTGAATTTTAATGGTTTGTGACCTTTCAACTTCTAAAAAAAGATTTGAGTTTTCAATACTTTGAAGTTTTGTGAGAAAGAGAGAAGATGGATCTCCCATGGTATCCATATTTTGTGAATCTGCCTCCCATGGGATTTTGATAGCCTCAACCAATGATATATATTCCTTTTATGAATGTACATTGATTCTCATAAGAAGACATACCCTTTTGGATCTTGGTGTTTTGTGTGATCACTATCTTTCATGAAACCAACCCCATGAAAACCAAGACATTACCTGGAGGGAGGGTCACTCTATTTTGTGAAACTCACTCTTTTGTGAGACCCCTGACCTCTATGAGGCCCCTGTTCTTCATAAAGCTCTAGAATTCTGTGAAACCCCAACCTTATAAAAACCCCTTCTCTAGGGATCTCCATGGTGCCTCCTTTTTATGAAATACTCTTTTTTGAAAGCTTAGTTCCAAGGTCCCCTATGATCATCCAGGACTGGTTCAACTACACCCCAAATTCCTGTGTGACTAGTACCAACAACCCTCATGTCCACAAAATTTTATTTAATTACAACCTGTCACTTCATTATACCTACTACTCCTAATAATAGACACCCTAATACATATTACTCTTAAAAATAGGTACCCTATCATTGGGACTCTCTATTGACACTCCTCCATGGCAGTTCTAATTCCATTTCCCACCTAGAGCTGCATGAGTGGTGGTCGCGTAAACCCTAGAGTTGGAATCATCATGGTAAACCATTGACCTATCTTGGCGGGGATTCCTTATGAATATTCTTCCTTCCTCCTTGACATAGTCCTTCCCAAGGAGTAATACACATTTATATCCAAGCTTCAAAACATAAAACAACCTAGCTCTACATCCTAATCATATGACATTAAACCGCACAACAATGTTCTTAGTATATGAAGTTAAACTATAACCTTACCTTGTGTAATGAACACACGATTCACCATGTATTATTATCATGGTATTCCACCTTCCTCCCTACATAAGATTAAACCCCAACCCCAGGGAATCTTACTTGGATAATCCCCACACCATCCTCCCCCATCAGGGGATGAGGCACCCACAACAGGAAACTTCCATGTGTAATCCCCAAACTATTCTCCCTTCATATCGAATAAAACACATACCACAGGAAGATTCTATGAATAAGTTACACACCATCCCTTATAATCTATCCTCTCATGACATGATCATCCTTACCACATGATGTTAAACTGCATAGATTTTTCCTATCACATGGACTTAAACTGCGACATCAAACTATGTGGGTTTTGATCCTTGTATCCTATATAGGGTATGTAGGACACCTCCCTGAGGTTGAATCCCAGCACCATCCAGGGTGAAATTATCCCCCTTGGGGGGGGGGAAACACTCAATCATCCATGTGTGAAATCCTTCCTCCTAGGGACACACCACACCACCCATCTTATCCCCTCAATACGTTAAACCTGTGCCTATACTATCCTTGTAAGATATTAAACCTATTCCCAACTAGTCCCCACAAGACTATAAGACACTTCTCATCTTCACAAGATGTTAAACTCCTGACCTGGTCCATAAGAAATACCCCATGCAATAAGTGTGGCATACCTGAGGTAAAAATTCTTGGAAGACTTAAACCCCTAGAACCAATTATCTTGTGATCAACAAAGGATACCTTGGGTTCCACACCTAAGATACCTTATAGATGATATTACCTAAAAAAGTGGAAGTCTTTATAGGTTCCCAACTTACCCAGCATCTAGACATGCCCAATGTGACCAATGTTATTAACTCCCCTGACCAAAGGTTTCTACCCTATCAAGACATAAGCGACATAATTAACCTGTATCCACCTTGATATGGAACCAGGAATGAGTTTCACAAACATGAATTATCTATAAGGGAGACTCAAACTAGGAAACAATCTCCAAATAGGAATCCATGGAAGGAGGAATAGAAATTCCACCACACCATTTTGATTAAAGAGAGGACTTCACCTATCGAAGTGATATAAGCTACCCACCATTGGAAAGTGGAAATGCGGAGAAACAGACAATGTGAAATATTCTGAAACCCTGGAAAAAGCATTAGAAACACCATTAAATGATATTAATCTTATATTTTTGAATTATATAGGTCAGTGCATCTAGTATAACCATTCAGGATATGTATTTAATTCTGGTGAGATCGAAGAATGTTGTGTCTCTAATATCTCAAGATAGGTGGTAAGAGTGCATATTATGTCATCCTAGAAAGGGATGGAAGTCACCATAGATTTGACCAACCGACTGTCTCATGAAGTCAAGTGATCATGGTCTGTAGTTTGAAAATCATGTTGTTCAGGATAAATGGGTGAGTCATACTTGGGCCTTTTTCCATGGACAACTGCATCTACCCTAATTAGATGTGTAGGGTTTACCACCTTGAATCTGGGTAGCTATTCGGGGAGAAATGGATTCTGATCTAGCTGAGGGATAGGTCCCCCTTGGGTGTTTTCTTGTTCAGGTAGTTTCTTGGTAATGTGTTCAGCGGTAAGAATCTTATAACGCTCAAGATCTTGGAGAAAAGTGGCAATCCTGACATCCACCTCTATTTTTAGAGCAGTCTTCAATGGGATGACATGGTTAGTGATTCCCTTTACTTTATAGATATGTTGGTGGGATGGTGGAAATAGGTCCTCAAGGGGATTTATAAGGCATAATGTCTATCTCTGTTGATGACTATGAAAACTTACCATAAGGTTTGAATGGTTTTGTGTTCCCCCTCACAGTGGATCTTCTTCATGCCCAGTGTCACTATCTCAATTCCTATGATAACCTAGTAGGTTTATTTCAAAAAAAATCACAGTGGTGATGGATAATAGGACTCCACCATTAGTAGGTGATTTATCCCAATTGTTCCACTATTATCGGGAAAGGGGGTAAATTCAAGGGAAACATACTACCCCATCCTCTAATCTATAAGTGTAGATACACTTACTACATGATTAAACAAATCATGATAAAGATCTTGATGTAGGTCCATTGGAAAGTCTAGAGGTATCCATATGAATCAGGGTGTAGAGATATTATGAGTGCTATAATTTTGACCCTCCGACATTAATGATGAATGGTGTCAAGGTGCTCCTAACTCCCAGGATAGGTTAGCTAGTTATCCTAGAGGTGATTGGATGTCACCCAAATATTATAGTGAATACTTGTCACATGGTCCTAAGCTAGGGACTCTGGGAGAGAAAACTACAATACTGGAGGTGTCATGTATAGAACTAGTAGCTGGGAATTGGATAGAATCTCCAACAAGATTTCATCCTATAGTCCATCAGTTAGATGGTTGTTCTACTCTTGATCAAACCAAGGCCCAATTGATGATGACCACAAAATTGGGGGTGGTAAAGATGAGTATCTTATTTTCTATAGATGATCAACATAGGCAGTGTCACATGAGACAATTATCCCTAGAATGACAGAATGTATACCGGAGGAGGGGCCAACTTCATGACTATGTACATATAGGATAGGGTGTTTATAGCCTCTAGATATTTAGGGAGGTCATCTTTTCTATACCCCCATGACATGGTGAAATGATAACCTTTGTCTAAGGGTGATATAATAGACCTGAATACCTCTCCATATTCAAAGGTGGAAGTAGGGAGAATGGAATTTGATGGAAGTAATGATAGCTACACAGAGATTTCCCTTAAATGAATCCAAGACATCCTACAACTGTTGGTACTTATGGAGTGACTTGTGGACCTTGTGAATCTATGTATCAAGGGTTTTCAGTATCAACAAATGGGTTCCTACCACCATATCTTCTATAAAAGGTAAGATAATTTCTATTGAGTCATCCGTTGTCTCAGAATTTTATGGGTCAATTATAATGTATAATTTTCATTTCCTTACCTCTGGCCACATGGGAGTGTCACAAGCATGATCCTCTAAAGGATGTGTGAGTTTCCTCCACATGTTTCATGGATGATGCTGTGGGAATTGCCTCCATGATGGTTGTTTTCCCTCCTTCACTGGGACATAACATTCAGACAATATAAATCTCCAGTATGGGGAGAGTAAATTTGTTGGATAATTACATTTCGGGAAGGACCTTTACGATAAAATTCTACAACACAGGGTGGACCACATTAGGTTCTTCTAGATCCCAAAGTAGGGATAGTTGACCCAACTCGCCCGATAGGTGGTTGGGGTCTCGATCGCAACATGATAAGATTGTTCCCCTACATGATGTCTAGGAGGGGTGGGAGGTATGTTAGTAGTGTAAAGGGACACTGGTATTGTTGCATAGGCCTTCTAGGGGATAATGTTAGTAAACTCACTCTGAAATGGCTCTAGGTGTTATAGAAAATAGATTATAGAACATGAATGTGAGTATACCATTTATCATCCCGTGAGGATGCTCGATGCTTCCTGTGACGTTGGGTGATGGAGACCCTCCTCAGTGGCCCCTGGGTGGTGTTTTAAATTGCTGTGGCCAATGCATCCCCTATACCATCAGTATAAAAGAAGTAGTTGTCAGTGTATTCTGGTAAAAGGCTCCCAAAATGGTTTTCCATAGAAATAGGGTGAGATATCTCACTTCATAGCCCTTGGGGATGGCAATGGAGACATGGAAGTACATCATCGAGGTCCTAGAAGGAAATATATTTGGTTTGGATGACCCCTTCCCATTCATAGAGATTTATGAGGGTGTTGATAACCCTTTTCTGGATGAGTTCAAAGGGATATATGGGGAGAGGGTACCCATGAGTCATGGTAGTAGTGGTCGCTATGATAGAAGTGCAGTCATATAGGATTGCTACACCATCAATAATTTTTCCCCCATGCCTATTGGTGGTGGTGGATCATTGAGTGTTTATTAAAACATGAGTCATATAAGAGAATATAAACAAAATCATTAGTACTTGTCTGATGAAGGAAATACCCAACATACCCAATGCCTCTCATTATCTCCTGAGGAAGGAAAAGGGATCTACACCAATGATGTCTTAGAAATAAAAATTATCAATGTTCATTATCTTACCCCAGTTTTTGGAGAGAAGATTCACATTAGGTTCACCATTTTATTTTTCTAATACTTTTCACCAGGTCTTTTCATCAGGTGTGGTGACATAATGGTTTTTCCCGCATTCATACTTTCCATAGATGTGTAACTTATACCACCATGGTTGTTGGTGTTATCTCCTTGGTCAAAATAGGATTATGGGATGCCAGATCTTCCTTCCATGGATTTCTCCTTGGATCTAATCACCTAGATCGAGTATCCCCCATAGATTTAAGTCATGTTTGTGAATCATGTTCATGGTTCCATATTTTTGTTGACACTGGTTAATTACACTTCTTTCTATGTAACAGGGAAAATACTTTGGTTTGGGGCTAATGATGGTTGGGAATCTTGGGAATATTGGATGTATTTAAAGTTCTTTATTGTTTAGAGTTTAGAGAATCTCATATTTGAGGCATCTTGGGTGGATAACATAAGGAAACCCGTATCTACTATGGGGTGAATTATGTTTTGAACATAAGGCATCCAAGGACCAATTCCTCAAGCATCCCATGTACACTACATGGGATATGGGTTCTTGTGTATTCAGAAGGGTCTATTGTAGGTTTAACGTCTTGTTGGGACATGTAGGTCATAAGTTTTAACATCATATTGGGATAGGTTGGTGTGGTTTTTTGGGAATTCTCATGGGGAATATGACCACATGTCAGAGTTTCTACATTCCAAGGGAAAACATCCATATTTTATGGTGGTGTTGGGAGAATCAAGATTGAATCTTAGAGAGATATCAAAAAAGTGTCGAGAAATAAGGATTAAAAATCATGGAGGAATCCCACATACCATATGAGGATATAGGGATCAAAACCCATGTAGTTTAATACAACAATTTAAGGTCACATGAGAAGACCAGTCCATATAATTTAACATCATACTGTAAGGATGCTCACATCATGAAAGGTAAGAAAATAAGGGTTATTATGGGGTTTATGTATAAGATTTCCCTAGTGATTGGGGGTCTCATCAAAGTTGTGGGGGTTTCATAATAGGCATGGTGGTTTCATACTAGGCATGAGGGTTTCATACCAGGATTGGGAGAATCATCCCATGATGGGGGATTATGGTGTGGGGATTACGTTTGTGGGCTTCCCATTGTAGGTTTCTCATCCCATGGAGGAGAAAGAGATTTCATCCCATAATGATCACACATGGGGTATCTTGTGTTAATTTCATAGAGTAGGATATGAGGTATCATACCATTATAGATACAAAAGGGGAATCCTATGTTTTCCACATAGGGTAGGGCTACAATTTTACATAATGTAATGAGGATGTTGTCATTCAGTTTAACATCATATAATTAGGATGGATTGAGGTAGTTTGAAATCATATTGTTCAAACTTTTTCAGGTCTTACACCCAGGGAGACCATGTCCAAGTAGGAGATAAGGATCTAACACTAGGCCTAATTAAAGGGAAAAGCAAACTACTTCCCTTGATTATGCCTCCTTTGGGGATTATATGTATACTAAACATGCATCTTTGGGTGGTGTGTGGCATAAAAACTACCATGGTGAAGTGTAAAATGGGGATCCTAATGATAGGGTTCCTATTATTAGGAGATATAGGCATTAGTGTGCCTATTATTAGGCTAAAGAGGCCATGTAACCTTGAAATCCATGCTTCAAGTAGAGGCTGGACATGAGGGTTGATGATATTAGTTGTATGGGGGATTAGGTCATGAGTGAACTAAGTTTGAGTTGGTACAGAGCTATTAGACACTCAAATTTCATGAAGGTATGAACACTAGAAGGAGGAGACATGTATGAACCCATGAATTGGTTTTGAAAAATGTATAGGTTTTACAAAGGTCAGGGGAATCATTAAAGTCAAGGATTCATGAAATAGGGTGACCTTGACTTGGGGTAAAGTCTTGGTTCCCATGGGGTCAGTTTTTATGAAGGATAATTATCTCACAAAACCCCAAGATGATATAGGGTATTTAATATATTTCTAAGGCCATAAAACTTCAAAAAATTCATCGCTACATGGACTTTTAGTTTCAAGAGCACATGGGAGGATGCTCATGAAAGATGGCTACCTACAAGAATCCATTTATTCTTTGGCCCACAAAGGTTGAAGTTTCATGAATTTATAGATTTTGGTGGAAGTTAAAAGGTCATTTCCCCACGTTTAAATGTTGGAATGAAGTATTTATATGCATGGAATCATTCAGAAGGACCTTTTTTTAAGTTTTAGCCTAATAGGTTCATTTCATGAATATTTTGATTGGGGTGTTGACCTTGAAGACTCTACATAAGTAGCATGAAGGTTAGAGTCATTCATGTGAGATTATATTTGTGATATACGAAGGAAATTATTAAATAACTGATTATTTTAGATTGTTATAACCTTTTTGAATCCATCCCCATAAGTTAATTTTTAACCCTTTTCTCTAATTCACCCTAATCCACTGGTGAATTCCTCGATGAATCACGTAATGATCATTTTTCAACGCCAACACTAATAAATCATATGTTTACCCTTAATGAGAATATAAGAACACTCTTTCATATGTTTTATTTCCCAAGGTTATTAATAAATAATTTAAGTTTGGCATGTATAAGAATTGTTTAATTTTATAAGAACATTATGGGATATTTTGAAGATATTTCATGAAATAAGATGATTATGTATCTAGTCTCCATGGACACTAAACCCTTATGTTTCTTGGGTATGTATTTTTATGTGATGTATTGAATATTCATTTAAAATGATTTAATATTTATGTATTTAATGTTTTTATTTCCTCACCTTGGATATAAAATTTTACTAAACTAGGGAGGGTCAAATCCTTTATAGAATTATTCATTAATGCAATATCACTCGTAATGCACCCAACATATCCTACCCCACCACGAACATATTTTATCAATAAATTAATATACACAATTTCTGATATACATTAATAATAATATTAAATTCCAAATACCATTACACAAGTCAGTAGAAAGGAATATCATATGACACATATAAATGTTTATTTCCTACTGATGGGTTGTGTTCTCATATTCCCATTCTATAAAAATTACCAAGGGTGTATACCATGAGAAAGTGTCTCAAATTAAAATGAATCTCCACCATTGGTATCTTGTATCATTTTTTTCCAATAAAATGATACCATTAGGATATAAAACATATATTTAAGGATACTATCATGTCACTTCCAATTTCCCATCATAGAGGGTAAATGCTATAACCTTTTAGTGCGACAGTTATCCTTAGGAAATTGTTAAACACTATGTCACACATAAGAATAGTCATGATGTCATAACAACTCTATCAATATTAAAAATAATTAATAATATTAATCATAAAGTACAAAAAATTTGGGTCTAGGGAATTAACTCTGATTAATATAACATGAATGAAGGTTTTGGTTCAAAATGTGATTTAACTGGCAGACATGCTTTGGGTTATGTCATTTTTAAAAACATGTTGAAGAAGGTGTTTCAGTTATTTGACATATGAAATCCAATTTTTTTTGGTTTTTTGGTCACGAATTGATAGTTTAAAAAACATTTCTATGGTTATTTTCAAGAATAATTAGTTTTTAATGTGGTTGAGAAATAATTGGAATTTATTGGAAAAAAATAGTGTTAGAGTTAAACACGCTATGGTTTTTTTATTTTCTATATAAATTTTCTATTTTTACATGAATTCAATGTGTTTAATTTTATAGAACAGATTGAAGTATCTCATAGAATGCATGAGGCTAATAGAAAAGTAACATGACCCATTAAAGGTAAAAGAGATGAATAAAGAAGATTCTTGGAGTTGGAACATCATTTTATCTATTATTCAAGGATTATAATCCCAAATTTATGGTTGAATTTACACTCTGGGGGGGTTAGAGATATTTTATTTGGTTTTTTATAAAGATTATATTTTTTTTCTTAATTTATGAAGTCTATATAATTTTTTCTCATAGTTGATGTTTGGTGAAATTAAAAATCATTGAAAGGATGTGGTTTTAGTGAGAAGAATAAGTATTGGGAGAATAAGATACAAGCTAATTTACTTCATTATACCTTGTTATATATGTGGGCACACATGATAAGTTGGAATAATTCATTTTTAATGAGTGTAAGAATATTCACTTCTCATTTATATTAAATAGGTCTTACAAGTGGATTATATAACCATGGATGTTTCCATTCCATGTCAAAGATATAATCATTCAGGTTTGATCAGTGAACCTAGTAATAATTGTGTCATGTTTTTTGTTTTGTTTTCTCTCATTAATCATTAAATTATATAACACTATTTAGATAATCTAATTGATTAATGAGAGTTGATTTAATATTTTTAAAATAATTTTAGAGAAAATTTATTTACTCATTCATACCTTCTCAGTGAATATTTTTCAATGTCTCTTCAACCAAGGACTCTTAGATTGGGTTTCCTTTGAAGGATAAGTTTTTTTTTCTATTTTTAGCTTGAATTTTAAAGATTAAATAAAAGTTTTCTATTAATTATCCTAAATATATCATGTCATTTTAGGGTATAATAATTGTATTACAAAATTTAATGGAAAAAATTATAATATTTAGAAGGAGATAATTTTTTTACTTTCTATCATTAAAGATTGATGTGGTAGATATTTTAAATGATGGATACAATCCTTTTATTGATGGTGTTGTGAAGAAAATGGTTTATATAATGAACATTGAGAATACTGGTTATATACTCGAATGGACCGAAGGCCTTATTTTTTATTTTTATTATGGATAATCCCCCTTTTAAGGGATAAAGGGGAACCTGTACATGACTCAGAGGACCAAGGAACAAGGCTCGACATGACCCGCAATACATGACCCGAAGGCCCAGAGGCAAACCATACCCAATACATGACCCATAGTCTCAACCCACTAGAACTGACCCTCCCTATATTCTACATCATTGATCGCCTATCTCCCCACCTTGCATTACTGATCGGTTAGCATTGCCCTGTACAAAGCTGCATGGTGCCTGGTCCCGATGGTGATTGCCATACCCTCTCATTCTTCCAATCCAGTTAGCATTGCTTTTGGCAACTGCTACTCTTGTTGCTTTGATCCTCTTCTGGGGCCTGCTCTATGTGAACTGGGCTACTCCATGATATATGTGGCTTAAAGGCCCTGGGGCCCCAAGGACTTTGATGAACCATAGGCCCTTGATACCTGTAGGCCCAAACCGGTGGCCCGATGGCCCAAATCGGGTAAATAGTTCCAGATGCCACAGTACCTGATACATTATTGCTACAGTACCCCAGAAATTCACATCACCCAATTTTGAACCTAGGTCTCTTGGATTCCAAGAAGGATCCCTTATCGCTCTCGTACGGTCTTGTTGGCATAATAATGGTTATATAAGAAACCATATCTTAGGCTTAATTTTAGAACATAAATTCATTTAAGGAATGGGGATCATGATAGCTAAAGGAGTTTTGGATATGATATAGAATATTTTTCAAAGGAAATAATAAATAAAATGAGGACATAATGGGTTCTAAATATTGATTAATACATAATTAATTTATTGTAATAAAAAATGATCCCTCATTCCCAAGATAAAACATGCTTGAAATCGAAACCACATATATATATATATAATGAAGAACTTATGAGTATGTTTTAACTAACGATCACCACCACCACTCTCTCTATTAATATGAAAGGTATTAATAAAATTCTATTCTCCATGGTGTATCCACGAGATAACACAAACAACCCTTTCTATGAATATGACCCTCCTCTATTCTCATGGTATACTAGTGCCTCTCATTAAAAAGAGAAAAGGAGGTAGGGCATTGGGAAGAATCATAAGGGGAATTGGAAGACTCAATTGATCACAATATCATAGTGATTAAATCCTTATACTCATACTCATTGATTGATTTTTTTTTAAAAAAAGTGGAAAGAACACCCACACAAAAAGCCGTGAGCAAGGCTAAAGATACATGCTTAGGGAGGTATAAAGTAGTGAAGACCAAGATGGTCTCCCCTAATCAAATTCACTCCCCCTAGTTCAATAATATTGGAATTTGGGAAACAATTAATGTAAGTACCTTGTTCTTCCGCAACCAAGGAATCAAAATAGTCGGCCACCTTATTACCTTCGTGTCAGGTGTGTACCACCTGGATATTGCTGCAGATGAGGCTGGAACGACACCTCCTTATGATTTAACTCACACATTACATACATATGATTGAATTATTCAACCATTCATAAATTCATCATATGAATACATGTTGATCCTCCTAATAATTTCCTCCTATGAAACATATAATTATTACTTATGTGGAAGATAAATTTTATTTTTAACATTTATTGATTGAATACAATGAGTAATTATAATGATCCATATATATTATAAATTATGATTTAATTATTTACAATATGCTCATATCAAAATAGAAAATGTGAAAAAGTAGTTCATTATGATATATCTATATCATAACAAATGATATTACCATTCATGGAATATTCCTTTGGATTTATTCACATATATCATCCCCATATCATACCTTATGATATAAGACACCATGTATTATATACATGTTAGGATTTAGAGAATATCTCCACCATTCTCCCATATTCACTAAATCTATAGGACTTGTGTCATTTCACCTTATATTGTATCATATACAATTACTTATGAAATTAAATCCACAAATCATTTTGGATATATCCTAAAACACTATTGTAGATCTATCATTAAATTAAACTTTTATCACATCATATGTAATACCTTGGGAATACCCATCAAAAAATCCTTTGGGATAATATCTAAAATACTGTTTGATCATCTATCTGAGTTTTGTAAACTCAATCCCTATCTAGTCAACCAAAAATTATGATCCCATGAGCCTTTTTATAATTGAAAATGAAAATATAAATTTATTAATTAATAAATATAATAAAAGAGTATCTTATATAAAGTCATTAGTGATACTTAATACACAAATAAATTTGACGTGATCCCTAAAAAACACATGTTTCTTTATACTAGTGTAAACTGGTTGCATCATATGAAAACATTAATTTTTAAATGATGTCTTTGTACAATACATCAATTTACCATTGGACAGAGAGTATGAAAATTCCATATATCATCCTCATAAGTTCTTGATTATCCAAGTATAGACTGACCAAGTTGATGAATATATCACATGTCATTTACCTTTATAGATAAAAACACAACATACCCCTCATATGATATATAAGCATATCATATGTATTATCTATATATAGTCATATAATTCCTCAGTCTATCTCAATTGAGGGCTTGAATTTCATACTCAATATACAAGATAAAAAACCGTATCCTATTTAAGATTTAATCAATTACAAGATCAAGAACAAACCTAACCACCACTTAATTATATAATCCCTGAGGATTTATAAGAAATGTATCAATGTATAAATGTTCCCATTCTAGGTATCTTGTTAACCATAGGCATTGGGGGAATCTAAATATAAAATATAGACCACTAGTATACTGAATACATAGTGTATGGCACTCAATGTTGTATACTTTGTGGGTAATCCAACACACAAAATGGCTTTTTTTCCTCATTAGAATATTTTTTATCTAAATAAAATAATCCTACTGATTCCAAAATTATCATTTAATCACATTCCACAATACTTTATGAAAAATATTGGTTAGGGATAACTCAATTTTAAATATTTAGAGGTTAATTATTATTTCACTTCATGAGTATATGCGTCCAACATAAAAGAATGATAAATTATATATTATATTTTGTATAACATGATAAATTGTATATTATTAAACTTTTCTAATAATTTTAACAAAATAATACCTAAGAATCTATCTTATCATATCACTAAACTCTTTAGGGAGTAAAATATATGAACTAATTAAGTTTGAATAATGATGAGACTTAGGAATCATATTCCAAATGTTCAAATATTTGAACATAATATTAAAAACTCCTTAAATTTGTAAGATAAATGTTATAATTTTAGTAACTTCTATTATCTACTTAGAAATATTTCTATGTTTATAATCATCATAATTCTTAGAACATTTTCTATAATTTGTTTCCTTCAAAACCTTTTGGTATAGATATATAACTCTTTAAATTTTTCTTTAATAACACATCCTTAACTCCTTAGGTTATAAAGTGAACTTCACTTTTTATTTTGATTGGAATTATTTTATCTTTTTATAATTGAAATTCATTAAGTATAAATATACCCACACTATCCTTTTAGACACTATACTCTTCAGACTATCCTAAAAAGATATGAAAACTCATTTTGTGTTAAGAAATAACATTTATTTATTTCAATGGTAATATTTTAAAAATCAATTCTTATATTCATATCTTATATGGTATTATATATGTTTATAACATTATTCTTAAAAAATATTTTATTCTATAAGATATTCCACTGATAGTGGGATAAAATCCCTCAAATTTTGACAAACATTTGGATAAAACATTTAACCTCAATAAAAATTATTTTGTTATTATATTCATCTCTAACCCATTATAAATCCTTATGAATCATAAACCATGTGGATTTAATCCGCAATATCATATTATTTATAAAAAATCATTGTTAGAAAATTACTTCTCTTATTATATAAGATAAAATGAAATAACTATACACATCCTTTACTAATATCCATCTAAGTATGATATATTGCATTAAATTATAATATATGATTCAAAAAAACATTATTTCATCATTTGAATGAAAATTACAAGATTTATCAATTATTTTATTATTTTTTAACTCCTACTTACTTATATAATTTATAAATAATACCTTTATTTTTATATACACTTTAAAATCAATGAATTGATTTCTATAACACTAATATCTGACATTGACTTTCCATGGAGTTTCTAAAACTGATCTTGGTATTCTGGAAATTCCCATCCCATGGAGCCATTACTCCTCCTTCTAGAAACCTCATTTAGGTTTCAATTTCTTTGGATGAATACTTGAAGAAATATATTTTAGACTTTCCAACAAACTTTTATTATTCAATTTTGAACTGTTTCTTATTTTTACTATCAATACAACACTAAAACCTAGATATCACATACCAAACTCATATTTTCTCAATAATTTTAGATAATGGTATAAAAATTTATTTATCTCATTCACGTTAACAAAACATTTCCAATGATGATTTACTAAATTAATTCCTTAACCAGAATAATCCTTATAAGAAATGCTTGGTCTCACTATAAGCCATTAACATAGCCAATCACAATGAGTATATGAGTTGGGACTACAGTTCCTTGGGTTATCTTACTTTTAATAAATTTTAATATTTAGTGAATTATTATATTATTCTTATAAGTATCTTGATTCTTTTTTTGAAAAAATTTAATAGTTGGTTACCCAGGAAGGTGTTTCTAGGAAACATAAAATTTTCTTCCTACTTAAGAATAATTATTAAATTTTTTACTAGTCTAATAAGTTTCTTATATTAAGATTTTACTTTCTCTAAGAATTATCTCAATTATAATTTATATGATGATTATCCCATTATATCTATAACAAAATATTTTGTTAGATGAGTATCATGTTTTATATTCATTTAATAATGACTTTTATTAAATGTGTTCCCACAAAAATGATGACCGGTTTTGAATCATCATATACATTATTGGGCCAAAGATCCATATTTCACTAAGCAACAAGTCTACTATAGAATTTATAAAACCACTTATCTATTTAGTTAAGTAATCATTCCAATCATATCATATATGACTCTTGGATAGTTGAATGAAAACCACTTTTCCTAATCTATAATATGGATAAACTCAACTCTATTCCTCTGATAACCTAATCATATTAGTGTCTACCAGACATATCTAGTAGAAATAAAATTCCAAAAAAGGAATCATATCCGATTAGGGTAACCCATTAATTTATTTCCTTATACAAGATAATACAGATGCAACTAACTTTAGTATATCTCACCCAGTCGGATGATCAATGTCTTGATAAGTGTTCTCTTTGTAAGGAATCTAACAGTTAGTATTTTTCAAGTGGATTTAATCTCATGATCTTATATCATGTATTAAATTTATTTATTAATTCTTATAATGATTTATTTTTGAATCCTATCCCCTTAACTAAATAAATATGTTCAAACCATATGATGTGAAATTCTTTACAAAACTCATAAATTATGTTACAAACCCAAATGAAAATCAAAATATATTCATACATATCCAAATCTATCCTGCACATAAGGCATATGAAATATTTTAATTTAAAGTATTAAAACTATATCAAATAAACAAACCTCACAAAAGTAATCTTGGATCAACAGATATCCAACCTGCACTTTTCTATACAATTTATAAGCCTCCAGTAAAGTGATTAGTCTAACCCAAAGTCCCTATACCCAAGGATAATTAACTCACAATATAATTAAATTACATCATAATTCTAACACAAAATATGTATACACCATATAAGTGAAACATACATGAATTTTAATAATCATTTTAATAATTAAATATTGAGAGGCCCAGAATAAGGATAAACACCATGATCGTAGCTACACCCCATGTTATATTGTTGTGAAATTTCAATTTCTCATTGCATTACTTAGGGTATTTATCAAGTGGAGATAGGATAATTTATTCCCATAGGCTCCCCTCACTATAAAGAGGTCCAATAGTGCTCCATTGGGATGATGGGTGTGTTGGTGGTCCCCTTACACCAATATGATACTTTACACTGATTTCTCATGTGGTCACGGTGTAATGACAGGAGCTGAAATCATTCAAGACAATTGGTGGTTAGTAGAGATGGATTTTAGTGTCTTTATGAGCCCAATAACTCTCTCATGGATGAAACTAGAGTGATAAAGAATGGACATTCCTTATAAAAATTATAAAAAAATTTCTTATATATCATTGAAAGAGATTCATATTTGGTGGATAAGTTATTTCTATCCAAATTATTACTTATTATTATCTTTTATACATCACTAGAGCATGCATAGGTCTTCTGAATGAATTAATAAAGGTTTGTCACACATATAAGGAGGGAAACAAGGTGAATGACCTTCTAGAATCAAATGGTAACCAGAATAATCCTTTTATTATTAACATCTTCACCAGATCCATTCCTTTATATTATAACAATACTATCATATGGGATGATATAGGGACACATAATTTGATACCTACTTGATCTGAAACTTTTCAACTTTCAAACTTCATAAAAATATTTAATTTTGAGTGAAATAAGTGGAAAACAACAAGTAATTTAGAACTAAAAAAGATAAGATTCTGAATATTTACTATTCATGGCTATTACTGGTGTTATGGTGGTTTTTTACAGTGGTAAGGAATTTTTGGTTAAATAAAATAAGTTTTAGAATTTATAAAAGTTATTGAAGTAAAAAATTGAGGGATAGATAGCCCACTTAGTAGATAAAAGTTTGAAAATCAAGATAAAAGTTCACATATAAAAGTGAAGAATCAATTATAGTTATTGATTGAACTTTATTTAAGGTTTGATAAATGAAATTGTGTTCAAGATTATCTCACTATATTATTGGAAATACTAAATGTTATGAAATTATTCAATGTGTTTCAGAATAATATGAAAGATAAGAAGTTGGATTTTTCTCTAAAAGTTTCAAAAAAGGATCTTAAATTATAATGAACTTGGATACTGGCCAATGACTGTTCATATGACATGATATATAATGTAAATTTTTTAAAAGAATTTGAAAAGTTTAAACATGGGTTTTTCATGTTTTTTAATGATATATTTCTCAAGATAAAAGGTTTTGGGTTAACAAATTTTGGTGATATAAATATTAAATAAAAAACTTTATTTTATGAATATTTAAAACACAACCTACATAGTGTTTCTCAATATCATGATAAAGAAAATAATGTGATATTTAGAAAGGATGAATTATTTTTTAAGTGGTTGAAGGATGTTCTTATATTGACTAAGGAATAATGAAAAATATAAAACTTATTTTTATTAGGATATGATGAAAACTCATTCTATTTGAGTTTTAAGAAAGAAATTGATATTTGGAATCAGAGACTTAGTCACATTAGCTAAAGGAATTTGAACAAGTTTTCTCAATAAATGCTCATTAAATAATTTCTTATACTGAAGATAAAAATAATAGAGTTCAAAAAATATTAGAAAGGAAAAAATTTCAATTCTTCACAAAAGAAAGTGGATATTCAAAGGACTCAAACCTTGGATCTAATTCACTTTGATATATATATATATATATATATATATATGTATCGATGATGTAAAATTTTATACATAGAGGTAATTATTTTGTCTCATTTATTGATTATTTCACTAAGATAACATGCATTATATTTATATCACATAAATTTGATTCTCTAAAGATGTTAATGAGTTTTGAAGAAGTTTAGAGAAGAAATATGGTCATACAATAGAGAATTTCATATCATATGATAGAGAATATTATACTAACAAAAACATTAAAGATAAACTGAAGAAGCGCGAGATTAAATATAAATATAGTGAACCATACACTCCACCATAAAATGATTTGTTGAAAGTAATAATAGAAGTTTAATAGAGATAGATTAAACCATATGGGTTGAACATGAAACATCTCATTAAAATTGAAATAATGTAATTGTAGTATTGATTCAAATTATAAATCATTTTTTATTTCATCCAAATTGAACATATATTTATATGATTTTTATTACATGAAGAACCAAATTTTGAATTACTTCATGGTATTTAGGATCCATTATATAATCAATGTGAAAGGCCTAAACATAAGTACATTTTTGTAGTATGGTGTTGGTGGGTTTAGGATACTAATAAAATGGAAGAGGATACCAATATTATAATAAGTGCATATATGAGGTTTGATGAACCACTGGGGGGGGGGGGTGAATTAGTGGTCTCTTTTTAAAAATTCCACATTTTAATTCAATCTCTTGAACTTGTTATGGTTCTCAATCCACTAAGTAAAAAATCATAGGATCATATCATATATAAAAATAATAATTGAGAGAGATAAGTGTCTGGTATTTACAAGGTTTGAGATAAAAGACTACTCCTTTCCATAGTGGGTTATACACCACAACCTATGGTTTCTTGACTATAATATTGTTATCAGTTACAATGGTCTCCTAAGTCACATAGAAGAATGATTTTTTATACAACCCAATCACCAAACTTCACCATCAACTAGTTATACACCCTAGTATATGATCTTACAGTTTTGTCTGGATCTACTCCCCAATCACCAAATCTTCTTCCATGATTGGTTATATACTCTAACAAAAAAATATTCCCTTTTATTGGCTATAAACTACAATCATACTTCTCTTAAATATTCATCCAAAGGTAGAAATATATAATTATTTTTCTTGGTTTATTCTTCACTTATTTAAAATGATCTTACTCTTTAAGCATAAAAGACCTGGTTCACCCATGTGTAGGTTCAATTCTGTACATTATGTATTCTTCAAAACATGAATGTCTAGATTGCTCAGTCTTTCAAATATTCACACAATACGGTTCTTAACAGTATGAATACTCAGGAACGTCGATATTCTTATTCTTCAAAATATCATCCATCTTCATACTCTTATCTCTACTCTATATAGTAGTGTATGAGTTTCTCCATATGTTCTTCAGTTCCCAAAACATAGATTCGTCATGAAATCATACATATTCCATAGAATTATCAAACAATTTTTAACTATAATTCGATTAATCATTGCTACCAGTATTCTTATCTTCTTAGAACCATTTCTTCTTCACACTAAAATTCCTAATGCATGTAAAAAATATTTCACAAACTTATCAAATTTATGGGAATTATCCTATATTAATGCACTCCACATTTTATAAGTGAAACAAAGTGAACCACTCCTTGTTGTACAATGTTTTCACTTTAAAAAATATAGCCTTATGTACTGATACTAAGTGGTTCACACCTCCGCGTATCTATTTAGATTCATTTTTTCACTTTACTATATGATCTCCTCCTCTTTTTCTCATACTATATTACTACAACTAGTACACATGACTTACATAATCTACACATACTGATTGTTCACACAAGGAAGTTAAAAATCAAGATAACAAAGTATTATCTCAATAATCATTTCATAATATAATTGTTACATATATCATTGAGGTTGGGGGTATTTAATAACATTAAAATACATTTGTAAATAATTATTATTTAGATAATTTTGTTTATACAATCATTCCTCATGATTTCAAAAAATATGATGTCTCTATTTTGCATGGTATGTTTATATAGACCCCCTTCTCAACATGTACTCCATGAATCACATACTCTCTCTTTCATTGTGTGCTACATGACCATGCACCTCCCTATCCATAAAATAAAATCCATAGAAAAACTTCATGACATCACAAACCAATTTTTGCATGGTATCCTCATGGACTATTTTTATCATGTACTAACCTTGAGATATTTCTTACTCCACATTTTTATAACCTAATGATAACCTTATGATTTGATCTCATTAACAAGGTAGTGTCACATACTATATTCATTCATCATGAGCTTAATTTATGATACAACCTCAAATACATTTTTTTAAGCTTCATATAAAAGTTAACTTTACTACCATTTTTCCTTTCACGTGTCGATCCTACATTGATCTCACATGTAGTTTTGAATGTAGTGTGGAATCAATAGATCAACCATGAACTCACTACATGTTCAAACTCTAGTGCTAATGAATACTACTTCATGGTGAGGACATTGAATTTGAACAATATCGTTTCAGTTTAAGCACCCTTATCTCCATATCATTTAAAAAGAGTAACATTACCCACTCAAAATGATGAGTACCACATTAGAACGTTTTTAGGATAACCACTACTTAATAATAACACATGTATACATAGCCAGAAAATAAATACAATTTTGTTCTAGTGCCCACTTACTACCTCTCGTGTAGCCTTGCATGTGAGAAGATAAGTACTACTATGCCTCAAACATGCCTACCTACGTGTTACATAAAACACCTATGTATTGTTCCTGATTTATCTACCTAAAATATTATCCTTAGACGACCATTGTAGGGTTTCCATTAAGATTGTACTAGGATTCTTGGTTAGGATAGCTAAAACATGGACCTATTTTTTACTACTTATTAAAATAATTAAGTTTAAAAGTTTAAACACAAAATTTATTCATAATTTTAAAACTAATTCTCACAAAAATACCTAGAACAAAATTCACTCTTAAAGACATAAAAATACTCTTCATCCTCAAGAGAAAATGTTCTACCTATTTAATTACATTCCACACAAACACATGGAAGACATATCTATTTTAATCACATATTTATTTTACTCATTAAAATCACATGAAACATGTTATAGATAGTGTGATCAAATTCATCAAAACATATCATTACCATTAAGATCAGTTCACCACCAATCATAAAATATAATTTTGAGGATGTATCCTTAACAATCCTCCAAGCATCATCCACTCCTCATATCCTCACACATGTTGACATATTATCATCACTAAATCATCCAACCTAACTGAAAAAATAAAATTCACCCCATGGGAACTTCAATCTCACCATTTGGATTTATTATTAATACCACTAATCATCTTTTATGTCAATATATTTTCTTTAGTTTCTTCCATTTAATGAAAATGAATGTAAAGAATATAAAGTGGTTTTATCAATCCATCTTTATTCATAGAAATATCTTCTTATATATTCTTTATTTAGAATCATATGATTCCATTTTTAGAGGGGAATGATGAAAAATATTTTTTGATCAAATAGCCTTTAGCTAGACAACTCTAAGTCTATATGGTAAAACCCAACATATAAAAAAAGAGTGTATAACCAAGTCCATAAATGATATTAATAAATAAGAATTCATGTTATACCAACTCAGATTGACAAAAAAATTAATCCTTTTTTGTTTTAGGGATTCTCAAACAATAAAATCATAAAATATATAATCATTAACTCATATATAAAAATACATTATAAATTTAGAATAAAAAACATATTACTCCCCATTTTTAGTTCAATTTTAACTCACCTTTGATAACAATTGATTTTAAATTATTCTTCACGAGCATATGGGAGTGATTATCATAATTAATCATCCAATTTTATAAATATGTTTAGAAATTTCATATTTACTATGAAGAGAATATTTATATAGTCAACTCATCTACCCCCTCAAGGTAAGAATCTAACTCTACATCATGATAGTTGAAACAACATGAAAAAACATTATTTTCTATCCAGAAGTGAAAATTTTAAACCTCTCCTTTAATTATTTATATGTTGTCACATATAAAAAAAGTTTTAGGGGATAATAAGGGACTTCTTTATTACTTATAAATAACACTATGGTTGTGAGATTTCTCTCAAAATTTCCTTTTATTTCCTTCCAACCTCAACACTTACTTCTATGTTAGCAATATGAATAGGTTTATTACTAATCTTATTCTCCTGAATTTATCATTTGCATGAAACAAATTTATTCACATTATATTTCATTTTGTGTGAAAATCACTTTTCTAGTTTATCCCTTAGACAATAAGAAAATTTAGGTAATTTAATTTTATTCTTAAGAAATAATAATTGTCTAGGAAGCCATGTCAATAATTTTCTAGCATCTTATCTTGGAATATTTTACCCTACAAACCAACACTCAATAACATTTAAGTTTTCATTTATTAACTTCTTCCATAATTTTTCATCCTGGATGATGATATACCCTTCTCTCGTATTCCTTGACTTCTTGGGATCAGTTTGATTAATTCTTCTCTTCAATTTTCCCTCAAGGTGTACTCATGTTCCATTTCTTTTTACTCATTATTTTTCTCATAAAGTAATTTTCTCTCTTCATCATTGGTCTCCCCTTCTTATAACCTTATATGAATTTCAGTAATTGACATGTTAAGAAAACATTACAATTCTTTCTAACCAAACCTATTACAACACCAACAATTCCCTTGGAATATCAATTGTATTTGTTGAATAGTATATCATCATAATCATGTAATTTTTATTGAATGAAGGAAGGAATACAAATAGAAAAACAGAAAAAAAGGAAAAGATAAAAACAAGAAACGAATGAGGGAAGATCCCCCTGGCCAAGACAGAATCTAGGGAGGTCTGGAATGATGAAGACCAAGCACATCCCCTTTGATACATTCAATACCATTAGGTTGGATACTACCCGAAGTGTGAAGAAACACCTCCACCATGCTATTAAATTCCACTTAAGCCAAGTGGTCTTCGACCTTGTTCCCCTCTCTCCTAGTGTGAAGGATACTCACATTGGAACTCATCATTTTTTTACATTTTCTGATGACATAGCTAATCGAACATGGGGGTTTGCCATACCCTTTCAAGGAGTTGTGAACAATTAAAAAGTATATTTAAATTTTAGATATTTACAGGTCATTTTGCATGCAAAGGCTAAGCCCTGTGAGAATATCCTTCACCTCCGCCTGCATGGAAGAGCCCTGGCCCAATCTAGCTGAGAAAGCTAAGTAAACCGAACCGTTGTGGTCCTGTACAACTCCTCCTCCACACAGGTTCCCTTGGATGCACGAGCCGTCTCTATTGAGTTTAAATCCCACCATGGGAGGATGCCCGCATACCCAGTTTCCTTACCTTCTATGAGGTGAAACATCCACATTGGAGGCTGTCTGAAACTGACAAAGAGTAGGGGTGGCCTTCCAAGTCTTCACCATCATGTTCAGGTCTAGTAGCAAGTTATTATCCTAGAAAATTATAGTGCGTTCTGACACCCCCGCGCCCTCATATTTCAGTTTGTTCCACGCCTACCATATGGTCCAACACCCCACATAAAGTAACACCACATGGGCCACCCTCTTCGGGGCTCTTCCCTCATATCCTTGGAACCACTTAAAAAGAAATGCGGGAGTAGATCCATATGAGGGAATGACTTCAACAACATATTTCCACACACATGTGTCTTTTTAGAACTATAAATCTCAGTGGAAATGTATATGAAAACATATTTCTTATAAATAACCTTGGAAGGTTTAGCTTGTGTGGATTCTAGACTTCTGAACCTTACTTCAAGATCAAGTTACTTCATGTTGACAGAGTTCTTCTCATCATCAACTGATATTAGACTTTCTTCCCAGTTCCCATTCTTCTTCTTGATTTTTTATTGATACACTTTTCTTTTTTATAGTAAATAACTATGAATCTCTTTTATTATTTATTTCTTCAACCTCTAATTGAGATTTTTTACATGCATAAAGGTTTTGTTCAGTTTTTCTAGTGAATGGAAAACTTATAAAAATACTATTTGAGGGACCTCTTTCTCACAATCACACCTTTTAAATTATTCTTTAATAAGGAAACATCATCTATTGAAAAATGACATCAATTGCTCCAATTATTCCATTAGGTCTATGATAGCAATGAAAATTTTAAAACTTTTACTTAGTGAATTCCTAACATCATTAACTTATTCTCCGGGATAAGAATTTTCTTTAATAATTCCATTGATTACATAAAATATACATGTGATTTAATTAACCAACTCTAGAATTCCAAAAAAACCCAATCTAGCCTTGTTAAGGCCCAAAGGTAATTCCCAATCCCCATGGAATGGATAAAAGTACTTGGGAATCAAAAAAATAAAATAGGAATGATTTTGACCAAGAATAATAACCATAAAAATATATGAAGTGGAAAGGAAAGCTAAAAAGGGTATAATCTAAGATATACAACAACAAAATAATCAACATAAATACAAAATACAATAATATTAGAGTGATGGAAAAAATAACTGATAATAAAGGAATAGAAACAACAAGACACAAAAAAATCCATGTGTAAGTGAGGTAATTACACACACACACACAAACCTCCCCCATAACTTGAACCCAGAGATATATGAATATATACCATAGTTGAGTAACCTTATAACCCTGTAATGTATATAGGCATGAGATAAAAAGGCTAGTAGATCACCACCCACTAACCCTAATCACAACACATTAAATGAAAACATATTTTATGCAAGTTTGAAAATAATGATATTAAAATTATTTTTATATATTATTTTCCTTAAAACAAGTATCAAAAACTTTTCCTTGAAAACAAACCATTTTCCGAAAACCATTCATCTATTTAAATAATACCTAAATTTATATTTTTTTTCCAAAATCAAGAATAAATTTTAGTCTAAACAGTTTTAAGTTACATTCATATAGAAAGAGGAATGACTTTCCATAAAAATATAGATAACTACACTTTGAATTTTTTTTATATATTTTAATCATGAAATATAAGGAGTTAAAGGGAAATAGTCTAGAACATAGCTAACATGGCCATCAATGAAGAAAATTATATAAGCCGAAAAACAACAACACATCAATTATCCCCTGCCCAAACATCTGGTATAACCATGACTTACCTAAACGAAGGGTACATCCCATAGTTTGGATAGAGTACTACCTAGGGGCACTAGCTAGAAAATGATTCTAAACTAGTAAATTAACAACTATACAACCATGTCATCCCATGATATATAAATGGAGGTGATAATTTTAAGGTAATAATCAAACCGTATAATCATTTCATAAAAAAAACCATTTATCTCAATCACATCTCCAAACACCAACATTAGAACATCTCCTTTATATAACATAATAATAAAATTAAACTTACCACTTAAAGTACATTCCATTAAAATTATTAAACCATATATAATATCTATCACATATAATGGTCCATGTACTATGGGTTTCCATTTTCCAAAAAATAATTAAAAATTCTAATCGGGCCTTAGAATCATTATTTAGGGAAAAAGGCATAAAAATACCTTTATAAAACCAACCATACAATTCACCATTTATTAATTTAACAAATACAAGTTTTCAAAACATTCCAAAGAGGGTCAACCACACCCGATATTAGAAATAAAAACTTCTACCATCATCTTGAAAACCAACCCTTATTGTAATTGAGAAATACTACTATTAAAGTTCCAACCGAGCATTTCAATTTCCAAAATATTTTATTGAACCATTTAAAACTATTTTAAAAATACAACCATATGAAAACCCCCCTTTTTCATAATTATCAAAAGCCCAAAAAACATAGTCCTTTTATATAGCTACTTTGTATAATTAGAAAAAATTAAAAAATTTCAAAATCCCATGATAAAACCATAATAAATCACATATCAAATGTTAATGTGAGATGATTGGGAAACATACATAAAAAAACATGGGATTTTAACCATTGTAAGGGATCCTTAATATATAAATAAGTGAGACTTTGAGAAGTAATAATGATATCCCTAAAACAAAAATTTCCAATTATAAACCCAAATACAATTAATTCCCATGATTTTCATAGCCCTCGGGAAATATGGACATAGAGAAGAAGAAGACCCATGAACAAAGAAAATATAGTCTTACCAAAAGAGGATCATAGCTTCAATCAACACTTTGATCCACGAAGGATTCTAGTTGGGAGAGTTAAAAACATTAGATAAGGTCTCCTATGTTAATATGGGCCAAGTTTAGGTCAAGGGAGAAGGAATTAAGAATAAAACATGGGTTTGGGTACAAAATTATGATAATCCCCTTACTAAAATCACATCTAGTGATGCCATAGGCTAGTCTTTAGCATCCACTGGCTGGAAAGGGGTAACCCACCAGCTAAGAAATTTCTAAAATTGATGTAATATAGCCATTTCCAAGACCACTAGCTGGTCGGTGGAGACCCACTGGCTGGCCGGTGGCTACAACAGAATTAGTGTAGCTACTTATAAGCCCACCAACTAGTTAGTGGCTCTCATCAGCGAGGCAATGGACCACTTGTAGCTTCTTTATCTATAGGTTTAGGTCCATACCTAATCTTATCTTTTTGTTCTCCTTCTAAACCCTAAAAAAACCATAAAACTAACAACAAAAAAAGGTGTAATGTAAAAAAATAAATAAAGTTACCTAGGGTTAGGATGTGATAATTATCCGCACCAAATGTCTTTCTATCCCCATAAAGTCTCAAGGATAATGTTCAATCAAGAGGAAAGTGAAATTTATCGCACTAGATGAAAATATAGTCAATTATAAACTACTAAACCCAAACCCCAAAGCAACTCCAAACATTGAACCCTGTTAGATGGAAACCAAAAAATATTCCATACTAGACCAAGTAAGAAACCTAGATCATTAAAAGAAATCCAAAGGTCTAATCCATAAAACCAGAATTCCAAAAAACAATCTAAATAACCATTTCAAGAAATAATGAAAATTTATCTAAGGAGAATTGACCAAGTTGCCTCTCTTCATAAACTTAGAGATAGATCCTCAACTACTTAATCATAAATGAACAGAACCATCAATACCCCCAAGAAACTTTAAAAGAGTCACACATGATAAGCCTTAGAAACTGCACTAGAATAAGGGTCCTAAAAATCTTTACCACCTTAAGAAAAATTAAACCAAAACCAATATTGTAAGAGGAAAACAATGAATAATTAAAAATGCCTCAAACAAAATCATGCCTCAAAAAAACTACATAGTCTTGCCTTAGGTCAAGTGAAAGTAACCCAGAGCCCTACTTCTGGAGCACCAGATCTTGGTGAACCTAATAAAACATCAATTCATAACTCGTATCATATCTTGGTTTCCCCAACACTTACCTAATATTTCATATGAATAATCATTAAACAACAAAGTCTCAATACAAGGATCACATCAAATAAGGTGAGTAAGATAAAACAATCATTGAGGAATGATAATATCTAGCACAACCAACATCCCATAGGGAATATGTTAAAAGAAACAAAATATATCAAACCCCATAAGAAGTAACTGAAAGGTTTAATCATCTTGATAACCATTTCTCTTTCTAACTCTGAAAATGAAAAGAAAAAACCACATTAACTCAAGAAGAAACATCCTACTAATTCTAAAAACCCACTTATGGTGGTCTCCCCACTATATGATAACTTCCCTTAGATTAAAAATCTTCCAACAAAAATCATCAAAAATTAGGAACACATGATGAGAGAAATATCACATGAAAATACATATAAATTTTATTCTCAAATCAACAAGATATTATCCAAAAATAACACTATAAATTTAAAAAAACCACCATAAAAATTCTAAGATAAATAAAACACAACTCTTGACATCATATAATAAGAGAAAATTTATTACATCAAAGAAAAATAAAATAGTCTTCACTTTGACATCAGGATCAACAAGTTGAATCAAAGTATCTTCAGAAGAGTTAGAATTAACTCCCCCTTTATTTCAAGAATTTCCTCTATAGAACCTATATAGATGACCCAAATGAGCATAAGAATGAAAATACTTATAAGTCCTATGAAAATGAGGTTTCTTATGTCCCACCTTTCTACATTGATTGAAAACCTGGTGTAATGCCCCACCACTATAGACCATAGAGCAGTGCTCGAACTGGTGGTTACTACTACACCTCAGGTGTCCCTCCATGTATTCTAGAGAATAATGACAAGAAGTATAGATAAAAGTTGATATAGTGGGGAAATTATACCCACATATTATATTATAGTTATAATATAAATAAAGGAATCCATCCACATTATCAAGATAAAGAAAATAGTGAAATTAAAACTAGAAAAGTCATGAAAAATAATCAAATAATGTATACCATATTAAATGAACTATGTAAAATGATATATAGGCATACTATAAAAGAACATACAAAAAATCCAAAAGGACGAAAGATATAATTGGAATGAACATGAAAATGGTCTTAAACCCTACCTCAGTCCCCAATTCCCATGCTTCATCTTAGTAAAAAAACAATTAACAACACAAAATTATTGCCTATACCTAAACTTTCAATGAAAGTAGTATATTATTGGGTACCCAGGTTCTATAGTGGACAGATAAGGGTGTGATTATTACTCAATAGGGCACCAAAAATAGTTTCTCTAAAATAAACATTTGATAATAAATTACATGCAAGAGTGCTATATTTAAAAAATTATACATATTACCAAATTATCAATTTAATAGTTAACAAATTGAAAAATATAAATACAATGTATTAAACCAACTATCGATATCCAGGATCTATGGTGACACCAAAAATTGTTCTATGTCATTCTATACTATCCTTATCCAGTTTCAGTGAGTCTTTTATCATAGTATACATCAAGGATCGACTGGTTATAAGGTACACTACCAAGGAAGTCTTGATCATAATAATATGAAGGAATACACATGGTTCAAGTGGCCATTAACCCCCAATAAAACCCATAAGTAATTCAAGGGGGTGACCCTTATCATTCTACTGATCAATTTTACCAGTCTGAACTCAAGGAACCATCATTGAAATTTATAAGCATGACGTGATTATAATCTATGTCTTATAACCAAGGAATTACACCTAATATCAAGTTGAACATGGGGAGCTCATCCTATGACAATAAACCATGGTACCTTACAAGAATACATGACATTAATCCTTGTAATTGGATACATATAGTTATTAGAAAAATCTAAGGGGGATACACCCTAAGGAATTCATGGTAATGAATTTAAATTGAATCCAATATCTTTCTCAAGGAATTCATAGAATTAACCCTTAATGAATCTGAGAGTGTCATCAAACCCCAACCTTCATTTGATTAACCTATTGGAATCTAGGGATCTCTCATAGTATTACACACCCATCAAGTATATATGAAATCCATGGAATTACTTTAAGTTGTTCCTATAACATCAAAAAACAAGGAGGGACATGATTCTATTTAATAATTTGATTCAATCGTTAATTCCCACATAATACCCTCCTTAATTTAAAATATTTAATTTAAAAAATAATAATTGTTAACTAATTCCATCAGTTCACATTTACTAACTTATTTTAAAGACTATACTAATTCACATTGTATCAAGGATTACCAATAAATATTCCCTTTACAATTAAATAATTTTTTTAACATAACACCTATGGTACTCTTCATAGAACATTCTACCAGCCATTTAAATTAGGCCATCACCCATGCATAATTCTATATGTCAATTGAATACATAAATCCTGGGATAAATATCAATCTAATACTTTCAATGATTGTGAAATTCTATTCCAAAATTATCGATTTAAAACATGCTTATTTTTCCAACCTCTTAAACAAGGCTTTCCCCTTTTTAATGTCAAGTAAAGTAATTTTATATTCTCAAAATTCCTTTATTAGGAGTTACTATATTTCATTATAAAAAACTAAGGTCATGTTCTATGTAGAGTTTCCCTTTGGTACCTCCCTATAAAATACATCTACAACATATTTAAATTGGGATTTTAAAAGGGTAAAGACATAAAGGAAGGATCCAATTAATTTTTGATGCCACCACCAAGGAAGATGGTGAGATCACACAAATGATTAATTTTGAAAGAATTAAACAAAAATATAGGTTAATTAGAGGGACGTCTTACCATGTTCAAAGAATCATCCTCATAGTACTTAGACAAGTGGACCACTACCACGGTTTTTCCAAGACCAAAAACCAACACTCAACCACCTGTGACCCAATATCATATCCAAACAACTCCGACTATTTAATAGTAGTCAACTTATAATTGATTAATCAATTATGATAAAAATAACCATCTTAGTTCCCTTAGGAATAATTGAAAATTCACCAATCAGGTTCTCCCACCACAACTAAACAAAGACTAACCCTCCTATGAAGGTCTATACCAAGCTCTCAGTACAATAGATGGACAAATCACTTCCATCCAAAACCAATACCATTAGACAAGAATTTTTTTTAACTCAAAAGCCTTGAAAAATCACACAATGACTTAGATATATCAAAACGATGAGCAATAGAATGCATACAGGGTCTTGGGTGATCATTTTCCAAGAGATAGTGGAATCCCGTTTATGCTTAATTGATTATACCTTGAACCAATGGAATATGAACTAAAACCCTAAACCTAGATATACAATATTAGAAAGAACCAAGGGAAGGAGAAATAGAAGGAGGGAGATAAGGAAAAAGAGAAGTAATACCTTGTAATACATTTATTTTCATAGGTAAGAAACCCAAAATTGAAGGGAGATTCAAGTTGGATCTCCTCTTTAAGTTCCCAAGGTATAGCCTCATAAGTTGGTAGAGGAGTGGGTGAGGGAGACTTAAAATAAGAAGGGGATGTTAGGAAATATCCAAAATTTAAAAATCTGGGTAGGTTGTAGGATTTTACAAACCATGTGTCAACTATTCCCAAGCCACTTCCTAGAAAAAACTCATTCAAATGGTATTCTTGATGATATTTAGAGTTATAAAAACTCTGGACTGACCGTTCTAGATAGCACTAAAACAATATACATCCAATTCGCATGCTTGTGACATCGTTTACCTAATTGTGTAAAAGTTATGTTCCATAATACATACTCACTAGAAGAACCACAATGTTACCCCTAGGGTCCACATGGTTTGGAAGTAACCATTGCAACCCAAACCATGCATGTTCAAAATGAACAACATATAAGAGTTTTCTGGAACCATGTAATGTTCTTCTCATGGTTTACCCCAAAATGTGTGCCTTAATCATTTTCTAGAACAAAACTCTAAAAACCATCAAAACATAACCTGAATATTAAAATACTCACCTAAACACCTAATAAATCTTTTAGGCTTCAATCCAAACCAAAAAACATTCATCCAAGATATTTTAACTTCCAGATTCTTGATCCAACCATAAATTTCTATAAAGACCCATCCACAAAGAAAATTCAAATTTAACTTGGGAATTAAAATATATCCATACACATGAGGTATTACAAACTCCCCACCATAACAATTCTCACCCTCAACAAGTCTTATTGGGAATCCAAAATGATTCTACGACTTACATCAATCATTAAAACACACTTAATGGTCTCATTACAAACATGAAAATTCAATGTGATTATAGAGTACACCCTTAAATTCAATGTTCTTAAACTTATAAATATAATCCACCACTTAAACTCATCCCTAAAACACTAAGATGAAAATTAACCACACCTGTCTTCCCTGCAACACCTGAGGTGTCTTCATCTAACCACTCACCTAACCTATAGTGTCTCCCACCATATGACTTAGCTAAAAGTGGCCAAGTTCAATCCACACCACCATTCACCATTGGAATTTCCCATTAGAACATAATACCATCATTAAAATGACACCTATAAAGTGGTTCCCAATCCTGTATACCTAAATTTTCTGTAAAATATATAGTCTAATACCTTTACCCCTTGTTATTCTAAAATTATAAAATAACTTGACAAACCTCCATCATCCAAGATTCATTCCAACAAGTCAAATTTTTCCTCCAAATCCCTGACCAACTTGTGAAAATTACTCATCATACCAAAATTGATGCACTCCCTATGGTTTCTGAACCTCCTCATCCAAATACACACAAGAAAACAAGTCAAAATTTCCCTGACTGCCTTTTCCCAAAATGCTCATCTTCAGTAGCCGACAAGCTGTGAAACCACCCAACCATGATGCCATAAACCCTGAAGGATTCCTATGATCATCCAGACACACCCAATGAATTATATTCCCAACTTCCAACCATATTCCATGGTTTAACCATCAAACCTTTATGTCCAATGTCATGAAATACCATGAGCATTAATGAACCACAAAAATAATCACTTCTGGAAGCTTTAAAACCAATATAAGACTGAATTCAAGGCCTAAACCCCATTCAACACCATATTTGACAACATAATTAGAATTAACTAAGGAATATAGATTTATTAAGATCCACTTAATCATCTACATCATATTTACATAATAAATACCTACCAATAGGCTCCTCACACCCAAGATTTCTCCTACGCAAGGGTCGTATCACCACGACTGACATCTCATACCCTACCATAGAAGAATCCTTGACTTAACATCATTGAACCAAATTAAAAAAATTTTATCCCATGATTCATCAAATTTTTCACTTGATAGATAGACCAGGATGATATCCATCACCCCTAAGTGTTATTATGAAAGGAAATTTGTCACCTATTCCCTACCCACTAGAAATCCATTCCCAATTCCTTTTTAGGAATGTTCAAACCAAGAGGGACACACCTTCAAATGAATAACACTATATTTTTCACCATCTAGATCAACCCTTATCTCTTCTAGAGTGTTGAACCAAATAGGTCTCATCAGCACTACACATGTATCAGTTCTTTTGAACCATGCTCCCACATCTATTACATCATCCCCCAATGTTTCCATAATGGTTTAACTTCCAATGGGTCATGTAACTATACATGATCTGACCATGTTCTCATTTTCCTAATGAAATATTCCAATTGTCATCATAGTGTCTTAGGTCACCATATACAAAAGACTCTCATCACATCCACACTGGTTCTCATCCCACACATAGATTCTATCTCACTTATGTATGACATTATATGCTCCCATACCTCCCAAAACACAAGCCAAACAACACTGTGTATCTCTAATGTGAAATTTAATCCATGATTCCATCAAGTATCATGGTTTCATGTTTCCTACACAACCCAAAAACATGGTCCCAACTCAACTCCAGTGAGCCACACCAAACTGAAACTTGACTTACACATATAATCCACTGGTTATGTCTCTCTTTTATGTCACTTTCACTAAGAATAAAAAACTCTAGTCACTTTTCCAAAACAATGCGTCTTAATATTGACCATTCACATGGGAAATCAAAACACAAGAATCATTATGAAGTCTCAATAGGTTTATTCTTGCTCAAACTTCAATCTTGAAGCTGAATCCTAAGTTGATTTGGCTACACACCAAACCAGTCCCACCTTTGAAAATAGTTTGAGCTACTGAAGAACCTAAACTCAAGGTTCTTTTCATTTAAATAGTACCAATAATTTCTAAATTCCTCTCACCAAATACCTTCTAGGTGTGTTCTTAATCATTGGAACCTCTTGCATGATCCATCTCTTAACCACCAGGCTTATCACACCTATAATGTCATCCCCATTGCTTCTCATACACCTAAATAAGGTCACTAGGTTCTCACAGTGAGTCCCATAACCCAAGTCTCAAAAAGGGCACAACTTTTGGGATGAAATTCTCCCTCCATTCCAAGGTCACATGACACCTAACATGCCAAACACCAAATATATGGTGTCACACACACTAAGGTTCAAACTAAGTCTACTCCTCCCACTCTTGGATTAGGTAAAAATCACAATATCATCGTCAATACCAAAACATCATTGATCTTAGGGTCACATTGAAAAAAAAACTTTGGAACTATCATAGCTCTAACCACCCATATACAGGTTGAACCACCAACACCCTCCAGGTCCAAATCATACACATATAAGATTTATAATTTCACTCTTACATTTTATATAAACTATAGGTTTTCAAAATAAGGGATTACTTAATTTAAATTTCAAGTAAAATTTATAGAGGGAAAAATTTATTAGTTGTACTTGGAATTTTATTTAACTGATGATGTATAATAACCAAAACAATTAATCCTAAAAGTTATTTTTATAATTTAATTTAACCAGAAATTAACACATCCAAGGAATGGTTAAATAAAATTTCAATTACAATTAATATAGGAAAAACCACTTAAGTTTTAATTGGAATTTTAAAATTTGGTACAATCGTGAAAGCAAAACACACATAAGAAAATACATGTAAATCACTGACCCAGGGACTTGAACTCGAGACCACGCCCCAATCCCCTCCCCAACCATACCACCCCATCCGAGCATGGGGGGATAGATGGAATTTTATTTAGTAAATACTACATACTAATCAAACCAAGTAGTCACATAACAATTATTTTATCCATTCATCGGTTCAGTTAAGTATGACGACACTATAAAATTATGAAGAAACATTGTATAAATGGCCAAAGAAAATTTAAATAATTGACCCAGGTCAAAGTATTGGTAATTAGGTAATCAATCCTAGGAAATAAAAAAAATTACATATGAATTTTAAGTTATTAATATGATGTAGGAATAAACCTCTTATTTATATACCAGACTAAGAGACAAAATTTCCATAAACCAATAACCTCAAAATCAATTACATCACTAAAAGTTAAATAAAATCAATTGTAGAAATAAATAGCATGAAAAATTATCCTATCCGTGTTAACATGAACTTCCCATGGGAATGGGGTGTCCATTACTAGGAATAAGTTCCATAACATGTTTCGACACATTAATATTATCTTGTATACCATTAACAAATAATAAAGTAAAAGAAAAATAGTTTTGATAACACTTTATGACACCCCACTACCTCATACCATTAATCTATTCCCATATAAAAGATTTATACTATACCTCAAGCACACATCCCTGTACTCTAGAGGCTACTAACTAGTAGTGCAGATTTAAGAAGATACAGTAGAGATACTATACCCACATATCAGATTATACCAACAATGGAAAAAAATAAACCATACACATTTTCTAAATAAATAAAATCGTGAAAATAAAACCAATAAAGTGCTAAAAAATAATAAATTAACCCATGACTTATCAATTTAACCATGTAAAATTTCAGTAAGGTATACAAAAATAGACTAAATACAAAATCCCAAAAGACCAAAAGATGTGAATGGTAAGAACCTAAAAATAGTCATGATTTATACCCCAATAGTTAACTTCCTACCCAAATTGTAAACTATATACCATTATCCATTCTAGAAACCCATCAATTAATAATATCACAAACTTTATCAAACCTAAATCAGTAAAAAAGTAGCATCTTCTCAGGCACCTAAGTGCCATGGATTCCTGAGTAGGGTGTGATTAAAACTCAGTAGGCCACCACCAATAATATCCCTAAAATAACCAATTGATAATAAAGTACATGCAAGAGTGATATACTAAAATAATTATACATATTACCAAATTATAAATTTAATAGTTAATTTTTTGAAAAAGATAAATAAAAAGTAGCAAATAAACTACCAATGTTCATGATTTGTGGTGACACTCATCATTGGTCTATGTCAGTCTATTACATCCATGGAAAATGAAATTGAGTCTTTAATAATGGAATAAATCAATGATTGACTAGTTACAAGGTATACTATCAAGGAAAATATGGACATAATAAAATAAGGGAATCTACATGGATCAACTAGGAATTACCCCTCATCAAAACTCATAGGAAATTCAAGGAGGTAAACCTTGGAATTCTACTAATTGATTCTACCAATCTAAACTCAAGGAATAATCCTTAAAATAAAAAATTACAACTTGATTGGAATACATGGATTATGCCTGATCTATTATATATAAGATCAAGACAAATATAGGGATCTCATCCCATGATATTAAACCATGGTACCCTAAAATATTCCACTACATTAATATATGGAATTTAATACATATAGAAATTACCCATATCTAAGGGTGATATTACCCAAGGCATTCAAGGAAATAAATATAATCAAAATCAAATGGCCTACTCAAGGAATTCCATAACATCGACCCTCAATAAACTTGAGGGTTTCATCAAATCCCAATATTCATCCAATTTCTGTATTAGAATCTAGGGCCCAATCACGGTATTACAAACTAATAAAGTCTATATGGAATCCATGGAATCTCTCCAAGGCATTACCCGATCATCAAAAAACAAGAAGGAACCTCATTACATTCAATCACTCAATTTAATATTTACTTTCTACATAACACCCTACATAATTTACAACATTCCATTTATAAATTTAAATTTATTAGAAAAAAAGTCCCATAGTTCCCATTTACCAACATTATTTCAAGACCATACTAATTCACATTGCATTAAGGATTACCAAGAAATATTCCATTTACAATTCAAGAATTTATCATTTTTTTAACATAACACCTATGTTCCTCTTCACAGACCATTATACCAACAATTTAAATTAGGAAAACACTCAAGAATAATACCTTATTTCAATTCAATACACCAAGTATATATTAAATCACCAGAAAGAATATCGATGAATGTGAAATTCTATTTCGCAGTCAAATATTTAAAACATTTTTCCTTTTCTAACATTTTGAACAAGGATTACCCCTTTTCAATGTCAAGTGAAGACATTCTATATTCTCACAATTCCTTTATTAGGATTTATTTCATTTCATTAGGATAAATTAAGGACATTTTCCATGTAGATAATACTATTGGGACCTAACTATATAACAGGTCTACAACACATTCAAATAGGGTTTTAATAAGGGGAAGGACACAATGGAAGGATCCAATTAGTTTTAAATGTTTTCACATAAGAATCTAGTGATACTGCACAACCGATGCATGTTAAAAAAAATTAAACTTGACTATAGGTTAATTTGAGGGGCCAACTAGCTTGTTTTAAGCTTCATACTTTTAGTTATTATCCTAAAAATAAATAGATAAGTTATTATAAGACCAATAAATGACACTCATCCACCCGCAAACCTATCTCTCATCTAAAAAAACAAATAAAAATTAATTATATTAAATTTATAATTAATTAATGACTTATGATAAAATAACCATCTTGGTTACCTTAGTAATAAATGGAAATTAAATTATTGGGTGCCCTGTAAGCACCTAAAATGAGACAAACACTTCTCCAGTGGTCTGTTCCAATCTTCAAAAACAACTTCATGCTAAATACCTATCATTCAAAACCAGGGAAATTATTATGGAAAAACCATTTAACCTAAAACCCTTGAAAACTCACATGATAACATAACTACATTAAAATAATGGTCAACATAATGGAGACATGGTCCCAAGTCACCCTCTTAATAGGTAGAGTGAAAGAACCTTCATGCTTAGCCAATTCCACTAAGTTCTGGTGTAATTAGATCAAAAAACCTAAAATTAAAAATATAAGATGAAAAGGAACCAAGGTAATGGAGAAATTTAAGGATAAAGAAGAGGAAAAAGAGGAGTAATACCATGAAATACCCTTAGATTCGGAAGGAAGACACCCAAAATCAAAGGAAGGTCAAAGTTGGAGATCCTCCTTGAGCTTATAAGGTATGGCCACATGTGTAGGTTGAAGAGAGGGGTGATGGAGACTTAAAATCATGAGGGTATTTTATGAAATATAAAAAAATTTAAAAGTTGGGTAGGTTTTATGGTTTATCAGAATGGTTTGATCAACTATGATCTAACATTTTTTTGGATACTTCCAAGAAAAAACGCACTTGAACAGTTTTCCTAGAGATCCACATGGTTTGAAAAACCATGCACCAACTATTCTACATGGTATTATAAAAATACACTGGTTATCTGCACGTTTTTCATATAGTTTACCTAATTTTCCACAATCCAAGTAACGTAACCCAGAATCACTAGAATACCAATATATTTTACCCTAGGATCTATATGGTTTGGAAGAAACCCATGCTCTACTTGTGCAACCCAAATCATACACGTTCAAAATGAATGACCTATAAGGGTTTTCTAACACCATGTAAGAGTCTTCACATAGTTTACCCCAAATCGTACACCTTAACTATAAACCATAAAAAAACTAAAAAAAAAGCACAAAACTTTACCAAAATATTCAGAGAGTCACACAAAACACCCAAGGCACCTCCCCATCCTCAAACCACACCCAAAAAGTTCCATTAAGATGTTTCAAATAATAGATTCTTGATTTGATCAATTCTTTCAAAAGTGGCCTTCCCATTAAATGAAAAGTCAAATTTTCATTGGAAATTAAAAACCACACATACACATAAGGTATTAAACCATGTTCTTATGTATAGATAAATAAATTTTATAAAAATATGGTCTTTGAAGCAAACGAGCCCGTACCCAGGTGGTAAGGGATCCTGCTTGGCATCCAAGAGACACAGGTTCAAAATCGGGTGGAGGCGAATTTAAGGGGGTACTATAGTAGGAATGTAGCAGTTACTATTCGGTACTGTAGCAGTCGGAACTATTCTCCCGATTTGGGCCTTCAGGCCACCAGTTTGGGCCTACGGGTCTCAAGGGACTTCAGGTCATCAAAGGCCTTCAGTACATAAGGCCTTCGAGCCACGTAGACCATGGAGTAGACTAGTTCACACAGAACATGCCTCAGAAGAGGATCAGAGCAATAAGAGTAGAATCCACCAGAATCAGAGCTAACCGAATTCGAAAAATGAGAGGGTATGGCGGCCACCATAAGGACCAAACACCATACAGCTTTGTATGGGGAAATGCTAGCTGATCAGTAATGCAAGGTGGGGAGCTAGGTGATCAATGACGCAGAATCTGGGGAGGGTCAGTTCAAGTGGGCTGGGCCTACGGGTCGTGTATTGGGCATGGTATGCCTCTAGGCCTTCGAGTCATGTATTACGGGTCAGTCGGGCCTTGTGCCTTGGGCCTACAGGTCATGTATGGGTTCCCCTTCAACCCTTAAAAGGGGGATTATTCATAATAAAATAAAAAAGAAGGCCTTTGGGCCATTCGGGTAATATGGTCTTCGAATACTACTACATACAAGGTTTTACATTGTACACTTCCTTTTTCCCTTACTGGATCTTCCAACACCACACCCATGAATAGAAGAAAACTCCAATGCCTCTATTTCTCCTTCTAAATCCAATTTAACCTTGATATATTACTTCATCACTACTTAATATAAGTCATGGACATTAGAATATATATCTAATGAATGATTGGGTCAAAGACCTTTCTGGAAATTCCACACCATTAAAGAATCACCCATGGCCAAATATGAAAGATACTATACAAACTCGATAAAATGACATGTATACTCTATCAAAATTTTATCTCCTTAATAGAGACCATGAAATTATATATATTTTTATTCCTTAAATATATTATGGAATAATTATTGAATGAACCAATCCTTGAAAACTTTTAATGAATTGTTCTTTTGTGAATTAGTCAATATAACAAACTTCACCACTTCCAACTTGGACCCTTTTGAATGAAGGCTAAAAACATAACCTTAAGAGATTAAAGAAGATCAATCCAGATGAAAATTTCCTCAATACACAGTACCCAAGACAATTTCTATTGTGAACCATGTTTCCCAAAAAATGAGGAGGATTTAGGTTTTCAAACTCTTGAAAAAAATCCTCATGTTGGGGAAAGAGAGAAATAACACCAAGCTCCAAGATGTGAGAAAAATAAAATAACCGTTATGAGAATATCTTGATCAGTCAAAGATCACCTTAAATATTAATAGGGAAATACTCTAAAAATAATAAAAACAAACACATAAAAACAAACTTAAGAATTTAAAACCCATAAGAAAATATAAATCAGTAAAGGACCTCAACACACTGTTTATATAAATTTTGAAAAGAGATTCCATAATTTAAACCAAAATTTAAAATATAATAGGTTTTTTAAAATGAAAAGGGTCTTATCACCAAAATATTTTAAAACACCAATTAGATAACATTTTATAGTTAAAATCTTTAATATAATCTTATTAAACATTATAAACACCACATTAAAGTTTTGAATACAAAAATAACTATAAATTTTTCAAAAATCATTATCAAGATTTCAAAAAATTTAAGAAACATTTATGAAACCCAAAATCATTCTAAAATAAAAAAAATGAAAAAAATTCCAAACTTTTAAAATCACACCCTATTTTAAAATGAAACTAAACATTTAACAAAATTATTCAAATGTTTCTATTTAAAATTTCCATTTTAGTTTAACACCGAACAACACAAGTACTCTTAGAATTTTATATGAAACTACATTAACCAATTTTAAAAAAAAAATCTTTATCAAAAAACTATAATTCGTACCCCATTTCACTTTATATTTGAAAACACCAAACAAAATTTTCAATACTCCATTCAATTTATAACTATTTTAAAACAACATGAATTTTTTATTTTTTAGATCAATCTTGAATAAATCAAAAATCATATAAGTTTCTAGAATAAATACCCAAAATAAAAAAAAGCAACCGTAAGTGAGAGGAAAATAAATCCAACTAATAAATAATAAAAATATAAATAATTCCAAAAAAATAACTTCTACACATAGTTTGGAAGACAATTCATTGATTGGGAGAAGTTCATATCATGCTAACTAGAGATATATGCATGACCTATGAATAGATTTACAAACCATATATATTAAGCATGTGACCTATGAATTCCCTAAAAAATCCATTTAAAAACTCGTATCTTCCAAAAATAGTTCATAAATTTATCAAATACAAAAAATAAATACTCATATAAAAAAGCAAATTATCAAAAACATATGAAAAAGCACAAATTTGAGACTTAGTCGTCCCAAAAAACATTGGCAACTCAAGAATCATTATGAATAAGTGGCAATCAAGTACCTTCCCATGACTGACTACTCGAATTCTGACAGTCCTACCTCCAAACAAACATACATCCCAAACAACAAGGAAAACCCCTTTCGATAAATTTTTTTCCTGAACTAAATCGATTTATCCCTAAATGTAACACCTGAGCTAGCTGTGGAAAGACCCAAAGGAAATTCCTGATCGCTAAAAGCTAAAAAAAGAACCTGAGTATAAATAATAATGAAATGGGCATGATTTTTATAAATAATAACAATAATAAAAATATAATCAATGGGAAGGAAAGACGAATAATTAATAAACTGAGACATAAAAAAACCCAATAATTAATAGAAATATAAAATAACAGAACACAATAACGATGTTCAAAATAACTGATAATAAGGAAAAATATAAAACCAACCCCAAAATATCCATGGATAAGTGAGGCAATTCCACACCAACCTCTAACCCAAATGAAACATAGAGCTATGGGAATATTTGACATATATGAGAAACATGTTAAACCTGTAATGTTTATAGTTGTGATCTAAAATTCCTAGTAGGTCTCCACCAGCCAACAAAGAGAATAAATTTTTAGAAGAAAATATATTTCATGCAGGTTTTGAAATAATAAGAAAAGTTTTTCTAGTTTCATTTTACTAAAAAAAAGTTTCAACCAGTTTTCCTTGAAAATACCCCATTTTCTTAAAACCTAGGTCATTTTAAAATAAAACATAAAATTATATTCCTTTAACAAAACCAAACATAAATTTTAGTTTAAACATTTTTAAGGTACATCAAGAGAGAAAACCGAACACCTTTCCATAAAAATAAAGATAACAACACTTTGTAAAATATACATATATTATCTTCATATAATCCAAGGTGCTAAAGGGAATAAATCATGAATAGAGATAACATGGACATAAATGAAGAAAAGTACACATGCTGAAAAAAACTACACATAAATAAACCCCTATTTAAATATCCCACATAACCATGGTTGGACTAATTAAAGGGTATATCCTCTAGGTTGAACTAATTCCCACCCATGGCCACTAGAAAGAGAATAATTGTAAACTATTTCACATGTGTAACTAGAAATATTTTTATCCCACTAGATCTTCTCATGATATATAAATGGAGATGGTCATTTCAACGTAATAATCACACCATATCATCATATCATAAAAATGACCATTTTTATCATCACAACTCTAAACACCTATATGGAAAAAAACCCTTTATCCAATATAATAACACAATTCAACATTACCCTAAATGTAAATTCCACTAAAAGAATTCAGAAATCCATAATTTCCATCACATATAAAGGGGAATTTCCTATGGGTTTTTATTTTCCAAAAAACAATTAAAAATTCCAATTGGTACTTGGAATAATTTTTAAGGATAAAGCTAAGAAAATAACTTTTTAAAACCAAAAAAAAAAATTATCATTTAATACATAAAAAAATATGTGTGTTCAAAGCATTACCAAAAGGGACAACCACACCCAAACATGAAAAAAACACTTATTCCATCATCTTGAAAACCATCCTTTTATATAATTTATAAATAAAAAAAATTAAAGAGCTTAACAACTATTTAAATTTCCAAAATAATTTCTTGAACCATTTTAAAATAGTTTTACACAATAAATCATAGAAAACCCCCCATTTTCCATCTTTACTAAAATCCTATGAAAAAAATCCTCTAATATAACTATAATATATAATAGGTATCATTAAATACATTCAAAATCCCATGATAAAATCATAAGAAATCATAGATATATTTTTTAATAGAGATTATTGGGACACCTTCAATAAAACATTTGGAATTTCAATAGCCAGAGGGGATCCAGAAGATAGAGAGAAAGGAAATATCAAAGAATCAAGAATGAGAGAGAGAAAAATATTACTAATTAGTAACCTGGATCCAATGAATTCCCATGGCTGTTATAGCCATTAAACAAGATAAACAAGGATAATAAGAAGACCCAAGACAAAAATGGAGATAAAATTTTAGAAATAGAATCAAAAATTTTATCGGCACTTTGATCCACTGATGATTTGATTTTGGAGAATTAAAAAATGTTATAGAGTGGATCCTATGTTTATACAGGTTGAGTTTAGGTTGAGGTATAGGGAAGAAATAATATGATGATTTTAGTATTAAATTATGATACGTCCCATACTAAAATTGCATCAAGTGATACCTATGGTGAGCCGATGGCCTCCACCAGCTGGTCAATAGATCACCAGTTGGCCAAGGGTAACCCATTGGCTGGTTGGTGGTTATAGAAGATATTCTATTTCTTCTACCAAGCCTATAATTCATCTACTAGAGAACCACTAGTTGGATGATGGATCTCATAGATTAGCTAGTGGAACACCTATATCTTTTTAGATATATGTTTAGGTCCAAACCTAATCCAAAGCTATGGGATTCCTTTAGACCTCTTAAACTACTATAAAACCAAAAAGAAGAATAAAATTCAAGGGAACAATTCTCCAAGGAGAATTCACCAAGAGATCTATCTTCATAAATTTTATGATAGATCGTTAACTACTCAATTTATGATAAACACAGCCATGAAAATCCCAAAAAATCCTTAAAATAACCCCACATGACAAGCCTTAGATACCACACTAGAATAAGGGTCCTAAAAAGTTTTACCACTTCAAGAAAAAACCCAAACTGATCACAAAGGTGGAAAATGGTTAAAAATTGGAAATTCCTCACACAAAATCATGAATCAATAAGAACTACATAGTCCAGACTAAGGTAAAGAGAGAGTAATCCGTGGTTATGATTCTAAAACTCCATCCCCTGATGAATCTAATAAAACATCATAGAATAACTATAACTAGATCCTTGTTGCCCAAATAATTTCCCAAGATTTACTATGTAAAATCATTTACTAGAAAAGTCCCAATACCTGGCTCACATTGAATGAGGGGAATAGGAAAAAAATAATCATTAAGGCATGATAATATCTATTAAAATCAAAACACCATAGGGAATAATTCAAAATAAATAGAAGTGATACATCCCCACAAAAAAAAATCCTCAAAAGTTTTAACATCTCAAGAACTCTATCTCTTCCTAACTCCCAAACTAAAATGTGAAACCCTTATAAACATAAGAAGATACATCCTATCAATATAGAAAACCCACTAATGATAGTCTCTACAGAATATAATAACTTCCCTTTAAATAAAAATTGACTTACACAACTCATCAAAAACCATGAAAATAATATGATAGAAATATTACAAGAAAATATATATAAATTGAATTCTCACATCACCAAGATAAAATCCATAAACTACAATAGAAATTTCAAAACACCACCAAAAAAATTAGCAGATAACTAAAATATAATTCATAACATCACATGATAAACAAGAAGAAAAAAATTACATAAAATAAAACTAAAATGGTCTTCACTTATAAATTGGAATCAATGGGTTGAATTATGGGATCTTTATAATGGTTAAAATTCTCTCTACTTTTCATTCGAACAACACCTCTATAGAACCATTATAGATGACATAAATGGTCATAAGAATGACTAGACTTTGGAGTCTTCTTAAATGTAGGATTCTTATGTATCAGCTTTCCAAACTGATAGAAAACTAGGTGCTTATTTATTGTGAAATATGGTGAGAATAAACAAGATGGTATTTTAATAAAACTACTTTAAAGTTTTAACTTGGAACACTTCATTTTTCCCTTACTAGTGCTTCCTATACCACAAAAAAGGAGTATAAAAATATATATAATAGTTATATTTATTCTTCCAATTACACTCTAACCTTGATAGAATACTCCAACATCACTTCATATAAATTCATACTAAGAGAAGGCATAATTAGTGACAGATCAGGTCAATGAACTTCCCTAAAAAACCATGATTTTATGGTACCAACTTGATAAAAAGACACACACACTCCATAAATATTTTATCTCATTGATGGAGATCATAATAATACATAGATTTCAGTACCTTCACTATATTAGGGAAGAATTCCCAAATGAATTGTGCCTTAAAAATTTCCAAATAATGGTCTTTTGTGGCTTAGTTTTGATGACAGACTTCCACCCCTTCCAACTTGGACCCTCTACCATGAAGGCTAAAAACTTAACCTTAAGTGATTCGGGAATCTCAATCTAGAATAAAATCTCATAAATCCTCAATATCCAAGACACTTCCTCTTGATAACCTTGTTTACCAAATAAATAAGAAGGATTTAGGTTTTAGAATCCTTGAACGAAATCCTAACATTAAAGAAAAATAAAAAGAATAACAAGATATGAGACTAAAGTATGAATTCCACGAATATATTGATAATATGAAGAGTCAATTAAATCTATACGAGATAATACTCTAAAAGAAATTAAAATAAACACATCAAAATAAAATCCATAATTCAAAACCCATATGATCAAACATAAATCCGTTAACGACCTTAACCCACAATTTAATCAAATTTCAAAATGAATTTACATTATTTAATAAAAAATTTAAACTCACTTTATATTATTTTAAGAAAAATCTTTTGAACACCAAAATATTATAAAACTACCAATTTTAAAACCTTATACTCTTAAAATCTTTAAAATATTCTGATTAAACATTATAAACACCACATGAAATGTTTGAAAAAAATAGAATTAAAATTTTTTACCAAAGATTTATTAGGGTTTAAAAATATTTTAGAAACATATCTGAATACCAATATCATTTTGAAATCAAAAAATTATGAAATAAAATTCAAAACGTATAAAATAAAATACCTTATTTTAAAAGGAAACTAAACTGTTAATAAAATTATGTAAAATTTCCCGTTTAAAATCTCCATTTAAGTTTAACCTAAAAAAATAGACAATACTATAATTTTATAGGAAACCACTTTAACCAAATTAAAATAACTTTTGTTAATGAATGAAATATCATTCAAACACCATTTAAAATTATCTTTAAAAACAACTAACATAATTTTTAAAACTCAATGAAATTTATTGTACTTTTTAAACAACCCAAGGTTTTGATTTTTTTGAGATCAATCTAGAATAAATTAAAACATAATTTATTTTTATAGAATAAACAACCAAAATTAACCTAAAATAATAGTATGATAAAAGAAAAACCAACCCAACTGATAAAGAATGAAAATATGAAAAATTACAAAGAAGTAACAAATACAAATGGTATGACCGCACCATTTGGTAGATTGTGTGCTATCCATGGGATGTTCACTGGAAGTCAACCAGAGTTAGTTTCACAATATACATAAGGTTTTCCAAAACCTATGTAGTAAGAATTAACCTACAAAATTCCCTCAAAAATCTACTCAAAAAATTTATAACTTCTGAAAATTGTTCATAAATTTCTCAAATCCACTAATAAATGATAGAATAAAAAACAAAAGTCTAAAAAATTTCTAAGACCCGATCCTAAATTCAAGACATACTCATCCTAGAAAACCTTGGAAGTATCATCTCAAATGGTTAGTGATCAAGAAACCTCCCATGACTAACTAATAAAATTCCTATATCCATAACTCCAAAGTACTTTACATCCCACAAAATAATACAAAACCCACTATGAAACAAATTTTTAATAAACCAACCTGAGTAATCTCCAAAGAGAACACCTGAGCTAGGTGTGGAAAGGACTGAAGGGAATTCCAAATCCCCACTGGCTAATGAAAAGTGATCAATAAACAAAAATAATGAAATGGGAATGATTTTCCCCAAAAATAATCAATATTAAAAATATTGCAACCCATACTTTTCATACACGAATATTACATCTTATTATATGAATATTTATTTCCCAACATTACGATCCATGCCAGAACCGTATAGGTTTAGTCTCTTTTGGAAACTTAGATACATAGAAAATATATTCATAAGAGATATATATCATTTCCCACTTTTAGCTTCACAACTACAGCCCTTCTTAGACACATCATACTTATAAAATATCTTTATATCCAGAGGAAAGAAAACATAATAAATGGTGAGCTCATATTCTCATTAAAGGTAAATAAGGGAGATATTAATGATCATTTAGACATAAAATGAAAATAAAAGGTATGATAACTTGATATTAAACTTTTAAAGTCACACCTAGTAATTTTGAAATCATAAATGCAAGTCATAGTATGAATATTTGTAGTTTGTAAGACCCAAATCATAAAGTGAATCAAATAACATGATCCATGAGAACATAACACTGGCATAAGATCTTATCATAAAATATTTTCATAAAGTGATGAATAATAAAAATCATAGAAATATTATGTCAAGGATACCCACTAATAAATTTATATCATGTTGTTATTATGATAACTTCTCGTGTACATACTCTAGGCTTGGGAAAACCTGCCATGTACCCCTTTTCAAGCATGTAACAACCTCCCCTGTACCTTCTTTTTCAGGCTTGGGACAATCTCATGTGTACCCTTTAAGATCATATTACACTAATATTTACCCAATTAATTAGAGAGATATATAATTATGGTAACACACATTATATAATCATAAATCCATTAATAAGTCTACAACATGATCATAAAAACGTTCACCATAACATAACCTTTGGAAAAGAAAATAAGTTTTGTTGATATTTCATCATAATAACCATAAAACATCTTGAGAAAGAATAAATATAGTATCATTAGATCATATTCTTAGTAAAGCATAAGTAACATCAAAGGGTATTATCATAGATGAAAAATTACCTTAAAATAACATTACAATATTTCTTGAGTAAAATACCCTTTTCATTTTTAAATCGCATATTAAAATCTATGAATATCAATAATATCAAGGAATTTTTTTTATTTTAAAATAAACTTGTAAATTTTTAAAGGAATATTTAAATTATTGATTGTTAATGACATCAAGAAATTACATTGACGTCTTTTATTTTAAAACAAATATTCCTTTCACATTTTCTGTAAAAAGTCAAAATTTTATCATTTGGAATGAAACAAGGAGATTCCTTTTAATTTTTTTAGAAATTAAAATATATTTAAAAATTACATTAAAAAATAATATTATAATAGTAAAAAAAATCTTGAAAACATTTCTAGAAAACATGGATATAAAATAAAAATGATTTTTGATTGAAGGGGGAAATAAAGTCTGTTTTACTTAAAAAAAATTCTTTCAGCCTCTTAAGTACTTAAAGTAAGGAAAAGGAAATTAAAAATTGTATTATCAATAAATAACTAGATTAAAATAAAACTAATGTTATTTATCAGGAAATTATCATAGAATTTCCTTCAATGTAAATTTAACCATAAACAATCTTGATTAAAATGAGATTGAAACATAAATACCTTACCTCAAGATTAACTTGATTAGAAGGGTCTATAAACTCATTTAAAATAAATTAAAATTTATCATAAATATATAAAAAAGTTATTTAAGTAATTATAATATTATTTACGATCTAATTATAAAATTTAAACACCAATTTATTAATAATTCCTTATTAAAATTTTTGTTTCTTGGTTTGAACTGTTTATTTTTTTATAAGAACTTTTTCTTGGTAGTTATAATAATTGTAATTTGATCATGGTTCAATCATATATATAATTTAATTATTATATAAATATTATATATATTCATAATATACATATTTTTAATCACCCATAAAATTTAGATATATAAAAATTAATTACATCATTCATGGATACTATTGGTCATATGTACACATGAACACTATTTTCACATTTCAACAGATGAAAAAAATTAAAAATAAAAAATTTAACTTTACATAATAATTATTATATTATATATATGATAAATATTTATTAAATCCATCCTTATTATTAACTATGTAAATCATAAAAAAACGAGTCACATCACTTGTGGAGGTTGTAGTCCACATATATGTACGAGTGATGTTATAGTTTTCAAATGAATGAAAAGGTAATAAGGTGGATATGATATTATAAATAAATAATAATAATCATATTATATATATAATATTTAATATTTAAACCCATCATAATAAACATCCATGAAATATGGTGATTTAAAATGAGTTGTATCACTTCATGGATGCTGTAGTTCACACATACACATGAGTGATACTTTCACTTTCCATTTGATGGAAATGATGGTGGATAATGGTAGTTAAATAATCATAATAACATTTTAATATTTTTATAAAACTAAATTTATTATTTTATAATTTATACCCCAATTATATAGGAGGTTCAAAAAATAAATAAATTCAAAGAGGTCACATAGGAAGATTGCATCTTCTTTAGTAGGCCACCTTTAGATCCCTTCTTAAAGACCCTTGGAATGGTCTTCTAGAAGACAAGAAACTATAATTCATGGATTGTTGAGTTGATAAGATAATTATTCAAGGTTTTTTCATTATAGATGTCTCATAGTGGTGTAAAAAAATATAAAATGTATTCCATTTTATATAGGAGGAAAGGACACACTTGGAATTACACAAAAGATTAAAATATAATTAATTAATTCTCAATAAAAACACTTTTAAATGAAAATATATTTTAATAAAAAGATTATATGGTCTAAATATAATTGTAAAATGAAATTTATATAATTTTTCTATCATTTTAAAATTTATATTCTGGTTTAACCCATTCGTTAACTGATTTTAACCTTAATGGTGGTAAAACATTTTTCAATGTTAAACAATTATAATTTTACATATAAGTTAAAAATTAGACCATAAATGGAAAATGGGTGACATTTTAAACCATTTACCACCATCCTTGTCTTATTTAAATATTTTTATGATTTTTTAATATTTTCATAAAATATTTTTTAACATAAAATTTCATTAATGTCATTTTTGACACTATTTATTTAATTTGAATTTAAAGACATGAAGATAGTAAAACAATTAAAATATAAATCTTTTAAAAAATCCATAATATGTTATATTTATTTATAAAGTTCATGGGTCACTATAAATAACCCAAAAAATATTACTCTTATAGTTTTAAAAATATTTACAAGATTTTTATACTACATTCACAAGTGTTGTGTCGGTGTTATGTAAGTAGTTAAGGTAAATATTTCATTCTAAAAAACTAAAAATAAATTAGCATGATAAAAAATTAATTAATATTTATAATAAAAATTTATAACCTAACTTATCCTCTTTTAATCCCTATATAAAAAAATTATAGAAATTAAATCCATGAGAGTGTCATTTTATAATTTTGTTTACTTAAAATAATATAATTTTCATTATCATGGGAAAATAGAAACAAAATTCCATATATTATAATTTAGGATTCTGATAGTGAAATTTATTCCATAAAATGAAATAAAGGAATGTTTTGGGTTGATTTTTGGACCTTATGATATGATTTTAACATTGTTTAACCCATTTTACCCTTTCCGATGTGATAAATATTTACAATGGTCAGTATTCATAATGAAAAAAATAAAAGGAAACTATTTAAAAAATATGAACCACATGATTCCAAATATGGAATCCATTTTTCAAGATTCATTTTTTATAAATGATATATATCAATTTTAATATTAGTGTGTACAATGCAACTGATTTTTTTTCCTGAAAATGCATTTTTAATCATAAAAATTAACTTATATCAAAACCATGAATATCGCTGATCAAAATGTAATTAATTTGACTATTATAAATGAAATGGATAATATTTAAATTTAATACCAAATCTAGAATATAATAATTCTAATAAATTACTTGATTTATTGAAAAGGAATAATAATATTTGAAAAATATTTAATTTTCACTTTATTAAAATATCAATATTTTTAGAAAATTATTACAAATGCAACCTAAGATATTTTTTTATATTATGATTTAAAAAATTATATTATTTTTTTCCAATATAAATTTTTAATTTTCTAAAAATTAATTATAATATTCTCCCATAAAAATTAATAAAAACTACTTTTGAGGAAAATATATTATGAAGAATAAAATGATTTTACTAAAAATTGAGTGCATATTTCATAATAATGTATCTATAAATTTTTATTGATTATGAACTTTAAATATATTTTATAATTTAGTTACTCTTATTTGTACCCACTAGTTCACCAGCTATCTTATAATGATAATAAAATAATAATATTTTGTTGTTCTTTGAAGATCAGTGTTGTGTGTTGTAAATGCTATAGAGCATAATGTACTTTCAAAATCTCAGGGTGTTACATTCTCCCTCTTTAATAAATTGTGGCATCATAATTTTTCCATGTTCTCAGTAACCAATGTTTTGACATTTTAAAATTCCTTATTAAAAACCTACATCATAAAAAGGGTTAATAATAATTCTTCTTTAAAATAGGGAAAGGGAAATATGAAGATCATCTAAAATAACACATAATTTGGGTTCTAAATAGGATAAAATTATTATGAAGTGAAAATATAGACAGTAGGAAAAATTTATGGTCTAAATAATTATGGATACTGAAATAAAACACTAATCATAAGAAAGTGAATGATCATGAGAAAGTTAATGACTGTGAAACCATAAATCAATGACGTGTGAAAAAGACATTCGACTCATTAGAAATAAATGAAATAGGAAAAAAAATTAGTTTGGAGATTATTTTCCTAAAGATAATGAATTCCTTTAGTATCTAGACAGTAAAAAAAGGAAATATACTTACTTGATAAGTAAAATTTCACCCTTTAATTAATTTCCACCCCAATATCATCTTTTTCACTAAATAACGAGTATTCAAGATGATTTTTTTTACTCTCAAATCACTGAGATAAACTTAATAATCCAAAAAAATAATATTTAGCTATTCCTCCCATATTTAAATATTAACCAAATCTGAAAGGTGAGAAAAAATTAATATAATATCCAAAATTTATTAACCTTAACTCTAAAATTTCCAAATAATAAAAAAGGTTCCACATATATCATTTCATAAATAAGACTACATCCCAAATTAACTTAATTACCTGATCATTAAAGATTGTTTTGGTCCAAAATTCAATCTCATAACTTTCATATTATATCTCCAAAAATTTAATTAAATTATTCCCAAATATTCTTTCATGTTATATCACACATTAAACCCAAATGTTACATATACCTCAACCCAATGCAGCATCTCCAAAAATATCATGAATCACCTTGATAAATCACTATGTAATCTTATAATGTTGTGAAATTCACTAAAATATCATGAATCAAATTTAGATACTAACCTTAAATGTATCCTTAGCTTGAACATAAATATTTTTCAAAATATCACTTTATCAATGAGTCACTTTTCAACTATCAAGATTATCTATATCCCACTATCCAATTGACCATAACTAACTTAACATGAAATCATGTATTAACCCAAAGGGTTACTTAAACCTAAATATATTATTCTTTCTAAAACCTAGTAAAAGTTTCAATTTACCTTCAAATCCTATTACTTAAACCCTTAAAGGGGTATCTATTCCATTGAGCTTATGATATGCCTTAAAATTATAAACCTATAATGGTATCCCTACCTCTTAAGTTAACCCTGCTTGAAAACTTATATGCTTCCAAAAACATAAACAATATTTATTCCTCAAATAAAATCATAGAATATTTCTATAAATTGAAAAATGTAATAAAATTCATCAAGGACACCCTAAATAATTTTTCATTAAATCACTAATGAATTTCAAGGTCTCCAATACTATCCCATTTACTATATTAATGTCAATAATCACTTTATTCCTAATAAACCTTACCACCTTACCACTAAATCACTTTTCTTGGTTATCAGTACCATTAAAAATATGTTTTTAAATTCTTAAAGAAAAAATATTGGGGAAAAATACTTAGATGTTTCTTTATTTTTATATCTATAATATCATTAATATAACACTTATATAATTTAATTATATAATACCAACACAGAAACAATTCAATCCTTTCACTTGAATGATTAGAATAACAAAGTTACTTCCTTAGTCTAGGAGTTAACACTTGGATTAGGTAATTAGATCAAATAATTTCCATATTACCGACACATAAGACATAGAATTATAAATGGTCCTTAGGATAAAATTAATTACCCTCCATAAAACTATTTATTTTTACTCAGTAGTTACTTGATCTATGCCCTTAGTTTCAACATAGGAAACATATTTCCATTCCTTTGAGACATTCACCTTAGTGCTTCTTTCCACATACTTGACATGTAGGAAGTAGAATATTCTTCCCTATATGGTATTAATGAAACATCATTTTACTCTTATTATCTATGTTATGATTGTTACTGAAGTTGGTATTGTTAATCATATAATGAGATAACTGATTAGGTATAATCAAATGGTTTCTCCTTCCAAATCCTATTTAATTTGGTTGATCAGGGGAAAAATAATCCCATTATTCATCACTTTCTATATTAACATGAATACACATGTTTATATATACTAAATAAAACCAAAAACTATAGTGTGAGAAATAATATTCATATCGAGTAATCATATAATCATGAAAAATCATTCATATAATGTCTAAATCATGACCCCTTATTTTCAATCTAGGATATATTAGGACTTTCCTAAGCTATACTTGGTTATAATATATTCAAATAATTAATTCCGTTTTATAAAAAAATTTGAGTTAACTCAACCATATACCCTAAAACCATATGTGTAGTAAGTTAACATTCACCATGCGCCAGAATGATGTCCAATATATAATCGAAGACTCTTTTTTGGGTTATTACCTCAAGATACATAAGTTCCAAAACCAAATCAATTAATAGTATCCATACTGGGATGTTTTGATTAGAAAAACACTCTCTTTTATTTACTATAAATTAGGTATTTCTACTATACATTGGATTATACTAAGGGTTATCACCAATGTTTTCTCATCATTGTTTCCAAAGGTAACTAAATATCACTAAAATACCAACTATAGTGACCCATAATTTCATTCATAAATATTATATCTAATAAGATAAATATTGATTACATAAAATTAAAATATATGTCGAAAATGTATATGTTTAGTGTATTTGGAAACTTATATACATAAACAACTTATTCATAGTAGATCTACATTATCAACCACTTAGTTTATCACAACTATCATCATTCTTGGACACATCATACTTAAAACTTTTATTCATATCTTGGGTAAAAGAAAACATAGTAAAGGATGATCCTAGATTCCTAGTAGGGGTAAAAAAGGTATATTTAAATTGTAATTTAAGAATAACATGAGAATAAAGGGTATGAGAACATGATATTAAAATTTAAACGTCATACCCAATAATTTTTATTTCATAAACCTGATTACTAGAATAAATATTAGTAGTTTATAAGAAATGAATCATAAAAGGGATTAAAGAACATGATCCATGAGAACATAACATTTGTGTAAGATCATGTCATAAAAGAGTGTTATAATGTGTGGAATAATTATAATCATAGAAATATTATTTTAGGGATACCCACCATGGAATTCATAACATGATAGGATTAGGCTAACCGCCTGTGTACTTGCTTCAGTCTTGGGATAAACTCTAATTCACCTTCATTTGGGATTGGTATTACCTGTAACACCCTGAGATTTTATGAGATAGATTATTTTTAATTTCATTTATGCCTTGTGTTTTACAATACACAAATATTAGCTTACACTATACGCAATACCATATTGGCTTGCAATATACGCAACACTATTCTTGTCTTGTGTTGCACATAATATGAAGTTATTTGGATAGAATTAATTTCACACAACAATGAGTATAAATTTTTTTCAATGTATAAATGAACCAAGTTTGTATTATATTATATGAAACACCAAAATAATATTTCACTACACGCAACACTGACTTGGCTTCCATTACACGCAAGAGTGACCTACCTTGATAGCTTGCGATGTACGTGAAACTGAGCTTCACTAAACAATGATATATTTAACGGGATATAAAGTAGATGTTATGAATAGTAGTGACCAAAATTTTCATTTTATAACATTATCATTAATCCTATACATTTTATAGAACATGGTATGAGAACAAAATAAATTTTTTCAGATAAAAGTGGTATTTTTCAAAAAATGCAGTTTTACCGCCTTTTGATGAAGCACCCATTTTAAATCTCATTTTGACACTTTTATAAGTTAAATTTGATAGGATAAACTTAATATTTAGAATAAGGACATAAAAATTTACTTATTTTGGTATTTTTTTTGATAAAAGTGAAATTTTAATGAATAATGAAAAATACTGCATTTTTATTCAAAACTACCTTTTTATCTAATTTATTTATATAGTTAGATTATATTTTTAATTGGTTTTAAATTTTAATTTCATTATATTGTTTTAATTTAATTCAATTTTTTTCATTGGAATTAATTTCAATTTTAAATTGGACATAAACACATGTCAATCTTTTGATATTTATTACTTCTTAAAAACCTCATTTTTTGGTTTTGACAACGGGAATTAATTTTAAATTAATTTTTGAAACTTCTGTGATTTAAATTTGGAAAAATTTATTCCATATTTAGAATCATAAGTTTCAAATTGTGTAAATAGGTATCTTTTATTTTTGGACATTATGAATAGTATTTTTTGTAAATATTTTATTTAACATGGTTAAAGGGTAAATCTGGTAAATAAGGGTAAACAAAATAATATTATAATAATATTAAACTACACTAAAACATGTCCCAATATTATTTTATGAGATATTTACAACCATGGGAATCCTTGGGTCGATTTTGGGACCCCATTGATTCACTTGGATGTGAAAATGACATTTTATAATAATTAATTTAAAGTAAAGATAACTATAATATAAAGATATATCTTTTACTAAATCAATTTTAATATAGGGTTATATAACTGATATCTATGACCATAAAAATTAATTATAAATCTAAAAATATTTCTTACATCATGGTATTTTATTTATAATTTTTATACATTAAATAAATAAATTTATTTATAACAAAAATATGATGTAGTGATTACCTCATTAATGAAAGATTCAAATAAATGGATTTATAAATATTAAAATAAATTTAATTTGAATATTTTGATGTCATCCAAGAATTTTTTGGATTCACATTACTTATTAAGTCTCACTTAATGCCTTTTTTTCTAAGTAATAAGGTTGTTATGAATTTTTTAAAAATTCAAATATGAATAGTATCCAAAATTGACGTAATTCATAACTTAAAACATAAAATAGTTTATTAAAAGATATTAAATTCATTAAAAATATAATATTCTAAAAAATAGTTAATATAAGTATAAATATGTCATAAATAAACATTTGGGTCATTTTACATGATATGGTAATTACATTAACCCACAATGCGTAAATAACATAAAATCCCGGTAAGACTAAAATAGGTAAAATGAGGGTAAAACCGAAATGATAAGGATTAAAAAATATTAAAAACCTATAAAAAATTATTTGATGATGTTTCTTTGAACAAAAATCATCCTATATTATAATTAAATAATTTTTGAACCATTTTAAATCGAAATTAAATTTATAATAAATTAATATTTTGGAACTTTCCAAAAGTGCCCCTCTCCTCACTTATAAAAGGGAACCTCCTCCCTCTCCTCTTCAATCCATTTTGAGCCTTCAAGCTAGAATAATCCCTACCCATTTATATTTTAAACTTCCCTAGTTACATTCTAGAGGTTCTGGTCTTCTCAAAAGACCATCTCTAGAGCCCTAAGAGAAAATTTAATGGAGGTACGTTGAGGAAGAGGTAATCTCTTCTACTGATTCTTTCAAATTTATTTTACTCTTATACTTACTCTTATTTAGTTGTTTAATTATAAAGTAATAACATAAATATTAATCATATACTGATATGTTATTATAAATATGAAACAACCCTATGTGATTTTCTATCCAACCTACGAAAAATGAAATCATCGCACATGCGTACGTATAGATTACTGTCTCCACGCCATGGTGTAATATGTTTTTCTCCACTACCTTACTTGGATTGGTATAATAGTTTAAATAATAAATATATATGATTATTATAAAATGATACTAATTCTTAGATATTATACACTATCCACTTCAATACCATTCAACAACTATGGGAGCGATATCGTCGCTCGTGCGTACGTACGACTTACCGTCTCCACAACGTGATGAGATTCATTCTCTATGTTTACCATTCAAGAATGATTATAAAGTATGTATAATAAATAATCATGAAATATATGACATAATAATTCCTCTAGATTTATGTATATATATATATCTGTCTTTTACTTACTTCCATTCAATTTAATAAGGTAACAAAAACAACGTTCACGCGTACATACGACCTACCGTCTCCATGAACGGTGTATTTCGTTTATTTTATCTATCTATTATATATATATATATATGTATTTATATACTGAATATATATAATATATAAATAATATTTTACATTCTTCAAGTAATTAAATCATGATATAAGTAATTATATCAAGAATAACAATTCAAAACACATACAATAAATAAAACGATTATTACCCAAAATGTTGCTTTAACATTGAATTGACAAATGAGAAGGTAATATAAAGTCCCAAGTGAATCATATATGATATAATAAATATTATTATGGTTCTCTTACAGGCTAATAATATTTTTAAACCCACTATATAGGAGTTTCAGACACATACGGAAGAAATCCGACCTAAGGTAAGGGATAATATTGTAACCTCATTTTTATCTGATATTGTTTATATGTAAGTATATACCGGAGATAGATTTATCATCCATGTCCATGATTTATAAAATTTTTTTCATAAAATGTTTAATATTATTCTATGTATGTTTAAATTCATTTTTACCCATTATTTACTTTTACTACATGGTATGGAATGAATCTTTTTTTTACCATATGAGGTACTTTTTTACTTTTTCGGAAAACGTACGAGGATAATGTTTTTTTAACTTATATGAAATGAATGGATTTTTACATCTTCATAACACATTATTTCAATTAATCTTCCTATAAAAAATTTCAAGTTTATTTTCAAATAAATTCTTTTCTTTTAAAATTTCATGACATTTTGAGAAAATAAAACATTTTTGAAGAAGAAAGGATATTTTCCTTAGGAATTAGGTTCACGTGTTTTATCAAAATTATTTCCCATATAAGACAACATAGGGTATGTCTCTGTCCCTATTATTACATTTATTTTATCTTTTTATTATGGACTTATTATTATGTTGTCTATTTATCTTATATTAATTATGTTAGGATGAAATGATTTTTAGGAATCCCATTTTATTTCATGGGTTATTATATGATGAATGATTTATGTTTTGTGGAAAATGTAAGAATGATTTAATTATGAGATTTGTGGGACCTATATCTCCCTCCAATGCATTGGGTAAAGATTTATATCTCATGAGATAAACATGGCTGGAATGACAAGTAAATCTAGTTCAGTAATACAGGGATGGAATAACAAGTAAACCCGGTTCAGTAATGGACTTCATCCACTATAATGGTCTTGGAAGAAATACCTTGGCTACTATGAAAATCATATTATGTGATTAATGGTTTTACATAATTCCATGTTTTATTCCTAATCTATTTTATTATTATTAATGTTACTTTATGATCCATGCCTTACATACGGCCAAGATTTATGTCATTTCTCAAGATTTCAATGTTTAAATCTTATGTTCATGTTTTTATGATCAAATTTTTATGGTGTGTTCTATGTTCTGCTTTTTTACCATTACTGAGCATTTGAGCTCACCCTTTCTATGTTTTCTTTTCCACAGGATATAAAGAATGGTTTTAGGTAGGAAAACAAAAGGGGAAGATCTTTATGGGAGATGTTGAAGATCTTTCACCATGATTAGAAGATTATGTTCCAAGTTTCCAAAGACACTAAGCTAATACGGTCTTTGGTCATCTTTTTGTGTCATGTATTAAGTATTTCACAAAATAAATGTAATTTACATGTAAGTAAATATTGGTTCCCTATAGTTAGTATCATAGCGAAGGTTTAGTTTACCTTTGGAAACTAGGATTCAAAAACTTTAGTGAATCCCTAGAGATATTTCTAAGGACATGTGAAGGTATTTACTAAGGATAATAAAAGTATAGTTTACAAACCTAGGTTTTTTGTGATAATCATGACTAACCTAGGTTTAAACTAAAGATATCATAGATTTAAATATTATATGTAATTTAACTTACTTATGTGTTTCTAATCTCTAACATGTATTTCTCACACCATGCTTTCTGATCTTAGTCAATATCCAGAACTATATAGAACAGGGTTAACTAGTGAATGTTTTTGTAAGAACCCGGTTCTTATTTTAGAGGTACGTGTTTCTTCTTTCCTTTTCCTTAAGTGTTTTTGAGAAAAGATGGAAAATGGGGGAAAATCCTAAATTTCGAAACTACACGCTGTGTACTTTATCCACACGCCATGTACTTTTGACCGTGTTGGGATGAGTACACTGGGCGTGTAGCCATGCCGGCGACGAAGGGTGTAGGAAACACTACACGCTGTGTAGTGGTGCCTTACACGCCATGTAGTTAGTCGGCAAGCTTAAACAGTAAGGCGGTGGCGTTACCGCCAGCTAGGCGACAGTACACACCGTGTACTTGAGAGTACATGTCATGTACTCATGTCAACAGATGAACAGTGTGACGGTGCTGCCAAATGAACAGTTAAATGAAAGAATTACACGCCGTGTACTTTGTTTTTTTCGGCTTAAAACAGGCAGTAGCCTCCTCATTTGGCAGAGGAGGCACTTGAGCCATTTTGGAGCCAAAGGAGGAGGTCCGATCTTTGAAGATCCACCGGGTGTTCGTCTGGAATCCGATTCGGCTTCGGACGATTTTGTTGGAACCGAACAGGTAATCCCTCTCCCCTCCTGGTACTGTTCTTGCCAATTCTTCTCCTAACGTAAGTTATTTATGTTTGAATGAGTTTTGTTCTTCATCAGATCTACGCCATTCTTGGGTGTTTCTGGAGTCGGCGTTCGAGTATAACACTCGTTGACATATAAGGTAGGTGGATTTGTGTTTAGTTTTCCAACTGTTGTGTGTTTTGTGCGTTTTTGTGCCACGAACCCATGTTGGGGTTTCGTGTGGTTGAGGCCGTTGATATATTTAATACCTAGAATTGATTAGGTATTTAATTGTGATAATAAAATGCTGGTTGGGATCATTTCTTGGATCCGGACCCACCCCCAGGGTGGGTTTCTCTGTTTAGCCGTTTGGCCAGGATACCTGAGGGTATGCCTTCAAAGTAGTAATTATAGAATTGCCTTGAGAGTAATTGCCTGTTACTGCTTGTTTACCTGTTGGGCATGGACCGGTTACCTGTTTATCCTGAGGGCGTTATTGTATTTAGTCGGAGGGCGTTGTTGCGATTAGCCTGAGGGCACTGCACTATTTAGCCCGAGGGCTATAGTTATTTTCGCCTGAGGGCAACCTTTCATGCCTGAGGACTTGACTTATGTGCCTGAGGGAGACACTTCCTACGCCTGAGGGCAATTTCTGTTATGCCTGAGGGCTATGCCTGCGGGTTGGATTCTGCTTACCTGAGGGTAAGGTTTTGTTTGTCTGAGGACGTGGACTGTTTACTAGAAATGCACTGTGGTGGTTTCTAATTTTTTAATGGATTAAATGGATAATGAAATGGAAATATAACTGGTAATTAGTTACCTTTGAGTACTGATTACTTTATTGCATTTTACTACTGCACACTATTGTTGCATGCTTACACGCAGTTGGGCATGAGCCTTTGGTGGGTGCCTACTGAGATATATTTCTCACACCCTGTTTGGGTCACCCTTTTCAGCCCAAACAGATTACGTTGCTGTAGGTGTAGATAGGGGCAAGAGTCCCTATACAGGTACTTGACTTTTGCTGAGGAGTAGGAGGGCATGGGACCTAGCCTACTCTCGGGATGCCGCTGCCAGCTGTTTTGCTTGTTTTGTTGTACTCTGTTTTCTGCTGTACTATATTGATGTATAACATGTTCTGGATATTTTCTTAGAACTTGAAACATGTATCATCATCACTTATATATTGTTGGTTATATCCACTGCTGTAGTTATTTCAATTGTGTATATTTACTGCTTCCACTGTTTGTTGTATGTTTATTTTGGTATTCCTCTGCACTACACTTTGACAAATGAGGGCATAGTTTCCCCACTATCAGACCTAGGCCCTCGCTGCTAGTCGGCAGCCTCTGGCATTTGGGGAAATGTGCTTGAGGTCACATGGAAAACCGGGCTCGGGGCACCCGTTGCGTGGCACCCGGGTCCGGGATGTTACAAAGTGGTATCAAAGGAGTTCCGTTTCTTTGACTTACTATTTGGAGCCGTAGTCAGGGATAGGACATAACGGTGGTTGGTAAAATATGTGCCTGGGCATAGCTAACCCGTTTACAGGGAAAATCCAGTCTACCTCATATTTTGCATTATTTTGTTTTTTGCAATTTTACGGTTGATATGTTTTCACCGTTGGGTGATGCACTTGGATTTTTCTGTTTATATTTTATATGTGGGTTCTATCTAGTTGCAACCTGATGAGATGAGGGTATGTCGTCTCATGCATCATATATGCATATGATAGAAATCACATGCCATGCAGAGTTTACATGCCATGTAGGTTCATTAGAATTTTCATGTTGTTGTGATAGTTGATGTGCTAAGAAAGCATGCTGTTGTGATAGCTGATTGATAAATACCTGCATGTTTGGGTGAGCTTGTTTATAGGATGGATGCCAAACTTTGGTTTTTGGGGAGTATGGGCCCCCATTGACCAAAATTTTGTGGATCATTGGCTGTTATTGGTTATAACACAAATAAGATGTCAAACTTTGATTCGTGGGGTGTATGGCCCCCCACGGGTCAGAATTTGACACTTAGGTGTTGTTTTTTCAGTATTTTCTGGGTTCTGGGGAAGTTTCTGAGGCATACTGTCCAGAAAACCCAGAATACCTGCCGTGTAGGACCTCATACATGCCGTGTGTGTTCTTCTATTCGGGAAGAAAAATGAACTTTTTGAGTACACATCTTGTACCTCGAGTACACGCCGTGTAGTCTCTTCCTGTGTCACAAACTATGTGGGTGGCGACACGGGGTGGGTAAGGGCTTGGGTAAAACACACCATGTAGTTTTTATGCACGTCGTGTTGTGTGACCCGGAGTTTGGCCGTGTAACTAACAACACATGTCGGTGAACTCCTTGACAGAACACGTCGTGTCAGTTATAGACATGTCGTGTAGTGTGACCTGGGGACTTGACCATGTAACTAACAACACGGGAAGGTGTCACCTCTCCCGGAACATGCCGTGTACCTTTGGGACAAGCCGTGTAGTCTTGTATGAGGACAAACCGTGTCGAGTTAGCCGTGTGGCTGGGAAATGAGGTGTTGTACATGCTGTGTACAGGTGTAACACACCGTGTGAGGTAAATCTGAGTAGTCGTCCGTGTCACAGACGACACGGGCAGTTGGAAAATAACACAGTACACGCCATGTAGATATTATACATGTCGTGTAGTTTTGTTGAACAGAAGCCGTGTGGCTTAGCTGTGTAGAAGGACCCAGGCAGGGGAAGGGAAGTCAAGTACACGCCGTGTAGTCATTGTACACGCCGTGTAGTCTTGTTTTTCCAATTTTTAATACCTTCTTCCTCTTTCTCCCTTTGTGGTTCCTTCTCTTTCAGTCTTAATAATCTTCAATCTGAGGCGTGCTTTTGACCTTGTAGAGTCATGCCGCCTAGACGACCCCGAGTTGTTCACTATGAGAGTGGCGGCGATTATACTCTGGAGATGGTGGGCCATGGGCTACCAGTTGATCCACCAGTAGAGCCAGATGCGGCACCAGCTGTTATACCGGACACAGGCACGGAGGCACAATTCTGTGAAGGCTTATTGCGGTTCATGCAGGCCTTTCAGGGACCACCGCAGGCTACCACATCTATGGCCGAGCTGATGCATATCTTTCAGTAGCAGCATCTGGCTACATTTTCAGGGGATGGAGGACTACAGGCTGCAGAGTCTTGTCTAGGATCGATGCAGACTATATTCGAGCATCTATAGATGCCTCCAGGGCGGAGGGTCAATCTCGTGACTTACATGCTGTGTGATTCTGCCAAGAGGTGGTGAGATGTTACCACCCAGTTAGAGCATCACAGGAACATGGAGTGGGAAGATTTTCAGGCAGTCTTCTATGAATTCTTCTTTCCCGAGACGCTGAGGGAAGATAGAGCTCGAGAGTTCATGATTCTGCAGTAGGGATCTATGTCGGTGATGGACTATTCTGCTCGCTTTATGGAGCTTCAACATTTTGCACCCGTGCTGGTGGGTGATGAGACGTTGAGAGACATATGTTTTGAGGATGGTCTTCGGTATGACATCCGAGCACTGGTAAATGTTTTCAGGTTGCCTACTGTACACACGATTGTGAATCAGGCACTGATTACAGAGAGGAACCTGCGGGAATCAAGTGGTGTGGTCCAGGGCGGTTCAGCACCAGTTACTGGTATTATTTCTGCTGGAAAGAGGAAGAGACAAATGTACTTCTCTCATGGTGGCAGTACCATCCAGGCAGCTTCTTCAGGTGGACCGGTCAGGTGCTACCAGTGTGGCAGAGAGGGGCACAAGAGGCCGTAATGTCCACGAGACCCAGTGGATTGCCGAGCTTGAGACAAGATGGGTCATCTGCAGCGCTTTTCTACCAGTGGCTAGTGAGAGGGGTTCAGTGCAGACTCCGCGTGCGGGAGCAGGACCAGTGGCTTGTTACCAGTCAGGGAATTGGAATACATCAAGGCGAGTAGGCAGAGACGGTGGTCGTGGCCGTGGTAGCCAGACACCAGGATCGCAGAGGCAGCAGGACGGGACAGCTCAGGGTAGCCAGGCTGTGTCATAGGGCCGTGGCACTGGGCAAGAATATGCGGTGCAACAGACCCATCAGAAGCAGGACCCCGGACCTTCTACAGTCAGAGGTACTATTCTAGTAGCTTCTGTCTTGTCTTCAGTACTTTTTGATACGGGTGCTACACATAGTTTTATATCTGTACCCGTTGTGGAGAGCCTTGGGCTCGGTGTTTCTACTTCTTCTGATATCTTGACGCTAGACACTCCGTTGGGGACTAGGACGGTTAGTGTGCGTCAGTGCAAGTAGTGCCCCCTTGAGGTTGGTGGGTGTCACTTCCTTTGGGACCTCTATGTCCTGGAGATGATGAGCTACGACGTCATTCTCGGGATGGACTGGTTGGTTCCCTTTCGAGCCTTCGTAGACTGCTACTGTCGCAGGGTGCGTTTCACGTCACCAGAGGGTGGGGAGTTTCTATACAAGGGTGAGTGGGATTTTCAGGCGAGTCGAGCTGGACTAGAGCATCATGGGCGAGGTGGAGTCACAACCCAGATTGTGAGCTTATATCTGGATGACCAGGGGACTTGTCAGATGGATTTCCCTCCAATTGTTGATCTTTTTAGGGATGTCTTCCTAGACAACTTTCCAGGTCTACCTCCGGTGCGTGTGGTGGATTTCTCTATCGAGCTAGTGCCAGGAGTAGCACCGGTGTCCATTCCTCCTTATAGGATGGCCACACCTGAGTTGCAGGAGCTCAAGAGGCAGTTATAGGAGTTGCAGGCAAAGGGTTTTATCTGACCTAGTACATCTCTTTGGGGTCCTCCGGTCCTTTTTGCGCAGAAGGTGGATGGTACCCTCAGACTTTGTGTGGAATATCGAAAGAAGAACTAGTTGATGGTTAAGAACTGATATCCCTTGTCGAGGATAGATGATCTGTTTGATCAGATTTGTGGAGCACGAGTGTTCTCGAAGATTGAATTGAGATCCAAATATCATCAGCTGCGCGTTAGACCATCAGATATACCGCTTACAGCTTTTTGGAGTAGGTATGGTTTATATGAGTATACGGTTATGTCGTTCGGACTCACGAACGCGCCATCAATTTTTATGGCTCTGATGAATCATGTGTTCCATCCGTATCATGATTCATTTGTGGTAGTATTCGTGGACGACATCTTGGTGTACTCTCACACTTGACATGACCATGCCACCCATCTTTAGATCGTATTGAGTACACTGATAGAGCATCGCCTATATGCTAAGCTCTCGAAGTTCCACTTTTGGATGGACCAGATTCACTTCCTGGGTCATATCATCTCAGAGGTAAAAGTTGGAGTAGACCCAGAGAAGGTGAGAGAAGTAGTTTCCTGGGACCAGCCCAAGAACGTGTTTGAGATACGGAGTTTCTTAGGGCTGTCTGATTACTAAAGGTGCTTTAAACATGACTTCTCTCGCTTAGCATCACCGTTGACAGGTCTGACTAAGAAGGGTGTGAATTTCATTTGGTCAGAAGCTTGCGAGACAACTTTTCAGGACTTGAATGGAAGGCTGACATCATCACCGATCCTGATAATCCTAGAGCAGGGTAAGAGTTATACAGTTTATTGTGATGCATCAGGGATTGGGCTGGGAGCCGTTTTGATGTAGGGCGATCGAGTTGTGGCGTATGGGTCTCGGCAGTTGAGGCCACATGAGAGGAATTACCCGATGCATGATCTCAAGTTGGCTGCAGTTGTGCATGCGTTGCGCTGTTGGAGACATTATATGTTGGGAGACCATTTTGTGGTTTTCACCGACCACAAAAGCCTCAAGTATATCTTTAGTCAGCGTGACCTGAATCTGAGGAAGAGAAGGTAGGTCAAGTACCTACAGTCCTTCAATTTTGAGCTTGCCTATACACATGGTAAAGGTAATGCAGTAGCTGATGCACTGAGCAGGAAGACTCAGATACAGGCAGTGCAAGAGGCCAGTGGTGAGTGGTAGCTTATGGCTTTGTTCTCTGAGATGCATTTGGAGGTGCATGACAGTCATGGACAGAATTATCTTTCCTCGTTAGCTGTGACTTCTACCCTCCTGGGCAGAGTGAGGATGAGGCAGCTATCGGATTCAGAAGGCCTAGTTCTACGGGAGTCGGTGGCAAGTGAGGACCCTCCTCCTGGTTGGACGATAGGTGATAATGAGGTTTTGCGTTTCCATGGACGTGTATGGGTTCCAGGGGAAATACGCGAGGAGCTGATGCGGGAGTTTCATGATTCAGCTTGGGCAGTTCATCCTGGGGTTACCAATATGTACCGTGACTTGAGGCGTCCGTACTGGTGGCCGGGTATGAAGAGAGTGATAGCTGGTTTTTTTACGAGGTGTTCCACCTGTCAGAAGGTGAAGGCAGAGCATCAGAGACCAGCTGGGCTGTTACAGCAGTTCCCTATTCCAGAGTGGAAATGGGATGACGTCGCGATGGATTTCGTGATGGGATTTCCAAGGTCACCTCGAGGAAATGACGTCGTGTGGGTTGTTGTGGAAAGACTCACGAAGGTAGCCCACTTATTTCCGATCAAGGAGACCTTCGGTGTGGACGAGCTCAGAAGGTTGTATATCCGAGAGATCGTACGTATTCATGGGGTACCTCGCTCTATCATTTCATATAGGGATGCCCACTTTACATCTTGTTTCTGGAAGAGTTTTCAGAGGGCGCTGGGTATACAGGTGCTTCTGAGCACAACATAGCACCCTCAGACAGATGGCCAATTAGAGTGGACAATACAAGTCCTAGAGGACATGCTGCGTGCATGCGTCCTAGACTTTGGGGGCTCTTGGGAGAAGCATATACCCTTAGTTGAGTTTTCCTATAACAATAGTTTTCAGGTGACTATTGAGATGGAACCATATGAGGATTTATATGGTAGGCCATGCCGATCACCTTTGTGCTGGTTAGAGGCAGGTGAGGCAGCATTACTGGGGCCACAGCTTGTGCAGGAGACATCTGAGCAGGTCCAGTTGATTCGAAGGCGGATGAATACCGCGCAGTCTCGTCAGAAGTCTTATAATGTTTGCCGCAGATGCCCTTTGGAGTTTGTGGTCGGGGATCAGGTTTTCTTGCGTGTTTCGCTGAGGATGGGACACAAACGGATTAGGAGACAGGGTAAGCTTTCACCGAGGTATGTGGGACCATATGAGATTCTGGAGAGAGTCGGGCTGGTTGCCTATCTGTTGCAGTTACCGCAGCCGTACCGAGCCATGCACAACGTCTTCCACGTGTCTCAGTTGCGTCGCTACCATTCAGAACCGTCTCACACCTTTCAGCCAGAGGAGGTTGAGCTTCAGCATGATGCGTCCTTTCAGGAGCATCCGATCTGTATCTTTGACAGGAGCATGAAGGTTCTCCGAGGCCGGTCAGTTCCTCTCGTACGGTTGCTACGGAAGCATGGCCGAGTGCAGGACGAGACCTGGGAGCGGGAGGCCGACGTACGTGCTCAGTGTCCAGAGCTGTTCTAAGCTAATTCTTTGCCACCCATGGAAGGGAAATCCGGGGATGAATTACTATAAGGGGGGAAGTTTGTAAGAACTAGGTTCTTATTTTAGAGGTACAATATTCTTATTTCATTTTCCTTTGTTTTTGAGAAAAGATGAAAAATGGGGAAAAATCCTAAATTTCGAAACTACACGCTGTGTACTTTATCCACACTCTATGTACTTTTGGCCGTGTTGGGATGAGTACACGGGGCGTGTAGCCATGCCAGCGATGAAGGGTGTAGGAACCACTACACGCCGTGTAGTGGTGCCTTACACGCCGTGTAGTCAGTCAGCAGGCTTAAACAGTAAGGCAGTGGCGTCACCTCCATCTGGGCAACAGTACACGCCGTGTACTCGAGAGTACATGCCGTGTACTCATGTCGACAGATGAACAGTGTGGCGGTGCCACCAAATGAACAGTTAACTAAAAGAAGTACACGCAGTGTACTCAGAATTACATGTCGTGTACTTTGTTTTCTTCAGCTTACAATAGGCAGTAGCCTCCTCATTTGGAAGAGGAGGCACTTGAGCCATTTTGGAGCCAAAGGAGGAGGCCTAATCTTTGAAGATCCACCGGGCGTTCATCTGGAATCTGATTCGGCTTCAGACGATTTCGTTGGAACCACACAGGTAAGCCCTCTCCTCTCCTGGTACCGTTCTTGCCAATTCTTCTCCTAACGTAAGTTATTTACGTTTGAATGAGTTTTGTTCTTCATCATATCTACACTGTTCTTGGGCGTTTCTGAAATCGGCGTTCGGGTATAACACTCGTTGACATATAAGGTAGGTGTTTTTGTGTTTAGTTTTCCAACTGCTGTGTGTTTTGTGTGTTTTTGTGCCACGAACCCTTGTTGGGGTGTCGTGTGGCTGAGGCCGTTGATATATTTAATACCTAGAATTGATTAGGTATTTAATTGTGATAATAAAATTCTGGTTGGGATCGTTGCTTGGATCTGAAACCACCCCTGGGGTGTGTTTCTCTGTTTAGCCGTTTGGCCAGGATACCCGAGGGTATGCCTTCAAAGTAGTAATTGTAGAATTTCCTTGAGAGGAATTACTTGTTACTGCTTGTTTACCTATTGGGCATGGCTCGGTTACCTGTTTATCCTCAGGGAGTTTTTGTATTTATCCTGAGGGAGTTGTTGTGATTAGCCTGAGGGCACTGCTCTATTTATCCCGAGGGCTGTAGTTATTTTCTCCTGAGGTCAACCTTTCGTGCCTAAGGGCTTGACTTCTGTGCCTGAGGGTGACACTTCCTATGCCCGAGGGAATTTTTTTTTATTCCTGAGGGCTATACCTACGGGTTGGATTCTGTTTACCTGAGGGTAAGGTTTTGTTTGTCTGATGACGTGGACTGTTTACTAGAAATGCACTGTGGCGGTTTCTAATATTTAAATGGATTAAATGGATAATGAAATAGAAATATAACTGGTAATTAGTTACTTTTGAGTACTTCCTACTTTATTGCATTTTACTACTGCACACTGTTGTTGCATGCTTACACGCAGTTGGGCATGGGCCTTTGGTGGGTGCCTACTGAGATATATTTCTCACACCCTGTTTGGGTCACACTTTTCAGCTCAAACAGATTACGTTTCTACAGGTGTAGATAGGGGAAAGAGTCCCTATACAGGTACTTGACTGTTGCTGAGGAGTAAGAGGGCATGGGACCGAGCCTAGGCTCGGGATGCCGCTGCAAGTTGTTTTTCTTGTTTTGCTGTACTCTATTTTCTGCTGTATTGTATTGATGTATAACATGTTCTAGCTGTTTTCTTAGAACTTGAAACATGTAGCATCATCACTTATATACTGTTGGTTATATCCACTTATGTAGTTATTTCAGTTGTGTATGTTTACTGCTTCCACTGTTTATTGTATGTTTATTTTGGTATTCCGCTGCGCTACACTTTGACAAATGAGGGAATAGTTTCCCCACTATCAGACCTGGTCCCTCGTTGCTAGTCAGCAACCTTTGGTGTTTGGGGAAATGCGCTTGAGGTCACGTGGCGAACCTGGCTCGGGGCACCCGTTGCGTGGCACCTGGGTCCGGGACATTACAGTTTTAGATGTGAATATTATGGGAATTATGAAGATCGATTTCCAAAGTGTAAATATCATGAAGAGAGTCATGATGATGGTACAAGTATTGGTTACACTACTTTGGATAAATAGATTGTAAATGTCATGTGAAAGGTATGTGACGTTCTTCCAATATTGTTTACATTTAGCCTAATAATTTTGAGGTATAGAAACCTTATGAAATGATTCATATTTTAGGAAAAACAAAGATGATGGATCCCGAGTAATGTTTTAAGAGTAAATTTGGATGATTGAGGTGTATATGTTCAGAATTCAAAAATTATTGTATATGAATCATGAAATATATAAGTGTTTTCAGTATAATTTTTTCATTAAGGATTGGAAAGTATATTTTAAATATTTCTAAGGAGCCAAAAAGTGATTTAAGCGTATGGTGATATACCTAGAGAACACATGATTAAGGGAAAGACAACCCTAAATATGTCTCATATGTTAAGATAATGATGTTTGGATAAAGATATGTTGGATTTGAATAGGTAAATTGGATTATGCTAGTTTCTTGGGAACAAATTATGGATTTGTTGACAAGAGGGTTATGATATCATGGATAGAGTATACAAATTTTTGGGACTTAAGGAATATATCCAATAAGTTTTAGAATAAGGAAACCTATATGTTTTCAATAAGGATATAAGGTAATTTAGGTTATTACCATGAATCAAGAGAATGCATGATGAAGTCATTCAAATGTTTGGAATGTGAACAGTAAGATATATCTTATGATATATGGGGGATAAATGATGGTATTCACATGATTTTTATATGACATTTCTTGTGGGATATATGTATTTTGGATAATCCTAAAGCTTGGAATGGATTAATTTGGACATCAGATAGTATTTTTTAAGGATAAAACTTTTTTTTATTATTTATGTAATATTATAATAGTATAGTTTTAGAAAAAGGACATCTCGCAGGATGGGTGACAACCCATCATGTCGGACAAAGATTCGGGAATCGAACCCACAACTAAAGTGTGACATACCTTTATCATCTACCACTAGCCAACGGGAAGTCTCCAATTAGTATAAATTAGTTTTATTTTATTTAAGCGGTATGATAGATGACATATAAGTCTATTTTTGGAACTATATATGATTAATCTCACCATAGATGGACTTAATTATATTTAATTACTTGTGTTAATCTTTTTGTGATAGAGATAGGTGGAATGAAAAATCATTTTATCCCAAGATTTTATAACACTTAAAGAATGGAAAATTTGACTTCATTTCTTTGAATAAGAGATGAAGTGAAATTTTTTCAGTGGGCGATCAATGATGAGATTGTATTGAAATCAAATAAGTATTTCCCCCCATGAAAAAATTCATCAACTTTAAGAAAAGGATCTTGAAACAAAAAAGTTATACTAGAACCTTCTTATCAAATGAATCAGATGGCCCCTTAAATCATCACATATTTATAGATTTCCAGTAGTTAACTTTATCCAAACATTATTCTATATCACTATCCATCAGAACTTGATGGTTAGATTTATCTTCCATATCCATGTTTTCACTTCTCACCTATTTTATCCTATTTGGAAACCCAATAATAAGTTAATTTGGGTAACTGTTATGTTTCTAAATTTATTTTTTAAAATTAAGTTTTAGCATCCCTTTTTACGATGTGGGTTTCCATGAAAGAAACTTTCAAGTAGAAAACCACTTATAACCCCGACGAATTTGGAGGGAGAAATTAATTTTAAGGGGTGTAGAATGTAACATCCTGAGTTTTTATGAGATAAATTATTTTTAATTTATTTGATTTCTTGTGTTTTATTCTATATCAATATTATCTAACACTATACACAACACCGTATTAGTTTGCAGTATACGCAACACTATTCTTGTCTTATGTTGCACAAAATTTTAAGTTATTTTGATAGAATTAATTTCACACAACACTGAGTATAGATTTTGTTCAATGTATAAATGAACCAAGTTTGGATTATGTTATATGCAACACCAAAGAAAGCTTGAAATACAAGCAACACCGACTTGGCTTGCGTTACATGCAAGAGTGACCTTCCTCGATAGATTGTGATGTACGTGATACTGAGTTTCACTAAAAAATGATATATTTAATGTTATATAAACTAGACGTTATGAATATTATTAACAAAATTTTGAATTTTATAAAATTTTCATGCAAATTAAACATTTTCTAGAACATGGTATGAGAACAAAATCAATTTTTTTGGATAAAAGAATTATTTTACAAAAAACACAGTTTTACCACTTTTTGATTATGTACTGATTTTAAATATAGTTTTTGAAACTTTTATAAATTAAATTTGACAAGATAAAATTATTATTTGGAATCGAGACATAAAAATTTACTTTTGTTGAAATTTTGGTATTTTTCTGATAAAATTCAAATTTTAATGAATAGTAAAAAATACAACATTTTAATTCAAAACTGCCTTTTTATATAATTTATTTATGTAGTTATATTATCTTATTAATTTGTTTTAAATTTTAATTGGATTATATTTTTATCATTTAATACAATTTTGATCATTTTAATTAATTTCAATTTTAAATTGCACATAAACATATGTCAATCTGTTGACAGTTATTACTTCTTAAAAACCCACTTTTTTGGTTTTGACAACCAGAATTAATTTTAAATTAATTACTACAAATTCTGTGTTTTGAATTTAGAAAAATGTATTCCATATTTAGAATCCAAAGGTTAAAATTGTGTAAATAGGTAGATTTTATTTTTAGACATTATAAATAGAAACTTCAGTAAATATTTTATTTACCATGGTTAAATGGTAAATATGGTAAATAAGGGTAAAAACATAATATTATAATAATATTAAACTACCATAACACATTCCCTAATCTTATTGGATAAGATATTTCCGAACATGGACATCCTTGGGTCAATTTTTGGAATCACTGGATTCACTTGGATGTGAAAATGAAATTTTATAATGATTAATTTAAAGTAAAGATAATTATAACCTAAAGATATATCTTTTACTAAATCGATTTTAATATAAGGTTATATAAATGATCTCTATGACTTTAAATATTCATTAGAAATATATAATTTTTTCCTACATCATGTAAGTTTATTTATAATTTTTAGACATCAAATAATTAAATTTATTTATGACATAAGTATGATGTAGTGATTACCTCATTAATGAAAGATTCAAATAAATGAATTTATAAATATTAAAATAAATTTAATATAAATATTTTGATGTAATCAAAGAATTTTATGGATGAAATTGATATATTAGGGATTATTTAATTCCTTTGGTTATAAGTAATAAGGTAGTTATGAATTTTTAAAAAAGTCAAGTATGAATAGTATCCCAAATTGACATAATTTATAACTTAAAACATAAAATAGTTTATTAAATGATATTAAATTACTAAAAAAATAAAATTTGTCCAAATGGTTAATATAAGTCCAAATATTTCATAAATAACTTTTTTTTGGGTCTTTTGACATGATAAGATAATTAAATTAAACCATAATGTTTAAATAACATGAAATCATGGTAAGACTAAAAAGGGTAAAATAAGGGTAAAACAAAAAAGATAAGGATAAAAAAATATTCAAAATTTGTCAAACAATTATTGGATGATTTTTCTTAGGGCCAAAATCATCTTATATTATAATTAAAATAGGTTTGGACCATTTTAAATTGAAATTGAAATTATAATAAATTAATATTTTGGAACATTCTGAAAGTGCCCTTCTCCTCTCTTATAAAAGGGAACCTCTTACCTCTACTATTCACTCCATTTGAGCCTCCAATATTGTCCAAAACCTACAAATTTATCTTCTAAAATTCACTAGTTACATTCTAGAGGTGCTAGTATTCTCAAAATCCCAACTCTAGTGCCCTAAGAGGAAATTTAAAGGAGGCACATTGGGGAAGAGGTAATCTCTTCTACCGATTCCTTTAAATTTATTTCTTCTTCTACTTTCTATTATTTACTTGTTTAATTATAAAGTAATAACATCAGTATAAATAATATACTGATATGTTATTATAAATATGAAACAATCCTATTTCACCTTCAATCTATCCTATGAAAAATGAAATCACCGCACGTGCGTACGTATGGATTACCATCTCCATGTCGTGGTGTAATTGTTTTCCCTACCACATTACTTGGATGGGTATAATGGTGGAAATAATAACTATATATTTTTATTATAACATTATACTAATTCTAGGATATTATACACAATCCAATTCAATACCGTTCATCAACTATGGGAATGATATCGTCGCTCGTGCGTACGTACGAATTACCGTCTCCATGATGCGATGAGATTCGTTATCCATGTTAACCATTCAAGAATGATTATAAAGTTTATAAAATAAATAATCATGAAATATATAAAATAATAATTCTACTAGATTTATTTATTTATATATGTCATTTACACACTTCCATTCAATTTAATAAGGAAACAAAAATAACGTTCATGCGTACGTACGACCTACCGTCTCCATGAACAATGTATTCCATTTCTTTTATCTATATTATATATATATATATATATTAATATAATGAATATAATTAATATATAAATTATTTTTTTACATTTTTTAAGTAATTATATCCTTATATAAGTAATAATATCAAGAATAACAATTCAAAACACGTATGATAAATAAAATTATTATTACCCAAAATGTTGCTTTAACATCGAATTGACAAATGAATGAGTAATATAAAGTTGTAAGTGAATAATATATGATATAATAAATATTATTATTATTCTGTTACAAGTTAATAATATTTTTAAACACACTATACAAGAGTATCAAACACATACAGAATAAATGAGTCCTAAGGTAATGGATAATATTGCAATCTCATTTTTAACTGATATTATTTATACGTAAGTATGTACGAGGGATATATTTATCATCCATGTCTATGATTTCTAAAAATGTTTTCATAAAATGTTTACTATTTTTCTATGTATGTTTAAATTAATTTTTAACCATTACTAACTTTTACTACATGGTATGGAAGGAATAGTTTTTTACTATACGAGGTACTTTTTTTACTTTTTTCAGAAAAAGTATGATGATAATATTTTTTTAGCTTATACGACATGAATGGATTTTTACATCTTCATAACACATTATTTCAATGAAGCATCTTATAAAACATTGCAAGTTTATTTTCAAATAAATTCTTTTCCTTTAAAATTTCATGACATTTTGAGAGGAGAAAACATTTTTGAAGAAGAAAGGATATTTTCCTCCAGAATTAAGTTCAAGTGTTTTATAAATTTTTTTTCCATATAAGATGACATAGGGTATTTCTCTATCCCCATTATTACTTTTATTTTATTTTGTTTATGATGGAATTATTTTTATGATGTCTATTTACCCTATATGGATTATGTTATGATGAATTGATGTTTTAGAATCCCATTTTATTTCATGGGTTATTCTATGAGGAATGATTTATGTTTTGTGGAACATGTAAGAATGATTTAATTATGAGATGGGTGGGGCCTATATCTCCCTCAAATGCATTGGGTAAAGATTTATATCTCATAATATAGACATGGATGTAACGACAAGTAAATCTAGTTCAGTAATACTGGGCTGGAACGACATGTAAAATCGGTTCAGTAATGGAATTCATCCACTCTGATGGTCTTGGCAGCAATTCCTTAGATACTATGGAAAGAATATTATATTCTTAATGGTTTTACACAATTCAATATTTTATTCCCTTGCTATTTTATTATGATTAATGTTACTTTATGATCCATGCCTTACATATTATTAATATTTATGTCATTGCACATGATTTTGATGTTTAAACCTTATGTTCATGTTTTTACATTCAAATGTTTATGGTTTGTTTTATGTTCTATATGTTTACCCTTACTGAGAATTTGAGCTCACCCTTTCTATGTTTTCTTTTTCCTAGATTATAAAGAAATTTTTTAAGTATGATAACAAAATGGGAAGATCTTTATGGGATATGTTGAAGATCTTTCACCATGATGAGAAGATTATGTTCAGAGTTTCCAAATACACTAATATAATATGGTATTTGGGTGTATTTTTGTGTCATGTATTAAGTATTCTGCAAAAGAAATGTAATTTATATGTAATTAACTCTTGGGTCTCTACATTACCTCTTATGTACCTTATTTTTCAGGCTTAGGATGACCTCTTTTGCACCCTTTGAGATAATAGAACATTAAAATTTTACCATACAATAGAGGTATATATAATTTTAGGCACACCTATCATATAATCATAAATAAATTCATATGTATTCCAAAAGATCATAAAAAAATCCATCATAACTTAACATTTGGAAAAGAAAATGAGTTTCATTGTTATTTATTCATTATAACCATAATAAATCTAGAGAAATAATAAATATGATATCATTGGATCATTTCCCTAGTAAACACTAGGTAACATCAAATGATGTTATCATAGATGAAAAATTCTTTTAAAATATCATTGGAATTTTTCTTGAGGAAAATCCCCCTGTTATTTTTAAATCACATTTTAAAATCAAAAAAATTCCCAAATATTAAAGAAAACATTTTATTTGAAAATAAACTTATAAAATTATAATTTAATATTCAAACATTTAGTGGTTATTATGGTGGGAAATTCCATTCATTCCTTGTATGTTAAAATATTGATTCCTTTCATTTTTTGGTAAAACTTTAAAATTCACTCATTCAAAAAATGAAAAGAAGATTAATTTTAATTTTTTTTGTTAAAATAAAAACATGGTTAAAAATTAAATCAAATAATAATTGGATAATAGTAAAAAATGGAAAATATTTTTAGAAAAAATGTACTCAGAATATTAATTATTTTTGATCAAAGAGAGAAATAAAGTTAGTTTTCCATAAAATCATTATTTTATTATTTTAGCACTTAAAGTGAGGAAAATGAAAGAAAAAATTATATTATTAACAAATAACCATATTATAAGAAAATAAAATTAATTTATTAGGAAATGAGAATAAAATTTTCTTCAATGTAAATTCAATCATAAACTAATCCTGATTAAAATGGGATTGAAACATAAATCTATTACCTCAAGTTTGACTTTCTTTGAAGGTTCTATAAACTCCTATATAATAAATTTAAAATTATTATAATTATATAATATATTAATTTAAATACTTATAATATTATATATTATCCAATTATAATATTTAAACACCCATTTATTAATAAGTCCTTATTAAAATCATCATTTCTGGGTGTTAACCGTTTCATTTTTATGGGAATTTCTATTCAGTAGTTACATTCCTTGTACTTTTATCATGGTTCCATCATATAAAAAAGTTTAATTATTATATAAATATAATATATATTCATTATATATATATATTTATAATCATTCATTAAAGGTATATATATAAAAATAAATCACACCATTCATAGAGATGGTAGACCATACGTACGCATGGACACTGTTTTCACTTTTCAAAAGATAAAATGAATGAAAGGTAAATAATAATTCAACTTCAAAAAATAATTATTATATAATATATATCATATATATTTATTAAATATATCCTTATTACCATCTATGTCGAGTGGAAATGGAAAATTAATCACATCTCTTTGTAGAGGTGGTTGTCAATATGTACGAACGAGCAACATTATTGTTTTCCAACAGATATGAAGGTAAGAAGGTAGGTATGATATTATAATTACCAAATAATAATCATATTAAAAATATAATATATAAAATTTAAACCCATTATAATAACCATCCATGAAATATGGTGATGGAAAATGAATTGTATCGTTATGTGGTGGTGGTAATCTGCACGTACGCACACACAATACTTTCACTTCCCATTTGATGAAAAAGAGGGTGGAAAATGTAATTTATTTAATCATAATAACATTTATTATATTTATGATAATAAATTTAGTATTTTATGATTAATAACAAATATTTATAGTATGTGGAAGAAGAAATAAATCGAAAGAGGTCGGGTAGGATGATTACCTCTTCTTCGGTAGGCCTCCTTTAGACCCCTTATTAAGGACCATTTGAATGGTATTTAGAGAAGGTAATAACCTCTAATTTATGTCTAGGGAAGTTTAGAAGTAAAGTTTTTAGGATTCTATTAAGATATATAACTCAAACTTGTGTATAGGAAAGATATAAGGGGTGTTATTTTATAATGGTGGAAAAGTCACATTTGGAATTACTAAAAAGATTAAAATAAAATTAAGTCATTCTCAAGAAAAATGTTTCCAAATGGAAGTATATTTGAAGAAAAATAGTATAATTTCTAAATATAATCATAAAATGAAATTTTGATAATGTTTTGTTTCATTTAAAATCGTATCTTTTGGTTTAACCACTTCAATAACGAATTTTAACCTTAACCGCAGTAACAACTTTTCCAATATTAAAGGGTTATAATTTTACTTTTAAGTTCAAAATTAGATAATAAATGAGAAAGGGGTGAAATTTTAGAACATTTTTCATCTTAATTTCCCTATTTTAGGTTTATTAGTATTTTTAAATAATTTAATAAAATATTATTGAACACAAAATATCATTAATGTCATATTTGACAATATTCATTAAATATGGATATAAAGACCTGGAGATTGTAATTTAATTCCAATATAAACATTTTAAACATAAATAATATGTTATATTCATCCATAAATTCATGGATCACTTTAAATTTCTCAAAAAATATCACTTTTATAGTTTTAAAAACATTTTCATGATTTTTCTAATGATTACCCAAGCGTTGTGTAAGCATTTATGGTAATTATTTCATCAAAAAAGAATTAAAAATAAATTCCCATTATAAAAATAATAATTAATATTTCAAATAAACATTTATAAAAAAACATATCCCTTTTTTATAATTATGTGAAATTTTTGGAGATATTAAAATCATGAGAGTGACATTTTGGAATTTTATTTATTTGAAATAATATAAATTTTACTAATAAGAAAAAATGAAATCAAAATGAAATATATTAGAATTTGGGATGATTAGGGTCTAATTTATTCCATTAAAGGAAATAAATATAAGTTTTGGGTTGATTTTGAGATATTATCTTATGGTTTTAATCATGTTTTACCCATTTTAACCTTAACGAGTTAACACATATTTACTATGATTACTATTCATAACGACCAAAAGTAAGAGGTGAATATTTACCAAATTTAAACCACATGATTCCAAATATGGAATCCATTTTTCAATATTAAATTTCTATAAATGGATTAAATCAATTTTAATATAATTTTGTAAAACACAATAAAAAAAAGATTTTAGAAAAATGCATTTTAAGCATAAAAATTAACTTATATCAAAATCATGAATATTAATAATTAAAATGGAATTAATTATATTATTATAAATAATTTTATTATTTTTAATAATTTTTTAAATATTTCTTTAAATTTATTATAATATTCTCTAACAAAAAACAATAAAAACCATTTTGGAAGAATAAAACAAATTTACTAAAACTTGATTGTTTATTTCCTAATAATTTATCAATATTTTTTATTTATTATGAAAATTATATATATTTAAAAATTCCTTTACTTATATTTATACTCACTAGTTCAATAGCTATGTTACATCAATCATAAAATAATAATATATATATTTTTTCATTTAAGCTTGGTGTTTCTTGTTGTATACGCCATCAAATATAGTTTTCTTTTAAAATATCAAGGTGTTAAAAAACGTTATGCAATGGAAATGAAATATCAATGAGGAATAATATAATATATACAAAAAAAAAACGAATCAATAAAACTGAAAAATACCAAAATACAAAACTAATGGCCGAAACAATTGACAATATGGGAATAAATACAACCAGCCACCAACACCTCCTTATGCAAGTGAGGCGATGACACAATTGATATATGATAAAAAATCCTAGATATATAGGAATATATAATACAACCAAGACAAATTATAAACATTTAATTTATATTGGTGTTAACTAAAAAGTGTAGTAGGTCTCCACCCACTAACCCAAAGGAAAACACCTTAAAAGAAAAGATATTTCATGCAAGTTGGAAAATAAGAATATAAAAATTGATTTTCTAGTTTCATTAAAAAAATTATCAAGAATTTTTTATTGAAAACACCCTATTTTCACAAAAACAAAGGTATTTTAAAATAAAAACAAAATTTATATTCATTTTAAAAAATAAATCATAAATTACTATTTAAACAGTTTTAATCTACATCCTGATAGAAAACTGATAACCTTTCCATAAAAATACAAATAACTACACTTTAGAAAATATACATATTTTTTCATCATGGAGTAAATGGTGATAAATTTAAACAATATTGAATAGATATTACATGTTAATCAATCAAACAAAGTCTACTCACCAAAAAAACTACACATCAATCAATCCCTACCCAAACATCTGGCATAACCACACTTGGAATAACCATTAGCTCACTTATGCCATCGCTAAATGAGAGTTTTGTAAGGGGATTGTTATAATTTTCTATATGAACCCCAATTTTATTCTTCATTCTATCTCCCCAACTTAAAATTTAACCATACAAACCTGAGAGACCATATCTGAGGTTTTGTTCTCTCACAATTCAGATGCTTAGTGGATCAAAGTGTCGATTGAAGTTGTGATACTATTTTGGTAAGTATATCTCCATTTTGGTCTTGAATATTATGGTTATTAATTATCCTATTTTCAAATGGCTATGATATACATGGAAATTCATTTTTATGGGTTTATAATTGAGAATTGTTGTTCTAGTGATCTCCTTCTAACTACTCAATGCATCCCTTCTCTCTTAATTATGGATCCCTTATGGGGGTTGAAATTATAAATGATTTTAGGTTGGGGTCCCAGTAATCTACCATTAAAATTAAGTCTATGTTTTATTTTAATTTAATTATAGTAATTTGAATTTATTTTATTTTTTTGATTATACCTAGTAGTTATATTAAAAGAAATTGATTCTTAGACTTTCGATAAATATGGGGAAATGAGGTTTTTTATATGGTTAGATGTGTGAAACTTATTTAACTACTTCAAAAACATATTTTAGAAATTGAAATACCCATATGGATGTTTTATAAATGTATTTATAAATTATATTAAAGTTTAATTTTCAAGATAATTTGAGAAGTTTTGTTTTTCGAGCTCGAATGTAGTTGTCCCTTTTTGGGAATGCTTTGAAAAATTATATTTGTTGAGGTATTAAATAATGTTCTTTTGTTTGGGTTTCCAAAGATATTTTCATGTATTTATCCCTATAGATTGATTTTATCCCCTGATTGGAAATTTTAATAGATTTTTTAAAAAATGATAACCCATAGGACATGATCCTTTATTTGTAATGAAAATTATGGATGTTTTAATACTTTTAATGGAATGTTCCTTTAAAGAGAAGTTTAATTCTATTTTCCTCACGTTTTTCAGAGTCTTACCCGAATCTATAGGTTTTTACTATCAAGAGTATCTTCCATTTATCCATTTTAGGTAGCTCAAACACTCTTTGAAATATTTACCTCATTAAATCTATTAAAATCAATAGAGAAAATCTGGATCATTTCGAAGGAAACCCGGATTATCCCTGATACCACTTATATAGACCAAGTTTAGTGAACCACTGGGGGTGGGTGAATCAGTTGTCTCTTTTATTAGTTTTTTTAATTCAACCTATTGAAATTGTAATGGTTCTTGATCCACTTTATAAAATCTCAAAGCCTCACCCAACATATGATTTCTCTACTATAATATTGTTTTCAATTACAATGGTCTCCTCAGTCACATAAGAGTGTGATTGGTTATACACACCAATCACCATACTTTAGCATGAACTGGTTATTAACCCCCCCCCCCATTTGTGTTTGGGTATACTCCCCAACCACCAAATCTTCTACCCTGATTTTTTTATATACCCAAACAACTAACTCTTACCTTTGATTAGATACACACCCCAATTAGCCTTATATTTAATGTTGTTTTAAAGGTGAAAAGATGTATTTATTGATCCTGGTTTCTTCTTCAAAAGTTTCAAATGATAAAGCTATTGGATCAAGAATTATGGAAATTATGACTAGTGGGGGTGAATATTTATTTTAAAAAAATTAAATATCAAATAATCATAGTTTATAATGTAAAGATATATAGAAAGGGTGGTTTTATTGAAATGAATTAATATGGAAATAAAATAAAATAACACCAAGATTTATAGTGGTTTGGATAAAAAATATCCTAGTACACTCTTAAACCTTCTCTAATTCTTGAGGATACTATTAACCATTAATAATACCACTTTTAAAGGTGTGGGAACCTTGTTATAGACACTACCTTTTACAGGAACCCTATTGAACAATCCAGTCTTTTATACGAGACTCAACCTAGTCTGTTTAACTGACTTTTAGTCAGGAGTCACAACCAAGACTTTATTTTGGTTGTGTAATAACCATATTATGTAATACTTTATTTTGATTGGGAAAATCACAAACTGGACTCAATGAAAAATAAATAGAGGAATTAAGATTACATGAAGAAAAAACTACATAGCAATTAGAAGATGATAAAAACAATATCGAAGATGTTTCTAATTAATGATCATTGATCACTTGAATGGGATAATATCGAAATTTAATGTTCTTTTTTTGATGGAATCCAAGGTACAAAAGTCATAGAAGTTTCATTGAATAAGTGAGAGCATCTAGAATGTATTAAAGATGTATGTAAAGAAATTTGTGGAATGATTTTCACTAGAGTTGTTTTATTATTTAAAGATGTTTCTCTAATCATTAAAACAAATATCTTTATGTATAATTTACATGTCCAATCACTGTATGACACTTTTTAGTGCATAAAAATATAATAATATTAAAATTACCTTTGTTTGTAAAAGACATTATAAATAATCTAGAACAATCATGACTTTTTATTTTTCACAAAATATTAATATAAAACAATTAATTTGTTAATTATAAAAATATTAAATAATTCATAACTATACAACTGTTAAAAATAGAAACGATAAACTTCCAATTTAATAAGACAATAAAATTTTGTAAAACATAACATCTCAAGAGATATACCCTACATGTATACAAGTACAAATAATAACGCGTAAAATTTTTATTTTTACAAAATTTTACAATTTTATTTATAAATAATATAATAAAACATTTAATTTAATAAAAAAAATTAAAAATAATGAATAAAAATTTTAGAATTTTTTTTTGAACTAATGTGGGATTATTGATCTATCATTGAAACATAGAGAGGTAGCTTGTTTATACTACTAGTGAAAATCGCAAAGTAGAAAAACAAAGAATGATGGAAGGATTATACTACCAATGAAATGATTTAACATTATACTAAGAATAATAAAATAATAAAAGCCGATGAGAAACATATTACTTTATAGTCATTGTGAAATTAAAGGTTTTTGGAGAATCAAGAAAAACATGCTACTATTGGATTTCCAATGGTGGTAGATGATCTACCAGTGATGATTCCCAATACCAGTAGATGATCTACCATTGGAACAGATAATATTTAACATTGTAAAATAGAAAAACATCAACGATTAAAAAAAACAGATCAATTCAAAACTAGTAAGGATATCATACTGCTACTGGGAGAATAAAAGAAAGAAGATGATCCATTATGAAGAAGGATACTACCATTCCCTTATAAAGTAACTTGAAGGTTCTACCATTTGATTTAAAATAGTATCATAATAGAGAATGGTTTTACCTATGGATAATTGATTTACTGTTGGATGTTAATGGTAGAAAAATAGATAATTGTGCTCTTGTTGGGGTTCAATGGTCTACTCTTGTAAAATATCCATCATCAAGGGTTGATGGTTTAACCATTGTAATAAAAAATATTCACAGTTGTTGATGCTCATTAATTATGCAGTTCACACTTTGCTATGGAAGGGTTCATATCCCTTGAGGGAAGGAAAAAATAAGCACTGTACAAGGCCTTCTTCAACCTCACAACACCTGGGTTTTATTTTTAATTCTATGCCTGAAATGGATATCACACATCAAATCAAGAACATGATCATTTCCACGCTATAACTCCCCAAATCCACCTTATAGATCAACAAAGTCACACAAATAGACTTAGGGTGCAGTGCACTTACATAAAATGCTCGGTTAGGAAATCCAGTCCATATGCATGAACTGGATTGCACTAGAAACCTTCACATCCAGAATACCTTATGAATTTCTATTATGGGAAGATCAAACAGTACACTGAACCATCTACTAAACAATAATAAATCTCGAGGTTTATGTGAATACCTTAATCACTGTTTTCACAGCATGCGTATGTACGTGGAATTATATTTCATATGACTCCTTCAGGAAAACCTTCAGCTACCCAACAAATTCAGGTGGCTTGGGTTATACGACATCCATGCAACAAATTTAAATACTTTCCATGCACCCATTTGAATTCTTACTTGACATACAAGCACCCTTGGTCATGATATATCATCATACAACTATGGACATGTGATATATTAATGGTGAAGCAAAGATACTATCCTTGAAAATGTATGCACACTGTCGTGAGGTTCATTAATGAACATGCAGTGTATCAGAGTCAAGTAGAGAAACTGTCCCTGAAAACTTATGCATTTCATCACGTGATCTAACATTGATCATGCAACATTCCATAGGTAAACATGATGAATGACCATGACAAGGCACGCACACCATTTTAAGGTCCCAAAATGATCATGTGATGCACTTGAATACATTTTTTGGGTGAAGGCTACAAAACTCCTTTGAAAATAAAGAGGGATGAGATTCAAAGATAGATACACCTTGTGGTCACAAATATCATGTGACAAATCATCATTGGGAAGAATAAAATACCTTTATGATATTATGGATAACTCACAAGAACTCCAAACCTTCATCACATAAAATGAAATAGATAAAGGGGAAGAGGTGAGAGTGGACCGCGTTCACTGAGAGACATGCGACACACAACCTGAACGATTCACGAGACCCCATGAGACCTCGACGTCACCTCGCAAAAACCCTCTAGTTTTTCATCCTCACTGGATAGAAATCCTCAAACATGTACAGGTTACACCCCATCACTCTAAGGATATACTAATGAACTTTCCCACGATATTCTTGTACACTCTTTATATGACCCATATTGGTCACACGACTCATCATCCACAAATCGAATAAAAATCCTAGATGTGACTCGTGAAAACTCACATAATCCATGAACTCTTTAAAATAAAATAAAGGATATTAAAAGGGAGGAGGAAAGAGGTGTTTTTTTTTCACTGAAAGACACACGACACACCCACTGTGAGGCATCAGTGACATGTATGCCTCATCTCATGGATGCTATTTAGATGGACGACCCCACTGCATGAAAATCCTCAGACATGCCTAGAAAACTACTCGGTGAATCAAGGGAGAATGAATAGATTTATCCATGAAATGATCACATTCCATCATATGACCTATATTATTCATGCTATGGATCACCAAAAAATAGAATAACTATATCCCCAACAACCCATATGAAATATCACATGACTCCCAAACTTTGTCACATGAAACAATGGGGATAAAAAGAGATGAGGATAGAGGTACTCGTGGATGGTAAAAGGCATGTGATGCACCCATCACACCCACAAAAAAGTCCCATGATACCCCAAGACAAGTCACCTGAGGTCTCATGGGAGTCTTCCAATAGGCACCCAAATCTCATGAGGACTCTGGGACAAGTGAATGTGACAACAAGGAGGTCTTTCGACATGTCTGCATGATCAAACTAGTCTTCAATAATCAAAATTTTTTTTATAAAGGAATCATTGATGAAGGATACTATTGATTTTTGAAAATCAGGAGATGCACCTGGAGTAGTCCACGATAGAGACTCGCAAAACTGCGTGGCACTAGGCCCCTTCGCTGGCTCTATAATGGACTTCCACCTGATATGTTGTACAAACTGGTGAGTATCTGAGGGTACGGGGCCTATAAATTCCCCACCCAAACAGAAATAAATGGTTGAACTTTGACCAATACTATGAACACTAGATTCCCAGACTCTGGAGTATTTGACTCTCGAATTCTACAGACTTCTCGAAGTGATCATGCGATCGGCCAGCTTTCTGTCAGGTAATGTACCAGTGGGCAGCCGAAGTAGTCATGTGCTAGGCATAAAGCACTTAATGTGATCATTAATAGATCACATGAAGGAGCTATTGGGGGTTATGTGAAGGACATTATACAAACCCACTGGATCATGTGAGACTGAAGACAAATTGACACTGAACAAAACTAAGGCATTCACGATACAAGGGTGAAAACCAAGACTCATAGTGGAAGACCCAACCAGAAGACATGATCACTGGACCATATGTGTTTCATGTGTGTCATCCAAAGAAACTAAAAAACACCAGGAAATATCACTTTCATCTAATGACACTCCTCCAACATACCATCTGGGACAAGTGAAATACTCGAGACATGCCAGAACAATTCATGTGGTTCTCCCATGTGAACCAATTTGATCTTGTGAACCCCATGGGTCTATCAACCAGGACTCACATCATCCTTAGGAAAAATTTCATAACTCATATAATGGAACCTTATTATGTCATCTAAGTCTAAAAAAGCAACTGGACATGATAACCGAGCTCTTGCAATGCCCTTTGGGCAAGTCAGCTAAGATTCACGATGGCCTCCCAACATGTCGGTAAAGTATCTTGATATCTCTCAGAGGTGTCAACCAATAAATGTGACACCCCTAAGACTATGCCACACTGTCTCCCGCTATAACACCTCAATATTTTGTGAAATATATTTTTTAGAATTAATTTATCTTTTCAATATTTTTTATTTCACGTGACACTAAAAATAGTTCTATATATATATATATATATATCACAACACTAATTCAAAAATTGCTTTCACAAGAAATACCAACATGGATTTTTCTAAATTCCATAACAACTTGGATAACACTATATGAAATAATAACTTGGCTTGTTCTACACACAATACCGACTTGTCTTGCGCTACCCGCAAAACTGACTTGGCGTATGTTGCACGCAACACCGATGTTTCTTCGAAACATCATTTTATTTTTATATTTTTTAAATGAGATAATTATAACCTAGACTTTAAACTTATCTATATGAATAGTAATAAAAAAATTTAAAATATTATTCATTATTTTTTATATAGATAAAAAATATTGATAATGGAAGATATGAGTTTTGATAAAGCCCTTCTATGTTTAAAAATACCTTTTTCTAGAATGAACCACTTTTAATAATAAAATTAATTTTAGAAACATTTAAAAATTTAATTTGATAAAATAAACATCATTTTTGAATTTAGAATTATGAAAATATCTTAGGGTAAATTTTTGTGATTTTTCTGAGAAATGTCATTTTTTGATGAATTATGAAAAATACTACATTTTAGTTAATAAATCCATTTTCATTTAAATAATTATTAATGTAAACTTATTAGTTAAATTTGTATGAGGATAAAATTAGATAAATTTTACATCCATAAATTCAATCTAGGTCATTATAATAAATTTCACTTTGAAATTGATGATAAAAACTTTATAAACTTTTGAACATTTTTTTTCTACTTTAAAAGCCCATTATTTCATCCCATCTACGGGATTAACATTAATATTAAATTTCACAATTCTATGAATTGAATTTTGAAAAACCTATATAATCCATTTTAATTAGTATAATATTTAAATTCTAATAATATCCACTTAATATTTACCAAAAAGATTAATAAAAGTCATTAAAATTAATCACATCGATTAAGGTCAAATTAAGATTAGTTAGAGACTAAAACTCATTCTTAGTGGAAAAAATGACCGAGAAACTTGTAAAAAACCCAATTTATGGAAATTAATCAGTAATAAAAATTCCATTATTTATTTATGTTGGTTTGGTTTGACTTTTTTTAGGTAAAAACATGTGTCTACCAAACTTGTTTTAAAAAATTACAAGTGAGTCATTTTACTTCCCTATAAAAGGTCACCACCTATCCCACTTCTTAACACATATCAAACCTATTAGGTTCGGTCAATATCTACCCAATAAAATTCACAGAATCTATAAATTCATCCTATAATCCTTCCCTTGGGTAGAAGGCAATCCAAGGAATCTTTTTGGCGCAAACCAAAAAGAGTTACCCAATTAAGAGGTAATGTCTTCTCTCAAGTAATTTCTTTTATTTTCCTTCTCCACTACCCTCAAAATATTTTTATTCTATGATTATATAACAAAAAAATTATACCAAATATACTTGGATGTTGTTATGTAAATGGTTTGACCTAAACTTACACACACCTTCATCTAATGGGTAAAGAACATACTATTTTTGTGTACGGTGAACTACTACCTCACAAAATGGTGATTGTTCATTTTTCCATTACCACCTTCTAGGGTGTACATTATGATGGAAAATATATTTATATATTTCATATATTAAATTTTTTATGTCTTTAATATTCTTTATTATTTTTCACTACACATATCTTTTTACTTTCCAATTTGTGTTTATATGATAATTTTATTTAAGGAATTGTGGACTACCGCCCCTCAAAGCGATATGATTCCTTCATACATCACATGGATTGTATTAAGGATGGTTTAGTGAATATATAAGATATATAAGATATAATAAATCTAATTTAATAATGATATATATATATACACACATATATGTCTTTTACTTTCATTTTATAAATGTGACAATTAAACAGAAATAACGTTCATGTGTACGTACAACCTACCATCTCCATGAACAGTGTATTTCATTTCATACTTACATATTATGTATATTATTATAATACACATATAATTTATCTAAATTATATTTATATCATGTTTTAAATTCTATAAATCATGATATAAAGTATAAATACCAGATATATAACAAATTAAGACATATATGAATAATAAAGTGAATATTACCCAAAGTGAAACCTTAACATAGTATTGTTAACAAGAGGGTAATATAAGGTCATAATAAAACCATATATAGTATTAGGTATAATAACATAGTTTAAAAAAATATTTATAATAAATTTATATTGATTATACAGGTGGCTTGAATGTGTACGATGAGAGTCAAGACACAAGGTAATGTGATTTCATCTCATTTTTTGTTCCCGTGAGATACATGTTATGTTTTCCACTCTTTCCTTTAGTGTGGTGTAAGTAATGAACATGATTTTATTCTATATATATTATAACAAAATTTATGGGTATTAAAATATCATTTTTATGAAATTTAATTCATGCGGTTTTCGTTTCAAAAGTTACCAAATCGGAGAAAATGTTTTGTTTCAATTTTCCTTCTTTGAGACTCATGTTTTGTTATGCACCTAAACTCTTTTTTGAGGTGTATATACTTCCATTTTACATGTTCTATCATGAATATTCTTATTTTTATGATATTTTAATCTTAATTTAATTCCATTTTCATACATGTATAGTATGATCCCAAGTTACCAAGTTATAAGAGTTTATTGAGACAATCTCATCGCTTTTCAGGATTGTTTACTTTTATGCTTCCTTTGATGAATTCTTATGTTCCATATCTCAAGACATTCATAAATTTTCTTATCCTCTAGTTATTGATGCTATATTCATTTATTGGTACAATTTTCTACTCTTTGGTATATAATATTGTTAAGAAAGTGTTTTCTAAGAAATCCCTACTTTACCCTCTCTTCGGTCGGAAATCTATGTTCCTTCAAAACCATGTTTAATAAAAATGGTTTCCAAGAATATTATACTAATATAATATTATCATTAAAATAAAGTTTTAACCTTTTTTTCTTTTACATTTTTTTCAAAGGAATCTTCTTGTCTCTTTCTGAATGAGGAAATTTTATATTTGTTTTACCGTGAAAAAAGACTGTTATTTTTACCTCATACAACATGTATTGATTTATCCACTATCAATCCTTTGAAGCTTTATTTTCATATTTAAAGGTATTTTTTTTGATTTTTTTTTAAAAAATATATATTCAAAGAAAATGGGTTTCAAAAATTTTTCAAGTTTATTTTATAAGTTTTCAGGAAAAATGGTTTCCAAAACATTTTCAATCATATTTTATAAGTTTCAAGGAAAATAGTTTTCAAATGTTTTCAAGATTATTTTATAAGTTTCCAAGGAAATTTTTTTTCAAAAAGTTTTCAATAATTATTAATAAAATTTCAAATTATTTAAAAGTAAATGGTTTTCAAAAGTTTTTTATATTTTAAAAAGAGTTTTTCAAAGGAGAAAGGATATTTTCCTCAAGAAATGTTATCAAGATATCATTATATGTTATTTTCCTTCTAATATGACATCCATTTACATTACTCATTCCCATCTAGAAATTTATCCAAAGGTTCTATTCAAATAATTTCACGAATGGTTATATTTTGATGGAATGATTCTTAAGACACCCATTTTTATTCCATGGGTTATATTATTTTGAAACACGCTTCCTTTGATGGGTTATGATTTGATGAAATGAAACCTATATATTTTACATAGTTTATGATGTGATTAAATTTTAATGATGCCTAATTCATTTCATGCATTATGATTTGATGTTTATAAAACCAATCTCTTTTTATAGGTCATGATATGATGAATGTTTTATTATCTTGTGAAACATGTATGAATGATTTTATTATGAGATGGGTGGGACCTATATATCCCTCCAATGCATTGGGTAATGATAATTTATATATGAGATCAAAGTAAACATGAGTTATAGCCCAAGCCCATAAATAAGAAGGTACATGGGTTATAGCCCAAGACTAAAATAAATAGGGTACATAGGTTGTATCCCAATCCTAATAATAATCAGGTATATGGGTTCTTGTCTAAGCATGAAAGTAAGAGGGTATATGGGTTGTTAGTCAAAGCCCGCAGTAGGTATCCAGGTTGTATCCCAAGACTAACATGTTATAATAGTCTTTGTAGGCTACATTGATATAGGGTTATTATATGATTAGGTGTCTTCCAAAATTTGATGTTTTATTCCTATGTTATTATTTCATGGATTATGTTCTTCATTTCATTATGATCCATGTTTTATGAACTTCCAATTTTTATTATGATCTCTAATATGAATTTTATGATATTCAAATGTGATGCTCAAGTTCCATACCCTTTTGTTCATGTTATCCTTACTCATTTCCTTTATTTACCTTTATTGAGCATCTGAGATCAACCATTTCTGGTGTTTCCTTTCCCTAGGTTATGAAGAAAGGTTTTAGGTAGAAGTACTAAATGTGGAGATATTTATGGGAGATATTGAAGATCTTCCACCAGGATGGAAGATTTTGATTCAATCTTTCGAAAGAAACTAAGCTATTATGATCCTCAAGCATGTATTTTTGTAATGTACTGAATATTAATCTAAAATGATATAATATCCATGTATGTAAAGACTAAGTGTCTATAGTTGGTATCAAAGGGAGGTTTAGTCCACATTTCAAAACTAGGATAATATCCATAGGTATATTTATAAGGATATGTCTAGGGATATCTCTAAGGATAAGTATAAGGATTAGTTAACATTTTGGAAAATTTCATAGAATTTTGGTAAAGGATAGAGTAAGTGGTTTCCAAGAAATACATCCCTATCTAGATACTACGAGTGGATGTGGATCTAGAATAGATATACCTAGGAGTAATAACTCTGACAAGATGTTCAGGTCCTAACTCAGGGAAATCTAGTATATGACAGCGGGCCTTGCTGCACAACTGGTTTGACACTCCCAAGAGATATGATTTGGGAATTCAAAAACTATTCATAAATCATTATAATGGTTTTAAATATAATTTGGATATAAATAACATAGGATAAACCCATGGTGTATTATATTAATGAAGACATCATGATTTATACTTCTTATAAGTAATTATTTTCATGACAATGTGGTTTTCTACTATGATAAGTAATTATCACACTATACTTATGGTTTTAGACAATGAAGGGAACCTGAAAGAACTTGATTAATGTTGAATGTGATGGATGATTTTATGATGGGAAGTCAAGTGTGATGATCACTAGAGTGAGATATGCTGTGATTATGCCTAATTAGTTTTCACGGAACATGATTATCAATGTGTACCTTAACCATCTCTCAGAAACACCAAGAAAGGAAAAGGATTTTTATAAGAGTTCAGGTAATGGAGACCATGGCTAAAAGAATATTTAGTTTCCTTCTTGTTAAGATTGTGGAAATAACCACCTAAGTAAATGTCTTAGAGGAATAAGAATATGTTTTAAATTTGGTAAAGAAGGACACAGATCAAGTGACTACAAAGGAAAAATAAATAGTTCTACTAACAAAATGGATGAGAATATTGGCCTCCCTAAGTCTTCATTTAAGGTTAAGTGATTTAAGTGTTGAGTAAACAATCATTATGCAACTCAATGTCCCAAGAGGAAAACTCCTAAAAAGGATAAGCAAGGTGGTATAGGTAATGGTTACATTACATATGATGAATATACTATAGATGTAATGTTAAATGAAAGAGGTATTATGATGAGGTATCCTTTTGAATGGCTTAAGGATGAAGTAATTGATATTTTATGTATTTGGATTCAATAATCATGTTATATAAAAGGTGAAATATATAAGGATTGTTCAATTTATGTTTTTTGATATGGATTTACAAGAACATGTTGAATGGTTCCAATGGAATAGAGAAGTGATATAATGGCAAGGTGATGTCCATGAAAAACACATGATTAAGGGAAAGGTAACCCTTAATATGTTCCTTATGTTATTAAAATTTTGTTTGGATAATGATGTGTGGGATTTGAATAAGTAATTTGGACAGTACTGATTACCTTGGAACTAATTAAGGAATTTTTGAAAAGTAGTTTATACTATCATGGATAAAGTTTACAACTTATTGGATTTAAATAATATATCCAGTAATCATTGGAATAAATAAGAATGATTTTTTTCCAAAAGGATTTATGGTAATGAAGGTTACTACATTGTTTGAGGAGAATATATGATGAGGGTATTCACATATTGGAAAATGATAACCAAGAGCTACTTTGTACTATCTGGGGGATCGATGCTAATCCAATTTCCTGAAATTGTTTCTAATGATTTGAATTTTCACCTTTTGGAAGGGTTATATGGTTAAAAATTTATGTAAAGTTTAAGTTAAAATTCTGCTGAATTCAGTAAGAATAAAGTGTTACCTCTCCATATGAGGATTTATTCATATCAGATAGTCTGTTCAAACTATGTTGTGTTAATGAGAACTGATGAAAAATGGGATGGAATATCATGGATTTAATGATAAGTTAGTACTTCAGAAATGAAAATGTCACCTTTATTTTTGTTGAAATATGTTAAGTTGATCAAGGAACAACAAAGGGTGAAGTTTCTCTGAAATCATTCAAGTATATGTTCTCATGAAAATTACTTATCTTTAAGAAAAAGGATCTTGAAACCAAAAATTCTATCCTAGTACTTTCATTTTCAATGAATAAAAACGTCCCTTAGGAAAATGCAGATTTATGGATTTCTGATTGTTAACTTTCTCCTGACCTTGTTCTCTATCACTCTCCATCAGAACCTGATAGTTATATTTTTCTTCCATGTCTATGTTTTCACTTCCAACCTAGGTTCTCATATGTGGAAACCCAATTATATGTTACTTTGGGTAACCATTATGGTCTTAATTTACCTTTTAAGGGAATTTTTAATATTCATTTTTACAATTTGGGTTTCTAGGATTGAAACTTTCAAGTATTAAAACTTTGATAACACAGATGAATTTTGAGGGTGAAATTCATTTTAAGGTAGTTAGAATGTAACAACCTGAGATTTTTGTGAAATATATTTATTCAAATTAATATATATTTTTTATATTTTTTATTTCCCGTGACATTGGAAATAGTTATTTGTATATATATATATATATATATATATATATATTAAAACACTATGTCAAACATTCCTTTCATAGGTAATACCGACTTGGATTTCACTACATGAAATACCGACTTGGATTGCGCTACACACAATATCAACTTGGATTGTTCTACACACAATAACGAATTGGCTTGCACTACACACAATACCAACTTGTCTTGCACTTCATGAAACACCGACTTCGTGTACGTTTCATATAACACAGATGTTTCTATAAAACATCATTTTATTTTTATTTTGTTTTTAAATGAGATAATTATAGCCTCGATGTTAAACATAGTTATAGGAATAGTAATAAAAAGTTTTCAAATATTATTTATAAATTTTTTATATAGATAAAACATATTGATAATGGAAGATATGGTTTTTGGTAAAGCCCATATATGTTTAAAAATATCGCTTTCTCGAATGAATTGATTTTAATAATAAAATTAATTTTGGACACATTTAGAAATTTAATTTTATAAAATAAACTTTATTTTTAAATTTAAAATTCTGAAATTATCTTAGGGTGAAATTTTTATATTTTCTTAGAAACCTCATTTTTTGATGAATAGTGAAATATACCACATTTTAGTTAATAACTGCATTTTCATTTAAATAAATATTAATGTTAAATTATATGTTAAATTTTTTTAGGGTCACATTAGATAAATTATAAATCTATTAATACAATTTAGTTCATTGTAATCAATTTCAATTTTAAATTGAATATAAAATCTTAACAAACTTTTGAACATTTGTTTCTACTTTAAAACCCGTTATTTTGTCCCGTCTATAGAATTAGAATTAATATTAAATTTCACACTTCTATGAATTTAATTTTTAAGAAATGACATGAACCATTTTAATAAGTATATTATTTATTGTCTAATAAAATCAACTTAATTTTTACCAAAAATATTAGTAAAAGTTATTAAAATTAATCACAGATATTGAGATCAAATTTAGCATAGTTTGGGACAAAACCTCGATCTTAGGAGAAAAAATGACTTATAAACTTGTCCAAAACCTATTTTATGGAAATTATTCGTCCATAAAAATTCCATTATTTATTTAATTTGTTTTGGTATGACTTTTTTTAGGTAAGAACATGTGTCCACCTAATTTTCATTCAAAAAATACAAGTGAGTCCTTTTCCTTACCAATAAAGGAACACCAGCTCTCCCACTTCTTCACACATCTAAAAGCTATTAGGTTAGGACAATATCTACCAAATAAACTTCCCAACATCCTTACCTTCTTCCTATAATCCTTCCCTTGGGTATACGGCATTCCAAGGAAGCCTTTTGACACAAACCAAAAGGAATTACCTGATTAAGAGGTAATGTTTTCCCTCAAGTCATTTATTTTATTTTCATTATCCACCCCATAAAAATATCTTTATTTTATGATTATTTTTAAAAAATTATCCCCATTATACTATGTTGTTTTTATGTAAATGTCCAGACCTACACTTACACACACTTCCATCTAATGGGTAACAAATATACCATTTCTGTGTACGGTGAACTACTGCCTCCCGAAACAATGATTATTCATTTTTCCATTGACACCTACCATGGTGGCCATTATGATGGAAAATATGTTTCTATATGTCATATATTAAATTTATTATGTATTTAATCATATTTATTCCTTTTTACAACACATATATTTTTACTTTACATTTTTTGTTAATACGATAATTTCATTTGAGGAAGTGTGAACTACCGCCCCCTCAAAGTGATATGATTTGTTCATACACCATATATATTATATTAAGGATGATATTAGTTAATATATAAGATATGTAAGATATAATAAATCTAATATAATAATTATATATATATATATATTTTTTAATATCATTCTATCAGCACGACAATTAAACTGAAATAGTGTTCATGTGCACGTACGACCTATCATCTCCATGAATGGTGTATTTAATTTCATAATTATATATTATATAGATTATTATGATACACATATAATGTAAATACATGATATTTATATCATGGGTTACATTATTTAAATCATTATATAAATTATAAATACCGAATATATAAAAAATTAAGACACATGCGAATAATAAAGCAAATATTACCCGAAGAGAAAACACAACATAGGATTGTTAAGAAGAGGGTACAATAAGGTAATAATAAAACCATATATGGTATTAGGTATAATAATATGTCTCTTTAAAATATTTAAATTAAATTTAGATTTATTATACTGGTGGTTTGAACGCCTACGATGAGAGTTAAGACACACAAGGTAAGGGGATTTCATCTCACTTTTTATTCCCGTGAGATACATGTTATGTTCGCCACTCTTTCCTTTTGTGTGGTGTAAGTTGTAATGACCGAAAGTTTTATCAATTTAAATACCTTATTATAATCATTACTTAAATTATAATCACATATAATGATACTAAATACTATGTGACCATTAAACATAAATTTGTCACCTCTGTGTTTTGAATTTTGAAAATCTGACATACACGGTTGCAATCAGTAAGATGTTTGGAGTCTGATAGGACAAACATAAAATTTGGTGAATAGTAAGCTACCCTTATTAATAGTAGTACAAACCTTATGAATAGTAAATTTTCCAAAATAATAGTAACCTTACCCAAGAATGATTAAACAAAATTTAGGAATCTTATAAGTAACAATTTGACTATAGTAATTATATTGACATTTTTGTAAGTCATAAACAATTAATTATAAATAATTAATTAATTGAAAAGAAAATTTATTTTCCTAAAATATTTTTATAAATTAAAAATTCTATGTCTTATGGTTTTAAGATAATTTTATAAGAACTTATGTAATTTTTGAAAGCATTATGAATTCAGTTTTAATTTTAAAATTGGTATTTTTTAAATAAATTATGATTTTAATTAAAAATTAAATTAATAATATTTAGAAAATTATTTTTTAAAAATGGAGTTCATTTTTTTATTCTACACATCGAAAAATCGTTAGTGTGATTTTTTGGTATTTTTTTGAAATACTTGAATTTATTTTGTGAATAGTAAAGTATGATAATTTATGATAAATGCTAAATACATGAATTATGATGTCATCAGCTGATGTATGGATGATGTAAGGACATTATCTCTAAATCACATGCACATATTACTATTCTTGTTCATATAATCATCACTATTACTTGTCTTCTGGAGAAATAATAAATTAATTAATATAATATTGAAAAAACTCCTCTCCCCTCCACTATAAATACCACCCCTCACACCCTCATTTATTCACATCTCTCAAGCTTCAAGACAAGCCTAAACTCTGAAAAAAAATCTTCCCTATACCCTCCCCACGTATAAGAGCTTATGGTATTATCAAAATACCAATTCAAGGTGCCTTAACGAGGATTCAAGAGGTAATCCCCCCCCCTCTTCATTTAATTTCCTTTCAATTTCAAGTTATTTTCTTAATCTATCCCCACAAATCCTCATACACTTGTTATAGTAACTCCAATATCTTATATATACTGTAATGTTATGATAATAATGGGGTAATATATCATCCAACCCCCTTCTCATCTTATTTTTATTTTAGATAGGAAAATGTTGTTTGTGAGGTGTTAATTTATCACCTTTAAGAATGACATGTTTTCATTTTCCTTTACCACTTTCAGATCTGGTCATGAAAAAAAATTTATGGTTGAAATAGATTATTTTATATTTATTATATCCTATTTAATTCTCTATAACTAACTTATGTAAATATTACTAAATAATTAAACAAAACAAGTTCATTGTGAACAAAAAACCGCTCAAATTTACCTAAAACGATCATCATTAAATTTTAACTAATGATTCATCCAAATGGAATATAACATAATTTATTATAAGACCATATAAAATCCTGGAATATAATTACTAAAATTTAATATCAGTTATGTATGTTTATTCATGTTCTGCACAAACTTCCATTCATGTGTACAAGTGATCCGTTCATGAAAACTAAGAAAAAGAACACTTCTGAAAAATGGATTTACACTCTATAACTCATCCAAAGGCCCATAAAATAACTTAATGAAACTCTAATGAACCATATTAATGTATAAAAGGTTTTTTAATTTCTAATTAATGAATATAATGTCATTATAAATGACATTAAAGTGAAGAAAGCGTTCAGATACAAGGTAAGGGGAAATTCTCAAACCCAACATTATTTCTTCAGGTTCTCCCTATTTAACTCCATAATTGGTATGGTTACTCCTAAAAAATAAATTTTTCATCATCATATCACCTTTTTTGGGATATAAATATTTTCCTCTAGAGTTTATGTCAAACAAAATGTTTTCTAAAATAACTCTTCTTTCAAAACCACACCTTTTACTTCTCACTCAAGGTTGATGGTTCTTGTATCAAGTATGTCATTACGTATTTATTTTGAGAACCCAAAGTTTATGAATATGTTATTATGAGATGAAACCCATTCCTTTAAATGGGTTATTTATGTTCATTATTTATATATGTTCTATGTGTCATGCATGATAATGAAAATGTTATGATGTGATGGGTGCACCCGAAATTATATAGCGCAATATGAATGTTTGAATGTGATGGGTGAACCCAGAATTATACAGAACTACAATGCAGTGGGTAAAGTGATGAATCTCATGAGTTAAAGGGAAATTATGCATCAAAATTATGCTATCATTGTTCAAAACTATGATTGGTAGTTAACCACTAAGACTTGATGTTTCATTGTTTATGAATTACCACATTGCTAGTATTCTCTTAATGTTTCCTCTCTTGATTATGATCATATGCCTATGTTATGATGATAATGATTATGATAATCCCATGTTATACTATTTCATGTTCTCATTTATCCACTAACTAGGCTTATAGATCACCCCTTTTTGATGTATATCTTTAGGTGACTACATGTAATAAGGAGAGGTCAAAATCCAATAAGAATCTATATAGGAGGATTTAAATAACTTTTTATGCTTGATGTTGAAAATTTTATGTTTGGTCCTAGTTTTCCCAAGACACTAAACCTTCGGTTCCTCTTTGTGTAATACTATTATGTTGTTCATCTTTTTAAGGATGTAATAGTAATGTAAGAAAAGGTTGGGTTGCTATATATGTCACGACCCGTCCTCGGGGCCCGTGCTGTGGCTACCCCAAGCACGCCTTCCAACATCAATAAGGTTTAACAGAGAAAAGGGGAGGAGAAATAGGCCGTGTTTTTTCGGTCCAATATCCTCCCATTACGTCGATATCAAGCAACCAAATTTTAATCAATGAGGGTCGAAGATTAAATGTGAACCAAAGAATTAACCCATACTTCGATTTAACGATGTCGTTTGCCGGCAACGCGGAAGATGGCACCGCGGGGTAAGGTTTCGATGATGGCATTGGTGCGCGTCCAAGGAGAGGATGACGTCTCACACTAGCTACGATGAGACGAAGGAATGGCACATCGTCTCTCCTTGTGGTGATGACGTTCTTCGTCGGAGGGGTGACGTTCTTCATGGGAGGATGAAGTTCATCCCAGAGAGAATAGAGCTCTCTCCCAAAGTCTTCACACAAAAAACTCACCCCAAAATAAAATAAGTCTCATCTTATTTTCTTAATTCATGCCATGAATTTAAATTTTAAAATTCAAACGCATAACTCTCTTAATTGGTTAAGTGTGTTGGCATGAGTTAATGTGGGGAAGGTGGGGAGAGGAGAAGTCACCCACTTAATTACAAGGGGGTTTAACATGTTTAAAGGGGGAGAGTTAAGGAGTTAGGGAATGTGAAGGGTTGGGATCGTGTGGGACCCACCTCACCTTAATCCTCTCATGGGTAGTTAGTAACTAGTGGGTCCCACCCAAACTCCCACAGCTAGGATATATCCACATAGAAAAAGAAATAAAATTGTAACACAATTTTATTTTACTTTTTATTTAATCCACAATTTTTTTATCAACTCTTTCCAAGAAGACACATCTTCGGTAAAGGTCCTCTTAAGAAATTACCAGTTCTGTGGTTCCATCGGTGCTCTCAGATTTCAATTCTGATCACCGGTTCAAAAGATAGAAAAACCCGCTCGTTCGTTCACTGAACGTACCCGAGCTAAACTTCGGAAATTGATTCCGGGCACACCGGGCCTCGGAATCAGGTGTCGTCAGAAACTGCGTACTCGTAAAATTAAAAAGAAATTACGAATAAAATTTTCCTTAAAATTCCCTGGTATTTAAATTACTCCTACCTTAGGGCTTTACGTCCCCGTAAAGCTACAACACAAACTAGGGAAACTAAAGGAGGTACCGAGTACACATCTGAGCCTCCCGCTCCCATGTGCTCTCTGGGAGGTTCTCGTGCTGCCAAAAAAAGCTCATAAGAGGAATCAACCATCCACGTAAGACCCACTCATGTCGATCCTCAATGTCTACTGAAACCCCGTGAAGGTCGCCCCATCATCGATGTCCAGCTATCCGTGGTCAATGATGACAGATAGGTCGTGCACACATCTCCTCAGTTGAGATACATGGATGACGTCGTGCACCTATTGAACTTGAGGTGAAATGGATATGCGGTAAGCCACCTTGCCTACTCTGCTGGGGACCTGGAATGGTTTGTTGAAATGCAGAGATAACTTTCCACCCCGACAAAATCTCCGTAGACTCCGTCGAGGTGAGACTCGTCTGAAGACGTGGTCGTCACCCTAAAACTCTAGTGGTCCTATCTCCTATCAACATAGTACTTTAGTCTACTATGTGCAGTCTTTATCCTCTCCTGGATGATCTGCACCTTCTCCATCATAACCTGAACCATCTCTGGTTCTACACGTGCTGACTCCCCAGGGTCAGTCTAGCACAGAGTTGATCTGCAAGGTCGGTCATACAATGCCTCAAATGGTGCCATCCCGATGGTGAAGTGGTAGCTGTTGTTGTATGCAAACTCCACCAAGGGTAGGTGATCCTACCAGCTATGACCCAAGTTAAGGACACATGCATGGATCTTGTCCTCAAGTGTTTGAATGGTCTTCTAAAAAGGATGATGTGCCCTCCTCCTATAGAAAATCCATCAGGTGCCTGTCCTATGGATATCTGTGCACGTCACGTCTCATAGTCAATGTCCCCATGCTGTGCCTCTCTATCCATTGAGGAAGTGGAGGAGTTACTATGAGGGACTGTAGGAATGCTTCCCCATCTCTATCCATGAAGGATATCTGCAACTCGGCTAGATGCTCTATCGCCTCTCCAAGTATCTGAGTTCCCGATCTCCTGCTGAGAGCATCAGCCACAACATTCCCCCTCTCCATGAGTATAAACTATCTCAAATTCATAGTCCTAGAGTAATTCAATCCATCACTGTTGTCTCAGGTTCATGTCCTTCTAAGAGTAGACACACCTGAGACTACTGAGTTGGAGAGAACCGTAAATCGTTCGCTCAAAAAACAATGGGTGAGACTAGCCAAATGTAAGAACTCATATCCATCCTTCTTTATCTACGTTCCACCAAAGAGCTGCTGGGATTTCTCCTCTGCCAAGAAGAGAAATCTGGTCTCATCCCCTGGATGAACCACATTCTTCACCTAATATAGTTAATCTTAACATGAATGATACATTCATGCCATGGACGACGTCATAAGGCCTCGACGCTACTACCAAGATATCCAACTATTACTATCGCCTCCAAGGGTCGAGTCACACTATCAGCAGTAGTGTGTAGTCACTGGGTATCCTCCAGTAGGTATCTCGAAAGATAGGATCAAGTCAACAGTTTTAAACCAGAACGTCTTAGTAACAACATAAAGAGAGGACAGGAAAGTAAACGCCACAAAGACAGGTGTCTTTTATTACTGCAGCTCAAAGTACAAAGATACGTACAACCACAATAACAACAAAAAAGAAGCTACAATGACCAAAAACAAAGGCCTCCATGCCTGGAAAAAGTCCCACTCCTGTCCACCTACTTCCGGAGCTCCATTTTCATATGCCTCAGCTGCCTGAAGCTGATCTCTCCCATGTCCACCCATTCCCTGTGGTCGGGGTGGACCTCCTGGTGGTGGTGGTGGAAACACCTCGAAGCGTCGTCCACCTACAGCTTCACGACCAGCTCCTCCACCTTGGTCCCCTGCTCCTTATGGTCTACCTCAATCGAACCTCTGTCTTTGCCTGGGAGGTCCTTCGTCTATCTTCATATCATCTATTTGGCAGGTCAGACAGTCACGTGCCATGTGACCAAGCCCGCCACAGGAGTAACACTGTCCACTCTTGGTAAGTTGTTCTCCACCCCGGGTGCCTTGCACACACGATAATGAGTCATGCGGTCAACCACCTGCAGGTCTGGTCCTCTTAGACCTCTACGTCATTTGTCTACTGCCAGCTGCAGAAGATTCTGCTGCATGCCAGCTAGTGGTGGGTCCCGCTGCTGGAGACTGCTCAGTAAGGAAACTATCCACTAAGAAGGCTCTCTCCAACACCTCCGTCTACGTCAGGATGCTGTGGGAGACAACTGAAGCTCAAATCTCTCACCTGATCCTGTACTCGAAGGTCCCGGCCCTGAAGAACAGGTCCCATACCATGTTTGTAGAGTAGCGCGAGAGGTTTGTAAACCTTGCTGAGTACTGCGCCAATGTAATGCTACCATATTGTAGATACAATAGCTCTTTAATCCTCACCGCTCGAAGGGTGGATGGTAAAAACTCTTCCCGGAACAGGCTCTCAAAGTCTGCACATAGAATTGACGTCTCTTCATGCATCTGGAGCATCAGGCTCCACCATCTCTCAGCTGCTCTCTGGAAGAGGCTAAATGCTAGGAACACCATCAAGTCTGCGGGTGTCCCAGCTGTGTGTAAATCCCGTGCTACAAACTCCAGCCAGTTTCCAGTCATCTGAAAATCTTACTCGCTTCGAAACCTTGGAGGCCTCTGATGCTGGAGCTCGTGCATTGTGCTCAAGTGACGTGAACTCTCTGCTGGTTTCTCAACTGGTGGAGGGCCCTGTACTAAGTCCTCACTACTCAGTGGGCTATCATCGCACTCCCCACTCAGTATCCACACTGTCTAACTAGGTGAAGACATCTTGAAAGAAACAGACGTGACACAGTCAAATGATTATACCTGGTGAGCTGACCTAGTTTGAGCTAATTTTAAAGAAACTTTTGAAAACACACACACAATTAGTGTTTTCGTGCACTGAGTCGGAAACCAGTAGTCAGGGTCCTGGTGTATGGTTACGTCGGTCGCCCGCACCAACACTAGACTCCCTGAACTGAAGACCACACTTAGTACCCTTAACACTATTGCTTCACAGAAAAGAAATATAAGAGTCCTAATTTCTATGGTAGAACCGAATCCTCTGATACCAATTTGTCACGACCCGTCCTCGGGGCCCATTCCATGACTACCCCAATCCCGCCTTCCAATATCAACAAGGTTTAACAGATAAAAGGGGAGGAGAAATCGGTCGTGATTGTGTGGTCTAATCTCCTCCCATTACGTCGATATCAAGCAACCAAATTTTAATCAACAAGGGTCGAAGATAAAACTTAAACAAAATAATTAACCCCTACCTCGATTTAACGATGTCGTTTACTGGAAACTCGGAAGATGGCACCACATGGTAAGCTTTCGAAGATGTAGTTGGCGTGCGTCCAAGGAGAGGACGACATCTCACACTAACTGCGATGAGATGAAGGAATGACACGTCATATCTCCTTGTGGTGATAGCATTCTTCGTTGGAGGGGTGAAGTTATTCGCGGGAGGATGAAGTTATTTGAAGAGAGAATAAAGCTCTCTCCCAAAGTCTTCACACAACAAACTCACCCCAAAATAAAATAAGTCTCATCTTATTTTATTAATTCATGCCATGCATTTAAATTTTAAAATTCAAAAACATAACTCTATTAATTGATTAAGTGTGTTGGAATGAATTAATGTGGGGAAGGTGGGGAGATGAGAAGTCACCCACTTAATTACAAGGGGGTTTAACAAGTTTAAAGGGGAGAGTTAAGGAGTTAGGGAATGTGAAGGGTTGGGCTCGTGTGGGCCCTACCTCACCTTAATCCTATCATGGTCAATTAGTAACTAGTGGGTCCCACCCCCAATCCCACACCTAGGATATAACCACTTAGAAAAAGAAATAAAATTGTAACACAATTTTATTTTACTTTTTATTTAATCCAATTTTTTTATCAACTCCTCCCGAGCAGATGCATCTTCAGTAAAGGTCCTCTTAAGCAATTACTGGCGTTGCAGTTCTATCGGTGCCCTCAGATTTCAATTCCGAGAACCGGTTCAAAAGATAGAAAAACCCACTCGTTCATTCACTGAACGTACCCAAGATAATATTCGTAAATTGATTCCGGGCACACTGGGCCTTGGAATCAGGTGCTGTTAGTAATTGCGTACTCGTAAAATTCCAAACAAATTAAGAAAAAAATTTCCTTGAAATTTTCGGGTCTTTACAATATAATTACTTCCCACAATTGTATTATATGTATATTATAACTAAATTTATCGGTATTAAAATATCCTTTTTATGAAATTTAATTCATGGGGATTAAGTTTCCAATGTTACCAAATTGATAAAAATGTTTTGTCTCAATTTTTATTCTTTGAGACCCGTGTTTTTTTATGCACCTAAACTCTTTTTCAAGGTGTATATAATTTCATTTTACATGTTCTATCATGAATATCCTTATTTTAATGATATTTTAAGATTCATGTAATTTCCTTTTCTTACATGGAGTGTATGATCCCAATTCACTAAGTTATAAGAGTTTATTAAGATAACAACATCACCTTTTGAGATTATTTTTGTTTATTCTTCTATTGATGAATTATTATGTTCCATATCTCAATACATTCAAAATTTTTATTATCCTCTGGTTATTCATAATATATTCATTTATTGGTACCATTTTCTACTATTTGATACATAAGATAGTTAAAAAAGTGTTTTTTTAAGAAATCCCGACTTTACCCTCTCTTTAGTCTGAAATCTATGTTTTTTAAAAAACATGTTTTCTAAAAAGGGATTTACCAAAATATTCTATTAATATCATATGATCATTAAAATCTATTTCTACCCCTTTTGTGTTTTACTAATTTTTTTCAATGTAATCTTATTGTCACATTTTGAACGAGGAAATTTTCTATCCTTTTTACCGTGTAAAAGGAATGTTCTTTTTACCTCGTATGGCATGTACAGATTTATCTACCATTGATACTTTGAATATTTCTTTTCATGTTTAATGGTTATTTTTAAAAAAATCTTTTAAAAAGATATTTGCAAAGAAAATTGTTTTCAAAATGTTTTCATGCTTATTTTATAAGTTTTCAATAAAAATGGTTTCCAAAATGTTTTCAAGATTCCTTTATATGTTTCAAGGAAAATAGTTTTAAAATAGTTTCAAGGTTATTTTATAAGTTTTCAAGGAAGAAGGTTTTCAAAAGTTTTTCAAGACTTATTTATCTGTTTTCAAAGTATTTTCAAATGAAATGGTTTTCAAAAGGTGTTACCTTTTAAGTAGAGTTTTTCCAAGAAGGAAGGATATTTTCCTCAAAAATGTTTTTAAAATATAATTCTATGTTATTTTCCTTCTAAGATGACATCTGTTGATGTTAATCATTCTCATATAGGAAATTACCCAAAGGTTCCATTCATATAATTTCATTAGTGGTTATGTTTTGATGGAACAATTCTTATTAAAACCATTTATATTCCACAGGTTATATGCCTTTGAAACACACTTCTTTTCATGGTTTATAATTTGATGAAATGAAACCCATCTATTTTAAATAGGTTATGATTTAAGGAAATGTTAATGATTTCCAATTAATTTAATTCATTATGATTTGATGTTTATAAAACCCATCTCTTTTTATGGGTCATGATATGATGAAAGTTTTATTATCTTGTAGCACATGTATGAATGATTTTATTATGAGATGGGTGAGACCTATATCTCCCTCCAATGCATTAGGTAATGATAAGTTATATATGAGATTAAGGGGTACTAGAGTTGTATCCCAAGCCCACAAACTATATGGTACATGGGTTATAGCCCATTACTAAATGAAAGAGGGTACACAGGTTGTAGCCCAACCCTAAAAACAAGAAGGTACACGAGTTATAGCCCAATACTAATCGTAAGAGGGTACATAGGTTGTCAGCCCAAGTCCACTGTAGGTACACGGGTTGTAGACCAAGGATAACATGTTATAAAGGTATTGGTAGGAATCTTTGACATAGGGTTATTATATGGTTATGTGTTTTCCAAAATTCCATGTATTATTCCTATGTTATGATTTCATGGATTATGTTATTAATTTCATTATGACTCATGTCTTATGAACTTACAATCTTTATTATGATCTCTAATGTGTATAGTATGATATTGAAATGTTATTTTCAATCCACATAACATTTTTTTCATGTTATTCCTACAAATTTCCTTCATTTACCCTTACCGATCATCTGAGCTATACCATTTCTTATGTTTCCTTTCCCCAAGTTACGAAGAAAGATTTTAGGTAGAAGTACCAAAGGTAGAGATCTTTATGGGAGATGTTGAAGATCATCCACCAGGATGGAAGATCTTGTTTCCATGTTTCCAAAGACACTAAACTATTATTGTCCTTAGGCATGTATTTTTTTTAATGTACCTAATATTCATCTAAAATGATGTAAAATCCATATATGTCAAGCCTAAGTCACAATACCAACTTCTCCCTCCATATGTGTCGATCCAGGTTATGAGATGGCTTCTAGGACATGGAAATTGGGTAATGAGATGTCCTCTCCACAAGAAGGCTATACTAATTGGGAAAACCAAGAATTTGAAATCATTATTTATCCTCAGTGTGTGTGTCCTGACCAATAGGGAAACCTCAATGAGTAAGTCCCAATATAAAGGAAACTACGACGACTCTGATACCTTCCATATCGAGGATACGTAGGCTACCTCTCTTCGAGGTGTGAGATTCATAATATTCATCCAGGGAAATCCCATTATCTAAGGACCTTACTCAAAGAAATAACATTAATTACTTGTTATCCCTTGTATCTCACAATGACCATAGCTCACGTGGGATTAGGGAATTGCTTTGACCATGACATTTTCACTATAGACCTTCACAATGGTATATGGAGTCCTTAATGTGCAAGTACTGACATAAAGGTAACTATGGCGAATCTGATTCCTACTATACTTAGGATATGTAGGCTACCTCTTATTGAGGTTCAAGCTCCATATTGATCATTTAGGGGATCCTCAATGTGTAAACCCCTGATACAAACCGAACAACAATGAATTTGGTTCCTTCCATACTTAGGATTTGTAGGATGACTTCTCAAGGCCTGAGCTCTATACCGAACCCCACAAGGACTATTCTAATAACCAATATCCCTATCTACACTCCATGAGGATGATCATCTACTTCCCCTTGTTTCTCACACTGAGCATAGCTCAAATGGGATTAGGGGGATACATACAGATGGATTCACTAAATAGATCCTCATATTCTACATATTAAAGAGAATTAATCTATAGTAGTTTCTTCATGGTAACTGGTATTTTATTAGTATTAGGAAGATGTTTAAGAACATATCTTAAATCTATAAGAGAGTCTCGGAGTAGGAAACAACTCCCCACCAAAGGGTGTGATGAGCCCAACCTCCCATCCTCTTAACCAATGCGAGTCCCCAAGAGTCACTGGGCTTGAAAAACCAGATGACCATAGAACTGGGGAAAGTAGGTCTGTACCATACTATGGATAAGGGAATTGTTGGGAGCTTCATGGGATAAAAAAATAGAAAAAACAGTGTCCATGATTGAATGTGGACATAAAATAAACCTTAATAGAACCATAAAAGGGAAAACCCATTACCCATCCACATCAAATCTCGATGAAAAAAATGTTGGACCCGACGTGAATCTCTCTAATAAAAAATGATTGGATTACAATCTATCGAGAGATGTTTCTTGCCCCATATATGAAAATAGAATTAAAAGGATCAACACAGATCACTTAGGACACTTTTTTTAAAAACATATTCTTTTACAAACAAATAAATAAGACCAGCATAAATTTGGATTCTTGTAAGTCCATCCTCGCACTGACAAGTCCACATGAGTAGAATGGCCAGAAAGGGAATACCAGACAATTTTGTTAACCACACATATATGATTGATCATCTTTATTCCTATGATATATCATTGATCGGTAACCTTGTTCCCTATTGTCTGTGTGATTGAAGCATCCCAAACCAAGGAAATGTCTTCATCATCCATCACAAGTTTCAGTACCTAATCTGCTACTGTGACCCCCATGGGTCATAAAGTGATGTATCCTGCCAGACGGCTCCAATACTAGGTAGAGAATAAAATTATTTGAGAGTACCACCAATATGGTACAATCGAGACTATGGAAGATTCACATGAGATCCTTCAAGCATGGAAGTTGGTGAGTTCGAGTCAACTAGTGAAGGCTGCTACTAAGCCAATAACCCCCATCACTATGGCCAACTATTTTGGGAGATTATCCACAGAGTGCAACAACCGCCACCTTCCATATTTGATTAAGATGGACCAAGAATCCCAATATGGATCCCTTTTGGTCTAGGTGCCATTAAGGAGGGAACCTATTTATCGTCATTGCCAGCATCATCCTTTTGGTACCCAGCAGTCGCCTTCTAGGGGTACCATCTGATGCACAACCACCTCAAATTCCAATGCACAATCTCCAAGGAAGATTTATCAGAGGAGGAGGGAATTAGAAATTCAGGTGAAGGATCATATTCCCACTATTGTTTATGATGCATGCCTGGATAATCTGGTAAGAACAAGTAAGAAGGATCATATTCCTATTGACTGAGAACAAGTTTGCGGGCATATTCCCCCATCTATCCATGATATGGATCATATCCTTGATCCTACTAAAAATGCATGTCAACATACTCTAGTAGGGACAAGAAAGCATGCTCAGACCCCTTCTCGCTTAGAAAAAATATTTGGGCATATTCCTGCAGTAGGCATGGGACATGATCATACTCCTACCCCCTATATTCCAAGCCCATCGACATACTCGATGGAACAAGGGGTACATAAGTGGAACATATCCCTACTTCAATCTAATATGTATATCAACAGACAATAGAGACAACAAATGTGAAGGATTATATTCCCGCCCATGCTTTTCTAAAATGCAAATATATTTTAGCAACAACTGAAGAGATCTTCCGACATATTTCGGAACTGTTGTAGATAAAGGTACATGCACAAACTTTTATCCCTACAATTAGGAAAACTCAACACTATGATCATCATGATCAAGTGTTTTTATTAGAGAAATCACACTTTGTTTCTCCTACCTGGGAGGATTATCAGTATATTCTCATGAAGGGTGAGGCATCATACCTGGCCCATACTCCCATTCAAACTAGGGCCAACCAGGTGAGAGAGGCACATGCCTCAGGACACGAGCACATTCATATCAAAAAATACTTACAAAATAATCTAAAAGTTTTAGGATTGGGAATATATCCCCATTATAGTTGAGGATAACTAGGTGTGAGTGGCACAAGCCTTGAAACAGGCTCATATTCCTGTTAGTGAATCTGCTCAGCATACTTCAAAAAATCATAGAATCAAGGTGCATATTACAACTTCTGTCAATAAATGACTGTACCAGAATCATTCTAAGGAAATAAAGGAGGAGGATCATATACCTTCTCCCATTCTATAGACCCTTCAACATATTCTGGTAGGGAATGCATATTCAGACCAGGATAATTCTTCTGTTTTAATCTTGGATCACTAGGTGAGAGTGGTATGTACCTCAAGGTAGTCTCATACTCCTACCAAGAAAGACCAGCGGCATATTCCAAAGTCTCTATATTGGGATCATACTCCCATCTTGGATAAGGCTCACCAAGTGAGAGTGAAAGATGCCTCAGGATAGGATAATATCCCTATCAATAATGATACATCTTATCGGCATATTCCAACACCTTCTCAACAGTGGTCCCATACTCCCAAGTCACCTAACGGTTATATATAAGTTCTGGAAACCTTCATACAGTAGGATAATATCCCTACACAACCACAAAAGGAAAGTAAACATATTTCAACCATGACACAGAACATGGATTATATTATTAATTTTCTCAATGCCAGTGTCCTTTAGGTTGTTTTATACACATTATCAACACCACAAGGGTCCATCATCTCTTCTATTGAAGCAAAAACAGAAGGTGTTCATTTCCACAACAGTCCTCCTCGTTTTAGTGTGGAGATGGAGCACAAGGACTCTCCTCATGACATCCTATATGGTCAACCTACCCACGATGATATCTACCATCGGAAAGGAAGTCTTCCATTTGTCCAGAATCCTCCATATAGATAGGTGAACCAAACCCTGACACCTTCATACAAAGAGGTTATCAAAATGCCAGGGTCAACTGTATATGGTTCCCCATCAACTTCAAGAAACACTCCACTACCATCAGCATGCGACTATAAGAGATATATTCTATAGCCTAACCAAATGGAAGTGTGTAAGTCTGATTTGGAGGAGGATGACATTGACATATGGATAGAGTTGTCTAGAAAAAACCTCCCCATCATGTTCTGGCCCCTTGCTACTTCCAACTATGAGATCCAAGAGGAGCGATAAAGGTAGTTCATTCCTTTTCTATGCCAGAATATGTGGGCTACTCATCTGTGATTGAAGGACCGTAATCTCCGTTATCTAGGATATAAGTGTCACCTTTAGAAATTCAGGATACTCTATTTCTAGCTCAGCCTGGTTATTATCTCCATGGTCTGGGATCCAAAATTGGAAAATCACAATGCAAATATGCAACATTATTTCCAATATTGCATCGTGACGCCTCGACAACTGATCTCTGAAGCCATGCCAGTCATCCGCATTTGAGGATATGGATAGTATGGATCATTACACTTTTCCACTACCCTAGAACAGAATATCCCCATAGATACAAATTTATGCAATGTTATAGCATCTGGTGAAATTAGGGGTCTATGTAATGCTCAAGATAGTTGGTCACTAAAATAAAATTCCCCCACTCTAACGGTGCCCAAAAACCACATATGGGGAGAGGATAGCCAACAAGACATCAAACTAGGCCCCTCAAGACAATAGAAGGATGTTCTGAACATGGAGATTGAAGTTGTGATCACTTAAACAACTTCTCACAAGGAACGATCCTTATAATGGGTTGTCATTGTAACCATATCCCATGAAAGCACAACTACACCACATCAAGAAGATAGAAATAGAATCCTTCAAGGAGAGAGCTGGGCCCCCTGGGCCAGGAAAATATATACTGATTCTTAGATCCCTTGAGTCATCAATTCCCAAAAGGATTCAGGACATACCTTTGGTAGCCACAGGTGAACCCTAGCCCATTAGGCTGGGGGGATTTATATCTCAATCACTATCACCAGGATTATTTTCCCCTAAATGGACCCTGGAGTCATCAATAGTGATTCTAGAGCATCCCCATCCCACTAGGTTGGGGGAATTTATATATTTATGTCCATCCCAGGAATCATAAAATCCATAACTGAAGTCATTGGATTCTTAACAATAAGACCAATCAATACCAATGGCATCCCCAAATGACCCCACCCCATAGGGCTGGGGGAATTTTCATAATCATCAAAAGCACAGAGGGAATAAATATTCATTGGGTTGGGATTAAGGAATCAATGATCAGTGTCGCACTAGTTCCTCCCACCACAAGACAAACCTCTGTTGGTTGGGGCTTACTCAACAATCACGATCGGAAACTCCCTCAAGGTCATTATTCATAAACCTGACCTGAAAATTACTTCTTTTATTTCAAAAACTTTTATGGGGAAGTGAGAACCCAAGTTGGTAAAAATTACTGAGAACCAAACAAAAAAATAGATATAAAAACCATTGAAATCAAGTTTAAGTCTATTAGATGCATTATTCCTAGAAAGTTTCTAGAGAAGTCCATTTAACTCAAAATCCAGATCGTCATTGATAAGGTCCTCAAACCAAAATGAATACTTATATCACGTCTATATGAATTCCACCATGTTTAACTTCCTTGTAGATATTGATTGAGATGTAGATGTAAATGGACATAATATGGAAAATATACCCCAAGAGGTGTGTGACTTCGATGAACCAAATGAGGTTATACACATCTAGAACCAAAGAAGGCTTCAAAATTTGGCACCACCAAATAACGATTTTCCACCTCCTTAGTGGAATATTGGAAAAGATAAAGGGAAATATGAAAGTAAATATCATTTCCCACTCTTAGAAGAACAATTTTCATTATATGAGAGTGATATAAGAGCTCTATTACCACTAAATTATGAGCTACATAGGGGAAACATCACCACTAGATATTGTCTCTAGCCAGAGATGAATATTCTACCTCCCATGGACGATCCAACAGTAAAAGTGGTATCTAAATATTAGATTGGATCTAGATATAGGCATCCAGTCTATATAAATGAGGAATGAAAAATGATCAAGGCTTCCCTCGGTTGTGGTGATAAACTCTACCTCACCAGGGTAATCCTTTAGTCATAGGATGAATCAAGGATTAGTGGGAGATGAAAATAGGACCAACTCATTAGCCCCCACTCACTCCCTATGGAGAGGAAGTGGCTCAGGCAGCCATGCCCCCATATTTACTTAACACCATTGAATCCTTGGATAATTGAATGGAATCCATGGAGGGGTGATGTGCACTTGTACAACCTAAAAGGAATCCATACCCTGAATGGGTGGATAACACACCACCTCCACCCACCTTTGAAAACCCTACCTTTTCTACCTTCTACGGTGCAAGAGACCCTAAAAATCATCTCACACACTTCATATACCAGTGTGGGCTGATTATGGGGCCACAAGATCAATAGGAGGAAACTAAGATGTGGTATTTCATATAGACTCTGATAGGACCAACCTTGGTTTGGTAGATTATTCTACTAGCAGGATCTATCACAGGATGGGAATAAATTCGTCATTAGTTCCATTATTAGTTTATTTCAACATTATGGAAAATGATAATCATCGACCTAACAAACTACAAGAAATGAATGAATGATAGGGTGTATGGTTTCATAGAAATAGGGAAGGGTTTGACCAATTCACTTAGCATCCACCTATCATAGGAACAACTTCTAGAACTCTGTGCTTAAAATCTTATGGATGAGTTATAGATACCCCAAATCCCCATGAAAGATATAGGAAGGTTCTAAGACTTTTCTGAAACATCAAAAAGTCTTGAAAATTCTATTTGGTGGACTCGATCAAAGTCTCGAATCATTCCCATAACATAGGAAAAATATCCAAGCATAGAAGAAACTATTATTGTTTCTCTCAAGCCAACAATGATGCCTATCCAAGCACCCAGGAAAGATCCAAACTGCCCAACACATCTTGTTGAGCGAAAAAAACCATAGAATTACCCTCAGTCATAAATATATAGAAATCAAGGTCACCTGGGATTCGAGGTATGTATAAAAAAAGTATATTCCTTTTGAAATGAACAAGTCCCAAAATATTTCTTGGTAGCCATGGATAATAACCCGCCCATGCTTCCATAGATGAGGAGGCCTGATGAAGTCAACCTCACCGGCCTCCCCAATTACTACACTTTCCATAGAAGGAAGGGTCATAATATCTAGAATTGCTTCATCTTCAAGGAATTCCTTCACGATATGGTCCACTCTTGACAGGTGAATCTCAATAATTATCCAGAGTAGGTGACTTGAATGACCATCATCTGATCAGAAGAAGAGTAAGGTTGGTAGAAATTTTTGACCAGGAGAATGAAAAAGTTTTACAAATGGATGAATCAAAAAATAGTTGATTTATCTCATGTCACTCTAAAAATATAGTTGAGAAAAATTTCAATAGATCCAACACCCAAAAAGGATACATCAGATGTGCCTCTTAAAGATGATCATGACCATTATAAGAAAGAAAAGTTAGAGGAGGAAGAGTTGTATTCTAATCCAAAGTAGGCCATAACTCTTCAATATTTCTTCCCTAAAACATCTGCAACACGAGCACCACCCCACTAAATAGAATCCTCATCATAAAAAGAATTCATATACCTTATCTACTTAGCGGGGGTTCAATCTGATCAACCCAGAAAACGGGGAAGGCCAGAGTGACCTAAAACACTAGTAGTAGATACTCCCCAACCTCCACACAAGCTTCAAGTCCATCTACCTTAGCTGCTTCAGCTCATAAACTGCATGCTCTAGCCCCTAAACCGCATACCCAGGAGCAGCCCCACATTTGGAAGCACTGACTTCTGGAACAAAAGTACAATGTTCTGAAATAGTTATTTGTAGTCCCAACAAAGATCTCAATCTTTGATTCACTTTTTCTTTCAAAAGAACTTATAGAGGTACTTTTTGAAGCCCTCTAGAGGCCACATGAATTTGAGATAGAAGACGCAACAACCAAGGTCTTTCGAGTGGAGACTACGTCCTTATGATGTCTTGTCTCCATTTAGTTCACTGATCAAGACCAAGAAGAGGCCATCCAAGGGAACATCAGTCCTTCTTACATATAAGGTAGACTCAATAATGTCAACGTCCATAGGGTGATGATCAATAATGGATCTAGGATCAATCTCATCCTATCTAAAACTCTCTGAAATTCTGGGTATGTAGAAGGGGACTTATCCCCTATAAAAATGACCATCCGGGGGTATGAGAAGCATGAACATAGGCCTATTTGTAAAATCAATCTTGATACCCGATTTGGGGAGCTCACATATAATGCCAAGTTCATGGAAATCCAGTAAGACACCACATATAATGTCCTTCTCAGAAGGCCCTATCTTCATAGCCACCTAGAGATACCTTCAAAATTCCATTAGTGTCTAAAGTACCCCATTAATGGAAAGGTTTCCAGGATACAGGGTGACAATACCCCCTTAAAGACTTGAAGAGCCATATATGATGAAGAAGAAATTTATAATAAGGGGTGTAGACAACCAATGGTGGATGATGATGTATAGGTTTCTGTTCCCAATGGATTAGGGACTACCCTTGCGAATCCCTAGAGCATGATCGATGATGATTATGTGCTCCCCATAAACATGGTCAAAATAGAAGATCCAATTCTAGAGTTCCAATCCAATCATGTACTTAGTGACATTCAACTATGACATGTCTCCATAGCAAATCAGATGGAAAGGGGTGATGATGCTTCTTCTCATGGCCTCCCTCACCCTAATAGTGATAAAGATTCCCCCAGGTTTCCATTCTCTCCTAAAGATGTATCCACCGACTCAGAAATAGAAGAAGATGAGGATGATACTAGGAATTCCCCTCTAGAATTCGAGGAAGGTGTTTCTACCACCATAGATGAGATCAGGTAGATAAAACTGGGGATATAATAAGATCTATGACCTACTATGATCTGTGCCACCATGCTTCCGAAGAGCAAGAGATGTACATTGCATTTATAAAGCAGCACCGATATGTATTTTCCTAAAATTATATAGAGATATCCAAACTGAACACATATGTGGAAACACACCATCTTGGACTACTTGATGAGCATCGAGGCTTCAAGGAGGCATCCAAGAGGATTCACCCCTCTCATGCTACAAATGTAGAGGTAGAAGTTAACAAATTGATCAAATCCATTTTTTTAGGAAGTGCAGTACCCAAGATGGATTTCCAAAATCGTCCCTGTTAAGAATAAGAACAGGTATATTAGCGTCTACATTAATTTCAAAGACCTTAATCATCATTTACGATAGGATTATTTCCCATTGCTGAAAAAAACTCTTTATTGATGAAACTACTGGCTTACAGGACCTTTCCTTCATAGATGAGTACTCAGGGTACAATCAAATCAAAATGACCCCCCCCCCAAGATGAATAATCCAATGCCTTCATAGTAATTCAAGGGATATATTGCTATCAGGTTATTCCATTTGGATTAAAGAATGCAGTCACCACATATCTGTGTGCCATCCATCACATCTTTAATCCATTTCTGGGAAAGATAGTGTTGGATCTGAATCTACGGATTACACACAAGAGGGGGGAGAATTGTGTCTTTTCAAAATTATTACAATCTCTTCAATTTAGACAAATTCTGTCCACTATGCTTTTGCACGATTAAATATGCAGCGGAAAAAGTAAAAGCATGAACACACGGATGTATAGTGGTTCGGGGAACAGAAGGCCCCTAGTCCACTCCACCAACGCTCAAATCCACGAGCTTGGCGATTTTCACTATCTGGTCCTCGTTTCCACAGACCTGTTCACAACTGAGTACAGGCAGTTGACACCTTTACAAGATCCAGGCAAACACAGCCTTCCTGGTTCAAACACGAACCCACACAGCTTAGAACGAGAAGCTGATCACTCAAAAATAAAAAGGGTTTCGATAAAGAAAACACTTCTCCAGTTGTTCTTCACAATTGCAACAGAATGCAATTGACAGTAGATAGATCGTTGTCTTCAGAAAATAAAGATCTGTAATCAAAACAGTTCTGAGTCGATCCTGTTGCAATAGATATTACCAGAAACTTGACAACTTCAGAAGCAATAGATTCACAACAGATAGTCGATGTAGAACACGTGAATCTTCTATCAAGATCTTCCTTCGGTAATAAAGGTTTTACACTTCTTCTCGATCACCAGAAAAGAACGCCTTTACACAGTCTCTGTTTCTTGCTCGTTAAAAGATCAATCTATATATTTCACACAATTTCCTGTGTATATATATATATCCGAAGTTTCCAAGATAGAACATATATATTCAAATCTGAGAAAATCTTCCGCATAAATAGATCCATGAAAATCTCCTTTAGATTCGCGATATTAAATGAAATAACAGAGCCGTTGTAACTCCCCTGAAGAATCGGCATAAAAAGCTCCGTTTAAATCAATCAGTAATCCGTTGAAAATCGTCTTTGATTCAGTCAAAGTCGTACTTAAGAATCGGCTCGAAATCCGCTTAATAATCCGCTTGTTTGACCAATGCAAAAGGAAATATCGTCTGTCAAAAATATCCCGACGCCAAACGTAGGGTTGATGACGTGGCTCCAAACGTAGGGTTCACAAACGTAAGGTTCACAAACGTAAGGTTCAGAATGTACATACTTTCTCTTCAGCATTCAAACGTAGGGTTGATCATCCATACTTTGTCTCGCTTCAACTCTCCAAAGAACGTACGGTTGATTATTAAAGTAAGGTTGATGATCCATACTTTTGAGAAACAAACTCAATACTGAAAACTAACGTACAGTTTCTCTTCCATACTTGTCCAACAACGAAAACGTAAGGTTCCTTCCAAACGTAATGTTCTTCTTCCATACTTTTCAACAACGTAAGATTCATTAACCATACGTTTCAAAATAACGTAAGGTTCCTTAACCATACGTTTCTTTTAACATAAAAAGTAAACTTTTCATCCATACGTTACGTTCATCAACGTAGGGTATGAACAGTGATTCCAGTACGCGCTAAAATTGATCTCGCGCTACAGTGATTCCAGAACGCGCTAAAATTGATCTTGCGCTACAGTGATTCCAGAACACGCTAAAATTGATCTTGGAATAAATGAAGTATGAAATCTCGTTGTATGAAATAAATAAATAAAATAAATTCCTGCAAAATACTCAACGAAATAATTAGTAAATAATTAAGGGTATTTGTGAGCATCAAAATCATCATAAAGAGACAGATTATTATTTGAAATAATCTCCCTCTTTAAAAAACATTATTTTGAATTGTTTGAAAACAATACATTGCTCAACAATCTCCCCCTTTTTGATGATCACAAAACCCATAAAATATTAGAACTAATTTAATTGCAATCTTTATTGAAAAATTAGTTTTATAAAATTTTAGAATTCTGAAAGGATTAAAACAATATTTAACTATAATAAAATTTCTCCCCCATAAAAATAAATTTTCAGCTAAAAAATAGATAAAAGATAAATGTCTTCTCCCATATATCCAAATTTCTTCATAGGAAACAAATGAATTTAAATTTTGTGTTTATCCAAATTCTCCCATATATCCAAATTTATTCATAGGAAACAAATGAATTTAAATGTTGTGTTTATCCAAATTCTCCCCCTTTTTGTGATATCAAAAAGAATGAAAAATTACGGATTTGAACACATTCAATATTGCACTGAACTATAAGTAAATGCTATAATTAACTGTGTATGAATAAGTGAATTTGTTATACTGGCTAACTTAATCATAAATCAATAAACAACAAAACAAAAAAGAAGTAAGAAAAGAATTTTCATTCACAAGCTGTTATATATATAAACGATTGTGATATACAGAGGAATCAAGGTTCATAGAAAAGACAGGGAAAAAAAAGGGTGTCTATCTCCTTTGAATCGCGGTCTTGATCTCTGTAAACTGTTCTCTGAGCCTCTTCATCATCCCATCTCCTAACTTGATGATAAGATCTCTGTTCTCTTGAGTCATATGAATATCTTCAATCAAATTAACTCTGAAAAACTCATGCATTCTTTCTTCTTTTTCAACAAAAAGAGCCAGTTTCTCTGATAACTGATTCAAAAGAATCCTAATCGGTTGCTCTCCAGATGTCAACTGATCCACTAAAAATTTCTGATTATCTAGAAAAATTGACAAAGGGGCACTATTACACTGAAGATCGTGTAATCTGTCACTCATATTGCTCATTGCTGCAGTAATTGCTTGAAATCTCCGAATCAAATCAGGTGAAGAGCCTGATCCACTCACATCATTGTTTGCAACAGACTCAAATTTATTCTCCATGTAAATCTTCATCTCAGACAAATCATCTTTCTTTACCATCTCTGATTTTAACTGATCAACAGCATGCAGCATATCAGTCTTAAACAAATCTACTTCCTGTCTTGAAACAGTAGATTCTTTCAGCTTCTGAAACTTCAACTGCTCTAAGTTCAGAGAATTTCTGAGACTAACATTCTCAGATTCTAATTGAGAGATACGCTTGTACAACTCAACAACTTCTTCTTTTCTCGAATCAGGGGCACCCTGTGCTCTATTCTCATGTCCAGAAATAGGTTGATGAGGCAGGGCAAGTGGTAAAGAATCTGCATCTGACTGTTCTTTGTCCTTGTCCTGACAAGGTTGATCCACTGAACTAGCTTTTGAAGCCTGAAACTCTTCCACTGAAAAATCTTCCTGAAGTACCTCTGTATTAGCTTCAGAAGTATGTTCATCACGAACAGTAGTCTCTCTGACTTCTACTGAATGGTCAAGAACAATATTTTCATGTAAATCTTGAGGTCGGGCCACTTCTTCACCAGGCACTGCCTTCATAAGTTGTTCTTGTGGAATTACTTTTTCAACAGCCACAGCAGCAGATTGAGGTTCTTTTTGGATTTCCGGTTGAGCTGCTGGTTCCTCTATCGGTGCAGTCTGCTCCACAACAGCTTCTCTCACAAATGAATAAGAAATTACCGGTTCAGAGGATTTCAAGGCAAGAGAGATAATTTCTTCATCAATTGACCTCTTCCTTCTAGATTGAAGTCCTTCTTGACTTCTCTCTTCCTCAACTTCCTCCATCTCAAAGCGAATTCTCCTTGCCACTGTACTAACCCTTGATTCTGCTTGTCCCTCCTTGGACTTAGCCGGTTGAGCCTGAGCACTCTCCGAGTCTTCCTCAGCTCCAACAGGTAAGAGTTTTCCTTTAATTGTGCTCCAGAAGTATCCTACTTTCCTCAAAGTTCCAGCATTAAAAACATTACTGTGGTGACATTTCACCCCAGCATCTACCAATCTGATCATTCCTCTATTATACAAAAACAAAGAAATGAACCTTCCATAAGGGAAAAAGGTCATTCTTGCTTCACTCTGACAGCAGTATCTCAGATATCTTATCATAAACCGAGGAAAATTAAACTTAATATCACACATCAAAAGATACATTATGTACATGTCAGGGTATAAGATTTTCTCCATCTCAGCCATCCTTGGTGCTAAACCAGTCTGAACAAATTTTACCAAGATTTTCTGATCGGGCTCCAAATCTTTAATAAAATTTTTCTTTATCACTATGGTTCCAAACAGAAAAGACATAATCTCTTCAGACTTATGTACAGAATCTCCAATATTCCGTAAATCGAAATGAAAAACTCCTTCATGAGGGCAGTTAAGAATTTGACTTATCTCTACAGATGATATGGAAAAGTCCTTATCCTCTATTTGAGCCAATAAACTATCCTCCGTATCTCCAAGGCTAAACTGAACAGTTCTAAAGAAATGTCTCATTTCTGCCTCATATAGAAACTCAGAATTTTCACTATTAAAAGCTTGCTCAAGGCTTTGAAACGACAACGCTTGCTTCAACAGTAAATTAGTTTCAAACAGCCATTCTAAATCTATGACTTTACCTTGTAGTATTTTCCGACCAACTACTTTAGGTTTCTTTGCAGCACTGATCTCAGCTTCATCTGGACGCTTAGTCTTTGCCATTTCAACAACGATTTCTGAAGGTTCGTAAGTTTAGGGTCTGAAGATTCAGAAAAGGGTTTTGGAGCAGATGTGCGGTTTTAGGTTTTCGAAAGGGTTTCCGAAAAAGGTGAAACAGTTTAGAAGGTGAAACGGTTCTGAAAGCCTTGATTCCCGTGTAATCACTAATCATTACTTTTATTTAAAACAAAATAAAATTACTTATAGCGGGAAACAGAAATTAAGCAGAATTCGAAAACAGAATAAGATTAAAAAAACTATTTAAAATTAAATAAACCTAAATCCCCCTTAATAAATTCAAACCTTACCGTGGGAAGTGGTTTAGTAAAAATATCTGCTAATTGATTTTCTGTATTTACAAATTCTAAAAATATATCCTTTTTAAACACATGATCTCTTAAAAAGTGATGTCTTATATCAATGTGCTTAGTTCTAGAATGACTAATAGGATTTTTTGAAATATTAATTGCACTAGTATTATCACATAAAATAGGTGTATTATTGAAATTTAATCCAAAGTCCATAAGAGTGTTTTTCATCCACAACACCTGTGCACAGCAACTACCTGCAGACACATATTCTGCCTCGGCTGTTGACAGGGCAACTGAGTGTTGTTTCTTACTAGACCATGATACTAAAGACTTTCCTAAAAAGTGACATGTTCCTGAAGTACTCTTCCTATCTAATCTACAGCTTCCAAAGTCAGCATCTGAATATGAAATTAAATTAAAATCAGAGGTTTTTGGATAAAGCAGAGATTGATAAATAGTACCTTTTAAATATCTAAAAATTCTTTTAACAGCAGTTAAGTGGGATTCTTTGGGATTTGATTGAAATCGAGCACAAAGACATACTGAATACATTATATCTTGTCTACTAGCAGTAAGATATAACAAACTACCAATCATACCTCTATATAACTTGTTGTCCACTGATTTTCCAGTTTCATCCAAATCAAGTTTTATATTAGTACACATAGGAGTTGTAAATGTCTTGCTGTTTTCAAGTCCAAATTTCTTAAGTAAATCAGTAATGTATTTGCATTGATTTAAAACATTTCCAAAATCTTTTTGAAATATTTGAAGACCCAAAAAGAAATTTAATTCTCCCATCATACTCATTTCAAATTCTTTTTGCATTAATTCTGAAAATTCATGACAAAGAATTTTATTGGTTGATCCAAAAATTACATCATCAACATAAATTTGAACCAACAAAACATTATTTTTCACAGTTTTCTTAAAGAGTGTTGGATCTGCTAGTCCAATAGTAAAATCATTTTTCAAAAGAAAAGAACTTAGTCTTTCATACCAAGCTCTAGGTGCTTGTTTAAGGCCATAAAGATCTTTAGTAAGTTTGAAAACAGAATCTGGTTTTTGAGAATTTTCAAAACCAGGAGGTTGCTCAACATAAACTTCCTCCATTAAATAACCATTTAAAAAGGCAGATTTAACATCCATCTGAAATAATTTAAAATTCATATAAGTTGCATAGGCTAAAAGGATTCTAATGGCTTCTAACCTGGCTACAGGTGCAAAGGTCTCATCATAATCTATTCCTTCTTCTTGATTATATCCTTTAGCTACTAATCTTGCTTTATTTCTAGTTATTATCCCTTGATCATCCTGTTTATTCCTAAAGACCCATTTAGTTCCTATTACTGGATAATCATGTGGTCTTTCAACTAATTCCCAAACCTTATTTCTCTTGAACTGGTTCAATTCATCCTGCATTTCTATTACCCAGCTCTCATCATCTAAGGCTTCTTCTATGGTCTTAGGTTCTTGTTGGGATAGGAAAGCAGAGAATTCAACTATGTTTCCAAAGTTTCTTCTAGTTTGAATACCAGTCTCTAAGTCACCTATCACAGATTCTAAAGGGTGATTCTTTAAGGTTCTAGACTGTCTAGGCATTACATTGAAAGGTTCTTCAGTGTCATGTTCTTCTGAACTGGACTGAATTTCTTTTATATCATTTTCAAAATCGTTCTTTAAATTCTCAAGTCTCATGTTTTCATTAGAATCAGGTTCATCTATTTGTTCTATCCTTTTCTCAAAAGGATCAGATTCATCAAATTTCACATGAACTGATTCTTCAACAATCCTTGACTTTTTATTATAGACTCTATAAGCTTTGGAGGTTGCAGAATATCCTAAGAAAATACCTTTATCAGATTTTGGATCAAATTTACCAAGATTATCTTTGGTATTCAAGATGTAAACCTTGCATCCAAAAACTTTAAAGTAATTTACTTTAGGTTTTCTGTTATTCCATAGTTCATAGGGTTTCTTTTTCGAAATAGGTCTTATTAAAATTCTATTCATTATATAACAAGCTGTATTAACAGCTTCTGCCCAGAAATATATAGGTAGGCTATATTAATTTAACATAGTTCTAGCCATTTCTTGAATAGTTCTATTTCTTCTTTCTACAATCCCATTCTGTTGAGGTGTTCTTGGAGCAGAGAAGGTGTGTTTAATACCCATGTTTGAGCAAAAGGAATTAAATTCCTGGTTCTCAAATTCTCCACCATGATCACTTCTCAATGAGATTATATTAAAACCTTTTTCATTTTGAATAGATTTACAAAAACCTTCAAATAAACTAAAAGCTTCACTTTTAAATTTCAAAAAGAAAATCCAAGTAAATCTAGAATAATCATCAACTAATACATAAACATATAATTTACCAGCTAAACTTGCTACTCTTGAAGGTCCAAACAAATCCATATGGATAAGTTCTATAGGTTTAGTTGTAGCAACTTTATTAACAGATTTGAATGATGATTTGTGTTGCTTGCCAAGCTGACATGCATCACAGAATCTGTCATTTTCAAATTTGAGACTAGGAAAATCAGAAACTAGATGTTTCTTAGATAATTTATGTAAAGCATATATATTGCAATGACCAAGTCTTCTATGCCAGATCCAGAATTCACTTATATTAGCAGTTAAGCAGTTTACTTGTTGTTTACACAAGGAATACAAATCCAAAGTATAAACATTATCAGTTCTGGGTGCTCTAAACTTAAACAGTTTATCTTTAGAAACAGTACAACTATTGTTAGTAAAATCAACAGTGTATCCATCATCACAGAGTTGAGAGATACTTATCATATTGTATTTTAACCCTTGTACATAAAGTACTTTGTTGATTGAGACTGTCTCTGGATCTCCAACTGTTCCAATACCAATAATCTTTCCTTTGGCATTGTCACCAAAGGTGACAAGTCCTCCTTCCTTTCGAGTAAGAGAAGAGAAATTAGCTGAAGTTCCACTCACGTGTCTTGAGAAGACACTGTCCATATACCATATTTCTTTCTTTCTTTGGTGACCTGCTACCTGCAAAGACATTCAAACAAATTGCTTTGGTACCCATATTTTGTTGGGTCCAGGAGTGTTAGCAAGCAGTGATCTGGGTATCCAGATTTGCTTTGTTTTCTTAAAATTGATTGAATCATATAGATCGTTGGAAATATAAGCTTTCTTAATTCCACATATTTGAGGTTGTCTTAGAAAACAGTTTTTAGCTATATGACCTTTTGTTCCACAGAAGTTACAAATAACCTGTTTAGTGCTAGGAACAAAATAATTTTTGTATAACTTAGGTTTTTCTCCTTTACTTCCAATTCCAAACCTTTCCTTTTTAATTACAGTTTTTCCAAGTATCTCATTTAAGGTGTTTTCTCCTTTTGTAAAAACTAATGCAGCCTTTTTATAAGATTCTACTTCATCCTGTAGAGTTTTTATTTTTGATTCAAAATTAATTTTATTTGAGTCAGCAGAGTTGTATTTGTCAATTAATTCCTTATGTTGTTTTAGCAAAGTATTTCTCTCATCTGAAATAGCTTTGTGAAATTTCTTTATAGATTTATATTTTTTAAATAATGAGTCATACCTTTCTTCAAGCATATTGCAGTAAGCTGCAAGTTTTTTATTTGAGAAGCTTGTTTCAGAGTTTGATTCATTATTTGAGTCAGAGGAGTAGTATGAGTGTACCTCATCAGTTTCAGCCATGAAACACATATTTGCTTTTAAATTGGCTTCCTCCTTCTCTGAGCTTGATTCAGAAGAATTACTTGAGTCTTCAGAAACACTCCAAGTAGCTTTCATAGCTTTCTTGTCTTTCTGCTCATAATCATCTCTTTTGAAGAATTTCTTCTTCTTTGCATCTTTCAATTTTGGGCAATCCGGTCTGATATGTCCCATCTTTTTGCATTCATAACATCTCACTTCCTTGCTATCCTTTTTGAAGGATTTCTTGAAGTCTTTCTTCTTACTGTAGAACTTTCTGAATTTTCTGCCTAGCTGAGCCAGTTCTTTATCCGAATTTGAAGAATCAGAGCTTTCTGATTTAGCACTTACTTCTCTGTTCTTCATCTTTCTATCCTTTTGTTGAGAAGTCACTTTCAAAGCAGTATTTTCCCTTTTTATGTAGACTTTATGCTCATTTACCTCATCTTGCATTTCAGCTTCGTACATCATCAATGTACCAATCAGTTCTCTCATAGTTAGATCTTTAACAGAAGTTGATTGTCTGATTTCTGCAGAGATTCCATTCCATCGAGTAGGAAGTACTCTCAGTACCTTCAACGCTTGATCAATCTGCTTGATTGGTTCTCCTAGAGCTGTTATATTATTGACAATTTCTGTCAATCTTCCATTCATCTGAGTGATGCTCTCTCCTTCAATCATTCTGAAAGTATCGAATTTTAACTTAGCAGTTGCATATCTCATCTGTCTTACATTATCTGTTCCTTCATAAGCAACAGCTATTGTTTGCCACATTTCATATGCAGTCGGGCATTGAGATACTCTGTTAAATTCATCTGGTCCTAGACCACAGATGATTGCATTCATAGCTTTTGAATTTATGTCATACTCAGCCTCTGTAGCAGCACTCCATGTATCGGGATTTTCAGGAATTTTATAGGGAGTCAGAATCTTTGAATAGACTTTGTAACCAAGATTTTTCAGATAAATAATCATACGTGATTTCCAGCAGCCATAATTATCTCCATTAAAGTAAGGTGCTCTGACCATTGACATTCCCTGTCTCATATCAGCCATGATACACTATGTATAATCTTTAAATACTTCTAGCTTGATAAGACTTTAAAAAATAAGAAGCTCCTCCTCTGATACCAATTGTTGGATCTGAATCTACGGATTACACACAAGAGGGGGGTGAATTGTGTCTTTTCAAAATTATTACAATCTCTTCAATTTAGACAAATTCTGTCCACTATGCTTTTGCACAATTAAATATGCAGCGGAAAAAGTAAAAGCATGAACACACGGATGTATAGTGGTTCGGGGAACAGAAGGCCCCTAGTCCACTCCACCAACGCTCAAATCCACGAGCTTGGCGATTTTCACTATCTGGTCCTCGTTTCCACAGACCTGTTCACAACTGAGTACAGGCAGTTGACACCTTTACAAGATCCAGGCAAACACAGCCTTCCTGGTTCAAACACGAACCCACATAGCTTAGAACGAGAAGCTGATCACTCAAAAATAAAAAGGGTTTCGATAAAGAAAACACTTCTCCAGTTGTTCTTCACAATTGCAATAGAATGCAATTGACAGTAGATAGATCGTTGTCTTCAGAAAATAAAGATCTGTAATCAAAACAGTTCTGAGTCGATCCAGTTGCAATAGATATTACCAGAAACTTCACAACTTCAGCAGCAATAGATTCACAACAGATAGTCAATGTAGAACACGTGAATCTGCTATCAAGATCTTCCTTCGGTAATAAAGGTTTTACACTTCTTCTCGATCACCAGAAAAGAACGCCTTTACACAATCTCTGTTTCTTGCTCGTTAAAAGATCAATCTATATATTTCACACTTTCCTGTGTATATATATATATCCGAAGTTTCCAAGATAGAACATATATATTCAAATCTGAGAAAATCTTCCGCATAAATAGATCCATGAAAATCTCCTTTAGATTCGCGATATTAAATGAAATAACAGAGCCGTTGTAACTCCCCTGAAGAATCGGCATAAAAAGCTCCGTTTAAATCAATCAGTAATCCGTTGAAAATCGTCTTTGATTCAGTCAAAGTCGTACTTAAGAATCGGCTCGAAATCCGCTTAATAATCCGCTTGTTTGACCAATGCAAAAGGAAATATCGTCTGTCAAAAATATCCCGACGCCAAACGTAGGGTTGATGACGTGGCTCCAAACGTAGGGTTCACAAACGTAAGGTTCACAAACGTAAGGTTCAGAACGTACATACTTTCTCTTCAGCATTCAAACGTAGGGTTGATCATCCATACTTTGTCTCGCTTCAACTCTCCAAAGAACGTACGGTTGATTTTAAAAGTAAGGTTGATGATCCATACTTTTGAGAAACATACTCAATACTGAAAACTAACGTACGGTTTCTCTTCCATACTTGTCCAACAACGAAAACGTAAGGTTCCTTCCAAACGTAATGTTCTTCTTCCATACTTTTCAACAACGTAAGATTCATTAACCATACGTTTCAAAATAACGTAAGGTTCCTTAACCATACATTTATTTTAACATAAAAAGTAAACTTTTCATCCATACGTTTCGTTCATCAACGTAGGGTATGAACAGTGATTCCAGTACGCGCTAAAATTGATCTCGCGCTACAGTGATTCCAGAATGCGCTAAAATTGATCTTGCGCTACAGTGATTCCAGAACACGCTAAAATTGATCTTGGAATAAATGAAGTATGAAATCTCGTTGTATGAAATAAATAAATAAAATAAATTCCTGCAAAATACTCAACGAAATAATTAGTAAATAATTAAGGGTATTTGTGAGCATCAAAATCATCATAAAGAGACAGAGTATTATTTGAAATAATCTCCCCCTTTAAAAAACATTATTTTGAATTGTTTGAAAACAATACATTGCTCAACAGATAGTTGAGGGTTATGTCGATGAGTTGGTCATTAAACCCCGATAGTGATGTGATCAATTCATGGACCTCTGAGAAATCTTCAATAAGATGCAACAACATATTCTAGAGATGAATCTATTTAGTGCGCTTTTGGGTTGACATCATGAAGTTTCTTGGCTTTGTAGTATTCCATCACGTCATTGAGGTAGACCTAGAGAAGACTAGTGCTATTCTAGAAAATTTTCCCCCAGAAATCTGAAAGAACTAAGGGGAATCCAAGGGAATATCACCTACATTCATCAATTCATATCCAAACTAGCTGTAAAATCTCTCCCCTTCATGAGGATAATGATTAAGGGAGTCACCTTCCAAAGGGAAAATGAATTTCAAACATCCTTCAAAAGTCTCAAGAATTACTCAACCAATTTTAATACCTTCAGTGTAAGGGAGTCCACTCATCTTATATGTTGATTCCATGGAATTCTCATTGGAAACCCTCCTTACACAAAAGAACATTTTGGTAAGTGATATCAGTATCTATTACCTCATTCGGACTATGCTTGGTATTACGATGCGATATTATGATGTTGAAAAGAACCACCTTTCCCTAATCCTCATAGTGAAAAAGATAAGGCATTACTTATAGAACCATGAAGCCCACCTTGTATCTTGTATTGATCCAATAATTTATATCCTTGGCCTCCCTATGCTGAATGGGTTCTTGGATCAATGGATGGTCATTCTATAGCAATATGACATCTAGTTCATATCCCATAAGTTGATAAATTGGAAAGCCCTTGCTAACTTCCTGGAAGCACATCCTACCATAGAAAATACATCAGAGGACACCAAGCTCCCTGAATATAGGTCTTCTATTCCCATGAAACTCCCTAGAAATGGGAGACATATTTTGATGGCGCCTCTCGGAGTCCCTTTGGCTCAAGAATGGAAAACCCAAAACTCAATCGAGTCTGTCTAGGGACTATAGTTGTCTCTCAAGGCAAAGAAATTTTCCCTACTCTTTCTCGCTGTCTGAAGGATGCAAAAATAATGAGGCTGGATACCAATCCCTCATTTCTATATTGAAAATATACCTACAACTGCACATATCCTACCTAAATATCAATGGGGAATTATAACTAGTTATAAAGTATATCAATGGTGAATATATCATTAAAAAGGAATAACTAGACCCTATAACTAGCTATGTCAGGGGATTTATAGAAGAATTTCCCTTTGAGACCACACTAAATTATATTACTCGATCAAAGAATTATCATGCCAACACACTAGCTAACCCAAGCATCGTCCTCAATGGCCCCGATCAGAAGGAAACAACCATTCGTATCACACATCAAAGAATGGTCTCATCAATCATCATATGTGATATGGAAGAGATCAATCGGGTCAACACCACCACAAATTGTGATGAACCAATGAACACCCCTAAATAGATGGAGCCTATAATTGGAAATCTTTGAGATGAGACTCTCCTAGTGGATCGTGCTAGAATGGAATATATCTGGCACTGGGAAACAAAATTCACCCTATAGAATAGACCAAATGATCAAAAAGTGCTCTACAAATGTGGATTTGATGGAATTATCCTCTGGTGAATAGAAAAAGGAGAATCCACCGCCATCATGGAAAAAGTCCACACAAGCTATTGCAGTGATCATCAGTATAGAACTAGGCTCTCCCACCAAATCAGGAGGTTGAGATATTACTGGAAAACCATGATATAGGACTATGTAAAATTCACCAGAAAATTTCATGTATGATAGATTCATGAAAACTTAATCCATAAACCCTCATAATTACTGCACATGGCTAGATATTCCTAGCCATTCTCTATTTGGGGGATAGATGTTGTGGGTTTATATCCCCCAGCCACATTTAAGCAGTTCAAGTACATCCTTACTGTTACTGACTTGTTTTCCAAATTGCAGAGGCTATACCTCTCAAGGAAGACAGGATAAAGAATATCATCAACTTATTGAAATCCCATATCATCACCAGGTTCAAAGTCCCTCAAACAATATTGACGAATAACGTCACATACTTTTTTTCCACAGAGTTGAAGAAGATATACCAGGAGTACACCATCAAGTCCAATCACTCATCTCGCTATCATGTGGTGAAAAACAGACAGACAGAGTCATTCAATAAGACTATATATAATATACTCTATATGATAGTGAACAAGGATAATAAGTCTTGAATGGAAAAACTTCTCCATTATTTATGGGCCTACCATACCACCATGCTTAATTCTACACAAGCAATTCCATACTCACTGGTGTATAGGACCGAGGCAATGTTACCCATAGAGGTATAGCTACCCTCACCCTGAATAGCTATTTTCGGATAGCTCTCAGAGGATGAACAATTACAAAAGTGGTTGGATGAGTTAGAATATTCAGATGAGAAAATTTTTCACACATTGAACAACCTTTTAGTCCATCAGAACCAGATAGTATGAGCCTTCAATAAATATGTTTGCCTATATTAATTTCTATAAGGAGAACTGGTGTTGGTCTTCAGAACCCCAATGATACTAAGGAAGAAGCCCCTTAAATTGGATCCCAAGTGGAAATGAACTTACATAATATATATGGTCTATTATAGTGGAGCCTATTCGCTGGCCACCATGGATGGGGAGAGTGTCACACCACCCACCAATACGAGATTTCTCAAGAAATACTTCGCATAGCTACCAGCAATAGGGAATCCACATTGGTGTAAGTCCCATTAAACATTCTATCTAGATGACATTAAACTACTTGGTATGTCTCATCCTGAGTACATGATTCTAAGCTATGTAGGTGTGTCCTAACCACATGATGTTAAACTGTATGGGGGCTCATCCTCATTGTAAGACGTTAAACTGCATGAATTCTCATTAACTATATATAGCTTGATTATTTTCATCACATGATATTTAGTTATGCTTGAACCTTTAATTCTGGTCCCATCCATAATATTACCTTCCTTTCACAATGGGAGATCCCATGTCCTTACTGCATGACATAAAACTTGATGGATCCACAAAATTCAACTTTTTATTCATGTCGATCTCCCCACATTCTCAACGCATGACGTTAAACTACATGATTCATATAGAACTATGTACGGATTGATTACCATTTCTAATGGGATATGTAGGGATTCCTTGATTCTATGTCTCTGTCTAGCCACTACATTGTATGAAATGCCTTTGTCGTACCCCTTTTCTATCTCTGCACTGTAAGAAGATCTGTGTCGTTCCTTGTTTCTCACACTAATAATAGCTAATGTAAGCTTAGGAATTGCAGCAATGATCTACCCTCACAAGAACGGAATAAAAGTTAACAACAGGTCTATTGCCATCCCAAATGAAAGATCATAACATGCATTCCATGGGTCTTTATCGCATGATTTTAAACTGAATGATTCTATAAGAACTATATGTGGTTTGATTCTTATCCTTATGAGATACATAGTGATTCCCAGACCTCCACTCTTTAGACCAACCACAATACCCCCATCAATTCTGGTTAGTTCTCTTTTGTCCTTACTGCATGATGTTAAACTACAAAGAACTACCAGAACTACATGTGTATTGATTAACATCCTCACGAGATACTTAGTGATGCCCAAACATTTCACCCTTGAGCCCATCCATGGGTATAACTCTTTTCAACCCCTTGGCCTATGTTTTCCCGTAAGGGTGTGTGGTGTGGATGAGACCTTTTTGGTCCTCATTCACATTGGGTTTCTTCATAGAACCACACTATGTGCATCCAAGTGAGGATATTTATCTTTAAATCCAAACCACATGATCATAAACCATCTACATAGATCCCTGCCACACGAAATTAAACTGTGATGCATCATCCTCACTATAAGTCATTAAACTGCACGACTTTATAGAATTACCTATGGTTTGATTCTCATTTTCATGAGATACATTGTGATTCCTAGTATCCATCCTTGGGACTAATTACAACATTCCCATTTATTCACAATAGTTCACCTACGTCTTTACCTCATGAATTTAAACTACATGGAAATACGTCCTTACCGCATGATGTTAAAACTACACAAAAATATGTCCTTACCACATGATGTTAAACTATATGGAGATGAAAGTGCCCAATGCATGATAATAAACTGTTCAGACCATCTCCCATTTTCCATTCCTTATCAATGGACCATATGAGACTTACCTTAGTTAACTAGAGTATGGGGTTTTCCCACCATGCTTTTTGAGCACTTCAAATCCATATACCACACTTCATGTCTTGAGCATCATGGGTCATCATAAACTTTACATGGCCATTGAAAGGATATCTAGATTCAAGGAACCTTTTCTTGACTATGCATACATGCCCATGGCTCCTGCATATGAGCCTATGGTTGTCAACAAAATGTGTCACTCTGAAAAAGGAAACTCCAATTCTCATGAGCCCTGAAATTATCACGACAACACTCAACACCTCAGTGTGTCTGAACCACTCCTTTTAGGACTATCCTAAATCATTAATAATCACTAGATAAACTAAATCCAGGATTTATGATATCTTCACCCCTCTCCTAGAAAGACGTTGGAGTACTCTTGACCAAGGGTATCCTAATTAGGATCTTGTGTAACATCTCCCATACTAGGTCCATGAAAGTTATGACCCTAAACTGCTTGTGCATCAGTCAAAGTTGTACAAACATAAAATATAGCCCATAATGGTCCAAATTAGAAGACATTAAACTACTAACAAAAGAGACACCAAAGTCGTCAGGTTGAAAACTCGTAAATGGTGAAATGAGAAAAAGTCAAGTCTCTGCCTACTAAACTCCTCATTCTTAGAGTTTAGTAAAAAATTAGGGATAAAAATAAAAGGAATAATTCTCATAGGGTATATAACCCTAATAAAAGACAGTATATGCACACTAGACTCATTGGTCTAGCATAAAGTTAGGGAAATGTTTGTCACATATCCTCACCATGAGAATATGCTCACTAGGAGGTGGTGCAAATTTTAGGGTACTCGAACCCTCCTTGGATTTTACATCCACCGTAAACCACACTTTGTGATTCAGGGTGTTTCTAATAACTATAACCTTACATAGACCTTGGAAAGGATATCTAAATTCACGTTCCAATTTCTTTACTATGCATACATTCCCATGAATCCTATATATTCACATATGAACATCAGCCAAATGAATCACTCTGAAAAAGGTCATTTTGATTCTTGTGAGCATTGGCATCATCAAAACAGCACTCAACATCCCAGTATGTCTGAACCGCTCCATGTATGACTATATCATATGATTGTATTAACTCGATCACCGTGGATCATGATTTATAGTCCCCACACCAAACTATACAAGAAGGTTCGATATCCTTAATGTTACATCACTGTGTTTCATGCACTTCCTAAAGGATGGACTTTAACACTTCATTGCCTAACCTTTGATGGACATGTCTCATTATTAAAAACCATAGGGAATAGAAATCAAGATTAACTTTAATACCTAGCTGTTTTAGGGTTCCATAACCCTTCTCAGATAGCCTTCATCCCATACCCAAATTCACCATTCGAACATTTGAGTCTCCAAAAATCTTTCATAGCCCTCTAAAATAAGTGTAGATCGTCTTTCAATTGTAATAATACCAACAAATAAGGGCCTTAACCAACCAAATAAAGTCATCTTCTCCTTTCCAAAAAGGATATTCAATCCCTGCAAGCCTTTTCAATGTCGCGGTAGAACCTGGCATTTCATAATGTCATGGGACATACCTGGTGTGTCTGCACCATCGCATATTCATGGAATCAAACTATTGGGTTGTGATTTACATCATCCATACTCCAACTATCCGGACGGGATTAGTATCCTCAGTATTACAACCTTATAAATATTACCACCATAAATATTCCATAGCCCTTGGAAAAGATACCCAGCTTCAAGGACCCTTTTCTTGACTATGCATACATGAACATGGCTCCTGCATATACTCCTATGACTATCAACTGAAAAATCACTCTGTAAAAAGGGAATTTTGATCCTCATGATCCTCAGCAACACCATGGTATTATCCAGCACCTCAAACTATTTTTTGGTCATTCCTAGCACGTCTTCACCATATACCGTGATTTTATGGTCCGAGATAAAAGACCTTAAACTAAATAGACAAATAGTCTGAGCTAAATGACCTTAAACTAAAGAAACAGTATGGTCCAAGCTAAAATACCCTAAACTAAAGTGCACAAAAATTATTGTGAGGCCCACTACATTTACCTATCAAACTTGAGCTACTTTCCACATACATGAAAATAACTCTTTTTCAGGATATATCTCCAGCCTATATGATCCTTTTTCACATCAAACATCCGCTCTCATTCATCACAAAGCGAAGGATGGGTATCATTGTCGATTAATATAATATCATGATAAAGAAAATTCATGAACATCATGAATGAAATAAAATTGGACGATGGAATATAATGTTTACTAGGACTATTCACTGATAGCATATAGAGGTGGGAACCCATCACCATTCAGATATGTGGCAAAGTGATCTACATTTACCTTAGAATAATATTTTTTGATTGAAAAATGAATCTAATTATAAGAGGGGGGTGAATTTATTGATTATCGTAATTATAAAGTGCACAATTTGATGTGGAAGGGCACATATCATGCGAGGGAAGGAAAAAAGAAGCACCACACAAGGCCTTCTTCAACATCATGACACCTGGGTTCTGGTTTTCCTACTATGACTGAAATGGATATCGCACATCAAATCAAGCACATTATATTTCCCACACTATAACTCCTAGAAGACTCCATATAGATCAAAAAGGCTCATAAATATATTTAGGGCATGGCACACTTTCTTACAACACTCAATTTGGAAATCCAGTCTGTATGCACGAACTGGCTTGCACTGGAAATCCTCACATATGGAATACCATATGAATTGTAGTTATGGGAAGATCAAACCATATGTTGAACCATCTACTCCACTGAAATCGATCTCTAGGGGCCTATGAATACCTTCAACACTATTTTCACATCATGTGTATGTATGTGTAATTGGATTTCACAGGATGTTTTTATGAAAACATTTAGTCTCACAACAGATTCAAGTGGACTGGGTTATGTAAAATTAATGTAACATCATGAAAAACTTTCCATTCACCCATTGGAATGATTCCTTATCATGAAAACACCCTTTTTTCATGATATGGAATCATACAACCATGGACATGAGATATATCAATGGAAAATAAAAGCAACCGTCCTTGATAATGTCTGTACACTACCGCGAGGTCCATAAATGAACATGTGGTGTATCAGAGTTATGAAGAAAAACTATCTCTGACAACTTATTCATTTCATCACATGATCTATCATTGATCATGAGGCACGACATAGGAAAATAATATGAATGACCAAGAAAATGCATGCACACCATCATTTGGGCCCACATTGATCAGGCGATGCACTCACATACAATCAGTTGGCGAAGGCCGGAAAAATCCTTTGAAAATAAAGAGGAATGAAATTCAAAGAGAGAGACCCCAGTGGTCACAAAGATCATGCGCCAAATCATTATTGGGAAGAATAAAATCCCTTAATTATATTCGATCCAACTCACAAGACCTAAGATCCTTCATCATATAAAATGAAGGAGATAAAGTGGAGGAGGTGAGAGGGGTCCACGGTCGCTAAAAGACATGCGAAGCGCACCCCGAGAGATCCGCAAGACACCGTGAGACCATGACATCACCTCATGAAAACCTTATGGTTTGTTAACCTCACCGCATAGAAGTCCTCATAAATGTACAGGAAACCCTGAAAGAAACCAAGGATAAATAAATTGACTTTCCCATGACATGCTTGTACACTCCTCAAATGACCGATATTGGTCACACAAGGCATCAACCAAAAATAAAGTAAAAATCCTCGATGTCACTCATGAAAACTTTCGTAATACCTAACCTTTGTAAAATAAAACAAAGGAGATAAAAATGGAGGAGGTGAGCGGTGTCCACAGTCACTGAAAGACATGTGATGTTCCCACCACAAGTCCTTGGTGGCATGTATGCCTCATATTGTGGAAGCTCTTTGGCTTGATGGCCCTGCCCCACAGAAGTCCTAGTACATGCATAGAAAAATCCTCAGTATTTCAAGGGGAAAAAATATTTTCCCGTGATGTGATCACATTCCCTCATATGACCCATATTGTTCACACGATGCATCACCAAAAAATAGAAGAAATATCCTCAACAACACACATGAAATCTCACATGACCCCTAACCTTTGCCACATCAAACAAAGGGGATCAAAACAGAGGAGGTGAGAGGTACTCATAGCTGCTAAAGGGCATGTGATGCACCCAGTGCACCCGAAACGCTATCTCGTGAGAGCCCAAGAGAAGTAAACTGAGGTCTCACAGGTGTCTTCAAATAGGCACACAGATCTCACAAGGAACCTTGGACATGTCAACATGAAAACATGGAGGTCCTTAGACATATCCACACAATCAAACTAGTCTTCAATAATCATCAAATAATCTGATAAAGGAAATGTTGACAAAGGAGACCCATGATCACTAAAAATCATGTGACACACCTATAACAGTCCATAGAAGATACTCACGATACCACATGGCGCCAAGCCCCTTCACTATCTCTATCTTGGACTTACGCCAGATATGCCGCTGAAACCAGAGAGTATCTAAGGGGGAAAGACCTATAAATTGACCATCCCAAAATGAAGAAATGGCTGAACTCATACTGCTACTACACATCCCAAATTCCCACACTCTAGAGGATTTTACTTTTGACTTCTATGGACTTCTTGGAGTGATCACGTGACCAACAATCTTTTCATCATGTAATGTACCAGCAGGCAGCCAGATTAGTCATGTTCTAGGCATAAATATCTTCATGTGATCATCCATAGATCATGAAAAGGACCTCTGGTGGGTTATACGAAGGACATTACACAATCCCATTGGATCATGAGAGACTCAATACAAAATAACACTGAAGAAACCAAGGCATTCTCAATACAAGGGTGATAACCAAGACTTAGAGTGGAAGAACTAAGCATAAGAGAAGATCACTGGCCCCTATGTGATTCGATTGTGTCATCCAAAGACACATGAAAACACCAGGACATGTCTCCTAGATTTTGAGACACTCCTCCAATAAACCATCGCAGACATGTTAAATACTCCATACATGCCAGAACAATTCATGTGTTTCTCCCATGGTCACCAATTTGACATCGTGAACCATCTAGGTCTATCATCAAAGACTCATGGTATCCTTCAAACACATCACCTAACTCATATAACGGCTCCCACCCACGTCACCCAAGTCTCGTAAAAGCATCAGGTCAAGATAAATGAGCTCTTGTGTGGCCCTATGGGAAAGTCACATAAGACTCGCAATGGCCTCCAGACATGTCATCCAGGTCTCGTGATGTCTCTCAGAGGTGTCTACTAAGACATGAGACACCCCTTGGAATATTCCACACTAGCTCCTGTAGGACCCTCCATATGTGTCATTCCAATTCATGAAATGTATTCCAGGACCAACTGGGTCATGTGATGCCCTCTCCAAAAAAAGGATATACCAATACGGAATCCCTGGACTTGATAAGTATTGTCTGTCCTCATTGTGTGATCCCTAACCAATTGGGAAACCTCAATGTTTAAGTCCCGACATAAATAGCACTATAATGACTCCAATTTCTTCCATATCCAGGATATTTAGTCTACCTCTCTTTGAGGTTTGAACTCCATATTAATCATCTAGACCAATCCCAATATCTAAGGCCCTTACTCAAAGTAATTACATTGATTGCTTATTATACCTTGTTTCTCACAACGAGCATGGATCATGTGGGCTTAGGGAATTTCAATGATCATGAAATATGAACTATAAAACTTCACAATGGTACAGGGAAGACTCAGTGTGTAAGTCCCAACATAAAGGGAACTATGAAGATTCGGATTCCTACCATACTCAGAATATGTTGGCTACCAATCCATGATGTTTGAGCTCTATATTGATCATCTAGGGCAGAATCAGTGTGTAATCCCCTACTATAAACCAAAATACGATGAATCTGATTCCTTTCATACTCAAGATATGTAGAACACCTTATCAAGGCCGGAACTCTATACTGAACACCCATAGGACTATTCCAATACCCAAGCTCCATATCTACATACCATGAGGTTGATCATCTGCTAGCCCCCTTGTTTCTCACACTGATCATTACTCACGTGGTCTTAGAGGGATGCAACGAACACCTCATTGTGAATCATGAATATCCATTAACTAGGCAAACAATATGGAAACCCCTTATAAAAGGTTATATACCTTGGGGATATTCCCAAGGATTCAAATATACTATATGGGTTTTAATTCCTGCAATAATCAAGATATGTAGATGCCACATAGTGGATCAATAACCTCCTTGGAATACTAACTGCCTCCTTACATGGAAGCATAGTCTGAAGCACTTGGTTATATGGCTTAGACATATAAGAAGCCACACATTACCTGAAAATTATGGAGAACCTTAGATATATATATATGTATTCACTAAAGAGATCCCCATATTCTGTATATAAAAGAGAATTAACATATAGTCATTTAGTTAGGGTAACTGGTCCCATATTAGTATTAGGTAGAGATTCATGATTATATCTTAAATACATAAGAGAGTCCTATAGTAGAAAACAACCCACCCCAAAAGGGCGTGATGAGCCCCACCTCCCATGCTCTTGATCAATGCGAGTCCCTAAGAGTCGATGGGACTAAAAAACTAGATGACCTACAACATATGGAAACTGGGTCTATACCTAGCTATGGATAAGGGAACCATTGAGAGTTTCAAGGGAAGACATAAAAAAGGGAAAACCCAATGTTCATTATTTAAAAAGTCTATGAAATACCCCTCCATCAAACCATCAATGGGAAACCCATTCCACATCTACGTAGAATCCAAAAGAAACAACAACGATGAAAGGTTATTTCATTGATGAATGAAATATAGATAAAGAATGATCATCTAGAAGAAGGTTAAAGATAATAAGAAACAACTGATGAAGTTAAAGACAAGGCAACCATAGTGTAAGAAAGATATTAGAGATGAACAACACTAAATAATTGGAGATTTAGTTGAATACTAGTTGAGATATAATTTTTCAGAGTTTCTGTATTGTTCACCAGTGTATTAGAGGATGATGGAAATATGAGGAAGAAGATGATAAAAAAACTCAAAAAGATATGCATGACATAAAGAATAAGTTGTAGGATATAAAAAATAATCCCAATAGAGGATATCTCTTAGATTTAATGGTCGAGCGGTATATTAATTTCTTAACTTGGATGAGAAGTGAATATAGTTCACTATACCTCACTAATTTCATGATATAGGGAATGAGTGGTATATCAATCAAGCCACACCAATCCCACATCGAGCTGTTAGCGGGTGATCCACACCCACAACCCTCTACTCACACACATGGACCTTATACATGGGCCTAATAGTCTTACCCAGACAAACCCATTCTCTTTTCAGGCATGCTATGTGTACCTTATACATGGTCCTGGTTGTAGTCTTACCAGTCTCCAAGTGGGATTCCAAAGGCATTCCTTACCATGAGTTTAACCCATGAGGTCCCCTTAGTGTGATTAAGAGCTATCCTAGGTGACTCAGAAGGATGGCCCACATTTTTTAGTTAATAAAAAAAATAACAAACAATAATTAATACTGGAAAAACAATAAATAACAAAAAATTAAGATTTTCAAAACATGTAAATAAAAATTATCAATTATTTAAAATAATTGTGAATTTAATAAAATGTAAAGAGAGAGTAATTTATCAAAACAGAGAATACTATTACAGTATTAGAACCAATTTCAAATATAAAAAACTTCCCCTTTTTTTAAATTACAAAAAAAACATTTATTAAATTTTTTTAAAAAAATCACCCCATTATTTGAAATTTATCAAAAATTATATGATAATTTAATTTATAAAATAGAGTCCCTTTAAATTAAAATAAATTAATTTAAAATAAACCTAGTAGTATATTTTAATATGAATAAATATATAGTTATAGTGTTCAATGAATGTATAATTAAGATAGAGTAATAGTTTAACAATTCATTTCAAATAGTATGATCTAATTAGAATTTAATTTGAGTAGAAAAATACTTTTCAATTACATAACAAATGTAAAAATATATTTGAGAATACTAATTATAATAATAGTTATTTTAAGCTTCAAACATACCAAATTAGAATTTCATCTTCTCAAATTTACCAGAATCTAAGGGTTTTGTGAAAATGTCAGTTAATTGTTTCTCAGTAGGAACAAATTCTAAACTTATGTCACATTTATTTACATTATCCCCAAGAAAATGAAATATAACACATATGTGTTTAGTTTTAAAGTTTTAAAGAGGGTTTTTAGAAATTTAAATCTAACTTGAGTTATTACAACAAATAGGATTTTCTTAAAACTAATATTAAAATCATACATTGTTTTTTTTATCCAGATACACTGAGAATAACAACTAGAAGAATCAACATATTCATCCTTATCCATTGATAGTGCTACTGAATGTTGTGTCTTAGAGCTCCAAAAAATTAAAATTTTTCATAAAAAGTGACACATACCTGTAGTTCTTTTCTGATCAAGTCTACAACCTCTAAAGTTAGAATTAGAGTAAGAAAGTAAATCAAGGAAATTATCATTCTAATATAAAATTTATTTCATGCAATACCCTTGATATATATAATTACTATTTTAATAGATTTAAGGTAACTTTATTTGTGGTTTGACAGAAACCTATCACACAAAAAAAAGAACATGATATCTGCTCTAGAAGCAATGAGATAAAATAGATGACCTATCATGCCTCTATATAGTTTAATATCAACAGATTTTACAGAATCATCTAAATACAATTTTCAATTAGTACTCATTGGTGTTTTTATAGAATTACTAGTATCAAGTTAAATTTTTTTTAAATTTTATTTAGTACAATTAGATTTAGAAAAATACCATATTTCCTTTGATTAATTTGAAGGATAAGTAAAAATTTTAATTGTCACATTAACCTCATGTTAAATTTTCTTGTCATTAATTTAGAAAAATCATTACACAAAGAATTATTTTTTGAAACATATATTATATCATCAACATAAATCTATATAATCAGTATATCACTTGAAACTTAGTTTATAAACAAGTTTGGATTAAACTTACTTTTAAAAAATTCATTTTTTAGTAAAAAGTATGTTAGTATTTCATACCAATCACTTGGATATTTCTTAAGACTATATAAGTTTTTATTAATTTTAAGAAAATAATTTGGAAACATATCATTTTCATATCCAAGGGTTGTCTAATATAGACTTCCAATGAAATAACTCCATTTGAAAAGGAATTTTTTACATTAATTTGAAATAATTTGATGTTTTGAAAAATAGAAAAGGATAATATATTTCTAATTTCTTGAATCATTAAAATAGGAGAAAAATAATCTCTAAGTTAAATTACCACTTACTAAGAATAACCTTGAGCTTCTAGTTCTTTATTTTTAATTATTTTTCTAGCTTCATCAACTTTTTTTTCAAAAATAATCATTTAGATCATATAACAACTTTATCTTTTGAAATAACATCTAAAAAACACACTATTCCTGTAAAATTGATTTAATTCATTAAAAATTTCATTTACCTAATTTTAATCTATTAAATAATTTTCAACATTTCTAAGAATAAAAGTAGCAACAAAAGTATAGTTTATACAGTAATGTAAAACAAATTTCCTGGTTTGAATACCAGATTCTACATTACCAATTAATTTTTCAATAGGTTTATCTTTAATAATTTCCTATTCCTTTCAATAAATTTAATAATAGACATTACACCCCTCAACTATTGAATTATTATTATCTTGGTCATTATCTTCATCCAAATTAAATTCTCTAAAATGATCATTATCTTTGTTTGATTTTGAATCTTGCATATTAGAATTATTTTCAATAAAATTAACAAGAAAAGATTCTTCAACAACTAAGTTTTTCTTATTGAAAACTCCATAAGCCTTAATATAATTGAAATATCCCAAAAATATCCCATTATATGATTTAGAATCCAAATTTTCTAAACTATCTTTTGTATTTAAGATATAAACTTTATAGCTAAAGACCCTAAAATAACCAAATTTAGGTTTAAACCCATTAAAAAGTTCATAATGGGTCTTATTTGGGTATGGTCTGATTGAAAATATATAAATACATGGAAATATATATTTAAATCTTCTTCCCAAATGTATTTAGGTACACTAAATTCATTATCATACACTTATCCATTTCTTGAATAGATATGTTCTTTCTTTCTACCACACCATTCGGTTGTGGTGTCCTAGGGGATGAGGAATAATGTTTTTATCCATTTATTTCAATTTTTTTTTCAAATACTAAATACACAAATTCACGACCTATATCACATATAATAGTGGTGATTTCCATCGTTTGGAAATTTTGAATAAGCTTATAGAAATTTAAAAATTTTGATAAATTTTCATTTTTACGGGAGAAGAAAAAAATCCATAAGAATCTAATATAATCATCTAAAATTAAAAAAACGTACTTTTTACCCCCAAAACTAATAGGTTTTATAGGTCCAAACAATTAAAGATGTAATAAATCTAAACATATAGAAGTACCAACATCATTTATAGATTTAAATATTTCTTTGTGTTTCTTACATTTTACAAAATAATCCCAAATGAAATACTTACCTTTATGTAACTTGTGTAGTTATAGATCCAGTTAATGATTTGATAGTTTGCGCAACAGTCTGAAATTTTTCGGGCCAAGCCTCCTGTGATAGAAAATATCATCTAATTATACAAAATTCATACACTTAACCTTTTGTTTGGTTAGTTCTGAAAAATCAATAGTGTGTATATTTTCTTTTCTTCTTGTAGAAATAAAACTAATATTTTTTTCAAAATAGTACATTTATCATTTTAAAAAATAACATTTAATAAATCATCACATAACTATGATATACTTATAAGATTGTCTTTTAATCCAATTACATATAATACATTTGAAATAATAAATGTTTTAAAAATTAAAACTTCACTTATACATTTAATATGTCTTTTAGAGTTATCTCAAAATGTGACAAGGCTACCATCACATGAATTAAATGATAGAAATATTGAAATATAACCTATCATATTCCAAGAGAATCCACTATCTCAGTACGATGACTCATTGATAATTTTATAGAATATTTCCTAAAATTAAGTTATCAAACCGTCTGTTCTAGTACCCATGCTAACTTTGGTCCAATTGGATTAGTAGTAGAAAACTTTTACACCCAAATCGATTTAAATCATTTATTAGTGGGTTGATTAGAAAATAAATCCTTAGAAATGAAAGTTCTAGTATACCCAAATGATTATGTACATATCAATGAACACTCATTGCCATTATATTTATTTACCTTTAAGAAAATTATATAAATATTATTTAATATTAAAAAATTTATTTTTCAAAAGCATATTCTCTTTTTGAATACATTATAAATCTATATAAACATTTTAATTTTATCTATAAGTTTTGTTTATTAATTTTTTATATTCATTATTTAATTTCTTACATTAATTTTATTCCCTATTTTCATCATCCACAAATAAATTAAATTTTCAATCTTGATCTTTATCAATTACTAATAGAATGTTTTTAACCCTTTCATTTTCCTCTTTTTGTTTTTACAAATCAGAATTATAATCCTCATTAGATTTATCACTATGGGAAACATGTATTTTTAGATTATCACATTCCATTTTTTATTTTATTATTTTCTTTGATAAACTTATTATAATTAATTTTTAGGTATGTATACTTTTCAACTATCCTGAATCCATCATTTTTTAATTATTTATTCTCTTTAAGTAGTTTCTTAACTTTGGAACTCACAGAATTAGATTCAAAACATGAATCAGAAACATTTACATTTTAATTTTCTGAAAAAGCACTATAATAAATGTTTGGAAGATTTATTTTCTGAGTAAATATAGAACTGTTTACCTCACACTATATACCCATTAGGGAAAGATTCTATGTCTCTTCTTCACTTCCAAAATTAGCACTTGAGTATCAAATATTTGAGCAATCCCATCCTCTAAACAAATATTTTTTTTCTTATTTTCTCTTTGCCTTTATTTGGGAGTTTGAGTTTAGGGAAATCAGTCCTTATGTGACCTTTATTCCAACACTCATAACATGTTAATTCTAGAAAATCATTATTTTTAGTAGTATTATCTTTCTTATATTATTTCTGTACTTCCTCTTTCGCTTCTTCATTCCAACATTGTTTTTCATGAACCTGAAAAACTTATTACTAAAGTGATCTATCTCCTTATAACTTTCCAAGAAAATAGATTTAGAGTTATTAGAGGTATCAATAACATTATATTTAAATGAAATAAATTTTCTTTTTTTATACTCCTCATCAATAATATTTTTCATCTCTGAAACATACTACAATAGAGAGCCTATTAATTACTTTATAGTATACTCCTTAAAATTATTAATCTCATCGATGTTCACCTTATTTGAAATCTATATTTTTGGAAAATATATCAATACTCTTTCCACTTGAGCTATGTTATCTAAAACTTCTCCAAGAGAACTCATACCATTATTAATACTTGTAAACTATTAGAACATTTGGTTTATATATTCTTTATCTCCCATATTGAATTCCTAGTATTCTACTTGGAGAATTCCTAGTTAGGTTCTCTTGATAGTTTCACTCCCAAAATGAGTCACTTGAAGTATCCTCTATATATTTTTGGTTGTTATAAAAGTTGATACATGTCCATAGACACTTTTACTTATATAATAGAACAAAATATTTTTTTAATTTATAATTAAAAATATATTTTACCATGAAATTACCTCAATGTATTTCATGATCAACTTTAGGTAGCTTATATAGCTAATCTATGATAGTCCAATGATTAAAACTTAACTGATTCAATAAATATTTCATTCTATATTTACAGTAATTATAGTCAATTTTATCATAGAATGAGGGTTTTGTGGAATTCATCCATCATTCGCATTTATACCTACCATATTAAAAGAAAATTTCTCATTTATTCCTTAGAATTTTATGTCTAGGACACCAGGTTAGAATAAAGTTAAAAAAAACCTAAAATAATTAGTGAGGCTAACCATCCTTTAAAGAATGACCTACACTCAGATACCAATTGTTTGGTAGCAGATTAAAATAAACAAAGGCTAACCTATCAAAGACCAACATATGATACCAATTTTTGGATCGATAGTGATGGTAATTATGACTAAAATGGGTTGAATAGTCACTTAAAAAAAATTAAATATAGAAACTAGAGTTTATAAAATAAATATCTGTAGTGAGTGCAGTGTTCTTGAAATGAAGTGTATTATAAATAAAATGAATGAAAACCAAGATTTATAGTGGTTTAGAAAAAAAATATCCTAGTCCACTCCTCAACATCCTACACTCCTCAAGGATATTAATACCCACTATAAACCTAAATTTTAAAGGTGTGGGAACCTTGTTATATACACTACATTTTAAAGGAACCTAGAGGCACAACCTAGTATTTTACATTAGACTCAACCTAGTTTTTTTACCTGAATTTTGATCAAGAGTCATTAAACAGACTTCCGTTTTGGTGGTGTAATAACCAGATGATGAAAGACATTATTTTTATTGGGAAAATAAAAAATCATACTCAAAGAAATAAAAAAGAAGAATAAAGATTACATGAAGAAAACAAATACTGAGAAATTAGAATATGATAAAAAATTTCAAATATGTTAAATCTTGAAGATCATTGATCACTTCATTGGATTTTTTTTGAAATTTGAAGTCCTTTTATGATCACATTAAAATAAAAGAAGTCATATAATTTTATTTAAAATTAATGAGATCAGCTAGAATGTTTCAAATATGTATCATAACAAATTCGTAAAATAATCTGAATTGGAATTGTTTTATGCGTTAAATATTTCTCTCAGATTATTAAAATAATGATCTTCAAGGAGCATGTCCATGTCCAATTACTTCATGAAACTTTTTAGTTTATAATAAAAAAATAATATTACAATTAACTTTGTTTGTAAAATCCATGTCGAATAATAGAGAACAATCACACTTTTTATTTCTTTATGAAATATCAATATAAAAAAATTAATATATTCAGTATAAAAATTGTAAATATTTTATAATTATAATATAGATAAAAACTGAAATGATAAAATTTCAGTTTAATAATATAGTTAAATGCTGTAAAACAAAGCATCATAATATATTCACCGCATGTATATAAGTAAAAAATAATAATACCTACAATTATTTTTTACACAATCATAAAATTATATTTCAATAGAATATAATAAAACATTTATTTTAATATCAACAATTATAAATAATGAATAAAAATTTTAGAAACAAATTTTTTGAACTAATGGTGGATCATTGATTTACCATTGAAATAGATAGTGTTAGTTTATTTCCGCTATCGGTGAAAATCTAATGGTAGAAAAACAAATAACATAGGTAGGATTATGCTACAGATGAAATGATCTACCATTATACTAAGAATTACAAAATATTAAAATCCAATTAAAAATATATTACTACAAAGTCATTGTGTAATCAAAGGCTTCTAGAGAATCAAGAAAAACATGTAACCATTAGATGTCCAATAATGAAATATAATCTACCCTTGATGACGTCCAATGGTGGAAGATGATATACCATTAGGAAAAAAAATATTAAACATTGTAAAATAGAAAAACATCAATTTTTAAAAACAGTATATTAATTAAAAAATAGCAAGGATATCCAACTTCTACTAAGAGAAGAAAAGAAACAAGATAATCCATCGCGAAGAAGGCTACTGCCAAGTCCTAATGAATGAAGCAACATGAAGATAATATCGTCGTATGTCCAATTGTAGAAAAATAGAGAATGGTGCTACAAATGGATAGTTGATATACCATTGGATGTCAATAGTATCAAAATAGAGAATGGTTCAACCATTGAGATCTAATGGTGGACCATTGTAAAATATCCACCATTGAGGGAAGCCGATTCCATCTTTGTAAGAACAACCATGTGCAGTGATGAATAATGATTACATTGATGAATGAACTACTTGTGAAGCATGATCTTTAATAGGAATATTTTAGAGAAGAATAAACAACTGATGAAGTTCAATTCAAGGTAACCACGGTGCAAAAAATAGCATGTATAGGAGAAACACTGAAGAACTGGAGCTTTAGTTGAAGACTAGTTGAGACAGGCTTCATCAGAGTTTTTGTGTTGTTCACCTGTGTACTGGAGAATGGTGGAATGATAAGTAAGAAGAATATAAAAAAATAAAAAATGATATACATGGGAGAAAAAATAATATATAGGAGAATAAAAGGTAATTAAACAGAGTGTATCACATAGATCTGATATCCGAGCACTATTTGATTTTTTTAACTTGGATGAACATTGAAGATAGTTCACTATCCCAAATAAATTTCATGATGCAGGGAAATAATGGTATATAAATTAAGACAAACTGATCCTACCTTGAGCTATTATTGAGGGATCAGAACCCACAACCCACTATTCACACACACGACCCTTATACACGGGTCAATTTGGCTTAACAATCCCAACCTATGCACCTTCAAGGAATACTATGTGGGAATTATACATGGGACCAATTCTAGGATTACCTACCTCCGAGTGGGATTCCAAAGGCTGGCCTTCCCACAATGTTGACCCCTTAGGTCCCCTTAGTGTTGTGAGGTATAGCCTACGTGGCTCATAAGGATGGATCAAATTTGTTAGATAAGAAAAAATATAAAAAACCAATATGTGATATTAGAAAAATTATAATTAATAAAAAATTAACATTTTTAAAACTTTTAAACAAAAATATTAATTATTTAAATCAATTTTAAATTTAAAAAAATGTGAAGAGAGAGCAATTTTTCAAAACAAAGAATATTGTTAAATTATTAGAACCACTTTAAAATACTAAAACATCCTCCATGAACATATAGGATATGGTTTTCTCATATACAAATTCAATTCATTGTGTCGGGCCTTCTTAAGAACATGAGCATATGGATTACTCAATATTTTAGATCTTCACACAATATGGTTCTTAAACACTGAATACTCAGGAATGAAGATCATATTTTTCTTTAAAATATTTCACCACCTTAGACTATTATTTCTCATTAATACTGTAGTGTATCGGTTTCCTAATATTTCATTCAATTATCACAATATAGATTCTTTAGGAAATCATACATATTTTATGGACTTCTCAAATTATTTGAGAAATATATTTTTCAAAAGAACCACATATAGTATTCTTAGCTTGGTAAAATTGTTTCTTATTCCCAAAAATATTCTTCATGCATGTACAAAATACTAAATGAAATTATCATATTCACGGGAATACTCCTTTATGCATGAAATCCACATTTTATAAGTGAAAGCATGTGAACAACTCCTTTTTGTAAAATTTATTTCTCTTTACAAACTCCTACTTTTTGTACTGATACTACATGGTATGAACCTTCATGTATTTCTTAAGCTTCATTCACACACTGTATTATTCAGTCTCCTCCTCCTCCTTTATATACTATAATAATATACTTTGTATGCAGGAATCATATAATCTATTCATATAACATGTTTCCATAGGGAACCTATAAATTTAGTGCACATAGTATTCGCTTAATAAAATTCTCTAAATATTATTGGCACATTGTCCAGGGAACTCTAGTGTTTTTATATGACAAAAAACATGTTCCTATATCATGACTATTATAATAATTTTGGTTAGCCAATAATTCCTTGTGATTCCAAAAAATATACGGTCTCTATTTTTTAAGGTATGTGTGCACAAAATTCCTTCTCATTAAATAATAAATTTATCACATACTCTCTCCTTTATTGAATGTTACATGATTATGCACCATAATCATGATCAAATCTCATATATGAACTAAACTCACAATTTTGAAAACTAATTCTAATGTGGCATCTCTGTGAACTACTTTAATCATGTACTAACATTGTGAAACTTATTACTCCTCTAGTTTATGAACTCATCATAACCTCATGATCTAATCTCATCTACATGGTGATGTCACATACTATATTCATTCATTGTAATCTTACTTAATGATCCATACTTATGTACTTATGTTATCCAACCTCATATGAGAGTTAATATTTTTTTACTATTTTTACTTTCATGGGGGTGAACATGAATTAATCTATCATGGAAGTTTGTATGTGGCATGGAATCAGTCGCTCGATCATGAACCGACTATGTGTTTGAGCTCTAACACTTACAAAACCTACTTAATAGAAAGTATGAAAACTTTAAATATCACCATTTTAGTTAAAGTCACACAACCCTCTTGTCAGTATCATTTAAAAGGAGAAACAATACCTGATTGAAATGAAGATTCCCACATTTGAACCTCTCTAAGATAACCAACATTTAATAATCCAAAATATCTCTTTAGTGAGGTAATAAATCCAGTCGGGTTCCAGTGGTTGCCTACTACCTCCCATGTCATCCTGCACAGGAGAGGATAAACACCACCTTTGAATCTTTTGTGCATACCAGTTCACTCCATGCAACACTTGTGTGTTGTTCTTCATTTCTATTCCTTATCTATACTCCCCAATTAGTCTTTCTAGGGCTTACCTTAATCTTTACCTAGTCTTCTTTGAGGTTATTGGGTGACCTATCTGAAACGTGGTCCAATTTTTTGTTACATAAAAAAATAACTAAGTTCAAAAGTGTAAACCCAAAATTTCATTATAATTTTAAGACCAATACTTACAAAAGTATTTATTAAAAAATAGACTCTTCAATCTATATTATTCCTCATCATCCTTAAGTGAAAATATTATACCCATTTAATTATATGGAACATAACTACATAGATTACATCTCAATTTTAATCTCACATTTATTTAACTTATCAGAATCACATGAATCATATTATAGATAGTGTGATTAAATTTATCAGGTCTTATCATTAGCATCAATATTAGTTCACCACCAATCATCAAATACAATTTTTAGGATTTATCCATAACAGTCCTATATGTATCAGTAGATCCTCATTTCCAAAACACATATTAACATATTCACAACACCAATTAAGACAACCTCATTGAAAAAAAATAAAATTCATCCAATGGGAGATTCAATAAAGAATCGGAAAATATAATCAATACTGCTAATGTAAATTTATCTTAACACTATTTTCTGTTGATGTTGTTCCTTAAAACTAACAATTTTTTTACTTTTAATTACCTTTATATATATAGTCTTTAATATTAATAAATAACATATCACACAATGAGTGTTCATATACATAACATTAATGTGATAATTTCCTTATAGTATCTATAAAATTCAATGGTTATAGTAGTTCCTTGATATAATGAGAACCTTGAAGTTCTATGAAAATATTCATAACTATATATTCTATGGTTAGATTACATCTATTTAAAGGGATGTATATGTTGTTTTATATCAGGTGTTGGAGTTTCATAAGACATTTAGACTAATTATAAGGAATTTAGGACTTGTTAATATCTAAGGGAGGTAGTTAGGTGAATCTACGTGCCCATATAATTTCCACATGTTATATATGTCATTAGATATTCTTATATTCAGTTGTGTATATTTTTCTTTATACTTGAGATTGTTTTTAATTTATTTAATGATTCATGTAATCTAAATGTATTAATGAAAACCAAGAAAACATATACTCATGTTGATGTGTATATGTTGTGTGAATCATAAATGATATGAAATTAATGAATAAGTTAACAAAGTATTTGTGCCTAATGATTTAAAAGAAGTAAATATCCCAGGCCCTTTTGATTAGAATAGAATTTTCTGATTATGTCTATGAACATGAATATTTTTTTTGTAAATTTCATTAATGGAAATTAAAATATAGATATATCATGTATATAGGTTGATTATAAAAGTATTCAATCTCCTTGATGAGATTTTTATAAAAAAGGATTAATTACATAGTGATCACTCATAAGAGGATTTGTCATTGTGACATTAACGTCTTTCTCTATGGGATCCTTGATGTGTTTCTAGATTCTGATCTTATACTTTAGGATATTTTTCTTAATATTACTAACAAATAAGCCAAAAATTTTACACACAATGTGCATCTATATCTTAGTTAAATTGTTTTTGAATCTCATATTAGAATAAATATTATTCTCTAGTTATAAGGAATAATAATTATTCAAGTTATTCTGATCACATAAATGTTTATTGTGTTGATAATAAAGTGATATTTATTTATTATAAAAAATAGTTATTATTAAAGGTTTGATAAATTCCAAGGAGTATTAATAATATGAGTTACGGTTCTGGTTGAAAACATATTTAATTAATCCATGATTTTAGTTCACATCAATTAAATAATAATATTAATAATAATATTTGATGTGGGTTTACATAGAACTAATATATTGGTTAAGTGCCTTCATGAAAGAACTTATTCTCCAACCTAAGTATATAAACATGGTTATATCATTTGTATGGTAATTGATTTTTTGTGAATAACATTTCTCTCTAGATAATTCTCTCTAGCACGAGAGAGAACTTTCTTTATATTGATCTTTGGAATAGAGAGAACCAATCCTCCTCCTCCCACTCATTTCTTGAGAGAACCATATATAATCCTTTAAGCTCAGAAGGAATTATTTTTTCGATCAATGATGAATGAAAAAAGTGGTTAGGATCATCCGTGATAGCTCATGGAGATTCTAAGATGACGTTTTGGGGTTGACATAGCACATGTGTATACCACTAGAGGAATTTTACCCTTGGATCCTTCATCAAAACGATGGTATAAAAAAATTGGTAAACTAATTCAATAATGAAGAATAAATTGTAAGAAAATGTAATTATTATTTATATAAATCAATTATAAATTATATATGAAAAAAATACTTTGTTCAATTCTTCTAGGTTTTCAATTTTCTAGTTCTGAGGAATTATCTGAAGAAACTGTTGAAATCAATTTTTGGGAATTATCCCCACAAATTTATCCACACCTTTAAATATTCATGTGTTATGAAAGAATTAACATATTAATTTATAATTTTTTATTAATAATTTATTGATATACACAGTTTTTTTATTTTTCATTTCTAGTTTTTCAATATTTAATATAAAATTTGAGATAACATGTTAAATAAATGTCATATAACTAAGACCGGGAAACTGATAGATGAATAACATTTGATAATCGCATCTACAGGTTCCAAATATTTTAGCAGGATAACACAGATACATGGAGTGTGAATGAAATTCACACACCATGTACACATTTTTATTACACCATAATGAGTTACGAGAATCATGGCACATCATGTAGGAGAATAGTAAAAAAATTCATTACACATTCTGTATTGATGGTATAACTAGTGCATATGTTGATTGGGTTACATGACATGTATCTGGAGTCTAGGTCATATAACCCCACAGGGGTAGGAATCATAGGAATCACAGAAGCTGTGTGGTCAAAGTACATGACATGTAATTAACACATGTATTGTATTGAATTCCATTTAAGAAACATAGTTCAAATGTGATTACATTGAATTTAGTTGGTTTAAAAATCATGTAAACAATAAATTTACATTTGAAAAACATGTTGAGTTTCTAGGCATGTAGGGTAGACAACTAGATAATGATGTACATATTATGTTGTGGGCTATAAATCTTGTGTGACTCATAGTCTCTTAAACAATGTACAATATGAGATACAATATACCACAAAAAATAATTACATGGAATAAATATTAATGATAACATTAAAACCAAAATACATGTAATGTATGTAAGGACCTGACCGCAGTTTCTCAGAGCCAGTGCCTTATTTGATTACATTGGTATATAAACAAGGAATAAGCATCCCAAAGTACCGATCAGTTTTGTAGTCTTGAAGAAACAAAAATACATACATGGTACCTATTTTACATTTTTAAATGAAACAAAAAATGATACATAACAAAAGATAATAAACTCCATCATTGAAAACTCAATAAATGATCTCTTCTTCTTAACCAAGGGAAGGAAAACAAATGAAATTGGTGGAATAAAATTCTCAGTAAGGGTAAGAAATACACCAGAAGATATCATAACATAAACATTATACATGTTGAATACATAAAAACATGTTCCTTTAAAAAAACATGAACACATTATAAAAGGAATAAGAGATGAGTAAGTAATTCCATAAATAAACATAATCATGGGTATTATACTAGTAAAATAACCACATGAACCATAAATTTTATTTTCATATTGAGGGAATGAATAATGCGGGACAACATAACCATACAGTCATGGCCTCGTTCCAAGACCATAAATAATCATTTTTTCAAGGCCTTGTGCCAAGACTGTAATTTGTCTCATGAGACCTACCGATACACCAAGGGTCTATAACGGGCCCTACCTAACACATACTATGTTGAATTCATTCCTCATGTGAAAGGGGTGAACATAATCAACTTATAAATTCATATTGAAACTAACATATGACATGTATATAACATTCCCCAATCATTGAAAATAAACACTTACCATTCGGAATAATATGGTGAATGATATCAAAATAGAACATCCATAGTCAGAATAACAAGAAACCCTTAAACAAAATATTGTAGATGATATCGTAGTAGATAAACCTAAATTAAGTACAACATTCAAAAAAGGATGTTGACATAGAAGAATATATTTATAAATGAGACCACTGAAAAATTCTTGAGGAAATAATCCTTAAACATTCCCAAGTGTCCCATACAACCTTGAAACAATAAAATCATAATACCTTGAAATTTCATGAGAAAAAGGAGAATCGTGATATGATATACCAAAGGGTAGTACATACACCCCATGAAATAAATAAGTGGTTAACAAGGTATATATCTCAAAAAAGTTAACGAGAGATGAGAAAAATCCTTTTTTACTTTTAAAAGAATATTCATTTTAGAAAATCATTTATATTTGCCATGAAATCATATTTTAAACACGAATATACCATAAAATAAAATAATAAGACATTGAAATTATATTTTATGCATAAATTATTTCCCACAAAAGTGAAATCATGTAAAAAGAGTTCTTAAGATTCTTTATAAATAAAACATTTTTGAGCATTTTAAGAAAAGTATTAAAGATACTTTTAAAGTGGAAAGGAAATTTTTTTTATCTTAAATCCATAAATGATCCAATATAATTTTAATGATAAAATGAGTGTTTTTATAAAACTAATGGTGGCTTAAAAAATATTTTTTGAGTACATTTGAAAACAGGTAAGAATTTGAAAATATCTCTGGAATTGGGTTTGTATTTCGGAAACAATTTTGAAAGTTCATTTTAAAACATGTAAATATCCATAAAATAAGGAATGATTCTGGTTATGAACATATATATAAAACTCACACATAATTTATGAGGAGTAAATAATAATACACAAGATTTTCATTGAGATAATTAGACAATAAAAGTAACCCGAATGAAAATGGAGGTTCGGGTGAAAAAACCCTTTCCACTTTGTAATCAATCAATTCATATGACCTAAAATTAATAATATTAAAATGATACATTTAATAACATGAAAATAAAGATATTAATTATATGTTACATCAATGGGAATTATACATACACCATTCATTAGTATTATTAGTGAATATGGGAAACCTCACAAAAATGGAAGTGAGATAAAGAAACCCCTCACCTTAAGTCCGAATGTGTTCCGCTCTTGAACATTGGTCCTGGAATATGAAATTATACTTATTAATAAATTTTTTCAGAACCTATTATACATGTATTTATTTTATCATAACTCTTTTTAGTTTATTTATGCCCTTCTTGATAAGTTATTATATTGAATTTTATTGTTCCACAGTGTTCATTTTCTTTATTTTCATAATCGGTTCACTTGTTCTTAAGTAATGGAGTTCATGTGTAATGGATGTAAATATACCAAATTGAATTAGAATATTATTTATGATCATATATAGGTGTTATTTTTAATTTATATAATTTGGTTACATGGAATGAGGATAAATTATTATATAGAACTTTAATGATAACTATTTTAGTTAATTTGTGGGTTTTGATTACAACGACCTCATTTTTCTTTATAACTTAATACCATTTGTACAAAGGGATTATAGAAACATAAACTGGGTATATTAAATATATAATAATGTGGTTCAACCATAACAAGAATGGTTTCATGAACATAATTGATAATGATAACTGAAATCGAAAGCCTATCGTCCTTAAATGTGGTAAATTGACACATCCTGGATGGTGTTCTTACTACTAGTATAAAAGAAGGTAAAAGGAATAGATGATGATAACTTATTCCACTATCATGAAAAAATTACAGTACATGTAAGGTACTGTATTCATCACAACATTTGGATAAAGATAGGTAATAATAGAAAAATAAAACAAATGAACTTGAAAGGAAAGACAAAGAATTGAAAAGAGGAATTTACCTCTTGAACCAAACTTCCTTGAGAGGCTCTTTAAGGGAGAGGTTTTGTTCTTTTTATGAGACCAAGTATTAATGGGAGTGGGAGAGGAGGTTGGGAGGATATTTGGATAGAATTTGTACGATGCAAAAGTCTTGAGAGGAGTGAAGAAATGAGAGAGTGATGGGGGAGGGGGGTTTTAGTGGAGGGGAGAGGGGATTTCTAAATTTTATATTCATTAATTTATTATTTCTCCACAAGACAAGGAATAGTGAGTCTTCTATGACCAAGAATAGTAATTTTATCATGTTAATCCAAATCAACTGGTCTTACATCAGTAGAACATCATACATGACTCTATAATTAGTGTATTTAGCTTATTTTGTAAATTATGTTATTTCACTATTCCTAAAAAATTCAAGTATTTCAAAAAAATCCCAAAATGTCACCCCAACCATTTTTCGACGTGTAGAATCTAAAAATGAATTCCATTTTACAGAAATAATTTTCTAAATATGATTAATTTATTATTGAATTAAAAACATAATTTATTCTTAAAAATAGTTTTAAAACATTTATTTACTTATTCCAAAACATTGGTATATCGTACTCAAAATTGAATATTATTTATATACGATCATAGGTAAGGTTACTATTCATTAGGTTATATTACTATTCATAAGGGTATGTTACTATTCATAAGGGTAGGTTACTATTCACCAAAAATTATGTTTTTCTTATCAGACTCCAAATAACTTACTCATGGAAACCGTGTATGTCAGATTTTTGAAATTCACTTAACAAAAGTGACAAACTTATGTTTAATTTGATAGTTTATAACAAAGTGGTGTTTTAAAGAGTCAGTGATCCATGCATTCTATAATAAATCTATTTTAAAATTCTTGAGGTGTTACATTATCCCCTCCTTAAAAAAATTTCGTCTTTGAAATTTGAAATTGAACTTCTAAAGTTAATGGTTGATACTTGAAAATTCCATTATGGAAGCCCACATAGGAAATAGGGTTAATAAAATATCCTCCCAAAAAATTTTAATGGAGATGAGGTGGTCCCCCCAAAAAGTATACTTTCGAATGAGGTGACATTATTTTGAAAAAAAAACTGGACATAGAAGAAAAATATAACTATAAAGTTCTGATGGAACATGATAGAGGTCATGTTCATATGAATGTTGATTACTACAAAACTATAAAATAAAAAAAATAAATTCATCGATATTATCAATGATTATTATAATAGGATTTTTTTTATTTAAGACTATTTTCCTTGAGTCGAGGAATTATTTCACTCTATAAGAGTACAAATATATATTTCTACTTATAAACTCATCCTTTTATTGTAGTTTAACTATCTATACCTCATCACATAACATGGATTATGCCATTTGGTGAAGCAATACATTATACTCTAAAAGATCATACAATGATCAACTTAAACCATTTCATAAACGATTAAAATTTTCCAAAATATAATGATTCAACACATTATAATGAAGTCCTCTAAATTTCCGAGATGAACTAATCATTAAACCTTAATCAATAAGAAGTAGCTCTAAAATTCATATTCCAAACGTGTGAAAAACTTCATCATGTATCCTCTTGAAATATATTAATAACTTTAATTACCATAAAAACCATATTGGAAACATGCATTCTTTCATATTACTTAAGTAAGATACATGTTATTGGATATATTCCTTAAATCCAAAAGTTTTTTAAACTTCATTGATGATAGTATAGACCACTTCTAGACAAGTCAATAATCAGTTCCAAGGTAGTGAATACTTATCTGAATCAATCATTTATTCATAATTATCTCAACATCAGATATATATTAAGGGTTGTCTTTCCCTTAATAATGGTTTTTTTCTAAAACTTTTAAATTGAATCTCATTTTCTTTGTACCATTCGTCATATGACCTCAAATCCTTAATGAAAGATTACTGCAGTACAATCCCTATATATCTCATAATTTATACAACCAGTACATTACTGACAAAATATACAAATGGAATGATTCTTGACTAGGTATATTAGTCATTCTACTTCATCTATAGTAGCATCATAATTTTCTCATTATCCAAAATCATTATTTGGAGTATATTCCTTTGATGATTGGTAAACTGATTCTCATAGTGTACCATATCCTTGAAATTGAATCATTGTACATTGGAAACCATTTTCTTATGCTTACAATCATGAACTTGGTGTCCTTTTTCTCCACACTTATAGCAAACACTCATTCCCTTCAATCATTTACCAGGGTGATTCTTTCCACAGTTATCACATGTAGGAAAATACTTCTTTAACTTCGTCCATTTATCCCCATATATCTCTTCCATACTCTTATTCTTTTTCTTTCCTTTAAATCTATAGGACTCAGATAAGTCTTTACATACTTTGTTGACACATGATATTATTTCATCATATGATGAGGATACATGGGAGACAATCTTCCTTTGAAAAGATGGCTTAAGACCATTAGAGATATGAACTTTCTTACTCTTCGCATCCCGTGCATTGGTTAAGTTCTCATTGCTTCTACTAGGTTCCATATCTAATTAATACCATTTTATATATTAGCTCATAAAATTATGAACTCTCTATAACTCTAAACATGGTATATCATAGAGCATAAATTTATGCATCGTAAATCCTAGAACCATATACTTTGGTTTCTTTGGTTACATAAATCCCTCAAAATGGTGGGTAAATAAAATCTAAATTATCCTAAGCATATACCCCAAGAGTTTCAAACCAAGAGTGCAGCAAGGACCATTTTCATGTACCAGGATACCCCAGGTCAAGCCCAAAACTCCTTGTCAGAGTTTTCAATCCTAGGTACATCTATTCCAGAGCCACCTCTACTTGTTTGTATCCAGATAGAGATGAATTTTATAGAAAGATACACATAATATATTACTTACCAAATTTCTATGATGTTCTTGTTTGTTTATCCTCAAAGACCATCAAAGGGATTTTTTCCCTAACCTACATTTTCTAAATCTAGTTCTCAAGGTTTCTACTAAACTTCCTCTGATACCAACTTTAAGGACCTGACCCCAGTTGCCTGGAGCCGATGCCTTATTTGATTACATTGGTATATAAATAAGGAATAAGCATCCCGAAGGACCAACAAGTTTAGTATTCTTGAAGATAATTGATACATACATGGAACCCATTTTACATTTTGAAATGAAACAAAAAATGATACATAAAAAATGCTAATAAACTGCATCCTTGAAAAATCAAAAAATGATCTTTTCTTCTTAACCTGGGGAAGGAAAAATAAATGAAAGGGTTGAGCTCAAATTCTCAGTAAGGTTAAGAAATAAAACGAAAGATATCATAACATAAACATTAGGTATGTTGAATACATAAAAACATGTTCCTTTAACAAAAACTTGAACAAATTATGGCAGGAATAAGAGCTGAGTAAGTAATACCATAAATAAACATAGTCATGGGTATTCTACTAGTCTAATAACCACATGAACCATAAATTATATTTTCATAATTAAGGAATTCATAATGCGGGAGAACATAACCATACCATCAAGGCCTTGTGCCAAGACCATAAATAATCATTTTGTAATGGCCTTGTGCCAAGATCATAGTTTGTCTAATGAGACCTACTGATGCACCGAGAGGTTATAGAAGGTCCCACCCAACACTTACTATGTCCAATTCATTCCTCATATTAAAGGGGTAAACATAATCAACTTATAAATTCATATTGAAACTAACATATGAAATGTAAATAACATTCCCCAATCATTGAACATAAACACTAACCATTCGGAATAATATGGTGAATGATATCAAAATAGAACATACATAGTCAGAATAACCAGAAACCCTTTAAAAAATATTTTAGATGATATAATAGTAGATAAAACTCAATTAAGTACAACGTTCAACAAAGGATGTTGACATTTACAAATATATTTATAAATGAGACCACTGGCAAATTCTTGAGGAAATAATCCTTAAACATTCCAAAGTGTCACATACCACCTTGAAACATTTAAATAATAATCCCCTAGAATATCATGAGAAAAAGGATACTCTTGATATGCTATACCAAAGAGAAATACATACACCACAAGATATAAATAAGTGGTGAACAAGGAATATCTCTCAAAAAATTTAATGAGAGATGAGAAAAATATTTTTTACTTTTAAAAGAAGATTCTTTTTGGAAAATCATTTATATTTTCCAAGAAATATTATTTTAAACATGAATATTCCATCAAATAAATTACTTGGACATTAAAATTATATTTTAGGCATAAATGATGTCCCAATAAAGTGAAATCATGTAAAAATATTTCTTAATATTCTTTATAAATAAAACATTTTAGAGTATTTTAAGGAAGGTATTAAAGATAATTTTAAAGTGGAAATGAAAATTTCTTCACTTAAATCCAGAAAAGATACAAGATAATTTTTAATTATAAAATTAGTGTTTTTATAAAACTAATGGTTTCTTAAAACATATTTTGAGTACACTTGAAAACATGTAAGAATTTGAAGATATCCCTTTAATCAGGTTTGTATTTCAGAAACAATTTTGACACTTCCTTTTAAAACATGTAACTATCCATAATATAAGGAATTATTCTAGTTGGTGAACATATATATAACACTCACACTGAATTTATGAGTACATAATAATACACAATAGTTTCATTTAGATAATTAGACAATAAAAGTAACCTGAATGAAAATGGAGGTTCAAGTGGAAAAACCCTTACAAATTTGTAATCAAACAATTCGTATTCCCCAAAATTAATAATATTAAATTGATACATTGAATACCATTAAAATAAATATATTCAGGATATATTAAATCAATGGGAATTATACATACACCATTCATAATAATTAGTAGTGAATATGGGAATCCTCACAAAAATGGAAGTGAGATAAAAAAAAACCCTTACCGTAAGTCTGAATGTGTTCCGCTCTTGAACTTAAGGTACTGGAATATGAAATTAAAATTATTAATAACTTATTTAAGAACCTATTATAAATTTATTTAGTTTATCATAACTCTATTTAGTTTATTTATGCCCTTCATTATTAGTTATTATATTGAATTTCGTTGTTCCGTAGTGTTTGTTTTCTTTATTTTCATAATCGGTTCACTTGTTCTTAAGTAATGGAGTTCATGTGGAATGGATGTAAATCACCAGAATTGAATTTGAATATTATTTATGATCATATATAGGTGTTATTGGTCATTTATATTAATTTTTTACATCTTATGAGGATAAATTATTATATATAACTTTAATGATAACTGTTTTAGTTAATTTGTGGGTTTTGATTACAACATACTCATTTTTCTTTATAACATAATATCATTTGTATGAAGGGATTACAGAACCTTAAATATGGTATATTAAATATTTAATAATCTAGTTAAACCATAATAAGAATGGTTTCATTACCAGAATTGATAATGATAATAGAAATCAAAAGCCCATCATCCTTGAATGTGGTAAATTGACACATCTCGGATGGTGTTATTACTACTAGTATAAAAGAAGGTAAAAGGAAAATATGATGATAAATTTTTCCACTATCATGAAAACATTCCAGTACATGTAAGGTACTGGAGTCATCACAACATTTGGATAAGGATAGGTAATTATATAAATAGAAAACAAATGAACTTGAAATGAAAGACAAAGAATTGAAAAGAGGAATTTACCTCTTGAACCAAAATTCCTTGAGAGGCACTTTAAGGGAGAGATTTTGGTATTTTATGAGACCAATCATTGATGGACATGAGAGAGGAGGTTGGGAGGATATTTGGACAAATTTTTTGAAGGCACAAGGCTTGAGATGAGTGAAGAGAAGAGGGAGTGATGTGGGGCGTTTATAGTGGAGGGGAGATGGGATTTCTCAATTTTATATTCATTAATTTATTATTTCTCCACAAGACAAGGGATAATGATTCTTCCATGACCAATAATAGTAATTGTATCATGTGAATACGAATTAATTGGGCTTACATCAGAAGAACATCATACATGACTTTATAATTAGTGTTTTTAGCTTATTCTGTAAATTATGGTATTTCACTATTAATCAAGAATTCATGTATTTCAAAAAAATCCCAAAAATTCACCCCAACCATTTTTTGACATGTAAAATCTAGAAATGAAGTCCATTTTTGAAAAATAATTTTCTAAATATGATTAATTTAATATTTAATTAAAAACATAATTTATTCTGAAAAATAGTTTTAAAACATTTATTTATTTTTTTAAAAACATAGGTATATCATACTCCAACTTGAATAATATTTATATAATATCATTGGTAAGGTTAATATTCATTAGGGAGTATCACTATTAATAAGGGCATGTTACTATTCATAAGGTTATGTTACTATTCACCAAAAATTACGTTTTTCTTATTAGACTCCAATAACTTACTCATCGCAACCGTGTATGTTAGATTTTTGAAATTCACATCACAGAAGTGACAAACTTATGTTTACTTGGATAGGTTATAACAAAGTGGTGTTTTTAGAGACTTAGTGATCAATGCATTCTATAATAAATCTATTTGTTAATTCTTGAAGTGTTATGATGTAACTAGTGTACACACTATGTGACAAGTTTTCTCATGGATTACATGTATCATAATTTTTAGTGGGTCATGTGGAATTAAATTCTTCAATTAATTACATTCCATGTTATTCTATTACTACAAGATGTGTATGGTCTCTGTACATGCCTTGTACTTCATGATCATTTTAGGTTCTATACACTGTGTATATTAATGGTGTGAGGTGTAGTGACATGCCCTATGAAAACTATGCGTCTTTACTCCTATAAATAAACATAATGTAATATCAAGATGGACTGTAACACCCAAAGCTTCCACGGTATGCTTCTCTTTGAATAATACAGTAGCGTGTGTTGTATGCAACTTCGAGTTTTAACACACCACAACCAATAAAACTAGCCATTATGAATAGTAATACCCACTTTTTGAAAAATTTAAAATTTTACCTTTCAAAATGGAATTCATTTTTGGATTCGGAATATCGAATTTAGCTTACGGTGAATTTTTGGTATTTTTCTGAAAACATTCAATTTTTGATGAGTAGTGAAAAAACACTAAGTTATAGTTTAAAACCGAATATTTATAATTATTTATTTTATTTAAATTTATTTTAGGTAAAAATAGATACATAGTAACTATATATGTTCAATGTAATTCATTGGAGTCAGTTTATAATAATTTTAGATATATAAAAATTTTATTGAACTTTTCACCGTCTTTTACCCATATCCTAGAAGAATTTACAAATTCACATAAAAGATAATTTTACCACTTCTGTGAGTTTAATTTCTAAAATCCAAGAGAAACAGTTAATATAAAGGATTAAAATTTGGTTCAATAAGATAAAAATAATTTTTGGTGAATAGTAACTTTTTACTTTTATTTACCACGGTTAAATGTGAATAGGGTAATTAAGGGTAAAAATGATATTGTTATTACCCTAACACATGTTCTAATTCTATTGGATAAGTATAATTCGACCAAAAACAACCTTATGAATAAAATATGAACCTATTTGGTCCACTTGGATTAGATTAAGACATTTATTATTATTTAATTCAAAGAAGAGTTAAAAGAGATAAAATCAAAGTTAAATAAATAAAACATTTTTAATATAGGGTTATACATAAGATAAATTAGATTATAAATATTCATTAGAAAGATAAAAATATTTCCTACATAATGGTATTTTATTTATAATTTTTAGACATTAAATAATTTAATTTATTTACGACACAATGGTGATGCAGTAATTACCTAATTAATGAAATATTAAAATAATTGATATTATAAATATCCAAATAAATGTAATTTGAGACTTTTAATGAATTAAAAGAATTTTCTAGGTTAATATGACATATTAGGGTTGGTTATATGAATTTTTGTGAAGTAATAATTGTGTTATGAATTTAGAAAAAACAAAATACCAAATAGTGTCAAAATTTACAAAAAAGAGTTTTTAAAACAAATATTATATTATTAATTGATATTCTATTTATAAAAATATAAGGTTCATCCAAACGACTTATATAATGATATGTGTATCATTAATGAACCACTTAGGGTTCGCTTGGAATTATATTGTATGTTTATTAACTATATAATATAAAAATACAAAGAGACATGGTAAATGTTAAACTATTTAACTAAGAGTAAAATATTAATGATAAGGTTAATATAGTGACCCAAACCTGTCTAAGATATATTGGTTGAAAGGATTTCGACCCATCCCCACCTTATCCTTGAAATAATTCACTTTTTATCCATTATAAACGGAATATGAATTTATTATAAAATAATATTTTAAGATTTTCCTAAGGTGCCCGTCACCCCTCTTATAAAAGGGCACTCCCCCTTCTCTAAAATTAATACCATAAAAGCCTTTTGTCTAGGCCAAAACCTACCCAAATATTCTCCCAAATTCCCTAAATTCAACCTATAGGCCTTAGTTTGATCAGAAATCCAACCTAAGGATCCCTTTTGATCAAATCAAAAGGAAGAACATGAAGAAGAGGTTATGTTTTCACCACCCTCTTTCAAGTTCCTTTTTTCTTCAACTTTTTCTTTCTTTTTTTATTTCCATTCTAAAATAATAGCTCCAGTATCTTCTATATACTGTAATGTTATTATAAATATGGTACAACCATATTCAATATTCTATCTATCCTTTTAATGACATGTCACCATACATGCGTACGTACGGCTTACCGTCTCCACGTCGTGGTGTGATTGTTATTCAAAAACTTATTATTTGGATGGGTATGATAATGATGTTAAATTGAAGTAAATAATAAATATAACATTATAATGATTCTGTATATATGATATACCATCCAATTATATATTATTTTAATATCAAAACAATGATATTGTTGCTCGTGCGTACGTACGGACTACTGTCTCCACGAACGTGATGAGATTCATTCCGCATCGTATCCATTCAAGTCTAATTCTCATTTGATGATTAAAAATAATGTTTTAGGGATTGATATAATTTTGTATATGAGTAATATACAACCTATCCATAACAAACATAGCTTATGTAACAAAACATATAAAAGAAAATGAGTAAGTTAACACTCAAAATGACGATAATACTAAGATATTATTAAAAATGCCATGTTAAAAGATCATATTTGATATCATATTAATGTATATGATTCTTGTATAATTTAATAACAACTATTTAACCATTATACAGGAGGCTAAACTACCCTCAAACAAGTAAAATTAAAAGTTAAGGTTTTATTTCACAATCTATTCATTATCTGAGGTTGTTTATACATAATTATCTACTGGGATCTCTTTGTCATCCACATCCATGTTTATTAGAATTGTATTTCAAATAATTCTTACTATTTTACAGACTATGGGTTAAAGACATTTATACCCTTTTTTACTTATTATAAGTTGTTTATAAAGAAATATTTATATCGTTTTACAAATAAGGTTGTTTTTAACCTTTTCGACAGAATTAAGGTAAGAATGTCATTTTTAACTTAAACGGTGGGTGTGGCTATTTTCTGCCGTTATAAAATTTTCAAAGATTCCCTTACAAGATTATAAGAATATTTTCAAAGTAAATGTTTTATTTTATAATTATGTGGCTTTTAAATGATTTAAAAAAAAGTGATATTTCTCTCAAATAGTTTTGATTTCATCTATGTCAACATCCTTTGATGGATTTTAAGATTATTTGAAGTTGATTTATTATGATACAAAACTTTCATATTGTATTGAAGGTATTGTGATATGTTTGAATGTGGATGTGTTATTTTTATACCATTCATGGTTTATGGAGAAATTATTGACAATTCGTATGCTAGTTTTAATACGAATGTTTATGTTATGTTTAAACCTATTCATATGAGGAATGCATTGGACTTAGTAAGTGACGGGTGGAGGCCGATATAGCTCCTAGATGCATCGGTAGGTCTAATAAGACAAACTAGTGTCCTGGCATAAGGCCTTGACAAAATATTATTTGTATTCTTGGCACAAGGCCTTGAATATGTGGTTATGATCGTCTGTCATTATGCATTACATCATTATGAAAGTGGTTATTGATATTGCATGTGATTATTCGACTAGTAGAATATCCATTTGGATAATTAAATGGAATTATTTCATTTTATTTCAGCCATATTATGCTGAATTTCATGTTTAAAAGGCTTTTGTTTTAGTTATACATTTCCTTAAATGTTTATGTTTATTTATGAATGTTTCCGCTATATTGTTATCCTTGCTGGGCTTCTGACATCACCCCTTTCTATGTTTTAATTTTCCCAAGATGTGAAGAAGTATTTTATGAATGATCTACAGGGATAGTATGAGGGGATATGAGTGTGGTCTATGGAGACAAGATGTTGTTGTAGTTTTTCACTTTATGATGTAATATAAGCCTTATGATTGTATCTAGTGATTCCAAGGCTACTAAACTAATTGGTTTTTCGAGACTTGATCTTTTGTGATCATGAAAATATTATGTAATAATGCACCGACTCTAGGTAACTAGGGTCGGGGTGTTACAGTTGGTATTAGAGGATGTTTAGTATAAACCTTGGAAGCTAGATTTAGATAAACTCTGATTAGAGCACATAGACCTAATATGGACTTTGAGGATTAGTATAGAAGAACTTCCTAGAATTTTGGTATTGTAGAGATTTTTTGAGTTTTCCGAGGATTACATCCCTGTCTGGATACGAGCAGGTAGAGGCGGCTCTAGCACAGATGTACCTAGGGGTAAAACCCGAAAACACCGATTTGAGCTAGACTTGAACAAGAACTGGTGCACGACAACGAGCCTTGCTGCACTCTTGGTTACGATACTCCCAGGGGATATGCTTAATATAATTCTCATTTTCTTTACAAACCATTATGAAGGGTTTATGAGTATATACTTCCTTAAAGAAAACATTTTTAATGATTATGGATTATATCCATAAACTGTTCAATTTATGTTAAATTTTTTACAAGTTTAGATTTATGTATTTTGATTCATAAACTAATCTAGTGTATCCCATTGTTTAGAAATGGCACCTAGTGGAAGGAATGGAAACTATATCAATGCACGCACTCCATTTAGGGATTTACCTCCTGCTCAAGATAATTATAGTGGAGCTGGTGATCAAACTGGTGCTGATCAGCTTATCACCATACTGGGATAGCTCACTCAGGTTATGAATAATAGCCTTACTTGTATAGAGCACCCAGATCCACAGCATGGAGAATCAATGTTAGATCGCTTCATGAGGCAACCACCACCAACATTAAATGGGAGTACAAATCCATTAGTAGCTGAGCAATGGATAAATTCCTTAGAGAAAATATTCCATGCCTTGGGGAGTAGTGAAAGGGAAAAAGTTGTCATGACAGTTTACCGCCTTAATGGAGATGCTAATAAATGGTGTTCATTGATTCAAAACAAAAAGGATGACGAGGAAGTATCAAATATTTAATGGAGGGAGTTTAAAGAGATTTTCTTAGAAACATACTTTCCTCGTGACCATCAAGAAGATATGGAAATGCAATTTCTGAGTCTCAGACAAAAGAGGGATGATAATGTCACAAAGTATGAGGCTAACGTTACAAGGTTAGCAAGGCATGCATCAGAATATATACGTAACCCAAGGAGTAAAATTTATCATTTCTTCAATGGGTTAAAACCATTTCTCCATCGACCATTAGTCTCACAATCCTTCTCGTCGTACGAAGATATTGCCTCATGTGCTATCAAGACAGAAAAAGAATTCTCTAAGTCTTATGAATTTAAAGAAAAGCAAGAGAAGAAGATATCTATTGATTATTCTGGGAATGGAAATAAGGGGAATAAGGGAAATGTTGAATATCCATCCTGTAGTAAATGTGGTAAGTAACACCCCGATGCTTGCTTGAAAGGAATGAGAGTCTGTTACAAGTGTGGTGAAAAAGTCCACCAAGCTCGTGATTGCAAGGGGAAGAAAGAAGCTACCAATATTCAATGCAACAACTGCAGGGAGATGGGACATTATGCAAATTAATGTCCTAAGTGTTAGGGGAACTTAACTTAGAAAAGGCCGAGGGATCAAGGCCAAGCTTATGCTATCACTAATGCTGAGGTAGAAGCTCTGAAAGACATGGTGGCAGGTAATTTAATGGCTTCCTCAAGTTTAGAAAATGCTTTATTTGATTTTGGATCATTGAATTGTTTCATATCTTCCCATTTTTCTAAGAAAATTAGATATTTACAATTTTATTTAACAAGGGAGTTGTCAGTCAAAACTCCAAAGGAAAGTATCATTGCAACAAAGTTTTGTGAATCAGTCCCCATTAGAGCATATAAATGTTTTGTATATGCTAATATGATTAGAATACCCATGATTGAATTTGATATAATCCTTGGTATGGATTGGATTTTGGACCATGATGTGAATATTTATTGTAAGAAGAAGGAGGTTATGATTTTTGATGATGATGACGATAAATAACACCTTATCTTTATAGCAGAATTGTCACCACCTGATTCTTATCTAGATCCGCCCCCAGTAGCTCAACTAAATTCAATTATCGAGGCAGAAGAGAATGAAATAATTGTGGGTGAGGAAAGGAATGTTCAAATATAGGATGTAACTATTGTGAAAGAATATGTAGATGTATTTTCAGAAAGATTTACCTGGACATCTTCTAGAATGAAAAATTGAGTTTTCCATTGATTTAATTCCTGGTTCAAGGCCTATATCGAAGACCCCTTATAGAATGGCCACTGTAGAATTAGTTTAACTAAAGAAACAACTAGATTAATTGAGTAATAAAGGATTTATTCTCCCTATTTTTTCTCCATGGGGAGCCCATGTCCTTTTTATTAAGAAGAAAGATGGATCTATGAGGTTATGTATCGACTACAGGGAAATCAATGATATAATAATAAAGAACAAGTATCCCATACCTCACATTGATGATTTATTTGACCAACTACATGGAGCTAAATAATTTTCAAAGATTGAACTTTTATCTGGATACCATAAGTTGTGTGTGAAGATGGAAGACATTCTGAAGACAGCATTTCGAACCAGGTACGGTCATTATGAGTTTACAGTAATGCCTTTTGGACTGACTAATGCACCCTATGTTTTCATAGATCTAATGAATAGAGTTTTCAAGGAATATCTCGATGATTTTTTGGTGGTATTTATTCATTATATCTTAGTATATTCCAAAATCTACGAAGATCATGAAAATCACTTGAGCATTATGCTGAAGACTCTTAGAAGACATGAATTATATAGGAAGTTTAGCAAGTGTGAATTCTGGATTCAGGAGATTTCGTTTCTTGTCCATATTTTCTATAAGGATGGAATTCATGTTGATCCTTATAAGACCAAGGAAATCCAAGAATGTCCAGCACCGAAGAGTATAACTGAGGTACACATTTTTATTAGTTTAGCAGGTTATTATCGGCGTTTCATCCAGAATTTTTCCCGATTGGCTAACCCATTAACAAAGCTCACACGTAAAGGGGTTAAATTTGTTTGGACAAAAGAGTGTGAAGAATTTTTTGAATAACTAAATAGAAGATTAGTCAATGCTCCAATATTGACTCTACCATCGGGGAATGATGGGTTCGTTATTTATATTGATGCTTCAAAGAAAGGACTTGGTTGTGTCCTTATGCAGAGTGATAGAGTTATTGCATATGCATCACAACTGATGAAAATTCATGAGTAAAACTATCCTACTCATGATCTTGAGTTAGCTACTGTAATATTTGCTTTGAAGATATGGAGACATTATCTCTATGGTGAAAAATGTGATATATATACCGATCACAAGAGTCTGAAGTATATTTTCTCACAAAAAGAACTCAACATAAGGTAAAGGCGATGGCTTGAACTACTCAAGGATTATGATTTCACTATACAATACCACCCGGGGAAGGAAAATAAGGTGGTAGATGCTTTGAGCAGAAAGGATCATGAAGTTTTGAACAAAATGAGAGTTGAAAGGGATCCAATTTTCATGGATCTGGTAAAGTTGGATATGGGAATCACCATAGAAGGTGAAACCTCAATACATTTTCAAATGGTTGCCAAACCATCTGTAATAGAATGGATAAAGAGTTCTCAGACCAATAAAGAAGAGTTTAAAAAGAAGATTAAAGCTTTGAATGATGGGATATTGAGTGACTTTGTGTATGAAGATGGAATTTTGAAATTTGGGAAGAGAATTTGTATTCCCGATATACCTGATTTAAAAAGGGAATTTTTAGACGATTCTCATAGTTTCAATTTGCCAATAAATCGTGGGAGCACCAAAATGTATAGAGATTTGAAGGAACATTTTTGGTGGGACAACATGAATAGGGAGATTGCTGATTTTGTGTCAAGATGTATGGTTTTTCAATAAGTGAAAGCAGGAAGGCAACAACCTGGAGGAGTCATGCAACCTCTTCCCACACCTGAGTGGAAATGAGATAATATTACAATAGACTTTATCATGGGACTACCAAAGAATACTAGAAAGAAAGATGCAATATGGGTCATTGTTGATCTTCATACCAAGTAAACATATTTTCTATAAGGCCCCATCCTTAAACCTTACTTAATCTTGAGTAATTACAAGATTACACATTGAGGATCTTTTTGGGTTTAGAGTTTTAGAGAATTAGATCATAAAACTTGCATTACATTCCACATATAAACAAGTGGTTACATAAAGATAGTATTCTTCATTCCCATCAATGGAAACACATTTAAAATAAAACATGGATTATTTCTTAACACATCCTTGACTCTATCATCTTATCATGTACCTTTCCCTTGACCTGTGAAAAAAATTTCAAAAACTTGGGATGAGCATAAAAACTCAGTATGGGTTATAAAAAAAACATGGAAAGGAAACATGAGTTCATATATACATAAGAATGAAATCATACTTTACCCATAAAACATAGGCACTTTAACATACCTCATAAAATCATGAATAAATCATAGAAATCATAAGACATAAAGGTAACTTGAGGCATTCATAACATTCTTACGTAAGGAGTAACCCTCTTGGTTACGTTTGGAATACCCATCACAGTATATTCCCTAAAATCTCTTCGGAGAAACCTTAACGTTTCACTCCTTCGCGTTACCCAATGCATTGGAGAGCTATAACGGGCTCACCCGCCCTTAGTTTATCACGGAACCACCCGTCTTCATAATAATTCCCAAGAACCATAACATAATCATATCACATAAAACATGCATAAAGGAAACATAAAATTTCCACATTTCAATCACAAGACATCAATACAACACAAAAACATTGTGAAAACCATTTTCCATACCAAAATAAAACAAAAGTAAAACATGGTATTTATTTTTCTTTTAAAAAAAAGAAGGTACGGCTTGTAGAGGAAACCGAAACTCAAATAACGGTCACGACGGCGGAGAAGTCGTTGTCGCCGCATACGTATGACAAAAACATTCCCTTTTGTCGTTTAGTAAACGCTTCATATAAAAAAGATTCCTTTTGAATAAACGTAAAAGTCAAAGTGGTTTATACACCGTATAAAAGAAAGTTGTGTATAAAATAAAATATGCCTCAACGAAAGGAGATTGAGACGAAGTCCCATACCTCGTATCCGACTTGACCCGACCATTCTTTAATCTCCTGAATAATAAACTTGAGTTAATCTCTACTTGCTTATGAATCTTTTTCAAGTTCATTATTCCTTTTATACCATGTTATGAACATCATGTAATCAGTTAAGTTAATAATGTTCATTTTGTCGGTATTTGGTTCTTAAGTCAAAAATAGACTTCTTACACTTACATGTTGTTAATTTGGTCAAAGGTTCATTATATCTAGAATGGTATTCATGATGTAGATATCATATATGTCATATATATCCAGTACATACATTCATTTATAATATTACATCACATTTAGAGGTAAGAAATGAAATGCACCGTTCATGGAGACGGTAAGCCGTACGTACGCATGAACGCTACTTCCATTTCTATTTCATATTTTCTGGAATGGAATCATAATGATATAAGAGTATATTATAATTACAGTATAATAACATATATAATATCATTAACTTTATCCTTTACACATCCCACATATGGTATTAACGAATCAAATCACTTTTAGGGGGCGGTAGTCCGCACTTCCTAAAATGAAGATATCGTGTTTACCCATAATGGAAACCATAAAGGTATGCCCAAAATGAAAAAAACAGAAGCTTAAGGAAAACATAAACATATCATATATCATATACAAAAATAGTGACATCATAATGGCCACCTTTGAAGGTGTTAAATGAGTATTGAACAATCATCGTTTCGGGAGGCAGAATTTCACCATCCACGGAAACTGTATGTTCATTAACCATTTGATGTATTTGTGTGAGAGTGTAGCTCAAATAAAACATATAACAACATCCTAGTATATTGAATATACTGGTGTTGTTACAAAAGAAGTAAATAAAAAGAGTTTAGGGGGTTGGAGAAGCAAAATAAAACAAATGAACATGAGAGAATGAATTACCTTTAAAAGTGTAACTCCTTTTGATTTGAGCCTAAAGGCTTCCTTTGAAAGGATTCTTCCCAACGGTAATCCTCTAGGATGCGGAGAGGGATGTGGAGAGAGTAAATGGGCAGGGGTTGGCCGAGCCAAAGGCTTGAGGAGTGTGTGAAATGAGGTAGAGGTGGGGGCCTTTTATAAGAGGAGAGGAGGGGCACTTCTGGAAAGTAAAGAAATATTACTTTATTTGAAAATGTGTTTCGGTTTTAAAAAGTCCCACATTGATAAAATTCGTGGATAAGGTGATAAGGGTTCGAAATCCACTCATCCAATTGGTTTTGGACATGTATAGTTTATAGATTTTACATTATCTTTCTATTTTATTTAAATCGTCAAATAATGATGTCATCACTACATCATTATTATGTCATAAATAATTAAATTTATTTAATGTCTAAAAATTATAAAACAAATACTATGATATAGGAAATCTTTTTTTCTTTACAATGACTATTTATAATCAAAATTTGGACCTGTATAACCCCACTTAAAAATTGTTTTCGTAAAACATATCATGTTTGTGTCAATTTTACTTTTCCATTAAATAAAAATATATTATTGTCATTTTCCAACTAAAGTGGCTCCATGGGGTCCCCAAGTTGGCCCATGGCTTGTCTTGGTCGGCCATGACTCACCCAATATGTGTAGGACAAGTGTCATGGTGTTTTCACATTCTTATAATATCATTTTTACCTTAAACTACACTAATTACCACTAATCGCGATTAAAAACTTAATAAGTTACTATTCACCAAAAAATTATTTTTATCCCATTGAACCACATTTTACTTCTTAATGAAAACCATGTATGTCGGATTTTAAAAATTCAATACACATTAGTGGTAAACGTTCATTTAACTGAAAAATCAGTTTGCTTGATTACCACTTAGTGGTTTCACTATTCATCAAAAATTGAAGTTTTTCAGAAAATTACCAAAAATTCACCCTAAGATATATTTGATATTCCGAATTCAAAAATGAAGTCTATTTTACAAAATTCAAATCATATAAGTCACATTAATTAATTTAATAATTAATTCCCACTGCCAGAGCAAATAGCGTGTTTTTACAAAACAATAAGTATCAAAAGATTGACACCAGTTTAAGTCTAATTTCAAAGTGAAATTGATTCCAATGACCACCATTGGATAAAATGGTAAAAATATATTCTAATTTCACTTCAAAACCAACTCAAAACATAATCTAATCATATAAATAAATTAGATTAAAAAGCAATTTTGATGTAAAATGCAGTATTTTTCACTATTCATTAAAAAAATGAACATTGTCAGAAAAATACCAAAAATTCACACAAGGTAAATTTTGATGTCCCAATCATAAAGGATAAGTTTATTTTGACAAATATAGTTTATAAAATTTTCAAAATATAGATTCAAAAATGGTTTGCCATCAAAAGGCAGTAAAACAATCTTTTAAGAATATTAGTGTATTCCATGCATAAGATTGTATTTATTTTCATTTTAAGCCTCTATAACACTATCTTAATCATTAAAAGACATAGATAAAAATATCTATTATTCATTACTTACTTGGGATGTTACATCCATCCCCCCTTTTGAAAATTGCGTCCTCGCAATTTATTTACTTATCAAATAAATGGGGGTACTTATCCCTCATTACATTTTCAGATTCCCATGTTGCCTCTTCAATCATGTGGTTTTTCCACAAAACCTTTACCTGCTTAATCACCTTATTCTGTAACACTTGCTCCCTATGGTCAAGAATCTGGACCGGTTGTTCCTCATAAGATAGGTTCTCTTCCTGCTGAACTACCTCTGGACTCAAAACATGAGATGGATCTGGCATATACTTTCTCAACATCGAAATGTGAAAAACATTGTGTACCTGAGATAAACTCAGAGGTAAAGCCACTCGGTATGCAACTGATCCAACTCTCTCTAGAATTTCGTATGGTCCAATGAACCTTGGACTCAGCTTTCCTTTCTTACCAAATCTCATCACACTTTTCCAAGGAGAAACCTTGAGAAAAACATGATCACCTACCTCGAAAGATAGATCCTTCCTCCGGTTATCCGCATAACTCTTCTGCCTGCTCTGAGCTGTTCTCATGTGTTTCTGAATCAGCTGAACTTTTTCTGCCATCTCTTCTACCAATTCTGGTCCCATCAACTTCCTTTCACCCACTTCATCCCAGAAAGCTGGAGTTCGACACCGCTTCCCATATAATGCCTGAAATGGTGCCATCTGTATACTGGAATGGAAACTGTTATTATATGAAAATTCAACCAAAGAAAGATGTTGGTCCCAAATTCCCTGATAATCCATTGAACAAGCTCGTAGCATATCCTCCAATGTCTGAATTGTTCGTTCTGACTGCCCATCTGATTGAGGATGAAAAGCTGTACTAAAATTTAATTCAGTACCCAACGACTTCTGAAGGCCTTTCCAAAAGTTAGAAGTAAACCTGGGATCACGATCCGATACAATGGAGAGAGGAACTCCATGTAACCTGACTATCTCTTTAAGATACAAATGGGAAAGTTGATCAAGAGAGAAAGTATCTCGTATAGTAAGGAAATGAGCAGATTTGGTCAAGCGATCAACAATAACCCAGATTGCATTATTACCTCGAGATGTCTTCGGCAATCCAACAACAAAGTCCATGGATATATTCTCCCATTTCCACTCTGGCACTGGTAAAGGCTGAAGCATCCCTTTCGGTAACTGCCGCTCTGCTTTAACCTGCTGACAAGTCAAACACTTCACAGTAAAATCAGCAATATCTCTTTTCATTCCATCCCACCAGTAATACTCCCGCAGATCTCTATACATCTTAGTACTTCCCGGATGAACTGAAAATGGAGAACTATGAGCTTCACATAGCAACTCTCTCTTCAACTGTGAATCACAAGGCACACAAAATCTTTTCCCAAATCTCAAAACGCAATCATTATCAATGTTGAATTCAGGCAACTTACCTTTCTGAACTAGCTCTACCCTTTTCTGCAACTCACTGTCTTGCTTCTGTGCTTGCTTGATTCTATCTGATAGAGATGATCTCACTGATACCTGAAACAAAACAGAAGGACTTCCTGCACCAACAACTTCTATGCCAAAGTTCATCAAATCCTTGACCAAAGGATCACATTCCAAACACAACATTGTTAATGAAGCATTACTTTTTCGACTCAAAGCATCATCCACTTTATTTGCTTTTCCCGGATGGTAATGAATTGTACAATCATAATCCTTGATTAATTCTAGCCATCTCCTTTGTCTCATGTTTAACTCTTTCTGAGTGAATATATACTTTAAACTTTTGTGATCGGTATATATTTCACACTTTACTCCATACAAATGATGCCTTCAAATTTTTAAAGCAAAAACAACAGCAGCTAATTCTAAATCATGTGTAGGGTAATTTACCTCATGAGTTTTCAACTGTCGTGAAGCATAAGCAATTACCTGATCATTCTGCATTAGTACGCAACCAAGTCCTTTCAATGAAGCATCACTGTATATAACAAACTCACCATTCCTGGAAGGTAGTGCCAAAACTAGAGCATTCACCAATCTTCTTTTCAATTCCTGAAAACAATCATCACATTCTTTTGTCCAGATAAACTTAACACCCTTCCGAGTTAGCTTAGTCATTGGACTAGATAACCGTGAAAAATTTCTAACAAACCTTCGGTAATAGCCCACCAAACCAAGGAAGCTACGAATCTCGGTTACATTTGTGGGTCTTGGCCATTCTTCCACAACTTTTGTTTTTGCAGGATCAACAGTTATTCCATCTTTAGAAACAATGTGACCAAGGAAAGAAATTTTTTGCAACCAAAACTCACACTTTCTGAATTTCCCATACAGTTTCTTTTCTTTTAAGGTTTGCAAGATAACCCTTAAATGTTTTTTCATGCTCCTCTTTACTTTTAGAAAACACCAAAATATCATCAATGAAAACCACCACAAACTTATCCAAGAACTCATGGAAAATTCTATTCATTAAGTCCATGAATACAGCAGGTGCATTGGTTAGCCCAAAAGGCATTACTACAAATTCATAATGGCCATATCTCGTACGGAACGCAGTCTTCGGAATATCTGCCTCCTTTACCTTCAGCTGATGGTACCCCAATCTCAAGTCAATCTTTGAAAAAAACTGAGCTCCCTGGAGCTGATCAAACAAATCATCGATATGAGGCAAAGGATATTTGTTCTTAACAGTGATATTATTCAAGGCTCTATAATCAATGCAACGTCTCATAGAACCATCATTATTTTTAACAAATAAAACAGGAGCACCCCATGGTGATGTGCTAGGTCTAATGAAACCTTTCTCTAATAAATCTTTCAATTGCTCCTTCAACTCTAAAAGTTCAATTTGTGCCATTCGATAAGGGGGTTTTGAAATTGGCTTAGCATCAGGAACTAAGTCAACAGTAAACTCAACTTCCCGATCTGGTATTATTCCAGGCAACTCATTAGGAAAAACATCAGGATACTCATTTACCACTGGCACATCATTAATCTGAACAGTTCCTTTATTTTCAACGACGTGTGAAAGGTAACATTCATTTCCATCTTTTACAAGTTTCTCGGCCTCTTGATATGTTATCAAAAGTAAGGGTTCATTCTTGTAAACAAACTGAAAGTCTTTCTGAAAAGAAACTTCTTTAGCTCTACAGTCAATCTTAGCATGGTAGATAGAGAGCCAATCCATACCCAGGATAACATCAAACTCTACTAGAGGTAAAACAATATGGTTTGCAAGTAGGTTCTTTCCACAGATAAGGATAGAAAGATTCTTATAAATTCTTTTTGCCTCGACACTTCCCCCAGGTGTTTTTACCAAAAGTTCAGGAGTCATTTCTTGAGATGGTATTCCCATTTTACTAGAAAAGGTTTCAGAGATGAAAGAATGTGTAGACCCTGAATAAAACAACACACTGGCATAATCTAAAAAAACAAACAAAGTACCTGATACAACTTCATTTGATGGCCCGACATCTGCTGAAGTAGTTGCAAAGGATTTCACCACCCCTTTCTGATTGTAGTCCAACTGCTTCCCATCACTCAAGCTCCTTGTCGGACACTCGTTTGCATAGTGACCCATCTCATTGCACTTATAACATTTCACTAACTGTAAATCAAATTTGTTCTTACCTTCACCTTGATCCTTTTCAGTGCAATCACGAGCCTTATGTCCCATCTTACCACATCGGTAGCACTTCCCAGAATTCAGAAGACATTCCCCAGCATGACTTTTGCCACATTTATCACAAACTGGAAACTTAGTTCTCTTACCATCAGACTTTTTTGAAGAATTCTTACCTTTCTCCTGCCACCTCAGTCTCTTCTTCTGCTGGTTGTTATAGAAAAATTGGTCATCAGAAAACTCCATTTCCACCTTCTAAGCACATCGAACAAGCTTTTCATAACTTTTAAACTCTCGAGAAGCTAATGCCCTTCGTTATTTTGGCTTTAATCCTGAGTAAAAATGATTGATTTTACTATCAAGGTCCCGGATAAAATTTAGAGCATACCTTGCCAATCGAGTGAACCTTTCTTCATAGGCAGTCACTGAGTCTTCCTCTTGCCTCAATTCCAAGAATTGCTTTTCCATCCTAAGTCGAACAGCATTAGGAAAATACTTCTCAAGAAACATACCTTTGAATTCATCCCAGTCAAGAGCATCAATCTCATCGGCATCCCTGATATTTTAACCATAGACCACCACTGATCTGCTTCACCCTCCAAACGGTAAATAGCAAGACTAACCTTTTGATTGTCTGAACACCCCATGACATCAAAAATCTTCTCCAGTGCTTTAATCCACCCTTCAGCTTGCACAGGGTCAGATGATCCTCTGAATTATGGTGGATGTTGCCTTATGAAATGTTCCACCACTGACATGTTCCTCTGCGGTTTATATGGCTGATCTCGTGCATGGATACCACCGCCATTTATCGCTTGAGTCAACTGCGCCATTACGGCAACAAACTGTTCAGTTCCAATTCCGACCATTTCTGGATGCTGATTCGGAAGGTTATTTCCTTCTGTATGCCTTCCTAGCACTGCTTCCCTGTTTCCTCTGCGGAAAACCATTCTGAACAAACATGTCTTAGATGAAGCAACATGGTAATCTTCAAATGCTATATCATTTCAAAAAAAAATTATTTTTGGATAATCATTTAATAGAATTCTAACTCCTAAAGTTATCTAAACCGACCTTTGATACCAACTATAAGGCCCCAGCCTTAAACCTTACTTAATCTTGAGTTATTACAAGATTACATATTGAGGATCTTTTCGGGTTTAGAGTTTTAGAGAATTAGATCATAAAACTTGCATTACATTCCACATATAAACAAGTGGTTACATAAAGATAGTATTCTTCATTCCCATCAATGGAAACACATTTAAAATAAAACATGGATTATTTCTTGACACATCCTTGACTCTATCATCTTATCATGTACCTTTCCCTTGACCTGTGAAAAACATTTCAAAAACTTGGGATGAGCATAAAAACTCAGTATGGGTTATAAAAAAACATGGAAAGGAAACATGAGTTCATATATACATAAGAATGAAATCATACTTTACCCATAAAACATAGGCACTTTAACATACCTCATAAAATCATGAATAAATCATAGAAATCATAAGACATAAAGGTAACTTGAGGCATTCATAACATTCTTACGTAGGGAGTAACCCTCTTGGTTACATTTGGAATACCCATCATAGTATATTCCCTAAAATCTCTTTGGAGAAACCTTAACGTTTCACTCCTTCGCGTTACCCAATGCATTGGAGAGATATAACGGGCTCACCCGCCCTTAGTTTATCACGGAACCACCCGTCTTCATAATAATGCCCAAGAACCATAACATAATCATATCACATAAAACATGCATAAAGGAAACATAACATTTCCACATTTCAATCACAAGACATCAATACAACACAAAAACATTGTGAAAACCATTTTCCATACCAAAATAAAACAAAAGTAAAACATGGTATTTATTTTTCTTTTAAAAAAATAAGGTATGGCTTGTAGAGGAAGCCAAAACTCAAATAACGGTCACGACGACGGAGAAGTCGTTGTCGCCGCATACGTACGACAAAAACATTCCCTTTTGTCGTTTAGTAAACGCTTCGTATAAAAAAGATTCCTTTTGAATAAACGTAAAAGTCAAAGTGGTTTATACACCGTATAAAAGAAAGTTGTGTATAAAATAAAATATTCCTCAACGAAAGGAGATTGAGACGAAGTCCCATACCTCGTATCCGACTTGACCCGACCGTTCTTTAATCTCCTGAATAATAAACTTGAGTTAATCTCTACTTTCTTATGAATCTTTTTCAAGTTCATTATTCCTTTTATACCATGTTATGAACATCATGTAATCAGTTAAGTTAATAATGTTCATTTTGTCGGTATTTGGTTCTTAAGTCAAAAATAGACTTCTTACACTTACATGTTGTTAATTTGGTCAAAGGTTCATTATATCCAGAATGGTATTCATGATGTAGATATCATATATGTCATATATATCCAGTACATACATTCATTTATAATATTACATCACATTTAGAGGTAAGAAATGAAATGCACCGTTCATGGAGACGGTAAGCCGTACGTACGCATGAACGCTACTTCCATTTCTATTTCATATTTTCTGGAATGGAATCATAATGATATAAGAGTATATTATAATTCCAATATAATAACATATATAATATCATTAACTTTATCCTTTACACATCCCACATATGGTATTAACAAATCAAATCACTTTTAGGGGGCGGTAGTCCGCACTTCCTAAAATGAAGATATCGTGTTTACCCATAATGGAAACCATAAAGGTATGCCCAAAATGAAAAAAAACAGAAGCTTAAGGAAAACATAAACATATCATATATCATATACAAAAATAGTGACATCATAATGGCCACCTTTGAAGGTGTTAAATGAGTATTGAACAATCATCGTTTCGGGAGGCAGAATTTCACCATCCACGGAAACCGTATGTTCTTTAACCATTTGATGTAGTTGTGTGAGAGTGTAGCTAAAATAAATCATATAACAACATCATAGTATATTGAAGATACTGGTTTTTTTACAAAAGAAGTAAATAAAAAGAGTTTAGGGGGTTGGAGAAGCAAAATAAAACAAATGAACATGAGAGAATGAATTACCTTTAAAAGTGTAACTCCTTTTGATTTGAGCCTAAAGGCTTCCTTTGAAAGGATTCTGCCCAAAGGTAATCCTCTAGGATGAGTAGAGAGATGTGGAGAGAGTAAATGGGCAAGGTTTGGCCGAGCCAAAGGCTTGAGGAGTGTGTGAAATGAGGTAGAGGTGGGGGCCTTTTATAAGAGGAGAGGAGGGGCACTTCTGGAAAGTAAAGAAATATTACTTTATTTGAAAATGTGTTTCGGTTTTAAAAGGTACCACATTGATAGTATTCGTGGATAAGGTGATAAGGGTTCGAAATCCACTCATCCAATTGGTTTTGGACATGTGTAGTTTATAGATTTTATATTATCTTTCTATTTTATTTAAATCGTCAAATAATGATGTCATCGCTACATCATTATTATGTTATAAATAATTAAATTTATTTAATGTCTAAAAATTATAAAACAAATACTATGATATAGTAAATCTTTTTATATTTCCAATGACTATTTATAATCAAAATTTGGACCTGTATAACCCCACTTAAAAATTGTTTTCGTAAAACATATCTTGTTTGTGTCAATTTTACTTTTCCATTAAATAAAAATATATTATTGTCATTTTCCAACTAAAGTGGCTCCATGGGGTCCCCAAGTTGGTCCATGGCTTGTCTTGGTCGGCCATGACTCACCCAATAGGTTTAGGACAAGTGTCATGGTGTTTTCACATTCTTATAATATCATTTTTACCTTAAACTACACTAATTACCACTAATCGCGATTAAAAACTTAATAAGTTACTATTCACCAAAAAATTATTTTTATCCCATTGAACCACATTTTACTTCTTAATGAAAACCATGTATGTCGATTTTCAAAATTCAATACACATTAGTGGTAAACTTTCATTTAACTGAAAAATCAGTTTGCTTGATTACCACTTAGTGGTTTCACTATTCATCAAAAATTGAAGTTTTTCAGAAAATTACCAAAAATTCACCCTAAGCTATATTTGATATTCCAAATTCAAAAATGAAGTCTATTTTACAAAATTCAAATCATATAAGTCACATTAATTAATTTAATAATTAATTCCCACTGCGAGAGCAAATAGCGTGTTTTTACAAAACAATAAGTATCAAAAGATTGACACCAGTTTAAGTCTAATTTCAAAGTGAAATTGATTCCAATGACCACCATTGGATAAAATGGTAAAAATATATTCTAATTTCACTTAAGAACCAACTCAAAACATAATCTAATCATATAAATAAATTAGATTAAAAAGCAGTTTTGATGTAAAATGCAGTATTTTTCACTATTCATTAAAAAAATGAACATTGCCAGAAAAATACCAAAAATTCACACAAGGTAAATTTTGATGTCCCAATCATAAAGGATAAGTTTATTTTGACAAATATATTTTATAAATTTGTCAAAATATATATTCAAAAATGGTTTTCCATCAAAAGGCAGTAAAACAATCTTTTAAGAATATTAGTGTATTCCATGCATAAGATTGTATTTATTTTCATTTTAAGCCTCTATAACACTATCTTAATCATTAAAAGACATAGATAAAAATATCTATTATTCATTACTTACTTGGGATGTTACATTTTCTTTCTATAATAGAATATTTACCACTTGAACAATTAGAAATACTATATATTAATGAAGTTTTCAGACTTCATGGAGTACCACTATCGATTGTTTCTGATCAATGATCCATGTTTTACTTCATGATTCTGGAAAGGTTTTCAGAACGCCCTGGATACTGAACTTTGTTTGAGCACTGCTTACGACCCCCAAACTGATGGACAATCAGAACGGACTATTGAAAACATAGAAGACATGTTGAGATCATACTCACTTGACTTTCAAGGTATGTGGGATCAATATTTACCTCTGGTGGAATGTTCATATAACAATAGATTCCATCCAAGTATTCGGATGGCACCATATGAAGCGTTATACTTAAAGGGATGTTGCACACCATCCTGTTGAGATGAGGTTGGTGAAAGAAAACTTGTAGGCCCAGAACTCTTGGAGGAAACAATGGAAAAGGTAAAGGTAATCCAAAACCACGTCAAAGCAGCTCAAAGTAGGCAGAAGAGCTATGCCGATAACCGAAAGAGGGATTTGTAATTTCAGGTAGGAGATCATGTTTTCTTGAAGGTATCTCCATGGAAGGGAGTTATACGTTTCAGTAAGAAAGTTAAATTGATTCCCAAGTATATCATACCTTTAGAAATTCTAGAACGAATTGGGGATGTAGCTTACCGTTTGACAATGCCTCCAAATCTCTCCCAAGTTCACGGTTTGTTTCACATATCACTGTTGAGAAAATACATGCCTGACCCAACACATTTACTCACCTATGAGAAGTATAACTAGAACCCGATCTGTCTTATTTTGAAGAGCCCATCAAGATTCTTGATACCAGAGAACAAGTGTTGAGAAACTGGACGACTCGTCTGGTAAAAGTTATTTGGAGAAACCATAAGATGGAAGATGCAACTTGGGAACCCAAGAAACTTATGATGAAGAATAACCCAAGTATTTCTATGTAGTAATATTATATAAATTTCTAGGACAAAATTATTTGAAGGAGGGGATAATGTAACACCCCAAGCTTCCATGGTAAGCTTCTCTTTGAATAATATAGTAGCGTGTGTTGTACGCAACTTCGAGTTCTAACACACCACAACCAATGAAACTAGCCATTATGAATAGTAATACCCACTTTTTGAAATTTTTTAAATTTTATCTTTCAAAATGGACTTCATTTTTGGATTCTGAATATCTAATTTATCTTAGGGTGAATTTTTGTTATTTTTCTGAAAACATTCAATTTTTGATGAATAGTGAAAAAAACATTGAGTTATAGTTTAAAACCGAATTTTTATAATTTTTTATTTTATTTAAATTTATTTTAGGTCAAAATAGATACATAAAACCTATATAAGTTCAATTTAATTCATTATAGTTAGTTTATAATAATTTTAGATATATAAAAATTTATTGAACTTTTCATCGTCTTTTACCCATCTCCTAGAAGAATTTACAAATTCACATAAAACTTAATTTTTCCGCTTCTGTGAGTGGAATTTCGAAAATCCAAGAAACACAGTTAATATCAATGAGTAAAATGTAGTTCAATAAGATAAAAATAATTTTTGGTGAATAGTAACTTTTTACTTTTATTTACCACGGTTAAATGTGGATAGGGTAATTAAGGGTAAAAATGATATTATTATTACCCTAACACATGTCCTAATTCTATTGTCTAAGCATTATTTGACCAAAAAAACTTCAGGAATAAAAAATGAACCTATTTGGTCCACTTGGATTAGATTAGGACATTTATTATTATTTAATTCAAAGAAGAGTTAAAAGAGATAAAATCAAAGTTAAATAACTAAAACATTTTTAATATAAGGTTATACATAATATAAATTCGATTATAAATATTCAGTAGAAAGATAAAAGTATTTACTACATAATGGTAGTTTATTTATAATTTTTAGACATTAAATAATTTAATTTATTTATGACACAATAGTGATGCAATAATTACATAATTAATGAAATATTAAAATAATTGATATTATAAATATAAAAATAAAGGTAATTTGAGACTTTTTATGAATTCCAATAATTTTATGGGTTAATATGACATATTAGGGTTGGTTAGATGAATTTATTTTGAAGTAATAATGTTGTTATAAATTTATAAAAAACAAAATACCAAATAGTGTCAAATTTGACATAAAAGAGTTTTTTAAAACAATATTATATTATTAATTGATATTCTATTCCTAAAAATCTAAGATTCAGCCATAGGACTTATATAATGATAGGTGTATCATTAATGAACGCCTTGGGGTTCTATTGGAAGTATATAGTAATTTTATTAACTATATATATAAAAATACAAAGCGACATGGTAAATGTTAAACTATTTAACTAAGAGTTACATATAAATGATAAGGTTAATATAGTGACCCAAACCTGTCTAAAATCTATTGGTTGAAAGGATTTAGACCCATACCAAACTTAGCCTCGAAATAAGTCACATTGGAGACATTATAAACCTAATATGAATTTATTATAAAATAATATTTTAAGTTTTTCATAAGGTGCCCCTCACCCCTCTTATAAAAGGGTACTCCCCCTTCTCTAAAATTCATACCTTCAAAGCCTTTTGGATCAGGAAAACACTACCCAAATATTCTCTCAACTTCCCTATATTTAAACTAGAGGCCTTAGTTTGATCAGAACACCAACCTAAGGATCTGTTTTGATCAAATCAAAAGGAAGAACCCGAAAAGGAGGTAATGTTTTCACCACCCTCTTTCATGTTCCTTTCTTCTTCAACATCTTCTTTATTAGTTATTTAAATTATAAAATAATAAATACAATATCTTATATATACTGTGATATTATTATAAATATGGTACAAACATATTCAGTAATCTATCAATCCTTTGAATGACATGTCACCATACGTGCGTACGTACGGCTTACCGTCTCCATGTCATGGTGTAATTATTATTCAAAATATTATTATTTGGATGGGTATGATAATGATGTGTAATTGAAGTAAATAATAAATATAACATTATAAATATTCTTTATATATGATATACTATCCAATTATATATTATACCAATATCAAAAGAATGATATTGTCGCTCGTGCGTACGTACGGACTACCGTCTCCACGAACGCTATGAGATTCATTCCCCATCATATGCATTCAACTCTAATTCTCATTTTATGATTAAAAATAATTTTGAAGAACTTTATATCATTCTGGATATGAATAAGATACAACCTATCCATAAAAAACACAGCTTATGTAACAAAACGTATAAAATAAAATGAGTAAGTTAACACCCAAAACAACGATAATACTAAGATGTTGTTAACAAAGCAATGTTAAAAGATCATATATGATATCATATTAATGTATATGATTCTTGTATAATTTAATAAAAACTATTTCACCATTATACAGGAGGTTAAACTACCCTCAACCAAGGAAAAGTACAAGGTAAGTGTTTATTTCACAATCTCTTCATTATCTGAGGTTGTTTATACGTAATTATCTACTAGGACCTCTTTATCATCCACATCCATGTTTCTTAAAAATGTATTTCAAATAATTATTAATATTTTACAGACTATGGGTTAAAGTAATTTATACCCTTTTTTACTTTTTATAAGATGTTTATAATGGAATCTTTCTGTTGTTTTCCAAACAATGTCCTTTTTAACCTTTTTGACAGAATTAAGGTAAGAATTTATTTTTTAACTTATACGGTGGGTGTGGCTATTTTCCGCTATTATAAAATCTTCGAAGCTTCACATACAATCTTATAAGAATATTTTCAAAGTAAATGTTTTATTTTATAATTATGTGGATTCACTACTGCAAAAACCGGCAATATCAGCGCTAAAATTGGACTTTAACAGCACTAGAAAAGCGATGTAAAGCTCATCGCTGATAAGGGGGGGGGATTTAACATCGATAAAAAAGCGCTGTTAAATGTAACCTTTAACAGCGCTAAAAAAACTCTATTAAATGTCTCCTTTAACAGTGCTAAAAAGCGCTGTTAAATCCATGACTTTAACAGTGCTTTTTTAGCGCTGTTAAATCCCTCCCTGCTGCAAATAAAAAATCTGCATCAGTACAGCCAGCCGAACAGACCTGTAGAAAAACCAGTATATCAACCACAAACACATAATCAACCGATCACAACCCAACCAATAAATACTTACATTTCCCCAAACACCCATAACACAACCCAACCACAACCACAACCTTCATCTCAATGTACTCAACCGATCTAAACACTTAAGATGGATTTTTCCCAAGACTATCTAATTCAAAACGCCGATCATGTCATCAACCGCACACTTAATTTCTATGGTGATCCCCACTATATGCTTTATCTCACAAACACCACCATCTGATGTTTAACACCTTCATCATTAGGAAAGAACCACTAGAACCCCACATGATATAAGGCTATTGCATGATGTTCAAACATAACAAGAGGAGAAGAGAAGGTGAAAGTCCCGTAGACAAACAACATCAACAATGAACATCCACCACCCTTTCACTATATAAATCAAAATCATATCTTTAATAATGTCCATGTGAATTTCTTTCTTACTTCCATCGAGGATGATGCATGTTGGTCAATTTGTTTTGGAAATTGTTTATCTTCATCTGTGCCTTGTACTTGCACCCATGAATTTGAACCTGAGTATGCGTACATGATAGTTGAGGCAGGGTTGACTCGTACACGTCACATATGACCCATGAATTTTTGTCCTAAAGTGTCAACACAATCCGAAGGCATTTGGTCGGTTTCCCGTATGTCAGTTGTTGATTTCACTTAAAAATAAGTCCATTTTGAACAAAACAGAGACACTTTGAGTGGTGTCGGCCACACCGGGCCTCGGATTGAGTCGGGGTTGACTCGTACACATCAAATTTGACTCATGTATTGTTTTCCTTAAGTTTCAATAGAATCCGAATGCGTTTGGTCAGTTTCCCGCATGTCAGTTGTTGATTTCTCACATAAAAATAAGTCCATTTTGATCAAAATAGAGGCACTTTGAGTGGTGTTGGCCAGACCGGGCCTTGGATTGAGGCGGGGTTGACTCGTACATGTCACATTTGACACATGGATCGTTTTCCTTAAGTTTCAACAGAAACCAAATGTGTTTGGTCGGTTTGGCGTATGTATGTAAAATATTGTCCATTTTAAACAAAATGCATGCACTTGGAGTGATACCGGCCACACCGCACCTCATATTGAGGTAGGGTTGACTTGTACATGTCACATATGACCCATGGATCATTTTCCTAAAGTGTCAACACAATCTGAAGGCATTTGGTTGGTTTCCCGTATGTCAGTTGTTGATTTATCACTTAAAAATAAATCCATTTTGAACAAAAGAGAGGCACTTGGAGTGGTGTCAGCCACACCATACCTTAGATTGTGGCAGGGTTGACTCATACATGTCAAATTTGACCAATGGATCATTTTCCTTATGTTTCAACCGAATCCAAATGTGTTTGGTCGGTTTCCAGTATGTCAGTTGTTGATTTCACTTAAAAATAAGTCCATTTTGAACAAAATAGAGGCACTTTGAGTGGTTTCGACCACACCGGGCCTCGGATTGAGGCGGGGTTGACTCATGCACGTCACGTTTGACCCATGGATCGTTGTTAAAAAGTTTCAACAGAATCCAAATGAGTTTGGTCAGTTTTCCGTATGTCAGTTGTTGATTTCACTTAAAATTAAGTTCATTTTAACAAAAACAGAGGCACTTTGAGTGGTGATGGCCACACTGGGCCTTGGATTGAGGCGGGGTTGACTCGTACACGTCAAATTTGACTCATGGATCGTTGTACTTAAGTTTCAACAGAAACCGAATGTGTTTGGTCGTTTTGGCGTATGTATGTAAAATATTGTCCATTTTAAACAAAATACATACACTTGGAGTGATACCGGCCACACCGCGCCTCGGATTGAGGCAGGGTTGACTCTTACACATCATATATGACCCATGAATTGTTTTTATAAAGTTTCAACACAACCTGAAGGCGTTTGGTGGGTTTCCCGTATGTCAGTTAATGATTTCACTTAAAAATAAATCCATTTTAAACAAAATAGAGGCACTTTGAGTGGTGTCGGCCACACCGGGCCTCTAATTGAGTTGGGGTTGACTCTTATATGTCAAATTTGACCCATGTATCTTTTTCCTTATGTTTCAACAGAATCCGAATGTGTTTGGTCGGTTTTCCGTATGTTAGTTGTTGATTTCACTTAAAATTAAGTCCATGTTTAACAAAACAGAGACACTGTGAGTGGTGTCGGCCACACCAAGCCTCAGATTGATGCGGGGTTGACTCGTACATGTCACACATGAGTCATGGATCGTTGTGAAAAAGTATCAACACAATCAAAATCCGTTAGATCGGTTTGGTGTATGTACGTAAAATATTGTCCATTTTGAACAAAATACATACACTTGGAGTGATACCGATCACACCGTGCCTCGTATTGAAGCGAGGTTGACTCGTAAATGTCACATTTGACCCTTGGATCGTTTTACTTAAGTTTCAACAGAATCCAAATGTGTTTGGTCACTTTGCCGTATGTCAGTTGTTGATTTCACTTAAAATTAAGTCCATTTTTAACTGAACAGTGACACTGTGAGTGGTTTCGGCCACACTGGGCCTCTGATTGATGTGGGGTTGACTCATACACGTCACACATGAGTCATGGATCGTTGTGAAAAAGTATCAACACAATCAGAATCCATTAGATCTGTTTGGCGTATGTATGTAAAATATTTTCCATTTTAAACAAAATACATACACTTGGAGTGATACCGGTCACACCGCCCCTCAGATTGAGGCAGGGTTGACTCGTACACGTCACATATGACCCATGAATCGTTTTCCTAAAGTGTCAACACAATCCGAAGGCATTTGGTCGGTTTCCCGTATGACATTTGTTGATTTCTCACTTAAAAATAAGTCCATTTTGAACAAAACAGAGGCACTTGGAGTGGTGTCAGCCACACCAGGCCTCAGATTGAGGCGGGGTTGACTCATACACGTCACATTTGAAGGTGAGTATGCATACATGATAGTTGACCTTCTTAGAGAAGAGTTTCTGTAAGAGTATAAGAGACATGAAGTAATGAAGATCATTATAGTGTTGGTGAAAATGTGGTTGCTACAAACAATGTGGCAATCAGCTTGTGCAAGGCGGCCTAAGTTACAACTTGCAGGTATTGTACTTTATGTTTTTCTAGAGGGTTTCAATTTAAATGCATTTTGGAATGATCATTGCTAGCCATTGTCTTTTAGGTATTTTTGATAGCCGAGGGGAAATGGTGGGGTCTACAGACATCGGAGGATATGTCGAAGGGTGATTTTGTGTGTGAATATGTTGGAGAAATGTTAAGTCACGCAGTTCTGAAAAGAGACACTATTTAAAAGAAAGTCACAAGTTTAGATACATCTCAAGATGGTCAGTTTAAATACATTTTGAGGGACACTACTAAAGACATGCTCAAATATGCACACATCCCCCACTTTTAGATCGTTGTCTACTGCAATGATCTTCCAACCAAGATATGCATTAGAACACTCATGATACATAGATCAATTCACTGCCCACATTCGAGGATGATCTAAAGCCCGAACCATGACAACATTATGTTTTTCCTTGAAAATTATTTTGGCGAACTGGAATGGCAATAGCTTCACACATGAAGAGACAAGTGGAGACGCAAAATCACAAGAGTGAGTTTCCATTCCAGTTCTCCAAGAGAATTTTCAAGGAAAAACATAATGCTGTCATGGTTTGGGCATCATATCATTCTCGAAGGTGGGAAGTGAATTGCTCTATGTATCATGAGCGTTCTAATGCATATCTTGGTTGGAAGATCATTGTAGTAGACAACGATCTAAAAGTGGGGGATGTGTGCATATTTGAGCATGTCTTTAGTAGTGTCCCTCAAAATGTCTTTAAACTGACCATCTTGATATGTATCTAAACTGGTGACTTTCTTTTAAATTGTGACACTTTTCAAAACTACATGAGTTAACATTTCTCCAACATATTCACACACAAAATCACCCTTCGACATATCCTTCAATGTCTGCAGACCCCACCCATTCCCCTTGGCTGTCAAAAAAACCTAAAAGACAATGGCTAGCAATGATCATTCCAAAATGCATTTAAACTGAAACCCTCCAGAAAAAAATAAAGTACAATACCTGAAAGTTGTAACTTAGGCCGCCTTGCACAAGCCGATTTCCACATTGTTTGTAGCAACCACATTTGCTCCAACACTCTAATGATATTCATTACTTCATGTCTATTATAATCTTCCAGAAACTTTTCTCTAAGAAGGTAAACTATCGTGTATGCATACTCACCTTCAAATGTGACGTGTACGAGTCATCCCTACCTCAATCTGAGGCCTGGTGTGGCTGACACCGCTCCAAGTGCCTCTGTTTTGTTCAAAATGGACTTATTTTTAAGTGAGAAATCAACAACTGACATACGGGAAACTGACCAAACGCCTTCGGATTGTGTTGAAACTTTATGAAAACGATCCATGTCTCATATGTGACGTGTACGAGTCAACGCTACCTCAATCCGAGGCGCGGTGTGATTGTTATCACTCCAAGTGTATGTATTTCGTTTAAAATGGACAATATTTTACGCACATACGCCAAACTGATCTAACGGCTTCTGATTGTGTTGATACTTTTGAACAACGATCCATGACTCATGTGTGATGTGTACAATTCAACCCCGCATCAATCCAAGGCCCGGTGTAGCTTACACCACTCACAGTGTCACTATTTTGTTAAAAATGGACTTAATTTTAAGTGAAATCAACAACTGACATACGAAAAACCAACCAAACACATTTGAATTACGTTGAAACTTAAGAAAAATGATCCATGGGTCAAATGTGACGTGTAAGAGTCAACCCCGCCTCAATCTGAGGCGCGGTGTGACCGGTATCACTCCAAGTGTATGTATTTTGTTCAAAATGGACTTATTTTTAAATGAAATCAACAACTGACATACGGTAAACCGACCAAACGCCTTCGGATTGTGTTGACACATTAGGAAAATGATAAATGGTTCATATGTGATTTGTACGAGTCATCCCCTCCTCAATCTGAGGTGCGGTGTGACCGGCATCACTCCAAGTGTATGTATTTTGTTTAAAATGGACAATATTTTACGTACATACGCCAAACCGATCTAATGGATTCTGATTGTGTTGATAATTTTGAACAACGATCCATGACTCATGTGTGACGTGTAATAGTAAACCCCGCATCAATCTGAGGCCCAGTGTGGCTGACACCACTCACAGTGTCACTGTTTTGTTAACAATGGACTTAATTTTAAGTGAAATCAACAACTGACATACGACAAACCAACCAAACGCATTTGTATTCGGTTGAAACTTAAGGAAAATGATCCATGGGTCAAATGTGACATGTAAGAGTCAACCCCGCCTCAATCCGAGGCGCGGTGTGACCGGTATCACTCCAAGTGTATGTATTTTGTTCAAAATGGACTTATTTTTAAGTGAAATCAACAACTGACATACGGGAAACCGACCAAACGCCTTCGGATTGTGTTGAAACTTTAGGAAAACGATCCATGGGTCATATGTGACGTTTATGTGTCAACCCCGCCTCAATCCGAGGCTTTGTGTGACCGTTATCACTCCAAGTGTATGTATTTTGTTTAAAATGGACAATATTTTACGTACATACGCCAAACCGATCTAACGGCTTCTGATTGTGTTGATACTTTTTCAAAACAATCCATGACTCATGTGTGATATGTACGAGTCAACCCCGCATCAATCCAAGGCCCGGTGTGGCCGACACCACTCACAGTGTCACTGTTTTGTTAAAAATGGACTTAATTTTAAGTGAAATCAACAACTAACATATGGAAAACTGACCAAACGCATTTGGATTCTATTGAAACATAAGGAAAACGATCCATGGGTCAAATGTGATGTGTATGAGTCAACCCCGCCTCAATCCAAGGCACGGTGTGACCGGTATCACTCCAAGTGGATGTATTTTGTTCAAAATGGACTTATTTTTAAGTGAAATCAACAACTGACATACGGGAAACCGACCAAACGCCTTCGGATTGTGTTGAAACTTTAGGAGAATGATCCATGGGTCATATGTGACATGTACGAGTCAAACCCGCCTCAATCCTAGGCGCGGTGTGACCAGTATCACTCCAAGTGTATGTATTTTGTTTAAAATGGACAATATTTTACGTACATACGCCAAACTGATCTAACGGCTTCTGATTGTGTTGATACTTTTTCAAAACGATCCATGACTCATGTGTGACGTGTATGAGTCAACCTCGCATCAATGCGATGCCCAGTGTGGCCGACACCACTCACAATTTCTCTGTTTTGTTAAAAATGGACTTAATTTTAAGTGAAATCAACAACTGACATACAGAAAACTGACCAAACGCTTTTGGATTCTGTTGAAACTTAAGGAAAACCAAGATATGCATTAGAATGCTCATGATACATAGATAAATTCACTTACCACCTTCGAGAATGATCTAAAGCCCAAACCATGACAACATTATGTTTTTCCTTGAAAATTATCTTGGCAAACTAGAATGGCAGTAGCTGCACACATGAAGAGACAAGTAGAGACGCAAAATCACAAGAGTGAGTTTCCATTCCAGTTCACCAAGAGAATTTTCACTCGCTTGATGAAACAGAGGAAAGATCTTTAAATGTAGCATCAATTGCCAAATCATTGGAACAATTTCCTGCATTGGATGTTCTAAATGCCAGATTTAACATCCCATATTGTTTATCAAATGGATTGGTGAACATCCAATCTATCATGGAAGTTGCAACATACATGCAACTAATGATTGGAGATTTTACTGGTTCTTGTATGATATGAAGGTATTTTAGAGATTTTAATGGTTTTTTTTCCAAAGGCCAAAGAAATGTGGTTCATCATTCTTGCATGTTGCTGGTGCATTTCATCTGTTAAAATGGACAAATGACCCATTAGAGAAAGAATGTTTTATTTAATAATAAATACAATTTTTCTACAAACATTTACATACAAGAATGTTTCATATTTTTATACCCATGAACCCCTCTCAAAAATTTCCTCCAATTATACGCGTCTGCAAATCTTGTAATAAAAGTCAGACCTTCATGCTATTTCTGGAAAATCTTGCATCAGGTATGCGACCCACTTGTTTCTAAACATATCTACATCGTCTTGTGAATATGACGCTTTTCGGCATTCATAATAGTACTAAAAAATATATAAATAAAGAATTAATAAATAATTTAAATGAAATAGTACTTGTTTTCGAAAATACATATTTAGGGATGCTAGTTTGTCCATTAACAATGATCTCTCTCATGAATCTACAAACATAATAACCGCAATATTTGTCGTTTGTTTTTTTTGGAAACTGTAGAAACATTGATCATGAGGCGAGTAAGTAACTTGTTTTGATATATGTTTGGGTACTGCAATTTTATTATATATACCCTGATATTTTTCCAGATGTAGTACTTTCTCGGCTCCTTATGCTTATCCCCTGTCCTCATACCATGATTTAGACGATATTGGTACACCGCCCTATCATAACAGAATCCTCAGTAAAAGATAATATATATTATATAACTTGATGTTTAGACCTAAAACGTAGGATGTAGTGTCTTACAGATTGAAAAACTTTATCACATGCGGTCAGTTTGTTGGATATTCGTGCTTTGAATCCAGAAAATAAATCTTGGGAGTATCCAAATTCACCGCAATTAGCAGCCAATGTTGCCTAAATACACAAAAAGGAATAAGTAATGAAATAAACGAAAATATAATTTATATTCTTTAATCATAGATTTTTACCCCTACATGGTTGGTATGAGGAAGAGTCTGTCATCCGTTATCTTGCTGTTAAATGCTTTCAGAAAAAGCAGTCTCTCTTTCCTTAATTTTTGATTCTGATAATTGTATTTCTTCTGTTGATGTGATACGAGGACTGACGAGTCCGAATTTTGGCTCATGAGGAAAACCCTTTAACTTCTTTTCATATATACGTCTGCCAATAATATGAAATTTATTTAACCATAATTAGCATAATATATCAGCTTTTGGAAAAGCGACGGGGTTGAAAACATACCTCATATACACATTTACACTTATGACGCCAAGCCACCCATACTCAAGGATCTCATTTACATTCTCAGCAGCAAAAAAATCTTGTATTTCCTCTCCATACATATTCTCTTCAAAAACAACTACACGGCTACTACCATTTCTCAAATTCATATCCACATGAGTCTTTAATACAATTAAATGTGGATAGAGAATTGGTGGTGTAATTACGCTTTCAGTAGATCTTTTGGATCGGCTGGTCGATCCTTTTGATTCTCCCAAGTTTCCTTTCACCTCATCCCCTTTCTTTGTCTACAATAAAATTCATTGGTTCAGACCTTTTTTTTTGTTAAAGGGTTGGCTTAAAAAACTGTAAATAAATACCTCTTTTTTGGCATGTAGTCTCACAAGTTGTGATGTCCATGCAATGAATGTCCCAATATCCTGTTCGACTATAAAAAAATCATCATCATCAAGTGGAAAAGGTAGTTGTGCTGTTGGCTCATGAGCTACCGTAATCGTCACTTTCAGATGATCTTTTGGAAGTGGTCTATTGTGCAGCATGTCTTTTGAGATGTTGAATACTGTCGCCCTCGCTACAAGGCAATAGGTGGGTGTTGAAAGATATAAATCAAAATCATTATCACCCTACAGAAGATCAGTATAGGAAGAAATCAAGGTTTTCCTGATTTACATTTCATCAGAACAATTAATAGAATATTGATTACTATGGTTAAGACAACTCTTTGAGGGGAATGGATCGCCTCAAAGCTGGTGGGGTGTGGGGTAGGATCTTCATGCGCTGGTTGTTCCTGAGTTGTCTCTTCTCTTGGATTCTCATCTATTAAAGTTTCTAGCAACTCTCTCTGCCATTGAAACTGTTCTTCAAGAGTTTCTAGTCTATTTTTCATTGCTGTCATTTCTTCATTTTTTTCATCCTCTTGTTTTTTTTCTCATAATATACTCGGGGTGTCACCCCAAACCCCCCCGATCTGATGCAACCGTATTGTTTTGGTCCCTTGAAATCTGTCACTAATATGTCTGCACCAGCTGCAGGAGTACCTAACTCCTATGACTGTCAGATATAAGAAAATAATTAATTATTATTATGTAATAGAAATTTAAAACAAAAAATTTTATTGTGTCATACTTACACATATTTCCCACACTTTTTGTGTGTTTTCATCAACTAGATTCCCTTCCTTATCTACAGGTGCCTCCTTCCATAGCACATGATGAGGGATGGATGTGTGTTTGGTTTCAGAGGCATCAATATACATATAAATATAGAAAGATTTTTATAAAGTTGTTTCTTGACACATAACAATATCACTGTAAATTTAAAATACGCACCACTTTCTTTTCTAGTGAGGCGTACCCCATCCTTGATTTACGATAGGGGTACGTCAGTTTTGATGCACGTTCCTTGTTTTTAGTACTGAGTTGTTGTTTCATAAATGAAATATTGACAATTAAAGTGATGAATACATGTATATCCTCAAACAACATATTATCAGTCACAATGTACCTGAAACTTTTGATCCCCACGATGACCAATAAATGAATCCCATGATTCTTGGGATATCAAGTGAGTGTAGACAATGGGTGGGTGTGGGTTTATTTTACCCTTGGAATATTTCAGATTACATTTTGTAAGAAGAGTGCGAAAACCTTGATGACACCTTCCCGCAGGCCTTAGTACATAAGTCTTGTGTGAATCATCTACTATAAATGCACTCGGCAATGGATTGTGAAGAGTAAGACACTGTTTCATTATTTTATTTCCTAGTAAATTAAAGAAATGAAATCAAAATTTACCATAATTTCTTCCCACATCACACCCTTCAGGCCGGACGCAACATGGTGCCATGATTCTATGTCAATCGGCACGCGTTGCCGAGTGACAATTCCAATGTAACTGCTAAACATTTCCTTGTTGGGGTTAACGTGTTGTCCCCATGCATTCCACCCAACATCAAATTTGATTCCTTTTCTCTTTGCCTTCAGAACGTTAGCCAACACTGTTAAACTACGACGCACCTGTTTTTTCTACGATGCTGCTCCTTTATCCCCGACCATTTCATCTATATCAGCATCATCAATGTTTTCATCTAAAATGCTAGCATCAGCATGTTCAGATGGTTGTTGGAACTCAACAAGAGGAGCACCAATAGTAGCAGCAGTAGCACCAACAACAATATGTTGAGGTTGAGAGGCTTGAGAGGCTTGTTCAAAAGCAGCAGTAGCAGAAGCAGCAGCAGCAGTAGAAGCAGCAGCAGCAGCAGCAGAAGCAGCAGCAGCAGCTTTAGAGGCTTGTTCAGCCTCGAGGTTAGGAGCACCAGAACGTGCAGAAGTCATTATCTTCAAAAAAGGTTTAACACTTACGTTGGATTACATAAATGCAATAATGATAAGATAATAACATGATATAACAAGATATATATTACAAACAAAATATAACATTTTTATTGAACTCTCTTTTTTTTCAAAGGCTGAAGGGATTTGACACCTCTATCGATAATCCAAATCCCTTCATTGTGGTCTCCTCTAACATACAAAACTTCGTCTTCATTGGGACAATTGTAAAATTATTGCGACGTCCCACTAAAAGGATAATCCTCAATTGAATTTTCATCGGACCCTTCAGTAGTTTTGGACGATAACAGAACAATCGACCACTTTCGATTTGCGAGGTCTGGCACATAAAATACTTGTACCGCTTGTGATGCCATTATAAATTGTTCGTCTTTGTACCGTTCTTTACTAAAATCAACTTTCACAAATCCCAATTCATCTATTTTAACACCACTGTTGTTATCAACCCAGTTGCATTGAAAAATTGGCAATTGTAATGTCGTATAATCCAACTCCCATATTCTTTTGATAATGCCAAAGCATGACATATTCGCATAAATTGGATTTCTATCCTTACTACCAGAAACATGCATCGCTTCAGCCACAAGTGTTACTCAACTATTTTTCATGGTACTATCTTCATCATGATTATTTTTATAGAATGTATAACCATTAATTACCTAACCATTGTAAGATAATACATACACGCTTGGTCCGAAAGCTAGCAATCGAAGTCGTTCTGAAATTGAATTCAAATTTTCATCTAACTCCTTAAAAATATGGTCTCAAAACCATCCTATAAACTGGTGATTATGTGTGTTTGATATCCGTTTTTCAGCCCTTGATGGATTCAACTGTCTCAAAAATTCTTTGTGGGTTTCAATATATGGAGCAACCTCCCAACTGTTATGCAAACCATAATGGTGGTCCTACTCCTGATCTATAATATTGATTTTCACAACATCTCTTCCATAAATTTACTCACCCTCAATGCTTCCAATGTGACGAGATTTTGGTAGACCAATGCTTTCCACATCAGATAGGTATTCGGTACAAAATTCAATGGCTTCCTCAAAAATATATCTCTCCACAATACAACCCTCTGGACGACTTCGATTTTTGACATACCTTTTCAAAATATTCATATACCGTTCAACGGGGTACATCCATCTATAGTGCACAGGACCACAAAGTCGAACCTCTCTCACCAAATGAACCATCAAATGACCATCATATCAATGAATTTTGGCGGGAAGAACATTTCTAATTCACATAATATGATGACAATTTCTCTTTCCATAGCTGGAAATTTCGCTGGGTCTAAAACATTTCTACATATATCTTTGAAGAAGAAACAAAGTTTGGTTAACGTATGGTGAACATTCTTGGGCAAAATGAAATGTAAAGCTATTGGAATTAAATATTGCATCAAAACATGGTAGTCATGTGATTTCATACCTTTTAACATAAAATCATTCATTGACACAATGTTTTTTATATTTGATGAATACCCCTCTGGAACCTTTACATCATTGAAGAAGTTTCAAAACTGATATCTCTCATCCCTGGAAATAGTGTACGAAGCTGGAGGAAGAAACGTTTGATTTTCACCCTTCACGGGTACCAACTCTTCCCTTATTCCCATGTCAACCATGTCCAACCTTGCCTTAATTCCATCCTTTTTTTCCAGGTGCATTTATCAATGTTCCGATAACACTGTCACATAATTTTTTTTCCACATGCATCACATCAAGAAAATGTCTGATGTACAGAAATTTCCAGTATGGTAATTCAAAAAAAATGATCTCTTTTTCCAACCAATTTTCGTAATGTTTTTCAAAAATGGTTTACCAAAAACAGTGTTCACGTATTTTACTTTCTCAAACAGATGATCACCTATTAGTGGAGATGGTGTTTTGCATTGTTCTGAACTTCCATTGAATGATGTCGTCCAAGATCAGTACTTATGTCGACGGGGTAGAAATCTATGATGTCCTAGAAACACAGATTTTGATGAATGTTTCAACCTAATTGATTCTGTATCTTCTTCGCACAGAGGACACCCTTGAGTTCCTTTAATGATATAGCCTAAAAAATTTCCATAAGCAGGGAAATCATTTATTGTCCCATACAACATCGCTCTCAATGTGAAGTATTCTTTTTCATAAGCATCATACAACATAACACCTGATTCCCACAGTAACTTCAAATCCTCGATCAAGGGAGAAAAATATACATCAATATCGTTACCTGGTTGTTTTGGTCCTGATATAAGAAAATATAACATAATGAATTTCCATTTCATGCATAACCAGGGTGGAAAGTTATAATTTACCAACATAACAGGCCGAGTACTGTGAGTGCTGGTTTGAAAACCAAAAGGATTCACTCCATCGGTAGATAACACAAGATGCAGGTTTCTCGGCTCATTTCCAAATTTAGGATACTCATGATCAATTCTATTCCATTGAGGAGATTCAGTCGGGTGATGTAATTTTCCATCTTAATTTTTTTTATCTGCATGCCACGACAATTGTCTTGCAGTTTCTTCACTTCTATATAGACGACTAAACATTGGAATGATTGGAAAGTACTATAAAACTTTCGTAAGACTGCGTTCATCTTTCTTGTATCGAGAATCACCACACTTTAGGCATTCTGTAAGTGATTTTTTCTCCTTGCGAAACAATATACAGTCTTTCGGGCAGGCATGTATTCTTTTAGAAATCATACCCATCGAGCGTAGCATTTGTTTAGCTTCATATGTCCGGCTTGGGAGCTCATTATCTTCTGGAAGCATGTCATTCAAAAGAGGAAGTAGTTCCGTGAAACTGACATCACTCAATCCGTTTCCTACTTTCAATTTATACAACTTCAGTATAGGTGACAATGCAGTATATTTAGTGCAACAAGCATACAATGGCGTCTTTGCACAACTCATTAACTTCTCAAACACTTTTGGGAAATCACGGAGTTCATGTTCAACTGTCCTTGTCATTTCCTCAATACGATCTTCATCATCATTGACATCTGTAATCACATCCTCTATACGGTCTTCTTCATTATCCATATTTGTAATCATATCTGATGATCCAAAAAATACAGTTTTATTCCAGCCCGTAGCTACATTTGCTTTTCCCCCGTGTTTATTCCAACATTTATAACTCCGATCTATTCCGTCACATATCAAATGTTCTTCCAACTCCTCTGGAGTAATTAGTCTAGAATAACAACAACGTAAACACAGACAAAGGATTTGAGAAGGATACTTTGCATGATACTTTGCAAACTTGATGAACTCTTTCACTCTGTTCTCATACTCTATTGTCAAATGATTAGCATCCATCCAATCTTTATTCATCTCTATCCTATTTGAATCTGAAATATTATTATTTATGATTCAAATACACAAAAAAAGACTTCCAAATACAAAGTAGCAGAGAACCAATTCCTTATAAAAATAGATACTAATATAGCCTAACCATTTTCAATAAATATTTGGAAATCAACAGAACCAGGATAAACCCCCATCAGAATGAACACACTTTCCAGCCCCCTTACCAATAGTTCTATCACCCACCACCCTGAAACAAAACATTAAACATCCTTTTAACCACTCCTACTAGTCACCTCATTCATAATAAACATTAAACATCTTGGATGAGTCTTGGTGGATCTTGGAAAGGGGTTAAATCCATGTTTAAGATATATGTTCCCTATAATATAAAGTCATATTCTTGATTATGGATGAGTCTTGGTGGATCTTGGAAAGGGGTTAAATCCATAAGACACATTTATAATTTCCAACCAATCCCATTATGCAAACCAAAATCCAACCATTTCTATAATTATTAAATAATTATTACTTCACTACCTAGGATTCTAGCACAAAGAAACCATACATAAAATGTAGCTCATCATTCCCATATAATCATCGCCTCACCTCCCCAAAAGAATGACCAAACAAATCATTACCTCACCACCCCAAAAGCATGGACAAACAATCCATCACCTTGCCACCCAAAAATAAAAACCAAATGAATCATCCCCTCACTACCCAAAAAGCATGGAAAAACAAACCATCACCTCTCCAAACCAAACCATACATCATCCCACACCACATCAAAACCAATTATCGTGACCCCCACTAGCATGACCACACATCACAACACATCAAAGACCATTTTATAGATTTAACAAAGGGACTTTTAGCACATTTCACTTTACTTTAAGAGTGTTATCACACATTCCATAAATCCAGGGGGAAATCATTTCATTAGCCAAATATAAGTTGTTATCCAATTTCCATTTTGGGGTGATATCACAACAACATGAAAAAAGGCTTCCATATGACAACAAATACATTGAAAGAAAGGGCGCCCAGTATCCATGATTTTTAGCAGGGTATTCAGTCCGTACAAACACAACATCACAATAATATCAAAGCTGTAAAAGTAAAAGAATCATTAACCCTTCCCCTTGAATTTTAATTAACTTATTAATTTATCTTAATTAGGCTAGTGCAAACCATCCCCAATGATATACAAGAGTAAACCCATCCTAAATGAAACAAAAAAGTGAGAAATAAAGGAATTCCAAACCTCAAATAAGGTTTTCCAACTCACTGTGAACAAGAAATGCCAATAAATGACAACCGCATGAAAAACCTAAAGATCAACCTACACTGAAAAAAAATATTTAGGGCATCCACTGACCTTGGGTGAAGAAATCGGAAGTCCAAGGAAAACTCAAGGTGAGGGAGCCTTCTGCGCTGCCTGGAAGACGCGACCGCCGGAGTGGGGGTGAACGGGAGGAGCTGCCAACCATTGAAGAGGAGGAGTAGGGTTCAGAAGGGAGGGAGATCCATGGAAGAGGGTCGAGGATATGGAGAAAGAGTTCGGCAGAGGTCCGACAAAGGAAGATCGGGGGGAGGGAAGCAGTCTCAAGGGTACAGTACCGTGAGAGCTTAGGGCACGATAAAAAAGAGGAGACTATCTTCCTCCTTTTAATAAAATCAGAGATAGGTTTTAACAGTGCTGATAAAGCCAACCTTTATCAGCACTAAAATTTTAGCACTCATAAAGGGTGGCTTTATCAACGCGTTTCTAGCGCTTTTAAAAACTACCCTTTTCAGTGCTATAAAAGCACTGATAAATCTGTACTTTATCAGAACTTTTAAATAGTGCTGATAAAGATTATCCTTTATCAGCGCTTTTTGATTAGCACTGATAAAGGTGGCACTTTGCTTTCCCTTTTTTGTAGTAGTGATTTTCAATGATTTAGAAAAAGAGATATTTCTCTCAAATAGTTTTGATTTCATCTATGTCAACATCCTTTGATGAATTTAAGCTTATTTGATGTTGTTTTATTATGATAAAAAACTTTCATACTGTATTGAAGGTATTATGATATTTTTGAATGTGGATGTGTTATTTTTATACCATTCATGGTTTATGGAGAAAGTATTGACATTTCGTATGCTAGTTTTAATATGAATGTTTATGTTATGTTTAAAACTATTCATATGAGGAATGCATTGGACTTAGTAAGTGATAGGTGGAGCCCTCTATAGATCCTTGATGCATTGGTTGGTCTCATGAGACAAACTAGTGTCTTGGCACAAGGCCTTGACAAAATATTATTTGTAGTCTTGGCACAAGTCCTTGACTATGTGGTTATAATTGTCTGGTATTATGCATTCCATCATTATAAAAGTGGTTATTGATATTGCATGTGATTATTAGACTAGTAGAATATCCATGTGAATAAGTAAATGGATTTATTTCATTTTATTTCAGCCATATTATGTTGAATTTCATGTTTAAAAGGATTTTGTTTTAGTTATACATTGCCTTAAATGTTTATGTTTATTTATCAAAGTTTCCTCTATATTGTTATCCTTACTGGGCATCTGAGCTCACCCCTTTCTATGTTTTAATTTTCCCAGGATGTGAAGAAGTATTTTATGAATGACCTACAGGGATAGTATGAGGAGATATGATTTTGGTCTATGGAGACAAGATGTTGTTGTAGTTTTCAACTTTATGATGTAATGTAAGACTTATGGATGTATCTAGTGATTCCAAGGCTACTAAACTAATCAGTTTTTCGAGACTTGATCTTTATTCACAATCACATAAATTAATTGATTTATCAATAACACCAGATGAAATAAAATAAATAAATTATGGTTAAATTATTTTATTAATACATGATTAATTATATAAAATCTACATAATACAAATAAGCTTTTAAAAGGATAAAACAGACAATATTTATGCATAAGATAAAAAACCCTAGAGGAAATATTATGTTGTTATAGCCTTCCATTACTAGAGTTAAAATGAAACCATATTTCAAAGTACTTATCTAGTCCCCATCAAGGGTCTTTCAATTATAGATGAGTTTTAATAAAGGTTTTAGGATGAATTAATCTAGTTCATATCAAGGGTTGATAACCTCTATGAGGATTGGTGAAACTAGGATGCAAGTGCTGAGTAAATAAGAGTTTAGGATTTCAATATTCGGGATTCCACTCAACTGGTCAAAGAACATTGAGTTAATATAGTTGGAAAGATCACCAACCTAAATACCTTCAAATAACTTGTCAGGCCTCCATTTAGGTTATGATGAGAGATATGTGGATCCTTTCCACTAGAATATCCACATGATAATATATTCCAAATCTAATGGAGAGTGCTATTTAGATTTGAGAAAATAGTAGGAGGCTAATAAATAAAATTTATTAAGTCATATTTTGATAATCATGAAAAACTACTAAAAACCTGATTTTTTTTTATATAAAATGGAAAGTCATATGACCTAGATGTTATCCCTACTATCAATTTTGAAGAGAGATAATATTGATACAGAAACAAATTCCGAGGAGTGGTATAGGTGCTTTCACATCATACTATACCATGAGAGAAAATTGTCTTCCCTAGGGACCCATATCCCAAAGAAAGATCCTTTTAAAGAGGCTAGTGAGTAGGAACACACCATCCTGTAGAAGTTTGTGGATGAATAATTGGATATCCAATGCCTCATGTTATCAGCCGTGTCTAGTGAGCTGTAAAATCTTCATGGGGACACAGATTCATACAACATGTTATCCCTTATTCATAATCATTATCAGGAAAAAGTTAAAGTGGATAGGTATGTGATCTTTATAGAACTTTTCCCATGCAATACTGGAGAGGTGTTCCAACTGAAACTCATACAGTCAAGATGATTAGATTTATTGAGCATTAAAACATATTTGGTATGAATCTACTTTATTAGTTTCAATCTAAACTCATGATATCCTCACTACCTCAGAACTTATTTAGTTTTATTGTGAATTATAATATGAATAATTTTGAGAAGTTGATCCCAAAATCTCCTTAATTTGATTCACTATGCAGATAAGGATTTGAGGCATGAAAAATATATAGAACTAAGGGTAAAGCAAATAATGTTTAATGAAAAGCTTCCTAAGAATAATTAAATGTCTAATTATTCTTTTCACCATCCTAACAGAATAAATAGGATCCAATGTTTAGGTAAGGAACAAGATGAATAATTTTTTCCCATGGAAAAAAGGACAAATGGAAGAAGAAATTCACCTTAGTAAAGAAGCAAAGGAATGATTTAGGTGAATTAATTATCAAATTTAATCTCTCTATTTCTTTAATTTGATTATTAGAGAAAACTTTTCATGATCATATTTTTATCTAGATACAAGAATCAAGTAGATTCAAGAAGGTTTACACAGGTGAGGGGGATCTTCAAGATTCCAATGGAGAAAGACATAATTACTTGGATATTGGATATTACTTCCTTACATTGATAGTGATATTGATTCCAGTATTATAAAATTTTTATTATGTGCCAAGTGTTTCTAAAAACATTCTATTCTTGTCTAGTTTAGACATGTATGGATTTATATTCATGTTTTGAAATAAAAGATCTTAATTTTATAAAGAATTTTTTCTCTACTATAGAACATCATAATAATGGACTTTATGTACTAGAATATGAAAACCATGATTTGGAAATTGATAAATAATCAAGTTCATATGATTCATTTCACAATCGGTTATGGAATCACCAATTTTGTCATGCAAACAAGAAGCACTTTACAAAGATATATCAAGATGGGTATTTAGATTCTTTTGCACTAAAATCACTTTTTATGTGTCACAGTTGGTTCCAAGATATAATGACAAAACCCAAATTTGGTGGAAAGGGTGAAAGGTCCACCATTCTTCTTTAATTAATACATGTAGATGTGTATGTACCATTTCTAGTTGAAGTTAGTGGTAAATACCCATACTTCATAATTTTTACTAAAAAAATAAGTAGACATGGTTGGTTTAACTTAATAATGTATCACTATTTATCCATTAAGAAATTTAAGGAGTTCAAGAATTAATTATAGAATCTTCTTGGTAAGAAGATAAAGAAACATAGATTAAATTTAGGTGGGGAATATATTAACCAAGATTTTATCACCTTTATGAGATAGCTTGGGATTCTATATCAACTCACTCCTCCTTATACACCAGAGTGAAATGGTCTTATTGAAAGAAGTAAGTGCACCTTTTTGTTTTTGTTTAGGTCAATGGTGAGTCATGTAGAATATCTATTATTGTTTTTGGGATTCTCACTATAAGATACAACCCACTTACTAAACTAATTTCCAACTTAAGTGATAAAAATAATTTCATACAAGTTAAAGAACGTGAAGAAGTTTGTTTTATAAAATACACATGCATAGGGATGAAAATTAGTTGTGAAGTGTATATATAGAAAAAAACATACCATAAAAAATGAAATTTATATTTATAGGACATCCTAATAAAATAAGGAAATAATATCTATATAACCCCTCATAAAAGAAGGTGACCATAGTAAGATAAGACATATTCCTTGAGAGGGAGCACATGTCTAAAAGAGTTAGTGAGAGTAATATTGACTTTTATAAAGTTATTCCTCAAGATATACAAGATTTATTACATGAAAAAAATTCCACAAGGCCCCAAGGAATATTTTTTTCCAGAGATGCAAGTACCGCATAGGAGCACCAAAGTGGTTAGAAAACTAGAGAGAAATAGTTTTCCCTTCATCAAGGATGGTGACTAATTATTAATTGATAATGATGAATCTCTATCCTAAAATAAAGTTTTAATAATCCTACAAGTTTAATTATGGAAATAAGCCTTTAATTTAGAAATTAATTCTATATATCATAGGCATGTATAGTTTCTGGTAAATCTTATTATAGATATAAAATTTATTGGGTGAAAATGGGTAGTCAAGAAGAAAATAGACATAGAAGGTAAATTTAGTACATATAGGGAAATGAATAGTGGACAAAGGGGTTAAGTAACATTAAGGAATAAAAAATGATGAAACCCTTTCACCAATTTCCATGCTAAAATCCATTAGAATTCCTCTTTCAATAGAATCTTACCATGATTATGGGATATAGTAAATGGATGTCAAAACTAATTTCGTTAATTAAAAACATATGTAATATGTATTTATAGAAAAACCTAAGGGGGTTATGAATCCAATTGAGTATAATAAGGTAGTAAAGTTACATAGATCCATTTAAGTGTAAAAACAAGCATAAAGATCATGGAATATTCACTTTTATGATGGAATAAGTGAATTTGGTTTCAAAAATAAATAATGTGAACCATATGACTACAAGTAGTTTAGTGGGAGTGAATTAATGTTTCTAGTAGTTTATTTCAAAAACATATTAGTAATTAGAAACAAGATATAAATGTTATATTCAGTTATGATGTGGTTGAACGCATGCTACCCTATAAAGGAATTAGGTAAAGCATCCTGCATTATAGGGTTCAACATCATTTATGATAGATCTAAGAGGATTCTTGGGATGAATCAAGGTATATAAATCAACAAGATACTAAAAGAGATTCAATATAGAATAATAAAAAATGATATTTTTTCCTATGTCACATAGTATAAATATATCCAATAAAATGTTTCCTCAGGACTAGGATTATGGTGTACCTCTCCCTGTTATGGTGTTTTCATGATCATAAACACTCACTTATGTTTATAAAAATGTCATTTAACTGAATTTTAATGTTTATATTGAATACCAATTATTTTAATTTAATGTAATTTTAAATATCTTTTAATGTCATTTTGAAGGCTTGGGAAAATATTATTTTATGTTTCAAGTCCTTGGAATCAAGTTAAAATAACCTTAGATGGCCTTGTATTTAATTAGAGGAGCCACTTTTCAAAATTTATTGAAATCTACCAAAATATTATAGTGCCAGGGTGTGATGGGCCTTCATCGTGGAATAGTGGATCTTCACTAGGGCATGGTTATATGTGTTTTAAAACAATTTAAAGGAAAACAACATGGATGTTTTACCAAGATGTGGTACAATACATTTCGTTCTATGAAAAGTCATGCTGTATTTAATGATGGTTAAAATTATCTCAAATGAGGTCCTCAAACTTTAATTTATTAGGGATAATTCTAGAATATTTTAAAAGGTTTTATGGTAATAGATATTGTCTTTTTGTGCTTGGATATCTACAAAAAAACTTATGTAATGGTCCCTTAATCTGAATCGATTATGAAGTGATAGATCTTCTCAATTTCTCTAAAAAGCCTTTAAGTTCTCAATTTCCTAAAAGGATATCCAACATTTTTTAAAATATATCATCCTCTATTTTACATCATTCAATCAAGGTTATTTGTGAGCAATGTGTAAGGGATTTTCCTAAAACAAATCTCTCCCTTATCAATATCTATTCCCTAATGGTTCTCACTTTTCAAAAGTGTAGGATGAGTCACCTTTCTATTGGGTAAGATTTGTAGGTAAATGGCATGACACAATTATGAGGGAAATGTTTCTTGGTTATCATTGAGACCAATGGATTTATATAATAGTCCTCTTGAGTTGAGTGGTTGTGATGTAGGGGCTTCATCGAGAAATAACTTAACTCCTTATCAACTATGTTTTCCTCTATTTATGTTTCACAATTACATCATTTAAAATCAACTCGAATAATTTTATAAATTAAATTTGATAATTTTAGGGATTAAATTAATTTGATATTATCTTAATAAACTCAAATTGAATTTATAAACTACTATGTAATTGATTTATAACTTAAATTATTTTCATGAAATTTAAAATTTTAAAATGGGAAATTCATCCCCTCTTTCCACAATCTCCAACCAATAATTCGTATCAAAGGAGTCTTTTTTTTTTCTATCATAAAATCTCTATTTTTTAAAAATAGTGTGTATTTTAAATTTTTTCAAATATTTAATAGTTTTCCAACTCTATTGTACACATCATTAAATTCATGTGGGATAAGGATAGATTAGAATTTATAATCCCAAATTACACTTACTACTAGTGTGTAGAAAAGTGGAAGTATTTGGTTGATCTTATGAGGGATACTAGAAGGCCAATAACCAATTAAACATAACCCTTTCTAGTCATTCCTGACTCTCACTCTCCAAGTTTGGGTTCTAGCTAAGATTAGGTAGTTTTATTTTAAATTTATATTAACAAATAAGGTACTAGGTTCAATTACAGAGCTCTTGATAAAAAATAATCATATATTTAACTTGGAATAGTCCAATGTAATAGGATGAAAATTAGTGAAAAAGTCACAAATAGGTTTTGGTCAAACCAATTGGATATAACAATGCTAAAACTATCCCATGGTCGGGGTATAATTGAAAAATTAGATGCATTATTCGTGGATTCTATAAAGAAATCATCATAGGATAATGGTTATTGTCCTGATCAGCTATAATTAGGCCAAGTTTGTCCGATCATACTTCCCATGGTCAAGGTTGTGTGAAATAATGTGATAAAAAATTATTATTAACCTAATTACGAGCCTTATTGTTTACAAGGATCAATATAAAGATTCATTGGGTTTTGAAATACCCCTAATCTTGACCCCTAACCCTAAGAAGATTAGTTGTGCATGGTGGTGATGATCAAAATCAAGTAGGTATTAGACATTCTATGCATATTTGAAAAGCATTGGAAAAAAATAATCCAGGATTAAACAATCAAGAATAAATTTAAAATAGTTAGGAAAAATTGATATCTAAGTAGGAATGGATGTGAATGATTAAATAATAAATAAAAATATATCCTCAATCAAAAAAAATAACGGATCAATCATAAAATTACTATAAACATAGAACATATGAAGAAACATGGCTGTGTTAATGAATAATGGTATGTGGACTTGAAAGAGGATGTTGAAAAAAAAGCGTACTTTCATGGATGAATAATGGATAAAAAAGGATTATCCAACTCACTTATATTCAATGAAATAATAAAAGGAATGAAAGAAAACTACTTTCAGGAAAAAGGGAATGAAAACAGGGGGAGAAAAATGAGAGAAAATAAATACTTTCCAAGTTCTATTGCATGGAGGCGTTGAAATTATAAATAGTAATGAGAAGTACATGTTGTAAATGTCCTGAAAGTCATGTACTATATTAAATGATTTGGGCCTAGACATCTACACATCATGTACTCTAGTAGCATTTCATGTAACTGAGATCTTATTTTCCCACTGAATAATCTGCTCAAATCATTGACTGAGAGAGCCTTTGATGTTTTCACATCATGTAATCACAACATTTCTTGTATGAAAGTCACTTTGATGAGATTCTTAAATTTTAAATCTACACATCATGTGATTGAGTTATACAATGTTTACTAGGTTCACATGATTTAAAATCTTCATGGGTTGGTTTTTGGATATGCAGACATGTTGTGAATGGAGTGTACACATTGTCTATGAGATTAACAGTGTGTAAATGTTATTTTTTGAACTTTTCATCATTTCTTATTTTAAGTACATAATTCATAATTCCTATGAAAACACACAAAAACCCAGTGAATTATCAAATAATTCATTAGTAAACCATTAAAAAATGTATCCAAAATTTTTATATAATTTCATATAATCAAATCCCCCCACACTTGAACAATTTATTCTCTTGAAGTAAAAAACATTTTAATAGGGATTCTAAAAGAAGCAATTTTTATAATAGGAAACATTAATTACAACCAAGAAAATAAAACTAAGCATGAGAAGAAAAAGTTAGTCCTACATAATCAATACTATAGAGAAAATCATCCATGCCTCATGGTTCATTTTTTATTTAGATTATAATTATTTTAATTAAAATTTCATAACTATTTCTTAAATTATATACCTGTTTTTCAAATATACCCTACAATGAAATTTCTCTCATCACTGAGGGTAAAATATAACTAGAGTTATGCTCATACCCTAAATAGATGTTCTTAACCATAGGCTTGCATTGGTTCTATCATCTCTACTTCGTAATGAAAAATATAAAATCAATCACGAGGGATTTAGTAAAAGGGTTCAAATGAGTTTGAGGCTGAGGGAAGGTGGGTAGAAATTGAAAATCATGCTCAAAATGAGGGTATCATATGAATTATGATGCGTGATAAATGAGAATAGTGCAATGAAATGGATCCTTTAAGGTAAAAAAGTGTCCATGCTCCAAGAATCCCAAGTACATACATCAGGTTATCCAGTATGTATTGAAAAGATACATTATTCCTTTATTTTTATTTATTTTTCAAAATTCATTTTAGGTCATATCTCACATCTATCCTCTAACTACATATGACCCATATAAGAATTCATTAGTCTAGAAATAGTGATTTTTGACCTTCATTATACACAACCAAAAATATTTTTCTTTCTTTTTATTTTATTATTTTTAAAAGGAATAGGGTAGGTGTTAAATGAAAAGAATAAAAATGGATCATATCATATCAGTCTAGTAAAATTATAACAATACATATCCTCAGTAAATACATCTCATGTCCACCAGTATAAAATTCCACTACACTTGTTCAAATGATAATCATGCCTAATTTTAAGAGAAGGGTAAGAAGGGATAATCCGCTTAGAAGAGCTTCATACTAACTATGTTTTTCATGGATAATATGGGATAAATAATTAAATCTGTAATGTGGGTCTTAGGGAAAATTTTCTCAAAAAATATTTCATCAATCAGATAAAAATTATATTTGTTCAGTCATCGCCTCAATAAGATATCAATTCAAGTTATGATATGTTTACATCCCCCAGGTGTCACTCAAGAAATATTATTAGAAAATAATATGAAATTGTGGGTACATAATCCTCTTGGTAATGAGAATATACAAAAAATATTGTAAATCACTCAAGGTATACAAATCAAGTAATAAGGCAATCAAAATAAATTTCAAAAATTTAGAATTCGAATTAACTTACTAAACTCAACATCCATTATAAAAATATAAATGGGAGTAAAACATGAGTTTAAACAATTTATAATCAAACTTTTTATTTTATTTAAATGGGTTCAATTTATTTCTTGGTTTTAAGGTATGATTTATGTGAAATGTATCTCCTAGAAAAATGAAAAGAATTTATAATCATAGTGTATTAAAAAGAAAGCTCAAGAAAGACCCCCACCCTTAAAATGAGACAATGTCCACACTCTCATAGAAAGTACCATGGGAGAGATATCACTGATAAAACATAGATAGAATGAAATATATATTTTGAAATTGATTTTAGGGAATTGATATATCCTTATATTAGTTTCATGACATTGAGAAACTTGGTGGATAATGATTTCAAATTAGGATACCATCATAAAGGGTTAGAAAGACAAATCCTACTCTAGATAAAACATCAATCCACAGGCTTTAAACATTTTTAAAGAATTGTAATGGTTAGGTGCAAACAATGAATAGTAATGAAAAATATTTCAAATACATGAAGATATGTGCATAAAATAATTTTCAACAATATGATATGAAAAAAATTCTAAAAAAAGGAAAACAAAAATCCTAAGTATATGTTTGAAAATAAAGAAAACAAATAAAATATGGGTTGTCACCCATAAAGTGCTAAAACATTTTTTGTTATCCAAAAATATGGACAAAAGATTAGGAAGTGTTGTCCATCTAGTAATGGGTCCTCTGTTGCCTATAAGAACTGGTGGCTATGTCATCGAGATTATGAGGATGCTTGGTGGGGTTAATCACCTATAGAGAATACTATGTTTGAATTAGTTGTGGTAAGAAAAGAATACATGCCCATCATAGTGGGTACTTCTGTTGAGCACAGATCTCTTGTTATATCTCCTTTAGATGGAGATTGACATCATCCATATTCTAAGTTATCTTATGTATGAGGGTATATAGTGGTGGATCAGACACATCAATGAACATAGAATAGGTAGAAGATCTAGACATGGATAAATTAATACAATAATGTATTAAAAAAAATCCAAGAAATAATAAAGTAGAAATTTTATACCATATATATAATAAGTGAAATGATACATCAATGAAATGGAATAAAAATAGTAAAAAATATGATCACTAAAGCATAGTAAAAAGTGAGGGATGGTTACATGGGAAACTAAGTGTAATAAAAATCCTTAAGTTGACCATCAATGGTCCTCTATTGAATAGATGGTGACTGTAGTTTTCTTGCCCAGTCTATATCAGCTATCGAGGAAGGGGTTGGGGGATCAAGTGATGTAGTGGATGTTGTGGTACTGGTAGCTATCTCAGTGGCTGGTGGGGTAGAGTTATGAATCTTGAGAGTGGCGATGAATATAGTAGTAGATTCAACTAATGGTACCTTATAAGATGTTGTAGGGGATAGGGCCTAGCTTCTTTGATCTTGTTATGCCAAAAATTCTAGCTGGGTACTAAGGTATATGAGCTCAAAGTGTAGATCTATCAAGGTAGGAGATGTGGTAGGCATGAAATTAGATGAATGGATAGAGAGAAACAGTGGATAAGAGGATGTGGTGGCTAGGGAAGTGAAATGAAAAAACTCTATAAAGGGGATGAATAGGTGGTTGTAAATCCATCATAGATTATCCAAGATTCAAAGGTGAAAGAACTATAGATCTACTAGGTATGAGGGGATGGGTGGTGGAGTGGGAATGGTAGTGGTGGATGGTGATTGAGTATGGGAGGTAGTAGGAGTAGGGGTAATGGTGGGAGGTGGTATGGTAGCAGTGTCAACTGTGTTAGTAGAAGTGGTGGTGTTAGGTGGAGTATGATGTGGGGTGCTAGGGCGACTGGAGGATGAACAACATGCTTGATGGGGGCTTTATTAGCATCCTCCATGTATGATAGCACTCAACGGTAGGTAATATCTTCCTTTGTCAGAATCCCCATATTTTGGAGCAAAAGAAGAGATATTCTCTCCATAGGTCCAAGGAATGTGTGAGGCCTGACTCTCTAAAAGAAACCCAAACTCCTAGCCAAATGAGTGATAACCAATCCCCCCATCAATGTGTCGTCAATAATCTTTTAAAAACTCTTATAGAACTATCTAAATAATCTTTCTATGGTGATGGAGGGGCCACCCATGAATGATTCTAGAATATGTACCTTAATATGGATGACCCCTTCATGGTAATCTCTACATTCTAGCCATGCATGGGTGATGGACCTGTATAGGATCCGAAGAATATAACCTCAGAGAACTGTACTCTTCATGGTGTGGGGGTCATACTCAATTAGGTGGTCTCTAGTCAGTCCAGGCCAAAGTTGTGCAACCTCTTCCTTATTAGGTTCAATCTATAGAGTGGAGAATATATGGGAGGTAAAAAAACCATCTGAATAAATGTTGAGGATGACTATAATGCCTCACAAGATGAGCTCCTATTGGAATCTGCCGAGTCTGAAGTGGATGTAGTCAGTGCCCATATCTAAAGTGGAAAGGAACTTGAGGAAGTTATCCCTGTACATATCCTCTCAAACCTTTTTCATTAGAGTCAAGTGAAATAGGTCCATGATGCATCAGAATTCTTGGTGGGTGTAGATGTTCTCAAGGACTGCAAGATCTAGAATTTCTTTCGTATGCATTTCCTTATCCCAAAGATGGGCCAAGAATAACTGGTGCTTTATTCCTATGAAATGAAGGCATGGATGAAGGGGGGGGGGGAAAGAATTTCCCAAGCATCCACCATAGGATGACTGGAGTCACCCAAAGCTGAAGCAAATGTCATGGAAGAAGAATATGAGTAGGAAAAAGGATATGTGGGTGGCAGAGTAGGTGAGCACCTCTGTTGATTAGGTGGAGGATGGTTGTCCTCGTAATTAGGTGTACGATTGGCCGGTGGGGTGCGTATGGTCTTTGTGCACATGATCCTTGGTGGATTAAAAGGGCGAGAGAAGAGAGTAGGAGATGGTAGTGAGGGAGCTTGGATAGGTAGGGGTGTGGTCATCCAAGGGAGTTTGGAGGAGGGGGGAGCATTGTATAAGAGAGGTGGAGATGAAATGGGGGGGGGGGGGTCATCGTTAATCCTAGGTTCATGGTTTTTCAAAACTTAAAAATTAAATTTACATGCCACGTATTGAATACAAGACATGAAAATCATGATTTTTCAAATTTCTATGCCACTTAACTTTTACACACCGTGAACCAAATACATGATGTGTATTATTTCATTTTGACCCCTTCAGAACTGGTCCTCCTTGATATTCTTTAAAAACCCTTGAAAACATATTAAAACTACTCTAACATATCCTAACCTAACCTAGATTACCTCACATACAATGATTTATTTATTTTATAGAGATAAAAATTTTCATAATAAGAAGACTTAAGCTTTGATTTGATACCCCTCATTAGGCGGTTCTTGAAAATATAGGGGAAAAGGCAAGATTAACTTCTTTTTCATAGGTTCAGTTCCAATTTCACTATTGTGAGAACTTGATACCTTATTAATAGGAGGTGGTATTTCATTAATGTTATCACTTTTCATATGGGTTTCTTTATCAATTCACTATGAAATGGTTTAATAATTTGTCAAAATGTTTCTTTTATTAACAACCTTCTCCATGTTGATCATAACTTGATCTTCAACGAGTTTAAAAGTCAATATCTATATGTTAACATCAATCACCGCCTTACCAATGGTGAGAAATGGACTTCCAAGGACATGGGTGATGTCACCTTCCACTTAAATATCCATAAATAGGAAATTAGTGTGGAAAATGAACCTTTTATCTTTAACTAGTGCATCCTAAAGTAATCGTTGAGGATTCTTAACTGAAAAGTCAGCGAGTTGAAGTGTCACCCTTATTGGTTTAAGTTATCTAAGCCCCAAATTCTTGTACACAACCATGAGTATTATATTGATTCTTACACCTATATCACACAATGTGTTCTCAAAAGTAACCATCCCAATAGTGTGTCAATTGAGAAACTTCTAGGGTATTGCTTCATTAGAGGGAATTTACTTTATAAAATTGTATATAATTCACCATTCAAAGTGATGATTTCTAGGTATTAATTTTTATTTTTTACTCTTTATAATTTCCTTAATGAATCATTCTTAAATAGGTACTTGTAAAATTTCCAATAAAAAGCTGAAATTCATATGCAAATTTTTAACCAAGCCCAAGAATTTTTTAAATTTACCATCCTCTCTTCCTTATTGAATTCATTAAGTAAAGGGTAGAGGTGTCTTATATATAGGTCATTCCATGTAGTCATAATACTTTTTAGTGTTTTTTTAATTGGTTATTGCTAATATGTTACTAGTTTTTGAGTTCTCTCCTAACTATCTCCATCATATTTTCATAACTGTTTTCCCTTAATTCTATGTGGTTGTTGAAAATATAGCAAATTTCAACTTTTAACCATTTTGGATTTAGGATCCTCTCATGGATGATCCTCAATACTACTGGTAAGAGTACCTGATAACAGATCAGATAAGTTCTTCGAAATTTTTCCCATTTGATGCTCCAAGTTACACAGTGTAGCCTTTGAGCTTTTTATATATGTTTCTTGGGTCATCATCCTTTGGTATTATTTCTACCTAAAGGTAGTGATCATATTTTAACGATTGGTTTAGAGAGGTTGGGATTTAGGTGGTGGTCTTGGTGGGGCTTTCTAGCACTAATGTTGTGGTGATGGTGGGTATTATTGATCTCTAGGGAATGGTTATTGGAATTTCTATTATGGTCTAGGAGCTGGACCTTGCATTGGTTACCCAGGTGGTCCTTGGTTTCTTTGTGGTACCTGACCACTCATCTATTAAAAGTAACCTTTATTTTACTTCAGCTAAGATGGAATTTTCTAGTAATTTTTCTACTGTTTAAATTGTTGTGGTTATCAGTATTGTTGGATTTTTATTATTATAATTGATGTAATTACATTCTTGAGTTTTGGGTTCTTTGATCCCTTCCTTAAAATCTTGGTATGAATGAAATCCTCTACAAATGTTTTAGGATTGTATTTAAATTAATGGAAGAAAAGGGGGTGGTGTTTAATTAGGTGACAAAAATGATTCCAACTTCTTGGTTAGAGCCTCAACTTGACAAGAAAGATGGATGGTTGCTTTAACCTGATGAATTTCCGGTTGGAGTGGTCCTTGATCACTTTTCCATAGTCTGTAATTGTACAAGACTTTATCCATAATTTCCATTCTGACATACAACATTTTAAGCATGAGTACACTATCAATAGTGAGATCTACTATAACATGTGTAGTAGGCTGGAGTCCCTGATAAAACCTTTGTAATTGAAGCCAGACATCTAGTCTGTGATGTGTGAATTTTTAGGTCATCTCCTTGAATCTGTGCCAAGCTTCCCATGTTGATTCTCTATCTTCCTAGGTGAAGTTTTGAATTTATTTTTAGAGCATCCAAGTTTGGATGAGTGGGAAGTACTTATCTAGGATATTCTTAGATAATTCATCCCCGGCCACTATTGACTCAAGATATTTCCTTTTAAGAGATTCTTTTCCTCTATATAACAAGAAAAAAAGTAAAAAAATTAAGTGAATGGAATATGATGACACTCCTTGGTTACAAAAGGTATGAAAATCCTCAAGAAATATTGAGATGTGCTCGTGGGGGTATTCTCTATGAAGACCATTGAACTACCCCATATTCTGTATCATATGAATGAGTCCAGGTTTGATTTCAAACATGTGCACCTGAATTAGAGGGCGTACAATGTTGGGCATGACAACACTAATAGAGAGTAAACCTTTGCCCACAATAATGCACTCCTACAGTGCTGGTCACTCACCTTGATTGGTAGGTTGCACATAATTGGGGTATTGTATATATGGAAGTTCAAGATTTTTACTCTCCACTATTGAGAATCAACAGTGTGAAATTATGGTTCTATCAATTTTGGGATCTAATAGAAGCTATTCTTGTGTGCCCAGAATTCTTGAATGAGTCAAGGGACCTTGGATCATGCACTATATGTGAATAGAGAGAGAGGGGGATGGAGGGAGGATGAAGGTGTGCCTGAATGAGAGAAAAAGAAAAAGGGAAGAAAAATAAGAAAGGGTGAGGTTGTGAGGTATTTCAGGATCGATCTAAAGTCCATTGTGCCTGAAAAATAGTTTTACTCAAAACTAGTTCCAAAATTCGACTCTCCCACATGTGTCATTTAATTTGTGTGGAAGATGTCATATTTTAATTTATAGGACCAAACTAAACTTACTACTAGGTTATAGAAATGTGTTAGAATGGGATCGATCCCATGAGGAATACTAGAAGGTTAGAATCCAATCAAACATAACCCTAAGAAGGATTCCTCACTTCTAGTCTTCACGTTTGAGTTTTATCTAATACTAGGTAGTTTAGTTTTTAATTTAGATTAACAAAGATGGTATCAAGGTAAATTTCAAGGATCATGAAAATTTATAATCCTAAATTTAACTTGGAATGGTCCTATGGATTAGGCTGTGAAGTAGTGAAAAATTCACTAATTGGTTTTGGTCAAACCAATTGGATAAACCTATGCTACAACTATCCCATGGTCAGGGAATAATTGACAATATATATGAATTATTCCTGGATTATATACAGAAAGCATCACAGACTAATGGTCATAGTATTTGTCAAGTCCAATTAGGTCAGGTTTATTCAATCACACTTCCCATGGTCAAGGTTGTGAGAAATAATGTGATGAAAAATTATTATTAACCTAATTACAATCCAAAGGGTTACCAAGCATTAATATAAGGATTATTTTGGTTTTGAAACTCCCCAACTCTCAACCCATAACCCTAACTGGATTATCCATGCATGGCGGGGATTACCAATAGAAAAGAGGTATTAGACATGCGGCGTGTATTTGAAAAGAAATTGAAAAAGAAACAATCTAGGATTAAACAGTCAAGAATCAATAAAAAAACAGTTATGAACAATGAAGATCTAAGTTGGAATGGATTCACTAGATTAAATAATAAAGAACAAGTAATCTAAAATCAATATAATGAAGAATCAATCACAAAATTACTATAAATGGTGATCAAATAAAGAAACACATGTGCAATTATAAATAATTACATACAACATTGAAAGCGAACATTGAAAAAAAAAGCGATATATCATAGGTAAAGAATGGATGAAAAATGATTAAACAACTCACTTTGATTCAATGAAACAATGACAGGAATGAAAGAAAAATTGTTTCAAGAAAAAATAAATAAAAGCAGGAGGATAAAAATGAGAGAAAATAAAGACGTTCTGAACTCTCATGCACAGAGGCACTGCAAATTCTAAATAGGCCAGAGAAGTACGCAACGTAAAATTCATGCACATCAAGTACCAGATTAAATGATTTTGGTACCGATATCTACATTTCATTTACTCTAGTTTTAGGCCATGTAACTGAGATCCTCTTTTCTCTACAAATAATCAGCTCAAATATTTTACTGGGAGAGCCTTTGATGTTTTCACGTCATGTAATATGTGCACATCATGTATAAAATTCACTTTTTGTAGGAATTTGAAATTTAAAATCTACACATTGTGTAATTGAGTTGCACACTGAGTAATGGCTTCACATCATGAAAAATCTTCATGGGTTGGTCTGTAGCTCTATGGTCATACTATGAATGGAGTATACACATCGTGTATGATATACACGACATGTAAGGTCTGTTTTTTGAACTTTTTTTTATCATTTTTTCCTTGAAATAAAAAATTCATAATTCTTGAGAAAACAAACCAAAACCCAGTGAATTATCGAATAATTCATTTATAAACCTTAAAATATATATATCCAAAATGTATATATAATTTCAACTAATAAATTTCAATGATATTATTTATTATAAAATATAATTCCAATTCACATACTTCTATTTTTGTTGGAACCAATTACTCCTATTAGAAGAATCAAATATCAAATTTCATAGGTATTATTTCTGATCCTGTTTAGAAAATGGTAATTCAAGAGTATGTTTCCACTGAGGAATCTAAGAAAAAATGGAATCCTAAAGATATTAGGAATTTTGAACTGAATAATAAATATATGAATGCCTTGCATTATGGTCTTGATAAGAATAATTTTAATCATGTTTTTACATGAATAACTATTTATCAAATTTAGAAATTATTATAAGTAACTTATAAAAGAACAAATAGAGTAAATGATACATGATTTCAAATGTTTAATCAAGATTTTGAATGTTTTACTATGCATTTTGATGAATCTATTACAAGAATGTTTTTGAGATTTAATAACATATACAGTTTATATAATGTTTCTTAGTGAAGAATTATCTACAGAAATGTACATAAATAAAATATGATGGTTTTACCTAGATCGTAGGCTCCTAAACTGATGTCTATCCTATAAGCGACATATGTGAAAAATATGGCTATAAAGAAACTAAATGCCTCCTTAATGGAATATGAAATGATGATGAAACACCAAGAGAAAAAAGATGTCAATGAAACCAAATAATTCATAAAACCCTTTTTCTTTAAATATGATAACAACAAAAACCCAATGGTAAGGTTATATACAACTCTCTTCTTACGAGGAACATGTTCAGTCAAATAAAAAAAATAACTTCAAAAATTGATCCAAAAAGACAAATTAGAAGGAAAAATCAGAGGTGAAATGATAAAAATTTAATAATAAAGGTGACATTAAACCGAAGTGCCTCATCTATAAGAGAAATCGACAAGGAAATAAGAACGTTAAAATGATTTTAAAAGTATCAATTTAGTGTGAAAGTGACAATTCCATGGATTCAAATTCATCATCCACATAAAGTGACTCAAGTATGAAGTGACTTATGACATATGTAGATAATGTCTTAGAGGTTAAATATCCATGTATTATTTACTCATATTCTTCCCCTTCTCCTAAATTTTTTCCTCATTATTATTCTAATTATTCTCACTTCTATTATTCTTCATTCACCACCAGTTACATAAATTATGAAGCTCAAAAATATTCTTGAAATCAACTTGAAAATGACTATCATAAAATTGATTCATTATATTTAGAACTAGAAAATAAATATTATCAAGAGGTTAAAGAAGAAGAAAATATCCAAAAGGAAAATGAAGTTATATTTAAAGAAAATAAGATCTCATCATCAAAATCAAAAATCAACCGAATGTCGATAATCATGAATCTATCATTAAAGATCTAGAAAATTATCTTTTTTAAATTATTATAAGTTAAATAAAATATAAATAAAATTTTGGGATCTCAAAAACCGAAAAAATAAATAATCATCTCTAGTTTCTCTAACCATGTAAGAACCTTTAAGAAACGATCAAAAAATAATCCTGTAATTGGTTATTTATAAGATAATTTTTTTAATTAATGTAAAAATATTGGTTATTTAATCTATGTATGTGATTGAAAAAATTCTCGATATAGAAGACACATTTTAATCCATTTTCATCCAATATTTCAAAAATAAAACCTTCTAAACAAATATAGACATGGAAATATTTATTGGATAAAATATTCTTAGCCAATTTTGAATGGGTACCAAATTCATTAATCAATTAATTTTATAGGGAATGTGTCTTGAGATAAATATTGAATAAACACTATCGCACCTCAATAATGTTTTCTTGAGACACATGTGTGGTGACCTATCTGAATTTAATAAAATCAATAAACATGAAGTAGTTTACATCATATTTGAGGATTACCCTAGGGTTAAGATAATTGGTGAAAGTTCCATCGGTTTTTATAACACCTCTTTAATCGATTTTTTTTTATTTATAAAAGTATTGAAACAAAATTTACTGAGCATTATTCAATTGTGTGATAATGGTTTTAAAATATCTTTTGAAAATGATTTTCTAATTTTTTTAACTATAATGAAAAACTTATTTTAACCCCTTCAGGAATTCAAAATGGTATATAATTAATTTAAAATATCTTGCTACCCAAAACTTCTAGTGTTTTAAGAAAAACTTTTGTGATTCATGTATTTGGAATTGTTTCCTTGTTAATTATATCACTCAATCCATTGTAAAATTCAACTATTATCAACTAGTGTGAGACTTTTACAAGTTTCATTTTAAGGATGATATTGTTTATGAAGTGTTAAATCATGGAAAGTAATGAAAATCTTATTTTAAATGTAAATTTATTATTTCTTATTCAATATATCTTTAATTAAATAATATTGAACTTTTTGGTCCTATTGAAATTGAATTTATAGGAAGAAAATCCTATACTATTGTAATTATTGATGAATTTACAAATTTCACAAGAGAATATTTCTTATCTCATAAAAGTGAAACGCGTAAATCTTTAACAAGTTTTAAAAAAGGATGAAAATTAAATGGTATTAAAATTATTTCAATTATAATTGAGCTGGGGGTGAATTATATCATAATGAAATTAATGATTTATATTTTTATGAAGACTATAATCATTATTTTTATTATCCTAAAACCCCTCAACAAAACGAGGTAGTAGAGGCATAATCGAACAATATAATAAATCACTAGAAGTATTTTAATTGATGTTTCTCTTCCCAAATAATTTTGGGTCAAGGTTTTGAATAATTAATGTTGTATCATTAATTACATTCTCATAAGACCTCTTCTTAAGAAAACTTCTTATGAACATTGGTTTAATAAAAAAACAAAAGTCCTCATTCTCAATGTTTTTGATTATAAATGTTTTATTTTAGACACCAAAGACAATATTGAAAAATTTTATTCTAAATACGATGATGTTATCTTTCTTAGGTACTCCAAATCAAGAAAATATTACTATATCATTAATAAAAGTACTAAAATGGTGAAATAATCAATATATAATATTTTTGATGAATAGTTTCCAAAATATATTTCTCAAATTGTTTTGGAAAATTATGTTTCAAATGATCCTTTTGAAACTAATTAAGTTAAATAAGAACAAAAATTTCCTTCAAATTAATTGTCTAACTTTTAGAAAAATCTAAATACCATCCCCTTGAAAATGTTATCAGATATTTACAAGTGGGAGATCATACTCGAAGACTGCTCTTAAATTAAGGTTGATGATTTTTCTCTTAACCTTCACCTTCAAACCCAAAATCCATAATGATTCCATTAATAATGAAAATTGGGTTCTATCCATATAGGAGGAATAAAAATTGATTCTCTAAAAATGATGTATAAACTCTCATTGAAAGACATAGTGATCATACATTTATAGGATATAAATGGATTTTTATAAATAAACTAGATAAATATGGTAATATCACTAGAAGAAAATACCATTTAGTAGAAAAATGTTAAAACCATGAATAAGGAATTGAATTTAGTAGAAAATTTTAACCTTCTTATTTTTTAGAATCTATATAAATCATATAGTCATTAAAATCACATATGATATTAAAACTATTTCAAATGAATGTCAAATGCACTTTTACAAATGGTTTTATTTCAGAAAATGTTTCTATAGAATAAAAAAATAGTTTCAAAAATCCACTTTTTCTATATTATAATTTTAAACCTATCATAGATCTTCATGGATTAAAACAATCTCCTTGAGAATGGTATGTGTGTATTTCAAATTATCATATTTATAATGTTTTTAAAATAGGAAAATATGATTATACTCTCCTTTTAAATCATATATCACCTGATTTTTTACTCATACATATTTAAATTGATGATGTGATTTTCGGCTCTACCGAGGATTTTTTTTATTCAATTATATGAATTAAGGGAGAATGAATTTTAGATGAGCCTTATGGGTGAACTAAAATTATTTCTTGGTTTTCAAATTTCTCAAAATTAAATTAGAATCAATTTAAAATAAGGAAAATACACTGATGAGATTATAAAATAATTTATAATGGATAATTATAAGTAAATTAGTACTCCCATGAGTTTAGATTGTAAAATTATGTTAGATCAATCAAATAAAATAGTTGAAAACAATATTTATAGAAGTATGGTTGGAATTATACTATATGTTACTATGAACTAGTAAGATTTAATGTTCATTGTTTGTATATATTCTCATTTTCAATCAAATCCATAGGAATATCAATTAACATCTATCAAAATGATTTTTCATTATTTACAAGGATATATGAATCTCAGTTTTTTTATCCCAAAGAAACTTCTTTTTAGTTAAATTCTTTTTTTACGCTAATTTCAATGGATAAAAACCAGATTGTAAAATTACAAGTGTAATATCCAATTTGGTAGAAAAATACTTCATCTTATGGAGTATTAATAAGAAAATTTATATTTATATTTTTATATTTGAAGCAGAATACATATCCGTTAAGAGTTATTGCACCCAAATTATAGGTATTCAAGGTAAAATTTTGGACTTTGGTCTTATATTTAACCATATACATATAAAGTGAGGCAATACCGGTTCCATCAATATTTCTAAAAATTTTATCCAGCACTCTCACAAAAAAATAATATTTTTGACAAGATTTCAAAATAGATCACTTCAAAAAGGTGATATCTTATTAGATTTCATCCCAAAATAATATCAACTTGTTGATATTTTAACCAAAACTTTATCCCTTAATAATTTCCAATTCATTAATAGTGATTCACGAATGGGATTATTGTGACTTTATTTCAATTGATATATGGGTATCTTGAGTTATCTTTTATGAATATTTTCAAAAATCATATTTGTAAATATTAAATTCATTTCTCTATTTTTATCTATCTTAAATATTATCCCTTATATAACATATGCTATAAATTTAGGGGGTCCCTTATATCTCTTAAATTCTAAAATTTTCCTTAATAGATATCTTTCATTTTCAAGTTAATTAATGATTACTTTTCAAACTATATTTTCTTATATTTAAAAATTAAGAATTCATATTTTCAAAATAAGGTACTTTTATAATATTTCATTATCATATTTGAACTATCTTTAATACCTTAGATTTATCTTTGGTACTTTTTATTTTTCAAACTTTTTTAAATAAATTATTTATTAAATCATGATATGTATTTATTATTTAAAAGAAAAGATTTTATATCTCTTAAAGAATATTAATAATGAGTTAAAATATTTTATATATACTTATCTCTAAATTTTCACTTTAGTTGTATTTTGAAAAAATGGAAAATTGATGTAGTATTCTCGAATAGGGGTTAAAGTTTGATGGAATAACCCTTGTAATATCTTTCAAAGAATAAATCTTTCAAAGAAGGTGAATCCATTCCTTGAAGAAAAGTGTCAATTGTAAAAAGTATACATTATTTTTATTTCCATGATTTTCATCTATTTTTCGTATTCCTTTTATTTCTTTCCTTAATTTCTCTTATTTTTATTATCCATTTTTCCTTCAATACCTCCGCCTTCCATTATTATTCATCCTCTATCCCACTATAATAATCGTATTTTTTAGGGATTTTTGGACTTAAAGAGGTTTTTTATCTTTCTTATTTTATTCTCATTTTCTCTTATTTTTATTTTATCCTTTAACTTTTATTCTTATACCTTTCCCTATTCTCTTTATAACTCATATTATTTATGTAGTTTAGAGGTTAATAAGTGATTTAAAATTCACATCTTTCTTTCTTTTGTTTTTTCTTATCTTTTAATTTCCTCTCTCTATAATAATTATATTATTTGTGGAGTTTTTGAAATTAAGAGGTGTCTTTAAAATCTTTTTATTCCTTTTGAATTATTTTTTAGGTTTGAAAAACATTTTTATTTTCTCCAAATTATTTTAAAATAATCCATTTAGTATACCTTAAAAATACTTCTTTAGTTTTTCCTTTATCTCCTTGTTTTTATCTTTTTAATGTCGTTTTTTTATAATAATATACGGGGATAAATTTTATAAAAAAGGGAAAGTGGGGAGAGTTATTTTTTAATGGGGTAGAATAGTTTCTTAAAAAAAATCTTTATTAGGGGAATTATTATTAAATTATTTATTATTTTTCCCTCTCTTGTGCTTAATTTTTTTAAAAAGGGTTATATTTTAAAATCCATTAAAATTATTCTTTATTGTTTTTAAATTAAATGATTTATAAGTTCACTTCTTGAAGAAATTAAATAAAATGTTAATATCCTGAATATATTTTCTATCACTTTCTATTTTGATATATTATTGATTTATCTTTTTATATTAAGTGTTTTTGATCATCAAAAATGGTGAGATTTTTGTACCTCTATCTCATAGTGTTTTCATGATCACAAACACTCACCTTTTATTCTAATGTTTTCATTTAATAGTGTTTAAGAATTTATATTTAATACCATGTGTTATATTTTTATTGCATATTAAAGATCATTTTAAGTAATGTTGAATGTTTGGACATATATTATTTTATTTTTCAAGTTCTTGGAATCAAGTTGGAATAACCTTAAAAGGATCTGGATTGAAGTGAAGGAGCCAATTTCTGAAGTTTCCTACAATCTTCCCTAAACACCTAGTGAGAGGGAATGAAGGACCTTATATAGGGAGTGGTATACCTTGAAAGTTTTTTGATTCTATTTGTTTTAAAGGATTTGAATGAAAAAAATCTAGGAAGTTTGTACTCGGGTGTGTTGCAATCTATTTCGGCCCATGACTGACTTATGATGAATTTTATTATGGTAAAAATTCTATTAAATCCATTCCAAAAAGTCTTAATTACTCCAGTTTAATTCTAGAATATTTGAAAATGGTTTTATGGTTATAAATATTTGACATTAATTACTTGGATATTAATAAAAAATTTGTACAATATTTCCTTGATTCGAATCGATGATGAAGTACTATGTCTTCAAAATTTATATCAAGATCCTTCATGTTATCAATTTCCACAAATTCTCACCAAAATTTCTCATAATATCTAATCCTCTATTGTGAATCATCCCATCAAAGAGATTTGTGAGTGTCATGCAATGGATTTTGATAAAGAAAACCTCCCTCTTTTCAATCTCTATTCTCTAATGGTTCACACTCTAGAATAGTGTGGGAAGAGTTAATTGGATATTAGAGAATATTAGGAGGGTTCTCAAAAGACATAATTTTTAGGTATAGGGTTTTTAATCACTATTTATACAAAGGTATTTATAAAATAGATCTCTAAATTTTATGGGTGGAGATATACTGTATCACATAAAACTTTATCCAAACACATTATCAATTAAAATTGATCTCTATTTAATTTTTTTACATTTCATCATTTAACATAAAATCACATAATTTCATAAATTTTATTTGATCATTTACATGATTAAGTTAATTTGATATTATATTTATAAACTTGAATTGAATTTATCAACTATTGTATAATCTATCACTCACTTTAATGACTTCCTTGTGATTTAAATTTTTAAGAAGATAAATCCACCCCCACTTGACATAATCTCTAACCAATATATTAATCAAGAATCATATATAGGATTAGTATTGTATTCCATTATATGTACAAGATTTTTAATTACTTATACCTTGATCATGGTATGTAGATATCAAGAAGATCTTGATGATCACCATTGGGTAGTATACATGAATATCTTCAGGTATATAAGGATTATTAAGGATATGTTCCTAGTTTATAGAGGATATGAGGATCTAGTCATTAAAAGATAGAAAAATTATATTTTCTAGATAGATCAAGATAATCTGAAATCAAATTCATGATATATCTTCACCCACAATGGAGAAGTTAGGAGCTAGAAAATCTCAAAGAAGCCAATGGTCACTGATTTTATAAAAAATATGATTATATTGTGGTTTCTAATATAAGTATAGAAGTTGGGTGGTTACAAAAATTTCTCAAGGACCTAGATATGGTGCCTAGTAATAAAGAACCTACTAAATTTTATTGTGATAATATTGTAGTAGTGACCCCCTCCAAGGACCCAAGGAAACATAAATAGACAAATAATATACTTCTGAAGTATAAATTTTTGAGGGATTTTTCTCAAAGGGTTGAGGTCATATTAAGGTGAGTTTCTAGTGAGAATTACATGGTTGACCCATTGACTAAAACATTATCTCAAATAAGCATGAAAATAATATAAGGGTTAGAAGACTCAAATTCATTAGCAGATGGCTCTAGTCAATGTTAGTGTCTGTTGGAGTTGGTTCCCCATAATCAACTACTTTATAATTTGTATTAATAATATATTAAAAGTATAAAATATAAATAATTATATTAACACATGATGAATTTTTAATTCATAATATAAACATCATAATGTCTATAGAGTATCTATCACATTTAAATTTCATATAAATTCCCCACTATAATGAGAAACATGAAGTTCTATAACCAAATTCTTAAATATATGATATGTTTATAGATGAAACATATTTTTTGGGATGAAAATGATGCAGGGTATTTGGGGTTAAAGTATTATAATACATTGATACTTCTTCTCATGATTTTTTCACCTAGTAATCTCTAATAGATAAGGTTATGAGAACAGAACATCTCCTATAAATTATATGTGTTATATATTTCATTTTATATTCCTATTTGTGGAAATGTGTATCAGTATTTATACTTGAGATTATTATTAATATATATCATGTTTCACATACTTAGGTGCATTGATATAAAGCAAAATTATATATGCGCACTGTGAGGTATGTTACATTAAGCGTGTGTTGGGCCCGATAAAATCTACAAATAATTTGAAAAAGCTCTTATGAATTTGGGAAGAAAAAATAGGCTAATAAATTAATGAAGTTTAAAATAATTAAAGTTTGAAGAACTAAAAATCGGTCCATCTCTCCCATATATTAAATACACTAATGGTATTTCCATTCTTCATGGTGCTCCTATAAATGAAAAGAATGTTTTTGTGGGGGTGAGAGGGTAAGGATACATCTTGTGAACAAATATTTATTTTATGAGAGGGGGTGGTGAAATAATTTCCCCTAAAAAATAATCTCTATTTTGTGGGATGGGTGGTGAAATACCACCCCATAAACAATTACATTTCGTTTGTGGGGGAAACGGTGATTTAATAACCCATGTTACCACACCACTAATCACTACTTTATTTCACTCTTACACCACTATTTTAAACCGTTTTTTATTTGAAATTAAAAATTGAATAAAAAAATCACTTTCTATTTGATTCAATTTTTTAAATTTTATCACTATAAAAAAGATAAATTCTACTTGTTTTGGTGATTTTATTGTAGGAGGAGGTGATTTGGAGGGCCGAATATGATTTTCAGGGATGAACATGATTTTTGTTTTTTCTAAGTCTAGATAATTCCATTTACCAACCGAAAAATAAGATACAAGTGGTATGACTAAAACTGAGTGCCCAAAACCACTTCCCATTTTGGCTATAAAAAGGCTGCATGGGAACCTCATTTGAAAGTTTGACCAGGATAGGGAAGTACTTCCAAATTTACGTTCTATAGGATTCCTTTCATCCCCTAGTAGGTTCTGGAGCTCCTTATCCTCATAGGGAGAATTGAAATGAAGAAGGATATCCACCTGAGCTTCCTCCCCCACTCAATGTTGGGATAATTGGTGTGTGTTCATTGTGAGGGATTTATACACATGTCAATGGAGTTATGATGAATATATTAGCTATTTGTTTGTATTAATTTGGGTCATAAAACATTTCATTCCATGTATCATACATGATTTCATATTTGAATGCTTGTTTTGATGCATTTGAATGTTATGATATTAATTTCTAACTGATCGGTGTGAGGTTTGGAGTATGTGACTTGTGTTGTTCCGATTTGACAACACGAGAGCCATTTTATTACCCACCTTCATGATATTTAAATATTATCTGGAAGCTTGTATTCCATTCATAAGTGCTGGACCTTGGCAATATGATTGTTATATCAAGGTTCGTTTCTTCAAAAATTGAAATAAAAGCTTACGAATTAATTTGGATTCCAATTAATTTAAACCAAATAATTACTCAAAACCTAAATGAATCTATAAAAATAGTGAACTTAAAATGTTTTTAGTGAAATTAAAACAACCCCTTTGTCTTATATTTTTCAAAATCCACATGTTTTTTCATCTATTAAACCCTTTAAATAAAGTAATTTTCGTAAAACTGGTTTCAAAACTACCCCTAATTTTTGTAATTTTTATTAAAAATACACACTCTAAACCTATCAATTCTCCTTGAAAGATGACATAGGTACTTCCCAATAAAATAAAATCATATTTAAATAATAATCAATTTGACTTTTCACACTAATTTTTTGAAGTTCCAAAGGATTCATTTCATCCATTTGGAGGTTCTGGTGCTCCCTATACTCATAGGGAGAGCTGAAATAAAGAAGGAGGTCCATCCAAGCATCCTCGTCCTCTCAATGTTTGTATAAATGGTGGGTTTTCATTGTGAGGGAGATAAAAACATGTCAAGGGAGTTCTGATTTATATATCAGCTTTATTTTTGGAGTAATTTGAGTGTTAAAACATTTCATTCCATGTATCTTATATGATTTCAAATTTGAATTCTTATTTTGATTCATGTGAATGTTATTCTCTTAATTTATATCATATCAATGTGAGGTTTTGTGTGTGTGACTTGTGTTGTTCCAATTTCAAAACATAACAACACATTTATTACACACCTTCTTGATATTTCAATATGATTTGGAAGCTCTTATTCCTTGCATAAGTGTTGAAACATGGAAATATGATTGTTATTTCGAGGTTTGGTTATTCAAGGATTGAAATAAAATCTTAGTGGTTAATTAGGATTCCAATAAAACAAGCTTTGGGATGAACACTTGCTGACATTCATGGAATTATCCCATCAATTTGTATAAATCATATATTTTTAAATGATGAGGCTTAACCAGTGAGGCCGAAACAATGATGACTAAACCCAAACCTCTTATATTTTGTTAAAATGGAGGTAACAAAATTATTGTCTATTGGAATCATTTACCCCATCTCTGATAACCAATGGGTCTGTCCAGTTAAAGTGGTTCCTAAAAAAATGGTCTAATGATAATTAAAAATGAAAATAATTAATTGGTTCCAACTCATGCGTAGAATAGTTGGTGTGTCTGTATTGACTATCTCCTACTAAACCAACATACTAGGAATGACCATTTCCCATTGTCATTCATTGAACAAATACTAGAAGGGATAGTAGGAAAGACCAATTACTATTTTATTGATGGGTATTTTGGATACTTTAAAATCCATATTTATCCTAAATAAAAAGAAAAGAAAACCTTCACTTAACTCTTTGGCATATTTTCATATAAAAGGATGACATTTGGTCTGTTCAATGCTTCAGGTACTTTCTAGCGATGCATGGTTAGTATTTTTTTTAGATTACCTGGAGAATTGAATTGAAGTATTCATAGATGATTTAACTTTGCATGGATCCTCATTTTATGGATGTTTGAGTAGTTTAAGTTCTGTATTATATTGTTTTATTGAAAATAATCTCGTATTAAATTATGAGAAATTTCATTTCATGGTGCGACAAGGTATAGTTTTGGGACATGTCAATTCTGGGGTTGGTATCCAAGTTAATAAATCAAAATTGGATGTCATTTCTTCCCTATCATTCCCCAAAAATTTGTGGGATGTTTAGTCTTTCCTTGGACATCCTAGATTTTACCATCCTTTCATTCATGACTTTATTAAGATTTCAGTCCCCCTCTCCCGATTTCTCCAAAATGAAAAGGAATTTATTTTTGATAAATAATGTGAGGAATCTTTTAACAAATTGAAATGGAGTCTCAAATCACCACCATTAATCCAACCACCTAAGTGGGATTTACCATTTGAGCTGATGTTTGATACCTCTAACTATGCAGTTGGGACAATCTTATCACAAAGGGTCGATCGATATCCACAGGTCATTGCCTATACCTCACGTACACTAGAATCTGTCTAAGAAAACTCCACCACAACTAAAAAATAATTTCTTCCCATTGTGTTTTACATGGATAAATTCATTTCATACATTTTAGGGTCCAAAGTCATTATGTTCTCAAACCATGTATCCCTCTGGTGTCTCCTTAAGAAACCAAAAGATAAACCACGTCTCATTCACTGGATGCTCCTCCTTCAGGAATTCAACCCAAAAATTAGGGATTAAAAGGGATTATAGAATGTGGTGGATCACCATGTCCCTAGGATCCACCCATCCTCAAACATTGAATCATCACCAATATTTTCATAAATGACATGTTTTCAAATGATAAATTGTATAGGTAAAAAGTTGATATTCCTTGTTATGTTGAAATTGTAATTTAGTTGGTAGCATCTTACATTCCTATTAATTTCAACAAAAACCAAGATAACCGTCTAAAAAATGAGTCATGTTGGTACTTTTGAGATGACCCCTACCTTTAGAGAAAATGTAGTGATCAACTCCTTAGGAGTTGTGTTCACGATAGTTATTCTTAGTCTGTCCATAGGTTATGCCACACTCTTACTTGTGGTGAACACTTTTGTCCCCAACAGACTGCAAGCAAGGTCCTCAATTCGGGTCTATCTTGGACAACATTATTTCAGTATTCCCATGATTTTTGTAAATATTTTTCTCACTGCCATAGAATGGAAAATATCTCCAAAAAATTAAATTCCATAAAAACCATTGCTCTTACATGACAATTTAATGTTTGGGGCATTGAATTTATGAGGCCATTTCCCAAATCCTTTGGAAACCTGTACATTCTTCTGGAAGTAGATTATGTTTCAAAATGGGTAGAAGCATTCACCATAAGGACTGATGATTCCAAAAATGTTTTTGAATTTTTGGGAAACCAAATTTTTTGTAGGTTTGTATTACCTAGTTTCATCATCAGTGAACCTAAGGGTCATGATGATGAGTCAAATATAGAGGTAAAACAAATTCTTGAAATTTTTTTAACCTAATAAAAAATATTGGAGTCTTAGACTCGATGATTCATTATGGGATTACCGTACTGCCTTTAAAACCACCATTGTAAATTCACCCTATTGGCTTGTGTTTGGAAAGATTTGTCACCTCCCTATTAACATTGAACACCATGCCTACTGGGACATTAAACATTGAAATTCACATCTCTCTGGTGCAGGTTCTTAGAGGAAGTTATAGATTCATGAGTTGGAGTAAATGCATAGAGATTCATATGAGAACATTAGGATTTATAAAGAGCGATACAAGGATGCCCACAACCATCTCATCCTTCATGTTCAATTCGACATTGGGAAGAAGGTCCTACTATACAATTCAAGGTTGAAGTTGCATCCAAGTAATCTTCATTCCTGCCGGTTTGTCCCATACACTATTACTAATGTTTATCCATTTGGTGTTGTTCAGTTTCAAAATAAAGAAACCAAACAAACCTTTATTTTCAATTGGAATCGGCTTAAGAACATTCATGTAGCCCTTCAGGAGTCCATGATGGAGGAACTCTATGTTCAAGAAGCATTCTATTAATAACTCTCACCAGGTTTTATCCTTCCTTCCCATATTTGATTTTTACAGTGAAGACACTGTATGATCTAAGTGTGAGGGGATGGTTACATTATTAGTTTATTTAGTAATTTTCATCATCTTTCTTTGTTTTCTATTTTAGATTTCTGAATAGTACTCTCACTTGCCCCATGTTTTTCTCCCTCAATGTTGTATCATAATATTTTTTTATTCCCACTTCATCATAGAAAATTATGCTAGATTAATCATGGAGGATATTGAAAATGCCTGAGGAATTTCCATATTTCATGTTTTTAACATTCAAAAAACAAAAAAAAGTTTTGATGAAATGTTCATTTAAAAAATATTTCAATACTTTGGTGTGAATTTATCTTTAAATTTGGGTTTTTATGATAATATAAATGGTTTTATCATTTTTGAACCTTTTAGAAGAATAGTACCCTTTATATAAGTAGTTTAAGGTAAAATTGTGTCACTTAATTTCTCCACACATCTTTTACCCCAACCATGAAGTGTGAAAATTTATTACTTAAAAGAACTTAAATATAAGTTAGGTTAATTTTTATCTACCTTCCAAAATGATTTTTCTATACATTCGTTCCTTATCTAAAAAATTTCATTACTGTACCATATTGTCCTCTGCGTGTGTACTTGTTATCCGACTGTTGTGCACCCTAAAAAACAAACAAAAACAAATAAACATTGAGGGGAGTGATGAAATGTTCAACATATGGGGATATCTAGGTTTTGAGATTATGGTTTGACTTATGGGAATGATTAATTGAGTGGGTTTTTAAATTTGATTGCAATGGATGTAGGGAAGGTTTGGTTGAAAGGATCATGTAAGCAGAAAACTTTTAAGATGACTTATATTTACTCAACAAAAAGTGGAAAGAATAGAATAAAATGGTTGTAACACACACACATGGAGAATTAGTGACATGATTAACTTTTAATTATTTTATTCAATTTGTATTATGCATCTCTTTTAATTTAATTCTAATATAATTTTTGAGACGCCTTTTTTTGTGATCATTGAGAATTACTCCTCGGTGTGATTTTTTCTTTGATCACATTTATATAATGAATTAATTTTTCATTAAATGTTAAATCTTCATGAAGTTGAGAATATATCCATGCATATTTTTTTAGAAATGTGAATTTTCCCAAGAGTGAAAATATTTAGGTGTGGGGGTGTGATTGCATCACGATTCACTACTTTATTTCACTCTTACACCACTTTTTTAAAATGATTTTGTATTTGAAATTAAAAATTTAAAAGAAAATTAAAATTCACAAATAAATTAATAATTCATTTTTTATCACAATAAAAAATAAAATTTCTACTTCTTTTGGTGATTTTATTGTAGGAGGAGGTGATTTGGAGGGCCAAATATGATCTAGAAAAAAATGGATCAAAGAGCACTGAATCCCAAGGACACCTATCCACAATTTTTCACATTTTGAGAAATATGTGACTCACAATTGGATGAAATTATTTATAAATATCCAAAAAATAATGGGATAAAATTTTTATGAAGGAACCCAATCCAAATTTGGTAGTATGGTTGCCCATCCCGACTTATCTAACAAAGAAACTATATTTGCACGAATTCAAAAGGGGTGTGTTGTGTTTCATCTATATATTGAGATATAGACCTCTAAATGATTCCAAACATTCAGTGGAGATAGTAAAGATATGGGTAAATATGTTTTTATTTTTTTTAAAAAGTTTATAAAATGACCATTTTCCAACTAAAAAATGATATACAAGTGGGATGACCAAAACTGGGTACCCAAAACCACTTCAAAATTTGGCAATAAAAAGGCACCCTGGGAACCTCATTTTCAAGTTTGACCAGGTTAGAGAAGTGAGGAAAAATTGATGTTACAAAGAAGTAATTTCATCCCCTTGGAGGTTCTGGATCTCCATATCCTCATAGGGATATTTGAATCTCTAATAACAATAAACTTGAAATGTGTGTAGTGAAATAAAAATAACCCATTTGTCTCATATTTTTCAAAATACACTTGGCTTGTAAACTATTAATCTATTTAAAATAATTTATTTCCTTAAAACTACTTTCAAAAATACCCCAAACAAATTTATATTTTTTGCAGCGTGTGGTTTCCTTTTCACCACCCCAAAAATAACTTCTCATTTTGATATGTGAGGTGGTCTCCCTACCACCCAAAAACCACAAAATATTTTACAGATAATAGTTTTATCACTCAATAGTATTTCACCAGGTATACTATGTGGACAACTAGCCATCCTAGAAAAATGGTTGTTTACCGTTCCTATAAATACCTTGTCTTTTAAAATGGAAATGAAGTAGAAAAAATGTATACAGGTAGAAAATAATAATAAGGAATATACTTATAGGTAATTCAATTACTACGTACTGTAATAGAGATACATAAAATGGATCCTTCATGATAGGACCTATCCATCCACCTAAAAAGGGTGCCCTTATGCTTTTATGTGAAGTTAACCACAAAGTATTACCCTTCACGAAACCCTTCATGATTCCCCATCACACATAGAAAAGTTTGGTATGCATAATGGTGTATCCTTAGGGTATTCTTCCCTTATGGACTTGCTGCCATATTTCTGCATAGCGTTCGACCCCCTCTTGGTCCCTTCACAAAATATCTAAATATGTTCACATATCTCATACCAGAACATGAAAATGATTCCATTAATACATGCACAATGACCACCGTATTTTTCCAACCTATGGAAAAGGCACACTAGAATTTCCCATATTCATTATTTTATTCCCATGGTAATGAAATCCCCATGTTTAACCACCCTAGAATGGGGGATCCTAAAAGTGTTAATAATATGTCATTTTTGTGGTAATGAGGGTTCTGGACTTAGGGATAAAGGTGGATGGTTTTTTGGGATGAAATATGACATTTATTTCCCATATCCCTAAACTCTTCCTCTCTTTCACTAGTACAAAGGAGAGGATAGTGGGATCTTGGTTAGAGCAGCCCCCATAGAGTAAGCCCATAGAATTTCTTATGGGACATTCTTCTACCATTCATATCCTTTCGATCATCCACTAGCAGATGAAGGAGACTGTGTGGATTGATAGATCTTCTATTTAATATTGTGTCTTATATTGAGAATGAATCATGTGGGATTATATGTTAGTGGTGGAATTTTAATCATCATGATCAAATATCCATATTGGGATCTTATTTAATATAACCCTAACCTTGTTATCACCACATCAAAGGGCCATATTCAAAATGAGGAAACCTAATGGGAATCATCCATAGTTGTAACCAAACCTTTTGAATTTTGCGGCATTGATTCCTATCCAAATAGGATACCTAGGAAGCCTCCCTGAGGTTCAAAACTAACACCTAAAAATTAACCCTAATCTTCTCTGGTCCATATTCTCAATAGGTTCACATCCATCTTGGAGGTCAATATTCCTTCTGAATCCCTCCATCAACATCCCCATTGGGATACATTCCTAACAATATCATGCCCCCTACACAATAAGATACATCCCTTTCAGGTCTCTCAGGTTGTTTTGGTGCAAGTCCCACACCAACTTTTTCTATGATCCTTTCATATAGACGTCCTTTCTGTATAACATTAAATTTCATGGTCTAGTCCTTTTCACATAACCTTAAAAGGAATGATGTCTCCCATTAAGTGGCACCAAACTACATGGGTTCTAATTCCTTTCATGTAGATATGTTGGAACCCTTTCTCATGGGCCTAATACCAACATTAAAATGACTCTTGTCTCCTTATATGATGAAAAATTCTATAGTGCCCCACTATGTGGCTTAAAACTAACATTAAGAAATAATAAACATGACCAAGATGAAAAAACTCAGACACATATGAACAGTAAGATATATGGATAACCTAAGATACTTATCAATGGTTCTATTAATGAATAAAATTGGATACATTAATATGGTTTCACATCTATATATGTCTATAATTGATTGGTAATTAAAGGGTGACCTGTTCAATATTTCATATTTAAAATAAAAAATCAATAATATGTATAAAATCTAAAAGATAGTCACATAGATAGAAATAATTCTACTCAAAAGTGTGTGATGTGCCCAACCTCTCATCCTCCCAACCAATGTGAGTTCCTAAGTGTTGTTGGCCAAATTCCCCAACGAATGTCTATCTTTGGAAAGCAATCCCATGATCCATCTTGGATATGGGAACTGTTGGGTGTTTCTGGTTATAGGATTAAACCTCACTGGAAACCACTCTAAAGGGAGTATGAAAAAAAAAAATGTGTACCAACATGAAAGATTGTTCAACCATAATCAATTCCCCCCAATCAATTGAATGATCACTAGAGATATTTTTTGTTTAAAAAAAATGTTGAACCCAACATGAATCCTTCTAATAATACAAATAGATGTTTCTCTTATATTATATCCAGTCCCTTTTATCATCTTGAAAAATGTATGTGGCCGAACAAGGGTTATTTAATAAAATAAACTTCACATGCATTAATTTATTATGATTCTACTTTGAAAGTTTTATTTTTTTTGTTTTCTATATATACATATGTAGGAATTTTAAACATAAATATATTCAATTAAAATAAAATCTCACCTACTAAACCAAACATATACTTTGGATATTTCACCAGTTCTCATTTGGTTGGAGGATATCATCACCAAGCCAATGTCTTCAAATATGGGTTTTGAACACACTAGTTTGGTAGTAACAACTCAATGGTATAGTCCCGACCTTGGAGGATAAAAGAGACGATCTCAAAGACATAAAAATTTGAAAACCATCCAGCAGTGATGAATGGTGGAAAAAAGGTATATGACACCCATTACTATCTCTAATTTTTTTAGGAACCTTTCCCCAGAATGCGACAAACTGTTACTACCTTATCTCAGGGAGGCGGACCCATAAGTCTCAAGAGGAATCATTTCAACACTACCAGAGTCACTAAGAAGGGAACATAACATAAACTACCTCCACCAATTCCACATGGCATAAAATGATCGACATGATAGGGATGTTTCTCCATGGGATGTGGCTTACTTCATACAGGCTCGAGCACCCAGGACAGCTTATCATGGGTGGTGATAAAAAAACCAAGAACAGTCCCACATCCATTTTTCCACTAGAGGATCCCCCATAAATGAATGGAAGAAACCTATGAGTAGTACCATATACCTTATCATGAATATCATGCCTTATAACATAGTTTTATAGAAACTGGAGAAACCTGGTGGCATGTACTGACCGTAGACAGGTGGCATACCTATATATTTTATCCTGAAAAAGTCGATTTTTAGTATATCTTAGAATGAAATCGAGGATAGGAGTTGGAATGAATCCCTTATCTAGCTATATAATGGGCATATATTTCTATTCTCGTTTCAGAATTCACCCCTTACATCTTGTAAATCATGGAGGGATAAGCTTCAATTTTTTTCCACATTTTACCAGTTTTCTATGATATAATGTTTCCATTGGTGGTGAATAGGAGTCAGGTACACAACCCCACATCCTCATTTGAAGTGGCCCATCAATATGATATGATGTTCACTTAAGAGAAGACACATATTCCTTCTCTTGTCAAATAGGGTTGTCAGAAGCATCCCACAATAAATAGACAACAATATCAACAACAAACACCCATTCCAACTAAATATTATTGGTCCCATTTAATGGAAACTATTTGTAAGGAATATATGCCTACCAAAACACCAAAATCATATTACATTACTCCATAAGTAAAATGAGAGCTACTCTGACAAGTGATTGTGTATGAAAGTCATTGTCTATAACATGTGACTTCAATTTCCCCTTGGAAAAAATCTAAAAATAAGTCTCAACAAAGGAAATAAGAAATCCAATAGTAGGCCCAAAATCCTTCTCTCATCAAGGATAGTGTTCTTGAGTCCATCAGACATCTATCAAGGATGGATTAGGATCCTTATGATTTGTTACCAAATCACAAAATAAATAGTTAAAATTGTAAATTCTCTCCTGATAACATTTCAACCAGTAACTCTGGAGGACCTCCTCGAAATATTTACCATGAAGGCCTTGTTCCTGGGCTCAAAATAATAAATCATGAGAATACACCTCTTGATGAGTGATGAAAAATCCATCTATGTGGTCATAAGGTCATATAGAATGAAATTCCTCCCAATTACATTGTCCAACCTAAAGGCCTTCCCTAGGGTATACACCACAAGAACTCCTCCTGAAGTAAGATGTTAAGCTATGATGGTAGTCCTCCCCACAATGGAATTATCTACAAAGGTCCTCCCCATAGAGAATTTTTATTTCGATTAGAAGGACATCCTCTTTATAAATTAATTATGAGAAATCCATCATATCATGAGGCACATAGGAATATGGGGTCACTCATGCATAATGGATTATCACTGATAGGTGATATCCTTTATAAACCCAAAGAGATGAGAAAATTCCACTTTATCCAGATTTGGTGGAGGAATATTCTGTTGATAGTGAATAAGATTCATTTCTCATGAGGAATAAATTGGCTAAAGACTATATAAAAGTCATGTATGTTCTACTATCCACCACTCAATATAGGAATCCAAAGGTGTTATCAGAAGAGTGTGTGCATGATATTCGATTGAACCTATGGAAAAATATTCACCACTTGAAATATAAATTATTTTATTATGACAGATATATAAATCCTATCAAGGAAATAGAAGAAAGTCATTATCAAGTCAACTTAACAGCCCTTCCCTATGCACAATTCCCAAAATTGGGAAAACTACAGGATGGTATCCAATGAATATTTTTTGATGTGTTAAAAATTTTACAACAGATGATCATCAACACCCCACCTAGTGTTATTATCTAAGGATGGTGAGAACATGAAGAATTTCACTTCACCTCACTCCCCAATCAACAATTCCCACCGAAGGTGACATCGGGTAATGTCATTACTCCATGTTAGCTCTTGGGAGATAATTCCATTCATGAAATATGGTATGATCAGTAGGAATTTGACCTAAATAGATCATAGAACCATTGGTCTCATTGAGAGATATCCATTAAGAAACTCTTTCATGAAGTGTCCAAGAATGTTGAGAAAGCTTATATCTAATGAAAGGATAGTCATCAAAAAATAGTGATGCCTTCAAAAGAAAACATTTCTCATATACATATTATACAATGAACCCAACTCATGTTCGAATGAATATTTACCAATTCAAAAGAACTAAAACATTATTCATAGCTGCAACAACACATGGAAAACCCCAACCCATAGGGATGGGGGGATTTTTACCAGAACATCCCTCTCCAAGACTGCTAAATCCATTTCAAAGTGACCCAAAACTGGATCAAGGGGCACCCCACCCACAAGGATGTGAAAATTTCTACATTATCATATTTCTCAATATATATTGGTCTTTTTCTATTTAGTAGGACTTCTACAAGGTGATATCACTCAGTTTTCCTATTTAACAAACCATATTTCTTATTGGGTATGCATATGATAGAACTATATGGAGATTCCCTCCAAATTGGCCTTCATCAAATGGATATAAGAAAATACTTCAACTAAAGGACAAAACCCCAAGTTTTTCACAGGAAAAATGATATATCAGGTGTAAAATTATCTAAAAGTTCACATATCCCTCGAAAGACATCCCTAGAATAGCTATTCTTATCATCCTAGTGCTAATGAGACACCTGCAATGCATTCTACTTTAGTGAACATCATTAATACCACTTCTACATGCACTATGGAACATGAAGAAAATACAGGGGAATAATAGGATGATTTTTTCACCCAAAATATGGTCCACATGGAAGTGAATGAATAGGGTGTGCATACTAGAAACTAGAGTCTTGATAAGAATTTGTGGAATCCCTCAAATTCTTTACTACTACCTCCTTATGGAGCATAAACCAAGGAAAAGGTTAAAGTCATGGCTGCATCTCACCCACCCCCCAAAGAGGTTAAACCTATTATAGTTGAGGAATGATTTTCTCAGTATGAGGAATAAATGAAGTTAGTAAGGAAACTTAATGTATAATTTATTAGTAGAAACATCCCTACCATGTATGTTCTTCAAGCCGAGCCTTTCCTCTCTCTCACAACCGATGTACCTTAGAAAATACAATTTTTCATGAATATGAAAGTAGAGACAAAACTTCTAATCAATGTGGGATGTCAAAAACAAATATATTTAGACACCATGATAGTGGGATACTAAGATTTTATTCTATTGGGGACTCAAATAGATCTATTTTAGATGTATCATTATAGGACAACTCATTTAGGTTACCAACCATGAGTACAAGCAGATCCACTATAACTAGAACAACTTTTTATTCCCCTTATTTAAGATATCACTCATTTGGGTTCTCCCCTTGAGATTTTTGAAATCACTGATTAATTGGTAGCTCAATTAAAAGTAGTAAAATTTTGTAATGCATTATTATAATCAGATAGGAAACCTTACCCAAAATGGGTGGACACAACTCTTACCATGCTAAATTTTGGGAATCCTATGTTTCATTTTTTGAATGGTTTGGGGGATCCAGAACAACTTTTGAAACAATTCATATCCCAATTCCATCCCATGATGGTAACTCTTGAGTATCAAGAGGAATCCAAGAATATGTGTTTCTTGCAAACTGTATAGGGACCTACCTTCATCTGGTATACCAGTTTACAAGCCAGATCAATCATATGATGGAAAGATCTTAATTGATAGTTTCTTTATCAATTTAGATCTATACTATAAAATACAATATTCCTCAACCTATTGAATTGAGAATAGTGAAGAAATGAAAGGGTATTAGATTTTATCACCAGTTGGAAGGGTTTGACCTACTCCTTGAACATAAAACTTTTTCAAGAGGACTCATTGGTCCATTTCATTGAAAAACTTCATAATGAGTTGTGAAATCCACTTATCTTTATAAAATTTCTAGGTAGGTTTCGAGATCTTTCAAAAAAATTATAAATGTTAGAGGATTATATTTTTATAACTAAAGCTAAATCCATACCAATGCTCATGGATTAGGAAAAAATAATGATTAGATTTAAAACCATATATGTCAATTTAAAACCAGCATATGCAATGAATCCAATTATGAAGCTCGTGCCTCCTCACACAACACCTCCTCCTGAATGAAAACATCAAAAAATACCCCCATAGGGATGGGGGAAATAAGAAGAAAAACTCCCCATTCGAAAACCGTAAGAACAAAGTTTATTTCTTCAGAGAATAATAAGTTCTTGGTCACTATAGAGAATCTATAAAAACTAATTTATTAAGACATAGAAAGCCTAAAAGGACTGATAAAATTGGTCTTTATGATCATACAAATTACTTAACCTTTCAACTAAAAATTAGTCACACTGTTAAGTATCTTTTTTCTCTAAGTATTTGCTACAAAATAGTGTTGATTTTGAGAAAGTGAAGATGGGAAAACAATCAGTGCTATAACATTCTAAATTTTCTCAAATGTATATAGCATTATTTTTTTGTTTTAATCCCTTTAAATGGACCTATTTTTGATGCATAAAGGGTTAAGGAGGTATCAGGTGTGTATGAGGATTTTTCGAAGCCTAGAGCCTAGAAATGGGAAGAGGAAGATGGGGCCACAGATTTAGAGGAAACTGTGCCACCCATCTCGCATGGTTTCCCTAAATCGTCTAGTTACAGAAAATGGGAAACTGGGGGCCACATGGTTTGTCTAAAACCATGCGACACATGGTTCATGTCTATGTGACCACCCATATTTTTTTTATCAAGAGGTTCTACATGGTTTACGCATGGTTATTCAAACCATGTGATAAACATTTGGTGTGCCCCTTAGAAGCAAATAAGGGTGCACGAATAGTACTAGTGTGGCCAACCATGTAGCCAAAATATGTGTCATGTGTTTGAGGGTGAAATTAACATTCATACCCTATTTAATAATTTAAAATTCTTTTCTTTCCTCACATATTAATCCCATCAGACCTCCTCCTCCTCTCTTGTGTGTGGAGCTCTTCCTCCCTTTTCATAGGGTTTTGATCGATCTCCCTCAAACCAAATATGAATCGATCATCATCAGAAGTGTTGGATTCATATATTTAAGCTCCATATTATTTTATAATATATTTCAAGGTTAATCCCCTATCCATTTTTCATTTTTTTGTGATGTATTTTTCCATATTTTTGGTCTTTGAAAAATCCTTCGATTTCTTCCATCCTAGGCCTAATCAACCCTCGATAATAGACAAGTAGAAAACTATTACATCGAGTTAGGTGGTATAGGTACTTACCACTCATTTTTTTTACTTTATAAATTATTCATAGTTGTAACTCTCACAAGAACCTTCTATAGAGGTTTGAAATTTCTTTAATAATCAATTTATTGGGTTCCTAATATCGTACATGACCCTCCCTTACAGACAAACCGATTTGTGGGTTGTTCGCTTCATCATTGGTCACCCCTTTTGGTGTGTCACATTGGATTTAAAATTACCATGACTTAATTTATAAATTGAGTCAGATGAATGGTGAACCATGAAAGTGTCCTTTGAGCTAGATACCTCACAGTTTATAAATTGGAATGCTTATACTTGATGATTCACTATGAATTCCATATCTCTTACATTTAATTACTTATGAAAGTTGGTTGAATGATCTTGATTCATGATATATTTCATTTATTTAATTATATGTTATTCTAATTCCTTGGGATTATTCTTCTATTCTTTTTCTTATGCTTATTTCATTTTTCCTAGTGATCATGCCTTGGAGCCTTAAACTTACATTTGTGCCTAATGTATTATTACATGTTTAATGGATTCAAATGTATCATTTAGATATATTTTTATCATGATTTATTTCCATGCCTTTTATGACATGTGGTAATATATTCTATTCCTTGTGGTGTTTCTTGGTTGATATGGATCACCTGTTACAAGCTGAGAGAGATCATGGGTCCTGATTTGAGGAAGCCATGGATGGAATCGTCATGCTCGGTTGGATCTTCTTGATGCACAGGGGGAAATGATTTTTATTTCTAGGTATGGGATCTATGGATAGTTTTATTAATAATCATGAGTGAAACCACTTCCCTGGCAGAGAAACTGAGGATGGACTTGTGTGAAATATGTTTATGCCATGCCCTAGGTGATACCTGGCCCCCTATGTGAGATACTTGGTATGGAATCAGAGTCACAATGCATTGAGTGATACAAGGGACACTATATGGGTTGCCTTGGAAAGATTCAGAGGCATTGGTTTTATTGGAGATACCTGTAGAGACCTTGGTATTTTGATTATGTCACCTTGTAGAGGCTTGAGACTCCACCAATGGATTTGATTGTTTGATATTTTTTTTCATGAACATGTGATTTCCTTCTTTTATTCTATGAACATGCTTATATGATGACATGGTAATGTGGCCCTCAAGATAAATCACAATCTTGGGCTCTTCACATCCTTTGGATTACTCAATTTTATTAGACTATGTATACATATCCTGACTTGAACATATACCTATTTTCAGACATCAGGCTTAGGACTAAGCAGGTGCTATTGGTCGGGTGTCCTTTTAGAAACCCAGGATGATGTGTTTATTATTTATTTGTTTATTTACCTATTTTTACTATCATGGAATGCTACCACCTATTTATTGTATGAAATGGACCATCATAGAAACTGTGGGTTTCGACCTATTAATACTATATCTCACACACTTCTTTGCCTACCTTAGCACCAAATCAAATTTTATTATCATGGATATGGATAAAGTAAAGCATGAAACTTCTGATTCTTGATTGATTTATAGCTTAGGATGGAGTATGGGGAAGAGAAAAAAGCCTATGTTCAAGATTCTTATTATAGTTGTTTTTACCTTTTGTTTATTTCTTATAGCATGTAGTATATGTTTATATCCCCTATCCCCATGATCCCACTTTTTTATATACATTTGAAGTACCATCATCATCATTTTTTTATTTACTATTATTATCATTATTATTTTTTCAACTAGTTATCTATTTCTTGTTCTTAGTTTATATACATTATCTTCCACTTCTATCTGTTTCTACTTATGATTCCGCTATTTATTATCTATATTTTACAATTGTGCATAATATAATCTATGAGGAAATAGTATCCCCACTAACACACCCAAGGCCCTTGCTGCTAGTCAGAAACCCTTCACATTTAGGTAGGTGCACTTGAGGTATTGTTGCACACCATCTCAAGGAACAGTTCAATGGTACTTAGGGCGGAACTCTATAAAGTGTTATTAGGGAAATTTTTATTTTTTTCATACTATTTTGGTTTATACGAGAGAATTGGATATTGTTTTTTTGAATTTACCATGTTATTGGAAATACCTAACCCATTTGTAGGAGAATCCCAAATTTATTGAGATAAGAAATTTTAGTTATTGATTATGCCATTTATAATTGATATGACTTCACCATTGGGTGACACACTTATTTGGTGGTGTTATTATATTGGTATCATTTAATTGATGATTTTTATTACATCCTAATGAAATGAAGGCACTGCATAATGTGAATCATAGTAGGAACCATATTAAATTAATTGTCATTAATATTACCATACCATATCTACTTACAATGTTCATTTAATGTTTGCATGTAATTATTGGTTGTGCCTTGGTTAACATGAATTATAGTGATTACTTTTTCATATTTATAGTAGTATTCTAATTTAAATTACTGGGATATGTTACGGTTTGGATTAAATGGACACAAATTTCAACTCATGAGGTGTATTGGCCCTCATGAATTGGAATGGTTATCCACCTAATTCAACCAAAGTAAAAAATGGGATTAAATATAAAGGGAACAAAAGTGGAAACCACCTTTAAAATGAAATGGTCCTTAAACATGTGCATTGTGAGACCTTGACCTAAACTAACTATAGAAATGGGTAGTAGGCTATTATATCCGTGTTCTTAGTGATCCTTTTGTGTTTTCCTATAATCTATGCCTAGATATAGGATAAGACAGTCAGTTCTATTGTGTTTTCGGGAGGATTTATACCTTCCCTTATTTATTTATTTCCTTATATGCTTTCTTATATGTTTTAAATAATATATAAGAAGTATGCTTGGAATTTTAGATCAATTCCATTGAGAATACCATGCGTCGTAGGATAAGAGATTGGTGATGAGCATACTATAAAGGTGATGGGACCTGAGCCACCCATGCAACCTCCTATAGTACCACCTAAGGAACCTCATATTGATGTTTCATTGGGCACTAATGATCTATTTTGTGACAGCCTTCTATGATTTATTGAGTCTATTCATGGTGATCCTTAAATTCCCCCCTATATGGAAAAAGTTGATGGGATATCATATCTCATTCTGAGTACTATCAGGGTAAGTCCTAGGATGAATTTTAGATGGAATTCTACGATCACTTCTTTACACAGATTATAAGAGAGGATCATGCCTAAGAGTTCATACATCTTTAGTAGGGGCACTATAACTGTACTAGAATATATTACTCACTTCACTGAGATACAATGCTTTTCTCTTTCTCTGACTGGTGATGAGTTGATGATTGTGAGGCACTTTGAGGATTGTCTTGGTTATTTTGTCTGCTCATAATGGAATGTCTTTCAGTTGATAAATTTGAGAGAGATAGTGAACTATTCCCTAATTATGGAATGAAATCTCATAGAAGCTATCAATATAATCTTGAGAAGTTAATTTATGTGGTAGGGTGATGTTTTTTTATAGCAGTCAAAATAATTGTTTTGAGGGTGAGCATGGGGGTAGTTCTATCCATGTGACATGCACTGATTCTATAGTATGTCACCAGTGTGATAGTCTATGACATAAGAATCCCCAGTGCATTAGTAACCCAATTGAGTGTCGAGCTAGTGGTAGGATGTGTCACCTTAAGATATTCTTCTATTATCTTCCTCCAGCATCCAGTGGGAGGGGATTGATACCAAAACCTCTATCAGGCACATGATCTAACAATCCATGAAGGCTAGAAGTTGGTATTCTTCCGACTGATCAAACCAAGGTGGTAATGGCTATGGTTGAGGCAGTCAAGTTCGAGAGCTTCAACATCAACAATGTGGATCTACTCAGGCTTTTTAGAAAGCATCTATGGGCTGCGGTTCATTCCATATTTATGTAGTGTTACCTATGCCTAAGGAGTAGTGTCCCTAGTCATCTATGGATAGAGGAACTATTATAGTGTCCTCTATTTTAGTTTGTTTCCTTTTTGACACAGGTGCATCCCACTCCTTCATATTTTCTACGGTCGTGGAAATCCGTAGTCTTTTAATAGAGTAATTCTATTCCATCACATCTCTAGATATTCCATTAGGGGTCAGAATAGAGGTCATATTCCAATGTTAGGAGTGCCCCATGAAATAGGTGGGTTCCATTTATTCAAGAGTTTCTTCATCCTTGAGATGACTAGAATCGATGTCATTCTAGTTATGGACTAGCTTGTGCCTTATTATGATCAAGTGGACTACTATCTTCATCGATTGTTCATCACATCACCTAAGGGAAACACATATTTCTATAAGGTATAATGGGATATCTAGAAAGATTAAAATAGAATGATGAAAATTGGGCTTGTTAGAGTAATGGATCAGTTGGAAATTATCTTTATGAGGGATCAATGAATGAATTTTGTAGAGTTCCCTCCTATTGTAGATTGTTTTAGGGACATATTCCATGATGATTTATCTGGATTACCTCCCAAGATAGAGATTTATTTCTCTATAGATATAGTGATAGGTGCATCACCAGTGTCCATTCCTCTATATAGGATGGCACCCATAGAGCTATAAGAACTCAAGAAAAAGTTTGAAGATCTAGAGGCTAAGGGTTTTTTAGACCCAACACATCTCCACAGGGTTCACCAGTCCTTTTCTTAAAAATGAAACATGGTACCTTTAGATTGTGCATGGATTACTTCTAATTGAATGAGATTAAGGAAAAAATAAGTATTTTCTTCCTTGTATAGACAACCTTTTCAACCATCTTCGAGGATAAACTATTTTCTCCAATATCAATTTGAGGTTGGGCTACCATCAGGTTCATGTGAGTCCATCAGATATACCACATACAACGTTCCATAGTAGGTACGACCTATATGATTATTTTGTTGTGTTGTTTGGTATAATGAACACACCAGTAGTCTTCATGGATTTGATGAATCGAGGTTTTCACCCATATATTTATTCCTTCATGGTATTCTTCTTAGATGATATCTAAGTGTACTCTCACACAAGACATGACCATTGAAATTATCATGAGATTGTGATGAGTACATTGAGAGAGCACCAGCTATATGAGAAGATCAGTAAATTCCACTTTTTTTTCAGAAAGGTTCACTTATTGGGTTATATCATATCTGAGGTAGGTGTATCAGTGGACATATAGAAGGTGAGAACCATGATTTCTTGGGAGTAGTCCAAGAACAGGTTTGATATATGAAACTTCTTAGGATTGGATGGATATTATAGGTAGTTCATTAAAAAATTTACCTGTTTAGAAGTTCCTCTTATGACCCTAACTAAGAATGGTGTGCAGTTCGTATGGTTTGATTATTGTGATATATATTTCCCATAGTTATAGGGAAGAGTCACCTCAGCACTGATCTTGATTCTACTAGATGATTTAGGAATTGGACTTCTTGAATTTATGATGCAAGGTGATTGAGTCAGAGCATATGTTTCCCACCAGCTGAGGCCCCATGAGAAGAATTACCGAATTCATGACCTCGAGCTAGTAGTCATGGTTCATGCTCTACACTATTGGAAGAACCACCTAATGGGGGAGTTATTTATGGTTTAAATTGATAATAAAAGTCTCAAATACATCTCAATATATCAAGTATTGAATATGAGGCAGTGAAAGTGGGTGGAATGCCTCTAATCCTTCGACTTTGAGCTTCCTTACACACCTAGAAAGAGAAATTCCATGGAAACTTTAGTGATCTAGAAAAATAAGATGCAAGCAATCAAGGAGTCTAGTAGTGAGTGGAAGCTAATGAATATATTTTCTAAGATACACATGGAGGTCATGAAAAACATGAGAAACTAGTTATCGATGCTATAGCGGTGACCTCCTAGCTTATGGAACAAGTTTATATGAGGAAGTTATTTTATTATGAAACCATGTTTTGAGAGAGAGAGTCATAAGAGAGAACACATATCCTAGTTGGGTTATTGATGGAATTGAGACTCTACTCTTCCATGGTCTCATATGGGTGCCTTCTAATATATAGGAAAAGATGATGAAAAAATCACATGGATTTTTATTGGTAGTTCACCCTATTCTCACAAGGATGTATAGATCAGTACCAGTGGCTTGGTATAAAGAGGTAGATAGTAAGTTTCATTACTCGGTGCTCTACCTAGAAGTATATGATGGAAGTTCACCATAGACCTATAGAGATTCTCCAACCTCTATCCATTCCTGATTGGAAATGGAACGACGTCACCATGGATTTTGTTAAAAGATTGCTGAGAACTCCTCGAGGTAGCGAAGTATTATGGGTGATCATTGATAGGTTTAACATGGTCACAGACTTCTTACCAATCTGAGTGACCATCTATTTTGATGATATATGAACAATTTATATCTACGAGATAGTATGACTTCATTGTGTACCATATTATATTTTTTCTGACCAAGATACCCAGTTCACATCATAGTTCTAGAAATGTTTTCATAAGGTACTATGTTCTCAGGTGCTCTTGAGTTCTACATATCACCCTTAGACCAACCAGAAGTTAGAGTGGACCATATGGGTGTTCGAGGATATGTTACGAGTCTGTATTATTGATTTTGGTGGTTTGTGGAAAAAAACATATTCGTCTGGTTGAGTTGTCCTATAACAAACAATTTCAAGAAACAATTTAGATGGCCCTATATGAGGACCTTTATGATTGACCATGTAATTCATCTCTATACCAACTAGAGGCAGGTGATACAACTCTATTGGGTTCTCATCTTGTTTAAGAGACTTCAGAGAAAATATAGCTAATTCATAAGTATATTGAAACCATTCAGTCTAGGTAGAAGTTTTATAATGATCTTTTCCGTATACCTATGTAGTTTGAGGTGGGACATTGGGTATTTATATATGTATCACATAGGTTGGTTTAGAGATGAATTAATAGATAGGGAAAGTTATCAAATCAATATGTCAGGCCTTTAGAGATAGTAGAGTTATTTAGGATGGTAGTCTATTAGTTATTGTTGCCATAGAGGTACTATGCCATGCAGGGAGTCTTCCACATATCTCAGTTGGGACATTATCATCTAGAGCTGTCTCATTTGTTTGACCCCAAGGATATCAAGTCGTAAGAGGATTCATCCTTTGAGGATAACTAATATGTATTGTTTATCATAGCACAATGGTTCTTCAAGGAAGGTTAGTTCCTATTGGCCAGGTTACCTGGAAACACAGATGTATTCATGAAAAGACCTGGGAGTGGGAGGCTGATGTACATGTACAGTGGATAGAGCTCTTCCCATAAGAAATACTGCCACCCTCATAAGGAAAACTCATGGACTAGTTGACTTATGGAGGGGAGGTTGCAATGTACTATCTTTTCTCAAAGGTTCGGACCATTAATTATTTGTTCTAATTCCTTTAAATGTACCTTATTTTTGTTTCCTAAAGGGTTATAGGAGGTATCAGGTATGTATGAGGATCATTAAAAGCTCGAATCCCTGAAATGGGAAGAGGTGGACTGAGTTGCACGGTTAGAGGAAATTGTGTCGCCTAGTCCTCATTGTTTCCCTAAACCATGCAGTTATAGATAGTGGGAAAATGGGGTAAACTAGGGTGCATAGTTGTATGACCGAGGGTGTATAGACATGAAACCACATATAGATTTTGGATAGAGAGGTTCCACATGACATCCATATGATTAGTAAAATCGCGTGACTAATCATACTGTGTGCCCCATAGAATTAGATACAAGTGCGCGGTTGGTGCACTGTTTTTTCAACCATGCATCCAAAATGTGTGTAGTTTTTTTTGAGGGTGAAATTACCATCTTTAACCTATTTAATGATTTTGACAAATTTTTCTTTCCTTTCCTCTTCTATCCATCAGGCCTCCTCCTACCTCTCCATAGGGTTTGATCTGTCTCTCTCAAACGAAGTCCAAATCACTTGTCATCAGAAGCATTGGATTCATCTTAGGATGATCCATCTTAGTCTCTTATCTTTTTCAATGTTACTCCTCTATCCATTGCACTGTTTTGGTGGGATTTATTTTTCCCTATTTTCAGGGCATTTGAAAAATCCTTTGATTTCTTTTGTTTTAAGTTGAATCAAGTCTTTATAACATACAGATGGAGTTCTAATACATAAGGGTAGGTTTTCTACATATTTACCACTCATTTCATTACATTATAAATGATATGACTTTACAAAACTCTCCAAAACATTTATTCAAGGTTTTAATTTTATTTGTTAAATAAATTTAGCAGGTTCTTCATGTCATATATGAACCTCCCTTAAGGCCAAATCCATCTGTGGGTCATTCACTTCATCATTAGTAACCCATTTTCATGTTCCACCTTGGATGGCTAATTCCCTTGACATTATTTATAATTTTAGTCAGTTGAGTGATGAACCATGAGATTGTCCTTTGATCTAGATGGCTCACACTTTATAAATTAGAATGATTATAGTTGATTCTTCAATTTGAATTCCACATGTCTTACATTTAATTTATTATGAAAGTTGGTTGAATTCCCTTACTTCATGTTATATTTAATTTCATTACTTATATTCTATGTCAATTCATTGGTGTAATACTTGTATTCCATTGCTTATACTTCTTTCATTTTTCATAGTGATCATGCCTTTGATCCTTAAGCATATATTTGTGTTTAATGCCTTATAGCATGTTTAATGGATCGAATTGTATCATCTGGATAGCTTGTATCCTGACTTATATACATTCCTTTGATGAAATTTTGTTATATATTCCATTCCTTTTTATATGAATTGGTTGATATGTCTCACATGATATTGTTTGGGAGAGAACATAGGTCCCGATTTAAGGACACCATGGATGGAATCATCGTGCTCGTTTGAATCTTCTTGACATTCCCGGGGAAATACTTTGTCTTTCTAGGTACAAGATCTATAAATGGTTTTATTTATAATAATTAGTTATACTAGTTCCCTAGGTGAATAACCAATGATAGACTCTTGGGAAAGATGGCAACACCATGACCCAGGTGATACCTAGTCCCCTATGTGAGATTCTTGGTATGGACATAGAGTCACCTTGAATTAAGTGATACAAGGGATACCATATGGGTTTCCTTGGGTAGACTCAGATGCATTTCTTTTATTTTAGATATCTTTAGTGACCCTTGGGATTATAATTAGATCACATTGGATAGGATCTAGACTCCACCAATATATTTTATGGTTTTATTTTGTTGCTTGTGCACATGAGATGTCTTTATTTTATACAATGGGAATGCTTACATGATGACAAGGAAATGTGACCTCCAAGGTAAAGTAAAATCTTGGGGTATCCTACTCCTTTGGTTGATTCAATTATATTGGAATATTTATACATATCCTGACTTTATCAGGCACCGCTTTTCGGACATCTTACTTAAGATGAAGCAGGTGGTATTGATTGAGTGTCCTTTTAGGAACACAGACCAAGGTGTTTATTATTTATTTGTTTATTTCAATATTTTTATGTTCTGTAACAATTCCATCTATTTATTTCTTGAAATGGATCATCCTATACAATGTGGGTTCCAACCTACTGAGATTGTATCTCAAACATTTATTGTTCCACCATTATAATTGAAGAAAATTTTATGATCACATGTATTGGTAAAGAGAAGCATGAGACTTCTGATGTTTGATTGATTTATAGCTTAGAATGGAGTATGGGGCATAAAAATGATCCTATGCTCGAGATGCTTATTGTATTAGTTTTTCCATTTTATATATTATTTCCAACATATAGTATATTCATGTATCACCTGCCCCTGTGATACCACTTTTGTATATACATTTGAAATACCATCGTCATCATTTTTTGTATCTACTATCTTTATCATTATTCTGTTCCTACCAGTTATCTATTTATTCTAATTGGTTTATTTACATGATATTCTATTGGTATCTGTTTCTACTTATGCTTTTGATATTTATTATCTTTATTTTACTGATATACATACTCTGATCTATGAGGGAATAGTATCCTCATGGAAACACCCTATCCCCTCACTACTATTAAGAAGACTCTATCATTATAAGAGGAAATATTGAGGTATTGTGGCCCACTATCTTAGAGAAGAGTCCAATGGTACATAGGGAAGGACACTATTATTGAAATTGGTGTGTGTTTGTACCACTATTCTTGAAGAAGAAGTTGAATGATAATAAATTATGAGTAAGGATATACAAGATTTCAATAATTGGATGATTAGGAAAATAATAAATTAGTCACATGATATCCTTCTAGCATGGTGAAACCAACAAAATATGCACCTATTCTCTTCTATTATGGAAAATATAGCTTCACTAGAACCATATTATTTTAAAAGTGATCTTATAGGAAATTTAATACTTGAAGGGGTAAAAATATAGTATAGGAAGATAAACCAATGTAGATTCCAATAAAGAACCTAACTCTATCATATATTATTCCTATGATCCCAGGAGAACATGCACTTACCAACCAAAAGGTCCCATGAGGATTTCCTCACAAATAACATGTATCACCATATGGATAATTGATATTTAGTTCCATTAATATAATTAACTTAATGGATCCCTTTTCTGATAATGATCTGGCTTATGAGATTAAATTTATAATGCCAATTTTGGAAACCATAGGTAGAGGTCACAGATGCAGAAAGGAAGGGGAAGATAGAGTCATTGTCAAAACCAATATCCCATCTACATCCCTTATAGGGTTGTTTATGCTTTCAAAACTAATGAAAAATACCTTCAATGAGCAAAAAAAGAATAGGGAAACACACTTTTATCTACTATAATCCTTCCAGTCCCGATTATTTGGTGTATTAGTCTTGTCATATCGAGTAGGAAGGTAGGCTATGTTAGACTAATCCCATAGCATCAGAAGTTCCCTTAATATCTACTCAACCAACTGAATTTCCTAACCCAAAGGATTAAACCATTAAATTTACATCTAGGGTACAAATCACTAATGGAAGATGGAAAATTTTGACTTATAAGTATAAAATCCTAAAATAGTTGGCTATAGTTCTAGAACAGTTGTCAATCCTAGATTCTCTTAACCTATCAAGGGATATTCAGAAGCACTTGTGGAGTCTATGATAATCCCTAAAAAGTTAAAATCTGAGTTTACTACTACTAAGGTATACCAGGAAGAGATAAACCCTATGGAATTTCATGTTATTATCTCATTTATAGAACAGAAAAGGGGTGTTATGATACAGGGGAACTTTAAACCCTTATATGTATTGGGAAGACTAAAAATTATTTTCATCAGAAGAGATTTCATTGATAATGGATCATATCTCAAACTCATCCCAATCTAAATACTCCATTGGTTGGGTTATAGTGAAATTGGCCTTTCCCCCTCCCCTATGACACTCCATGGATATGATAATAGAAAACACAATCCCCTTGGTCAGATCAAGGTCAAAACTAAATTTGGGGACCTAGTTTCTAACTATGATCTCAAGGTCACCCAAAAATATACATATTTAAATAAATTTCTTGTAAGGACTTAGATCCATCATCATGAAAGAATCCCTCCATTTGATCACCAATGTTTTAAGTACAACAACAATAAGAAAAGTGGGAAACTATATGGTGAAAATCTCAATTTGAATCTTGTGAGGATCAAACATTGATATGGTATTTTATTAGAGGGAAGGGAAGAAACCCATGACTGATGATTTTTCATAGGTTACCACCCTAAATGGTATAGAAATGACCCCATGCAACCCAATAAAGGATCTCAGTGATGATTATGAGTTTTCCATTAATCAAATTGAGAATATGGGTTTAAAAATGGGTTTGTACTCATTAACCCTTATGATATCCGTCATGACACCTAAATTTAATAGTATTAAAGAGGTATATGATCCTCCCATTAGTAGAATTGTTTTAGGAAGAGATATCACCACTTTACCCCTAGGGATTCCATAGACCCAAACTCCATCAACTGAATTTGAAGGAATCACCCTATTATCTCTCGAGAATGGATATATATATATATATATATATATATATATATATATATATGTGCTTCCAAATCTCATAATGATGATCCTAATACTGACACTAAATATCACCCTTCACCAATCATCCATGATGATATGGACTTTGAATAAGAAGAAGATAAGGAGTAAAAGGAGGAGAAGGATGATCTTAATAATGCTCCTCCATCATTCGAGGAAGGTGTCTCTACCACCATCGACGAACTCCAATAAATAAATCTGGGCATGAATAAGGATCCACGCCATACACTGATCTGTGTAGCTATTCCCATAAAAAGAAAAAAGGTATATAATTACTAATTAAAGTATTATATAAATGTATTAACCTATAATTACAAAGAACATTTAGGCCCTGATCCTAATGTGGTTTCCCACCACCCAAGTCTACTAGAAGACCATCTTGGAAACAAGTAGGTGGCCAAAAGGACACATAAAAACCATGATACCAATGTTAAAGCTAAAATTGATAAGATCATCACATAAAAATTCATTTGGAAAGTTTATTACCCAAAATTATTCTCAAATATAGTCATAGTTAAGAAGATAAATAGTAAAATCATTGTTTTCATCGTTTTTCGAGATCCCAACCTACACTGTCAAAAAGATAACTTCTCAGTTCCAATTATAGAACTTATGATTAATATGATGGCTATATGTCAAGATCACTCCTTCATGGATAGATAATTGGGGTATAACCAAATCCGAATGGCCTCTAAAAATGAAGAATCTACTACCTTTAAGGAACCTCAAGGAGTATATTTCTACTGGGAAATTCCTTTCATCCTAAAGAATGATGGTTCTACATACAAGTGTGTTATGCATTGTATCATTAAAAATATTCTAATAAAGTCAATAATGTGATAATTTGATGATCTGGTAGTAGAATCTTGGCAATTTTCTCGCCATATTGGTGACCTCAAGAATATTTTTCATAAGCTTCGATATCATATCCTGAAAAACAACCCCTTGAAGTGTGCATTCAGTGTTACCTCGGGAAATTTTATTAGATTTCTAGAATTCCATCTTGAAATTAAATTAGATACTATGATAAATAATACTATCCACTACATGTTACCACTAATAAACCATAAATAGTTAATTATAATACAAGTCCCCAGTTCCCATATTTGATGATTTATAGAAATTTTTTCTAGAAGTGCTTTCCATTCACCAAGTTGATGAAAAAAGTGGATATGTATCTATGGAATAACAAATGTTAAGAATAATTAGATAGTATTAGGAATAATTTTCTGAGTCTACCAGTTTTAATTCCTCATGTTAAGGTAAATCCACTCATCTTATACGTGATAGACTTAAAGTGATAACTAGGTTCTTTCCTTGCACAAATGAATGATGTTGGAAATGAAACAGTTTCAATTATCTCTATAGAACCATGATTGAAAGTGAGACTCATTATACAGATATCAAGAAGAACTACCTAGCGTTGATCTTTACAATTCATAAATTGAGGAACTACTTGCAGCATCATAAGGTATATTTGATCTCTTGAGCTGATCCTCTCGAGTACATCCTCAAGAGTCCTATGTTGATTGGATTATTGGTATATTGGGAGGTCCTATTTTAGTATTTTGACAACCGATTCATACCACATAAGGTAGTAAAGGGGAAATATTTGGAATATTTACTCACAGAGAACCCTTCTTTAGAGGTAATTCTTAAGAATACCGAACTTCTAGATGAAGAAAAACTCCATTCCCAAGACTCCCTTAGAACATAAGAGATGTATTTTGACAGCACATCCAGGACCCCAACAAGAAAAATGATGGAAGACCACAGGCTCGACAAAGTCATCTTGGGAGTCATTATTGTTTCTCTAGAAAAGGTTATCCTTCCTTATTATTTCCTATTGTTAAAAGGATAAACCAATAATGAGGAAGAATATAAAGACCTCATCTCAAGATTTGAACTCACATTAAAAATACCATTGATCCATATAAAAATGAATGTTGATTTAGATCTAGTAATAAATAAGGTTAATGATGATTACCCTTCCATAAAATAAGTGATAATTTTCTTATTTGATTATTTTTTAGGGTTGATGTCATAATTCCCCTCGAAACCAACATTTTCTCACATTTTATGTTCATAGACTAATTAGTAAGATGCATTAGAATATATAGCTATAGATTTGGCCAATCTAGATAGAAATGAAAAATTCATCAGCATTGCACATGATAGAATGATGTCACTATTTTTTAGAGTAACACAGAAGAGATCAGTTAGGTCAATACTACCCCTGAACTAGAAAATATTGAAAATGGATGGATGAAACCCCTCTTGGGATACCTCCATAGTGGAATTATTTTGATAGAAAGGGATAATAAAGTGCAAATCTGATTATAGGAAGTCAACTTCATCATTTATAATAGCCTTATTCATTATAAGAACCTCATAAACAAGACTTTGAGGGAATTATCATCATATGAATTGATGGAGAAGATACTATCTCCATTATGTGAATTATCCATGTGGGTTATTTTGGTTCCCAGTAGACAGGAATCAAGATTCTCTCTAAATTTGGAGGCTTGGATATTTATGTCCTTTAATGACAAATAATTTAACCCAATTCAACAAAAAGTATCATCCCAATCAAGTGAAGTCCAATTTGATCAGTAAAACCATATAATTGTTTCACAAAACCAAATACTCATACCCATTATCCATATGGGGAAAGGATGTTGTTGGACCATACCCTCCAACTACATTTAAGAATAATTATATCCTCACTACTACTGAATTACTCTCTAAATGTGCTGAAGTGATATCCCTCAAGGATGTTGGGGCCAAATGAATCATCGATTTCATGAAGTCCAATATCATCAAAAGATTTGGAATCCCTCATACAATATTTTTGGGAAATGGTCCTAGCTTCTATTCTTAAAAATTGAAAATGATGTACTAGGAATATAACATTGAGTCCAAACTTTCATCCTACTATCATTCAGGGGAAAATGGATAGATAGAGGATTTCAACAAAACCTAATAAAAAATAATCCATAAAATGGTTGAAAAAGATAATAAATCACACTTCAACAAACTTTTTCATTCTTTGTGTGCCTGTTATACAACTACACATACTGACATGTAGGAAACCCCATACTCAGTGGTATATGGGACATGCACATTTTTTCCCATTAAAGTAAAATTCCCCCCATTCCATACTTCCATATTATATCAATTATATATAGATGAGTAGTTACAGAAGTGTTTGGATGAATTAGAATTTCTAGATGAGAAAAATTATGTAACTTACATTATTTAGAGGTTCACCCAAAATTAATAGCTCCTTATTTCACCAAAAAGTTTCTCTTTTTCTATTTCTGCAATGGGAACTAGTTTTGGTCCTTAGGACCAGGATGATACGAGGGAAGAAGCCTCCACGTCTTGAACCAAAATGGGGGGGGGGTGTTTACATCCATAAGGTCTATTAAAATAGATCATATTTGTTGATCACCATGGACATAGCATTCTACACCCCCTAACAACACAATATTTTTCAAGAAATATTTCAGTTGATTACCAACATATGGTCTTATTCATCTGAACTAAAACTAAAATTCACTAACATTCTTACTGCATGATGTTAAAATTAATGGAACTCATCTTTGTTGCATGAGGTTAAACTACATGGAGTGATTCTTATCACACGACCTTAAAAGGCATGACCAATAGCGTCATAGTCACAAGATGTTAAATTATTCAACAAATACTTCATCACATGATGTTAAAATGTATTGTTACCCTATGTACCAAGAATAGGATACCATAGGAAGAAAGAAAGGAAGCCTCATATGATGAGTATGAGAGAATATTATTATGAGAATATTTTCTAATCTTTTGGGCATCTTTAATTCCATAATACCCACATCTATTGTTGTCACTTCTTCTGTGTAACCTATGTCTATACTGTATGATGTTAAAATAAATGGGATTTTGGGAACCATGTGTGTCTTTATTCTCATTTTTATGAGATACGTAGTGATGCATGAGCCCCTCATTCTATGCCTAGTCAAAAAATAGAAACAATTTCACCCCATTCCCTATACATGAGTTAGATATATATAAGAAACTATCTCTAGAACCATTTATGACATGATTCCTGTTACCAAAGGATACAAATCAACACATAGTCCTCCTGTATCAGGACCAAACACAAATTTAAAACTCAAGTATGATTTAATTTGATAATATTTAATGTGAAATCATTAATTCATGTCAGATTATATCTAACAGCTGAAAAAGACACTACATACCCACTGGTGTTAATCAGCCACTTCAATAAATTTTTATAAATTTGTCTATGAAAAAAGGGAAACCCTTATCATTCCTTATTTATAACACCATTAATATATTATATGAGCTTAAGAATCTGTGTATGGGCCTTCTTTCATGGAATGGTTACCTCAAGTTCCAAACACCATGACCATAAATGATGTTTACCCCATTAAATAGGTTTTTATGAAATTCAAGACTTTATACATCCTCTTCATGCTAGGTAACTTACATCTTTGTTGTATGACATTAAATTGTCATAGTCAACATCACTTTCATATGATGTTAAATTTTTCATTATTGTGGCCCACACCTAATAGAACCACCATTACTAGTGTTAGTCCCTTACAACGCCTATATTTCAAAACTCGGTGTGGCTTGATTCTCATATAAATGAGATACATAGTGAAAAATGGATTCTCTAAACTAGTCCTAGTTGAACAAAAAAATCTTCCAATTTCTTGTATGCACGCCAGATCTAAATGGGAATGTCTAGTGTGGGTTCTCATTCCATTCATAAGCCTATGATCAAAAAAGAGAAACTCCCCTCTTGGAATTCAGACTAGACCTGTGCAGGGAACTTTTTCATAACTACATATGGATTTATTCTCATCTTGATGAGATACATACTAATTATAGGATACTATATATTTTCCTAGATGTAATATGATACAATTAACCTTCCCTATACAATAACTCAATCTATGTGGGGAATCATTATTTAGAACTATGTATGGATTTATTATATTGTAACACAAAGATATCAAATCCTAGGTCCGGTTTCAAACGTTACCTTTGCTATATATTTACCAAACCTACTTAAGGAACACTCTTTTCATTCCTGGTAAATTCTGGACTAAATTCAACCTTCATACTCTAGAAAATTCCTTTCACAGAACATAATCTATTCTTTTAGAAATTTGGATCTCTATAAGATCTCCTTTGGTTATCGATAATAAGAGTGTTGTACTCTGAGGGGTGCCTTTTTCTTGAATATGTATAATATTCCCAGATGTGGATTTGCATAATGTGTGCCCTAAATGTGGCCCTTCAACTAGAGGAATCTTCATCCTCAGTAAAAAATCCTCTTATCTTAAAATGCTCTGATAACATTATAATGGGAACCACTTTTTTAACATGGTTTGTGGTCACAGATTACTTGCATTTACCATCCCACTCCATTGTATCTGAGGACCCAAAGCCCATGAATTATAACCTTACCATTCATTACTAGAGAATTTTGGAGAATTATTTTGGCCAAATTACCCATAAATGGGTAGTCCTTGATTCAGGACCTTAAAAGTAATGTCGCACATCATTATCTCGTGATGTTAAACTATAGGGTATCATAATTGCTACATGATGTTATACTTCATGGTTAATGGTTCTATCATATTAAATCAAATTGCATATTGTTACATCCTCCCATCAAATCTTGACTCTAGAATTACATGTATCTTGATTCTTATCACTATAGTATGTGTAGTGAAAACTAGATCACAAATTCTGGGTCTAGTTGAAACATAAAAAGCCCCTTCCAAATGTATGGGTCGAACCTGCATAGGTAATTTTCCATAATAGAAATATATATGGATCTAGTATCATCCTAAATTGATATGTAGCGATTCCTAGACCCTTAAACCTTGGATTATATGTGAATATATAACACCATCCACATTTATCTTACATATAATCTAGCTCTATTTATGAGATCCTCCACTCGGTTATGGAAAAAATTGGTTTAAATACATTCTATGTAACCGAAATGTTTTTCCTTTCACAAATCACCCTTCATGCCTTGGGAAACTTAGATCCCCATAAGCTTCCTTTAGCTATCAATGATAAAAGAATCCATCTCAAAAGGACACCATTTTTTTAATATACATAATATAACCAAATGTGGCTCTTCATAATGTGTTCCCTAAATATGGACCTTCAACAAGAGGCATCTTCATACCTAGGAGAGAATTATTTCATTTCAATACACCCTAGTGACATAATAAGTGGAATATTATTTTTAAATTTGTTTTTCAGTCATCCCTTGTGAGTTTGTCCCATGTTACCCTCTTAGATCCAAGTATCACCAAGGCCAGGATTTACAACTTCATTCACTTTCTTACCCTCATGTCTTGAATATGCTTGATTACTTTTGGCCACTTCCCCAAAACTGTGTGGTTTTGGATGGTTCCTTCACCAAAAGATAATAATCCATGAAATTCCCATGAGAACCCACCTAAAACCAAGTGTTTTCTAACAATCTAAATAGTACTGTGATCTCCTCTTATTTCTCACACTGAACATAGCTCATGTGATCTTAGAGGTTTTGAATAATTATTTTTATTTTCTTATAGAACTATGTGTTTCTTGATTCTCTTCTCAATGAGATACATAGTGATTCCCAAATTCCATATTCTATACCTACCATTCATTAAGAAAATATATTTCCCAATCTATAAAAATAATCCCAACATTGGTTCCCATCACTTGAAAACTCATTACTGGATAAAAATAATTCCCTTCCTTCAAATCAAATTTATATTGTAAAGTTCCACCCTTATCCAATGCCGACTGAGATTATTCAAATCATACTTCTTTTATTCACCATGTATTTCATAAACTGAACCACATTTTACTAGGAAACATGAATTTACAAAAACACTCCTTGGCTATCGGTGATAAGAACATGCAACTCTGAAGGACACATTTTTTTTCTAACTATGCATAATATGACCCTATGTGGATCTGAATAATGTGTGTACTAAATGTGACCCATCAATGAGAGTAATCTTCATTATTAAGAGATAATGCTTCCATTTCCATATGCTTCTATCACATCATAATGAAGTAATTTTTTCAAACATGGTCCTTGGAAATTCCTTGCATACCATACCCATGTTATACTCTCTATATTTGAGAGCCCCAAGATTAGGGTTTATGATTTCTCTCCCCACATCCAAAATATATCAAAGTATTCTTGACTAGGTAGCTTGGTATAGGTAATTCATGGTCATATTTGTTCAATAAAAAAACATCAGTTGTACAGGTCTGGCTTACAAGACCTTAAACTCCCAATAGAAGGATATGTAAAACACATCAGGTTGAAACCCCACAATGGGTGACCTAACTAAAAGTTGATTCACACCCACTAAGTCTACTTTAAATCAAATTTGGAGAAAAAAATTAGGGTGGTAATAGAAGAGGGATAATGTTTTTAGATCTCATCATGTGAACCTAGAAACAGTCAAACTACACTCACAAGGTCCCTCGACCTAGGAGAAAATCATATCGGAGAATACATGTAGTCACTATATTTTAGTTTATATACTCAAAAAGATTGATACAAGATCATTTATTTTTTCAAACAATCCAAATATGGTGTTATGGTGTTGGTAATTACACATATACCCATCCATGATCCACACCAAAAGATAAAGAAAACGAATACTTCAGACAAAATATTCATAAATATGGAATATTTTTTCTACTCCCTAGTCGAATGATTCACATATCTTTATTTTACAATTTTGTAGCACTACAATATAATATGAATTGACAAGATGGAAATAAAAAAATCAATTTAGAACAACCAAGTTTTCATTCATTTAAAAAAATGGAGGATGAATTTCCACATCCTAGATCCTTACCATAACAATATCAAGTAATGAGAAATAAATTAATGAACTATAATTAAATTTTACCATATTTACTCAAAAATTAGATAATGTCTAATACAAGGTGTTATGGTACTATTCATGATTTGTTCACTACCCAACTTACTCTTTGGCTAATTTGAGTGTTTTTATAACAAGGGAATCTAGATATCAACCTTTTTTATAGTGGTTTATCGCCTTATACTGTTTAATTAAATTTTTTCCTTCACTCTAGCTATGTGAGCCTCATATTCTGGGAACTCTATAGTCTATAAAATGATCCAATCATGAATTTTCACTTCCTGAACAAATAAATTATGTAACTTTATAGATTCTCCCTTCAATAATAGTCATGATAGTGAGAAATATTAAGCTGGATCAGATTCTATTTGTGATTATCCAACTCCTCCTGATAAATGATAACATGATGGATAAGGTCAAGAAAATTTTGGTAATCAAACCCACCCACACCTAAACGAAGGAAATGTTGACAAAGGTTATCCACTTTAGAAACAATATTTTTTAAAGGAGTATCCATGATGATAGTGTAAACATGGAACCAATAACAGTCTCCCACAACCTACTATTCGATGATAACATTTGTATCCACACCCTATTAACCCACTACTTCTAGTATATAATCTAGGATCACATAATTTGTGGATATGATTGATCCAACTTGTGATGAAGTAATTCCTCCACCAATTCCACCTATTTAATTTTAGAGACTAAGATGGGATGTCTAGCATTTATCTGCAATGTTATCGACACTATTTTGATAAAACAAATTTCAGTGTGGTGGCCAATAGTGTCAACCAAAAATGTTGGCTTTAAACCACTCCCAACACAAGGGGAACATGAATCCAAAACTCCCCCATAATTCTTAGAATGTTTGGAAATACAATTTTCTTCCTTAGAAACTGGTGTTGGAATCATGTTAGGAAAAGAACTTGGAGAAGCCAATGGTTTATTCACCCATCATAGAGATTTTTCCAACATCTCATATAGATAGTATTTTACCCATGTTTTGGAATAACCCCAGGAAAATTTGGTTGGATCATCCATGGAAGGTAAACTAATTTCCATTTTAGAGTTCTCATGAATCAACATCAACCATAGTTTGCAGAGGATAACTGGATGTGATTCCATCTTAACCCCAATGAGGGATAAAAATTCAACCTATTTTAGAAATATAAATTATCATGTGAACTTATAGTGAGAATAAGACTCCCAAATGGTCATCCCATCTATTTGAGAAACTACAAGAACATCTCACAATGAGATAATGCTGGAGTGTTCTTTGAAAGTTCCTCTATCATTATCTATCCTCACTCTAGAAGTTGTTGCATAAAGAATAAATGAAAAATGGGTGGGGTCATTTATGAAATCAATAACTCTATCAATGAAAAGGGATATTATTTGAATGATAGTAATTTTGAGAAGTACAATGAGTAAGTAAGAGTGAGAAATTGTTATGGTATACTAATACTCATAACAAAAAAAGTGTTCTGCTACCCATCCATGTAAAAATGGGAACGGTCTGCTAAGGTTATACAAGGATCTTCCCTCCTATATATGACCTAAAACTAATAAATATGTGTAGGGTTGGGTATAACTAGGTTGATAGGTTTTCCATTTTACAACATGGATCCCATCATCAATGTGTAGACCCTAACACCCATATAAGCATTGTGAGATGGAATGATCCCTCTAACAAAAAATATGGTGAATTTTTTTTCCAACCCAATGTCTGGAGATATATTTGTATGGATCTTATTATCCCATGTGGTATGTTAGAATAACTTAATAGTGGCCCAATATTAACCTATATTATCTTGAGATTGTTGAGTTGGATGAGTCCTAGTGTACCCAATCTTTGGACTTGCCCACTGGCTTGTAAGAATAGATTTATCCTATCACTGAATAGAATAAGTGAATGAGTGTGAATGGGAAAAACCATTGAATTATCTTCCATGATAAGTATGTCTCTATCTAATGGATAAAAATATTTAGTGTTTTCCCATGTGTTGGATATAGGTAGGATATCATTATACATGTTACCAATAATGTGAATTCCCCATAATTAGTAGATATCCTATAAACTAATTCCAACTTCTCCATGTGGTAGGTGAATGTTATTAGTTCTTGAACACTAATGAATGATTAATATTTGAAAGATATAGGTTAGAGAATAAACATTGAATTAGGAAATTCATATTGCTTGGTATAAGCTGACGACCTCTAACCATTCAAGAAATTCCACACAATTCATACCCAACTAGAATGCTTGGGCCCATTCATTAGAAAAAATACATCTTTATCTCAAATACCACTTTGAGCTCCACCTTCTAGTGTAATCCCCTCATGAGATATTATAAAGGTATGGGTAATCTTGAAAAACGTACTACAAGGATAATTCATGATTATATTGATTGCTCGGAGTCCAAAAGTAACCATTCAAAATGAATACCTTCCCTTGAATTTATTCAAGAGTGATGTGGCCCGTGATCTGTGGGTACTTCATACTAAGAATATCAGTGTTTTTTATCACTCAATATAATTGGATAATCATATTGAATCCTAATGTTTTATATAGGTACTTTTTCAAACAATGGATAATCTAGAAGCTTTGGTAAAAGAAGTCTCTTCAGAATACATTTCTAAGGAAAGATATGATGTCGGGGGGTGGTTTTGATGTTTCCAAAAAAAATTCTCTTATTAACTGATGTAATTGAATTAATCATAAAACTAGATGAAGGATTTTTTCCATAACTCATTATATCCCTCTTACAAGAAAAGTTAACAAAAACATATCAGATTTATCAAAGTGAAAAATCCTACAAAACGTGGTGTATGATCTGCATAACATGTTATGTGAACCACCTAGTATATAAAATCTCTATACATATTACCCTTCACTATGAAGAGACTATTCATCCTTGAAGCAGAGTAATTAGTTTGTGGTAATACCAATATGTGGATGGAAATGATTCAATATGTAGAAAATTACATTTGTAAAAGGAAATCATTATGTGGGGAAGGATGTCAATAAATGAGCTCAAGAAGATTCATAAATCATCACATGTATATTGGTAGATGAAAAATGTGTCAATGTGACACCTTTTATAGGCATTGTTCCTCCTTCAGTTCCACATTCACCTGGAAAAGAATTTAATCTAGATAATCTCTTCTTTAGAATTGACTCCTCTTCATGCTGATCAGACACTATTCTGATGGGGGAATTTTTTTGCCCAGTAAATTAAAAAAATAACCTAATAAAGATCATATGAATTTTTTTAAGGACAAAAATAAAATTACCATGGAATTTATAGAATTTAAAATTGATAAAGTAAGCAGAACTGTAAAGTGGCCCAATCATCCTGTATAGTGCACATGCTATATAGGATCACCTCTCTGCATAGTTACCCCACAAATGAAAATAAATAGTTTATAGGGTAAGATGGTAAGGATATATACCCTTGTAAACAAATTTTCATTTTGTGGGAGGAGGCAGTGAAATAACACCCCAATAAGTCTCCTTTTTATGGGAGGAGGTAGTGAAATAAAACCCCCACACAAAACAACCTTTTTATTCTCAGGGAAAGATGATGATTTAATGCCTTCTAAACATAATTTAAATTCATTTCTGGTGTGTTGTTTTCTAATCACAACCTCTCAAATTAATTTTTATTTTTCAATGTATGGCGGTCTCCCTACCTCCTTGCAAACTATAAAATGTTTTGTGGATGATAATTTTATCACTCAACCGCATGGTGTTAGGTATGATATGTGACCAATCAGACATCATGGGAAAATAGTTATTTATCAATCCAATAAATATACAATATTAAAAAAATAAAGTGATTGGAAGAAAGAAATATAGACAAATACTAGATAAGACTCATGTAGGTAATTCACCAACTGCATTCCTTGGAGAAGACCCACAAAAGGGATCCTTCATGAGAGGACCTATCTAGCCACCCAAAAAGAGTTTCCTTTCCCATGAAGGGTAATTTCACCATGAATTAGTCCCCTTTATGGATCCCTACATGATTAACCACCCCACATAATAAAGAACAGTATGCATAATGTGGTATCCTTAAGGTATAATTACCTTCTAGACTTTATTCCCTCTTTCTGCATAATGTTCGGCCCTATATTTCCCCCTTCACGAACTATCCAAATGTCTTCATGCCTATCATACCAAATCCCTATAATTATTCCATTAAGAACTCCAAGATGACCACCTATTTTTTTGGACTAGGGATAAGAAAAACTAGTGTGTCTCCTTCCAATCTTGTATTCTCTTGGTAATCAAAGCCCCATATTTACCCTACCTAACAGGATAGATCCTTAGAATGTTTAAAATCTTTTATTTTCATGGTAACGTGGATCCCAACTTTAGGGATAGTGTATGATGTCTTGTCGACTTGGATTGCAACATCTATTTCCCATATCCACACCCTCTTCTTCTCTTCCACCAGTCAACAGAGGGGAGAGGGGGATCTTCTTAAGGGGATACCTCATGGAGTAATCCTCTAGTCATTCTTGTGGGGGAATTCAACCAACTTTAATATACTTGTAATCATCCACATGTGGTTTCAGAAGATTGTGTAGATGTCCAAATATTGTGTTTCCCCTTGTTTCTCACACTAAGAATGACTCACATGGTCTTAGAGGTTAGTGGTGTTTATGTCATTAGCACAATCAAATATCTATATGGGAATCCTATTCAGTATAAAACCCAATAAATTATCACCAACTCAAAGGTCTATATTCCCAATGAGTAAACCCAATGGGCCTCCACCATAGGTGTAATCGAAAACCTTTTGAACTATGCGGGCTTTGATTCCTATCTAAATGGGAAATGTAGGAATCCTCCCTGAGGTTCAAACCTGTAACCTTCAAATTCACCCAAATTTCCTCTTTTTCATATTCTTATTAGATTAATATACAACTAGGAGGTCTATATTCCTTTTGGATCCCTCCATCTCCATCCTTATTGTGCCATATTCCCAATGGGATCATTCCCCCTACATTAAAATCTACATACATTCAAGATATCTTGAGCTATTTTACTGTAAGTCCCACACTAAATTTTTATAGTCTCTTTTCACCTAAACAGACTTTCCAAATGATGTTAATCTATATGGTCTGGTCCTTTTCACGTTACCTTTAATGTTATAATGAAACCCATTAAGTTTCATTGAATTACGTGGGGTCTGATTCATCTCTTGAGGACACATGGGAATCCCCTCCCATGGGTCCAATTCTAACATCAAAATAACTACCATCTCCCTAGATGGTGATAAATTCTGAAGTTCCCCACTATGCATCTTTAAACCATCATCAGAAAATAATAAACATGAAAAATATGGAAAACCAATGACATGTATGAATAATCCCATTAATGGGGACATAAAATACATATAGATGGTTCCATCATTGGGGAACCTCAGATACATACAAATAGGTTCTCATCGACAAATATCTATAATTTATTGTTAATTTAATTGTGAAAAGTTCAATATTTCAGATTTAAAATAATAATTCATAAATATGACTTAAATCTATAAGATAGTCATAGAGTAGAAAATAATTCCCCCAAAAGGGTGTGATGAGATTGAGCTCCCATCCTATCATCCAATGTGAGTTACTAAGTGTAATTAGAGAAATTCCCCAATAGCTTCCTACCTTTGGAAAGCAGTACCATGAGCCGTTATGGATATGAGAACCATTAGGATTTTCTGGTTCCTTGATTAAACCCCATTGTAAATTTCCTAAAAAGGGAGTACAAAAAACAAAAATGGGTATCCCAACATGAAATATTGTGCAACCATTCTCAACACCCCATAATCAATCATATGGTATCCTAAGAGATTTTTCATCGGCAAAAATTCATTATAAATGATATGAAATTACCAAATAAGTCAAGAAAGGATTTTTTTCCCTTTTGATTTAATAGAAGTAAAAATATTCGGTGCTTTTGATTGGAATGAAATTGTTTCATTAGGTATATGTCCATTATGATTTTATCAATAAGTTCATTTTAGGAATGTAAAAGATACATATATCAAGTATATAGTTTGATGACACATGTTTGAAGCTTACTTGATGTTATATTAAGGCAAAAGGATTTTATTATATAGTGAGTGTTTGTAAGAGACTCTTTTCATTGATAAGTTAACATATTTCTCTATGTGTGCCTTTATGTATTTCTAGATACTAATATTTTACATTAGCCTAGTTAGCTTAATTCCACTAAGAAATTGGCATAGTGGGTTACCAACTAAGTGAATCCAGAAACCTAGTTAAATTCCATTTAAATTTAATATTAGAATAAATATTATTCTCTAGTTTTGTGGGAAAAAATTATTCTAGATATTTTTATTGAATAAGTATTTATTGAATGATTAATAAAATGATATTTATTTATTTATATAAATAGTTATTATTTAATGTTTTATGAATTACAAAGAGGATTTATGGGACGATTTAAGACTTAGGTTGAAATGATATTTAATTAAACCATGAGTTCAGATAAAATCAAGAAAATAATAATAATAATAATAATATTTTTTTATGTGGGGTTCACTTAGAATTAATATATTGGTAAAGTGAATTAATTTAATAGAATATTCTAATACCTGAGTATATAAACACAATTAGATCATTTCTAGGGTAATTGAATTTTTTACATAATATTTTTCTGTAGTGTATTCTCTCCCGCCCAATAGAGAGAATTATCTAGAATTCTCTCAATAATGGAGAGAATCGATCCTCATGCACCATATCATGCCCTAATAGAACCAAAAAAAAATTAAGCTCAGAAATAATTCTTTTTACAATCACCATAAAATAATTCAAGTGTTTATGATCATCCATGATAGCTCCCAGAGATTCTATGGGGATGTTTCAAGGTTTTTTAGAAAGTGTGAATATTATTAGTTAGATTTTACCCTTTTATACTTCATCCCAAATATATAATGAAAAGAGTGGTCAAACAATTCAATAATGAAGATATAATTAAAGGAAAAGATAAATATTATTCATATAAATTAATTGTAAATTATATGTGGAAACATATTCTCCTAGATTTTGCTATGGTAGTTGTCATCTAGTTCTGAGGATTTATCCAAAGAAACTGATGAAATATATTATTGGGAAAATTCCTCATCACTTCCTCTATGCCTTGAACCTTTATTTTTTTAAGTGTGGAAATAACTAGAATTCAGTTCAATATATAGAAAAAAATATTGGTTCAGTTAAATGGGAAATAATAAATTCATAATATATTGAAATATCTAGTGAAATAAGTTTGAAAAGGGTCATTAAAATGTTTCATGTAAGGAGTGGCATCATGCATTAATATATAAAAGTATGGTAAAATAGGTGGAGGCTCATTAAATTATTATATATAAAAATTATATGGTTTGAAAAAGTAAATCTTTGAGGAAAAAATTTTATATCTCTTTGATTTATCTAGTTGAATAAAAGGATATGAATGAAAATATGAAGCATCATGAGTGTGTATAATTGATAAATGAGGAATTATATCACATTGATAAAAATATAATATGAGTGTTGGTACTAATGATAATAGATTAGAATGTAATTACAAAAAAGCGTTTGTTCCAAAATAAACTTAATTAAAAAGGTTAAGAGTAAATGAATAAAAAATACTAGTTTTCAATTACTACTCCAAAGTTGAGTTAGTTAAATTGGAAGCAATATTTTCCCCTGTAAAAAATTGAGGCAATAAGAATATCTTTTTATGATCACTCAAAGGTAATAAAAGATGTTTCATGTGGATATCATGTTTTTATTTCTAAATGGTGAGATTAAGGAAGATGTTTATAATGAAAAAAATTATGTCATTTGGAATTAGATATGAGGTTGGATTTCTATTTAATGAAATGAAATAGAATTTTCTAGACCATTAATCTATGTGTTTTAAATGTTGTAGCTATTGAAATAAGGATAGTGGAAGGGAGGTGTTGTTGTGTTGAGATTATGGACGAGGGTGGTGAGTCATGACTTTTTGGTTTGTTTCATTCTATGAGAGTATTGGAAAGTTGAGTCATGAAATGAGGATATACTATAATCTTGGTTTTTGGGTAATGAGGATTGTGATTAATCCTTTTTTAAGGGATGAAATATGACCATGAAATTAACTTATTAGTCTCAACATGTAGGGTTTTATAAATGATTTTTGTTAGGTAAAACGTTTTTGGTCACATCTTAGAGGATTTTATCAGGATATGAAGTTTTGATAGATTATTTTATTTTTTTTGTAAATTGATTTCATAGCGTAATCCTAACTATTTCAACGTGGATCCTGGTTCATTAATTTACTAGTTCTTACGTTGTGGGATCCATTGTTCCATGATTACTTTGTGATATTGTGACCCTTCTTTGACTATGTCAAATCTATTTTCTATACAAATATTTAATGGGTGAGATAAAATTATTCCTGATGTGATCTGTAGTGGTTCACTAGAATTAGCCTCATCATGATGTGACCAGGATATGTCATCAATTACAGTGTTATTATAAATACCAAATACCATCAAAATTATTCTATTTGTATTCATTTTCCAATAGACTTAGGTAGATATAGAGGAATCCCTAGAGACATTTTAATAACCATTGATTGGATTTATCCCTTTAATTTGAGAGATTTATCAGTGGTGATCTGATTTGTCTTTAATTTTTTTTCTTATTGGTTTCCTCTCTATCATTCATCTAGGTAAGACTATGGTAGTTGATTGGTTTGGTTAAAGTTGGGTTATATAGATATTAGTGATTTTTTATTCTATATTATTTTGGATTCCCTTGTTTAATCTTGTATATATGATCATATATTCCTCACCTTATTCTTGCACAATGGTTGTGAAGCTTTAGTTGAGATATAGAATTGGGAACACTCCTTTATTTTGTGTATAATTTGTAGGTAACATTATATTTCTTTCTTTGGGTGGATGTTAAGGATTAAAATAATAAATATAATGAAATTGATTAATTAAAATTGGTAAGAATGGGGAGATTCACATGTGTTTACATTATTCATTGATATTACTTATAGTTAATGATTGTTTATTATTGAGGTTAAGAGTTATTTTTGTTTCTATGAAACATGTGATATCATTTTTATTTAAATGATGAAATCACCCTTTTTGAATGGTAAATCATTTAATAGTGTAAATGAAGCAGTGGTGTGAAATATTGAATTTAGTGACATTACCTAATCAAGAGATATTGAATTAATGTGGAGGAAAGATTAAAAAGGGAATTATGTTGGTTCTTTGTTATTATAATTGGATATTGTTACTTACTGGCATGATTGGTGTCAATGATATTAAATTTATCTTTGGTTTATGTTATATTTGTTTTCAAGTTGATTGTTAATGTAATTATTAAAAGGTATGTTTTGACTAATGGGCTGATTTCCTACTCCAAGGAAGTGAATGAGATACCCTAAGAGTTTATTAATGAAGTTGATTCCCTTGAATACCTTATTGGATTAATTCAAAGGGTATCCCAAACATCTGATGATTGGATATTAGGTATTTATGTCAAAGAAAAGATTTTTTTGAGTTCGAATTCACTTTCTACAATAATAATATAATTTGGGGGATTTTGAAGAAGCTTTGTAAGTTTCTATCTACTAAATTTGGGTATAATAAAGTGTTCATAAATATTATAAAAGTTCACAGAAGGTTCAATATATTAGAGGAAGAAAGATTCTAGTTGAATAAACTATATAATGAAGAATACACATGGATTTTTCTAAATATAGTGATTAATCTCTTATGGATGATTTTTTTTAAATATTATTTTGATGGTTGAAAATTAAAAGTATTGTGTAGTTATTGAAGATACTCTAATTTGAGTATATTGTGTGCTAAAAGTATTAGTAATTAAATGAAACTGATTTCGAATTATTTTCATAATTACAGTGTTATTTGAACATATTTTAGTTGAGTCTGAATCGATTATAAAGTATTATGATGCTTTGAAAGAGACTCAAATTTAAGTTAAAAAATTCAATATTTATGAGATAAACCTCAAAATTTGATAAAGGCATGTATATATAAGCATGGATCTCTGAACCACATAAGCATGAGGCCTATAAGGGCTATTTATGAATCCAATTTAAGAATGAAGAACTATTTATGAATTATGTATATATAAGGATGATTTTCATATAATTGAGTATACTATAAGGGTTATTCATACTTACGTGTAAAAATGAGTAGACTGCAAGGGTAATTCGTGTAAGAATCATCCTCCATGACACATGGATTAATTTTTAAAGATGATTCATATACGAGTCAATTTACTTCCACTATAAATATCATCTTGTATGAAGGACCATAAGCATGAAGGCATGTGAGCATTATATTCATAAGGGTTATGTGAACCACATAAGCATCATCATTATAAGGATGATAAATGAGTAAGGATTATGCTATTAGGATGAGTGTCATAAGGATCATTAGTGTTGTATGGATCATCCAGATCTATAATAATTTTTTATTAGGATGAATTATAATGTTCCTTAATGATTAGGGGAGCTATAAGGATGATCTTTTTTTGGATTACTATCTAAGGATCATTTTACTACTATGAGATTTATGAATTTTCAAAATATTTCCCAAATTTATATTCTGAAGAATTAAATTATTTGGGATGATTCTGAAGCCATTCAATTAGTTTCAAAACATAACGATGATATTATTATACATGGTAAAATATTGATATAAATAAGAATTAGATGATATGATGATCACGATTCTATTTATTTAGGACATTTAAAATGGATTATTTGAAAGTGATCAATTTTAATAAAAATGTAGATTTATTTGAGATGTTTCTCGAACTAAAATTTAGTTTTTTAAATATTACAATAATAATCTGATTCAAGATTCTTGATTTATAGGAGATAAGATTTAGGAATTATTAAATTCATAGAATTTTTCTTAGCCTAAAATAGGAAATTACACCTAACTCACCATCCCTCTTAGGTTTTTTTTAAATGGTCCACTTGGAATCTCAACTTTGATTAGTGTGGTTTTGTAGTGGGATTATTGTTGTTGGTTTTGGGGAATTATTGTGGATTATACAATAGACACTATGTTTACATTTCCATTATTAGAAATATGATATGTGGTTGTTAAGATGTAATGATGGAGTGGATGGTTATATAGTTAACCAATGGTTTCATTGTAATTTTGGAGGTTGTTGGAGCGTGTTATGGGGTGTTTGAACAATAGTTGGTTGATGGTTGTGGGGATGTATTATAGTTTTATAATTTCTATAGACTATGATTGGTAATGATTAATGTTGAAATGAGTGTGGGATGAAATTGAATAAAGTATGAATATAAATGATATTCTAATACCTATAATGAATGGGTAATGGATAGCCAAAATGTGGGAAACTGTAAAGACATTATTCATAATTAAATATATTATTGTATGGAATAATTAATATAACCGATATGGTAATGGTAAATTTGAAAATAGTCAAATTGTGTGATTATATGGGAAATTGTGAATGGTTATTCTTGATATTCTGCCAGGGAATTGGGGTTGGTTAGTGATATAAATATTGGAAGTGATGGTAATATGTGGGAGTTATAATTTTTTGGTCTTAATCGGTTTGGAAATTGTGTTTTGGTGTGAATACTTTATGTTGGTATTTCTTTTCACAACATTATAATTGTATTTTCCTTATGATTTCATACATACACACCCATGTCAGATAACAATACTAACACCCCCAAGTTTTGGGTTTGGGTGATTTCCTTGAAAATCATGGTTAGTGATGGCATTGATGGCTAACTACTCCCTCTCCCCACTCTCCCACTCTCCCAATCCCCCTTATAGGTGAGGTTCATGATGGGATGGATTACATTAGGTATAATAATACATGATTTTATTTATTAAATTTATGGTATGTGATATACTTGTTGGTTTGGTTATGAGTAAGTGATGATAATACTTATCAAGGGTTGATCATGTTTAGGGAAGGGCATGAGGTTCATGACCTTAATTTTCTCAATATCCTACTATGATGGATTTATTTTATTATGCTATGAAGTTAGGTTGGGATATGGTATGTGGTGGCATATGTGTAATGATATTTATGTGGTCATAATATGTGGAATAATTATGGTATTGGGTATAGTGTTTTGTGGAATGATTGTGGATGAAATAGGGAGTAATAAGATATTTTCCATTGTTGTGTGTGAGTGAAAAATGGTGTGGAACTGGTTTTTGGGTACCTCTTGATATAGTTTTTGATATTATGTCACTGTACTTGGATGAAATAATGGATGAGTGAGCCTTAGTGAGTTTGGGTGATAGTTGACCTGGTAGGCACTTGTTGGTTCTATTATTTATTCACCAAAGCACCAATTTACTTCTTCTATATTTTAATGAGAGGTAATAAATAGGATCCTATAGATTATACATGTATTCTCACCTATATATATATATATTAGGTTTCCATGTCCAGCTTGGAGATTTATCTAGACACTACTAGCTAAGATCTTGGAGCTTTGGTTGGATTTGTTGACAGAGGACCTACTTTTTGTAATTTCATTTTGGAGACTATGTTATATTTATATGAAAATATATTAATTATCAAATGTTATAATTTCATTATGTATGGATTTTATTACTTGTTTTAACATTATGTTCCTAGGATTAGGAGGGCAATGACTCCCATTTTTATGTACATACAATAAATTCTAATCGACAACCGATGGCTTATTCTAGGAGAGCTTCGGGGGTCACTCTCATATTCACTGCATATATATGATGGGTTACTAGTGGGGGAAGACCATGATAGAGTTGTATCAAAGGTATATAGGGGAGATAAGATGGAGATTTGGGATAGTCACCAGTGAGGATTTCATGGGATTAGTATGGATACAATGTTAGTCAAACATTGTATATGATATAACAAGGGAGACTATTTAGGAAACAGGAACATAAGGCCCCCAGTGATTCAACATAAAGGAGCTTAATCTTATTGATCATACTAGTAAAGAAATGTTGAGTGTATATTTGAGGAATATGAAAGGTACATGCATCGTACTTGTTTGTTCTTTTGCTTGAAATTGGTATGATAATGGGTAAATTTGAAATGGATTCAATTAAATGAATTATAAATTAATTCATTTCCACTAGGATTAATATTTTGTTTTCTTTCTTACATTTATGCCTTCTAATCATTGTCCATGTCGTTATCTTTCTAGAGAGGTGTTGTAGGATGATCTGGTTAACTGTAGAAGGGTTTACCTAACAGAAGAGGTTGAGTTACAGAGGAAGATATTGTGAAATTTCTAGTATCAATGTTTGGTAATGTATGGAGGGGTATCTATAATATTGAGATAAATCTATAGTTGGAGGAGCTTGAGATTTCCTTCAGTTTGATTAGTGATAGTGCAAATTATCAGTTTCTACTGGTTGTTATTTAGATGTAAGGAGTAGTGTGCTATTGGTTAATTTTTGTCTTGGGGAACAGTAGGAGGTATAGGTTTAGAGGATGATTTCAATAAGAAATTTTATATAGAGTTACTTTATTAAATGAATGTAGTAGTGAGGAGGTAGAAGTTTCTCCCCCTTATACAGGGGATCCTAAGCATGCATGTTCTCAAGATTAGATTTAAGTACCGTCACTTTTCCACTGATCGTTTCCCCAATGAGGAGTCCATGGAATGGTGTTTAGAGGTGGTTCTATGAATAGTATTTAGTATGAAATTAACCCATTTATATTTCTTATAATATAGAGTTATAAAATAAAGAAAATTTGATTGAATTGATATAGTCTCATCTAGGGTCATCCTTGTAGGGGAGTAAATTGGGATTCTCAAGGAGTAGAGCTGCTAATGGAGGATCTAAAATGATATAATAGATAAGGTTCCAACTGATATAGATTTATTCTTAGCAGTCTTTATCATTCTTATTTGGAGATAGAAGTTAACATTCATGCACTATAGGATCTATTCCTATGTGTATTTCTTGTGTTGTTCTTGGTCATCGATGATTCCAATTTATGAACATACATGGGGACTAACATTATGTTTCCAGGTAGATTTTTATCATCCTATGTAGTATTTAATTTAGAGGACCTATTAATAGTATTATTAGAATATATTTGGGTAGTCGAGAATAGATAGAGTAGGTGGAGGATAGACCCATGATGTCTCGCTCCCTATGGGATATAGGGATAAGTGTGGCTACAATGGTGGTCATCAACAATGGTGAATGATATAGGAGCAGGGAAAGGTTAGTTTTAGGCCATGAAGATTCCTATGATTGACGATACAAAGATTATATGAGGTAATATCTATATATAGTCTACCCTATATTTTTATTTATTTAATTTATGAGCACCATACTTATTCATTGCACCCATATTGGTTCGTTCCTTCAGAATCAAGGTGGAGAGGCTTCTAGTACCATTAGTGTTAACTATGTTAGTTGGAGGCCAATTGATTCTACTTGATATGTGATGGGGTTATTAGATTATGATGGGAAGCCATCAATATTTAGGGGATTTATTATTACTTATTATATGACCATAGGATGTCATCCTTGGCATAGATTGGTTGTAGTCTATTCATTCAATCCTCGACTACTTCTAAAAGTATAAGGACTCGACCTTATTACATTACATAATCTTAAATTTTAGTCAAGAAATCAATTCCTTTAACATTGAAGATATTTTAAAGTTTGTATTTTTATATAATTGGGATATAACACATACATAAATTCCACATTTATATATTGTGGATACTCCAAGAAAAGTATCCATTTCTTCCAAAATATAAAACTTTTCAAATAAAACATGTTTTCTTTAAAAAATATTCATAACATTTGAATTGGATTCCTTATTTTTCTTAAACATACATATATATGAAAATAATTTTAAAAATTGGGATGATCAAAAAAATCTCAATAAGGGATAAAAAAATAATTAAATAAAACATTAGTCCTGGAATACTTATAACATATGAAGTCATTTTCAAAAAAGACATACTTATTACCCATATAAACATACTTTATGAAACTTGAGATTTCCATGAGATTTCCAAAAAACATATAGAACATAAATATAACCATAAATTTATCTTGAGTAATTAGTTACATAGTATTGTAACCCTCTTGTCAACCTTATAATTTGTAACCCTCTCAGATACATTAAAATGTAATCCTCACAGCTACCTTATTGTGTAACCATCGCAGTTACACTTGGAGTAACCATACAGCCGACCTCCAACATACACATACCCAATGAATTGGAGGTAGATATATGTCCCAACATTAATCATAAACAATTCCCCAGAACCAAAACATAATCATACAACATGAATAATTTCATAAAAACTTTGCTTTTGAATTTTGTAAAACAGAATTTTTAAAGAAGATTTTAAAATTAAAGCCCCATAAAAATATCATATAATTGAAGTGAGACTTAATATAGTGGATTTAATATGTATAAACATGGTAAATACACACAACTAAACAAAATATAAAAAAATAGATCACAAAAACAATTTTAATACCACATAAATAATGAAGAATAAGGATAACCCAAAGAATGGAAATCGGGTTAAGAATTCCCTTACATTGGAATTGCTTTACTTCAAACTTGTTTACACCACCTGTATAATAGTTAAAATAGTGTTATTAATTTATTACAGAAAAATATTCATGTTTATAACACCTTATATGATCATTTTATAACATCATTTCACCCTTTAGTTATCAGTATTTTGTTCCTTCCATTGTTTCAAGTGCGTTCTTTACATGATTTTCATGGCCGATTTATATTTGATTTTCTTTTAGTATGGAAATGAAATTACAGAAGTGGAATAAAATGCTATTAATATGTTTCAATAACATATAATGATACCATAAATCATTTTTTTCATATATGATGAAGAATATTTATATAAAACATTAATGATATTTGTTTAGATCATTTTTTGCGGTTCTTCGATAATCATGAACTTGTTTCATTATATAATTTAATTTCATGCATATATGTTCATTATAGAACATAAAATATGTTAAATTATAATATTTAAATTCTATTTCAAACATTAAAAGAGGTTTATGATCATATTTGAAGGAAGTAATGGAAATTGAAAACCCATCGTCCACGATTTTGTTAAATCGGCACATCGCAGATGGTGTTTTTATTTTTAAAATAAGTGGGAGAGGAGCAGAAGAAATGTGATTATTGTTTAAATGAAAATGATAAAATAAAGAATATATAATATTCTATAGATTTCATACCTCCAGGATAAGGGGAGGGGAAGATAGTATAAGAAAACAAAGGAATTGAAAAGAAAACACATGAAAAAGGAAGAGGATTCTTACCTCTTGATCTCTTCTCCTAGAGTTCCTCCTTAAGGCCTTTGGTTTTGGTCTTTTAGTGAGACCAGAACATCTTGGAATTGTGGAAGATCCCTAGGGTTGGGATTTGGAAGAACATAGAAAATTATCAAGTCTTGAGAGGTGTGTGAGGAAGAGGGGAATGAGGGTGGTAATTATTGTGGAGGAGTGGATGGATTTTACATTATTTTAATCATTAATTAATATTTTTTCTCAATACTATGAATAATATTGATTCATGTGACCCATAATAGTAATAAATTCATGTGATTTTGAAACAAATGGGCTTACATCATCCTTGCATCATGTATGATGTACTAAAACAAGTATTTAGCATTTATGTCCCTGGATTTCAATGCCCCATGTGAAAGGAATGATTTTTCTAAAGTTTGGGTCCATTTGGATGTGCTTAATTGGGTCATCTGGCATCCAAAGATTCTGCATGACATTGGCATGGCAATTGGGTCCCCTATTTTCCTTGACATGGAAACTAAGGTTGTTCGGTTTGGACATTTGTCCACAATGTTGGTGGATGTTGATTTGAGCTCCACCTTGATTGATAAGGTAACTCTCTCCAATCCCACCGATAACATCCATATTGATGTTGAGTATGAAAGGAATCCCCTTTTTCTATTGAATGCATTGATATTGGGAACTCTTTGGAGTTATGTCGGAGGAATATCTCTTTTGGGAGATGTGGGATAAAGTTTCATCCATCTACTCTCTATAGAAGGAAACCTGAGAGGAAGCATGTTGATTTGTCAAAGTCTCCTGATCATGATAAAGATGTTCTCAAGAAATCTTCCAATAAGCCTAAGATTTTGGCTTCTGATAAATATATCCCTCATGTGCACAATTTTAAAGTTAAAGGATTAGTTGTGGATAAGTCCCCGATGAGTGGTCCCTCTACTGCTTGGGTAGATATTTCCAAGGAGATTACATCTAATGATTATCATGCTATTTCTCCCACTGGATTATTTGAGGTTGGGAAAAATCCTAGCCTCCCTGTTGCTGGCTTGCCTGCTTATTCTGATCCTCCAAATCTAAGCATGAATGATAGTCCTCGTGTAGAATTGTCTTGCTATGGGCTTGTTGAGCTGGTTCCCAACATTGGGGCTCCTCAACAGGTTGATTTTCATTAGTAAATCCAGAATCTTTTGAACTCCTCAAGGATATTTGGGAAGTGGGGTGAAATCTCTAAGGCAGAATGGATTGCTGCGAGCAGCGGCGGTCCTGTCACTTTCAAAGATGCACTGATTTTTGGGAAAAGGGAAGGTTGATGATTTCACTCCTACTCCCTCAAAGAGAAGTCCACGGAAGGACTATTCTAAAGCACCTCGCACTATGTCTACCTAATCTTCTAAGACATCAAGAAAGTTCAATTATGATCTTCTTAAGATTCTCAATCAGGGTAAGTTTCCATCCGAATGGGAAACTGCTGATGACTCTGATTATGGGAATGATATTTCTTTTTTTGTTCTATAACTTTGTTCTTGACAGATAAGGTAAATTACCTTTGTTTGACCCAGCTTGCCTCCTCTGTATCCTTTTTATTTTATTTAATAAATTTTCAAAATCATAGCATCTGATGGACTTGTGGGTAAGTATTTAACATTTATCGTAATTTATCATATTTTACTATTCATAAAAAATTCACGAATTTATGAAAAATCCCAAAAATTCACCCTAACCATTTTTTGGTATGTAGAATTTAAAAATTAACTCCATTTTTTGAAAACAATTTTCTAAATATTATTAATTTATGTTTTAAATAAAATCATAATTTATTCAAAAATAAAAATTTCAAATATATAACTCATTTTTCAACACCTTGAAAAATTAATCCACATATCATTACCATATTACCTTAAAACAATAAAATAATAAAATGATTTACTATTCCAAAGGGTCATATTACTATTCATAAGGGTATGTTACTTTTCACCAAAAAACAAGTTGGTTCTATTAGACTCTGAATAACATACTGATCACAACTGTAGATGACCCTTTTTTGAAATTCAAATCATAGAAGTAGAGAAATTTTGTTTAAAGTCTAGTTATAACTATATTCTTAAAATAATATTTCATGCATTTCAATATACATTTAAATAAATGTGGTATTACATTCTCCCCACCTTCTAGAAATTGCATCCTCATAATTTTATTTACTTATTAAAAAAGTGAGGGTAGCTTTCAGTCATAAAATTTTCAGATTTCTATGTTGCTTCTGCAACCATATGGTTTCTCCTCAAAACCTTTACCTGGTGGATTACCCTATTCCGTAATACTTTTTCTCTTCGATCAAGAATATGAATAGGTTTCTCTTCATAAGAAATGTTCTCTTCCAGCTGAGCTACTTCTAGGATCAAAACATGAGATGAATCTGGCACATACTTTTCTCAACATTGAAACATGAAAAATATTGTGTACCTGAGATAAACTCGAAGGCAAAGCTACTCTGTAGGTGACTGCTCCAACTTTCTCTATAATTTCATAAGTTCTAATGAGTTGTGGACTTAGATTTCCTTTCTTACCAAAATGAATAACACTTTTCCACGATGTGATTCTAAGAAAACCATGATCATCTACCTCAAAAGAAAATTCTTTCCTCTTATTTCTGCATAACGTTTTTGCTTTCTCTAAGATGTCCTCATGTGTTGTTGCATAATATTCACTTTCTCAGCCACTTCCTATACTAATTCTGGTCCCATAAACTTCCTTTCCCCTACTTCATCCCAAAAATCTGGAGTTCAACACCTATTCTCATACAATTCCTCAAAAGGTTTCATATGTATAATGGAATGAAGACTGTTATTAGAAGAAAACTCAACTAAAGAATTATGTTGATCCCAACTTCCCTGGCAGTCCATTGAAGAAGCTCAAAGAATATCTTCCAAGTCTGAATCATCCATTCTGACTGACCATCTGATTGAGGACGGAAAGCTATACTAAAATTTAATTTTGTGGCCAATGACTTCTGAAATCCCTTCCAAAAATTAGAAGTGAACCTGGGATCCCGGTCATATACAATAGAAATACACACTCCATGTATATAAAAACATCAATCATTATTACACACATAAACATGATTTATTACATAAACTGAACTTAAGACACCTTTGAGGATTGTGAGGTATATATTCTTGGTAAATTATGAACATTACATAATAACTTAGAACATAAAACCCAACATCTTTATTGAAAACATCTTCTACATGACCACAACATTCCTTCGTACTTAGCATTGAATGGGATAACCTGAGGGCATTCTTAAGAAAAGGGTGAGATATAAAGCCCAATAAGGGAGTAAAAAGGGAAACACATGAATAATATAGTACATGTTAGGAAATAGTCATATAAATGGTGCACAGTATAAACATGAACATAAAGGCACAATATAAAATGATTATCATAAGATGGAAATATGGAAACGACATTTAAGATGATATTAGCATGAGCCAAGGATAATTGCACATGGATCATGATTAAACCCACATTTTAATTAAATTATCATGAGTACACCCTCATTTTACTTGATGTATCATGATACTAATCTTTACCCAATGCATTGGAGTGCTATCGGGGCACACCCTTCTTAATTATCTCATTTCATGCATAAGTGTGCCACATGGATCATAAAACATGGAATCATTCAAAATCATCATTTATTTCATGATAAAGGAATATGTAATGAATACATGAAACTATATAATCAATTTGTAAATGTGCGTAAAGTTGATTACCCTTGATAGAGAAATGGGCATAGAATTCACTACATAATGACTTTGTCTTGGAAAATCACAATACAAATTCGGCAGCATAACGACATGATATAAGAATTCATAAAAATGGTAGATGAGAGGGAAATTGGTATCTCATAATATGTACAATAAATGGATAGTAATGGGGTCATATAGATACATGTCCAAACATATTTAATGGAATTTATATGTGTAATATAAAATAATTACTTGAATGTAAATGAGGAGAGAGAAATCCCTTATAGAATTTTGACATGGTAACGGGTGTACATGGGAGGCATTAATGAGAAAGAAAGGGGTATCTCATCATTAAAACATAATTAGGGAAGTATAAGTGAGGTTAGAAATCATACCCCATCATTAGTAATTGAAAATAAAATGGTATAACAACATAAAGAAATTTGGACAATAATAAGAAAGGAAGAAATCATTTACTTGGAAGTGTGATCTGAAAGGATTGGGAGAGGCTTGAGAGAGGCTTATTGGGAGCTTGGAGAGCCTTTGGAGGATTCTATAGAGTGGAGGGTAGGGTTTGGTCATGATCAAAATGGTTTGAGTGAAGATGAGTGGGATATTGAATTGGTTTATATAGGAAAGGAGAGGGGATTCTTTATTATTTAGGTTTTTGACACCACACATTAAAGTAATCAAAACCAAAGACCATACCATGGTTTTGCCCATGATTTTTCCAAAGTGGAGTAGAAATCATTATTTTATAAGGACAATGGACTAAATTATTAAAATATTATTCTTAATTATGTGGAGGGGAGTCACACTCTCAAGGAAATCATTTTAAAATGATAAAATGTTTTATAAATCTTGGAGGGTCAACTAAGGCTTTTTAAAATAAATAAAAAAAACTAAAATCACATTATTTTCATGGTAAAACATATGTTGGAAGAAAATACAATTTATATTATTTTATTACATCACTATTGGGCCATTATTATTTCATAAAACACATTATATATTTAAATGGTATTTAATTTTTACCCATAAATTCGACTATCTCAAAAAATTATAAAAAATTATCTTTTGGATAATTTTGATGTCCTTTTTAAAAAAAATAATATTCATTTTTTCTAATTAATTTTCTATATATGTGAATTTTTACTTTTAAATTTAAAACCGACACTTATAAAAAATTCATGGGTTTTGACCAAAACAACTTTCAAACCTTAATAAAAATTACAATTGTATTCATAAAAAATTATACTATCATTTATACTTAATAAAAAGTAATTTAGTAATAATATTTTTTTAAAATATTATTTAATTCAAAAATACATTAATTCTTCAAAATATATTTCTTAATTAAATATTAATTAAAACAATTATTTTTTCTTTAAAAACCTTTTACAAAGTAACAATAATAAAATGGATGTATATTCTTTATAAAAAATAATGCACATAATCATAGTGTTGGAGTCTTTTTACATAACCCCTTATAATGCCCACATAAGATCTAAGGGTAAGGTGTGTGATGGTGATAGACTCTTGGGGTGGCTCGGATAACATTTCTCAACTGGAAATCTCTATAAAATTTCCCTTCTCCCATAGGCGGTTCCATACAAGCTTAATGTGTTGAAGCTTGGCTTGGGATTGGTCAAAAGTGAAGCCCAGTGACACCACCTCCTTTCAGAGCTCCAAAAAATGGGCTTTGTATGGAGAAATTCTACTAGATGAGGACTTCACTTTCTTTGTCTGAGTTAATTGGATTTGTTAAATCCCTATATTTATACTACTCATGTAACCACTGTTCAACGACTATATTAGCAACAATAAAAATTATTAACAGTATTTCAAAATCCAAAAACATAAAACCAAATAATTTCATATGTTTTATATAACCATTATACATAATAATATATTAAATCATATCAAGAGGAATTTTCATTACTAAAAGTTTGGGTCATTACAATCTTCCCCCCTTAAAAAATTTCGCCCTCGAAATTTCCTTTTCCCACACTAAAATAGAATAGGGTAACTCTACTTCATCACTTCCTCTGATTCCCATGTCACCTCTTTAAACTTGTGGTTTCACCACAACACCTTGATGGGGGGAATTGTCTTATTTCGTTGAACGTTTTACCTATGATCAAAGATAGTAACCAGCTTCTCTTCATAGGAAAAGTTAGTATCAAATGGTACAACCTCTGGATTGAGTATATGCGATGGGTCAGGTATGTACTTCCTCGAGAGTGATACATGGAATACATCATGTACTTAAGAAAGGTATAGTGGGAGTGCTAGTTGATAGGCCACTACTCCAATGTGATTAAGGATCTCAAAAGGGTCTATGTACCTTGGTCTAATTTATCCATTCTTCCCAAATCTCATAACTCTCTTACATGGTGATATGCGGAGGAATACCATGTCTCCAATATCAAACTCTAGGCCTAATCAATGATTATCATCATAGATCTTTTTTCAAATTTTTGCATCTTTAATGTGTTGTTGGATGGTCTTAACCTTCTACACCATTTCTTCAACCATTTATGTACCTAGGATTTTTTTTCTCCCCAAATTCATCCCAATATGTCGGTGTTCTCCACCTCTTCCCATAAAGGGATTCCTAATGATCCATTTGGATGCTTGAGTGGAAACTATTATTGTAAGCAAACTCAACCAGAATAATATGTTGATCCCATCCTCTTTTGAATTCTATTGAGCATGCCCTCAACATGTACTCAAGTGTTTGGATAGTCTAATAAGATTAGCCACCAGTTTGAGTATGATAATTCGTGCTAAAGTTCAACTCAGTATTCAGAGAATGTTGAAGACTCTTCTAGAACATAGAGGTGAATCGTAGATCTCAATCGAATATAATAGATAGTTTTACTCCATGTATCCTTACCAATTCTATGATATATATCTATTCCAGTTAATCCAATGGGAAATCCTCATCAATTTCAATGAGGTTTGTAGTCTTTGTAAGATGATCCATCACAACCTATATAGCATTGTTTCCACTGGATGTCTTCAGAAGTCTGGTGACAAAGTCTATGGTGATGTTCTCCTATTTCCGTGTTGGTATGGGTAACGGTTTCATCATCCACTTAGACTTATGCCTCTTAGCCTTCACTTTCTGACATACCAAGCACTTTGATGTATACTCAACGATCTCCTTCTTCATGTTATCCTACCAATAATTCTCTCGGATATCTTGATACATATTTGTGTTTCCTAGGTGAATGGAGAAATTCGAACTATGTGCATCATCCAAAAGTTCTTTCTTTAACTCTGGATTTGATGGAACACATAGTCATGACACAAATATCAAAATTCCTTCTTCATTAACATTGAACTCTAAGGATACCCATTTTCTGATAGTTTTTACTTTCTTCTAAATTCCTACATCATCCTTTTGAGCATCCTTTAACCTTTCCAAAGGATATTATTGAGCAATCATTTGTGAAAGGATTGATGATGTTCCCTTCTTTACATTTCTCGTGTCCATCTTCATCAAATCTAATAATATTGGATCCTTTTCAATTCTCATCAATGATAGAATCACTGGTTCCTTTCTACTTAGAGCATTCGCTACCTTGTTTGCTTTCCTAGGGTGGTAATGAATTGAGCAGTCATAGTATTTGATCAGCTCTAACCATATTTTTTGGTGCATGTTCAACTCTTTCTATGTGAATATATACCTGGGGATTTTGTGATCTTTGTATATTTCAAACTTCTCCCCAAAGTGGTAATGTCGGAAAATTTTCAAAGCGAATATTTCTACAGCCAACTCCAAATCATGTGTTGGATAGTTTTTCTCATGAACATTCAATTTCTTTGAAAAATAGGCAATGAATTTTTCATTTTTAATCAACATGCATCCTATGTCCTTCTTCAAATCATCAATGAATACCATGAAATGTTCTCCACTTGTTGGTAGTGTGAGCACATGCACAGTGAAAAGCCTCTTTTTCAACTCCTTAAAGCTCTCTTTGCATTCATCACTCTAAGAAGAAATGGATCCCTTCTGAGTTAGCTTGGTAAGAGGGTTTGGAAATCATGATAAATTACTCACAAATTGTTGATAATATCAATCTAACCCTAGGAATATATGGATATCCATCACTGATATTGGCCTCATCCATCCCTCTATTGCAGCTATCTTGGAGGGATCCAAAGATATCCCATTGCTTGTAATGATATGACCCAAGAATGAGATTTCCTTTAACTAGAACTCACACTTGCTGTACTTTTCATAGAACTTCTCATTTTTCAAGGTGTCTAGTACAATTCTTAGATGCTCTTCATGCTCCTCCTTGGTTTTGGAGTATATTAGAATATCATCTATAAATAATACCACAAATTTATCAAGGTAATCTATAAAGAATTATTTATAAATTCCCTAAATATTTCTAGATAATTAGTGAGTCTGAAAGGAATTACAATGAAATTATAGTTCAGATACCTTGTATGGAAATAAGTCTTGGGGATATCATCCTTCTTCAACCTTACTTGGTAATATCCTGACCGTAAATCCACCTGAGATAAGTATTGTTCTCCACATATCAGATCGAAAAAGTCATCAATTCAAGTCAGAGGATACTTGTTCTTTGTCATGATTTTTTTGAGCTCACAATAATCAATGCAAAGGAGCATTGAACCATCCTTCTTCTTGAAGAAGAGGACTGGTTTACCCCATGGTGAAGCACTTGGTCATATAAACCCTTTATCCAGATTATCCTGTTGTTGTTTCTTCAGCTCCTCAATCTACACAACAGCCATTATATACATAGTCTTGGATTTTAGAAACACCCCAGGTATAGAACCAATTGAGAATTCAACATCTATTCTAGGAGGAAGACCATAAAATTCCTTGGGAAACACTTCAACAAATTCCCTCACAATAGGAATGTATTCAAGGATGGTTGATTCCATAGACTCAATCATCTGAAAAAGATATTCATGCTCATATGGAAGTAATATCCACACTTGAGATGATGCTTCTAAAGAGGATTCAGCCTCCTCCTTTCACTTGTACATAATCAGGGGTCAATTTTCCATATGGAGAGTGATTTCCCTCTTCCGATAATTTATGTTGGCTCTATATAGGGAAATCCAATCCATTCCTCTAATTGCATCATATTCTACTAGATGGAGTATGTCGAGGATCACTGAGAGGTTCAAAACACAAATTGTGACAGGGGAGGAGTTATATTAATGGGATTCAATTATTTCCCCATTTTCTGTTCTCATTGACATCTCTACTTTCATGATTTGTGATGATATTTGGATTGTTCTACTAAAATTTGGGATATAAAAGAATTTGTAGAACCATAATCAAAATGTATGTTAGCTATTCTTGAATGAATAACTAGCGTACCTATCACAACTTCAATGTTGGGGTTCACTTTAGTAATAGTGATGGAACAATCTCACCCTTGCTACCTTGGAGGTTGTTGGTTGCCTCCTAAAACCATTGTCTTAGGAAACTGCTTTTCAAAGTTCCCTCATTCTTTGTAGTTGAAGTAATGAACAATGCATTGAGGGTCGAATGGATCATTCCTATCCTCTATCACAATAGTGGGTTTTTCCTGCCTACAGTTAATGGCCAGGTGACCTTCTCTTCCACACCTAAATCATTTCTTCATTCCATTAAAGGAATATCTATGGTGCTTCTTTCTACACCTTCGATGGGTGGGGTGATGGAATTTCTTATTAGCGTTGGATTTATCCATCAGACCACTAGAATTAAAGTCCAATTTCTGCTTCTTATCCCCTTGATACCCTTGAGATTCTCCGATATCCATTTCAACTTTGAGGGCACATCAGAAAATTTACTCGTAGTTGTCAAAGTCACAGATCGCCAGAGATTTCCATAGGCTAGGTTTTATCCCACCAAAGATGTAGTCAACCTTGCATTCAGGGGTAACGACAAAGCTGGAGGAATATATTGTAAGACTTGTTACATTTTCCTTATATACTCCAATGGATTCATAATCTTTTTTCTTGATGGCAAGGAAGTCCCTTTATATCTTAAGTCGGAGGGTGCGAGGAAAATATTTATCAATTTTTTTGGAAATACTTCCATTATAATGCATTGATCTCCTCCTCAGGATGCGTATTTTTGATCTATTTCCATCATTGAGCTGCTACACCCTCCATACTATAAGCATCCAAAAGTACCTTGTCTTGTTCAGAAAATTGAAGGATGGAGAAGATCTTCTCAGTGGAGTTGATCCATTTTTCGGTGATTGAGGGATCAGATAATTCATTAAAAGTATGAGGCCATTGTCTCTTGAATCTCTCTAATGTGGCTTATTATTTCTTAGGGGGGGATGAACGTCCCTCTTCACCCATGTTTCTATTCCAAACTTGATTAACTGAGAGAGTATCATGACAATGCCTGTGATTCCTGCTCCCATCAGATTGGGCATCTCATTAGAACAGTCATCACATCGATCTTCACATCAGTTGTTAGCCCGAGTACTCCTATTACCGACCATTGTCTAGAATAAAAGTAATGTTATGGGTAACACATAAAGGAAAATCCAATGACAAAAAGGGATAACATATAAATTACATGTATTTTCTTAAATTATCTATGTTATCCATGATCATCTTCCCAACATATATTCTTAGGGGTATTTTTTTAATTCCCATAATAATGGTTCATAATAAGATTATGAATTTACCAAAGCATATCCCCTGGGAGTGTCATAACCTAGAGTTTATTAAGGCCCATTTTCGTGTAATAGTTCTCGTTCGAGTCTAGCTCAAAGTGGTGTTTTCAAGATTTACCCCTTGATACATAAGTGCCAGAGCCGCCTCTACCTGCTCGTATTGAGATAGGGATGTATTTTTTTTGATAAACCACTTAATAAATACTCACCAAAATTTAGGGATGTATTTATTATACTTAGTCTTATCCCTAAGGTTTTCAATAGGTTTTTCTAATCCTAATCCCAAATATAACTAAACCTATCCTCTGATACCATCTATAACAACCCTTCTCTTTATTACACACTTAAGCTTGATTTATTACATAAATATTCACTTAATACAACTCTAAGGATTTAAAGGTCTAGTTTATTGGGAAATTAGGAACATTACATAACAACTTAGAACAAAAAAACCAATATCTTTATTGAAAACTTCTTTTACATCCCCACAACATTTATTCATACATAGAATTGCATGGGATAACCTGAAGTCATGCATAAGAAAAGGGTGGGATATGAAGCCTAGTAAGGGAGTAAAAAAGGAATAACATGAAGAATATAGTACATGTTAGTTAATAGTAATATCAGTGGAGCACCAGAGAAACATGAACATAAAGGCATGATATAGAATGATTATCATAACATGGAAATGTGGCAACAACATTTAACATGATATTAGCATGAGCCAAGGATCATTGTACATAGAGAATGAGTAAATCATAATTGCACTTGAATTATCATGATTAAACCCTCATTTTATTTGACATACCAAGATAATAATATTTACCCAATGCATTGGAGCCCTATCTGGGTGCACCCTTCTTAATAATTTCATTTCATGCATAAGTGTGCCACATGGACCATACAACATGGAATCATTCAACATCATCATTTATTCCATGATAAAGGAATTTTTAATACATACATAAAACTATATAATAAATAAGTAAATGTGTGTAAATTTGAATAACCTTGATATAGAAATGGGCATGGTATTCACTACACAAAGGTTTTGGCTTTGAAAATCGTGGTGCAAATTCGGCAGCATAACATCGTGACATAAGAATTTATAAAAATGGTTGATGAAAGAGAAAGGGGTATCTCATCATATGGAAATGAAATGTATAGTAAGGGGGAATATAGATACAGGTCCCAACATATGTAATGGAATTTATATACATAATATAAAATAGTTCCTTGAATGTAAATGAGGAGATAGAAATCGCTTACGGAATTTCAGAATGGTAACAGGTGTACATGAGTGGAATTAATGAGAGATAAAGGGGTCTATCATCATTAAAACATAAGGAGGGAATTATAGGGGAGGTGTTAAATCATACCCCATCATTTTTAATTGAAAATAAAAGGGCATAACAACATAAATAAAATTTGACAAAAATGAGGAAGGAAAAAATCCTTTACTTGGAAGTGTGATCCCAAAGGCTTGGGATAGGCTTGAGAGAGGATTCTAGGGAACCTAGGGAACCTAGGGTTCCTTGGTAGAATTATAGGGAGATGAGGTTAGGGTTTGGTTAAACTCAAAATGGTTTTAGTGATAAGAAATGAGAGATTTAGTGGGTTTATATTGGAAAGGAGTGGGAATTCTTTATTATTTAGGTTTTGGACACCACTCATTAAACTAATCAAAACCACAAACCATCCCATGGTTTTTGACCATGTTTTTTTTGAAAAAGTAGAGTGGAAAACATTATTTTATAAGGAAAATGACTGAACATGTTAAAATGTTATTCTTTCTTATGTGTAGGTGAGTCACACTCTCAAGGAACTCATTTTAAAATGTTAAAATGTTTTGTAAGTCTTGGAGGGTCCGATAAGGCCTTTTAAAATAAATCAAACAAATGTAAAATAAAATTATTTTAAAGTAAAAACATATACTGACCGAAATTACCATTTATAGTATCTTATTACATCACTGTTGGGTCATTATGATGTCATGAAACACATTATATATTTAAATGGTATATAATTTTTACTGAAAAAAACGACTGTCTTAGAAAATTATGAAAAATTCACCATTGGATAATTTTTATGTCATGATTCCAAAAATAATATCAATTTTATCTAAATAATTTTCTAAATATGTGAATTTTTACTTGTAAAATAAAAACCGACACTTATCGAAAATTCATGGGTTTTGATAAAAACAGCTTTCAAATCTTAATAAAAATTAAAATTTTATTCATAAAAAATTATACGATCATTTATAATTAATAAAAATAAATTTAGTAATAATATTTTATTAAAATAAAATTTAATTAAAAAATCCATTAATTCATCAAAATACATTTCTTAATTGAATATTAACTAAAAATATTATTTGTTCTTTAAAACCCATTTACAAAGTAACAATAATAAAATGAATGTATATTATTTATAAAAACATGCATATAATCATTGTGTTAGGGTCTTGTCACATAAACCATTATAAAACCAGCACAATGCCTAAGGAAAGGTGTGTGGTGGTGATAGAATCTTGGGGTGGCTGGGATAACATCGCTTGGGTGGTAATCTTTATCAACTTCCACTTATCCTGCAGGCAGTTCTATTCAACCTTAACGTGTTGAATCTCATCTTGGGATTGTTAAAGAGAGAATCTCAGGGACACCACCTCCTTTCTAAGCTCCAACAAATGGGATTCGTACAGAGAAATTCTATTGGACGAGGCCACTACTTGCTTTGTTTTAGTAAATTGGATTTGTTAAAGGCCTATATTTATACTAATCTTGTGATCACTATTCAACGACTATTTTAGAAATGATAAAAATTATTAACATTATTTTAAAATCCAAAAACATAAAACCAAATTAGTGCATATGTTTTATATAACCATTTTACATAATAATATATTTAAGTATATCAAGTTGAATTTTCATTATTAAGATTTTAGGTCGTTATAATGTAACCAGATAATCTCTTTGAGGCATAATCAAGAAATCTAATTCAAAGTCATTGTATCTCTACTAGGAAGGAAATGTGCATATTTAGTTAGTCAGTCAATAATAAACTGTATTACATCGTTACATTGAGAAGTCTTTGGTATTCCAACAATGAATTCCATGTATATATTTTTCCATTTCCACTATGGCACTGGTAATGTCTAAAGAATCCCCTTTGGTAACTTCCAATCTTTTTTAACCTATTGACATGTCAAACATTTCATAGTAAATTCTGCAATATCTCTTTTCATTCCATCCCCCCAGCAATACTCCTAAAGGTCACTATACATCTTAGTACTGACAGGATGAACTGAAAATGGAGAACTATGAGCTTCATACAATAAATCTTTCTTCAAATGGTAATTAAAAGGCATGAACAATGTTTTTCCAAATCTCAAAAAACAATCTTTATCAAGGTTAAATTATGGAAACTTACCCATTTTAAGAAATTCTACCTTTTTTTAGCTCATGGTATTCCTTATATGCTTGCTTAATTCTATCTAATAAGGATGAATGTACTAAATCCTGAAAAAAAACCTATGTATTTCCTACACCAACAACTTCTAAGATAAAATTTATAAAATCATAAATGAAGGGATCATGTTCCAAATGTAACATGGTTACTGATGTGTGATGTTTTCAACTCAATTCATCCTCCACTTCATTTTCCTTTCCTGTATGGTAATTGATTGTAAAATCATAATATTTTATCAATTCAAGCCATCTTATCTGCCTCATATTTAATTCCTTCTGAGTGAATATATACTTCAGACTTTTATGGTCAGTATATATTTCACAGTTTTCTTCGTATAAATGATGCCTCCAAATTTTGAAAAAGGAAACCACAAATACTAATTCTAAAATCATGTGTGGGATAATTTAACTCATGAGGTTTTAGTTGTCTTGAATAATAAGAAATTACCTAATATTTATTCATCAGAACACAACCAAGTCCCTTCAATGAAGCAACATTATAGATGAAAAATATCACCATTTCAGGAAGGGAAGACCAAAACTGGATCATTCAATAATATATTCTTTAGTTCCTGAAAACAAACATCACATTCTTCTATCAAAATAAATTTAACCCCTTTTCACATTTACATAGTTAGAGGGATCAATAACCATGCAATTTTGTTAAATAAGTATCACTAATAACCTGCTAATCCAAGAAAACTGCAAATCTTTATAACATTTTTAGGTCATGTCCATTCATCAACCACTTCTGTTTTGGTAGTATCAACTGTTATTCCATCCCTATTTACAATGTTCCCAAGAAAAGAAATTTTTTGAAACCAAAATTCATAATTTATAATTTTTTCATATAGTTTATTTTCATTTATTGTTTCTAAAATAATGCTTAGATATTTTTCATGCTCATATATACTCTTAGAAAATACCATAAAGTCATCAATAAACCTAACCACAAACTTTTTCATGAACTCATGAAATATTGTTTTTATAAGATCCATGAATTCAATAAGTGCATTAGTTAACCCAAATGACATAACAAAAAATTTATAATGAAAATATCTAGTATGAAATTTTTGTTTTCATTATGTCATCCTCTTTCACCTTTAGCTGATGATATCCATATATCTAGTCAATCATGGAAAATTATTGAACTCCTTAGAGCAAATCAAACAAGTCATCGATATGAAGAAAAAGATACTTGTTTTTAACAGTGATGTTATTCAAGGACCTATAATCAATGCAAAGTCTCATGGAACCATCTTTTCTTTTTAACGAAAAAAATAGGATCACCCTATGGTGAAGTGCTTGTATAAATGAAGCCTTTATCAAGAAACTTCTGCAAATGATATTTCAATTCAATAAGTTACATTTGATCCATTGTATATGGGGGTTTGGAAATTATCAAAGTATAACTCCCAACCCCAGTTACCTAGAGTCGGTGCATTATTACATAATATTGACATGATCACAAGGGATAAAATCCTGAAAGAACGATCGGTTTAGTATCCTTGGAAGTACTAGATACATTCATAAGTTTTACATTACATCATGAAATAAAAACATCAAAAACATTTTTTACCATTTTGAACACACTTATATCCTTAGCCTATCCCTAGAGGTCAACATAAAATACTTCTTCACATCCTGGTAAAAATAAAACACAGAAAGGGGTGAGCTCAGATGCTCAATAAGGATAACAATATAACAGAAACTTTCATAAATAAGAATAAACATTTAAGGCAATGTGTAAGACTAAAACAAAAGCCTTATAAACTTAAACTTCAGCATAATATGGAAACGATAAAATCAAATAATTCCATTTAGTTATTCACCTAGATATTCTACTAGTCATATAATCACATGCAATATCAATACCCACTTTCATAATGATGGAATGCATAATGCCAGACTTCATAACCACATAGTCAAGGCCTTATGTCAAGACTACAAATAATATTTTGTCAAGGCCTTGTGCCAAGACACTAGTTTGTCTCATGAGACCTACCGATGCATCAAGTATCTATAGAGGGATACATCCATCACTTACTAGGTCCAATGCATTCCTCATATGAAAAAGGGTTAAATATAACATAAACATTCGTATTAAAACTAGCATATGGAATGTCAATAATTTATCCATAAACCATGAATGGTATAAAAATAACACATCCACGGTCAAATATATCCCAAAATCTTCAATAAATTATGGAATATTTTTAACATAATAAATCAACTTCATACAAATTTAAAATCCATCAAAGGATGTTGACATAGATGAAATCAAAACTTTTTGAGAGAAATATCTCTTTCTATTTTGAAATCATTTAGAATTCATGTAATTATAAAAGAAAATATTTATTTGGAAAATATTCTAATAATCTTGTAATAGAACCTTCAAAGGTGTTATAACGGAAAAAAATAGCCACACCCGCTGTATAAGTTAAAAAAAGACATTATTACCTTAATTTTGTCGAGAAGGTCATAAAGTACCTTGTTTGGAAAACTAAGAAAAGATTACTTTCAAAACATATATGGACATATAAGGGTATAAATTACTTTAACCCACAGTCTAGTAAATAGTAAAAATGTTTTGAATTACATTTTTAAGAAAACATGAATGTAGATGATAAAGAGGTCCCCGTAAATACTTATTTATTAAAAACCTCAGATAAGTAAAGAGACTATAGAATTAACCCTTACCTTGTACTTTTACTTAGTCGATGGTTTGTTAACCTCCTATATAATAGTTAAAGAATTGTTATTAAATTATACAAGAACTATATACAGAAATATTATATCATATATGATCGTCTAATATTGCTTGGTTAATAATATTCCAGTAGTATCATCATTTTGGGTGTTAACTGATTCGTTTTTCTTTATATTCTTGGTTACGTAAGCCGTGTTTGTTATGGATAGGATGTATTTGAATCATATACAGAATTATATTATGTTCATAAACATTATTTTTACCCATAAAATGAAAATTATTTTGAATGATTATGATGGGGAATGAATCTCACCACATTCATGGAGACGGTAATCCGTACGTACGCACGAGTGACAATATCATTATATTGATGGTGAAATCATATATAATTGGATGGTATATAATATATAAAGAATCATTAAAATGTTATATTTATTATTTACATCAGTTATACTCGTTATTATACTCATCCAAATAGTGAAGTGTTTGAATAACAAACTACACCACGACGTGGAGACTGTAAGCCGTACATACGCATGTATGATGACTTTTTCATTCATATAATGGATAGAATAATGAATATGGTTGTACCATTTTTATAATAATACCAAATTATATAGAAGATATTTGATTTATTATTTTATAATGGAAACAACAAAGAAAGAGGATGTGGAAGAAGAAAAGAACTTGAATGAGGTTATGAAATATTTACCTCTTCTTCGAGTTCTTCCTTTTGATTTGATCAAAAGGGATCCTTAGGTTAGCTTTATGAAAAAAGGAATGCATCTAGGATTAAAGGACGAAATTTGAGAGGATATTTGTACAGGGGTTGGATGATCAAAATGGATTTTGAGGTGTGAAATTAAGAGAACGGGAAGTACCCTTTTATAAGAGAGGTGATGGTCACTTTAGGAAAATCTTGAAATATTATTTTATAATAAAATCATTTTTAGTTTCTAATGGCTAAAAAATGATTTATTTATAGGATAAGGTGGGGATGGGTCGAAAACCTCTCAACCAATAGGTTTAGGTCACCATATTATCCTTATCTTTTAGATTTAACTCCCAGTTAATTAGTTTGACAATTATCATGTCTTTTTGTATTTTTATATTATATGGTTAATAAACTTACTATAACAAGCCAAGAAAACCCCAAGTGATTGATTATTAATATATATAGCCTTATCTAAGTCCTTTGGATGAAACTTTTATTTTTAGGAATGTAAGGACCCAGGTTTTTCTATGAAAGACTTTGGAATATTTCTTGATGTTATTCCAGAGCAGCACCTTCAGACGACGTGCGATTCCGAGCCCCAAAGTGGCCAGAATTAAATTTTATGTGTGTTCACACTGGAAACGCAAAATAAATGGGATAAATCCTAAATGGTTCTTCAGATCAGAGATCTGAGTGCACGGATGGGTTTGGAATGGGGTGTTTACCCTAGGAACGACATAAAACATGTCGACGCGGGATGTTTGGACCCCTCGCCCACTCCTGGAATGTTAAACGGATAAATGAATTAATTAATTTATTCGTTTAATGGTTAAACATGTGTATCTCTTAAACGGTGCCTCGGATCGGAAAAATGAGGGCACCGTTGAGTTTTGAATGTGTCGTTTACCCTAGGAGGGGTGTAAGTTTCGCGGGCGCGGCCCGTCTGTAAAAAATGGCCCCAGGGGCGTTTTTGTAATTTAGCGGCTTCGGATGTTAAATTTGATAACATTCGAATGGGGAATCAGATCTGAGACCACCATTGTGCTCGAGATGTGGTTTTTGGCCTACGGGAGGCTTAACCTCAACTCTATCGAAGGTTTCATATGCGGGTCAAATTATAAAATTAAATTAATTAAATTTTTTAATTTTATTTAAACCCTTCTCCCCTTCCCCCTCCCTTGTTCACCCCCTGGCGAAGCCCTCTTACCCTCAACCTCTCCTCATCTCCTCCACATCTCTGGAGAGGCATCTCTATAGAGGCGATCTCCGGTGAGGCGCAGCAGTTCTGACGGTCCGCACACGAAGCGTCGGGCTACGCCCTTCGAGGTAGGGGTTTATCGTTTTTGTTTTCAATTTCCCGCAATATTTGAGCCCAATTGATACTATCTATTTTCTATTAGATCATAGATATAAGACCACTAATGTGTAGTATATGTTCTAAGGTTTCCGACGCTCTTCTCGGATTGAAAATCCGAGTCCCGGGGTGCCCGGGGCAGCCCCGGGAAGTTCCGGCTAAATTCCAGGTTTTCCGGCGGTTCCAGGCGGCGGATGGCGGTTCCGGGACGGCGGCGCGACGTTTTGGCATGGCAGCGCGGTAGCGGGCGTGGTGGAAGGTCGGTCGTCCATCCGGCCGGATGGGCGGCACCTCACCGGTGCGGGGCGGCACAAGCGGACCGGTAGAGGGCATCGACCGAGGGCGCCGGCGAGGGAGCATCCGGGGTCGCAGGCGGGCGACCCCGCGGGGAGACCGGGACCCACCAATGGTGGGTCTCCACGTGGACGCGACCGGACGTGTCGGTCGGTCGGTGGAGGAGCCCGCGCAGATGCGTGGGCCTCACGGGAGGCGGTGGTCCACGGTGCGGCGACCCGCGGGTTCGGCTGGGCCGGGCCCAGTGGCTAGGCCACGGCTCAGCGGGCCGGCCCAGGGGTAAACCCCCTTAAAAATTTGGATGCCCGAAACTTTTGCTACGGGTGTACGTTTTGCACGCCATCAGTGGAGGCATTGACCTGACGTTGAGGAGGACTTTATGAGGTGTTTTCGGGATTTGTTACTTCCAAGACGAGAGGCTCGGGGGCACGACACGTGCGTAGAGAAGCTTAGCGGGCTTCCCAAGAGTTTTTGTTTTGGACGGCGCGAAGGCGTCCGACGTCCATTTTGAGCTCCGTCAGTGGAGTTAGGACCCTGGTGCCGGGGCGAAGCTTTCCAGGGTGGTTTCGAGCGTTGTATCCAGAGTTGAGGTGTGGGTCCCACGGCCGTATTTCAAGCTGCGTGCATCGTTTCATGACTTTTTCATCGAACGTTCGTTTAGGGCGTGCGAGCAGTCGTTTTTGGGTGTTTTTCTGAGGGGATTGCAATGGTGAAATCCGCCTGCTTTAATTATGCATGCTAGTGTGGGCCATGCGAGGGATGTTTTGGGGGTTGACGGTGATTTACATCTTTATCACCGTGTGTTCGTTTTGGACAAGTGATAAGTAGAACTTGTGTACCTTTTCAAGAGGATCGCAACGGTGTGATCCGTCCGTTGAGTTTTGGGACCGGGATGCGGGTCCCACGAAGCACCGCTCGTGTGTGGTGCGTCAGAATGCATGTTTTTCTCCGGATATCCGTTACACTCAAGTGAGCAGTCTTTTTGACGTGTTTTCCCGAGGGGATCGCAATGGTGCGATGCGCCCGACTGTTTTTGGGGCCGAGGCTCGGGATCACGAGACGTCATTCGGGAGTGAGGTGGTGTTGGTGACTTTTCTGTTGGATATCTGTTGTAGTCAAGTAATTAGTCTATCTCGTTTGTTTTTTCCACGAGGATTACAACAGTGTAATCTGTTCAGGCGAGCAGTGCCTCTTACACAATCTTATTAAATGTGAAAATGTGAAGGTTCCACGGTGGAGGTTCTTCTACCGTGTTTGTAGATGACCTTTGGCGTGTGATTGTGTGCACTCCTAGGAGAGTGAGGTTGGTGTTTAAAGAGATATGGTTGATTGTGCCTCAGCCGTTGAGGTGGCAGGTTGGAGTTGTTACGTCATGCCTTCGCATTGACGTTGTGTGCCGGGTACACATTAGCCTTTGGGCTGGAGAGGTGGTATACTCTGGGAGTATACGGGAGCGCTGGGAGGTTCATGTGGATGTTGGTACCTGATAATGTTTGTGTTCTTGGTCGGGATTGACTTGGGGCCACACGTTGTGTGGGCCCCATGTGCATGTCGTGCTCTACTTTACGTACTTTTGAACTTTCATGACGTAGAGGGTCCCTTTGTTATCATTTGTTGACCAACAGGGTTGAGTTTTCCCCTGGTCCTGTTCTTGTTTGGCTGACAAATATGGTTTGTTCCTCTGTTTCTTTAGTTGTGAGGGGTTTCAGTACCGTTCCCTTTCACCGGACTGCGGCACCATTTGTGACTACGTGTGCTCGTACTGCGTGGGTGTTTTCCCACTTTCTGGGATGAGTTGTCTCAGTCTGCTTCGACAGTTACTCATCGGATTGGAGCATGATCGCCCTGAGAGGCCAGGGGAGTTTCTCCTGTTCCTTCGTGTTCCCTAGTAGAGTTATTGTGGATTCAGTGTGACCAACACTTTATGCGGGCACCGATCCTCTACGCAGGAGGTGGTTTCCAGCAGGGATGAGGTTGATACCAGCAGGGCTGAGGTTGTTTCGAGCAGAGTTCTCCAGTGTACCATCCAGTAGGGATGGCCAGTACAGCGATGATCACCAAGCAGTACCATCTAGCAGGGATGGACAAAGTGGTTCCGGGTTTACCTCCAGCAGGGCTGGGCAGTGGTCCCCGATGTTGAGCTTACCTCCAACTGGGCTGGGCAGTGGTCCCCGATGTCAGGCTTACCTCCAGCTGGGTTAGGCAGTGGTCTCGGATGTCGGGCTTATCCCCAGCTGGGCAGGGTAGTGGTCCCCGTTGCCGGGTTACCTCCAGCTGGGCTGGGCAGTGGTCCCGTCGCCGACTTTAGCCAGGTCTCCCTCCAGTGGATTACCCTTTTACGGTACTGGGCAGTGTGGCACCTGTCGACTCTTTCCGGGTCTCCCTCCAGTGGGAACCCGTTGAATTCCAGGGACCCTCCAGTGGGGCTGGGAAGGGGGTCGCCTATCAACTTTGAGCAGTCCTCTCGACTGCGGGGCAGTGACGAGGTGTGTTTTCACATTCCCCCAGAACTCTCAAGTACGAGGGGCTCTTTCCTCACCGAGACACATCCTTGTGACGCGACCTAAAACTGTGCGGGCGAGTCCGTGCCGCCAAAATCGGATAGTGTCAAGGTGCGGTGATTGATCCCTTGACTTTTAGTTCGGGGTAGACGTGTAGGATGCTGGGCATCGATGGTGTTACTTCTGGGACTGTTGGCGACTCACTTTCCTGGGCTGTGCTATGGGATGGAGATCCCCTTACGATCTTATCCGGGATTCTTATTGAGTATATGTATTTGTATATACCTTGTTCTAGTACCCAATTCTTGGGTTTGGTTACTCTCCTTCCAGGAGAGGCGAAGATGTGTAGGGTATGCCACGTGCTTTCCGTGTCTAGGTTCTCGTGGTTTGACGAGTCTACTCTCCTGTTATAGGTAGCGAAGACTCGACAGGAAGTTCATCATCTCACCATTTCCAGCTCCTTGTGTCTGGACGAGTCTACCTTTTTTCCTCTTGTTGGGTTGAGATGGACTCTTTACTGTTACTCTTTACTGCACTTTCGGTTGTACTCCTTTATTTTCCCCTGTTCGATCTACTGCTCACACTTCGGTACCTCCTTTGTTTCTCCCTCGAGCCTTTGGGGTATCCTATTGAGTATTTTTATACTCACCCCTACTTGAGCTTTGCCCGCACTTGGTGTGCCCTTGCAGAAGATGGACAGCTTGTCCCTGACTTCAGTGGAGCTTAGGAGTTTAGGAGCTTGGACCGCGTGCGGTGGTCGTAGTTGGGTTCCAGGTGGGGGACCCTTCCAGCTATTTTTCATTTGTTTACCTGTTTCCGGGTTGTGGCACTATTCTGGTTGGGTGCATGTTTGCCCCTTTTCTTTTCAGTATACCTTAAACACTTTCTTTTTTACTTTTAGTGGTCGATTCACTTTGTGGTTTATTTATAGCAGTTTCCCTTTGATTTTCTTTTTACCCTGCACTTTTTCATTGAGTGTGTTGCATGTGTGTGTACAGGTACTTAGGCAAAGGCCTCCGCGAGTTGTTGTGCCTTCAGCGCTGGTCGCCAGCCCCTGGCCTATGGAGGAAGGCTTGGGGTAGTTGCGGCTCGAGCCCAGGTAGGGTCGGGTCATGACAAAGAATTATATATCAATTAATAATATAGTATTTGTTTTAAAAACTCAATTATGTCAATTTTGACACTATTTAGTATTTCATTTTTGTGAAAATCATAACTACATGATTACTTTGAAAACAAATTATTTAATCGACACTAACATGTCATATTATCCTAAAAAAATTAGTGTAATTCATCAAAAGTCTCAAATTACATATATTTGGATATTTATAATAACAAATATTTTAATATTTCATTAATAAGGTAATTACTGCATCATCATTGTGACATAAATAAATTAAATTATTTAATGTCTAAAAAGTATAAATAAAATACCATTATGTAGGAAATATTTTTAGATTTATAATTAATATTTATAGTCAAATTTATCTTATGTATAACCCTATATTAAGAAGGGTTTAGTTATTAAACATTGAATTTAACACTATTAACTCTTCTTTAAATAAAATAATAATAAATGTCCTAATCTAATCCAAGTGGACCAAAGGAGATAATATTTTATTCCTAAGGTTGTTTTGGTCAAATTAAACTTATCCAATAAAAATCAGAAATGTGTTAGGGTAATTATGATATCATTTTTACCCTTAATTACCATATTTACTTTTAATGGTGGTAAATAAAAGTCAAAAGTTACTATTCACCAAAAATTATTTTCATCTTATTAAACCAAATTTTACTTACAAATGTCAACCGTGTCTCTTGGATTTTTTTAATTCAACTCACAGAAGCAGTAAAATTATGTTTCATGCAAATTTGTAAATGCCCTTAGAAGGTGGGTAAAAGAGAGTAAAAAGTTCTATAAAATTTTATATATCTAAAATTATTATAAAATGAATCCAATGAATTAAATTGAACATATATAGGTATTATGTATCCATTTTTACCTAAAATAAATTAAAATAAAATAAAAAATTATTTAAATAAAAAGTCAATTTTAAACAATAACGTAGTGTTTTCACTATTCATCAAAAAATGAAAGTTCTAAGAAAAATACCAAAAATTCACCCTAAGCTAATTTCGATATTCCAAAATTAAAAATGAATTCCATTTTGAAAAATAATATTTATAAAATTTTAAAAAGTGGGTATTACTATTCATAACGACTATTTTGATTGGTCGTGGTGTGTTAAAACACCAAGTTGTATACAATGCAAGCTACTGCATTATTCAAAGGGAAATGTACCATGTAAGCTTGAGGTTTTAAATTTAGAATAAATAACTAATTCAATTGTGAATTTGGATTCCCAATCTGGTATGACAATGGGAAACTCATCAGGAAAAACATCAAGGTATTCATTTACCACTAGCACATCATTAAGCTGAATCGTTCCCTTGTTTTAAAAAACATGAGAAAGATATCATTAATTTCTATATTTCAAAAGTTTCTTTGCTTCTTGATATGTTATAAATTGTATGGGTTCATTATTTTATACAAACCAAAACTCTTTCGAAAAAAACTTCATTTGATCTATAGTCAATCCTAGCATGATAAATAGAAATCCAAACAATTCCTAAAAAGACATCAAAATCTACTAAGGAAAAAACAACTCATTTTGCAGGTAATGTATTTCCATAGATCACAATATAAAAATTCTTATAATTCCTATTTTCTATAATACTTCCCCCAGGTGTTTTAACAATAATTTCTGGTCTCATTTTTTGAGGTGATATTTCCAATTTACCATAAAATTCTTCAGAAATAAATGAATATATAGAACACGTATCAAACAAAATGTTAGAAAAATATGAGTAAACAAACAATGTACCTGATACAAATTCATTGGATGGTCTGACATCTACTGGCGTAGTTTCAAAGGATCTCACTACACCTTTCAACTTATATTATGGCCTCTTTGCATCATTCAGATCTCTCATTGGGCATGCATTTTCATAATTACCCATCTCACCACATTTGAAACACATTAGATTTTTTATCAGTATTAGTATTAGGATCATTTTAATTACAATCTCGGGCCATATGTCCAATCTTACCACCTCGAAACACTTCCCTATTTTGGTAAGGCATTCCCCCGGGTGATTTTTCCACACTTTACATAAAGTGGAATGTGGAATTTCATAACATTTTAATTCCTTGATTGATTCTTACCCATTTCATTCCATATGTAAATCTTCTTCTATTTGTATCAAAGTGCACGTGATCATCAGCATACTCCATCTCTATCCTCTTATCACATTGGAAAAGTTCCTCATAACTTTTTAATTCAAGGGAGGCAAATTCCCTTCGATACCTTGGCATTAATCCTGAGTAAAAGCGATTGATTTTTCTATCAAGATCCAGAATAATATTTGGAGCATACCTCACCAGTCGGGTGAAGTTTGATTCATATAAAGTCAATGAATTTCCCTCTTTTTTCCTCAACTAAAGGAATTTCTTCTCTATCCTAATTCAGACCACCTTAGGAAAATATTTTTCATGAAAAAGAATTTTAAATTCATCCCAATCTAAGGCATAAATCCTCTCTATATCCCTAATATTTTAGACCATTGACTACCACTGATCAGCTTCACCTTAGAAACAATAAATGGAAAGAATTAACTTTTGATTATCTAAAAATACCATAACATCAAATATCTTTTCCAGGGATTTAATCCATACTTCAGCCGCTAATGGGTTAGAAGATCCACTGAAAGTAGGAGGGTGTAAGCTCATAAAATGTTCCACTATCATCATGTTTCTTTTTAGTATCTTTGGTTTTTCTCTTTCATGGATTCCACCACCATTTATTTCATGTGTTATCTGAGACATCACTATCACAAACTTCTCGGTTCAAATCCCTACAATTCCAGGTTATAGATTCGGAAGGATATTATTTTGTCGGTGCCTTTCCACTTCAGCTTCCATGTTTCTTCTGCAGAAAACCATTCTGAAAAAACATATATTAGATGAAGATACATGGTAATATTTAAATTCTATAACATTTAAAATTAACCATAGAGTAAAAATCATTTTTGGTATTCTATTAACACCATCTTAACCCCTAAAGTTATCTAAACCATCCTTTGATAACAACTATAAGGACCCTGCCTTATTACATTACATAATCTTGAATTTTAGTCAAGAACTCACTTAGACGTGGGGAAGAGACATAGAGAGGGGATTTGGTAGAACTTAGACAATGCTCAAGGCTTGAGAGGTGTATGAGGAAGAGGGGAATGAGGGTGATATATATAGTGAAGGAGATGGGGGACTTTACATTATTTTAATCATTATTTTAATATTTTTTCTCTAGAATATGAATAGTCTTGATTTATGTGACCCCAAATAGTAATAATATCATGTGAGTGCAAAATGTGTGGGCTTACATCAACCTTGCATCACTTATGATGCTGTAAAATAAGTATTTAGGATTTATTATAATTTATCGTATTTTACTATTCCTAAAAAATTCAAGAATTTCTGAAAAATACCAAAAATTAACCCTAACCATTTTTAGATGCATAGAATTAAAAAAATGAACTCCATTTTTTTAAATAATTATCTAAATATTAATAAATTAATTTTTAAATAAAATCATAATTTATTCAAAAATAAAAAATTTAAAACTATAACTCATTTTTAACACCTTGAAAAATTAATCAACATCTCATTACCTTATAACCAAAAGAAAATAAAATAATAAAATTATTTACTATTCAGAAGGGTCATATTACTATTCATATTACTATTCATAAGGGTATGTTACTATTCACCATAAAACTAGTTGGTTTTATAAGACTCTAAATAACTTATTGATCACAATCGTAGATGATTTTTTTTGAAATTCAAATCATAGAAGCATAAAAATAATGTTTAAAGGATATTAATAATTATCTACTTAAAACAAATATTCATGCATTTCAACTTATTTTAAAAAATTGGGGTTTTACAAGAGGACAGTTTCATTCCATGATGAAGATGACCAACGTGTGTTTTTGTTGGTGATAAGGATCATCAAATGTGTTATGTGTATTCAAAGCCTCTATTATCATAGCTATAAACATTTTCATTGAGTTCAGTAGATTCACAAATGGTAGAGTTTCCTAGATTTGTCAAGGAGTTTATATATGTATTCTAAATTTGTTGTATCCCAACCCCCTCGATGTGATCTCGAGTTTGGTATATAGTTGTAGTATAGCACCTATGTGATATTGATTTATCCTTATCTGAGGAAACATTCTGATTTGTGATATTTGGGGATTTAGATTGATGATGTGATGCATAAGGGTTCCATTCAACCCATTGTATCATCATGGGGTGATCCTATGTTATTCTCCAAGAAAGTTGATGGTGATACGATATTGTTTATAGACTACCAGAAGCTGAATCAAATGATGTTCAAGAACCATTATCCTATTAAGAGGAAATATTATTTATTCAATTAGTAAAATTGATCTAGCTATTTTTGAACATTTATTTGTAGTCTGGGTATCATTAGATTGAAGTGAAGGAGGATGATATCCCAAAGGATACCTTCAAGTGTTGTTATGGGAACATTGAGTTCATGGTTATATCATTTGGTGCCATTAATTCCCCATGTGTTTTCATGGTTCTCATTAACTCTATATTCCATGAGTTCATAGATCAATTCATGGTAGTGTTCATCGATGACATTATTATATATTTGAAGTCTCAGGAAGAAAATTTTGTGCATCTTAGGGATATATTTTAATTCATTCTGCACCATCAGCTTTTTATAATTTTTTCCAAGTGCATGTTTTGGACACTTGAGAGGGGAATTTTCTTGGGAAAGTGGTTTATCAGTAGGGATTAATAGTAGATCCTTTAAAGATCAATGTAGTTGTTTCATAGAATGTTCACATGAATACTGCATTGGTCCATAGTTCCCTTGGCCCCATTGGCTATTTTTAGAGGTTCATATGTGATCTATCTTATATTTCAACACCATTGATACCCTTCATGAACAGGATATACCATTGTTGATGATCATAATCGTGCAGTGCACACTTTTCCGTGGAAGGACGCATGTCATGAGTTTTTTTAAAAGGTAAATCCTTGGTCAAAGACCAAGACCCAAATTATTAAATAGTGAAAAGAAGCTTCAAAAGTCTGAAGGAGGGGATCTTAGTACAATCTTTTTCATAAACGTGAAGAAGATCAACCGGTAACTCATCCAGCCAAGTAATGCTTTGGTTGATCCCTTTGTTGGCTAGACCATCAGCAACCATGTTTGCTTCTCGGTAGGCATGTGTGGTGATGTATCTGATTTCCAAGAGAAAAGATAGACAATTCATCCAACGGGTAGTGAGAGACCAGGCAAGGTGAACCGCACCACTCCATATAGCTTGGACAATGGTTGTCGAATCACGTTCAATCCAGATAGACAATTCATCCAACGGGTAGTGAGAGACCAGGCAAGGTGAACCGCACCACTCCATATGGATTGGAAAATGGTGGTCGAATCACTTTCAATACAGATGTTGTTCCAACTATTTTATTTAGCAAAATTGAAATCATGAATCACAGACTCCATCTCAGCTGCAAGAGAAGAGACAATCCCGCAACCGCCGTAGAAGCAGCCATGATAATTCCCAAGCGAGTCTCTGATGATGGCACCACATCCAGCAGGTCCCAGATTCCCTATAGAGGCTCCATCAACATTGATCTTGATCCATCCGGGCAATGGGGATTGCTATAACACCTCCAAAGTGTGTCTCGGTTGTCTGTAGAGTCCCTCAGTCTGTAGCCAACAAAGAATCACAAAATCTCCAACTGAGTTGTCACAATGAACTTTTTGCATTGAGGCAGCATCCTTAATGGCAGAGAGAATTTTTGTCAAACCTGCATTAATATTGAATGAGGATTTTTTGTGAATAATAGAGTTTTGATCATAATAGATTTCTAGAGGAGCTCGGCCCCAATAGTCAGCAAAATATTCTTGATTTGGTGCGAAGTGGAAAGATCAACACAACATTTTAGCTGCGTACAAATAGAGTCAGAGAGTAACCATATGGAATCAAACATGTCAGTGATAAAATTTCAGAGAGCGGAAGCCGTGGCATGTCATGAGTGATTGGATGATCCAGAGGAATAATGATATATGATAATGATGTTTAGGATGGTTTCATTGTTTTCAACAGCCGGATGAGTATTATTATTATTATAATTATTATTTTGATTTTTAAAAAAATAAAAATGGTAATTAATAAAATGGAATGACGAATGAAATATTTAATTTTATTCAAGAATATTCATATCATGTGATCCTCTTGAACCCTATGACATTGGAATTTGGGATTCCTCTTGCACACATAGTGGATGTCGCATAATAGCAGAGACTCGAGTGCACAAGACTGATCACACTGTAACTCCCAGAACCCGCCATATAGATAAAATAAGTCTTGAAAATGGATTCAAGGTGCGGCACACTTACTTAAAGTGATTGGTTCAGAAATCCAATCCATACAGATGAGCTGCTTGCGCTGGAACTCCTCACGCTCGGACAACCATATGAGGTGCTACCATATGAAGACCACACACCTCGTATGTCGTCAAATGGAGGGAATAAGCCGCATATATCACATGGAGAGCAAAAAAAATGATTTTCCTAGATCAGTCCATTAAGAACCATCAACTACCTGATGTTTGCATCAGGCACAAATACAACGCATGAAAAATCAACTGTATAAATAGGGAGTTTCAAAAAAATCCAGTGCTTGAAGAAATTCAGATGTGGGCACTTGAAATCCCCAAGGCTGGTTATGTGATGACGTAAAGCCCCTGGACTAGGGAAACAAGCATAATTTATACTGTAGAATCATTGTAGTAGCTTGGATGGGGCAACATTTATGCTCCTCATCTTGGGAAACAAAATTTATAAGGGTTTTTTCAGGTTGGCCCGCTGTGGTGAAGGGAATTTCTTGTTTCCATGATGAGCCATTTCTCTTTGATGTGCAGATACAATGCGACCCATTGTCTATAAATACAAGAAGATTGCAAACCAGAGAAGGCCACTACCACTCCAGGATGGAGAGCAGTCTCTTCCTTATAAGAGCATTGCAAACCCCATATGGATTATGCCAATCAGGTCATGTGAAACTCATTCTAGAATTTAGGTGATGAATGGATCATCTGGGTACCCAATCTTGCAAAGCTGTTGTGGAATCACACGAGAGTTTTTTTTAACGTGTTCTTGATTTTTTTAATGTTTCTAGGTTTATTTTTTTTAAATATACTTGAAAGTCGAAATCCCCACTCCCGCCATCCAGCTAAAAAAATTTACTATTTTTGTGAGAAAGGTGGCAGTTCTGCTACCGCCTTTCACAAAAAACAAATTTTTACTGTTTTAAATATCATTTTTTATATATTTAGAATTTATATTTATGTTTTGTTTTGTTTATTTATATATATATAACAAAAGTGTTAAGAAACATGTATCTACTATTTAATATTCAGTAATAATGCAGTATAACAGTCTGGATTCTGACATAAACCCTCAACCATGACTCCCTTTTATAAGAGAGCTTTCTCGAGAAATCATTCTGTATTTTCGATGTGAGATTCAGGTTCTCCCTTTCCTGTGGAAAACATTATGCATTTCCGATTTGATATTTAGAAATGTTTCAAGTATGTTCCTTTCAAATATAATAAAATATAAACTATATGACCAACATTGATGAATCTTAAAATATGGATTAAACACATAATAAATATTTGAAAATAAAAAGGATTTCATAACAGATGTTGATAAAAAATAATTTATAAGATTTCAAATTCACCTATTTGAAAGACTATATGTAATGACCCGCTTATCCTCATTGTCTTGAGAGTACAATGAGTCATTAATAGGCCTTAAGTGACATCCCCAAGGCGCCAAAGGCTGGCAATAAATGCCGAAGGGTTTCAATGCAAGTGGGGGATGATGTACCCTCTGAGTAAAACCAACCAAAACATCACTCACAACCACAATATGATGCATGCTAATGAAACAACCAACTCATGCATTACCAAAAGAGAACTACATTGTTCGAAAACCAATACATAACCAACAAAAAATCAGAGTACCAAGCGGAAAACTAAACAAAGACCCAAAACAAGCCAAGACACACTCCAAGGCTCCACACCGAGCTCCATGCACCAAGCACCCCCACATCTCCCAAGAATCACCACAAAACACTATCAATAAGATGCTTTCCCTTTACCTATGTCTTGGAAAATGACATCTGCAAAAGAACCAAAGTGCCAAAGCAGGGGTGAGTATAAAACTCAGCAGGTTTTCCCCAATGACTTCTCTACTCACGCCACTAGGATAGAAGAGTTTTCCAATATTTATATAAATCAATTTATATAAAAAAAATTCTCAAAATAGTTTATAACAAGATATAAACAAGATTCCACAACCAATCATATCCAAAAACATCCAGGTGCATTTGAAACCAATTTCGAACAAATTATTTTTTTCAGAAAAAATAACCAAACAAACTTTCAACACATTTCACAATATCCCGTTTTGGAAACCCAACCATTTCACAAACCCGTGAAATCAACCATGCATGCTTCGTTATGACAGTTCCATACTCATGAGCGGTTTCTCGTCGATCTACCAAGTCGGCACAAGGTAATTGTTTCCCATGTGCCATTACACCTTTGGCACCGAGCACACGGTCATATTTCATCCAAACCTCGTACTTAAAAGTCTCATGTGCCATTAAATGTTTGGCACTGATCACAAGGTCATTTTTCAACCAAGCCTCGTATATACAACATGAACACACACCGCACATTCACAACAATCATGCCAAAACCATCCTTTCAATAAAACACAATTTATTGAAAACCATTTCCATCAAAACCAAGTGTGTTCACCCATTTCAAACCATTTCAATAAAACACCCCTTTTTATTGAAAACCCGTCTTTCATCAAACCATTTCCCATTCCAGCAAATCCATAATTTAAAATCGACATTTTAAATTGAAAAAGCCAAATCATTTTACACAACAATTCACCAAGATTTTACAATTCCATCAAAACCATAAATCATCACTAAAGAAGATTTAATCCATGCTTTTCACAATCAATTCCTTCCAAATAACCCAATTTGAAACTAAAACAATCAATTATAATAAGAGGAGTCAAGAGTGAAGCCACCTACCTCAACAAATTAGGCGAAACCAACCAAGAAACGGGCCGAAACACCACGAAACCTCCTTAGATTCCTTCCCCTATCGCCAACAAGACAAAAACCCAACTTAAAAGTCATCCACTATCTTAGATCTACCCATCTTGGGTGTAGATTTAAGGATCCATAAAGAGGGAAGAAGGAGATCTAAGAAAACTCAAGGAAACGAGACTTAGCTTGATCAACCGGCCTCTAAACGCCAAGGAAAACCTCCAGATCACTTCCAAAACACCTAGTAAGTGTTCTCCCACCTTCACTAGAGAGAAATCCCATGTTAGGGCCATATAGGATAAAAAACGAGCAGTTTTAATGATAAAATGGATTAGATACATAAAATAGGATCTAAGTTGACTTCGCGCATGGTTAGTCTGCATGGTTAGTCAAATCATGCGCTAACTGTGTGGTAGTCACTACTTGGAAGGGGCACTCCGCACGACCTCCTCACACGGTTTGCCCAAACTGTGCACACACCGTGCGGTCTCCTCTATCCAAGGTGACACCACCTACATGGCTTCCGCACTGTTTGGGCAACCTGTGTGAAGCCCGTGCGTCACCACCTTTTTTCCCTTTGACTCTTTAAAAGTATCCAAACTTTCCCAACCATTTATCATATGCTTCATGTACATAAAAAGCATAAATAAGGGTTACTTACCAGAAACCGGGGGTACTACATTCTCCCCACCATTGTCCTTTCCATCCCTAGAAAATAGAAAAGCATCGCTTTCTTGAAAGAGTTCTGGCCACTGATCTTTCATTTCTTTCTCGTGTTCTGAAGTCTCTTCCTGAATCTGACCATGCTGCCATAAAAACCGCACTAGACCGATTCTTTTTCCACACAATAATTTATCTTGTCTATCCACAATCCGTACCGGGATATGTATCAACGAAGCATCCGGCTCTAGGTCAACGTGATCCCATCTGATAACATGGTCAGGATCAGGATGATACTTCTTAAACTGAGATACATGGAACCCATTATGCACTGCACTGAACCATGGTGGTAATGCCAACCGATACACCACCTCACCAACCCGTTCCAGTATCTTAAAAGGGCCTATATATCGAGGAGATAATTTTTCCTTCTTCCCAAAACAACGATGTCCAAGCCTTGGAGAGATCCTCAAGAAGACATGATCACCCACAACGAACGACAATGGTATTCGACGATGATCTGAAAAAGATTTCTGATGACTTTGAGCCATCTCCATCCTCTTTCTAATCAAATGGATCTTCTTCGTTGTTTCTTGGACAAGGCTCAGCCCAACTAGTGAAGTCTCACCACTTTCCACCCAATAAAGTGGAGAACGACAAGGACTCCAATACAATGCTTCAAATAGAGCCATGTGTATCGAGTCCTAATAACTATTGTTATATGAGAACTCCACTAAAGGGATGTCCTCTTCCCAAGAGCCACAAAAATCCATTACACAAGCCCACAACATGTCTTCCAACGTCTGTATCATCCTTTTGGATTGTCCATCCGTCTAAGGATGATACGCGGTACTCATATTCAACTAAGTTCCCAGGGATTTCTGTAAGGATCACCAGAAACGAGATGTGAACCTTGGATCTCCATCTAAAACAATTGAAACCGGTATTCCATGTCTCTTTACCACTTCTTAGATATAGATTTTGGATAGATCCTCCACCGTATTAGATTCACGAATAGGGATGAAATGGGCCGAATTGGTAAGTCAATCCACTATCACCCATATAGCATCGTGCTTCTGAACTGTTCTTGGGAGACCTGTAAAGAAATCCATAGCTATATGCTCCCATTTCCACACTGGAATTGGTAGAGACTGCAACATACCTGCTGGCCACTGATGTTCTTCTTTAACTTGCTGACAAGTTAAACACCTTGAAACCAATTCATCTACCTTCCGTTTCATGACGCTCCACCAAAATTGTGACTTTATCTCCTTATACATATTCTGTATTCCTGGTTGAACAGCCCATCTGGAATGGTGGTAAGCATGAAGGAGTTGTTCCTGAACAGCTAAAGTTACAACCATCTGATCTCGAAACCGCAAAACGGAACTCCCATCCAGCTTCCATCCCTCAATGGTCTCCCCACCATTGAGTTTTTAACTCATTGGAACAAAGTCCACATCGGATGTCTGTGCCTCCTTTACTAACTCCACCAAATCAGGAACAAGCACAACTATAAAGAAAACCACAACATCACCTCAGTCTTTACATTCCACATGCATGTCAGCTAGGACCAACATCAACTGCCACTCATCTGAAGCTTCTTTCACCAACTAATCATATGACTTTCTACTCAATGCATCTGCCACTGAATTTCCTTTTCCCGGTGTATACATCAAGTCAAAGTCAAACATTTTGAGATACTCCATCCATCTACTTTGCCTCAGATTCAAATCTTGCTGTGAGAAAATATGCTTCAAACTCTTATGATCCGTAAACATAGTGAATGTATCACCAAAGAGATAATGTCTCCATGTTTTTAAATCATGGACGACTTCAGGAAACTGCAGATAATGTGTTGGGTAGTTCTTTCCATGCGCTCTCAATTGTCTTGAGCCATAAGCAACAACATGGTCTCCATGCATGAGAACACATACCAACCCAGATCCTAAAGCATCACAATACACCACGTACCCCTGTCCTAATTCTATAAAAATAAAGACGGGTGCTGATGTAAGGTGAGCTTTCAACTCTTGAAAAGATCTCTGACATTTCTCATTCCATTTAAATGCACTTTTGTTCTTTGTCAATGTTGTCAGAGGTGAATCTAGTCATGAGAAGTCATGCACAAAGCATTAGTAATAACCATCTAGACTAAGAAAAAATTGTATTTCAAAGACATTATTTGGCGGTTCCCAAGAAAGATCGGCTTCTATCTTTTTTGGATCCACTGAAACACCTTTCTCAGAAAAAACAAGGCTCAAAAAGAGTACCTATTGTATCCAAAAATTATACTTTGATAATTTGGCATACAACTGATGGTCTCTCAAGATTTCCAACACTATCTCCAAGTGTTTCTCATGCTCAACCCTTGTTCTTGAATACACCAATATGTCGTCCACAAACACCACAACAAAAGAATCTAGATATCACTGAAATATACAATTCATCAATGACATAAAGACTGTTGGTGCATTTGTAAGACCAAAATGCATGACTACATATTCGTAGTGGCCTTATCTGCTTCTGAAGGCTGTCTTAGGAATATACTCTTTCCGAACTCTCAACTGTTGATATCCTGATCACAAGTCAATCTTATAGAACCACCGAGCTCCCCTAATTGATCAAACAGGTCATCAATGCATGGTAGTGGATATCTATTCTTTATCATAACTTTTTATGTTTACGATAATCCACACATAGCCTTAATGTTCCATCTGATTTCTTTACAAAAAAAACTAGTGCTGCCCACGGGGACACACTTGGCCAAATAAAATCTTTGTTTTCCAGTTCTTCCAACTGCACTTTCAATTCCTTTAACTCCGTTGGTGACATATTATAAGATGGAAGTGAGATAGGACTGGTCCTCGTAAAGAGATCAATCATAAACTCCACTTCTCTTACAGGTGGTAACCTTGAAAGGTTTTCTAAAAAAACATCAGAAAAATGATCCACGATTACTGGAAAACTGTTATTCGTGATCTCATCTGTTGATTCCAAGTTTAATGCGGACAAATAGTAAGAGATCATTGCCACTACTAGTGCCAACAAGCCCATTGAACCTTCCTTCTCCACTCTTTCTTCTCTAAAGAGATGCTCGACGCCATCCTCAGTCGCGAAACTGATTGTTCTGCTATAACAGTCGATGTGAGCCCTGAACTCTGTCAACCCATCCATTACCAGGATTATATCATAGAAATCCATCTCCAGTACAGAGAAATCCCATTTCATCTTAGCTCCATCAATAATTATAGAACATTCTCTATACACGAAGGCTCTACATTCTCTTTCACCGAGATGAGTTTGAAGTTTTATCACAGAAGGCATCATTTCAAGTTTTAAGTTCAGAAAATCAGAAATACGAGAAGAAAGAAAAGAATGTGATGCACCAGTATCAAACAACAATTTCATGAGGGTAGAATTCAAAAGAATCGTACCTCTCACCGTAGATGGTCCAGACTGGTCATCCACAATTACCTATTCTGCTCCATACAATTTCTTTGTTTCTCCACTTTGCTCCTTATTGCCTTGTTGAGATTGCCATGTGTGAGGAGTCATGGTATTCCTGGAATCACCATAGCTGGCTCTGTTCTACTGGAGAGACTGATTTTGTTTTCCTCACCCTGTCGAAGCATAAGATGCCTGCGACACCTGAGAAGTGTCACGAACACCTGACCGTGGAGCACTGTGAAAATATCATTGAAGATGACCCATCTTGTTACAATTGTGGTATGATCTCAATGGTGCTGTACATTCTTGTTTCATGTGATCAATCGAGCCACATTGAAAACACCTGGCTTTCATCATGGGTCGTGGAGGAAGATTAACCGATCTCGCCGTTTGATTTTGATTCGCACTCCCACCTTGGAAGTAGGTGTCCCTCTTCCGCTTGTTCCCAGCATTAGAGTTCCCACCCGTTCCCATGGGTATCATCATACTTCCTCCTCCCATGATTCCTGAGATGTATCTTTCAGCTACTGTTGCTCTATTTACCATCTCCGTATAATCCGTAATACAGAGCACAACTATCTTTGAGCGAATCTCCTGTCGTAAACCTGATTCAAATATGTGTGCCTTCAGCGATGCACTTGGAGCAACTTCCGATGCAAAGCGAACTAAATTCATGAATTTAGCTGCATACTATCTGACAGAGAGATTCCCCTACTTCAGGCTGAAAAATTCTGTCGTCCTCAGGATCTTGAATGTGTGAGGATAGAATTGTTTATTGAAAAATTCCTCAAATTCCTCCTATCCCAGGCCTTGATCCACCTTATCTTGCACCACTAGCTCCCACCACTGCCGTGCAAGATCCTCCAGCATATACGTCACCAACTTGACCTTGAGCTCTGATGGTGTGCCGATTAAATCGATGATACGATTCATCCTACTTAGCCACACCTCCACCTTTTTGGGATCAACATCACCCCGAAAGGTTGGTGGATTCTACTTCATGAAATGGATGGTATGATCCACATTCCTTAGTTTAGTCCTCTGGTTCCCCGTATCCATAGCTTGAAAAGCTTGGACAATACTCTAAACCAGCTCTTGGTTCACACGTGGTTCAGGTGCAACCATGTTCTCTGCAGCTTCTTCGGGATGGTTCTGACGACGCCTACTGGGTTCCATTTTCTAAACCAACAACAACCTCCATCAATATCACTCTCTAGAAACTGATGGATTAGTATTCAAATTCTATCACATCATCTATCACAACATTGTTCTCAAAACAACCTTTTTCCCAAGTTCAAACATTTTTTAAAACATTCAGCATGCTTTTTGAAAATTAACCCATTTTCAAAATACAATAATTACCCTGTTTTCAAAATCTTTTACTTGAAAACAATTTCTCTATTTTTTCAAAAATTTGCATCTTGCACAAAATCCTGACTCATTCCTCACAATGAGATATGAAATCTTAGTGGGAAGTCATGCTCATCTCATTGGCTAAACCCATGACAATGAGATTTCCAAACTTTTAGAAGTGTATTCAAAATACTTATGTACCCAACACCCTGGTAACTTTAATTTCAGCATAAATGGGTTATCTATGTCCTTTTATGCTATACATTTCAAGTTTTGACAATCCTACTCCTTTCAAAGATTTCCACCCAAGGAATATACAAGAATTAATTTCAACTCTAGGACCAAGAACATCGATGACCACTTGTTAGGTGAGGACTGAACAAGCGGATACCATTTGTAATGACCCGCTTATCCTCATTGGCTTGAGAGTACAACAAGTCATTACTTGGCCTTAAGCGACATACCCAAGGTGCCAAAGGCTGTCCATGAATGCCGAAGGGTTTCAATGCAAGTGGGGGATGATTTACCCTCTGAGTAAAACCAACCAAAACATCACTCACAACAACTATATGATGCATGCTAATGAAACAACCAACTCATGCATTACAAAAAGAGAAATACATTTTTCCACAACCAATACATAACAAACAAAAAATCATAGTACCAAGCAGAAGACTAGAAAAAGACCCAAAAAAATCCAAGACACACTCCAAGGCTCCACACCGAGCTCCAAGAACCAAGCACCACCACATCATCCAAGCATCACCATGAACCACTATCAATAAGATTCTTTCCCTTTACCTGTGTCCTGGAAAATGACATCTCTAAAAGCACCAAAGTGCCAAATAAGGGGTGATTATAGAACTCAGTAGGTTTTACCCAATGACTTCCCTACTCATGCCACTAGGATAGAAGAGTTAGCCAATGTTTATATAAAACGGTTTATATAAAACAATTTCTCAAAACAGTTTATAACAAGATATAAATAAGCTTCCACAACCAATCATATACAAAAACATCCAGGTGCATTTGAAACCAATTTTCAACAAGTTATTTTTTTTAGAAAAAATAACCAAACTAGCTTTCAACCCATTTCACAATATCCATTTTTGGCAACCCAACCATTTCACAAACCTATGAAATAAACCTTGCATGCTTTGTTATGACAGTTCCATACTCATGAGCGGTTTCTCGTTAATCTAACAAGTCATCACAAGGTAATTGTTTCCCATGTGACATTACACCTTTGGCACCGAGCACAAGGTCATATTTCAACCAATCCTCATAATTAAAATTTTCATGTGCCATTAAACGTTTGGCACCGAGCACAAGGTAATTTTTCAACCAAGCCTCGTATATGCAACATGAAAACACACCACACATTCACAACAATCATTCCAAAACCATCCTTTCAGTAAAACACAATTTATTGAAAACCATTTCCATCAAAACAAAGTGAGTTCACCCATTTCAAAACATTTCAATAAAACACCCATTTTATTCAAAATCCATATTTCATCAAACCATTTCCCATTCCAGAAAATCTATGATTTAAAATCAACATTTTAAATTCAAAAAGCCAAATCACTTTACACAACAATTCACCAAGATTTCACAATTCCATAAAAACCATAAATCATCACTAAAGAAGATTTATTCCATGATTCTCACAAACAATTCCATCTGAATAACCCAATTTGAAACTAAGAGTATCAATTCTAACAATAGGAGTCAAGAGTGAATCCACCTACCTCAACAAATTAGGTGAAACTAACCCAGAACCGTGTCGAAACACCACAAAACCTCCTTAGATTCCTTCCCCTATCACCAACAAGACCAAAACCCGACTTAAAAGTCGTCTAATATCTTAAATCTACCCACCTTGGGCGTAGATCTAAGGATCCATCAAGAGGGAAGAAGACGATCTAAGAAAACTCAAGGAAATGAGACTTACCCTGATCAACCGACCTCTAAACGCCAAGGCAAACATCCCGATCACTTCCAAAACACCTGGTAAGTGTTCTCACACCTTCACCAGAGATAAATACCATGTTAGGGCCATCTAGGAGGAAAAACGCACGGGTTTATAGATAAAATGGATTAGATCTTTAAAATAGGATCTAAGTTGACTTCGCGCATGGTTAGTCAGCACGGTTAGTCAAATCATGCACTAAACGTGCGGTAGTAACTGCTTGGAAGGGGCGCTCTGCACGGCCTCCTCGCATGGTTTTCCCAAACTGTGCACACACCGTGTGGTCTCCTCTGCCCAAGGTAACACCAACTGTGCTACTTCTACACAGTTTGGGCAACCTGTGCAAAGCCCGTGCGTCACCACATTTTTTCCCTTTAACCCTTTAAAAGTCTCCAAACTTTCCCAACCATTTCTCATAAGCTTCATTTACTTAAAAAGCATAAAACAAGGGTTACTTACCATAAACCGGGGGTAATACAATATAAAATATAAACTATAAGACCAATATAAATTAAATTTTAAGTATGTATTAAACATACAATAAATAGTTGAAAATAAAAAAAAATTGTAAAAACTATTGATGAAAAATAATTTATATGGTTTCAAACCCACCAACATGATACTTAAAAATGTTTCAAGTATGTGAATTTTAAAGCTTATAAAATATAAACTATAAGACCAATATAAATGAAAATTCAAACGTGGATTAAAAATATAAGAAACAGTTTAAAATATAAATAATTTTGTAAAGAATTCTGATGAAATCCAAGGCATGGGGGTTTGGTCTTGTGAACCTGAAACCTAGCTTCCTCAAGATACAAGACTCGGACCCATCCTTCATCCCTTTAAATAAGAAGAACTCACTCACTATGATTTGGATGTGAATTCATGATTTGAGATGGTTTTTTTGGAACCCTCATATTTTACGAGAAACTTCCTTATCTATTGGTGTCCCAATTAAGATGGACAAGGAGATTGAAAAGGTAAGATATGGCCATTTTGTTCATCTGCTTGTGCAGGTTTACCTTTTTTATCCTTTTATAAAAATAGTAGTTCTTTTGGCTGATGATTTTTGGTTTGATTTGACAATTGATTATGAAAATGTGCTTGACTTTTGTATGGGGTGCCATAACATTGGACATACTTTTGAAAAATGGAGAAGGAGACTCGTTTTCAACTCATGTGTGGTGAAAGGTCACTCCACCAATATCTGAAGGTTTTCTCAGGTAAAGGGAACCTTTTCAATTGATAAGGATCCCAATGAAAGACAACAGAGTAGTCTGGATCCTGGAATCTAGGATTAAAAGAATGATATTAAATTGGAGGATGGTGAGAAGGGTCATGCTTATATCCTGGAAAAGGACCTAAACAATAAGGTGCAAGAAGAAGGAGATCCAATAGGTCATAATATTGATATTGCTAAGGATGATCAATCTGATCATCCTAAATAGTTGGGCTCTATCCATTTGACCATTAGTAAAGATACTAGCAGGAATTCCACCTCTGAGTCTGATTCTGAGGGTGCATCTGATTTTTTAGATACTGTGGAGGATCGAGCTGACCAGTACCTATCCTCCTCTTATAAGAAAGGGAAGAAGTCTCTTAAAATGTCCACTCTTTCATCTGCTCATCTCATTCCTGGAAAATCTAATTCTTGTTTCAATAAATTTGACAATATTTTTCAACCATCTTTGATACTTAATGCCCTGGTGTCTGACTTATTGGATGGATCATCTTCCATCACTGCTGGCATGAGCTAAGCAATGAAAGATGTTTGTGGAAAAGGATCTATCACGAATGATGCAACTATTTCTGTTTCTATTAGTTTTCATGACATTATAAACATGACTAATAGCAAAGAGTTATTCCATGAAGAATTTGGAAATTCTCATGTTGGTTCAGAGCAATCCGTAAGTAAAGAGGCTCGAAGCAAGACCAATATGAAGGATTTATCAGAGGGCCCAAGTCTGGTTGGTAGACAGGTGCCTGAAACTCTTGAGGATCCTTTCCTAGATGATGAATTCTCTAGTCCCCAAGTTGATGATGATAAGACGTGGCAGCAACCCAAGACATGGAAGAGGGGTCACCATCCGAGAGGGCAGGGCAGCGACCGATCCACACGAGGATTTCCTTTCTTTGGGTTGCATTTCACATTGTTTTGTTCTATGGTAGTGGTATGAAATTGCTTTCATCAAGTCACTTACTCATGTACTTTATGCTTTTTCCTTAATAAATTTCTGGATCATGGGTTTATCCCATGGTTCGCACCATTTTAGTAATAAATGAAACTTAAAACATGGATTAAACATATAATAAATCTTTAATAATGAATTAGTTATTTATAGATATAATTATTAATTATATAATAATGAATAAATTAATTAGTAATATAATTATTAATTATTAATTATATAATTAATTACTAAATTTGTAATATCATTATTAATTATATAATAATTAATTAGTAATATAATTATTAATTATATAATAATTCATTAGTTTTTTTGAAGATCATTAGTTAATTGGTAATCTAATTATTAATTATATAAAAGTTAATTAGTAATTAGTAATATAAGTTTTAATTATAATTTTTAATTTGTAATTATTAATAATTAATTATATACTAATTAACTAGTCAATTACTAATGTAATTATTAATTTTTCATTAATTAAATATATATTTAATAATTATATAACTAGTAATATAATTAGTAATATAATTATAATTATTCATTCATTAATTATATAATTAGTAGTATAATTATTCATTATTTATTGAATTAGTAAAATAATTATTAATTATATAATAATTAATTATTTAATTAGTAATATAATTATTAATTATATAATAGTTAATTATTAATGTCATTATTAATTATAAATATTCATTATAATAATTAGTTAGTAATTATTAATGATTAATTATATAATTATTAATTAGTTAATCAGTAATATAATTATTAATTATTCATTAATTAATTATGTAATTAGTAATTATTTTACTAATTATATAATTAATTAATGAATAAATATTTCATAATTAATAATTATATTACTAATTATATAATTAATTAATGAATAAATAATAATTATATTTCTTATTATATAATTAATTAGTAATATAATTATTAATTATTAATCAATTAACTATATAATTAGTTATATAATTCTTAATTATTATGCATTTTTATATTAAAATATATATTTATTGTGTATTTTTATTTTACCATATTAATTAGTTAACTAATAATTAATAATTATATTACTAATTTTATAATTAATTAATGAATAATTAATAATCAAAAAATAAAATATGTAACTATTTTTGAATAATTTTTAATTATATTACTAATTATATAATCAATGAATGAATAGTTAATAATTATATTACTAATTAACTAATTAATTATTAACTAAATAATTATTAAAAATGACGAATTAATAATTATAATGAATAATTATAATTAATAATAATATTAATAATTAACAAATGAACTGTTATATAATTAATAATTATATTACTAATTAACTAATTAATTATTAACTAATTAATAATTATATTACTAATTAATTAATTAATGAATAACTATACTACTAATTATATAATTATTTAATAAATAATTTATAATTATATTACTATTTAATTAATTAATAATTCATAATTCATAATTCATAATTATAATAAATAATTATAATAAATAATTATATTACTAATTAACTAATTAAGTGTTATATAATTAATAATTACATATCTAATTAACTAATTTATTATTATATAATTAATAATTATATTACTAATTAACTAATTAATTATTATATAGTTAATAATTATATAATCAATAATTATATTACTGATTAATTATTATATAATTGTCAATGATATTAAAAATTATCTAATTAATTATATAATTAATAATTAATAATTAATAATTATATTACTAATTAACTAATTAATTATTATATAATTGATAATTATATAATTAATAATAATATTACTAATTAACTACTCAATTATTAACTATTTCTTATATGTTTAATTTTTTTTTATGTTTCATTTATATTCATCTTATAGTTTCTATTTTATAGTTTTTCAAAGCCACATACTTGAAAAAAAAATTAAGTTTCTAGTAGGTGGTTTTGAAAGCTTAGAAATTATTTTTCATCACTGTTTTTACAAAATTCTTTTTATTTTAAACTATTTCTTATGTTTTTAATCCATGTTTTAATTTTCATTTCTATTTCTCTTATAGTTTATATTTTATAGTCTTTCAAAGTCACATACTAGAAATATTTTTTACTTTTAAGTTGGTGGTTTTGAAAGCTTATAAGTTATCTTTCATCAACATTTTTTACAAAATTATTTTTATTTTAGACTATTTCCTATATGTTTAATCCATGTTTTACATTTCATTTATATTGTTCTTACAGTTTATATTTTATTGTCTTTCAAAGCCACGTACTTGAAACATTTTTAAGTTTCAAGAAGGTGGATTTCAAAGCTTATACATTATTTTTCATCAACATTTGTTACAAATTTATTATTATTTTTAAATATTTATTATATGTTTAATCCATGTTTTAAGTTTCATTTATATTGGTCTTATAGTTTATATTTTATAGTCTTTCAAAGCCACGTACTGGGAACATTTCAAAATCCCACATCAGAAATGTAGAATGTTCTGCACGAGAAAGGGAGAACCGGAATCCCACATCGAAAATGAAGAATGATTTCCAGCGTATAACCTTTATTGAAAAATGATATATATTCACAAACCCTAACATACATAGAGTTGATGCTCACCGTGTATATGTAATCCATCAAGCGATCATGGTATCAAGAATATATCATGGTCCTACCTCCACCGAAAAGGGGATTAAATAACCGCATATATGATTTTGTGAAGAATTGTGGACAACAGCTTGGAATTTGGATATAATCAGGTCCTAAATAATTTATTTGATGTTCCGTAAAATATGTACATGAAATAATATTCAAGACTTGATGCACTATGTTAATCCGATAAAACTCCTCACCAAACACATGCAATATTCTTGTGTGGATCAGGATCTCTGTACCGCGATTGATATCTCCTTGTAAAGAAAATAAATATTCCATGCGTGTATGTGATACTCTATCACTTGAGCCCCTTTATGGGATCGTATTGGGATTTGGATATGCAGTGGCCTTATGTAAACCTTTGACTGCACAACACATACAAGTGGCTTGGGTTATGTGAAATCCATACGACGACTTTCCTCACTTTCCATACACCCATTGGAATGCGACCTTGATATGAAAAAACCCTTGGTCATGACAGGGCATAATACAGAGCCATGAAAATGCGACATATCAATAGAGAAGAGATAATGTCCACATGTCATCATGAGGTCCATCAATGAACATGCAGTGTATCAAAGTCAAGTAGAGAAACTGTCCCTGAAAACTTCTGAATGTCGACATAAGATCTAGTGTTCATCATGCGATGTGCCATGGGAGAATAAGATAAGTTACCATGAAAAGGTGTGTCTTCCATCACAAGATCCCATACTGATCATGTGATACACTCACAGATAGTCGATGGCCATGTGGTGACAACCAAATGATCTCCCAAGGACACACAATTTTTCATTGGAAAATTCCTGACAAACCATCCAAAATCCTTCAAAAATAAAGAGGGATGAGATTCAAAGAGAGATACCCCCAGTGGTCGCAAATATCATGAACCAAATCATCATTGGGAAGAATAAAATCCCTTGATGATATTCAATCCAACTCACAAGACCTCTGAACCTTCATCACATAAAACACAGGATATAAAGGGGAGGAGGTGAGAGGGGTTCAAAATTACTGAAAGACATGTGGCACACCACTGAAGACATGGGAGACATCGTGAGTCCCTGAAGACCTATCTGGTGGATCTTTCTATAACCCTTTGTCTGGTTATCCTCGTTGCATAAAATACCTCAGGTGTGTCCATGAAACTCTATGGTGCTCACGGGAAAGATTAATGGTTTTGTCAATGAAATTATTACACACCCTCATATGACCCATATTGGTCACATGATACATCATCAAGAAATCAAGTAAAATTCCTAGATGTTACTCATGCCAACTCACAAGACCTCTGAGCCTTCATCACATAAAATTAAGGAGATAAAGGGGAGAAGGCGAGAGGGGTTCACTATCTCTGAAAGACATATGATGTTCCCTTTAAGACATGTGAGACACCATGGGACCCTGATGACATGTTCGAATCATCTTGTGAAATCCCTTTGGATTATCAAAAACACTGCACAGAAGTCTTCACGCATGTCTAGGAAACTCTATGGCACTTGAAAGACAAATGGATAGATTTTTCCACAAAACACTCACACACCCCCCATATAACCCATATTGGAACTACTACATATATTTATTTTAAAAGCACTAGAAATTGATTATAAAAGCACTTGAGAAGTGCTGTTAATCAAAACGAAGATAAAGGGGGTCATTTATTCATTCTAAAAAAAGTGATGATAAAGGCCCCCCTTTATAAGCACTATTTTAGCATGGATAAAGGGTACCATTTATCAATTCTAGAAATAGCGCTGATAACGGGGCCTTTATCATCACTCAAAATAGCACTGATTAAGGGTGCCTTAATTAGTGCTCTAAATAGTGTTGATAAATGGGGCCATTATCATCGCTTGAAATAACATTGATAAATGGGTCCTTTATCAGCACTTTAAATAACATGGTAAAGTCATAGCTAACTGTGATGTGATTTTTATATAACAAAACACCCACCAGCACCTGCATAGTGCACAAACACCATCTTCACAAAACAAGAATTGCACAATGCACACAAGAACAAAGCAGCGCACACAAGAAAAAAGCAGCTCACACAATGGTTTGGAAAACAATGCTTTATACATTTGAAACAATTTTTTATATAATAACATTTACAATTATCCAAAAAACAGTTAACAATATTAATGTTTCATCATTTGACATCTGTGAACCCCTATAAAAATGTCCGCCCATGGAATTAGTTACTAAACAAATCACCCTAATTCTAGAAAAAGGTTCCACCTATATAAAAAAATAAATATTATGTTAGTAATGTTATAAATAAATAAATTAATAATTAATATGAAAGAATACATTAATAAAATGTCAATTTTTAATAATAAAGACACATTTGAAGTTATAAAGGTCACACTGTGCATCGTATTGAGGTTGGTTTGATTCCAACATGTCACAAATGAGTTATGGATCGTTTTACTAAAAGATCTGAACAATCCGAATGAGTTTTCTTGGTTTTGAGTATGTCCCTTATTCTTTTACTAAAATTAATATCAAATTTATTTGACCCATTTGGATTTATAATGGTCACATCATTCCTCATATTGATGTGTGGTTGATTACTACACTTCACAAATGACTCATGGATTGTTTTTTAAAAGTATCAAAACAATCCGAATGTGTTTGCTCAACTTTCAATATTTCAGTTTTTTTTACTAAAATATCATTTCAAACTGGAAATAAAATTTTCGAGTCATACGGGTTGCATCATGCATCTTTTTTAGGTGAGAATACTTCATACACATCAAAAAGGACTTACGGATCACTCTCCTAAATAATGAAGACAATAGAAAGGCGTTTTCTTGCTTTTCAGTGAGTGAAACGTTTTGAACTAAAATGTCAATTTTAAACGGATAGCAGACACTTTTAGTCATACTGGTCACAATATTTGTTTGATTTAATTGTGGTTGATTTATACAAATCAAAAATTACTCATGAATCATTTTCTTAAAGTATAAAAACAATCTGAATGCGTTTTCCTAGTTTTCAGTATGTCACTTATTCTTTTCTTACTTAAATTAATGTCAATTTTAAATAAAAAAAGATTTAGATTTATACCAGTGACATCCTTAATTGGATTGAGGGGTGTTTGATTCCTACATGTCAAAAATGTCTGATGGATCATTGTTCTAAAGTATCAAAACAATCCAAATGCGTTTTCTTAGTTTTTAGTATTTCAGTTGTGTTTTTTTACGAAAATATCATTTCAAACTAAAAAAAATTGAGTCTTACCGGTCTCATATTACATCATTTTTAAGTGCGAATAATTTATACATGTCACAATGGACATACTAATAATTATCCTAAATTATTAAGACAATAATAAAGTGTTTTATTGGTTTTTAGGGAGTGACACATTTTGAGCTAAAATGTAAAATTTAAACTGATAACAGACACTTTTAGTCATACTGGTCACACTATGCATCATACTAAGTTGTGGTTTATTCCTATACATAAAAATGACTCATTGAACTTTTTAATAAAGTATAAAAACAATTTGAATGCGATTTCTTGGTTTTCAATATGTCACTTGTTCTTTTTTACTTAAATTAATATCAATTTAAAATAAAAAGACACATTAGTATTTATACTGGTCACATCGTGCATTGTATTGTGGTGGGGTTGATTCTTACATGTCAAAAATGACTCATGGGTTGTTTTACTAAATTATAAAAACATTTTAAATGCATTTTCCTAGTTTTTAGTATGCTAGTTGTGTTTTTATACTAAAATTAATGTCAATTTTAAATAAAAAGAGGCAGTTTGAGCCTTACCAGTTGCATTGTGCGTCAAATTGAGGCGCAGTTGATTTCTATACATCAAAAATGTCTTATAAATCGTTTTCCTAAACTATAAGAACAATATGAATGCATTTTCTATGTTTTTAGTTTGTTAGTTGTGGATTTTTATTAAAATATCATTTCAAATTGGAAACACACATTTTGAGTCATACTGGTTGCATCATGCATCAGTTTAACATGAGTCTACTTTGTACACATCATAAAGAACATATATATCATTTTAATAAATTAATAATACAATCAGACTGAGTTATCTTGGTTTTCAGTGAGTGACACCTTTTGAGATAAAATGTCAATTTTAAACTGATAACATACACTTTTAGTCATATCACTCACACTATTCATTAGATTGAGGTGTGGTTGATTCCTACACTTCACAAATGACTGATGGATAATTTTCCTAAAGTATCAAAACAATATAAATGAGTTTTCTCAGTTTTCATTATGTCACTTGTTCTTTTTTCTAAATTTAATGTTAATTTAATATAAAAATACACACTTAATGTCATAACGTTCACGCCGTGCATCGAATTTAGGTACAGTTGATTCTTATATGTAACAAATGACTTGTGAATCATTTTCCTAAAGTATCCAATCAATCCTAATGTGTTTTCTCAGTTTTCAGAATGTCACTTATTTTTTACTAAAAATACTGTTAGTTCTAAATAAAAATAGACACTTTGAGTTATACTGGTCACATCTTCATGCTATTTATGTACATTATTTCATGAAGTATGATGTCTATTCATTTCTAAACAAATCTATATCATCTTGTGAATATGAGTTTTCTTGACAGTCATGGTAGTACTAAAAAAATATAAATACACAAAGGATTAATAAATATTTTAACCAAAATTGTAATTATCTTTGAAAAATCCTCTTTAGGGATGCTAGTTTTTTCATGAAATATAATCTCTTTCATAAATTTAAAAATATATTAACCATAGTATTTTCTGTTTGTATTTTTCGAACACTGCAAAAAGATAGAGAAAAATAAGTAATTTTTTTTATATGTGTTTGAATAGTGAAGTCATATTATATATACCCTGATATCCAAACCCCTTCATTGTGGTCTCCCCTGACATTAAAAAGTTTGTCCACACTGGGAACACTATGAAATGATTGCGATGTCCCAATGAAAGGGTCATCCTCTATTGAATTTTTATCTAACCCTTCAGTAGTTTTAGTTGATAATAGAACAATTTACCAGTATCTATATGTGGGATCTGAAACATAAAATACATGTACTTCCCAGGATTCCATTATAAACGGTTTGTCTTTGTACCCTTACTAAAATTATGTTTCACGAATCCCAACTCATCTATTTTAACAACAATACTCTTATTAATCTACTTGAATTGAAAAATTGGCACTAGGAATTTCATATAATCCAACTCCCATATTTGTTTGATGATGCCAAAGTATGACATATTCTCATAAATTGGATTTTCTTTCTTTTCACCAGAAACATGCATCACTTCAGCCACAAGTGTAACTCCACTATTCTTTATAGCAATGTCTTCATAATGTTAATTAGTATAGAATTCATAACCATTAATTATATAATCATTATAAAATAATACATACACACATGGTCCTCCGGTTAGCAATCAAAGTTGTTCTAAAATTGAGTCCGGATTTTCATCTTGCTCCTTAAATATATGGTCCAGAAACCATCCTATAAACTATCGATTATGTGTATTTGATATCCATTTTCATCCCTTGATGGATTCAGAGGCCTAATGATTTATTTGTGGGTTTATACATATGGGTCAACCTCTAAACTGTTATGCAAAACGTAAATGTGGGCAAGCTCCTGATCTGTAATATTGATTGTGACAACCTCTCTTCTAGAAATTACTTCACCCTCAAGCCTCCTAGTGTGATGAGATTTAGGTAGGCCAATTCTTTCCACACCAAATAGGTATTCATTAGAGAATTCAAAGGCTTCCTCAACAATATACCTCTCTGAAATACAACCATTTGACCGACTTTTATTTTTGACATACCCTTTCAAAATATTCATACACCGTTCAATGGGGTATATCCATATAGAGTGTAGAGGACTAAATAGTCGAATATCTATCACCAAGTGACCCATCAAATGGACCGTCATATCAAATAATTTTGATGGGAGGAACATTTCCAATTCACATAATATGATGGAAATTTCTCATTCCGTAATGATCTATTTCATCAGGTATTTAAATTTGTTGGATATATATTTGAAGAAGAAACAATGAATTGTTAATGTATAACATACATTTTTGAAAAAATGAAACTTAAAGCTATAGGAATTATATCTTGCATCAAAATGTGTAATTCATGTGATTTCAGACCCTTTAATGTTAAATTGATCATTGAAACGATATTCTTGATATATGATGAATAACCCTCTAGGACCTTTACATCATTCATGAAGTTGAAAAACTAATATCTATCCTACCTAGAAATAGTGTATGTAGTTAAATGAAGAAAAGTTAATTTTTCACCCTTCTTTGGCACCAATTCTTCTCATATTCCCATGTCAACCATGTTCAACCTAGCCTTAATGTCATCCTTTGTTTTTTCGGGTGCATTTAGCAATGTGTCGATGACACTATCACATATTTTTTTTCAACATGCATAACATTAATAATGTGTATGAAAAATAGAAAATTACAGCATGGGAATTAAAAAAAACTAATATCTTCTTCCAATTGGTTTTCATAAGGTTTTTTGAGAATAGTTTACCAAAAGCAGTGCCCAAGTATTTTAATTTCTCAAAAATTTGATCACCTGTTAGTAGACACAGTCATGTATGTTCTTCTGAAATTCCATCTAATGATATTTTCCAAGATCAGTACTTATTTCATCAGGGTATAAAACTGTGATTTCCTACTAACTCAGTTTTCAATGAATGCTTCAACCTAATTGACTATGTACCTTATTCACAGATGAGACACCCTTGAGTTCCTTTAATGCTATATCCTAACAAATTTCCATAAGCAGGAAAGTCATTTATCATCCTATACAACATGGATCTCAACATAAAATCTTCATTTCTGTAAGAATAATACAATGTAACACCTGAATCCCACAATAATTTCAAATCTTTGATCAATGGATCAAAATAAACATCAATATCATTACCTGATGGTTTCAGTCCTAATATAAGCATAAATAGCATGATGTGTTTTCATTTCATGCATAACCATGGTGTAAAGTTATAGTTTACCAACATAATCGACCATATACAATAAGTTCATCTTTGAAAACCAAAATAATTCACCCCTTCTTTAGAAAACACAAGATGAAGGTTTCTCAGATCGTTTACAAAATCAGGATACTCATGATCGATTCTCTTCCATTGAGAAGAGTCTACCAAGTGACATAATTTCCCATATTTATTTATTCTATCTATGTGCCATGTCAATTTACCTGCATTATCCTCACTTCTATATATGAGACTAAGCATTGTAATGATTGGAAAGTAACATAAAACTTTCGTAGGACTAGATTCATCTTTCTTGAATCGAGAAGCACCACACTTTTGGAATTCTCTATGTGATTTTTCATCCTTACAAAATAGACTACAGTTATTCGGGTAGGTGTGTATTCTTTTATAGATCATACCCATCGAGCATAAAATTATTTTGGTGTATTATTTTTGGATCATGAGCTCATTATCCTATGGGATCATGTCATTCAAGAGAGGAAGTAATTCTATAAAACTTGTGTCACTCCATCCATTGTCTGATTTCAAATTATACAGCTTCAGTATGAATGAAAAAGTTGTATATTTAGTGAAACCATAAAAAAGGTGCCTTTTCACAACCCTTTAACTTCTCAAACAATTTTAGTAAATCAAAAAGTTCATCTTCAACTATCCTTATCACTTACTCAAAAAAATCTTCATCATCATTCACATTTGTAATCACATCCTCGATATGGTCTTCTTCATTATCCACACTTGTAATCATATTAGACGATCCTTAAAATATATTGTTATCCCGACCAATAGATAAATTCCCTTTTCCCCATTTTATTCCAATATTTGTAACTTTGATATATTCAGTGATAGATCAAGTGTTATTCCAACTCATCTAGACTAACTGGTCTTGAATAATAATAGGGTAAAAATGGACATAGGATTTGAGAAGTGTCATATGCATGATCTTTTTCCAACTTGAGGAACTCTTTCACTCCATCTCCATGCTATTTTGTCAAACAATTGACATCCATCCATTCTTTATTCATATCAATCCTATTTGATTTAGTGATATTAGTATTTAACAAAATAAATACAAATTTTTATGATATAATGTAATGAGTTTCCTAATTATATAAAAATATAAACTTAATAGATTATGAAAAAAATATAGTTCAAATCTCCTTTGAAAACTCTTTAAAAAATAACACCTGTAATCCCATTAAAAAACCCAACCATTTAAACAAATTACTATTTAAAATAAAACACCATTTTTAAAATTAATCAATCAATTCCAAACACTCTTTCAAAAAACCACAATTCATTTTTTTAAGATTCAAGGAAACTTCATGACCCTACAATATTAATCATTTAAAATGTGCAAAAACCCACTAATACATATTTAAAAACACATGAATCATTTTAAAAGGGCCACATTGTCATTTTTACCAATACATAGATCCTAAGAGAGGCACTTTATAAAATTTAAATAGAAAAAACCTCGATTCATCACAAATCAATAAGTGTTGTATGATTCCATCACATTATTCAAAATGTTGGTGTAATAATAATACTAACTTCCATAAGAATTTGATATTGTGATCCCCACCATTCGATATCCCTTATCCATGCTTCCATAGTCCAATTATATCAATTATCCTTCAACACAACACTAGAGTCCCAATAGATATGTTCCATAGTTAGTTACCACACTCACAACAATGAAACACTCATGTTACATTTTACTACAAACACTACACTATCCCACTGATAATTGGATCACACCAAATCAATTGGTTGGACACCATAAGAAAAATGTATATTTCTCTCACATGAAGTATTATTGGTTCCTTTATAAATGCACCTAAGAAAATCTATAAGGATGAACCCAACTACTAGATCGAGAGCACTCCCAACAATCCACTTCTCAAGTCCAATGCATCCAAATTCATACCCACAAAGGAGTATTTATATATAATTATATCTTGGTGATAAAAGACACGTACAGGCCCCATGAATTGGAAGATCAGCCACACCCTTCCAAGCCCATGACAGATAGTAGTCCTCCTAGATCCTCCCACTATAAGACCTTATAGATAACACCTGCTAGGAATTTCCCCATCTCCCATATGGGGGTTTGGAATACCTTCCCCGAAACATGAACCTTGCAGAGTTTCAAAAAAACTGATGATAGTGCTGAAAATTGGGAAAGATATTAGAAGATATAACCTACAAAGAGGATTAAGTAGGATGAGGAAAAATTTGATAAATAAAGGTAAGAAGATCAATGAAGAATGGAAAATAAATATAAGATGAGTGGTTGGTTAGTGTGGAAGAACAACTAAAATTTCAACCACTACTACCCTTTCAATGGAGTGAAATAACATGAGAGTAGAATTAAGAATGAGAGAAATTTTTAGAGTTGATTAAGAAATAATAAATTAACATAACTTTTTTTGAGGACATAGTGAACATGAAAACCTATAAAAAATTTACGAATGAAATGGTTTATGAAAAAACAATTCCAACAGAATTGGGAACCATAACATTGATGGGGAATTAATCTATTATTGCGTGATGAAGCCTATTGAAGAATTAATGTGATATTGTTAAGTTATCCATTCTGACTAATATTGGGCTTAATGACTTTTCTCAGGATTTGACTGGATTATGAGTTAGCATGAATGTAATGTATTACTTTATATTTAAAATATAGGGATTGAGATAGATTAATCCAACTAAAGTTATAATTTAACTTGTAAATACTACATTTTGGCATATACTAGGTTTTCTTGAGGATTTCATTTTCAAGGTGGAAAAGTTCAAATTACCAGTGGGATTCCTTTTGATGGACATGGAAAAAGAGAAGGTTCTTAAAATATTTTCAGGAACATACCCATAAATGGAAGATAATTGATATAAGTTAAAAGTGTGGAGATATTATTTAGAGGTAGTGGAGTAGAGGTGATTTTCAATATCCATCAGACAATTAAAAATCCGGATAAGTAGATGAGCAAGGAGAATATATATTACAAGTACTTTAAAACACTAATATCCTTGGAAAATTATTTTATGTAGAAACATTAGTTAATAAATAAGTGGGTGAAAAAGATGTTTGGAGCTAAAAAAGTTGTTGTAGATATTGCATAAAACTAAACCTTCATTTTCTGTGAAATAACACATAGAAAACCATATTCCATGTTAATCCTGCATGCCTATAATGATGCATGGGAATGGGACTCTTAAAAATAATTTAATATCCAAAACCCATAAATCATATTATTCAAACTCAAGTGTATCATCCGAGGTGAAATCATACAATAGTAAAAATGGAAATAAAGAGAAACAATCCCATCACCCTGGTAACTTGGACTTCCCATCAAAAAGTTGTTAATGATGCACTGATATGAGTTTTTTCATATGTCGTGACACATTCCTAATCCTTTTAACAAATAAATCCCTGTCTCATAAAAAAGAAGGGCATTAATACCATTTTTTCATAAACCAGAATGGGTTTACCTAACATATCACCCGATCTAGCATGAGACAAAACCTCTAGAAACCCTCCTCATATGTCAGAGGCTACCAACTATTCATGAGGGCATAAAAATAATACGATAGAGAGAAATTTTATTTTGATTAGAGAATAGTAAGATTGGAAACAAGGATAACCAACATGCAATTCATTTAGTGCGCAAAAAAAGACCACCAATGACCATGATTTTCATCCAGGCATTTAGAACGTATAATTCACAACATCACCATTAATATAAAAATGTATTAACATGAGGAAAAAATAATAAAGAGGAGAAAATTCATCATGGAGGTGTGTTTCAGTGCATGGCGGAGGTGCGTTCGTAGTGGAGGAGAGGCGCGCGACGGAGGAGAGGCACACGACAGAGGAGACCTCCAATAGAGGAGATGAGAACGACTGAGGAGAGATGTGTGGGGAAGATAGGTTCATGATAGAGGTAATTGTGGAGGAGGAGGAGTTGGGAGATGAGGAGAGGTGCACAATGGGGGAGTCCTCTAGTGAAGGAGAGGTGCACAATAGAGAAGAGTCGCACAGTGGAGGAGAGTCGTACGGTGGAGAAGATGCGCCTGATGAAGGAGAACCACAGAGGGAAGGTGGGTTCATGGCATAGGAGTCCGCAGTATAAGTTGAGGGGAGGAGGAGGCATAGATCAGCTTCCATGAGAGCTTGAGGGGTGCGAGGAAGAAAGAGAAAGTTAGAGTTTCTTTATAAAACTTGATGAACATTTTATCAGTGCATGCTAAAAAGCACTGGTAAAACGTGCCTTTATCAGTGGCAAAAATATAGTGCTAATAAAGGCACATTTTATTAGCACTTTTTTAGTACTGATAAAGATAAGTATTTATCAGCGATAAAAAAGCACTGATAATGATATAATCTTTATAATTTATTTATATTCTTATATATATTTATAAAATTATATACATGATAAATATATATTTATATTTATAAAATTCTAATTAAAATAATTATAGAATTATAATAAATATAATTATTATATTTATAATCTTAGAAATATATATAATAAATATATTAATTATATATATTTATAAGATTATAGATGTATATAACTATATTTCTTCAAATTTTATAATTATTTATATGAATATATATTTATTTATAATTATAATTATAAATGAATATATATTTATTTATATAAATAATTATAAAAGTATAACTAAATAATATTTTTAGTATTTATTATTTTGTTAATATATATTTAATATATTTCTTATAGTTTTATAATTATTTAAATATTTTATTTATTTATTTATATCTATAAATATAAATATTTTAATTTATTTCTCAATATTTCTATATATTTTTAAATATGTTTATTTAATTATATATAACATTATATATAAAAATAATAAATATATTGTTTTATGAATTAATAATTATTTAAATATATATATATTTATTTATATTTATAACTAATAAATAAATATACATTTATTTGAAATTAAAAATTAAAATAAATAAATTATTTATTGTTGTAATTATATATATATATATATATTGATAATTATAAAATTATAAAAAAAATATATATTTTTATAAATAGATATAATTAATATATTTATTATAACTTTTTAATTATTTAAATATATCTACATTTATTTAGAATTATATTTATAACTATTTGTATTTATCTATAGATATTTGTATATATAAATATATAATTAATATATATTATAATTTTTTAATTATTTAAATATATCTATATATATTTAGGAATTATAATGATAAATATATTTATTTAATTTTAAATATTTTTATATATTTATTTATTTATATATTTATAACTTTATAAGTAGTATAATAAAAATATTTATTATAAATTTAGAATTATTTACACACACATATATATATGTATTTATAGTTATAATTATAACTATAAATAAATATTTTTATAAATATTTTTATATAATTATATATATATTTATAAAATTATAATATATGTGTTTCGGTGCGGATGTGCGTCAAGTTTCTGTTCCGACGCTGTTCCTCCAGGACGCGTTCGCGCGTTCACCCGTCGACCCGAGGGGATGGGCGCGCGACTTGTGGCCCCGCAGTCCCGCTTTCCAAGGGCGGGCGGCATTCGTCCCTTATTCAGGGGCGTCTACTCCTTGATCGAAACCGGGATGATGGGATGTCGGCTCCTCCTTCCGTGGACGTCTCCTCGGAACTCGTCGCCTAATCCGGGTCTCCCTCATAGATTTAAGACGTGCTCGTGAATCTCGTTCCCGGCGCCATGTCTCCATGGACACCGATTAATTACGCTGCTTCCGCCCGGACGCTCCAAGGGGTCTGGTCGGGGCAGCAACCTGCGGTGAGGAGACCGGGTAGCTCTGGGTGTTGGGGGCGTGTCTTAACACTGCGGCTCTACATGTCTGCCTTCCGTCCCTAATAGGGCTTCTCGAAGGCGTGATGGCCTGAGGCATCCCGCGCTGGGTGCGGGGAACTGCGTTACCTGAGGTTTTCCTCAGCTTACCATGTTTAACACGGGGTATGCCGCGAGTTTAACGTCCAGCGGGGACGGCATCGGACTGATCAACATGAGAAGTGGATCAGGTGACAGAACCCCTTGCGGGGAACCTCCGACGCTGGGGCCAGCACATGGGCGGCTTCCCGAGTGAAGTGGAGTGGAATGAAATGGCATGACCCCACCGGGATGTGGCGGCCCGGGTAAGGATTAGGATGGATGATGGGGTGAAGAGCTTGGAACCCGTAGAGGCTTCCTATGTACCGCACATTAGCGCGGATCAAAGTCAACATAGTTCGGATATACAGTTTAACGTCATGCTGGACGTCGGCAAGCCGACTCACGAAGAGGTCGAGGCCGTCGGGCGGAGGATTGAACCGAACCACCTCGCACAGAGGGGGATGGAACAGCCGGGTGGATCACAGTTTCACGTCGTGCTGGACGCTGAAAAGAGAAAAAGGTAGTGGGGAAGCACAATGGAGATACACATGTGCAGTCTCCCACGAGGGAAGATTCATAGGTGAATCGACGCAAGTGTGAACCCAGGAGGGGTCCACTGATGGACGAACCGACGTGAATACGACCGGGACGACCAGGTGGTGGGCTTGAACCTCGGAGAGGCTTCCTACGTACCCTGTTTAGGAGACAGGGATCAAAGTCCACGTAGTTCGTTCTGTCAGGACTTACGCACTGAGGCAGCCCAGATGCGGCAAAGCTCAGTTGGAGAGGGACTTGGGCCGAAGGTGAGAGACCTCGATCCCTGTCACGCCCTCTACTGGCTTCGGCAGTGAGGAAGCACAATGGAGATACACATGCGCAGTCCCCCACAAGGAACTAGGGGTTTGTAATACCCTACCCCCGTGGGCGAAGGCCACTCCAATCCCGACATCCCTACAGAGACGAGCGGGTGGGGGCCACATCCGAACCGGGAGGGACCCTGCGTGCGAGGCACGGGATCGGGTGATGCGGACGGTTTAACGTCTTGCCGGACGAAGTACAGTTTAACGTCGTGTGTTGAGGACGAAGATGCTTGGCAGTTTAACGTCTTACAGCGCGGACGTGGTGCAGTTTAGCATCATGCAGGACGAATGCTGAACAGTTTAACGTCTTGTAGCTCGGACGAAGTACAGTTTAACGTCGTGTTGGACGAAGATGCTTGGAAGTTTAACGTCTTGCAGTGCGGACGATATGCTAGGCAGTTTAACGTCGTGCAGCTTGGACGTGGTACAGTTTAACGTCATGTTGGACGAAACACTTGGCAGTTTAACGTCTTGTCGCGCGGACGATATGCTAGGTAGTTTAACGTCGTGCATCTTGGACGTGGTGCAGTTTAACGTCATGTTGGACGAAACACTTGGCAGTTTAACGTCCTGCCACGTGGACGATATGCTAGGTAGTTTAACGTCGTGCAGCTTGGACGTGGTGCAGTTTAACGTCATGTTGGACGAAACACTTGGCGGTTTAACGTCTTGCCGCGCGGACGAGTGTGGTGCCGCCGATGGGTCCGTGTCACTTCGCGCAAGCCTAGGGGGCCGCATGGGAAGACAATGCAAGGTGCGGGCACCCGAGATGAGGATCACCGGGCGCCACGCAGGGGGGTACACTCAGGGGGTCAAAGGGGTCGACCACAGCGGATTGCGCGCAAAAGAGGAGCTTGGCGCGCAATACCGCGGGTCGGCGCGCAATTGGACGGGCTGGCGCGCAATTCGGCCAGCGCTTTGCGCGCGGAAGAGGGAGATTGCGCGCACCGGGCTTCGGATAGCGCGCAGGGGCAACGGCTCATTCCTTAACGAATGGCCATTTTGAAAAGGGGGGGGGGGGTACGCGCAATCGGGATGGATTGCGCGCACCCGAGGGCAATTGCGCGCAAGAGTCTTCTTTTGCGCGCGAAGGCCTTTGGGTGAAGAGTTAGTTCAAAAGAAAGGATCCAAAGGGATTGCGCGTGAAGGCGAACCCCGAGGCTTTCTTGCGCGAAAGAAAGGAGGTTACCTGAAGATCGGCATTGCGCGCGGAAGGGGTTGGATTGCGCGAACGAGCGACTCTTCGAATTCCGGCAACCTCTAAAACGTCGGGGGTCGCCTTATATTTATAGGCAACCCCGGGCGCGGAATCTGGTCCGCGGGCGCGCAACTTTCTTCGCGGGCGCGGAATCGGGCCCGGCGCGCAAGAGAGTCGCGCGGGCCACGGGCGTGCAAAATTGCGCGCCGGCCCAGCGCATTGCGCGCATCCCGGGAGGTTTGCGCGCGGCACTACAACTTTGAGCGCGGGTCTCCAAAATTCCGCGCAAGGCCTCCGAGCCCTCCGAAACATGCTTCTGACTCCAAATATGACCTCGCATTCCTCATCTGGAGCTTCGTTTGGGAACAACGGACTTTTTCGGCGTCTACAAAATCCCCCCCTCGGAATCTGATCGGCGAGAGGTCGCAACGATCGAGTTCCGAGGGAGACGCCGGAATGCCGAAGTCCTGGGTGGCGCGGGACTGTGGCGCGCAAAAAGGGCGTCCGGCGCGAAATTCGCTGTCGCGCAACGCGCTTTCCGCGCAGCGCGGACACCCGGCCTTGCCTATAAATAGGGGCCCTGGGTTTCTAAAGAAAAGAGGGAGGTCATTCCTAGGAAAGGAGACCTCAGACCTAATCAATGTATCATCCCCCCAACTTGTTCCGACACACGAGCGGGACAATGCTAGGGGCGTTAAGATTTTATCCGAACATAGGGAAATGAGAAAGGGTGAATCGCGTGTCCCGAATTCAGAAATCCACGACGGTCGGCCTTCCAGGAAATGCCCAAGACGGCAAGCGGACAATGGATCAATCGACCATACTACTGCAATAGACGGACCGAAGGTCATCATTCATATTGCAGGAGGCGGATCACATGTCATCATCAATACCACTTTGGGGGTTCCTTCAGGCACAAGGGTGGGAATCCAGATCAACAGGGCATGCGAAGCGTGGGGCGAAGTGACGATTTGTTCGGACAGAATCTAACGCTCTCAAAATTGCGCCACCGTGGGGAAAGCGTATTAGGCGGATGCACTAATCTGGCCGTGAATCACCCCAATTCTCAGACAGAACCTCTTTGACGGGGAAACTGTCGCTTCCCATCATTGCAATGGGGCATCTCGAGCTGCATCAAGGAGAATATCACAACTGCACCACTCTACCAGAAGCCAGGCCAGACGGTCGGCGACGAGGAGGGGCGGGACTTAGCGATCCCTGAGGTTGGACCCGAGTCGAGATGCCCGGGCGTTCCTATGTACTCCATCGGGCTGGAGATCAAGCCACACGTAGTTCTGAAAGTGCAGTTTTAACGTCATGCAGGACGTAGAACCCCGATTAGGGGAGATCTTAGTTTAAGGTCGTAGAGCTTGGACCATAGGGGCAGATCTTAGTTTAAGGTCTTGGAGCTCGGACCATAAGAACCTCAAAGTACGCCACATCATGGTCCTATCCCCTGGATATGTGAAGATGCACTGAGGGATAGTGTCAAGAGTGCCGAGATTTTGCCTGGCCAGAATGGTAGGTGGAAAATGTAATGTGAATCATGCGGCCATTCGCTCAAGGACTGGGGGCACCGGCGTAACGATATGGGAGTACTGCCGACCGTGGCGGAAAAGCAGCATCAATATCGCACTGACCGTTGATGGAATGAGGCAGAAAACGAGCATCAACCGCTCAAGCGCAGGATTCATATCGATTTGCTGCCCGAGGCCCTTGGGGGCACCAGCCCGAGTCGGTGGGAGAGCACTGAGGCATTGTGTCCAGACCGCTCACGGGGGCTCCACCCAGGGCGTAGGCGATGGGTCCGAATGAAAGGGAGCACGAAGCCTGAAAAGTGGAAGAAACCTGACCAAGCTGAACCTGACCCTCCTGGAAATAAACCAGAGTACTCTTGACACCGGTGGACCACTGCAAGGGGTCGAGGGACGCGCCTTGAGGGTGACCCGAAGGCGGCGGATTCCCCGGAGAAGGGGGAATCTCTAAGAGGTGGGGGGCTGGACCCGAAGTTTCAAACATCCGGGCGTTCCTACGTATCCCATAAGGATGGGAATCAAGACACACGTAGTTCTTGAAGCGCGGCGCAATCACAATCGAGCACCAGCGCGGGGAAGGGTGCAGGTCTGACCCTTGCACAGAGAAGAAGCGGTATTTGATATTTCTTGTTTGTCCTTAAAGGTGGATGGTTTTTCTTTGTGCAGCGACATGCCTGTGATTAAGAAATCCCTGGCATCGCCACAATAATCAAGCCATGAAAGGCATTGATAAATGGCGTGGTTATTAACCATCGCCCAACGTGAGTGTCCCCTGAGGAGAATATCACGATGCAGTGCCGTTTCTCATCGGGCGGCCAAGACGATCACAGTTTACGGTCATGTGGTAGGACCAGACAACACAGTTTAAGGTCGTGTGGTTCGGACCATGGAGGAATATTCTTATTGCGATATGGCGGACCCAGCGGAGGTGGGAACATACCCAGCCCTGCGGTCACGCACGATTCCAGGAGAAGGATCCTGGGATAGGGGCCTGCGTATGTCCATCACCCGAGGGGCAGAGATGCTAGCCTCCAGTTATACTGGGCCCAGAACGCGATTGTTCGGGTGACTCCTTCCTCCTTATGGGGACGAGGGTCCAGCTACACATGGCCCTTAGGGAGGACATCAGCATATATCCTTGGTGCTCAGATCGTGGGAGCCTCGAAAGACACCATTACCCTGGTTGGTCTGCCAAACGTGTAAAGGTGTACTGGAGGTCAGTATGAAGAGAGTGTCGAGATTCCACTACAACGCACAGAGGCGGAGTGTGATGAGAACTGCGCAACCAATGTTCAGAGCCTGAAAGAGCCGACATGGCGATCAAGGATGTCGCTGACCATATTCGCAACACAACATCCGATCGCGTCAGCCTAGGATGGGGCAAGCAAACGAGCATCAATCGCTCAAGCGCAGGATTCATATGGATTTGCGGCCCAGGACCCGCCGGTAAATCGACCCGGAGCGGTAGGAGAGCACTGAGGCATCGTACCCAAACTGCTAACGAGGATCCCTTTGAGTGAAGGCTCGGACAAGAAGAAGCGTGAGGCCCGACAAGCAACACAGGACTTGTCGGGATTGAATCCGACACTACGGTTCATAGACCGAAGTACCCAAAACATGTTAACAGATCACCGGAAAGGGTCGGAGGACTCACCCTGAGAGCAACCAAAAGACGGCAGATCCCCGTGATCAACCAAGAGACGGTTCTGGACCCGAAACACAAGCGTCCAGGCGGTCCTACGTATCCCATAAGGATGGGAATCAAGCCGTACGTAGTTCTTGAGAGGCAGTTTAACGTCATGCAGGACGATGAGGGGTGTGAGGTAGTCCCACACACGGGGGAGGCGTACGGCGCGGCCAGTAGACCAACGGGATTGAGGACATGATCCCCCGCTCACGCCACATGCCTCGCACAAAAGGAGGGGATCTTGGGCCAGAGGCCCAACACGGGATTGAGATTCCCGGGTAATGGGGCTGGTCCTGAAACATGGATGTCCAGGCGGTCCTACGTATCCCATTAGGATGGGAATCAAGCCACACGTAGTTCTTGAGAGGCAGTTTAACGTCATGCAGGACGAAAAAAGAAAAAAAGGGGGGAGCAGAAGGCATCCCCAAACGTGGGGGGCGTACAGCGTGGCGAGCAAACCGACGTGCATGAGGTAATAGCCCCGCGTTCACACCATACGCCGCATACCCAGAGGCAACTGGGCCAAGGGCCCGAGATGGGATGGAAATTTCCGAAGTATGGGGCTGGGCCTGAAAGATGAATGTTCAGGCGGTCCTACGTATCCCATAAGGATGGGAATCAAGCCGCACGTAGTTCTTGAGGGGCAGTTTAACGTCATGTAGGACGAAGAGGCTTGGCAGTTTAACGTCTTGCAGCGCGGACGTGGTACAGTTTAACGTCATGTTGGACGAATGCTGAACAGTTTAACGTCTTGTAGCTTGGACGAAGTACAGTTTAACGTCGTGTTGGACGAAGATGCTTGGCAGTTTAACGTCTTGTCGCGCGGACGTGGTACAGTTTAACGTCATGTTGGACGAATGCTGAATAGTTTAACGTCTTGTAGCTTGGACTAAGTACAGTTTAACGTCGTGTTGGACGAAGATGCTTGGCAGTTTAACGTCTTGTCGCGCGGACGTTGTGCACTCAGGCAAAGTACTGCTTGAGGAACCTAGCGTTGGTGGGAGGAGTGACACGCTCACCATCCATAGTCGCTAGGGAGTACGCGCCATTGGGATAGACCTTGTGGATGACAAAAGGTCCCTCCCACTTGGGCTCCAACTTGGGCGGCTTCCTGCCGGGGATCATTGGTGCTCTTAGGGCCAGTACTAGGTCACCCTGCAGGAAGGAGCGGAGGCGAACCTTCTTATTGAAAGCTCGAGCCATTCTGCTTTGATGCCTCTCCAAGTTGTGCAAAGCGCTCAGCCTATTCTCATCCAGTGCTTCCAACTCGACTAGACGGGCTTCAGCAGCTCTGTCCGGCACTTGCTGGTCGTAGACCGCAGTGCGCAAGGACGGTAACTGGATCTCGATGGGCAGGACGGCCTCATCTCCATACACCAGGGAATAAGGGGTCATCTGGGTGGAATTGCGAGTCGTCGTCCGATAAGCCCAGAGGGCGTTGGGGAGCTTGTCCGGCCAACTCTTCTTGTTCTGACCAACCATCTTTTGCAGAATGTTAGAGAGGGTCTTGTTAAATGCCTCAATCTGTACATTCGCCTGCGCATGATAGCGAGATGTATGGTTCGAGAGAATGTTGTACTTGGCGTACAACTTCTTCAACTCGGCTTCTCGGAAATTGGCTCTGTTATCTGTGAGGATAGCGTGAGGCACTCCAAATTGATAAATGATGTTGGAGGTCACGAAGTCAGCGATCGAACGGGATTTGACCTCTCTGAGCGGAATCGCCTCTTCCCATTTGGAGAAGAAGTCTGTGGCGGTCAGAATGAACCGGCACTGGCGAGCCATCGCCGGCGGGTAAGGTCCCACAACGTCCAGACCCCAGACTGCAAAGGGCCAGGAATATCTAGTGGTATGGAGAGGCTCCGGCGGCCGATGCACAAAGTTCGCATGAACCTGGCACGCATGGCACCTCCTGGCATACCCGATGCAGTCATGGATCATGGAGGGCCAGAAGTATCCCAACCTCCGAATCTGGTGGGACAGCCTCAGCCCAGTCTGGTGGGCACCACATGAACCAGCATGAACCTCTTGCATGACTCGTGGGATCTCAACTCCTTGAAGGCAACGGAGGAGAACACCATCAAATCCGCGTCTATAGAGGATCTGCTCCAGGCCGAGACTGCTCTGGAGGACAAACTGCGATGCGCGACGTCGAACTCACTCGCGCTCGGCCCGATCTGACGGGAGAATGCCGTGTTGGAGGTACTCAACCAAAGGCGCCCTCCAATCAGGGGCTGATTCGACTGCCATATCTGGGGTACTCGGGGCTCCGGGCACAGGGGCAACCGTGGTGAGATTACTTACCGACGGGTCGCGATCTCCCTCCGGGGTAACGGGGGCGATGAGCCTGCAGTGCGTCACGTGGACGATCAGGTTGTCCTGTTCAGGCTCTACAAGTGACGCAGCAAGGCTGGCCAAAGCATCTGCTCGACCGTTCTGCGACCGAGGAATATGGACAATTTCTGGCCGATAAGGGAACTGGGCCATCAGAAGGAGGGTGCACTCCAGCAACGACACAAGTTCCGGCTTCCTGACAACATAGTCGCAATTGATCTGCTTAACGACCAGCTCGGAGTCCCCTTTCACACACAGATGGGGCACGTCGATCTCGAGAGCTAACTCGAGGCCAGTGATGAGGGCATGGTATTCCGCCTCATTGTTGGTACAACCCTCTGACAACAGGAAAGAGTATGGCAGCACGGCTTGCTCCGGGGTAATGAAGACGATACCCAAGCCCACTTTGTTGAGCTTAGGATTATCGAGCCTTCTACCGGTGGGGCTCCGGGAGGCACCGTCAAAGTGCATCTGCCAGCATGGATCGGCATGATCGACCGAGAGAATGGCCTCATCAGGAAAGCCTAGATCCAGCGGCTGATCCGCGGAGGTCGGGTGAGCAGCCAGAAAGTCTGCCAATGCTTGCCCTTTGATGGCCTTCTGAGACACATACCTGATGTCGAACATCTGGAGAATCACAGACCACCACGCTTGACGGCCAGTCAACATAGGCCGGCTCAGGATATACTTCAACGGGTCTACTCGAGAAACCAACTATACCTCGTGGTGCTGCAAGTAGTGCCGTAATTTCTGTACGGAAAATACGAGCGCCATGCAGCTCTTCTCGATGGGGGAATACCTAACTTCCGCATTGAGGAGCATGCGACTGAGGTAATAGAGGCTATTCTCTGTTCCCTAGTTGTTCTTCTGGGCGAGAAGGGCACCAAGGGACCGTTCCAGGGCGGTCACATAAAGGACCAGATGCTTCTCGGATACAGGCGGCATCAGGACCGGAGGTTGAAGCAGGTACTGCTTGATTTCCTCGAAAGCGGTCTGACACTCTTTATCCCATACATAGGTGGCACCTTTCTTCATGAGCCGAGAAAAGGGCTTACACTTGCCGGCCAGATTCGCGATGAATCGGCGTATATAGGCTAAGTGGCCTTGGAACCCTTGCTGTTCCCGGATGTTACCTGGGGGAGGCATCTGGATAATCGCCCTGATCTTCTCCGGGTCGATCTCAATACCCTGGTATCTTACCACAAATCCAAGGAACTTTCCGGAGGTGACCCCGAAGGCACACTTCAACGGGTTCATCTTCAGGAAGCGAGACCGGAGGAAGCCGAACACTTTCTCAAGATCTTTGAGATGGTCCTGATGCTGACGCGATTTGACCACCAAGTCTTCGACGTAGCATTCCACCAGTGTGCCGAGGATTGGCTTAAATATGTGGTGCATCGCCCGTTGATAGGTGGCACCTGCATTCTTCAGGCCGAAGGGCATGACCTGGTAACAAAAGATACCTTGGGGGGCCCTGAAGGCAGTGAACTCCTCATCCTCAGGGGCCGTCCGGATTTGGTTGTATCCGGAGTATCCATCCATGAAGGAGAGGGCTTGGAACCCTGCCGTGGCGTCAATCAACAGCTCTGTCACCAGAAGGGGAAAATCATCCTTCGGACAGTGGCGGTTGAGATCGCGGAAGTCGATGCAGACTCTGATCTGCCCGTTCTTCTTCCTGACGGGCACAATGTTGGCCAGCCATTTGGGGTACTGAACTTCCCTCATGAAGTTGGCTTTGATAAGATTTTCAACTTTGGCCTCAACCATGGCACCGTGGAATGGGTGCATCTTCCTGGGAGGCTGCTTGAACCCGCGATGGTTCGCCGAGAGACCAAGGCGGTGGACGGCTACCTGAGGATCTAGCCCCGGCATCTCGTCATAGCCCCAAGCGAACACATCACGGTGCTGTCTGAGAAAGTCCACGTACTGATGCCGCTCCTTAGAGGGCATGGCGGCACTGACCAATGTGGGTCTTGGATCTGCTTCGGTTCCAAGGTTCACCTGTACTAACTCATCGACCGTGGCGGAGACGCCCTCCTCAAAAGCTGGGGGTGCATCTTCCACGTCCTCTCCACTCAGGGAGGGATCGTCCACGGGAGAGACTGCGCTGGGAACTGCATTGGGGCTACCAGATCCTGCTGGGCCGCTGGTGCTGGCACGGGCGGTCGCGATCATCTCATCAGGAGACTCACAGGCCGTCGAGACCATGGATACGTCCAACCGATGGATCGGGAGGACGTAAGCGTCATCCAAACTTGCCCAAGGATCACCTGCAACAGCGACAGGCTCAACCTCACCTGCCAGGATCTGCTTATCCTTACTCTTGTAATAGTCCGCGTCCAGATAGCGGGCTTCACATGAGGCAAAAGGAGAGGCATCTCCCTGAAGCACGCCTACCCAACCGTTAAGGGAGTATTTGAGGCATTGGTGGTATGATGAGGGAACCGCCGCATGAAGGTGGAGCCATGGCCTGCCCATCAACGCATTATACGCAGTGTCCTGAGAGACTACCATGAATTTGGTGTTGGAAACCAGGTCACCGAACTGGGTCTTCAAACGTATCTTGCCGACCGGGGTTTGCTCGGTGCGGTCGTACCCCTGGATCCTGAGGTCGGAGGGAATCAAGTCATCCTCAGACAACCCCAATCTCTGGAGCGTCCGAGTGGGAATCAAGTTAATCCCGGACCCCGTTTCGACAAGACAGCGTCGGACTTCAAGACCATTGAACTGGCCAGTGACATATAGCGGATGAATGTGCCCCTGTATAGGAGGGTCTTCATCCTTACCAGAGAACGAGATAACTGCCTGACATTCGGCGTCCTCAATCGTTTCGGCGTGAAAGGCCTCTGCAGCCGCAACCTCTGTCTCAAACTGGAGGGGGCTTTTCAGGGCTTCAGCGAGCGCCTCGCGCATCTCAGGTGACATGCGCAGAGCCTCAAGGATGGAGAGTCTCGCTGGGATGTCGGCCAAGTGCTTCAGGACATCATACTTTTTTGCCAAGCGCGAGCCCCTGGTTGCAGGAGGTTGCTCTGCGGTTGGAGGCATGATGGGCCTTGCCAGTTGGACCGGCGGCCGACTGGTGCTTGGCGCATCTCGTTGTTCATCGGTTGAAGCCCGGGAAGTAGTCACCGTATTGGGGTCAGGAGGCCGGGATGGACTCGTGGCAGGGCGGAGCTGATCGCGACGTGGCTGAGGCGGTTCTGCCTGGTCCCACACCACAAACAGTGGCGGAGGCGAATCCGTCATCCCCGGATGGGGGGGCTGCGCACGTTGAGCTCGGTTTTGAGCCTGCTGCCTAGTCTCAGTGGCGTGCACGGCCTGGCTGGAGGTACCAACTGCTGTGCCCCGGTGACTCCTGTTGTTGCGGTTCCTCCGACGGTGGCGACGACCGGGGACACTAGGGAGGTCCACCTGGTGTTCTTCAACATCGGGAACCGAAAAGGGATTTACCAGCTCGACGGTATTAACCGAAGCGTACCCAACACTATCATCGGACGAATCATCCATCACCGGGCGGATCCGAGGAGGGACCCCCATCTCCGGGGGCATGAAATCGCCGAGAGTGCGGGATAGTGGTGGAACTGGCGGGGCGCGCTCTTCCTTCTTGTGCCGCCGCCGTTTGCTCTTCTCGGAAGAGGCAGGATGGGATGACGATGCCGAAGCAGCACCCGCAGATTCTGGGGGCTCAGGCTGATTCAAGCGCGCACGGATGATTCCATGGGCGCGAATGATCGTCTTGCGGGCCATCCAGTTATTATACTTCTGGGATCCGCGGTCGGAGACCAGCTGCCATTCGTCCTCATTGCCACTATCATCATCTGATCCCACGAACACGCCCGCCACTTGTGCTGGAGTTGGGCCCAACCTGATTACATTGTTGTTAATCTGGTCTTGGAGCCAGTCCTTAAACACGTAGCACCGCCGGATGGTGTGCCCCAGGGCCCGATGGTAAGGGCAGTAGCGGGGGTTATCCATGAGATGTGCCTCCTCTGGCTTCCAACACTCAGGCAGTCGCACAATCCTCTGCTCTAGGGCGATCCGGAAATAACCGGGGACCTGATCCTCGTGAAATGAGTAAGTCAGGTATCGCGGGCCCCTGGGAGCGTGGTCTTGACGAGGGGCTGGAGGGGCCTGCCGAGGAGGTGGACCCTGATTATCTCGCCTGGGTTGTGGCGGTACATTACGCGGAGGGGCCGGCCGGTTCTGGGGCTGCCGCTGCTGGTCCGGGAACTGAGCTCATGGAGGCGGATTCCTGTGAGGCTGCAGAGCTGGCCTCACCGGCAGCAGCTCCAACTGACTGGGGGCCTCTACCTGAGCAAGAGCAGCGGGCTCAGCCCTGCTGACTCTCCTTGAAGGAATCATAGGGGGCAGCGGGTGTGCCTGACTGGCCTGTTGCAGGGATTCCTCAAGACGTTGAGCTTTGTCTGAGAAGTCCCTGAACCCTCCGGGGTAATTCTGAGTGATCAAGGAAGGGACCAGCTCGGTCTTGACGTTCCCGACGCACATTGTCAGCAACTGCTCCTGAGTCTATGGCATGTCAAGAGAATACGTGAGACCCTTCCATCGGGCGACGAAATCCACGACTCGCTCATCAGGCCTCTGCTTGCACTTGAAGAGGTCTGCGATACTCGTCTTCCGGGTCGTGGAACTGAACTGGTAGAGGAATTGTCTACGAAGGTCCTCCCAGCTAGTTATCGACCCGACGGGGAGCTGGCTGTACCAGACAAATGCTGGCCCTTCCAGTGTCTGGACAAAGCAGCGAAGCTTAGCGGCCTCCTGCTGCGCCGGAGTCCCCAACATAGGCCCGCACCTCAAGTTGAAATGGTCCAAATGCTGTGGCGGATCTCCAGTCCCGTTGAAGGGGGCGAAAGTGGGGTTCCCGAATCCCGGAGGTTCCGGCATGTCATCCACCCATGCTGGGTATGGCTTGCCGTCCGGTGGGATCGCCACTTGCCGAGTCTCCAAGGCTTCCAAGCGGGCGATGAGGGCTGCCATAGGATCGTCCGGACATGGGTTCCAGTCCTGACGAGGATCTCTAACCACGAGCGCATTGCATGGCCCTTCAATCAGGTCGTCGACCAGGTCGTCGAACTCGGCAGCTCGCGGGATGGCGGGCGGAGCGGCCCTTGGGGCAGCAGGAGGAATCCGAGCGGGGTCTCTCAGGTAGTCACGCCGCTCGGGAGGGTGTGGTGAAACATACCGCGCCCTCTTGCCATGGGCAATGGCCTCTCCCCTATCGGCGAACACGGCGTAATCACGGTTGCCCGGGAGAGTCTCGTCGAGGAGTGGTTGTTCCTGTCCCTGCTGTCCTGGCCTAGGATCACCGTAGTCAGGCCGCTGCTCTGTAGCGCGCTCGGCGAGGAGCTGGTCAACTAGCTTCTTCTGCTCAGCGAGCTGTTGACGTAGCATAGCCTTCTCGGGATCCTCATCCGCCCTCTGCATGGAGTCAGATGGGTCGGCGGGATTTATAGCCCCGTCGTGCTCTTTACCTTTGCTGACGTTTCGACTCAACGTCAGTGCTTCAGTGGGCGTGGGGAGACCCAGGAGGTTCCTCTGGTGACAAGTAACTCTCACCGATGGATCCAACAATGGCTTGTCTTCGGGGGGAGAGCCCCCGTCGAGAAGTTCCAAACCGTTCCCCTCTCCTGACAGGTCAGCCATATTGACTGTTTCCGTCCCTGGGGATGTACCCTCAGGGCCACCCAGTGAATCGGGCTGTCGGCGAATCGCACTGAAGCATAGGGCAGCGTACTGACCCCATCCACGGATATACACGTGGGGGGTGGCTCCTTCGATAACCTTGCGGAGTACTTGAAAACACTCAACGCATCGTTGTTGGAGGGCCTCGTGGTGCCCAAATGACCCGGGGTGCCGAACCGCGGGGAGCGTGGCCAGGTCAATTTGATGGCACTGCTCACCAATATCCTCCAGGTGTGATTGACTCCTGAGATATGGAATTTTTAGGCAGTGAAGACGGGAGTGAGTCTCCCGGAGAGTTCGGCGGAAGCATTCGAACTCATCCGGGGTGAGTGATTCGGGTGCATCAAAGTCCGGTCCTGCGACTGGCCAAAACTTCTCAGGGAAGTGGCCCTCTGCAAGGACGGTCCAGAAGCTCCACGACTCAAACTCGGGACCCAGGTCTCCTTGGTCCTCCTCAACGACTGGGAATGGACGGGGAACTAGCAGTGGTGCCGAGGCGGGCCGCCGGGCCGACGGGCTGGCCGGCGGTGAATACGGCGAGCAGGCCTATTGGCCTCCATATCCCGGGCCGCCCCCTGAGGGTGGCGGTGCCCCAGCTACCACATCACGATAGGACGGGCCGACGAGTGAACATCCTGCCGTAGCGTCGGTGCTCGCCGAGGGTGCACTGGATCGTGTTTCGACCGTCGGTCCCCAGAAAAGGTCTCCGGCTTCTCCGATCGAGGAAGAAGGAGCTTCCAGAGGGGCTGGTACCAACCGCAAGCTCGATCCTTGGGGGTCTACCATGCCCTCGCTACTCCGGATATACCTTCGGAGGGAAGCGGGGATCATATCGATCTCGCTCTCGGTAAGTACGAGGCTGACGTGCCACATTCCTACCACTGCCCCTGACTGGCGGGATCGGGGGGAGGGCTCTGTCGCCGAATCATACTCCGCCTCTATATCAGAGAAACGAACCGGTCGGATCTCTGTCTGGAATTCCCTAACATTCTTCCCTCGACGTCGACGCCTCGCCCTCCTGCCCCTGGGTGGTTCTTCGGGGCATGGCTGATCTCTGTCCTGGCGTCCTCTGGCCGCACCGGTGTTGGGGCCAAGAGGACTAGAAACCAAGGTGCGAGGAGCACCGGGACAGATATCAAAGGGGACACGGGGAGAGATGCTTCCGGGCAGGCCTCCGGGCCGGGATCGGGAGGTGGGATGACCCATGCCTCTTGGATCGGCCACACGGAGTAGACCCTGTTGGCGAATAGCGCTACCGCGAGGTGGTCCGCAGTGGCTATTGCCTGTACCAGCAACCGGGAGAGTCAACCCAACCTGCCTTTGGGGTGGTCGGGGCCTCGATCCAGGTTGGGCATAGAAGTGCCCCTGCTCAGGATGCGCAGGGGCCTAGTGACTGGAGCCATAAGTGGCTTGAGCCAACGCGGCCGCTGTTTCTAGGGCCCCAAGGTGGGAATCCTCTTCCGCTCGTTCCCGACGTTGGCGTCGGGACAGACGAGTCGGGATGAGCGGCGCGGGCAGGTGGAGAGCCTGTTCTTCGACTTGAGAGGCCTGGCGGCGATGTTGTCGTGGCCTGACAGGAGCCCTTATCGCGGATCCCTGGAGCGAATCCCGGATAGGGTGGTCCCAGGCATCTTCCACCTCATCCGCATAGGGGAAGGAACTGTCGGAGCGTTCCGGGGATAAACTCCCGAAGCGGTTGGACGTCAAGGTAGGCAGTGGTGCCTCCCTGCGCGGCCCTCGGGGGCGGCGTTTGTGGCGAGGTGTAGCTTCCTCGAGGTCTAGGCGAGCCATTTCCCTAGTGGGGATGACTCCCTCTTCCTCATATCTCCGCACTAAGTTGTTGATCACCCTTCTCTGGATGACCTCTGAGGGGGAGAGAGGGCGTGGTTGCCCCGCAGCTGCGGCTGCTAGGACGGCTGTGGAACGGGCGGGACCGCGCGGAGTAGCCGCGTCGGTGTTTCCCCTACCCCTGCGCCAGTGGGCGGGTGGCGATCGAGCACTGGATTGGGCGACTTGATTCCTGAAAGCAGGGAGAAAAACCCATTAACACTGACAGGAAAAGGAATCGACAACCAACCATTAGTGCCACGACGCCTTCCATGGGGGGAACCCAGGCCATCGACGTCGTGAGACAGAGTGCCCGATTTCCCTTCCCCAGCCCCTGGCGGGTTCTGTGCCCCGGTGCTGAATTCTCGGTCGAGCAGCATGCTGGTCTTCCAACACCTCTGAAAGTCATCGGTCTTCGTATTGAGGAGAAGAGATTCACGTCGGGTTCACCATTTTTCTGTTTCGGTGCGGATGTGCATCGAGTTTCTGTTCCGACGCTGTTCCGCCAGGACGCGTTCGCGCGTGCACCCGTCGACCCGAGGGGATGGGCGCGCAGCTTGTGGCCCCGTAGTCCCGCTTTCCAAGGGCGGGCGGCATTCGTCCCTTATTCAGGGGCGTCTGCTCCTTGATCGAAACCGGGATGATGGGATGTCGGCTCCTCCTTCCGTGGACGTCTCCTTGGAACTCGTCGCCTAATCCGGGTCTCCCTCATAGATTTAAGACGTGCTCGTGAATCTCGTTCCCGGCGCCATGTCTCCATGGACACCGGTTAATTACGCTGCTTCCGCCCGGACGCTCCAAGGGGTCTGGTCGGGGAAGCAACCTGCGGTGAGGAGACCGGGTAGCTCTGGGTGTTGGGGGCGTGTCTTAACACTGCGGCTCTGCATGTCTGCCTTCCGTCCCTAATAGGGCTTCTCGAAGGCGTGATGGCCTGAGGCATCCTGCGCTGGGTGCGGGGAACTGCGTTACCTGAGGTTTTCCTCAGCTTCCCATGTTTAACACGGGGTATGCCGCCAGTTTAATGTCCAGCGGGGACGGCATCGGACTGATCAACACGAGAAGTGGATCAGGTGACAGAACCCCTTGCGGGGAACCTCCGACGCTGGGGCCAGCACATGGGCGGCTTCCCGAGTGAAGTGGAGTGGAATGAAATGGCATGACCCCACCGGGATGTGGTGGCCCGGGTAAGGATCAGGATGGATGATGGGGTGAAGAGCTTGGACCCCGTAGAGGCTTCCTACGTACCGCGCGTTAGCGCGGATCAAAGTCAACGTAGTTCGGATATACAGTTTAACGTCATGCTGGACGTCGGCAAGCCGACTCACGAAGAGGTCGAGGCCGCCGGGCGGAGGATTGAACCGAACCACCTCGCACAGAGGGGGATGGAACGGCCGGGTGGATCACAGTTTCACGTCGTGCTGGACGCTGAAAAGAGAAAAAGGTAGTGGGGAAGCACAATGGAGATACACATGTGCAGTCTCCCACGAGGGCGGATTCATAGGTGAATCGACGCAAGTGTGAACCCGGGAGGGGTCCACTGATGGACGAACCGACGTGAATACGACCGGGACGACCAGGTGGTGGGCTTGAACCTCGGAGTGGCTTCCTACGTACCCTGTTTAGGAGACAGGGATCAAAGTCCACGTAGTTCGTTCTGTCAGGACTTACGCACTGAGGCAGCCCGGATGCGGCAAAGCTCAGTTGGAGAGGGACTTGGGCCGAAGGTGAGAGACCTCGATCCCTGTCATGCCCTCTACTGGCTTCGGCAGTGGGGAAGCACAATGGAGATACACATGCGCAGTCCCCCACAAGGAACTATGGGTTTGTAATACCCTACCCCCGTGGGCGAAGGCCACTCCAATCCCGACATCCCTGCAGAGACGAGTGGGTGGGGCCCACATCCGAACCGGGAGGGACCCTGCGTGCGAGGCACGGGATCGGGTGATGCGGACAGTTTAACGTCTTGCCGGACGAAGTACAGTTTAACGTCGTGTGTTGAGGAAGAAGATGCTTGGCAGTTTAACGTCTTGCAGCGCGGACGTGGTGCAGTTTAGCGTCATGCAGAACGAATGCTGAACAGTTTAACGTCTTGTAGCTCGGATGAAGTATAGTTTAACGTCGTGTTGGACGAAGATGCTTGGCAGTTTAACGTCTTGCAGCGCGGACGATATGCTAGGCAGTTTAACGTCGTGCAGCTTGGACGTGGTACAGTTTAACGTCATGTTGGACGAAACACTTGGCAGTTTAACGTCTTGCCGCACGGACGATATGCTAGGTAGTTTAACGTCGTGCAGCTTGGACGTGGTGCAGTTTAACGTCATGTTGGACGAAACACTTGGCAGTTTAACGTCTTGCTGCGCGGACGATATGCTAGGTAGTTTAACGTCGTGAAGCTTGGACGTGGTGCAGTTTAACGTCATGTTGGACGAAACACTTGGCAATTTAACGTCTTGCCGCGCGGGCGAGTGTGGTGCCGCCGATGGGTCCGTGTCACTTCGCGCTAGGGGGCCGCACGGGAAGACAATGCACGGTGCGGGCACCCGGGATGAGGATCATCGGGCGCCACGCAGGGGGGTACCCTCAGGGGGTCAAAGGGGGCGACCACGGCGGATTGCGCGCAAAAGAGGAGCTTAGCGCGCAATACCGCGGGTCGGCGCGCAATTGGACGGGCTGGCGCGCAATTCGGCCAGTGCTTTGCGCGCGGAAGAGGGAGATTGCGCGCACCGGGCTTCGGATAGCGCGCGGGGGCAACGACTCATTCCTTAACGAATGGCCATTTTGAAAAGGGGGGGGGGGTGCGCGCAATCGGGCTGGATTGCGCGCACCCGGGGGAAATTGCGCGCAAGAGTCTTCTTTTGCGCGCGAAGGCCTTTGGGTGAAGAGTTAGTTCAAAAGAAAGGAGCCAAAGGGATTGCGCGCTAAGGCGAACCCCGAGGCTTTCTTGCGCGAAAGAAAGGAGGTTACCTGAAGATCGGCATTGCGCGCGGAAGGGGTTGGATTGCGCGAACGAGCGACTCTTCGAATTCCGGCAACCTCTAAAATGTCGGGGGTCGCCTTATATTTATAGGCAACCCCGGGCGCGGAATCTGGTCCGCGGGCACGCAAATTTCTTCGCGGGCGCGGAATCGGGCCTGGCGCGCAAGGGAGTCGCGCGGGCCACGGGCGCGCAAAATTGCGCGCCGGCCCAGCGCATTGCGCGCATCCCGGGAGGTTTGCGCGCGGCACTACAACTTTGCGCACGAGTCTCCAAAATTCCGCGCAAGGCCTCCGAGCCCTCTGAAACATGCTTCTGACTCGAAATATGACCTCGCATTCCTCATCCGGAGCTTCGTTTGGGAACAACGGACTTTTCCGGCGTCTACAATATGTATATATTTTTTGTAATTTTATAATTATTTAAATATAAATATAGTTATAATTATAATTAAAAATAAATATATTTAAAAAGTATTTATATATAATTAAAATTTAATAATTATAATTATAATAAATATATTTATTCTTATATATATTTAATGTAATTTTATAAGTATTGAGAACATAATATAGTTTATATATGGGTAACATGCATGAATTAATCTTATACAACTAGTAAACTTTACATAATAAAAAACAAGCCATCAATGGACAACATGAATAATAATAAGAGTGTATTGTATAAATGAACATTCTTGATGATACATAGAATATATGCACGCATGATCAAATATTTATTGACCAAATTCATTTGAATCACATATATATTTAATTATAATTTTGTAAATACTTTTTTTAAACATTATATATATATTTGAATTATTAAAAAATATATATTAATTATAAACATTCATTTTTATTTAATGTGTAAAATTAATAATTATTTTTGAATATAAATATATTAATTGTATAAAAATTATTATTAAAAACTTTTATCAGTGTTAAAAATAGCATTGATAAATGTATCCTTTATAAGCACTAATAAATGCACTGATAAATGTGTACCCTTTATCAACGCTTTTTTTAGTGTTGATAAAAGATACATTTATCGGCACTTGTAGCTAGCAATGATAAAACCCCCTATCAGTGCATTCTATTAAGTGTTGATAAAATGAGGTGCTTCTCTAACCCTGTTTTGTGGTAGTGTGGTCATGCGACACATCACCAAAAAATAGAAGAAATATCCTCGACATCACTCATGCAATCCTGCAAGATTTCAAACCTTTTTCACATAAAAAAGATTATAGAAAGGGAGGGGGTGAGAGGTACTCGTAGTCGCTGAGAGACAAGTAATTCACCCAACACACTTGCAACGCTGTCTTGCAAGACCCCATGACAAGTCACCCGAGGTCTCTCGAGTTTCTTCCAGTATACACTCAGATCTCATGAGGATCCTTGGACATTTCAACGTGACAAAAATGAGGACCTTCGACACATCCTCATAATCAAAAAATTATTCAATAATCAATAAATATTCCGATAAATTAAGTGTAATGTCCTAACCCTAGAATCCTGGATCTGGTGTATTATTTTAATACATTGGCATGATTATAAGGAATCAAATCCTAAAGGACCAATCAGTTTAGAATTTTTGTAAAATAGATTACATACATGAACATTACATTACAATTCAAAACATAAAATACAACATATATAATTCATTTATAACACCATTATTCTCCTCGATTAACCCTGCATATAAATCATAACACACTTCTTGGAATCTTGGAAAAATAAAACATAAGAAGGGGTGATCTCAGATGCTTAGAAAGGATAAACAATATAGCAGAAGCTATCATAAATAAGCATACAATCTTAAGGAAAGGTATAAAACTAAAACACAAGCCTTTTAAAACATTATCTTCAGTATAATACAGAAAAAATAAATAAAATAATGAGAATTAAACATTAAAATGGATATTTCACTAGTCGAATAATCACATGTAATATCAATAAATAATATAATAATGAGGAAATTCATAATGTAAGACTTCTTAACCATACCGCCAATGCCTCATTCCAAGACCATTACCATACTGTCAAGGCCCTGTTCCATGACACTAGTTTGTCTCATGAGACCTACTGATGCATCAAGGGGCTATAGTGCAACCCACACATCACCAACTATGTCCAATGCATCCTCATATGAAAAGGGTGACACATGCAACAAACATTCATATTAAAACTAACATACAAAATATAAATAATTTAACCATAAACCACGAATGGAATAAAAATAGAACATCCAAAGTCAAGAATATCATAAAACCATCAATAAGATATGGAATACTGTATCATAATAAATCAACTTCAATTAATCATAAAATCCAACAAAGGATGTTGAAATAGATTAAAATAATTTAATAAATTCATTAAAACTCTTTGAGAGAAATATCCCTTTTTTATATTAAATCATTTTAAAGCCACATGATTATAAAATAAAACATTTATTTTGAAAATAACCTTATAATTTTATAATATAAGTTTAAAAATGGTAAGGTGACATAACTATGGAAAATAGTCACTCGCGTTGTATAAGTTAAAAACATACTTTCCTTAATTTGTCGAAAAGGTCATAAAATACCATGTCTGGAAAACGAGAAAAATATTCATTTCAAAATTTTTTATGAAAATTAAAACTTGGGTATAAATGACTTTAAAAAATTATATAGAAATAGTAAAAATATTTTAAAATTTATTTTTTATGAAACATGGGTGTGGATGATAAATATGCCTCAGTAGATACTTACGTATAAAAATTCATGGATAAAAATGAGATTGTGGAATTAAACCTTACCTCATACTTTCTATTATTAGAGGGTGTTTTAACCACTTGTATAAAGATTAAATTATGTTATTAAATTATACTATAACCATATACATATTTTTTATATCATATATGATCCTATTATATAGTTTTTTTAATCGTGTTTCAATATTACCATTATTTCGGGTGTTAACTTCTTTGTTTTCTCATTCCTGTTTTACCATGTACGCCATGTATGTTATGAATATAATTTATTTTATTCATTTATATAATAGCATTAAATTTATAAGTTTTATTTTTATTCATCACATAAATTTTATAATCATTCTTGAATGGTTAATGAAGAGAATGAATCTCACCGCGTCGTGGAGATGGTAGGTCGTATGTACGCACGAGCAACGATATCATTCCCTTGATGGATAAATGGTATGGAATTGGATACTATATTAATTATAAATAATAATTATCATGTTATATTCATTATTTAAATCCTTTATACCCATAAAAATAAATTATTGTTGAATAAAAAATTACCCCACGGTGTGGAGACGGTAAGTCGTACGTATGCACGCATGGTGATATTGTTATTAGTATGATGGATAAAATAAGGAATATGGTTGTACCATGATTATAATAACATCTCAGTATATGTTTTATATTTTATTTATTACTTTGATATTGAAACAACATAAAAATAAGAAGTATAAGAAGAAAAGAATTTTGAAAGAGGTGATAAAACAATTACCTCTTTTACGAGTATCTCCTTTTGATTTGTACAAAAGGTCTCTATAGGATTACTTTATGCCCAATGTGTGGCCTATAGAATGATGTGAGGGAAGTTTTTAGAGGAAATGGTCAGGGGTTAGATAATCCGAATTTCTTTAAAGGTGTGATTAAAAGAGAAGGAGAGATACCCTTTTATAAGAGAGGGGAGGGGCACCTTTGGAAATACCAAAATTAATAAATTAATATAAATTAATTTTTAAATTAAAATTTATCCAAATTGGATTATTTCAATGAGAATATGAGCATGGGTCTCAGTCCTCTCAAACAATAAAATGTAGACCCTATCAATTTGATTTGTGCTTATTTAATCAATTTAATTTTAATTGTGGTAATCATATTCTAAATATTGAATGGTCATAAATATTTACTTATGTGGTGAAATTGTCCATAATTGGACACTTTATGACATTTTAGACCATATAATTTTTTTTATTAATTTTTAAATATTGTTATTATTTTTAAATAATTTAATAATATGTTATTTTTATAAAATATCAATAATGTCAATTTTAACACAATTCATTTATTTGACTTTAAATAAAATCCACATAGAAGATAAATTTAATAATACGAATTTAATATAATAAAAACATGTCATAATCGCCTATAAAATTCATGTATCACATTAATTAATTCAAATTATATTTATTCTAATATTTTTAAAACCATTTATTTGATATTTCTATTAAGGAAATAATTTCTCCATCACTATTGTGTCATCATTAATGGTAATTATTTAATCTATAAAAAAATGCTAGGATATATGTAATTATTTTAGCTTCTCAGAGACTACCTATAGTCATTTTTATCTCCTGGTTATCTATACATTAAAATTAATATACTTATATAAAATGACAGAGTGATATTTTGCCACATTCATTAATTTTTATTATATTCATGTCATATTCATGGGAAAGTGGCCATTAAGTGATTTCATTTAGAACCATAATTTAAAATGTTATAATTTAGTCACAAAATCGGATTTTGATGGGTGTTCAGGTAATTCTATATATTATTTTTACCTTTAATTATCTGATTTACCTTTAACTACGGTGATAAAAATAATTACTAAAGTTACTATTAATAATACCCAAAAATAAAAGTATCTGATTAACAACATTTGTAACCACTGATTCCAAATGTTGAATCAATTTTTCATGATTAAAGGCCCATAAGTTACAGTAATTAATTTTAAATGAATTCCCATTGACAAAACTATAAAATGGGGTTTTAAAAGTAAAAATCATCAAATGATTAACATGTGTTTATATCCAAATTTAATGTGAAAATAATTCAAATGATCTACATTGTATTAAATAATAAAAATATAATATAATTTTACTTTAAAATAATTATAATTTAAAATTTAACACTATAAATTATTTCGATTAAAAAAGTTGTTTTCAATTAAAAGTTAGTATTTTTCACTATTCATCAAAATATGAACGTTATCAGAAAAACACCAAAAATTTATTCAAACTAAATGTTTATTTCTTGATTCCAAATAAGAAGTTTATTTTGTAAAATTTTAAATATAAAAATGTCAAATATTGGATTTAAAATGGGTGCGCCATCAAAAGGTTGAAAAATGCATTTTTTTAAAAAATACTTCTCTTATCAAAAAAGAAATGATTTTTTTCTTATATTATGTCTAAGAAACACATAAGATGAATGTTAAAATTATATTTAATATATAAAATTCAAAATGTGGTTAATACTATTCATAACCTCTAATTAACGATGAATTTATATATCATATTAAGTAATAATATATTATTAATATACTATTGTTCGGTAAAACTGGGCCTTACATATAATGCAAGCCGACTCATTGTTGTGTGTAGCATAAGAAAAAAATGGTGTTGCATAAAAATAAATCAAGAAAATAAATCAAGATTATTTAGAAATGAAAATATTTTATTGTCTTGGGGTGTTACATTTTCCCCTCCTTCAATAAATTGCATTCTCACAATTTGAACTTGAAATCGAAAACTATAGGTTGGAATTATAAAAAAATATCTTTATTGAAATCACACATAGAAAAATGGATTAATAAGACCACCATTTTAAAATAAAGAAAGGTAATTATGGAGGTCACTATAGATAATACATACTAGGCTTCCATGTTGGAATACATTGACATGAAAGATAATATAACCATTAAGTTTTGATGGAGAGTGATATAGAACATTATTAGGAGAAAGTTAACAACAAGAAAGCTATAAATTTGTGATGATCCAAGAGACTATTTTATTCAACATAAAAGATTGGTTTTATGATCCTTTACCAAGTGTTGAATAATTAATTTACTTCATAGACTAAGAATAGAAAGAAAAATAATTTACATGCAGCGTTTTATCCTTTAACCAATTACTACCACAAACTCATATTTATCTTCAAAAGATAATAAAACTAAAAAATATTCTATTCAACTTAATATTATAAGGTTAAAAATATAAACATTTACCATTTAAATAAATAAAACTATGTTATAGAAACCAGGTAATTCATGTAGGATAGTGGTAGACAATAAAAGCTTTGTCGTACTTTGGTTGTGGGTTCGATTCTGACATCCTTGTCCGATGCAACGGGTTGTCACCTGACCTGTGGGTCATCCTTTTCTTAAAACTATATTAATATAAAATTCAAATAATAAAAATAATAATAAAAATTTTAACCTTAAACAATACTATACAATATCCAATTTAATTTATTCAAAACATTAGGCTTATCCAAATTACTTTTGTCCAAACTCACAGTCCAAACATTTATAGGGATGGTCACATGAAATAATGACTATTTTTAGGTCAAATAAAAAGCATGTGAATACCTTCATAATGTATTCACTTAAAACATGGTAATACCCTCAATAAACATAAAACCTTATGAAACATAGAATATTGGATATACTCCTTAAATGCAAAAATGTTTTCAACTCCAACAATGATGTTATAAACAAATCATTAATTAGTTCTAAGGTAGTCAATAATATCCAATATACTATATTCAAATCAATCATCTATTTATTAAAAAATCATTATCTCAGTATCAGAAACATATTAAGGGTTATCTTTCCCTCAATCATATATTTTCCAAAAATTTGAACTTGTAATTGTGTCACTTTATTTAGTGCCATACAATCTAAAATCCTTAATGAAATAGTACTACAATAAAATCCTTATTTATTTTCATAATTAATATAACTAGTACTTCATTGATAAAATACACAAATGACACAATTATTCAATAACAACATAATCACATCAATTGTTCCTCTTCCTCTCCGGTAGTATCATAACTTGATTATTATCCAATAGCATAATTTGAGGTATACTTTGATGATTAGGGCATTGATTCACATAGTGTCCCATCTCCTTAAAGATAATGCATTTTACATTGAAAACCTTTTTATAACCCTTGAAATCATGAACTTGGATTTCATTTTGTCCACACTTATAACAAACCTCCATCCCCTTCAAACATTTACTAGGGAGATTCTTTCAACAATTATCACAAGTGAGAAAATATTTCTTTCCCTTATTCTCTTTCTACATATTTTTATCTACCATCCTCTTCTTCCCTTTATTCTCTTGAAATCCATAGGACTCAGATAATTCATTAATTATCTTATTAACACATGATAATATTTCTTAATATGATGAGAATATGTGGGAGACTATTTCACTTCAAAATGTTGGATGAAGACCATGAAATATATGATACTTCTTACTCTTTAGATCATGTGTATTGCTGGAGTTCTAATTCCTTCTACTGGATTTCATTTCAAAATGATGACATACATCAGGTTAGATCATATCATAATGTATAATAAAAAATCTAGAAAAATTCTCATAATTAATTGAATATTTACACGTATCTAGTCTCATAATCATAAAAATGGTTTCTTCGGGGACATATTTACTCATAAATACATCCTAATGGGTTTTAACAAAAATGTGAATTATCCTAAACATATCCCCCAGGACTATCAAAATAGGTGCACAGTAAGGCCTGTTTTCGCGTACCAGGTTACCCTGAGTCAAGCCCAGAACACCTTGTAAGATTTATTACTCTTAGGTACATCTGTTCCAGAACTACGTCCACTTGTAGTATCAAGACATGGATGTATTTTCTTGGAATACCAACACAATCTCAACATTACCAAAATTATAGGATATTCTTCTATACTTATCCTCATAGTATATCTTAGGGTAATGTTCCCTAATCAATTTTTTTCTAAATATACTTTACAAGGTTTTACTAAAATTTCATTCATACCAACTTTAATTCCTCGACCCCAGAAGCCCAGAATCCCAGAGCCAGTGCATTATTTTAATACATTGACATGATTACAAGGAATCAAATCCCAAAGGACTGATCAATTTAGCAGTCTTGGAAAATATATTACATACATAAACTTTACATTACAATTAAAAACATATAATTCAATATAGATAATTGTTTGAGAACACAGTTATTATCCTAGATTAAACCTACATATAAATCATAATACACTTCCTGGCATTCGAGAAAAATAAAACATAAGAAAGGGGTGAGATTATATTCTGAGTAACAATAAAAAATATAGTAGAATATATCATAATTAATCATAAAATCTTAAGGCAAGGTATAAAACTAAAACACAGGCCTTTTAAAACATTATATTTAGTATAATATGGAATGAATAAATCAAATAATGTCATTTAAACGTTAACACGGATATTATACTAGTCAAATAATCACAATTAATATCAATAACTAATATAATAATGAGGAAATGCATAATGTAGAACATCATAACCATACTGTCAAGGCCTCGTGCCCAGACCATTACCATATCATTAGGGCCTCATGCTAAGACCATTACCATACCATCAAGGCCTCATGCCAAGACCATTACCATACTGTCAAGGCCCCGTGCCAAGACACTAGTTTGTCTCATTAGACCAACTGTTACATCAAGGGGCTATCGTGATCCCTACCCATCACTTACTAGGTCCAATGCATTACTCATATGAAAAGGGTGACATGTAACATAAAAATTCATATTAAAACTAGTATACGAAATGTTAATACTTTAACCATAAACCATGAATGGTATAAAAACAGTACATCCACAGTCAAGCATATCATAAAACCTGTAATAAAATATAGAAAATTGTATCAAAATAAAACTACTTCAGTTTAGCATAAAATACAACAAAGTATGTTGACATAGATGAAAATAATCTTATAAATTCATTAAAACTATTTGAGATAAATATCCATTTTTTAATTTAAATCATTTAGAAGCTGAAAAATTATAAAATAAAACATTTCTTTTAAAAAAACCTTGTAATATTGTAAGGGAAGTTTCATAATAATAAGGTCATATAATGGTAGAAAATAGACACTCACACCGTATAAGTTAAAAAAACATTATTTTATTAATTTTTTCAAAAAGGTTATAAAATACCTTATTTGGAAAATGAGCGAAAGATTTCTTTCAAAATATTTTATAAAAAGTTCAAAATGGGTATAAATTAATTTAAAAAATTGTAGAGAAATAGTAAAAATATTTTAAAATGTATTTGTTATGAAATATGGACGTGGATGACAAATATTCCCCTATAGATACTTACGTATAAACAATCTCACATAAAAATGAGATTGTGGAATTAATTCTTACCTAGTACTTTATGTTATTATAGGGTTTTTTAAACTCTTATATAATGGTTAAAGTATGTTATTAAATTATAACATAACCATATACATATTTATTATATCATATATGATCCTATTATATCATTTTGATAATAGTTTTTCAATATTACAATATTTTTGGGTGTTAACTACTTCGTTTTCCCATTCCTGTTTTGCCGTGTAAGTCGTGTTTGTTATGAATAAGATGTATTTAATTAATTTCAATAATGAAATTAAGTTCATAATTGTTATTTTTAATCATTATATAAATTTTATAATCAATCTTGAATGGTTAATGTGGAGAATGAATCTCACATTGTCTTGGAGATGATATGCCATACGTATGCATGCACAATAATATCATTGCCTTGTTGGTTAAATGGTATTGAATTGGATGATATATTAATTATATAGATTAATTATCATGTTATATTTATTATTTACATAAATTATAATCATCATTATACCCATCAAAATAAAGTATGATTGAATAACAAATTACACCACAATGTGGAGATGGTAAGCCATACGTACGCACACATGGTGATATCATTTTTCATATGATGGATATAATGAGAAATATGGTTGTAACATGATTATAATAAAATCTAAGTATGTGTTTGATACTGAAGTTATTACTTTGATATGGAAACAACATAGAAAGAGAAGTCTACGAAAAAAATAGTTTTAAAGAGGTGAAAAAACAATTACCTCTTTTTGATTTGCTGAAAAGGTCTCCCTAGGATGGATTTATACCAAAAGTATGGCCTATAGGATAAATATAGGTAATTTTATAGAGGTAATTATTATGGGTTGGCCGATCCGAAGGGTTTTAGAGGTGTGATTAAAAGAGAAGGAGAGGTACCCTTTTATAAGAGAGGGGAGGGGCATCTTTAGTAATACCAAAACTATTAAATGAATATAAATTAATTTTTATGTTCAAATGGATACAAAGTATATTATTTCAAAGATAATATGATTATGAGTATAAATCCTATCATCAAATAAAATTTAGACCTTATCATATTGATTTATCCTTAATTAATCTATTTAATTTTAATTTTGGTAATAATATTCTAAATATTTAATGGTTATAAATATTTACTTATGTGGGGTAAACTGTCCATCATTGAAATATTTATAAAATTTTAGACCTAATAATTTTTAATTTTTAATTTCAAATATTTTTATGATTTTTAAATAATTTAATAATATGTTATTTTTATAAAATATCGATAGTGTCAATTTTGACACTATTCATTTATTCGACTTTAAATAAAATCCACACAGAAGATAAATTCTAAAAAAACATTTAATATACTCCCAAAATGTCATAGTCACCTAAAAAGATTAATTTATAACTTTAATTAGTTAAAATTATATTTCTTTTGACATTTTTAAAACTATTTATTTGATATTTCTTTTAATAAACTAATTTCTCTATCATTATTGTGTCATTATTAATAGTAATTATTTAGTCCATAAAAATTATAAATAAATTTCATTGATATAGGTAATTATTTTAGATTCACAGATACTAACTATAGTTGATGTTATCTTCTTGTTATCCATATATTAAAATTAATATACTTGTATAAAATGAGAGTGTGACATTTTGTCACATTCATTAATTTTTATTATATCCATGTAATATTCATGGAAAAGTGTCCATTAAGTGATTAAATTTCTAAAAATTGATGATAAAGGTAAAATTTAGTCAAAAAATAGTATTTGGACAGGTGTTAGGGTAACTTTATAATATTATTTTTACCTTTAATTACCTGGTTTACCTTTAACCACGATAATAAAATAATTACTAAAGTTACTATTTATAATGCCAAAAAATAAAAGTATCATATTAACATAATTTTTACCCCTGATTCATAATAAGAAATCCATTTTTTATGATTTAAAACACATATGTTTCAATAATTAATTTATAATTAATTCCCGTTGACAAAATGAGAAAACAAGTTTTTTAAAAGTAAAAATAATGAAAAGATTGACATGTGTTTATATCCAATTTAATATGAAAATAATTCAAATGACCTAAATTATATTAAATGATAATAATATAATCTAATTATAATTTAAAACCATTCAATTTTATAATTTAACTCTATAAATTATTTTGATTAAAAAAGTTATTTTTAATTAAAATTTAGTATTTCTCCCTATTCATCAAAATATGAAAATTATTCGAAAAACACAAAAAAAAATTCCAAATTAAATTTAGATTTCTTGATTCCAAATAAGAAGATTATGTTTCCAAATTTAATATATTAAATTGTTAAATATTGGATTTAAATTCGGTGCGCCATCAAAAGGCTGCAAAACTATATTTTTTTGAAAAATACTTCTTTTATCTAAAACATTTTAATTTGTTCTTATATTATGTCTAAGAAACAAATAAGATGAATGTTAAAATTATATGGAATATATAAAATAAAAATGAGGTTAATAATATTAATAACCTTTAATTTAATATCTAGGTTATATATCACGTTAAATAATACTATTTTATTAATATACTGTTGTTTGATAAAACTAGGCCATGCATGTAATGCAAGATAACTCATTATTGTGTGCAATATAAGATTAATAAGGTGTTGAATAAAAAGAAATAAAAAAATAAAATTAATTCTATAGGGAAATTAAATTATTGTAAAATCTTGGGGTGTTACATTCTCCCCTCCTTTAAGAAATTGCATCCTCATAATTTGAACTTGGAATCGAAAACAATGGGTTGGACTTATAATAAAACAACTTTATTAAAATGCAACATTTTAAAATGGATTAATGAGACCACTATTTTAAAATAAATAAAGTGAAGTACAGATGTCACCATAGATAATGCATACTGGGGTTTCATGTAAGAAAACATGGACATGAATGAAAATTTAACCATCAAGTTCTGATGGAGGTGGATAGAGAAAATTATTAATATAAAGTTAACAACCAGAAAGTTATAAATCAGTGATGATCCAAGGGACCATTTGATTCATTTCTAAAGAAAGTACTAGGAAATTTGTTTTCGTTTTTTGATCCATTTCCATGTGTTGAAGAATTAATTTACTTCATAGACTAAGAACACAAGGAAGCATACATAATTGAAATGTAGTGTTTCATCCATTAACTAATTATTACCAAAAACTAATATTTATCTTAAAAAGATTATAAAACTAAAAAAATATTATATTTATCTTAGATGAATAAGGTTTCTAATATAAAGTTATACCATTTAAAAAATTAATGTAAGAACTCGGATCTTCGTTTCAGGTACGCTTTTCCTTTTTCTGGAGTTTTTAAGAAAAACGGAGTTTCTGGAAAATTTTGAAGTACACACCGTGTACTTTTTGAGTACATGCCATGTAATCTTCTCCATCTCGAATCTGTGTACTGTCCATGCCCGGGCAACACACACGGTGTGTAGGGGTGACGTGGAGGCCAATTTTGGCGGAGTACGGAAAAACCCACTACACGCCGTGTACTTTAAAAATACACACCGTGTACTTTTCTTTTTTTCACTAAATGGACCGGGGTCATGCTTAATCGCCATAATCATCTTCTTCTATGTCTATTTTGTCTAAGAGCGACCTGTACGTCAGGATCTTCCCCAAGCTCCCACCTCTCCATCCATTCTCCGATTTGAGCACGGTCGATTGCGTTGGAAGCGCAGCGGTGAGTTCTCCTTATTTGGTTGAGCCCTGCTTTCCAATTTTTCCTCCTTCTCAAATTATCTAAGGTTGAACGTTTTATGCGTGTCCTCATATCTACGAAGTTCTAGATATAATTATCCATCTTGGTTCAAGTATATCGATCTCCTAGGTTCGAGGTAGGTGGTTTGTGCCTTACCGTTCAAAGTCTCTGAGTTTTATGTGCAAATTTCAACCGATACCTGTGAATGGGGTATTGCGTGTTTACCTTTTTGCCCTTTTTGTTTTACTGCCTTGCCTGTATGCTTGTGTAGAGGTAATTTGACCATGTTAGAGGATAATTTCTTGTGCGTGGATGTTGTTTCCCTTGCTTTGTTCTGCTTCCGACCTTTAGGTCTCGTTTGCCTTTGGCTGCTATACCTGTTTTCATGCCTCGCGGTTATAGGATGAAGTGAAACTCATGACATGCTTGATGCCTTGTAGAATTTTTAGAAAAGTAGCTCTATAGGTGTACTTTGGTTATCCAAGTATCTCTATAAGTGCACTTTACCCTTATAGCATTATTATGCACTGACTGGCACGGGGCGGAGAGAACCTGGTGCTATAAGCTATAAGGGATAGACCGAGTGAGCTTCCCAGAGAGTCTTAGATATTACAAACTACAGAGGGGATGGACCGAGTGAGCTCTCAAAGAGTATTTGATTTTATAGACTACAGGAGGGTAGACTGAGTGAGCTTTCTTAGAGAGTCTTACCTTGTTTGAATATCTTAAGAACCTTCACAGTCTAGAAGAAGAATTGACCGAGTGAGCTTCCTCAGAGAGTCTGTGGTATAACTGAGGCTATATGAGGAATTGAACAAGATATCTTTCTCAGAGAGTCTCTAGACCTTGGGGCTAAGAGGGTTAGACCGCGTGATCTTCCTCAAGAGATTCCATGACTACCCTAGACTCTAATGGGAATTGACCGAGTGAGCTTCCCCAGAGAGTCTCATAAATTCGTATGACCAAGCCAGAGGGGTTAGGCTGAGTGCACTGCCCAGAGGGTTGTGGTACTTCTTGGATAAGACCAGAGGGGATGGCTGCGAGTACTTCCCAGAGGGTTTACAGCTTATTTTCTATTTGTTTCACTGCTGTTGTTTTTTTTTGTGGATTGATTGCTACTACGTATCATCCTATTTACTAATTACTGTTTACTGCCTACTGCTTGCTATTACTGTTTACTGTTTTTGTACTTTTACCTACCATATACTCACTGATTGCTAGGCACAGATCTTTGGGTGAATTCCTACTGGGATTTTATCTCACACCCTATTTGGGCCATGCTTTTGGGCCCAAGCAAACTATGTTGTTGCAGGTATAGACAAGGGAAAGCGCCATTCGACTTCTGAAACTTGATTGCTTGGAGCAGGAGAGCATGGGACAAAGCTTTGGATTGCGATGCTGAGGATCTATTTACTTTTCTTTTGTACTTGTTTTGGTACTATAGTGTTTTCCAGCATTGTGACTTGTTTGGCAGCTTTCCTGGTTTTGTATCATGCATCATTTCATACATACATATGTGCTCCAGTTTGTTGATTTAGTCTTCCGCTGTTATATTGTTAGTTATCACTAATTCCACTATTGTATGTTTATTTTTCTTCCACTGTGTACTCTGCCAATGAGGGCATAGTTTCCCCACTATCACACCCAAGGCCCTCACTGCTAGTCGGCAGACTCTGGCATTTGGGGAAATGCGCTTGAGGCCATGTGACCAACCGGGTATGGGGCGCCTCTAGGTGGCTTCCGGAACCGAGACGTTACAATGAAAACTATGTTATACTAACCAGGTACTTCTTATAGGATAGTGGTAGGTGATATAGCCTTGCCACACTTCGGTTGTGGGTTCGATTCCCCTGGCCTTATCTGATGCGATGGGTTGTCTCCCAACCTGTGGGTTGTCATTTTCTTAAAAAAATATTAATATAACATCCTAGAAATAATCTTAAGAAATTATTTAAAATTAAAAAATACTATCCAATATCAAATTTAATTCATTCCATACTTTATTCTACTCCAAAATACTTGTGTCCAAACTCATAGTCCCAAAATTTATATGGAAGGTTGCATGACATAATGCAGATTTTTTTGTCACATAAAAATCATGTGAATACCTTCCTCACTTATTCTCTTAAAACATGGTAATACCCTGAATTACCATAAAACTTTGTAAGACATAGAATATTTTATATACTCCTTAAATTAAAAAATGTTTCGAACTCCAATAATGATGAAATAAAAAAACCATTAATTATTTCCAAAGCAGTAAATAATATCAAATATACTTTATCTAAATGAATCATCTATTTATTCCAAAATCATTAAATCTATATCTGAAACACATTAAGGGTTATCTTTACCTCAACCACATATTTTCCAAAAAAATTGAACTTGTAAAAGTGTCACTTTACTTGTTACCATACAATATCAAATCCTTAATGAAATAGAATTACAATAAAATCATTATTTATTTTCATAATTCGTATTACTAGTGCATAATTGATACAATACTCAAATGAAACAATTATTTAGTAACAACATACGCACATTAATCATTCCTCTTCATCTACGGTAGTATCCTAAATTTATAATTTTCCAATAGCATCATTTGGGGTACACTCGGATGATTAGGATATTGATTCAAATATTGTCACATATCTATTCAGATGAAGCATTTTACATTGGAAAAAAAATTCTTTACCTTGCAATAATGATCATGGTGTCCTTTTTTCCACACTTATAACAAACCCCCATTCCCTTTAAGCATTTATCAGGGTGATTCTTTCCACAATTACCACATATGGGAAAATCCTTCTTTCATTTCTTCCATTTATCCACCTTTTTCTGTTCCATTATCTTCTCCCCTTTATTTCCTTCAAATCTATAGGACTCATTGAATTCATTAAATATCTTATTAACACGTGATATTATTTCTTCATATGATGAGAATATGTGGGAGACAATTTCACTTTGAAATGTTGGCTTAAGGCCATGAAAGATTTGATCCTTCTTACTATTTGGATCAGGTATATTACTGGAGTTATCATTCCTTCTACTGGGAGCCATTTCTAAATGATGACATACTCTAGGTTAGATCATATCATAATGTATAATCCAAAATCTAGAAAAATTATCCACATTAATTAAATATTTACACTTATCTAGTCTCATAATCATAAAAATTGTTTCTTTGGGGACATATTTACTCATAAATCATTTATAATAGTTTTTAAAGAAAATGTGAATTATCATAAGTAGATCCCCTTGGAGTGTCAAAGCAGGTGCTGAGTAAGGACCATTGTTGTATACTAGGTTACCCTGAGTCAAGACCGGAATACCTTGTCAGAGTTGTTACTCCTAGGTACAAATGTTCCCAAACCAAGTCCACATGTAGTATCCAGACAAGGATGTATTTTCTAGGAATACCCACATAATCTCTAAATTACCAAAATTCTAGGATGTTCATATATACTTATCCTCAAATTCTATCTTATGGTAATGTTCCCTAATCATTGTTTCTTTAAATATAATTTACGAAGATTTTACTAAACTTCCATTGATTCCAACAGTAACGCCCTGATACCAGAAGCATGGATCTAGTTCAATATTTTAATACATTGGCATGATTCCAAGGAATCATATCCTGAAGCCCTCATCAATTTAGAAGTCTGGGAAAATAAATTACATACATGAACCTTACATTACAATTAAAAATATAAAATACAACATAGATAATTCTTTGAGAACATCATTATACTCCTTTCATAACCCTACATATAAATCATAATACACTACATGGGATCCATAAAAAATAAAAAATAAGAAAGGGGTGAGATTAGATGATCAATAAGGATAAAAAAAATATATTGGAAGCTATCATAAATAAGAACAAACTCTTAAGGCATGAGACAAAATTAAAACACAAACCTTTTAAAAGATTATATTTAGCATAATATGGCAAGAATAAATCAAATAATGCAGTTTAAACAATCAAATTGATTATATACTAGTTGATTAATCACATGTAACATCAATAACTAATCTCATAATGAGGAAATACATAATTTCAAACATCATAACCATACCGTTAAGGCCTTATTACAATACCATTACCATACCGTTAAGGCCTCATGCTAAGACAATTACCATACCATTAAGGCCTTGTGTCAAGACACTAGTTTGTCTCCTGAGACCTACTGATGCATCGAAAGGCTATAGCAGGCCCCACTCTTCACTTACTATGTCCAATACAATCCTCATATAAAAAGGCTGACACATAACATAAACATTCATATTAAAACTACCATACAAAATGTTAATATTTTAAACATAAACCACGAATGTTATAAAAATAGAACATCCATAGTCAAACAAATCATAAAACCTTCAATACAATATGGAATATTTTATCATAATAAATCAACTTAAATTAAGAATAAAATCCAACAAAGGATGTTGACATAGATGAAAATAATAGAATAAATTCATTAAAACTCATTGAGGTAAATATCTTTTTTTTACTTTAAATCATTTTAATGACATGAAATTATAAAATAAAACATTCATTTTGAAATAACATTGTAATATTGTAAGGGATGTTTCAATATAGTAAGGTAACATAGTGATGGAAAATACTTACTCGCACTGTGTAAGTTAAAAAACATACTTTCCTTAATTTTCGGAAAAGGTAGTAAAATACCTCATTTGGAAAAAGTGGGAAATTTCCATTCAAAATGTTTTCTAAAAATTTAAAAATGGGTATAAATGACTTTAAAAAATTGTAGAGAAATAGTGAAAACATTTTAAAATGTATTTTTTATGAAACATGGACATGGATGATAAATATGCCCCAGTAGATGCTTACATATTATCAATCTTGGATAATAATGAGATTATGGAATTAACCCTTACTTTGTAAATTATGTTAGTCTAGGGTGTATTAAACTTATATATAATGGATAAAGTATGTTATCAAATTTTACTAGAACCGTACACATTTTATGATATCATATATGATCCTATTATATCATTCTGTTAATAGTGTTTCAATGTTACCATTATTTCGGGTGTTAACTGATTTGTTTTACCATTCCTATTTTTCCATGTAAGTCATTTTTTTATGAATAGGATGTATTTTATTCATTTATAGAACTAAATTAAGTTCATAATTGTTATTTTTACTCATCATATAAATTTTATAATCATTCTAGAATGGTTAATGTGAAGAATGGATCTCATCACGTCGTGGAGATGGTAATCCATACGTACACACGAGTGATGAAATCAATCCCTTGATAGTTAAATGGTATGGAATTGGATGGTATATTAATTATAAATAATAATTATCACATTATATTCATTATTTACATCCATTATACTCATCATTATACCCATCAAAATAAAGTATTGTTGAATAAAAAATTATACCACGATATGGAGACGGTAAACCATACGTATGCACACATTTTGATATTATTATTCATATGATGAATAAAATGAGGAATATGGTGTACCATTATTATAATAACATCTCATTATATGGTCTATACTATATTTATTACTTTGATATGGAAACAACATAGAAAGAGGAAGTAGAAGAAGAAAAGAATTTTGAAAGAGGTGATAAAACAATTACCTCTTTTTCAAGTATCTTCTTTTCAATTGGAAAAAAGGTCTCCTTAGGATAGCTTTATGACCAATGTGTGGACTATAGGATGCATTTATGGAAGTTAAGAGAGGAAATGGGAAGGGTTTTGATGAGCCAAAGGGCTTTATAGGTGTGATTAAAAGGGAAGGAGATGTGCCGTTTTATTAGAGAGAAGAGGGGCACCTTTGGAAATACCAATACTATAAAATTAATATAAATTAATCTTTAAATTAAAATGGTTAAAAAGTGGATTATTTAGAAGATAATATGATAATGGGTTGAAATCCTCTCAACTAATAAAATTTGGACATTATTATTTTTATTTATCCTTATTTATTATATTTATTTTTAATGGTGGTAATAATATTATAAATATTAAATGGTTATAAATATTTACTTATCTGGGGTCAATTGTCCATAATTGGAAACTTTATGAAATTTTAGACATTATAATTTTCATTTTGTAATTTTCAAATATTTTTACTATTTTCAAATATTTAAATAACAAATGAGTTTTATAAAATATCAATAGTGTCAATTTTGACACTATGCATTTATTTGACGTTAAATATAATCCCAACAGAAGATAAATTCAATAAAAAAACATTTAATATAATACCAACATATTATATTGACCTATAAAATTCATGGATAAACTTAATAAATTGAAATTATACTTCTTTTAATATTTTTAAAACCATTTATTTGATATGTCTATTAATAAAATAATTTATGCATCACTATTATGTCATCATTAATGGTAATTATTTAATATCTAAAAATTACAAATAAATTTATATGATGTAGGTAATTATTTTAGATTCCAATAAAATACCAATAGTCTATATTATCTCTGGGTTATACTTATATTAAAATTAATATACTTATATAAAATTAGAGTGTGACATATTGTCATATTCATTAATTTTTATTATATTCATGTCATATTAATCGTCAAGTGTCCATTAAGTGATTAAATTTCAAAAAATAGATGAAAATAGTAGAATTTAGTCATACAATAGGATTTTTATAGGTGTTAAGTTAGTTTTATAAAATTATTTTTAAATTTAATTACTCAATTTACCTTTAACCATGATAATAAAAATAATTACCAAAATTACTATTTATAATGCCAAAAAATAAATGTATCCTTTTAATATAATTTGAACCCCTGATTTCAAATTTTAAATCCATTTTTCATTTTTATAAACACATAAGTTTCAATAATTAATTTAAAATTAATCCCTGTTTACAAAACGAGAAAACGAGTTTTTAAAAAGTAAAAATGATCAAAAGATTGACATGTGTTTATATTCAATTTAAATGTGAAAATAATTCAAATGAACAAAATTATATTAAATGATAAAAATCTAATATAATTATACATTAAAACTATTCAACTTTATAATTTAACACTATAAATGATTTTTATTAAAAAAGTAGTTTTCAATTAAAATTTAGTATTTTTCAATATTCATCAAAATATGAAAGTTATTAGAAAAACTCAAACAATTTATCCAAACTAAATTTTGATGTCCCTATTCCAAAGAGGAAGTTTATTATTTTTTAAACTGAATATATAAATTTTTCAAATATTTTATTTAAAATGGGTGCACCATCAAAATGTGGAAAAAATGCATTTTTTTAAAATACTTCTTTTATCCAAAAAAATGAATTTTTCTTATATTATGTCTAAGAAACATATAAGATTAATGTTGAAATTATATGGAATATATTAAATTAAAAATATAGTTAATAATATTCATAACCTCTAATTTAATGGCTAGTTTATATATCATATTAAATAATAATATTTTATTAATATACTGTTGTTCGATAAAACTGGACCTTGTATAAAATCATTGTTGTGTATAGTGTAAGATTAACATTGAATTGAAAAAAAATAAATCAAGCAATAAAATTATGTTTATTCATAAATGAAAATATTTTAATGACTTTGGGTGTTACATGAAGCGTTGATGTAGGAGACTCGTGATTGTTGAAAATCAAGAGATGTGGCTGAAGTAGTCCATGATAGAGACTCGTGAAACTGTGTGGTGCCAGGCCCCTTCACTAGATCCATCTTGGACTTGCACCAGATACGCCACAAAAACCGAAAAGTATCCGTGGGGGAAAGTCCTTTAAATTCCCCACCCCAACATAATGAAAGGGGTGGATTTTTTACTACTACTACTATGTATGTAGAACAACCAAACTCTACAAGATTCAGATTTCGACTTCCATAGACTTCTTAGAGTGATCATGAAATCGACCATATTTTCCTTAGGTAATAAACCGTCAGGAATCTGGAGTAAGTAGTCATGCGCATATCATAAAGCACTTTGTGTGATCATTCATTGATCAGACAAAGGGCCTTTGGTGGGTTATGCGAATGACACCCCACAAGCCCAGTGAATCATGTGAGATTTAAGACAATCAAAATTGAAAAAAACACAGTTATTCTAAATATAAGGGTGAGGGACAAGATCAAAGGCAGAAGGCTTAACAGAAATATATGCTCGATTCCCCCATGCACTATGGATGTTTCATTCAAATACATGTGACAACACCAGGACACGTCACCCAGATTTTGTGACACTCCTTCAACATGCCACCTAGGACTCGCAAAATACACTAGACATGCCAGGAAGAGTCAAACGACTCTCCCGTGAACACAAATTTGATATTAAGGACCCCTTGGGTCCATCACCCAGGCCTTGTGATGTCCCTCACACACATGGCCTGAATCATATAATGACACACACTCATGTCAGCCAAGTATCGCTAAAGCATCTTGACATGAAAACCAAGCCCTCACAACCCTCTCTGGGTTTTTCAGTTGAGACTCTCGACATCCTCCAGACATTTCGACTAGGTTTTGTGATGTCTCCTAGAGGTGTCAGCCAAGATATGATACACCCCTTCGACTATTCCATACTCGCTCCTGTAATACCCTCCATAGGTGTCGAGCCAGGTCATGCGATGGATTCCAGGACATGCCAACCGAGTCATGCAATTCTATCTCCACAAAAAGGATATGTTAATATGGAATCCTAGGACTCAATAATATAGACCATTCTCATTGTGTGATCCCCAACCAATAGGGTAGCCTTAGTTTGTAAGTCCCGACATAAAGGGAACTACAATGACTCTAATTTGTACCATATCTAGGATACGTAGGCTAGCTGTATTCAAAGTTCAAGATTCATATTAATCATCGAAGGAAATCCCCATCCCTAATTCCCTTACTCAAATCAATGACATTGATTAAGTTTTTTTCCCAATTTCTCACAATGAGAAAGGATCACGTGGGATTAGGGAATTACAAGGATCATGGAACATGCAATATAAACCTTCACAATAGTACATGGAAACCTCAGTATGTAAGTCCCAACATAAAGGGAACAATGATTACTATGATTCCTAACATACTCAGGATATGTAGGATACCTCTCCCTGAGGGTCTATCTTCTTATTGATCATCCTGGGAAGCCTCAGTGTGCAAGCACCTGATACAAACTGAACTTCGATGATTTTGATTCCTACCATACACAGGATACTGAATAATTCTTTTCAAGGCCTGAGATCTATACTGAGCACCCCAAGGAAAGTTCCAATACCCAAACTCTATATCTACACACCATGAGTTTGATCATCTGCTTCCCCCTTATTTCTCACACTGAGCATATATCACATGGGCTTTGGTGGATGCAACAAACATCTCATTGAGAATCATGAATATCCATTAACTAGGGAAACTATATGGACACCCCTTATACAAGGGTATATACCTTGGGGCTAGTCCCAAGAAAATAAAATAACTACATGGTTTTTGATTCCTATAATAACAAGGATATGTAGGACAATACATAATAGCTTAATCCCCTCCTTTAGATATGAACTGCTTACTTATGTGGAAGCATATTCTGAAGAACTTAGTTATATCGCTTTAGCGTATAAGAAACCACCTATTACTGGAAAACAATAGAGAACCTCAGATTCATATAGATGGATTCAATAAAGATATCTCCATATTTTTCATATAAAATATAATTAACCAATAGCCATTTTTTTAGTGTAACCAGTCTCGTATCGGGATTAGGAAGAGATTCATGAACGTGTCTTAAATCTACGAGAGAGTCCCAGAGTAGGAAAAAACTCCTCCCAAAAGGGTGTGATGGGCCTGAACTCCCATTATATTGACCAATGTGAGTCCCTAAGAGATGCTGGGCCTAAAAACCCAGATGCCCGTTGACCATTGAAAAAAAGGTTTGTACCCAACTATGGATAAGGAACCCATTGGGAGTTTCTAGGGAAGATGAAATAAATGGAAAACCTGATGTGAATGATTAAATGAGGCTATAAAATACCCCTTAGTAAAACCATTAATGGAAATATGATTCCATGTTCCCCATCTAAAACCTAGAGAAAAAACCATGCTTTCATATAGACTGATCAGTATATGGTGGCTTTTGAATACTTAAAGGGGAAGTAAATTAGTGATCCCATTCTTCAGTTTATGAAATAAAGAGTTATGTTTAATGTTTCTTTGTGATTCTTACCAAATATGAATAAGATGAATCTTGATGCATCAAAGGGTAGTGGTCTCATATGTGTCTAGGAATTAATTTCCCCCTAAGAATTAATATTCTAAACATGATCTCAATTTGTTGGCAGTGGTGTTTTCATTAAAGGCGGTACTATATTATATTCTTGATGCATGCTTTTTGGTTTTCAATAATGAAAAGATCTTACATTATATCTCATCAAAATGGGGTAGGAATTTGTGTCATCATAGGTGGATATATTTTTTATAGGACTGTATCTTTGAGATATCCTACACCCTAGGAAAAGGGAATATAATCGTTGATGAACCTAGTAGAATGTCCCAACGATATGTTGTTCAGGAGTCAGAATATGGAGGTATTAGGATGGAGAAATTTTCAATAATAGAACTTGATGTTGATTAGGTTTGTGGTAGATTTTTATTTTACTAGATTACAATAAAATCATCCATATTTAGATAGATGAAGTCTTTGTTGGTAACTCAAAAATAAAGTTGATGTGTGACTGAATTTTTCATGGTGATACTCTTGAGGGGTGTTCAAAGTATGATCACTATTAGGTGTTGTTTGGAGGGAATCTATTTATTTTGTCAGTGATGAGAGAGTAGGTTCTTATTGAGTTTAATATATCACCCTTACCAGTGCATAATACTATATCTAAGATATATAATTCCATGGTGAGTAAGTATTGGTATTTAGTGATGAAGTAGTTTGTAATGGAGTCTGTATCGTGATGTTTAGTCTTCCAATAAGTGAAGAAAAAACATTATATTCCTAGTGGGTTTCATCAGGGACTTGATGTTCCCATGTGGAAGTGGTAGGAAATCTTAATAGACATTATCATTATTTTTCCTCAATCCCAAGGGTGATGTGATGATATTTCAGTGATTGTGGATTAGTTGAAAAAGTTGGATCATTTCCTAGAAATCCAAGGTTCTGTTTCTATGATTATTTTTGAGAGATAGTATAATGATGTGATATTGTTAATTTAAAAGGTACAAAGGACTATCATCTCTGAATGGGATCCTATGTTTACTTCATGAGTTTGGGGAAGCCTTCAATGATATTTTAGAGCATAGTATGCCTTAAAACTAACTTCCAACCTCTTATGTATTGGGAAATAGAGTAAACCATTTACACATATGAGGATATGTTGTACACTCATGTCTTGGATTTTGGTGGATCATGGGTGAATCATCTACCTATGGTTGAATTTTCCTATAATAATTATTATCACTATAATATTGTATGGAATATATTTGAGGAATTGTATTAGAAAGATTACTTATCCATGTTTCTCTAGACTGAGGTTGAGGAGTTGGTAGTCTTTAGACAAGATTTGGTATAATTAATGACATATATGTGTTAGATAATTCAGAAGAAAATGAAGATGAAAAAGGATCAAAAGAATTGTTATTCTAATTAGAGGTGGAGATATGTAGAGTTCATGATTAGAGATTATGTGTTCTTGAGGTTTTACCCTAATTTTTTGAAAATGGTGTTTTGGTCAAAGGAGTAAGATTTCTACCCAATTTTTTTATCATTTAAGATTCTAGGGTGAATTGACAATGTGGTATACTAGTTATCACAACCCCATAGTTTTATTAGATTCATTATGTCTTAAATTTTTTGTAGCTTCATCAATATATTCACAATGACTCCAACGTGATCAATCCAGGAGAGATGGATGTAGAGGATGATGTAATGCTCATGGAGTGACCAGTCATGATTCAGGATCATCAGAATAATGTGTTTATGGTGAATCCATTCATTTAGTTTATGTTTTTTTGAAGCATAGTACTTTAGAATAATTTACATAGGAATATGAGTCAAAGATATGCACCTAGTATCCCAATCTGTTTTGAACCTTGATCTTGTTTGATTTTTGATACACTTTTTATAGATGTTTTGATTGTAGGTGATATTTTCTCTTGAAAATTTATTAGAATTAATTATTTTTTTTGTTTCATAATTCCTTATTAATGGAGTTGTTCTTTTTTAGATTTATATTTTGTGGGAGTGTTTGGATTGGTCATTACTGTTTCTTTTAGGTTTTTTTTATTCTCAAGGATGATAATTGTTTGATAGGTATTTTACGTAACACCATAATATTTGTTTAACTATTAGTTTATGATTTTTGTGATGTTGGAGGTATTAGGGGAAGGATGGAAGAAGGTAAATGGTTTTGAGTTGAGATTCTAGCTGGTTGACAAGGGGAATATCGCGAGGCTCCTATAAAGTAAATTTTAAACCCAATATGAGTGTACTGAAATAATGGGGCCCAATTTATCTCTAGAGCGGAGGGTATTTTTAGTGTGTTTATCTATTGTTTTATGGGTTCAATATGATTGAAATAAGTGAAAAAATTAGGTTGAGAATACAATTGTCTTGATTTTAACTTTAGTTTTTAGGATAGTGGTCTAACCTTTGATAATACCCTCATTATATTGTCAAATATTTATTCATATTATTTCCATTCCCCCCCACCTCACTAATGAAATGAGATATCATTGATTATCCTCACTTGGTTGTTTCTTATTTAATAAGGAAGTATAATAATCATCATATTGACTAATATATCATATCCTAGTGGTAAAATATCTCTAATCAGTTTTAGATTAACCCACCTATTTTTATTACAGTAAGTTAATTAAATATAAGTTTCCTATGTGTGGAAATCCAAGAACGATAGAATATGAATTTTAAAAGAAATATCAGATGAAATCTACTAATGATTAAGCTATAAAACACTTCCATAGAAATAATTATGTGAGATTTATTATTTTGAAATAGAATTCATCATTAGGGGATGGTGAGACACTCCTTAGCTCAACCACTATTGGACTAGTGTTCCATCACCATAGACATTTCAATAAAATGAATGAAATAAAATAAGATTAGTAGTAACTCTGCTCAATTAGAGTCCTAGATATTATCTTAGAGAAGGGGTACATGGTTCTTATGGAATATTTCCTAGACATATTTTTTAAAATAAATCATTTAATGAGTGCATATAAAATATAAACTAAACCATTCCAAGATAGTAAGCATCCCACAAGACTAATTTCAATAGTCAAGGCATAGAAATAATGATTGTGAAGCTAAATATTATGACTCTCTAGATCTTAATTGGTATAATAAACATTAATTCTCTTTTATGGCATTAGGGAGACTTATAGATCAATTCTAATCTTCTTGTTTAACTAAAATTAATATAAGAAATCAAAAAATCTTTTAGAGAGGCTCCCTAAGGTGATAATCAATCACTAAGGTCATGTTACCTAGGTTTTAGTTCGTCTTTAAAATTTTCTCATGTTATGATTTTGGTTGCACTAAGTTATTTTTTATTTATAACACATTTCCCAGTTCAAAAGAAAACACATTCAGGAAAAATAGGGGTCATGTTCAATCAACAATAATTTATTTTAAATAATTTTAAAACTAGTGAAATAATTAAAATCTAGCAAAGTACTTTTTATTTGGAAGTATAACATTTCATTATTGGGTTTATATCTATAAAAACAATAAAAATATAAATAAAATGAAAAACTTTGAGAAAAGTTTATTTATAGATTCGAAGAAATACATTTTTGATCAATTTTATTCATTTTATTGTAGAAGAAAAGCACTTATAGATAGACAAAGAAATACATAAATAAGTATTTACATATTAAATAACCTATTCTATCCCCACACTAACCTCATAATTCAAATCCCATTTAGTTTTAGTAAAAATTTTATAATGAAATTCATACTTAAAGAGTGAGTATATAGACTAATTTGGAGAACAGATTCCACATGGTAGTTATTTATTCAATAGTAATGATGAGGTGTTTAGAATACTCCATTGATTATTTATAAAATTATTTATTGAACAACTTAAATTGTTTCCCATTCAACATAAATAGATTATTTGACTCAACATTTACAATTTAAAAAACTCTAAATAAGAATGTATAATTTTCTATAAATGCTCAAGTCAATTTGGAATGAAGTGTACATGGTACGAGCTTCGTCCTTAAAGAGAAAAACATCACTTTATCCCTAACTTTAAAGGTAATGTTTTAGATGAATCAATCATGGAATAATATGTACTTATCTTTATACATAAGTGAATTATCATAATCATCCCTTCTCAAATCATATGGTTCCATCATCTAAAGCTTTCTATACTCTCTAGCTTCGCTGAAATCCAAATTCACTCTCTTTATAGTCCATTAGGTTTTGTGTTGTAGCTCAATATAAAAGTGAAAATACTTTCTATAAATAATTATATAAGGTAAAATTCCTTAGGGGGTTTTGTAAACAATTTAATATTATAATAATACATCTTAATGTTTCTCACACCGGAACTTCTGATTTCTTTGCACTATTTTTTTCCAAAATCATCTTGATTTCTCTATTTAATACCCCTTCCCACCAATTATTATTGGGGTGATAAAATGTTAATGTTATTTCATGCAATATATACCTTTTAATGAGTTTTTCCATGTTATTATTACAAAAGACTATTCCTTGGTCAATAATTATTTCTTTAGGCACTCAAAACCTACAATAATTCTTTATCATAAAAATTCATTGAAAATATTTTAATCACCAGTTTAGGAATCTCTTGCTTCGATCCATTTAGAAACACAATATAATTCTTATAGGATATTGTAAAATATAAAATAGAGGGGGAATGGGACCATACAAGTTATTAATCAAACATCAAATACATAATAAAAAATTAAAGGTTATTGAGGTATTTCCTACATTTTAGAAAATCAACCATTGAATTCACAATTTGGACAGTGTTTAAAAAATTAATATGATTTTTTAAAAATTTATTTCCAAAATAGACTAGCCTCTAATAATTTTATAGCTATTTTTTCATGTACAAAATGACTTGCACATGAAAGCGTGTGACAAAATAAAAGCATTGATTTAACCTCCATATCAGGGATATGTATACTAATAATTTTTTAAGTATATATATTTCATAAATAAGGACACTAAAAAAATATTGTCTCATATTTGAATTTAATAGTTTGGTACCTAGTAAAAAAGGAAGGTAACTTTAATGTGAATACAAAAATACTAAATTAGAATATCATGGAACTTGAGTAAATATATATAGTTTATCACAAAGGAAGGATTCATCAAATGTTATATTAGTTGGTATTATTAACTTAGTAGTATGAGGTAACATGTTCATGTGGTTTGTAATAGAGGAATTTATCTCACTAACATCTTCTTTACTTCATAATTCATGATCAAATACCCGAGTGGTGCATGATTAGAAAAAATAGAAACTTTAATTCCAAATAGATTATATCACAACTTTTCAAGAGAAACAAAAAATTACAAAATCCATTATATGGTTTTTTATAGTTTTTTTGATCCATGTATAGAGTTTGAGAAGTGTAGGTTATCACCTGAGAGTACACACAATTGTTTTAGGAAAAAACTGCACCAATAACCTAGTTTGGGGAATAACACAACACTTCATAGGGATGTTACTTTACGAATAGATAGATTATATGGATTTTAATCAAACTCACTTCATGTTTTTAAAAATTTATCTTGTATAAGCCATCAAACAAAAAATTAGATTCCTTCTTGAGTTGGTTTGTTGGGGGAAAAGTAATCTTGGTAAAATATTTAATAAATATTCTATACAATCTATTATAACCTATTACAGATCTAATATGTCATAAAATGGTTGGTTAAGGTAGTGTAAAGATGATATAAAACATATAATTAAATACTTAAATCCCATACTTTTAAGTTATTTTTCAAAAAAAAATCCCTTCTCCACCATGAAATGACATTTTTCAATGTTTAAAACCATTTTTTCTCAATGTATCTCTTTAAATCCATTTCTAGTTTTTCAAGATAAGTTTCAAATAATATTAAATAAATAGTAAAGTAATAAATAAATACCTCTAAGAATCTATTAATAAATTCATAAAATATACTTACCATATAATGTTAAATTTCACTTGGTGAATTACATAACCCAAAGGGCTTCCTTTGGTAAGAAAATATACTGAATGGAAATGTGAATCTTCATTTATCATAGCCTTCTAATGAAATTAGAAGCTAAAAATACCAAGAGAATCCATCTAGAAAATATTAATGGTCTTTCCCAGCTAGCCTTACTAATATTAAGTCTACAATAAGTATTGGGAACCATCATTCTTGGCCACATGTTTCAATCTCATATAGCCAATAAAAAATCTAAAACTATTTTGAATCACCGTGGGAACTAATAGATTATTATCATTTTAAAGATCGATGAATCTAGTTTTATTGGGGTCCAATATGAGTGGGACTCACCCATTTGGATTCAAATATGTGGTATATAATTCTAGATTCTAAAATTCCAAAAATTATTTTTTTAAAACCTATATATGAGTTAGATTAGGACTTCTTAGGGGCGACTCACTAGTTTTGAATCAATTTATAAAAAATGTGGTGAACACAAGTTATAGGTCCAATGCTTGGAATGTATCATAATGAGTAGAATATTACCCTATAATTTTTATCAATATTTATAATCATTATTTCTCTTGTATAGTTTAAATTTTTTTTGAAATTATAACATGAAATTTTATATTTTTATTCAGAAAATCCTATTTCAAATTACAGGTCATTAATTTTAGTTCAAGTTTAGGGGGTTGTTTTAAAGATATTATAAACTAAGTGTTCTATATGTTTTCAAACTACACATGTAATGGAAAAGTGTTAGTGTTATATTTGGAAAGTTCATTAAAATAAGTTTTATATCGCTCCTCAAACAATTCATTACATATAATTTAATCCAAATCATGTTCATTTTCATAAACAATTCATTATAAAATTCATGTGGTTTTTTATCTTCTCCAAGTAAAACTATGTCTTGAAATATATCTATTTCTTATTTATAACAACATAGTATTTTATCAAAAGTTATTTTAAAAATAGATTTCTCATCATGGGGGTTTTTATTAAATCTAAAATTTTAAAGTTCTCTATCTCTTATCCCAAATCCATGGAAAGCTTCCATTTATTAACATTTATTATAGTTTTAATAGTCCTATGAAAAGAACTACCTAAAATTATAGGGGAATGAGCTTTAATTATTTCTATCTACATGTTTAAAACATAAAAATTAGCAGGGAACATTGGTCCTTTTACTCTTAATAGAATACCCTCCAAAATATCAATTAGAAATGAATTAGTTTGGTTGGCTAGATATACAACCACACTAGTTATTTTGATCTCTTCTATCAACATTGAATAATAGAATTTGTAATGAATAACATTAATGGATTCTCCCAAATCATACAATTAATTATAAAAATTTGGTTCTCCTATGGTGCAAGGGATAGTGAATGTACCTCGTTCTTGAAATTTTCGAGGTAATTATAGGGTTATTTGGGAAAATAAATTTCTACCTAAACATACTAATTAATAAACTTAGAAATTTATATTATTGGTATAAACTTCCTTTATAAACCATTCATACCTTGGTATTTTGTGGATGACCTCTATGAAAGTGATGTTGATCTCTACTCTCTTGAATGTTTCTTGTACTTCTCATTGTATATATTATTCACTAGTCTGTTTGGGAGGATTTATTCTTATAGAGAAGAGAGTTTTGTGAGGATTTAGTTCTTCCATCTTGTAATTTCTCTTATATTTCTTTACTAAGGATTTTTAACACCCAATATTTTAATAAATATTTCTCTTTAATTTTTTTTAATTTTTCAATAGCTTGTTTTGCACACAACTATGAGTTTAAACAAATTATGAGACACTATTTGTATAAAATGACTATTATAAACTAACATTTAAATTAGAGGGAATAAATATTAGTAATTAATTTATTAAATTAAAATAATTTTCCAACTCAATATGAATGAATTGGTAAGGGCTTAGAAAATAATCACCAAATTTTAGTAAAATCACTATATTCTTCAAAAATATATTTTCTTCAAAAATTAGTTATTATTATTTTTATGAGTATTAATTTTTAGAATTTATAGAAAATGGATTCAAGAAAATTAATTTCATTTTTTATTTTAGATTGTAAAAATTATCTGAATTTTTTTTGGAAACATTTATTTTTTAAGAAACAGTGAAACTACAGATTTCTATTGAAAACTATATTTTATTTTAAAGTATTTACAAGGTAAAACTATGTTTTGGATTAGTTTTAAATTTTAAATAGTTAAAAATAATTCAATTATGGTGTTTTAAATGTATTTTATACACGAACTTATTATGAAAATATTTTATATTTTAAAAAGGGAATTTTCGGAAAAACTGTTTTTCATGGTGTTTCACCAGTTTTATTTTAAATTAAATTATGAAACATCCATGTTTTAAATTTTGAAAAAATTATACCAATTTTATATTCATAAGGTCCAAAATTATTTTATAGTTTCCATTTATTTTTTCCAATATGAATAGTAACTTTGGTAAATTTTGTTACCGCTGTAAAGGGAAAATTGTGTAATGAAGTTAAAAATAAAATGATAAAGACTATAAAATGACCCTAACACATTCCCAAATTTTATAGGATGAAAATAACTTGATCCTAAAGACATGATGATCTATTTTATGTTGTTTAATGGATACGTTTCCATGAAAATGACTTATATAATATTTAAATCAAATAATGTCACAAAATGTCACTTTCTTTATCTTAAATAACACTTATGTGTCCAAATGGGGAAAATGTATGTTATAAACGAATATAAATGTAAATTTTTAACATATTAAAATAATTTTAATTATATAAACTTATTTTTTACTATTTGTTCCACTTAGATGATATTATGATATTTATAACATTTTATCTAATAAAAATTTAAAGAGGCCACATTCATCTTTTAAAAACAATATAATTTTTACTACACGGTTAAAAAAATATATATTCAAATATAAATATTATTATTAAATATATATGATTTATCTTCATCATGGTGATTTTTTTCTTAATTTTTAAGTGATAAAATAAGTATGTTAAATAATTATAAAACGCTGATGTAGTAATTATTTTATTAATGGAAATATCAAATAAATATTATTAAAATTATTAAAATAAATATAATTTGAGAAATTAATTCTATTAAACAATATTTTTGTTCAACTTGATGACCTATGGATATAATAAAATATTATTTTCTAAGTAAACTACACATATTTATATTTTTAAAAGTATAAGTAATGAATAGTGTCAAAATTGACACTAATGATATTTTATCAAAAGAATATTTTTAAAAATTATTTAAAAATCATAAAACATATTTAAAAATAAAAAATAAATATAATATTGTCAAAAAAATTATAATTTTTTCTTTTATGATCTAATTGACATCCCATAAGTAAAAATTACAACCATTTAACATTGCAAAATGGTTACCTTAGTTAAAATTAAAATAGGTCAACTAAGGGTAAATCAAAATGATAAATTTTAAAATAATACCTAAAACATGTATAAACTATATTTTTTGATGATATTAAAACCATATTTCATCTTATGTTTGAATAAAATCCCTTTTTTAGGTATTGGGATTGAGATTTAGTTTATTATAAATTTATATTTTGAGAAACTTTCAAAAGTTCCCCTCACCTCAATTACAAAAGGGAACCTCCTCCATCAGTTATTCACACACTTTTGAGAATTAAATACTAATAATACCATACCAGTTTATCTTATAAAATTAACTAGAAACATTCTATATATTTTGGACTTCTGAAAATACCAACTCTAGTGTCCCAAATAGGAGATCTAAAGGAAGTTTGCCAAAGAAGAGGTAATCTTCTTTACTAAATCTTTCAAGATTATTTCTTATTATACTTCCTATTCAAGTGTTGTTACAATTATAATGTAATAAATATAGTATCACCTATATTTTTAGATTCTATGATGATGATGGAGAATCCATATTCCACCTTTTATACATCTTATGAAAAACAAAACCATCACACACACATACATACGACATATCATCTCCACACTGTGGTGTAATATGTTTTTCTTCATCAATTTATTTGGATGGGAATAATTATGGAAATAATATATATATATATATATTATAATTTTAAAATTATATTTATTCTGGAAATTAGTATACCCTTTTATTTGTTACCTTTTCACCATTAAGGGAATGATACCATCGCTCGTGCGTACGTACGACCTACCATCTACACGATGTGATGTGATTAATTTTTAATGTTCAATACTAAATAATAATTATATAAATGTTTATAATGATTAATTATGATATATATTACCTTAATATAATTCTATAGATGTCAAAAATATATCATATGAACAAGAAATGAGGCTTATATGACACAACATGCATAGGAAAATGATGCAGTTAACACCTGAGAGAAGGGTAATAATGAAATATAATAAAAAATGGGTGATAAGATGATATAAATGGACCATATATAATATCATAAATATTAATATGTTTCTGTTAAAATTAATAACATTCTTTAAACCATTATACAGGAGGTTCAGAAATGTAAAGAGGAAATTAAGCCTAAGGTAAGGATTAATTCAAAAATATAATTATTATTTGGGATTGTTTATATATAAGTATATGATAGGGAATATTTATATTCCATGTCCATGTTTATTAAAAATATTCAAAAATATTTTTACTATTCTTATAAAAATTTTAAAATTCATTTTTACCCATGTATGAAATTTTACTAAATGGTTTGAATGTAATATTTTTGTCATTTTTTAAATGAGGTACTTTGTAAATTTTCTAGAAAAAGTATGAAAGAAATTTTTTTAAATTATATGGATTAAACATATTTTTACACATTCATAATGCCTTAATTCCTTTATGCTTCCCTTACAATCTTGTATGGTTATTTTTAAATAAAAAATTTTCTTTTAAAATTGTGCATTTCTTTTAGAAAAAAAATAGTTTTCAAAGAAGAAAGGATATTTTCCTCAAGAATTATTTTCAAGTGATCTATCAAAACTATTCTTCATTTACGATAACATTATTTGATGTTAGTTATTATTTTTTGGGGATATTTTTCAAGGATATTATCCCAATTCTTTCTATGGATGGTTTATATTTATGATGGAATGGTATTTATAAAACCCATTTCTTTTACATGGGTTATGTTATGATGAGATGATGTTTATGAAACCCATTTATTTTTTTGGGTTCTGATATGATGAATGAATTATGTTCTTGTGGTACAAATATGTATGTTTTTCATTACGTGACTGGTGGGACCTATATCTCCCTCTAATTTATTGGTTAATTATTTATACCTCATGAGATAGATATGACTAGAATAAGGAGTGAACTCAATTCATAAATACTTGGTTGGAATGGGGAGTTAACCCAATTTAGTAAATGACCTTTTCCAGTATGATGGTATTGAAAAAAAAGACTTGAATAATATGGAAATGATTTTATTTTCTTATTTTCATGAAACAATTCCATGTATTATGATATATTCTCATGGAATATATTATTTGATTCTTTATAAATTTCTACGATTTATCCCATGACATGATATCACGATCTTTAATATGTAGGATATAAATTTAAAATGATTTGTTTATGTTCTTATGTATTATTATTATGATATTATTGATATATCCCTTGTTTACCCTTATTGAGCATATAATCTCACCCTTTCTTATGTTTATTTTCCCTAGGACACAAATTAAGGTATTAAGTAAGATGTTTCAAAAAGGGTTCTAGTAATGAAGAAATAAATGGGAGAAGATGTAGATGTTTTATAAATAAGTTGTTTATTCTTCTAAATTTCTAAATAAACTAAAACTATATGGATATGAAGTGGTCTAGTTATGTTATTTAATTAATATTATATTATTTAGATGTAATATTTATGTATGAAATTTATGGTCCATTATAGTTGGTATCCGAGCGAGGTTTTGTGAACCTTTGGAAGCTAGGATGAGAAAACCATAGTAAGAACCCTAAGGGAATGTCTAAGTATAGTATACAATCCTAGATTTTTTGTGGTGATCAAGAATAATCTAGGATTAAACCCACGGTTACATAAGTTGAAATTTAATAAGTAATTTTCATTGATTATTTGGTTTTCCAATAATGATTTTTGTTACTCACACTATGCTTTTTTTGGTTTTAGTCAATGTATTGTACCTGAAGGAACCATTTTAAGGTTGAATGATATGGGTAATGAATCGATTTTCATCTTGATCGATCAAATCTTATGGTATCTATAATGAAAAATTTGATTACTATTTTCACACAAAATTCACAAGCTATGAATCATACAAGACTTGAGGGAGAAATATTCTATTGAGTCCTTCATGAGGTAGTATAAACTTCTTTCCAAGGGTCTTCAGATCCACTAATGGTTGAAAAATGGATTAATAACCTTGAAAAAATATTTTCTGTTCTCTAATTTTTAGAACATGATAAGGTAATTTTGTAATTTTATCATTTCAAAGGTGAATTAGATAAATGGTGTAACCTCATCCATAATAAGATGCAACGAGTGAAATTGAATCCATGTAATGGTAGGAGTTCAAGAACTTATTTTTTAATAACTACTTTCCTTGTATTCTTTATATAAATATGGATAAAGAGTTCCTTGAGCTTAAAAAAATGATGATGAATCCTTTGTTACCTATAAAGAAACTTTTACAAGAATTTCAAGCTATGCTTCTAGAATTATCATCCAACCTAAGTGTGAGGATTCTCAATTATTCAGGGGCTTAAAACTAAGTCTCTCAAGGTCATTATCCATAAATTACTTTATTAGATATAAGGAAATTGTTTGATGAACTCACAAGGTTGATATGGATATTGGAGTCACCCATTAATACTATGGGTCTGATAAGAAGAGAAAAATGAAATTCAAGGTAAAAATTAAGAACTATAGTGAAAACAAGATGAGATTTACTTTAATCACAAAGTGTATAAAAAAACATGGGGGAAACTATATTTAGGGGACTAGTAAATGTGTTAAGTTTGGGAAAGAAGTTCATCATAAAATTGACTACTGAAGTGATGGGAAAAATATTCCTAATGATGTGAATAGATAAAAGGCTACACAGAATTCAACTCACAAACTTCAATGCTTCATGTGTAAGGAAAATAAGCATTATTCTCACCAATGACCAAATCTGAGGGATATCAATGATGATCAATATCATAATCCTATTAAGGCCAAAGATAAAGTAAAATAACATGCGATCACTATTAGATATGTATATTATAACAATGAAGTGGTGAAAGATACACTTACCACCACTCTAAATATGCTAATGTTTTATTTGATTATAGTTCCACTCACTATATTTTAAGGAATTTTTTAAGGGTATATTCATATTACCTCGACAATTAGATGTTTACTTGACTGTGAGAAATTTTAATGACACAACGGTAGCATCACAAGTTTATAATTATTCTCCAGTTCAAGATTGTGGGAGACTGCTTCCTGTAAATCTTATGATCCTTTATTTGAATTTGATGCGATTCTTGTCATGGATTGGCTTTATCTATATGGATATCATATCAATTTTCAAGGAAGGGAATTAAAATATCATATTATGAATAAATCCATGATCATATATCTATGCAAGGATGAATATGAACTTCTAGGGGAAATTTATTCCATCTTGTAGGTGTTAATTTCTATAAATGAAAGTTATTTATCTCATATGGTTAGGGAGAAACATACCATTAAGGATTCATTTTGGAATAATTTCTTTGTATTCTACTAAATAGTGAAGTTTAGTTTTCAATTGAACTCATTAAAGGATCTACACCAATTTTAGAGACTCCTTATAGAATGGACACAATTGAGTTGCAGGAATTAAAGAAGAAAATCCAAGAGAATATTAACAAGGGATTTTTACTCCATAGTGCATCACCTTGTGACCCACATGTTCTGTTGGTTAAGAAGAAATATGGATCAATTAGACTCTTCATTGATTATCTATAACTTAACAAGATCACTATCAAGGAAAAATATCCTCTCCGAAATATTGATGACTTATTTGATCAACTACATGGAGGTCAATACTTTTCTAAAATTGATCTTCAATCTAGACATCATCAATTGTGTGTAAAGAAAGAGGATATACCAAATACAACATTACCTACACCGAATGTCACTATTAATTTATATTTATGTTGTTTGGTCTTACTAATTACCCGACTTTATTCATGGATTTAATGAATAGTGTCTTCAGAGACTATCATGATCAGCTTTTTGTAGGCTTTATAGAAAATATTATTTTATGTTTAAAAAAAGGAAGAATATAAAGATCACTTGATGGTTATACTAAAGGCCCTGAGAAAGGAGAATATTTATGAAAAATTTAACATGTGTGAATTTTGGATTCAGAAAGTTTCATTTTGGGATCACATAATCTCAAGAGAGGGGATATATGTGGAACTAGAATAGATGGAAGTTGTAGAACATTGGCCTAGACAAAAAACTATAACTGAGATCCATAGTTTTTCTGTTTGGATGGATATTATTTATATTTTCTAAAATATTTATCATTATTGTCTAATACACTAACCGATTTGACTCAGAATGGAGTTAAGTTCTTATGGACAAAGGAATTTGAAGAGAATTTCATAAAGCTAAAAAAAAGGTTAGTCAGTGCACCTTTTCTCACACTACCCTAGAGCTAAGAATGGTTTTTGATCTATAGTGATGCATCAAAGAAGGTACAATTATGTGTTCTCATGAAAAACTGATATGGTGAAAGCTTATTACTTAGGATATTTGAAAATCAATGAGAAAAATTACCCAACTCATGATTTGAAGTTTGAAACAATAAATTTTCAATTAATGAAATATTGGAATTATCTTTATGGAGAAATATGTGAAATATATATTGATCATAAAATTTTAATGTATATTTTCACTCAAAATGAGTTGAATATGAACCAAACAAGATGATTGGAGTTGATTAAAGATCGCAACTACTCAACACATTACCACCCTGGGAAAGCAAAGAAGGTGGAAGATTCTTTGAGTCAAAAGGACCATATAAGGCTATCTATGATGAGGATCATAAAAGATAAAATATTTATGTATTTGAAAAGGTTCAATTTGGAAATCATAAATGATAAATAGAAATATTATCTAGATCAAATGAATGTTCACCCATCAATACAAGAGAAGATTAGGGAGGTGCAAAAGGAAGATGTAGAGATACAAAAAAAGGTGATAAATGTTCTTCAGTTCAACTTTGAATATATTGGAATGATAAGATTAAAAAACCATGATTGTGTCCCTCCCATTCCATATTTAAAGAAGGATATATTGGATGAGGCTCATATTAAATCATTCTCTATACATCCTAGAAGCACAAATATGTATAGGGACCTGAAAGAGTATTTATAGTCGGACGTCATGAATAAATATATTGTAGAGTATGTTTCTTGGTGCTTGTTTTGTCATAAATTTAAGGCTGAGATATATAAGTCTAAGTGTATGTTACTACCATTACCCATACCTGAATGGAAATAAGAAACAATCATAATGAAATTTTTCGTTGGACATCCCAAAAACATCTAACGGCCATAATGCTATATGGTTTATAGTTTAGCGCCTTAAAAATTCATCACACTTCATTGCTATTAGATAATATTTCTCTATTGATCATATTACCATAATATATATTAATAATGTGGTGATATTTTATGGATTACAACTTTACATTATATCTGATCTAGATTATAGGTTTACCTCGGAGTTCTAATGAAGTATTCAGTAGGCTCTGGATACAGAGTAGAGTTTCAGAATTGCTTATCATCCTCATAAATATGGTCAGTATGATAGGATATTTCAAACACTATAAGATATGTTGAGAGATTTCTCTATGGAATTCAAAGGTGGTTGGGATCAACACCTACCTTTGGTAAACATTTATTAAAAAAATAACTTTTAATACAGTTTTTTGATGGATCCTTCTGAAGACATCTGTGGTAATTAGAGCATAAATCCAACATTCTAGAATTAATTTGGTGGAAGAAAGCTATTGGTACCTAATCTAGTTGAGTTAATGGAAGAGAAGTCTAGATCTATTCAATAACACAAAAAGTAGCTCAGAGTTGAAAAAATGGTTATGTTGAAAATTGAAGAAAAGACTTATAGTTTGAAGTGGGTGATAAGGTATTTCTACAAATATATCATTAAAAGAAAGTGTTGAAATTTATAAAAAAATGTAAATCTAATACCTAGATATATAGGTCCATTTGAAATTCTATATCATGTTGAGAATGAAGCTTATCAATTGGCGCATCCACCAAATCTCTCTCAAGTTAATGATCTATTCCATGTATCTCTCATAAGAAAGTACATACCTGATACTTCACATATACTAAACTCATAAGTAATACTTCTAGAGAATGACATTTATTATAAAAAAACTGATAAAGATTATTGATCATAGATATAAAAATATCCACGAAACATGACCACTTTCTTGGTTAAAGATTTATTATAGAACCACCAATTTGAGGAAGCTATGTTGGAACCCGACGATTTGATGAGGTTGAGGTATCCTATTCTGTTTGTATGAAAGTGATGAATTTATAGGGTGAAATTCATTTTATGGGTTGTATAATGTAACAACTTGATATTTTATTAAATATTTCACTTTAAAAAAAATTAATTTGTCAATAGCTTCTATTGCACACAGCCGTGAGTTTAAATAAACCACAAGACACTATTAGTGTAAAATAATCATTATAACTTAGCCATTAAATTATAGGGAATAAATATTAATAACAAATTTATGAAATAAAAATAAAGGTCTAACTTAATATGAACGTATTGGTAAATTCTTCAAATATAATCACACAAATTTAGTAAAATTACTTTATTCTTCAAAAATACATTTTCTTCAAAAACTAGTTTTTCATATTTTTATGAATATTAATTTTTTGTAGTTTTAGAAAATGGATTCAAAAAATTTATGTTTATTTTTTATTCATAATATCAGTATAATATTAAAATTAATTTTTTTTCTTAAAACATTTATTTTTTTAAGTAATAATTAAAATAATGATTTTTATTGAAAAATATATTTTCTTTCAATATATTTACAAGTTAAAATTATATATTGAATTAGTTTAAAATTTTAATTAGTTAAAAATAATAAAATTATTGTTTTTTAAAATTATTTCTTAAATGAATTTATTATAATGTTTTTTATGGTTTAAAGGGTCATTTTCTGAAAAACTATTTATCATGAAGTTTTACCAATTTTATTTTAAATTAAATTATAAAACTTTTATGTTTTGAATTTTTTAAAATGGATTCCAAATTTATATTCATAAAGTCCAAATTCAGTGAATAGTTTTCTCTTTTTTTCTAACATGAATAGTAAACTTGGTAAATTTTGTAACCAGAGTAAAGGGTAAATTAGTTATTTTAAGTTAAAAATAAAATGATGAAGACTATAAAATGACCATAACACCTGCAAAAATTCTATTGGATGAAAATAATTAGACCATTAACACTTAAGGATCTAAATTAAGTTTTTCAATTGACACTTGTCTAAGAGAATTACTTATATAATATTTAAATCAATAAAAGTCACAAAATATATCTTTATTTGCCTTAAATATCCCTTATCTATCCACAAGAAGGAAAAAGGTATGTAATGAATGAATATAAATGCAAATATTTAACTTATTAACATATTTTTCGGATATAATTTATTTTTTACTTTTTGGGCCACTTTGATGAGATTATGATATTTATAATATTTTATTTAATAAAACATTTAAGATGTCACATTCATGTTTTAAATACTATATCATTTTTAATATAGATTTACCTAAAATATATATTCAACAATAAATATTATTTTGAAATATATAATATTTATCTTCATCATGATATTTTTTTAATTTTTATTGAATTAATAAATATTTTAAATATTTACAAAATGCTGATGTAGTAATTATTTTATTAATAAAACTATCAAATAAATTTTATTAAAAATATTTAAATAAATATAATTTAGAAAATTAAAGTGGTAAATGAATTTTATAGATTAAATTTACCTCTTAAGGATATAATAAAATATTGTTTTTTGAATTTAACTTGTCATCTTGTTATTTTTAAAAGTCAATGTAATGAATAATGTCAAAATTGACACTGATGATATTTTATCAAAAAAATATTTCATTAAATTTTTTGAAAATAATAAAACGAATTTTAAAAAAAACATAATATGATCTAAAAGTTTATTATGTTTTTCATTTATGGTCTAATTGACATCACATAAGTAAAAATTACAACCTTTTAACACTGAAAAATTATTAGCTTAGTAAAAATTAAAATAGGTTAACTATGGGTTAATCCAAATGATAAGGTCTAAAATAACCCCAAATAATGTCTAAAATATATTTCAAGATGATTTTACATCATTATATCTTATTATATTTGAATAAATTTAATTTTTGTGGTATTTAGATTGATATTGAATTTATTATAAATTAATATTTTGAAAAAATTTCAAGTCACCTCAATTATAAAAGTGAACCTCCTTCCTCACTTCTTTACATCACTTTGAGCCTTCATGATCAACCATAACTTTAATATTTATCTTCTAAACATACCTATCCAAATTCTATAGGTTATGTTATTCTATAAATACCAACCCTAGTGTACCTAAGAGGAGATCTAAAGGAAGTTAACCAAAGAAGAGATAATCATCTTTACCGACTCTTTTATGATTATTTCTTCTTACACTTCCTATTAATGTTTTGTTTCCATTATATATTAATAACTCAAATATCACTTATATTATTATATTTAATTATGATTATGGAATAACCATATTCCACCTTTTATATATCATAAAGAAAAAAAATATCATGCATTCGTACGTACGACTTACCATCTCTACGCCATGGTGTAATCTATTTTTCATCACCACTTTATTTGGATGGGTATAATAATATATATATATATATGATAATTATAAAATTATATTTATTATAAAAATTAATATTCCATCCTTTTCCTAACCATTTCATTGTTAAGGGAATGGTATTGTTGCCTGTGCGTACGTAAGGCCTACCGTCTCCACAATCCGATGTGATTCATTTTCCATGTTCACCATTCAATAATGATAATATAAATGTATATAATGATTAAATATGATATATATAACCATTTTATCATTCTATATATTAAATAACTATATCCTATTCAAAATAAATGGGACTTATATCAAAAAACATGAATATAAAAATGAAGTAGTTAACACCGGGGAGAAGGGTAATAAAGAAATATTATTAACAAATGGGAGAAAAGATGATATAAGAGGACCATATATAATATCATAAATATGAATATGGTTATGATATAAATTAATAACATTATTTAAACATTTATTTATGAGTTTTAGATATGTAATAAGGAAATCATACATATGGTAATGGTTAATTCTCCAATCTCATTATTATTTTAGATTGTGTTTACCTAAGTATCTTATGAGGAATATTTACCTTCCATGTCCATGTTTCCTAAAAAATTTCTCCAATTTTTTTACTATTATTCTACATTTTTTTATTTAATTTTTTCCCATGTATTAATTTTTACTAAACAGTTTTAAAGGAATATTTTTATCATTTTACAAATGAGGTACTTTGTGAATTTTCAGTAAATTATGAAAGGAATGTTTTTTAACTTATAAGACATGAATGGATTTTTATGAATTCAAGTTTACTTAATAAATTGAATATTACATTAAAATATAATAATTTTATATTCAAATAAAATTTTTTCTTTTAAAATTCCATGACATTTAAACAAAAAAATCGTTTTCAAAGAAGAAAGGATATTTTCCTCAAGAATTATGTTCAAGTGATCTATAATATTTTTAATCCATTTATAATAACATTATTTTAGGTTAACTATGATTTATTGGGGATATTTTTCAAGGATACTATCCCTATTATTTACATGTTTAGTTTATATTTATTATGGAATGATATTTATGAAAACCATTTATTTTACGTGGGTTATGTTATGATGAAATGATGTTTATGAAACCCATTTCTTTTTATGAGTTCTGATTTGATGAATGAATTATGATATTGTGTCACACATATGTATTGTTTTCATTATGTGATTGGTGGGACCTATATCTCCCTAAAATGCAATGGGTAGATATTTATATCTTATGATATATATACGACTTGAATAAGGAGTGAAATGAGTTCATAAATATAGTGTTAGAACATGGAGTGAACCTGGTTCAATAAATGACTTTGTCCACTATATTGATCTAGGAAAAAATCATTGACAGCTATGGAAATGATTTTCTATTCTTATGTGTATGCCATAACCCCATGTCTTATATTATTCTCTCATTCAACATGTTCTTATATTTCTTATAAACTTATATGATTTATCCCATGGCATGATATCCTGATCTTTGATATGAAAGATATAGTTTTCAAATGTTTTTTATGTTCTTATGTATTATTATTATGATATGATTGATACCTACCTTGTTTACCCTTATATAGAATATGAGTTCATACTTTATTATCTTTATTTTCCCGAATATATAAAGAAAGTTATTAAGTAAGATGTGCCAAAAAGGGTTCTAGTAATGAAGGAAAATTAGAAGATAATGTTGATGTTTTATGAATCAGTTGTTTATAATTCCATGGTTCAAAGAAACAAACCATATACAGTTCTATAATGGTTTATTTATGTTATGGAATTAATATTATTCTATTTATATTTAATATTTATGCATGGAAATAATTTGGTATTATAGGATGTCTCTTAAGGGACTTCCTATGTAGGTTTCTTTTCGGGGATTGACCCTTCATGTCATTTGGATTTCCACTTATAGATTCTACTCCCATTAGTGGTTCTTTATTTCTTTATACCACCTTATCACCCCTTAAAAGGATATAAATAAAATTTACTTTGGGGGGTTAGAAAATGGAAAGGTATATATTTTACATATACCATGGTTTAATAGGTTTTATAGAGAAGATATTATATATGGAAGAACTGCCCTTTCAGCTCCTTAATCTCTGATCCATGAGTGGCGAGTGTAGTTTATTGGTTGCTTTAAGTGTTTAAAAGACATTTAAAAAAGTTCTTCAATGATAGATCTTGATATTTTCCTTGTTGGTATCTTGTAAAAGGTTGAGACACATTTCTTGGAAAAGGTTGGGGGTAGTAATGACTATCAATAAGACTATTGGAAAGGTTTCCTTTTAGGTTGCTGGTTTCTAGCTCTAAACTAACATGATGAATATTACATAAACCCTTCATTTCTACTAGGTTATTATGTAATTACATCTTTAACATGGAATAATATATATCTCTTGAACTTATGAGAAACTATTAGTTTAATTTTATAGGGAGTGGAAGAGTTGGAACACTCAAGGGGGTGTGGAAGGCATGGTTTGTTGAACCTTGTTAAATGAAAACTGTCTTACAAGTGAGGTTATTTATTCAAATTTATTTTCAGTAAAAGGATTTTTAGAATTATTTACCTCATGTAATATTATATTTTTCAATATTTTAATTTTTTAGGTATTTAATATGAAATGATCTATCAATTCTATAGGTTTAGTAGGTGACCACTCAATAACTACTCCACTAGAGGAATCACCCAATATATTAAAATCATTATCCATCAATAATTGGTAAAATAATACAAGGTAAGAATGATCATTAAAGGAATATTATGAGAATTATATTTAAATATTATTAAAACTCTCCCAAAACTCATAGATTGTTTTTCCACTATCTCTTTTAATTCCATTGATCTCCTTTTTTAGATGAGTACTCCTTGACAATGGGAAAAAATTTAAGAGGAAGGCCTTCTGAAGCTCTTCCCATGTGGTGACTAATCCATGATGCAAGTTGTATGACCAATAGTTAGACCACCATTTAAGTGGAATGTAAATTCCTTACAACTAATAAGATCCTTGGGGAATCCTTTAGGATTGAATTTATTTCATACATCCCTAAATTATTTCAAATTGTGGTTAGGATCCTCTCTTGAAAAACATGAAATTTAGGTATTGATTGAATCTTTACAATTCTAAGATCAAAATATTATTAACTATTCAATCGTAAAATTAATTTATTGTTATTGAAGTTAGGTTCATAGATCAATTTAACGGTTCTATTCAATTGAGTGAAATTGTTATCCATATTTTCTCCCTAAGGTGTCTCTAATAGAAAAAGGAGAGGAGGATGGTGAATTTACCAATGAAATTGTGATGTACTGTTTTAACGACCCGGTTCCGGGAATCGCCTAGAGGGGCCCCATACTCGGTTGGTCACAAGGCCTCAAGAGAATTTCCTCGAATGTTATAGGCTTCTGACTAGCAGTGAGGGCCTTGGGTGTGATAGTGGGGAAACTATGCCCTCATTGGCAGAGTAACACAGCAAAAGTAAAACAGATATACAATAGTGGAAGTAGTAAAAGAATGAAATATGTAAATAGTAGAAGACTGAAGAAATAAACAACTGGAGCACACACACACATATTATGCATGATACATATGTCTATGAAAGAATCCAAATAAGTCACAAAGCTGGAATACAATTCTATAAAAATGTTCAAAATAAAATAGATAAACTGCTCCACCGCATCGTAAGCCTCATCTTAGTCCCATGCTCTCTAGCTCCAAAACAATCAAGTACCTAAAGTAGAAGGGAACTTTTCCTTATCTATACCTATAGTATTATAATCTATTTGGGCCCAAAACCATGCCCCAAATAGGGTGTGAGATGAATCCCAATAGGCAACAACCTGAAGAACTATGCCTAACAGTCAGTGAATATATACGATACACAATAGAAAAATGAAGCTGTAAACAAAGAAGTACACAAAGTAACAATCCTACAATTTCAAATGCATTTATTTTTATATATCAAGTAAGAAGATAATCAAAAGCAGGTAACCCTCGGATAAGTACTCACACCGTAACCCCTCAGGTTCAACCAAAACAAACACAAGCAACCCTCTAGGAAGTACACATAGTCTAACCCATTTGGTTCGGCTTTAACAAAGACTGTCTGAGGAAGAACTCACTGTCAATTACCCCTGTGGTCTCGTATCGATAATTAGTAGGCACTCTGAGGAATCACTGAATGTCCATTTTCCCCTGTGTCCCGTATCGAGTAAAATACATACAATTTGAGGTAGCACAAAGTCTATACCCCATATGGTGTTGCAACGTAATAGTAAATAGACAACTGGAGAATCCCTCAACATCCATTCTCCCTAGGGTCTACTACTCCAGGTTCTCACAGCCCTGTGTAAGTTAGTGTGCATGAAAGAAACATGGCAACCAAAGTCAACTTCAAGAAATACTTGGCTAAACAATCTACAACATATCATAGCATATCAGATAATAATCACTCCATCCTAACAATACTTGGTATGGAAGGTAAACAACCAAACATGAAAAGTTAGACTAAACGGTCAAAATCATGCAAACATGGGAAACTACATCCATTGAAAGGTAAATAAACCTATTTAAAATCACCAAACCTCTACTCAATCACGTAGGGCATAGTAGGAAAATAACAGGGCTAAAACCGTAGACACACAATACCCCGAACAAGGGTGTTGGGAATCTTTGCACATAAAAATTCAAATACTATCTACTGAAAGGCACAAACCACCTACCTCGGTGTATTGATATTGATATATGTGAACCTAAGGCCTTGAATCTCCCTAGAATGCTGTATATCTGAAAAAATGCTTAAAACATTCAATCGAGGATAACTTGTGTGAGAGAAGAAAACATGAGATGATTTTCAAGAAGAAGGTAGAAATCACCAATGCAATTCCAATTCAATCGAAAATGGTTGATTTAGAGAATAGATGGTGAGTCTGGGGATCAGAGAAGATCTGTGGCCATACGATCACTCCTGGATGAGACAAACAGAGAGAAAAATGGTTCTGTCGATTAGACATGACCCCCGTCCGTTTAATGAAAAAAAGAAAGTACACGGTGGGTATTTTAAAATTACACGGTGTGTACTTGCCTTTTCCGGCCACCGCTTTAGGAAGTCTACAGGTCACCACACATGGCCATGTGCTCATCTGTTACATGACCAACACATGATCACCATTGGAAATCGGGGACACAGTGTGTACTTAAAGTACACGGCTTGTGATCCTGAAATTTCTAAAACTTCTCTTTATCTCAAAAACAACTTGAAAATAAAAACATACCTAAAAAGAATATCTGGTTTCTTACAATTCTATTTCTATATCCTCAAATATTTTAAAGTTTCTAATAATTTCCTGAACTGTTCTTTTAAACTCTAGATGAAAACCGATGTGGTAATTTGAACTATATGCGTTCATGTATCCAAATCATTTTAAATAAAATAAAACCAAAAAAGTAAAAATCAAACACTGGACTCCTTAGAAACAACACAAGGTTGAAGGGGATCTTTTCATGGGGATCCTATCAAGAAATTTTGAACCCAAGATGAATGTATAGAAATTTTGGAACTTGGGTTGTCTCCAACGAGGAATGTGTTTTTAGTGTGTTTTATCTTATTTTATGGTTTTTTGTGTGTGTAAAAAAAGTTATTAAATTGGGTTGGGAATGAAATTAGATTTTTTTAACCTCATATGATCCCCTCATTCTCATATTAAATAATTACTTAAATTGTTTTCCCCTCTCTTAAATTAGGTGAGATTTCACTAATTACCCACACCTAGAGGATTTTTCTTGAATAAGGAAAGAAAATAAGAATTTTATCCCCTAATATTGCCTATCCTATTTATTAAATATCCCTAATCACTCTTAGATTAACCAAAATCTAAATTTTATAGGAAGATAAGTAAATCTAAGTGGCCTATGTGTGTAAATCCAATAATGTGAGAAGAACAATTTAGAAATAAATAATAGAAAAAATATTACACTATCTAGGATATCAATAACTTCTTAAAAATAAGTAAGGGAAATTGATTATTAAATAACATAATTCTTTGATAGGAAATAGAAGAAACTTCCTAGATCAACCACTAATGTCTTGGTCTATCATTATCGAAGATATTATAGTAAAATAAAAGAATTAAAATAATAGTAGTAATAGATTTTATTGATTATTGCAAGTAGTAGTAATCTTATAGAATTGTTCTAAGGTTCCTATCAAGATTTACAATTTTATCTCCCATGTGAGAAGCATAGGATTAATTTTATCCCACTAAGAAATAGTTACTTCTTTGGAATCATCCTAATTTTTAGTGCCTTATATCTCTTTTATTCTATGTAAATCACATTCAAAGATGGGGGGTCATGATACATTCATCTAAGTTATTGAATCTTCCTCTTATATTGGCTTCTTCACATGATCTTTAAATACGTATTCATCATGATGATCTACATATGGTATCTCTAGAGGTTTTTTACTTGATTCAATAATACAAGAGGAATATAATGTGATTTAAAGTTGAACCCTATTTATTTTAGGAAATTATAATACCTTAACACATCCCATTTTCACTAGTTACCCTTAGGTAGCCTTAGAAGAGGAGGAATTACAATCACACTACTTGGTGAGTACCCTTACATAGCTTCCTTTTGTGTGCCTGTACCTTGATGTAACATTTAGTGCATGTTATTCACCTTTATATAGGTCCTAGATGAAATTTACAAAGAACAAGATACTTTAATGTATAATATTATTACCCTCACACATGATCCTTGTGGTTGTATGGATACCCTTATGTTGTCGAATTTATGAAGTTTGACGTGGAAATATTTTTCATAAAGGGGAGGATCACATGTACACAAGTTCCCAAGACATCAATACTGGCCAAATGAAACTTTCATTACATCAGATGACTCCAACACTAGGTCCTTCCACATGTACACTAGTTAAAATCAAGCCTATATAGGGAAAATGGCTCCAACATATGGCAAAAAAAATCACTCCTTCATATGTGAAGTCACAATTATTGTGGTAGTCCATTTCCATTTTCATCTTCATACTTTCAAAAATTAAAACCGAATATAAAGTGTATGATTATTCTAGATTTTATATCAAAATAAATTAAAAAAATAAAATTTTGATACAAAAGCCTTTAAATTATAAAATTATAGAAAATTAAAGTCAAGGTTTTCCTTTTTCAATTAATTATAAAATTAATAAAGTGAGTAAAAAATCATATTTAAATTCATTAGAAAATATTTTACATATTCACTAAAAGTAAAAAATGAACTAATTCTTCAATTTATAGATTAATAAGGGGTTTAATTAATCTAAAACGAAAATAAATTTATAGAAATACTAAATCACATCACTAGGAGAGGTGAGTCATGTAATGGAGGTATGTGTTGCACTATAAGTGGTCAGATAGAATGTTATGTCATGATGATGGGATATTCCATGACCATGGTGTGTTTTTTGTGAGAGTTAAGATTCTTGTTGTGTCAAAGGTGAAATTTTGGTCATGGAGAATTTTTGTTTTTCATGGCATATAGGATTTTTTGGAATATATTGCTAATGTAGAACCTTCTTGTTTATCATGAACTAACCTGAATACCCTCTAAAAATGGTACCCAACCTGATACATGATATACCCGAAGGGGGTTCTCGATTCCCATGGGTTGGCGACTGTCACCGATGCATCAACTGAAAACTAGAGGGAATTATTTTTCCCCTCCTAAAGCAAAGACATGGAATATATATATAAGAGAGAAATAGAAGATGAGATAACATATTTCATAACTAAAACAAGATAGTATGAATGATACAACTCAAAAGAAGTGATAACATCCCAAAGTACCAAGCCAACATAAAAGGGAAACTAAAATAGAAAATTGAATAATCCATGTGATATCATGGGAAAACTCTCACCATGTCACCACTTTCTACCCCAACTCACCTATAATAAAACCTCACAACATCACTGTAGCGCCTTACCTTTCCATACAAAGAAATACATACAAAGGTCTATGCACCACTGAAGGGGTGCATAGGGTTTAAGCTAACATGCTCAGTAGGATCCCACCCATGTGTTCCATAATAAGTCTCTATACAAAAATCTTAACATTCTCAACTTTAATGAAAAAAAGGAATGATAATAAATTTAATAGGTTTTAAATCAAAATAATGAAAAAATATTTAATTTCCCCCTTTTGACATTTCTAAATAAAATAGGTATAATAGTTTCAAAGCATTTCATATACATAAATAAGTAAAATAAAATATAATCAAAGCGTGAATAACATTTCATAACAAATCCATAGTAGTAAAATCTGAAACAGTACAAGAAAAAATAAAAGGTAACGTCACAGTAAGGATCACTATAGGCTAGTATAGCTTAGAAAATCATACCTAAACATAGACAATCACGTGCATCAAGTCTCTAAATATATGAATAGAATATTGAGATCAGAGGAAAAACATAGAAAGTGAACCCCCCAAAAGGTCTATCAAGTCCCTAGAACAACAAGCCATGGGAGTAGAAAAAAACTCTATGAGTGAAACCACGATAGTATTAACAGAAAAGGCCCATTACTACACCTTACACCTAAGTAACCAAGGATTCCAATGTGCTCAATTTTCATACCATTTCATTAAAACCATGTGTAGAAAACATGTCAAAAATTCATTTCAAAATTATTATGAAATACATTTTCCCTTTTACGAAAATAATGGAAAAACCATATTTTCTCAAAAAAATACTTCTAAACACACAACTATATAATTCCAATTCATTTATAAAAAAATTTATAAAACCAGAGCTATACAGTTCATCCAAAATAGGCTAGAGATGAAACCACCTACCTTATCCTCAGGCCGTACATGCATGAAAAGGGATAAACCAATAACAAAGAACAAAAAAATGACCATGAAGTCCTTGAAATCAATCCAAAAATATCAAAATTGATTCAAAAATCCAAATAGTCATAAAATAATACAATTCAAAACATACCTTGACGAATGCACACCGACACACCACAACCTATAAGGATTGTCCCCTGGAACAAGATCACACGATTGATATAGAAAAGAATTGGGATAATTATTATCAATAGTCAATAAATCTATAAAAACAGTACACAGGTGCTATCATGATTAAGGGAAATAATGAAAATAATGGAATTTTTACCCAGAGAGACCCAGAACCACAACCCTAGAGACCTATTACCAAACAAAGTTATCCATAATGACTACAGATCTCCAAAATCACCTGGGATATCTCCTAGGCTGAGAGAAAAAAGGCTAAAACAAAATTAAATAATGAATACGTCATGAATCACTATAAAAACCACCACCCATGAGACTTATATAGCACGTAACCCCTTTACATGTCATGTAATACATGATGTCTGAAAAAACTAAGAAACACATAGCCTTTTCACTAAAACATGAATCTTACCAATACATAGTGTGAACCAAAAACACAATGGGTAATCCGTTCATGATATTTAACAAACTTATGGACTCTACCTGAAAAAGATTACATGAAATGTAATCCTATTACATGGTCTGTATTTCTCCAAAAAACTGCAAAAGTCCAATTTTTGGCAGAAAACTCCAAACCACCCTAGACATCCTTCAAACTTAGAGATAACCCACAAATCCATTAACATACATATTACCGGTCTCTAATAATTCAAATAAACAAACATACTTTAACTATAGGTTATTTTACCCATAAAATTATCTTTATCATTATGAGTCCCAAGATAAACCCAAATAAAGAGGAAAATAAGTAAATATAATTGAATTATATAGAAGTGGGTAACAGGATGTTACAAACTCCCCACAATAAGAATTTCTATCCCTGGGAATTCATATGGAAGGATGATGTTTGAAAATATGGTGAGGCCACTTCTCCCTCATCAATCACACATGCTCTCATGTCCCATGATAATATGATTCGTACCTCCCTAACACTTTGACCAATATTATTGAATTCCCATGAAAGAATTTTAATTGGGAGTCAAAGATATCTACTGGTAGCTCAACCACAAAAGAACTTCTTATTCTAACTTAATATCTAGCAAACTCAAAACTTGAGAGGGATTGGGATGGTGTTTCCTGAGATCTGATTTTTGGAAAACATTATGAATTTCGATCAACGAAACTATAAATTCCAACCGATAAAAAAATTACAAAGTCTCTCAATGACCTAAATGGTTTAATATATATTAGAGACAACTCTACTGACTTTACAAGATAAGGGTGACTCAATCAAGGATAAAATTTGAAGAAAAACTTGTCACTTATGGAAAAATTGAAAGAAAGACTCCTATAATCCACATAATATTTATAATGTCTCTTTCTTGTAACCATACACTAATGTATATTTTGAATCATCACTGATGTATCCTAAAAATGACTTAGTCCCATTAAAGAATCTCCACCCACCTCTACCAAACAAAGAGGCAATTTTCTTGGGTGGCCATACAAATCCATGAAGTGAGACATTATGATCGATGATTGATAATTTTTTTATAGGGAAAGTAAACGTGCCCTATATAACTATCCTAAGATTCAAAAATATATAAGAAACATGTACGTAGCATATCCTCTAGGGTCTAAATAGCATGATCCATCAGACTATCTATGGATGATATTTTGTACTTAAACTGAGATAACTCCACATCGCCTCTTAGAGACTCCTAGAAAACCTCAAAGTAAAACTAGGGTCCCCATAAAAAATTATGGCATAAGGTACCCAATGAATCCTCAAACTATCCTACACATAAAACTTACCTATATCTTCAAATTTTGTGGTTTCCTTGATTAGAATGATGTGAGCTGACTTTTTCAACTAATCAACAACCGCCCAGATATAATTCCTCCCTTGGGGATTCCATGGTAATATAGTAAAAAAGTATATGGACACATCATCTCATTTCAAAACTAGCACTTGAAGATAATGAATTAAACCAAAAGGCTTCTCATGATCTACCATTTTTTGATGGTAGGTGTAACAGTGGGACACATAATCATTAATTTCACACTTCATACTCATCCACTATAATCTACATCTCATGACATAATACATCTTTATAGTTCCTAGATGAATGAACTATGAAGAACAATGATAATCAAACAAAACAAATCTCCTCATAAATTCTAGAAAAAAATCTGATCTCCAAAATAGAGAAAACATGTTGAAGAGAGAGACCAACCAAAAACGGTCTCCCAACCATATAGGGTTTATTGAATTACTAATAAATCACCATCCTACCACTTATTATTTGGAATAGACTATAGTAGAGTTGATTATAATTGAAAACTAGCCATAACCACACCTGAAACATCCTCTTAAGAATCCAGGTGCAACTGAGCAAAGAGCCCCATCAAGTTTCACTCTTCCTTCAATTCCAAAATAGCAGTTATGTTAATTTCTTTCTAAGAGAATCTGAAATGATATTCCACTACCCAAGGGTGTAGGTGATATCAAATTCAAACATCTGAATTTATTCCACCAACAAACTATATCTAAGATTAAAATCTTTCTATGAAAAGATATAGCTCTGACTCTTATGGTTAGAAAATACTTTGAATATATCACCAAAAAGATTGTGCCGCCAAAACATAAGAACATTCCTAACCTCTAAAATCTATAAATAATGAGTGAGTTAATTCTTTTGATGTATTACTAGGTGATGATATCCATAATAAACCATATGATTATCCTGTATAAGAACACAACCCAAACCCGTGCCATCAACATAATAGAAAATGACATACCCCTTAAAAGTATAAGGATAGATCAAAATATGATCTGATGTCAAAAATAATTTAAACTCATCGAAAAAATATTGATATATTACATCACATGTTAATTTCATCCCTTTCCTAGTAAGACCAATGAAATGGGATGCTAACTTTTAAAAATCATTGATGAATCATTGACAATATCCAACAAGACCAGGGAAGATCTAAATCTCAAATATGTTACATGGTTCTTCTGATGAGAAAATATCCCTCACCTTCCTATAATCAATTGATAATCCATGAAAAAAATTATATGCCACAATAACTTTACTTTTTGGAATTTTGAAATCCTTCAATTCAAACAATGAATTTTTTGTATTTCTAGAGCCACACCAAAATGGTTCTCATACTCATTTTCAAATCCTGAATAAACTAACATATCATTCATGAAAACTTCCACAAAAGTGTTGAGATACTGATGGAATTTTTGATTCATAAACTCCATAAAAACTATTGGAGCGTTAATATGGCCAAACATAATCACAAGATATTCATAATGGTCACAACTTATCCTAGAAGGAACATTCAGTATATCTTATTCCCAAACTAAGAACTGATGGTAACTGAGCTAAAGATCAATCTTCGAAAACTAATTTTCCCCATTTAAGTGAACAGAAAATCATCCAAACAAGGAAAATGATACTTATTCTTAATTGTTTCCCAATTTAGAATCTGATAGTCTGTATACAATCAGATTGAACCACCATACTTATTAGAAAATAACACATGGGATTTCTAAGGTGAAACACTAGGTTGAAAAAACCTTTTTCCCCAAAAGTTTGTCCAAATGAATCTTGAGATATACCATCTCTGTTAGTTCTATATGATAATAAGGAATCAAAATCGCATATGTTCTTGGAACCAAAAAAGTCATAAAATCTACCTTTATATATAGAAGAATACTAGAGAAATTTCTTGGGAAAGTATTAGGAAAATCCTAAGAAATAACTAGATGATCAACAACATATGAAATTTCATTAGGCTCAACTTCTACCACAAAAAATAAACTCCTGATCTCTGGACAAGAAGGCAAGGCATGACCAGACCTCGAATCCCACTATCCTTGAAACAATTGAGATCTCCATTAATCTATAAGAAACATGCCATCCCAATAAGAAGAACCAACATCATAGTGAAGATAAACACAAAAATCAATCCCTATTATGATGAAAAACATATCTATATTGAGAACAAGAAAATCCCAGACAATCTCCACATTAATTATTGATAACACATAAGGAAACTAAAACCCATTAATTTTTATCTTACCTAGAGGTATCTATAACTCTATAACAAAGTAAATTAGATATTCTATAAGTTTAATAATATCTAAAAAACAGCCATATAAAAATGATTGGGAAGAACTAGAATTAAATAAAGGTATCACTACTGAAGATGAAATCAAGATGGTACCTCTCACTGTCATTGGACCCACATCTACCTCCACTGGAAACTCATATACTATGTGAAGGTTCTTTTTTATTGAGGCCTATGGTTGGATCCTTGTAGAATTTGAATCATCTAACTATGAAATAGTATCTTTTAGAGCTGATGATCACTGATCATATTGAGGAGTAGACATAGAATGAAAAAATGGTGCAAATTTACATTAATCCCACAATTGGCTCACATATTTTCTAGATTATGAAATGAACTATAGGTGTTTATGACCATGAAACACTGATATAAATTCATGAGAACACTACTATATGTAACTGAAGGTACATAGGAGGCCTAGTATTGAGAACCACTTATACTACTCCAGCGATGATCATGACACTTCCTATTTGTCCCTTTCCTTCCACTAAAGCATCCATTGGGTGGAAGATAAGGGGAATAATAGTGAAACATTCCTTCAATATTCATATATTCCATCATCTCCCTATCTAACATCTATGCATAGGTCTAATTATTCATCATAATTAACAATGATCTAACATCTTTTCATAAACCCTATAGGTACTTCTGAGCTTTCAACTTGTCATTCTTTACTACCTATAGTGTAAAATGAACTAGATAAAAAATACAATTGGTGTATACTGACACCAAATTCTCCCCCTTATTCAAAGATAGGAACTCTTGAGACATAGAAATCATTATGGAATCCTAAAATAACTACTGAAATAATAGAGGTTTGAAACCCTTCTAATCCAATCCCACATACCTATCCTCCTATACCATGGAATCTTATCATTACTTAATTAGACCCTCAAGTATGATTTACACGCACTTCACTTTGATACTCTTAGGTGTATCTAGGAAATAAATGATCTGTTCAATCATGTCTTGCTATTCCTCCCCCTCTCCAGGTTCATTCATAAATTTAAAGGAAAATGGATTCTCATGTAATAATTCTTGTGATTAATGACTTTATCCTCTAGTTCATGGTTGTACCTCAAAAAATACATTCTAGATATGTGGTAAATTTTGGTTGACCGCATGAATATTCCACATGATAGCCTCAATGATATTCTTATCTATAGGAAGATTCCTTTGAGGATCATCTACTGCACCCTCCAAATGAGCCCATAGAAGAAGCCTTAGAGACATACCACTACATACCGAAATAGAATAAATGAATAGAAATATGATTTAAAACCAGAAATCTATAAGAAAAAACTGATATTAAGAATAAGAACTCAAATCAGGAGACCCACATCCCAATATACCATAGTAAATTAATTATTTTAATGATAAGAGATAGCCATGAACTCACTACAACCTACCTCTCATGTCCAGACAATATTATCTCTAGATTAAGAAATGTCCCAAGATAAGTAATATTGAGGATATACTACATTTGATACTAAAATATTCTAAACCTACCTGAATACCCTCTCATACTGGTTCCTGACATGATCCATGCCACACTTGAAGGGCATTCCTGATCCATAGAGGATGGCAACTAGTACCCAGGCATCAAATAAAAACTAGAGGGAATGATTTTTCCAAACCTAAAGTAACAAAGTAGAATATATATATATATATATAATAGAAACAATAGAAAAGATTTCATAATCCACAACTAAAATAAGATAGCAGAAATGATACAACTCAGAAGTAGTTAGAACCACCCAAACTACCAGTCCAACATCAAAGGACAACAAAATCAGAAAACTAACTACTCCATATAATAGAATGGGAAAACTCCCACCATCTCACCACCTTCTACCCATACTTAGTTGGTGGAAAACCTCACCACATCATTGTAGCATCATGAATTTATCTTCATTGAAATAGGTAAAACGATCTATGAACCACCAAAGGGGTGTGTAGAGTATGATATAATATACTTAGTAGGATCCCACCCAGTTGTTCCATAAAAATTATCTATAAAATAATCTAAAAATGGTCAACTTTCAAGAAAATAAGGCATGATAAGAAACTTAAATTTTTTTATATCAAATGTGTGGGAAAAAATTTAATTTAACCCTTTTAAAAAAATTAAATAAAAAAGGCATAACAATTTCAATGGTTTTCATATATATCAAGTAGTCAAATAAAAAAAATCAAAGCACGCATCACATATCATATAAAATCCTTTTTAATAAAAGATGTAATTATAAACACTAAAAGCATGTGTAACATTACACCAAGGATCACTACATGTCAGGATATCTAAGATACTCATACCTAAACATAAATAATCACACACAAAAAGTCTCCATATATATGTATTGAATTTAGAGATAAAAGGAACAACCTAGAAAGTAAACCCCCCAAAAGGTAGATCAAGACACTATAACAACAGACCTTGGGAGAATAGGAATTTCCCCATGATTGAATCCCTCGATAGTATCAATGGATAAATCCTTTTACTGCACCTTCCACCCAAGTACCCAAGGCTTCCCATGTTCACTATTTTCCAAACCATTTAATCAAAACCATGTTTTGAAACGATTTTAGGAATGCATTTCACAAATATTTAAAAATAACTTTTTTCCTTTTACTAAAATTGGGGTAAATATATCTTTTATCAAAAACCAAGTTCCACAATCAGAGTTTTATCATGAAAATTTATTTATAAAACTATTTATAAAACTATATCAATATATTTCATCCACTATAGGCTAGAGTTAGAACCGCCTACCTTAAACTCGGTTCGCACACACCCATAATAGGATTCAACAATAAGAAAGAACATAAAAATGACGATGAAGTACCTAGAAGAAATACACAATTCTCAGAATATATTCAAAAAACAAATTGGTCATGAGAGAATAAAATTCACAACATACCTTGAAGAAGGTGTACCCACTACACTGCAACCAACAATGATCAGTCCCCAGAATAAGATCACATGAGGTATCTAGAAATTAATTAATAGATTTATCATCACAATTAAATGGATTTTGAAACACATCACAATGATGTTATCACAATCAGTGGTAACAAAGAAACAAAATGGATTCTTACCTGGAGATGTACCACCACAACCCTGAAAACCAATCATCAAAAAACGAGATCCAGAAAAAGTGGTGATCTCCAAAAATATCATGGGAGAGATCATAGGATGAGAGAAAAGTGGATGAAACTGATAAGGAATCAGCCGTGAACCACCCTAAAAAGAACCACTCATGATAGATAAATGGTGTTTAACCCCTTTATGCATTTTTTTAATCCATAAAGGCCTAAAAATTGATAAATGTGTCACCTTTTTACCAAACCCTGACTTTTACCAATAAACGATGTGTACCAAAAACATGACATGTAATCCTTTCATGCTATGTTATAGTCTAAAAAGAATTTTCTTGGTGGACATTACACGATGTGTAATTCCATTACATGGTGTGTATTTCTCATGAATACTGTGAAAATTATAGTTTTAAGTAGAAAACTCCAAGCCGCCATGGATGTTCTTTGAACTCAGGGAGAATTCAGAAAACCATTAACACACTTCTACTTGGAATCCATTAATTCAAAAAACCATACATCCCCAAACATTATGCAATTTTACCCTTTAAATTATATTAATCATTTGGAGTCCCAATATGAAAGCAAATAAAGATGAAAACGAGTAAAGAGAATGGAATTACGAGAAAGTGGGTAATGGGATGTTACACTAGTAGTGGCGTAGATGCATCCATTATAGAATGAAAGAGTTTTAGGAGATTGTTTTATTTTTATATGAGTTTCCATCCTGATGTGTTCATAGATACCAAAATTTTTATCATGGGTTACATATTTCATAGTTGTTCCTTTTTGTGTGTCATTACACCATGGTACTTTGTTCACCGAATGACCCTCCTTCAACCATGCCAAATATAATAGTATAGTGCTGATTGAATGGGGGAGATAAAAGGAAACATGATGTGATTTCCATATATTATATAGAATTATCTCTATAATGTTATAACAATGATCTATTACACTGTAACTTTTTAAATACATTTTTTATTATAAATTTATAATCCCATATTAATTCTTTGATTTTTTTTGATTTCCTTAAGTATTAGGTGACTAGGTGATGATACAAGGCCAGTTTCATTTATTTTATTATACTTTCCCTCTCTACTCTTCATCTATGAATGGTTTTGGTAGTGGTATTTTATTGGTTTAGATGGTTTTAGGAAGTTTGGTTGATGGTGATTCCTAAATTCTAGGTTGTTGAGGATTCCCTTATGTGATCTTAGCCATGCGGTCATCTCTTCCTCACTTTATTCTTATGTAGTAGTTGTGAAGATTCAATTAAGGTAGTGGATTCTGAAAATATCCTTTATTTTTTGTATAATTTTGAAGTAAAATATTTTTTATTCCATTGGGTGGATGGTAAGGATTAACCTAATGATAAAAATTAAATTGGCTAAAGGATATTGGAGGGAATGTGGTGATTAACATGTGTTTACATAATTCTTTGATATTTTTTGTGATTAATGAAATTTTCCATTTATTTTAATATTTTTTGTTATTATTTTGAGGAATTTGTTATTCCTATGATTTAAATTATGTAATCTATCATCATAAAAGGATAATAGTATGAATATAGTAATGATCCAGTGGTGTGAAGTATAGAATTGAGATGACACTCCCGAAGTGAGATATGGTGAATTACTGTGAAGGTAGGATTAAATTGAGAATTGGGTTTGTGTTTATTTTTTGTAATTGGATTTTTCATATTGATGGTATGCTTTATGTTGATGTTATCATTAGTGTGGATTTTTTGGATTTTTTGGATGTTTTGGGATTTTTAGTGGGGTTTTTCAATAGATCATGTGACTTCCTTGGAATATATAATGAGAGGATACATGGTTATTGAGAGGGAATAATGTTGTGTCTAGTTAGGTGGTAAAGTAATGATTTTCTAGTAATTATGGAGGCTATTGAACCATGTTTTGGGGAGTTTGTATGATGGTTTATTTATGGTTGTGAGTATATATTATAGTTTCCTAATGAATATGGAAGGAGATTGATAAGGATGAATATGATAATCAGTGTGGCATGGAATTTAATGAAATGTGGATGTAATTGACTTTATAATAATTTAACTGAATGGGTAAGGATAAGACTCAATATGGGTATTAGTTAAGGGATGGTTCTTAATTAAATATTTAATTTAATAGAACAATGAATGTATCATGTATTGTAAAAATAAATCTATAAATGGTTGAATAGTTTGATTAAATTGGATATTTTGATTGATTGTTAAAGCTATTTTATTATATAAGTGGGGATAATTTATGATATAAAAATTGGTAGCAATGGTAGTGTATGCTGATGATAGTTTGGAAGTCATAATGTGTGTGGAAATTTTGTTTGGTGTGAACTATTTAGGCTATTCTAGTGTGTGGATACATTTTACTTATATTTTCAATGTGATTTATTATACACCCCACCCAATTCATATAACCTTATTGATGAACCAAGGTTTTTTTTGTTTTACTAGAACATCTATGTTGGTAAGGTAACATATGGTTGACTACTCCCTCTCCTTAACTCTCCCATTTTGGTGTTTTATATAATATAATGGCTCATAGTATGTATAAAAATAAATCATTTATGTCTTAAAGTTATGGTTTGTAATATTATGGATGATAGATTTTTGAGGTTGTGATGATGATACATGGAGAGGGCCATGCATGGAAGTGGTAGGGAATGAATTTGATGTATTTTGTGTTCATGATACCCTATTGTGATATATTTATGTGATGAGGTTGTGATGTGTGGTTGGGATATGGTATTTGGTGAAGGATATGTGATGTTGATGATCTGGATATGATATGTGGCATTACTATCATATGGGTAAGTTTTTGTTGTGGAATGGATGTGAAAAGGATAAGGAGCACCAATAGGGTTTTCATTGGGGAGTCAGAGTGAAAAAACATCAGGGGAGTGTTTTTGGGGTACCACTTTATATATTGTTTGATTTTATGTCACTACTATTTGATATAATATTGGGTGGGAAAGACTTGGTGAGGTTATATGATAGTTGACCTGGTAGGTTCTTGCTAGTTCTGTTGTTTTTCTATTGAAGTAATAGTATGCTTCCTCAATATTTTCATGAGAGGTTTTGAGGAGGATATAGCTATTTATATATGTATTATCACCCTATATGTATATATATTTTAGGTTTCTGGGATGAGTATAGAGATTGATCTGGACACTACTAGCTCAAAGCATGGAGCTATGGTTGGATTTGACTCTATGAGACTTTCTTTTTGGTATTTCATTTTATAAACAATGTTATTTGTATGAAATATTATTTATTATGAGTTTTTGGTTTCATTTTATATATGGAGTGTATTGGTGGTTATCTCTTTATGATCCTCGGATTTTTGAGGGAAATGTCTCCCATTTGTATGTTTGTACCCTTGATGCTAGTCTCCAACAAGTGGACTATTGGAGCTAGGCTTTGGTGGTCACTATCATCTTCATTGTAGGCCCAGGATAGGATGTCAATGGTGGTGTGATCGGATAATTAAGATGAAGTAAGATTTATAAAACATAAAAAAGTCCTAATAGGATTGTACTCATAGTTGGATACATGTCTAAAGTAAGTGGAACTTAAGAAAACACTATATAAAAACAACCTTTATATTAATAATTGATCAATGAAATTAGTCATATTAATTATTTGTTTCAATGAAATAGTTTCTTATGGAAATGATGATGAAATATGTTGGGAATTTTTTTCACTCTAATGAAAATTTTTTATAAGATATAAATGGATGGAGTGAAGATATGTTTATTGAGTCTTCAAATTACAAAAGAAAAAGATCATATTTTCATTCTATAAGAGAAGTGTGTTTGATATTTTTGAAATAAATTAACAATTTATTATTTAAATGTTTTTTGTGTTGTTATTTTAGTAGGGAATTTTTTAAAGGATGGTGAAGGTAAACAATTCAACTAAATGGACTTCATGAAATTTAAGAGAAGTTTTTTTTACATTATGACCAGAAATCATCTATGTTATTTCATTATTTGATAAATATCAATATACACTAAAGATATCTCACTAATTATAGAAAATATATCATTTGATATATCAAATGTACTATTGATTTCGGTTTGATATTTTAAAATAGATTAATGATTAATATTTTTGGATTTACTACTGTGGATTGGCATAAAAATGTTGGTGATTATAAGTAAACACCAAGTGGATTATTATTCTTAGGATATGAAGAAGTACAATTCAACTATTTTTAGTACATCATAAGTGGTGTATTTGGATGTGAATCAAGTGAAAATATAGTTGATGGGGATGAGGATTCTGTTAAAAGACATCATATTTGAAGTGATTTTTTTATTACTCCATGATAATCATAGTGTGAAAGTCCTTTGAAATAATTCTATTTAGTACTCTCAATCAAACATATTTACATCATCTAACACTTTATCAACAAAAATTTAGAGACTAATTTATTTTAGTTTGAGATTTTTCTAATGATGGAGAAACTTTTATACGCGTTTACCACACTTTTACATAAAGATGAATTTGAGATATTGAGATTTTTTATGGGAGTTCAATGTCATGCCTCACAAGTTTGTGGTATGATTTCATCCCCTTATCATTTATTATTTTGATTATTGTCATTAGTGGGGTAGATAATAAAATAAATCCATAGTAATAAATAGTCTATACAAGTAAAATAATATATTTATTGGGATAATTTTAATGGGAAATTTGTGAACTCATCATGTGAACATAATGTGTTTAAGTCCATTTATAATGATATGAATTAAGTATTCAGGTGTTTACTAAAGTGAAATATTTTAATATGTTTGTTTTTTATGTGTATATGATATAAGTTCAAAACATATATAAAGGGGGTTTCTAGAAAACTTGATGTAAATATGAATGAATGTAAGATAATATTAGTTTAGAGAAGGAATGGTTTAATGAAGTTTTGTATTTCATAAATTAGTATAAATATTTATACAATGAGGGATATAAGTTTGTATTTTTGAAACACTTTTTGAATATATTTTATTCGTTCTTTTTTCATATAATTTTACCACTCACATAAGCTTAAAATTGACAAATTTTAATTTCATATAAAATATTTAGATAATCAATTGAAGGTCAAACTATTTACTAAATGTATAAGTGTTTTGAATAGGTATCAAGAGTTAATATTGTGATTTTTAAGTTGAGATAAAATAGTTTCTTATATAATTGGTGTATATTTATTTTTAAATAAAACCAAAGTTTTAAGATATGCATATTTATGAATAAATTATATGTTTTGGAGACATTTGTATTTATGAGACTTTTTGATTCTTTAGTTTTCATAAAAATCAAAAGGGTTCATTATTGAGACCACGTATGATTATATTTATAAATCTTAAACACTATAGAGATCAATTTTGTAAATTTTTCAAGGTAAGAATGATTCATTTATTCATGTATGTAAATTTAACACAGAAACATTATATACTTAGGTTTTATTTTTCTTCAAACCAAAAATTTAAATTAAATATTTATCAAAAGTTAATCTAAATACACGATTCAATTGTTAAAGAATCCATATAAATGGATGGAGATGGATTGAAGTTATAAAAGATGACAATATTATGTTTGGGATCTATATTGTAAAATAAATTGTGATAGTATATATAAATGTCATGGGTTTTTAAGAGTTTTTTAAGATTTTTTTTAACCCATGATCATGTGATCACAGTACGATTGATTAATTATTTCTGCCCTTATACTAAAAATATTAGTTTATTATGGAATATAGTTCCTTAATTTTATAATAATTTCTATATCTCACATAATTATTATGTTTAAATATATTTTATTTTAAATTTTTTAAATTTTACTTATTTTCATGTTTTCAATGTTGGTATAGGTGATTTCAATATCCTTTGAAGAAATTTGAGAAAAACACAACAAAATGTGTAAATAACCAAGAACATAAGATGACTGAAACTGAAATCACTAGTGTTATTTCCTTGTAATGTGGATAAAAAGTTTTATGTGGATTCATAGATATGTTTTCTATGAATCCATAGAGGATTAATAATCAAAATTACTCTATTTGGTGGCCCAAAAGTCAGAATCATTGGAGAAAGTTTTCACTATTCACATTCATGAGAGAAATTCTATAATTTAACCATATATACTACCATATACCTCCAATTACCATCATATTATTTGTGGTGGTAGATAATAGAAGGGAAACAACATTATTGGTTTCTCTAAAGTAAATGTTGTATACTTCCGAAAAACATCAACCAAATATATTTTTTGTAAATCGTATGTGCCAAGACCGCCTTCCAGATTAGCTATAAATATTTTTATTGGGTATATCATTTATAATTAGGCCTATGGATACACAATATGATTTTGTAGAGCCTAAGGGTTCCTCTAATAACTGTACATGTTTTGGTACTCCCTATCCTCATTGGTAGAGCAAGGATGTGGAAAGAAATCCACTAAATATTTCAGATCCTACTTTTAAAAATCCATGTGCTAGATGATAATTACTAGGGATATATTCACCTAGTGATAGAGTTTTGACACTTACTTATCTATAATTTGATATTTTAAAAATTTAATGGGTTTGTTTCTAAATATATTTTCTACTTTGAACATTATGTTTTGATACATTTAATGAGATGCACTCATCTACCTTAATCAATCAATTATATGTTTTTTGTGTGTAGAAACTTCTGTTATGTTGTTTGAAAAAAAAGAACATTTATTTTTTCATATATATAATATATTATTTAAATATTCAATTGTTTCACCATATATTAGGTATAGAATCATATATATAATAAATAAATTAAATAATGGTTTAGTTTTAATCTATTTATAATAATTTTGATTTTAATTAGTTTAATTATTATGAATGTATTATATATTTAGTAATATCAATTGTATAACTTAATTTTAGTAATGAAATATAAATTTATATAATTTTAGAGTTTATTTTTGATTATTATGATTTCAAAGTTTAATTTAATTAATTTTATTGGAAATGGAAATACATGATGTGGTGAGGAATAAATCAATTTTTGGTCATTGAATATGAATAAAAAAACGAAGTTAGTGGAAAATATAGAATGATGGACTAAATTTTCAAAAAAAGGGAAGGATGAATTGAAGAAACAAAAAAATGAGAAAAAAATGTCCCCAATAGGTATTACATGTCACAGTTTAACAAACTATATCATTATTTACATGTCATAGAAGAAACAAAAAGTTAGGGTAAACCAATGAGGAAGAACCATACTTTAAATGATTTACAATAGAGACATTGATAAAATAAAATCATGTTTTAAGTCCCTATAATGTGTTTATACATATACAAATACCCTATACATAAAACCATGGAATAAAATATAGATTTATGACATCGTTTGTGCTGATTTGAAATTAAATCTAAAGAGATATGAAAATCACATTGTTTCCAATACAACATTTGATGATGTTAGTTAACAATTAGAAAATTTATTGAATGATTTAATTCCAATTTGGATGATATTAGGGAAATTATCATGAGTCCCTAAAAACTACAACATGGTTACTCCTTTTTCTTATTAAATTTGGAATATGTTTTAGCATAATACCCACTATGGGATGAAACCACCGTGTGATTTTAGCCAATAAGTCATGGTTTTGAAAAGTTTCACTATTTTTTAAGATTTTATATCTTCATTAAATGTGGAAAATTTCATATACCATTATGAATATACATGATACATCCCATTAAAAATGTAAGGACAATTTTAATGGGATTCAAAAACTCATTTAATTTGAAAAATTGAGTATGATATAAGAGATATAAGGATGGATTTTCTATATAAAAGGGGTATGTTTCTATTTGGGAAAACATATTAAGAAAATGGGACATCATATAGAGAATATTATGAAGATATTTGTTACCAATTTATTATAATTTTTGTTTTTCAACTTTATTTATCACATAAATAAATTTATATATTTTTGGAAAAAACATTGAGGAGTGAACATAATTTTTTTAAAAAAATTTAAATTGATTGAAGGTGTATTTAATTTATTTTTTAAATTATTTTTGTGGGGTTTTTCTTTTATTCATTCCTATAATATTTCTTTCTGATAATTAGTTTAATCATTTATCATTGATTGATGAATTTCCATTAAATTCATAAATTTTTTCTTAGATTTATTCTTGAACATGGAATAATTTTGAATATTCTATGTTTAAACATGGTTTTATAGAAACCATGATAAGGGCATAGAAACCACTACATGGTTTCTCACCATTTTTTTGGAATTTGAAATAATTTTGAGAAAACCTCCCACTATGAGATGAATCCACCGAGTGGTTTGGATGAAATATAATGGTTTTAAAGTTTTTAACATATTTTGAAAATTTAATATCTTCAATACATATATAATTTTTAGTTTATTTTTGGGAGGATATTTACAGAGAATTACTCAGATTTTAATGAAAATTTTAATGGGATTTAATCATCCATGAAATGAGAGAATATATAGAATGATATAAATGGGAAGTGTTATATGGGAATCTTATTTGGGTGACCCCTTACCTTAAAGATATAAGGAATTCTATCCATCAACTTCTTCTCCCAGAAGTCTCATACTATGTATTATCACATGATCAAGGAAATTTATTAACCAAATATATCCCCTCAACTAAAGTCCTACTCTGGAAATTCCCTCAAAAGGAGGACCTCATGATACTCCATCATGAAGAAGTTTGAACCAAGGAAGATCTGGTCCTCAAAGGGCAAGGATCATTTACCTTGACTCTATCTAGGGGGTTGAGAGGGTTGAAAACTAGAATTAAGGCCCGTTTAAATCATCTGAGAATGTCTCACTCCCCTAGTAGGTTAGAATGTATACAAGATATAAATCTAGCCGTAGATGGGAGAGTTATTCCTCTCATCAGAAATAGGCCAAGCTACCTACAGCCAAATCCAGGCATCACCAGGATCAAGGATTCCAATTATCATCTGGAATTCCCTTGGGGTGGGTACCCTAGGTTAATACAGACTACATCACTTCAGAGATCAAGAATAAAAAGGCCACAATAATTTCTATTCTTGAACCTAAACAAATTTCTTCCAAAATCAACCAAATTACTCACAAAATAATAATGCATGCATCCATGCTTTCCTATCCCATTAACCATAATATATAGATTTTATGACCAAGAAACACATCTAAGTAGAACTGATACAAGAAGATGATTAGTTTACCATGACACAAGTGACTATAGGTAAAATGTGATAAGCCTTATGGTGGGTCCTAGAATCCTTTGATCTAGGAGTCTCCCTATGGATTGTGGGTGGGGGATTAAAAATCATAGTTGAACCAAAAGAGAAGAAAGGTAGAAGATATTTCCCTCAAAAGGTTGGCCTTGATTTTTCTTAATTAATGCCCAACAATGGGCTTATGGAAATGGGGAAATCTGGTGACCAGTTCACATGGTGAAATAGTCAAGGAGGGTAATTCAGATCCTACAGTAAACTTGACAGATTCATAGAAAATTCCCATTCCATTTATTCCTATCCCAATTCAATGTAACCTGACTAGTACGTGGTATATCTTCCCATTAACCTATTCTAGTCTCATTTTATCCAAGAAAGAGAGCTACAAGGGTTTCATATTCTCCTATCAGTGGACTGGAATCCCAGGATACCACCAGGTCATAAGTGAATCATTGAGAAAACCACTTCAAGTAGGCATATGGATTGGTATACACAAAAAAAAATAGATGCCTCAAAAACATATTCTAGGTGTGGGTTAGTGATCACACCCTAGATACCCACATATAGATGAAGATAAGAAAGATATTGATCGGTTGGAATCTATCATTGATATAGAATGGAATGAATAACTATTCAAGGATCTAACTAGAAATAATAATAGAATGGAAAAATGTTCCTAAGATAAAAATTGGTGGTACATGAGATCTTGAGGATTAAATAACTATAGGAAGGTGATAAAAATAAATAATATTTCCATGATTTCATAAATGAGATTTTTTTTAAACCAATATTTTGATGGAGGATGGATCGTACTCCAATGATTGAGATGTTGTTGGCGATATGGACCAGTCCTATTTTAAAACTCTCCTTATAGGACCTAACCCATGAATTATGAAAGGTTACCTAAGAGTGAATACTATGTTTCTTGAGGATATTTAAAACATAACCTGACATTAGTAAAATTGGTTTCACCCAAATTTACCCAATAAATATGGTTAAATCGGTCACTTGTATCACAACATGGGTTATTGAATCCTTAGGGACCGAATAAGTAACCTATAAACACTGTGATTGGATGAAAAAAAATTTGATATGAAGTTACCAACTTGGGTTTGAATTTATTGTATTATTAAATGATATTTTTAAATACATAAGTTTATTCAATTTAGAAATAATGAGTGGATCCTTGGTTATCTCACTGGGGGGATTGTATGAATTTCTTTTTAAATTATTTCAATGTCTTAAATTCAAGTGTTTCATTCAATGAAATATGAAAATCCCAAATCACTCCCATAATTTTGAGTCTTCACTATCCTAAGTATAATAACCTATATACATGTATGATCATATTGATGAGTACTACTTGTTATAGGATTGTTTTAGGGCTCTAGATGTGTATCCTCAAAATGTTTGAGTTCAAAGGAGAAGGTACACCATTGAATGAAAATATAAAAAATAGAATTGAGTAATAATTTTTAAAATAAGATATAACATCCCATATATACCCATGATAATCCATTGGATCAACCCACTATAGGTTTATCCCTCTATTGATACTATTCTATCAATGGAAATGAGTATTAGACTCATCATCTTGGAATTAGAGAAAAAAAGCTAAAACACTCACTCTACCGTGGTGTGAAGAGTTTCACAAAAGATTATGTGAATAGCATAACTACATAAGACAATTGTATCAATGTGATATTGAAAATAAAATCATAAAATCATAAAATAATATGAATAATAATAAGAACCTTTATTAATTAAATGAAGGTGAATGAAATACTTAGATTGAAAAAATTGACTATGCGATTAAAAAACAAAAGCATGAAATTACAATTGAAAGGAAAAATATGGGATAATAATTTAATTAACTTATATATCCTTATATAGTCATATTTTGAGCCTTAGTTCCATATAACATCAATACATTCATTCCCCATTAATTTAGAGAGTCCAAAGGAGGGTGATAAAATCAAGAGAAACTTGGCATTTCAAAATTGACCAGGAAAATCATCCAGATTCATCTCCCTTGTTAACATGTGAATGTGTAACTTATGATGTCCTAATATGGAGGTGTTGTAGAAGAGAAATATCTTCTTTCATGTTTCCTATAATATATGTCAAAATTTCAGGCAAATTGTACAAGCCTTTTGGAATTTATTCTCGATCTAGTGGGATGACTTTATGGGGGTTCTAATTTGGGCCACCATTTAAATGTAAACATGGGATCCCTTTATCTCCATTAAAATTTGAGAATTATATCTGTCCATAGTTTAATGAAATGATCCTCGTAATTTCCTATTTCTACAGTTAACATTTTTTCTTCATTGGGCATGGATTATGGTCCCCACTTTTGTTTGATGGGCCTTAGGCCTATTATGATTTGTCCAGAATATTTCTACATTCGTACCCAAAAATATTAATCTTCCCTTAGGATTCATCCATCAATACTACAAGATAACTTTTTCCAAAAAACATGATCAATATTATCCCAAATTATTAAATTCAAATAATTAATATAATTAATTCTACAAGAAGATGATTTATTGGGCCCACATTTTCACATTAAACCTGAATTTCACTTATGATGAGAAATAATGTTCAATTTATAAAATGCACCAAAATTGAAATTTATGGACAATGAAACACATAAATATTAATATATTAAAAATTAATATTATCTTCTTTCAGTGGATAATCAACAATGAGAACATGTAAGTTGTACCAAATGAGATGGATATTCATGAGGAAATTATGGGTCTGAATCCCGTGAGTGCCCTGAGCCTGGATAGCTTACCAGGTTCATTTTACAGGGAGTATTGGGGTGTGGTTAGGAATGACATGGTTATGGATATTCAAGAATCATTTCATAGAGGAAGTATACCATGTGTTTCCTACACCACTAATTTCGTAATTATACCAAAAATTAAGGATCCTTCCTACAAACCTATACTTCAGTTAGCATGTGCAACTTTCCATACAAAATAATGGAAGGCATCATCAATATAAGGTTATAGATTCATCTCCCCTAATGAGTGTATGAGTATTAGAATGGTTTTTTAAATTATGTTCTATCCAAGGGTCCATAGTTGAAAAAATATACCCTTTTTGAGGTATAGACCTTGATTTTTCCATGAATTCTTAGTTTAATTGCTTAAATATGGCATAATGTGTGTTCCCATTGAGGTCAGAGAGGAATCAAGGGTGGTAAGGATTATTCTGAAGTTTGGAGCCAATGTTTTGGGTGATAATAGGTGGCCACATATTTTTATAAAGATTTTGGTTTGTTCTTCATGGTCGTTCGGCTAGGCCTATATTTTTAGTAGATCTTAGCAGATGTATTTCACATGATTTGCGCATGGTTTGTAAACCACGTGATTAAATCATGCGAGCGTGTAACACCCCAAGACATTACAATATTTTTATTTCTGAATAAAGATAATTTTTTCACTGGATTTCATTCTATGCGACACCTTGTTAAGCTTACACTACACATAATAATGAGTTGTCTTGCATTATACGCAAGTCCCAATTTTACCGAACAACAGTATATTAATAAAATATTATTATTTAATATGACATATAATCTAGCCCTTAAATTAGAGGTTATGAATAATATTAATTTTTTTATTTTATTATATTTCATATAATTTTAAAATTCATATTTTGTGTTTATTACACATAATATAAGAACAAATTTAATTTTTTTGGAAAAAAGAAATATTTTTCAAAAAAATGTAGTTTTTCCACCTTTCGATGGTGAAACCATTTTAAATACAATATTTTAAACATTTATATATATTAAATTTGACAAAATAAACTTCTTACTTGGAAGTGGGATATCAAAATTTAGTTTGGATAAAATTTTGGTGTTTTTCTGATAACTTTCATATTTTGATGGATAATGAAAAAATACTTAATTTTAATAGAAAATAACTTTTTTAATAGAAATAATTTATAGTGTTAAATTATACCTTTTATGGTTTTAAATTATAATTAGATTATATTATTATGTTTTAATATAATTTAGGTAATTTTAATTATTTTCGCATTAAAATTGGATATAAACACATGTCAATCTTTTGATTAATTTTACTTTTAAAAAACATGTTTTGTCTTTTTATCAACAGGAATTAATTTTAAATTAATTAATAAAAATTATATATTTCAAATAATGAAAAATGGATTCCATATTTGGAATCAGTGGGTCCAAATTATATTAACATGCTACTTTTATTTTTGGGCATTATGAATAGTAACATTAGCAATTATTTTTATTACCATGGTTAAAGGTAAATCAGCTAAATAAAGGTAAAAATAATATAATAAAATTAACTAAACATATATCAAAATCCTATTTGATGTCTAAATTCAACCATTATCATCTATGTTTTGAAATGGAATCACTTAATGCAAACTTTCTTATGAATATGACATGAATATAATAAAAATTAATGTATATGAAACAATGTCACCCTCTCATTTGATATATGTATATTAATTTTAGTATATAGATAACCAGAAGATAATATTGACTAAATGTAGTACATGGGAAGAAAAAATAATTAATCAATTCATAGAAACTTATTTATAATTTTTATAGAATAAATAATTACTATTAATGATGACACATTATTGAGGAATAAATTATTTTATTAATAGAAATATCAAATAAACGGGTTTAAAAATATTAAAAGAAAAATAATTTTAATTAATTTTTATGATCCACGATTTTTTTAGGTTATTATGACATGTTGGGAGTATATTAAATGTTTAGGATTGAATTTATCTTCTGTGTGGATTTTATTTAAAGTCAAATAAATGAATAGTGCCAAAATTGACGATATTAATATTTTATAAAACTAACATATTTTTAAATTATTTAAAAATAATAAAAATATTTAAAAAGTGAAAAGTGAAAATTATATGGTCTAAAATTTCATAAAGTTTCCAATTATGGACAATTGACACCACATAAGTAAATATTTATAACCATTTAATATTTAGAATACTATTACCATAATTAAACTTAAATAGATTAAATAAGGATAAATAAAAATGATACGATCTAAATTTTATTGGTTAAGAGGATTTTGACCCAAACTTATCATATCTTCTAAATAATTCAATTTTTATTCATTTTAATTTAAAAATAAATTTATATTAATTTAATATTATGGGTATTTCCAAAGGTTCCCTTCCCCTCTCTTATAGAAGGGGACCTCTCCTTCTCTTTTAAGAACACCTATAAATCCCTTTGGATCAGCCAAACCATACCTATTTCCTCTTAAAACTTCCCTAAAATTATCCTAGAGGCCACAATTTGTGTATAAATCCTAAGGAAACCTTTTGTAAAAATCAAAATGAGATTCTCGAAAAAGAGGTAATTGTTTTATAACCTACTTCAAAATTCTTTTCTTCTTCTACTTCCTCTTTCTATGTTGTTTCCATATCAGAGTAATAATTTTAGTATAAAAAATATACTGATATTTCATTATAATAATTTTACAACCATATTCTTCATTTTATCCATCATACGAATAACAATATCACCATGCGTTCATATTTACAACTTACCGTCTCCACACTATGGTGAAATTTGTTATTCAATAATACATTATTTTGATGGGTATAATTATTAGTATAATTGATGTAAATAATGAATATTAAATTTTAATTATTCTTTATAGTTAATATACCATCCAATTCCATACCATTTAACCATTAAGGGATCATATCGTCGCTCATCCGGACGTACGACCTACTATCTCCACGACCCAGTGAGATCAATTCTCCACATTAACCATTCAATAATGATTATAAAATTAATATTATGAGTGAAAATAATAATTATAAACTTAATTTAATTATGATAATGAATAAAATACATCTTATTCATAACAAACATGACTTACGCGACAAAATAGGAATTAAAAAATGAACCAGTTAACTCCTGAAATAATGGTAATATTGAAACACTTTTTTCAAAATTAGATAATAAGATCATATATGATATCATAAATATGTATATGGTTATGGGATAATTCAATAACATATATTAACAATTATATAAGAGGTTAAAACACTCGACTAATAAAAAGTACAGGGCAATGGTGAATTCCGCAATCTCATTTTTATACGAGATTGTTTATACATAAGTATCTGCTAGGGAATATTTATCATCCACATCCATGTTACATAAAAATAAATTTTAAAATATTTTAACTATTTCTATAAAATTTCTTAAATTTATTTATTCCCATGTTTCTCTTTTTATAATTTTTTTTGAAACGAATCTTTTAGTTGTTTTCTAAATGAGGTATTTTATGACCTTTTCGAAAAATTAAGGAAAGAATGTTTTTTAATTTATATGGAATGAATGACTATTTTACATCATAATGTCACCATAAAATTTTCAAACACCCCTTAAAATATTACAAGGTTATTTTGAAAATAAATGTTTTATTTTATAATTGTGCAACTTTTAAATTATTTAAAGTAAAAAAGGGATATTAATATCAAATAGTTTTAATAAATTTATTAGATTATTTTCATCTATATCAACATCCTTTGTTGGATTTTTTTTCTTAATTGAAGTTGATTTATTATAATAAAATATTCCGTATTATATTGAAGGTTTTATGATATTTTTGACTGTATATATGATATTTTTATATCATTCATGGTTTATGGATAAAGTATTAACATTTCGTATGATAGTTTTAATTTGAATGTTTATGTTATGTGTCACCCTTTTCATATGAGGAATGCATTGGACTTAGTAAGTGACGATAAAGACCCTCTATAGCCCCACAATGCCTTAGTAGGTATTTTGATACAAACTAGTGTCTTAGCCTAAGGTATTGAAGATATGATAATGGTTTTGGCATGAGGCCTTGATAGTATGATAATGGACTTGGCACAAGGCCTTTACTGTATGGTTATGATGTCTGATATTATGAATTTCATCATTATGAGAGTAGTTACTGATATTACATGTGATTATTCGATTAGTATAATATCCATGTGAATTTTTAAATGGAATAATATTTTTATTCCTTCCATATTATGCTGAAGATAATGTTTTAAAAGGCTTGTGTTTTAGTTTTATTCCTTGAAGTAAGATTTTATGCTTATTTTTTATAGCATTTTCTATATTATTTATACTTACCGAGCATCTGAGCCCACCCCTTTCTTATGTTTTATTTTTCCAGGATTCCAAGAAGTTCATTATGATTTATATTCTAGGTTAATATAGGATAATAATGGTGTTATCAAAGAATTATCTATTTTTCGTTTTTTTAATTCTAATGTAAGGTTCATGTATATGATATTTTTTCCTAGACTCTTAAACTGATCAGTCCTTTAGGATTTGATTCCTTATAATCATTCCAATGTATTAAAATAATGCCTTGAATCTAGGATTATGGGTTTGGGGTATTATAGTTGGTATCAAGGAAGCTAAGTTCAAACCTTGGACACTAGATTTAGAAAAAAATTAATTACGGAATATTAACCTAAGATAGAATTTGAGGATAACTATAGAATAACATCCTAGAATTTTGGTAATGTAGAGATTATGTGGGTATTCCTAGAAAATACATCCCTATCTGGATACTAAAAGTGTATGTGGTTCTGGCACATATGTTACTAGGAGTGACAACTTAGACAAGGTTTTCCGAGCTTTACTCAAGGTAATCTGGTACTCAATAATGGTCCTTACTGCGCACCTAGTTTGACACTCCTATGAGATATTCTTATGATAAATCACATTTTATTTAAAAACTATTATGAAGGATTTATGAGTAAATATGTTTCTAAAGAAATCATTTTTATGATTATGAGACTAGATACATGTAAATCATTAATTAATTTTGAGCATTTTTCTAGATTTTGGATTATACATTATGATATGATCTAACCTAGTGTATTTCAACATTTAGAAATAGTGCACAGTAGAATAAATTAGAACTCCAACAATATAAATGATCCAAAGAGTAAGAAGGATCATATCTTTCACGGTATTAATCCAACATTTCAAAGGTAAATGTCTCCCACGTATTCTCATCATATGAAAACGTAGTATCATGTGTTAATAAGATAAGTAATGAATTCTCTAAGCCTTGTGGCTTTGAATAGAAGCAAGGGAAGAAGATGATGGAAAAGAAAAAGAAGGATAAAAGAAATAAGGGAAAGAATGATTTTCCCACAAGTGCTAACTATGGAAAGAATCACCTTGGTAAATGATTGAAGGGAATGGGGGTTTGTTATAAGGGTGGGGAAAAAGGACAACAAGTTTGTGATTACCTGGGCAAGAAAAAGGTTTCCAATACACAATGATTCATCTGTAAGGACATGAGACACTATGCGATTAAATGTCCCAATCATCAGAGTATACCCCAAATGATTCTATGGGATAGTAATAAAGTTATGATACTGCCATAGATGAAGAGTTATTATTAGTGTGATTATGTTGTTATTGAATAATTATGTCATTTGAGTATTGTATCAATGATGTACTAGTTATATGAATTATGAAAATAAATACCGATTGTACTATATTTATATTTCATTATAGATTTGATATTGTATAATACCATGTAAAGTGACACAGTTACAAGTTAATATTTTATGAAAATATATGGTTGAGGGAAAGGTAACCCTTGATATGTTTCTAATATGGAGATAATGATTTTAGAATAAATAGATGATTCATTTGGATAAAGTATATTGGATAGTATTGACTACCTTAGGACTGATTAATTAATTATTTATTCCATCATTATTAGAGTTCACAACATTTTCTCATTTAAGGAGTACATCAAATACTCTATGTTTTACAAAATTTTATGGTAATTTAGGGTATTTACACGTTTTAAAATAATACATGATGAAGGTATTCACATGATTTTTATGTGACAAAAAAATCTAAATTATGTCATGTTACCTTCCTTAAAATATTTTGGACTGTTTGTTTGGACATAAGTATTTTGGATAAGCCTACAGGTTGGAATGAATTAAATTTGATATTATATATTATTGTTTAAGGTTAAAACATTACTTTAGATTATTTCTGTAATGTTATATTATTATAGTTTTAGAAAAAGTATGACCCGCAGGTCAGGCTACAACCCATCGCGTCGGACAAGGATACAGAAATGTAACCCACAACCGAAGTGCGACAAGGCTTTTTCACCTACCACTATCCTATATGAATTCCCAAGTTATTATAACATTGTTTTCATTATTTTAATTGTATAATTTTATATTTGGAAACTTATATGATTAAGATAAATATAATATTTTTGAGTTTTATTATATTTTTAAGAGAAATATGAGTTTGTGGTGGGAATTAGTTAAAGGATGAAACAGTACAAGTCAATTAAGTATGCTTCCTTGTGTTCTTAGTCTATGAAGTAAACTATTTATTCAACACTAGGGAAATGATAATAAAACAAAAAAAATTCCTAGTACTTCCTTTTGTGATGAATCAAATGGTCCTTTGGTTCGTCGTAGATTTATAGCTTTTTGGTTGTTAATTTTCTCCTAATAATGTTCTCTATCACTCTCCATGAGAACTTGATGGTTATATTTTCATTCATGTCCATGTTTTCCTACATGAATCCCTAGTATGTGTTATATATGGTGACCTATTTACTTCACTTTATTTTAAAACTGTGGTCTCATTAATCCATTTTCCGATGTGGGATTTCAATAAAAAAAAATTTTAAAAGTCCAACGCATAGTTTTCGATTCTGAGTTTAAATTGTGAGGGCACAATATATTAGAGGGGAGAATATAACACCTTAATACTTTAAAATATTTTCATTTCTGAATAAACTTAATTTTTTGTTACTTTCTTTTTACATAACACCATATTAATCTTATGTTATACACAACAACGAGTTGGCATATGTTATACTCAAGACCCAGTTTTATCAAACAAAAGTATATTAATAAAATATTATTATTTAATATAATATATAACCTAGCCATTAAATTAGAGGTTATGAATAGTATTAACCACATTTTAAATTTAATATATTCCATCTAATTTTAAAATTCTTCTTATGTGTTTCTTAGACATAATATAAGAACAAGTTCAATTTTTTTTGGATAAAGGAAGTATTTTTCAAAGAAATGTAGTTTTTCGGCCTTTTGAGGGAACACCTATTTTAAATCCAATATTTGACACTTCTTTATATTTAATTTTACAAAATAAATTTATTATTTGAAATTGGTACATCCTAATTTTGTTTGGATAATGTTTTGTTGCTTTTTATGATAACATTCATATTTTAATGAATAGTAAAAATACTAAATTTTAATTGAAAACAAAATTTTAATCGAAATAATTTAGTATCTTAAGTTATAAATTTGAATAAATTTAATGTATAAATAGATTTTATTTTTATAATTTATTATAATTTAGGTCATTTGAATTATGTTTACATTAAAATTGGATATACACACATGCCAATCTTTTGATGATTTTTAATTTTAAAAGAAATCCATTTTCTCATATGGTCAAAGCGATTTAATTTTAAATTATTTACTGAAAATTATATGTTTTAAATAATAAAAAATTTATTCTTTATTTGGAATCACTGGGTCCAAATTATTTTAATAGGCTACTTTTATTTTTGGGCATTATGAATAGTAACTTTGTTAATTATTTTTATTACCATGGTTAATGGTAAATCAGATAATTAAAGGTAATTTTTCTTTAACAAAATTAACTAAAACCTACCTAAATCTTATTTTATGACCAAATTATAACCTTATAATCTATGTTTTGAAATGGAATCACATAATGACCACTTTCCCCAGAACATGACATGAATATAATAAAAATTAATGAATGTGACAAAATGTCACACTCTCTTTTCATATAAGAATATTAATTTTAATATATGGATAACTAGGAGATAACATCTACTATATGTCTTATTTAAGAAGATAAAATAATTACCTACATTATATAAATTTATTTATAATTTTTATAGATTAAATAGTTACCATTAATGATGACAAAATAGTAATGGAGAAAGTATTTTATTAATAGAAATATCAAATAAATGGTTTTAAAAATATTAAAATAAATATAATTTTATTTAATTAAGGTCATCCAAGAATTTTATTGGTTAATACGACATGTTGGGAGTATATTAAATGTTTTTTTTTTGAAGTTATCTTTTGTGGTGATTTTATTTAAAGTCAAATAAATGAATAGTGTCAAAATTCACACTTGATACTTTATAAAAATAAAATTTTATTAGATTATTTAAAAATCATAAAAATATTTAAAAAGTTCAAATTGAAAATTATATGGTCTGAAATTTTATAAAGTGTCCAATTATGGATAATTAACCCCACATTAGTAAATATTTATAACCATTTAATTTTTAAAATATTATAACCACAATTAAAATTAAATAGATTAAATAAGGACTAATCGAAATGATAAGGTCTAAATTTAATTGGTTGAGATAATTTAGACCCATTATCCTCTTATATTCTAAATAATCCACTTTTGAGCCATTTTAATTAAAAAATTAATTTATATAAATTTAAAAGATTTGGTATTTCCAAAGGTGCCCCTTCCCTCTCTTATAAAAGATAACATCTCCTTCTGTTTTAATCACAGCTTTAAAGCTCTTTGGCTTGACCAAAACCTAAATATTTCCTCACCAAACATCCCTCACTTCATCTTAGAGGCTAAAACTTGGACAGAAAGACATTCTATGGAGAAATTTCATGCAAATAAAAACATGATATTTGAAAAGAGGTAATTGTTTTATCACCTCTTTGAAAATACAATTTTTTCCTATACTTACCCTTTATATGTTGTTTCCATATCAAAGTAATAACTCCAATATCATACATAAACATAGATGTTATTATAATCATGGGAAAACAATATTCCTCATGTTATCCATCATACGAATAATAATATCACCATGCGTGCGTACGCACGACTTACCGTCTCCACGCCATGGGGTATCTTATTAATCAACAGTAATTTAGTTTGATGGGTATAATGATGATTATAATGGATTTAAATAATGAATATAAAATTGTAATTATTCTGAATAATTAATATACCATCCGATTTCATACCATTTGACCATCAATGGAATGATATCGTCTCTGATGCGTACGTACGACCTACCGTCTCCACTAAACTGTGAGATTCATTCTCCACGTTAACCATTAAAGAATGATTATAAAATTTATATGAGTAAAAATAATAATTATGAAATTAATTTCATTCGGTAAATGAATAAAATACATCTTATTAATAAAAAACAAGACTTACATGACAAAACAAGAATGGGAAAATGAAGAAGTTAACACCTGAAATAATGGTAATATTGAAACACTATTAAAAAATGATATAATAGAATCATATATGACATCATAAATATGTATATAGTTCATTTATAATTTAATAAAATACTTTAACCACTATATAGGTGGTTAACACACCCTCAAATAACACAATGTACAAGGTAATGGTTAAATCCAAGTTCTCATTTTTATCCGAGATTGTTTGTATGTAAGTATCTATTTGGGCATATTTATCATCCACATCCATGTTTTATAAAAAATAAATTTTAAAATATTTTCAATATTTCTCTACAAAATTTTAAGTCATTTATATACATGTGTGACTTTTTATAAAATGTTTTGAATGGAATCTTTCGCTCGTTTTCCAAATGAGGTATTTTATTACCTTTTCGAAAAATTAAGGAAATAATGTTTTTTAACTTATACAGTATGAGAAGCTATTTTATGCCATTATATCAGCTTACTATTTTGAAACATCCCTTATAAGATTACAAGGTTATTTTCAAAATAAATTTTTTATTTTATAATTTCACATCTTTTAAATTATTTAAAGTAAAAACAGATATTTCTCAAAAAGAGTTTTAATGAATTTATTAGATTATTTACATCTATGTCAACATCATTTGTTGGATTTTATGCTTAATTGAAGTTTATTTATTATGATAAAATCTTCCATATTTTGTTTAAGGTTTTATTATGTGTTTGACTATGAATGTTCTATTTTTATAACATTCATGATTTATGATTAAAGTATTAACATTTTTTATGCTAGTTTTAATATGAATGTTTATGTTATGTTTCAACCTTTTCATATGAATAGTGAATTGGACATAGTAAGTTGATGGAGGGACCCACAACAGCCTCTCGATGCTTCAGTAGGTCTCATGAGACAAACATGTGTCTTGGCAAAAGGCCTTGATGGTATGGTAATGGTCTTGGAAAAAGGCCTTGATGGTATGACAACGGTCATGGCACGAGGCATTTATGGTATAGTTATGATGTCTGACATTATGCATTTCCTCATTATGTGATTAGGTATTGACATTACATGTGATTATTCGACAAGTAGAATATCCATGTGAATGTTTAAATGGAATTGTTTGATTTATTCTTTCTATATTATGCTAAGGGAAATTTTTTAAGAGGTTTGTGTTTTAGTTTTATACCTTGCCTTAAGAGTTTATGCTTATTTATGATAGATTCTGCTATATTTTTTATCCTTACTGAGCATCTGAGTTCACCCCTTTATTATGTTTTATTTTTTTAGGATTCTAGGAAGTGTATTATGATTTATATGTAGAGTTAATCTAGGAGAATAATGACATTATCAAATAATTATCTATAATGAATTTTATGTTTTTAATTGTAATGTAAAGTTCATATATGTAATATATTTTCCAATAATAGTAAACTAATTGGTCCTTCAGGATTTTTTCCTTATAATCATGCCAATGCATTAAAGTAATGCACCAGCTCTAGGATTCTAGGGTCGGGGCATTACCAAGCACCCCTTCCTCCTATATTAGACTGTGCGACTTGGTGCACGGTTTGAAAAACCATGTGCCTAAACCGTTCAACCTAGATATTTTTGGTTAAAAGGCCATTTTCACTTAAGTTATTTTAAATAGAACCTAAGAATTATTTCTTCCTTTTCACATCAAGACCTCTCATTTTGAATCCTATTTTTAGGATAAACATTAATTTTTTATACACTATTCTTCTAATGTCTGATTTAAGCATGGTTTGTCTCCAAGGGTTCATAATGGTATGCCCTTGATTACATTTTATCCATTCTCTATTATTCTAGGAATTAGTTTCACTATTTGGATTTAGGATCATATGCCATAATTTATCTTTCTTTGTCTCTTCTTCAGTTTAATTCCAAACCAGGATGAATCAGAGCTGACTATTGGATGAGATATCTATAAAGGACCTAAGGTTGGTGGTTATGTGCTTTTCATTAAGAGTAGGATCATTTATATATGGAAAGGTGATGCATTCCCAATTTCCACAGGTCATCTAAAATGAATTGAACGCTATTATTTCATTTCATGGTTTAGATAATTGAATAGGAATTTAATGTCTCTGATTCTTCCATGTACTATTATTTTTTAAATATTTTATGGAATTATTATGAGACCAATCACGGAGATGACATGTCATTCCGAATCCTGATGAGCCCGTAATGGTGGTTTAAACTTTTTTTATTTAAGTGAGTTGGAGGGTGTGCGCGGTAGTGGCATTTTCCAAATGGATGCTGAGATTAAAAATATGAGTGCATCGTTGTGTTTGGGATGATGACTTTACCTAGGAATGAGCCTAAACTCAACTGACGCAAGTCAATGGAAAAAGTTAATTTTCAGATGTTTTTAATAAAATAAAATAAATTAAATTAAATTAAATTAAAAAGTTTATTTTATTTTATTTGGAAACATTCTCTGTAGTGAAATAACAGGGCATCTGTTTCGATAATTAATGCCACTCTATAATGACTAAGAAATAGCATCACTGACTCATTAATGTTGTCGCGTGATGGAATGCTGAAACATATTCCCTCCTTTTAATGGGTTAATCAAATGTTTTATGTTGACTGAAAATTGAGTGAAATTCTTGGAGTATTTAAAGGTCCTCTCAGTGACGAACGACATCGATAAAAAGCGTGGATCATTGTGCCAACAGAGTTGGAGGATCTCAATGATGATGGCAACATATTCCCTTTATCAACGATCGATCCATTCTCAATGTAGGGGTTTTTATTTCAATTCTTCTTTTCCCCATTCTTGGATTAAACAATGATCACGGATCAATCCACGAACAGGGTGATCTATATATCATTCTTTCTTGCAGGAGGGTTATTATTTTCCATTTCTTTGAGGTTTGATTCAGGAGTTTGTTATGATAGTTGTTTTTTTATCATTTGATTTCGTCCTGTTTAATCCTTTTAGTGAGATTGGATCAATTCCTTTACGAATGATGGTAGAGGTTTATTCTTCAAATTTGTTTATGTGATTTCTTCCTCCCTTTCAACCCCACATTCTGTGCATTCTTCATAGGTTTATGAACAACAGATCGTTGCACATCCATTTTGTAACGCAATGATCCCAAATTGGAGACCCGACATTGTGACATCTCAACAGAGGTTTGAAGGCGATGGGATAGATGAATCAACATAGTTCAGTAGTTCTTTTTATTCAAGAGTTATTCATGCAGGTGGATCAGAACGTGTTTTCGGGGCCAATCAGAGGCCCAAAACTGACAGAATCGGCTTCGTGATGTCAGAGAGACCTAAACCATTGAGTTACATGGAGATAAGATTACCAAATCGCAGAATAGAGAATCATGGGAGGTGCGCTTGTGAAGAGCAGCGTTTTTGGAATTTTCCAGAACACACAATGTGTATCCCGAAGAACACACTGTGTGGTTCTAATAGCGGCGACTAGAGTTTCTGGTGTCATATATGTATCACAAGGCATGTGACCCCTATCACACGGTGTGTTAGTCCTTCCCGGAAGATCGATGTGTATTATGGGAAGTACATAGACATGGGATGGACTACATGACATGTAGACCTTACGCGACATAATAGAGGCCGGTTACGTGGGTTACCCCATGTATTGGTTACACAGGATGACCCACACAGGTTAAATTCGTGTACGGGCACATGATCACATACACTATGGGAACCCCGGTTACTTGGACATGACATGTGGTTCGTACTACATGTTGTTTACTTACCTTTATACAAAACATGCCTTGTGACAGGGGCCACTGTACACGAGTAGCACCCAAGGTTTGAGGACACGACATGTGGCCCTTCTACACGTTGTGTACTTTGTAGTACAATACTTGATCCTCTTTTCCTCCATATCTTGGACATGTTTCATTTTGGTTAGTTCCCCTTTTTCTCGTTCCCCTAAAGGTTAGGTATTGTTTCCATCCATAAGAGTATGATCCCTTCAGCAGGACTTTTCGAGATAGAGTTAGGTATCTCTCCGAGAGGCCCAGAGAGAAATACTCTATCCAATATTGACCCTAGGTAGAGTTAGGTACCAACATGAATATTTACACAGGGCATCAATATTCTAAATAGTAGGTGAATCCAGATGAGTTGTGGTATCCACCAAGGCCCTGGTAGTGATCCCCATCTGTGTATCGTGATCTTTCCCCACTCAGGAGTGTATTCTCCCAGAATGAGTGTATCTATCTCTCTTAGATTTTCTCAACGAATAGTACATATCTAATGGATTACATCAGAGCTATCAGACTCGTGGAGTGAGTTCTCTTGGATGTGTTCTTCATGGAATCTTCAAGCTGAATCCCTACCATGGGTATGGGGTTGTGTGACTTGTCTCTAGAATGTGAATTTAGGTTTTGAGTATATCTGGAATTTTTTCTCTTGCTATATGTTTTGTAGACATATACTATATATAGATGACTGTACCTTTCCTTTGTGTATTGATTTGTGGTTTTTGGGGTCCTCTACTAAGTATTGTTATACTCACCCCTGCACGGGCTTTGCCCGCACGTGTTGTGTCTTGTGTAGAAGAGCATCCTTTTGATGGAGTCCAGGGAGGATCAGTACCAGACCGTGCTTTTTGAGTTTCCTACAGGATGTGGCATTTTTATGGCTACAATCAGCAATCCCAGCACCTCTTTGTTCTTATAGGTTGGTCCTTAGAGTTTGCAGAATCTTATTTTTATTGGTCTTGTATTCTGGCCTAGTTTACTTTCAGTACTTTACTTTCTGTCATACTCTATTGGTTGGGTTTATTTGTATGCATGCATTTTGTTCCTTAGTGGTTTTACATTTCATAATTTTTGGGCTTGGAGATGTGTGTGTGTACAGGTACATAGAAAATGCCTCATATGTTAGTGATATGCGTACTCGCTGCTAGTCACCTACCCCTCGCCTATTAGGGGCTGGCTTGGGGAGTCACGACGCGTGCCCCACTGGGATAGGTCATGACAGAATGGTATCAGAGGTGGTCAGTTCTACCTTAGGACCAAGAGTCTGTGAAGTTGGTTTGGGGAAAGAGTGTTAAGTGTTTCGAGCTCGAATTTCATGTTAGAGACTCCAATGTTGGTGCGGGAAGCCGACTTATCTATACACCAGGACTCTAATAACCTTCTTTTCAACTCGGTACATGAAAACACTAGTTTAGGGGAAATAATAGAATGGTACATGAATCATATAGGAATGGGTTGTATTTTCCATATCCTTTGTGTCAGCTATCCAGATATACTCATTAACCATGGTACATCTTTTTTCCTTATAGGATTCCTCTGTGACCCATACCTACTAGGATTCAGTAGCGCGATCATAAGAATGACCCCCTCAGTGATGAGGATTTGATATAAGGACCAGTTCCCTAGGATTTGCCTCTAGGTGGTGAACCTTCTATACAACCCCCAGCAGAGCAGCCCATGGTTCCTACAGTACCGACAGACGAGGGGCACAGGCTGAGTGTGCTCCATGAGTTCTAGAGACAGAGACCCCTCTTATTCCGAGGCAAGCCCGACCCTCAGGCGGCTGATGACTGGCTTGAGGGTGGTGACAAGAGTTTTCTGTTTAGTGAGGACACCAGTAGACCAGATGGTGATCCTAGGAGCGATCCTTCTTCAGGGTTTAGCAGGACGATGGTGGAGTCTGACCAGACAGACTCACGATGAGGGGACTCTTTCGTAGACAGAGTTTGAGTGACTCTTTAGGGAGGATTTCTCATCGGTTACGCTGAGGGCAGTGCATATCTAGGAGCTTCTCCATCTCCAGTAGGGAATTTTTATGGTGTATGACTATTCATATAGGTTCACAAACCTTTTTAGGTACTCGATGGATATGGTGAGGGATCAGTACTTCAGAGCTCTGACCTTCGAGCAAGGTCTATGACGGGATATCCAAGCCAGTGTCATGCCTCCTTTCATTTAGACTTATGCTAGAGTGCTCAAGTGAGCCTTGGTGATCGATAGATTCTTGGTAGAGAAAAGATAGTTGACGATAGTCAGTAGCAGGTAGACAGGTGTAGAGACCTCGACAGTAAGGAGCCAATGTCAGGAACATGGATCAGGATGTGGGAGACATCACAGGAGGACCCAAGACATGGGATCGATAGTCCAAGGTTCTCAGGCTATATCTAGTTATCCTAGTGATAGGTGATGCTACTCATGTGATGGTAGGGGAAATCTCAATACAGACTATCCAACCGGATGAGCTACTGATAGGGAGGCGGTGGACGGACCACCGAGGTAGAGGTAATGAGTGGAGTAGAAAGACCCGTTGGGTAGTAGACGTGGTAGAGGATCAAGGAGAGTTGTATGTGGTGGTAGACACTTCGATCTAATTCCACCACCACTCCTAGGAGGTCTGCACTAGGCTTAGAGAGCTGGGGGATAAGGGTGGGGATAGCTGCATGTGGTCGTGGCGTACGACCCATGGACTCGAGGGATGATCCAAGGTATGATTTGTGTCTTTTCTACCTTGGATTCCATACTTATAAACACAAGTTCTAGTCATTCCTTCCTCACCACATGTCTTGTGAAAAACCTTGAGATTCCAGTAGAGCTATTGACTAAACCATTATGCTTGGAGACACCTATGGGAGGAGACTCAATGATCACACACCTTTGTAGATAGTGTGATCTTACCCTTGGAGGCAAGATTTTCTGTTGGAATCGCTTGGTGGTAGCATCGAGTCCTTATGACTTCATTCTCAGTATGGATTGATTTTCTTCAGTACATGCCTAGATTGACTGCTTTAGGTGAAGAGTGCGGTTTTTCTGTAGCGATGAGACAAGGTTTTCCTTTGTTGATGAAAAGGAGACTCAGGAAGCACAGAATGGGATTATGCATAGAAGGGTACAGCCGATCACTCATGAGTAGGAAATGATTACCCTCAGAGTAGTAGATGTTGTGATATTACAGTTCCCAAAAGTAGTGGTGGAGTACGAGGACATCTTTCCCGATGAAGTTCCAAGATTACCTCCCCACTGGGAGATCGACTTCAGCATCAAATTACACCCCAGGACATCACTGATTTCCACACCAGCATATCGGATGGCTCTCGTAGAGATTCGTGAGATGAGGGTGTAGTATAAGGATTTTCAGATCAAGGGTTTTGTGAGACCTAGTGTTTCACCCTGGGTGGCCCCAGTTTCCTTTTCCAAGAAGGCATATGGGAGTTTGAGGTTGTGCGTAGATTACTAGTGCCTGAATCAGGTAACAGTGAAGAACAAGTATCTTGTACTGAAGATCAATGAACTCTCCGATCAGATGATAATGGAATAGTGGTTATTGAAGGTTGAACTTTGTTTAGGTTACCACTAGTTATGAGTACAGGATGAGGATATACCAAATATGGCATTCAGATGCCTCTACGATCACTATGAGTACTTGGTGATGCGTTTCGGCGTGACGAACGCCTCCGTAGTGTTCATGGGACTTATGAAACGAATCTTCCATCCACATTTAGACCGATTCATAGTGGTCTTCATCGATGACATCCTTTTGTACTCAACATTAGAGGAAGAGCACATGAGACACCTGCGGGTGGTTCTAGACTAAATCCGAGAGCACCAGCTTTATGGGAATCTCTCGAAGTTCCAGTTCTGGATTCAGGAGGTCCACTTTCTAGGACATTTCTTCTCAACAGATGGAGTAGCTGTGGACCTATCCAAGGTGAAGGTAGTGTTAGCATAAGATCCACCTCAAAACGTGACAGAGGTGCGGAGCTTCCTTTGGTTGGCAGGATATTACTGGAGATTTAATCCTAATTTTTCCTAGATATCAGCACCAATGATTGCTTTGACCTGGAAAGGGAAACCCTTTATGTGGATACAGAAGTGAAAACAGGATTTCAAGCAGTTGATGCAAAGTTTGACGAGCGCCCCAATTTTGAGATTGCTGGAGGAGGGTGTCGAGTACGTAGTTTTCTACGATGCATCAGGAACCAGTTTTGGTTGTGTCCTGATGAAAAGAAAGGAAAAAATTGCGTATGGGTTGTGAAATATTAGGCCACATGAGCAGAAATATGCAACCCATTATCTTGAGTTGGTAGTGGAATTATTCGCATCGAAGATGTAGAAACACTACCTTATGGGCATGTAGTTCATCATCTACTATGACCAGAAGAGCCTAAAGTACATCTTCTCGTAGAAGGATCTAAATTTGAGATAGAGGCATTGGCTAGAGTTCCTCCAGGACTATTATTTCGATATCATCTATACTCCTGGGAAGGGTAAAAAGGTTGCATATGCTCTTAGCAGGAGATCGAGATCGTAGCTATTGAGTGAGGTGACAGAACAGTTGGTCGTGTTATAGTTATCCTTGGTGGACAGAGAAGATGCATCTTACCTTTAGTCAATGATTGTGACCCATCCACTCTTACAATGAGTTTGAGAGGCAAAACTTTGGGATTTCAACTGTGAGGTTTTATGTGCTTATTTACCCACATGTCATGATCCTGATGGATATTCGCAAGGTGGGGAGCACATAGTTCTTTTCAAAGGATGCATTGTTGTACCAGTGGCATTATAGGAGGAGGTACTAAGGTAGTTTCATATGCCCCCATGGCGGTACATCATGGAGTGGAAAAGATGTACCAGGACCTCTGTCGACAGTTTTGTTGGTCTGACATGAAGAAGGAAGTAGTAGATTTTGTTTATCGACGCCTTACATGCCAGCAGGTGAAGGTTGAGCACCAGGTTCCAACGAGATTAACTCACCCCTGGAAGTTACAAAGTGGAAGTGGGATGGAATATCTATAGACTTCATAACAAGATTACCACGGATGTCCAAGGGGAATGATTCCATCTAGGTGATCGTCAACCAACTCACCAAGTCAGCTCGCTTCCTAGCTATTAGGGAGCAGAGTTCTGTAGAAAAATTGGGACGCCTCTCTGTGTAGAAGATAGTTCAGCTTCATGGTGTCCCTTCCACAATAGTCTCAGATCAAGACGCCCGCTTCACATCTCGATTGTGGAAGGGGTTGTAGGAGGCTTTTGAAACTGAACTGCGCTTGAGCATAGCATTCCATCTCTATATATATGGCTAGATAGAGAATACCATTCAGGTTATGGAGGATACGTTGCGGGACTATATATTGGACTTTGGTCATAGATGGGAGGACCGCCTAACACTGGTAGAGTTTGTTTAAAATAACAGCTACCACTCAACCATTTGTATGGAACCATTCAATGCTCTATATGGGATACCCTGTCGGTCACCGCTTTGCTGGACCGAACCTGGAGAGTTAGGACTTATGGGTCTAGAGTTGGTTCAAGCTAGTACTGAGAAGGTGTAGATCATCTGGGAGTGGATGAAGACTGCACATATCAGACAGAAGTGTTATTCTGATAGGCGATGAAGACCTTTGGATTTCAAGGAGGGAGACCACATCTTCCTTCAGGTCTCACCAGGATATGGGTTACGAAGATTTGGATGGGGCCAAGCTATCTTCGAGGTTCATCGGACCTTTCCAGGTACTGCGCATAGTTGGCGTGGTGGCGTACAACTTAGCTCTAACACCACATATACACCGGGTACATAATGTCTTACACGTGTCATAGCTGAGGAGGTATATACATGACCCATCACACGTTATCAACTGGGGTGAGATGGACATCAAGGATGGAGCGACCTTTTCTGAGTACCTAGTGGAGATTGAGGATCAGCAGGAGAGGATCCTTCATGGGTGATCGATTCCTTTGGTGCACGTTCGGTGGAAGTATGGGAATCTTCATGAGAGAATGTGGGAGTGGGAGGCTCAGATCTGTGCCATGTACCAACATCTTTTTGAGTAGCCCTTTGTTTTGGATTTCTAGGATGTAAAGCCCTAAGGTGGGGAGAATGTAATGTCTTAGATGTTTCCATGTATTATTATTTTTAAATAATGTATGGAATTATTACGAGACCAAGCGTGGAGACGACACGTCATTCTGAGGCCCAGTGATCCCAGAATGGTGGTTTAAACTTTTTTTAGTTAAGTGAGTTGGTGATTGTGCACAATTGTGGTAGTTTCAAAATGGATTATTAGATTAAAAATATAACGGCATTGTTGCGTCCAGGATGATGACATTACCTCAGAACGGCCTAACCTCGATCGGCAGGGGTTGAGGGAAAGAGTTAATTTTCAGATATTTTTAGTAAAATAAAATAAAATAAAATAAAATAAAATAATTCAAAACGTATATTTTATTTTATTTGGAAACATTCACGGCATCGCAATGAAAAGGCAGTTGTTTCAATAATGAATGCCCCACTATAATGTCTCAGAAATAGCAACGCTGACTCATTAATGTCACAACATGATGAAATTATAAAACACATTCCCTTCATTTAATGGGTAAATCAAATGTTGGACGTTGGTAGAAAATTGAGAGAAATTCTTGGAACTTTGGAAGGTCCTCTCGGTGAAAAACGACATCGATCAAAAGTGTAGATCATTGCACCAAAGGAGTTGGAGGATCTCGATGACGATGGAATCATATTTCCTTCATCAACGATTGATCCATTCTTGAGGTATGGGTTGTTATTTTGATTCTTCTTTTCCCCATTCTTGGATTAAATGATGAACGCAGATCAATCCACGAACAAGGTGATGCATGGATAGTGTGTTTTTGCGGGAGGGTTATTATTTTTCATTTCTTTAGGGTTTGATTTGGGAGTTTTTATGATATTATTTTGTTTATATTTTGACTTCTCCCTATTTAATCTTTCTAATGGGAGCAGATCAACTCCATGATGAACAATGGAAGAGGTTCATTCCTCAAATTGGTTTATGTGACTTCTTCCTCCCTATCAACCCCACATTCTTCAAGATCTTCACAGGGTTTTGAACAATGGATCATTACACATTCGTTTCACAATGAAATGAACCCAAATTGGACACACAACATCGCGAGAACTAAACGGAGGTGAAACAGTTATGGAGGAAGAAAAATCGACGCAGTTCAGGAGTTCTTGTTCTTATAGAGTTCTTTGTGCGGGTGGATCAGAACGTGTTTTCGGGGCCTATCAGAGGCTCAAAACCAGAGGAATTGGATTTGTGTTGTTGGGGTGACCTAAACCCCTGAGTTTCATGGTAATCGGATGGCTGGATTAAAGAAATGAGCATCACGGGAGGCTCACCGATGAAGAGAATCATTTCTGGAATTTTCCAGAACACACAGCGTGTATCCCGAAGAACACCCCGTGTGGTGCCGGAAGTGATGACTAGGGTTTCAGGTGTCAAACAGGTTTCCCAAGGTGTGTGACCCCTATCCCATGGCATGTTGGACCTTCCCCAAAGCTCAACGTGTATTATGGGAAGTACACGGACACATGATGGACTACACAGCTTAGAAACACGGCGTGTAGACATTACATGACATGGCTGAGGCCGGTTACACAGGTTACCCCATGTATCAGTTACACGAGATGGCCCACACAGGTTAAATTTGTATAGGGAAACATGTCCAGGTACACATAGGGAACCTCGGTAACATGGAAACAACATGTGGTTCGTACTACATGCCATGTACCTACCTTTATACACAACAAGCCTTGTGATATGGGCCATTTTAGATGGGCAGTACCTAGGGTCAGAGGACACGGTGTGTGACCCTTCTACACGCTCTGTAATTTTTAGTACATGGCTTGATCCTCTGGTCCACCGTATCTTGGACATGCTTTGTTCGGGTTAGTTTTCCTTTTTCTCATTCCCCTAAAGGTCATGTATCATTTCCATCTGTAGGAGTATGATCCCTTAAGCAGGACATTCTGAGATAGAGTCAGGTATCCCTCCAAGAGTCCCCGAGCAATATCCACTATCCATTATTGACCCTAGGTAGAGTCAGGTATCGACGTGAATATTTCAACAGGGAACCAATCCTCTACATAGTAGGTGAATATGGATGAGTTGCAGTATCCACCAAGGCCCTAGAAGTGATCCTCACCTATGTATCGTGATCTTTCCCCGTTCAGGAGTGTGTTCTCCCGGAATGAGTGTATCTATCTCTCATGGTTTTTCCCGATGAATAGTTTTTCTCGGATGGATGACATTAGAGATATCAAAATCATGGAGTGAGTTCTCCCAGATGAGTGTTTTTGGGAATCTTTAAGATGAATTTGTAGTGTGGGTGTGGGGTTGTGTGACTTTTCTCTAAACTACGGGTCTAGGTTTTGAGTATATTTGTATTGTGTATCTCTTGTTATGTGTTCAGTAGGCATATACTGTGTAGAGATAACTATAACTTTCCTTTGTGTATTGCTTTGTGGTTTTCAGGGTCCTCTACTGAGTATTGTTATACTCACCCCTGTATGGGATTTTCCTGCACGTGTTGTGTCTTGTGCAGATGAGAAACCTTTTAAAGAAGTCTAGTGTGGACCAGCACCGGACCGAGCTTTCTATGTTTCCAACAGGCTGTGCTGTTCCTAAGGCTACAAGAAGCAGTCCCAGTACCAATTTGTTCTTACATGTTGGACCTTGTAGTTTTCAGACTCTTGTTTTTGGTGGGCTGGTATTCTGGCCCAATTTACATTCAGTACTTTACTTTATGTCGTACTCAGTTGGTTGGGTTTAGTTGCATGAATTCATTATGTTCCTTAGTGGTTTTACATTTCATCATTTGTGGGGTTTGAGATGTGTGTGTGTGTGTGTAGGTACTTAGGCAACGCCTCCCATGTTAGTGATATACCTACTCGGTACTAGTCACTAGCCCCTGACCTATTGGAGGTGAGCTTGGGGAGTCACGGAGTGGGCCCCACTAGGACGGGTCGTGAAAAGGGATTTTTATGAATTTTATAGGTTTTATACCTTGAATAAGTACCACCCTATGGGTTATTTTACTTAAATGGACCTTTATGTCTTTATGCATTGGACACCCCCTTGAGTTGTTCCTTTATCCCTTTAATGGGTTGTTAAAAATGAAATTTCTTATAAATGGAATTTCAAGGATGTTGAATTGTAATTTAATTGGTTAAAGGGAATGAGATGATTGACTAAACCCTTGACTCATATATTCCATTACAATCTAAGTATGATTTTCTTGAATTACCTTTTCCATGTGAGTAAATTAGATGCTATGACTTGAATTGATTCAATTGGATTGAATTGCTATAATTTTTGATTCACCCATGTGATTTATATGATAACTAATCCATGTGATATCCTGATAGAGTTTTTAGGATTGTTATATTAAAAATTCTTATGTGAGTATTTGAATGGACCTTAATTTTTTATCACCTATGAGTTATGTTGGGACCATACTAGATTATTGACAGATTAAGCATGTGAAGAACATTATCATGACATTTCCAAATGAGTTAAGTGTTGTTAAATCCATGTATTATTTTGTTACGAATTTGAATCTTGTTATATGAGAAATATCCATGTGATTAAATGAAAGGCCAATACCTTGAGGTTGGTACTTCTTGATTCATCCTTTAGCGGTGAGTTTTACTTAATGCCTTTGGTTTTGACCTTGGAATGTTAATTAAATTGTTTTAATGGAATGTAATCAGTTAGAGGATAAATATCATTAGGTGATACATGGATTCAAATTAGAATTCCATCGATGGACTCATGTGACTATAGACCTTTATATCTTGAGTGATACATGGATTCACTTTAGAATTCCACGGACGAAACCAATTGTTAATGTGGTATTTACATGAGTGATACATGGATCAAAATGAGAGATTCCATTGAAGGACTCATTGAGACTAGAATTATATGCTAAGAGATACTTGGAATCCAAATGGATTACTGGGTATTAACTCAAATTGGAATTGATTATATGTTATGAGAGATACTTGGGGTTTCCTTAGAGGAATTATAAGGATGGACTCATATGACATGGATATTATACCACATCTAGAGAGATACATGGGTTCATTAGAGGTTCACCATGGTCATGCTCATAGGGTGTTGATTGATTACACCTAGAGTGATACTTGAGTTCCAACGTAGGGATGTCAAGGAATAACTCAGGTTCTAAATGAATAAATGAAGGAAATGGAATGACTTATGATTCACCTCTAAGGAAAATAACATGCTTAGAGTTAGTCGTTACTTGTATTATTTAGATGATCTTCAGAGGCATCTGTTGTGCTACCAGTTACACAGGGGAGGTTGGGCTTGAGCCCGATCTCAGTAATTATAAATTTTAATGTAATTAAAATGGTAAATAAATAATAAATGAAAACAAGTGCATATAGGATTCATACTTTTGAGTTCTTACCTTTTTACTACTTTTTCATACTGCACACTGCCAGCTATATATATATATATATATTCACTGACTAATTGACATAGACTTTAGGTGATTTCCTAATGATATTTAGTCTCACACTTTATTTGGGATACCATTTTGGACCCAAAAATATTATATGGTTATAGGAAAGGTTAAGGGTAAGTTCCCTTCGATAGGTACTTGATATGAAACTTATAAGTATGAGAGCATGGTACCAAGCTGAGGCTTGCGATGCTACTAGAATTTTTTTGGCCATTTGTAGTTTGGTTATATGGATTTTAAATTTTACTTGTATTCATGTTTTGGTTGTTTTATTAGGTACATGTGACATGTTTCACCATCCTTCATTAGATAAGACTTCTGTATTATTATAACTATTTGTCTTCTGATGTTAACTTTTATTATATGGTTTACTAAATACCCTACTTGTGTCTATTATTAATTTCTGATATTATACACTCTTTTAATGAGGTAATAGTATCTGCACAGACACACCTAGTCCCTTGATACTATTTTAAAGCCTCAAGCATTTGGGGAGATGCGCTTGAGGCCATGTGACCCACCGGGCTCGGGGCACCGTTTAGCGGCATCTGGGTCTAAGACATTACAAATTGGTATTATAGCAGGTTTCTTTTATTGTTGAAATAATATTTGGTCAAAATATAAAGGGATAATAAGGAATAAGAATTTTAGAATGAGCTATGCCCGATTCTAGCTAACACACATATAGAAAAAAGCCAAATTACCTTGAATTTGATTTCTATTTTCTAGATTTTGGATTTTATAGTTGAATTGATTCCACCATTGAGTGATGAAAATGATTTATGCTATTATTGATGATATTATTTTGGGTTCTATTGTGTTTAAAATCTTTTAGATGAGGGTATTCCATCTCAGGAATCATATAGGCACCTTCTAGATTTCACATTCCATGCATTATGACATGCCATTTAGAATGCATTAGGGATTGCATGTTGTTATGATAGGTGTTGTGATATGTGTGGCTATTTTGTGTGAGGTATATTGTGAAATATTAGAGTTTGGAAAAGATGGATTCTAAGATTTGATCCCTCAGGTGTATGAGCCCTCTTGGATCGGAATTTTGTGGATCATGGTTCATACTTGAAGTGGGAAGTGTTGTGATGTACCATAGGTGGACACTAAGCTTTGATCCCTAGGGAGTATGGGCCCCTATGGATCAGAATTTAGTATACCATTGGTTTACCCTTATAAAAGGGATGTGATAGACATACAATCGGTATCAATTCAATGAATGTGAATGTGAACTTAGCTTAAAATGAAATAAATATAAAGCAAAGTGAAACTACAATGGATTATAGAAGAGAACATTAAATGACCTGACCTTAGTAGTTGGATTTTTGTAGCGTATCTCATTTATGATATCCATTTTACAGCAAGACCTAAACAATAGGGTATGAAGTGGGGTGTAATCTCACATGAAGACTTATTCTTGTCATATCTTTATATCTACACTTTTGAGCTGTGAATTCTTTAATGATCATAATCTGAGGCATGTGTTTTGAATTTTAGAGCCATGCCACCAAGATAAAATTTAGATATACACCAGGAGGGTGTCGATGATCACACTATGGAGGTGGTGGGCCATGGGCTACAAGTGTATTGTCCAGTTGTTCTAGCAGAGGCACCGGTTGTTTTACCAGACACAGGTACTGAGGCAGAGTTTTGTGAAAACTTTATGTGGTTCATACAGACCGTGGATGGAGCATTGCAACCTTCCCAGACTATGGAAGAGTGATACCTGTGTTTCAACAGTATCATCCACCAAAATATTAGGGGGATGATAGATCATAGGCTATGGAGTCATGGATAGAGGTCATTTTATCTATCTTCAAGCACTTAGAGAAACCTTCTTAGAGGAGGGTAAATCTTGAAGGTTCCGGGAGCAGTGTAAGCACGTGGGTGGATGTGCCCACTTTACTTTTTGTCATTAGCAATGATCAATCCAGGATCAATATGACGATAAACGCCAGTCTCCATGGATCGAATCAAAGAAAAATAAAAAGAAGATGGTTTGTCCCGGAACCACAAACAAGGATCATTACAGGTTGATTATAATTAATTTAATTAATTATAAAGAAATACCTTTTGGGTGTTCTTTCTTCATTGATGTTCTCAATCACGTTGTCGATGTGATCTGTCATTGCGTCGCAGAAGCCAAGTGTAGACTCCCTCTAGCGGTGATCCACACGTGTACCTCATATCTCTGGACGTCGCCAAAGGATTCTCTGGGTGATAGCATGGAGAAGCCTTTTCTTGTGTTGTCTGCCTTAGATCGTCTTGATTTGATGGAAGAGGATCTCTCTCGGTCTTGAGAGCGTTCTTGGAGGAATAGGTTCTTTCGACCTTGAAATAATTCTCCAGAGATGTTGTGCACAACAATTATCTTGTGTAGGAAAAGAGTTGGGGTTGTGAGGATATTTATAATCAAGTTTGATGTTGTAGAGTTATGACAATAAATAAACGCGTTACACGTTTCATTTATTTCATTAGCTCTTATTGAAAACCCCCATGTCGAATAAGTAATTCCTTTAAATGCGCTCACACTGATTATAATAAATATCATTTAATAAAATAACATTATATCCTCAAAATCCCAACTGGAAAAACTAAACGGCGTGTAATAATAAATACACAGTGTGTAATAATAAATACACGACGTATCACCTCATACAAATTATTACTGTGTAATTTAATCTCTTTGTCTCGATATCTCATAAAGCAGGTTTCATGGAAATGTAATAAACTTATATGCTTGATCTGTCGTTCTTTGACTACCTGAAATAAACTCGTCATTTACACCATGGCCATGGAATTTAATGCGACGGTTCTATTTCAATCAAAGGGCCGAGATATCAACTTCCATAAATGGAAGGGAAAAATCCTTCCTTGACTTATCCATTAACAACATGTCACTCGTGACGCACCCAACGTACCCTACTTCCCGCCAACTGTCTGCGTGACGATTTTCGTCAGTAAATCTAAGTTCGCGAGTCATGACTTGAGTTAATGATAATCTTCCAGTCTAAGGACCATTACACACGCTCGCAGATAGAAATATCTGATGAAACCAAGACATGCAGAATTACTAATGGCGGGTCTGTTCTCATAATCTCCCATCATGGATATTACCAAGTGCGAACTCCATGAGAGAGAGTCTCGTCTTCTTACGAGTACTCGCACATGACGTTCTATATACTATGTGTCCTATCATAGTATGTCATCCAACCGCAGAACATTATTTAAGAATATTGTTTTAGCATTTCAAGGTTCTCATCATAGCAGGGATATGCTATGACCTTATTAATGCAAGAAATATTCCAGGACATTATTAAATTATAGTCATGCAGAAAAATGAACAATATATAATAAGTGAACATTCATGTAATCAAAGTACAAAACAGTTGGTTCTGAGGAAACCAACCCTTACAAACTCCCACTTGGACTAGAGCCAACTACCTACGACTTTTATTCCGCTAGACCTCACATGATGATCATGTTTCTGCTGAGTCAAGGCTTTAGTCAATGGGTCTGCCACGTTGTCTTCTGGGGAAATACTGCTCACTGCAACTTCACCTCTCTGAGAAAAATCCCTCAAGAGGTGATACTTCCGAAGTATGTTCTTTGTCCACTGATGTGACCTTGGCTCTTTTGAAAGTTCCACCGCTACAATATTATCACAATAGAGTGTGATAGGATCTTTACTGCTCGGTACAACATCCAGCTCTTGGACGAAGGTTCGCATCCATACTGCTTCTTTAGCTGCCTCAAAAGCTATGATATACTCGGACTCCGCTGTAGAATCTGCCACCACACTTTGTTTTGAGCTCTTCCAGCTCACTGCACCACCATTCAAACTGAAGATGTATCCAGTCTGCGACTTCATGTCATCTTGATCAGTCTGGAAACTAGCATCTACATGTCCTCTGATGACTAGTTCCTCATCTCCTCCATAAACTAGGAACATATCCTAAGTACGCCTCAGATACTTAAGGATAGTCTTGACTGCCATCCAATGGCGGTCTCCTGGATTAGCTTGATATCTTCCTACCACACTTAATGCATAAGAAACATCTAGCCTCGTACATAGCATATCATACATGAATGGCCCAATCGCGGATGCATAAGGGATCCTTGCCATCCTATTTCTTTCCTCATATGTCTGAGGACACATTTTCTTGGAAATATGAATGCCATGTGACATTGGAAACAATCCCCTCTTGGACTGTTCCATACTGAATCTCTTCAGTATCTTGTCAATGTATGTACTTTGACTCAGGCCCAGCATTCTCTTGGATCTATCACGATGGATCATGATCCCAAGAATATATGCTTCCTCGCCCAAGTATTTCATGGAGAAGCATTTATGCAACCATGCCTTAACTGACTGTAAGATAGGTACTTCGTTTCCAATTAGCAATATGTCATCAAAATATACTATTAGGAAAACGACTGCACTTCCACTAAACCTTTTGTAGACACAAGGCTCACATTCATTCTTAACAAACCCAAATTTTGTAACAGCTTCATAAAAATGAATGTTCCATTACCGTGATGCTTTATTTAATCCATAAATGGATTTCTGCAACTTACATACCTTGTTGGCATCCTTTGGAGTCACAAACCCTTTAGGTTGTTTCATGTAGACATCTTCCTGGAGGTTCCCATTAAGGAAAGTTGTTTTGACATCCATTTTCCAAATTTCATAGTCATGGTAAGCAGCAATGGACAATAGGATTCTGATGGATTTCAGCATCGCAACTGGTGAAAAGGTTTCATCATAGTCAATTCCTTGACATTTTCTAAAACCTTTTACAACCAGTTGTGCCTTATAGGTGCTGAATTGCCCCTCCATGTCCAGTTTCTTCTTGAATACCCATTTATTACCAATAGGTTTTACATCAACTGGAGGATCTACCAAAATCCAGACTTAGATTTGGTACATGGAATCCATTTCAGAATTCATGGCTTCTTGCCACTTGGCAACATCTGTGCCTTCAACTGCTTCCTTGTAGGTAAGAGGATCATCATTGTCAACCAATAATGAGTCACCATCCTCGGTGACAAGAAAACCATATCGTTCTGGTTCTCTCACCTATCTCATGATCCTACGCAATTCTTGTGTCTCTAGAACAGATTTTTCTTCCACGGGGCTCTGTGGAATCTGTTCTTGTACCAACTCATGTGTATCTTGACCCCCGACTTCATCGAAGTCTATCTCGCTCCCACTATCTCTTTTGGATATGTTCTCCCTCTCAAGGAATATGGCATGTCATTCCACTGTAAGATTTTTGTATGAGTGGTTTTATAGGTAATATCCCCTTGTTTCCTTGGGATATCCTATAAAGATACACTTTGTGCCTCGAGGCGCGAGTTTGTTACCTGAAGAGGCCTTAACAAATGCTTCGCTACCCCACACATGTAAATTCGATAACATGGCTTTGCGTCCACTCCATAACTCGTATGAAATACCATTTATCGATTTAGTTGGTACTTGGTTTAGTATGTGCGCTACTATTTGTAATTCATATCCCCAAAAGGATAATGGAAGACTCGCATGACTCATCATTGATTTCACCATGTCCAATAGGCTGCGGTTCCTCCTTTCACTTACACCATTCCACTGCGGTGTGTAAGGAGTAGTGAGTTAAGATAGAATCCCAAACTCCCGTAAGAAATCAATGAAGTCCTGATTAAGATATTCTCCTCCTCTGTCAGAGCAGAGTTTCTTAATCTTCTTACCAAGCTGGTTCTCAACTTCATTCTTGTATTCTTTGAACCGATCAAAAGAATCTGACATATACCTCATTAAATAGATATATCCATATCTATTAAAATCATTAGTAAAAGTTATGAAGTATGATAACCCACCCCTTTCTTTAACTGAAAATGGTCCACACACATCTATGTGAACTAATTCTAGAATCTCTTTAGCTCTGTCACCTTTCCCACTAAATGGGGCTTTGGCCATTTTGCCTTGTAAACACGTATGACATACACCAAGTGGTTTTAGTTCAAAAGAATCTAAATACCAATATTGATGTAATTTTGTCAAACGTTTCTCTTTGACATGACATAGTCGGTGATGCCAAAGTTGGGTGTGGTATGAGTCATGTGAATTAACTTTGTTATCGATTTCCATTACTTGGTTTGTGTAGTCTAACACATAAAGGCCATTATATAAATGTGCCCTACCAAAACAAATGTTATCTTTATAAAAGTGGAAAAATTCATTTCCAAACTTGAATATGAATCCATCAGTATCTAATCTGGATACTGAAATAATGTTTTTAGTAACAGAAGTCACATAATAACAACCTTTCAAAACCAAGACCATCCCAGTAGGCAATGTGAGGTGGTAGTCTCTGACAGCTACAACAGCGAGTCTGGCTCTGTTGGCTGCTCGTTGATCTACCTCCCCTCGATCAATCTTCCTGAATCTACTTGGTTCCTATATTTGGATACAGATGTGAGCACCACAAGCAGTATATAATACCCAATTAGTAGAAACAGATAGATTGCATTCGATAACAAATGCACCTGAAGCTTCCCCTTGCTTCCTTGGCTGGGTGGAGTTTTTCTTCCAGTGGCCCTTCTTGCCACATCCAAAACAAATAGCATTATGTTCCTTTGCCTCCCCTTTGATCTTCATTTTCTTGGAAGGCCTTGAAGAAGCTTTGGGCTTAAATCACTTCGCATTCCCTTTCCTTTTATTCACCATGAGGACAGAAGGCTTTTCACGCTTCATGTCAGTGTCCACTTGGCGAATGAGGATGAGAAGATCAGACAAAGACTTCTCAATGTTGTTCATATTGAAGTTCACAACAAAGTTTGAGAAGCTCTGGGGGAGTGATGCAAGAATGAGATCGGCACCCAGTTCTTTGGGGAGTTTAAACCCTATAACCTCCAAGCGCTCAATGTATCCAATGATCTTGACTACATGAGTCCTGATTGGGGAACCCTCTCCAAGCTTGCTCTAAAATAGATCCTTGGAGATCTCAAACCTTTCCTATCTTTCTCTCTCATGGTATAGACCATGGAGATGCTCGAGCATGCTATAGTTATCCATATCTTCATGAGACTTCATGAGCTCACTAGACATTGATGATAGCATCAAACATTGAACGTCGAGTGCATCGTTCAAATGTTGATCACAGACTAGGAAATCTTCATCACTCGCCCCTGGGGCAGGGGAATAAGGAAGTGAGGATTCCAGCACGTAAAACTTTCGTTCATGGCATTGGATAACCCGAAGGCGCCTAAACCATTCCTGAAAGTTACTACCGGTGAGGATGTTGTCTTTATCCAGAATTGATCGCAGAGAAAAAGTGGTTGACGAGTTTGTCATCTTGATTCTAAAATTTAAAAGAGCAGATTTATTAGTACTTTCTTGATTACATTTTTATGAGAAATATAAAAAATTTAATTCTCCCACTATTTTATCAAGTACCAATGGCCCTCACCATTGAACTCATAATGTCCAGTTGCTTTGACATTCTAGTGGCAAGGATCCATATTTCCCTTCACATAACCCCAACAATGGTTGGTCAAGCTATTTGAAGGTATTTAGGTAGGCAGGTCTTTGCCAACTGTGAGCTTACAGTTCCTTGATCTGTTGAGTGGACTCCCCAATCCTGAAATCCTGACTTGGATTTCCTCAACTCTTGCCTCCAATATTACATCAAGTCTAGCAAGGGCTACTTCTCTTGATGTAATATGGTTAAGTCAACCCGAAACCTTTCATAAGGGATTCCTTTATAAAAGTAAGTGTCCCAACAAGGGTTGGTCAAACACATAGTTTTATTGTGTCTTTCCCTTAATCAAGTAACAGAAGGTTTGGTCTGACTTAATATAGTATTTGAGGGATTTTATTCTTTATGCATATTTTTGCATTATCACATGCTTGTTAATATTAAGTGATGCTTGCTTAAGTGATTAACCATGTTACGATAATGCTTACGCATAGTCCAGTTCTTATTTTATTCCATCTTTGAATGCTTGTTTATTTTATTAATTATGTGATCACGACAACACATACATAATAAATAAACCATGCAATCAGACAGAAATAAAATAATATGGCAGGATCATGAGCTTCTATTTGGTTAGCTTATCTAGCGGTTTTGATAAGCTAACCCTGACCTAGGGAAAACACCTTGAACCTGATGGTTCATGTTTTGCAGCTCCCACCTGTCCACCTTTGTATCTTCTTGCGTTGGTTTCACCTTGGCTTCGGGATTTGAACAGTCTCCTCTGGCTTGGGAGATCCTCCATTACATGGGTTTACATTAAAGAAACCATGGGCACGCATGCCCTATATTTTATTGGAAGAAGGCTCGCAGGCCAACAAATTTAAATTAAATAAATTTAAATGAAACCATACACATACAAAGGGTCTTTGGTCTAGCTAGTGATCATCCATAGTATGCAACGACATTTACACATATTTAGAATTCAAATTCTTTTAATCATTCTTTTATTTAAGATAAGACGCGCTCGAATTCAATTAATTATGATCTTATAATTAATCAATTCTTTATCTTAAATTCCTTTCTGAATTTCCTTGAGATTCTTCTCATCCATATTCCTTGTACGGGTCTTTGTACATTGGAGGAAACCTGGTGAAATTCCATTTCTGGAAAGTACACGATGTGTAGTTTATAATTACACGGCGTGTATTTTTCTTTTCACCCTTTATCCAAAGTACACGCCAGGGCTTTGGCGTGTTTTCTGTACTTTGGAAATTATAGAGTACATGATGTGTAGATGAATCATACACGGCGTGTACTTCCTTGTTACACGGTAATCGGCCTGGCGATCCCATGTACGCGGTACGCGACTTATCTTTGTACATGGTTTCACCTGGGTCAGAACGGACTACACGGTGTGTTGCTCCAACATACACGCCATGTATTCCGGTTTCCACGCGCCGTTCAATTCTGGTCAACACAGCGTGATTAAAACTTAGGCATAATCAATTCACATGGCGTGGTTTGGCGGACCAGTGCCGGTTCGTTGAACCTAAGTACACGGCGTGTAATTTTAATTACACGTCGTGTAATCCCGTGTTGTATAGACAGAAAGTGCGGCTCCTCCGGATGAGTTCCTAGTTTTTATTTTAATAAAAAATTAAAATTAAAAGGTCGTTTCTGTGATATGAATCGAGAAACGAAGGAGGAAGAATAGATCTCGTTAATTCAGATTTATAGAACGATTTATTTCTAATTGAATCAAATATGAATGCGTAAATTATCAATGAAAATTAAATAACTATAATCAACGTTGTATCCTGCCTTTGATACCATTTGAAAGTTCCGGGCGCAGTGGAAGCGCGTGGTTGGATGTTCCCACTTGACCTTTTTTCATTACCAATGATCAATCCGGGATCAATACGACGATAAACGCCAGTCTCCACTGATCTAATCACAGAAAAAGACAAAGAAGATGGTTTGTCCCGGAACCACAAAAAATGATTGTTACAGGTTGATTATAATTAATTTAATTAATTATAAAGAAATACCTTTTGGGTGTTCTTTCTTCGTTTATTTTCTCGATCATGTTGTCGATGTGATCCGCCGTTGCGTCGCAGAAGCCAAGTGTAGACTCCCTCTAGCGGTGATCCACATGTGTACCTCGTATCTCTGGACGTTGCCAAAGGATTATCCAGGTGCTAGCGTGGAGAAGCCTTTGCTTTCATTTTCCGCCTTAGATCATCTTGATCTGATGGAAGAGGATCTCTCTCGGTCTTGAGAGAGTTCTTGGATGAAGAGGTTCTTTCGACCTTGAAATAATTCTCCAAAGATGTTGTGCACAATGATTCTCTTGTGTAGGAAAAGAGTTGGGGTTGTGAGGATATTTATAATCGAGTTTGAGGTTGTAGAGTTGTGACAATAAATAAATGCATTATGCGTTTCATTTATTTCATTAACTATTATTGAAAACCCCAATTTCGAATAATTAATTCCTTGACATGCGCTCATGCTGATTATAATAAATATCATTTAATAAAACGATATTATATCCTCAAAATCCCGACTGAAAAAACTACACGACGTGTAATAATAAATACATGGCGTGTACTTGTTTTTCATTGAAAACTACACGGCGTGTAAATTAAATGTACACGGCGTGTATATCTTGTTTTCATTTATTCATTTCCTTTCCAAAATAAACTACACGGCATGTACATTTAATAATACATGGTGTGTAATTGTTTTATTTTATTTTTTCCTCCATCATTTAAAACAAATTAGGATCCCTTGAATAATTATTAAACCACGTACAGGAATAATCTTTATTCAACTTGAGATACTTGGATACACTTAGTGTGTAACCCTCTAGGCCTATTTCTCATTGGCATTAGGCAGACTTGCCTAAAGTCCAAGATTACTGTCTAGAAACGGGTCAAGGCACCCAAGAGAAAGAAGTTGACGCCGCATTGACGTATCTCCTCATACGAACGCTTACTGTGTAATTTAATCTCTTTGTCTCAATATCTCATCAAGCAGGTTTCATGGCAGTGTCATAAACCTATATGCTTGATCTGTCATTCTTTGACTACCTGAAATAACTCTTCGTTCACACCATGGCCATGGAATTTAATGCGACAATTCTATTTCAATCGAAGGGCCGAGATATCAACTTCCATAAATGGAAGGGAAAAATCCTTCCTTGACTTATCCATTAACAACATGTCACTCGTGACGCACCCAACGTACCCTAATTCCCGCCAACTGTCTGCGTGACGGTTTTCATCAGTAAATCTAAGTGCGTGAATCATGACATGAGTTAATGATAATATTCCAGTCTAAGGACCATTACACACGCTCGTAGATAGAAATATCTGATGACACCAAGACATGCGGAATTACTACTGGCAGGTCTGTTCTCATAATCTCCCATCTTGGAGATTACCAAGTGCGAACTCCATGAGATAGAGTCTTGTCTTCTTATGAGTACTCGCACATGACGGTCTATATACTATGGTCCTATAATAGTATGTCATCTAACCGCAGAACTTTATTTAAGAATATTAATTGTTATATCATTTCAAGGTTCTCATCATAGCGGGGATCTGCTATGACCTTATTAATGCAACAAATATTCCAGGACATTATTATATTATAGTCATGCAGAACAATGAACAATATATAATATGTGAACATTCATGTAATCAAAGAACAAAATAGTTGGTTCTGAGGACACCAACCATTACAAATCTCACTACGTGCATGTTGCATGATTTTTCCAAGAGGTGGTGGAATGTTATCACCCACACTTATCATCATCAAGAGATGGTATAGAGGGAGTTTCATACAACCTTTATGAATATTTCCATCTCTATATGCTGAGGGATGATAGATCCCATAAGTTGTTACATCTCAATAAGGGTGCACTTTTATTCATGGACTATTCAACCCATTTCATTGATCTCGAGTGCTTCACACATATTCTGATCGGTGATGAGTTATCGAAATAGAGGAGATTCATGGATAGTCTTAGATAATTAATATAATCATAGGTAAATTTCTTCTAGATAACTACTGTATCTAGGATAGGGAATCAAGAACTGATCATAGAGCATAACCTGATGGAATCTGGAGGTTAGAACCAGGGTGGTTCGACACTGATATTTGGAATTTTATTGACTAGTAGTAGGAAGTGTCATTTGAAGCTTCCACATGGTAATAATAGAAATCCTAATTTATCTCAAGGTAGCTAATTGATGTGCTAATCATGTGGTAGGCTATGACATATAAGGAAAAAGTGTGTGAGGGAACCATTTGAGTGTCATTCTTTCAGAAAGTTAGACCATCTACATCACATATTCATAACATTTCCACCAGAAACTAGTGAGAGAGGGTCTTCACGACTCTATGTTCAAGAGTAGGGTCACTAGCTTCTTACTAGAGATGGATCTTGGGTAAAGTAGGCTGATCATGTTATGGTGGTGGTTGTGGCCATGGTATCCAGACCCAAGGTTCACAATGATAATAGGTTAGGTCATCCTAGGGTATCCAGGTAGTGTCATAGGGATGCAGTACATGCGAAGAATATGTAGTGGAATATACTAATCATGAGAATGACCCCAGACCTTCAACTGTCATAGGTACTATTTTAGTAGCCTCCATTTTAGCTTCATCTCTATTTGATATAGTTTCTTCACATATATTTATATCTATGTCTATTGTGGAGAGCCGTGGGATCTATGTTTTTACTTATGATGGAATTATGATGCTAGAAAATCCATTAGGAATCAGGATAAAAGGTGTCAATTAATGATAGGAGTTTCTCCTGGAGGTTGGAGGGTGTCACTTTATATGGGACCATTATTTCCTTAAGATGACTGGATTTGATGTCATTCTCAGGATGGAATGGTTGGTTTTTTCATGATTTTATACATTTATATCACTATAGGGTGAGATTTGCATCACTATAGGGTGGGGAGTTAATTCACAATGGTGACTAGGATGTACAGACAAGCCGAGTTGGGCTTGATCAATATGGGCTATGCAGGATGACAACACAAATTGTGAGTTTATATTTGGATTGTTAGGGGATACATCAAGCTGATTTCCCTCCATTGGTTGATCATTATAGAGATATATTCCTAAATGAATTCATAGTATTACCTCTAGTTATAGAGGTATATTTCTCTATCGTTCCTGTGCTAGGATCTATACTAGTATCCATTCCTCCTTACAGGATGGCTACAACAAAGTTGCAAGATCTCAAGAGGCATCTAGAGGATTTAGAGGGAAATGATTTCATTTGAACCAATACTTATCCATGGGTTTCTTAAGTCCTATTTGTGAAAAAAGAGGATAATATCCTTAGGCAATGTGTGGATTACCGGAAATTGAAATAGTTGACGGTTAAGAACTAGTATCCTATACTGCGGATAGATGAGCTCTTTGACCAGTTCAGAGGAGCTTAGGTCTTCTCAAAGATTGATTTGATATCTGGTTAACATTAGGTGCATGTTATACCATAGAACATACATCACAAAATTATTAGTAGTACGTACGGTAAATATGAGGATTTGGTTATGTCGTTTGGTCTCATGAACGCACCCACGGTCTTCATGGAACTGATGAAATGAGTGTTCCATCCATATCATGATTCGTTTTTGTAGTTTTCATGGATTATATATTGGTGTATTATCAAAATCAACACAACCATTCCAAACAACTTGAGATCATTTTGAATACACTAAGATAGCATCAGTTACATGATAAGATCACAACATTCCACTTCTGGATGGATCATATTCACTTCCTAGGTCACGTCATCTTAGAGATAGAAGTATCAGTAGACCCAAATAAGGTGAGAGAGTTAGTTACCAAATAGAATCTCAATAACATCATTGAGGTGTAATGTTTCTTATGGTTGAATGGTTACTATATGAATTTCATATAGAAAATCTCATAGTTTTTATCACCCTTGAAGGGCTTTACTAAGAAGGGTGTGAAGTATGTATGTTCATATTCTAGTGAGATGAATTTTTTTGAGTTGGATGGGTGATTGAATTCAGCACTAATACTAATTTTACCATATCTAGGAAGAAGTTACATTGTGTACTATGATGCATTAGGTATCGGGATGGGAGAAGTCAATATGTAGGGGATAAAATAATTGCATACCGGTCTCAGTAGTTTAATCCACACAAGAGAAACTACCCAACACATGATCTCGAGATAGATGTAGTCGTTCATGTGTTTTGCTATTGGAGAAATTACATACTGGGATAGCATTTTTTGGTGTACATAGACCACAAAATTCTTAAGTATATATTTACAAAGTTTGATATGAGCATGAGGTAGAAAAGGTGGATTGAGTACCTATAGTATTTTGACATCAATCTTGCCTATGAACCTAGTAAAGGAAATGTAGTGGTCGATGCACTGATTAGGAGGAGTCAGATATAGGCAGTGTAGAAGGCTAACAATGAGTGGTATCTTATGAATTTGTTCTCTGAGATGCACTTGAAGGTGCATGAATATAAGGGGAAGAATTTCATTTCATCCTTATATGTGACCTATAGATTATTGGATAGAGTGAGTATGAGGTAGCTATCTAATTCCAAAGGCTTAGTTATATGGGAGAGTGTGGCAGGTGAGGAACCTCCTCCCGGTTAGACCATATGAAATGATGAGATCCTATGAGTACATGGTCATGTATGGGTCTCTTCTGATATGAATGATGGGATGATAAAGGATTTTATTCCTCTATATAGTATATTCATCCTGGTGTCACTAAGATGAAATGAGATTTACATTTTTTGTATTGGTGGTGAGGCATGAAGAGAGATGTAGCTGGTTTTTCAATGAGGTGTTCCACCGGTTAGCAGGTTAATGTGGAACACCAGTGACCAGCTGGGCCTTTACAGTAGCTACCCATTTTGGATTGGAAATGGAATGATGTCACAATAGATTTTGTGATAGGTTTACTGAGTTTACATTGAGTTAATGATTCTTTATGGGTTGTCGTTGATAGACTCAAGAAGGTCGCTCACTTCCTAGCTATTAAGGAGAACTTTTCAGTTGATGTGCTTGGGAGGTTATATATCTATGAGATAATATGACTGCAAGGGGTTCCACATTCCATCATTTTAGATAGGTATGCCTGTTTAACTTCTCGATTTGGGAATGGGATGTAGATGGTTTTGGGTACTTAGGTGCTTCTGATCAGGATATACCTCTCCCGGACAGATGGCCAATCAGAGTACATGATTCAGGTGCTTGGAAATATGATGAGGGAATGCGTCCTAGATTTCATGGGATCTTGGGTGTGGCATATAATCATGGTTGAGTTCTCCTAAAAAAATATCTTTTTAGGACACTATTTTGATGGCGCCATATGAGTCTTTATATGGTAGACCATGCCGATCAACCCTGTGTTAGATGGAGGTAGGAGAGGCATCTATTCTAGGACCTCATCTTATTCAAGAGACTACAGAATAGGTTTAGTTAATTCATAAGTGGATAGATACTACCTATTCACATTATAAATCATAAGATTATCACCAGACATGGCCTATAGTGTTCCATGTTGGGGATTGGGTTTTCCTATGTGTTTCACAAAGTCTGAGAAATAGGAGAATCATGAGACAAGGTAAACTTTCATTGAGATAGTTGGGTTGTTCATGATTTTGGAGAGTTGGGCCAGTAGCATATCGGTTCTAGTTACCTCATAGGTACTAGGACATGCATGATGTCTTCCATATTTCTCAGCCGCGACACATCTATTCAGACCCGTCTCATGCTTTTCTGCCTGAGGAGGTTGATTTGTAGGTAGATGTGTCATTTGAGGAGCATCCTATATGAATTGTGGATCATAGAACGAAGGTTCTATGAGACCATTCATTTCCTTTATTACGGGTTATATGGTAGAAAAACCTAGTACAAGATGAGACCATGGAGCAAGAGGTCAATTTATGATTACAGCGTCCGAAGTTATTCAAATATCATGCTTCATCACCCAAGGAAGGGAAATTTGGCGATGAATGGCTTTAAGGAGAAAAGCTTATAAGAACCCTATTCTTCTTTGAGGTACGAATCTTCAGTTTTCTATCAATTCTCTATTTAATTACATAAATATGGCCTAATGTGATTTCCTGATAAGGCCACAGAGGTCTCAGGGGGTGTCTGAAGCTATTTTGGAGCCCAGAACCCATGTTTTGGGTGAAAAAACGAGGCTGCATTATTTGATAAACCATGTGGGTTGAGATGCATGGCTGTGTGACCAGGTCTGCAGTGTTAGCAGATCTTAAAAGATGATTTTCTTAGAGTTTGTTCATGATTTATATACTATGTGGGGAAACCATGCAAGCAACCCTTCCTGGTACAGTAGTCCGTGCAGCCTGATTCATGGTTTGAAACACCATATGCCTAAACTGTGTAACCTAGATATTTTAGGGTAAAAGACCATTTTACCATTAAGTTCTTTTAAATCAAACTAATGAATTATTTCTTCCTCTATATAGAAAAAAATTTCATCTTGACTACTCTTTGAAGACTAAACTCCAATTTGATCTATTTTCTTTGTTCGATCTCTGATTCAAGAATGGTTCATATTCTTGGGTTTGTAATGGTAGGGCCTTGATTCCTTTTTACCCGTTATTCATTCTACTAGGAATCAATTTCACAATTTGTATTTAGGCTCATATTCCCTAATTTTTCATTCTTCATCTGTTTCTTTGGATTTATTACAAACTAAGAAGAATCAGAGCATTATACTGGATGAGCTATCTAGAACAGACCTAAAGTTGGTGCTAATATTATTTTTGTTAAGATTTGTATTGTTTTTATATGTCGAGGTACCACGTGCCTATTTTTCATGTGTATCCTAAAATGAATTGAACCCTATTGTTTCCTATCATGTTTTAGGTAATTGAATAGGTGTTTTTATGCATGTTATAGGTTTTATACCTTGAATAAGGACCTCCCCATTGGTGGTTTGCCTTGAATGACCCTTTAGGGATTATTCCATGGATTCCCACTTGATTCATTCCTTTATCCCTTTCATGGGTTGTTAAAAATTTATTTTTTATAAATATAATTGCAATGTTGTTAAATGGTAATTGATTTTGTCAAAGGGTAGGGGATGGTTGACTTTACCCATGACCCATATATTCCATTTCTTCTCTAAGCATGCTTATATTGAATTTCAGTTCCCATGTGAGTAAATTAGAGGCTATGACTTGAATTGATGCCACTAGATTGAATTGCACTAATTGTTGATTCTACCATGTGAGTTACATGATAACTAATTCTTTTTATAGGTTGATAGGCTTGTTAGGCTTTTCATACTAAACATGGCCATGTGAGTAGTTGAATGTCCCTTAAATTTCAATCCCTTTTGAGTTATGTTGAGACCATTCTATGTAATAGGTTGATAAAGCATGGGAAGATCATTATCATGATATTACCACATGAGTTAAATGATGTTAAAGCCATTTATTAGTCTGATAAGAATATGATTATTGTTATAGGAAGTATTCCCATGCGAGTAAATGAAAGGACAATCCCTTGAGGTTGGTCCTTTCTTGAGTCACCCTTTAGAGGTGAGTTATACTTAATGCCTTTGGTTTTGACCTAGTCATGTTAATTAAATTGTTTCAATGAAATGGAAAGAGTTAAGGGACAAATATACTTGGGTGATATATGGATTCAAATTAGAATTAAATGGATTGAAACATGTGACTAGTGGCCTGTATATCTTGAGTGATACATGGATTCACCTAATAATTCCATGGACAGACTCAATGGTTAATGTGATATTTCCATGATTGATACATGGATCTAAATGAGAGATTCGACAAGAAGACTCATTGAGACTGGACTAATATGTTGAGTGATACTTGGAATCCAACTAGATTACTAAGTATAGACTCAAAGGGGGAATTGATTATATTTCCAAAGGGATACTTTGGGTTTCCATTGAAGACCACCAAGTTCAGACTCCATTGACATAGAATTTATACCACATCTAGAGTGATACATTGGTTTATGAGTGGTTCTACATAGATGGGCTCATAGGGTGATGGTTGATTACACCTCGAGTGATACTTGAGTTCCAACTTATGGATGTGAAGATGGAATCATGTTCTAAATGAATAAAGGAACAAAAGGGAATGAATTATGACTTGCCTCCAAGGAATAACACAAGCTTGGAGTTAATCTTTACTTTTATGGTTTGGATGAACTTCTGAGGCATTTTTTTGCTACTAGTTACACATAGATGCTGGGATAATGTTATATCTCAAGACTTATAAATTTAAATGTAATTGAAATTATAAATGGATAATAAATGAAAACTAGTCCATGTAGGATGTTTACATTTTAGTTCTTCCTTGATTACTTCTTTTCTCATTCCACAGTTCCTACTATATAAATTCACTGACTGATTGGAATAGACCACGGGTGGTTGCCTACTAAGATTTATTCTCACACCCTATTTGGCTCACAATTTTGTACCCAAATAGATTATATGGTTACAGGAAATGATAAGGGAAAGATCCATTCTATAGGTAATTGATATGTTTCCTAGGAGTAGGAGAGCATGAGACCATGCTAAGGCATGCGATGCTACTGAGGTTCTTTTGGAATTTTATTTACTTTTGTTATATTGATTGAACACCTAACTAGTATTCATGTTTTGGCTGTTTTATTAGAAACATGTGACATGAATCATCATCCTTCATATGATATTACATTTTTGTTTTTTATACTATCATTTTTTAGGTGTTAAATTCTGTTATATGGTTTAATACTTCCACTAATTTTATCTGTTATTGATATCCGCTATGCTACACTATGGTAATTATGGCATAGTCTCCCCACAGACAAACCTAGGGACCCAATAGTATTCGGAATCCGCTGGAATTTGTGGAGATGTGATTGAGGCCATGTGACCCACTAGGCTTAAGGCACCATTCAGTGGTATCTAGGTCTGGGACATTACAATAACACTGAAACAAGAGTTGGTTAGTGATATCAATATCATGGATCCTGGTTCAAACATGGAACTGAAAATCGATATGAAAAAAAAATCATACAATAGAGTATAATGGAGCTTTATCTTCAATGTGTTAATAGGTATATGTTTCTTTTATTGGGTCTCTGATTTAATGTTTAGGTGCTTTAGTTCTTAATTTTTGGATGTCTCCTTTATGGGAAAGACTCATGGATTATTCAAGGAAACCCATGGGAAGAGACAAGGAGATCCTATATCCCCAAGAATTTTTTTCCTCTCTCAGGATATCATTAGTCACCTAATAAACAATATCTTTCTTAAAAGAGATATACAACCTTATCGGAGAAGGCTAAGGCCCCATTGCGTCTCCCACTTCATGTTTGTATATGACACAATAATTTTTATGAATAACATCAAGAGATTAGTTTTATGAATTAATATGGTTCTAGAATCGTAAGTCCGTTGTAGTGGATAGATAATCAACCTGGAAAAGAGTAAACCCGATGACTCAAATAGATTCACGGATAATCGGGTTGGCTCCGGGTGTAATATCTTGGACATACAAAGAGAAATATTTACAATGGAGTACCTATGTGCCCCCATATCCTCTAATAGATTGTGAATATGCCATTTTGATCCCATTTTTTATAGGATCGCATGCCAAGTTTAAATTAGAAAAAGTGCTACTTGTCTTTTGGAAGAAGGATCGGGTTGGTCAATAGTGTTCTCTCAGAAATACCTATTCATGCTCTGGCAGCCATCAAAGTTACAAAAGGAGTTATAAATTTAATTGAGAGTGTCCTATATAGTTTCATTTGGGATTCTGTCTCATAAAGAAAGTGGCATTGGTTATCCTGGGCTAGGATGGGAAGGAAAATCCCAGAAGGGGGATATTAATGTGAGAAGTATCTTCAAAACTCTCTATGGAATGAAAGCAAAACTAGCGTGGGAAGCATTTGAAGGCCATAATCTATGGGGAAAGGTGATGGATACTAAGTGTAGATAGGATTTAGAGGTTTATAATGGGAATAATTATCCTATATGGTCTATGATCCTTCCCCGCATCCTATCTCTAAGGCCTCTTATATGATCATAAATGCTGGATCATGGGGAAAGGTGACATCCTATTTTGGCACCAGAACTAGGTAGGTTCCACTATCAGTTTACATGGATGTATGGAACCTCAACTTTTCTATAGGGAAGATAGCATGCACCCAACATTCACCAGGTTCATACTGAATAAATATCAGAAAGAAAATCTCAATCTCATTGACATAAATACTGGACTAAATAGGGGTGTATTTACAACCTCTTATATAGTAACCTTCTCCATGAATTATTTCTGAAGGAAGATGAAAAACCGGGATAATTTTGATATCTTGAATGAGACTCAGTGGTAAAATATGATTCCTATAATATATAACTTCATGCTATGGAGAATAAGTAACCATACCATGTGAACTAATGAAAATATTAAAATAATGGGAATCAACCTAGTCTTTATGTACATGTGTTGTAAAGTTTACCAGGAGGATATTTTGAATTTTTTTTTATTTTTTGGTGACTGAGCATGGGAAATATAGAGCTTCTTCAGAGACATCACTACATTCCCTTCTGAGGAGTCCCTTAGAGTCTCCATCCTAGAATGATGGTTTCATGGTGTGGGAAATATGGGACCGGAAAAGTGGTGCATAAAATTGTATTGAATGCATGCTGTTGGTGCATTTGGAATGTAAGGAACATGGCCCGCTACAAGGAGGTTCATACAGTGGGGAAGTCTCTCATTACTAGAAAAAGAAAAAAAATCATTTACATGGTAAGTATATTTAAGAACTGGCATGATGCTCCCACTATAGAGGTTCTATTATGCTATCATTTACAGCACATTATGGTTGCAGATACACACTCCAAGCTAGAGCCAAGGTAAATCTTACAAGTTTAATCCTATACTACTAGAGGAATATTGACTTGATAGAAGTGGAAATGGACTCTATCATTTTACATAAGTGTCTGAATGGATCAGGCACAATACCATGGTTGAGAACGTATATAATCAAGAAATGCAGAAGACTCCTCAACAACAATATTCATGCTCTACACACTTGGCATGAGGGAACAAAAATAGAAGACCATCTAACTTCCATGGATGATAGACAATCTAGTTTCTTTTTATGTTTTTTTAAAGTATTCTTGGTTATACAACAATGTTAAAAAACTAAAAGGGGAAGTATTACTCAGATTAAGTTTTTAGTTTTATTTGTTGAAAAATATTATAAAATATCTTATAAAAGAATCAACAAATTATAAGAATTTTTATATAGGAGTTTGTGATAATTTAATATTAATCTAGATAATTTATTAATTTTAATACATAAATAAAACTCTAACACATTAAGGATCAGGCGTGGATTATTTGGTGTAATTCATTTTGGAGTTAGTTGGATGATTTCACTATGAAGGTGAGATATTCTTCTATTGTTAGTGCGTATGGATAAATATTTTGATAGGTGTGTATTTTAGGTAATGCACCACATTTTAGGGATATGCGTCACACTATTAAGGGAAGTATTACAATATAACATGAAGGCCTTGGAATATTGGTATCACTTGGTAAAATGTTCATTACACCATGAAGAGTATTGTTGCACCATGAAATGATTATAAGAGTTATTTTTAAAAGATACATCATGATGTGAATATTTTTTTTGAATCATATTAGGTCACTATTTTTAGATATTAAAGATATTTTGTGGTAATGGTCAAGGTCACAAAATGTTTTTATTGAGTGAGAATATTATCCATACTTTTAATTTCCATTATTTTAATAGATATCTTATAATGAAAAAGATTGGAAATTTGACTTATATTTGAAGGGAATATATGGATAAATTTTCCAAACATAATTAAATCACATTGAATACTTTATTAAATGGAATTTTAGATAATTTCTTAAGAAGTTATCGAATTATCTTCTCAAAAAAATAGAAGAAGAAAAAGATTCATGGGAGGAAGTTATTTTTATAATTGATAGTTCTAGAAAGTGAGATAGAGATAAAGTGGTTTTTATATGATTATTCTAGAATGTTAATACAATTCATTATGTTGATAATGAAGGATATTTATACACTTCTATCAATAAAAAAATTATTCTTGTTTTATAGAAGATCATGGTGTTCACATAGAGGATAAATTCATCATTTTAGGGAAATTAGAGCAATGAATTATTAATTTTTGTGATGGTTGTAAATTTAGAGGGATAGAAAGTCCACTCTAATATTTTATGAGGAATTAACGAACTTATTGTGGATTTTGGTACCCTATAAATCACTATTCCTATGCTCCTTGTACATATCCCAATGAAAGTGTACAACAATAAATTGTTTATGTCTTATTTTAATATATTAAATTAATTTATTGTGTGGGAGAGAAGAGAGTTTTAACTACGTATACCACAAAGAATTGCTAATGGATGTTTCAAATTACCATAAGATGATTAACCCCCATCAGAGAATCTTCCTTATGTGGGACCAATATTTCCCTTATTTTTGTTTGTTATCAAAAAACTCGCCCTTTATTTAATTCTATTTTTAACTTATTAAGAATCAACACTCATAAGCATTAATACTACTTTAAAGACATCGTAGGTTTATATCTATTCCACATTAATTAATTTTTAAAACTAAATAATTTTATGTATCAAAACAACACATTCAAAATGTCATAGTTTTTATTAATATTATTGTTTTTGTATAAATGAGAGATTTGAGTAGGTCAAAATGTGAAAAAAAATATTTCATGTTTGAACATCATGGTTTTAAATTTAATATTTTTGGTTGAAAACACATAATTAATATTATTTTAATGAATCCCGTAGTTTTTAATGTGAGTCAGCTAGTTTCTATGCTTTTGTATACACGATGTGTTCAATATCGTGTTAAAGAAGGAGGCTTGATGGTTTAACATGATAAATTCAACATATGAGTTTTTCTATAATTCTATGTGTTTAATAAGGTTTTAAATAATGATTTTTTCTTGAGTTATAATTATTTTTTTGGTTCTATAAGATAGAGAAAATATAAACTCAACCCATGAAATGGAAGAGATAAAAGAGAAGAAGATTCATGGAGTTGGAAAATAATTTTATCTATTCTTTACGTATGATAACATCAAATTGATGGTTAATTTTACACTCTAAAGAATAGAAAATTATACTTTGTTTTAGCTAAAATATCATGAGTTATTATTTCTATTTAAAGTATATATCAATTTAACTCATGTTATTTTGAGTTGTTCAGATATGATGAAATCTACATAAACTCTTTGGAGTTAGTATAAAGAACTTATCAAGAGATTGTATATTATTTTCAAGATATATAATATTGGGTAAAGTGTGATACATTCCCCACTTGTATTTACATGAATAATTTAGTGTATATCTATGTAATAGTAAAAACTTGTACTCTCGACCTGGAGTTAAAACCATATTCTTTACATACTAACTTCAATATCGATTGAAATAACCCAATTTTAACCTTCTAAAATTACAAGATCAAAATAAATTATTGGGTCATATACATACCCAATAGAATTATATTTTTACATATTCAGATAATTATTAAAACCATTTAGTAAGAAAAGTATTATCTTTCTCACCCAATGGTAATTATTCCCACTATTCCCAGATTTTCTTATAACCAAATAAGTCTTAAACATTTAACAAAATGTTCTACTCTAAATAAACTCTTCTATACTAATCATTGATGCTAATCTTATTCATAACATGGTGAAATATAAAAATAATATGGGTGAGATCAAATTAATAGATAGGGATAGCATACATCAATAAATAATTGGGTACGCACACACCAACTACTAAGGATAATTTGTCTTATGGGACCTACAAATGACTCAAGGGGATATCTAATTTTAGGCACCACCTATATCTAAATAACTCCAATGAATTAATCATAAAAAAATAATGAATAATCAAAATGAATTATATGTTAATAATAATCCATATAAAACTAACACAAATATAGATTGTTTATTTTTCCCGAGTCAATAAATGAGATATCTTTCTTATTAAACACCCACAATCTAATTTATATAAAATTCGTTTTTTTTACGATGTATAGAGTAATGTGTATATGGATAAGTAAATATTGGAAATAGGGGAGAATAAATCCTTGATAATATATAAAATATAACCCAATTATAACATAAATCCATTATAAATGAATGATTTTTAATAATGAAAACTCCTTTGCAAAATAGAGAAGAAAATGGAAGTGAATATTTTATAATTAATTTTCATTTAATTCTTTTGTAACTTTGTTTTATAAATAAAATTAAAAGTATCCTTCAAAATTACATTAATGAGATGTCAAAAATACCTTTAAAACATTATTTTTAAAATAGTTTACAATAGTAGAATCTTGAAAATAAACCATAATCAGGTAAGAAAATGTGGAATGAATGATAAAAATATAAATTAATGGAATGAAATCCTTTTTCAAAACAGTTAAGAAAATAATATCCTTTTCTTTTTTATAAATAATATCATAATGGGGTTATTTTCTTTGAAAAACTATGAAAACTTGAAAAGAAAAAATTATAACTAAGAATGTTAATAATAGTGGGAAAATGTGGTTGAGCAGTTAATTTTAAAAGAAAAATTTTCACACTTTTTATAAATAATTAAAATATGACCCATACAAAAAATGTTAAGAAAATTATTATTAAAAAATTATAATTTAAATTAAAAAGTATAGCATTAATTTAAAATTATAAATCATTTAGGTATATAAAAAGCATTCTTGAAATAAAATAAAGAATATATATATGGAATATAATGACTCCGCACCAAAAAGGATAAATAAGGTTAAATTTTCTTATAAATATTCCTGATGTTGTTTGGAGTAAAAAATATAGAAAATATATAAAGAACACATATAAATTGTAGAAATGTATATAGGATGAGAAGATATATGTGTTTTTGTAGCGAAATAACATAAAATCTCTCCAAAGAGAAATTGAAAAATAACTAATTTAGATAAAAAGTGAGATTCTAAAATATGTCCATATGGATTTGGTAAATTTCTAATCAAAATCCATTGGAATCTGGAACATGATATGGTTATATAATTCCAATAAATCAAATGAAATTATTTTTCAAAATATATTCAGGGGGATGTAAATATACCATATAAATGAATGTATTGTTTACAAAATGAATCGTGTCTCAAGAAATTGAAATTGAGACAAAGAACCCTTATGGATTTTATAACACTTAAATAAAAATATATATAAATCTGAAACCATAAATGGAACATTAATAAAATTATTTAATAGAGAATCATGATATAATATTTCAGAAATGTATCCTAAACACCATATAATGGAAATAGGGGCATAATTCTAAACATGTCTCAAAGATGGAATTTGGACACATTAAACCCTTACCAAGAGTTTAACAAGTGATGTAAGAATATATAAATGAATGTTTTATGTGAAAAAATTGTATATACATATAAAATAAGTGTAAATACATCATAAAGAAAAATATTTCATAAAACACATAATGTTGATATAAAATATTCAGTGAAGAAGTGATATAACCAAATGAAAGGAAATTGAGTTAAGAATCCCCTTACCTCATGATCTGACTTTCTTGGTCAGTGCATATAACATCCCGAATAACTGAATTAATTTTATTACATACTTATTTTAGAACATTTTTCATATATTAATTATTTTTTATGGTTTATTAATATGTCATATTCCATTAATGTATTGTATAGTGTTTTTCTTATGTTTACCACTTGAGGTTGTTGGGTCAATTTTTTCAAAAATGCTTTAGCATATTGACCCTAGTTAAAGGTTTTATAAATTAGTTTCATTATATCTACAATATTTATTATATTTTATAGTATGCGTTTTATATATTTCTTGTGACACATTGTTAATTCATGAAATATTTGGTAATTGTTTAAATTAAATGATTAAAAATCCCATTTTTAGAAATTTTTTATTTCATAAAAGAGTTGATTTTAACTCATATAAATAAATATATTACCATTATATAATTATTAAAATACCCTAAATTAATCATTATAAATTTATATTATTAACACATAACATTCCTCAGTTATTCATGGCATTAATATTCTAACATCGTTCGTGTAGGTGGTAAAGCATGAACAAATAAGAGAACATTATAATGAATGAATGAGTAAGAAAATTCTATTTTATAATAATAATATCACTTTTACATAATATTAAGGATTTAAAAAAATGATATCAATTTTTTAAATCATTTTTAATAATAGGTAGATGAATAAGATAAATGAAATGGAATGGAAAATTGTTATTACATTTAAAGTGTCCTGGTATGCTTATTTCAACTTACTAAATTTGACGATGACAATTTAATGGTAATATTATTTGATGTGTTTACAAATTACCTTTAAAAATCTATAATCATGTTATAAAAATAATTTCTATTCTTTATATACATTTTGAACCATCCACTCCATAAAGTGGTGGAGAATTAAATAAATCATTCATGGAGGCAGTGGTTTTTTGACGGACACATGGGAAACATTTTAATTTGGTTATGAATGCAAAGGAAGGAAGGTATATAATGATTTATCTTTTCATAATAAAAATTATTTCGTAAATATAATATTTATTCATTAAATGTATATTTTATAACCATCTATGTAAGCTGGGGATGAAAAATTAAATTTGATATTAATGGATAGAATAATATATATGCACATGTGAACTATGTTTTCATTATTTAATGGATAAAAAATGAGGTAGATAATTATTGTTTCATCAAGATAATAAAATTTTAGAAATATAATGATACTGATTTTATTTTGTTAATATGGTTATAGAATATTTTGGGCAGTTAGAAGAAGAAATAAACATGATTGAACTTGGTTATGATAATTTACACTTCCTTGGATATCCTCATTTGGATATCTTCTTAAGCCTTCTTATGATAGTAATTTTGTTTGACCAAAACATAAAGTTCATAGATAAGGGTCTTGGGATGTTATTTGGAAAGATATTGTTTAAAATAATTTTCTCAATGTGTATGTAAAAGAGAGGGTGTATGGGGATCCTTTTTTAAGTGAGAGGAGTGAAACCCTTATAAATGTGGAATATATTTTAAAAATTAAATTTATAAATGTGGTAAAAATTACATTTAATATAAATATTCAAATTAAAAAAATAGTTTTTAAAGAAATGTATTTCAACATAAAAAATTATTTTATACCAATATAATGTGTAGAAATGATCTCTATGAAATTTATTAGTTAATGAATAAAAAAAGAGTTTTGTGACTTTAAAACTAATAAAAAATAAATTTCACCTTTTAATTACTTAATTAAATAAAAGGCTCCTAAATAATTATTTTATTAATATACAAAATCACATAGGTTCTAAAATTTCAACCATGAGTTTCTAAATTCAAAATAATATTTTTAAATGATTTATAGTATTTATAAAAAAAAAATTATAATTTTTTTCATAAACATTATATTCATTAATATATCATGATCCGATCTTAAAAGTGACACTATTTGTAAAAAGCCATAATTTTTATGGTTTAGACAAAAATCAACCATTTCCAAAAAATACAAAAAATTCACCCTAAGATAATTTTGAAATGATTAATTAAAAAATAATATTCATTTCATCAAATTAAAATAATAAAATTTTGTAATTTAGATATTAAATAAAAACATTAAATATATTAGAAATGTTTTTTATTGACTTTTACAATTTTAAGTGTACTTAGCTTACTTAAAAATAATTACCAATGATTTTTAATTTATTTCTTTACAAATTTTATATTCATAATAAATTGATGTTTATATTGAAATATATTAAAGTATATATATATATAATCTTGTTTTAGTTCAGTATTGTGTGTGGTAAAATCTATTGAATATGATATTTATTAAGAGTAATGTATACAAAATATAGGGGTGTTACAATAATTATTTCATACATGTCCTAAATATTAAAAGAAAATAGTCACCCAAATTGAGTGCGAACCATATAAAAATACCTTAGGTTGATTCGCTTGTTAATTTATTACTTCACATGTCATGTTTTTTTGGGGATTAATAAGTAGGTCTATTAATTTCAATAGTTGTGGGAGTTTTTTATATTATAATGGGTAATTTAAATAGAAAATAATTAATTAAAATTTATTCACACTAATTTACCTCACCTCTTAGTGTGACTATAATGAACATTGTACACTTCAATTGGGATTTGAGTGGGTTTTACCTCTGACTGAATTTAATTATTTTTTTCAATTGTTTTTAATTATTATACACAACATTTAGATTTGATAAAGTTTCTTAGTTTTTTAATTTTAATCACCTTCAATACTAACATGGAGGTTTTTTGGTCCAAAACATTGAAAACTAGTAAAAGAAAGAGGCTACAAAGTTGAGAAAATATTAAAAGGGAATATGGGTACACCATAAATTGAAGGTAATAAAAGTGGTAATTTATTATTCATATCTATTGATATTCATCCACTTAATAATTTAAGATCATGTTGTGATGAGTTAGTACTTATTAAAACACATACAAATTTATACTATGAAATTAGTGATTATTTTAAAAATTTACCATATAAAGTTTTCATATATATATATATATATATGAGTTTATTAAGGGTCTAAAAATATAAAATAAAGATATAAATGGAGATATATGAATCTAATAAAACATTTGACGATAAGTTTCAAAAATTTCAACACTTACATGAAAGATGTGGGAAACAAATAAAATATTATGGTTCTACAATGAAATGTATTCCCTAGAAGAAGAAGTTATACAAAAAAGTTGTGATAAGAAATATGATATATGAAAATATTAGGAATATGGAATCCATTCAGTAAAAGAAACAAAAAGAGATTCCATAGTTGTCAAAAATTATTAGTTAGGGATAAAATCTAAAAGGGTAAATGAAATTGATAATTCTAAATAATAAAAGTGCATGTTTCATGAAGATCATGTTGAGAAGATGAGAATGTAATGTGGAGATAGAGTTAAATCTATTGAATGTTATAATAATAATCTAAATTTTAATTAACTTGATTTTGAATTTAATTTTAGAAATATAGAAGTATAATGGGTCCTCCCAAACTCACTAATAAAAAATATCATTCTATTTTCTCCAGGATTTCACCACATTAACTAATATGATCATATTAGTTGAAATATGTCTTTGACAACGAATATATATTTTATTACTATATCTTGAAATTATTACTTGTACACACCATCTCAATTTTCTAATGATTATTAAATGAATATAAACAATACATTCTTGAAGTCTTCTTTCTCCTCAGATGTAAGAAATTCAACAACTAATATAAATTCTATAAGTGGAATCATGTTTACCATACTCTCTCAATATTATTCTTCTCATTCTTCCTGGTTCTTAACATATAGAATATATATATGTATAGGAACAATGAAACCCTTTATAAACTATCTTTTCACTTATTCTATAGAATTTTTAATATATGGATATCATAAGGTAGGCATTCACTCATATATTCTTCTTCTTCCTCTTCACCAATGATAATAATAGGGTATATAGTAGAAACACCATTTTAGCCTCCTCCTTCAATTATTCTTCTCCTTTTTCTCCTCAATTCTTAATATTTTTCTAGATGGTGTATCATTTATCTCTCTCTGTATCTATAGATATATTACTCTATTTCATAAATACATAGAATCAATAATAATTACAATATCAATTTATTCTTGTTTCCTCTCAATACTCTTATGTTTCTTCTAATTTATACATAGTTTCTTAATAGATTATGAGGGTCTTCACCCAAAAATATTTAATCAATAACATATCATATGGTAGTATTCCCTATAATAATGAAACCTTACCATTATATTAAGATTATTTAATTAATTATAAGAAAATTACCACACCATTTATTATCTTGCTTGTGCACAAAATTATACAACACATTTCTTTTCATTTGTGGTATATTATTTATGGAAAAATCTTGATAAAAATAGTTATTTGTGATTTTCTTCAATCATAAATAACCCATCATGGAAAATTGTGTCTTAACTAGTAGTATTACCAATGTTCTAGTGAAAATATACCTATAGATAATGTTTTTTAGAAATAAGGATCTATAATAAGTAATATTGGTGATGAGATTCAAATTTATCATAAATATAATTCATAAAGTATTTGAAACATAAATATTGACCCATTAGAAACATTATTTATGACATGATTTTATTCTATTTAAAATACCATTAAATAATGATTTTACAATAGAAATAATAAGATGTTACAAATACTATTAAGAAATGTATAAAAATTTAGTTGTAAATAACTAAAAAACAATTAAAATAAACTAGAAACTAAAAATTAAAAATAATAAAAAACCACTCATATAATAAATAATAAACACTTAAGGCATAATATTTTAATCCAAAAAAATATAATATATTGTCATTGGTGGAGGGGTGTAAACTGTAAGATCAAGTAGAGGGAATCCATCACTAAACGATGTGCAATTTTTCATACGTACTCTATCATCTACTCATGCTATTACTTTAGATGATAATGCTTCTGCTCCTATATATGAATCTAATATTATTGATCTATATGAAATAATTTTATAATATCATCCTAAGCTCATATCCTCTCCTAATACTTGTAATGGACAATCATTTTTCCTAATCTCCATTCAATATGATCGATGGAATTAGTATAGTACCATAATAACTAGAAGACATTGATTGTGAACCAATACTGATCACCTAGTCTTTCTTAATAACTTTCATGGTCACCCATATCCATGCTACATTATATAAACCCAAATCACATGGCCCCTCACCCTCAGTTTCATTCAGACGCTCTTGTATATTAGAATTCATGACCACTTACAACACCTTAAAGTTTAATTATAATTTTAAGAAGGGAAAAAATTATTCAAATTAATGTTATTAACCAAAAATAAATTATCACCATAATCTAATTTTATTTCTGTCCAACAAATTGTCATGTAGTACAATCAGTTTATATTAACTTGTAGACATCAAACTCTTTAATATAGGGATCAAAAATAGAAAACATAAATATAACATATAAAGGTATAAACAAATTAGTAATAAAGATTACATAACATATGTCATCAATGTATACTAAAATTATAACTCCCTACTCTATGTTTGACCTCCTATCCCTCCTAATTCTATTGACTAGAGGATGATCTCCCCCCAAAAGTCTCTTAGATCCAATAGAAGTATAATCCATATCATTTTTGGGCCAGGATGTATTAATTTTTGTGACACATGAATGGCTCATCAAAAATATTAGTAGAATATATATACATGAATATCATTCTATGGTTGTATAAACATTAATGAAAACACTCAGAAATAAGATTATTATGTATCACTAATAATGGCTCTCATGTTATCATTAATGGGATACTACAAATTATATAAATAATTAATAATATAATGATATTAATTAATTTTTTATATAAAATATATATTTTTATATACAATCTAGTGGTCGAACATTTAATATAAAACATTGGTGGGAACTTAATCCCACGACACCCCTGTACAAAATAATTAATTCTATAAAATTTCACCTGTCTTCCTAATATATTTATATAAAAAACATCACCAATAAGAATAAATAATAAGAAAATTACTATATAAAAAATTAATGAAAATAAAATAAAATATATAAAGAAACTTACTTCCTCAATCATGGATCAAAATCAAGAGATGGGTGATGCCCAAGAATATGGTCTAAAATCATCATTTTGGTTAGACCGTGACCCCTCATTGTTATTAGTGCAATAAAACATTCCTAGGTTGAGATGAAGGATCACGAGTCTCATCATTGAGTATTATAAAACTCGGTAAAAAATGATATATATATTCATAATACTTATCATATGTTTGAAACAAAAAATAACGTTTCATGAAAATAATTTTCAATAAGTTTAAAAAACTGTTTATATTGTTTATAACTATAACTTAAATGTAATAAATCATTATTCATCATCTTTTTTATATTATTTGGTGTCAATATTTTCATATTCCTTCAAAATATCATTAATTTACCCACGATCTTCAATTTTATAACCTCTTATTTTTTCAATTTAGTGGCTAAATTATCAACATTATCAACAAAAATGACCCTTAACTATAGGGGATCATCATTGATATCTATATCTCTTGGAGTAAGTGATATATTTATGATGTTTCTTTAAAAAAATCAATATTATTCAATTCTGAAGAACAACTTTCATTTTACATTAATATAATATCAGGTTTTTTTATTATAGTCTAGTATTAATTCAAATCAAATTATGATACATGTAATTTAAAAAATAGATGTGATGATCTTGTTGTGCCAACATAAATGGTTTATTTTTTGTAATAAATTTTTTTATATTTAATTTTTATGACATTATATCATGGATGAATGAATAACACTCAATAAATATCAAACCAAATGCATTTAAATACTGTTATAAATATTTTTGGTTAATATAACTCAATTATTTAATCTAGTATTAGATAAAATTAAACTTCACTTTCTTTTTAAAATATTACTTTTAATAAAATACCATTATTATTTTTCTTTTTATTTATCATATGGTTGTGTATAAATTCAAAATACATTAACCACATATGCATTAAAATATTTTATGAATTTAGATTGTGGGATAAAAAATGTATATAATTGGCTGTCAATTTTATTTCCATGTTATGATACTTGAAAAAATAAAAAATAAAAAATAAAAGATAAAATAACATTTTTATTTCTTATGTTTTAGTGTGAATAATTATACTTACATTCCTTTAAAACAATTAGGAAATATTACACTATAAATGATATTCATTATCATCATGGGTAATTTATGTTAATTATTTTTTGATATAATAATCATATAATATTTAAAATATTTTTTTTAAATTTTTTATTAATATATAAAAAATATAGGTAAAAACAGAACATAATACAAAAAAACATTTTTATTATTTACAATTTAGTAAAGCATATTTACGAACTCGGTATTTTTTCATAATATTAATGTCATCATTAATGATCACTGAAGATCCTTTAGGTTCTTTGTGAATCATGTTTTTTATTTCTTTAAAACATATATTATTATGAAGATTTCTGTTAAAGATGTGAGAAAGAGTTATTGAAGTTATAAAGAAATTTTTTCTAATGATTTTTACTAAAAATTTAAAATGAGTTCTGAAAGGAGGTGAAATAAGTTTTTCTTTAAATATATTAGGAATATAATTCTTATGTCAGACGATGCAGTTCCATTATCAATGTTCCAAACATGATAAAGAAAATTCCTGATTCAAGATGAAGTTGTACAATTTTATATTAAGAGAAAGAAGGCCACATGACAAACAAGAAGATATTACAAGTTATAGAATTTATTTAAGTCCTTAAGAATGAGTTTGTATAATTTTTAATAATTCAAAAGGTTTTTATTATTAACAAAATTAGCTTTAATAGAAGTCAAATTTTGACTAGTTATACAAATTTTAAGCTATAATACTATATAGAGCTGGGATATTGATACCAAAAAAGGTGAAAATATTTTGTAATAGAAGTATTTATAATTTCAAACAATGCACCACCCAATAAATGACTTGAGAGCATCATATAGACACAACTATGGTTTCTATACAGGCAATTTGTATGATGTTCAATTTCAAAATGTTTAATGTTAAAAGATGTATAAAGTTACATCAAGGAGTATTATATGGTATGAACACGTCAATTTGAGTCCATTGGATGATAAACAGTAATAATATGAAGGATATTTAAAGTTACATGGGATGTGTTATCAAATATATCAGATAGAGTAAATACCAATAGATTCAAGGAAGGTAAATATATGGTGAAGGATCCATTGGATGAATGAGCATAAAAAATTACAATGACATAGGATGATCAGTTCAAGGATGGAGAATCAAACTATTTTTTGTGAACTAAGAACTATATGATGTTTGAGAAAAGGCAGGATGAATTCATAGATTCATTTAGGTGAATTAAAAATTTGAGAAGTAGAGAATAGTCAGTAGACAAAGGAGATCCTTATGATGACACTAGATAAATATTCTATTTGATGGAGTTATAATAAGTTTTACCAAAACATGGTAAATCACCCAAAATTTATAATGATATGATATTTAATAAATGTTTTTTATCTAGATGAGATAAAAGAGGTCTTAAGAAGTTACTCAATTTTGAGGTTAAAAAATACTGAAGAATGATAAATTTGTTTGAGTTTTCATGAAGCTTCATGAATATTCCTGTAGACTCTAGAATGTCTGACAGACATCTAGTAAAATTTATTGAGTGAAAAAATGACTTTATATTCCAACCTTTTCTTCTATGAGAATACCTATAAAAGGAGGTATATGTACATTTTGAAATGGTTCACTATTCACATGTGTTAAAAAGTAAAAGTGTTTTAGAAAAGGTATCTGAAATAAATATTATACAAAGTGAAAAAATATGATGTTTCAAAGAGAAATAGTTTTCACAAAAATTTTTAAAACAAGAAAGGTCACTGACCAGAGTTATCGAACAAAAATCCAGTTATGAGGCATTACGTGTATAGTTTGTTTAGTTATATTAGATAGTGGAGACGATTAGATATATTAGACACCAATTGCATCAGATAATGATTTCGAATAGATTGGGAGGTGAAAGAGTTTTTTTCGTTATAAAAATCTGATAGAAGAACCATAGTTTTTGTGAGGAACACTGAATGAAGAATACCAAATAGAGGCAGAAGGCACACAAGATAATGGTATTAGATGGTGAAATTTTAGACAATCTTTGAGTGATTCATATAAATTTTTTCCCATATTTTTTAGGCTTGAAAACATATGAAACAATTTAATAATTGAAATAATTAATTATCATATTTATAATTGATTACATTTATAATAATCATACTTATCAATATATATTGGGAGTCCAACATGATTTGGATCATTATATTTAATTATATATTATTGTTAATTTTTATAGACCAATGGGTATTTTAATGGAAAGTATGTAGTCACCCACATTAGGGGTGATCCTTATAACTATTTCATTAATTTATTTACTTTTTATCATTTAATTCTTGTGAGGTTATTATATAAATCTAACATGGATAAAAAATCTAAAAGCTCACATGGGTTAATTTCTAGATAATTATAATTTTAAAATATCACCACTGATTCAACTCACCCTTATTAGTGGATATCATGATCCTATAGAACTTTAAATTGTATTAGAGGGTGTTCCCCTATCATATCATTATCATGAAAATATCAATTCAATCAATAGTATTGGTATTCCTACCTTCATTGAAAAAAATTACCATGGTTGAAAAAATAGTGTGATACCCTATATTCTATCACTTAGAATAGAGGTAATTAATGTTTCCACTATTAGGTTTCCACCTACAGAAAAATATGATACTATAATATTTAATGATAAAATAAATCTTGAGGTATTTGGAAAATCTAGAAATATTATGCCAATTCTTTTCATATTTCTTCTTATTATGGTGATGGGTCTCAAAATAACTAAATAAACATCAGACAAACTCAAAAGTATATTTGAGAGAAATATTAAAGTAAAACAAGTAAAGCTTCAAATATAGTAAACCGGGTTTGAAGATATTATAATAGAAAAGGATGTAATTGTTGATGAGTACTTCACTCAAGTAAATGAAATTGTTTTCAACATCAGAGGATTTGGATATTTCTTATAAAATTATAACCTTGTTAAGAAAATCATTAAAATTTTCTATAGAGGTTTAATTCCAAAGATTCTTATTTATAATTTAATATGATTTATATCTTGATAAATTAAATAAATTTTTTCTTTTATATAAGGTAAGTAAATCTCTAACATTAAAAAAGAATATCGAGGATGAAATTAATTTTTAATATTTATGAAATAAAACAATTATTTATATTAATCATAATATTTATGATATCACGTATTTAGAATATAATAATGATGATTTAATGAACTAAAAAATAATGTCTCTTATCACCAAATATTATCAAGGTGGTAACGAAAAAGCTGGAGGAAAATTCATAATTAAATGAATCGAGTGTGGATGAATTGGGACATTTTCTAGAAATTTTACTAAGAAAGAAATCGGTGAATATGAATATTATTGTGAAGAAAAATATCTGTGGAAGAAGTGGAGAAAAAAATCCAAATTAGATAAAAAATACAATAGAAATAATACATAATTTACATGGAACAAAGGAATTATGTTGAGTAGAAATGTTGAATATGACACTACTAAAAACAATTATTTAGAGGATGAAAATATAGAAAGTTTATATCCTTCTTTAAAAATGTGAAGAAAAAAGGCAATTCCTCAAACAGCGAAGAATAAAACAATGAAGAAAATTAAAAAAAACAAATATCAGTTGAGATATAAACATGTGGCGTGTCTTGAAAAAAACATAAAAATCAAGAAATAAATCAGAATTATAAAGAAAGAAGTCATGAAAAGGAATGTAGGAAAGGAATATCTTCTTAAAAATTAATATGTGTATATTGAGTTAATTAAAAATCTTAAACTGAAAGTTACATAACAAGGAAATTTATTTGAAGATCTTAGTAAAAAAAATATAGATAAAGAATATAATGTTTTTAAAACTCAATATATATTTATTTAGGATGACATTAACTTAAATAGTATGATTGATAATTTAAATTAAAATTCATAGGTAAAGGTTGAAATAACTGAAAATAATGAAAAAAATCCTCCCAAGAATTTGGTGACATCGTTATCCACTAAACATAAAACTTCATATGATATTTCTAAACATATTAGTGTTAGAAACAACTTTAGGAAATCATGTATTGAGAAAGGATGTGGAAAACACATCACTAAAAAACATGAAAATATCCTAAATAAGAAAGACACCCCATTCCACGGAAAAGAAATCACTAAAAGATGTTACAAACCATAATAAACTTTATACAACGAAAAATCATTTTTATACAGAAGATTGATATTTGATGGGTTTTTTGAGGATGTGGAATTTATGGGAACAAATAATATAAATGTTGGCCCAAAATGTTTATCCCTAGAAATATTCATGAACTAAAAGGATAAATAGTTAAAGAAAAGAGAGTAATTTTCCCTATATTCTGGAATAAATTAAATATTAAAACAATATAATTTAAAAAATTTCATATTCAGAAAATATTCAATTAACAATAAAATGTTTGTGGAATATGGGACCAAATGGGTCACTATTGTAAGGAATATAAGAAAAAACTTTGTATAAAAGTTTCTTATGCTAGAAAGAAAAGGAATATAGAAAGAAGAATATTGTGGAAAACGTTTTTTTTATTGAGAAATATCTGAAGGCTTATAAAAGGAAAAAAAACATGTGTTCTTGATATTTATTTTTATTCACATATTACAAGTGATATAAATATCATGAATGATATTGAAGAACATGAAGGAGTTTTCCTTACTTTCAAAATTGGCAGTTTCTTAAAAATCAGAGGGAAAAAGAAAAAGTGAGATAAAATCTTAGAGAATAAATTAAAATGAATTATTATTTATTGATTCGATTAAAAAAAACTTTCTAGGTGTAAAAAAAACTTTTATGATGGAAAGGAAGTTATATTTTGGAAATATTATTGTATCATTATAATTTTGGAAAATAGAAAAGTTATTACTAAGGGAGAAGGAACTAGTTGAATTTTTTTCTAGATTAGAGAACTTTAAAACTAGTGTTACATAAGTTCTAAGGATGAAAATATGTTTTGAAATTGAATAATTAGGAATATTTAATAGAAAAGTATAAATCTATTTCTAAATCTAATGTTCTTGTAAAATTATCTCATCTAAAAAGAGAAAATGATGTTATTTTTACAACATATCAGAAAGGGAATATGATTTGAGGAAAACATAATAAAGTTTAAATTTAATTTACTCAACCTCTTAAGATCATTCACTTTGATATCTTTGTGATGATGATACATTAATCAACTAAATTTTATTTTTATTTCCTTATATTTATTGAGGAATTCACTCAAATGACCAAAATAATTTTTATTAAGTATAAATCATATTCTTTTTAAATGTTTAGTTATTTCACGTGGGATATTGAAAAAGATATGGGTGTATATATATTTAATATGAGAACTAACAATGGAAATGAGTACAGAAGAAATTTTTTTGAACACAATGTGAAGGGACATGGAATAAATATCTAATACAATTTTCCATACACTCCTCAACAAATTAGAGTGGTAGATAAGAAAAATGGGTGTTTTATGAAAATTGGAAGAAGTATGTTAGAAGAATATAAACTGCCTATTTTTTTATTGAGAGAAGCTATTAGTACTACTGTTCTTGTAGAAAACGCATTTTTTATCAACGAAGTCTAAAACGAGTCCTATGAGTTGTGGTATAATAAAAACCCTTTAGTGAAATATTTCATTTCTTATAGGAGTTATTTATTAATAAATATAAAGTATCTATAGCTTAAAATATTTGATTAAAAAGATGAGGAATGATTTTTCTTGGGATGTTCATCCAATGGAAGAATTTATAAATGTTTTAATAAATATAAAAAAGTTTAGTGGATTCTTATGATATGAAAAATATTCAAAATATAACCGCCTCATTTTTTTTGAAAATATTACATAATAAAAATAAGAATTTCTAATGAGGATAATAAAATTTAAGATGAATGTGAGACAAAAAATATAAAAAATGAGTTAGATGAATCTTGTGATGAAGAAAGTGAGATGGGAATAAAATTTCTTATGTTTCAAACCCTACAGAAATAGGTTGAATCAGACAACATAATTGGAAATCATAAAGATACAATTCAGAATATAAGGAAACTAATATTAGATAACTAAACATCACTTACCTCATATGTAGACCCAGAATTAGTTTCATAGTTAGTTGAACACAAAGAATGGGTTCACGATATGAATAAAGTTTTTGAAGAAATTGAAAAAAAAATTAACATTAGATCTTGTTCCATGAATATAAAGAAATAATTTAATAGGAACAAATTGGGTGTTTATAAATAAAATCAAAGAACATGATGAAATTTCATGAAATAAATAATGACCTGTGTGAAATTCTTACTCACATATGTAAGGTGTTGATTTTAGAGAAACGTTTTCACCCATAGTGAGACTTTAAACTATAAGAACGTTATTGATAGTTTATACAAATCATTATTATAGAGTTTATCAGCTATATGTCAAGTTGGATTTCATAAATAGAAAAATTAAAAAATAATTTTACATTGAGAAATCTTTTTGTTTTTTACTTGATAAAGATGAAACCATGGTGTGTGATTTGTAGAAATAGTTGTATCGGTTAAAACAAGATCCTCCTGCTTGGTACTCCAAAATTGATAGTATCATGAAAAAATTGAAATTTTCTTAAATGAAAGTTGATAATATCTTATATCTTAAGTATATTAAATTAGGTATCTTGATTGTTATGATTTATTTTGATGACATACTTTTTTCATGAGATAGGGATAAAGGTTATAAGTATATTGTTGAACAAAAGAAGAAAAAATTTGAAATGTCAATGATTATAGAATTAACATTATTTCTAGGTATAAAAGTTATAGAGAAAGAAAAAATATATATTTATATCATAATTAAATTATGCCAAGTAGTTGTTACTAAATTTTTGAAAGATATTTTTGAAAGAGTTTTCTACTACCATTTCTGTTGGCATGAATATAAGTAAACATGAAGCTTGAAAACATGTGAATTGGAAATACTTAGAGATGTTTATAGGAAGATTTATCTATTTTATAGATTCAAAGTCATACATTGTTTATTTTTTTACCTTATATATAAGATATGAGAGTGATATAAAGGAGTCACCCGTTATAGCAATAAAAATATTTCTCAGATATGTTAAAGGAATATCTATTTATGGTGTATTATATAAAAGAATTTATGATATAATATTTCTTTTACACAGTAATACTGATTGATCTAGAGATTTCAATAATATAAAATCAACATCAAGAGGAATTTCTTTAAGAGAATGTTGTGTTAGCTAGAATTGTAAGAACTATAGTTATGTTACTTGGAGTACAATAGAATTAGAATATTTTTCCACCACCAATAATTGTACACAAATTATATGGATGAAATATCATTTTGAATATTTTAAAATAATGTTAGAAAACCACTAAATATTATAGGTGATATTAAAAAAGTCAATGATTTGTTAAAAAACCCTATAGAATGTTCATAATCAAATAACATTGATATTAATTATCACTTCATAAAAAACAAAGTTGCTAGTGGAGATTTTATTCTTGAGTACATTTCAATTTGATGACGTTTTTACCACATCAATTCCAAGGGAAATATTTGGGGAATTGAGGCTGAAAATAAATGTTCTACCTCTATAAATGTATTCTTATAGTTCTTAAGGAACTAACCCCACTATGCTTTGGATTACGTTGTGAAATAGGGATAATAAAAATAAATATATAAGAAGGTGTATAACTCATTCTGTTATGAATCTTAAGAAATTGTTATTATAAAATGGGGGAGAAGATAAAATTATAGGGAGTTTATGCTATTATGTACCCATAATTTCTTGTCAATGAGGGATGACATTCCTTCAAAAAAAACTTTATCAAAAAATTTGTTTTCATGATATTCTCTTGGAGAAAGGAAATGATTTTATAAAAGTTGAGAAATATTGAGAGAAAGAGTTATTAAAATTAATGGTTATAATTTTTTTTAAATGGTTCCAAAAAATCCAAAGGGGGATATTGAAGATTATTTGGTTTGTTTTTATAAAATATTTTGTAATTTTTCAAAACCTATATTTTTATGAATGTTTTTGTTAAATATGTGAGAAAGAGTTTTTGAAGTTATTAAGAATGTTTTCCTTATGGATGTTAAGAAACTTTTTTAATGATTTTATGGAGGTGTTGAAGATGTGTTTCCTTAAATATGATAGTAAAACATTTTTTATTCCAGAATATGTTGTTATTTTTCCATAATTTCCATCATCATGAAGAGAAATCTTGATCTAAGCTAAGGTTTTATGCATTAACACAAATAGAGATAAGACTATAAGACACACATCGGATGACATAGTTAAACAGAAAGATGTAAGGTGATGGAGATTCCTTGATATTTAGTGAGAGGTTAAATCTGTACAATGTTTCAAGATGAAAATTACTCAACATTATTAGATAGAAAAAGATCAATGTTACTAAATGGTAAATGTTACCAGATTGACCAGGGTAGGTTTTTCTAGTTACGGAATTTCTTGATGTCCTCACAATTGATTCTATACAAAGTGTAAAAATTATAGTGGTTAATATTGTAACCAAATTATATTTTTTAGGAATCTAATGTTTTAGAACCTAAACAAAGTCAAATATATAATACTAGAAAGAGTATGGATGTTTCCACTAGACAAAAGGGAAATTATTTTGTGATATAAGTCACTAGAAATTGAAATAATTTTTTCACCCAATAAATGGATCATGTAAATTATACATAAAAATATTATGTTTCTGAATAGATAGTTTTTATAAAGTTTAGTATGGAAATGTTTAATATAATAGGGTATATAAATTTATATCATAGAGATAACTGCAGTATGAAGGCATCAATTTGATACCATAGGATGATAAACTATCATACATAGAATTCTACAAAAAGGTATAGGGGATGGAAAATAAATTTTTTATGATAGATGAAGTTTGAATAGATATAAGGAAGGGAAATAGATGGTAAGGGATCCATCAGATGAATGATAATCAAAAAAATAATCATGACGTCGTGAATAGTCTGTTCAAATATGGCACCCAAACCAAGTTTTACGAACCAAGAACCATATAAATTGTGAGAAAATATAGGCTGATAAAACAAAGGAAGTTTAGTGAAACATGTAGTGGAGAATTGAAGAATACTTACCAAACAAAGGATATCTATAAGAAGACACAATAAAAAAATATACTAAATGATGTTTTGAGAAGATTTACCTTAAAAGGGTTAAGAAACAAGTAATGACGTTGTGATTATCTTCAATCGGAGTTTTTTTTTATCTAGATGAGATAACGATTCTTGAATAAGTTAATTACAATGAGGATAAGGAAGGTTAAAGAATTTTGTGGTCATTGGACTTTTCATGATGCTTCAAGAATATTATGAACATATATAGAATGTTTGAGAGACATAAAAAACATTTCACTAAGAGGAATAATGCATTTAGATTCCCATATTTTCTCTTATAATTTCACCTATAAAAGGGTTATTAAGTACAATACTAAATGGTATAATGTCACACATTTAAAAAAGTCAATTTACAACCAAATATGTTTTGGACACATTTACTAGATGGAGAGACAAAATGAAGAGTTTTTGGGAGTGTGAGTTTCCAACCAAATTAGTTGAAGAAGAAGCATTACCAGTTAGAGTAATGAGACATAGATTTAGTTCTGAGACACCATATATAAATTCAGTTCAAAGACATCAGATAGTGGAATTGGTCAGAGATACAAATGATGATTACCTCGAATAAAGATTCTGAATAGATTTTTAGCAGTAGGAGTTTTGTTCAAAAGAGAGCAATCAAATAATATAAACATTTTGGTGAGGCACACCAAATTAAGAACACTATATAAATTCAAAAGGATCATGAGATAAATATATCATAATTGAATTTTGGATGGAAAACCTTCAGAGGAACTTTTGATGAGCTATGTAGAAAAATTTCACATCTTGTTTTGAATAGAGGTCTTAAGAAATTTTTTAATTGATGGGAGCTAGTATAATAATTGTAAATGATTGGACTTAGAATAATAATACAATTAAGGAGATAGAAAGAGTCTAATTAGAGTTATATAATTGTAGAAATTTTCTATTATTGTGAATTTCCATGGAAAAATAAGAGTTTCCATAATAAGTATGTAGTAATCCACACTGGGTGAAAACCTTATAAATCTTATGTACCCTTTATTAAATTCTTATCATTTCATTCTTTTGAGGTTTTTATAAAAAGATGATAAGGATAATAACTCTAATAAGTTATAGGGGTTAATTTCAAGGGAATTGAAATTATAGAAGATCACCACAAATTCAACCCTATTCTCAATGGTTCTCATGATCCCAAGGAACTTAAATCACCAAGAAAAATAGCTCAATATGATTAAATAATAATAATATATTATCTATGATATAATCAATATTTATCTCTTTATGAACCGTTCAATTATTATTTTTAAATATATTTGGATTGAAAACAATAGGAGTATAAATTTGAAATTTCAACCCTTAAGTATGTTTATAAAATTGATTATTCACCTAATGGTTTGTTTCGTACCTTCTTATTTATTTTTTCATACATATCTCACTTGGGAATATCCATAAAAACAGTATAAAAAGTTTACATATATCTTCATATATAAAATAAAATATTAAATTTTCAATTGAAATAATGAATGATAGAAATATTTTTTCTCATTTATCTAAAATATGAATGATATATTATTATAGTGTACTCAATGTGTCATATTTGTTTTGTTTTCAAACAAATATCATAGAAAAAATATGATGTTTCAGTCAATACATCCCAAATCAAAGAACTTAACAACCATAAAAGACCAATATGTGGTAATATTTCAATTATGAAATGAAAATCATGAGCTTTTAATTTAGTAATATGATTATTTCTTCCATAGTGAGAAAAATTAAAATCCTAACCATCTATAAAACATAAATCTATAATCCACTAGCATAATAAAAAACCAGTTTATTTAGAAAGTGCATAAGATTCTTTTGGATTCAATAAAAGTTTCCATCTTTAATTTTAAAATAACTCAAGTTCGGGATGCCTGAAAATTTAGGAAATAACTAACCATTGTTTTAAAGTATATTTCAGATTTACAGGTGTGTCTAAAATAGTATATAATGTATTATCAAAATAATTCTTATCAATATTTATTTAATATAGTATTTGAAGAACCAATAAATCAGACCAATATGGTAGATCTCAAAAAATACATCATTTTATCCAATTGTGATCTCTCCAAAAGCCACTTATTTTTTATGGTTTATAGTTGTTACAAAAGTAATAGTATATAATGAAGTAATGATAAATTTTACCTGAATAGTTTATAGAAGTACTAAAGGTCCATTCCTTTCATTTATACTTTTTGAAAAATCATTTCTATTACTTTAGAAAGTATAATCCATTGGAAGAAATCTCTGATGGATGTAAAAAACAAGTTTTTATTCCATTGACAAGAATAAATGATATATTTTTATTCACGCAGTACATACTAGATTTCGGACCATTAATACTCAATCCATATAACATAACATATGTTGGAAAGTCACTGATTGTCCATATTAATGATTCTTTCAATGTAAATTTATGTTTTGTAATTATATCATATATAGTTACATCATCACTCAATAATACATATAATTCATCACTCAGTTGTTTCAAATGAATATAAATATTCTTGTTTTGATGTACCAGAAGTAATATCTTTAAATAGATATATATTTTCTATAATTTATATATAAGGAGTTTAGTTATATGAAGTTCTGAAAACAAGCCAGTAAGAATATATATTTTTGTAAGCACCAAATGGGGAGAATACATTAGTATAAATACCTAACTATTTGTTATGAGGTTTTGAAGAAAATTATGGATTCACATAATAAAATTGTTTCCATTGAATCTCTATCATAAGAATGATTTTAATATTCTACTTAAAGAAATATTAAGATAATTCCTTTTCATCAATGTTGTTGTGTTGCAAGACTTAAAATAGACACTTGAATTGGGTTGTAATTAGAAAATACCACAGATATTTAATATAAACTAATTTATAATTTCCTTATTTCACCTATTTTTACCTTCATTGTCCATATCTTAGTCAATTAACAAAAAATGCATATTAGTCATAATATAAGATGAAATCATCAGAACATGCATGTATCATTTAATAATTAATCCCTAATTCATAGATCAAATTATTGATTTCAAAGAATTATACAGGTGGTGTATTAAACTTGGATAAAAATTATTTAATAAAAGAAAATATTTGATCAAAAAACTATTAGACATTAAAAAAATATGATTTCATAGATACAAATTTTATAAAACTTCTAATTTGATTATATCACATCTATGATACTAGGAATCCTTAGAATATTTGAAAAATTATAAAATTTTCATGGTTCCAGATCCAGATTTTAATCATCATTCAGAGATCCCATTTTTTAAATTGAAGGGTTATCAACCTGTTGTACTAAATTTTGAATATGTGATGGATCTTTAATAGTTTTAAATTTTCTAGTGAATTACATAATATATCTAATAACCAACATGTAATGGATAAAATCTTACAATATCAAAATTTTCAAATATACTAAGATCACATTTCTTACACAAACACTTAATTACCCCTAGAAAAACATATATTTAATTTCACGATGAAAATTATTGAAATTCTTCAACACCATTAATGTAGATAGGGTTTATACCTAAACTATGTGGATTTTTCAATGATTAATCGAGTCATGATTACATAGAAAGAACTGATATCTATTTTTGTGGTCTATATCTTCCAAAAAATTATAAAAATTAGTTTATTATAAAAAATGTTAAAAAAGAATTATATATTTTTTTCACTAAATGAATATTTAATTTTGTAACATTTATTTACTTTAATATATTTTCAAATTTTTAATTATTTTTTGTAAAATTTTATTAGTTTTTACTCATATTATTATTATTATTTCTATTTTTTTAATATAATAATAAATATTATTGTTTTTTTTGTTTTTTTTCTTGGTTTTTAATTTTTTTTAAATTAAAAATATTTTATAGAATAAAAAAGATTTAATAGTTTAGTAAAAGTTTACTAATTTTTAATATTTTATCACTAATGTTATATACAATAAAAATGTTTTCCAAATAAGTAACTTTTATAGTATATTATTATTGTCAACAAATGAATAAATTAAATTAAAATTTGTTTTAATTTTGATTTAGTAAAATTTAATTAGTTCTTAATTATTTATTATAAAATTACAAATATTTTATCAAATAATAATACATAAGTATTTTTTTAATATGTTACTAGTTTCCAGTATTATGTTTATAATTTTACATATAATAAAAATGTCTGAATACTTATCATATTACTATTTTTTTAGTTTTTAATATTTATACTATTTTTCTACAAATTTTTTTGCCTGGAACTATTATTATAAAATAATAATACTTTAGTTTTTTTATAATATTCTATTAGTTTTCGATATTTTGATTGTAATATTAAATAAAATAAAAATTTAATTATATTTCAAATTACTAATATAATTGTTTTAATATTTTATAAAATTTTCTTATATTCCTTCTCAAATTATAAATAAAAATTTAAATCTTGAATTTTTTAGTTTTTAGTGTTTTTTATTTTTTGATTAATATATTTAAATTTAAAAATATTATATAAATTAATAATACTTAAATGGTTTAGTAATTTTTTATTGTTTTTTATAATTATATAACTTAAATTAATTTTAAATTAAGTAATAATTTTTTGAATTTTTTATGGTTTTCTTACTAATATTTATCTAATAATCTAATATTTTATTTTATATTTTTTAATAATTTTTTTGTATCTTGTAATAAGTTATTTTTATTTAGTAATTTCTAATTTAGAATAAAATTTATTATCTATTAATTTCTCCTTTTAATGAAACATTTTTTCTATTGGATAAATGTCAATCAATTTTTTTTTTTTAATATAGTCTACTATTCTTAATTAAAACTTTTTTTTGATTTACTAATATATTCCTTTTATTTTTTATTTAATTTGTTATTTTTTGGGATTTTATTTTTTATTTTTATTCAAACAATAATATTTTTTATGTTTTTTATCAAGTTATTAAATTTTTCATTTTTCATTCATTTTTAGTATTTTTTCCATATTTTATGTTTTTTTATTAATGTATAAATAGATTTCAAATTAATTTAACTAATTTTTTTCAAATATTTTATTAGGTTTTTTTAACATATTTTTCCAATAATTTTATGAAATATTGACAAATATTTTAATAGTTTTATATTTATTATTCTATTGTTTTTAATTTAATAAATTTTATAAATTTTACTAATTTATAATAAATTTTTATTTATTAATTTTTTCTTTTATTAAAATATTAAAACTTTTTTAATTTTTTATTAACTGTATTAAATTTCCTATTTTTTAGTTCGATTTTTAATTATTTATAAATTTAATGAAGTTTTACTTCTAGTATATTTAAAATAATAGAAGATTTTTTTTCTTTATTAGATTTGTTTTTTTTTTCTTATTATATTTTTGGTTTAAGTTTATAAATTTTATTAAGTTTTACTAATTAATATTACAATTTAAAATTTATCAATGATTTTTATTAATTTAAATTTATTATTATATTACAACTAACTACCACAAAATATTTTATAGAATTCTTCTATCTAAATAATTAAATCAATCATAATTGAATAATTAAATAAAAAGAGATAATAAATTATCTAATAATAAGAAAAAGATAAATATTTAAAAATAAAGTATATGTTTTGAAAATTAAGTCTTGATTATGTTAAAAATGACTGAAATTGCTTCAAAAAAATTACTAAAAATTAAATTAGACTGGTAGATCTAGAGTTGAGGGAGTTTCTCTTGAGATAATTAAAGAGAATTTGGGACGAAAATTTGGTATTGTGGGAGTGGGTTAATAGAGTGTGAGAATATTTATAATTAGTAATTTTTTTGATATATATTTTCGATAGAATAAAGTCCATCTCAAATCCCTAGTTGTGACATACAACTATGAAAAATTCCATTAATTATGATGGCCATCTATGATTGTTTAACTATATAACCCAAATTAACCATCGTCATATTTAACTTATCTCGCTTATTGAAAAATTATTTGTGATAGGCCAGGACCCTAAAAAATATTCCAATTCCATAATTTATAGATTTATTAACAAATAAATTATGAAAAATTTATGAATCCATCTCAAATAATACATATTATGATAAAAATTAATTTTTTCATTGCAATTGTGTCCTAAAAAATCTATTTATGAAAGAGATATAAATGTTTGTTGTAATAAGTAATTTGGATATATTCAGGAATCCATCACAAATAAAATCTATTGTGACTGATTTTTTCTATTACAAATCAGTTTTACCTATTCGATGGTACACATTCACAACTAAACTGTTTACGATGAACTAGATGTCCATTGCAATAACTAATTGCTATTGCGAGTATTTATGATGGAATTTATTTCTGTCATGAAAGAAATTATTTGGTATGTACATGTAGTCCATAACAAATAACATATTATAATAAATTCGTTTTTTATAATGTTATATGAAATAATTTTCTGTAATTGTACTTAAAAATGGTCAAATATTTATCCTAATAAAACATCCAATTTTTATCTTCATAATTTATTTCAAATATTCATATTTTGAAATTTCATAATTATTATATATGGTGAATCCCATTTGAATTTTAATTAGAGATATTTTTTACATGTGAATAATGTTTTCTTTGGATGCATACATGAATTTTTTGAAGATGTATTTATATATATCTATTTTATTGAGATTAGTGTTTTTTTAAAACCAATCGCAAGGGAGATATGTTGTATTTTGAGGTTTAAGATATAATATATTTATATATTATCTTCATTAGAAAGGGTGCCTATAAAGACCTTAAAATATGGGGAGAAGATACGTGAATGAAGACTTCTAATCCTGGGAAGGTTCATGGAGATCAGTGTTGAGATTTCACCAAGATGTAGTCTTTTGATAGGAGGAAAGGGGATATCAATTTTTTTTTTGTATCATGTGTACTAGGTAGAAAAATACTAATGGTGGTCCAAATAGATGATAAATTAGTGTCAATAATGAAATTTTAGTGATCCAAATAGATGTTGTAGTTGCGTCGATGGTGATGCTTGTACAGATGAATATTTTTGATGGGTGATGATTTGACAAAATAGATCTTAGAGGGAGTGGAACAAGCGCCTCAACCCAGCTGGTTAGGACTGGGATAGTTCATCCAAGAGACCTGAGTTCAAAATTGGAAAGAGACATATTTCCGAGTACAGTAGTAGTACTATAGAATAACTGCAGTAGGAACTGTAGCATACACTGTTCGGTACTGTAGTATCCATAACTATGATTCCATTTGGGCTTTTGGGCCACCGATTTGGGCCTCGGGTCATTTAAGGCCTTCGGGCCACCCAAGGTCTTTGGGCGAGTAAGGCTTTCGGGAAACCTCAAGGCCTTCTGACCACCTCAAGGCCTTCAGTCCACATGAAATTGTGCTTCAATGATTAGAAAGAATCTACAGGGAGCAGACTCCAGATAGGGATTTACACCAGTCATATTCACTAGTGCAGAAGCTAAGAGGATTTTTCTAAAAGAGAGGTTAGGATCTTTCCATCGAGACCATCCTATGATTGCATGGGAAGCCTATCTGAACAGCCATGCGATGGTGGGGAAATGATATCAGAATGTAGAAGCTAGGAGGAGGAGTTACAAGAATAGTTAGTATATTTCCTAAGACCTACGTGTCATTTAATATCTAAGCCTATAGGCCTTTTAAGGGTTCCCCCTCATCCTATGAAAGGGGGTTATCAAAAATCTAAAAAAAAGAAGGCCTTCAGGCCATTTGGGGGAGGGGGGGACAGAGTGAAGTTTTACATATAAGGGTGATTTTTTTCCTATTGGATCTTTGAGGTATTGGAATTTTTCATAAGAGGGTGGAATTATTTCTGAAGACTTTTTTTAGAGAGGTGATGGAGGTATATCTATTTGTGGTTTTCAGATAGGGTTTTTGTACACTATCATTATAATTAATGTTTGGGTATTTACTTGGATTTTTTACTCATAGATTTATATTTTGTTTTTATAATTTACCTTTTGTTTTTTAATCCTCATAATTGTAAGATTTTTCTATGATAAAAAATTATGGGTGATGACTTTCTCCTTTCTAATTTTATTTTTCACTTTCATTTTCATTTGATATTATTACTTATATTTCAAAAGAAATTTTCTTCTATGGATCATGATTTTACCTTATAGTGATATTAGAGTTAATGGTTCGAGCATTCAATTTATCATTGTAATTTTGAAGTTATTTCCAAGATAACCAACAGTTAATTTCTGATACTGGATCGGGTTTAGAAGTTGATGTATGTTGAGAGAGGTATTTTAGGTCTGACACATAATTATTTTCTTCAAATATTTCCATTAGTAAAAAATGAATTAAAAAATGAAGATTGAGGTAATGATTTATTATCTTATAAGATGTTGAGGAGGGTGAATAAATTAGTTTCTGTAGGTGGTCCATAGTTTGTGGTGGTCACTATTTTTAGTGAGAAAGATGTTACTGTATATTTTATTCTTCAATAGGATAATGAAAATTTAGGTATGAAAAGGACATTATATTTTGAATTTATTTTGTAGGGGATCTATCGGGTTTCTTTCAAAGTTAAAAATGAGAATCATCATAGTTTTTACATAGGATTATGATCGGTTTGGTTCCAACCGGGTTGCCTTCAAATTGAGTTAATTAGATGGTATCTGTTACGAACCAACCTGGGTCGACCCTGAACCGGTCACCCGAGCCGGCCTGCGGCATGGCCTGAGAGGCGTTCCCGATCCTCCCGGGATGGTGACAAGCACCAGGGCATCAAAGAGAGCAAGAGGGAATGATTTCACCCAAGAAAATAAATAAAGAAGTGGAAAGAAAATAGAACATCACAAAGTAAATAAACAAAACGAAAAGAAAGAACATCCAACAACAACAACTAACCTGACCACGACCAAAAATCCTTGTGACTTAGAGAGTTGCTCACCATTCCACAACCAAATCTCACCCATAATGGGAGAGATCAAGTCAACCTGCAACAGAAATTAAAAACAGGAAAACACTATAGGTGTGAGTATTAAAACTCAGTAGGTAGGCCTGAATAATTCTATTCCCAATGCACATACCATTAAATAAAGAATTTATCAATTCCAAGTTTGAACTAAATTATATAAAAATATTGGTTTTCACAAACACATTCATTTCTAAAACCAGTAATAGTCCATTTCCCTTTTTAATTGAAGAACAAGTTTAGTGTTTGGAAGAAATAAATACATATCATTTTAAAACACTTTTGAGAACAATTTTGATATCCAAATTTTAGTTGTTGGTCAAATGGAAAACCACACACAACACACACTAAGGGAAATGAAAAAAGTGGCACATGGAGCCAGCAACCGAACTAGACCTCTCAATCGTCCGCCACATACAAATAAACACTAAACGGAACATGGGTCGAACCTAGGAGATCGTGAACAATCCAGAACATACTATACATCTGACTCATCCTGAAGGCATGCCCTAACTCGATGACATCATAACGTTGTAACGCCCGACATAGCCCTACATGGCCTAACCAAGGGGCCCAATCCCCATAGCAGCAATAACTCAGTATTACCCTACTATGGGGCCACTACCCAGTGCGTATTCCAAACTAGTGCAGCAATTGTTCTCAAAAGATTCACTCAATATGTCTGGTTCCCAGGTCAACACATACAATAAAAAGGGGTGTGTCCACAATGTAAATCAATTAGTCACGATGCACAAATATCACACACTACTCACACAATCAACGCACACAAAATATCACCCCTGAGTGGGTTTTTTCAAAATAATTTATTTTAGTAAAGTGCCAAATGGGCCTTCACCAATTTTAAAGAAAAACCTCATCTCTCGAGAAAACCCAAAACACTTGTTCAGATGAAATCATTTATATTTAAAACTAAAAGTACATTTGAAATTCCGTGAATTATTTTTAAAGGCCAAATGAGAATTCGTTCAATACTGGGTGTCTGCTCGTCAAGAAAATGTTTCAATTGTTTGGTATAAAATAAACGGCTCTTTTCACACCAAATAATCATTTAAAAATTAATTACCTTATATTATTTATCATTCATTAAAATTAATAAAACATCAAGAAATTAATAAATTCTAAACTTATAGGTGAGTACGGTAGGGGACCTACCTCAACTCGCAGCTCGAACACAGTGGCGCGACACGCCTCGTACAGACGTACAAGCACGCGCAGGTCGATGACTGGGGTGTCGCGGAGTCACCTTGCCAACACGCTGCAACAAACGCACAACATCTAAAATACATAAACACTAACTTAAAACAACCCAACCAAATAAACAAAACAAAAGTTCTACCCCGACATATTTTCAAAACACAACTCACACCATCCACATAATTTACTAAACCACTTTAAAAAAATTATAAAAAAATTCCAATGAGACTCCCACAACTTCACATAAACAAAACTGATTCAACAACCATTTTTTTTATCAAATTTACACCCATTCCCTACGTAATAGGATACACATCACTTTCATTGTTAAATAAACTAATTTCACAATATATAGAAATTCATTAAACAACTCAGGATTGGATTTCATAAAAACGCATCTTAATCCACATGAGTATGCTATAAGATATAAAACACAAACTAAACTCATTTAAAAACTAAACTTCGCACTGAGCTAATTAAACAAACTCAATTATTTTAAAAACTATGTTCACACCAATTTTAATTATACACAATACACACTAAAATAATCATATGATAGTCACACAAGGACACCGCGACCCTCCCCTTGACGTGGAGATGCGCTTGAACAACAGGGTCGCGGGGCACCGCGCAACAACTGGGGAACGGTGAAGGGGACATGTAGGGACTGCGTAGTCGAACCAAAGATCCGCATGGTGGTGCACTACGAAATCAGAGGCGCGCTTGGCCGGAGGTGTGCATGGAGACAGAAAAGGAGGGTGTGCAGTCGAAGGGATTCGCTGGATAGATCGTGGTCGGTAGGGGACTTGGAGGCTGGAGAAAGGAAGGTCACTGGGGCTGCTACACTGCTGATGGCTGTAGCAGGGCGGCATCGCGGTGGCCAGGTAGCGGGTGTCGGCTGTGCGGACAGAAGGAGGAGCCCGAGTGCACACTTGACGGCTGGTGAAGAGGGAGTGTCCTTCTGGACGGTGGTTGCCCATAGGAGGCGCGCCGGCTGGGTACAAGGTGGCTGGAGCGCACGCGGCAGGAGGGCGTCATGGGTTACGGGTCACGCTAGAGATATCCGAAGAGGGAATAAAGAAATAAAAAATGGAAAGGAGGTTCACGAGGCATCTTTTGGAACAATTGGAGGGGGAGTCGGTGCTGCAGGTGCAAGGAGACCCGAGAAGAACGGTGGATGGCGAGCTGGGGAGACTCAGGCAGGGGCACGGGAGGTCCGAGGGGCTACACCGGCAGTGGAGGGGGAGAGGTATAAGGAAGGTTGTAGAGCAGGGTTCGGGGAAGCCAGAGACGGGCAGGGGTGGCCAGTGCGTGCGCTGCAAGGGGCCAGCAGCCACCTCGGCTAAGATGGAAGGCGGGCTGGTGCGTGGGAGGTCAGGGGCGTCGCTGTCACATGGAAGGGGGAGGAGAGGGCGCTGGGAGGGAGAGAGGTGAGCGGCGAGGGAGAAAAAGGGGAAGGAGAGGGGGGAAGATGAGGGTGGCGGCAAATGGGGTCTGCACGCAGTGAGGGTTAGAGAAAAAAGGGGGATGCGGGTAGGTTTAGGATTAATCTTTCTTTTTTTTAAATATATATATATATGTATATATATATAATAATTATAATAATATTATTACAATCATGATAATAATAATATTAATAATAATAATAATAAATAAATAAATAAATCTTTAATCTATAATAAATATGCATCCATAATAACTTCAATAGTTATAATTGTAATAATAAAAATTTAGTAATATTATTAATAACAATAATCATTATTATAAACCCTATTAATAACAATAATACTAATAGGACTCCAGTAAAGATAATTCGTATCAAACATTATTAATAAGTTCAATGATAAAACATTAATAATAATAAAAATAGTACAATCGCTAAGAATATATATATATATACACACACACACATATATATACATATTTACCCGATGTCTCATTTATTCACTATATCACCACTTAACCAATTTATTTAATTGCACTTAATGGTGGGAAACTGCGTGGTTGCCTTACACGGATCAGTCAACCGTGCACGGGTCGTGCGGTGGCCCCTACTCACTCCAGTAGTGACTGCACAGGTATCCAAACCGTCTGCATGACTTCTGCTAAGATGCACAGTGTTCACGCACCAGCCTAGAACCCAAAAACCATTCCGAACTTCAAAAATTTATACCGGGACTCATCAAAACTTCGAATGAAAAAAAACACTCGACGCCATTTAAAAAATAATAATAAAATAAAATAAAATTATATGAAAAAGGTGAGTGTGACAAATCTCCCCACCATAACGCTTTCCTCCCCCAGAAAGCCACGACAAGATCAAGACCCAAAGATAAAACTCCTTAAGTGTCACTCACCCACAAGATTTTAAGCGCCCCCTGTTGATTCATCTAAAAAGACACTGAAAACCCAAGACACACAACTCATTGTTAAAACAAGATCACCTTAATCGTCAGCAAACAAAACCCAAACCATCTTTTTCAACCAAACTTAAATCACTTCCAAGAATTATCCCTATAATCTTAGTCCAACGAAACTGTTGGGTGTACTCAAATCTCAACGTTCACTCGAGAGGACAAACTCAAGATTAGGTGGTTCCGCACGAGACCACCTACCCCCCAACGATACATGAAAAGAAACTCTGATACTGACACGGGGAGGCCCGAACGGACTCCCTACCATAAGGATAGGGCTAACCCTAAATTAATTTCAGTGTGACTCTGCGATACCCACTGTGGGTCTCCCCACCATAAGAACTGATGATATTAAACGAACTTAATAACTTTACACATGGGACCAGAAACCCCCACAATGAGGGGGGAAAGAAGGGAAGGGCCTGACTGATAGAGCATCTAAACTATTGTTGTCTCCCCATCAACAATGTTGCACCCTCGGAAGTACACATACCATGCCACACTAAGGATGAAGATTAACCCAAGTCCCTTCTTCACCGCTGGGGTCCTCTTGACTACGCGCCGACTTCACTCTGAGGCCTATAGGTGGAGCACCGATGATTGAAGCATCTCCTGCCTCGCAGTCAGGCTTCAGAAATCCCCAAACATAACACAAAAAATAGAACTTCACCAAACACATTCCAATAAAATAAATGTTTTAAAAAGGTTCAACCATAACCATTCTTACAACTGAAGTAAAAGAAACACTGCAAAACGCTACAAAAGATTATTAGCACATCTAAGAAACACTAGAGAGAGGAAACCTCGAACTGATCCCCAAACATCGCCCTACTCTCGCTGACGGGCTGAGGTGACCTTCGACGTTCCAGGTCTGGCTTCAACACGCTTCTTGTAAACACCTCGGCAGAATCGTTGTAAGTGACCCAGACATCCAAAGGTGCGGCAGGGTTTCAGAGCATTCGGGCACATCAGTCTCTTGTGCCCCCTCTTACAGAACTGGTGAAAGATCAAGGCTTTGCGCTGTGAGGAGGATGACTGAAGGTCCAAAGGTCTCTTGATTCCTCTACCAGCACCACTAGCATTAGGTCACTTATCATTCTTCTTATCACCATCCTCTGCACTACTTCCCAAAGCAAGAGGATTTTCCACCTCAAGTACTCCTGTAAACCCAGCTTCAGCCAAAGAGGATTGCCCCACAACATCCAAGAATGTGTTTAGGTTGAGCTCTTCCACTTTCGATCGCAGCTCAGGTCGGAGCCTAGATTCAAATTGTTGAGTCTTCCCGGGAACATTCGCAACAAACCACTGATCATACGGAACTAGGTCTATGAAATGTTGATAGAATTCCAGTACTGATTCAACGCCCTGCTGAAGACAACACAACTCCATCCTCTTCCTCAGCTTCGTCAACTCGGAGAAGTGTTGTAGGATGAACAATGACTTGAAAAACTCCCATGTTAGATCTTCTTGAGGCTTGTTCCGAGACACAGACTTCAACCATTTCCAGGTTGGGCCTTCAATCATAAAGGTATCCAACTTCACCATTAACGACTCAGGCAACCTGATGAAACTAAACTTCCTCTAAATCTTCTGCAACCACTCCTCCACCTCAAGTGGATCTGATTGTCCATAAAATAGAGGAGGGTTCAACTTTCGGAACTCCAGAACATTGTCTATAGGCTGATGAACTGGAGGATTCGCTAGGGGCACACCGCCCGAAGCTTGACCTTGGGCATCCATCAAACCGTCATGGGGGTGAGAACTAAGGAATAGGAAAACAAGAAGATAGTTCAAACACAGTCATTACCATTTCAAATACCAAAATAACACTTTTCACAATGATTTTCAAAAAGAAGGAAAACCCAAAAGATTCACTAGAGGGAAACTAGTGATGATGCGTTACTCGACCATATGATTGGCGGCCATACACCAGTCACACCACTGTCACTGAGAGAATTCTAGGGTAAAGGCTCCGGCTCCACATGGTTTTCCAGACCATGCGAGCTCACGGAGGTCACTTTCCTGACTGTCATTTCATTTCACAATACCAAAAAAATCATAAGAATCAAAAGACATTGAGAAACGAAACATCTCATGGTAACCTGTGGTTCAGAACGAGCAAGGGTTCATGACGTCCTTCTGGTCCGTACACCTCGAGTCCCGACAATTCTACTCTTTCTACCATGACAACCCCAAATAACAATGGGCTCTCTAAAAAACAAGGTCCACTCAGGAGCCAACCTGGCTCTAATACCATTTTGTCACGAACCAACCTGGGTTGACTATGAACCGTTCACCCGAGCCGGCCCGCGGCATGGCCCGAGAGGCGTTCCCGATCCTCCCGGGCTGGTGACAAGCACCAGAGCATCAAAGAGAGAAAGAGGGAACGATTTCGCCCAAGAAAATAAATAAAGCAGTGGAAAGAAAATAGAACAACACAAAGTAAATAAACAACACGAAAAGAAATAACGACCAACAACAACAACTAACCTGACCATGACCAAAAATCCTCGCGACTTCGAGAGTCGCTCACCAGTCCACAAAAAAATCTCACCCAAAACGGGAGATCTCAAGTCAACTTGCAATAGAAAAAAAAAACAGGAAAACATTATAGGCATGATTATTAAAACATAGTAGGTAGGCCCGACTAATTCTATTCCCAATGCACATACCATTAAATAAAGAATTTATCAATTCTAGGTTTGAACTAAATTATATAAAAATATTGGTTTTCACACACACATTCATTTCTAAAATAAGTAACAGTCCATTTCCCTTTTTAATTTAAGAACAAGTTTAGTGTTTGGAATAAACAGATGCATTTCATTTTAAAACACTTTTGAGAACAATTTAGAAATCCAAATTTTAGTTGTTGGTCAAATGGAAAACCACACACAACACACAACACACACTAAGGGCAATGGAAAAAGTGGCACATGGGGAAAACAACCGAACTAGACCTCTCAGTCATCCACCACATACAAATAAACACTAAAATAAACATGGGTTGATCCTAGGAGACCATGAACAATCCAGAACATAATATACATCTGACTCATCCTGAAGGCATGCCCTAACTCGATGACGTCATAACACCCTAACACCCGGCATAGCTCTACATGGTCTAATCGAGGGGCCCAATCCCCATAGCAGAAATAAATCATTATTCCCCTGCTATGGGGCCACTAGCCAGTGCGTATTCTAAACTAGTGCAGCAATCGTTCTCAGAAGGTTCACTCAATATGCCAGGTTCCCATGTCAACACATACAATAAAAAGGGGTGCATCCACAATGTAAATCAATCAGTCACGATGCACAAATATCACACACCACTCACGCAATCAACGCACACCAAAGATCACCCCTGAGTGGGTTTTTCCAAAATAATTTATTTTATTAAACTGCCAAATGGGCCTTCACCAATTTTAAAGAAAACATCATTTCTCGAGAAAACCCAAAACACTTGTTCAAGAGAAATCATCTATCGTTAAAACTAAAAGTACATTTAAAATTATGTGAATTATGTTTAATGGCCAAATGAGCATTCTTCCAATACTGGTGTCCGCTCGTAAAGAAAATGTTTCAAGTGTTTGGTATAAAATAAACGGCTCTTTTCACACCAAATAATCATTTAAAAATTAATTACCTTATATTATTTCTCATTCATTAAAATTAATAAAACATAAAGAAATTAATAAATTATAAATTTAAAGGTGAGTGCAGTGGGGGACCTACCTCAACTCGCAACGTGAACACAGCGGCGCGACACGCCTCGCACAGACGTATAAGCACGCATAAGCTGATGACTAGGGTGTTGCGGAGTCACCTTGCCAACACGCTGCAACAAACACACAACATCTAAAATACATAAACACTAACATAAAACAATCCAACCAAATAAACAACACAAAATAACTACCCTGAAATATTTTCAAAACACAACTCGCACCATCCACATAATTTACAAAACCACTATAAAAAAATTTATAAATAAATTCCAAAGAGACTCCCACAACTTCACATAAACAAAATTGATTCAATGACCACTTTTTTTTTTGTCAAATTCACACCCATGCCCTATGGAACAGAATAAACACCACTTTCATTGTTAAATAAACTAATTTTTCAATATATAAAAAGTGATTAAACAACTCAGGATTGGATTTCAGAAAAACGCATCTTAATCCACATGAGTATGCTATAAGATATAAAACGCAAACTAAACTCATTTAAAAACTAAACTTCGCACTGAACTGATTAAAAAAACTAAATTATTTTAAAAACTATATTCACACAAATTTTAATTATACACAATACACACTAAAATAAACATACGATAGTCAAGCAAGGACAGCGCGAACCTCACCTTGACATGGAGATGCGCTTGAACAGCGGGGTCGCTGGGCACTACGCAACGACTGGGGAATGGCGAAGGGATCACATAGGGACTCCACAATCGAACCAAACATCTGTACGGTGGTGCACTACAGAATCATAGGCATGCTTGGACGGAGGTGTGAACGACGACAGAAAAGGACGGTGTTCCGTCGAAGGGATTTGCTGGACAGATCGTGGTCGGTAGGGGACTTTCCAGCTAGAGAAAGGGAGGTCGTCGGGGCTGCGACACTACTGCTGGCCAGAGAAGGGCAGCGTTGTGGCAGATGGGCAGCGGTTGTCAGCTGTGCGGATAGTAGGAGGAGCCCGAGTGCGCACTTGACGGTAGGTGAAGAGGGAGTGGCCTGCTGGATGGCGGTTACCCATAGGAGGCGCGCCGGCTGGGTACAAGGTGGCTAGAGCGGACACGGCAAGAGGGCGTCAGAGGTTATGGGTCACACTATAGATAGCCTAAGAGGGGAGAAAGAAAGAAAAAAATGGAAAGGAGGTTCACGGGGCATCTTTTGGAACAAGGGGAGGGGGAGTCGGTGCTGCGGGTGCAAGACGACCTGAGAAGACAGGTGGTTGGCGAGCTGGGGCGACTCAGGCAGGGGAACGGGAGGTCCGGGGGGCTATGCCGGTAGTGGAGTGGAAGAGGCAGAATGAAGGTTGTAGGGCAGGGTTCGGGGAAGCCAGAGATGGGCATGGGTGGCTTGTGCGTGCGCTGCAAGGGGCCAGCAGCCTGCTCGGCTAAGAGGGAAGGCGTGCTTGTGGCGCGAGAGGTCCGATCCGTCGTTGTCGCACGGCTGGGGGAGGCGAGTGCGCTTGGAGGGAGAGAGGCGAGCAGCGAGGGAGAAGAAGGGGAAGGAGAGGGGTGAAGATGAGGGTGGCAGCAGATGGGGTATGCGTGCAATGAGGAATAGGGAAAAAAGTGGGGCGCGGGTAGGTTTAGGATTACTCTTTCTTTTTAAAAAAATACATATATGTGTGTATACATATATATATATAATAATTATAATAATATTATTACAATCATGATTTTAATAATAATAATAATAAATAAATAAATAAATAAATAAAACTTTAATCTATATTAAATATGCATCCATAATAACTTCAATAGTTATAATTGTAATAATAAAAATTTAGTAATATTATTAATAAGAATAATCATTATTATAAAACTTATTAATAACAATAATACTAATAGGACTCCAGTAATGATAATTCGTATCAAACATTATTAATAAGTTCAATGATAAAACATTAATAATAATAAAAATAGTACAATCTCTAAGAATATATATATATATATATACACACATATATATACATATTTACCCGATGTCCCATTTATTCACTATATCGCCGCTTGACCAATTTATTTAATTGCACTTAAAGGTGGGCAACTACGCGGTCACCCCGCACTGCTCAGTCGACCATGCACAGGTCGTGCGGTGGCCCCTGATCACTCCAGTAGTGACCGCACAGGTATCCAAACCGTCTGCATGACTTCTGCTAAGATGCACAATGTTCACGCACTGGCCTAGAACCCAAAAACCCTTCTAAACTTCCAAAATTTAAACCAGGACTCATCGGAACTTCGAAAGAAAAAAACACTCGATGCCATTTAAAAAAAGAATAATAAAATAAAATATTTTTTTTTGAAAAATGTGAGTGTGACAAATCTCCCCACCATAATGCTTTCCTACCCCGGAAATCCACGACCAGATCAAGACCCAAAGATAAAACTCCTTAAGTGCCACTCACCCCCAAGAGTTTAAGAGCCTCCTGTTGATTGATCCAAACAGACACTAAAAACCCAAGACACAGAACTCATCGTTAAAACAATATCACCTTAATCATCAGCAAACAGAACCCAAACCATCTGTTTCAACCAATGAATGAACAAACTTAAATCACTTCCAAGAATTATCTCTATAATCTTAGTTCAACGAAACTGTTGGGTGTACTCAAATCTCAACGTTCACTCAAGAGGAAGAACTCAATATTAGGTGGTTCCGCATGAGACCACCTACCCCCCAACGATACATGAAAATAAAATCTGATACTGACACGGGGAGGCCCGAATGGACTCCCCACCATAAGGATAGGGCTAACCCAAAATTAATTTCAGTGTGACTCTGCGATACCCACTGTGGGTATCCCCACCATAAGAATTGATGATATTAAAAGAACTTAATAACTTTCCACACAGGACCAGAATCCCCCACCATGAGGGGGGAAAGAAGGGAAGGTCCTGACTGATAGAGCATCAAAATTATTTTCATCTCCCCATCAACAACATTGCACCCTCGGAAGCACACATACCATGCCACAGTAAAGATAAAGATTAACCCAAGGCCCTTTTTCACCGCTGGGGTCCTCCTGACTACGCACCGGCTTCACTCTGAGGCCTATATCTAGAGCACTGATGATTGAAGCATCTCCTGCCTCGCAGTCAGGCTTCAGAAATCCCCAAACATAACACAAAAACCAGAACTTCACCAAACACATTTCAATAAAATAAAAGTTGTAAAAAGGTTCAACCATAACCATTCTTACAACTGAAGAAAAAGAATCACTGCAAAATGCTAAAAAAGATGATTACCACATCCAAGAAAAACTACAAAGAGAAAACCTCGAACTGATCCCCAAACATCGCCCTACTCCCGCTGATGGGATGAGGTGACCTTAGACGAACCAGGTCTAGCTTCATCATTCTTCTTAGAAACACCTCGGCAGAATCGCTATAAGTGATCCAGACATCCACAGGTGCGGCAGGGTTTCAAAGCATTCGGGAACATCAGTCTCTTGTGCCCCCTCTTACCGCACTTGTGACAGATCACGGCATTACGCTGTGAGGAGGATGACTGAAGTTATAAAGGTCTCTTGATTCCTCTACTATCACCACTAGCATTAGGTCGCTTCTCATTCTTCTTATCACCATCCTATGCACTACTTCCCAAATCTGGAGGATTCTCCACCTCAAGTCCTCCTGTTAACCCAGCTTCAGCCAAATAGGATTTCCCCACAACATCCGAGAATGTGGTTATGTTGAGCCCTTCCACTTTTTATTGCAGATTATGTCGGAGTCTAGACTCAAATTGTCGAGCCTTCCTGGGATCATTCGCAAGAAACCACTGATTATACAAAATTATGTATGTGAAACGTCGATAGAATTCCAGTACCGATTCAACGCCCTGCTGAAGACAACACAACTCCATCCTCTTCCTCAGCTTCATCAACTCGAAGAAGTGTTGTTGGATGAATAATGACTTGAAAAACTCCCATGTTAGATCTTCCCGAGGCTTGTTCCGAGACACGAACTTCCACCATTTCCAGGTTGGGCCTTCAAGAATAAAGGTATCCAACTTCTCCTTTAACGACTCAGGAAATCTGATGAAACTGAACTTCCTCTCAATCTTCTGCAACCACTCCTCTACCTCAAGTGGATCCACTTGTCCATAAAAGAGAGGAGGGTTCAACTTTCGTAACTCCAAAACATAGTTTATGGGCTGATGAACTGGAGGATTCTCTAGGGGCACACCACCCTAAGCTTCACCTTGGGCATCCATAAAACCGTCATAGGGGTGAGAACTAAGGAACAAGAAAACATGAAGATAGGGAAAAAAATGGTCATTACCATTTCAAATACCAAAATAACACTTTTCACAACAATTTTCAGAAAGAAGGAAAACCCAAAAGATTCACTAGAGGAAAACTACTGATGATGCGTGACTCGGCCATATGGTTGGCAGCTATACACCAGTCACACCACTATCACTGAGAGAATTATAGGGTAATATCTCCGGCTCCACATGGTTTTCTAGACCATGTGAGATCACGGAGGTCACTTCACTGACTCTCATTTCATTTCCCACTACCAAACAAATCATAATAATCAAAAGACATCAAGATCCCAAACATCTCATGGTAACCCAAGGTTCAGAATGAACAAGGGTTCATGATGTCCTTCTCGTACGTATTACTCGAGTTCCAAAAATTCTACTCTTTCTACCATGAAAACCCTAAATAACAATGGGCTCTCTCAAAAACAAGGTCCGCTCAGGAGCCAACCTGGCTCTGATACCATTTTGTCACGAACCAACCTAGGTCGACCCTGAACCGGTCACCCGAGTCGGCCCGCGACATGGCCCGAGAGGCGTTCCCGATCCTCCCGGGCTGGCGACAAGCATTAGGGCATCAAAGAGAGCAAGGGGGAAAGATTTCTCCCAAGAAAATAAATAATGAAGCGGGATGAAAATAGAACAACACAAAGTAAATAAACAACACGAAAAGAAAGATCGACCAACAACAACAACTAACCTGACCACGACCAAAAATCCTCGTGACTTTGAGAGTAGTTCACCAGTCCATAACCAAATCTTTCCCAAAATGGGAGAGCTCAAGTCAACCTGCAACATAAACTAAAAATAGGAAAACACTATAGGAATGAGTATTAAAACTCAATAGGTAGGCCCGACTAATTCTATTCTCAATGCACATACCATTAAATAAATAATTTATCAATTCCAGGTTTGAACTAAATTATATAAAAATATTGGTTTTCACACACACATTCATTTCTAAAACAAGTAACAGTCCATTTCCCTTTTTAATTTAAGAACAAGTTTTGTGTTTGGAAGAAACAGATGCATTGCATTTTAAATCACTTTTGAGAACAATTTAGAAATCCAAATTTTAGTTGTTGGTCAAATGGAAAACCACACACAATACATAACACACACTAAGGGCAATGGAAAAAGTGGAACACGGGACTAGAAACCAAACTAGACCTCTCAATCATCCGCCACATACAAATAAACAATAAAAGAAACATGGTTCAAACCTAGGAGATCGTGAACAATCTAGAATATATTATACATCTGACTCATCCTGAAGGCATTCCCTAACTCGATGACGTCATAACACCCTAATGCCCGACATATCCCTACATGACCTAAACGAGTGGCCCAATCCCCATAGCAGTAATAAATCAGTATTCCCCTGCTATGGGGCCACTAGCCAGTGCGTATTCCAAACTAGTACAACAATCGTTCTCAGAAGATTTACTCAATATGCCAGGTTCCCATGTCAACACAAATAATAAAAAGGGGTGGGTCCATAATGTAAATCAATCAGTCAAAATGCACAAATTTCACACACCACTCACGCAATCAACACACACCAAAGATCACCCCTGAGTGGGATTTTCCAAAATAATTTATTTTATTAAACTGCCAAATGGGCCTTCACCAATTTTAAAGCAAAACCTCATTTCTCGAGAAAACCCAAAACACTTGTTCAGAAGAAATCATTTATCTTTAAAACTAAAAGTACATTTTAAATTCCGTGAATTATGTTTAAAGGCCAAATGGTAATTCTTTCAATATTGGGTGTCTACTCTTCAAGAAAATATTTCAAGTGTTCGGTATAAAATAAACGGCTATTTTCACACCAAATAATCATTTAAAAATTAATTACCTTATATTATTTATCATTCATTAAAATTAATAAAACATCAAGAAATTAATAAATTCTAAATTTAAAGGTGACTGTAGTGGGGGACCTACCTCAACTCGCAACGTGAACACAGTGGCGCGACACGCCTCACACAGTCGTACAAGCACACACAAGCCGATGACTGGGGTGTTGCGGAGTCCCCTTGCCAACACGCTGCAACAAATGCACAACATCTAAAATACATAAACACTAACATAAAACAACCCAACCAAATAAACAGCACAAAACAACTACCCTGACATATTTTCAAAACACAACTCGCACCATCCACATAATTTACTAAACCATTTTAAAAAAATTATAATGAAATTCCAAAGAGACTCCCACAACATCACATAAACAAAACTGATTCAACGACCACTTTTTTTTGATCAAATTCACACCCATACCCTACAGAACAGAATAAACACCACTTTCATTGTTAAATAAACTAATTTCACAATATATAAAAAGTGATTAAACAACTCTTGATTGGATTTCATAAAAATGAATCTTAATCCACATGAGTATGATATAAGATATAAAACGCAAACTAAACTCATTTAAAAACTAAACTTCACACTGATATGATTAAAAAAATCAATTATTTTAAAAACTATGTTTACAACAATTTTAATTATAAACAATACACTCTAAAATAGACAAACGATAGTCAAGCAAGGACAGCACGACCCTCACCTTGACGCGGAGATGCGCTTGAATAGTGGGGTCGCGGGGAACTGCGTAATGCCCTGGGAAACGTGAAGGGGTCGCGCATGGACTGCGCAGTCGAACCAAAGATCCGCACGGCGGTGCACTACAGAATCAGAGGTGTGCTTGGCCGATGATGTGCATGGAGACAGAAAAGGAGGGTGTGCGGTCGAAGGGCATCGTTGTACAGATCGTGGTCGGTAGGGGACTTGCCACCTGGAGAAAGGGAGGTCGCCAGGGCTACTACACTGCTGCTGGCTGGAGAAGGGAGGTGTTGCGGCGGCCGGGCAGCGGGTGTAGGCTATGCAGACAGTAGGAGGAGCCTGGGTGCGCACTTGATGGACGATGAAGAGGGAGTGGCATGTTGGACGGCGGTTTCCCATAGGAGGCGTGCCGGCTGGGTACAAGGTTGCTGGAGCGCACGTGGGTAGGAGGGCATAAGAGGTTATGGGTTAGTCTAGAGATAGCCTAAGAGGGAAGAAAGAATGAAAAAAACAGAAAGGAGGTTCACGGGGCGTCTTTTGGAACAAGGGGAGGGGGAGTCGGTGCTGCGGGTGCTAGGCGACCCGAGAAGACCGGTGGTTAGCGAGATGGGGCGACTCGTGCAGGGGCACGGGAGGTCCGGGGGGCTACGCCGGTAGTGGAAGGGGAGAGGCAGAAGGCATATTGCAGAGCAGGGTTCAGGGAAGCTAGAGATGGGAAGGGGTGGTCGGTACGTGCGCTGCAAGGGTCGAGCAGCCTGCTCAGCTAAGAGGGAAGGCGTGCTTGTGGTGCGGGAGGTTCGGGGCGTCGTTGTCGCATGGCAGGGGGAGGCGAGCGCGCTGGGAGGGAGAGAGGCGAGCGGCGAGGGAGAAGAAGGGTAAGGAGAGGGGAGAAGATGAGGGTGGTGACGGATGGGGTATGTGCGCAACGAGGGATAGGGAAAAAAGGGGGGCGCGGGTAGGTTTAGGATTACTCTTTCTTTATATATATATGTGTATATATATATATATATAATAATTGTAATAATATTATTACAATCGTGATAATATTAATAATAATAATAATAATAAAATAAAAATAAATAAATAAAACTTTAATCTATAATAAATATGCATCCATAATAACTTCAATAGTTATAATTGTAATAATAAAAATTTAGTAATATTATTAATAACAATAATCATTATTATAAACCTTATTAATAACAATAATACTAATAGGACTCCAATAATGATAATTCGTATCAAACTTTATTAATAAGTTCAATGATAAAACATTAATAATAATAAAAATAGTACAATCCTTAAGAATATATATATATATACACACATATATATACATATTTACCCGATGTCCCATTTATTCACTATATCACCACTTAACCAATTTATTTAACTGCACTTAAAGGTGGGAAACTGCGCGGTCGGCCCTCATGGATCAGTCGACCGTGCACGAGACGTGCAGTGGCCCCTGCTCACTCCAGTAGTGACCGCACAGGCATCCAAACCGTCTGCATGACTTCTGCTAAGATGCACAGTGTTCGCGCACCGGCCTAGAACCCAAAATCCTTTTTGAACTTCAAAAATTTAAACCAGGACTCATAGGAACTTCGATAGAAAAAAACCCAATGCCATTTAAAAAAATAATAATAAATAAAATAAAATTATTTGAAACAGGTGAGTGTGATAGTATCTAAATCTTTTTGGGGTTGATGAGGGATATTGATATGGTTTAGCCCATTTTAATTTTAATTAAATATATTTTTGGTGTGTTGATAAATATTTTTTTAATTTCATTCACGATTCCTGGGTAGATATTTACAATTATATATACTTTAATGAGATAATAGTTTTTAAAAAAACCCCTCACATGAAATATACATGGTGTTTTGAAGTTTAAGATAAAATATATTTATATCTTATCTTTATTTAAAATTTATCTTATAATGAATTTAAAAATTATATACTAGATTTGTGAATGATGACATATACTCATGGGGAGGTACTTAGTGAAAAACATTCATATTTTTCCTAGATGTTGTCCAAAAAGAGAAGAAAGAGATATATTTATTTGGTGGTAGAATATATAACATGTTGAAAAAGAGGAATGGTGAGACAAAAAAATATTGAAGTGGTTTTAAAAATGGTATTTTGTAAGTGAAAATAGAAACTAAAGTATTTGTAAGAATTAGATGTGTTTAGATGAATATTTTTAAGGGTTATGTTTTGTAATATAATATATTTGAGGGAGTTATTCTTATCAAAAAAGGGGCCAATTTGTTTTACAGTGGATCTTATATGCAGCGATTCTTGTTACAGGATTGTGTTTTTTTTCACTAAAACGTTTTTATTGAGGTGATAAATGTGTATTTGAGTGTTATTTATGTGAGGATCATTTTCCTACAATATAAACTTTCAAATCCAATACATAAGACCTTATGGGGTTCCATCACAAAACAAATTGGTTATAGGAGGAGTTTCCCATAAATGATTATATCATAGCCATTTATTCTCCTGGAAACTGATGTGGTATTGGGTTTTCACCCAAACATTCTCCTCTAAAACTAAATATGACACAACCGGGCCTCCCGTATAATGACAACCCATCTGATCCAAATCATCTTTCACTCGAAATGCTATTTATATCTTCACCAAGAAAAAATTATTGTCCATTGTAATCAGATATAAATTTGATATATGGAACCACCATAGATCTATATGCTCCACCTAGATCCATCATTACCATCATCAAACCAATATTGAGTATCTTCTATACACATCACACCAGGGATACACCATGGCATTGATACCACTGGGAAATATTCTTTTCCTCTAGCCCTTACCTTCCTGACCGAATACATAAAATATTATGATGTTCCATCCTAAACTAATAGGTGATATTTGGAGTATCCCATCCAAGATTATATGTTATCCACCACTCATCATAAAAACATATGTGGGATTGGGTTTTCTACCAACATTGGTCACAAATGTTTTTTATACACAATCATTTTAATTCAATTTTGGGGGTTTATATGGGTTTTGTAAAATCTGATTTATAGTGCAATTTTTATATTTCACCCTAGTTTTTAAATCATCTAAATTGGAGGGGTTTTCAACATTAAAAAAATTGATGTGATTATTATATTTATTCATTATTGATTGTTCACTTCTGTTTTCATCGGATATTTTGACAAGTATTTCACAAGAAATGTTCTTCACATGATCATGATTTTCTCCAATATTATAATGATAATATCTTCTCAATTTATCTAATTAAGTATCTTCAAATAGTAACATTTATTATTATTTATATTCATCCCTAAATTTCAAAATCTTCTCCACCCTCTAGGGAAAAATACCATTATGGTGCAAGGTTCCATCCCATAGAGAAATATTCTTATTAATAAATTCCAGAAATTATCCTTATCTTGAATAATGTGTTAATCACAAGTATCCTAAAATTTTTTGCTTTTATATCAATAAAAGATTCTACTAAATTAATTCCCATTTAAATAATTACAAAAATATCAATTTTTTAATACAAATACTCCTTATGTATTCTCAAAACAATTTTACACATTTTGGGGATGTTATTATTTATCCTTATATATGATCAAAAATATATTTTATATACATCAACACATCTTCGATATGTTAAAATAAATATTACTTATTCTCCAATAAATATTTTATATCTTTTAGAAGATATTTAATATCCTAATAACATTGATACTTTGCGAAATTTCACTTGGATTCATATTATATAACCCTATGAAATATTACAGATGGACCTATAAATCTTCCCCATGCTTTGAAATATCTTACGTATCATAGTGTGGAATTTAATTTTCTATATGTTAGTATAAAATCATTATTTATCAATCATATTGACTGGGTTATATTATATATCAAAAAGAAAACTATAAATCTAATTTAATTTTTTTTACATATTACAGTAAAAATCATTGTGTTTTTATGTATTATCATGATAATTTTATATATCTCTGTGAGATCGAGTAACTTTTCAATCTTCTATTCTAACAGATCATAAATTTTATTCTTTCATACTATCACCTCTAACTCATAATTCAAAAGACTCGTCAACTCAGTAAAAAATATATTTAAAAATTCTTAGGGAAAATTAAATCACTCCAATTCAATTAAAAATTTCATAAAAATGACTTTAATAATATATAAAAAATTCTCAAAACTCTTCAATATAATTTGAAAGTCATCTTGAAGCCTATAAATAAACTTATTTAATATTTTTATAAATCTATACAATTCATATATCAATAAATTTTATCATCTAGGAGTTATTATCCATTTAGTTGATAATACAAGAATGGATACGCAGTCTTCTAGATATATTTTGAGATTATTCAATAAAAAATCTGTAAAATGTTTAATATGTACCTTTCCAAACTCATCAGGTATCATGTGGTAGATAGGGTTTTTATATTCCATCAGTATTTGTCATTAATTACCATAAATTCTATATAAAAATCATCATATATACAAGAGTATCCTTCTATGAACCTATTTATCCCAAAAATTCAATAAATAATTTCTTCTCCACTGATAATCTCTTCATAGTATCTTATCATTCCCATTTTCATCCTATTGATCAATCTATAACAAAATCTGTATTCAATATTCTTTAATTCAATCTTCCCTTATGTTGGGTCCTTCATTCTCACTTATATTATATTGACCTTACTAGTTATTTTCCCCTTCATAACTTATTGAGAACAAATAAAACACTCAAAATGTATTTGATAGTTCAATATCAGCCTTTGGACTTTTTATCAATACCAAATAAATAATTCAATGTCAATATCTTTCTATTAGATCACCATTTATTTCCCCCTTATTGGCAATAAATATAAGGGATCTTATATAGGGGCACTCAAAATCATATCTTTCTTTACTCATTAAAAAAATTTCATCTTATCCCACTTATTAAATATTAACTAGATTAATTTGAGTGAAGGATTACATCAAACTTATCTTATGAAATGATCAAAAAATTAATCAAATTTAAGCCCATATGATCCAACTCAGTAAAGGTCAAAAGATATATTAACTTAGATTTTAAAATTGTCTATAAACAAAACAGCATGTGATAGAAACTCATATTTCAATTTACAATGACTGTTCAAGTAGATTTTACATTATTTAAATGTAACACCAATTCTCATGTTAAGAGAATGTAAAAAAATCAATCATAAGAAGGTTTATCCCCTTTCATGTTATTTTTATTCTTAATATACTCAACACATTCTATCCATAAATAAACAAAATGGATTTAATAAAAATGGGTGAGAAAATTGATTACCATACCTCAACTACAGCTTTTATAAAAAAATTATAATCAAATGAAAAAATAATATTCTGGTAGCTAGTCAACATAACTCCCCCTCAAGGGATAAAATCTATCAATATTTATCATGGAGGGTCTTCTTAAAAATAAAATCCATGAAAATATTTTAGATATTAGTTGAAATGTTTCAAGGAGGAATCATAATACCAATTAAACCGTTCAATGATGTATAGATCATGATTCTATATAGTAATAAAAAAATTAACCAACTTAATATATTTAATAACATCACCTTTAATAAATTTTAGAGAAAAAAGAACTCAAAATATATGTGAATAAGGTGGTTTATTCCAACTCTTAATTAGACTAACATGGATGATATTTTCTTCTCAAAAAATTTATCTTTAACTCAAATAGAGTTATAAATCTTCACACATAATTTTCATTTTATTTAACATACTTGATAATTCAGGGGAATAATAGTCTTTTTACTCTTTTTAGATTTATCCTTATGTGGAGTCATATTTTTTTTACATCATCTAGAAAAAAACGTTTATTTTATTATATATGATCCATTTTATTTTCCATATCCATTTGGTTTGGCTAAATAATTATCCATTATTTAGTAATATTATTGGATTTACTGAATTTTCCTCATGGTTTCTCAATAATTATTTGGTCACCCTTTTTTGGAAGCCTCTTATTTTACTCCTACTGGTTATTTTCCCATAAACTAATCAATTTTGTAATTCTTGGATAAATTCAATTTATTTATTTAGATTTCTTCATCCAATGTTGATTTTCATAGACCATTTTAAAATTTCAATGAGGATGAATTTTCTCCCATAATAAAAGTATCTCATCATTCTTGTTTTAGTACCCTTCTATGTATTCTTCTATGTTTTATTTTCCGAATAATTTTCTTTTGTTTACACCATAAAGAAAAACCATATTCTTTATTTTGATTCCTTCTTAGACTGGGTGGAATTATTTCTTTAAAATCATATTATTTATTATTTTTTGTTGGGAATACTCATAATCATAATGAATATTGATTTTTAAAACATCAAAGACATTATAAATACTTTTAAATATGATTATATTTAACATATTTCTATCTTTATGCCTGGATTAATTTAACTCAATATGATTCCTCTTATTTTCAGATCTACCCCATATTATATCAATTCTTTATCTTCCAATGATTTAAATATTATACTAAAATTAATTGACCATTTCCAAAACTTGTTTAATACCAACAACAACGAAAAAAATATTGTTTTTCTTCATTAAGCACATATCTGGTCAGCATTCCCACCTTGTTTTTTAGTGAAAGGCCATTTATTTTCAAAACCTTTTTGGGAAATAGTTATCCAGATATCAATAAAATCCACCCTTGATACTGTGGTGGAGTCCATACAATTTCTTAACACATATTTTTCTTTAATTTTAATTATATCTTTCCCTTTTTTGAAGGAAAAATTATTGAAATCTAAAAATTTAGAGAATGTGTTTTATTTTCCTTAGACCATGCATTATATATTTTCATATGGATTCATGATCTTTTTAACACCAATATATCTTCTATAAATATAATAAATCTCAAGAGATAATTTGGCGTCGTCATGTATTTTCAAACAATTTATGAAAATTCCACTTGGGATACTACCATATTTCTCAAATTAACTTATAGATAAAGAAAATTTTGATTCAATGTGTTCTTATAATATTCAAGAGATTTCACACTATCTTAAAATTACTTTACATGATTATCATATAACACTCTTATTTTAAATAATTTCCATGCATATTTATCCTTTTAAAATTGATCTCTAACTTGATTTTTTCACATACATGCTAGCTATTTGGGTTTCTTATTAGGCATGTATCCTATCTTCACAGGTTTCAATTATCTTATATTTCACATCATATATTTTTTGATACTCTTTTATACTATGGAATATTTTTCTTTATTGAGAAAAGAGGTTTTCTTGGTTTCAAAATTTTTAATGAAAGTGTTTCAGATTCATAACATCTTATCTAATTCCATTTCCTAAGCATTTTCACCATTTTCAGCTATGCATTATCTTCATATTGACACATTATAAACTCATATATATATATATATATGTATATATATATATGTGTGTGTGTGTGTGTGATAATATCACAAGGTAACTTTTTTAAATAATCCCTAATTTCAGATTAAGAATCAGTGAGAGTTTCAATAATTACCAACTCATCATAGTTTAATGTTAACATCTTAAATGGATAATTCTCAACTTATATGGTAGATAAATAGAAAATTAAATTAAATTCAATTAGTGGTTTAAAATATTTATCGTTTGAGATTCTACTCAACTTCTTAGCCTCCTTCTCCCACCTATTCTTTGAAGTTATGGTCAAAACAACCATCATGTAAGGATTGGAAGGGATGAAAAATATGTTATTCATGAGAGGTAACATAGAAACTTCTTAAAATATCTACTCCATTTATAAAAGATTAAAATAATTAGGAATAATAATTAGATCCAATCAAAGATAAAACCTTCTATGATACGTTCTGAACTACCTAATGATCTATGCGGTCAAACTAAGAGTGAGGGTGAATTAGTGTAAAACAATTTTACTAAATTATTTTCTTTCTAAATTAACATAATTAATATTATGACCTCAACACCTATTAGGGGTAATTTATTTGATTATGAATTCTTAATACAACACACCCCATTCAAAGTATTTTATAAGCAAGAGAATAATCAAATAGAAATTTTACAATGTTTTCCACCAATATGGGTGACTACTTCATTTCTATGTTGATATTGACCATGAGAAACAATGATAACATATTATAATCAAGTAAATAAACATGTAGAGGGAATTATATTTTAATATTCATGTAATTTTCTAAAAAACCTGCACTGTCTACAGATAGGTTACTTATACTAGCTCCCGTTAGTTTATAATAGATCGTCTCAAACTCACTAATGAACAAGATCTTCCAATATAATCATATAATTAATTTCATCAACTGATAATATATTTTTACTTAATAAAGGTCTTCAACTTCAAATAAATATCATGTCACTGTATCATAAAGGTATACCTTGAAATCTTTATCTTAATTTCAAAATGATATATGAATGAATATAAAAAAACCTTTATATTTCCTTCTTTATCCTCTACAAAAATATGTTCAAAAACCAATATAAAATCTATAATTAGAATATTATTTCTCTTTCTATATCAATATTATTATTCTTTAATAGTTTCAATAATTATAATGTGTATTTGTGAAAAAATAATTTTAGTGTTACTCAACTCTCTTCTTCACTTATTCTTTTGATTTATTGATATAAGGATATCATACGGTCAGTATTAACTCCAGATTCCACTTACTTCTCTTTTCGAGAAAGTCCAGGAACGGCCAAAACCGGTCCCAGGAGAAATTTATTATGAAAATAAAATATAAGGATTCAAAAAACAGATGGATTATTATAGAACTGAGAGTACATATCCCCACGCATATCCACCTCTACCAGTGCTGAGAAATACTTAGGAGCCTTAAATGACCATGTCATATACATCACTAGAATTTCCTTCTAGGAAAAAGCATATGCTACCTGATTGGCCACCCTATAGGCATGCGAGGAAATCAAATTTTGATGATTTACTTGATTGCGACATTCAAACCATTTTGAGAGTACCCTCCAGGGCACATTCCACGTTCTTGTTTGCAAATCTTGGACTGAAAGATGATAGTCTGATTCAATCCATAGCATGATCCAATTATAATAGACAACATACCTGACTGCATGAACTATCACCCATAACTTAGCTTCAAAAGCAATACCAATGCTAGTAAATTGATAAAAAAACATCCTTTCACAAAAACCACGGTATGTGCGGAAAACAACACCACACTCTGAGGGGCTCGGTGTAGCACAAACAGCTCCATCCACATTGACTTTGAGCCATAAACTGATCGGGGGTATCCAATAAATGTACCTGAGCATCTGTGGCTTCTGCGGCTGCCTAGAAACACCAAGTAACCACATAATTTTTAGGTCCAAGACATTGTTGTACATCGCAATTAATTGAACCTTCAAGGTAGCATAATCCTCATGATGAATCGCCATCATTCCAGCATAAATGTGTACCCTACTGTTGTCAAAAAACAATAACATTTCGAGCAGCCCATATGGCTGCAATCACAGCCGCAACAACCATAGCGAAGAAGTTGTGAACCTTTTTACTACAACAATCTTTGGAAAACCCTTCCAGTAGATCATGTAGAAGATTTTGGTGCAATTGCATCCCAAACTGAGTCCCAACATAGGCCCACAACTTCCTAGTATAGGCACAATCCATAAACAGGTGTTGGACATCCTCCTCTGCGCACATACATAAATGACCAGTTGATGCATGATTAAACCCAGACCGCTTAAGCTGATCATGAGTTGGAACCCGATTTTTCTAGATTCTCCAGATTAGAGAGAAGCGAGAGGTATGAATGAAGAAATACTTGTATTTCATGATCCAAGTAGGTGAGCAACAAGAACCCCCACAAGCCATCTCATAGTAGTCCCTGCTATTAAAATGACCATTCTTGTTATGTTTCCATACCAGCATATCACAATCCATAAAATGATAAGCTTGTATTTCTAGATCTACTAAAGAGGGGATCATATTTTCAAAGAGATTCTTTTGAGATAAAAACTCAACAATGGAAAAGATCCCAACACCAGAAGAATGTCCATGATATCCTGAAGAGGTCATTCAAGCCATGTCGTGCTCCAACTATTAAGATTAGAGTCATGACAGACCAACCACTTTGTATCATTTGTGATATGCATGAAGGAGCACTTAATAGATTCCTAGAAAGATGACGTAAGATAGTATTTGTAACCATTAATGAGCTTTCCTTTGAACCAATAAGCCATGATATCACCAGAATTGTCTTTGGAGATCAAACCCCAAGTAAGCTTCCCAATAATCCCATCATTAAAAGTTCTTAGATCCTTGAATCCAAGGCCACCAAATTCGACCAGCTTGACACATTCCTTCCGAGCAACTATAAAAATCTTACTCTCATGAAATGACCCCGTCCAAATAAAGTTTCGGACCAGACTATAAAGCTCCTTGATAAGTCCCTGAGGCCACCGATAAATAGAAAAGGAGTAAACAAATTTAGATGTGATCACTCAGTTGACAAGGTACACACTCCAAGCCATGGACATCGACATCCCTTTCCAACTAGCAAGTTGATTAAGAATAACAGATTAGACCCCCTCTAAGTATTGGCTCTTCACTTATCCCCAAAATAAGAGAACACCAAGGTATTGAAAGGGAAGAGACCCCTTTTCACCCCAAGGTCTCTAGTTATCCTATTCTTCTTCCTAGTAATGACACTATTGCCAAAAACAATGAAGGATTTATCCCAACTTATTGCTTGACCACCCACCTCTTCATAATGTTAAAAAAGAGCCTTGATAGAGGAGATAGTTTTCCTTGAAGCTTGCCCAAACAAGAGAATGTCATCAGCATAAAAAAAATGAGATGGAGAAAAGTCGTTCATACCAGCCTGAATTTGCTTATAAATACCCATGTGTTCAAGGGTAGTGATACATATGCTAAGATAATCCTCAGTAATGGAAAATAAAAGGCTAAAAAGTGGGTCCCCTTGTCGTACACCTCTGGTACAAGGGAAGAATCCCCTGGGTGTGCCATTAATGAGAATGGACAGTCTTGATGAACAAAGAATGGTGTTGATCAACTTGATGAATGCATTAGAAAAGCCATACCTTTTAAGGACCTCCAGAAGAAATCTCCATTTGAGTGTGTCAAAGGCCATTGATATGTCAATTTTCAATACAAAGTTACCTTCCTTCATCTTCTTTCACGAGATATTGACACTTTCCGAGGTAGTAAATAGGCAATATTGAATATTCCATACAAGAATAAATCCAAATAGGTTTGTAGTGATCATATCATCAACCATCCATCCCAGCCTGTTCATGAGGATCTTACTGATTAGCTTAGGGATAATGTTCCCCAAAGCCACTGGCCTAAAATCCTTTATGTCAAGAATATTACCTTTCTTCGGTAAGAGGGAAATGAAATAGTATTATGTTTATAATTTTATATAAAATAAAAATGTCTGAATACTTATCAAATTACTATTTTTTAGTATTTAATATTTATACTATTTTATTATTTTTTTTGCGTGGAACTATTATTATAAAATAATAATACTTTATTATTTTTTATAATATTCCATTAGTTTTCAATATTTTTATTAAAATATTAAATAAAATAAAAATTTAATTATCTTTCAAATTAATAATTTAATTGTTTTAATATTTTATAAAATTTTCTCATATTCCTTCTCAAATTACAAATAAAAATTTAAATAATTTTTTTTAATTTTTTGAGTTTTTTATTTTTTGATTAATCAATTTAAATTTAAAAATATTACATAAATTAATAATACTTAAATGGTTTTGTAATATTTTATTGCTTTTTATAATTATATGACTTAAATTATGTTTAAATTAAGTAATAATTTTTTGAATTTTTTTAGGTTTTCTTACTAATATTTATCTAATAATATAATATAATATTTTATATTTTTTAATAAATTTTTTGTATCTTATTATAAATTTTGTTTTACTTTGTAATTACTAATTTATAATAAAATTTATTATCTATTAATTACTCTTTTTAATGAAACATTTTTTCTATTGGATAATTCTTCATCAATTTTTTTTTATTTTTGTAATATAGTCTACTATTCTTAATTAAAAATTATTTCTAATTTACTAATATATTATATCCTTTTATTTTTTATTTAATCTAATTTTTTTTGATTTTATTTTTGATTTTTATTCAAACCATAATATTTTTATGTTTTTTATCAGGTTATAATTTTTTTGATATTTCATTCCTTAATTGTATTTTTTAAATATTTTAGGTTTTTTTATAAATGTATAAATAGATTTCAAATTAATTTAACTAATTTTTTGTTCAAAATTTTTATTAGGTTTTTTAAAATATTTTCCAATAAATTTATGAAATATTGAAAAATATTTTATTAGTTTTATATTTATTATTCTATTGTTTTTAATTTAATAATTTTAATAATTTTTACTAATTTATAATAAATTTTTATTTATTAATTTTTACTCTTATTAAAATTTTAAAACTGTTTTAATTTTTTATTAACTATATTAAATTTCTTATTTTTTTTTTCTATTTTTAATAATTTAAAAATTATTATGAAGTTTTACTGCTAGTATTTTTAAAATAATAGAAGATTTTTTTCTATATTAGATTTGTTTTTTATTTCTTATTATATATTTTTTTAAAATTTATAAAATTTATTAAATTTTACTAATTAATATTACAAATTAAAATTTATCAATTAATTGTATTAATTTAAATTTATTATTATATTACATCAAACTATCACAAAATATTTTATATAATTCTTCTATCTAAAGAATTAAATCAATCATAATAGAATAATTAAATAAAAAGAGATAATAAATTATCTAATAATAAAAAAAGATAAATATCTAAAAATAAAATATATGTTTTGAAAATTAAGTCTTGATTATGTTAAAAATGACTTAAATAGCTTCAAAAAAATTACTAAAAATGAAATTATACTGGCAGATCTGGATCCGAGGGAGTTTCTCTTGAGATAATTACAGAGAATTTGGGATGAAAATTTGGTATTATAGGATTGGGTGTATGGAGTGTGAGAATATTTATATTTAGTAATTTTTTTGATATATGTTTTAGATGGAATAAATTCCATCTCAAATACCTAGTTGTGACATACAACTATGACAAATTCCATTAATTATTATGGGCATCTATGATGGTTTAACTATCTAACAAAAATTAACCATCGACATATTTAACTTATCTCACCTATTCAAAAATTATTTGTGATTTCCCAGGGCCCTAAAAAATATTCCAATTCCATAATTTATATATTTATTAACAAATAAATTATGAAACATTCATGAATACATCTCAAATAATACCTATTATGATAAAAAAACATTTTTTCATTACAATTGAGTCCAAAAAATTCTTTTTATGATAGAGAGATAAATGTTTTTTGTAATAAGTAATTTGGATATATTGATGAATCCATCACAAATAAAATCTATTATGACTGAATTTGTTTTCAATTACAAATTAGTTTTATCTATTCTATGGTACACATTCACAACTAAACTATTTGTGATGAACTACTTGTCCATTGAAATAACTAATTTATATTGAAAGTATTGACGATGGAATTTATTTCTATCATGAAAGAACTTATTTGAGATGTAAATGTAGTCCATAAAAAATAAAATATTGTAATAAATTCGTTTTTTATAGTGATATATGAAATAATTATTTTTAATTGTCCTTAAAAATGGTCAAATATTTATCCTAATAAAACATTCAATTTTTATCTTCATAATTTATTTCAAATATTCATATTAGAAATTTCATAATTATTATATATGGTGAATCCCATTTTAATTTTAATTAGAGATATTTTTTACATATGAATAATGTTTTCTTTGGATGTATACATGACTTTTTAGAAGATATATTTTTATATATCTATTTTACTTAGATTAGTTTTTTTTTAAAACCAATCGCATGGGAGATATATTGTATTTTAAAGTTTAAGATATAATATCTTTATATATTATCTTCATTAAAAAGGGTGCCTATAAATACCTTAAAAAGTGGGGAGAAGATAGGTGAATGAAGAATTCTAATCATGGTAAGGTTCATGGAGATCAATGTTGAGATTTCACCAAGATGTAGTCTTTTGAGTGGAGGAAGGGGGATATCAATTTTTTTGTATCATGTGTACTAGGTAGAAAAATACTAATGGTGATCCAAACAGATGATAAAGTATTGTTAATAATGAAATGTTAGTGATCCTAATATATGTTGAAGTGGTGTCGATGGTGATACTTATACAAATTAATATTTTTGATGGGCGATGATTTGACAAAATAGATCTTAAAGGGAGTGGCACAAGAGCCTTAACCTAGTTGGTTAGGACTCAGATAGTTCAACCAAGAGACCTAAGTTCAAAACTAGATAGAGACATTTTTCCGAGTATAGTAGTAGTACTATAGAAGTACTGCAGCATGAATTGTAGAAGAGAATGTTTGATACTGTAGAAGCCATAACTGTTAATCCATTTGGGATTTCGGGCCACCAGTTCGGGCCTTAGGTCATTTAAGGCCTTTGGGTCACCCAAGGGCTTCGGGCCAGTAAGGATTTTGGGAAACCTCAAGGCCTTCTGACCAACTCAAGGCCTTTAGTCCACATGAAATTGTGCTTCAATGATCAGAAATAATCTATAGGGAGGAGACTCTAGATGGGGATTCAGAGCAAGCATATTCACTTGAGCAGAAGTGAAGAGGATTTTTCTGAAAGGGAGGGTATGACATTTCTATCGAGACCATCTTGTTCTTTCATGGGAAGCCTATCCAAATAGCCATGCAAAGGTGGAGAGATGATATCAGAATGGAGAAGATAGGAGGAGGAGTTCTATGAATTGTTTGTATATTTCTTAGGACCTACGGGTCATGTAATATCTAAGACTATAGACCTTTTAAGGGTTCCACATCATCCCTTGAAAGGGGGGTTATCAAAAATCAATAAAAAAATAAGGCCTTCAAGACATTTGGGGGAGGGGGGATAGAGTGAAATTTTAAATATAAGGGTGATTTGTTTCCTATTGTATCTTCGAGGTATTGGAATTTTTCATAGGAGGTTGGAATTCATTTCAAAGATTTTTTTAGAGAGGTCATAGAGGTATATCATGTTGTGGTTTCATATAGGGGTTTTGTACACTATCATTCTAATTAATGTTTGGGTATTTACTTGGATTTTTCACTCATAGATTTATATTTTGTTTTTATAATTTACCTTTGGTTTTTTAATCCTCATAATTGTAGGGTTTTTCTATGATAAAAAATTATGGGTGATGAATTTCCCCTTAATAATTTTAGTTTTCACTTTAATTTTCATTAGATATTCTTACTATTATTTAAAAAGAAATTTTCTTCTAAGGATTATGATTTTACCTTATAGTGGTATCATAGTTAATTGTTCGAGTATTGAATTTATCATTGTAATTTTGAAGTTATTTTCAAGAGAACCAATGGTTAATTTGTGATGTTGGATCGGGTTTATAAGCTGATGTATGTTGAGAGATGTGTTTCAAGTCTGACACATAATTCTATTCTTTAAAGATTTCCATTAAAAAGAAATGAATTAAAAAATGAAGATTGAGGTAATGATTTATTTTCTCATAAGATGTTGAGTAGGGTGTATAAATTAGTTTCTTTCGGCGGTCCTTAGATTGTGGTGATCACTATTTTTAGTGATCAAGATGTTACTATATGTTCTATTCTTCAGTAGGATAGAGAAAATTTAGGTATGAAAAATACTTTTTATTTTGAACTTATTTTGTAGGGGAGATATCAGGTTTCTTTCAAAGTTAAAAATGAGCATCATTATAGTTTCTACACAGGATGATGATCAATTTGGTTCCAACCAGGTTGCCTTCAAATTGAGTTAATTGGATGGTATCTACATCTTTTTGGGGTTGATGTGGGAGATTCATATGGTTTAGCCCATTTTAATTTTAATTAGAGATATTTTTAATGTGTTGATAAAATTTTCTTTAGTTTCATTCATGAGTCTCGGGTAGATATTTACTATTATATCTACTTTAATGAGATAATAGTTTTTAAAAGTTTCCCTCACATGAATGATACATGGTGTTTTGATGTTTAATATAACATATATTTATATCTTATCTTTTTTTAAAAGGTATCTTATAATTAATTTAAAAATTATAGAATTGATTTGGGAATGATGATTTATACTCATGGGGAGGTACTTAGTGAAAAACATTCACATCTTTCCTAGATGTTGTCCACAAAGAGAAGGAAGAGATATATTTCTTTGGTGGTAGCATGTATAACATGTTGAAAAAGAGAAATAATGAGCCAAACAAATATTGAAGTGGTTTTGAAAATGGTATTTTGTAAATCCAAATAGAATCTTAAGTATTTTTAAGAATTAGTTGTGTTTAGATGAATATTTTTTATTGTTATGTTTTGTAATATTATATAATTGAGGGAGTGATGCTTATCAAAAAAAGGCCAATTTTTTTACAGTGGATCTTATAGGTAGTGATGCTTGTTACAAGATTGTGTTTTTTTTTCACTGATACATTTTTATAGAGGTGATAGATGTGTATTTGGGTGTTATTTTTGTGAGGATCATTTTCCTCAAATCTAAACATTCAAAGCCAATACATAAGACCTTATGGGGTTCCATCATAAAACTAATTGGTTATTGGAGAAGTTTCCCATAAATGCCTTTATCATAGCCATTTATCCTCCTAGAAACTTATGTGGTTTTGGGTTTTCAACCTAAAATTATCCTCTAAAATTAAATAAGACACAACTGGGCCTCCCCTATAATGATAACCCATATGATCCAAATCATCTTTCACTGGGATTGCTATTTCTATTTTCACTTGGAAAAAAATGTTGACCATTGTTATCAGATATAAATTTGAAATAAGGAACCAGCATATATCTATAATGCTCCACCTAGATCCATCATTACCATTATCAAACCAATATTGAGTATCTTCTACACACATCACACCAGGGATACACCATGGCATTGATACCACTTGGAAAGATTCTTTTCCTCTATCCCTTACCTTATTGACCAAATACATAAACTATTATGGGGTTTCATCCTAAACTAATTGGTGATATGTGGAGTATCCCATAAAAGCTTATATGTTATCCACAGATCATCATAAAAACATATGTGGGGTTGCATTTTCAACCAAAATTTTTCACACAGGTTTTTTTATACATAATCATTTTAATTCAATTTGGGGGGTTTACATGGGTTTTTTAATATCTAATTTATAGTGTATTTTTCATATTTCCCCACAATTTTTAAAATCATCTAAATTAGAGGCGTTTTCCACATTAAAAAAATTGTTGTAATTATTAAATTTATTCTTCATTGATTGTTCACTTCTATTTTCATTGGATATTATGGAAAATATTTCACATGAAATGTTCTTCACATAGCCGTGATTTTATCCAATATTATAATGATAATATATTTTCAATTTATCTTCTTAAGTATCTTCAAATAGTAACTTTTATTATTATTTATATTCATCCCACAATTTCAAAATCTTCTCCACCCTCTATGGAAAAATACCATTATGGTGCAAGGTTCCATCCCATAGAGAAATATTCTTATTAATTATTTCTCACAATTATCCTTATCTTGAATAATGTGTTAACCACAAGTATCATAAAATTTATGGCTTTTAAATCAATAAAATAAAATAATAAATTAATTATCCTTCTAAATAATTATAAAAATATCATTTTTTTTAAAAAATACCCCTTATGTATTCTCAAAACAATTTTACACATTTTTGGGATGTTATTATTTATCCTTATATATGATCAAAAATATCTTTTATATACACTAACAGATCTTCGATAACTTAAAATAAATATTACGTATTCTCCAATAAATATTTTATATATTTTAGAAGAACTTAAATATACTAATAACATTTATACTTTGCGAAATTTCACTTGGATTCATATTATATAACCCTATGAAATATTACAAATCGACCTATAAATCTTCCCCATGCTTTAAAATAACTTACGTATCATAGTGCGGAATTTAATTTTCTATATGTTAGTATAAAATCATTATTTAACAATCATATTGACTAGGTTATATTATATATCAAAAAGAAAACTATAAATTTAATTTATTTTTTTTTACATATTACAGAAAAACTCCTTGTGTTTTTATGTATTATCATGATAATTTTATATATCTCAGTGAGATCTAGTAACTTTTCAATCTTCCATTCTGAAAGATCATAAATTTTATTCTTTCGTAGTATCACCTATAACTCATAATTCCAAAGACTCGTCAACTCAACAAAAATATATTTAAAAATTATCAGGGAAAATTAAATCAATCCAATTCAATTAAAAATTTCATAAAAATGACTTTAATAATATATCAAAAATTTTCAAAACTCCCCAATATAATTTTAAAGTCATCTTGAAGCCTATAAATAAACTTATTGAATATTGTTATAAATCTATGAAATTCATATCACAATAAATTTTTTCATTTAGGAGTTATTATCCATTTAGTTGATAATACAAGAATGGCTACACATTCTTCAAGATATATTTTGAGATTATTCAATAAAAACTCTGTAAAATGTTTAATAAGTACCTTTCCAAACTCATCAGGTACCATGTGGTAGATAGGGTTTTCATATTCCATCGGTATTTGTCATTAAATACCATAAATTCTATATAAAAAATCATCATATATACAAGAATATCCTTCCATGAACCTATTTATCACAAAACTTCAAGAAATCATTTCTTCTCTACTGATAATCTCTTCATAGTATCTTATCATTCCCATTTTTCATCCTATTGATCGATCTATAATAAAATCTTTATTCAATATTCTTCAATTCAATCTTCCCTTATGTTTTGTCCTTCATTCTCACTTATACTATATTGACCATACTAGCCTATTGTCCCCTTCATAACTTATTGAAAACAAATAAAACACTCACAATGTATTTGATAGTTCAATATCAGCCTTTAGACTTTTTATCAATACCAAATAAATAATTCAATGTCAATATGTTTCTATGAGATCTCCATTTATTTCCCCCTTATTGGAAATAAATATAAGGGATCTTATATAGGGGCACTCAAAATCATATCTTTCTTTACTCGTTAAAAAAATATCATCTTATCCCACTTATTAAATATTAACTAGATTCATTTTAGTGAAGGAATACATCACACTTATCTTACAAAATGATCAAAAAATTAATCAACTTTAACCCAATCTAAACCAACTCAATAAAGGTCAAAATATATATTAACTTAGATTTAAAAATTGTCCATAAAAAATCAACATGTGATAGAAACTCATATTTCAATTTACAATTATTGTTCAAGTAGATTTTACATTATTTCAATGTGACACCAATTCTCATGTTAAGAGAATGTAAAAAAATCAATCATAAGAAGGTTTATCCCCTTTCAAGTTATTTTTATTATTAATATACTCAACACATTCTATCCCTAAATAAACAAAATGGATTTAATAAAAATGGGTGGGAAAAGTGATTACCATACCTCAACTACAGCTCTAATAAAAAAATTAGAATCAAATGAAAAAATAATATTCTAGTAGCTGGTCAACGTAAATCCCCCTCAAGGGATAACCTCTATAAATATTTATCATGGATGGTCTTCTTAAAAATAAAATCCATGGAAATATTTTAGATTGTAGTTGAAATGTTTCAAGGAGGAAACATGATACCAATTAAACCATTCAATATTGGATAATACTTCAGTATTTTTTATAATATTCTTTTAGTTTTCGATATTTTGATTATAATAATAAATAAAATAAAAATTTAATTATCTTTCAAATTACTAATTTAATTGTTTTAATATTTTATAAAATTTTCTTATATTCCTTCTCAAAATATAAATAAAAATTTAAATCTTAAATTTTTTTGTTTTTTGAGTTTTCCATTTTTTGATTAATCAATTTAAATTTAAAAATATTATATAAATTAATAATACTTAAATGGTTTAGTAATATTTAATTTTTTTTATAATTATTTAACTTATTTTAAGTTTAAATTAATTAATAATTTTTTTGAATTTTTTTAGGTTTTCTTACTAATATTTATCTAATAATTTAATATTTTTTTTATATTTTTTAATAATTTTTTTGTATCTGGTTATACGTTTTGTTTTATTTAGTAATTACTAATTTATAATAAAATTTACTATCTATTAATTACTCTTTTTACTGAAACATTTTTTCTATTGGATAATTATCCATCAATTTTATTGATTTTTGTAATATAGTCTACTGTTCTTAATTAAAAATTATTTATGATTTACTAATATATTATATTCTTTTATTTTTTATTTAATTTTTTATTTTTTGGATTTTATTTTTTATTTTTATTCAAACAATAATATTTTGTATGTTTTTTATCAAGTCATTAAATTTTTGATTTTTCATTCATTAATAGTATTTTTTCAATATTTTATGTTTTTTTATAAATGTATTAATAGATTTCAAATTAATTTAACTATTTTTTTTCAAATATTTTATTAGGTTTTTTAAAAATATTTTTCCAATAATTTAATGAAATATTGAAAAATATTTTATTAGTTTTATATCTATTATTCCATTGTTTTTAATTTAATAAATTTTATAATTTTTACTAATTTATTATACATTTTTATTTATTTATTTTTAATTTTATTAAAATATAAAAACTTTTTTACTTTTTTATTAACTGTATTAATTTTTTTATTATTTAGTTCTATTTTTAATTATTTATAAATTTAATGAAGTTTTACTGCTAGTATTTTTAAAATAATAGAAGATTTTTTTCTTTATTAGATTTGTTGTTTATTTCTTATTATATTTTTTGTTTAAGTTTATAAATTTTATTAAGTTTTACTAATTAATATTACAAATTAAAATTTATCAATTATTTTTATTAATTTAAATTTATTATTATATTACATCAAACTATCACAAAATATTTTATAGAATTTATCTATCTAAAGAATTAAAACAATCACAATAGAATAATTAAATAAAAAGAGATAATAAATTATCTAATAATAAAAAAGGATAAAAATTTAAAAAGAAAATTTATGTTTTTAAAATTAAGTCTTGATTATGTCAAAAAAGGATGGAAATTGCTTCAAGAAAATTACTAAAAATTAAATTAGACTGGAAGATCTAGACTTGAGGGAGTTTCTCTTGAGATAATTAAAGAGAATTTGGGATGAAAATTTCGTATTTTTGGAGTGGGTGTATGGAGTGTGAGAATATTTGTATTGAGTAATTTTTTTGATATATATTTTTGATGGAATAAAGTCCATCTCAAATCCCTAGTTTTGACACACAACTATGACAAATTCCATTAATTATGATGGTCATCTATGATTGTTTAACTATCTAACAAAAATTAACCATCGTCATATTTAACTTATCTCGCCTATTGGAAAATTATTTTTGATAGGCCAGGACCCTAAAAAATATTCCAGTTCCATACTTTATAGATTTATTAACAAATAAATTATGAAAAATTCATGAATCCATCTCAAATAATACCTATCATGTTAAAAATTCATTTTTTTCATTATAATTGAGTCCTAAAAAATCTATTTATAAAAGAGAGATAAATGTTTGTTGTAATAAGTAATTTGGATATATTCTTGAATCCATCACAAATAAAATCTATTGTGACTGATTTTTTTCCATTACAAATCAGTTTTATCTATTTGATGGTACACATTCACAACTAAACTATTTGCGATGAACTACATGTCCATTGCATTAACTAATTGCTATTGTGAGTATTTACGATGGAATTTATTTCTGTCATGAAAGAACTTATTTTGGACGTACATGTAGTCCACAACAAATAACATATTGTAATAAATTCGTTTTTCATAGTGATATATGAAATAATTTTATGAAATTGTCCTTAAAAATGGTCAAATATTTATCCTAATAAAACATTCAATTTTTTATCTTCATAATTTATTTCAAATATTCATATTTTTAAATTTCATAATTATTATATATGGTGAATCCCATTTTAATTTTAATTAGGGATATTTTTTACATGGGAATAATATTTTCTTTGGATGCATACTTGACTTTTTTGAAGATGTATTTTTATATATCTATTTTATCGAGATTAGTGTTTTTTTAAAACCAAACACAAGGGAGATATGTTGTATTTTGAGGTTTAAGATATAATATCTTTATATATTATCTTCATTAGAAAGGGTGCCTATAAAGACCTTAAAAAGTGGGGATAAGATATGTGAATGAAGACTTCTAATCATGGGAAGGTTCATGGAGATCAATGTTGTGATTTCACCAAGATGTAGTCTTTTGATAGGAGGAAGGGGGATATCAATTTTTTTTTGTCATGTGCACTAGGTAGAAAAATACTAATGGTGATCCAAACAGATGATAAAGTATTATCAATAATGAAATTTTAGTGATCTAAATAGATGTTGAAGTTGTGTCGATGGTGATGCTTGTATAAATGAATATTTTTGATGGGTGATGATTAGACAAAATAGATCTTAGAGGGAGTGGAACAAGAGCCTCAACTCAGTGGGTTAGGACTCGGATAGTTCATCCAAGAGACCTGAGTTCAAAATTATAAAGAGACATATTTCTGAGTACAGTAGTAGTACTATAGAAGTACTGCAGCAGGAACTGTAGCAGACACTGTTCGGTTTTGTAGTATCCACAACTATTAATCCGTTTGGGCTTTCGGGCAACCGGTTTGGGCCTCGGGTCATTTAAGGCCTTCGGGTCACCCAAGGGCTTTGGGAGAGTAAGGCTTTCGGGCAACCTCAAGGCCTTATGACCACCTCAAGGACTTCAGTCCACATGAAATTGTGCTTCAATGATTAGAAAGAATCTACAGGGAGCACACTCCAGATTGGGATTCAGAGGAGGCATATCCACTAGTGCAGAAGCTAAGAGGATTTTTCTGAAAGAGAGGTTATGAAATTTCCCTCAAGACCATCCTATGCTTGCATGGGTAGCCTATCCAAACAGCCATGCGATGGTGGAGAAATGATATCAGAATACAGAAGCTAGGAGGAGGAGTTCCAAGAATAGTCTGTATATTTCCTAAGACCTACATGTCATTTAAAATCTAAGCCTATAGGCCTTTAATGGTTCGCCCTCATCCCATGAAAGGGGGTTATCAAAAATCAATAAAAAAAGAAGGTATTTAGGCAATTTGGGGGAGGGGGATAGAGTGAAATTTTACATATAAGTGTGATTAGATTCCTATTGGATCTTTGAGGTATTGGAATTTTTCATATGAGTGTGGAATTCTTTCCGAAGACTTTTTTTAGAGAGGTGATGGAGGTATATCAATTTGTGGTTTTCACATAGGGTTTTTATACACTATCATTCCAATAATGTTTGGGTATTTACTTTGATTTTTCACTCATAGATTTATATTTGTTTTTATAATTTACCTTTTGTTTTTTAATCCTCATAATTGTAGGGTTTTTCTATGATAAAAAATTATGGGTGATGACTTTATCCTTTCTAATTTTATTTTTCACTTTCATTTTCATTAGATATTATTACTTATATTTCAAAAGAAATTTTCTTCTATGGATCATGATTTTATCTTATGGTGGTATTAGAGTTAATGGATTGAGCATTCAATTTATCATTATAATTTTGAAGTTATTTTTAAGATAACCAACAGTTAATTTGTGATACTGGATTGGGTTTAGAAGTTGATGTATATTGAGAGAGTTGTTTTAGGTCTGACACATAATTCTTTTCTTCAAAGATGTCCATTAGTAAAAAATTAATTAAAAAATGAATATTGAGGTAATGATTTATTATCTCATAAGATGTTGAGTAGGGTGAATAAATTAGTTTCTACAGGTGGTCCATAGTTTGTAGTGATCACTATTTTTAGTGAGCAAGATGTTATTGTATGTTGTATTCTTTAATAGGATAATGAAAATTTAGGTATGAAAAAGAGTTTTTATTTTGAATTTATTTTGTAGGGGAGTTATCGGGTTTTTTTCAAAGTTAAAAATGAGCATCATCATAGTTTCTAAATAGGATGATGATCGGTTTGGTTCTAACTGGGTTGCCTTAAAATTCACTTAATTGGATGGTATCTACATCTTTTTGGGGTTGATGGGGGATATTGATATGATTTATCCCATTTTAATTTTAATTAACAATATTTTTGGTGTGTTGATAAATATTTACACTACTGAAAAATTAACCTATACCAACGGTGTGGAACCGTTGGTATAGGCCTCCAAACCGTTGGTATAGCCTATACCAACGGTTTGGAGAACCGTGGCGAAGTAAGCCGTTGGGATAGGTCTATACCAATGGTTTTGGGAAAACCGTTGGTATAGACCTATCCCAACAGTTTTGAAAACCGTTGGCATAGGTAATATGAAAATCTATTCCAACGGTTATAAAACCGTTGGTATATGTATTTCAAAAAAAATACATTCGGTGTGATTTGATCCCTGAACCCCTCGTTTATAATAGAACGACTTAACCACTAACCTAATATGAATTTTCTAAACATAATTTCATAAATATATATATGTATTATAATAATTATTTAAAATTTAGATTTATATAATGTTCTCGGGCAGTAGACCTGGAAAAAAAATTGAAGAACCTATCCTAACGGTTCGCAAAACCGTTGGGATAGGTGCATATTTTCTTTCGGTGTGTATGCTGGATTTTGGGGCACCATTTCCCAACGGTTTGGGAGAACCGTTGGGAAAGGTGTGGGTCTTTCCCAACGGTTCTCCCAAACCGTTGGGAAAGGGGTGTTTTGAGCTCCCTTTCCCAACGGTTTGGGGGAACCGTTGGGAAAGACCCACCCCATTCCCAACGGTTCTCCCAAACCATTGGGAAAGGGGTGTTTTGAGCTCCCTTTCCCAATGGTTTGGGGGAACCGTTGGGAAAGACCCACCCCTTTCCCAACGGCCGTTGGGAAAGGGGTGTTTTGAGCTCCGTTTCCCAACGGTTTGGGAGAACCGTTGGGAAAGGGTGCCTATACCAACGGTTTTTACAAACCGTTGGTATAGAAGTGTTGGGAAAGATCCGATTCCCAGTAGTGTTATTTAGTTTCATTCATGAGTCCTGGGTAGATATTTACTATTATATCTACTTTAATGAGATAATAGTTTTTAAAAAACCCCTCACATGAAAGATATATGGTGTTTTGAAGTTTAAGAAAAAATATATTTATATCTTATCTTTATTTAAAAGTTATCTTATAATGAATTTAAAAATTATTTACAAGATTGGTGAATGATGACTTATACTCATGGGGAGGTACTTGGTGAAAATCATTCATATTTTTCCTATATGTTGTCCACAAAGAGAAGGAAGCGATATATTTATTTGGTGGTAGCATGTATAACATGTTGAAAAAGAGAAATGGTGAGCCAAAAAATTATTTAAGTGGTTTTAAAAGTGGTATTTTGTAAATGCAAATAGAAACTTAAGTATTTGTAAGAATTAGATGTGTTTAGATGAATATTTTTAAGGGTTATGTTTTGTAATGTTATATATTTGAGGGAGTGATTCTTATAAAAGAAGGGGACAATTTGTTTTATAGTGGATCTTATATGCAGCGATGCTTGTTATAAGATTGTGTTTTTTTCACTAAAACGTTTTTATAGAGGTGATAGATGTGTATTTGAGTGTTATTTTTGTGAGGATCATTTTCCTCCAATCTAAACTTTCAAAGCCAATACATAAGACCTTATGGGGTTCCATCAAAAAAAAAATTGGTTATAGGAGGAGTTTCCCATAAATGATTATATCATAGCAATTTATCCTCCTAGAAACTGATGTGGTATTGGGTTTTAACCCAAACATTCTCCTGTAAAACTAAATAAGACACAACTGGGCCTCCCGTATAATGAAAACCCATCTGATCCAAATCATCTTTCACTCGAACTGTTATTTCTATTTTCACCAGGATAAAATTATTAACCATTGTAATCAAATATAAATTTGAAATAAGGAACCACCATAGATCTATATGCTCCACCTAGATCCATCATTACCATTATCAAACCAATATTGAGTATCTTCTACACACATCACACCCGGGACACACCATGACATTGATCCCACTGGGAAAGATTATTTTCCTCTAGCCCTTACCTTCCTGACCAAACAAATAAACTATTATGGGATTTCATCCTAAACTAATAGGTTATATGTAGATTATCCCATCCATGATTATATGTTATCCACCACTCATCATAAAAACATATGTGGGATTGGGTTTTCTTCCAACAATTGTCACATAGGTTTTTTATACACAATCATTTTAATTCAATTTTGGGGGTTTACAAGGGTTTTGTAATATATGATTTATATTGAAATTTTCATATTTACCCATAGTTTTTAAATCTTATAAATTGGAGGGGTTTTCCACATTAAAAAATTCATGTGATTATTATATTTATTCATCATTGATTGTTCACTTCCATTTTCATTGGATATTTTGACAAGTATTTCACAAGAAATGTTCTTCACATGATCGTGATTTTCCCCAATATTATAATGATAATATCTTCTCAATTTATCTGATTAAGTATCTTCAAATAGTAACTTTTATTATAATTTATATTCATCCCTCAATTTCAAAATCTTCTCCACCCTCCTGGGAAAAATACCATTATCGTGCACGGTTCCATCCCATAGAGAAATATTCTTATTAATAATTTCTAATAATTATCCTTATCTTGAATAATGTGTTAATCACAAGTATCCTAAAATTTATGGCTTTTAGATCAATAAAAGAATCTACTAAATTAATTACCCATCTAAATAATTATAAAAATATCAATTTTTTGAAAACAAATACACCTTATGTATTGTCAAAACAATTTTACACATTTTGGGGATGTTATTATTTATCCTTATATATGATCAAAAATATCTTTTATATACACCAACCCATCTTCGATATCTTAAAATAAATATTACTTATTCTCCAATAAATATTTTATATCTTTTATAAGATCTTAAATATCCTAATAACATTGATACTTTGCTAAATTTCACTTGGATTCATATTATATAGCCCTATGAAATATTACAGATCGACCTATAAATCTTCCCTATGCTTTAAAATATCTTACGTATCATAGTGTGGAATTTAATTTTCTATATGTTAGTATAAAATCATTATTTATAAATCATATTTACTAGGTTATATTATATATCAAAAAGAAAAAAAATAAATTTAATTTAATTTTTTTACATATTACAGTAAAACTCCTTGTGTTTTTATGTATTATCATGATAATTTTATATATATCAGTGTGATATAGTAACTTTTCAAACTTCCATTCTAATAGATCATAAATTTTATTCTTTCATACTATCACATCTAACTCAGAATTCCAATGACTCGTCAACTCAGCAAAAAATATATTTAAAAATTATCAGGGACAAATAAATCACTCCAATTCAATTAAAAATTTCATAAAAATGACTTTAATAATATATCAAAAATTCTCAAAACTCTCCAATATAATTTCAAGTCATCTTGAAGCCTATAAATAAACTTATTGAATATTTTTATAAATCTATGAAATTCATATCACAATACATTTTATCATCTAAGAGTTATTATCCATTTAGTTGATAATACAAGAATGGATACATAGTCTTCTACATATATTTTGAGATTATTCAATAAAAACTCTGTAAAATGTTTAATACATACCTTTCCAAACTCATCAGGTATCATGTGGTAGAAAGGGTTTTCATATTCCATCAGTATTTGTCATCAATTACCATAAATTCTAAATAAAAATCATCATATATACAATAATATTCTTCCATGAAGCTATTTATCCCAAAACTTCATGAAATCATTTATTCTCCACTGATAATCTTTTCATAGTAGCTTATCATTCCCATTTTTCATTCTATTGATCGATCTATAACAAAATCTGTATTCAATATTCTTTAATTCCATCTTCCCTTATGTTGGGTCCTTCATTCTCACTTATACTATATTTACCTTACTAGTTATTTTCCCCTTCATAACTTATTGAGAACAAATAAAACACTCACAATGTATTTGATAGGTCAATATCATCCTTTCGACTTTTTATCAATACCAAATAAATAATTTAATGTCAATATGTTTCTATTAGATCGCCATTTATTTCCCCTTTATTGGAAATAAATATAAAGGATCTTATATAGGGTCACTCAAAACCATATCTTTCTTTACTCATTAAAAAATTTCATCTTATCGCACTTATTAAATATTAACTAGATTCATTTGAGTTAAGGATTACATCACACTTATCTTACGAAATGATCAAAAAATTAATCTACTTTAAGACCATCTGAACCAACTCAATAAAGGTCAAAAGATATATTAACTTAGATTTAAAAATTGTCCATAAACAAATCAACATGTGATAGAAACTCATGTTTCAATTTACAATGATTTTTCAAGTAGATTTTATATTATTTCAGTGTAACACCAATTCTCATGTTAAGAGAATGTAAAAAAAATCAATCATAAGAAGGCTTATCCCCTTTCAATTTATTTTTATTCTTAATATAATCAACACATTATACCCCTATATAAAAAAAATGGGTTGGAAAAGTGATTACCATACCTCAACTACAGCTTTGATAAAAAAATTAGATTCAAATGAAAAAATAATATTCTGGTAGCTGGTCAACAAAACTACCCCTCATAGGATAACCTCTATCAATATTTATCATGGACGGTCTTATTAAAAATAAAAACCATGAAAATATTTTAGATAGTAGTTGAAATGTTTCAAGGAGGAACCATGATACCAATTAAACCGTTCAATGATGGATAGATCATGATTATATATAGTAATAAAAAAATTAACCGAATTAATCTATTGAATAAAATCACCTTTAATTAATTTATAGAAAAAATAACTCAAAATATATGGGAATAAGGTGGTTTATTCCTACTCTTAATGAGAGTAACATGGATGAGATTTTCTTCTCAAAAAAATTACCTTTATCTCAAATGGAGTGATAAATCTTCACACTTACTTTTCATTTTATTTTACATACTTGAGAATTCAGGGGAATCATAGTTTTATTACTCTTCTTAGATTTATCCTTATGTGGAGTCATATTTTTTACATCATTGAGAAAAAAACGTTCATTTTATTATACATGATCTATTTTATTTTCCATATCCATTTGGTTTGGCTAAATAGTCATGCATGATTTAGTAATATTATTGGTTTTATTTAATTTTCCACATGGTTTCTCAATAATTATTTGGTCACCCTTTTTTGGAAGCCTCTTATTTTACTCCTATTGGTTGTTTTCCAATAATCGAATCATTTTTTTAATTCTTGGATAAATTCAATTTATTTATTTAGATTTATTTATCCAATGTTGATTTTCATAGACCATTTTAAAAGATCAATGAGGTTGAATTTTCTCCCGGAATAAAAGTATCTCATCATTATTTTTGTAGTACCCTTCTATGTATTCTTCTATGTTTTACATTTCCCAATAATTTTCTTTTGTTTACACCAGAAGGAAAAACCATATTCTTTATTTTGATTCCTTCTCAGACTACGTGGTATTATTTCTTTAAAATCATATTATTTATTATTTTTTGGTGGGAAAAAACACTCATCATCATAATGAATACTGATTTTTAAAACATCAAATACGTTCTAAATACTTTCAAATATGATTATAGTGAACATATTTCTATCTTTATGCCTGGATTAATTTAACTCAATATGATTCCTCTTATTTTTAGATCTACTCTATAATATATGACTTATTTATCTTCAAATGATTGAAATATTATAATAAATTAATTGACTATTTCCAAATCTTCTTTAAGACCAACAACAACAAAAAAATATAGTTTTTCTTCATTAAACACAGATCCAGTCAGCATTCCCACCTTGTTTTTTAGTGAAAGGACATTTATTTTGAAAACCTCTTTGGGAAATAGTTATCTAGATATCAATCAAATCCACCCTTTATACTGTGGTGGAGTCCATACAATTTCTCAACACATATTTTTCATAAATTTTAATTATATCTTTCCCTTTTTTGAAGAAAAAATTATTGAAAACTAAAAATTTAGAGAATGTGTTTTATTTTTTTTTAGACCATGCATTATATATTTTCATATGGATTCATGATCTTTTTAACACCAATATATCTTCTATAAATATAATTAATCTCAAGAGATAATTTGGAATCGTCATGTATTTTAAAACAATTTATGAAAATTCCACTGGGGATACTACCATATATCTCAAATTTACTTATAGATAAAGAAAATTTCGATTCAATGTGTTCTTATAATATTTAAGAGATTTCACACTATCTTAAAATTCATTTACCTTCTTATCAAATAACACCCTTATTTTAAATAATTTACATGCATCATTATCCTTTTATACTTGATCTTTAACTTAATTTTTTCACATACATGCTAGCCATTTGGGATTCTTATTAGGCATGGATCCTATCTTCCCAGGTTTCAATTATCTTATATTTCACATCATATATTTTTTGAAACTCTTTTATACCATGGAATATTTTTTTTATTGAGAAAAAAGGTTTTCTTGGTTTCACAATATTTAATGAAAGTGTTTGAGATTTATAACATCTTATCTAATTCCATTTCCTAATCATTTTCACAATTTTCAACTATGTTTTATCTTCATATTAACACATTATAAACTCATATATATATATATATATATGTAAGTATATATATATATATATATATGTTTGTGTGATAATATCACAAGTTACCTTTTTTAAATAATCCCTAATTTCAGATTAGGAATCAGTGAGAGTTTCAATAATTACCAACTCATCATAGTTTAATGTTAACATCTTAAATGGATAATTCTAAACATATATGGTTGATAAACTGAAAATTAAATTAAATTCTATTAGTGGTTTAAAATATTTATCGTTTGATATTCTACTCAACTTCTTAGTCTCTTTCTCCAACATATTCTTTGAAGTTTTGGTCAAAACAACCTTCATGCGAGGATTGGAAGGGATGAAAACTATGTTATTCATCAGAGGTAACAAAAAAAATTATTAAAATATCTACTTCATTTATAAAAGATTAATATAATTAGGAATAATAATTAGATCGAATCAAAGATAAAACCTTCTATGATACCTTCTGAACTACCGAATGATCTATGCGGTCAGGGTGAATTAGTGTAAACCAATTTTACTAAATTATTTTCTTTCTAAATTAACCCTATTAATAATATGACCTCATCACCTATTAGGGGTAATTGATTTGATTATGAATTCCTTATACAACACACCCCATTCAAAGTATCTTATAAGCAAGAGAATAATCAAATGGAAATTTTACAATGTTTTCCACCAATATGGGTGACTACTTCCTTTCTATGTTCATATTAACCCTGAGACACAGAGATAACCTAATATAATCATGTAAGTAAACATGTAGAGGGAATTATATTTTAACATTCATGTAATTTTCTAAAAAACCTACTCTGTCTGTAGATAGGTTGCTTATACCAGCTCCCGCTAGTTTATAATAGATCCTCTCAAACTCACTAATGAACAAGATATTCCTATATAATCATATAATTAATTTCATCAACTGATAATATATTCATAATTAGTAAAGGTCTTCAAATTCAAATAAATATCATGTCACTCTATCATAAAGGTATACCTCGAAATATTTATCTTAATTCCAAAATGATATATGAATGAATATAAAAAAACCTTTATATTTCCTTCTTTATCCTCTTCAAAAATATGTTCAAAAACCATTACAAAATCTAGAAGTAGAATATCATTTCTCTTTCTATATCAATATTATTATTCTTTAATAGTTTCAATAATTAAAATGTGTATATGTGAAAATCTAATTTTAGTATTACTCAACTCTCTTACTCACTTATTATTTTGATTTAATGATATAAGGATATCATACGGTCGATATTAACTCCTGATTCCTCTTACTCCTCTTTCTGAGAAAGTCCAGGAACTGGCCAAAACCGGTCCCAGGAGAAATTTATTAAGCAAAGAAAAACGAATGATTCGGAAAACAGAGGGATTGTTATAGAATTGAGAGTATATATCACCATGCATATCCGCCTCCACCAGTGAGGAGCAACACTTAGGAGTCGTAAATGACCATGTCTTATCCATCGCTAGAATTTCCTTATTGGACAAAGAATATTCAACCTGATTGGCCTCTCTATAGGCATGCAGGGCAATTAAATTTTGATGATTTACCTGATTGATACATTCAACCCATTTTGAGAGTACCCACCAGGGCACATTTTGCGTTCTTGTTTGCAAAGCATGGACTGAAAGTTGATAGTCTGATTCAATCTATAGCATGTTCCAATTATAATAGACAACATACCTGACTGCATGAACTATCACCCATAACTTAGCTTCAAAAGCAATACCAATGCCAGTAAATTGATAAAAAACATCCTTTCAGAAAACCATGGTATGTACAGAAAACAACACCACACATTGAAGGGCTCGGTGTAGCACAAGCAGCTCCATCCACATTGACTTTGAGCCATAGACTGATCAGGGGTATCCAATGAATGTACCTGAGCATCTGTGGCTTCTCTGGCTGCCCAGAAACACCATGTAACCACATAATTTGTAGGTCCAAGACATTGTTGTACATCGCACCTAATTTAACCTTCAAGGTAGCATAAAACTCATGATGAATTTCCATCATTCCAGCCTAAATGTGTACCCTACTGTTGTAAAAAACAACATCATTTCGAGCATCCCATATGGATTCAATCACAGTCACAAAAACCATAGTGAAGAAGTTGGGAACCTTTTTACTACAGAAATATTTGGAAAACCCTTCCAGCAGATCATATAGAATATTTTGGTGAAATTTCATCCCAAAAAGGGTCCTAACATAGGACCACAACTACCTAGCATAGGCACAATCCATAAACAGGTACTAGACATCCTCCTCTGCGTACATACATAAATGACAAGTTGATGCGTGATTAAACCCAGACAGGTTAAGCTGATCATGAGTGGGAACCCAATTTTTCCAGATTCACCAGATTTGAGTGAAGCGAGGGGGATGAATGAACAAAGACCTGTATTTCATGATCCAGGTAGGTGAGCAACAAGAACCCCCACAAGCCATTTGATAGTAGTCCCTGCTCTTAAAATTACCATTCCTGTTATGTTTCCATACCATCGTATCCCAATCCATAAAATGATAAGCTTCTGTTTCTAGCTCTACTAGAGAGGGGATCATATTTTCAAAGAGATTCTTGTGAGATAAAAACTCAACAATGTAAAAGTTCCCAACACCAGAAGAAATGTCCATGCTATCATGAAGAGGTCATTCAAGCAATGTCGTGCTCCAACTATTAAGATTAGAGTCACGACAGACCAACCACTTTGTATCATTTGTGATATTCATGAAGGAGCACTTAATAGATGCCTAGACAGATGATGTAAGATAGTATTTGTAACCATTAATGATCCTGGATTTGAACCGATATGCCAAGAAATTTCCAAAATTGTCTTTGGAGATCAAACCCCAAGTAAGCTTCCCAATAATCCCATCATTAAAAGTTCTTATATCCTTGACTCCAAGCCCCCCAAATTCAACTGGCTTGACGCATTCCTTCCATGAAATAGTAAAAATCTTACGCTGATGAATTGACCCCATCCAAATAAAGTTTCGGACTAGACTATGAATCTCCTTGTTAAGTCCTTGAGACCACTAATAAATAGCAAAGAAGTAAACAAATTTAGAGGTGATCACTGTGTTGACAAGGCACACACTCCCAACCATGGACATCGCCTTCCCTTTCCAACTAGCAAGTTGATTAAGAATACCATAGTAGACCCACTCTAAGTATTGCCTCTTCACTTATCCCCAAAATAAGGGAACACCATGGTATTGAAAGGGTATAGACCCCTTTTCACCCCAATGTCTCTTGTTATCCTATTCTACTTCCTAGTCATGACACTATTGCCAAAAACAATGAAGGATTTATCCCAACTTATTGCTTGGACAACCACCTCTTCATAATGTTAAAAAAGATCCTTGATAGAGGAGATAGATTTCCTTGTGGCTTGCCCAAACAAGAGGATGTCATCAGCATACAAAAAATGAGATAGAGCAAAGTCGTTAATACCAAACTGAATTTTCTTATAAATACCCATGTGTGAAAGGTCAGTGATACATATGCTAAGATAATCCTCAACAATGGAAAATAAAAAGCTAAAAAGTGGGTCCCCTTGTCTCACACCGCTGGTACAAGGGAAGAATCCCCTGGGTGTGCCATTAATGAGAATGGACAGTCTTGATGAACAAATAATGGTGCTGACCAACTTCATTAACGCATTAGAAAAGCCATACCTTTTAAGGACCTCCAGAAGAAATATCCATTTGAGTGTGTCAAAGGCCATTGATATGTCAATTTTCAATTCAAATTTACCTTCCTTCATCTTCTTTCTCAAGATATTGACACTTTCCGAGGCAGTAAAGAGGTAATCTTGAATATTCCATAAAGGAACAAATTCAAATTGGTTTGTAGTGATCATTTCACCAACCATCCATCCCAGCCTATTCATGAGGATCTTACTGGTTAGCTTAGGGATAGTGTTCCCCAAGGCCACCGGCCTAAAATCCTTTATGTCAAGAGCATTGCCTTTCTTCGGTAAGAGGGCAATGAAACAATACTATGTTTATAATTTTACATAAAATAAAAATGTCTGAATACTTATAAAATTACTAATTTTTTTAGTTTTTAATGTTTATACTATTTTATTACATATTTTTTGCGTGGAATTACTATTATAAAATAAAAATACTTTATTATTTTTTATATTATTCCATTAGTTTTTGATATTTTCATTAAAAAAATAAATAAAATAAAAATTTAATTTTCTTTCAAATTACTAATTTAATTGTTTTAATATTTTATAAAATTTTCTCACGTTCCTTCTCAAATTACAAATAAAAATTTAAATCTTATTTTTTTTTAATTTTTTGAGTTTTTTATTTTTTGATTAATCAATTTAAATTTAAAAATATTACATGAATTAATAATACATAAATGGTTTAGTAATATTTTATTTCTTTTTAAAATTATATGACTTAAATTCAGTTTAAATTAAGTAATAATTTTTGGAATTTTTTTTATGTTTTCTTACTAATATTTATCTAATAATCTAATATTTTATTTTATATTTTTTAATAATTTTTTGTAGATTTTTATAAGTTTTGTTTTATTTAGTAATTACTAATTTCTAATAAAATTTATTATCTATTAATTACTCTTTTTAATGAAACATATTTTCTATTGGATAATTCTCTATCAATTTTATTTATTTTTTTAATATAGTCTACTATTCTTAAATAAAAATTATTTATGATTTACTAATATATTATATCCTTTTATTTTTTATTTAATCTCTTAATTTTTTGGATTTTATTTTTTATTTTTATTCAAACCAGAATATTTTTTATGTTTCTTACCAGTTTATGATATTTCATTCATTAATTATGTTTTTTCAATATTTTATGTTTTTTTAAATGTATAAATAGATTTCAAATTAATTTAAATATTATTTTTTCAAATATTTTATTAGGTTTTTTAAAATATTTTTCCAATAATTTTATGAAATATTGACAAATATTTTATTAGTTTTATATTTATTATTCTATTGTTTTTAATTTAATAAATGTAATAATTTTTACTACTTTATAATAAATTTTTATTTTTTATTTTTTACTTTTATTAAAATTTTAAAACTGTTTGAATTTTTTATTAAGTATATTAAATTTATTATTTTTTTGTTCTATTTTTAATAATTTATAAATTTTTATGAAGTTTCACTACTCGTATTTTGAAAATAATAGAAGATTTTTTCTATATTAGATTTGTTTTTTATTACTTATTATATATATTTTTTTAAATTTTATAAATTTTATTAAATTTTACTAATTAATATTACAATTTAGAATATATCAATTATTTGTATTAATTTAAATTTATTATTATATTACATCTAACTATCACAAAATATTTTATTGAATTATTCAATTTAATTAATTAAATCAATCATAATAGAATAATTAAATAAAAAGAGATAATAAATTATCTAATAATAAAAAAGATAAATATTTAAAAATAAAATATAAGTTTTGAAAATTAAGTCTTGATTATGTTAAAAATGATTTAAATTGCTTCAAAAAAATTAGTAAAAATGAAATTAGACTGGCGGATCTGGATCTGAGAGAGTTTCTCTTGAGATAATTAAAGAGAATTTGGGATGAAAATTTGGTATTGTGGGAGTGGGTGTATGGAGTGTGAGAATATTTATATTTAGTAATTTTTTCGATATATATTTTCTTTGGAATAAAGTTCATCTCAAATACTTAGTTGTGACATACAACTATGGCAAATTCAAGTAATTATTATGGGCATCTATGATGGTTTAACTATCTAAAAAAAATTAACCATCGTCATATTTAACTTATCTTGCCTATTCAAAAATTATTTTTGATTGCCCAGGGCCCTAAAAAATATTCCAATTCCATAATTTATAGATTTATTAACAAATAAATTATGAAAAACTCATGAATCCATCTCAAATAATACCTATTATGATAAAAATTCATTTTTTCATTGCAATTGAGTCCTACAAAAATTATTTATTATAGAGAGATAAATGTTTGTTGTAATAAGTAATTTGGATATATTCATGAATCCATCACAAATAAAATCTATTATTACTGAAGTTTTTTTCCATTTCAAATTAGTTTTATCTATTCGATGGTACACATTCATAACTAAACTGTTTGCGATGAACTACATGTCCATTGAAATAACTAATTTCTATTGAAAGTATTAACGATGGAATTTATTTCTTTCATGAAAGAACTTATTTGAGATGTACATGTAGTCCATAATAGATAACATATTGTAATAAATTCGTTTTTTACAGTGATATATGAAATAATTTTATGTAATTGTCCTTAAAATGATCAAATATTAATCCTAATAAAACATCCAATTTTTATCTTCATAATTTATTTCAAATATTCATATTTGAAATTTCATAATTATTATACATGGTGATTCCCATTTTAATTTTAATTAGAGATATTTTTTACATGTGAATAATGTTTTCTTTGGATGCATACATGACTTTTTAGAAGATGTATTTTTATATATCTATTTTATTGAGATTAGTGTTTTTTAAAACCAATCGTAAGGGAGATATATTGTATTTTGAAGTTTAAGATATAATATCTTTATATATTATCTTCATTATAAAGGGTGACTATAAAGACCTTAAAAAGTGGGTAGAAGATATGTGAATGAATACATCTAATCATGGGAAGGTTCATGGAGATCAATGTTGATATTTCACCAAGATGTAGTCTTCTGAGTGGAGGAAGGGGGAAATCAATTTTTTTTTGTATCATGTCCACTAGGTAGAAAAATAGTAATGGTGATCCAAACAGATGATAAAGCAGTGTTAATAATGAAATTTTAGTGATCCAAATAGATGTTGAAGTGGTTTCGATGGTGATACTTATACAAATGAATATTTTTGATGGGTGATGATTTGACAAAATAGATCATAAAGAGAGTGGCACAAGAGCCTTAACACAGTTGGTTAGGACTCGGATAGTTCATACAAGAGACCTAAGTTCAAAACTGGACAGAGACATTTTTCCAAGTACAGTAGCAGTACTATAGAAGTACTACAACCAGAACTATAGCAGCCATTGTTGGGTTCAGTAGTAGCCATAACTATTAATCTATTTTGGCTTTCGGGCCACTGGTTTGGGACTTGGGTCATTTAAGGCCTTCCGGCCACCCAAGGGCTTCGGGCCAGTAAGGATTTTGGGAAACCTCAAGGCCTTATGACCACCTCAAGGCCTTTAGTACACATGAAATTGTTCTTCAATGATCAGAAAGAATCTACAGGGACCAAACTCTAGATGGGGATTCAGAGCATGCATATTCACTAGAGCGGAAGCTAAGGGGATTTTTCTGAAAGAGAGGGTATGAAATTTTCATCGATACCATCCTGTGCTTTCATGGGAAGCCTATCCAAATAGCCATGTGAAGGTAGAGAGATGATATCAAAATGGAGAAGCTAGGAGGAGGAGTTCCAATAATAGTATGTATATTTCCTAAGACCTAAGGGTCATGTAATATCTAAGACTATAGACCTTTTAAGGGTTCCCGCTCATCCCTTGAAAGGGTGGTTATCAAAAATCAATAAAACAAATAAGTCCTTCAATATATTTGGGGGAGGGTGGGGACAGGGTGAAATTTTACAAATCAGGGTGATTTATTTCTTATTGCATCTTCAAGGTATTGAAATTTTTCATAGGAGGGTAAAATTCATTCTGATGATTTTTTTAGAGAGGTCATGGAGGTATATCAAGTTATGGTTTTCACATAGGGTTTCTGTACACTATCATTCTAATTAATGTTGGGGTATTTAATTGTATTTTTTACTCATAGATTTATATTTTGTTTTTATAATTTACCTTTGGTTTTTTAATCCTCATAATTGTAGGGTTTTTCTATGATAAAAAATTATGGGTGACGACTTTCCCCTTTATAATTTTATTTTTCACTTTCATTTTCATTAGATATTATTACTAATATTTTAAAAGAAATTTTCTTCTAAGGATCATGATTTTACCTTATAGTGGTATCATAGTTAATGGTTCACGCATTCAATTTATCATTGTAATTTTGAAGTTATTTTCAAGAGAACCAATGGTTAATTTTAGATGCTGGACCAGGTTTAGAAGTTGATGTAATTTGAGAGAGGTGTTTTAAGTCTGACACATAATTCTTTTCTTCAAATATTTACATTAGTAAGAAATGAATTAAAAAATGATGATTGAGGAAATGATTTATTTTCTCATAATATGTTGAGTGGGGTGTATAAATTAGTTTCTTTAGGTGGTCCATAGTTTGTGGTGATCACTATTTTTAGTGATCAAGATGTTACTATATGTTGTATTCTTCAGTAGGATAGTGAAAATTGAGGTATAAAAAATAATTCTTATTTTGAATTTATTTTGTAGAGGATCTTTCAAGTTTCTTTCAAAGTAAAAAATGAGCATCATTATAGTTTCTATGGAGGATGATGATTGGTTTGGTTCCAATCGGGTTTCCTTCAAATCGAGTTAATTGGATGGTATCTACATCTTTTTGGGGTTGATGTGGGAGATTCATATGGTTCAGCCCATTTTAATTTTAATTAGAGATATTTTTGATGTGTTGATAAAATTTTCTTTAGTTTCATTCATGAGTCTCGGGTAAATATTTACTATTATATCTACATTAATGAGATAATAGTTTTTTAAAAAATCACTCACATGAAAGATACATGGTGTTTTGATGTTTAATATATTTTTTTAAAAGTTATCTTATAATGAATTTAAAATTTATAGAATAGATTTGGGAATGATGACTTATACTCATGGGGAGGTACTTAGTGAAAAATATTCACATTTTTCCTAGATGTTTTCCACAAAGAGAAGCAAGAGATATATTTCTTTGGTGGTAGCATGTATAACATGTTGAAAAAGAGAAATGGTGAACCAAAAAAATATTGAAGTGGTTTTGAAAATGGTATTTTGTAAATCCAAATTGAAACTTAAGTATTTTTAAGAATTAGATGTGTTTAGATGAATATTTTTAATTGTTATGTTTTTTAATATTATATATTTGAGGGAGTGAGGATTATCAAAAAAGGGGCCAATTTTTTACAGTAGATCTTATAGGATTCAATGCTTGTTACAGGATTGTGTTTTTTTTCGCTGATACATTTTTATAGAGGTGATAGATGTGTATTTGGGTGTTATTTTTGTGAGGATAATTTTCCTCAAATATAAACTTTCAAAGACAATACATATGACCTTATGGGGTTCCATCATAAAACTAATTGGATATTGGAGACGTTACCCATAAATGCTTATATCATAGCCATTTATCCACCTAGAAACTGACATGGTTTTAGGTTTTCACCATAAAAATCTCCTCTAAAATTAAATAAGACCCAAATGGGACTCCCCTATAATGATAACCCATATGATCCAAAAAATCTTTCACCGGGATTGCTATTTCTATTTTCAATAGGAAAAAATTATTAACCATTGTTATCAGATATAAATTTGAAATAAGGAACCACCATATATCTATATGCCCCACCTAGATCCATCATTACCATTATCAAACCAATATTGAGTATCTTCTACACACATCACACCAGGGATACACCATGGCATTGATACCACATGGAAAGATTCTTTTCCTCTAGACCTTACCTTCTTGACCAAATACATAAACTATTATGGGGTTTCATCCTAAACTAATTGGTGATATATGGAGTATCCAATCCAAGCTTATATTTTATCCACAAATCATCATAAAAACATATGTGGGATTGGGTTTTCAACCAACATTTTTCACACAAGTTTTTTATACACAATTATTTTAATTCAATTTTGGGGGTTTACATGGGTATTGTAATATCTAATTTATAGCGTATTTTTTATATTTCCCCCTAGTTTTTAAATCATCTAAATTGGAGGGGTTTTAAACATTAAAAAAATTGTTATGATTATTATATTTATACTTCATTTATTGTTCACTTCCGTTTTCATTGGATATTATGGAAAATATTTCACAAGAAATGTTCTTCACATGATTGTGATTTTATCCAATATTATAATGATAATATATTTTCAATTTATCTGTTAAGTATCTTCAAATAGTAACTTTTATTATTATTTATATTCATCCCTCAATTTCAAAATCTTCTCCACCCTCCATGGAAAAATACCATTATGGTGCAAGGTTCCGTCACATAGAGAAATATTCTTATTAATAATTTCTCACAATTATCCTTATCTTGAATAATGTGTTAATCACAAGTATCCTAAAATTTATGTCTTTTAGATCAATATAATAATATAATAAATTAATTATCCTTCTAAATAATTATAAAAATATCAATTTTTTTAAAACAAATACACCTTCTGTATTCTCAAAACAATTTTACACATTTTGGGATGTTATTATTTATCCTTATATATGATCAAAAATATCTTTTATATACACCGACAAATCTTTTGTATCTTAAAATAAATATTATTTATTCTCCAATAAATATTTTATATCTTTTAGAGGATCTTAAATATCCTAATAACAGTGATACTTTGCGAAATTTCACTTGGATTCATATTATATAACCCTATGAAATATTACACATCAACCTATAAATATTCCCCATGCTTTGAAATATCCTACGTATCATAGTGTGGTATTTAATTTTCTATATGTTAGTATAAATCCTGATTTATAAATGATATTGACTGTGTTATATTATATATCAAAAATAAATCTATAAATTTAATTTAATTTTTTTTACATATTATAGTAAAAATGCTTATGTTTTTATGTATTATCAATATAATTTTATATAAATCTGTGAGATCTAGTAACTTTTCAATTTTCTATTCTAACCGATCATAAATTTTATTCTTTCATACTATCACCTCTAACTCAGAATTCCAAAACCTCATCAACTTAGCAAAAAATATATTTAAAAATTATCAAGGAAAATTAAATTACTCTAATTCAATTAAAAATTTCATAAAAATGACTTTAATAATATATCAAACATTCTCAAAACTCTCCAATATAATTTTAAAGTCATCTTGAAGCATATAAATAAACTTCTTGAATATTTTTATAAATCTATGCAATTCATATCTCAATAAGTTTTATCATCTATGAGTTATTATCCATTTAGTTGATAATATAAGAATGGTTACTTAGTATTCTGATATATTTTGAGATTATTCAATAAAAACTCTGTAAAATGTTTAATACATACCTTTCCAAGCTCACCAGGTATCATGTGGTAGATAGGGTTTTCATATTCCATCAAAATTTTTATTAATTACCTTAAATTTTATATAAAAAATCATCATATATACAAGAATATCATCCCATGAACCTATTTATCCCAAAACATCAAGAAATCATTTCTTCTCCAATGATAATCTCTTCATAGTAGCTTATCATTCCCATTTTTCATCCTATTGATAGATCTATAACAAAATATGTATTCAATATTCTTTACTTCAATCTTCCCTTATGTTGGGTCCTTCATTCTCACTTATACTATATTGAACTTATTATCTTATTGTCCCCTTCATAACTTATTGAGAATAAATAAAACACTCTCAATTTATTTGATAGTTCAGTATCAACCTTTGGACTTTTTATCAATAAAAAATAAATAATTCAATGTCAATATGTTTCTAGTAGATCTCCATTTATTTCCCCCTTTTTGGAAATAAATATATGGGATCTTATATAGGGGCACTCAAAATCATATCTTTCTTTACTCATTAAAAAAATTTCATCTTATCCCACTTATTAAATATTAACTACTTTCATTTGAGAGAAGGATTACATCACACATATCTTAAAAAATGATCCAAAAATTAATCAAATTTAAGTCCATATGAACCAACTAAATAAAGATCAAAAGATATATTAACTTAGATTTCAAATTTTTCCATAAAAAAATAAACATGTGATAGAAACTAATATTTCAATTTAAAATGATTATTCAAGTAGATTTTACATTATTTCAATGTAACACCAATTCTCATGTTATGAAAATGTAAAAAAATCAATCAGAAGAAGGTTTATCCTCTTTCATGTTATTTCTACTCTTAATATACTCAACACATTATATCCATAAATAAACTAAATGGATTTAATAAAAATCGGTGGGAAAAGTGATTACCATACCTCAACTAGAGCTCTGATAAAAAAATTAGATTCAAATGAAAAAATTATATTCTGGTAGTTGGTCCACACAACTCCCCCTCAAGGGATAACCTCTATCAATATTTATCATGGATGATCTTCTTAAAAATAAAATCCATGCATATATTTTAGATAGTAGTTGAAATGTTTCAACAAGGAACCGTGGAACCAATTAAACCGTTCAATGATAGATAGATCATGATTCTATATAGTAATAAAAAAATTAACTAATTTAATCTATTGAATAAGATAACCTTTAATTCATTTTAGAGAAAAAAAAGAACTCAAAATATATGGGAATAAGGTGGTTTATCACTACTCTTAATGAGAGTAACATGGATGAGATTTTCTTCTCCAAAAAATTATATTTAACTCAAATTGAGTGATAACTCTTCACACTTACTTTTCATTTTATTTTACATACTTGAGAATTCAAGGGAATCATGTTCTTCTTACTATTTTTAGATTTATCTTTATGTGGATTCATATTTTTTTACATCATCTATAAAAAACATTCATTTTATTATAAATGATCCATTTTATTTTCTACATACATTTGGTTTGGCTAAATAGTCATGCATGATTTAGTAATATTATTAGATTTATTGAATTTTCCACATGGTTTCTCAACAATTCTTTGGTCACCCTTCTTTGGAAGCCTCTTATTTTACTCTTATTTGTTTTTTCCCATAAACTAATCATTTTGTTTAATTCTTGGATTAATTCAATTTATTTATTTATATTTCTTCGTCCAATGATTATTTTTATAGACCATTTTAAAAGGTCTGTGATGTTGAATTTTCTCCCATAATAGAAGTATCTCATCATTCTTGTTGTAGTATCCTTCTATGCATTCTTCTATGCTTTACTTTTAACAATAATTTTCTTTTGTTTACACCATAAGGAAAAACCATATTATTTATTTTGATTCCTTCTCAGACAGTGTGGTATTATTTCTTTAAAATAATATTATTTATAATTTTTGGTGAGAACAAACACTCATCATCATAATGAATACTGATTCTTAAAACATCAACGACATTCTAAATACTTTCAAATATGATTATTGTGAGCATATTTCTATCTTTATGCCTAAATTATTTTAACTCAACATGATTCCTATTATTTTCAGATATTCCCCATAATATATGACTTCTTTATCATCCAATGATTGAAATATTATACTAAAAGTAATTGACTATTTACAAACCTTCTTTAAGACCAACAACAATGAAAAAAATATTGTTTTTTTCATTAAGCACAGATCTGGTCAGCATTCCCACCTTGTTTTTTTAGTGAAAGGACATTTATTTTGAAAACATTTTTGGGAACTAGTTTTCCAGATATCAATCAAATCCACCCTTGATACTGTGTTGGAGTCCATACGATTTCTCAACACATATTTTTCTTAAATTTTAATTATATCTTTCCCTTTTTCAATGAAAACATTATTGAAAACTAAAAATTTATAGAATATGTTTTATTTCTCTTTGACCATGCATTATATATTATCATATGGATTCATGATCTTTTTAACAACAATATATCGTCTATAAATATAATGAATCTCACGAGATAATTTGGCGTCGTCATGTATTTTCAAACAAATTATGAAAATTCCACTTGGGATACTACCATATTTCTCAAACTAACTTATAAATAAAGAAAATTTTGATTCAATGTGTTATTATAATATTTAAGATATTTCACACTATCTTAAAATTCCTTTACATTCTTATCAACTAACACCCTTATTTTAAATAATTTACTTCATCTTTATCCTTTTATACTTGATCTCTAACTTGATTTTTTTCACATACATGCTAGCTATTTGGGTTTCTTATTAGGCATGGACCATATCTTCATAGGTTTCAATTATATTATATTTCACATCATATATTTTTTGAAACTCTTTTATACCATGGAATATTTTTCTTTATTAAAAAAAGTGGTTTTCTTGGTTTCAAAATATTTAATGAAAGTGTTTGAGATTCATAAAATCTTATCTAATTCCATTTCCAAAGCATTTTTCACCATTTTCAACTATGTTTTATCTTTATATTGAAACATTACAAACTCATATATATATATATATGTATATATATATATATATGTCTCTATATATATGTATGTATATATATATATGTATGTGTATATATATATGTACGATAATACCACAAGGTACCTTTTTTTAAAATAATCTCTAATTTCAGATTAGGAATCAGTGTGAGTTTCAATAATTACCAACTCATCATACTCTAATATTAACATCTTAAAAGGATAATTCTCAATATATATAGTAGATAAAATGAAACTTAAATTTAATTCAATTAGTGGTTTAAAATCCTTATCCTTTGAGATTCTACTCAACTTCTTAGCCTCTTTCTCCCACTAATTCTTTGAAGTTTTGGTCAAAACAACCTCCATGTGAGGATTGGAAGGGATGATAACTATGTTATTCATCAGAGGTAACAAAAAAACTTCTTAAAATATCCACTTCATTTATAAAAGATTAAAATAATTAGGAATAAGAAATAGATCCAATCAATGATAAAACCTTCTATGATACCTTCTCAACCACCCAATGATCTATGCAGTCAATCTAAGAGTGAGGGTAAATTAGTGTGAAACAATTATACCAAATTATATTCTTTCTAAATTAACCCTATTAATATTATAACCTCAAAACCTATTAGGGGTAACTTTATTTGATTATGAATTACTAATAAAACACACCCCATTCAAAGTATGTTATAAACAAAAGAATAATCACATGGAATTTTTACAATGTTTTCCACCAATATGGGTGACTACTTCCTTCATGTGTTCGTATTGTCCATGAGACACAAAAATAACCTAATATAATCAAGTAAATAATCATGTAGAGGTAATTATATTTTAACTTTCATGTAATTTTCTAAAAAACATGCACTATCTGCCGATAGGTTACTTATACTAGCTCCTGATAGTTTATAATAGATCCTCACAAACTCACTAATGAACAAGATCTTCCTATATAATCATATACTTAATTTCATCAACTAATAATATATTCATAATGAATAAAGGTCTTAAACTTCAAATAAATATCATGTCACTGTATTATGAAGGTATACCTCAAAATCGTTATCTCAAATTCAGAATGATATATGAAAGAATATAAAAAAAACTTTATATTTCCTTATTTATCCTCTACAAAAATATGTTCAAAAACCAATATAAAATCTAGAAGTAGAATATCATTTATCATTCTATATCAATATTATTATTGTTTAATATTTTCAAAATTTAGAATTTGTATATGTGAAAAAATAATTTTAGTGTTACTCAGCTCTCTTCTTCACTTATTCTTTTGATTTAATAATACAAGGATATCATAGGGTCGATATTAACTCCCGATTCCTCTTACTCTTTCCAAGAATGTCCAAGAGCCAACCAAAACCTATCCTAGGAGAAATTTATTAAGAAAAGAAAAAAGAAGGATTCAGACAACAAAGGGATTATTACAGAACCGAGAGTACATATCAACACACATATCCGCCTACACCAGTGAGGAGCAATACTCAGGAGCCGAAAATGACCATGACATATCGATCACCAGAATTGCCTTCTTTGAAAAAGTATCCACCACCTAATTGGACTCCCTATAAGCATGTGAGGCAATAAAATTTAGATGATTTACCTGATTGAGACATTCAACCCATTTTGAGAGTACCCGCCAGGGAACATTCCGTGTTCTTTTTTTCAAGCTTGGATCGAAAGTTGATAGTATGATTCAATCCATAGCATGTTCCAATTATAATAGACAACATACATAACTGCATGAACTATCAACCATAACTCAGCTTCAAAATCAACACCAATGCCAATAAATTGGTAAAAACATCCTTTTAAAAAACCACATTATGTGCAGAAAACAACACCACACCCTAAAGGGACTGGTGCAGAAAAAGTATCTCCATCCACATTGACTTTGAGCCATGGAATGATCAGGGGGTATCGAGAGAATGTTCCTCAGCATCTGCAGCTTCCGCGGTAGCCCAGAAACACCAAGTAACCGCATAATCTGTAGGTCGGGGACATTTTTGTACATCACACCTAATTGAACCTTCAAGGTATCTCAAAACTCCTGATGAATCGCCATCATTCTAGCCCTAATGTTCACCTTTCTATTGTCAAAAAACAGTAGCGTTTCGAGCAGCCCATATGGCTGCAATCACAGCCGCAACAACCACAGTGAAGAAGTTGTGCACCTGTTCACTGTAGTAAGCTTCGGACAGCCATTCCAATAGATCATGTAGCAGATTTTGGTGCAATTTCATCCCAAATAGGGTCCCAACATAGGCATACAACTACCTAGCATAGGCACTATCCACAAACAGGTGTTGTACATCCACCTTTATGCACATACATAAATGACCGGTTGATGTGAGATTAAACACAGACCGGTTAAGATGATCTTCAGTGGGAACCAGATTTTTCCAGATTCTCTAGATTAGAGAGACGCGAGAGGGACGAATGATCAAAGACCTGTATTTTATGAGCCAGGCAGGTGAGCGACAAGAACCCCCACAATCCATCTGATAGTAGTCCCTGCTATTAAACCGACCATTCCTATTATGTTTTCATACCAGTATCAAAATTCATAAAATGATAATCCTGTAGCTTCAGCTCCACCAGAGAGGGGATCATATTGTCAAAGTGATTCTTGTGAGATAAAAACATAGCAATGGAAAAGTGCCCAACACCAGAAGAAATGTCCATGCTATCCTGAAGAGGTCGTTCAATCCATGTCGTGCTCCAACTATTAAGATTAGAGTCATGATAGTCCAACCACTATGTATAATTTGTGATATGCATGAAGGATCACTTAATAGATGCCTAGAAAGATGACATAAGATAGTATTTGTAACAATTAATGAGCCTTCCTTTGAACCGACAAGCCAAGAAATCGCCATAGTTGTCTTTGGAGATCAGACCGCAAGTAAACTTCCAAATAATCCCATCATTAAAAGTTATTAGATCCTTAACTCTAAGGCCCCCAAATTCAAACGACTTGACATATTCCTTCCAAGAAATAGTAAAAATCATAAACTCATGAATTTACCCCGTACAAATAAAGTTTTAGACCAGACTATGGATCTCCTTGATAAGTCCGCAAGACCACCGATAAATAGAAAAGGAGTAAACAAATTTAGATGTGATCACTGAGTTAACAAGGCACACACTCCCAGCCATGGACATCGCCTTCCCTTTCAGACTAGAAAGTTGATTAATAATTCGAGAGTACATCCCCTCTATGTATTACCTCTTCACTTATCCCCAAAATAAGGGAACACTAAGGTATTGAAAGGGAAGAGACCCCTTTTTCACCCCAAGGTCTCTAGTTACCATGTTCTGCTTCCTAGTTATGACCCCATTTCAAAAAACAATAATGGATTTATCCCAACTTATTGTTTGGCCAGCCACCTCTTCATAATGTTAAAAAAGAGCCTTGATATAGGAGATAGTTTTCCTTAAGGCTTTCCCAAACAAGAGGATGTCATCAGGATACAAAAAATGAGATAGAGAAAAGTTGTTCATACCAGCCTGAATTTTCTTATAAATACCCATGTGTGCAAGTTCAATGATACATCTGCTAAGATAATCCTCAACAATAGAAAATAAAATTCTAAAATGTGGGTCCCCTTGTCGCACACCTCTGGTACAAGGGAAGAATCCCCTGGGTGTGCCATTAATGAGAATGGATAGCCGTGATGAACAAATAATGGTGCTGATCAACTTGATGAACGCATTAGAAAATCCATACCTTTTAAGGACCTCCAGAAGAAATCTCTATTTGAGTGTGTTAAACACCTCTGATATGTTAATTTTCAGTGCAATTTTACCTTCCTTCATCTTCTCTCTTAGAATATTGACACTTTCCAAGGCAGTAAAGTGGCAATCCTGAATATTCCTTCAAGGAGCAAATCCAAATTGTTTTGCAGCGATCATATCACCAACCATCCGTCCAAGCATGTTCATGAGGATATTACTAATTAGCTGAGGTATAGTTTTCCCCAAAGCCACTGGCCTGAAATCCTTTATGTCAAGATCATTTCCTTTCTTTGGTAAGAGGTAAATGAAATAGGAATTCATCCCATGTTGCAGGTAAGAGTGAGTAAAAAATTTCTTTATGGCTAGGGAAATATCATCCTACAAGAGATCCCAATAAGACACAAAATATTTATTAGTGAATCCATCTAGTCCTGGATCACTCTTTATATTGAGGGATTAGAGAGCTGTTTGAATTTCCTCCTTGAGAGGAGGGGTGACAAGAAAATGGTTATCATGGTCCCCAATGCATGAATTGATGTTCCCCACTATTCTATGTGTGTGGACCTGCCCATCATCCGAGTACAGCCCCTTAAAGATCTCTATAACATCCAATGAAACATTATTTTCAGAGGTAAATAATTGACCATTAATGTTGATTGCTTTATCTCTTGCTCGTTTTCTTTTTTCCTGATGCACTATATTGAATAACATAGAATTCCTGTCTCCATCTTTTAACCATCAAACTTTCAATTGATTTCTAACCAATCTTTACTTGATTGTTAGTAGATCATCCAATTTGTTATGTGCCATTATTTCCTCTCGAGATGGGCTATCCTTATGCTAATTGCGAATATGAACACATGGGAGATCCTCCTAAGAATCCTTGATATCACAATAAATTTTTGAAAAAGTCTTTCAACTCTATTCCTTAAGGAGGGCCTTGAGATATTTCAATTTCTTAGCAAACCTCTGAAGCAGGAATCTAATCGGATTAATCCTCCAAGATTCTAACACCATTTCCCTGCATCCAGGCTCCATGATGTACCCATTTTTTTAAAAAAAGGCATGGGGCCTGACCTTTCCAAATTTTTGTTAATCTTCACAATGATCGGGTTATGATCTGAGTGATGTCTTGGGAGTGTAAAACCAAACATCCCTTGAGAAGCATCTGGATTAGTCATCTGAAAAAAAAATTATCAAGCATTCTTGCTTTCCTCCCATTCCAGGCGTGTCTACACCATGTAAAATAAGCTCCGGAAATTGGAACTTCAACAATATTACACTGATCAATACATATGGAAAAGTTAGAAGCAGTAGTTCTATTAAAATTCCCACTAATTTTTTCTTCAGGCCTCAACACCGTGTCAAAATCTCCCACAGATAACCATGCATCATCTATGCACCCATAAGTCTCTTTGAGATCCCCCCATAGTTCCCTTATCCTAATATAGGAATTGGAAGCATACACAAAAGAAACTAAAAACCAATAATCATCTATGCTGCAATATAGCAAAATACTCTGAGATATATCCAAAGAGAAATTCATACGGATGGATTCATGCTAAAACACCAACAAATAGTCCATCACAGCTTCATGCAAGTCATGTGCCACAAACTTGTACCCCATGGAGTCCCATTTGAAGCCTTTCCAATTTTCAAATAACAACTTTGGTTCAACAATACCAATAGGAATAGGCTTATGGGACATAATGAAATGTCTAAGGTATTTGGCTGTCTGGGAGTTTCCCAGCCCTTGAAAATTCTAGAAGAGAACAATCATTGAATATGGGTCTTTACCCTTGTCTGGGGGCCACCCTGTGATGCCATAAGCATGTTTCATTTCCCCTTCCTCCCTTTAACTTTCTTTCCTGGCCCCTGTAGAGTACTGCCGAATCCAAGACTCTTGCTGATAGAATTTTCAGCAACCTGTTTTACAAAAATATCAGTAGCCCAAGTTTCACCAATCTGATGAGGCACCAGGGCAGAGACAAAGACCCATGTTCTATTAGTATCAGCCTATATATGTGGTCCGATCATAGGTGGACCTGCTGCAGTGCCAGATGTGATATTAACAGGATCAAGGGGCTACGATTCAGTAGCATCATCTGAACAAAAGATACCACTCAATAGTATGAATTTATTTTGAACCTTAAGATGAGATGGGTCACTGCGTACTTGTGACTTCATTTTGGAAACCTTCGAGGGAGATGTCTGAATGAAGTTACCCTCGGATCAGTTACAGTAGAGGCCACAATAGCACCATCCCCATCAGAAGCTTGAAGAGGTGGACCATTCTATAATGACTGAGGTGTGCCTTTCTCCACAAGAATTTCTTGTGCAACTGTCACCACCGGGACAACATCACTGGGCCAAGTCCCTGCTTCCAGCACGGGCCCATCCACCTTGAACGGCACCACACTTGTGTCCTGAATTGGAGCAGACTAACATGCTTCCACCAGTCCCTTCCTTTCAAGAGGCCTAGAGGTGTGTCCAAGAACATACCCTTCCTAGTCTATGTGCATCAGTGTGGTACCCTTCAACACCCCCTGGTTAGCATCTTCCTCAATCTGGGAATCATATGAAGATTTCTCCTTGCCCTTTCTCCTCATACATGTGGCATCATCAAGCCCTTTCATTTTGAAAACATTACATTCCTTGTTACTTTTACATTCGATAATGATATGGCAAAAAAACATGAAACCCAAACAGAACATAGGCTTCCGTTCATATATAATGTCCAGCTTCATACTGTCATCCCATGTGGTGAAGAAAACCTCCTCCACAAGAGTGCTTTACATTTCCACTTCCACCAAAACTCGAGCATAATGTCCAAAATTCAGATTGATTGTCTGCTGGTCCAGCCGAATTGGGTTTCCAATAGACGAAGTGATATCCCATAAAATCCTTGGATGCCAATATAACCAATTCCGCCTACATATTCGAATCCATATCTGGGCGTGCATGTTCCGGACAGTCATGGGATCAAAATTGCAATCCCACTCCTAAATATTCAAAAAACCAGGCTTCTGACAGATGGTACCCTTACTTCATGCCCTTCTCTTGCACTCATCCAAGGGGAAAACAACATGGTAGTACCCCCTTCCCATTGCAGTCATTCTCAAATCATCAAAAACCCACACCTCCGCAATATTTTTAGTCAGCTCATTAGATTTCCATAGAACCTCACCTTTGGGAATGAGGACACGAGCAATGATCAAGTAATGACCGAGGCATGCCCTTTCTTCAACCGCCTCCTGGTTTGCCGACACATGGGCAACCCTCCCTTTCTTAATCACCCGACTAATTGGGGGTGCATCAAAGGAGAATGTTGTCCCAGAATATTCCTTTAAACGTCCATAAATTTCCACCCCAGGTCAACGACCTCGAAAGGAGAAGAACCTAAATCCCCGAGGGGTTTCATAGAAAGAGAGAACATCTCCTTATGACCAATAGTTTTAGAAGAGTATCCCAAATGATGCTCCTCATTTGCATCTGCACCCGAAACAATCACCAGAGAATCCTCTGGATCCCCAGGTTTAGTGTTTTCACCAACCTCTCCCTACGTTGCCATCACCCAAATATAGAAATTCCTTACTCCTCTTATCATTCTATGAAAATATGGTATGTAGCATAATTACCTCATAGAACACATCTTTGATCAATTCTTATACTTCTTTTCTTCATTGATAATCAATCTTTTTAGGGATTGTGAATATTTAGTATCTATATATATCACTCTATTTATTATATACATTCTTTTATAAGAATTTCTGTACCAGTTTATTCTTATTATCCACTCCAATCACTTCTTATTTTAATTATTCTTTTTTATACCCGACCTATTAATAGATCACATTGGATTTCTCACCATAATATTCAATTAATAAATCTTCACATTGGACTATTCCTCAAGATCTTAGATCTTACTCATTCTATTTAGATTCTTTAATCGATCTTCCAAAGATTCCTACCCAATTTATCCTCTTCCATGTGTACAAAATCTTATTTGGATTATTCTCCTTTAATTATTACTTTTAATTAGTCATATTTCTCTCCTAATAAAGCCTCTAGTTTTTATCATCATAATTGGTTTCAAATCATCATATTTTAAATAACATTATTACAACACTAATATATTCTCTATCACAACATATAATTATACTTGAATCTAAAATTTTATTTTTCTTTGTATTTATCCCACATTTTGTGATTTTATTTAAAGTTCATGGAAAAAACCCATTATAGTGGAAACTATGAGATCAAAGTAAAATATTCCTCTCAAGACTTTTAAACAATTATTCTCAAATTCAATAATATCTTAATTACTAGAATCATTATATATATAACTTAAATATCATCATAAGAATCATGTGAATTATTTTTCTTTACAAATAATTATTCTTAAAATCTCACAGTTTTAAAACTAATAAAAATTATATATTTTCAAAATAATATTATATATATTATAGATATTCTCAAAATACCTTATATATGAAAAAAAAACATTTATATGATCTATAAAATATTCTATATATTCAAAGAAATATAAGACATGCTTTTTAAAAAATTCCATATCTTCCAGATGTTGTTATGTACAAATATAGCTCTATTACATTACCAAAATTCACTTGACTTCATATTATTAAGCACCTGTGAAATATTATATTTCAACTTTTCAATCTTTTACATACTAATAAATATCTTACATATCAATGTTTGGAGTTTATTTTTTCACATTTAAATTTAAAATTATTATTTATCTTCCATATATATAGGGATATATTACATACTAGCAAGAGAACCTTCCGTTAAAATTGAATGATATTTCATAACATAGTGAATCCTAACGGAACGCCTATCGTAGGTCCTGAAAAAAGAAAATTTGTTTTCCTTGTACATCACAATAGTTGACTAGGGTTATCTAACTTGATGAGATTCTCAATTTTTACACTTACTTTATCTAATTCACCTAAACTACTTCATTTTAGTTACTTTATATTATTTATGAATGTAATGGAATTTGATAAAATATATGAAATTGTAAAATTAAACTAACATACATTGGAAAAATGTGATTAGAAAAGAAAGTACTTAGCCTTTGTGGTTTGGTCTATGGGTTCCACCATTATTCTTATGTTTTTCTAGTTTATATTGATAGTTTAATTATGAAATCTCATTATTAAACTACTATTCTTTTATTTAGTGGTTGTGACATTCTGATTGTCTATAAGAGACTAAATCAAACCTCATCCTACAATGAAGGTTGATGATACACCTCAATCTAGAATGTAAAACCTTCCAGGACCCGATTCCATTGTATTTAGTTTTATCCACTAAATGGATCAAATTCATCACATTAAGGGCCTATGTTTTGTAGAAGGGAGATATTTAAAAAAAAATAGAATTGATTTTGAGTATAGGGGAATAGTGGGAAGTCACCACAGTAATAAAATATATTCTTGCTGAAAAATAAATAAATAAAACATTAGAATTGAAGCATATAATAATTGAAAACACCACTGACATCCCTTGGAAAAAGCCTTGGGTAAACCCCTCATTTTTTACTGTAATAGGATTTTGTGGAAATATTGGAAATAAGAGAGGAAAATAAAAAAATAAAAAATAATTATTAAATAATAAGAACACAAAAAATATTAAAAATCAATGAACAGAGAGAGAGAATTAAAAAAGAAGAAACAAATGAAATATTAAAATGAAAATAGAAGAAGAAGAAGAATATATGAAGAAATATAATAAGAAGAACAAAATAAAATAAAAATAAGTGGGAAAAAGAAGAAGGAAATAAAATATTAATAAGAAGTGAAGAAAAATAAACGAAAAAGAATAATAAGGTTTGATAAAGAAACTTGAAGAAAAATGAATGTGTGAAAATATATAAAATAAATTAGGTTGAAAAATAAAATAAAAGAACACATAATAAGGAAAATAAATAAACTAAAACTTAATGAAAAAAGGAGAAACATAGTAGCAACGAGCATCACCCTCCATGGGTTTGTGTCGATACCCTTGAACTATGGTGAGGCCTCCTTCTTCTATAGACCGAGGGATTACTTCTACCTTATTTCAAATATCACACTAAATCTTCATTGTAATTTCAAATTTGAATAATTAAAAATCATCCCATTTATGTAGGGAGAACTTCATTAGTGTGGTCAAATGGAATTAGTGAGGTCGAGCCTTCACCATTCAGGGTTTCTTAGTGTCATAGTGATGTGATAGAGGCACATTATGGATATGGATGTGTCAATAAAGAGTGGTACATAGAAGGAGGTATAGTAGAGGGAGTGGTGATAAAGATACTCCTTGATCCAAATTTCAATGTGGAGAGATGAAGCCTTCATGGTATTCAGATGAGGGTCCAAGAGTGATCATGGGTGGTGGTAGTGGTTGTGCAGCTTGAGCCCGAGCGCTCGGTGGTCATCCATGGCGGTCCTGAGGTGATGTTGTAGTAGAGGGATGAGGAAGAATGTGGAAGTAATGGAGGGGTGCGATGACAAATCATGTCTATGGTGTAAGGTCATGAGAAAAATGTTGGATGATAATGTCCCAATTAATTGATGAACAAAACCATCCCCATTTTACCCTCATTAATACACAGAACATGCTTGGTGAGCATTTATCAATCAAGTCCTAGAAGCATGGTTTGATTTCCTACACTAGGGTGTGCATATGGAATCACTTGTTCACACATACGTACAGTACACACTATACCATGTGGCTCGCGCAGGATTAAGCCCACCTATGCAAACAATAGTCTGTGACCTCACTACTACCACTCGACTAACTCTCCCTCAGGCCATGCTTGGACAGTTGGCCCACTAGGGTTATCAAGGTAGCTTTATGGACCTTTAGGATGAGGGATATCCAAGTGGACCTAGTGGGTTTACACATAAATATTTTCCCCAAATAGGATCAAGTCCATTGGGGGGGGGTGAATTTGGGGTTCCTTTTTCTTTTATAATAATGTTTATTAACCTTTTTAGTAATGTTTTATTGAATTCTGAAACCTTTTAATGTTATAATACAATAAAATATAACTTATCAACCTCACCTTTTGTATGAAACAAATATAAAGAGGTAGAATCACATGATATTTACAAGGTTTAGTAGAAATACCTACTCCTTGCCATGTCAAATAGTGCCACCAACATTGACTCTTTCATTTTATTCTCTACAGAAAACAAAGACAAAAGAAGTGAAAAAAATTATACAGTCCCAATAGAAACTTTCCATCTATAGTTTGTCATACCCCCCAACAATCCTTTTTTAGTACCTACTTTCCCACAACTAGTTAAAGAACCCAAAAACACAAGCCTTTTTAGAAATTGGTAAATATCCATAGTTACAAGATTCACTTTCCTTATTCATTTCTGATCCACTTCAAAAATTCCTCACTTCCTCCATAAGAAAGATGAATCAAAATTTACTTGCGTACAAAATTTAAGAACATAAACAATTATATATGTAACTTGTTGGTCTTGAAACCTTCTATAGAAAATATTTCTGGGAAACATCCTTTGAAAAATTCATTTTGATCTTCCTATGTCATGTAACCTATACCCGATGGGCTCTATATGATTGGCCTCAGTCCGATTCCCCTTCTTCTATTCCTTATCTGATTGAATATAAACTTAATATAAACCTCAAAAATCCTCTATCTAATAGAAATTAGTTTCAAAAACTTTTATTTGATAGATGTCACTCTGATGGGCTCACTCCGATGGACTTGCTCTGATAAAACATCATCTATTGGAACTTGTTCGTTGATCATATTGAACCTCACCCCAATAATCTTCCTCAACTTTATCCTAAAAAAATTTCTGGTTGGGAACTCAATACCTCTTCAACAATTTTTTGAGCTACAATGCATGTGAATAGTTCATGTTTTCAAAGTAGAAATGTACCATGTTCTCCTTTTATAGGCACCACAGAATAGAACAGACAAGAAAACTAATTTCACCTTCCACTAAATGAAATTCACAATTATTGGATTTCTCATTTATTTAGGACTTCATATTTGAATTCCTCTACTCTTATAAATACTTTTGGGTACTTATTCAATCTTCTTGAATCAAATCAAATTTTAAAACATCTTCAAGATTAAAAACATTTCTTCATTTTAATTCTTCTATTTGATTCCTTACTTAAATTATTCATTACGATGACAAAAAAATATAACTGAAGAAAACCCATTAATAAACACTAAAAGTATTTACATAAATATTCTTTGTGTCAACTAAAACACACTTTTTATAAAATTTGTTTTATTTTTCCATAACAATGTAGTTTTTATCTTGTCACTTCAAAATATTTAATTTTTTTCCAACATGGACATAACTATTGGTAAAAGTAAATTTTCTATTGGTAAAACGTTTTACCAACACATATGTCCCTATCACTAAACTATCGGTAAAAAATCTGTCACTAAATGTCTTTTGCGATAGGTAAAATAGTTATATTACAATTATAATAACACCAACATATAATATATATGCTGGTTAAAGTGTTTAAAAACATATTCTTATGACAAATTTTTCTATTTGAAATAATATTACCAACATATAATATCTATTTATAAATTACATTTGAATAAAAATTATAAATTTTTATAGCTAGTAAATTTCCATATTATATTTATTAATTTAACATATATAATTCATCTAATTTGGTTATTAAAAATTAGTTGATTTTATAGAATGTTCAAAATTAGAAAAAAAATTATTATATTAATTTTGAAATTTAATAAAAAATAATAAATAAAAAAATGGATCCATCCCACCCCAATGCACCCAAAAAGATCCATTACACAAAGCCTCCACCCCCCCCCCCCCCAAAGCATGAGTGATCTAACTACAAGACAAGGACCAGTGAGCCAACTTCAATTATACCACAACATCTAGCGCACCTAGACGAGTGAGTCATACATGACCCAAGACCAGTGAGCCAACTCTAAAGATAATCCCCAAGTATCTATTATATCCTATATCATTCAGATCTAAAATCTCTACCACACACAACCAAAGGGCATTCCAAAAACAAGACTACTACAACACCAGCTAGAAAAAAAATTGATCCAGCTCCCATACCAGCAATAAACCTTGAGTCGCTGCTATGCCACACCCTTCAACTCCAATATATATATTATAATCAACCAAAAATAATACCCACTAATCCATATAAAATATCTGAAATAATTAAAACAAAATTATAAATAAGTGGAAGTATTAAAAAAATTATTCTCATAGTGGGAAATTTTTTATTAACCCTGTTGACAACTCAAGGATTTGAGAAAAATATTGAACTTCTCCAAAATGATAATCAAATAAAGAATCAGATTGATCCATTTCATTTTTTTAATGAAACAAGAAACCAAACAGGTGGATTATCATAACAAATAATATAAAAACACTAAAACACACCTTTTCCCCATAAATTGAATGCATTAATTACTAAAAATTTCCATCTCTTGGAAGCCTTCAATTAATGGACTTTAAGATCAAATCTGGAGGGGTAAAGGTAATTCCCAAACCTCTAGCTATCTATCTGAACACATGGTGTCTAGGGTAAAAAGAGTTATTATACATGCACCTTTTAAGAGTGGGATGGAAGCTACTGACATCATAATTCATGTATGGTTAATATTTTTTATGAAGTGGTAATATTGTAATAAGTAAAATTTCTATAACTCTAATGTACACATGCCTATATGGTTTTATATTATATTTTAATGTAGAATAATGGGAGAAAATAAAAAAGTTTCTGATTAAATCAATTCTCAATTTCTTTAGTGGTGGGAATATACCCATAGTTACAAAAGTAAAATCTCTTATATTTATTCCAAATAATACCCAAATATTTTTTTTACTGCTTATCATCATAATAATCTATGTAATTTCTCATATAAAATCATCATTAAAATGTATAATGATAAGATAGTTTATCATCATCACCCTATTATCTCATATGAACAATATGTTGAGGTAAATCTCAAGATCTTCCACTGAATTTTTTTCTGGATTGAAATTGAAGATAAATACTGCTTTAAGCAACTAGTTATATTCGAATATTGGATACATCATTGTTCAAACTACTGTAGTCAAGGTCACATGTCATAGTTTTTCCATCGATAATAGGACTGTCTTGAGGTGATAATTCTCGGACAATTCTTAAAGAACACCCATCATTTGAGATGTCACAAGAGGATACTGTGGAAGTGTAAGATGGAGATATTGATCATTTAACTCATGATAGGATTCATCCTATGTAACTCCCCAACCCTAGTAACCCAGAGTCAGTTCATTATTACATAAAATTGGCATGATCCAAAGAGATCATGTCTTGAAAGACTGATTAGTTTAGTAGCATTGGAAGTACTAGATACATACACAAGTTTTACATTACAACATGAAATAAAGAAAAACAATATTGGGTACCCTTTGAACACAATCATATCCTTTGGCCTATCCCTATAGGTTAATCATAATATACTTCATCAAATCCTAGGAAAAAGAAAATAAAATATAAGGGTGAGATCAGATGCTCAGTAAGGATAAACAATATTCTGGAAACTATCATAAGAAAACATAAACATTTAAGCAATGTATAAGACTAAAACACAAGCCTTTTAAACATAAAATTCAGAATAATATGGATAAGATAAATCAAATAATTCCATTTTCTTATTCAAATTTATATTCTATTAGTCGAATAATCACATGTAATATCAATAGCTAATTTCCTAACGTTGGAATGCATAATGTCGGACATCATAACCACATTGTCAAGGCCTTGTGCCAAGACTACATATAAGATTTTGTCAAGGATTTGTGCCAAGACAATAGTTTGTATCATGAGACCTACCAATGCATTGAGGAGCTATAGTGGGCTCCACCCGTCACTTACTAAGTCCAAGGCATTCCTCATATGAAAAGGTTGAAACATAATCTAAACATTCGTATTAAAAATAGAATATGAAATGTCAGTATTTTAACAACAAACCATGAATGGTATAAAAATAGCACTTCCATAGTCAAACATAACTAATTAAATACAATATGGAAGATTGTATTATAAAAAATAATCCTCAATCAAGAATAATGAAGGATATTGATAGAGATAAAAATAATCAGTAAAACTATTTGAGAGAAATATCCCCTTTTTCTTGAAAATTTTTTAAAGTCTCACTATTTATAAAGAAGCTATTAAAAATAGATTTTTGAATCAAAGTGTCACATACCATATTGAAACTTTTAAAAGGAATTTTAATTTTAAAACATTCATGTCCATATAAATAAATACTTACCACCATTTTTAAAACATGGACATTAATGAGAAACATTTAGAATAATAAATATTTAAAGCATTTAAAATGATATTTTAGTTAGAGTTCCTAACCAAATGATATGCGCTTGAATATAGATAATTGTGGTGATAAAAACTTTATAATATCATGAGAATAAAGATATTAAAGATATACTATGTCAATTTACAATACGTATACCATATAAAAGTGAATTAATGCATAACAACAAAGAAGTCTCAATGGAATGTAAATTTAGATTAAATCCTTTATAAAGACCGTATACTTAGGTTAAGGATAAATAAATGAAATAATTATGCGTGAAAATATAAATACACTCAATATAATTGGATATTCAGTGTAAATAAATTATAGTAAATTCACACATAATCTTGTAAAAAAAACACCAGTGACTTGGATGTTTAACTCAATGAATGTAAATTGAGTTAAGATTACTTTTATCAAGTTCATATCGATGACTTGAGAATTTATCAATGGAGTGATTATGTGTATCAAAATTTTATCCACACAAAGGGAGTGGAAATGAGTATATAAATAAATAAATAGTGATTTCACATATAATCTTGGAGTAAAATAATCAATGAAGTTTGCATAAAACCCAATGAGTGGAAATCAAAATTAGAAATTCCCTTACCGATTTGGTAACTTACGAAACAAAAACCCCATGAAATAAGGATCATAAAATGAAGATATAAATACCCATAAATTAATGTATATTGAAAAAGGAATACAATCTTGGGTAGTACAAACACTACACAAAAGGAAATAGTGGAAAAATTGCATGAATCTCACAGGAATAAGAAGTGAGTTGAAAACCCCTTACCTTGTACTTTTCCTTAGTAGAGGGTAGGTTAACCTACTATATAATGGTGAAATAATTGTAATTAAATTATACAAGAACCACATACATAAATATGATATCATATATGATCTTCTAATATTGCTTTGTTAATGATATTTCAGTAGTATCATTGTTTTGGGTGTTAGATAATTCGTTTTACTTTATATGTTTTGTTACGTATGTCATGTTTGTTATGGATAAAATGCATTTGATTCATATCCAGAATGATATTAAGTTTCTAAAAATTATTTTTAATTATCAAATGAAAATTATTCTTGAATTTTTACGATGGGGAATGAAATATCATCGCGTCGTGGAGACGGTAAACCGTACGTACGCACGAGTGACAATATCATTATATTAGTGGTGAAATAATATGTAATTGGATGATATTATATATATAGAATCATTAATGTGTTATATTTATTATTTATATCAGTTATAATCATTATTATACCCATCCAAATAATGAAGTGTTGAATAACAAACTACACCACGATGTGGAGATGGTAATCCATACGTACGCACGTATGGTGACTTTGTCATTCATAGGATGGATAGAATAATGAATATGCTTATACCAAACTAATAATAACATCAAAGTATAAAGAAATTACTAGTGTTATTTTTTTATGGAAACAACAATGAAGGAGTAAGTCGTTGAAGAAACGAACTTTGAAAGAGGTGATGAAATTATTACATATTCTTCGGGTGCTTCCTTTGGATTTGATCTAAAGGGCTAAATAGGTTGGCTTTCAGGTCAATGTAATGCCTCTATGATTAAGTGAGGGTAGTTGGGAGGATATTTGAGCTAGTGTTGGCCGAGCCAAATGGCTGTGGAGTCATGATTTGGAGATAAGGGGAAGTTCCCTTTTATAAGAGAGGTGAGGGTCACTCTTGGAAAAACTTTAAATATTATATTATTATAATTTTTTTTGGTTTATAATAGCTCAACATAAATTTATTTAGAGGAATAGGTGGGGATGGGTCTAAATCATATTAACCAATAGGTTTTAGACAAGATTATGTCACCACATTAACCTTATCTTTTAGATTTAATTCTTATTTAAATAGTTTAACTTTTACCATGTCTTCTAGCACTACAGCAGAATAGGCATTTAGCAGTGGTTATTTTTTCATTTAGCGCCGCCGCTAAATGGTGTCACGGCGGTTTCCAGAAACCACCGCCTAATACAGTGTTGCCAATCTTTTCACGGCGATTATTTTCGTTTAGCGGCGGTTTAAGGAAGGCATCGTAGCTGTCTCATTTCGCGGCGGTTTTAGCAGCGGTTATAACTGCCGTGAATAAATTCAACTCCAACACCATAAAACCACCGCTAAATCCAGGAGAACCTCTGTGGGATGAGACTGCCACGATGCTACTATTTCGCAGCAGTTATAACCGCCCCTAAACATAAATTTTATTTTACGTTTAGCGGAGGTTTTGAACATTTAGCAGTCGTTTAATCCGCCGCTAAATAGCCTCCAACTTTCATTTAGCGGCGGTTAAAACCGCCGCTAAAAAGTTGCCCAGATTTTTTTTTTGATTCTGCTGCCCCACACCCTGAAAACCAAATCAAACAACATATAACAGAGAGAACAATTATAATACATGAAAACAATGCAATATCATGGTTCGGTATTAGGATAACATAACATCATGTATTGGATACCTTGTTAAAATTGATCAAATAACACTCAATGTAGAGCTTGGACATTATGCTCTAATAATGTTAAGACATTAATCTTCAAATAACACTTCTAAATGAATAGGAATGTTCTTGAGAGGGTAATAAAAAACTTAAGGCCTTAAGAACTGATAATGGGTTATAATATATATCCAATGAATTCATTGAATATTTTGAATATGAAGAAATTAAGATATATCGGACTGTTTTGGAAACTCCATAAGAGAATGGGTTAGCATAGAGAATGAATAGGACTATTCTTGAGAGGGTAAGGTGTATGTTATCCCACTCAAAACTCTCTAGGTCCTTCTAGGCTGAGTATGATTCAACAGTAGTGCACCTCATTAACTGTTGTCCATATTCTGCTAACTCCTTTATGACACCTGAATAAATTTCGAAGGTCACACCCCCAAATCTAGCTCACCTTAGGATATTTGGATCTATAGCTTACGTATATTCCTGTAATGATAAGCTAGTTGATAGGGCTATTAAATGAATATTTGTGGGATATCTAGAGGGTGTTAAAGGGTATTATTTATGGGTAGATAAACCAGGTTACTAGAAATGCATCGTTAGTCGCGATGTGGTCTTCCATGAATCTGGTGTGACCAGTGACAAAGTACCTGAACCTGTTGTAGCTCCTGATGAAGCTGTAGGACCCTTAGAGGTCCCAACACCTTTAGGTGTTGATGTTCCTTTAAGATCAGGTGACCAACCTCAGTTCAGTGTTGGTCCCGCTCCTTTGGTTACCCAAGCCCAGCCTAAATCAGATCCCAATTTGGAATCCGAACCTGAGGACCAAGAACCTGTTGTCCTGATCAACTATCGTCTTACTTGAGATAATGAAAGGAGGGTTATTAAACCTCCAACCCACTTCAAATAGTCATACATTACTGCCTATGCTTTCAATGTAGCTTAGGAATTGTTTAATGATGAGCCTAAAAATTTTAAGTAATCTTTTAAGTACAAATAATATAGTAATTGGCTGAGATCAATACAAAAATAAATGAATTCCCTTCTTAAGAACAACACCTGGGTTGTTGTTCCGAAACCCAATAACCAGAAATTTATAGGTTCAATATGGATTTATAAGAAGAAATAAAGCATTGTAGGAGAGTCTAAAATCAAATTCAAAGCATGCATGGTATCTAAAGGTTTTCTAAAATGTGAAGTCATTGATTATAGTGAAATATTATCTCCTTTTTTAAGCATTCATCCATTATAATTATGCTTGCATTTTCTGTTAAACTTGATTTGCATGTTGAAAAACTCGATGTAAAAACCACTTTTTTACATGGTAGTCTTGATGAAATCATTTATATGAATCCTCTAGAACGATTTTCAAAATTGTTCAAACCAAACCATGTTTTTATTTTACATAAGTCCTTTCATGGGATTAAATAGTATTCAAGAAAATGGTATAAAAGGTTTGATTCCTTTATGATTGAGAATCAGTTTTCTATAAGTAGATTTGATGCATGTGTGTATTTGAAAACTGTTAAACATGAGTCTTTTTACCTTTTATTATATGTTGATGACATGTTTTTAATATGTAAAAATATAAATATCATAAATTCCGTTAAGCACCAGTTGAACTGTGCTTTTGAAATGAAAGACTTAGGCAATGCAAATCATATGGTTCTATATGTAAAAATAAAAATTCTATGCACATAGAAACCAAATCACCGGAAATTGATGGAAGACAAATCAATTGAAACACTGAAAGAGTGAAACAGCAAATAGTTGGGAGAAATAACAGATTGTATGGACATATATGAAAAGGAATGAAAAACTAAAAATATGATTTAATGAATAAAAAATATGATATATCATAAATTAGAAGACGTAAGAACATGTCTACCAAGATGTATTTCTTTGAAAAATCATGTGTGAAAACTGTAACAATATGTATTGTTTTTATCAGGATCTTGATGTGCACATCGTAGTAACACATAAAAGACTCAGAGAAGTGACCTGCATCGTTTGTGCAATGGTACAAAACATTTGGATGTTGATTGATTGCAAATTTTTTTCCTGCAACAGTTCAACATAGCTGATAAATCAATGGTGGTGACAACATGTGGTATGCATACTAAACCAACAACTTACAGGAAAAGCTCTGTAGCTCTATTTAGATAAAACATGAACATTTAATGATGATGCCTGTAATAGTAAATTGGTTTAGGCAATGTTTTAAGGGAATAGTTATCAGTAAGTCTCAATGAAGCAGGAAATAACATAATTTCATAGAAAACGTGAAAGAGATGGGGAACAAAAAAATGGGAACAAAAATTAACATCACTACCTAAATGCACGGTAACCATAGATAAAGGTGACAAAAAGAAGGAGTCGAAGGTGTTTAGGGTGTGGATACTAACCACATACCATATGAGAATGCAATGTAATAATACCTTATCAAGGATTGGAAAAAGCTGTTGAAAACATAGTAGTCATTATAATTAAAAATGATAACAAAACTGACTATCAGGACACAGAAATGAGCAGATCAGATTGAAAAAACAACACTTAGCCTGAAACTCATAATGTTGAATGAAAAAAATGTATAGGTCATAGTTAAGAGCATAAATAGTTCCATAATCATGCATGTATGATGCATTAAATTACCATTTCCGGATTGATGTACCCCATCAAGAATGAGAACTTCTTATTCTGTTTTTTTCAACTGATGTACCCCTGCAAACAGAAATAGTATAGTATGTTCATATTCCTTTAACGCACACCATATGCATCTTTATCTTGACTACAAAAGGTGTAAATCAAACCTTTTATGAATGGACCCGATATGTGTGCTTTGCACTTGTTGAACAACGCCAGTTCTTTTTCATCGTGTAGCAGGGATTCGTGGAAAAACTTCTATACAGTGCTGTATTTTTTGGGCAATGACAGCACAATTTTTAAATGTTGCAACTATTCATAAACATCAAGACATATCAATCTATCATGAAATCCATTTCTGAGGAATTTGAAAATATATATTCATGAATAAAGTAATAGAAATCTGCTGGGAGGCTTACCGTTTGCATTTGTGTACTCCTATTTCCATAAAAAATCGATCTTCTATCACCTGGTTTCTCCATGCAACCATGTTACGACGACCTGAAATCATATTGAAACAAAATATTGATGCATAAAAAGGGAATATAAGTGGATAAAATATGAACACCATTAAAATACATGAAATCTGATTAATAACCTAATTGAATTGATTATTTAATCTGAATACATGTATAACCTGAATGTTGTTCATACGTTGACATCATCCTTACCAAAGGGGACATCATATTATGCATTGCCTTGTGGTCTCAGAGTAATATTGCTACATATCAAATTTACAACATCAGTATACAATAAAGAAAGCAAAGAACAATGAACACCTTAATGCAAAGATCAAACATACTTCAAATAGGCTCACTTCTGGATAAGAGAGTCCTAAACTTCAATTGTAAAACAGAGTAGTTCGGTGCATGCTGTAAATCCAGAACCATGCATCAATCAAAGCCGAATAGGTAGCAGTACAAAAGCATCAATTGAGATGGATTTGATCCATCCTTGAAGCACTCAGGATCCTCAGCAAACCCGGACAGCCATGATTATAGCAGATTCAATGGGAAATGAGGCCGCAAAACCATCCGAATAGAAGAGGAAACCCAAAACAGTCAGATATGTTCAAACAATAAACATGCCAACTAAAAACTCAACTGACCATAATCCAGGTAGATATAGAATAAGATGACAGCTTCAATCCAGATCAAATCGGTAATCAGCTTTATGTATATCCTTCTTCTCTATGTATAACTATCCTATGTGCACATGACTTGTGTGGAATTAATAGTAGGTAAATCTTATATGTGTTAAATGGGCATGTCTCGCATACACTTTAAATATTAATATGTAAGACATTTAAAACATTTAAAATAATAAAGAAACATAGACCTGAATGTTTGTTTACATAGAAAACAACAGTAGTATTCAATCCTGAATAGGTCTGTAAGCTGCTGGCCAGCTTATTCCTGCCCATAAAACACATAAAAATTGTTGTTAAATAGTAAAATAACTAAAGAAAATAAAATATTAGAAAAGGGAAATCATTCAGTACTTACATTGGTCATAATTATTATGATAATGCAATGTAGAGTCCATTTATATGTCGATAATAAAATTTAATTTGGAACTCATTGTTCAATCACAGCTCTTATCAGTGCAGTTTGATGGAAATCATTCAGTACTTCCATCATTCTCCATTAACCTCACAAATTATTTGAGATCAATTACAGTGAATCTCAATAGTAATATAACATTATAGTTTTTCAATAAACATTGATGGTCCAGTTTCCTTGGGCAAGCAATATGGACGGGCTACCTCATGGTGTGATTTACTCTCATAAGTGCGGTTGTGTTAACCCATTGGGTTGCATGTTGCTGGCCATAGTTTTTATCAAACTCTTATAAACATAGTTAGATAAAATCTACATGTATTTCAATGCCTCATGAAATATAATATTATTCAGCCAAAGCAATATGATTGCCCAAGCATAATCAGAAAAATGTTTCCACTTCACAGAGAACAATCTAAAAGCTCAATTTCAGTTTACACCATAACCAAATCATATAAAGAAGAAAATAAATCTGAAAGGCACATACAATTCATAAAAATGCTCATAATAAGATTTACCTAATGATTGAAGATTGGCCCTGAGTCTTCCCATGCTCCTAAACTGGAACCGGACAACAAACGTTTACCATCCAAACCATATATCACTCTGCTGTCATGCACAACATGTGTATAAAGCACTGCAAACTGTGCCTGAAAGTCCACACAACCTAAACAATGCAGACATCAACTCATTCATGCTAATAGATACTGGTAGTGGTAGAGATAATGAATGATAGGTTCCACACTAAGTCTATCATAACAATGGGCTTGTAATACACACAGATACACCACCACACCTTTAAGTCCTCGCCCTTCACCTCAGTTACTCTCATTGAAGGCTTCTGAATAGGTTGCGAGTAGCACTTAATTGATAACACGAACCTCATGAACAAACCCCCCGTGGGGAAGAAGGTTCCAAAATGAAAGAAAACCCCCCATGTGGGAAATGATTATGAAACCAAATGAAATTCAACCTGGGTCGCCTCTTTAGAACAAAACCCCCATCGGGGGTTCCAAAACCCTAGCATGACAGGAGATGAAGTGCGAGCGGGAGAAAAAAAAACAGAAACCACGGGGAGGCGGTATGTGGATTTTCGGTGGGTTGACACGTAATTAATTAGAGACGTGGTTGCATATTAGACGGACACGTGGATGATGGAAATGCCATAATTAGTAGATATAGTAGATGATAAAAACAAGAAGTAATCCATATCATCAATTGTCAATCAATAAGATTCAACACATAGAAATATCATGAAAATCCATAAAGTACAAGCAACTCAATTTTTTCTTCTAATTTACTCTTAACTAGTTTACTATCAGTATTTAGTTTGTTCTTCTTTAAAGAGTGTTCCCCCAAGTTCTCATTCCTCATAACCATGAGTAATAAAGTATTCATAACCAAACACATAAAAATAATAATATAGAACCCTTGGAAAAGTTCTTAGTAGGCTAATCAAACAATTTATTCCTAAATGATGTATACCACACTCAATAAATCAATAAATAAAAAGAAACATTAGAAATCAATAAAATGCATAAAAGGAAAATGAGAAATCAAGGAAATTTTAGAAAATGAAAATGTGTGGTGGCAACTATGTGCCACAAATGTTACATATACAAACCAACTTTTTTCATATTACAAATCAACAATACAACTACTCTGGGTCTGATGATGCATCATCACCCTCTCCACCTTCATCTCTACTTTGTGCTGTCACCTGTAAGAACATTATATTGAAAATTAAATACGATTGCATATTGATATTAAAATTTTAAACCAATGAAAGTTATCAAACTAAGTGATTTTGATTTTTTGTGATTTACCTGCACACCACCAGTTGATGCACTACCACCGGGGGCAAATCTGATCATCTGTTGACGTATTTCAATCAACTCTTTTTGAAATGCAAATATCTGATCCCCCTGCTGCTGAACTGTGCTTCGTAAAGAAACAATCTCTCTCTTATCATATCCGGGTATGGGCTGACTAAAGTTAGGAGTAGATGCAACTGCTATCCCCGATGACCTGCTAAAAATCTCAGATGGTACGGGTCCCAAACCCATCCCTCGCACTCTCCCATCATGCTCCTTCCCAAGGACCTTAGCAACCGGGTCATCCTGGGAGACTGAGTAGGACTGTGAAGGATTGGCATCCCATAGCTCTTTAATTTTACCTATAAATCAAATATCAAAATATATTAACACAGTAAAAACTGATAATAAGTTACTTCATACCCCAACTTCTTTAGTAGGCTCATTAACAAAACTTCCATCTGATTTCTTATGAACATCCAACCACAGTTCAGTCCTGGATGCTTCATGCCCTAAACTCTGTGACTGCATTAAGAAAAGATAAATCAATAATTCAATATATTAAACAGATAATATTGTCTTATAAATATTTAAACTAATTAATAGATTACCAATGTCGTTCGGATTCTAGAAAAACTTTTTGAGCCCGCAGTGTGTGGGATGACTTGCTTTGCCCGGTTTGATACATTTTGTCTTGAAAGATCCTGAAATAAATAAAAGGAAATTTAATACTGATGTATTAAATGTCATGTCCTTTTCATATACATGTATAAATGTAAAATGAGGATAATATAATAATATATATTTCAATACCATCTGCTTCTGATCACGATGTCTGTCAACAAACACTTTCTACTACTCTTTCAGTACCCCACTGTGTAGCTTCTCATACATTGGCTGCGTGGTCAACGAAGTATCGTTGACATCACACCATAATCTCCATTTGAAATCTTTCCACTTCTTACCTAGATTTTTCAACTTCCACTTCCATGCTATCACATCAGCAACAGTAAAGTGGAATAACATCTGTATACAGAAATTCATTTTGAACATATTAGTAACATGAAATTCAATTAAAACATAATGTAATAAATTTACCTTTATTGGAGAATAAAAAACTTCATTTTTCCAGCTTGAAGGCATATGTATCCAATCGTCATATGAAATGGGAAGGGAAATTGGCTTCGCTGCCTGCTGGCCTAGAATCTGGCCAAGTAACCCCACGACATCATCCGTAGGGACCCCGTAAGAATCAAATGGCACAACAATTTTCTCACCATTCAGATTACAAACATCTAAACTTTTTATATTTTTCTTCATGGTTGCATTTTTGTCATCTTCAATGAGAAAACAATTAGTATAAACAAAATGCAATAAATTTATTTAATTAAAATTTGTACCTATGATAGTGACACTGCAGTGTGTCCGAGATGAACTGGAAGGGGAACGACGTTGCCCCACTGCTGAGCCTCCTAAAATGGGAGTCGACAACTCACCCTCTACTGGGACATCCACGGATTGTGTGAGAGATGGTGAAGGGGGAGATGGTGCAGGGGTGTCGGCACCTGGCATCTCAGATGTCGTGGGGAGGGAGACAAATGGATCGCCATATGTCGCGGAACTAGATGAAACAATATACCACTTCTTCCTTGATATTCCTATCATTTAATCAAATAAAATTAAGTTCAGAATATATATTTCAAAAAAATTATGCAGAAAAAAAATTAAAAATGATAATATATGCCCAGTACTAATAAACAAAATATATATAACAATGATAATGAATGACTGCAAAAATGAAACAAGTGGTTGCTGAATAAATAAATAATTGTACATACAATCATTTTCTCCTTCAATCATGTCGGTTTCCTGCTCCATTTCTTCATCCACTTTATTCATCCTTGCTAGAATAATATTTTCAATATCATGATCGACAACTAATTCGGCTTCCTGTTGCTGATTAAATTCAATTTCATAGGTCAAATTTTCCACTTCATCACCCATATCATACAAATCTCTTTTTATTACATGAGAAACTACACTCCACCCTTCATCAGAAACATCATTCACATAATATACCATTTTTTCTTGCGATGCTAAGATATATGGATCATGTAGTTCATGATCACCAACATCCATCAAGAGAGAGAAGTTCAAAGAAGTAAATTGAAAGGAATCTCTTTTAACACCTCTGATAATATCGACCCATTTTCATTTGAATAAAAAAACCGAAAAATGTCCATGGTAGTTTAATTCAATAATATCATACAGCTTTCCATAGTATTCCACTTCAGCAAATGTAAATATACCACTATTCTGTGTTTTCAAACCCACTTCTCGATCAACTGTACGAAATATAAATCCATTCACATTATAAGCGTTGAACTTTCTAACTTCTTTTAGAGGAACTCTAGCAAGAAACTTCAAATCTTCTGACACCTCTGCTCGAGTATCAGTATTCATGATATGAAAAAAGAAATATACTTTATTAGATTCACAAAATGTATTTGTAAAACTAATATTCATATTTATTGTAATATTTATGAACTTACACGTCGTGCAAACCATTCTACAAGTTCTTTATTAACAGCTTTCGTTATATCTTTCTCATTTCGTTTTCGGCCTCTCATTCGTCTCTTTGTTTGTATCCTCAACTCTTCAATAAATGGATCTGCAATGTCACTATTCAGCAGCACATATCTATGTGCCTGTAATAATTCCAATTCAGTCAGTGTCGTATTTGAGGTCCTCCCAACTGATCAGCCAATAGCAGGAAATATTTTGGATTTCTGATGTATTTGAGATTGAGTCGATGTGTTTTCAACCTGTCCAACTCGATTAAATATTGTCTCAATATTATCCAAGTATCGAGAACAAAAGGTAAGACACTCTTCAGCCAAATATCCTTCAACAATTGAGCCTTCTAGTTGAGCTTTATTTCTCACGTATGATTTCAAATGTCCAAGATATCTGTGAAATAAAATAAACATAATTATTCATTTAATTAAGTACCAAAAATTGTTTACTTAACTGGAAAACATTTTAATAAAGAACCTATCAATTGGATACATCCATCGATAATGAACGGGGCCTCCTAATTTAGCTTCCTCAACCAAATGCACAGTTAAATGCATCATTACAGTAAAAAAGGACGGAGGAGAGATCATCTCCATTGCGCAAAGGGTCAATACAAACCTCTTCTGGAGGTTTTCAAGCTAAAATGGATGTAGAAATTTCTCAACTAGTTTTCTGAAAAATGTATAGAACTGCAGTACAACAACAGTAATTTTTTCAGGTAATAATGTACGCAATGCTAATGGTAGTAACTGTTGTAACAAAATATGTGAATCTTGACTTTTCAATCCATGTAACTTACAATTATTCAAGTCAACACACCTTGAGATGTTACTTGAATACCCATCAGATGCCTTAACATTCTTTACAATTCGAAGGAATGTATCTTTATCCATATTTTTCATTGCAAAAATTTCCAGAGGATACTTTTCATTCTCATCTGGCCAGAGATCGCGTTTTATGTTCATTGCTTGTAAGTCTTTGCGAGCATTGAGATGATCCTTAGACTTTCCATGATCATTAAGCAATGTGAAAATCAAATTGTCATATACATTCTTCTCAATATGCATCACATCAAGATTATTTCACAACAAATTAAATTCCCAATATGGAAGTGTGAAGAATATACTTTTTTTCTTCCATTGTTGCGTTCCAGTTTCGCTTGACGATGTACTTCGGACCCGTTTTCCGCTATCATTCAAATGATGAACCTTCCCAAATTCTATTTCAACATTTTCAAGCTGTTTCAATATTTCAAAACCATTTAACAACTTTGGAGGTGGTCTACGATCAATGGAACCCTAAAATTTTGATCTGTTCAGCCGAAATCTATGAGATGCATCGAGAAATCTTCGATGACACAAGAAGCACCATTTTCTACTGTGAGGTAGCCGTTTGGGCTCAAAATCAAAGTTACAAATGGGACAAGCCAAACCCGTGTAAGTGTTCCAATTCCCAAGCCCAGAGAAGTCACTAATGGTCCACATTAAAGCAGCATGCATTGTGAACATTGTTTTAGAAGAAGCATCAAATGTCTCAACACCGTTGCTCCATAACTCCTGAAATTCGTCAATCAAAGGCTGCAAGTATACATCAATATCATTTCCAGGCATTTGTTTTCCAGGAATAATCATCGAAATGGTAAAAGATGTTTGTTGCATACACATCCACGGAGGAAAATTATAAGGGATCAAAACAACTGGACAAATGCTATAATTGGTACTCAAAGTCCCAAATGGGTTGAATCCATCGACAACCAATCCCAATCGAACATTCCTAGGATCAGCTGAGAAATCTAGATGTAATAAATCAAATGTCTTCCACGATTTAGAATCTCGTGGATGTCTCATTAACCCATCATTGTTATTATCTATAGAATGCCACTTCATGTGTTCGGCGGTTTTTGATGACATGAATAATCTTTGAAATCGAGGCTTCAAAGGAAAGTAACGCAAAACCTTTGCAGGTGTGCTCCTTTTCTTCTTATTCTCCATGAAATTATGTTCATTCAGACTTCCAACATCACCATTTTCCTGGCATCTAGAAGAAGAACATTTCTTGCAATTCTGTCTACTTGAATCCTCTCCCCAATAAAGAATATAATCATTGGGACACGCATGTATTTTTGTATAATTCATACCAAACTTGTTAACAACTTTTTTCATATCATAAAAAGATTCTGGGATTTTTTCTTCAGAAAATGCATCACGTATCAATTCCAATATCATGGAAATTTCCTTATTTGTAATTACACATAGACATTTGATTTGATACAACTTCAGAAGAAATGAAAGTTTTGAATATTTCAAACACCCACAATACAACTCTTGATTTCCATCATCAACTAAATCATAAAACACATTTTCCTCAGTGAAGTTTTCTCTTACAATTGGCTCCACAGAATCAAGAGGAGGATCCAATGATATGTGAAAATCTTGATCTGCCTGTGTTACAGTCTCAAAAACATCACTTGTCACGTTGCAATTTGTAGCACCCTCTTCTGGTTGTTCTGATGTGTTTTGATGCTGATAGTGGTGTCTTGCAGTGCCGAAGGCATCATTTATTAGGTTTTGCATTTCATTTTCCATTGTCGATGAACTTGGGACCTCATTCTGTGGATTAACATCAGTGATCAATATTTCTGTAATGTTCGATTCTCCATGCCAAATCCAACACAAATATTGATCAGGGAATTGATTCAGTATTAAATGTTCATAAACCTCATCTCTCTTCAACCATGTTCTAAATTTACATTTAGGACATGGAAATTTTATTCTCCCTTCAACGGATCGATTAGAAATTTCAAAATCTAAAAACTCATTCAAACCCTTAACATACTGAGGTGTGTTCCTCGGTAATGTGATCCAACTTTTATCCATCTATATCACAATGTTCCTAAAAAATAATAAACAAATTAAAACAAATAGTTACTACTAAATAGAAAAATATATTCATATATACGTTAGTATAAGATTACAGAAACATAATATAATAAAGATGATCCCCTGAGTTAGATATGAACCCTTAGTGTTTGGGATAGGGGAAGTTTCTTTGGTAAAGAGAAACAATGTACTAACAACGTGGTAGCTACTTTACCATGAAAACCAAAACACATTGTTAATTTGGAATTACCCCAACCTAAGTTCTCTATAGAGTCTTCATATAAATCTCTAATATCGAATAAATATATTATAAATAATGTTTAGGGAAACCCTTATGATGCTTACAAAACTCAACACATTGTTAATTTGGAGTGACAATAACCACGTGAGGGATGGTAGTCTTGAGGCATGATAAGTGGTGGTGTTCATGGAAATGTATGATGAAATATTTAATCAATAAAGATCAATGAACATTATATAACATCAAAACAAGAAAATTATTAGAGGGGGTAAAATGTATGAGAGGAATCACCTTCTTAATTTCCTAGGTATAAAAATAGAACCTCCAATCAACTTAAAATATATATTTAAATATATAAAATAAAATAAATAAAAAATTTCATACAACTTAAAATTTATATAATAATGAATATAATTCATCAAGAACAATGAACAAAGTCCTCTTAAGATCTAATATGGCTTCCCAAATAGTAGCATCTAAAATCTCTATCGATTTGTCCAGAAAAACAACTCAAGAACACTATAGAGGGGGTGAAAACTTGGGAGTACTCAGTAGGAATATATTTCTAAGTAGTTCTATATCCATGAAGGATATATGTGCCAGAATAGACATATTTGAAAAAACTAATCAATACTAGAATATGGTTATGCTAAAAAGAAATGCAACACATTATATATTTTCTAACTTTAACCATATCACCTGTAGAGGTATTATCATATTAAACCAATAGATTATCAAAAGAAAGTAAGAAATGGAGATTTTGATTTCTATGTAATTATAATAATAATGTATAGATTCCATATTTATAACATCATCATCGAATAATTATTCCACTTCACAAAAATTTCCATAATATGGAAACCATCAATATTTTCGACAAAACAGAAAACCCAACTCTTAACATGTGTCAATCATCACTGTCACATCATCATATTAGCTAGAAAAAAGGTAATCCCAACTCTCAACCTATGTCAATCATCTCATCATCATCACATCAGCATAATAAGAAAGTCCAACTCTCAACCAGTGTTAACCATCCCAACATCCACTAAATTTCCACATCATTACCTCAATGACACATGTTATAACCTTGAGTCATCACTACCAAAAACATGACATAGCCTTAAAGCCATCACAACCTAGGGAAATGTGTACATGTTATACCTTAATCCATTATAACCCATAATATAAGCATGTATTGTAACCATGAGCCATCACAACCCATGAGTATAGTATCAAACAACCATAGACAATCAAGAAGATAGAAAAACAATCACTTAAGAATAAAAACTAACAAACACATATAAAAAATCACATGCAATAAGTAGAAAAACAAATAATCATAAAAGAAAACATCTACAAACAATAAAATAAATACAAAATTACAATTTATTATAAGAAAAAATAAAAAAAAACTAATATCAAAACAAGTAAATAATTAGAAATCAAACCCTAGGATTTGTATAGGTCGTCGGGGAAGCAGGGTTGCCGGGGTCGCGGGGTTGCCGGGGTCACGGGGGGCCGGGGTCGCAGAGGTCGCGGGGTCGTCGGGGAACCAAGGTCGTTGGGGAACCAAGGTCACCGGGGTCATGGGGTCGCCAGTGTCATGGGGGGGTCGGGGTCATAGGGGAAGCGGGGGGCCAGGGGAGCGCTGGGTGAGAAAAAGGGTCGGGGTGGGGGAAGGGTCGGGGCTGTTAAAAAAAAAAAATTGGCGGTGGTTTTGTTGTAGTGTAGTATTTTTATATTACATGGTTAATACACATACTATAAAATGATAGGAGAACATAAAGTGGTAATTAATGACATATAGATAATTATATATTTCCTTTTTCCAATCCTTATATTTTTAGGAATATTACATCATTTAATAATATGGTATTTTTTTGAATACTCATTTATTTCGATTTTGACACTATTTAGTATTCTGTTTTTGTGAAAGTAAAACAACGTTCTTACTTAGAAACAGATACATTAAATAAACCCTATAATGTCATATTAACCTATAGAATCTATGGAATTCATAACAAGTCTCAATTTACATTTATTTGGATATTTCTAATATCAATTATTTTAATATTTCATTAATAAGGTACTTACTGCATCATCATTGTGTCATAAATAAATTTAATTATTTAATGCATAAAATTATAAATAAAATTACATGATGTATGAAATCTTTTTATCTTTCTAATGAATATTTATAGTCTAATTTTTCGTATGTATAACCGTATCTTAAAAATGGTTTAGTTATTAAACTTGGAATTTAACACTAATAACTTTTCTTTAAATAAAATAATAATAAATTTACTAATCTAATCCAAGAGGATCATAAGGATCATATTTTAATCCTATGGTTGATTTTGGTTGAAATACACTTATAAAATAGAATTAGTACATGTGTTAGGGTAATTATAATGTCATTTTTACCATTAATTACCCTATTTACTTTTAACCGTGGTAAATAAAATTCAAAAGTTACTATTCACAAAAAAATTATTTTCATCCTATTGAACCACATTTTACTTACTAATGTCAATGATGTCTCTCAGATTTTATAAATTCAATTCCTAGAAGCGGTAAAATTTTGTTTTATACAAATTTTCAAATGTGCCTAGAAGGTGAGTAAAAGAAGGTAAAAAGTTCAATAAAATTTTATATATCTAATATTAAAGTAAAATTACTTCAATGAATTAAATTGGAGTAATATAGGTATTATGTATCTATTTTGAATTTAAAATAAATTTTAACTAAAAATAATTATTTAAATAAAATGTCGTCTTTAAAAAGTATGGTGGTGTTTTTCACTATTCATCAAAAATTGATAGTTTTTAGAAAAATACAAAAAATTCACCAAAAGATAATTTTGATATTCTAAATTCAAAAAAGTTGTCTATTTTACCAAATTCAAAATATATAAGTTGTATTAATTAATTTAAAAAAATATTCTCACGGTCCAAACCAAAATGAGGGTTTTGAGAAGTAAAAACTATAAAAAGATTGATATGTGTTTATGTCCAATTTAAATGAAAAATTCTTTTCAATGAACAAAATTGGATTAAATGGTAACATATAATATAATTATACTTCAAAAACAATCAAATGTATTTTTTAACACTATAAAATATTTTGATTACAAAAAAATTCAATTAAAATTTAGTATTTTCACTATTCATGAAAATATGAAAGTTATCAGAAAATCACCGAAAATTTATCGAAACTAAAATTTTATGTCCCACTTATAAAGAAGAAGTTTATTATGTCATATTTAATATATAAAAGTATCAAATATTGGATTTAAAAGGGTTATCCATTAAAAGGCAGTAAAAGTGAATTTTTTAGAAAATACTTCTTTTATTTGAAAAATTGAATTTGTTCTTATATTATGTCTAAGAAACACATAATATGGCTGTTAAGATTATATGGAGTATATAAAATTAAAAATTCTGTTAATAATATTCATAATCTCTTTTTGAAAGGCTAGTTTGTTAAGTCATGGTGCGCTCGAACTCGGTGTAGCATGTAGCGCAAACTATTAAATTACTTTATAGAAAATAATATACTATGAAATCTTGGGGTGTTACATCCTAATACATATCTATTTCAGAGGAATATAACTATGTTTTTATTCCATGCATCTTGGGTCCTCAATGATGGCAGAAGAATGCTTTCCTCAGGTATCTCAGATGTCTTAAATTTTTAATCACCTAGAAGGGTGTCCTAGAGATGTTTTATCCAAAAATCCCTATGAAGCAAAGGAATCCAAAGACTAAGCCTCCCGGAATCCAAGGGAAAATTGCTAATGAAAACTACAACAATCTTGTGTATACTTCTTTACAAGTCACTGGAATGTGAGGGACACAAGAAAGACAATATGAATATCCTATCTTGGTGGAGGAGAGATTAACTATTGGATTCTTTAATGCTATGAATTCAAGTTCTGAATGCATAAAGGGAAAGAATGCATGGAGATAAATTGGGTTTATGTTATGACGTATACACGCAAAGGTTTTTCTAGTATTGAGAAATTTCCATTGGTGGATGATGAGTGGTTCAAAGTCATGGAGAGGATGTCTTATACTCGTAAAGGCTATTTGTTGCTGCTTATGTCTGTATCTATGAAATCAACAATAAATATTTCAAAATATTTGACTACTATAATCCACAGTCGCAAAGAAAATGAATTATTTAACAGTGGAGTGGATTCATATTTTAGTAAAAAGGATAATGGCATTGTATCTTTGGTTTGAGATCTTGATTCCATTTAGATAGAGAAATCTGTTATGGAAAATGTTTCATATGTGGTGTCCAAGGAGCATATATTGTACCCATATAAAACCTAAAAAGTAGAGGCTATCTATACAGAGGGAAAAGTTCTTGGTAGTGGTTTATGCTCCAAATTTTTCTCCAATGATGAAGGATACATGGGACATATTTATTGAGGCCTCATGTCAAGAATGTACCAAAGCTCTGAATGTTAGGATCAAGCTAGTATCATAGGAATGTTCTAAATTTCAATCATAAAGAATGATACATGGTATCAACAATAGAGTAATGAAAATGTTTCCGAATTTACTTTCCAAAATGGCATATAGGGATAATCCCTCATTGTGGGGAACAATATGTTGGGCTTCCTGGATGTGCGCCATGTCGTGGTTTAGGTGAGCATGCTGCGGTGAACCTATAACATGTTTTTAAAAAGTGATTTTTCTAATGTACTGATGTCAACTTAAACCCCCTTTGGGGTCTTACCTCCCCCCATTCATGTGAATCGATCGTGATGTGAGATCTCAATGAATCTACTCTCCTTATTTTGTGGATTTTTCACTTTGATTCTAAGTAATTTTTACTGAGGGGAGTATTCATGGGCTGGTGGTCTTATTGTAAGAGATATTGATAGAACTATATTATAAGGTTGGAGGATGAATTTTTGTACAGGTTTTTTGGACTGGAATTTTTGATGCATGTCATTGACCTAGTTTGTAATTTAACATATTGGTTGATCAAATAGATTCCATAAATCCATTTGAGGTCAATGTTGGGGGGCCCTCTATCTCTTAACTTGTTCATTTTTTTTCAACTAGTGCTGAGTATATAAAAGCATGCATTTTGAATGAATGTTGAAATTGCATAAAAATTGAATACATGTTGAAACTGAATATAAATTCTAAGTGACAGTCAACATTTGTGTTGAAACTACATAATTATAGGCAAATTGTTTATTACAGATAATCTGATCATCATGCATCAGGTACAATATAAGAAAAAATATTCGGAAATCATTTAATGTTTAACCTATTGAATATGATTAATTAATTAAACATGACCATTAAAAAAATTGAATAAAATAAAAATAAAAAAATAAATATAGATATTACAATATGAAAATAAGCATACATAAATTAATGAAATAAAAAAGGATTATAACAACACCTATTAAATATTCTTTATAATACTTCTTCAGAATAATAACTTCAAAAGAAATGAAACCAAATCTATATAGTGGAATTTCCAATACATTACACATGGTGGATATAAAAATAAAAGTATAACTATATTTTTAAATTAGCAATACAGTGGAGTTGTTAAAATTTTCACTATATCATTTATTGTCTCCTAAAATATCGACAACCATGAAATGATAATATACATTCATTCAATGAAAAAAATACAACATTGTGATGGTAGTTCATATAAATTAACACAAAAAAATACCTTGTATTGAGGAAGTTATTCAAGCTTGTCTGAAAATCTTAATACATAGAAAAACCTAACTTGTCAAAGTCAACTAAAATAATAAATCATTACCATGTAAGAACATCTAATCGATCATTAATTATCATTCTCAAAAAAATGATTCCCATGTGATGGACCTATAATTACAAAAAACATAAAAAAATGGGTTTGAAGGTTTAAAAATCATGGCATACTTAACCTGTGTAAGAAATACAATTTTAAATTCCAAAAAAAATGAATTCCCAAGTGATGAATCTATCACTGAAAATAGAAAAAAAATCAGTTTGAAAATATAGAAAATATTACATGCTCAATAGGTGAAGAAAATGATTATGAATAATGAAAAAATCAAATAATAATAATAAAATAAAATACCTATGTCTCAATAATCATAGGTCTTCATTTTGCCATATGTACTCACAATCATGCAATCCAAAAACAGTCATGTTGTACAAACTTTTTTTTTGTTAAAAGGAAATGAAATGAAAAAAAATTCTATTTTGAAATACCACATGCATTTTGAAGTAAAAAATTTGTAATGTGTATTGTAAATATTATCATCTTGAAGAGACCCGTGATGACCATTTATGATGCTGCTAGAAATTTTTTTAGTTATACCATGTACCTTTGATGCTGATCCACCACCCTTTGATCACATGAGAACTGAGAATCAATCTAGGGTTTAGGTTTTCAATCAAACATGCAAGACGTATACCACAAGGGAGGGGCTGTGGGAGAATAATACCCATTGGGTTTTCTACACAAATTCTATATTGGGATTTCTGGTGAATAAAAACCACACTAACTATTTTTTAGGATATGGTAAAAACAAATAAATACAAGTTTAAACAAATAAAGAAAGCAAACCTTAAGGAGGGGGAAAGCAGGAAAATATTTCTGAGTTCTATGCACATCTTGATTTGAGGATCCTATTGATTATGAGTGAATACATTTATTAATACCTATTTTCCCTATACAAAATCATGTTATACAACATGGAAATTAGATATAATTGTGATGAAATAATAAATAATAGATTACGAATGGACTATTTTGAAGTGAAAATGTTTGTAACATGATGATTTATAATATACTAGTGTAGGTAAAAAAGAATAATGTATCTTTAATAGGGACAGACTTTGTAATTATCAATGTAATGCATGTAGTGCATTACTCAATAGTCTTTTTATATTGCATCTGTAAGTAGAAAAGGTTTAGGTAAAATTGATGTAGTCTAAATCTATTGATGTTTTATGTTTACTACAATTTCAAAACTTTATAAAATGTATCCATACTGTCTCCATACTAGTATATACATACAATATAGATTAATAGATATTATTCCTAACATGAACACGATATAAGGATCTAATATATACTTGAACTACAAATAATAAAACTACCGCAAAAATTGCAGCATTGGGAATTGAAAAAATAATGGTAACTCGGCCTAATATAACAAAATGAACACCTAAAGTGTAGCTAAGAACAATTAAAGAATCAAAATAAGTAAACCTAAACAACAATTACCAGTGCAGAGTATCAAAATGTAGAAAAAATAGGGCAAGGATAGAAAATAAAAGATCAATATACAATGTATTCCTAACACGAACATGATATAAATTTATAAACATCAATACGAAAAATGAAATCAGATAAAGAAAATTCTACTGGAAGGTGATTGTCTAACCTATGTAAAGAAGTGAGATGTGAGAGAGAACTGATGAACAACTGATTTCGACATGTGGATATTGGGTATCCTACTAGAGGGTGATTCCGACAAGGTTTCTTCACATGAGGAAGCTTTTTGGGAATAGGGAGGGGGTTCACACAATGATATCTCTGGGTGGCACTAGCTAGGAACAGGGAGCGGTGTTTTATCAATGATGAATGAAGAATGGAACAATGAATGAGTTCCTTTATGGTGGTTCGCACATAATGCCAGTCGGAGGGAATGCCGACTTTAGGGAAAAGAGAGGTAGGTTTGTGGGAGGGAGATCGTAGGGAATGACGGAACTGGGGTGGGGTGGGGGCGGTCTGGGGGACATAGGGGTTTTTTGTTGGTTTTCTAGAGATATATATATATATATTTATGTATTTATATAATGAAAAAATTTATAAATTTAAATAAAAAATCATATTGTATAAGGATTATGTATGTATGTATCAATATATATATATATATATTACCAATAAATATTACTATATTATACATGTTTTAATTAATTATATATTTTTATTTTAAAATTATATACTTATAATGGGTAGTATATATACCTATATATTCAATTTTTTGTGATATATTTGATATTATTGAATAATTTATATGAAATTTTTTTTTAATAGTAAAAGATTTGTTTGTAACAATGGATAATAACAACGGATTCATTTATCAGTAAATCAATTTTTGGTTTTATTATGATAAGAAAATAGATTAAAATACTAGTAAAAGGTTTTTTTGGTATTGAACTACTAACAGAAATCCATATATCTATTGATAAAATTAACTATTGGTACCTATATTTAATATCAATAGAATTTAATATCTATTGGAAATTTTCATTTTTATCAACAAATATATTATCTGTCGGTAATTTTCTATTGGTAAATGTCAATTTTGTGTAGTTTGTCAAAATCATAGTTTCAACTTCTAAATATTCAGTTCTCCATGGAAATTCTCAGATAAAATCTTCTAACTCCCTTAACAACACTTTTTCAAAATTTCATTGTTTATTCTTCTTCCTCAGTCTGATGATCCTATGTCTTATGAAGTTCAACATTTGATGACTTTATTGATGTCAATATTATTCTGATGGGACAGACTCTACTTCACTCCAATGATCATTATCATAACCCATTCTATGATTCCACACCTCTTCATGAGAAACAATAAATACTTTTGTTTTTTTCCTCTTGATACAAATGAAATAAAATTCAACCGAATGATAATGGGTGACTACATTGTTGATTTTTATCTGGTTGATTGGTCTCTGAATCCTTCTATTGGATTATAATTTCCCAAAATTCAAACTTCTGTAAACATTCTACCACTGATAAAAACATTGAAAGTGATATCTTAAAGATACCAATAATTCATAAAAAACCAGTTTTAGAATCCATTTTGATGGATTAGTGGCATACTTAATCCAATGGATTGATGTGGGAAGTGAAATATTTACTTTAGCAAGATCAATGTTCCTGCCTTCTGTTATTATCTTGATGATTATTCTCATATTGATGATCAACAACCAGAATACAACACATCATACACTAATATATTTTATAAACTCTAGCTTGTATCATGAATTATTTATTATTTATGACAAATCCATCATCATAAAAGTATCATCGGATTTAATACCTAGAATTTCTATTACTTCCCAACCTTTCAGTCTCACTTAGCATCTTTTCAGACTGATTCTGAACCATTTCTGACTTTCCATAAAATTATTATTTCAATTTCGAAGAACTGTTAACTCAGGACAATGGGCTGAGTTTGATTTTCAGGTTTATGGGGTGAGTCTAGAGACAAAAAATCTAAAGATTCTCAACTTAAACCATATATCATATATTGAAAACCAATACAACTAGAACAAAAATGAGGATTAACAATCTCTCTGTGTGTGTTTGTTGTTAATATCCCCTTCAAAATAGTATCTCTTATACTTTTCTTATAGTTTTTTATCACATATTTTTCTCCTCATTCTTTTCTCACTCCCCCTATTTCTTATCACTATTTTCCTTTTCTCTACCCCTTATTGAAAATCAAATTCAAAGGGGCCATTATGAAAAGTTTCCCCCTTTTGAGAAATGACCACATTTCCAAGGGTCAGGACTTTTTATTTCAAAATCAAGAAACTATTATTCAAGAGAAAATAAGTTCCAAATGAGTTTGTGAGCAATGATAAATTAACCCAACAACACTAATTCTACGTGGGAGAACCTGGTGTTGAAAATAAGAGTTTATAATCAAGGTTATCAATGTCTCCCATAACAGAATATTCATGTAATAACTTTTTATTATTCTTCCATCTATCTTATATCTAGGTAAAAATGAGAATATTTTTAAGATGAATATATCGTACACCCATATCAACAAACATATAAGAAATTTCAGGTGTCTAAACACAATTTTCAAAAACTCATATTTTGGAACCTCAAAAATTTCTTTACAAATAATTTTAAGAGATGTAATTTCATAGCTTCCTTTAGCTTCGTCAGTTCCCTGAACATTATTACAAATAAAAATATTTTTGGAATAAATAGGAACATCATTTTTTTTTAGAAGTGAAATCTGAAAAGATAATCCAATCTCATTCTTGCTTTTTTTTTCTTTTTCATCGTTTTTTCATTGGATATATTTTCTTCCTTTTGTTCATCCTTATCATATTTTTTTGAAAAGTTTTTTTTTCATATGAAGATTGTTCCGATAAGGATATGAATTTATTATCCCTTTGAGTAACCTTTATTTTATAATGATTCTGTAATAATTTATTCTTGTATTCCTCTTGTTCTAGAAGGATAGTCAAACAACTTTTTGTAACATTCAATTCATGATCACATCTCATGAATATTTTTTGAAATTTAAAACCAAAATCTATTGATATATTTTTTATCAACATTGATCACATATTTAAAAACCTTTTTGTTCAATTTTATTTAGATTTTTTTTTCTTCTTTTATCTTTATAGTCACGTCATGTTGTTATGGAAAAATAACTAATTACTCCACTTTAGACTCAACATGTTTTTTTCTCCACTTTTTTAAGATAATCAATTTTTTTTCTGAGTTTCCATTTTTGGTTACAAATAATTTTTAGAAAAATTGATATTATTTTCTCATTAAATCACCCCTTTGATCGATACCTATTTCCTGGAATAGACATGTTTTACCAACATGAATAAGATATGTGTCCAAAAATTCTACAACACAAACAATGAACTATGAATCTTGATCTTTCATACTAAGTGTAAAACTGATCAAAACTTTGTTATTATAGTTTCTTTACAAATCATGGATGATTTTTCTCAAGAGGATACTTTACTAAAGAATTCATATCATTATTGGTGAAATAAGATTTCTTATAAACCTCGTTTTTTAAAACATTCTTTTCAACTTATTTAGAAGTTTCACAATTAACATCATCTATAATGGTGAAATTATCTCTCATATTTCTTATCTCGATTATTTTTGTAAGAATCATTGATTGTATTTAAAAAAAACAATCTTCTTTGTCAGCTAAACTACGTTTCAGATCATTTATCATCTTTTCATATTCATCTATCTTCATCTTGTTATACTAATTTTCTTCAACAAGTATATATTATTTCATGTTGAGGATCTCATTTCTCACTGATATTTCTTCATAGTATTTCATTTTTCTTTCAAACCCACCAATATTCTCATTTTGAGATCTAATAAAATTGATATTTGTATCCTCTTTATTTATTAGATCATCATTCTCAAAAGAAATATCTTTAACATCATTATCTGAATTTCTTATTTATTTATCGAGTTTTGTATTCCCCAGAATTTCATTTTCTAATTTTTTTAAGAATGTACTACATTTATGTAATATCTTCATCTTCCTCATCATAACCTAAAGAATTAATTCTATTTATAACTTGAGAAATGAAATTTAGTTAATGATCTGATTCATCACTAGATAATAAATCAAACTTCTTTCTTATACTCAGATATTTATTTTCTTCTTCATATATGGAAAACGATCCTTATGTTTCTTCCATTTTTTTTTCAAGATTTATCATCATATTCCATGGAATCAAACTCTTCAACTTTCTTCCTTGGAAAATTTTGTACGAAGCATATTTTCTATTAACAATTCCAACATTTTAGATTTTTACTTTTCCATTTCCTTTATTGTATTTCTTATAAAAGTGGGAAACAGATGGATGGAAATATATTACTTGTTTCTCTACATATTAATCAATCGATTCTACATTTACTTATTTATCTTTTTTCCTTTTAAAAAATCTTTGAAATCCATTTATCTATCGTACTTTTTCTTTAAAGAATGATATTTTCTTTTATATTCCAGAAGGTTATTTGAATGTTCATCTAAGGATAAATCTTCATGATCTTCAAAGGATGAGACTTTAACATCAATTCTATCTTGAAGATTCCTCAAATATTTTATAAAATTTGTAGAATATCATAACTTCTCTCTAAAAAATCTGATGTTAATTGTAATCAGATTTAACTGTGAAAATTAATTATCAATACTTTCATCATCATCTATGTTAAAATCCACTAATCCATTTCTCCAGATTTATAACTTGGCTTCCATAACTTTCTTGCAGCCTTCCACTACGGGAAATATAGATATTTGCGACGGGTCATTTGCGACGGGATCCCGTCGCAAATAGCCTTTTGCGACGGGGCCCCGTCACAAATCGCCCGTTGCAGAAAACGCCGTCGCAACTAATTTTTTTTGGGACGGGCCCATCGAAAAAACACGTATTTGCGACGGGAAATTGGCCCGTCGCAAATAGGTTTCTGGTTTTTTTAAAAAAATCTTTTGCGACGGGCCCGTCGCAAAAAGTATTTGCGACGGGTCATATTCCCGTCGCAAATGGTTGCTTCGAAGCAGGTATTTGCGACGGGAATATATTCCCGTTGCAAATAATAATAAAAAAATTTTAAAAAATTTTAAAAATTTATTTATTATTATATAAATCAATAAACCTATTTATATTGATATAAATATAATATTTATTTTTTAAATATGTTTTAGAAAGGAAGAATGAAAATCAAATGTGAATGTATAAGATGTTCAGTAAAAGATGCTTATAAAATAAATTAAAAAATATTTTTAATTAGTAATTATGTAATTTTTATTAGTTAATAGTCATTTAATAACTCTTTGAATATAAAAAAAATAAAAAAATTAATGAAAGATGGAAAATAAGTTAAAAATGAAACCCAAACTTCAAACGGCCATAACTTTTGATCCGGGACTCCGTTTGAGCTCCACAGCATATCAAATCGAAGCCTGCGACGAGCTCTACAGAGCTATGGATGGGTAAAACCCATCCGAGGTTGTTTCAAGGCCAAAAAAGGCCCAGAAGGCCTCCAAAACTGAGTTTTTAGTCGGGGTATCCCGATTTTTCACCGTTTAAATAGCTATAACTTCTTCTACCAATGTCCGATAAAACTCTACCATATATCATATCGAAGATCGTTTCATGCTCTTCGATTTGACTGATTGTGGAGATGAAACCGACTTCTGGATTAGATGTTATGGTTGTTTAAACATTCAAATGGCTATAACATCTGATCCGGATGTCCGTTTGGCCTGTACCGCATATCATATCGAAGATCGTTTCATGTTATTCGATTTGACTGGTTGTGGAGTTGTAAAGGACTTACAGATTAGAAGTTATAGCCGTTTTAACATTCTCGGTGGATTTTCACCCCCTCATTCCTATGTATTCATTCATAACTAGACATATATATATATGTGTGTGTGTGTGTGTGTGTATCTATTGTATATATGTATTTATTTATTTATTTATTTATTTATACATATACATAAAAACCCATATTTTATAAATTTATTTAAAACTAAGCTTATAAATATATATTAATTAATATACAAATAAATATACGAATAAAAACTTATAACTATATATATATATATATAGAATAAATATATATTAATATACGAATAAATATATATATATATATATTTATATAACCAAATATATTTATATTAATATAAATCTATATTAATATACGAATAAATATAACTATATATATATAGATAGATCATTAAATGTATAAAAAAATGAAATGGCTTAGTTGTAAAGGTTAATGCGCGCATGAGGGATGTTTATTCCTATTTATTATTATTTATTTCTAATTATTATTAATTACTACTAATTACCATTAACTATGAACAATTAATACTAATAATTTAAATTTATAAAATAACAAAACAATATAAACACAATTAAATTACAACTAATTAAAAATAAATAAAACTAATAAAAAATTTAAATTAAATATTAAATTAAAAAGAAAATAAATACCTTTAAAATTGATCTGAGGTTGATCTCCGATAATTGTTGAAGACATCAATATCAAATCTGTAAATAAAAATTAAACTTAAGAAACTGTGAACTCTAAAAATAGAGTTTTGAGAGAAGTTGAGAATGAATGGAAAAAAACGGGTGGGGGTATTTATAGGATAGATTATTTGCGACAGGAGTATTTGCGACGGGACCCGTCGCAAATACTTGAGCCCGCATTTATCACGGTCAACGGTTAAATAGTTATTTGCGACGGGTCCCGTCGCAAATATTAACCTACCGACATACTATTTGCGACGAGGGGTATATTCCCGTCGCAAATAGTTTTTACCGCCGCCGGGTATTTGCGACGGGTGGTAACCACCCGTCGCAAATAACTTTCCCGCGGTTTGGCGCGCTTTGCGCGCCAAGCCTTTTGCAACGGGTGAGATTTCCCCGTCGCAAATAAGTGGTTATTTGCGACGGGAAAATACCCCCGTCGCAAATAACCCGTCGTAAAAACCCATTTTTCCCGTAGTGTTCATAGCTACTTCTTAACTTATCCCACATTTTATTAGCTGTTGTAAACTCTATAATATTTCTATAAACATCATCAATGAAATCCATTAACAAAAATTCCTGATATTTTATATTAGTTTATCTATTTCTCTTATCAGTTGATGTCATAAAATTTTCATTTATGGGAGTAAATCCCACTATTGATGCATCTCTAACTTCAAGGCCATGTGAAAGAGGATAGAGTAACATCCTATTGTATTTCTCATACATGGATATTCCAGAGGGATCTTCCTATAATACCAATTGTTATTCCCAAATAGGATTAAGACCACTAGGGGTAAATCAATGCTTCATTTTTCTTTTATAATAATGTTTATTAACATTTTTTAATAAATTTTATTAACATATAAAACCTCTTAATGTCATGATACACTCAAACATAAATTCTAAACCTCCCCTTTCATATTCTACAAATATAAAGGGAATACAACACATGAAATTTACAAGGTTCGATACAATGACCTACTCCTTACCATATTGGATTGTCACACCAAGTTGGATTTTTTTACTATATTCTTTCTGGGATAAAAAGGAAAATGGAGTGAAAAATATACAATACTCATAGAAACTTTCATGATATAGTTGTTTATAACCCACCCCACCAAATAATTTTTAGTATCCACTTTCCCACAACTAGTTGAAAAACCTAACAAGACAATCCTTTTTAGAAACTAATAAGTATCCATAGTTACAGGATTCATAATCCTCCTTATTTTTTGATATATTTAATAAATTAATCACTTACTACACAAGTGATATGATTCAAAAAAATTTTCATACAAACTTCATGAACTTAATCAATTCTATAAAGAACTATTTTGTCTTTAAACATTCTCAAGAAACTCAATATGTGATACTTAGGAAAATTCAGTCTGATCTTTCATAGTTCGATAACCTCTATCCGATGGGATCTATTTAATTGGTCTTAGTTTAATTATAATTTTTATACTAGTTATTAAATTGAGTATAAAATCAATCACTTTCTCAAAAATTCATCGTACAAAGGAACTCAATCAGATGAACCTTTCCTTGATGGATGTTTCTTGGATGGGCTCACTCTGATGTATTTTCTCTGATGAAACATCATTTGTTGGAACATTATTCATTGATTGGATTGAACCTCACTCTGATAATATTTACCATCTTCAACATGTAAAACAAAGCTTGGTTGGAAAATAAATACATGTTCTACAATTCTCAAATCCCTAGAATACATGAAAAATTTATGGTATCAAAGTGAAAATGTATTTCGTACTCCTTTTATAGGCACCCAAAAATGGAAAAGGAATGAATAATTATTTCACCCATGTTCAATGAAAAAAAATTCCTATATTTATTATTCATTTAAGTATTCATCTTTGAATTGTTGAACTATTCTCAATACTCTTGGGTGCTTTTACGATCTTTATGAATCTACTTAAATCATGAAAACTCTTCATGTTTACAAAAAATTCATCAGTCTGATTATAAATTACACTTCTTCATTACAATGAAACAACATATAGAACTTAAGACAACACATTATTATGGCATAATGTAAACATAGAAAGTCTTTTCATACAGATGCTCTGTATCAACTGAAAAACTATTGTTAAAATAATGAGATAATTTTTCAAAAACATTATTGGTTTCCTCTTGTAATAAATATAATTTCCTGTTCTGAATATTATTTACTCCTTATAAATTCTCTGACAACATATTCCAACTCCCTTGACAATACTTTGTCAAAATTTTACATTTTCTGCTTCTTTGTCAGTCTGATGATCTTGTGTCCAATGAATTTCAACATCTAATGACTTTATTGATGTCAGAATTCATCTACTAGGTTGTTAACCACTTCACTTTGACAATCATTAATATCGCCAGTCCGAAAAGTATACACCTCTTCTTGAGAAACAGAAAATAATTTTGTTCTTTTTCTCTCAACCTAATCAAAATACAATTCATCTTGATAAAAATGGTTTAATACATTGTCAATTTTCATTTAGTTGATCAGTTTATAAATCCTTCATTGGTATTATAGTTTCTTACAAATAAAACTTCCTTAAAAATTGTACCTATGATAAAAAGTATGTATCTGATGTCTTAATGATACCAAAAATTCCTAAAACAAATCGGTGTCAGAACCCATTACGATGGATCGATGATGAACCCCTCCCTGTGTACTAATATTGGCTATGACTTTTTTACTTATGCTAATCAATATTCCAATATTCTATTATTATCAGGAAATTAATTCTTATAATGAGTTAAACTACCAAAATACTTCACATAGTATCCTCCTCTGTTCCAAAAACTCAATATTGTGTCACTACTTCTTCATGATTTATAATAACTCCATGATCAGAAAAGAATCATCAAATTTAATACTTTATAGGTATATTACATCTCAACCATTTGGTATCACTTAGTGTTATCTAAGACAGATTATTCCTGAAACTAATTCCCAGTAGTCTCTAACATTCTAACAAATTCACAATTCGTTTTATTGGATCTATTGACTCATATCGAGGGGCTGAGTCTGATGGTCAGATCAATGGGGTTAGTCTAGAAACCAAAACTCCACATTTTCTTAACTTTAACCATATATCTTTTATGAATAATAGATACAACCAAAAAACAACTATGGCCTAAAACTAAAAACATAAGAAGTTTCAAATATATTAAGTTAAATTCAATAGATTACATAATTAAATTTGAAATTTCAATATCAACCATATTCATTCATTTTATACTGATTTTAATACATATTTTTTAATTTAGAATTTTTAATAAAAAAATTCATGTAAGGTAATATCATTTAAAAACACTAAAAACCATTAGAATATGATTAAAATGTTCATGAAATATGAGTGTGTCAAATACCCCCACACATAAACTTATTATTTCCCTCAAGAATAGAATATCATCATTAAAAATAAGAGGAAACTAATTCAACTAATATTTAAATTTAAAAGTAATAAAATAATAGGATTATCAATTTTTAATCAAACATTCAAAATGTAAATAAATTATAAATTTAATTTTTCAATTTTCAAAGATACCAATCAATCCATGCATTTTAATTTCTACCTTTTGAAATTAGTGTAACATATCCTTTCATTAATTCAAGCTCCTAAATTCATTATTATTAAACACGCCAAAACACAATTTACTTCCTCTTTTAAATTTTTCACTCATTAATCACGATATAATTAAAATAAAGTTATACTTATTTCATGTAAACATGCTCTTAATATATATTCATATAAATGAACAATATTCTACCCATTGAAAATGAAAAATTCACATAAAATCATGATGAATTTACAATTAAGGTTCATATGTCTCTTATTATTATTGTTGGTAAGAATTGATGTAAACAATTAAGGCTTCAGAAAGAGGTTTATCTCTTAAAGTACAATGCCTAACATCAAAATTAAAAGTATAAGGATATTCTCCCCTTAAAATTACATCAACTCCCACTTCCCCAAAAATTAATGTAACCATTATTAAAAATGAAATTATAATGAATAATTTGTGCACCTTTTTGAATTTTTTCTACTTTTTATAGCACCCCAAGATTTTACGATATGTATCCTCTTAAATAAATTCAACTCATTCAATAGCTTAGATTTGCCAAAAAACATATTTCACATAGTAAAAATCATATAAAATAACATAGAGGAAAAAAAAATTATAATTTAATAATGTATAAAATAAGAGGCTTTATAGAAATTAGGAAACATATATTAATAAAATAGTAACTTTACATTTAGAATAGTAATGTGACATTTAGGAATAGTAATTTGGCCAATAAAATAGTAAAATAACCAATTAAAGTTTAAATAAAATTTAGGAATCTTATAAATGGTAATATGGTATAATTATATCATAGTTCATTTAAATATTCATTTTATAAATTATTAAATAAGTTTTTATATTTTTTTATAAACATAAATATTTATTTTCAATTTTTTAATTATAATAACTATTTAAAATAAATATATATTTTTATAAAATGTATGAATAAAATAAAATTTTATTTTATTATGATTATAATATATTTTATGAGACCTCAATGAAAATTTCAAAGTGTTATAGAATCAATTATAATTTGAAAATTGGTATTTTTCGAATAGACGATGATTTTAATTAAAAAAATAAATTTCTCATATTTATAGAATTATTTTAAAAAAATGGAGTTATGTTTTGGACAATAAACGTAAAAAAACAATTTGGGTAATTTTTTTTGGGATTTTTATAAAATAAATGAATTTTTGGTGAATTGTGAAATACCATAATTTACAGTACAAGATAAATACATGAATTATTGAGTCATTAGATTATGTAATACTGATGTAAAATCATAATCTAGAACTACCATTAATTTTTTTAATACATTTAGTGATTATTATCAAAGTTTTCATAGTCTTCAGTCAAAATAATAAACTAATGAATAAAATAATGAGAAGACACATGTCTCCTCTAATATAAATATCACCCCTCACCACCCCTTCTCCTTACACATCTTAAGACATTAATCCCATCAAATTACTTTCCAATACTATTTCCAAGTCTCCTACCCACATATAAGAGCCTCAAATACCACCAAAAGACCAATTCCAGTCCCCTTAAGGAGGTTCCCAAGGAGAAGAAATTCAAGAGGCAAAATCCTCTTTCGTTTTCCTTTATTATCTATTCAATTTGATTTTTTTCTTATCCTTCAATAACATACTCTATCAAAACATGAATTAAAACTAAATTATATTATATATACTGTAATTTTATTGTGTTAATGGAAAATCAATCATCAACCCCCATCTCATCTCCATTTCATTATAAAAATTATAATATTGTCTGTGAAGTGCTGATTTAGGACAATCTTGGACGACGTGTTTTCGTTTTCCATTACAACCTTCATGGAAGGTAATAAAACCATTATTATGGTTAAATAAAATTATAATATAAATATTATATTTCATATGTTTTTCTGGAACTAGTGTAAATACATAATATTAGTTAATAAAACAAAACAAGTTCATGATAATCGAAATTCACCAAAATAAACTAACATTCATTATTAACATTTTATCTAACGAATCATCCTCATATATGAAAAAATGATATATAATACCATTTATTCTTCTATATTTTCATTAAAAACATTTAATTTAAATTCAGGATAATTAATCTCATTTTACATGAACTTCTATAAATGTATACAAGTGAACCAATCAGGAAAACCAAGGAAAGAAACACTCTCGAACGACAAAGTTGAATTTTATAACTCATAAAAAGGCCATAAAAAACATAATAAACATTTATTGAATCAAATAAATTATTAATAGGTTCTGAATTAAATTATTAATTAAACTAATTTAATTATCCAAGATATTAAGTGCAAGTGTATAACACTTTCATATATAAGGTAAGAGATTCTTCTCAAACCTCCATTTTTCATTTGGGATACATTTCTCTATATTTTACAAAATTTTATTCTTAATTATTCTTATGTAATCCTCCTAAATTAAGTTTATATGTTCCAAATATATGTACCAAACTCAATTATTCTTTATTTTATGTGGAATTCATGTTTTATGCGGAACCCTTTTTGATTCCTCCGGATAAAAAAGCTAGATTAAAGGGATTTTTTCCAAATTCATACACTTTTTCAAGTACCATACATTATCTTCATTAAGTTACCAATATTAATTTTTAAAATAATTCACTTTGTCATAAAAAACTACCTTTTTTTCATTTCTATTTTTATACTAACAATTATTCCTTTTTATGTTGTAAAATATCTTTAGTATTTTGCTGTAAACCACACTAAAGATGCTTATTTATAATGTTTCTTAAACACTAATTTTATATATTTTCACTTTAATTGGACTTCATTTATCATTCTTTAGGCATATTTTCCATTATGAATGTCTAAGTATGATCAAAATCCATTATTTCATGAAAACCATTATGAAATTCACTTTTAACCACTTATACCATGTGTGTGATGTATGTATTTTTCCATTTTATTAGTGATCATTATTCATTAAATAACAATATTTATTTTATCAAGGATGTGATTATTTTTTTAGATATTTAATATTTTTATATATGGTGTTGTTATTGAATTGAATCTATTTATGAATATTCTTTTAGACTTATAGTGATAGGTGGGGCTTGGTTATAGATTTCCCCTTGATACATCGACCGGTCTCATGAGACAAAACAGTTGGCGAAAAATCCTTTTTGTTTGCTGACAAAGAGAATCAGATTGGTTTTTTACCACATACATAAACTGTCTTGATGGTATAATGGTGCATATTCTAGATGCATGATTTCCAATAAATAATCATTTTCTTTATTTAATATTCAGTTATTACTTTCCAAAAGGTTTTCACTATGACAAAATATAGGGATGCATTTTCATCCGAATTGTATTTATTGAATCTTTTTTCATATTATTTATGTTTCCATATTATTGACGCCTTATTTATTTTTCTTCATTTATTATTTTCTCATATAACCTTTACTGAGCATTTGACCTCACCCTTTTTTTTTCATTCCAAAGATTTTGAAGATGAAATATTCGAATAAGTTAAAAGAAGTAGTTTATTTTATTTTTTTATATTTAATTAAAAATTTAATAAGGGAAAAATATTTGTATCCCATTTTCCAAGGCAACTAAACTGGCCAATCCTTTATGATCTGATCTCTTGATATCTATACCATTTTAATAATATGACCACCGACTTTGGGCTACTGGGTTCGAGGTTGTTACAGTAGGTATCAAATCATGTTTAGTAGAAAAATTGGGAACTAGATTTTATATAAAAAAGAGAATTATAGTTTCTTATAATAGTGAATTATTGGATCAATTATAATGATTATTATGATCTAAAATAGCGTGTATCGTTTTTTAGTGATGGCGCCTAATGGAAAGAAAGGAATCAATACCGACAGACAATGTAAACATTTCCCTACTGATAAAATCAAAACATTAAGTGTTGGAGCTAAGAAGATAATGTCCATATTAGTAAATCCTACTTAGTAAATGAATAATAACCATACTACACTAATTTTGGAACATTTCATGCAGTAAAAGTTCCCATATTTTAGTGGAACTACTAATCCAGTGGTATCTGAGTAGTGGATTAATTCCCTTGAAGATATATTTCTAGGATTGGGATGTAATGAAAATGAAAGGGTAGTATTGGTATTATATTGAATCAAGGGTGATGTTGATCAATGGTGGTATTTGATCCATAATACTAACAATGAAGAATAAATAGAATAAATGGAATATAGAACTTTTAAATAAATTTTCTTCGATATATATTTCCCCCGTGAGAAAAATTGAAACAAAGATGAAATTCCTTAACAAAAAGAAAATTAAATAAAAGAGTGTTATTGGGTATGAGAATACCTTCACAAGACTACAAAAATATTCTGTTGATTACATATGTGATTCAGAATAAAATATTTATAATTTATTTAAAGGTCTTATGCCAAGTCTCTGAAGGTCATTGACTTCTCAAAAATATTCATCATATGATGAAATAGAATTAAGTTCCATAAAAATAGAGAATGAAATTTTTGGATAGTATACTCAGAAAGTCAGGAGTCAGGAGTTCCTGCTCCCATTAAAATATAATAAAAAAGTAAATTACATGAAAGAAGATCACATGAAATATTTACAAGGGCAAGTATAAAACACCCCCTCACGATCAGCTTGGGAAAAGAAATTACGATACTCAGACAAAACAAAAGACCAACTCGAACTGACCTCCAAAATGGCTCTCTTTGAGAGGGCATCTGCAACTTGATTAGCCTCCTGATAAACATGAGTGACTTCCAGAGATAACCGTTCTATAAGCTGAAGACAGTCACCCCAGTTTGATAACATCTTCCATGGAACATTCCGTGCTTGATCTCTGATAATCTGGACAGTAATAGACGAGTCTGACTCAATCCATAATTCATTCCAACCATATCGGATAGCATACCGGACAGCTTTAATCACCACCCACAGCTCCGCTTCAATGGAATAACCATTTCCAATATAATAGAAAAAACATCCTTTCACAAAGCCGTGGTACGTACGAAAAACTCCACCCCATCCAGATGGTCCCGGTGCTCCAGACGCTGCTCCATCAACATTAACCTTTAGCCAGTGGGAGACGGGTGGTATCCATATTACATACTTCATCATCATTGGATTTTTTATCCTGCCATTGACACCAAGTGATCTCAGCAAAATCAAATCAGAGACATCATTTTTCATGGAACCAGTCTGCAATTTCGAAGCATTCAGAATTGACCGGTGCAAGAATAAAACCCCACCATGAAAAGAAGGCTCAACATTATTTAATATCATCTCATTGCACACCTTCCAGATGAAATAAATGACCCCAGTAGAAGCAGCAATCAGCAAGGACCACACCTATCCACTGCACTCTATCCCGCATATGGACTACAGGATCCCATCAACCGAGTTGCAGTTGAGAGAACAACAGAAAACCTACTGTATATACATCCGGAATCTACATGAAAACTTGAAAGAAACAAAAACATGTGTAATGGATTCATCCTCTGTTAACCATAACAAGTAGGCCGAGGCCAGATGTATCCCAATGTTCTACAAATGGACCTGAAATGGAAGCCTTTGTTTCCAAATTTTCCAGATTAAAACAGATTGTGTAGGAGGAATAAAATCTGTGTAAAATGCAGTAACCCAGCGTGGAGGGTTCAAAGAAACACCACACAGACCTCTATAGCACTCCCTTGTGGTGAACCAACAAGAAGGTTGGGCATCCAAACCAAAAAATCAGAATCATTGAAACAATACCTTGAAATTTCATGCTGAACACTGCTGGGTAGCAGACCAGTGAAATTAGGATTCTCATTAAGGGTAGAAATGGTTAAAATTTTCATTGAAGACGGAATAACAACGTCATCAACAATGGGACAATAAAGCCAAGGTGTAGTCCAACAGTTCAGATTTGACTGTTTGCAAACCATCCATTTAGAACAGGCCATAAGATCAGTATAAGCCTTTTTAAGAGCAGGCCATACAGATGAGTTGATATAATTGGGATATCCTGCATGAAGTTTCTCCACAAACCTACTAACAAGAAAATCTAGGGAAATATCTGGTGTAGAAAGGAGCTTCCATATGAATTTTGTAATCAGAGTATCATTGAATAATCTGATATCTTTTATTCCCAAACCACCCATATGTAGAGGTTTGATACAGTCTTTCTAGGCCATAGTATCAAGTTTTCTTTCATGAATTGATCCAGTCCATATGAATTTTCTTGATTTTTCTATTTAGATATTTGATGAGATCCCAATGCCATCAATATAAAGAGAAATAGTACACAAACATTGACATTATCACTGAATTGACCAGACATACTCTCCCAGCCTCGGACGGACATTCCCCCTTCCATATTGCAAGCTGACTAGTAATCCTCAATGCAATAATATCAAAGTAACATCTCCTTACTCTTCCCCAGAAAAGTGGTACCCCAAGGTAATTAAAAGGGAAATATCCTCTTTTCACCCCAAGATCACAAGAAATTCTGATTTTCCTTGATGTTGAAAGTCCTCCGCCAAAGATGACAGAGGATTTTCCCCAACTAATGACCTGGCCCATGACCTACTCATAGTGTGAAAAGATTCCCTTAATACAAGATATGGTGCCTTTTTCTGCTCTCCCAAACAGCAAGATGTCATCAGCATAGAATAAGTGGGACGGGCCACATAGTTCTCTCCCCACTCGCATCCTCTGATACCATCCAAAATTATCCAAATCAGTGAGACACCAACTTAAATAATCCTCACCAATGGCAAACAACAGACCAGAAAGAGGGTCACCCTATCTTACTCCTCTGGAGCATTAGAAGAAACCCCTAGGTGACCCATTAACCATAATTGACAGCCTAGAACTCTCCAGAAAGGAGCTAATCAACCCAATTATTTTCTAAGAGAAACCATGTATTTTGATAATAGTAAATAGAAAAATCCATCTAATGGTGTCAAAGGCCTTAGATATGTCAATATTCACTGCCACATTTCCATCCTTTATCTTTATCTTCATAACGTTGACACATTCAGAGGTATTGTAAAGACATCTTTGTATATTCCTACCTAGAACAAATCCAAACTGATTGCATGAGATGAGGTCCTTGGAAATCTCACCAAGCCTTTTAGCCATGATCTTACTAATTAATTTTGGCACTGTATTTCCAATAGTAACCGGTCTAAAATCACTTATGTCAAGAGAAATCTCCTTCTTAAGAATTAAAACCACAAAATTAGAATTCATTCCAAAGGGAAGATATGATGACCTAAAAAATTCCCTCACCGCATTTACAACATCCACACTAATGATATCCCAATAACACATGAAGAATTTATTGGTAAATCCGTTAGGGCATGCCACACTATCAATGTTTAGGGAAAATAAAGCACCATGTATTTCTTTCACACTAGGGATATCAACAAGTTTCTTGTTTTTCTCTTCTTCGATAGAAGGTTCAAAGAACCTAATAATATTATCAGAGTTATCATTTCTCGAATCTGAATATAGTTTATCAATGTAAAGTATCACAACATCTGATATTTCATTCTCAGAACAGAATAGATTTCCATCAATGGTGACTGCATTTAGGCCTCTCCTGGTTCATTTTTTCTTATTCAAGAAATGAAACATCTTTGAATTCTTGTCCCCTTCCTTTAGCCAACTAAGATTGAATTGATTCTGAATCATATTTCCTTTGAGGGTCAAAAGCCTGTCCAGATTTTCAGCAGCCTGAATTTCATCCCGGGGGGTATATCCTGGTACAGATTGTTTTGCTGGAAAAGTAAAATAGCATCTTCAGCCTCTTTAATTTCATTATCCAGTGAGGAAAAGTATTCCTTACTCCATTGCTTCAACCTTGCCTTAACAACCTTTAATTTACAACAAAGGACATGAGAAAGGCTACCTGGGAAGACAACATCCCATGCACTAAGAACAATTTCTCTGCAACCCGGTATAACAACCCATGCATTGTTAAATTTAAAAGGGAGAGGAGCTGACCTTGATTTTTTGAAACAAACATCCATGAGAATGGGATTATGATCAGAGTGCAGCCTCAGGAGGGTTCTCCCAGAAACATCAATCATCCTATTCCCCCCATCCACATGCACGAAACATCTGTCCAACTTACTTGCCTGCTTCCCATGAATAGTGTGTCTGCTCCAAGTGAAATCAGCTCTAGAAATGGCCACCTCAGTGAGGCCACACCTATCAATACAACATAATAGGTTAGAGACTACAATACGACAAAACTTTTCACCCGTTTTCTCCTCAGGCCTCAGGATAGTGTTGAAGTCACCAAGGATCACCCAGTTGGTGGCCATACTTTCAGAGATATTAAAAAGATTCCTCCACAATTCCCTTATTCTAATGTACAGGTTGGATGCATAAATAAAATTCACAACAAGATATTCATTGCCAAGACTATAAGCGACAATAACCGACTGTAAGCCAACTAAGACATAGCTAACATTAACATTGTCATGTTTTAAAACCCACAAAGATTCAGTGCTCAACTCAAAATGATTGTTTACAACAAAGGAGTACCCCATTGAATCCCATTTAAAGGAGCTCCATTTTTCAAATTTCATTCTTGGTTCAGCAATTCTAATTAGCAAAGGTCTATTAGTAGTGATAAAGTGCCTAAGAGATACGACCATGGGAATATTCCCGATCCCTTGACAATTCCAATAAAATATCTTCATTTTTGTGACCGGAGCCTAGTGCTAGGCCCATAATATTTTTGAGTCAATTCCTTATCAGGGATATTAGACATAGAGTCTGCAGGATAACCTGGTTCATTTTCAAAAGAATCAGAATCTTCATCATCATTACAGCCCCCCTCAGTATCAAGAGGAGAGAATCTGTTACCCGAGTCAATGGGAGCAGAAAATAGACTAGCAGGAAGAATCGTTTTTGCTGTTTTGGTTGATGGAACATGAAAAAAATCCTCAGGGGGGTCAGAGGGGGTGGCATCATTAATATTTCCATCCTTATCAGGAAGCACCGCCACCTCTGTTGCACTAGTAATAGCTACAATTCCAGGAGGGTCAAAGGGGGTGATAACATCCTTATCACCATCTTTATCAAGAGCCACTGCCACCTCCGTAGCACTAGCATTAACAAAAAGTTCAGAAGTGGTGATGACCAAGGCAGAAGCATTCTTGGTATCCTGAAGAGGGGAAGTAGAGATCAAAACCTGCTCCAACACTTCAGCCTCTGGAACATGGGAATTAATAGAAGGCATTGCGGTCATTTGGCAATGCTACAGAATATTTTCCACTTGATCAATCGGTACTGTAACCTCTCCACCAAATCCTGCAACCGGGTCATGCTTAGCAGGGAGTTCCTCCCTAGATCCCTTAAGACCAGAATCAGTGGTAACCTTGTCTTTAGCCTTTCTTTGCCTACAAATTTCCTCATCATATACTTTAATGTTACAGAAAGTACATGTTTTATTCCTGTTACATTCTGAGATCATATTCCCAAAGAATTGACAGTTAAGGCATAACATAGGTTTCCTTTCATACAAAATGCCTAGAGTGATGGAATCATCCTGAGTAGTTAACACTACCTCCTCAATAAATGTTATAGCCATGTACAATTCAACAATAAGTCGTGCATAATAGCCGAAAGAAGGGTTATTTGTCTTCCGATCAAGCCTAATAGGATTTCCAACAGATGATGCAATGTCCCAAAGAATTTGCAGATGCTAATAAAACTAGTTCAGATTACATACCCAAATCCAAACCTATGAAAATGTATTTTTGACACCATTGGGACAAAAGTTTCTATCCCATTCATGGATGCAGAGAAATCCAGGCCACAAAGGTACCGAGCCAAAGATCCATGCTCGTCTCTTGATTTCATTCGAAGGGAATATAATGTGATAAAAACCACAACCCATTGCAGTCATTTTCCAATCTTTAAAACCCCAAATCTCCACAATCCTTGCGGTAAGGTCACTAAATTTCCATGGCTTCAACCACTTTGGAACCACCACTCGTGTAATGATCAATAATTTGAAAATATTATTTCTCTCCTCGATCACATTTTGATTTGCAGAAACATGCGCAATGCATCCTTTCCTTATAATCCTTCTCGAAGACGCAGCTTCACAATCAAGGAAAAATAAGATCATGTGGTCTTAACGGCTTCCGCAAAGCTCTTCTTACCTCCATCGAATGCTCGAGCGACTTCTGAATTTTTCTTTGCACATAGCGCAAACAAATCTCTGTGCCTGATTCCATCATCAACCGCTAATCCCCAATCAGACTGCCTTCCTGGAATCTTCACCTCACCCACATTAGGGATTTCGCTCGTATCACCTCCGCGATCCTCCATATTTCTTCTCCTCTAAAACATCTTTTTTGTTAGTATATGTTCAAGGGAAATCAATATATGAATAGGTCTTTTTATAACCATGGAAAAGGTTATGTTTCCAAGAAGAAGAAGAAGGGAATGGGAAAATTTGAATAATGGGGAAATTGTGGAAAGAATCACCCTGGTAAATGCTGTATATAAATGGGAGTTTTATATATGTGTTGAGAAAAGGGTCATTGAGCTAATAATTGTAATGGGAAGAAAGAAATTAAAGATTTTCAATGCTTACATTATAATGAAATGGGAAATTATTCAAATTAATTTCCCAAGCATGATGGGAATCTACCAAAGAAAAGGCCAAGGGGTGATGGAAAAGATTATGCTTTCACTATAGCCAAAGTAAAAGTACCTAATGAAATGGTTCCATATAAATTAATCTTATATTAAAATCTAGATAATGTTTTATTAGATTTGGGATAATGATACTCTTTTACATCTACCCAATTTTCTATGAAAATTATATATTTCGCTTTTTATTTAATAAGATAGTTTTTAGTCAAAACCAATAAGGGAAGTCTCAATGAAACAAAAATGTGTCAGGAAGTTCCCATTATAGCCTATAAATTTACTTTTATTTTTTGACCCTATCATCATACTGTGGTTGATTTTTATATAATCTTTAGAATGGACTACATTTTAAAATATGATCTGAGAATTTATTTCATGAAGAAGGAACATATGATTTATGATGAAGATATATAAATCTTTATATCAAGAGGAAAAACATCATCATCTGATTCTTATATAGATCCACCACAATATCTCTAGAGAATGTAATTCTTGCGAAGGAAGAGAAAACAACATATTGGGATGAGGAAATTTATCTTCCAGTTAAGGATATTCAAATTATATAGGAATACATTGATGTATCTCATATGGAATTACCTGGGTACCGCCATAGTGTGAAGTTGAATTTATCATTAATCTAATCCATGACGTAATAACAATATTAAAGACTCCTTATAGAATGCGAACTATGGAATTATTAGAGCTAAAGAAACAACTAGTGGATTTTAGTAATAAAGGATTTATTTTCCCTAGTCTTTCTACAAGGGGATCCCCTATTCAGTTTGTTATGATGAAAAATTGATTCTTGAAGTTGTGCATTGGTTATAGAGAAATAAATTCTATTATAATAAAGAAAATGTATCCTCTTCTTCAAATTGATGATTTATTTGATCAAGTTCACATAGGAAAATATTTCACAAAGATTGAACTTTGTTCGGGGTATCATCGATTGCGAGTAAAGAAGGAAGATATTACAAAGATAGATTTTCAGAAATGGTATGGAAATTAAGAGTTCACAACAATTCCATTTGGATTAACTAATGCACACACAATCTTCATGGATATAATGGACAATGTATTCAAGGAATATCTAGATGATTTTTTTAGTATTCATTGATGATATTATGTTATATTCTAAAAGCTATGAAGAACATGATAATCACTTGTATATTATTCTTGATACTCTCTTATAGGAAAGAGTTAAATGGAAAATTTAGCAAGTGTGGATTCTAGCTTCAGGAAATTTTTGTTCTGGGATATATTATCTCTAAGTTTGGAATCTCCATTAATTCTACAAAGAAAAAGGAAATCAAATAATTGTATATTCCAATGAACATAATTGAGGTACGTAGTTTCATTGGTTTAACTTGTTATTATCTACGTTTTGTTCATATTTTCCCCAATTGGGTAAACCATTAACCAAAATCACATGTAAAGGGGTTAAGTTCTTATGGGAAAAGGAATGTGTAGTATTCTTTGAAGAATTTAATATAAGATTTGTAAATGCCCTAATTTTGACTCTACCATTAAGAATTGTTGGGTTTTTGATATATAGTAATGCCATGAAGAATGGGATTAGTTGTTTCAATATAAAAAATTATAATGTTATTGCATATTCATCAAGGTTGTTGAAGACTCATGAAAAAAACTATCCAACTCATTATCTTGAGTTAGAAACCACAATATTTCCTTTGAAGATATAGGGACACTGTCTGTATGGTGAAATATGTGACATATATACGGATCAGAAATTTCCAAAACACATCTTGAAATAGAAATAACTCAACATGAGGAAAAAGTGATGTTTTGAATTAGTCAAATATTATGATTTATCAATACACTACCTTCTAGGAAAAGAAAATAAGGTGGAAGATGCATTAAACATAAAAGATCATAGAATTATAATCGAAATGAGGATTGAGAAAAATAATATATTACTAGATTTAGTAAATATGGATATGTTAATTTTTAAGGAAATGTAAACATCACTCATTTTTTAAATTATGATAAACCATTGTTACTAGAGAAGATAAAACATTCACTATTTGATAATGATAATTTTCAAAAGAAAATTAAATCTGTTAAGGATGAAAGATTGGAAAAAATTCATACATAAGGATGAAATAATCAAATTTTGAAATATGTTATGTGTTTCATCAATAACTAATCTAAAAAGTGAACTATTATAATATTCCCATAGATTAAATTTCTCTATACACCCTAGTAGAACCAAGATGTATAGAGATCTGAAGAAACATTTTTTTGTGGGATAAAATGAAGCAAGAAATTACTGACTATGTGTCAAGGTGTCCCGTTTTTCAACATGCTATTGTTGAGGGACATCATCCTAGATGATTCATAAAATCTCTCACTATTATTATTTTTATGTGAGATGACATTACGATAGAATTTCTCATAGGAATACCAAGGTCACCTTGAAGGAATGATGAAATATGAGTTATTTTTGACCTCCTTACAAAATCAACAAATTTCCTTGATATAAGATAACATTTACCTATTTAGATCCTAGAAATACTCTATATTAACGAAGTTGTAAGACTTCATGGTTCACCTATATCGATTGTGTCTGATCAGGATCCCGAATTTAAATCAAAATTCTAAAAGTGTCTTTAAAAGGATTTGGATACTAAGTTATATTTGAGTTCTACTTATCACCCTCAAGATGATAGATAGTCTAAATGGAATTTTAAAAAAATGGAAGACATTTTGAGATTGTGATCTCTTTACTTTCAAGGTATGTGGGTTCATTATTTACTATTGGTGGAATTTTATTACAATAATAGTTTCTATTATAGTATTCAAATTGAACTATATGAAGCATTATATGGAATGATATGTCAAAATACAACTTATTATGATGAAGTTGGTAAGAGGAAACCTATAAGACAAAAAATTATTTTAGAGACAACGACAATGGTAAAGAATATTCAGGATTATATTAAAGCAACTGAAAGTAGAAAATGAGTTATTCTAATAACTAGATAAAGGATTTGGAATTTCAAGTGGGATATCCTATCCCTCTAAAGGTATCTCCATGGAAGGGTGTATTATGGTTTGGTAATAAAGGGAAACTGAGCTCCAGGTACATCAGACCATTTGAAATTATTGAAATAATTGGATTTATAGTGTTTGGTTTATTAATGCCTCCAAGTATGTGCCAAGTTCATGATGTGTTCTATATATCATTATTATGAAGTACATGATATAACTAATACATGTACTCACCTATGAATAAATAGAACTAGAACCCAATTTTTCTTACAGTGAAGAGCCTATTGAAATTCTTGACATAAGAGATAAAGTATTAAGAATTCAGTAGACTTTACTTGTAAAGGTTCTTTAGAGAAACCATAAAATAGAAGAAGAAACATGGGAACCAGAAGATGTTATGAAGAAAAAAACACATGTATCTATTTAGAGAGAAATATTCATGAAAAATTTCTAGGATGAAATTTCTAGGATGAAGAAGCAACTGTCTGGCCATCCCCCGATCCTACTGCTCATGCTGGTGTCATCTCTCTAGTGGCTCTGCGGACAGGCTAGTTTAGGGATGTTCTTTGTAGCTCGCTCCGCGACAATCATCACCCCTCATTCCCAGAGGTGTGTGCGGTACCTATGTAGGTATCATGCGAAGACGACAATATTTCCCTAGAGTTTCCAATGTCAGCCTTTTCAGAAGAGAAAGCATTCCTGAAATGGGCTCTTGTGGCTTGTTTTGGCTCTTCGAGACCCCCCCTAGCGGCATTTCAGCATTTTTTTCTTTCTAGGGGCCTTCTTTCTCCAGCTCAAATTTTAGCATTCTACAGGATATCATTCTTCCTGATCTTATCTTTGGAAGAGGAATTTTTTTAGGTTTGGTGTAATACCCCTATAGTGTTCGAGAGATGGTGATTCTGCCTCTCTCTATGGTCTATGGATTCTCACAGAGGTAAAGAGGATCCCCTTGTGGCAGTTTGGGTCCACCTATCGGGGATTCCTCTCCCCTTCCAGAATAGAGGGTTTTTAAGGCGATCATAGATGCTATTAGAATATTTTTGTGCTATGATGTTCGGACTTCAAATGGGGGGGGGATGTTGTGGTGGATCGTATCTGTGTGGAACTAGACACCTCTCTTCCCCCTCCTTCCATAATCTCCCTTCTCATACAGGATAATCTCATATGGAATCAGGAGATTCTTTTCCCAGTTTTCCTCTGGTTCTGCTCTCACTACCTCTTATAGGGGCACTCTCTCTAGGTATGTCACACAGGGAAGCAAGGAGAGGGGATTCGTCATCCCAAGGATGTTTTCTCTAGTGGTATATGACTATCCTATCATCTTCTTCCCTCTTCCAAGGTTGGGGCGTAGGAAGGCCCAGATGCTGTAGAGTTATTAAACCAGGACCTCCTCTCCCAGGCTTCGGGCTCAACATTTTCTTCATGGTAGTCTCCCAATGCAATCTCAGAGTTCTGATGATCAATTATTCCTTTTGTGCCCATAGTAGTGTCTCTTATCAAGAACGATATGTCCTTGCACCCTCTTCTTTCTCAGGTTTGGAGGGAAAGGGCAAAGAAGGTGTGCTTGTTCAAGATTAGGCCTTTTTATTTATTTACTATGGATCTACCGCCTTCATCCATCATTGCAACAGAGGTATCACATAATGTCCTGGGAATCCCCTTGGAAGGGGATTGTTCCATCTACATTGAGTAGTCTGTGCCTGTACTCATAGGGTTTATCCATGAGTTGCAGCTTGTTCTCCAGTCCTCCTTCCATATTAAGACAGAGGTGTCAACCCAGACGATCATCAAGGAGTCATCCATCGATAGATATGTTGACCTATATTTCTCACCTTTCAGTGGGAGGATCTTTCAAGTGGGAGTGCACACTTGTTCCCAAGCAAGGAACCGTAAGGAGGGCTCATCCTCCCACTTCATGAAGTCTACTAACTCATGGGCCAATGCCAGAGCACTTTCATTCCAATGAATCATACACTTATATGGAATTCCCGTGGACTTGGAGCATGGATTAAGTATAACTTTCTATCCTCAGTTATCAAGAAACAAAAAGATTATGTGGTGGCTATCATTGAACCAAAGTAGAACTCAAGTAGAATTCGGGAGTTCATGTGGAAGATTAAGATGCATGGATCTTTGCATGCAGAACCGATCAATTTCCATATCTGGATATTTTGGAACAACAATATAGCTGTAGAGCTTGTCCAAGTGGGTGACCAGTTCATCACTACCAAAGTGAGTAAAGGTGTTGTCTTCTACTTCATAACCTTTGTGTATGGAAGTTGTGTTCATCTTCAATGAAAAAAACTATAGAGTGACCTAAATTGTTTTTATCTTGGTAATCACCCAAGGTTTGTCAGTGGGGACATTAATATCATTGCTAATCTAGAGGAAAAGAAAGGCTGAGGACCTTTTCAAAGGACGGTCAACAGAGATTTTTCTCAGTTCATGGTTGGGATGGGTCTCATTGATCTAGGCTTCTCAAGAGATTTCTTTACATGGTTCAATAATCAGAGGGTCCATCATCGATCATGGAGCAGGTTGGAAATATGCATGGCCAACATGAAGGCAATCGCCAAGTTCTCTAACTCAAATGTGTGTCACCTGGTTTACGATATCTCTGACCATTCCCCCCTGTTGGTGTCGATTTCCTCCAGGAAAGAGCTTGGGGGAAGATTTCACATCCTCCATCTGTGGGTTAGAAAACTAGGATACCAAGATCTGGTTTGTGGTATTTTGAATTCTCCAGGACAAGGTTATCCGTGGACCTCTATCCATGATAAGCTTCGTCGCCTTAAATCTAGTCTCCAGATGTGGGTGAAGTATCTCCCAAGGGTTGATAGCAAGATTAACATTTACAAGCAGGAGGTGGAGAGTCTTGAAATGCATCTGGAAGAGGGGTGGGATGACCAAATCTTCAAAAAGATTTCTAACAGAAAGAATACTCTATTTACTTTGATCCTTTCTCAAGAGTTATCGGCTAGGGAGGTTTCGAGGATCAAATGGCTTCGGGAGGGTGACAAAAATGCTGGATTTTTTCATGCATGTATTAAAGAGAGGAAGAGACCTATCAAACCAAAAATCCTTTTGGACAATGGTTCCTATAAAGATGATAGGAATATCATGGGAGGTATGGCCATATCCTATTTCATAGATTTGCTAGTTGGGCCCAACAGCCTTATGCCAAATGGTTATGTAGGAAAGGATACTAGGATTCTTGAGGTGATCTCCAAATGTGTCTCAGACAAGGATAATGAGGATCTAATTTCTACCCCATATGAAAAGAAGATTCAAAAAGCTATGATGAACTTCCATCCAGATAGTGCCTCAGGACCAGATAGGTTCCCAGGATCCTTTTACAGAGCATCATGGGATGTGGTGAAGGAGGACCGAATTTCATCCATTCAGGATTTTTTAAGGGAGGCATTTTGCTGTGGATTTCCTGCTCCACCACTATTATTTTCATTCCAAAAAATATAAACCCCTCTTCCATAATGCATTATAGGCCAGTGTTTAGTGTAACTTTCCTTAAAAATACCTTTCAAGAGTTATTAATGCCAGGCTCTCCATGCATCTTCCAAAGTGGATCTCCCTGGAACAACATGGATTTTTTAGGGGTAGATCTATTCAAGGTGCTATTGGCCTGGAACAAGAAATGATTAGAGGTATAAATCTCAAAACTCAAGGGTCTAACATGGATATAAAAATTGACATGAATAAATCATATGTCCTGGTGGAGTGGGATTTTATCATCAAGGTGATGGAAGGTATGGGCTTCTCCTCCAGGAATATTGACCTTGTTTTCAGATGTTTCAGCTCACCATGGATAGCGGTCTCTTTACTGGGGATGTCCTTCAGTATCTTCAAATCCACTCATGGAATTAGACAGGGTGACCCATTGTCACCCAACATTTTCATCTTAACCCAGGATGTTCTTATCCAGGTCATTCAAAGTAGCATTAATAATGGTGAGATTCTGGCTTACCGAAGGAGCATGAGGGTAATGGCCATTTCCCACTTAATGTTTGTGAATTACACTAATATTTTTATCAATGGGGGAAAAAATCCATTCGAGGATAGAACCAAATTTTGGATGTCTACTACCATTGGAGTGGACATATTATTAACAAATAAAAGAGTCTATTATTTATCCCAAACTCCTACTCCCCTGGAAGAATTGCTGAAGTTCAGACCACGCTTAATATGAAAAGAGGGCGTTTTCCCATGCTCTACCTTAGGGATCCCATCTCACCTGGACGGTTGAGGCTCTGCGATTTTCATTTTCTCTCCACCAAAATTGTGGATCACATCTATAATTTGAAGAACAAGTTCTTGTCCTTTGGGGGTCGCATCGATCTTATCAACTGTGTGCTGTTGGCTACTCCCATCCATTCCCTCTCCCCTGTCAAGGTACCGAAAGGTGTTATATCTACTATTGATAAGTTACTAGATGATTTCATCTGGGACCCCATCATGGAGGGGAAAAGGCACTGGGCTTCAGGGGATAGCATGGCGAGGCCATTGAAGGAAGGTGGCATTAATGTGAGATACTTGTTTGACACTCTCGACTGCATGCATGCAAGGCTGGCTTAGGAAGTGTTGGAACACAGCAAAGTGTGGGGGAAAGAAATGTATCCTCTATTTCACAATAACTCCTTGGCTGAGGGGAGGCCCTATTCATTACTTCCTACTCTCTCTCCCCTGTTCTTGGAGCTTTAGGATCAATACAAATGGATCATCGGTAGGGGTGAACTGTCCTTTTGGAATCTCAACTGGGCGGGGACTAGTCTTGGTTTCTCGAGGTACTTAATGCCTAACATTTCTTTTAGGGAGGCAAGACATCACTAGACCTTCATCAAGGATGTGCTAGATGATGATCAACATAAGTTTTTAGATCTCACTGTTTTGACATAGAAACCAGACCATTGTGTTTTCACCCCTTCTGCCTCGAGCGCCTTCACCTCGTTGGAATATCTATTTTCCTGGGATCCCGTGGAGGAACATGATTGTTGGAGTGATCTTCTATGGTCCAAATAGGCCCCTTAAAAAATAAATTTTCTATTAAGTAGGATCAAGAACCAGTACATCCCCATTGATGATAACATCAAATGCTGTGGTATCCCGTTTGCTTCTCGATTCCCCTGTTGTAAAACACATTAGTAGGAAAGTGCCGACCACCTCTTAATCAAGGGCGAGCGGGCGTGTGAAGTGTGGAGCTTCTTTAGGCAGTTCAGAGGACTTCATGCCAAAAACCTGGAGGACCTTCCATTCCCGAACAGGTGGTTCAATGGATTGGGAGATAGAGACGCAGAGAAGAGGGAACATCTGATGATCCATCTAGTGGGGTGTTGAAAAATTTGGCAGGCCAGGAATAAGTGGAGGTGAAAAGGGATTCATTTGGATATTATGGCTATTATCATCCAGACCAAGAGTTGTCTCCTTGAATTAGATCGGATAATTGGTGGCAAAAGGAATTCCCCTCCTTTCGGTGGATGATACCCCACAGTAATGGAGGCCAGGAGGTCGATAGGAGCAATTGCGGCTGCTGGGTGAGGTGGAACCCCCCTTATAGATGACTTAAGCTCAATATCGATGGGTCTTAAAAGATCAGGGTTCTTTGAGGGGGAGGCGTGGTCTGGGACTCTCAGGGGTTGATCCTCATGGCCTTCTCCTCCAGCATGGGACTTGGTTCCTATCTGGAGGCTGAAGCTAAGGCTATGCTCATGGGTATCTTCCTCTACCATCAGAGGGATCTATCTTTATCAGATGTTGAAACTGACTTAAAGATCCTTCTTGATGTCCTGAATTACTATCTACCCCCTCCTTGGTAGATTAGATACACTATTATAAAGTGAAAGGGAATGATCAGAGATGGAATCAATATCTTTCATTCCTAGCATGAGGGAAATCAAGTGGTGGTCTATCTGGCTGCAATTGAGGTTCCTGGAAATGATCCAGTTTGGTTGTACGATATAACTTCTTTTAAGGTCAAAGGGGTTAACCTGATCAGAGGGGATGCCCTTGGCCATCATCATTTTAGACCTCTATAGGTTTATTTGTTTCTGTTATGGTTGTTGGTGTTGGTTGTCGGTTTGGGGTTTTTTCCTTATCTTTAATTAAAAAAGTTACTTTGGATGGAATAATGAATGAAATAATAGGTTTCTTCCAGAAACTAATGAACATATATTAATGAAATATTAACATGACCTTTGGAATAGTAATATGACACTTTGGAATAGTAATTTAGACAATAAAATAATAACTTCACCTTCAAAACTATAAATTAAATCTAGGAATCTTATGAATGGAAATATTATATAATTATATAATTATACAAGTAAACAATTGTTTTAAAAATTACTAATTAAGTGTTGATATTTTTATAAACATAAATGTTTATTTTCAATTTTATAATTAATATAACGATTTAAAAGAAAATTTATTTTCATATAATATATTCATAAATAAATATTTTTTTTATTATTATAAGATAATTTTAGGAGACCTTAATTCATTTTTCAATGTATTATAAAATCATTTATAATTTTGAAATTTGTATTTTTCAAGTAAATGATGATTTTATTTGAAAATTAAAATTTTTATATTGATAAAATAATTTTCACAAAATGGAGTACATTTTTGAATTTAACACATCGAAAAGTGGTTGGAGTTAATTTTTGGTATTTTTTTAAAATAGTTTATTTTTGGGTGAATTGTGAAATACAGTCATTTACAATATGAGCTAAATACACGAATTATTGAGACATAGATGATGTATGGATGATGTAAGCCCGTAATATAAAAAAAATCATTATTTTAATATATTTAGTGATAATTATCAAACAATTCATAGTGTTGAGGGCAAATAATAAAATAATGAATAAAATAACTTGAAAAAACCTCTCTCCTCCATAATAAATACCACCCATCACCACCTCTTCTCCTCACACCTATTAAACCTTGAATATTGTCTAATTACTTCCTAATCATCTTTTTAAGACTGTTACCCAAATCCATGATCCTTTTTTCTCCCCAAAAGACCAATCCCAAGTCTCGTATGGAGGTTCTCAAGGAGAAGAAATTCAAGAGTTAAAATCCTCCTACGTTTTCCTTTATTTTCTTTCCAATTTCATTTCATTTCTTATCCTTATATAAAATCCCATATAAAAAAATTCATTATTACTCCAATATTATACATATATATATATATATTATTTTTATTTTTAAATGGAAAATCCATCATAAATCCCCTTATCCTCTCCCTTTTATTCTAAAAATGAAAATATCGTCTGTGATGTGTTGATTTACTACCATTGTGGACGATGCATTTTTCATTTTCTATTACCACCTTCAAGGCTAGACATAAAACCATTATTACAGTTAAATCAGATTTTATTATTCATTTTTATAAGTCATATAATATTTTTAACAAGTATGTATACATAATATTAATTTATAAAACAAAACAACTTAGGGATAATAGAAAATTCACCAAAATAAACTAATGTTCATCATTAATGTTTTATCTAATGAATCATCATACTATCTAGAAAAAAAATGATAAATAAGACCATTTAATATTATCAATGTTAATTAATAATATATAATTTTAAATATATATAATTAATACCATTATAATTGCTTCCATACATGTATACAAGTGAACAAAAAATGAAAAACAAGGAAATGAACACTCTTGAATGACAAAGTTGAATCTTATAACTTATCAAAAAGGAAAAAAATGAAGTTAAAAAAATTCTAATGAATAAAATAAATGTGTAATAGGTTATGAATTAAATTATTAATTTATATAAGTTCATTATCCTAGACATTAAGTGCAAGTGCAGAACACATTCAGACATAAGGTAAGGGATTATCCCTGGACTTCAATTTTTCATTATGGTTACGATTTCTCCCTCATTACCCAATTCAATTACAAATTAATTTTATGTTCTCCTAATAAATTATATGTGTAAGTTAAAAATATATGTACATAACTCTATTATTATTTATTTGATAGGAAATACATGTTTTATAAATATCGATTTTCAATTTCTCTTAACAACCAAGCCCGATTAAAGGGAATTTCCCAATTACTTACCCTTTTTCAAGTACCATCGCTAATATTTTTTAAGCTATTTTTTTATAAAATCACACATTTTAACGTGAAAAGATATATTTTTTCATATCTGGATTTATACAAATAATTATTCCTTTTTCTATTTTTATGTATCTATAGTATTTTTTCTTAAACTACAGTAAGGAGGCACATTTCTAATGTTTCTTAAACACTAATTTAACAAATTTTCATTTTAGTTGGACTTAGTTTATCATTATCTATGCCTATATTTTTTATAAATGTCCACGTATGATTTAAATCCATTCTTTCTAGGAAAACATTATGATATTCCCATTGAACACTTATTTCTTGTGTGTGGTGTATGTATATTTACCTTTTATTAATGATTATAATTCATTAAATATATATTTTTATTCTATCATGGATATGAATATTTTATTATCCATATAACATTTTTACATATGGTGTTTTTTATTTAATTTAATACATGTATGAAGAATGCTTTGGACTTGTAGTGACAGGTGTGTCCCTGTTAGAGATATCCCCATCGATGCATCGACAGGTCTCGTGAGACAAAATAGTTGGTGAAAACCCCTTTTTGTTTGTTTCTAAACTGAATAAGAAAGTATTTTACCCATATAAATAAAAATTATTGATGGTATAATGGTTCTTGTTTCATATACATGACATATAATAAATAATAATTTTCTCCATTCAGTATTCAGTTATTATTTTCAATGAGGTTTTCACTATGATATAATATATGGATGCATTTATTTTCTCTATGTATTGATGGCATCTGTTTTTCCTAATATTTACCTTAACATAATTTCTATGACTTATTGACTTTTATTATTTTATTATTATCTCATATAACCCTTACTAAGTGTTTTATCTCACCCTTTTATTTGTTTCCTTCCCTAGGTTATGGAGATGAAATATTTGAATAATTGATAAGAAGTAGTTTATCTTATTCTGTTATATTTAATTAACAATATAATAAATGAACCATGTTTGTATCGAGTTCTTAAATACTACCAAATTGATAAATCCTTGGTGATGTGATCTCTTTTATCTTTAAAATTTTAATAAAATGAGTACCGACTATAGGTTACTATGGTCTGAGTTATTATACTTGTATAGTTTTTTTTAAAGTATCATTTTTATATTTTTCAAAGGTTATTATTAGAATAAATATCACATCCACAACCTGACAACATGTGGTAAAAATAATTCGTCTTGTAATAGTTATTTTTAATAATCCTAAGTAATAATGTTTTTTTTTTCATTTTCATTTTTTAACAAGGAAAAACAATAAAGAATAATAAATAAATCAAAATCATTTCCTAATAATAATGTTTAACACCCCAAAAATTTGTACTTAAAATTCATTTCATCCCTTTTACCATGACTTACCAAACCCCCACACATCAACATTAAAATTTTATGCAAATAATCATAGTAGCCTAATAATGGTTAAAAAATGGCTTGAAATATGGCTTATCCCTATCATGTTCATTCATAGTCTCTATGGTCTAAACACATATAAATATAATAGATGTCATCAAGGATGAGGTTTTTTAAAAGATTCCCCAACAATTTTAAATGTTTTTATACAATCATTTCTTTGATAAGTTTCAATGAAAGTTTTAATAGGTTTCATGTCCCAAGATCACACAAGAAATATTAATAAGAATAAATTGGAAGTACAAGGTCTAGAAATTCTCTCAAAAATGGGACATATAATTTTGGGCAACCACTCATGGCATGACTAATAACAATAAATCAAGTCACATGAATTTCAAAAATTCAAAATGTGAATTTTTTTAAGGAAATTTCATTTACATGAACCTTGTTATTCCATTAAATCATGAGTTTACATTTTAATATCCATTTTTTAATTTAATAACTCAATTATCCATTTGACCATTAAATATTATTTTCATTGAAATATAAAACCTAGAGTCATATGGATCTTATGAAACTCGTCTCTCATAGAAAATTCAATTAAAGAAATAATTAAAATTTGGGAATACAATTTTTAGTTTAAAGATCAAAACAGGTTTTATAAAAAAAATGCATTGAGTTTAAGGGATAAACATTAAAAGTGAACTACCTTTTGAAATGAATATTTAACCCCCCTCCTTCAAATTTTTATTGGGGGCTGAGTTTTTCCACCATTAACCTATAAAATATAATTAATCAATTAAAATATATGGATCATTCTATTAAAGACAAAAATGATAAGGGTGTGGTATTTATGCTAAAATAATTTCAAATACTAAAATTGAAAGTTCTAGAAATAATGTAATAGGATAAGTCTTGGTACGATAGCCCAAGTGGGCCCTGAATTTTTACTACCTCCAGATGCATGTACCAGTTATTATGAAAAATCTGATGGTGGGTGGATAATCATGGATTTGAACCACCACATGCATCCTTTACCCACTTTTATTTATTTTTTGGTGCAGAGGATTAATCCATGGATAAATTATACCAGATCCACCCCTTCTAAATTAGTAATAGCTTGCATAGAAGGTGTAGGATAAATTATAGACCATCCTTCTTTTTGTTGGTATGAATGTAACCTCCTATTTCTTTTCCAGTGTTGGATCAATATGAGATGCATGAATTGAATTATCAAAGGGGAAATAAGAAGGTATTTTTACTTGAATAAATTTTAAATTTAAATTATCCTAAATATTATCTCTATCATAATTATTACCCTATGTTTTCATTATATCTCACACATCTACACAGAAATCCCCCATGGTATTTCTGAAATTCATGTTCTAAAAAATTGGAGAGCTCCATCATTTCATCAAATTACCCTATGTTGGGTTGCTTCATCATTTCATCAAATTCCACCACTTGGGTGGTGTATTCCTTCAATACTACTGGTTATTATTCTTTTTAAGTAATGGGGAGATCATGTTGTTCCTTACATGTGTTCCATAATTTATCCTTATATTTTTGATCCACCAAATATAGATTAGGTTATGGTTTCTCTATCAATGCATGAACATATTCAAATGCTATTTCAATTTTACTCTCATGTTATTCTATGTATTTTCAATGTTATTACACCTATCCATTATCATAACTCATCTCTTATTATTATTTCTACTACACCTATGAGTTGTTTTCCATTCATAAAGATATTATATTCTTTGATTTATCAAGGAAAAATATAAATTTTATGGGTTTTTTTAAATTAATTAAAACTATCCACTATCTGAAAAAGAAAAAAAGAAAACTCTGATTAAATCCCAATAAATGAAACTAGTATTGATGTCACACCTATCATAAGGTGAGGGAAAAGAATATTTATTTTCCTAGTGTAACATATTGACTTAATACAGTCATCTCACTTTAAGATATTGTCATTTTTTCTACTAACATAATATAATTCAACTAAAATACTTCATTTTGGCAGATTTCTATTATTTATGAAAGTAATGAAAATTTAGAAAATATATGAAATTCTAAAATTAAACTAATATTCAGTGAAAAAATGTAATTAAAAAAGAAAATAACATGGACATTGTGGTTAGGTTCATGGGTTTCATAATTCATCTTATTGTTATTTCAATTTACATTGATAGTTTAATTGTGAAATCTCATTCTTACACTACTATTATTTTATTTAGTGATTGTGAAATTTCAAATTTTTATAGTATAATAAGTCCCACATCCTCCTATAATCAAGGTTGATAAGACACCTAAATTGAGAATGTGACACCTTCCATCACCCAACTCCATCATATATCGTTTCATCAACTAAACAACTGCACTTTGTCACATGAAGTTATTATGTTTAGTAGAAGGTAGGGACATGTTTTTTAGAAAAGAATAAAAGAGAGTTTGAGTTCAGTATCATGGTAGGAAATCTACCCACCTGTACACTTCTCTCTTTTTCACCAAAAATTTACATAAAACATTATAATTTAAACACAAAATGAATGGAAACACTACTTACCTATATTGGACCAAGACTCAGGTTATCTGCTAATTTTTAGGGTAAGTGGTTACTGTGTAAAGATGATAAATAAGAAAATAAAATAAAAAAATAAATAACAAATAAGAACACATAAAATATTAAAAATGGAATAATTGAGAGGGAGAGATTAGAGAAAAATAAAATAAAAGAAACAGATGAAATATTTAAGTAATAATAGAAGAACAAGAAGATAAGAATAAATAAAATAAAAAGAATAAAATAAAATAAAAAGAAGTGAGATGAAGTGGAGAAGAATAAAAGACCAAGAAGAAAAAGGTATGATGAAAAATTTTTATGAAAAATAAATCTGTAAAAATTTATTAAAGAAACTTTGTCGAAAACTTATTTGAAAAATAAATAATAATGAAAATAAATAAAATAAAAAAGAATTAAAAAATGAGAAACATAAAAGAACAAAGCTTTTACCTCCATGTGTATGTGTCAATCCCCTTCAATAGTGGCTAGACCTCCCACTTTTATAGTCCAAGGGAGTACCTTAGTATTCTTTCAAATATCTCCCTGAATCTTCATTATAATTTAAAATTTGAATAAATCAAAATCATCTTCCATATATCGGGAGATCATTATAATCATGGAATGAGTTACTTTTGGGGGAAATGCCTTCTTCATGCATATTTTTCATGGTGGTGTGGTGATGTGGAAGTAGTTCTAGGTGGGTGTGATAGTAGAAGAAGATAATGATGCATGACAGTGATAGCAGTAGAGGATGTGGTTATTGAGACCCTTTTTTATTTGTCCTTATAAGTGTCTTGGTGAATCCTTTATAGTGGTTAGATGAGGGTTCAGGAGTGTTCCTCAGTGGTGGTAGTGGTTGTGTATCTCAATCCCGATGTCTCAGTTATCTTATATAGAAGTCCCTAATTGTATTAGCGACAATATGTTGAGGAAGAAGGTGGCAGTGGTAGAGGAGCACAAATGCGGTTTCTGTTTGAGGCGTGTGGTCATTTAAAAAATTCTAGATGAAATCATACCACTTAATTTATGAATATTAACCACACCATTTTTTCCACATCAAAATTGAGAACACACACCAGGGTTTATCAATCAAGACCTGACAACACAGTTCAATTTTCTACATCGGGGTGGTATCTTAGAATCACTTTTACATGCATACATACAGGTCGTTCCGCATCTCATGGACTATGTCAGAATAGGAGCAACCATGCATGTGGTAGTTCATGGGTTCACTCCTACCCCTCATAAGGCTCTACCTTGGTCCATTCTTGGCTGAATGGCCCTCTATGTCTTTCTAGGTGGCTTTATGGCCCTTGAGGTTGAGGACTGGCCGAGTCGGCCCTATTTTTTACTCCAAAAAACATAAGATATATCAAATAAATTATGTAAAAATCAAAATATTCGATAATTAAATTAAAAATATAAAAATCAACCATTTTAATTCATTTTATAACCATTTATATTCATAATTTTTAATAAAATAATGTACTATACGACATTTTTTATTAGGAAACACTGAAAATCATTAGAATATGTTTAAAACTATGAATGATATTTGAGTTTTTTCAAAAATACTATTGTTTCATACATATCATCCAGATAATTTTATGTATATTAGTGGGCTCTATTAATTTTTCAATATTCTATTTTGAAAGATCTTACATATGCACTTATCATATTTTCACCTCTAACTTTGGATTCTAGAACTTCTTAAACTTAGTTCAAAACTTATTCAAAAATTATGATGGAATATATAATCACTAAAATTAATATAAAAATAAATTAAATGACTTTTGGAATGAATAAAACCATCTCAAAACTCTTTAACACAATTTCTAAAGAATTTTATAGTATATAAGAACTCTTATTGGATTTTTTATTTCAATATGTACCATTCAAATCTCAATAAAATTTATCATCTATAATATATTATCCATTTATTATAGCATTCTATATGCTTAATAATCCATGGATTTTTTAATTTCTCTTCCAAATATCTTTTGGGAATCTTCCATCATAACTCTAAAATATTTTCAACATAAAACATTTTAAACTCATCAAGTATCATGTGTTATATAGTGATTTAATCTTCCACCAAAACATGTCATTGATTCCCATAATGTATATATCAACAATCATATGATATATAAGTAACTACTTCCATGAACATTTTTATCCCAAAACACCAAACAATATATTATATTTATTTCTTATCTCTTTATAAAACCATCTTATTCTTCTTTTACAACATATGAATTGTTATCCAACAACATATATATTGAATATCATTTACATTAATCTTCCCAAATATTGAGTCCTTCATTATCACTCATTTTATATTTAATTTACTAGATTCTCGCAATCATTATATCTTATTGAAAACAAACAAAACACTCATAATTCATTGGGTACTTCAGGTACTTGGATATAAAATCCATTGATTTTTTGGATATTTTTTCCCTTAATGAATGGATATAATTCATTATAATATTCCTAGAATTACTATCAAAATGAAAATATAGTTTATTCTAGTTGGATTTCAAAATAATATATTTAATAGTGAGTTAAAGGAAGTAGTTTTCTCTGAACATTTGGAAGGTTTTATCTTTGATAGTAATGAAACAATGGTGTGTCAATTAGAGGAATAATTTTATGGGTTGATTCAATATTCTTAAGATTGGTATTTAAATTTGAATGATAATATAACGAAGATTAATTTTATCAATGAAAAAAGTAGACAATAATCTGTATGTGAGAGGGATAAGAACATATAGACTAATTTTCATTGTTTTTGTCGATGAATTGTTTTATATAAATAAAGTATTATATATTAAATGAATTAATAGAATAATTAAAAATTATTATTTGCATATATTAAGAGATATATAATTATTTTGGTGTTTTAATTAGATTATAATTAAATATTTAGTTTTCTATACCATTAATATTATGTTAAAAAGTTACTGAAAGTTTTTGGAATGTAATAATTTAAATATATTTATAAACCCAGGATAATGGGTCAGAAACTGAAAAAGATAAATATTTTTTTTACTGAAAAGAGAAAATAAAGTTGATTATAAGTTTATTTTACCACACTACCTCCCAACCCACATATTTGAGGTAGTCATATTATGTGCTATATTTCAAACATAGCTTATGGAATAACATATCAACTCTATCAAATGGATACAAAGACACATAAAAGGAATAGTAATTCATGGTTTGTGTTATGAAAAAAATGAAATATATTTACCTATTTAGTTTCACTATTTTGGAATGGGATGGGAATATAAAACTTTTATAGGAACAATAATTTTTTAAAATAGTTTTATGTGTCAAAATTATAAGGATAGAAATAAATTCAAACTGAATACATCAAAAGTTTAGTATCTGGTTGTTATAGGTACATGTACACAGATGATATGGATAAAGAATAATCTAGAAGATATGAAGGTAAAAGTCTATATGACATTGAGAATTGGTTATGATAGTTAAAACGTAGCTGATCTATCATGGTATCAAGTGATAAATATACATTGACCTTAATTATCATTTAATAATGGGAAGGTTAAAACTGGTACTATGAATATTAAATATTTACCTACACTAGAAAAGATTACAATTATATTCCCCATGGATTTATCAAAGGATATTTTCAAATAGTTAATGTTAAAAATGAATGTTCACCTTTCCCCATTAAGAACCATGATATGGATATTAAGACCCCTTCCCTCTATACTAATTTTAACTCTTATTATAAAAGAGTTAAAATATATTAATATTATGTTTATTAGAATCCAAATATTTGTTTAATGAATATTGGGGGGAGCGAAGGAGGTATTTTATCAATGTTTCATATAATATTAAGGGGATAAAATATTGAATGTAAAGGGAGATAAAATAGTGAAAATAATGTTTATTTAATAAAATTTTTATAATTTGTATAGAGAATGTATACATATATGGGTGTGAGAAGTTGGGATGTTTTTTAAGGAAATAAAATTCACCAGTAAGTTGAAAAGGAGTTGATTTTTTATATCAACAAAAACACCAAAGGGGGAGATTGAACAACCTTTGAATTCAAATGAGTCATAGATCAAGGTGATATTTATGTCCCCATGAATATATCTTACAATATTTTTTTTTCAGAAAACCATTGGATGAATTTTATAGAAATAACAATATAGAATATTAAATTATTTAGTGATAAATTTAGAACCTAGCCTTAAATTCCATGGAATTGTAAGTCTCTAATGGATTATTAAGTATAACGTGTATTAAAAGGAATTTAGGTTCATATAGTTATACTATCTAAAGATTTTATAAATTTAGAAGACACTATCATATGATAAATTTTTCACTAATTTTATAATTCATCATTCATTATGATCAACTATTTATTCACTTAAATTATTTGCTCTTTCAATGAGTCTTGTTTGTGTGATTTACAACATTTATCTTCAATCAAGGATATATAAAATTATCAAATAAAAAAAACAAAAAAACTTTATAGTATTTCACTAAACATATATATATTAGGATTATTTCATGTTTTTTATTTTATTCTATGGGTTAATAATATTCATATTAAGTTTGGAAGTATTTTTAATTATTTTAAAATAGGTAGAAAATTTTGAAATTTTTTTATGGTTTAGATTTAACTTAGTTAAGTCTTACATTAAGTCAATATTGGTGTTCCATATATATATCTCTTAGAAAAATATAAGCTTTATTATATGTATCCAACAAAATTAAAATACCTTTAAAACATATAAAATAAAAACCTAATGTGAGTCCATATCATCCTCTCTCACCAATCCTACACAATCCTAGGCCAACCAAAATAAAAAGAAAACAAAACCATTATAAAGAGAGTTTTATCACCTTTTGATAAATTTTCATGGTTATAAATTGAAATAAGGGAAATAAATTGAAAATATAACAAAAATAGATTAGGTGGAAAATAATAGAAAAATAACACTAAAGAACAAAAAAAACATGAATGGTGTTTAAAACAAATTAAAAAACCCCACAAACATCTTCATTTTTCATTGATTCCAAGGGAGGGAATTTATCATCAATGAACATAATAATTGAATTACAGAGTTGAATATAATTATCTAAAGAATATTTTCAACTTTTATAATCATTATAGTATCAAAAGAAAATATAATTACTTACCTTTTTTACACCCTATAGAATAATATTATGAAAACCAAGGTGACCTTATTAGGGGTTTATGAAACACACTTTTCTTTCATATCTAGGGGTATCAATATTGTAGGAATAGGGATGTGGAGGTCCTTGATGAATATCTCATCAGAGTAGTCCTAACTTTCATCGTATTATAAATTATCCTCAAGCCCATATTCTTATTTACAATCCTCTTCTTCAACTATCATCCCGGTGTCTATTCTTATAGCCATTTTCTCAGTTATATCAGCATAATGTTTCTGTGGAACATATATTAGAGGGATTTTACAAATAATCTAAATGTATAACTATATATCCTTTAAATACAAATTAATTAAAGTGAGAAATAATTTTGGAATTAATGTTTCCTTCCTTGGATTCCATAACACCCTACTCTATGAAAGAAACTATTTTTTCATCTACAGAAACAATAACCACAAAACTAATATAAAAATTCACAACCCTATATAAGAAGTCTTATCGATTACCATAAGTGTCTCTAACCAAGAATAAATATTAGAAGGAATATATTACATTTTCCCACATTCATATTATTCCTTTCGATATAAACATATCTACGTGGATCAATCACTTGGTTAAGTAATCCACGAGGTACCACTATTGTCTATAGAAATTTAGCTACCTATCATAGAGAGAACATATCAACACCCACTAAATAAAAATGCACCACTGGTTTTTCCTCGTCCCCTTATTTAAAAATCTTATAAATAAGTGAAAAAATCCTCTGGTTTGGATCCTCAAGGTTTAATAGTCTATAAACCAATGTCAAAAATATCAAAAAATATTCTTTATTCTACTGAATATCATTAAATTGTGAAAAATGAATGTAAGAATCATTAATTTTCTTCTCATTATTTTCACCATGAGGGAATAGTCAATACCACCCCTTATTGTGTGAACCTATTTATAGTGAACCAACTGAGGTCAACCAAATCATTCACCTAAGTCGGAACACCACATGTCATAAAGTACATGCTTAGTCACCATGGTATATGGAGAATCATCACGAGTCACACCAAATATTTTGTGAATATTTTCAGCCTTTTGATAAACCAAAATGGCCCATCCATGAATTGTATGACCACACCAACTACATAGCCAAGATCAACAAATACAAATATAAAACCGAGTAAACATAGAAATGACCTAATGAAGATATAATAAACAAACACACATCACTAGTCATAAAAATACATATACATGATATCTAATTGACATAGAATATGAATCTCAAAATAGGGACTAGAGACCATAAGGTTTGACAAAAATATCCCAAGTAAAGAAAAACTCAAAAACATATTTTCATGAGACAAACCCTATGAGACCATTTCTACTCCATCGCAAAACCTAAATGGACATCAAAAATCAAGAAGGCTCAACAAATTACATGTTACCCTTTTTTTTACCCATGTCCTATAAAACAAGGTTTGTATATACCCAAAGGCATAACTTGGTGCTAGGCATAAAGCCTAGTAGGATACCACTAGGAATCTATTTACGAATTCTATACATATAGCTAATAAATGAAATTAAAAAACATAAATTTTCAAAAACCAAGTTCACATAAAAAACATGTTCACTTGAAACCAATTTTTTTGAAATACCTATTTTTATAAAAAAATACAGACTTTCAAAACAGGGTAAAGAAGGTTGTAATAAAGGGAAAAACACCCGACAAAAACACACTTAACACACTCAAACTAGGTATAAAAATGAGAATGAGGAAAACATCATTACATAATAATGTAACGAAAAATGGGAATAATCACGATCTATATAATTTACAACCAAAAGGGATTTAAATAGATACATATTGGAATAATATTCTTACATAACCAAATAATGATAAATATGGAATGAGGACAAAGTATAATATAACTAAATATGGAACTAATATCATTATTAAAGCAAATAAAAACCAACTAGACATAATTCATGTTCACCATGGTCTTTAACCACAAGTTTCTAGGTAGAATTAGTCTAAAACAAGGATTTCAAGTTGGCTATGAATGTATAAAAATATTGGAATCTCTCATATTATTCCCCATTACAACTTATAAGAGATCTCTCAGTCTCTTTGACAAAATGTTGGAGGCTCTCTTATTCTTCCATTGAAAGGATTCATTGATCCCATTAATGACATTATAGAGCCACCTCAGTCTTATTCCTGAAGTATCTAAACCCTAGTTGGTCCATGACATAATCTAATCTCCCAATTCATGATTCACGATACACATACCCAAGGTCTCCCATATGTTAATTGATGTAAAACACAAAAAAACCCTCAAGTTACAATACATAAATAATTTCTAAGACAATAAAATAAACTAAATTTACCATTTCAAATTGAAAAATTCATTGAGGTAAAAAATTTCAATTCAAAATATAATTCCTTATTTAACCAAAAAACTTTTCCAAAAACCCATTTTAAAATCCATTTAAATTCATAAAAAGTTCCTATCACAAGATCTATTCAAAAAAATATTTCATAAAATCATTTTTTATCATAATAATATGAGAATTAAACACCATTAAATACCTCTTTGAAATAACTTTTGAAATCATATTTGAAAGCACTGAATCACTTTGATCCACTTTATAACTCACATGGTGTGTATTAAATCTAACTCCCATTGAAAAACCACTTTAAATAATAAAATTTCCAACACAGACCATGCCACACACTAATCATAGATAAATGAACAATCATAAATCTATTTAAATTCATTTTGATAAAAAAAATATCAATGGTGATAATGAAGTTTTTGTTATCCATCTAAAACACTTCATAAATAGAGACAAATTCCTTGAAATTAATTTCAAACATATCACCTTTAATGAGAACCAATATATATGAGAATGATAGGTCCCAACACACATAAAACACCAATTGAAAAAAACCAAATCGCATATTAAAAACCCAATTTTTATTTATAGTGAAATATAGGGGTTTCACTATATATCGAATGGAATGAACAAAGAATGAATATGGGAAAGGAAAGAGAAATATTGATGAAAAAGGATTACCTCAAATGAAACCACTGAGAAATCTAGGGGGAATTCACCTATTCCATGGGAGACATTATAAGAGAGATTCTAATTCATGTGAGAAGAAATGGGGGAGATAGGATTAAAATACCATAACGAAAAATGAAAAAATCCAAATTTTTAATGATCTAGGAAGACCAAAAGGTTTGGACACACAATTAGAAAAACCATAAACCAACCAGGCAGGAGATACACTCTCCCAAAATTCAAAGCCGTATGATTATAGAGATCCTTGAATAGTTATTAAAACAATGCTCGAACCATGAAAAATCCCACTATCACCTAAAAAACACCCTCACATAGTCATATGCATGGTTATAAAAACTGCATGCCATCTTTTTACCAGGGTTTTTTCCCAAAGAAAAATATATTTGGCCCCAAAAACCTTCTAACTCCATTAAATTATAAATAGAAAATAAAAAACTCAAATAAGACATAAGAGTGACCTTACAGGTGTTACAAACCACATCAATATGTCTCTTTTTACCCCATAAAGTTCCATGTTATGACAGAAGGAAATAGAATGTGTCACAACACACACCCTATGGAACATGTCATGTTTGATAAAAATAAACCAAAGAGGACCATATGAAGTAAAATATTGAACACCTCTATAATAAATATCCAACTCCACATAACCATAATATTTATATAATAAAAATACAACCAAAATCACTGTTACCAAACCCACAAGGGAATGATAAAAAAGAATAGGTATCCCTATAATTTATAAATTCCTTAAATGGTGTAATAAAAGGATAAATTTTCCAAAATAAGGAAATAAACTATGATAAAACATATCAAATAAGTTACAAGGACCATTTTGGAACCAATAAGAAACTGATTCCATCTTTCTCAATGGAAACTAATATCAAGGAACTCAATATCCACATAACTAATCCATAAACATACTAAACTCATACACACACATACACACAAGACTCCACAAGTAAGAACATACAAGCATGCAACTATGAGAAATGACATGGGATATTGACTTTGGGTTACCATACTCTACGAATAAATTATGTTTCCAAATTCAAAACACTATCCCATAGAGAACCCCATAAATATAGAAATACTGTGTGCTTAATTTTCCAATGTTAACATTGATTAGTCACTGAAAGTGGATAATATTCATTTTTAATATCTTTATATTCATTGTTATAAAGTCCATAAACATTTTTTAGTGCATTACATAAATAGAACTTCATTTCTCATCTTAAATGCAATTCATGTTTGAAATGAAACTTTGGGCCCAATCATTCATCTGTTTGTGGACAAAACTATATTCATTTTCAAAATTCGATATTTTGGGATATGATTGAAAACTTTTTTGAAACATTTTATCTTTTAGGTCCGATGGATGAATCCCAAGGGAAGATGGATATTTTTGCGCCCGAATGCATAACTTTTCTAGAGAAAGCATAATGGGCCTAAGGCATATCAAACAAATGTGGGGACCACAAACCAAGCCCAATGAAGCTCACATTTATACAGTAGAAAGATAAAAATATTAGGATCATTTTATTCAACTGTGGCCGGAGCTAATTCTGATGTTTTCATGATGATAAAGGGATCTGATGTTGAGATTTAAATGGTGGACTCGACATTAATGTACAGAAATACGTCCCACCATTTCAACCATAACTTTTAAACGGATAAGGGAAATTTCCTGAAATATTTACAGATAATAGAGGACAGATGGACAAAGATATTTCTCTTCTACAACCCCTCCGGATTCGGATTTCTTAAATTAAAAATTCACATGTCAATATGGTGGATGAATCTGGACAGTTTTCCGGGTCAAATTCGAAACGTCAATTTCCTTTTGATTATTCACCCTCATTTTGACTCTATTAATTGTTGGGGGGTGAATTAATTTTTGGGGTATGGACCTATGGCTCCTAATATGATTATATAAGGAGCTATTGGTGAAAGGAATAGGGGTGGATATTTTTCTTATCATCTTTTGTTGCTTGTTTCATTGTAAGGTTATGCTTCCAAATTTCCTTTGTAATGTTTTCCATTTCCATGTAAGATTCTTTTTTGTATCTTTATGTTCTTAATCAACTTCTTTATCTTCTATATTTTTCCTTTAATTTATTAAAACTTTATTATCACACATCACAGTGATATCTCTATGTTGTTATGAATTAGTTCACACATAGGTGTGAATTTCATTCACACACACGGAGGAGTGCTCGTTATTTCTGTAGTTTTAATTTCTTCAATCCAATTCTTATTAGCCATCTTCCGCCCACCATTGAGAGTATACCATAAATGGAGGGCTAAACCTTTAATGGGTTGATCTTAGGAGGATGCAAAGGCTGGATTGAATGTTATTTTATGAACGAATTGTTGTTAATTGGATAATTAATTTAAGACATCCATTCTTCAGTTATTTCTAATCTTCATCTTTACTATGTTTGAAGAAACTAAATTCAATTTATAAATGAACATATACCTTGGAGAGATCATGAATTTGGTTCTATAAGTGTATAGGGGATTAGTAATTGTGTTTAGTAAGTACCAAACCAGAAAATGATGAATATAGTGTTATTTTTGAAGAATGGATTTATCAAGAATTAATAAAACCAAAATTGTATAAAGAATTAAAATTCATTCAATCCACCCCGAGCGTAATCCTAAGATCAACCCATTTCCTTTGAATTGAATTCACGTAGGTTTCTTAGTGTTCTTTAAACCATCCAAAATCAAACCCAAAGTTGGCTACTTCATAGCCCATACTTCACCAAATCATAGCGTCTCAAGGTTACTTCTTCGGTCCCTGTGGATTCGACCCCTACATGTACTACATCAACCGCTTTTACCAGTATGGTAAATTTGGGTGCAACCAAATTTTGGCACCATTTCCGGGGACCAAGTATGTTCCTTAGACCAAAAACCTTCTTTTTCTTACCCCCATTCTTCTATTCTCACCCCAATTCTCTTATCTTTTCCCTTTCTCGCTTTTTTTTTGTTTTGGGGCATGTCCGCCTACACCCGCGGTAACTCAAACAGATTGGTTAGGGTGGATAATCCTAGGGATGGGGAGTCAAGCACTAAAAGAGGTATATTTCCTTTAGATCCAAATCTTCCTAATACTCCAAATTCAAACGTTGAGTTTGATACAATGGAGAATCTCCCACAAAACCAAATCATAAACCGGGGAGGGAACCAAAATAACGGGAAAGACCCTAACTTGGGAATGGTTGCAGACCCGACCATGAATGACTACCTCACACCAACCTGGACCAATGCACCCTCATGCATTAGGCATGATAACATAGGATATGCCTAATATGTTTTCAAACCCCATGTCCTGAACCACCTTCCAACCTTTCATGGGATGGAGTCTGAGATGCCTTACCTTCATGTTAAAGAATTTAATGACATTATCGAAACCATGTGCCCACCAAATCAAATTGAATCTGCTAAAATGAGACTTTTTCCTTTTTCTCTTAAGGGCCAAGCAAAGAATTGGTTAAACAATTTGAGACCATCATCCATTCACTCTTGGGACCAACTTCAATGAGAATTTTATAAAAAATACTTCCCCCATCACAAAACAATTGCACTTAAAAAGAGCATACAAAACTTTTTTGAAAGAGAGGGAGAAACATTCTATGAAACATCGGAAAGGTTCAAGGACACATTAAACATGATACCGCACCATGGTTTCTTAATCCCAGAACAAGTGAGAATTTTCTATGAAGGGTTGGGTCCTAGAAACAAACAATTCATTGATATGATGTGTAATGGAACCTTCAAAAACAAAGCCCCAAATGATGCTTACGAATATCTAGAAAATCTTGCTAAACAAAACCAAACATGGGGAACATAACCATACTATGAGAAGCCACCCAAATCTGGTGGAATTTACAATCTTGTAGAAGAAGAAACCCTTAGATCAAAACTTGCTGCACTCACGAGGAAAGTTGAGGAGATTGATCTTAGGAAGGTCCACAAAACCCAAACTGTTGAGCTTGTTTGTACAATTTGTGACAAGAATGACCACAATACTGATAATTGCACAACCATTCCTTCCATCAAGGATGTTCTTTTATGAGGACCACCAGAAGAAGTTAATGCAATGAACTTTAAAAAGCCACAATTCACAAACACCTTCAATCCGAGGTATAATGACTATCCAGGATTTCGTTGGAAGGACAATCAACAACCAACACAACAACAATGTATCAACCCATACCATCAACAGAACTTTCAACCTCATAATCAGTTCCAACCACAACCGGTCCAATTCCAAAATCCTCATGTCCAATATCAACAACCTATCCAACAACCCATTCAACAAACTATCCAGCAACCAAAGTATCCTCCTGGGATAAACCCACAAGCTCAAGCACCAACCCAAAATGTTCCACAAAGCCTACTAGAACAACTGTGCAAACAAATGGACAAAATGAACTTAGAATTCTTATCCATTAAAAAAGAACTTAAAACAATCAAAACTGGAAAGGCACCCATTCCCACACAGGCCATTCCACAACAAAAATCAAGGGGAGAGAAAAGTTTCACTCAAACAACTCACGAACAACTAAAGGCTGTAACAGTTTTAAGAAGTGAGAAATCAATTGAAAAACCTGAACAAATAAGTCAGAAACCATGTGAAGCTTCAAAATCTAATGAAAATTCAAATGAACCACAAGCTCAAACTAAAGAAACTGATAACAATGTGAAAGAAACAACACTTCAACAAAAAACTCAACAACCTGCACCATTTCCTCAATGCATAAGGGAGAAAACCAAGCCTGAATTGAGTGACACATTGAGGGAAATCTTCTCACAAGTGAAGTTGAACATTCCCCTTCTCGATTCCATCCAAACCATACCTTCCTACTCAAAATACCTTAAGGACTTGTGCACTTTTAAAAGAAAATTTTCACATAAAAACCAAGTCCTTTTGGCTGCTAATGTGAGTACCACCATTCAAGGGACCATTCCTCCTAAGATGAAAGACCCAGGATGCCCTTACATAAATGATGAACTAGGAGAGAACAAAGTTACAAAAGCCATGTGTGATCTAGGTGCCAGTGTGAACCTCATTCCTTATACCATGTACTGTCAGTTAGGGCTCGAAGAACTCCAACCCACATCTGTCACTCTTCAACTTGCTGATCGTAGTGTTCGAGTTCCAAAGGGGATCTTAAAAGATGTTTTGGTGAAAGTTGAAAATTTCATTTACCCAGCTGACTTCATTGTTCTGGACAATCACCCAAGCTTAGGTCCTAGGAAGCAAACCCCAATCATACTTGGTCGTCCCTTCCTTGCAACAATCAACTCTGTTATCCGAGTCCGAAATGGGAACATGACTATAACCTTTGGGAACATGAGTCTAGACTTGAAAATCTACAATGCAAACTCTCAAATTGGGGATGATGAAGAGATCCATGAGGTTAATTGGATTGGTAGTGTTGATAATGAAATCAATGAACATTAAGGAATTACTGAAGGATGGTTAAGTCAAGAAGAGATTGATTTTCTTAATTCACATGAGGGAAATTTGTCTCCTTGGATTGAATCTCTTTCAGATAGCTCTATTTATGAATTTATAGAATCACCAATCAATGATACCATGGTTGAAATAAATAACATTGAGTCCATATCTATTCATGACACTACTCTGGAAAATTTAGTGGATGAAAATTCTGTTAACAAGGAACCAATTTTGTCAAGAAATCTGAAAAAAGAAACTAAGTTCAATACAAAGTCTCATCCATTCTTGGAAAGTCATGACCAATCTGATCTTGAATTTAAAGTCTTACCTTCATCACTAAAGTATGCGTTCTTAGGGGACAATCAATCCTTTCCTGTTGTCATTTATTCCTCTCTTGAAGCCGATCATGAGAGGATGCTTCTAGATGTTCTTAGGAGACACAAGAAAGCCATTGGATGAACCCTATCTGATATTACTGGGATTAGCCCACTTATCGAGACTCATAGAATTATTCTTGAATCTGAGTCAAAGACATGTCGTCAACCTCAAAGGTGACTCAATCCTAATCTCATGGAAGTAGTGAGAAAAGAACTTTTGAAATTGTTAAAAGATGGTATCATCTATCCTATAGCTGAGAGTGAGTGGGTTAGCCCAATCCATGTGGTTCCAAAGAAGGCTGGAATCACAGTAATAACCAACAAGGATAGAGAGATGCTTCCTACAAGGGTCAGTAGTGGCTGGAGAGTTTGTATTGACTATAGGAAGCTCAACTCTTGTACCAAGAAAGACCATTTCCCCTTACCCTTTATTGATCAAGTCCTCGAGCGAGTGGCGGGTCATCAATTATATTGATTCCTAGATGGATTCTCAGGGTATAATCAAATCAAAGTCTCCTTAGAGGATCAAGGAAAAACAACCTTCACTTGTCCATTTGGCACTTTTGCCTTCAAGCGCATGCCCTTTGGGTTATGTAATGCCCCTGGTACCTTCCAGCGGTGCATGATGGGAATATTCTCGTATATAGTGGGGGATTTTTTAGAGGTCTTCATGGATGACTTCTCCATATTTGGGGATACTTTTTAGGGATTCCTTATAAGTGTTGAAAAGGTTTTGTCAAGGTGTGAGGATAATAATCTCATACTAAATTGGGAAAAATGCCATTTCATGGCAAGGGAAGGACTTGTTCTAGGTCATCTGGTATCTGGTAGAGGGATTGAAGTTGATAAAGCTAAGGTTGACATAATTCTTCACCTTCCATATACTAAAACTGTTAAGGAAGTGAGGTCCTTCTTAGGACATGCTGGTTTTTATAGAAGGTTCATTAGGAATTTCAACTCTATTTCTCGACCACTTTGTGCTCTATTGGTAAAAGATTATCCATTTTTATGGACAGAAAGCTGTGAGGAATCATTCTCTACACTCAAGTCAACTCTTATATATCCACCTATCATGAAATCTCCAAATTGGAAACTTTATTTCGAGCTCATGTGTGATGCAAGTGATTTTGTTGTAGGAGTAGTCTTAGGACAACGGTGTGAGAAAACTCCACATGTCATTTCTTATCCAAGAAAATATTTAAATGATGAACAAATAAACTACACCACCACTGAGAAAGAGTTGATTTCTGTTGTCTTTGCCTTAGATAAATTCAGGTCTTATCTCTTAGGATCACCCATCATTGTCTTCACTGATCATTCAGCCCTAAAATACCTTTTCCAAAAACAAGATGCCAAGGCTAGATTGATTAGGTGGGTCCTTCTTCTTCAAGAGTTCGATTTAACTGTTAAGGATAAAAAGGGTGTTGAAAATATTGTAGCTGATCACCTCTCTAGGGTGGAATTCAAAGACAACTCACACCACCTCTCTGTGTTTGATTCATTTCCCGATGAGCACCTCTATTCAGTGAGTGATTTCCCTTGGTATGCTGACATAGTAAACCATTTGGTGACGGGTGACATTCCAAAATTCCTGGGGACCCATGCTAAGAGGAAATTCCTTTATGATGTCAAACACTATGTGTTTAATGATCCTTACCTCTTCAAGTTCTGTCCTGATCAAATCATCAGGAGATGTATTCCTGAGTCTGAGCAAGAGTCCATTCTAAAATTTTGTCATGGAGAGGCATGTGGAGGCCACTTTTCTACAAATAAAACCACTACAAAGGTCCTCCAAAGTGGTTTCTACTGGACGGACCTCACTAAGTATTCCTTCCAATTCTAAAAAAGTTGTCCTCAATGTCAGTAATTAGGATCCATTACCAAAAGGAATCAAATTTCCCTCACTCCCATTCTGGTCGTTGAAATCTTTGATTGTTGTGGAATTGATTTCATGGGAACCTTTCCAAACTCTAAGGGATACCTCTATATCCTCTTAGCTATTGATTATGTCTCAAAATGGGTTGAAGCCATTCCCACCAAGTCTAATGACCACCATGTTGTGATCCAATTTCTAAAAGAGCATATATTTTCTCAATTTGGAATTCTTAGGGCTATAATCAGTGATCGTGGAACCCATTTCTGCAACCACTCATTCTCTTCACTCATGTATAAGTATGGTATTACTCATAAAGTTTCCACTACATACCATCCTCAAACCAACGATCAAGCTGAGTTGGAAAATAGAGAAATTAAGAAAATTATTGAAAAAACTATCAATCCCTCTAGGAAATATTGCTCCGAGAAACTCTTAGATGCCCTTTGGGCATATCGAACTGCTTTCAAAACTATCCTAGGCATGTCACCGTATAGATTGGTTTATGGAAAAGCATTTCATTTACCTATTGAAATTTAGCATAAGGCCTTTTGGGCAATAAAAAATGAACTTTGACATTTCATTGGATGAATAAAAAAGGAAATTTGATCTTAATGAACTCGAGGAACTTAGGATGGAGGCTTATGAAAATTCAAGGATCAATAAATATAAAGTTCAAGCCTACCAATCTAGGAATCTCAAAGTCAAACACTTTGAACTGGGAAAATTTGTGCTCTTATATAGTTCAAAACTTCATCTACACCCAAGAAAGCTAAGGTCCAGATGGTCTGGTCCATACCTAGTGCATCATGTGTACCCTCATGGGGCAATAGAGATTCAGGATCCCACAAGTGGTCAGGTCTTCAAAGTCAATGGTCATAAGTTAAAACCATTCATTGAATCATTCAATAAACAAGAAACCAAGGAAAAGTTAACTGAGCCAACATATGAAATAGAGAAAAATTGATAAATTTTGGGTACAAGTCGGGCTAACGACATTAAACAAAAGCGCTGCACGGGAGGCAACCCATGGTTTTCATGTTTATAATCACTGTGAATCATCTTTTGTTTCCTTCTGCTTCATTTTGTTATTTTTTTATATATAGGCTATTGACCTATTCTTCTTTTATGAGTAAGGATGGGTATGAAAAGGGAGCATCGTATTCATCTGTGTCACACGGTGTGATCCCTGAGTAATACCTTACCCAGTGAATATAAAGAAGACAATGTATCATCAGTTTATTTTATTTATGTTTTTGTAGGTAAAAAAAATTATACTCTTGACATGTTCTTATTTTATGAGTATGGATGGGTATAAAAGGGGAGCACCGTATTCATCCGTGTCACGCAGTGTGATCCCTGAGTAATACCTTACCCAGAAATTTAATAGAAGACAATGTATCATTAGTTTGATTTAAAAAAACATGAAAACCCATAAAAATGATGATACTTGGAATTAAATCCTTGTGTTGTTTGTTTTGTCTTCTTTGTCCTTCTTTTTATGGTTCAGGAACTATTTTGGGTGATACATGTTCAATCAAGGAGGTGCCTACATCCCCCAAGAGATCAAAGGAGTAATCTGGAGCATCATGAACTTCAACTTCAAAAACCAGGTGAATTTGTTCCATGTTTATCATTCTCAATTTCATCTTTTAACTCCTATCCTACCCCCTTATAAATTTTCTTTTCTTTAAACACTAGGGACAATGTTATTCTAAGTTGGGGGGAGATAAAAAATGATTTTTTTTGTGAATAAAAACATGCATGAAAAGAAAAATTCCATTAACCATAAACATGATAACACACATTGCAAACTCTAAAATTGGATATCAAATAAATTTTGCATTCCTTGATTCTAATTTTAATGCAAGTTTAAGTTCATGAGCATAGTTTTTGGAAAGTGCAGTTGTCTGATGTGATTTTTCAATGTTTACATTTTAATCCTTTTAATAAAAATGCCACAATGCACGTCTATTGGATCGTGGGTGTAAATTTGAGTTCTTGGGTCCCTTTCACTATAGCATAGGGTTCTGAGGTCACTTTTAGTTTAATTTGAGTATAAAAAAAAACAAAAAAAAAGACCACATAGAGCAATGTTTTGTCCAAATGCATGGCGTCCGACACTTGGGGATCATGACTCCATAGTTGTCTTGCCCAGAGTTAGGCTTTATATCTCTATTGTAGAGCATGAAATTGACAATATGTGTGGCGTCCGACACTTGGGGATCGTGACTCCATAGTTGTCTTGCCCAGAGTTAGTCTTTTCATATCTATTGTGGTTAAAAAAATAAAATCAAAAAAAAAAAAAAATGGATACTCATCTTAAGGTTTAATGTGATTCCCACCTAGCACTTCCATTTTTTCCCCTTGAACAATAAAATGGTCCCCATATCTTTTATGATGCACAACACTTTATCATGCTTAATTGGAATTGGATCAAATGTGGCGATGAATTTGAACAAAGGAATGGGCTTGGTATTGGGATATGCTTATGTACCTAGCTTTTTTTTAATGATTTTGATGGGTTTTCATAATTTTTTTGGTATTAGATTTTTGGGTGAGCAATGTGTATTAAAATGTTTTTGGAAAAGGGGATTTGAATTTCATATTTGTAATTTATTTTTCTCGGGAATAGTAAAACTCAAGTTGGGGGGTGTGATTAGTCACTGAAAGTGGCTAATATTCATTTTTAATATATTTATATTCATTTTTCTATAGTCCATAAACATTGTTTTTAGTGCATTACATAAATAGAACTTCATTTCTCATCTTAAATGCAATTCATGTTTAAAATGAAAATTTGGTCCCAATAATTCATCTATTTGTGGACAACACTATATTCATTTTCTGAATTTTATATTTTGGGATATTATTTATCACTTTGTTTGGAACATTTTATCTTTTAGGTCCGATAGATGAATCCCAAGGGAAGATGGATATTTTTGTGCCCGAATGTAGAACTTTGCTGGAGAAAGCATAATGGGCCTAAGGCCAATCAAACAAATGTGGGGGCCACAAACCAAGCCCAATGAAGCTCAAATTTATACAGTAGAAAGATAAAAATATGAGGACCATTTTATTCAACTGTTTCTAGAGCTAATTCCGATGTTTTCATGATGATAAAGGGATCTGAAGTTGAGATTTAAATGGTGGACCCGACATTAATGCACAGAAATCCGTCCCACCATTTCGACCATAACTTCCAAACGGATAAGGGAAATTTCTTGAAATTTTTACAGCTCATAGAGGACATATGAACAAATATATTTCTTTTTTAAAATACTTCCGGATTCGGCTTTCTTCAATTACAAATCCACACGTCAATATGGTGGACGAATCTGGACATTTTTCCAGGTCAAATTCGAAACATCAATTTCCTTTTGATTATTCACCCTCATATTGACTCTATTAATTGTTGGGGGGGTGAATTAATTGTTGAGATATGGACCTAAGACTCCTAATTTGCCTATATATGGAGCTAGTGGTGATGGGAATAAGGGTGGATATTTTTCTTATCATCTTTTGTTGCTTGTTTCATTGTAAGGTTATGCTTCCAAATTTCCTTTGTAATGTTTTCCATTTCAATGTAAGTTTTTTTTGTATCTTTATGTTCTTAATCGACTTCTTTCTCTTCTATATATTTCATTTCATTTATTAAAACTTTATTATCACAAAGAACAGTGATATCTTTATGTTGTTGTGAATTATTTCACACATAGGTGTGAATTTCATTCACACACACGGAGGAGTGCTCGTTATTTCCGCGGTTTTAATTTCTTCAATCCAATTCTTGTTAGCCATCTTCTGCTCACCATTGAGAGTATACCATCAATGGAGGGCTAACCCTTTAATGGGTTGATCTTAGGAGGATGCAAAGGCTGGATTGAATGTTATTTTATGAACGAATTGTTGTTAATTGGATAATTAATTTAAGACATCCATTCTTCAGTTATTTCTAATATTCATCTTTACTGTGTTTGAACAAACTAAATTCAATTACTAAATGACCATATACCTTGGAGAGATCATGAATTTGGTTCCCTAAGTGTATAGGGGATTAGTAATTGTGTTTAGTAAGTACCAAACTAGAAAATTATGAATGTAGTGTTATTTTTGAAGAATGGATTTATCAAGAATTAAAAAAACCAAAATTGTATAAAGAATTAAAATTCATTCAATCCACCCTGAGCGTAATCCTAAGATCAACCCATTTCCTTTTAATTGAATTCACGTAGGTTTCTTAGTGTTCTTTAAACCATCCAAAATCAAACCCAAAGTTGGCTACTTCATATCCCATCCTTCACCAAATCATAGCGTCTCAAGGTTACTTCTTCGGTCCCTGTGGATTCGACCCCTACATGTACTACATCGACCACTTTTACGAGTAGGGTAAATTTGGGCGCAACCAAACATCTATACTAATTATCCAAGAACTAACACAAAGTTCACTCACAACCATATCCACAAGGAGTTTACCTTAAAATGGTCACAAAACAAGAAAAACTAAAATATCAATGTAAGGAAACTGAAATAACGAGACATATATCCAAGACCAAAAACCCAATGCTATCAAACAATCTAGTAAGTAATCAATAAAACAACAATAATTACAAAGAAAAATTACATAATTTCATTTTAGAAAAATTTTTCCATTTAGATTAACTAGCACCAACCACCTTGAAAACTAGATTTTCCAGGCATTATGAACCTTTTTATAAAACACCCCCTTCTTCCTCATGTATGTAGGGAAAATTCCAAGAATCATTTCAAAGAACTTAAAAACATCAAAATATTACTTTTAAATAAATGTGACATAGAAAATTGAAACCCATTTGTTTCTCTTTCAAAGTGTTTTCCCCAAATACTAATTTGAAAGAAAAAAATGTAGCTTTTCCAATCCACATTGAAAATGATTTCAAAAAACCAATTGGATTGTGAATAGAACACCACTAAAACAAGAGTAATAAAAAGTGTCACCTAATATAAAATAAGCATTACCGAAGGGAAATCCAGAATAATGGTTGCATAAACAAACAATGATAGGGGGTTATAAAGAAATAAATGATACTTTAATCCCTCAAAGAATGCTATAAAGTATTTAAAAGCACCAGAGTAAACCTTTTGGGACTCAATAGGGTCTCACACTCGCCAAATATATTTATAAGCTAACAAAAATTTCCGAAAAATATTTTTTTAATATTATGAGAAATCCAAGTCGCTTCTCAATGGTTAGAAGTACCACTTCAAACAACTCATTCAAACCATGTTTTTGAAATCTTTTTGGAAAACATCTACGAGATAATATTTAGAAAACCATTGGATGAATAATATAAAGAACCAAAAAATTTCATTTAAAATCCTCAATGGGATTAATACACCCCTTATAAATTCACATCATGACACAACTGGGATTAGATTATTCTTTAACATTAAACTTAATTTAAAAAATTATTTAAAAGAAATAAAAAAAACTTGATATTTTAAATTTCTTCTTGAATCACCAAAAAAACATATTACATTAAAAAAAGACTTCCTAATTCATTTCCACGACCTAAATGGGTTAAAAACCCATTTATAATGCCACTTTATATTTTAAAAAATCTTTTATCACTTACAACAACTTAGCATTTTAACCCCCATAATAAATTCATAGTGAAAACCATTTTTTCTAGAAAAAAACTACATTGATTTTTTTTTAAAAATAACCCATCATATATTGATTGTTCTTAAAAATTAGTAAATATTAATACCAATGAATAGTCAAAGGAATAAAAAATTATAAAAATGAACCAAAAAACATACCATTGGTTCAAATACCACCTTAGTCATAATTCATTACCTACAATGATGATAATCCCAAAAATCCTTATGAAATCTTCCTTAGTTTACCAAAATCCCTAAGAATATATATAATTACCCAAACTTTTAATATATAAACATCACATATTATAAGATTAATTTTCAATATATAACATTAAATTACACACTGAAATCATAAAGGATAAGTTTCTTTATAAACTTGGATAATAAAAAATATGGTTAATAAAAATCCACATTATATCCCACATAGTTAATCATAACTAGCACCCATCTTAGACACATCGTAAATAACAATTTTCTTCATATCCTGTGTAAAGGAAAAAATAATAAAGTGTGATATTAGATGATCTCTAATGGTAAACAAGGGATATATCAACAATCATTTAAAAATAACATTAGCATTATGGGTATGAGAACATGAGATTGACCTTTTAAAATCACACCTAGTAATTCTTAGATTATAAACATGACTCAAGGAATAAATATAGTCTGTTAAAAATACAAGAATCATAAAGTGATCAATAATAATGGGCTATAAGAACATAACATTGGCATAATACCATGACATATGTTTGTTGAATAAATGTGGAATAATCATAATCATTGAAATATTGTTTCAACTATACTTGAAAAGGAATTTTTAACATGTGTGATTGGGATAACCGCCATGTTCCTTATTTAGTTTTGAGATATCCTTCTATGTAACATCTTTCAATCTTAGGATTACTACCAATGTACCCTCTTTAATCAGGCTTGGTATAACCTCCCATGTACCCCTTAATACCATTACACACTAATCTTTACCCAATTCATTGGAGGGGTATATAATTCCAGACCCAAACATCACAGAATATAAAATCGATTTATATGTATGGCACAAGATAATAAAAAATTCAACATAACTTAACCCACAGAAAAGGTTATGGATTTTATCATTATTTCATCATCATAAAAATAAAACATCCATAGAAAGAAAAAAGATGGTATCATTGGATCATCTCTCTAGTAAATCCTATGTATCATCAATTAATGTTTTCCTAGATTTAAAATTTTATTAAAAGATTATAAGAACATTTATTTATGGAAATAAACTTTTTGAATTGAATCACTTATTTAAAATATAAAATTTTACCAAATATTAAGGAAATATTATATTTGAAAAGAATTTTGGAAACATGTAAAGGAATATTCAAATAGTTGAGTGGCCATTGAAGTGAGAAATTCTATTCTTTCCATGTACATTGAAATAATTGTTCCTTTCACATTTTTTTGTAAAAAGTAAAAAGTATCTCATTCAAAAAATGTAACATCCCAGATCTGAGTGCCACCCAAAAGTTCCCCGAACTTGGTTCATCACATAACCACACGCCGAATTCCAAAAACTCTAGAGGCTACCAACTAGTAGGGAGGGTCAATGTGTGATATTGGGGAAAATATGCCCTCATTGGAAGTGTATACCCAGTGGAAAACAAATATTATACAATAGCAGAAGCAGCAATACCCTACAACAAAAGAAAATAGCGGAAGACTGAAAGTAAATCCAACAGAAGCCACAATATATATATATATATATATATTTGATTCATGAAATATGTATCTGAAAAAATATATAAACCAGTCACAATGCATGAAAACCATACAAAAACCAAAGTAAAAAAGAAATGAGTAAACTCCAATATCATCGCAATCCTCAGATTGGTCTCACGCTCTCCAACTCCAACAACAATCAAGTACCTGATGAAGAAGGTCACTTTCCCTTATCTATATCTTCAACCATATAACCTATTTGGGTGCCAAACATGCTCCAAATAATACGTGAGATGAATTCTAGTAGGAAACCACTAAAAGATATATTCATAACTATCAATGAATATATATAGCAGGTAATGTAGAGAAATGATCCAATAAACTAGGAAGTACTCAAAAGTAAACAATCCTATAGTTTTCAATTACATTCATTTAAAATTTATTATTCATCTGTTGAATCATGTAACCTTGTAATATAGCCTAAGATATATCTCCCCCGTGTAATGTAACAAAATAGATGTCTCAAAAGACCATCTAAACAATCATGTAAAACCTAGTCTAGGATTTTACTCTAGCTTGGAAGACTCATTACAATCATTCATACTTTCAAAAATTACCTCTTGGGAATGTTCTCACGGTCTAACCCATTTGGTCTAAAATAACAACAATTTAAAAAATAATGACCCTATGGGAAATATGTCAAAGTATAACCCCTTTGGTTTCACATTGTGTAGATTAATTACAAATGACCACCTTGGTAGATCTCATGGTCAATACCCCTTGTTCCAAAATAAATAAATAAAATATAAATGACCACATAGAATCTCTCATAGTCAATGACCTAGGGTCCAAAATTCCTTTAATCAAATAATAATGATCACCTGGGAAGCTATTGCATTCTAACCCAATTAATTATAAATTACCACCTAGAAGCTCTCAAGGTATAACCCCTTTATGAAGCTCTCACAATCTAATCCCCCATTTGTCAAACATTCAAAATTCACCTCACAGACATTTAATATAATAAAAAAAACCCTATACTAATCATCCAAGGCATAGAAAACAAGGTATTCCTCAAAGAAACCAATACCAAATGGCCATAAATATCAACCAAGGGAAACAAACCAATGGGGTGTCCCAAAAACAACACCTCTAACATTATGCATAAGAAACAACCCCTTTTAAATAAATAAAACCATAGAAGGTATTAAACAGGGTTAAATTCCAAATCAAGCATTACTCCAAATGTGGGTATATAGAAATTTTTCATATATAATCCAAATACAAACAACTAAATGCAAAAAACCACTTACCTAAACGTTGTACGATCGATATACTTGAACGTCGGACCTTGAATCATCCTAGATTGGAATAGATAAAAAAATGTAAAAATATTCCAATGTTGAATAACTCATGAGAGAGAAATAATTAGGAAGAAAGGCTCTAAGGGTTTTGAGAACTCACTGATGGGATTCCAATGCACCCAATGGCATCTCAATCGGATATCAGATGGAGAATCAGAAGGGGTTTGAAGTTCGTTAGTCATTCCATTGCTCTCCTACATGAACCATAGGGAGAAGAATATATTTACGAATGTAAGATGAGACCTCACTCTAATATATCAAATAAAAAGAAAAGTACATGACGTGTTCATTAAAACTACACGCTGTGTATTTGCCTCAACTAGCCCCCGACTTAAACGGTCTGCCAGGTCACCACAAGGCCATGTACTCAGACGTTACACATCCAGTCCGCAACTGTACGCAGAAACTAGGTACATGACATATACACATAAGTACATGATGTGTACTCAGAAAAACCCCAATTCTTACTTTTTCATAAAAAACAACCCAAAATCAATATCCATACATTAAATAAGGATCCAGATTTTTACAAAACTCCCCCTTAAAGAAATTCGTCCACAAATTTCCCTTACAAGGTTGGTGAAGATGATTTAGCGAACAACTCTAGCCACTCTGATCACACGTCAACCTACCTCTCCCTAGTCTCATCATGTACTTACTCATACTTCCATAGAACCAATACCAAAATAACATACTATCTATGGAGAACCTTCTGGGTATGATCCATAATTTGAATAGGGTGATCCTAGAAGAATAAACCCTCCTCCAACTCAACCTCATTGGATTGAAAAACATGAGAAGAGTCTGAAAAATAATGTCGTAGTTGAGAAACATGAAAGAAGTAATGCATAGCCCGATACCTTTGAGGTAACTGAAACTGATGGGAAACCAACCTAAGTCTCTCCAAAACCACAAACAGCCTAATGTATCTCAGTGAAAGATTCACTTTTCTCCTAATCCTCCTGTGTCTTAACCTTAGTGTGACACATAGGAAAAACTAATCTTTGACCTCAAACTCTAGAGGTAATCTTCGTCGATCAACATAATATTTCTAGTGATATTCTTCCATATACATCCTCTTCCGAATCAGCTCCACCTTCTCAGCAGTCTCCTAGATAAGATAAGGTCCCAACATAGGTGCCTCTCCTGCCTCCATCCAAAATAAGGGTGATCGATATGGCCTACCGTACAAAGCCTTATAAGGTTATATCTGAATCATTTCATGAAAACTAATATTGTAGGAAAAATCTAATAGGGGTATGTATCTCTCCCAAGAACCCCTAAAATCTAGGATGCATGCTCGAAGCATTTCCTCTAAAACCGGAATCGTGTGCTCGGACTGGCCATCTGTCTTGGGAAGGTAAGTTGTACTCAGAAGTACCTTTATACCCAAATACCTCTATAGTACCTACCATATAAGAGAAGTAAATTAGGAATATTTTTTTGAAACTATGGAGTATGGAACCCAATGGAAACTTAATATCACTCAGATGTATAACAATACAAGCTCATCAACACTGATGGTTTCCTTAATCGGCAGAAAATATGAAACCTTTGTGAGTATGTCAATAAAAACCCAAAATGCATCATTTCATCTAGGCAACCTCAGTAAAAATGTCACAAAATCCATTGTGATATCATTTCACTTCCACTTGGGAATCGGTAACTTCTTTAATTTCCCTTCCAGTCGCTAATGCTCCATCTTCACCTTCTGATAGATGGAACATCTCATAACCAAACTTGCAATATCCCTCTTCATTCCTGGCCACCAATACTGACAATGTGAATCTATATACATATTGGTGAAACTAGGATTAAATTCCCATAATGAAGCATGAAATTCTACATCAACTCCTGTCATATGTTAGTTGACACCCATACACGCCCATGAAAATGAAAAACCTCATCCTCGCCTATGGTCCACCGTCATGTAGGGCCCTCACCTCACACACTCTACTATAAGACTAGGCCTTAAAAATCATATAGATGCCTCATTCTCACTCTATCCAATAGAGTAAAGGTAACATCTATAGAAGAAAGAAATGAATTCCAACGTCTGTTGTGTACCTCCAAATGCATCTCAGATAATAGAGCCATAAGCTGCAACTCACTACTGACCTCCTGAACTGGTTGTATCTGAGTCTTCCTACTCAGTGCATTAGCCATTGTGTTGCCTTTTACATGTGTGTAGGAAAGCTCAAAGTCAAAGGACTAAAGGTACTCAACCCACCTTCGTTGTTTCAAATTTAGATCACACTGAGTAAATATATACTGGAGGGTTTTGTGGTCGGTGTACAACACAAAATTCTCTCCTAAAAGTTAATGTCTCCAATAGTGTAAATCATGAAAAACTATGGCTAACTCAAGATCGTGTGTCGAGTAATTCCTATGACTTGGACTCAACTGCCGAGACCCATATGCAATGGATCCTTCCCCATATATAATCACTTCTCCCAGCCCAATACCAGATGCATTGCAGTAAATGGTGTAACTCGTGCTCGGATCTAGAAAAATTAGTATCATTGACGAAGTTAACCTCCCTTTCAACTCCAGAAAGGTAGAATCCCTGGAATCTGTCCACAAGTACTTCACACCCTTCTTAGTCAGGTCGATCGGGGGCACTACTAAGAATTAAAAGTCCTGAATAAAGCATCCTTAGTAACCATCCATCCCCAGATTAATCTTTAACTCAAATATGTTCTTCTACTACTTCCAAGAAAGTACCACTCTAACATTCTTCAGGTCTATTGATAGTCAAGTCTCTGAGATGAAATGACCCAAGAAGTTAATCTGATCTATCCAAAAGTGGAATATTTTGAGTTCATCATATAATCGATGCTCTCTTAGTGTACTAAATAAAGTATCAATATGGTTGGAATAGTCGTGTTGAGTGTGAGAGTGCACCAAGATATCATCCATAAAGACTACCACAAAAGAATCCAAGTAAGGATGGAACACTAGGTTCATTAGTTCTGTGAAAACTACCAGTGTGTTCGGGAGACCAAACGACATAACCACATAATAGAATAGACCATACCTACTCCTAAAGGCTATAAGAGGTATATCTAATGGTCTAACTCACAACTGATGATAAAAATATCTCAAGTCAATATTCATGAACACCCGGGTTCCTCAAAGAGGATCAAAGAGATCATAAATCCCCGGAAAGGAATATCGGTTCTTGACCATCAACTGGTTCATCCTTCGATAATCCATAAAACGTCTGAGGGTACCACCCCCCTTCTTCACAAAAATGATAGGCGAACCCCAATGTGAAGTAATGGGTTATATGAAACCCTTTGACTACAACTCCTCTAACTACTTCTTGAGATCCTGTAACCTTAGTGTATCCATCCTATACAGAGGGATGGAAACCCGTGTCGCTCCTAGCACAAGCCCAGTAGTGAAATTAACCTCTCGCATTGGAGGTAAACCAAAAAATTAATCTAGAAATACATCTCTAAAATGATCCACCACTAGAGGAAAGTCCATCTGTGAAGTCCCATAGTCATCTAGATATAAAATAGAAATATGGCCTCTAATTCTTCCAAACCCATGTTGCTTGGGTCCATCTATACTCACCTAGTCATCCTATTCACCCTTATAAAGAAAACAATCCTCCCTATGGTGATGTGAAAGTCACCCTATGGCGATAGAAGTAAAAAAAGGCCTGAAAGGAGACCGACCAATCCATTATGAGAATAAAATTAGAGCCTTTTATCTGTAATACATAGAGGTCCAATAGGAAGTGACACCCACAGACCTCAAGAGGTCACTCCTTGCACTAACATACCCTAGCCGTCCTAATCCCTAATAGAGTGTTTAGTGTCATAACATCTTTAGATGTAAAGATACAGAGACCAAGGATCTCTATAATGAAAAAAAATATAAAACAATTGGAAGCCCCTGTATCAAAAAGAGTAGAAACTAAAACTGAGACAACTATAATCATACCTCTAACCGTAGAGGGTCTAGGATCCTGCTCCTGTTGGATCTATTCCATCGCAAAAGTCTGACCCGTACCATGGCCCTGTGACCCTATATGGATACCCTGAGCTGACCCAACCTTCTATCGTAGAAAATCATCCACCAGGATACCACGACCAAGACCACCTCCTTGGCATGACGAACTCTAGTTCCCCAACTGATGAGAAAATGGTGGTCCTATGCCTGAATGTGGATTCATAACAGATCCCTCTCCCTCACTACTGGTGAGAAAATTTTCAAAAATGATGAATATGAACCATATTTCTACATGATTAGAACTTGACTGGGTCCTTTGGTAAATGTGGTCTCATATGACCACTCTTTCCGTACTGGTAGCACACCACCTGACTACTAGGAAAAACATATCTGTAGCGCTTCCTGCTAACTGGTGAAGGAGTACCATCCCTAGCTGTTGAACCACCTTGTCTCACAACTATAAACTCCCTCCGAATTCACTAGGTAATCATTTCCTGGAATACTATAGTAGTCACTGAAGTCAACCTAAAAACATTCACCTATGATCAGATGTCATACCTAAGACCATCCTAAAATTTCCCAACCAGTGATAACTCATCACCTCGCAAAACATGTGTGAAGTGCTAAAGCTTTGTAAAGTGAGAAGAATAATCCATCACTCAAAGAGCACCCTGATCCAAATGAATGAACTCCTGGGCTCGATTGGCCATCAACATCTCGTGGTAGAAGTAATCATAGAAGGTCCTCTGAAACTCTTCCCAAGCCATATCTTGGTGACGTCCGACTTGTGAGATAACATCCCACCATCTATTGGCAGAATTGCGTAGCATATAAGTCGCGAGCATCACTCTCCTCTAATGAGGAATATCTAGATTCTCGAAGATAGAAGGCATGGCCTCAAACCATGACTCTGTAGTCTCTGGTCCTGCATACCCTAAAAAATTGGGAGGATGCTGCTTCTAGAACACCCACGTCAACTCTTCCATTGTCATGGTGGGATGTGGTTCTCCCTAAAAGTCTGCATCATCCTCAAAAAGCCATCACAGAACATTTCATCATCACCTACATCCGGTATAAAAGATGGAACCAAGATGGGCATGATCGGAGGATCTACTAGTAGTCCCTAATTTACCATTTCCTATGTCTGATCATTGCCCAACATCTGGCGTACAACCAAAAAAAGTATTTTTGGCATGACTCTACAAGTTCAATTGCACACATTTGTTCAAGATTATCAAGGACTAAAAATTATAAATGCAAGAACTGAATAAGAGAAGGAAAGCAATCATGTTTTACAAAACATGGTAACATGATGTGGAGAACCACTACACAACGTGTTCCCTTAAGCCTTAACATGGGTGTGGGCCTCTGCCAACCAGGTCATGTAACACCCCTGACACACAACATGTTCCTCAAGAGACACAGCGTGTTCATGAATATTACCTCCGGCCCAAGTACTTCTACATGGCTCGAAATACATGATCCTGCTGGTGTAACACAACATGGAATGCACACTTTAAACACGATGTGTATAACCAAAGTTTCAACCACCTGCGTTGTTAGTCACATAGCAGGATACATGCTCTTTTATTGCACGACGTGTACTCCCAGTACAAGGTGTACTCTACCAAACATTTATCAACTCCGTGTCTCTACTCCCACAGTCAGTCACATGGTCAAAAACTATATGGTGTGCACATATGGTAAACGTCATGTACTTAAGAAAATTTATTTCTTCCAGAATGGAAGAACACATGGAGTGTGTTCATAACATCACACACCATGTGTTTTGGGTTTTTTTCAGGATAATAAGCATTTGAAACTTCCCCAGAACCCCAAAACCTTAATTTTTTTATGACAAGGCATGCCAAATTCTGATCTGTGAGAGCCCATACTCTCTACGAATCAAATTTTGGCATCCTTAATCAAATAAAGCCTTAATAAAATTCAATTAAAGTGGAAACATGATCCACAAAATTCCGATCCAAGAGGACCCATAACACTTCAGGGACCAAAGCTTGAAATCCATCAAAACGAAACTTTACATATACCAATACCCTCTCAAAATAGCATGTATTCTATCCTAGAATCTATCACAACAACATGCATATCTTGCACAACATCTATCACAACAGCATGAAATTAGTAATGCACCATAAATGGAATAGAAAAAATGTGTGGCATGTGATTTCTAACAAGTGACTATATGATGCATGAGATAGAATACCCCCATATCATCGAGTTGCAACATAAATAGAACCATAATGATATCCATCATAACATCACAAAACAAGTGAATCACCTAACGATGAAATAAAATCAATTGTAACAATTGAAAAAAAATAGAAAAATAGAAAAATTAAAGGTAACTTTTCTTTTCCCTGTACACAGGTTAGCTACTCATGAGCACAACTTATTACCAACTACCTATTCATTCCTATCTCAGTCTGTTGGCTCCAAATAGTAAGAAAAATAAAAAAGAAAAATCCTATGATACCACTTTGTAACATCCCGGATCCAGGTGCCACCTAAAGGGGCCCCAAATCCACATCATCACAAAACCCCAAGTGAATATCCCCAAATTCCAAAGGCTACCGACTAGTAGCAATGTCATAGGTGTGATATTGGGAATACTATGCCGTCATTGGAAAAGCATACCCAGCGGAAAATAAATAGTAAACAATAGTGTGAGTAGTAATACCATACAATTGAAATGAACAGTGAAAGACTAAAAGTAAATCCAAAATAAGTTCCAATATATATATATATGATGCAAGAAATATGTATCTTAGAAAACAGCCAAACTTGTCACAATGCTGGAAAGCAATAAAAAAACCAATGAACAAAAGAAATGAGTAAAATCCAAAAACATAACAATCCTTATCTTGGTCTCATTCTCTCTAGCTCCAACAACAATCAAGTACCAGATAAAGAAGGGTGCTTTCCCTTATCTATACAAGAAATATTATAATCTGTTTGAGTCTAGAACACTACTGGAAAAATAGTCTTTTGTGATGGGATTAATTCCCGTCACAAATAGTCCATCTTAGAGGTTATTTGTGACTGGTTTTGGGGTTACGTCGCAAAAGGAAATGCGCGGTTTGGCGCGGGATGTGCGCCAAAGCACGAGAAGGTTTTTTGTGATGGGGGGATCCCCCCGTCGCAAATACCAGTGGCAATAAATGGGTTTTTGCGACGGGATGTTGTCCTATCGCAAAAGGTGTGCCGGCAGGTCACTTTTTATGACGGGGCCCGTCGAAAATACACTTTTAACCACCGACAACAATTAATGCGGGAACAGGTATTTGCGACGGGCCTCGTCGCAGAAAGAACCTTTTGTGATGGTAATCCCGTCGTAAATAGTCCCGTCACAACTAATCTAACCTTTATATTCCCCCTCCTTTTTTTCTCTACCTCTCATTTCTCACTTCTTCTCTCTCTAAACTCTACTTTTAGAGTAAAAATTTCTATGAGTTAGTTTTTTTACGGAGAAGTTGTGAAGTCGCTTACATCAATAGGAGATCAAGTTTAAAGGTATTAATATTTTATTTAATTTAGTATTTATTTCATTTTTTATGTTAATTTTAATTATTGTTGATTAGTTGTAATTAAATAACATTTAAATTGTTTATATATAATTAATAATTAGTAATAATTAACAATTATTAAAGAAAATTAGTATTGTCTATAAATAATTACTTGTAATTACTAATTAGTAATTAGTATTTGAAAATTGTAGTTATTGATATCAATTAACGGTAATTAGTAATAGTTATGTTTAATTAGTAATAGTTACGTTTAATTAGTAATAATTACGGGTAATTAGTAATAAATAGGAATAATTAGTAATAAATAATAATAAATAGTAATAAGTAGTAATAATTAGTAATAAACAGTAATAAATAGTAATAAATTGTAATAATTAGGAATAAATATGAATAAATAAGAATAAATAGCAATAATTAGGAATAATTAGTAATAATTAGGTATAAATATGAATAATTTGGAATAATTAGGAATAAATATGAAGAAATAGGAATAAATAGTAATAATTAGTAATAATTAGTAGTAATTCGTAATAATTAGAAATAATTAATAATTAGGAATAATTAAGACTAATTAGGAATAATTAGGAATAATTAAGAATAATTAAGTATAATTTGGAATAATTAGAAATAATTAGTAATAAATAGGCATAAATATGAATAATTAGTAATAAATAGGAATAAATAGGAATAAATAGGAATAATTAGGAATAATTAGTAATAAATAAGAATAAATAGGAATAAGTAGGAATAAATAGGAATAAATAGGAATAAATAGGAATAAATAGGAATAAATAGTAATAATTAGGAATAATTAACAATAAATAGGAATAATTAGCAATAATTAGGAATAAATAGGAATAATTAGCAATAAATAAGAATAATTAGGAATAAATATGAATAATTTGTAATAATTAGGAATAAATATGAATAATTAATAATAATTAAAAATAATTATGAGTAATTAGTAAAAATTAGTAATCATTAGTAATAATAATTAAGAATAAATAGTAATAATTAGTAATAATTAGTAATAATTGAGAATAAATAGGAATAATTAGTAATAACTAGGAACAAATAGAAATAAATAGGAATAATTAGGAATAAATAGGAATAATTAGTAATAATTACGAATAATTAAAAATAATTCTGAATAATTAAGAATAATTAGTAATAATTAGCAATAATTAGTAATAATTAGTAATAAATAGGAACAAATAAGATTAAATAGGAATAAATAGGAAAAAATAGGAAAATATATGAATAAATAGGAATAAATAAGAACAAATATGATTAAATATGAATAATTATTAATAAATAGGAATAAATAGAAATAAATAGAAATAAATAGGAATAAATAGAAATAATATGAATAAATAAGAATAAATATTAATAATTAGGAATAAATATGAATAATTAGTAATAATTAGTAATAAATATGAATAATTAGTAATAATTAGTAATAAATATGAATAATTAGTAATAATTAGTAATAATTAGTAATAATTAGTAATAATTAGTAATAATAAGTAATAATTAGTAATAATTAGTAAGAATTAGTATTAATTAGTAATAATTAGTAGTAATTGGTAATAAATAAGAATAAATAGGAATAAATAGGAATACTTAATAATAATTAGGAATAATTAATAATAAATTGGAATAATTATGAATAAATTAGAATAATTAGGAATAACTAGGAACAATTAGGGATAATTAGCAATAATTAGGAATAATTAGCAATAATTAAGAATAAATATGAATAAATATGAAAAATTAGTAATAATTAGGAATAAATATGAATAATTAGTAATAATTATTAATAATTAGTGATAATTAGTAATAATTAGTAATAATTAGTAATAATTAGTAATAGTTAATAATAAATAGTAATAATTAGTAATAATTAGTAATAATTAGTAATAATTAGTAATAAATAGGAATAATTAGTAATATTTAGTTATAATTAGGAATAATTAAAAATAATTTTGAATAATTAGGAATAATTGGTAATAATTAGTAATAATTCGTAATAATTAGTAATAATTAGGAATAACTAGTAAAAATTTGTAATAAATAGTAATAATTAGTAATAATTAGTTATAAATAGGAATAATTAGTAATAAATAGTAATAATTTATAATAATTAGAAATAAATAGGAATAAATGGTAATATTTAGTAATAAATAGGAAGAAATAGTAATATTTAGGAATAAATGGTAATATTTAGTAATAAATAGGAATAAATATGAATAAACAGTAATAAATAGTAATAAATATGAAAAATTAGGAAGAAAATAAATTTTAATAAATTGTAATAATGTGTAATAACTTGACACAATTTCTATTGGATTGATGACACTCCTTTTTCTCGATGACTCTTCTCTTTTCAACTTTCATCGACTCAAAACATTATAAAAAGTATGCTTCTATATATGCATATCTAATCTCGTATGGATGAGTTTGAATATGCATTCATAGGACCGCATTTTTTCATAATGTGTTCGGGTGGTGACAGTTGCAAGAAGATGATTCATCAACGAAAAGGGGGCTCTTTTGTCTGACGGCTCATTTACTTGCAAATTTCTCACACCGAAATCACAATAAAGAATATGCTCAAAGGTACGCATATTCATTTCCGTGCATAGAAGAATGAATATGTTTACCTCTGAGCAGATTCATCATTTTGATTTTTGTGTGAGAAGGTTGCAAGTAAATGTGCCATCAGGCAAAAGAGAAGCCTTCAATCCACTAGAAATTGTGTCACTAGTAAGTAATGGTAATTATTATGAAGTAGTGGTAATTATTTATCTTTTTTTAGATAGTGTTTTTATAATTTCAAATTATTCAAAAATAGTAATGATATTATATTTTGTAAAAAATATGGAACAAGGAAGTCGACAAAAATCATTATTAGATGATCACGTTCGGATAAATCAGCGTTGAAATCCAAACAGTTTTGGTTTAAATCTTGTATATATAGAGGGTGTTGAAGCTTTATTATCATTTGCATCATTAAAACCAGAATATGTTTCAGAAGGCACAATAAAGTTTCCTTGTAAAAAATGTGCTCTGAGAACGTTTGAAACATTTGACATGGTTGGGGGACATCTCTTGCGTTTTGGTTTTCAACCAGATTATGTTTTTTGGTATCAACATGGTGAACATAGTTCCATAGAAGATACTAATAACTTGATTCCAGATCCATCACATTTTAAAAATTTAGTACATGATGTTGCAGGTCCATCTGTTCAACAAACTGAAACTCAAGATGATATTGACTTAACTCATGAGTTGGCACCATCTGAATTTTATGAGTTGTTGAGGTCTACTAAGGATGAATAATATCCTGGTTGCAAGATAAGAAAATTAGATGCAATTGAAAAATTTATGGCTATTAAATCAGATAATGTAATGTCAATCAACTATTTTGATCAGATATTTTCTTTGGTTAAAACACTGTCACCTGAAGGAAATGTGTTGCTTACAAATTAATATGAGAGCAAGAGGCTGGTTCATAATCCGGGCCTTAGTTATGAGAAGATTCATGCATGTACAAATGATTTCAACTTATATTTTGGTGAAAATTATTCATTGGATAGATGTCCCACATGTGGATAATCGAGGTATAAAGAAGCTCAACTAGGGAAGTCAGGATCGATTCGAGTAAAATCGTTGACATATTTCCCCCTTACACCCAGGTTGCAGTGTTTATTTATGTCTTAGAACACAATATCAATGATGTCATGGCACAAAACAAATATTTCAACTGATAAAATCTTGAATCATCCATGTGATGGTGATTCATGGTAACATTTTGACCGTCTGTATCCGTCTTTTTCTTTAGAAGCCTGAAACGTGTGATTGAGTCTTTATGCTGAGGGTTGCTATCCATTTTGTTGGTATAGTAGTCAGTATTCATGTTGGTATGTATTTATAACTCCATACAATTTACCTCCATGGATATTGATGAAGGAGACCTATATTATTTTGACCTTATTAATCCCTGGATATCCAAAAAAGAATATTGATGTTTACTTGAAACCATTGATTGATGAGTTAAATGCATCATGGAGTGAAGGTGTTAGTATATATGATGTTACTGCAAAACAAAATTTCATATTAAAAGATGCATTGATGTGGACGATTGGTGAATTTCTGGCGTATGACATGTTATCTAAATAGAGTACATATGGTATGAAATCATGTCCTTACTGTATGAAATACAACAAAGCCTTTATGCTTATCAATGGAAAAAACCTTACTACTTTGACTGTCATCGTAGATTTCTTCCAACCAATAATCCTTTTCAGAGGAACAAATTTCCTTTTCGAAAAGGTACAATTAAAAGGGATGACCCTCCAAAAATGATCTCAGGTACAGAGTTAAAATAAGTTTTATTTTCATTACCTCCCATCAGATTTGGTCCAACAGTAAACCAATAGAAAATTAATGCCTTTCGGAAAGAACATAATTGGATAAAACGAAGCATTTTTGGGATCATACATATTGGTCTGATTTGTTGGCCCACAAAATGTTGGATGTCATACATATTGAGAAGAACTGTTTTGATAATTTATTTCATAATATTTTGGATACACCAGGTAAGACCAAATATACTATAAAGATATGATTAGATCTTTCCCAAATTTGCAGGTGACCTGAAATTGAACTACTTGAAAATGTCAGATCACAGAGGTTAATAAACCCAAAAGTATCTTATACACTATCCAAAGAAAGTCGCTTAATATTTTGTCATTGGATTGAATATTTGAGACTTCCAGATGGCCATGCTTCCAATTTGGGAAGATGTGTTAAGAATGGTTATATTACCAGATTAAAAATTCATGATTGTCATGTTATAATGGTAAGATTTATGGAAATTGGATTCAGAGGTTTGTTGAATTATATTATTTCGGATTCGATAACAGAGATATCATATTTTTTTGAGACATTTGTGTAGTGACAATAGACTACGATGCGCTAAGAAAAATGGAAGAATATGTTGCTGTAATTATATATAAACTAGAAAAAATATTTTCGCCAGCTTTCTTTGACTCAATGGAACATTTGATATTACATTTTCCACATGAAGATAAATTTTGAGGACCAGTACAGTTTCGATGGATGTACCCATTCAAGAGATGCATGCAGAAATTGAATAAAAAAGTAAATAACCAAGCATCAACTGAAGGCTTAATTGTTGAATCTTATTTGAAAGAGGAAATTTCTTATAAGGGGAATGTTAATAAAAAATGGACAATCAATTAATAGTTTTTAATCAACCAAATATTGGTTTCAGTGGAGTTCCTAAATAATGGCTTTTAGATGATGAACATCACAGAGCTCATACATATGTTCTGCTCAAATTTGAAGAAATGACATCATTTGTACTGTCAGTTCTTCTATCACTTATTCAATAATTTATGTTACAATATGCAAACTTATTTTATTTGTAGTTTATATGATAACCATATCAAGAAACAAATTCCCCAAATTACAACAGCTTCACTTGAAGAACCCATGAAAAAAAAATTCTCAATGGTTTCAAAAACTGGTAATATAAATTATTGATAGTTTAATATCAATTCCATTTATTATTTATCATTTTGATAATTGTTTTACAAATTCTCATGTGTCTCAACATGATGATAAAATTGATAAGTGACTGTGTATATTGAGTTACCCACCATCCAAAATGGTTAAATCTTATAATGCATATGTGGTGAATGGTTTTTGATTTCATACACGTGCATACGAGGAATAAAAAAAATGAACAGTGGAGTTTTCTTGAGAGGATCGCATCACAAAGAAACTAATGTTGACTTTTATGGAATTATGGATGAAATTATTGAACTGTGTTATCTAGGATAGAATTTCACAATGATGTTTAAATGTCGGTGGTTGGATACTGAGAGAGTCTTGTGTGTTCATCTGACTCATGGAATCATCAATATTAAATATAAAAGTCTTCTTGTAGTAAATGAACCATTCTTACTGGATCAACATGAACACAAAATTTATTACACAAAGTACTGTGTTACTTCAAGAGAATTGAGTGATTGGTGGAGCATAATAAAAATGAAATCTCGGGAAAATGAGTTTACTCAAACTGAATGTGGTTCTGCTGAATTGGAAGGAATTGATGTTTTTCAAGAGACTGATCAAAATCTATCATTTTCACAAAAAGACATGAATATCTATGATGACACTCCAAAATTAAGGATTAATGATGATAAAGATGTTAATGATGTTACAAATGAATTTGAAATGACCATAGATGATGAAACTGAAACTCATATGGATATTGATGATGCTGATGAGGAAGATAAAGACATTGACATTGACAGCTATAGAGATGAGGATGAATATGGAAATTGACACAATTAAATGATGGTTATAAACATAAATAAATAATATATATATATATATAATATTTTTTTTCAACTATCTGCTAACAATGATAATTTTTTGTTTCAGATGGATCCTGATCTATATCACGAGTTGCAGGAGGTTGATCTACCTTTGGATGAGGGGGATTGTGGACCATCTGACCCTCATCCTACTAATGGTTCAGGGGGTACATGGAGGGGGCACGGTCTTGTGTGACTGATGATTCCTGACCCTATCCACGAGTGACGTCCACGTCTTGGCTTTGATCTATGCACACAGAGGTATGTTAACCTGTATATTTTAGTCAAATTTCATTAATTTATTTATATATACACTAACTATTTGATTATTTATTCCTTTTTCATAGTTTAGCGCATGTTTATATTGGATAGGGGAGTACTATCTTGCACAATTATTTTTCTCATCCATGGATCACATGGGAACATATTCTTATTGATGTGTGGCATGACATGTTCAATCATTGGCTGGAACGTAAATAAAGAATATTTATTTTGAAATTTATTTTATTAATAACTTTATATTATAAATTATTTGTAGGGTTTATGGTATCCCATCAATGATAGAATACGTGATGCTATCCACGCGGCATGGCAGGTGTCTATGCACGACCATTTCTGTCAGTTTTTGTACAATTTGAGAAGAACAATTATTAAGAAAGCAGGAGTGACATAATTTGATGAGTCATGTAGAGCCCACCGACCAGAGTACATTTCATCTCACGTTTGGGATGGATTATGTTTACACCAGTTGGGTGGTGGATTTCAGAGGAGATATTTAGTGGGACGACAGAACCGGGAGAGACAGGAGGTGGCACATCGAGCGGGTAGCTGTACATTTAGTACGCATAGAGAGCATCTGGTAAATATATATTTTTAAATATTTTATATAAATTCAATTATAAATAGTTTATTTTATATTTCTGTAGGTAGTCAAGCATCCCGTTATTACGGATCTCGACGTTTATCAGAGGATGTATAGTGATCCAGCCACTGGAGAGATTAGAGGTGATCACCATTGTCAAATTTTGGTTAGTATTTTTTTTCTTCAGTTTGACAATTAACTGCATATAATATTTTCACTATTTTAATTTCAAATTGGATTTGATGGAGTCATATGAGGCTGCAACCTCTTAGACACATGCTGTGAGTCAGGACGAGATGACTGAGCATACCAGTACCCACCATTTCGATGAGGTGACATGGATGTAGGTGACTCAGTATGGCTTTAATAAGGGCCAAGTAGTTGGTATCGACTCTCATTTGACTCCTGGTACTTATTATGGTACTGCTGCGATGTCGACATCCAGCTCGAGAGGAGCTTGTGGAGAGGAATCATCTTCAGTCTCACAGTATTATGAGCAGTTTCGAACTTAGTCTGAGCTTATATAGAGTTTGCAGAAGCAGGATGAAGAGATGTGTCGGCGACAGCAGTAATAGCAGCACGACGAGGAGATGCATCGATGGCAGCATTAGTAGCAACAACAGTATCACGAGCAGATGAAGTACATGCACTGTCTAACTCATAGTTTAGGGATAGAGTTTCCTCCACCATCTCCTACAGCTCCTCCACATCCTCTAGAAGATGACCCCCAATGATTTGTTTTTTATGTTAAAAACATTTGAATTGAAGATTTATTGTAATATGAACTATTTACAGTTTCTATCCTTTATATTGGTCCAAATATTTCATTATTTTTTTATTTTTAATATTTTATTATTGATTATTAGAATTATATATTTTAATATTTGTTTATTTTACTACTAATAATAACATTTTATGAATGTTTTATATTTTTTTGTAAATTTTGAGAATTGTAATAATTTTTTATTTTTTTTTATTATTTTAATAAAATTAATATTAATTTTTTATTAATCATAATTTTATTAAATATATTTTTTTAGTATTTTATTTTTTAATTTATTTTTATTTTATAAATAATAATAATTTTTATATTTTTTATTATTTTAATAAGATTAATATAATTTTTTCATTTATCATAATTTTGTTAAATATTTTTTTATTATGGTCAGTATTTGTGACGAGACCTTTTGTGACGGGATCCCATCACAAATAATTTATATATAATTTTTTAGTAGTAGTATTTGCGATGGGATGACCGGCCCGTCTCAAATAGTATTTGTGACAGACCCATCGCAAAAGATTTATATATATATAATGTATATAATCAGAGGTTTATTTGAGACAAGCCTATTGCAATAGGTTTATTTATATATAATATATATAATCGAAGACTTATTTTCAACTGGGACTTTTTCCATCGCAAATACTATTTTTTTTCGACGGGCCCATCACAAAAAAATAATATTTGCGATGCCATTTTCTGCTACGGGCTATTTGCAACAGGATCCCGCGCGAATAGCCCATCACAAATACTTCTAGTTCCAGTAGTGAAACATGACCCAAACAGGGTGTGAGAAGAATCTTAGTATGAAACCACCAAAATATATGTTCCTTACTATCAGTGAATATATATAACAGTTAATATTCCGAAGTAAAGAAATAAACTAGGAAGTACTCAAAAGTACACAATCCTATTGTTTTAAATTACATTCATTTAACTTTCATTATTCATCCTTTGAATCATATAAACCTAGGATGTAGCCTAAGTGCTGTATCCCTGTTGTAAAGTAACAACATATATGTCTCAAAAGACAATATAAAAAATCAAGTAAAACCGAGTCCAAGATTTTTCTTTAGCTTGGGAGACTCATCACAACCATTCATCTATTCTCAAACAACCCCTTAAGAAAGTTTTAACAGTCTAACCCCTCTGATCTAATATAAAATAAATTCAATAAATAATGACTCTCTATGAATGCTCTCACATTCTAACCCCATTTATTCCAAATATTATAGATCAATTAAAAGTAACCACCTGGGTAGCTCTCACTATCAATACCCCTTGGTCAACATAGCATCAATAAAATATAAACAACCAGCTGGAAGCTCTAAAAAAATCAATGCCCTAGATTCCAAAATTCATTTAATAAAATAATAACGATCACCAGGGAATATCTCATTGTATAACCCAATTAATTATAAATGACCACCTGTGTTTATCTCATGGTCTAACCCCTATGTGAAGCTCTCATAGTCCAATCCCCCTTTGGTCAAATAGTCAAAACGTATATCACATGCATTTAATATAATTAAACTAACTCCATCCTAATCAATCAGGGCCTGAAAAAAAAGGTACACCTCAGAAAAATCTAGACCAAACTGCTATAACTATCAATCAAGGAAAACACACCCATGGGGTGTACTGAAAACAAGGTCTCTAACCTTATACATAAGAAACAACCCCTTTTTATTCAATAAAACCATAACAGGAATTAAATAGGGTCAAATTACAAATCAAGAACTAACCCAAACGTGGGTATGTGGCACTTTTAGCATATATAATCCAAAGACGAACATTGAAAGGCCCAAACAACCTACCTCTATGTCGTATGATCGATATAATTGAACATCATCCCTTAAATCATCCAAGATCTGCATAGATCTACAAAAAGGTAAAAAAAAATCATCCTTGAATAACTCATGAGAGAGGAAGAATCAGTAAGAAAGGCTTTATGGGTTAAGAGAAATCACCAGCGGGATTCCACCCCCCACTGACATCATCCCCATTGGATCTCGGATGGAGAATCATGAGGGGTTCGAAGTTCACCAGCTATTTTGTCACTCTCTTTTATGAACCATGAGGGGATGAAGATGTATTCAAATGTAAGACGTGACCCCACTCTAGTATGTCGAATAAAAATAAAAGTACAGGATGTGTTCATTAAAACTACATGTCGTGTATTAGCCTAAACTGGCCCCCGACTTAAGCTGTCTGCCAGGTCACCACAAACCCATCTACTCGACCATTAAACGGACAGTACACAGCTATACGTGACATCTGAGTATATGTAATGTACACATAAGTACGTGGTGTGTACTCATAAAAACCCCATTTCTTCATTTTTCTCACAAACAACCTGAAATCAAGATCCATACCTGAAATGAAGATCCTGCTTCTTACAAAAAATGACAAGATGATTCATTTTTTTAAAAATTAAATCATGTGTAAATATAAATTTAAAAAATCATTGGAGAATAGTAAAAACATTCTTGAAAACATATTTAGAAGACATGGCCATGGAAGAAAATTTAGTTTTGACTAAAAAGATAAATAAATTCATTTGAAATAAAAATATTCTTTTGGTCTCTTGAGAAATTTAATTGAGGAAAATGAAAGGAAAAAATTTAATCTAAATAAATAACCAAAGGATATGAAAATTAAAGGATTTTATCAAGAATGTATCATAGAATTTCCTTAGATATAAATTCAAGAACAAGCAATCTTTATTAAAAAGAGATTGCAACATAAATCCCTTACACACAGTTTGACTTGATTAGAAATCTCTTTAACCTCATATATAATACATTTAAATTTATTTAAATTATATAAATAATCAATTATATACTTATAATTACATATATTATCCACTTATAACATTTCAACATGAATTTATTAATAGTTTTGTATTAAAAATTTCATTTCTGAGAGTTAACTATTTTGTTATTTCATGAGAATTTTGGTTTGGTAGTTATAATCATTGTAGTTTTTTAAGGGTTCCATGATCTCCTAATTTTCAATAATGATATAAATATATAATATTATATAAATATATATATTAGATTCATCCATAAAGGATAGATATAGAAAAATGAATTAAACCATTCATGGAGGCATTAGACTATACATATGCTTGAACGATGTTTTCACTTTTTTAAGGATGGAAAAAATAAATATAAATAATAATTCAAAATTCTAGAATATTTATTATATAATAAATATTATTTTTATTCATTAAATATATCCTTATTACCATCCATTTAAATTTAAAATTAAAAACAAATCACATCACTTAGTAGAGATTATAGTCCACATATATGCACAAGCGAAGTTATCATTTTCCAACGAATAAGATGGTGGGAAGGTAGATATTATATTAAAATTATAAAATCATAATTATATCATAAATATACAATATATTCTTGAAAAACATCATAAAAACCACCCATAAAATATGGTGATGGAAAATGAATTGTATCGCTGTGTGGAGGTGATAATGCACATATACTCAAAAGAAATACATTCACTTCGAATTTGATGGAAAATATGATGCATAATTTTATTTACATAATCATAATAACTTTTTACTATATTTATATTCTTATGTTTTTATTTTATGATGAAATACAGATATTTAGAGAATTTATTATAATAAATTAATTAAAAGTTGTTGGGTTGGAATATAATATCTTCTTCACCAAGCTACTATTAGATCCATTCTTAAGAACCTCTGTAATGTTAATTGAAGATGTTTAGTACCTATAATACATGGATAATTAATTTGAGATGATAATTTAGAGGGTATATTGAATGACCCCAGAACACCCTGAGAGGGGAGGGATGAATCTGGGTGTCAACTGTTTCTTCTAAACTGATAGATCCTAATCCCACATTGTTAGGAACATGTTAAACCTATCTGAAGAGGAAGTTTAGAAAACAAAAAATCACATTCAATGCAATGATACTGTAATTTTAATTGGTTCACCACTAAAGGATATGTCCAAGAAGAAAACACTGATAGTGTTTCAGTCATACCCAATAACCACTAATAATCACAAGTTGTGGATTACAAGAGTTCAACATAGTCACTCTGTGCCAGGTGCACTGCCTTTACAAGGTTTTAGGGATAGCACAATGCGTCCCTTAGATCACATCCACTAACTCCCCCTTACTCGCTGCATTGGAAGAATATTCACTTTGTTAATCAATTTGAAGGGCACTTCAATGTTTTATCATTAATTCATGCATCCTCAATAGTAAATGGATGCCCTGTTGAAATATTCCTCCCCGTACGTGGTAGTGGGTATAGTTCACAGATCTCCTCCTCCACATTCCACTACTATTTCTGCATACCATCCAGATCCTCCACAAACTACCCTACTCCAAAAAATTCCTTACCTTTCAAACTTCTCAGATTCTCCGTGTATCGCCCTGATCCATGTACTGTCTTGATCTGTTGTGTACTTTAAGTGCTTCCCCCATGAACTACAATCTCTGTCATGGGCAGGTTTTCCTTACACGACTGGTTCTCTATGCATACCATCTTCTCATTCACGAACCACATTTAACTTCACTATATTTATTCCTGAAATTTTTATCCTCAATATTAATATTTAATGAAGGGGATTAATTCTTGTTATATAGGAACTAATTATTCCAAAAAATCTGTTAATCCAAGATTTACCAAATCTTTGATTTTGGTACAGCCTCCACCGTATACCTCTCCTTTCCGGAAAATTGTATCTATTCCAAAAACCACCTGCATTCCATGTAAAACATGACTCAATCCGTATAAATTCTTTGTGAACTAATTTTGGTTTCAAAAATAACTTGGCGTACCATTCCTACTATTCCATATACGGTCTATGAACCATTCCTAGACATGGTACACGGTCCATTTCTTGGTCCATGCAGTTCTCTCTCATTTTTGAATTCCATCATCATTCTTTATTCCATACATTTCTTTGAACAGATTCCCAAATTTAAGGCACAAAAAATTGGAAAACACTAGGAAATTGTGCCACCTTCAATAATAATTTTAACCTTAGTCATATGAACAAATTCCCTAGAAACTCCCTAGTCATCCATGTGTATATTGAAAACAAACACAAACCATAATCCATTATTATCCGCAAACTTACTTGGTTCTAGCAATCTCCACATTTGGGTTTGTTTGAAATTTCTAAATAAATTCACTGAAGTGCCAGCCATGATCAAAAGCTGAACCTTCAAGAAACAACACAACCATCACTCCAAGTCTATGCGAGCAGTGCTCGGTGTATAAAAAAAGAGAGATGAGATGAATTGACTTCTTATTCTTTTATTTTCTCCCTAATAATTGGATTTATGGATTTTTCTATTCTCTATATTTCCTGTAACTAGAAAAAAAAAACAAATCACTCTCCATTGGATTTATCCATTCTCCCCCATTTTCAATAAACCCAATGAACCGAATCTTGACTTTTAGATCTCAAAAACATACTCCCCCTAGATAGTATCTCCCCCATACACCTACATCACATCCACAACCATATTAAAATAGTTAAAACAACTAGGGGGGGGGGGATTTGTAACCTCCATATGAAGTTGGAGGCAGTTTAATAATGAGGTTCAACTAATGTTTCTCAAACACAACTGCTTTTAGTGACTGGGTAAGAATATCATCTACTTTCTCATCTGTTCCCACATGATCCATTTTAATCATGCCTTATTTAAATTTTTCCTTCATGATGTGATATATGATTTCAATATGTTTTGTACAATAATTTTGAACATGATTCTCCGTAAGATTAATTGTACTCTTATTATCACAATAAATTACCATTGGTTGTTTCATCTCATCACCAATGTCAGTTATTTCCTACTTCATCTAAAGTACTAAGTGAAATATTTTGTTGCAAATATATATTCATCTTCGGCCGTACTAATTGATGTACTTTCCTATATCATGCTCATCTGTCACATAAATTTCTTCCTAACATAAAATGGTCTACCATTGGGGGAATTTCGATCCACTATATCTCCAACCCAATTAGCATTAGAAAACTCTAATAGTTCACTATCACTTCCTGTAGAAAAATATAATCCATAATTGTGAGTACCTTGAATGCACTTTGTGATTCTTTTTTACTATCACCATATATTATTCTCAAGGATTACTCTGAAAGAAGGCCACTAAGCATGTTACAAAGATAATACCTTGTCATTTTATTATCTAGTATAGTAAGCATCCCGTGATTCTCCTATACATTGTGGGATACACATATGTCTCATCTTCATGATTTCCATGTTTTCTTCCAACTGAAATCAGAGCTGACATTGGTTTGGAATCATGCATATTAAATTTCATCAATAGCACTTTTGCATAATTTTCCTATGAAATTAAAGTATAATACTTCTTTTGAATCACCTACTTCCCTAAAAATTTTGTGGGTTCTCCAGTCATTTAAATTTCAAATTCTGACGTCATGTGATTGGAAAAATCATCCACTGATCCCTGCCTACTTGCAGTAAAACAAATATCATCAATATACACCGATACCATGAATTGATCCTTCTGAGAATTCTTCACATATATATTGTTATCCACTCCACCTCTCTAGAATTCAACATTTTTGAGGTAATAATCCAATTGAGAGTACCATGCCCGTGGTACATACTTCTGTCAATAAAGTGCTTTCTTTATTCTAATGAATTTTATTTCACCATTTCTAAGAAGGAAACCCACATGTTGTTCAGTGTATACTTATTCTTCAAGGATACCATTTATGAAATCTATCTTGACATCCATTTGATACACTTTATATCCTATTTTGATTTCCATGGAGAGAAATATATTGATTGACTCCATTTTAGCCACCAGAGAAAATGTTTCTTTAACATCGACACCTTTAATATGTGAATATCCTTTACACACCAATCACACCTTTTTTCTGATCAAATTTTCATGTTCATTGAATTTCTTCTTGAAAATAAACTTTTTACCAAACACATTTTGATTTTCGGGTCTCTTAACTAGATCCCATTTTTCATTATTATCAATCTCATCCAGCTCTTCATTCATTTCTTTAACCCATGATTAATACTTTGTAGTTTCTTAAAATGAGGAAGGATTCACAACTAATAGAAATGTAGATTGTGCATTATTCCACATTATCCTTGTCTATGTTGGTGCATTCCGACTCCTAATAATATTCGGTAGATCAATCTCTCCCCTTCGATTTCTCCTTTGGGGTTTGACCGAATATCCTCTAGCTATGGATTCCTCTTATGATTCTTCTTCTAAGTAAACATAATGATGTGACTCTTGAGATTTTTTTACACATTCCACTACCTATCTATTAGTATTTGTTCCATGTTCACATTCTTCCTCATCTTCTATCACATCAGTGTAATAATTCCTTAATTCATTCATGTTTTTCTCTTAAATGATTTTAAAATCATTTCATTCCAAATTTTTTCCCAAGTTCTTATTGAAACACTTATAGGAATTGCTGTTCATTGAGTATCCATGATATATTCCCTCATCTACATTGTAACCATTCTTCCCTTGATTTCCTTATTTATTTTGGATGAAACATCTTATTTTAAAAACATGAAAATATTTAAAGGGAGATTTCTTCCATGACACAATTCAAATGGTGTCTTTGTCTCACCTACACATAGACCTTATCGGTTTTGAATATACACTATAGATTGAACTACCTCTATCCAATATTGTCAAGGAATACAACTCTCAATTATCATAGTTCCATCCATGTTTTTTACCTGTCGATTCCTATGCCCAACAACTCCATTTTGTTGTGCAGTTATCACAACAACCACCTCATGTTGTATTCCACGCTTCTATAGTAACATTCAAATTAAATGGATGTGTATTACTCTCCATTGTCAGACCATAAGACTTTAATCTTCCATCTAGTATCATTCTCAGTGATTCATCGATAGGGTTTCATGCAATCAACCACTTGTCGATTCCTCTATATAATGATCACACATGCCATTCTAATGTAATCATCTATGAAAAGAAAAACATTCCTTTCTCTATGTGTTCTAATAACATTTAACGGGCCACATAACTCTGTATGAATGTGGCCAAGGAGATTAGATTCTCTTTTATTCTTTGGCTAGTAGGAACTGTAGACCATCTTCCACCGCATGCAAGAATCATAGGTCTTTTCACATTCATGCTTCTGAATGGGGATATCCTTGAATATCTTCAGGTTAGATATCTTTTCTATGTCTTGCCGATTGATGTGCCCCAATATCTGATTCCACAACCCATTTTCATCTTCAACTGTTAGGTAGAAAAAGTTCTCCTTACAATTAAACTGAAATAAGTTTCCATCTATTCTATAGCCTGTCATGAGAGAATTCCCATACATTCCTCTTATAGTACATCCTTTCTTATTGAATGTTACAATAAGGCTAGTGTCCTAGAGTTGAATCACACTAATAAGATTGTGATGCAGACCATCCACATAAAGGACTTCAGTTCTCTTCAACTCTCTATTAGCTAACTCAGTACTTCCTCTGTCTTTTATCTTCACATCACCATCATTATCGAACCACACTGTTTCATCAATATTTTTCTTAATATTGTTTAATAGGTCTGCATTACCAGTCATGTGGGATGAACATTCTCTATCAAAAATCCAAGTTCTATTATTCTTTATAGCTTTGAGAGATACATATGCAAGAATGTATTTTTCAACTTCCCTATTTTTCTCAATGAGATATTGGGTTGAGTGTAAGACACTGATGTCCTTTAAATTATTTCTTCTGTGTACGTGGTTTCTTCATATTCAAATTCTTCTTCCATAGGAGAAAACCTATTTGAAATAGAAACACCATATGGTTAATGATTATTCACCAATATCTAAGCATTATAGTAATTTTTCCTATCATACCTATTTCTGCAATACACAGATTTATGAAAAAACTTAGAACAGTTAAAACAATATCCATATTAATTATTTCTTCTATAAGAAGTAGGATATGAATATGTTATTATTTTTTAAATAGCTAACTCTTCCCCATTCATATATCTCATTTCTTATTCATAGTATGACATGGTATGGAAGAGATATAAACAAAACTAAAACATCATGAGAGGAAATGTCTTCTCACTTTGATTTCCCATCATTCCTTATTCCTTGGGAAAATAGTTTGACTACTGATCAATTATAAAAGCACAAGGATAATATTTAGTTCTTATTTCAGTTTAATTTAAGGGTTTCTTGTTTCGCACTTCTGATGGCTTTTCAACATGATGAAATTTCAACTTTCCTTTATTCTGGTTCACTTTATTTATAGAATTTGATGTTTTAGAATCACATCCAATCGCACTATCTAACATGCATGTGGGTCATTGATCACTCAATATCTTTTCAAATCCATCGGAACCACATTTTTCTCTCTCCAACAGCTCAACATCTAAGAACCTTCTAGATTGTATTTTCTTATTTTCATCTATTAAATTTGATTCAATTTTGAATATACTCCTAAGAGTAACAAATTCTTCCTCTAGAACCACCAAAATCTTGGATTTATCTTCCAGTCTCATTGTAAGGTCATTGATGACCTTTCCAAATTCATCAATTATAAGTTTTAGTTCCATAGTATCTTCTTTTATTTCAAGGATTTATTACTTCAATTTCACAAATTCCTTCATTTGTTAAATTTCATCTTCAAGATGATAGAAATATTTTGATGACTCTTCCACAATTCCTTTCCACTCATTTCATCTCTTAAATTGATCCTTAAGCTTGAAAAAATCATACTTTAGTTGCAACTAGGGATTTACATTAGTGGTCAACTAATTATCACCACCCTTATCATTTTATTGTTTTGATTTTTCAATATTAGCCATCATTTAATCATGGTTCCCATATTTGAATTCTACTTCTTGTTCTTCAAATAGTTCATTGTAATCTTGATCTTCTTCACAGACAAAACTCTTTCATTGATATTTCTTTCTAGATTTGATGTCTCTATTTTTCAGAAATCTCTTCTGAGGATTTTGAATATATCCATCTTCACTTTCATCATCACTAAACTTCGATGGTCATCAAGAGGCAATGTTCCCAACTCTTCCCTAGATAAAACAAGCCATAGCCATCTTTCCTTCAAATTTCCTTATTACATTATTGAGCTTCTTGTAAGTGAGAGAAAGAGTTTCTTTTTCTAAATTATCTTTATAAATGATATCTCCTAAAACATTTAGTTTGACCATGGATTGTAATTCCATTTCCTTGCACACACGAGTCATAGATTCTTATGGTTTGATTTTCATTTAATATGCTGATAGATTGCTCAATAGATAATCCAATGAGAGTTTGGAAAGATCTATTTCATCAAGAGCTAACACCTTTTCATTTTAAAGGGGTGGAAGTCATCTAAAAGATTTATTTACTACGTCAATGTCTTTTATTTCTTCACACAAACCTCAGATTTCTTTAAAAACTTCAATAATTCGATTTAAAAAAGAGTCTGCATTCTCATTAGGGTGCATATTCACATCATCAAACCTATTATGTAGTACTTGATGTTTCTCCTCCATAACATTATTATCTCCTTCATAATTATTATCCATTTTATCACATATTTACTTGGAAGATGTGAAATTCATTACCTCTAGATAATTTTGATCAGAAAGGGCTTCAGTGAGATCATTTGGTTCTTTTGCATCAACATCAAGAAATTTCTTGTCTTTATCAGTCATTGATAGTTCTATAGGATTAATGATTTATATTACTTGTATAGAAGAAAATAAGACTTCTATTCTAAGAGATATTTGGTGAGATCTCATCCTATTATTTCATATTTGAAAGTTACTTCCATTGAAGAGGGGAACTCCCATAACATTGATAGGGTTCTCCATGATAGCTGAAGACAGATTCAACCCGAGTAACCTTTACCCTTTGATACCACTTGAAAGACCCCAGATCACCATGAGAGGGATGGGGTGAATCAAGGTGTCAACTTTTTCTTCTCAACTGATAGATCTTATTCCCAAATTGATATGATCCTGTTAAACTTGTCTGAAGAGGAATTGTCGAAAAAACAATCACATGCAATGTAATGACACAATAATTTTACTTGGTTCACCACTAAGGGCTACGTCCAAAGATAATATTCTGATAGTGTGTTGGTTTCACCCAATAACCTCTAATCTTCACAAGTTATAGATTACAAGAGTTTAGCACAGTCACTCTGTGATAGGAACACTACCTTTACAATGTTTTAGGGAAAACACACTACACCTATCAGATCACTTTCACTAACCCCCCTGCCCATTGCATTGGAATAATATTCACTCAGATTATCATCTTTAATGTCACTTAAATGTTTTATCATTAAATCATGAATCCCCAAGTTTAAATGGATGATCTATTAAAGTCCTCCTCCGTGTACTGTGTAGCAGGTATGGTTCTCAGATCTCCTCCTTCATGTACCACTGTTCTCTCTATGTACCTTACAGCTTATCCATGAGTTGGAATACTCCGCATACTACCTTACTATATGTGCTGATCAGCTTTATTACGTATCACCCTTATATACATACTGTCTTGCTCCACCACATACTGTGAGAGATTTCTCTGTGAACTGCACTTTCATCCATGGAATGTTTTCCTTACACGGATGGTTCTCTCTAGGTACTATCTTCTCATCCAGGAACCACTTAATAATTCACTGAATTTATTCCTGAAATATTAATCTCTAACACTTCTCTTTATCTAAGGTGATTACCTCCCCTTATATAGGCCCTAATGGATATGAAAAATCGGCTAATTGTGGATTTACCAAATCATTGTTTTTGGTATAACCTCCACCACATAATTCTCCTGTCCTATGAACTGAAATTGTTTCATGAACCTCCATCCTTCCACATACCATAAACCTCCTTCTACATACCTTTTATGTGAACCGATTTCAGTTCCACGAACCACTCAGCGTACCATTCCCGCTATTCCGTATGCAGTCCACAAAATGTTCCTGAACATGGAATGAGGTCCATGTCTCAGGCCACACTGTTCTCTCCCTTTACTGAATCCATTATCCATTATTCATTCCATACATTCCTATGAATAGATAACTGATTTTTTGGCCCAAAAAATTGGAAAACACTAGGAAAATGCACCACCTTCAATACTACTTTCAGCCTTAATCATATGACCATATTCCTTGCGAAATCCCTAGTCATCCATGTGAGTATTGAAAAAAATAAAAACCATACTCCAATATTATTAACAAACATCCTTGGTTCTAACATATATTCTAGATTGATGGAATAATTCTGTGTTAACAAAAGAGATAGGAGGAGTCCTTTTATAAGGGAGGGAAAATGCACATTTTGAATTATTAAAAACATTAAAATATAACTAAGTCATTTTCAATAAAAATAACTATATATTCAATTAAATAGATTATATGACCTAATTATCATCATGAAATTACATTTATAGAGTTTTTTGGGTCATTTTAGACCTTATCATTTTTTCTATCACCTTTGTTAACTGATTTAAACCTTAACTATGGTAAATAATTTTTTTAATCTTAATAGGCTATAATTACACATATAAGCTAAAAGTTATCTCAATATTGGCCAACAGTTTATATTTTAGACCATATCTAGTCCCACATGTTCTTTAGTAATATTTTTATTAATATTAAATAATTTTAAAAAATATTATTTTACACAGAATATCATTTTGGTCATTTTTTGGAACTATTTATTTAATTTGAATGTAAAGACATCATCATAGTCATGTAATTCAAATATAAAACATAAAAATGTCCATAATGTGTTATATTTATCTAATATATTCATTTAACATAATAAATCAGCCAAATTTTATTTTTTTATAAATTCATTTATTTTATTTTTTCTATTAATTGAATAAATACTGAATGAGTGTTGCGTAAGAAGATACGGTAATTATTAAATAACTAAAAATTATAAATGAATTACCATGATGAAAAAAATTAATTCCTTTTTTGAATGAACCTTTAGAACTGAAATTGTCCCCATTTTATTGTTATGTAATAATTTTTGAGATATAAAATTCAATATTGTGAAATTTTTAAATTTGTTTACCTAAAATAATATTACATTCATTAACAGGGTAAAATGGAACCAAAATTCTATATATTATAATTTGGGATGTATGTGGTTGAATTTATTCAATAAAATTAAATAAATTATTTTTTTTGGGTTGACTGAGACCTTATATTATTGTTGTAATCATGTTTTACCCATTTTACCCTTGTTGAGGTGACAAATATTTAACCACTGTAAATATTCATAATGACTAAAAAATAAATGAGATATATTTACAAAATTTTAACCTCATAATTCAATATATGTTATCCATTTTCCCAGATTAAAAAACTAGATCTGGAATAAATCAATTTTATTGTAAATTCCTAATAACCAATTAAGATTAGTTTTTAGAAAAATTTGTTTTTAAGTCTAAAAAATTACTCGCATCAAAATCTTTAATACTATTGATTCATGTATAATTCGTTAGATTATTCTAAATAAAATTTATCATATTTCTCTTTATGGAAAATATAAAAAATATATATACATTTAAATTACTTTAAGAAAATAAATGATTGAATTTGAAGAAATATGTTTTTTGTTACTATTTACTAAAAAATAAATCTTTTTTGAAATATCCCTAAATTTCACCCTTAGTTAATTTGTATTTACATATTTAGAAAATAAAGCTCATTTTTTTCAAATACAATTTCTTAATATGGAACTATTTTTTTATAAAAATAAAATAACCATTTTTAGGAAGAAATAGATAAATACTACTAAAAATTGAGTACTTATTTAACAATATATTTTCTTTATCTAAAATAATTATACTTAGTTTAAAAATTTTCATTATTGTCATCCAATACTCTAATTTAATGGATATTTGATAATGTTATTCTATATTATCATTCATTTAGGCTCAGAGTTCCGTGTATCATATGATATCAAGTAAATTTAATTTATTTGAAGAGAAATATATCATAAAATCATAGGGTGTTATATTTTACACCTTAAATTTTTTTTACCCTCGAAATTCTACCACTATAATAAAAAATGAGGATCTCTCTATTTCATCACATTCTTAGGTTTCCAAGTATCTTTTTCAAATTTATGATTCCTCCAAATAAATTTAACCTGATGAGTAGTATTATTTCATAGAACTTTATCTCTATGATCAAAGATTTATATCAGTTGGTATTCATTGGAAATATCATGCCCGAGTAGTGAAACCTATAATGGTAGTACATATGATGGATAATTTATATACTTCCTTAATAGAGGTACATGGAATACATTGTGGGCTTGAGATAGGTTTGTTGGATGTTCCAAGAGATAAGATACTGTCCATACTTGATGAAGAATAATGATGGAGGCAATATACACAAGAATTAGTTTTACCATATTTATAAATCTCATAACATTTTTCCATAGGAAAATTCACTAAAATACCTTCTCACCAAGATTTAATTTTTTATTTCACTAATGACTTTCACCATAAAGTTTCTATCAACTCTGTGCTATCATGATATACTATTGAATGAATATTACTTTATATACTATTTTCTCATATAACATAGGTACTAAAAGTTTTATTTCTCCAACTTAATCCCCGAAAATTGGAGTTATAAAATTTCTACCATAGAGGGATTAATAAGGGTCCATATGAATTCTTAAATGGAAGCTATCATTGAACGAAAAAAGGAATAGAGGATGGAGTTGATCCCAACCACCTTTGAAATCTAGATAACAAGATCTCAACACATCCTTCAGGGTTTGAATGGTTCTATAAAACTAATAATCCTCATGAGGATGATAATATGTACTAAAACTCATCTTTGTATCTAGATCATACTAAAATCATCACCAGAACTTGACTGAAAACCTCAGTTTCTGGATTTGATACAATAGAATATGGTACTCCATGGAACCTTACCACTTCTTCAATTTATATTATAGAAATATAATCAAGAGATAAATATTATCTAAAATCAATGATGTTTTATGACTTCATAAGGAAATCTACTATATCCCAAATATCATTATTACCTTTATCATTTTAGGGTACTCTATTGACAAAATTCATCGGGTTGTTTTCCCATTTACATTCTAGTATGGATAATGGTTGTATAATCACCTTATAATTCTGTCCATTATCTATAACTTACTATCATACCATGAAAAAAGCTACATAATTTATAATTACCATTCTTATGATGTCCCATTAGAAAAAATATATTTAAAATATTTATACATAATCATACTTCAAGGATAAATAACTAATAATTAACTAAAAGTCTCATCCAATAACTTCTTAAAATATAGTATGGATAGAACATATACATGGTTACATAACCCTATAATTCAATAACAATTGAGGTTAAAATTAGGAATACTTTTGAGCTTCCTCTATAGATCCACATAATCATTATATGCCTCATTAATCCTCACATGGATATATGGTTGAACACTCATCTGAGAAAGAAAATATTTCACCCATTCCTTCTACTTTTTTAGTTACAACCATTGGAAATAAAGAAATATTTTATCTTTTTTGATCCTCATCAATGATTATATATCATTATCCTTTCAACTCAAAGCATCAATAACCTCGTTTACATTCCCAGGGTGGTAATTTATTGAGTAGTAATAATCATTAATCAACTCCAACCGTTTTCTCGGGATCATATTCAGTTATTTTTTAGTAAGTATATAAACTTTTATGATTAGTATATACATCAAAACTTTATCTATGAATATAATTCCCCCAAATATTTAATTAAAAAATTACCATATTAAACTCCAGATCAGAAGTTGAGATTTTTCCAATGAAACTTCAATTGGAGTGAGGAATATTCTATCACTATATCACTCTACCTGAGTATGCATCAATTTCCCTTTACTGATGTATCACTATAGATAAAAAAACATTCTCCACTAAAGGTTAATTTAAGTACATGTGTACTAATTAAACTTCTATTGAGTTTCTTGAAACTTTCTTCACATTAATCCATACAAATAAATCTGGCTCCCTTATGAGTTAACATTGTGATTGGATTAGATAAACATGAAAATTTCTTCAAAAAAAATCAATAATATCCTTCCAAACCAAGGAAACTATAGATCTCACTCATAGTGGTTATTATGGTCCAATTTTTAATAACTTTTATCTTTGATTGATCCACATATATAATCTCTCATGATATTTTATGACCAAAAAATGAAATTTTATATCCAAAATTAACAATTTGTAAAATTTTCAAACAAATAATCCTTCCTTATGGTCTTCATGTTAATACTAAATTTATTTTCATGCTCACACTTTACTTATGAATAAATAAGTATATCTTCAATAAATAATAGAAAAAAATAATCATTATAACCTCTAAATACACCATTCATTAAATATATGAAGATACCAGGGGAATTAGTAAGACCAAAAGGCTTCACTTTCATAGTGGTCATACCTTATACAGAATAAAATCTTGGGTATATCCTCTTTAATGACCCTCAATTGACAATATAAAAAATAAAAAAAAATATTGGAAAAATATTTTGGTTCTCCTAATTGATTGAAAAAATTATCAACTTGGGGAAAATGGTAGTTATTATTTATTATGATATTGTTATATTCCTAGTAATAAATGTAGAGTTGAATTGATCCATCTTTATTTGTAACAAATAGAAAAGATGCAACCCAAATAAACACACATGGATGAATGAATCCAATATCACAATTCTCATTTAGTTTATTCTTTAATTACAAAAACTCAAATGCGACAATTATATATAGTTTATTAAAAATAGGTGTACTACTTTTACGAGTTCTATTGAAAACTCAAAATCAAAATTTTGTGGAGGAAAAGGAAATTATTCTAGAAAATATATTGAAAAAATACATTACAATAGGAATATATTTGATGTTGATTTTCCACCAACTATATGAGATAAACATACATTTTGAATATTAATCAATACCCATTGAATTGATTAATTTTCCCTTGGATGTTAATATTTAGTAATGAAATGATAAATGATCATAGGTTGGTTAATAATATCAAATGTGGGTTCCCTTAATCATAATTTTATGTAGAATTTATAAACAAAAATGTAATACATGACTAAGATAATATCTAATTCATCTAGGGGAGAATTTTTTTTTTGGAATTATATTTCCACAAACATGATCCAAATAACAATCATAGGATTGATATGTGTTCATTATACCATTATGGGATTTCATTTATAATTGAACATCTAATCCTTGTATCAGTATAATGATACCCATATTAAATTATTTAGATATAAAATATTGGGTAGATATAGAATCAAACAAGACATTACCAGTTATATAGCAGATGATATGTGTACCTTTTACCATGTTTTTATCATACCCCTCATTAGAAATAGTGACTTGAAGAGATTTTTCTTTTTCTATAGACCTAAGAGGTTATGTAAATTGATCATCATCATTAACCTTTGTGTTTGATTGATGGTTAACATAATGATCATATAAATTGTATTTTAAAAACTGGAGTGTGGATGGTGAATTATGTAATTATTTTCCCAAAAATTGGATAACGTTTTTCCATAACATCGACATTCTATTTCCTTTTGACATTCCTTTGCACACTTAAATAATTTACTAGTCCCTTTAAGAAAACTTCCTATCCATCTCCTTCTATACATCAAGCATAATGGAATGATCATATTATTCCTTACATGGTTTTTATTATTATATTTTCATTTTAGTTACATCCTTCTTTTCGTTTCAAAACCATGGTATTGATGAGTAACTACGATCTCTATTTCTACCTTTGAATAACATCAAATGGTTTATTCATAACTACTGAATTAACTTATTCATAGTTTTTTTAGATACTTGGTTTTAATCCACAAAATAATTGAACAATATTATATTCTATGTCAATGATAATACCAGAATTGTACCTCATAAGTCTTGTGACATTTACCACACATGCACTAATAGATTCATCATCAATCTCCCTTTCCTCAAGGAATTCATCATTTATTTTGATAGAAAGATTAAAAGGAATGTACTTGATAAAAAACAACATTCTAAAGACATACCACTCTATGGAGTAAATTTCTTCCCATTTTCTCATGTTTTTGCTGAGTAAACCATTAACCTACTTCACATTAAAAAATAAAGAAAAAATGTATTTTTCATGCCTCTATGGAAGAAGAATGGGAAATATATTTTCAGTGGAATTGGCCCATTATTAAACTGCTTTTGGATCAATAGATCCTCTCAAAATTGGTGAATGTTTCCATATGAAGGTATCAACAGAATGTCGTCACCTCCTTTTATCATTTGGAAGCTAAACATGATTCATGGATTGAGAAAGATGCATAATTATAGAAATGATATTTTTCATTACCACTCCCATAACATTTGGTTTCTTAAAAGGAAAATAATTTCATTATCCATCACATTCAGTATTAATAATGTTATTTGGGGTTTAGTACATTGAAAAAATCCAAAAATAATAGTGTTAGCAAAAAAATAATAATAATGAGAAACAAGATAATGAATAAAAATAATTTGTAAGATACCCAAATCCAGACATCTTATTTTCAATCTATAACACATTATTTTTAACCTCGAACATCCATGATTATCATCTATACAAATATTTCATTATGGTTAATAAATAAAATTTGTCTTAGCACAATAATATCTCATGGGTGTGTCAATTCAGGTGCATAGTAAGGGAATTCTAACCTTTCACCAAAATAATGGAATATATACACTCAAACAACTATTTTTGGGGTTATTACCCCTATATAAATCTATTCCAAAACCACATCCACTTGTAGTATCCAGACATTAATATTTTTATAGGAAAACCACACTCCTTTATTTACCATAACATAAAAAAGTTCTCCTATACACAAGATTATCCTATTGGTTCCCACTAGTATTTTCTTATCCAAGCTTCCAAAGGAAACTAAAACATAATGTGACACCTATTATAGTGGACCACAATTCTCATACATAAATATCACATATTTTTATATTAATATTCAATATATAACATTATTTTCCATGCTAGAACCTTAAAGGTTTAGTGTATTTAGAATCACAGATACAAAATCTACTAGTTCATAAAATATCTATATTTTCCCCCACTTAATTCATCACAACAAGAAACCTTCTTTGACACATCAAATTTAAAACTATCTCTGTATCCTAGGGGATAGAAACCATAATAAGGGAGAGCTCAGATGTTGTGTAAGGGTAAAAAAGGTATATATCAGTGATCATTTAAATATAAAATGATCAGAATTAGTATGAGAACATGAGACTAACCATTAAAAAATGAACCCATAAATTCATAAATAATAAATATTAGTCATAACATAAATATTGGAGGATCATAAGAAATGAATCATAAATTGATTAAAGAACAAAATCTATGACAACATAACATTGGAATAATTTCATGTCATATGTTTTTGGCATAGGTGTTTCATAATATTAATCAAAGAAATCATATTTCAAGGCTACTCACAAAGAAATTCAAAATGTGTTAAGCTTGGGATAACATACCATGTACATTCTTCGAGCTTGGAATGACCTCTTGGGTACCCTCTTTCAGTCTTGGGATAACATCCAATGTGTCATATTGTTTTGGGCCATGGATAACATCCCATGTACCCTTTGAGCTCAAAACACAATAATCCTTACCCAATTCCTCAGAGGGATGTATAATTTTGGACCCAAACATCTCATAATTATAAATCTATTCATATAACTTCCATAAGATCATTAAAACATTCATCATAACATAACCCATGGAATAGAAAATATTTTTCATCGATATTTTTCCTTCAAAAAACATATTTAGAATATAAAAATATTGCAAATATTAGGGAAAAATTTTATTTGAAAGGTGTCTTGTAAAATTTTAAAGCAATCTTAAAATCACCAAGTGGTGATGATGGAGAGAAATTCTAATCATGCGATGTATGTTAAAAAAATATTCCATTCACAATTTTAGTAAAAATTCAAAAGAAACTTGTTCAGAAAATGAAAAAAAGATTCATTTTAACTTTTAAAAAATTTAATCATAGGTAATAATGACTTTATATAAACATAGTATAATAAAAAAAATTCTTGAATTTATTTTTAGAAAACATGGACATGGATGAAAAATGATTTTTGATCAGAGAGAGAAATAAATTCATTTTTCCTTAAAAAATGTATTTTAGTATCTTGAGTACCTAAAGCATGGAAAATGAATGGAACACATGTATTATTAGGAAACAACAAATGCATAAGAAAATTAAATTAATTTATCAGTAAAAGATCATATTACATCTTTTAATGGAAATTCAAGAATAACCAATCTTGATTAAAATTGGATTGAAACATAAATCCATTACCTTGAGTTTGACTTACTTTGAAATAAATTTAACCTATATTATAATAAAATTAAATTTATCTACACATACATATTTTTAATATCAATTATTATCTTATTAAAAAATTTCAACATCCATTTAATAATATTTTCTTAATTAAATCATCATTTTCTAGTTTTAATTACTTCCTTTTTTCATAATAATTTTGGTTCAATAATTATGGTTCATGTAATAGGATTTTGGTTCCATAATCTATAAAATTTTAATCATGATATCAATTTCATATATATAATTATATATATATATATTTATTTTCATCCCTAAAAGATACATATATAAAAATGAATAACATCGGTTATGGAGACGGTAGACCGTACATACGCTGGAACACTATTTTCACATTTCGAAAGATAGAAAAAAAGAAATGTAAATAATAATAAATAATTATTTAATAATTATTATATAATACATATCATATATATTGATTAATTTTATCCTGATTACCATCCATTTAAATTAAATATTATAAATGTATCACATTGCTTTGTAGAGGCGGTAGTCCACAGGTATGCATGAGCGATGTTTTCATTTTCCATTGGATAGGAATGTTTGAAGGTATATATGATATTATAATTATAGAATAATAATTATGTCATAAAATTAATATATAAACTTTTAACCGAACATAATAACCATCCATGAATGATGGTGATTAAAAATTAATTGCATCGCTATGTTTAGGTGGTAGTCCACACATACACATGAATGATACTTTCACTTCCCATTTGATGGAAAAGAGGATGGATAATGGTAGTATAACATCATAAAAAAATTTATGTATATATTTTTATAAGTAAGTTATTATTTTATGATTAATAACATATATTTAGAGAAGGTAGAAGAATAAATAAATTGTAAGATGTTGAGTAGAAAGATTACCACATCCCTAATAGATATCCTTTAAATCATTTCTTAAGGAACATTGGAATTTTATTTAAAGAAGACTAGAATATATAATTAATGTATAGGTAGGTTTAGAATATAATTTTTTAGGGGTTTTGAGGTATATTCCTCTTATTAGTGAAAGGAAAAGAGATAATAGGTCCCCTTTTATAATGTAGGGAATTGAAACAATTGTAATTCTTTGAAAATTAAAATATAACTATGTAATTCTGAATCAAAATGATTCAAAGTGGATAGATATTCAAAGAATAAGAGGGTAATTCTTAAATTACATCATACCATGAAATAAGGTAGTTTTTGGCGTCATTTTGAACCTTTTTTTTCCAAACTCATTCGTTAACAGATTTTAACTTTAACTGTGACAACAACCTTTATAATCTTAAAGGGTTTTAATTTTACTTATAAGTTAAAAATTAGCTCATAAATGTCCAAGTGATAAAATTTTAGAACATATATAATACTATTTGTCCTTATTAATGATTTTTATGTTTTTAAAATTATTTTAAGTGGTATTATTTCCAAAAAATATCATTGATGTCATTTTTGGTACTATTCATTTAATTTGAATTTATATACTTCATGATAGTTATGTAATTATAATATAAACCATGAAAAAATTAATGACATGTCATATTTATCTAAAAAATTGCGAAACAGAATAATTCACACAATTTTTATACATTTGATATTTTTAAAATCATTTAGTTTATTTTTATATTAATGAAATTAATATCGTCTCACCGTTGTATAAGTTTTTATGGTAATTATTTAATTACTAAAAATTATAAATGAATTAACATGATAAAACAGAAATTTTTATTTATATAGAATATTTATATATCCTTATTTTATCCTTATATTATAATTTTAGAGATATTAAATTGAAGAGAGTGACATTTCCAAATTATCTTTCCTTAAAATAATATAAATTTCATTATCAAAAGAAAATGCAACCAAAATACTATATACTCAAATTTGGGATGTAAATGGTTGGATATATTCCATAAAATGAAATAAAAGTAAGTTTTAGGTTGATTTTGAGACCGTTTTAATCCTTTTTGACCCATTTTACCCTTACTAAGGTGACAAATATTTACCACATTTACCATTCATAATGACCAAATAAAATAAAAGTGACCTATTTAATAAAATTGAAAATCCTTATTCCCAATATTTTATCCATTTTTCTATATTCAATATCTATATTTTTAAGAAATTAATTTTAATAGAAATGCATAAAACTCATTAAAACAATTTTTTGAAAAAATGTGTTTTTAAGATAAAAATTAACTTATATCAAAATCATGAATATTATTAATTCAAATAGAAAAAATAATATTATGATAAATAAAATGGATAATATTTTGATTTAATATTAAATCTAAAATATAAAATAATTTTTAAATTACTTGATGAAAATTAATGATTTTTTTTTGATTTTGTACTATTGATTAAAAAATATGCCATTTTAGAAAAATAAAAAAAATTAAACCTAAGTTAATTTTGATATGTTGATTTCAAAAATGAGCATTGTTTTTTCAAATAAATTTTCTTAAACTTGGAGATATTAATTTTTTTTATAAAAAGTAATAAAAACTATTTTTTGATGAAAAAATATGTAAATTCATTACTAAAAACTAAGTACTTATTTATCAATATACTAATTTTATTTAAAACTTTTGTACTTATATTATAAAAGTGATGTTCTTCCTATTCACTCTTAAAAATTAATGTCTAGTTTATAATAATAAACTATATTATTGTTCATTTAGAATTGGGGTTTCATGTATTGTAAGCTCTTGAATAAATTAAATTTTTTTAAAGAGAAATATAGAATAAATTATTGGGGAATTACAATAAATAAAGAATAAATCCTCTTAATACTTTTGGATTCTGGGATGAGTCAAGAATATAAATTTTCAACCCCAAAAGAAGATATACCAACTATATGAGAACTCATAGAAATAATTCCCTATTTTCTATGAATACCCATTTGGGAGGTACATTGAAACTAACATAGGATGCAACTCCAACCACCTAAAATCCTAAGATAAAAAAGGAATCTCATAACCATGGGTACAGATAAAATATCCATTTTAAAATATCCCTTTAAAGCTAATTTACAAAAACAATTTTATAATCACATTGGGAAATTCAGCTAATTTCCACCAACACTTTCATTAGAATGTCAACCCGATACCGAGACCTACCAGTCTCAAAAAATATTTAAATTAAGTGAACCCCATTATTCTACAAAATAATCACATATAATTTCACAAAAATGAAATATCACACTACATTCAAAAATAAATTATTTTCTTCTTCAAAATCATAAAATTTTAAAACCCTTTTCAGACCTTATAATAAACCAAAAAATTCATTGAGCATCAAACCCTATTTCCCTTTTGAAAACAATTTCAAAACCTCATTTTCAAATTAGTAATCACTTTTAAAGTTCATACATCATATATTCTTAAAATATAACCATTAATTTCTTTTAAATAGGTCATAAAATCCCCCCTTTTAAGATTATAAACTTATTCACACAATAAATTTTCCTTCTCTCAAATATTAAAATAAAAAATTTGGTTTTATCCAAAAAACAATTTTTCCATACTAACACAAAATGGTTTTAAAAAAACCACCGCATAGAATTCCACCCTTATATTCAAAAAATAATTTTTCATTTCATAATATAGATCCCTTATGGGAGAATATCAAGAACACTAGCACACAACTCAAACTAAACCACATAAAATTGTATCATATTCCATTAAAACAACAACAATAGATTAACATTTGATAAAAAAGGAACAACCCATTGGAATTAATCTAGGGAGTAAGGTAGTAAGAAGAAATCAGATTCGAAGGATAAATAATATTGTTCATGGTCTAGATGAATGGGAATGAATACCCTACACCAACTATGAAACATGCATTGTTAGGGTTACAATAAAATTTCACATGGGCACCACACAACTTACCTAGTCATTTATGATAATTGTAAAACCCTAGTTTTTTCAACACTTTGAACTTGATGACTCAAAATGACCACTAAAATCATTTATACACTAAATAAGGATTAGATCATCATCACCTCGTGTCAAAATCAATCACAATATCCAAATCTAAACTAAATATCATAACTAATGTTTGATACACCCATGTAAACTTGTGGTTCTGTGCAGAAAAGGTATATCCATCCACATGAGTATTTTTTATGATCCTAGTCTCCATAATACAAATACACACCCCAAATAACAAAAGTCTATTCTATGATAACATTTTGTTGCAAAACAGCTGAGGTCATACCGATTAGTCACTTGAGCCAACATTCTATAAGGATCAAACCATATTCATGATTATAATGGGCTGAAGATTAGAACCAAGATATCACAATAATCCTCTTGTGAACCCTTTCACCCTTTTTATAAAATGTATTGACCCATCAATGAATTGAAAAACCACAATAATTTAATTACTAGAACAAAAAATATTAGCACATAATAGAGTAAACACAATAATGGCGCAACAAAGATATCATTAAAAACCAGACATCATAGGTCATAAATTGTAATATGCATGATATATAACAAATATTTTATAAAAAGATAAAAATATAAAATAGATACCATAAGGGTTGATAAAAAACCTCCAAGGAAAATAATAACAAAAAAAACCTCATGAGAAAAACCCCATGAGACCAAGTCTCATTTATCTAAAAAACAAGGGGTGTCAAAAATCAGGAAGGGTCACCAAACTAAAAGGTACCCTTTCATTTACCTAAATAATTCCAAAGATGGTCTTTATACACCAAAATTCATATATAGGGTGTGAGACTAAAATCCCCCATGTATACCACTATGAATCTGTTTTAGGATTTTTTCTATGAATCTAATAAATAACATTCGAAATCTCACTTACAAAAACATGTTCAATTAAATAAAAAGTTCACTTGAAATAATACTACCAAAACCCCTTTGGGATTTCTAAAATAATACATATTTTAAAAATCATTGTAAAAAAGGGTGAAATGAAGGAAATAAATCTACCTAATATTAACACACATAACTCACCCAAACAATGAAAACACATGAGCATAATGAAAAACATCATTACAAAATTATGAAATTTAAAATGGGATAATCATGAGTGAAATAATTTATGAAAAAGGTATTCAAACATAAACATATGGGAATAAAATCATAAAATAACAAAATAAAGATTAAGATTTCATGAGAACAAAGAATAATATAACCAAATATGGAACTTAAGTCACACATAAAGAATATAAAACAAATCAAGAATAATTCATCAGGAACATGGGATCTAAACATAAGGCTATAGTGTGATGTAGTATAAAATAAGGATATTTAGTTAGATAAGAAAGAATATAAATGTTGGATTCTCTTATAGTCTTCCCATGGACCACTTCTAAGACCTATCTCAATCTTCTAGCCATCATATTGGATTCTCTCTTCCTATTCCTCCCAAATTATCCCTTGATCCCTTGAAAGACACTATGGAATATCCCTCATTCTTCCTCCCAAAGGATCTCTTCATCCCTTAGACAACATACCCTAGGTTGTCCCTGAAATAAGCTATGGCCCTAATGCCTATTTCACTATACACAAACCAAAGGCCCCCATTATCTACTTAATTCCAAAAAAACAAAACATCCACCTGTAACAATATAAAAACAATTTTAAATAAAATTAAAAAAACCAAGTTTCCCATTTAAAAATAATACCTTCCTTAAAAAAAATCATGCCAATTCAAAATATAACGCATTTATAATGGAAAAAATATATTTCATAACACCACATTAAAATTCATTTAAATCTATAAAAATTTTACATCACATGGGAAATTTAAAAACCAATTTCATAAACCATTTTTTACCATAATAGTTCAATAATTCAATACATTAAATAACTATTTTCAAACCCTTTAAAACTTTATTTGAAATCACTACACCCCGTTGAGAAATTTTAACAAACATATAAAGTGTATTAAATCCAAATACATTTGAAAATCCACTTTAATGAATCAAATTTCTAACACCAACCATGAATAACAAAAAAATAGATAAATAATAAACCATAAATTCTTTTAAAGGAAATTTTATAAATAAAAAACAAAGGTGATAATAAATTAGAGGTTGGTCATGGAAAACACCCTTAAATAGAGACTCCTATCTCGAAATCATGTACAATATTGTTTCATTTAATGAAATAAAAAAGATTCAATAAAGAGAGTTCCCAAAACACCTAAAACAAAAATAAATAACCAAAATACCCCATTAAGAATTCAATTTTTGTCTATGGGGTATGCTAGGGTTTCCACCTTCCACTTAAAGGGAAAAAAGAATGAATAGGAGAAATGAAGGAGAAATTTTGAATAATGGTATTACCTCAAGCCATACCACTAAAAAATAGGGGGGGGGGTATCCACCAATTATAAGGGAGAGAGATCACAATCCATGTGGAGAAGGAAGTAAATAATTTAGAGAAAAAATGGGGGAGTGATGATTGAAATCCCATAAGGAAAAAATGGGGAACATCTAAAATTTTAATGATCCAAAGAAACCACAAAATTTTGACACATTAGTAAGAAAACATTGATCTAAATGCATGGGAGATACTCTCTCACCAAATTCAAAGTCACACAGTTCCTGAGGATCCTTTTATAGCCAACTATGTAAAATCCCATTATCCCCAAAAAATCCTCGTCACACAGTTAGCTGCATGCATAATCTAATTGTGTGCCAAAGGTGCACCAGGGGACCCCCCCCCAATTTTTTCAGACCCTAATAACATGGATAATTGCAATAAAGGATAAAAATATAGTTAAAAACTCAAATAAGATATACCAACGACCTGACATGTGTCACGCTCTTATCCGTCAATCCCATGAAGTTTATAATCATCCTATTGATAATCATTTAATTAATCACCTGTCATAACCTTCATTATAGGTCATAGTCAATTTACACTTTCTTATCAAATAATATTGAAGGAAAACACTGAAGGATTTAGTTCTATGACTCCTTTTTTAATTCAAAAGATAATTACCCTACAATCTACCATGTAATAAAAATTCATGTTTCATTTCTTAATCAATTCTTTACCAAATTACCTCATGTGTAAAAAAGAAATATATTTTATTATTTAGGTAATAGAACAAATATGTACATATAAATGAAAATTTTATAGAGTAATTGGATTCATTAGCTTTATAGGGTGGTCATCATCCTACAAGACATCTCAAATTGATTCCCATTGGCTTTAAGGATGCTTGGATTCTAGCATGTAAGAATCAGTCCTATGAGACATAATTATTCCATTGAAATCTATGAATGTTATGCCTTGTTTAAAACTTATTTCATAATAGAATTTAAAATAAATTATTATCTGAGAATATATCTTCTGAAATTCTATAACACCCCAAGCTTCGATGGTACGTTTCTCTTTGAATAATACGATAGTGTGCGAAGTACGCAACACCGAGTTCAAGCGCCCCACAACCTATCGAAATAACCATTTAAAAATAGGTAATGAATAGAAATAACAAAATTTTTAATTTTATATATTTCCCATATAATTTTAACATTCATATTTTGTGATTCTTAGACATAATATAAAGACAAATTTAATTTTTCAGATAAAAGAAATATTTTTCCAAAAATTCAGTTTTCCCACCTTTTAATGGGGAACCCTTTTTAAATCCAATATTTGAAAAATTTGTATAGTAAATTTTATGAAATTAAATTCTTCTTCAGAATAAGTACATAAAAATTTAGTTTGGATAAATTTTGGGTGTTTTTCTGATAACTTTCATATTTTGATGTATAATGAAAAAATACAAAATTTTAATTAATTTTTTTAATAAAAATAATTTATAGTATAAAATAATAAATTTGAATTATTTTGAAATATAATTAGATTATATTTTTATAATTTAATCCAATGTTGGTAATTGGAAGTAATTTTACATTTAAATTGGACATTAACACATATCAATCTTTTGAAACTTTTTACTTCTCAAAAACCCGCATTCTGGTTTTGACAACAAGAATTAATTATAAACTAAATAATGGAACATCTATGTTTTAAATTTAGTAATGTAGACATAATTTTTTATTTTCAGAATATAAAAATTATCTTAGGCTGAATTTTTGGTATTTCTCTGAAAACATTCAATTTTTGATGAATAGTGAAAAATACCACATTGTACAAAAAAACAACTTTTTTATTTAAATAATTTTTTTAATATAAATTTATTTTAATGTAAAAATAGATACATAATATATATATAAGTCCAATGTAATTTATTGGAGTCATTTTATAATAAGATTAGATATATAAAATTTTATTGAACTTTTTGTAGTCTTTTACCCACCTTCTAGGAACATTTGCAAATATGTAAAAAACATAATTTTTCCACTTCTGTGAATTTAATTTCAAAAATCCAAGAGACACGGTTGAAATAATTAAGTAAAATGTGGTTCAATAAGATGAAAATATGTTTTGGTAAATAGTAATTTTTGAACTTTAATTACCATAGTTAAAAGTAAATAAGGTAATTAAAGGTAAAAATTATATTATAATTACCGTAACACATGTCCTAAATCTAATGGATAAGTGTATTTCGACCAAAATAAACCTTAGGAATAAAATAATATCCTTTTTGATCCACTTTTATTATATTAGGATGTTTATTATTATTTTATTTAAAAAAGAGTTAAAAGTGTAAAATTCAGAGTTTAATAACTAAACCATTTTTAATATAGGTTTATACATAAGAGACATTTGACTATAAATATTCATTACAAAGATAAAAATATTTCTTACATATTGGTATTTTATTTATAAATTTTAGACATTAAATAATGAAATTTTATTTATGAAACAATGATGATATAGTAATTACCTTTTTAATGAAAGATTAAAATAATTGATATTATATATAATAAAATAAATGTAAATCGTGATTTCTGATACATTACATGAAATTTATAGTATTTTATGACATTTTATTGTTGATTAAATGTATAATTTTCTATGTAATAAAGTTATTATGACTTTCCCAAAAACCAAATACTAAATAGTGTCAAAATTGACAAAAATGAGTTTTTAAAACCAATACTATTTTATTAAATTATATAATATTCCTAAAAATATAAGGATCGGTCAGTGGACTTATATAATGATATATATGTCATTAATTAACAAATTTAGGTTATCTTGGAATTTTATAGTAATTTTATTAACAATTTGTAATTATAATACAAGAATACATGGTAAAAGATAAACTATTTACCTAAGAGTTTAATCTAAAATATAAGATTAATATAGTGACATAAACTTGTCTAAAACCTATTGGTTGAGAAGATTTAGACCCATCGCCACCGTATCCACAAAATAAATCCTTTTTTGTGCCATTATAAAATGAAAATGAATTTATAATAAAATAATATTTAAAGCTTTTCCTAAAGTAACCCTCACCCCTCCTATAAAAGGGTACTACCACTTCTCTTAATTTCACACCCCAAAATCCATTTGGATCAGCCAATACCAGATCAAGTATCCTCCCAACAGCTATAAATTAAACCTAGACTCCTTACATTGATCATAAATACAACCTAAGGATCCCTTTTGATCAAATCAATAGAATTCACCCAATGACAAGGTAATGATTTCATCACCCCTTTCAAAGTTCTTTTCTTATTCCACTTCCACTTCTGTTTTATTAAATTCCAAAATAATAACTCCAGTGAATTATACATACTTTTATGTTATTATTAATATTATACAACCATATTCATTATTCTATCCGTCCTATGAATGACAAAGTCACCATACGTACTTACGTACGGCTTGCCGTCTACATGGCGTGGTGTAGTTTGTTATTCAACAATTAATTATTTGGATGGTTATAATAATGAGTATAATTGATGTAAATAATAAAAATACAATATCAATGATTATTTATATTTGATATACTATTCAATTACAATGATATCACTATCAATTGAATGATATTGTCGCTCGTGCGTACGTATAGATTACCATCTCCACAAACGCGATCAGATTCCTTCCATATCATAACCATTCAAGAATAATTTTAATTTTATGATTAAAATTAATGTTTAAGAACTTAATATAAATCTTTATATTAATAAAATTCTTCCTATCCATAACATACATGACTTATATAACAAAACATATGAAGGAGAATGAATCAGTTAACACCAGAAACAAATATACTACTGAAATATTATTAACAAAGAAATATTAGAAAATTATACCTGATATCATATTTAGGTATTTGGTTATTTTATAATTCAATAGAAATGGTTTAACTATTATAAATTATGTTAACATACCCTCGACTAAGGAAAATTTCATGGTAAGAGGTTTTCATCTCACTTTTTATTCCCGTGAGATTCATGCTATATTTTCCACTATTTCCTTTTGGGTGGTGTATATAATGCCCATGATTGTATTATTTGTGTAATATTATTTAATTTATGGGTATTTACATCTTAATTTAGTGATACTTCTTTCATGGGGTGTATGTTTCGTATGTTTCCAAATCGGTAAGGGAATTTCTAATTTCAATTTCCACTCATTTGGTTTTACGTATACTTCATTAATTATTTTACTTGAAGATTATGTGTGAAATCCATATTTAATTGTTTATGTAGTAATTTACACTACCGTTTGTGTGGATATAATTTTGATACATATTATCACTCCATTGATAAATTCTAAAGTCATTGATATGAACTTAATAAGGGTAATCTTAAATAAATTTCCATTCATTGAGTTAAACATCCATGTCATTGGTTTTGTTTTTACAAGAATGTGTGTGAATGTACTTTGATTAATTTACACTGAATATCCAATCATATTGAGTGTATTTATATTTTTCACAAATTATTATTTCATTTAATTATCCTTAATCTAATGATACAATCTTTATAAGGGATTTCATATCAATTTATATTCCATTGATACTTCTTTGGTGTTATGCGCCAATTCACTTTTATATGGTGTATATAATATCATTGTAGATATTATATCATGAATCCCTTTATCATGATGATATTATAATGTTTTTATTAATGTTTTTCCTTAATTATTTGTATTCAAGCATCTTTGATTTGGTTAGAAAATCTTTAACTAAAATATCATTTTATTTGTTTTAATGATTTATTCTTTTAAATATTTCTCATTAATGTCCATGTTTTATAAATTTCATAAGGAATTATTTTTATGGACATTAATTTTTTAAAATTAAAATTCCTTTCAAAAGTTCCAAAGTGGTATGGGACACTTTTTTTCAAAAATATCTTTTAAATGACTTCTTTGATAAGTAGTATGAATTTTAATTGTTTTTAAGAAAAAGGGATATTTCTCTCAAATAGTTTTACTCATTATTTTCATCAATGTCAATATCCTTCATTGAATTTTATTCTTGATTGATATTGTTTTATTATAACACAATATTCCATATTGTTTTTAATGAGTTATGTTTGACTATGGATGTTCTATTTTTATACCATTCATAGTTTGTGGTTAAAGTATTGACATTTCGTATACTAGTTTAACATGAATGTTTAGGTTAGGTTTCAACCTTTTCATATGAGGAATGCATTGGACTTAGTAAGTGACGGGCATGTCCTGCTATAGCCTCTCGATGAATAGGTTAGTCTCATGAGACAAACTAGTTTCTTGGCATAAGTCCTTGACAAAATCTTATTTGTAGTCTTGGCATGAGGCCTTGACTATGTGGTTATGATGTCCAGCATTATGCATTCCGTCATTATGAAATTAGCTATTGATATTACATGTAATTATTAGACTAATAGACTATCCATGTGAATAAGTAAATGAAACTATTTTATTTATATTTGCCATATTATTCTTAATTTTATGTTTAAAAGGATTCTATTTTAGTCTTATACATTGACTTAAATGTTTACGCTTATTTATGATAGTTTTCTCTATATTGTTATTCTTACTGAGCATTTGAGCTCTCCCCTTTCTTATGTTTTCTTTTTCCCAGGATGTGAAGAAGTATATTATGTTTGACCTACAGGGACTGGTTAAGGGATATGAGTGTGTTCAAAGGGGACACATTTTTTTTTGTTTTTTATGATGTAATGTAAAAATTATTTATGTATCTATAACTTCAATGGCTAGAAAACTAATATATCTTTAGATACTTGATCTCTTGTGATCATGTCAATTTTATGTAATAATGCACCGACTATGGGTAACTGGGGTCAGGGAATTACATTTGGTATCAGAGGAAGTTTACTACAAACCATGGAAACTAGATTTAGATAAACCCTGATTAGAAAACATTACCCTAATATAGAATTTGAAGATTAGTATAGAAGAACACCCAAAAATGTTGGTATGGTAAATATTATGTAGGTTTTCCAAGAAAATAAATCCTTTTCTAGATACAAATTGGTAGAGGTGGCTCTGGCACAGATGTACCTAGGAGTGAAAACTACAAAAAGGACTTTCAGTCTTGACTTGGGGTATTTTGGTACACGACAATGAGCCTTGCTGCCCTCTTGGTATTGACACCCCCATGGGATATGATTAGGATAATTCATGTTTTTAATTACAAACCTATTTGAAATATTTTAATATAAGATTAGAATAAATATCCTTAATTAATCCTATGGTGTTTTAGATTAAAAATATGGTGTCATGATATTCTCTAAATGATTTTATGACTATTGTTACCCACACTCTACTTTCTAGTTTTAGTAAATGGATAGATTCCAAGGAAGTCATAGTAACATTGAACATGAAGTAAAAGGTGGAAATTGAGGTGGAAATGAGAAACTAAATGGAATGTCGATAGGAGTAAAAGATATTATGTTCATGTCGAATCAATTTTCCAAATCTATGATCAACAACAGATACATTAACCAACTCCCAAACTCTACAAAGAAGAGAAAGACATAGAATGATAAGAGCTTTATCAGTGAAGACCATGGAGAAAAGAAAGCTCATTTTCTATCATGCAGGAAATGCGTAAGGGGACACACAATAAAGTGTCTCAATGGAACAAACAATTGCTTTATATGTGTGAAAGAAGGACATAATGTAAAGGACTGTCTAGGGAAAATGAAGAGTACTATTGAAGAAAAAAAATGATCCTAATAATCCATTCACTGTCATTTTCTGTAAATATATGGGACCTAGGAATTACATGAGTCAATGTCATTCTCTATAGGACAACCTCTATGTCCAGGAAGAACCTATGTGGAAATAAATAGATGTTAAAATGTTTAAAAGTACTAATGCTCTTTGTTGATGTAATTACATTGGAATACTTTTCTCTTGTATGTGTAAACCTATAGTTTGTTATGTGAAAATGATATTTGATGAAGAATTATATTTTCTTTTGTAGATATAGTTATAAAGAACCATTTTGGTTTATATGATCTTTGAATTTGAGCCAATTATAGGTTATTACTTTTTGGGAATAAAATACAAGGTATGGGATAAAATTTGTGGTTAAAATATGTTATAGTTTTATTTTATGAATTTATCTCTTTTTTTGGAATGTCATAAAATGATATAGTTTTTCAAAAATGACAACACGCAGACCATGTGGAAACCTGTCATGTCAAAAAAAGCTACTGGAATCGAACCCACAATAAAAGTGCGACTAGGATTTATCATATACCATATGACAACATGAAGTCCCTGGTTAGTATGACTAATTCTTTTTAGTTAAATGATTTTATGGATCTTGAATATGTTGATTTTGGGAACTTATTATTTATCCTTAGTATATGAAAATTAATTGGTTATTAAGTGATAAATGTTATTTTTGAATAATTTCTCTCTTTTGGGAACACTATATGCCTAAGGAAAATAGAATAATTTGGGATTTTATTTGAGGAGTAATGGTGGATTTTTATTTTGGAAGAATGTTTATTTTTTTGTGTACTTATAGAGATTTAGGTTATTTATGAAAAATAATTAACCTATTATAGAGAATATGTGATTAGGTTAATTACATTTAAGTACATGACTTTAAGAGTAGTCGATGTTATTTGGAGATAAATGTTAAGATTTATTGTGGAATACTATGTGATCAAATCCTTCTAAATTTGGTTTTCAAACATAGTTTGGATTATTTTGAATAATTTTAAGGAATTTTTTTTGGAATGACCTTTGTTTAACTTTGGGTATTGTTTGTTTAATTTTGGAGATTAAGAGTAGTATTTCTTTTTATAAAATATTATCCTTTTTGGGGATAATCTAATCTTATACTACCCATTTTCGTTTTGGATTATATCTAAAGAAAAGGGAAATATATAGTTCATCTTATGTGTATTATGTGATCCAGTAGAATTTGATTCTAGCACTTCAGGTGTGACAAAGTCATCTTGAATACACATATTTTGGAGTGAAATATGAGTTTGAGGTAGAAATTAGTTAAATGACGGAAGTCTACTTGTCAAGTATTATTTTTTCTTATTCTATGAATAAAATAATTCTTAAACATTACGGAAAGGATCTTAAAACCAAAAATGTGTTATCCTAATACCATATGTTTTGTTGAACTGACGATATTTGAAATCATCATAGATTTATGGCTTTGAGACTGTCAATTTTCCATTAACTTGTTTTTTATTGATGCCCTAAATCACCCCTATAAATATTTACATTTTCCTATAATTATAATTTTGACCAATTTTCTCCTAATTGAAATCATAATTTGATGGTGACCTTTTCATTTTCCTTTCCCTCTTATTAAGACAAAGTTATATTAACCTTACTTCCGATTTGGGTTTCCAACAAAGGTATTTTATATTTTTTAACATTTTATTTCCAAAGAAAAATCTGAAATTGTGAGGAAGAAATTTATTTAAGGATGGAAGAATGTAACACCCAAAGCTTCCATGGTATGTTTCACTTTGAATAATACAACAACGTGCGAAGTACACAACACCGAGTTCAAGCGCACCATGACCTATAAAACAATCCATTTAAAAATAAGTTATGAATAGTAATAACCACGTTTTGAATTTTATATATGTCCCATATAATTTTTACATTCATCATTTTTTTAGACATAATATAAGGACAAATTCATTTGTTCAGATAAAAGAAGTATTTTTCAAAAAATACATTTTTTCTGCCTTTTATTGGGGAACACTTTTTAAATCTAGTATTTGACACCTTTATATATTCCATTTTATGAAATTAAATTCTTCTTTATAATCCAAACATAAAAATTTAGTTTGGATAAATCTTTGTAGTTTTTCTGATAACTTTCATATTTTGACAAATAGAGACAAAATACTAAATTTTAGTTGAAAACAACTATTTTAATCAAAATGATTCATAATGTAAAACTATAAATTTGAATGATTTTGAAGTATAAGTAGAATATATTTTTATCATTTAATCTAATTTTGGTGACTGTAAGTAATTTTAAATTTAAATTAGACTTAAACACATATAAATCTTTTGTGCTTTTTATTTCTCAAAAACACACTTTTTGGTTTTGAAAACGTGAATTAATTTTAAAATAATTATGAAAATTTTATGTTTTAAATTTGGAAAGATAGGAATAATTTTTTTAATTATAAATATCAAATTTATATTAAGATTCATTTTGGGTATTTTTCTAAAAACATTCAATTTTTGATGAATAGTGAAAAATACTGCAGTACATAAAAACCAACTTTTTTATTTAAATAATTATTTTTTATTTAAATTTACTTTAAATTAAAAATATATAAATAATACCTATATTAGTCCAATTTAATTCATTTTAGTCATCTTATAATAAGATTGGATTTATAAAATGTTATTGAACTTTTTAACGACTATTACCCACCTTCGAGGCACATTTACAAATTTGCATAAAACGTAATTTTACCACCTCGAATTGAATTTAAAAAATTTGAGAGACACGGTTGACATCAGTAAGGAAAATGTGGCTCAATAGGACAAAAATAATATTTGGTGAACAATAACTTTTGAATTTTATTTACCACGGTTATTAGTAAATATGGTAATTAAAGGTAAAAATGATATTATAATTTCCTAAAACATGTCATAATTCTATTGGATAATTTTATTTAGACTAAAATCAACCTCAATAATAAAATATGATCCCTTTTGATCCACATGTATTAGATTAGAACATTTATTTTTATTTTATTTAAAGAATATTTAAAAGTGTAATATTCAAAGATTAATAACTAAACAATTTTTAATATAGAGTTATACATAAGATAAATTTGACTATAAATATTAATTTTAAAGATAAAATGATTTCCTACATCATGGTATTTTATTTATAATTTTTAAACATTAAATAAGTAAATTTATTTATGACATAATGAAGGTATAGTAATTACCTTTTTTTATAAATGAATAAAATAATTGATATTAGAAGTAATAAAATATATATAAATTGAGACTTTTTATACATTACAAGAATTTTATAGTTGAGTATGACACGTTAGGGTTGATTAAATCTATTTGTTTCTAAGTAATAAAGTTATTTGGACTTTCAAAAAAAAACTAAATAGTGTCAAAATTGACATAAATGAGTTTTTAAAACCAATGCTATTTTATTAAATTATATAATAGTCCAAAAAATATAAGGTTCTACCAATGGACTTATATAATGATAGATATGACAATAATGAACCACTTTAGGTTCTCTTGGAATTTTATAGTAAGTTTATTAACCATGTATTATAATAATACAAGAATACATGGTAAGAGTTAACCTATTTAACTAAAAGTTAAATCAAAAGGATAATGTTAATATGGTGACCTAAACATGTCTAAAACCTATTGTTTGTGAATAATTAGACCCCTACTGACCTTATCCTAAAAATAAATCTTTTTGGAGCCATTATAAACAGAAAATGAATTTATAATAAAATAATATTTCAAGCCTTTTCTTTAGTAACCCTCACCTCTCTTATAAAAGGGTCCTTCCCCTTCTCTTAATTTCACACCTCAAAATCCATTTGGATCGGTCTGACCTTGCTCTAATATCCTACCAACTACCCTCATGTTAACCTATATGGATTAATTTTATCATAAATCCAACATAAGAATCCCTTTTTATCAAATAAAAAAAAAGCATCCAAAGAAAAGGTAATGATTTCATCACCTCTTTCAAAGTTCATTTCTTCTTCTACATCCTCTTTCTTTGTTGTTTCCATACCAAATTAAAAACTATAGTAACTTATACATACTGTGATGTTATTATAAAAATGGTACAACCATATTCATTATTCTATCCATCCTATGATTGACAAAGTCACTGTACGTGTGTACCTACGGCTTACCGTCTCCACGTCGTGGTGTAGTTTGGTATTTAACACTTAATTATTTGAATGGGTATAATAATGAGTTTAATTAGTGTCAATAATTAATATATCATGTTAATTATTCTTTATATATGATATAACATACAATTATATATGATTTCACTATCAATAGAAAGATATTGTTGCTTGTGCGTCTGTGTGGATTACCGTCTCCACGAACGCGATGAAATTCATTCCCCATCGTAACCATTCAAGAATAATTTGCATTTTAGGATTAATAATAATGTTTAAGAACTTAATATCATTCTGGATATTAATCATATACATCCTATACATAGCAAAAATTACTTACGTAATAATACATATAAAGGAAACCAAATTAGTTAACACCTAAAACAATGATACTAAGGAAATATTATTAAGAAAAAATATTATAATATCATATATGATATCTTATTTAGGTATTTGGATCTTTTATAATTTAATAACTATGATTTAACTATTATACAGGAGGTTAACACACCCTCTACTATGGAAAAGTACAAGGTAAGGGGTTTTCATCTCACTTTTTATTCCAATTAGATCCATGCTATATTTTCAACTACTTCCTTTTGTGTAGTGTATGTACTACCCATGATTGAATTATTATTGAAATATATATTAATTTATGGGTATTTAAATCTTCATTGAATGATCATTATTTCATGGGGAGTATGTTTCGTAAGTTACCAAATCGGTAAAGGATTTTCTAATTTCAATTTCCACTAATTTGTTTTTATGCATACTACATTGATTATTTTACACCAAGATTTGGTGTGAAATTACTATTTAGTTATTTATATAGTAATTTTTACTCCCCTTTGTGTGGATATAATTTTTATACACATAATCACACCATTTATAAATTCTCAAGTCATAGATATGAACTTAATAAGGGTAATTTTAACTCAATATCCATTCATTGAGTTAAACATCCAAGCCATTGGTTATGTTTTTACAAGAATATGTGTGAATATCCTCTGATTGATTTAAACTAAATATCCAATAATATTTATTATTTTTATATTCATCACACATAATTATGTCATTGAATTATTCTTAATCTAATGATACAATCTTTATAACGTATTTTGTCTCAATTTATATTCCATTAAGACATCATTGTTGTTATGCGCCAATTCACTTTTATATTGTGTATATACTGTACTTTTATAAATTATATCACAAATACCTTTATCTTGATGATATTATAAAGTTCTTATTAATTTTATTCTTAATTATTTGTATTCTAGTGTCTCTAATTTGGTTAGGAACTCTTTAACAAAAATATCATTTTAAATGTTTGAGTGATTTATTCTTCAAAATCATTCCCATTAATGTCCATGTTTAAAAAATGGGTTTAAGGATTTATTTATATGTGTATTAATGTTTTAAAATTAAAATTTCTTTGAAAAGTTTCAAAGTGCTATGGGACATTTTGATTCAAAAATCTATTTTAAATGACTTCTTTGATAAATAGTACTACTTTTAAATGTTTTCAAGAAAAAGGGGATATATCTCTCAAATAGTTTACTAATTAATTTAATCTATGTCAATATCCATCATTGCATTTTATTCTTGATTTATGTTGATATATTATAATATAATATTTAATATTGTATTGAATGATTTATGTTTTACTCTTGATGTGATATTTTTATACCATTCATAGTTTGTGGTTAAAGTATTGACATTTTATATGCTAGTTTTAATACGAATGTTTATGCTATGTTTCAACCATTTCATATGAGGAATTCATTAGATGTAATAAGTGAGGGATGAGGCCCGCTATAGCCCCTCGATGCATCAGTAGGTCTCATTATACAAACTAGTGTCTTGGTATAAGGCCTTGACAAAATCTTATTCGTAGTATTTGCACGAGGCATTGACTATGTGGTTATGATGTCGGACATTATGTATTCCATCATTATGAAATTAGCTATTGATATTATATGTTATTATTTGACTAGTATAATATTCATGTGAATAAGTAAATGGAACTATTTGATTTATCTTTTCCATATGATGATGAAGTTTAATTTTAAAAGGCTTTTTTTTTGGTCTTACACATTGCCTTAAATGGTTAGGTTTATTTACAATAATTTCAACTATATTGTTATCCTTAAGGAGCATCTATGCTCCCCCCTTTCTTATGTTTTCTTTTTCCCAGGATGTGAAGAAGTATATTATGTGTTACCTGAATGGATAGGTCAAGGGATATGAGTGTGTTCAAAGGGGACACATTTTTGTTGTTTTTATGATGTAATTTAATTTTTTTATATATCTAGTACATCCAAGGCTACTAAACTAATTGGTCTTTTGAGAATTGATCTCTTGTGATCATCCCAAAGTAATAATGCATCAACTCTGGGTAACTGGGGTTTGAACATTACAAAACTACGTCAATGTCAAATATTTCTTTGACTGAAACAAAAAAATTCTTCAAGGATATAAAAGTAAAATTATATATGAATTAGACAAAACAGATAAGGAGTTAATTAGTTATCCAAACAAATCCACTTGATGCTGAATAATAGGGAATCTTGTAATAATGGTGTATTTCTAATATTTTGCAGCATGATTGAATTTATCTTTCTAGATACAATTTTTTTGTTTCCCATTATAATAAGAAACTAGTCTTTTCATGATAGGAATGATTTGGAATTTAGTTAAGTAATTGACATGAATTAATGAGAAAGGGGAAGTCCAACCTGATGCCGAATGTTAGAGAAATCTGTAATCACTCTCCAAAACCCATACTACTGAAGGAGTATGAGTATACCCTTTCATTATAAATATTTATAGGATTTTTATATAAGTCTAAAGAAGGTATCCTATATAATTAATTTAGTGTACCTAAATCGAAATGAACATAAATGGAAAAATAAGTTTTTAAAAAATAGACATAAATGGTTCTCCCGAATAAATGGTAATTATGAAGAGAAATAATGGTCATTGTAGGAAATAAAAAATATTGCATGCACTTGTCTCTAAAAACATCGATATGATCTTCAACAGGAAGAAACAAGTTGATTTTGAATAAAGGAATGTATAGTTCTATTATGAATATGAAAATTAGATATATATTTTTCACATGATTATACACAAATTATGGAATGATAATTCTTTAAAAATACATCCTAATATCAAGAGTAGTCCATGTATTTCATTTAATAATTTATGATGTTTTTTTAGAAATTATTATTTTTTAAATTTCTTTATCTTCTTTCATGACATGCCTACTTCTCATTGGTTGGAAGCCATTAAATGTGTTTTAACTTTGATTAAAATATTCTCCACTGAAACTGAATGGATGCTAGGTGAAATAATATCATGGAGTTTACTGCCTAGTTTAGTCCTTAGTTATAGATTTAAGTCATGTTTTTGAATCCCACCCCCGTAACAATATCAGTTTATATTACACCATCCACTAACTAAGGATGGTGAATACCCATTAAGAAGGGGTTTTATTGAATTATTCATTAAAAAATACTTCAAAAAAGGTCAATTATTTGGTTCTCAATGTGTGAGGACATGTATGTATGATAAATCCATAATTTAAATCCATTAGAGAGTGGAACTATATATTTTGATTCCATCCAGGGGGAGATTGGTGTGGGTGGTAATCACAAACAAAAATATTTTAGATAACCATGAACATCACTTGAAGGTTGGTGGATTTTTTTAACATATCACCAGATGATTAGATATACCTACACATTCACCAACTAATCAGATATCATTGGGTTGTCACTAACTGATTAAATGTCATCATCATGTCACCATTTTATTATATTTCATAATACCATTATGCTGGGACCATGTTCCATGGAGAAGGAAGTTTGAAGAGTTATCCTTTGCAGAGTGTTGTATTCTGTTGTCAAATAAGATAAATCAATTCACATTTTAGAAGGATCACAAATTAGGCGATGCATTGCTGGTATGTATTTCACACATATCATGAGTTAGGAGAACTTGTGTTGCAAGCCTCATGAAGGAAAAGGGTGAGAAATGATGATGCCAGTCATACAATGTTTTGATTGGAAGGAATGATGCTGCTGGAGGATAGGGAAGTTTTAGTTCCCATTGCAACTCTGACAATGCTAAAGCTGATCTATCAAAGGATCAATATCACGATAGTGGGATTCGTGATAAGATAAAAAGAATGGTTATGGGAAGCAATAAAGATAGAAAATGAAAAAGCAATGGACAATCTGGGGACGGTAGAAAAGCACAGTTTAAGGTGGCGCTGTTTTCCAGTGTTTGCCAAATTTTAGGGCCTGAAAATCTGGAGATGAAGAAATGTGTTTGGAAATGGATGGAGCATGAAAGATTGAAGATGGTTTATATTTTCACATGCAAGGCATGATTCAAGGTCAGAACATCGAAAAATGACAAAGGAGTGGAGTACGTGGAAATTTAGGCAGGCTGTGCGAAAAAAAGTGGTGTGTGAAATAGTAGCGGGTTGCGCGAAATATCTGCGGGATGTGCGAAATAGAGGAATGATGTTTTTCGCCCAAAAGGTGTTTCGAGATCAAAAGCTCAAAATTTTTTAAAGGCATGAGCTGCACGAAAAATTGGATCATTGCGCGAAATACGATGTCGCGTGAAAGGATGGGTTTGCACGCAATATGGAATGCGGTGTGGAATTTTGCACGCAATTGGTGCTTCATGCTTAGAAGGATGAAAAATGGAAAAGTCATGAGGTGCGTGAAATATTTAAGCATGGTGCGAAATATGAAGTTGCCTTAAAGAGTTTTTGCGCGCCTGAAGGAGGTTTTACACGCGGAATAGTGTTTTTCGCGTGGGGTCAAAAATGCCTATAAATATGAGGGTAACCCTTCTCATTAGTTAATACTCGACACTTAGAAGTAAATTCCGAGATCTGGTGCGTGTAAAATCTTACGCTAAGTGAGTTTCACGAAAAGAAAGAGGTTTTAGAGAAATAAAGAAAGTTGCGCGAAAGATTGGGAAGATGCGCGAAAAGTGAAACTTTGCGTGAGAAAGGGAAGTTGCGTGAAAATGTTTTCCGCGCCAAAAGGGAATTTTTACGCGGAAGCCATTTGAATTGCGCGCAAGGCACCCCAAAGGCTGTACGAAATATTTGGGGTCTTCGCACGTATCTAGTAGTGCGTAAGAGAGTTATTACCGGCTTCTGGGTAAGAAAGTGAAGATTTGGACTTCAGAGAATACATCTGTTCAATTGTAAAGAAGCACTGAAACATTGTGTTACCCTATTTGTGCTAAGAGGGAGCACACGCACTATTGGATTGTTTTCAAAGTGCTGCACGAGTGTAAGGGTATATCCTACTCATTGTATTCCACATCAAAGAATTGTTTTCTAGTGGATTCTGTGGTACTAGATTGTTTCCGTACCATACCAAGGACGTAGCTACCCTTGTTGAGTAGTGAACCTTGTAAATCTTGTGTTCCTGTGGTTGTGTGTGTTCAGCAGGGAAGAAAATATTTAACAGGAGGTGAAGGTTGTTTCAAAAAAAAGGGAAACTTAAAAAGAAAATGATATCACTGATTCACCCCCTCCCCCTCTCAGTGATACTTGGATCCTGATTGGGAACTTCACATTATCTATTGAAAAATATTATTTTCTTATCACCACTTGATGGATTGATTTTTTCATCTTGTCTCTATTGAATAGATATATATCTATTTCCCTTCACTAGTAAATGAATGTAAATTTCCATACTGTCACCATGGAATGAATGTTCATTTTTGTCCTATCACAAGTGGATGGATAGAAATTTTAATCTTTTCACCACTAGATAAATGGATTTCATTACCCTATCCTCAATTGATGGGAGGATATTGATTTACTATCACTAGATAATGGATTCACATCACCATCATATCACTGACAACTCAATATACATCATCATCCTGTCATGAGGGGATGGGTAGATGTGCTCTAGTAGTCCCCATCAAATGGATGTATGCCATTTTCCTATAACAAGGTGATTATTGAATTGTGTCATAACTAATGGGAGGTATGAGTTTCATTGAAATTTGGATTGGTTCTTTGATATGGTATTCCAATATATCCTTATGAAGGGAATCAAAACATATTTAGTTGGGTTCCATTTCAAGAGACACAACGTAACTTTTAAGGTTATGGGGAATCAACAATTACAACTGCTTAAAAAATTATGAAACCTTGATAATTATTATTTTTAGTTTATTTTCACATGACGATGATAATTTGGTATAGGTTTTAAGTCATGTGGGATTGACTCTTTGGAGATAGGTTCCTAGAAACATCTGGTGGGGGACATATGTATGGTTAGCGATTTTTGAATTGGGGATCACACCAGATTAGTGGCCCACTTGTGATATTATACTATCTTTTGGTAACTATATATGGAAGGATAACTAAATACATGGTTCATGAAAACCATTTTGAAAATATTGAGGATTATATTTGATCTACAACACAAAGGATAGTGAAATTATATGCTCTCTACGTATTTAATCATTGAGAGATATACAAAGAAATGAATTTAACTAGTTGAGGCATTATGAGGTAAATCTTTCCATGGATTTCATGTGATTAATTAATCAATTAGATTTGGTATTATAAAAAGTTTTAGGCCCATTTGTGTTAATGGATTATTGAATGGGTTGGGGCATTAAATTAGATATAGTAGATTTATAGTATCCATTTTTGTGTATTGAAGATGAGTGTCTTGCGAAGTGGGAATTTCCACTAGTTTCCTAAGGATATAAATACTCATTATCAAGGGAATACATAGACTTTTTTATAATGAGGAACATATTGGGTATGTGTCACAACAAGTGGAAAATATCTTATAGGATTCCAACATATCATTATGAATGGATTACATAATTGAAGGGAGAGTATAAGTGTTCCTGTTGGCCCTATCAGGTAAATTAGAAGGACATGGAAGAGGATTAAATGAGATACATTTTATGGGTTTTTAACTAGGTGAAATGATAGAAATAAGTTCAATTAATCTACTTGAGAAAAAAATGTTTAATTCAACCTAGATAGGTGATTTGGGGGAATTAGGATCCTACAAGGTTTTTAAATTTTAAACTTTCTGATGGGTTATAAGAATGTTTGGTAACCTATTAAGAATTAACTAAAGAACTCTTCAATCCACATATGATTAGTGATGGTGAGGTTTTCCTTTGGTAAAAAGGAATATGGGATAGTTTGGAGGTTTGTCTTTTCTATATGAAAATATACTAGGTTTTAGTATTAGAGGAATCCTTTAATGATTTTTTAGCACTTCTACATGGTGGATTTTCTATAAATGAGCATGATATATCATCCTTTGAGAGTATGGTTAGGTGAATTATAAATATACTCTGGCATAAAAATTATTAGGGGCTCACACATGTGTTTTTTATGTGGTAACTCAAAAATTCATTGAATAATGATAGATCAATCCGTGCTAAAAATCTTCTAGAATGATATAATCTTGAAGAGGCTAGACATAGGATCTATGCCTTATGTACTATATGATGGATTCAAGATAATCCATCCTTAACCAAGAATATACATGAGGAACTATTAGATTTATTATTTTCATGGGACTTGATGCAATGTGCTTGGATATACAAAATACCAAGGATGATATCCTCTCTTGAATGTAGCACTTCATTCTATTACATTAAGGAAAGAAAATATGGCTATTTCAAGAATATTGGTCTTTTATGTGTTCTTATAGGAAACCGGGGATAGGTGTGCCATGGAAGAGTTGTAATAATTTAATTCACCATTTGATTAATGCCTGTTGTTATGGGTTAGAGTAATGTTTGTGAGTTCATAAGTTAGAATCACCTAAATTTGGTAAAACAACATAGTCGGTGCTGTTGGAGAAGACGGTTATAACATTAGGCTGACTGACTTTAATAGAATCTTAACTTGGTTTTAAAATCTAGGATCATCAGTCTAGTGAACTCATGCCTTAAATTAATTTTTTGTGATGGATTATAACTTTTATAAAATAAAGTTAGTCTTTCAACAATTTTTTAATTCCTATAAATTCCATATCTTAAAATAGAATTCATTTAGAATGGAAAGGTTCATATTTTGAGTAAAATAACATTCCTATAGACTTTTAAACACTTTGGTTTTTCATATGTGAAGATGAGAGGCTCCTTATACTAGTATATATATGGGGTCAACACTTTTTATGGTGAAATTTTAATCCAATGATAATCTCAATGGATCTATTATTTCCCTATGATACTCCATCTCACTTGATCAACTCTAGAAAAATAATTAATTTACACATAATTGTCTAGGGTAAGTATTTTATATTGATTATTCCAATGTGATATCCTATCATGAAATATTGATATCGGTGTGGGTAAACTACTCAATCATTTCTTTTAACTTTTCCAAATTTCTTACTTTTCCTATTTTATTGATATGTGTTCCACATTTTACTAACCTATAAGAGGAAAATGGACACAAGTTCCTCATAGAATTTTATTAAAACTAATTTAGAGAGGAGAGAAGTAATGTTTGAGAATGTATATACTAGTTGGTGAAACCATACTCCATATTTGATCCTTAAATTATCAAAGCTTATTTTTAGGAACTATAATAGTATCAATTGAGGCCAATATATGTTTTGTGCGATTTTGAGACCTTGTAGAGATTTTTGATACCCAAGGAGATGTTTCTATGATATGGTATGAAGTATTTTCCCCCTATTATTTTTGTAATTATCCAGGGAAGATGAATTAATGAAACCTAAGTGGAGTTGTAAAATATTGGATTTGATATGGTTATTGTGTTTCATTTTGTTCGTAGTGCATTAATAATTTTAAAAATAAAATAAAATAATGTATATTATACACGGTTATGTTTATCTAGATGTATTAATATTTTTAAATAGGTTTGGAGATTTTCATCAAAAAATTGGAGAGGATTTGAGATATTTCAAATAAGATATAGAGTTCCCATTTGTGGTTGAAAGTGGAATTTTTTTTGTTTCCTCAGTGATATGAATGATTTTGTTGGATCACATTGGGTATTGACAATGGTAGGAGATCACATTTAATTTCTTAATAACCATGGAAAACAATACAAGACTTTGTGATATTTCATAAAGATTTTCCTATATAGAATAAGACTTTATTTGATCTATCTATGGCTTAAAAAATTATCAAAATTTTGAAATGTATGAGACTATATGAAACATGGAATATTTAAAAAGACTTTTAATATTTAATAAGACTCCCTTGATAAATTTTCTGAATTTTGAGCTGGTTTATCCCTTTTTTTATGACTGTGAGGCTTTTAGTTAGCAGAATTTTGGTAAAATCATGGAGATATAAATTTTATTATGTCCTATTAAAATTAGTTTATATTCTGAAATGTAAAAAAGGTATGGAAATATAAATTATTATGAAACAGACTATATTTAAAAATACTTATGATTTTTTAGAAAGTGAATAATATATAGAAGATATTTCTAGAATATTTAATTAGATGATTCTCATGATGATATTTATGGAAGAAATATCATTAAGAGAATTTATGTTTCAATATATTATAATGAAGCAATATGGTTTTCATTGGAAATAAGGTTGTCGTTCCATGAAGGAAGGTGAAGTTGGTTTTAGTTATGAGATAATAGGTTGGTCGTACCATGAAGCATTTAGTCGCACCATAGATTATATCAAAGTCTACCTAAAAATATCCAATGACTCATACAAAATTAAAATGAGTGAGAGATGTCAAAAAAATAATTTAGAGTATTTGAGAGAAGTAATTTATTTTAATTTTAATATAAAATTGAAATTATAATTTGAATCTATTGTTGTGTGCCAAAATATATATAAAGATTTTTTATGCATGGTTTACCTATATTGTGTAATGAAAATAAAATGAAGAATATTTCTTGTTAACAATATTGGAGAGAATAATAAAAAATATTATTTAGAATATAAAAAGAGATATAAAGGAGAAGAATATAAAATATAGAGAAAACTTGATATAAGCCTTATATTGTTGAAGACTCTCCTTTTGATGAAAATAACTTATATAATTTTTTTATTGCGTGGGAGAACAATACAAAGTCATGAGAGTTATATGAAACACTATTTAAATAATAAAAACCATTTATTCAAAATCCACATGATGCAACTAGTGGACTATATGATCTCCAGTAAATATAAATCATCTTAAGGATTAACTGTCTCGTTTTGATTTTTGAACCTTGTAAAACTGTTCCTACTTTGATTGTGAATTGGTGTGTGTGATAAAGATGAATTTTATCACTTTATATGGGGTTTTAGGTTTTTTATAAATTACTTCAAATTTAATTTAAACCAGTAACTCACCCCATGATAGTGATTTAAAACTTATCTTGAGGGATATTTTTAAGTAGTATGAGATTAAAGTTCCCTTTGAAGATGATTACCAATTTAAATTATATAGAAAATATATTAATCAATGTTTATAGAGATGGTAATAAATTTATGTTGTAAATTTGGATGACCAAAATTCAATGAACCATAAGGGGATTATAAATTTCAATGGGATTTTTTTTTGATATCTAAAGCTCAGATGCATCCCTAGATATTATCTATTAGTTTTGATGTATTGGGAACTATAACTGCTAGATTTATTCCTTTAATTTAATCTATTTCTATGATAGAAAATTATTTTAATGACTTGTAAAATGATGGATGTTATCAAAATTGTATTCAATGATCTTTATTAGAGAATAATATCTTAACAGTAAAAGGGATCGAGATAGAGAATAGAATATGGGATAATTAAAAAATATATATGAAGTAAATGTTAATGGGATGTGAGGAAAAATATTTTTTAGAGATTGAATTTTTAAGATATCAATATGAGGGAATATTAAATACAATATGACTTATTCACTTGAGTTAATGAAATAGTGGGCATTTTCAGATCTTTTGGTGAATTATTTTGGGACAGAACAATTTTTGAAAAGGTACTACACATTTTTTCCAACAGGTTTGATGGGAAAATTCTTATCTCTAGAATATCATGATGTTGATAAACATTATTTATAAAGTTTACATAGTATTATAATTCCATAATTTATTCTTAAGGGAAGTGTCTAAAAAAATAAGGGTGAGACTAAAAAATAAATTTTCATTAAATAGGAAAAATGAGAGTAGTGTAATAAAGAATTAGTTTTTTAAGATGAATATTTAAATAAAGAAAATAATGTTGAAGAAAAGTTTTATAAACTCATTTATCTCATTTATAGATGTTTTATAAGAGGGGACATAACTTTTTAGGTAAATATATCACTGAATTGTTTTAGGTTTTGTTCAATTTGTAAATTTTTAGTAAAATTAGTAAAGATGAAAGAATAAAAAGTCCATAAAAATAAGTTTTAGTGGGAAAATAGGTTCTCTTATAAGAAGGAAATATAATTTGATAAATAATTTTTTTATAAAAGGAATGGTTAAGAATTTATACAAAATTAAAAAATAGAAACTTCCTATCAAAGTTAAATGGTCATGAGAGCGGTGATGATGATGAGGAAGTTTAAAATTCATGTGAAAATGATAATCAAATACTTATTGATAATCATAATGAGAAATATGTTAATAGAAATTAATGTAGTGATGTGGGTATTAGAGAAGAAACATAAATGGAGTTTACGTTGAATTGAGAATTAATGGAATGACATTGAAAATATCAATGTTAGAGAAGGAGAAGGCCCCTACAATGGGGATTATAGATTACCATGATCGGGGGGGGGGGGGGGGGTAATCAATGTATAAAAATAAAATAACCAAGTAAAACTAATTTTATATTTTATTTAATTTCCATTAAAGGATCATTAACTCTCACACTTGAGGTTCACATCAATATTCTCTTTAACCAGATATTCTTTAGTTTTCTTGATATGTTTCTGTGTTCATGCATAAAGTAAATATTGACATGAGTATTTAAAATGTTCACAATAATTGAGATATTTCCAATGGGAATGCATTTATATTGTTCTATGAGACTAAATCAATATAAATATTACATCTTACAATCATTTCTTCTTGTTTAATCCTCACCCGAGATCACAACTTTTAAAATTTTATGGTTGAATGACTAGATCCTAAAGCTCATTAGTGGATAACTACCAATTCTTCCTCCTCCTTTTCTTAATTTGTCAGGTTGTATTCACAAACAATTTATAGAAATGATGTTCCCTTCACAATATCACTAAATTCATATACAAACAATGGTTAGATACCATATTTATGTCCCTTTTACTTCTCCTTCAATGATATGTGAGAAAACCTTGGTAACACTTCTTTTTAACATTCTTGAACTAGCTTAGAATAACTATTCTCCTAGGTATAGACCCAAAAATAAAAGAAATACAGTAGGATATGTCTTCAATGGTATCCAAATCATTTAACTTCCAACCCCTCTTTGGTAACAACATCTTTTTCATCATTTAAAATTTAAATATTTGAGCATGTTAAATGTTTCTCTCTTATTCAATTATTTGGTCATTATGATAATCCTATTATAAATATGGCATCATATACCAATAAAAATCCACCTATTTATGTGGATTAATGGTAAATTGAAACCTCTAATAAATACCCATGAATTTTCGCCATGATTTTATCCATAAATGATTAGAAATAACTTCTCATTAAAACCTAGACAAATCCTTTAAAAAATGGATTTAATAAAAATAAATCCACCATCCTAAATAATGAAAAATACATTGATTCATCTTGTAATCATAGTCAATTAATAATATCCACGATATATGAATTATTTTATAATGGTTCATACATTACCAGGGTATACTCCTAATAATTTTCTACATCAATTACCAACATTTCTTGAACCAAGTCCAAGTGGAGGAACCTAAGGAATTTTTCCTCAAATTAAGAAACCAATACAAGAGTATTCTCCTACATAAATACATTTTGTCTTGAGAATCCACCTATTGAATACAACCACATACAAAACATCTATGGTAAATACTCTTTTTTTCTTAATCACATTTGATCTCTTCCATGTTAAAATGAGATGACTATGGCTTTCACACAGTGATGTAGCACTAAAATTTTCATTGCTTTCATCCAAAATTCCAAAAAACCTGACAATCACTATAGGAAGGCTAGTCGTTTTGGATTACACATCTCAATGTCCACCATGAATTGTCTTGTTATGGGAATTGTCAAGTTGTGTTGCTAATTTCATCCCAAAACACTATAAATTCACCATGGAGACCACCAGAGCATGGTCCTTACTACTTCTCATATTTTCAGAAATTCCCTTCACAATATGCCTTGAACATCACCTCCAGTATGCCTCTATATATCTTCCACTTGAACAAAAATCACTTTTATGACACTTCCAAAATCGGTTTCTAATGGGTTTGTTCGTAGAACCAGAATCATCCAATGATTCTATATCCATTTGGACCTAAATTCCAAAGGTAGGTGCTCATTAGTTGTGGACCGATGAGGCTTAAGAATTTGCATTGGTCAAGAGGATGGGAGGTCAGACTCATCACACCTTTTTTGGGGGGAATTATTGTCTACTCTGGGACCCTCTTTATAGATTTATGTTATGTTCATGAATCCTTTATTACTCTACTAAGTTTGAAAATGATCATTCGTTAATATCAGACAATAAATGATTAATATGTATGACATTTAAAGAATATTTTATATGTATTTGAGGTTCTTCATCGATAGAGAATCATCTGTGTTTGTAAGAGATTCTTAGTCAATGGTATCCTTCAACATATTATATAAAGATATCTTGGTCATTATGATAACCATACTGGTTTTAAAGCCACTCAGCGGGGAACATGAAGTTTATTTTTGTTCAGAAGGACATGGATTATCTCAGAGTTGGGATCATACCTGCAGATGGGCTACCTACATATCCTTATTTAGAAAAGGAATCAGAACCCACGCAGTTCAGGAATTAACATATAGTTTAATGTCATATGGAAAAAATGAGAATTAATGGGTGATGGGCTTGAATATTAGAAAGGCTTCCTACGTACTCTACTTTTAAAGTATATATCAAAGTCCACATAGTTATGTTATGAATTGTGGGGCTTACGTAGGATTAACAGCTCAAAGAGATGTGTCATGGATACTTTTACACTCTATGCTCGCGTGAGTCATGCTCGGTGTGAGGAACAAGAGGTATCAGTAAACATGACAATTTGTGACATGAAAGATGCGGTCACAAGGAATGATATGGGGCTTATGTATGTATGATTTCCAAAATATATAAAGACCAAGACTTAATTTAGAGAAGAAACTCGGGAACAAGGTCTATAAAGGTATATGTGCTTTATGGAGATTTGGATACTCTAACATGGGGATTACTCCAAAGGAGGATGCCCAAATTAGGAGGAGACTTGTGATTGGGTTTTATTCTTGAGAGGGAAGCCCAAATCAAAAGAAGTTAAGACTGGTTAAGAGAAATTATGACTGGGGCTTATTCCTGAGAAGGAGGCCTACGTTAAAGGGACTTGAGAACTAAGGCTTATTCCTAAGAAGGAGGCCCATGTTAAAGGGACTTGAGAACTGGGCCATATTCTTGAGAAGGAGGCCCAGGTTAAGGGAATTTGGGATTTGGGGCTTACTCCTAAGGATGATGCCCATATTTGGGAACTTGGACTGGGGCTTACTCCTAAAAAGAGGCCTAGGTTAGGAAATTATGACTGGGGTATACTCCTGAGAAGGAGACCTAGAAATAGGGGACTTGGGGCTTACTCCTAAGGAGGATGCCCATATTGGGGAATTTGAGATTGGGAATTACTCCTGAGAAGGAAGCCCATTTGTTAAGGAGAATTGAAATTTAGGACTTATTATTAAGAATGATACCTAAGTTAATGAAATTTATGAGTGAGGATTACTAGTAAAGAAGATCCCCAAATTATAGAAATTATGACGGGGGCTTACTCCAAAAAAGAAGGCCCAGGTTAGGGAACTTCTCATCTTTAAAGGATGAGGTTGAATGAATGAAATCTCTCACCATAGTGATATAAATATATATAAATCACTATGTTTTGAGAGATGTTCCACAGAATTCCTTTCTGATAATGAAACCAACAAACGAACCATGCCATAAATGTTTTTTGAAGATGGTTCTGAAGGATAGATCTTGAAGAGGAGAGATGGATTTGAAGAAAGCAAGTGAATCGGCTAGAGGGGCACCCAAAAATAGAGAGGCACGCAAGTCCTGCGTGGGCACGCAAGTCATGGTCATGCAAGTATACTTGCACGACAAATGGGTAATTACACGACGGTCAACCCTTAGGGTAATACTTGGGTGAGACTTAGCTCAAGCCCTTAGTATTATCCCTAAAGGCTTTTAAATGAGTGGCGTGCAGGTTTCATTGAAGGAATAAGGCGGCGTGCAAGTGTGGCCATTTCCCTTAAGGACTGGTCAATTAGGCACACAGGTGTTGATGAGTTTAAACACTTAGGCATTGTTCCCCCTCTTTAGATCTTCTGTTCTAGCTAAGAAATTACCTTAGAAGTGTTCGGAAGGATTTGAGAATAGACTATGGTGCCGAAAGCTCAAATCTAAGTTTCTGGATTTTTGCATCCTCAAAACGGGGGCCACAAGGGGTATTTATAGGCCTTTGAAGACATTGGGCGAAAATAACTTAGGGCAAGCAAGTCACCTACGCGACCAATATGTGGCACGCAAGTATACTTGTGTGGACATGATGAGACTTGCACGACCCAAGTGTAGACAAATCCTTGTTCATTCCTGTAACACCCCGAAATTTTATGAAAAATATTCTTTTTAATTTCATTAATGTCTTGTGTTGTACGCTACACCAAATGAAGCTTTCACAACACGCATCCTTGACTCGCCTTTCATTACGCGCAATCGCGACCTTCCACGATAGCGTGTGTAGTACGCAAAAATGAGTTTCACTAAACAACAATATGCTATTAAAATATTATTAAAACTAGCCGTTATGAATAGTAATAACCACTTTTTGAAATTTTTTAAATTTTATTTTTCAAAATGGAATTCATTTTTGGATTCGGAATATCGAAGTTAGCTTAGGGTGAAAATTTGGTACTTTTCGGATAACTTTCATTTTATGATGAATAGTGAAAATTACTAAATTTTAATTAAAAACAACTTTTTCAATAGAAATAATTAATAGTGATAAATTATTAATTTTAGTGGTTTTAAAGTATATTTAGAATATATTTTTACAATCCAATACAATGTTGGTCATTGGATGTAATTTCACATTTACACCAGACATAAACAAGTGTTAATCTTTTGATAGTTATTATCTCTTAAAAACACGCTATTTGTTGTGACAGAGGAAATTAATTATAAAATTAATTAATGAAACTTATATGATGAGAATTTTTTTAAAATAGAAATCATTTTTGAATTCGGAATATCAATTATAGTTTAGGGTGGAATTTTGGCATTTTTCTGAAAAACTTCAATTTTTGATGAATAGTGAAACTACTAAGTGGTAGTTAAAAAATTAATTTTTTCATAAATCTTAATTTTACCGCTTCTGTGAATGGAATTTCAAAAATCCGAGAGACACGGTTGATGTCAGTAAGTAAAATGTGGTTCAATGAGATGAAAATAATTTTTGGTGAATAGTAACTTTTTACTTTTATTTACCACGGTTAAAAGTAAATAGGGTAATTAAGGGTAAAAATGATATTAATATTACCCTAACACATGTCCTAATCCTATTGGACAAGTGTATCTCGACCAAAAACAACCTTAAGTGTAAAATATTATCATTTAGGCCCACTTGGATTAGATTAGGACATTTATTATTATTTAATTCAAAGAAGAGTTAAAAGAGTTAAAATCAAAGTTTATTTACTAAAACATTTTTAATATAGGGTTATACATAATATAATTTCAACTATAAATATTCATTAGAAATATAAAAAGATTTCCTACATAATGGTATTTTATTTGTAATTTTTATACTTTAAATAATTTAATTTATTTATGACACAACGATGATGCAGTAATTACTTTTTTAAGAAAATATTAACATAATTGATGTTATAAATGCCCAAATAAATGTAATTTGAGACTTTTTATGACATACACTAATTTTATAGGTTAATATTACATGTTATTGTTGATTTAAGTAACTTGGTTAGAACTTATCATTCTGTTATAAATTTCATAAAAATCATGTACCAAATAGTGTCAAAATTGACATAAAATAGTTTTTAAAACAAATATTATATTATTAATTGTTATTTAATTCCTAAAAATATAAGGTTCGGCCAAATGACTTAGATAAGGATAGATATATTATTAATAAACAACTTGTGGTTTGTTTGGCTTCATATAGTAAGTTTATTAACCATATAGTGTAAGAAAACAAAAAGACACAGTACAAGTTAAATTATTTAACTTAGAGTTAAATCTAATTGATAAGGTTAAAATAATAACCTAAACTTGTCTAAATCCTATTGGATGAGAGGATTTCGACCCATCCCCACTTTAGCTTCTAAATAAGACCATTTGGAACCATTATAAACCGAATTTGACCTTAATATAAAATAATATTGTGAGATTTTCCTAAGATGCCCCTCTCCTCCCTTATAAAAGGGCACCTCCTCCCTTTCCTCCTCACACCAATTTGAGCATTCAAGCTCGGCCAACCCCTGAAAAAATCTCTTCTCCACTTCCCTAGTATCATCCTAGAGGTCCTGGTCTTCTTCAAAGACCATCCTTAGTTCTTTAAGTGGAGGTTAAGTGAAGGCGCGTCAAAAAGAGGTAATATCCATTACCGATCTTTTTCAATTTCTTTCTTTTACAACTTCTTCTTATTTAGTTGTTTCATGATAAAGTAATAACATCAGTATTTATTATATACTGATATGTTATTATAAATACAAAACAACTCTAATTAACCTTCTATCCATCCTACGGAAAAAGGAAATCACTGCGCGTGCGTACGTATGGAATACCGTCTCCACGCCGTGGTGTAATCTATTTTCCACCACCACCTTAATTGGATGGGTATAATGGTGTAATGAGTAACTATATAATATTATTATAAAGTGATATTGATAATTAAATAGTATACATACACTTCAACACAATTCCACGACAATGGGAACGATATCATCGCTCGTGCGTACGTACGGACTACCGTCTCCACGACACGATGAGATTCATTCTCAATGATTAACCATTCATGAATGATTATAAAGTATATATAATAAGTACTAATGAAATATATGATATAATAATGATACTGGATTTATGTATATTTATATGTATGTCATCTACTTAATTCCATTCAATTCAATAAGGAAACAAAAACAGCGTTCAAGCGTACGTACGGACTACCGTCTCTATGAACGGTGTATTTCATTCCATTTATCGATATATATTATATATATATATATATATTATGAATATATATTATATATAAATCATGTTTTAAATTCTGGATATAAGTAATCATGATCCAAGTAATCATATTAATAATTACAAGTTAAAAACACGAACGACAAATGAGGCGATTTTACCCAAAACACTACTTTAACATGAATTTACAAAAGAACGGGTAATATAAAGTCATAAGTGGACCATATATGATATAATAACAATGAATATGATTCTGAAATAAGTCAATAACATGATTTAAATCATTATACAGGAGGATTCAGACTCTTACAAAGCAAGTCGGACCTAAGGTAAGGGAAAATATCACAATCTCATTTTATCCGAGATTGTTTATACTTTGGTATTTAATGGGGTGTATTTTATCATCCACATCCATGTTTCCTCAATATTTAATATTATTTACATCCATATACAATTTTATAAATCCAATTTTACCCTTCGGTGAATTTTTAGTAAAAGATAAGAAATGAATCTTTTGTCGTTTTTCATACGAGGTACTTTTTTGACTTTTCCGACAAAAGTACGAGAAGAATGTTTTTTTAACTTATACGGCATGAATGGATTTTTAAAACATTATTTCCAAGAAGATTCCTTTACAAGTTTTCATGTTTATTTTTAATCAACTTCTTTTAGTTTAGAATTTTACGACATGTTAAGAAAGGAAAAGTGTTTTTGAAGCAGAAAGGATATTTTCCTCAAGAATGGAGTTCAAGTGTTTTATAAAAATTATTTTCCATCTAAGATAATAAAGGGTTCTGTTTCTATCCCTATTATTACATGGATTTGATTATGTTATGATGGAAATATTTTTATGAATTCCTTTATCCTATATGAATTGTTTTATGATGTCATGATGTTTGAGATCCTCATTTTTATTACATGGCTTATGCAATGATGTATGATTTATGATTTTGTGGCACACATAAGAATGGTATAATTATGAGATGGGTGGGACCTATATCTCCCTCCAATGCATTGGGTAAAGATTTTATATCTCATGAGATAGACATGACTGGAATGGTAGGTTATACCGGTTCAGTGAAACAGGACTGAAACGAGGGTGACTCGGTTCAAAAAGGGACATTGTCCACTAAGATAGTCTTGGCAATGAGTCTTGACTAACAAGAAATGATTCTCTATGATTATGTGTGTATGCCAAAAAGTTTCATGTTTTAAGTTATGATTATTGGGATTTCATTTCACTACTATGATTTATCCCATGTTATGAAATTATGCTCTCTTTTGCAGGTTAAGATTTCCAAAAGTTATGTTCTTATGAATATGATGTGATTGATTTTTATTTTGTTTACCCTTACTGAGCATTTGAGCTCACCCTTTTATGTTTTATTTTCCCCAGGATATAAATAAAGGTTTTAGGTAAAAAAAGGGAAGATCTTTACGGGAGATGTTGAAGATCTTTCACCAGGATTAGAAGATTATATTCCGTGTTTCCAAAGACACTAAACTATTACGATCCTTGTGTGTGTGTTTTTGTTATGTACTAAGTATTCCGCAAATGTAATGTAATGTCACTGTACGTCAAGCTTTGGGTCTCTACAGTTGGTATCAGAGGCAAAGGAGGTAGGAATGTATCCGATCCTTGGGAACTCTTACATGTGAGCATTGGACGAAGCATGGCTCTCCGCCCAAGGGCTTCATGAGGAAATGGCTGCCACTGGGGATGGTGGTGTGTCCCCCCCAGGGGGTGTAGACGCCCATGGAGTGCCCTGATAGGTATCAATTATAGTCCACTGGAAGTAATTCCAGACCGCTACAGTTGGTATCAGAGGAAAGGTTTAGTCAACCTTTGGAAACTAGGATGCGAAAACGTTAGTGAGATCCCTAGAGATATTTCTAAGGTATGTCTAGGGATGTCCTAAGGTTAATTATACGTATAGGTTATAGTACTAGAACTATGCTAATGATCATAGAATTAAACCTAAGATGTTAGATATTGAAGGTACTCCCCCTTTATTATGTTGTTTTCCGTATCATGATTTTTGCCTCTCACACTATTCTTTTTGGGTTTTAGACGATGGCTAGAACCCGAAGGAACCGTGTTGATCAATGCAATGGACAATGCAATGATTTCCCTCCTGAACAAACAAATGTTATGGGAGATGGAGTGCAAAGTATTATTGCTATACTTACACAAGCTATGAATCATTCTGGACTTCCAAATGAGCAGAGAAGGGAACAATATTCAATTGAGTCCTTCATGAGGCAACGTCCACCTTCTTTCAGTGGGTCTTCTGATCCACTTGTTTCTGAACAATGGATCAGTACCACTGAAAAGATATTTTCAGTTATTCAATGTTCTGAACATGATAATGTCATCTTAGCAGTATATCGTTTGGAAGGTGAAGCTGATCAATGGTGGAATCTTATCAAGAATACGAGGCAAAGAGATGAAATTGAGTCCATGGAATGGGATGATTTCAAGAACTTGTTTTTCAATAAGTACTTCCCTCGTATTCTTCAAACAAAGTTGAAGAAGGAGTTTCTTGAACTAAAGCAAAAGGATGATGAATCTGTTGGTATATACGAAGCGAATTTTACAAGACTTGCATGGTATGCATATGGCATTATCATCCAACCTGAAAGTAAAGTTGATTGATTTTTCACTGGCTTAAAACCAAGTCTTCGAAGGGCATTAGCTATAAGAGACTTCAGTAGCTATGAAGAAATTGTGCGTTGTGCTATCAAGGTAGAAATGGAAGTTGGTGTTACATATCCATCTCATGGTTTTGACAAGAAACGAAAGATGGAGTTCAAGGAGAAATCTCAGAATAATGGTGAAAAGAAGATGAATGTTTCCTTATGCTCAAAGTGTGGAAAGAAGCATGGTGGAGATTGTCTTAAAGGGACTAGAAAATGTTTTAAGTGTGGAAAAGAAGGTCATCGAGCAGCTGAGTGTCGAAGTAATGGAAAAAAGGGTTTCTAATGATGTGAATAAAGCAAAGACTGCAGAGAACGCACCACCAACACTCCAATGCTTCAAGTGCAAGGAAATGGGGCATTATGCTAATAAATGCCCTAATCCAAGGGTTAGTGATGATCAACATGAGCAACCACTTAAGGCAAAGGACAAAGGGAAGTCACATGCAATCACTATTGGTGATGTTGAATATGACAACAATGTGGTGGAATGATTAAGTGTTTATGTAATGGGATTCCAAAATAGTGTTGTATATAGTATCGTGGAATATTGGAATATTTATGTATTGGTCTATTGTGGTTTTTAATAATTTTATGGTATCAGTAACCATGGAAAGTGATTGAGATATTTTTGGAAAAAGAATGATATGCGCATAATGAAGGGAAAACGAGAAAATGAAATATTTGACAGTATTCATGAGCTTATGATTGATATAAGGACTAAGTGATATCATGGTTTGAGTATATAGAATTTTGAGGATTTTGGTATGTGGAAGGTGTTAACTTTTAACTGCATTCATGTTTTCACTAAGGTATTCAAGAAAATACATGATTAAGGACTTTGAATGTTTGGAATGTGACCAACAAAACATATCTTATGATATATGGGGACCAACGATGGTATTAAATCTCTGGTAATCGTTTTCACTATGTTATGAGAGTGGACTGCAATATTATGGATAAGCCTAAAGATTGGAATGGATTATGTTGAACATAAGTTAGTATTGTTTAAGGATAGAAGTTTTTTCTATATTATTGATGGGATGTTATAGTAATATAGTTTTAGAAAAAGGACAACCTGCAGGACGGGCGACAACCCATCGCGTCGGACAAGGCTGTGGGAATCGAACCCACAACCGAAGTGCGACTGGCCTTTATCGCCTACCACTGGCCTACAGGAAGTCCCTGTTTAGTAGAAACTAGTTTTATTATATTAAGCAGTATGATATATGATGTATAAGTCCATTTTAGGAACCATATATGATTAATATCACTATAGAATGACTTATGTATAACTTTTGCTAACCTTTTGTTTGAGACAGATGGAATGACCCGTCATTCTATCACATGATCTGCTAACACTTCACGAATAACAAATTCAACTTCATTTATTTAAGAGATGAAGTGGAAATTGTTCAAGGCACGAACAACAGTGAGATTGTACCAAAATAAAGTAAGTATTTATTCTACTTCAAATTCTTCAACTTTAGGGAAACGATCTTGAAAACCAAAAATGTTGTCCTAGTGCTCTTATATCTGATTAATCAGATGGTACCATAGATCGTCACAAATTTATGGATTTGTGATTATTGGATTTTCCATAGCCATGTTCTCTACCACTCTCCATCAGAACATGAAGGTTAGATTTTTCTTCCATATCCATATTTTCACCTATGTGGAAACCCAGTGATTAGTTTATTTGGGTAACCGTTACGTTTCATACTTTCGTTTTTAAAGATTGGTTTTGGTATTTCTTTTTACGATGTGGGTTCCTATTAAAGAAACTTTCGAATAGTAAACCATTTATAACCCCGACGAATTTTGAGGGCGAAATTCATTTTAAGGGGGGTAGAATGTAACACCCCGAAATTTTATGAAAAATATTCTTTTTAATTTCATTAATGTCTTGTGTTGTACGCTACACCAAAAGAAGATTTCACAACACGCATCCTTGACTCGCCTTTCATTACATGCAATCGCGACCTTCCATGATAGCGTGTGTAGTACGCAATAATGAGTTTCACTAAACAACAATATGCTATTAAAATATTATTAAAACTAGTCGTTATGAATAATAATAAGCACTTTTTGAAATTTTGTAAATTTTATTTTTCAAAATGGAATTCATTTTTGGATTTGGAATATCGAAGTTAGCTTCGGGTGAAAATTTGGTACTTTTCGGATAACTTTCATTTTCTGATGAATAGTGAAAATTACTAAATTTTAATTAAAAACAATTTTTTCAATCAAAATAATTAATATTGATAAATTATTAATTTTAGTGGTTTTAAAGTATATTTAGAATATATTTTTACAATTCAATACAATGTTGGTCATTGGATGTAATTTCACATTTACACTAGACATAAACAAGTGTTAATCTTTTGATAGTTATTATCTCTTAAAAACACGCTATTTGTTGTGACAACGGAAATTAATTATAAAATTAATTAATGCAACTTATATGTTGGGAATTTTTTTAAAATAGAAATCATTTTTGAATTCGGAATATCAATTATATCTTAGGGTGAAATTTTGGCATTTTTCTGAAAAACTTCAATTTTTGATGAATAGTGAAACTACTAAGTGGTAGTTAAAAAATTAATTTTTTCATAAATCTTAATTTTACTTCTTCTGTGAATGGAATTTAAAAAATCCGAGAGACACGGTTGATGTCAGTAAGTAAAATGTGGTTCAATGAGATGAAAATAATTTTTGGTGAATAGTAACTTTTTACTTTTATTTACCATGGTTAAAAGTAAATAGGGCAATTAAGGGTAAAAATGATATTAATATTACCCTAACACATATACTAATCCTATTGAACAAGTGTATCTCTACCAAAAACAACATTAAGTGTAAAATATTATCATTTAGGCCCACTTGGATTAGATTATGACATTTATTATTATTTAATTCAAAGAAGAGTTAAAAGAGTTAAAATCAAAGTTTATTTACTAAAACATTTTTAATATAGGGTTATACATAATATAAATTCGACTATAAATATTCATTAGAAATATAATAAGATTTCCTACATAATGGTATTTTATTTGTAATTTTTATACTTTAAATAATTTAATTTATTTATGACACAACGATGATGCAGTAATTAACTTTTTAAGAAAATATTAACATAATTGATGTTATAAATGACCAAATAAATGTAATTTGAGACTTTTTATGACATACACTAATTTTATAGGTTAATATGACATGTTATTGTTGATTTAAGTAACTTGGTTCGAACTTATCATTCTGTTAGAAATTTCATAAAAATCATGTACCAAATAGTGTCAAAATTGACATAAATTAGTTTTTAAAACAAATATTATATTATTAATTGTTATTTAATTCCTAAAAATCTAAGGTTCGGACAAATGACTTAGATAAGGATAAATATATTAATAATAAACAACTTGTGGTTTGTTTGGCTTCATATAGTAAGTTTATTAACCATATAGTGTAAGAAAACAAAAAGACACAGTAATAGTTAAATTATTTAACTTAGAGTTAAATCTAATTGATAAGGTTAAAATAATAACCTAAACTTCTCTAAATCCTATTGGATGAGAGGATTTTGACCCATACCAACTTTATCTTCTAAATAATACCATTTGGAACCATTATAAACCTAATTTGACCTTAATATAAAATAATATTGTGAGATTTTCCTAAGATGCCCCTCTCCTCCCTTATAAAAGGTCACCTCCTCCCTTTCCTCCTCACACAAATTTGAGCATTCAAGCTAGGCCAAACCCTGCCAAAATATCTTCTCCACTTCCCTAGTATCATCCTAGAGGTCCTGGTCTTCTTCAAAGACCATCCTTAGTTCTTTAAGTGGAGGTTAAGTGAAGGCGCGTCAAAAAGAGGAAATATCCATTACCGATCTTTTTAAATTTCTTTCTTCTTCAACTTATTCTTCTTTAGTTGTTTCATGATAAAGTAATAACATCAGTATTTATTATATACTGATATGTTATTATAAATATTAAACAACTCTAATTAACCTTCTATCCATCCTACGGAAAAAGGAAATCACCGCGCGTGCGTACGTACGGAATACCGTCTCCACGCCGTGGTGTAATCTATTTTCTGCCACCACCTTAATTGGATGAGTATAATGGTGTAATGAGTAAATATATAAGATTATTATAAATTGATATTGATACTGAAATAGTATACATACACTTCAACATAATTCCATGACAATGGGAACAATATCATCGCTCGTACGTACGTACGGACTACCGTCTCCACGACGCGATGAGATTCACTCTCAATGATTAACCATTCATGAATGATTATAAAGTATATATAATAAGTACTAATGAAATATATGACATAATAATGATACTGGATTTATGTATATTTATATGTATGTCATCTACTTAATTCCATTCAATTCAATAAGGAAACGAAAACAGCGTTCATGCGTACGTACGGACTACCGTCTCCATGAACGGTGTATTTCATTCCATTTATCGATATATTATATATATATATATATATTTTGAATATATATTATATATAAATCATGTTTTACATTCTGGATATTTGTAATCATGATCCAAGTAATCATATTAATAATTACAAGTTAAAAACACGAACGACAAATGAGACGATTTTACCCAAAACGCTAATTTAACATGAATTTACAAAAGAACGGGTAATATAAAGTCATAAGTGGACCATATATGATATAATAACAATGAATATGATTCTGGAATAAGTCAATAACATGATTTAAATCATTTTACAGGAGGATTCAGACACTTACAAAGCAAGTCGGACCTAAGGTAAGGGAAAATATCACAATCTCATTTTATCCGAGATTATTTATACTTTGGTATTTACTGGGGTGTATTTTATCATCCACATCTATGTTTCCTCAATATGTAATATTATTTACATCCACATACAATTGTTTAAATCCAATTTTACCCTTCGGTGAATTTTTAGTAAAAGATAAGAAAGGAATCTTTTGTCGTTTTTCATACGAGGTACTTTTTTTGACTTTTCCGACAAAAGTACGAGAAGAATGTTTTTTTAACTTATACGGCATGAATGGATTTTTAAAACATTATTTCCAAGAAGCTTCCTTTACAAGTTTTCAAGTTTATTTTTAATCAACTTCTTTAAGTTTAGAATTTTACGACATGTTAAGAAAGGAAAAGTGTTTTTGAAGCAGAAAGGATATTTTCCTCAAGAATGGAGTTCAAGTGTTTTATCAAAATTATTTTCCATCTAAGATAATAAAGGGTTCTGTTTCTATCCCTATTATTACATGGATTTTATTATGTTGTGATGGAAATATTTTTATGAATTCCTTTATCCCATATGAATTGTTTTATGATGTCATGATGTTTGAGATCCTCATTTTTATTACATGGATTATGCAATGATGTATGATTTATGATTTTGTGGCACACATAAGAATGGAATCATTATGAGATGGGTGGGACCTATATCTCCCTCCAATGAATTTGGTAAAGATTTTATATCTCATGAGATAGACATGGCTGGAATGGTAGGTTATACCGGTTCAGTGAAACAGGACTGAAACGAGGGTGACTCGGTTCAGAAAGGGACATTGTCCACTAAGATAGTCTTGGAAATGAGTCTTGACTAACAAGAAATGATTCTCTATGATTATGTGTGTATGCCACAAAGTTTCATGTTTTAAGTTATGATTATTGGGATTTCATTTCACTACTATGATTTACCCCATGTTATGAAATTATGCTCTCTTTTGCAGGTTAAGATTTCCAAAAGTTATGTTCTTATGAATATGATGTGATTGGTTTTTCTTTTGTTTACCCTTACTGAGCATTTGAGCTCACCCTTTTATGTTTTCTTTTCCCCAGGATATAAAGAAAGGTTTTAGGTAAAAAAAGGGAAGATCTTTATGGGAGATGTTGAAGATCTTTCACCAGGATTAGAAGATTATATTCCGTGTTTCCAAAGACACTAAACTATTACGATCCTTGTGTGTGTGTTTTTGTTATGTACTAAGTATTCCGCAAATGTAATGTAATGTCAATGTACGTCAATCTTCGAGTCTCTACAATTCGTTTGTCAATTTTTGATGATTCATCAAAGGATGAATCCCTTTGTGTTAAGGTATTTCCCTTTTCATTAGTTAGACTCTATGACAGAAAGGAGCATCAACAAAAGTCCTCCCTCAGAGTTGGATCTGAAAGGAATGAGGATGTGACTCTGAGGTAAAGAAGAAGACCAAGGAAGGGCGACACATAGGTTCTGAGCACGCAGGTGTGAGCCACGCAGGCTTTGGCACACAGGGGTGCGACTTTGCCTATAAATATGTGGCCATTCCTCGTGCAAAGCAACCATATTTAAAACTTTTGAGATCTCTCCATGAAAGTTGTCCTCATCACGCAGGTTGCTGATTTTCCACTGTTTTACTACTTCTGTTCGTGTTGCACTTCTACAGAGGTATTTTGACTTACACAGTGATACCTGCACGCCAAAAACCTGCGTGACACAGTTACACTTGCATGCCAAAATTGGACTTCCGTTCCTTAATGCCTTTTACATTTTTTCACCTTGCTTCACAAATTTTATGAAAAACAAACTCACTTAAGAGTTAATTATTCGACCTTTGTCAAGATTCAATGGATACTAGAAGAATTGGAATGGCTGATGAACTTGCTGGCAAGCAGATTGATGATACGATGAAAATTGTTGGCCATGATTATTATGATATCTGCGACAACACTCTCCCAAATTTGGCCAAGTACTTGAAAAAGTATCATCTTAATTTTCCAAATATCATCTACTTGCATCTATATGGAAATGGTCTTCTGCAAAGATTCAATGTTCCAGATGCAAAGAATTATATGCCTGAGATACAGCCGCACTGTTACTCCTCTATTTCAGTTATGTTGTGCATTAAGAGTAGCAACAATGGTTTGAACTTTAAACTTTTTCCTTCATGCCATTTCCTTGCAGATATGAAATGGAAAACCATGGGCTGATTTGTTTTCCACTACTGGTTGATGGAGAGAAGACTATCATGACATTAGAAACAATATCTTAAAAGAGTACTCTATCAAAATGGCTCTTTAATTTTAATGATCCATTCTCAAATCCATGTATCCATCTTCCAAGTCTCTTGAACAAAAACCGAATCACTGTTTGATTAGTAGAAAATTTTCTCAAACCACACTCAAGACCATTCTTTTACAATTTTTCAAATAAGAGCTGGTATCACTGCATCTCTTATTGTATCCTGTTGAATGAATGAATTCCTGGTGGTTTCTGATGATTCTCGGGATATCGTAAATCAAATGAAGAGTTATATCAATAGCCTTTTGTAATTATCGGAAAAGAGAAGAGACTCCAATCTGTGGATGTCCTTCTAACTCTTGTGCATCAATGAAGAATCCTTTCATCTTCAATCACTTGTGCATGCATTCTTTTACTACCTGATTTAAATTTTTAACTAAGACAATGGGCCTAATAAGCATATTTTGATTTTTACTAGGATTATTATAAATAACCCTACAAACTTTGAATCTTTTTATTTATCAATATTACCTAAATCATTCAAAAGCTATGTTTAGTGAGCTGGGACATGACTTTTGTTCAGAGTTCCCTTGTCTTTTTTGGGTAGTTTAAAGTCATGCATGTCAGACATAAAAAGGATAATGTTTAAGGTCAAAATATATTTTACCGAATGGATTAAAATTAACTCAATTCCTTGATAATTTATCTGAAATCATATTACCATATTTAAGTATGAGGGAAAAAATGTAAACTATGACTTAAGAAAATTTGAATCTGAGGAATGATACGAAAAAAGGGATAAAAGGCATTAGAAGAAGTATTTACCAAGAATAAAGTTACAAATATTTAACAAACCCATTAGGGGGTTGAATTATGTAGGTCCACCTAAGGGCATTGGCTGCATAGTCAAATAATAGCATCTTTTGGCTGACAGGTCTGTTATGTAGACTGTTTATGCAAGGCCGCCTAAGGGTTTGTGTTGCATAGTCAGGAAAAAGAACTCTCATAAATTTTACTTTTCTATTGCTAAAAATCCAGTGGAAGTTTATGGAGATTCAAATTTTCCAAAGCACAGAGTCTGCTGTATGTAAAGAGGTACTTGAATATAGAGAGGATATTTCCAATCAAGGTTATCAAAGAATTGGATGAATGTCACTCCTAGGAAGGTCTGGCCCAAACGTAGGTAAGGGAAGTATAAACCATAGACTTGAATACTTTCAAATCATGAAAATATAACATGGGAAAAATATGTTAAGGATGGATATTTTTTGCGGATCCCTACATATTGTCATTAAGACAACTAATGACAAAAGAATTTTTCCTCCCAAGAATGAAGTTACCACTATTTGAAAAACCCGTTAGGGGGTTGAATTATGCAGAGCCACCTAAGGGAATTGGCTGCATAGTCAAATAATAGCATCTTTTGGCTGATAGGTCTGTTATGTAGACTATTTATGCAAGGCCTCTTAAGGGCACGTACTGCATGGTCAAGCAAAATAATTCTCAGGTATCAGACATTTTGTGACCAGAAGTCAAGAAAAGGGTTATAGAGATCTGGAAGTATTTAAGGTGAGGAGTATGAAACATCAAAATGGGCATTATTCCATGTATGAAAAGATACAAAAAACAATGCTAACCATAATCATGTTGTGGATGAGTCTTGAATTGAGGTGATGGACTTCACTATGTATCCCATAAGGATGGGAATCAAGCCATACATAGTTATTGAAATATAGTTTAACGTCATGTGAGACGAGAGTATGGGAAATCTTAGTTTTAGGGTCATAGAGCTCGGACCCTAATAATGAATACTTAGTGTGTGTTTTATAAACCTAATGTGAATGAAAACTAGGGTTTTCTACCACATTCATGTTTTCACATGGGGAATTTTCATCCAAAGGACTGAAAGTGAAATTTGGGGTTAGGCCCAAAGACTTGGGGCTGGATTCAAGGGATGCTCGAACGTTCCTACATATCCCATAAGGATGAGAATCAATCCATACATAGTTCTTGAAATACACATTGTACATATTTGGTTCGTACAAGTGTAGGGTGAAAGGGGACTTTAATGCAATGATGGTTTGACCCAAGAAAAAAGATTCATGATTTTCCATGTATGTATGTAGTCTTTAGAATATAACTTGATCAGAGATCAAGGTAAATAATTATTCCCTCTTAAGTGAGGGTGTCAAAGAATGTTGTAGTTTATTGTCGTACATGACAAAAGTGCGAACAGTTTAACGTCATATAACAAGGACGATGGTGAACCAATGTAAAAAATATTGGTTATGGGGGTGGTTTCATGAATCAACATCGTATGAGATGAAGGTGAACTGATGTGAAGAGATTGATTTTGGGCTTGAACCTCAGGGGGTTGCCTACATACCCATCCTAGAAGGTTATAATAAAATTCCGCGTAGTTTGATTAAAGAATGAATTGGAAATAAAGTTTTTCTTGAGGAAAACAACCTAAAAAATGTTGTTGGGACATACGCATGGTTAGTGCCCTAGAGAGGGTGTTATGGTTGAAGTTTACTCTAAGCTCATGTGAGTCATACTCAGTGTGAGAAACAAGAGTTAGAAAAAACCCTAACGATTCATAGTTTAATGTCATGTAGGATATATGAAGGGACTATGCAGTTTAATGTCTTTCAGTAAGGATTATTGGTGCTGCACAATTTAGTGTCATGTAGAAGGGACAAAATACAGTTTAACATCATATAGGACGTATTAAGGGACTTTTCTCAGTTCTATGTCATGTAAGACGAATGAGCATTACATTTTAATGTCATGTAGGAAAAATATAGGGACACCGTTTAACGTCATGTTGGATGTGAACACAGGTTTGCGTCATGTTGGACAATAAGGATGCTGTACAGTTTAGCATCATGTAGCTAAGATGATGGGGATAATACATTTTAAAGTAATGTTGGAAAAAAGGGGGACTGTTCAGTTTAATGTCATGCAGTAAGGACAAAAGAGGACACATTTTAAAGTCATGTTGGACATATTAGGGACTTTTTTCACAGTTTTACGTCATGTTGGACGATGACACAGTTTAAGGTCATATGCATGGACCGAAGATTATGCAGTTTAACGTCTTGCTGGTTGTAAGGGACTTCTTGTACAGTTTAGAGTAATGTAGCTAGGACGTCACAGTTTAACATCATATTGGATGAAAGGGAAAATATTTTAAGGTCATATGCATGGACCATGATATGTATTTGTATTATACAAAATAATTCTTTAGAAATCTGGCATTGGTTGGAGTCGTGATGAGTTCTCCATCCATTGAGATTAAAGAATAAGCTCTATTGGAGTAGACCTTATGTATTGAATAAGGTCCTTCCCACTTTGGCTCAAGATTGGGAGGTTTCTTTCCAAGTGTCATTGGAGTTCTGATAACCAATACCAATTCTCCCTGAATGAATTAACGAAGATGAACTTTTTTGTTGAAAGCTCATGCTATTCGATTCTGATAGGCTTCCAAGTTGTGCAAGGTGCACAATCATTTCTCGTCTAATAATTCCAATTCATCCAATATCTCTTGAGATTGTTCATCTGTAGATGACTAATCAAAAATGAATACCCTGAGTGAGGGTAATTGAACCTCAATATGCCAGACTGATTCTGTTCTATATACCAATGAATATGGAGTTGACCATGTTGCAGTGTGGGTGGTGGTCCGATAAGCCCATAAAGCATGAAAGAGTTTATCATGCCATGATTTCTTGTCTTTATCCACTATCTTTTTTAGTATGTTTGAAAGAGTCTTCTTGAAGGATTTTATTTGGCCATTGGCCGTTGCATGATACTGAGAGGAATGGTTGGATTTGATGTTGTATTCTTGATACAACTTCTTTACCTCAGATGAACAAAAGTTTGTGCCATTGTCCGTCAATATGGTATGAGGGACATCGAATCTGGTAATGATGTTAGACTTGATGAAGATAACAATACTTTTAGAACTGATTTATTTGAGAGTTATTGCCTCTTCCCATTTGGAAAAGAAGTTAGTAGCAGTAAGAATGTACATAAACTTCTTGGATGTAGCTGAAGGATAAGGTCTTACTACATACATTCTCCGTGTGGCCATTGAACACAATTATTTATCTATATGAAGCAAATCTAGGGGTTGATGAATGAAGTTGGCATGTACTTGGAAAGAATGAGACTTCTTTGTGAAATCAACACAATCTTGTATCATTGACGGCCAAAAGTATCCAAGCCTTCATATTTGATCAGATAGTCTATGTACGGACTGATGGGAGCCATAGAGTCCTGCATGTACTTATTTCTTGATAGCCATTGTCTCTTCATCGTCAATGCATCTGAAGAGAATTCCATCAAAAACTCTTTTGTAGAGAATTTTCTCTAGGTTATCTGGGATATCATAAAGAGTAAAATTGACCACACGTCACCGGATTTGTTCTATCCCAGCTCTATTAGGTGGAAATGTTCCATTTTGAAGGTATTCCCTGATAGGTGTCATCCATCCTGTAATATGACCATATGGTTCAGGAATGTGACAAATTTCATTGATTTCCTCTGTTCTGATTTGAAAATAAGGTGAAATTGTACAACAGTGGGAAATACTGATGATTGTCTCATCCCGATTTGGATCTTCCAAAGCTGTAGCTATATTAGCCAGTGCATTAGCTTGGGAATTTTGTGATCGCGGGACATGAGAAAATGTTTGTTCCGAAGAAAATTCCGCCATTAACTCTCTGACATAATCATAAAAAGGGATTAACTCTTATTTTCTGATGGCATAATCTCAATTGACTTGTTTCATTACCAGGTCTAAATCACCTTTCACCTTTAAGTTATTCACTTGTGCCTGAAGCACTAACTCCAATCCTGGGATGACAGCTTGGTATTCTGCTTCATTATTTGTCCCTTCTCCTAACAATGAGAAGGAATAAGGTAGCACTGATTTTTCCGGGGAAATAAGTACAATTCCTAATCCAACATTGTTGAATTTAGGATCTTCCATTATCTTCCCTGTTAAACTTCTGGAAGCACCATAAAAGTACATTTCCCATGTTTGAAGACTATCTTGAATAGAGAAGATATCCCCATAAAGAAGTTAAATATCTGAGGATGTATCTTCTATTGGAGGGTGTTCATCAAGGAAATCCGCCAGAGCTTGGCCATTTATTGCCTTTTGAGACACAAATTGGATATCAAATTGTTGTAAAATAACTACCCACCTTGCTAGACATCCTGTAAGCATTGGATGACTAAGGATGAATTTGAGCGGGTTATTGCGAGATACCAATTGGACCTCATGATGTTGCAGGTAGTGTCTCAACTTCTGAACTGCAAAGATTAATGCTAGGCAGCACTTTTCAATACTTTAATATCAGTTTTATGCTTCAAGCATAGTCCGACTGAGATATTAAAGTCTGTTTTCATTCCCAACATCATTCTTCTGGGCAAGGAAGGCACCCAGTGATCGCTCTAAAGCTATCACATAAAGAATAAGTGGTCATACTTCAACATGTGGCATTAATACCGGTGGACTCAAGAGATATTTATGGAGAATATTTAATGTTTCTGGACATTCTTCATTCCACTGGTAAGTGACTCCATTCTTCATCAATTTGTTGAAGGGTAAACTTTTGCCTACCAAATTGGCGATGAAACGCCGAATATAGGCCAAGTGTCCTTGAAGTCCTCTCAATTCTTTCAAATTTCGAGGAGGTGACATACCAAGGATTGACTTTGTCTTCTCAGGATCGACTTCGATACCTTGATGTCATACAAAAAATCAAGGAAATTTTCCCGAGGTTACCCCAAAAGCACATTTCAAGGGGTTCATCTTCAAATTATGTTGTTGAAGTTTGTGGAATATGACTTCCAAATCAGCAAAGTGATTAGAATATTGTTTGGATTTCACCACCAAATCGTCCACATAACATTCAACAAACTTCCCTAAAAAGGGATTCAAGATACGATGCATGGCACGATGATATGTTGCGCCTGCATTCTACAGGCCAAAAGGCATTAACCGATAGAAAAACACACCCTGAGGGGCTCTGAAAGTTGTAGATTCCTCATCTTCTGGAGCCATTCAAATTTTATTTTATCCTGAATATCAATCCATGAACGAAATTTCTTCATAGCCAGCTGTTGCATCAATTAAGAGTTCTGTGATCGGAAAGGGAAAGTCATCCTTAGGACAATGCCAATTAAGATCTCTAAAATCAATGAAAACTCTAATTTGTCCATTCTTCTTTTTCATAGGGACAATATTACCCAACCACTTGGGATATTTAATTTCTATGATGAAGTTAGCTTTGATAATCTTATCCACTTCAGCTTCAATTTTGGAAGCATAAGTTGGGTGTGTTCTTGAAACTTTCTTGAATCCTCGATATTCTTATGGAAAACCCAAATGATGAGTAGAAACATCAGGATCAAGCCCTGGCATCTCTGTATAGTTCCAAGAAAATATATCGCCATTTTTCTATAAAAATGAAATATACATTTCTTTCTCTTCAAGAGTCATTGCTGCACTAATTAAAGTGGGGAATGGATCTTCTTTTGTACCTAGATTTATTTCTCTAAGTTCATCCACAGTGGTAGAGATACCCTTTTCAAAAGTGGGAGGAGCATCCCTGAGATCTTCCTCTTTTTCTTCAACATGTGTTACTTCTTCTGTTTATACTTTCATAATAGATGATGAAGCTAAATTTCCATGATCAGGAGAGATGTTAAAATTTTAACATCTTGAAGAAGAGGCTTCCATTTCTAACCCTATTTACGATGAAGGGTCTTCCTTGGGTAATAAATAGGAGATGATGGATTGAGCATCAACATCATCGTTCACCTATGACATTGCTATAACTTGTTCTGTCCTGGTTGGCGAAGTATAGACTTGATGGATTTCAACGGATGAAATGAAGATATCTCCATTTGAGGTTTCATCATTTCTTGGTGAAACACTACTTTCTCCCATGCTATCTAGCTTGATTGCCGTAATTGAAATTATGGAAGTTTCCATAAGAGTACTTGGATTCGGGTCTATCCTTTCAATTTGACTGATAGGAAACACATAATCTGTACTCACATCTGTGAATGGGTTTACTGAAATCTTTTCCAAACCATATGGAGCATTAACCTTGGCAACCTACCTTATTGTGGATTTCTCCTTACCCTTCATGTGATAGAATTCCGCCTCAATGTATTGAGATTCACATGTTTTTAAGGGGGATTTATCACCATACAATGTCCCAATTTGACCATCGAAACAATATTTGAGACATTCATGGTATGATGAAGGGATAACTGCATGTTGATATAGCCAAGGTCTTCCAAGAAAAACATTGAAGGTTGTATCGTGATCAACAACCATGAAATACGAATTGGATACAAGGTCTCCAAATGGAGTTCTGAGTGTAATCTCGCCCAATGGTTCTTGTTCATTTTTATCATATCCTTGAAACATCAAAGTAGAAGGAGATAAATCAGATTCTGAGAGGCCCAATTGACAAAGTGTACGAATGGGGATAAGGTTGACTCCTGAACCATTATCAATGAAAGCTCTTCGAATGTCTACACCATTGACCTTGCTAGATAAGTACAAAGGACTAATATGTCAATTCACAACATCATCCTCATCTTCATATGTGAAATATATAACTACATGGAATTCTATAGGACCATTCTCAACATGATAGACTTCAGTCGCATCAATTTCAGTTTTGAATTCCTGAGGATTTGACAAAGCCTTTATGAGTGCCTCCCGAAGATCCTTTGAAAGATTCAAGGCATCCAAAATTGATAACTTGGCTGGTACTTAAGACAAATGTTTCAAGACATCATATTTTTGATCCAAAGGTCTGCGTTTCCCAACAGGAACATGTGGTTTCGCAGGTGCCTTAGAAGTTGATGCTTTGGAAGTAGATGCATCTTGTATCAGGGTAGGAGTTGGAAATACTCCTGGATTTGAAATATTAGTCCGAATAGGTCTATTTACTTGCTGAGAGTAATAGGGTGGATCCATTAACCGATCCTCCAGAATAACTGTACCAGGACTGAATCTGTTATGCGTGGAAGAATTTTCATGTTCTTGTTGAGCCCGCTGAAGGTCTCTACCATGAGTTTCTGCTGCATAAATAGTTCTAGTAGGGGTGGAATTGGAATAGTGGTTTCTCGTATATCCACGTCTTCCTCTGTATCCCAGACCTCTAGAACTCCCTCTAATTGCTCTGTTTGATATAGGGAATTAAGGCTCATCGAGCTTTAAACTATGATTGACATAAGGATCTATTAAGTGAATCATATTAATAGAACCAAAGATCAACTCTTCATCTAAGGAAGACTCTGCCTGATTATCCAATTTAGGCAGTGCCATTTGGTGGGATGGTGCCCGTGTCTTTGAAGTAGATGGCATAAAATCTTCCAGAGTTAAAGACAACTTGGGCTTTGACACGATCTCATCTTTTACTGATTGTTCCTCTTTCTTTGAATTAGGCCATCCCTTTGAGGATTTCCCTTTCATGAAGATAGATTTTCTGTGGCATTCATAGCAGAAGACACAATTGGTTTCTTCAATTGCATACACAAAATGGCATGAGTTCGGTGGATCGTTTTTCTAACCAACCAATCATCATATTTCTGCACATTTTTGTTTTTGACTTCTTGCCACTCACTTTCTTTCTCTGGATTTATACCAGTAACACATTATACCTGAGCTGAAGAACCTTTAAATTTGACTTGTCTCGAGTCCACTATCTTTTGAAGGAGGTCATTGAAGACAAAACACTCTTGAATGGGATGACCCAACATCTGATTAAATGGGCAATATTTGAGATGGTCTTCATCTCCTTCCTTTATCAGACTTTTGGGCCTTGGTAATTGAACCGAATTATTTTCCAGAGCCGAAATGAAGTAACCCGGAACTTGTTCACTTTAGAAAGAGTAAATTTTTATCTTTTAGATCCTCAAATTGATTCTTTCTTTGATCTCTTTTACTATATTGACGAAACAACCTCTGTTTTTTATGCTCAGGAGGTGGAGCCCTTCGATAAGATGAAGGTTTTGAAGTATAAGTAGGTATAGGTGCTTGTTTAAGAGTAAATGTAGCAGTGTCTGCTTTACCCATTCCCCTTCCTAGAGATGATGGAATTACATGAGTTTTATCCTTAGTCCTCATAAGAGAGTCTTCAATCTACTGAGTGATCGAAGTAAGGTCTTGAAACCCTACTGTGTATTTCATAGGGATCAATGGTGTGTGTAATTCATCACACAGATTTCCACACAGATTGGAAAAAACTATTCTTGAGGGAGTTCTAAGCTCAGGAAATATGTTAATCCCTTCCAGTGAGCAATGAAATATGAAACCCTTTCATTCTCTCTTTGATTACAATTTTTAAGATAAATAACTATTGTCTTTGGAAAATTTTAAGCTGAATTGAAGAAGGAATCGTTGACAAAGATCCTCCCACCTGGTAATTAACCGAGATTGCAAGATTGTATACCAGAAAAAAGCAGGCCCTTGTAATGACTGTACAAAACAACCGATCTTAACTGCTTCTTGTTGCTGAGGGGTTCCCATCATAGGATCACAAGGAGAATAAAAATGTGTTAAGTATTGCTCTGTGTCTCCCAAACCATTAAAGATTGAGAATATGGTACTTTCAGAATTTTATGGGGGAGGAATTACAAAAAACCCATTCAGGGCAAGCTCTATTTTCTGCTTGAATTTGAGCACACTTTCCCTCCATAGCTTCCAACTGCTCTGTTAATGACTCAATAGTAGTTATTAACTTTTGAGAAACATCCAGTTGAGCTTGGACCTGAGCAGGTGCAAAAACTGAAGCTTGGGCAGGTGTGGTGGCTGGTAATGCAACTAATGGTAGCACCACTGATTGTTGTTGCGCATGAACCATAATACTAGACCTGTGAGGGTGTACCGGTAAAGGAGGATCCTCTTCATCTATCTCAGTAGCCGCAAAAAATTCCCTTGGCTGACTAACTCTATCACTCTTAAGGGGAAGACTAATTTGAAGTATTTTTGCATTCAACCTCCTTAATTCCTTCATTTCCTCCTCCTGTTGTACAAATCTTTACTCTAGTGAGAGCGATTGACCTTCTCCAGAGGAATGGTGTAATGTAGCCTTATTATTTCCTTTCCCCGTGTTGGACACCTTTCCGAGTGGGGGAAGTTGATTATTTGAAGGAATACCTAGATTCTAAGTAATCTATTTATTTCATGTATGCACACCTTCTTCATTTGCGTCTATGTGTACAATTTCTAGAGCAGGAGCTTCCTCATCTGATCCCTCTGAGTGAGCCTCATCTAGAGGATCAGCAACAATGACATTGATGACATTAATTGATGCATAACAAATTGCATCTCTTCTATTATAATTTCCGCGATATTGTCTTCTTACATGTCCTTGATGAGGCATTGCCTTTCATTGATTTTATCCCTCAAGAACTTCTTGACGAACCGTAATTTGGAGGGAGTATCCTAATAATTCAGCTCTTCGTTCCTCTTGGGGATTCTTCCCTAATCGAGAGAAGACATAGTTTCTATGAGGAAGAGATTGAGGATTTGAAAAAGTCCCCATTCCTATGGACTAGGACTGTTCCTGCTGTTCCTGCTCAACTCCTTGAATCCTATTTGTTGATTCCAAGGGTTGGTTTAAAAGAGTCCCTAGTCTGGAAAGATGGGATGGCTCTTGAGTTTCTATATCTGAGACTTTCTTAAAAGATCTCCTGATCTTGTGGACTTTAGTATGAAAGTTGGCTAGATGCATCAACCTACATCCACTCAAATCACCCGGTTCAAATGAACGTTGGATGATTTCTGACACTTTTGTCACTTGATGATGCGCTCGCTCTAAATGAGAAGCCTGTTCGAGATTCTCATTGGCCTGATTCAAGAGTAATTTGACAACTTGTTCACTGTATGCTTGATTTTGAGAAGAACAAGTTGAGGCATGTTCTTGAGCGAGCCTTTGATTACAAACAAAGCCAATTGGTTGTGGATGACCATGGGCAATAACATTGCATGAGACCATTTTTGGCGAGCTTTGTTGGCTGGAGAGTATAGTGAAATGTAGTGCTCCATGAACACCCTATCCCCCGATATGAATACCAGATGGGGCATTGGAAATTAACTGGCACAATCTTCTTAGTGCGCCAAGGCATGAACGTTAAAGGGATCTCTGCTGATTTTCAGCCTTTGGATATCGAGAAACTGAGAGAGATGCTAAGTCAATTTGAAATTGTAACCATTTTATTATCATGAAATTATTTTCATATTCACCAGAAGATAATATTTTCCTTTTTAATTGAAAAAGCGTTTTCCACATTTTGAGACGAATATCTTGAATACATTCTTTCGTCAACATTTCTGGAATGTCGTACTGAGAGTCAGCCAAAGGCCAAAACATGACTGGAACTTCACCTTTTTCTAGTTGTTTTCTCATATTCAGCACTTCCTCCTTATCATTCAATGATGATTATTCTACCTGATTAGACCAGAGCTGGCGCTTCCTTGTTGCTTCATCAGATTCAACAAGATCGGTAGATAATTCACTTATCAAACTAGAAGATAAATGACCCAGTGGTGTTTCGGAGAATGAACTACACCCCGGACTATCTTTTGATCGAGAAAGTGTTTCACCTAATAATGGTAAAGCATCATACATGACTGGTTTCACATTTGCATGTGCCTCAAGATAAGAGGGATTTCTTGTTACTACATTGTCCATTTGAGCATTTTCTGGGCAATGTAAATTACTACTGCGGAAAGTACTTTCACAGCTAGATATATCATCATGGGGAGGACCACCATGGTGGGTTACAACAAAAGTTGAAGCCTTTTTCTCCATAGTCTTATGGCCATGCAAAGGGTTATCGTGGCTCTCATCTGAAGATGATACTTCGAGATCGACCAAACTATCATGAAGCAAGCCTTCATGAGGAAGTTTCTGATGAAGACCTTTAGAATTAATGTTTCCACTATTGGGAACTGAGAGAGTAGAATCTTGAGTTGCAATAGATAGTTGTTTGAGTGCATTAAGAACTCCACCATCGAGTAAGGCCTTATTACAGATTGGCCCTTGGTTTCTTGACTGCACTGGATGAAACTTTTTCTTAGACACCTTATTACTCACTTTAGTAACCACTTTTTGATGAAAGTGGTTATTATGGGCAGTTTTATGTGCCTGCTCAGGAGAAATAGTCAGTTTAGGCTGATTATCTCCACTCAAATCAGGTGTATGCTCCTGACTTGGTAGTCCGTATGACATGGAGGAGTATGCCCCACAACCCTATTGGACTGGAATAGAGGTGTGTGTATGTTCTGAAGTGAACTGTTGATGTGTCACTCCACTTGTAGGGATATATTTTTATTTCTTTCCGTGTGATGCTGCTGAAGCTGTTATAATATTATGGCAGGCATCCAGAATATGAGTAGGGATTTTATTCTGCTCTTTTACCATTGACAGAATATGATTGGTGACTTCAGCTACCGGAACGGGAATATACATCCATTCCATGCTTGGAGTGGGTGTGTTTTTCTGCTCCTGTCCTCCTTTTCTTGTCAGTGATTTCTGACAGTACTCATGTATGGGGGCAGAGAGTTGAGTCTGCCTCCTTTTTGTCATTGGGGATTTCCAATTGACTTCTCCAGGTGCTACAAAACGAGGCTGTTGTTAGGATTGATCAATACTAGCAAGTGTATGTGACTGCTGATTGCACTCCACTGAATGTGATTGATGAACTTCATTCAATACTGGCAGATAATGCTGCTAGAAGGATTGATGAGTTTAAGCAGGTGTATGTGTCTGTTTAACAATTGTCAACACATTGGGTTGGCAGGCTTTATCGTATGTAGTCAGACGAGCCTGCTGACTAGCTGATGATTTATGGACACGTGTATGTTCCTGTCTATAGTACTCCACCAGAATTTCCTGGTGGGAATGGCATGTTGTTTCTAGATGAGTCTTCTGGAAAGTGGAATTAAAACGGACAGGTGTGTGTGCCCGCTCGTTGCTTTCCACCATGTTAGGTTGGTGGACTTCTCCAAAAATGGTAGAGATAAGAACCTGCTCACTGTTGACCAACCGTCACCTCTGGTGTTTTGTCTTTCCTGCTCGGGTTTGAGGAGCCTGATCTGAACACCTAGAGATAACACCCTCATCATGTTTAGGGTGCACTACCGCACGATTCTGACGACGATTGTTGCTGTGAGACCTCGGGAAAGACTCCTGTTTCCTTGAGTTAAGGTCTTGAGTGACCTTCTCATTCACCTCCCCAGAATATGGGAGGGAATGGTGATTGCATTCTGGGGATAACAACCCGAAATGGTTGGAAATGGTGGTTGGCACCACCTACTTCTTGATCGCTGGTCGTCGCTGTCCGGACGACCAGGGTAAATTATTGACTTGGAAGGCTTATCAAGCAGCCTCCAGAGTCGGAATGGTACCATGTCGATGGTATTCCTTAAATAGTGCATTTGATACCCAGTGTTGAAGACCCAGAGTAGGTGATTTCATCTTCAGAGCGGACAACGATCCAGCAGGAGTAGCAGCAGAGGTACTCACAACAGAGGCATACACAGGTGTGAACTTAAGAGTATCCATTTTTATAACATAGAAGATCTTGGAAAAGAGTTCCTGTTTAATATAACAGACATAATCAAGATAAGTTCGGATACTACATCTTTTTAATGAGAACATATGTTATTGATTGTTTTTTTGGCCCTCTCATTGAGTTTAAATAGGGGCCTAACAAATAAGTAAAACATCATTTTAACTTGGTTAAGGATTCACGCCGGGTTCACCATTTTTTTTGTTTCCTCTGGAAATGGGGATGACCTTGTTTGATTAAGGTTCAAACATTCCAATCTGTTTCTAATGGGTTTGTTCATAGAATCTAAAATATCCAATGATTCTATATCCATTTGGACATACTTTCCAAAGGTAGGTGCTCATTAGTTGTGGACCGATGAGGCATAAGAATTTTCATTGGTCGAGAGGATGGGAGGTCAGAATCATCACACATTTTTGGGGGGAATTATTGTCTACTATGGGACTCTCTTTATAGATTTAAGTTATGTTCGTGAATCCTTATTACACTACCATGTATGAAAATCAGATTTACTTAAGATATAACAATCAATTATTAATATGTATGATATTTAGAGAATCTTTTATATGTATTTGAGGTTATTCATCGATATAGAATCATCTGTGTTTGTTAGAGATTCTTAGTCAATGGTATCCTTCAACATATTATATAAATATCTCTTGATCATTATGATAACCATACTAGTTTTAAAGCCACTCAGCGGGGCACTTGAAGTTTATTGTCGTTAAGAAGGACATGGATTATCTCAGAGTTGGTATCGTACCCGCAAATGTGCTACCTACGTATCCTTATTTAAAAAAGGAATCAGAACCCATGTATTTAGGGAATTAAAATATAGTTTAACATCATATGGGATGGATGAGAATTAATGGGGGATGGGCATGAACCTTAGAAAGGATTCCTACATACTCTACTTTTAAATTAAAGATCAAAGTCCATGTAGTTCAGTTAATAATTGTGGGGATTACGTATGATTAAAGGCCCAAAGAGATGTGTCGTGGTTACTTTTACACTCTAATCTCACGTGAGCCATGCTCAGTGTAAGAGACAAGAGGTATCAGTAAACCTGACAATTTGTGCCACGAAAGATGTCGTCACAAGGAATGATATGTGGCTTATGTATGTATGATTTCCCAAATAGATAAAGATCAAGACTTAATTTAGAGAAGAAGCCTAAGAACAAGGTCAATAAAGGTATATGTGCTTTATGGAGATTTGGATAGTCTAACTTGGGGATTACTCCTAAGGAGCATGCCCAAATTAGGAAGAGACTTGTGATTGGGTTTTATTCTTGAGAAGGAAGCCCAAATCAAAAGAAGTTAAGACTGGTTAAGAGAAATTATGACTGGGGCTTATTCCTGATAAGGTGGCCCAATTTAAAGGGACTTGAGAACTTGGGATTATTCCTAAGAAGGATGCCCAGGATAAAGGGACTTGAGAATTGGGGCCTATTCCAGAGAAGGAGGCCAAGGTTAATGAAATTTGGGATTTGGGGCTTACTTATTAAGGAGGATTCCCATATTTTGGAACATGGACTAGGGATTACACCTGAAAAGGAGGCCGAGGTTAGGATATTATGACTGGGTCTTACTCCTGAAAAGGGGGCCCATAAATAAGGGACATGGGGCTTACTCCTAAGGAGGATGCCCATATTACGGAATTTGAGATTGGGGCTTACTCCTGAGAAGGAGGCCCATTTGTTAAAGAGAATTGAGATTTAGGAATTATTCCTAAGAAGGAGGCCTAAGTTAATGGAATTTATCAATGAGGATTACTCTTAAGGAAGACGCCCAAATTAGAGAAATTATGAATGGGGATTACTCTTGAAAAGAAGGCCCAGGCTAGGGAACTTCTCATCTTTAAAGGATGAGGTTGAATGAATGAAATCTCTCACCATAGTGACATAAAGATATAAAAATCACTACGTTTTGAGAGATATTCCATAGAATTCCTTTCAGATAAGGAAACCAACAGAGGAACCATGCCATAAATGTTTTTTGAAGATGGTTTTGAAGGCTAAATCTTGAAGAGGAGAGGTGGATTTGAAGAAATCAAGTGAATAGGCAGGAGGGGCACCCAAAAAGAGAGAGGTGTGCAAGTATTGCGTGGGTGTGCAAGTCATGGTTGCACAAGTATACTTGCACGACACATGGGTACTTGCGCGATGGTCAACCCTTAGGGTAATACTTGGGAGAGACTTAGCTCATAACCTTAGTATTATCCCTAAAGGCTTTTAAATGAGTGGCACGCAGGTTCCATTGAAGGAATAAGGCGGCGCACAAGTGTGGCCATTTCCCTTAAGGGATGGCCACTTAGGCGCACAGGTGTTGATGAGTTTCAACACTTAGGCCTTGTTCCTCTTCTTTAGATCTTCCTTTCTAGGTAAGAAAATACCCTAGAAGTGTTTGGAAGGCTTTGAGAAGAGACTAGGGCACCGAGAGCTCAAATCCGAGTTTCTGGATTTTTTAAACTTTAAAATGTGGGACCCAAAAGGTGTATTTATAGGCCTTTGAAGACCTTGGGCGAAAATAACTTAGGGCGCGCAAGTCACCTGTGCGACCAATATGAGGCGCACAAGTATTCTTGCATGTCCATGATGAAACTAGCATGACCCAAGTGTAGACAAAATCCTTGTTCATGCCTTTGTCAATTTTTGAGGTTTCTTCAAAGGATGAATCACTTTGTGTTAAGGTATTTACCTTTTCATTCAGTTGACTCTGTGATAGAAAGGAGCATCAATATTAATTTAATCTCTTTTCCTCAATATCTCAAATGAAGTGCTTTGCAAGATAGTTTCATAAACCCATACACTCGATTACACTTTTTTAACCTCCCAAAATTGAACTTTCCCATTCCTTACCATGGCTATAGATATATTTAGGCTATTTCAATTCCATCAAAGGTCCTGATATATCATCATCTATTATAGAACAAAAGCTGCAAATCCTTTCTCGCATGATCTATTAATGCACTATTACTCGTGATGCACCCAACATTTCCTACCTCACTACAAATAGTGTGTCATTATAGTTTCATGAATACATCTACGTTTGTGAGTTGTAATATCCATTAAAAATAATATTAGAGTCTAAGGACCAATACACACATATGTAAATAGGAGCATCCAATGACACTAGGAAATGTGGAGTTCCTACCAGTGAGTCTCGTTCTCATAATATCCTCTTAGATATAACAAAGGGCACACACCATGATAAGGTGACCCATTGTTTTATCAGTATTCACCTCGAATGGACTTCATTATTTTTGTTCATCAAATAACATCATCTAGATATAGAACATATATTCAATAATAGTGTTACGAAACTTCAATGTTCTCATCATACTAGGGATCCACTATTACAATTTAGTACAACATCTATCCTTAGGACATTATCATATGCATTTTCACACATAAGAACAATCAATATGTGATAAGTTATTTATTAATATTCAAATCCATGAATAAAAGTTTATCATAAAGTATTATTTAGTTGGTTCTTGGACACCAACTCCAACAGACACCCACTTGGACTAGATCCAGCTACTAAAAGCCTTTAACCTGCTAGCTCTCACAGGATATTCCTTCTTCTGATAAGATATTCCTTTAGTCATTCATTCTGAAACATTCTCTTCTATGGACACTCTGATCATTGCAACTTCACCCCTTTGATATAAATCCATCAAGAGGTGATACTTCCAAAGAATGTGCTCTGTGAGTTGATGTGACCTTGGTTCTTTTGCAAGAGCCGCCACTATAGTATTATCACAATACAATGTGACAGGGTATCTACCGCTTGGCACCACATCAAGCTCCTGGAAAAAGATCTGAATCAAAACGGCTTCCTTGGTTGCATTAGAATACTCTATATATTCAGAATCCATTGTAGAATAAGCGATAACTAGTTTCTTTGAACTCTTCCAGCTCATAACTCTTCCATTGATATACAAAACATATCATTATTGTGACATCAGATCATTATGATCTATATAAAAACCAGCATCAGCATACCCTCTAATGACATGCTCCTCATCTCCTCTACATACCAAGAACAAATCCTTATTTTTTTCTTTGATACTCTAGGATAGTCTTAACAGAAGTCAAATTATACTCTCCTAGATCTTCTAGATATATGCCTACCATTCCCAGTGCATTGGGAACATCAAGCCTGGTACATAACCTGGCATACATGATGGATCATATAGACAAAGCGTATGTGATCTTACCTATAGTGACCCATTCGTTAAATTAATTAATATCACTTCAGGATTGAAATATAATTATTAAAACATATAGCAAACCCATGAAAATACTGTATAGGTATATTGTCTTTAGAAACTAGTAAACATAAACAACTGGTTCATAAAACATCTACATTGTCTCCCATTTATTTCATTATAATTGTACTTCTTTTAGGAATATCATACATAATACCCTTATTCATGTCTTGGGAAAAAGGAACTTATATAAGGGTGAGCTCAAATTCCCAGTAAGGGTAAACAAAGAAAATAAAAATCACATCATATTCATAAGAACGTAAAATTTGAAAATCTTATCCTGTATATAAAATAAATAACAATATCATGTCCTAGGATAAATCATAAAATTGAAATGTAATACCAATATTAATAACATAAGACAATAATTTTTTTATACACAAATACGCATAGAAAGCCATTTCATATTAGTCAATACTCACTTCCAAGACCATCATAGCGGATAAAGTCCATTATTGAAATGAGTTCTCTACTTGTTCCAGCCATCTATCACAGAATCGGAATAAATTTCCTTTCCAGAAATCTCTATATAATGATAAATAAATATTCAACCAATGAATTGGAGGTAGATATAGTTCCCACCCATCTCTTAATGAAACAATTCTTATGTGTTCCACAAAAACATAAAAGCATTCACTATAGCATAACCCATGAAATAAAATGGGTTTCTTAAATATCACTCCATCATGACATAATCCATAAATGGATTTCAGAAAAACAATTTCATCATTTACACAATAAAATGAAATTAATAATATATATAGAAACATAAACCTATGTAATCATAGAAGGAAAATAATTTTGACAAACTAATCGAGCTTCATTCCTGAGGAAAATATCCTTTCTTTTTCAATTTTTTTTCCTTCCTAAAAATATCACAAAATTTTAGAAGAAATAATTTTATGTGAATATAAACTTGTAATAGTTTAGCATAATATTCATGGAAATAAATAATTATGAATGTATAAAAATCCATTCATACTGTACAAGTTAAAAAAACATTCTTCTGGTACTTTTGTTAGAAAAGTCCAAAAAGCACATCGTTGGTATATGTAAAAAAGATTCATTCAAAACCATGGTTTAAAAATAAAAGTGGGTACAAATTACTTTAAAAAAAGATAGAATAATATTAAATATTTTATTATAATATTATTATAAAACATTTAAATGGATGATAAATAAACCCCCAATAAATACTTATGTATAAATAATCTCGTATAAAAATGAGATTCACCAAGTTATCCCTTACCTTAGGTCTGATATCCTTTGTATATATCTAAACATCTTATATGATGATTTAAATAATTTTACTTATTTATTATAGAATTATAATAATTTTTATGATAATATTTATGATCATATTTTCATCTGTTTGTCAGTAACATTTCATTATTCTTCATTAATCGGGTATTAACTACTTTATGTTCTTATGTTTGTTTTGTCAGATAAGTTCTAATTCCTATTTTTGGGTTATAGTTATATAATTTACATAATGGTATTAGTATTATATATATCATATTTATTCATTCAATTCATTTATATAATCGTGGTTTAATGAATATTAGGTAGAACGAATCACATTACACCATGGAGACGGTAAGCCGTACGTATGCAAGAGCGATGATATCCTTCGCATTATTATTCAATGATATTTAAGTGGATTGTGTATAGTATATCAGAATTAGTATCATGTATTCATAATAATATATAGTTATTATTTCCACCATTATTCCCATCCATGTAAAGTTCTGGTGAAAAATAGATTACAGCACGGCGTAGAGACTGTAAGCCGTACGTACGCACACGCAGTGATTTCATTTTTCATTGGATGGATAGACAGTGAAATATGGTTGTTTCATATTTATAATAAAATTTCAGTATTTTATTGATAATTATTTTATTAATATATAATGAAACAACTAAATAATAAGAATTAGAAGAAGAAATAAATTTGAATGAATTAGTAGTAGAGATTACGTCTTCTTCGACGTGCCTCCTTTAAATTTCCTCTTAGGGAACTAAAGTTAGTCTTTTGAGAAGTCAAGAACCTCTAAAATGTAACTAGGAATGTTGAGAATCGTAATTATAAGGGGTTGGACAATCTTGAAGGCTCAGAATAGAGAGAAGAGGAGAAGGGGGAGGTTCCCTTTTATAAGAGAGAATATGGGCACTTTAGGAAACACTCAAATTATTAGTTTATTACGAATTCAATTTCGACTAAAAATGGTCCAAAAAATATTTATTATAAAGATAAGATAAATTTGGTTTGAATAACTATAATCTAATAATTTTTATTCAAGTTAATAATATTTTGTTATCCTTTTCTTTTTCATATAACCCTTATTTTACCTGTTTTAATCTTACAATGATATCATGTTATTTACACATTGTGGGTAAATGTAATTATCATAGAATGTCAAACAAACCAAAAAAAGTTATTTATGAAATATTTAGACATATATTAACAATTTTTCTAAATACAATATTTTTTTTTGGAATTTAATATCATTTAATAATAAAATTTATAATATAAGTTATGGATTGTGTCAATTTTAGATACTATTCATAATTGACGTTTTTGTTTAAATTCATAAAAACCTGATTCCTTCGAAACTAAGGAAATAAATAAAATATAATATGTTAATATCATCCAATAAATCCATGTATGACATCAAAATAACCAAATTATATCTGTTTTACTATTTATAATTTCATTTATTTGAATCTTCCATTAATGAGGTAGTCACAACATCACAATTTTTTCATAAATAAATATATTTATCTAATGTGTAAAAATTATAAATTAAATACCATGATGTAGGAAATATTTTTATATTTCTAATTACTATTTATAGACATGGATATTAGTTATATAACCCTATATTAAAATCCATTTAGTAAAAGATATGTGGTTATTTTATAATTATCTTTAGTTCAAATTAATTCTTATAAAATGCCATTTTCACATCCAAGTGAATCCATGGGGTCCCAAAGTCGACCCAATGATTCCAATGGTTATAAATACCTCATCAAATAGTATTAGAACACATTTTATGTAGTTTTATATAATTAAATAATTATTTTTTACCCTTAGTTACCAGATTTACCCTTTAACCATGTTAAATAAAATATTTACTAAAGTTACTATTCATAATGTCCAAAAATAAAGGGTAACTTTTCCCAAAATTTGGACCTTATGATTCCAAATATGGAATTATTTTTTCCAAATTTTAAAAAATATAATTTTTAGTAATTAATTTAAAATTCATCCCGTTGTTGAAATGAGAAAACCAGTTATAAAAGTTAAAACATTACAAAATATTGAAATGTTTTTACCTATGAATTCAATATAAAATTAATGATAATGGAATAAATTATATTAAATGGTAAAAATATATTCTATTTATACTTTAAATCCATTCAATATTATAATTTAACCATATAAAGTATTTCAATGAAAATTTTGTTTTTAATTAGAAGAAAGCATATTTTAACTATTCATCAAAACATGAAACTTATCAGAAAAATATCAAAAAATTATCCAAAGTAAATTTTTATATCCAGCTTAAAAATTCAATTTTATGTTTTTATATATAACTTATTAATGTGTCAAAATCATAATTTAAAATGGGTTCTCCATTCAAAGGTGTAAAATTAACCTTATAAAAAAAATAGTTTGTTATATATAATATAGGATTTTATTTATACCCCAAGACTAGAACATCCATTGGATGAATATAAAAAATATTTTACTAAGTATATAATACATATATCTCATGAATTTAATTACCAAATTTAATTCACAAAAAAATACAAATATCTAATTGATTTATATTTTTCATAAATAATTAATAGCCAATAAATTCATAATGCATTATCATAAGTTAGTTATAATTATTACAGCTAACCTAAAATCTACGATTTAATGGTAATTTTATATTAATGGAATCTAGTGGTTTGTTTAAACTCACTATTTCATGAAAATTGAGCTACTAAATAAAAAATTATTTAAAGAAAATATTTCATAAAAACATTCGGGTGTTACATTCTACCCCCTTAAACTGAATTTCACCCCAAAAATTTGTAACTTAAATATAAACAGATGAGGTTTCCTCTCACTCAACATATCCTCAAGTTACCATATAGCTTCTTCAAATTGGTGGTTCCTCCATACAACTTTAACCAAGTGAGGGGTCTTATTTCCTAGAACTTTTTCACTATGATCGAGAATCACTATCGATTGTTCATCATAAAAAAGATCTTTCTCCAGTGGTATGACTTCTGAGATTAGTACACATGAAGAATTGGGTATGTACTTTCTCAAGAGAGATACGTAGAACACATCATGAACTTGAGAGATATTCGGTGGAAGCACCCATCGGTAAGCTACCTTACCAACACGAACAATTTTTTCAAAAGAACAGATATAGCTAGGGCTCAGCTTTCACTTATTTACAAATCTCATTACTCTCTTCCACGGAGATATTCATAAGAACACATTATCACCCACATAAAACTCTATTTCTTCTCATCGGTTTTCAGCATAACTGTTTTTTCAACTCTGAGCTGATCTTATGAGTTTTGGAATAGATCTGATATTTTCTTTCATTTCATCAATAAGATCTGGTCCTAATAGCTTTCTATCCCAAACTTCATTGCAACAAGTTAGAGTTTTTCACTTCTCTCTATAGAGGTCTTTATAAGGAGTCATCTGAATACTAGTGTCAAAGCTATTATTGTATGAACATTCCAAAAATGGTAGGTGTTGATCCCAACCACATTTGAAATCCATAGAGCAAGCTCTCAAAATGTGTTTTATAGTTTGAATTGTCCTCTAAGACTAACCGTCTATCTGAGGATGATAAACAGTGCTGAAAATTTACTCTGTATCCAGATCATGCTGAATACTTCACCAGAACATCGAGGTAATCCTCAGACCCCGATTAGATATAATGGAAAGTGGTACTCCATGAAATCTTACCACTTCCATTATATATTTTCAGGCAAGCTGATCAAGAGATAAATACTCTCTAATAGAAATGAAGTGTGTCGACTTTGTAAGGAAATCAACTATAACCTAGATAGAATTATTTCCTTTGGATGTTTTTAGAAGTTTGATGACAAAGTCCATAGTGATGTTTTCCCATTTCCATTCTGGTATGGGTAATAGTTGTAACATACCCTTAGACTTCTGTCTCTCTACCTTAACTAGCTGACCAAACGATAATTGAGAGACATATTCAACAACATCTCTTTTCATTCCATCCCATGATAAGTACTCTTTCAGGTCCCTATACATCTTTGTGCTTCTAGGGTGATTAATAATGAAGAACTATGAGCCTCATCCAATGGATCTGTTGGTCGGAGTAGAGTACTCAAGAGGGGGGTGAATTGAGTTTCTATTCAAAATTATTTTTTAAAAAGTTTTCTTAAAAGGGTTCCGCATTAAAGTTAAATACATCCCAATTAATCAAGGTTATATTGTTATAAATTTTTGACTGTTTAAATAACATCTATGAAGATTGATTAATTCTTAGTAATCTCAATATTGGTTATTAACATTACTTTTAAAGATATTCTAATAAATTCAATAAAATTATAACTTTTTTCCTTGATCAACTATCAAAGTAAATTTAGTGAAATATGAATTAAACAATAAAATAAAGACAACTAAAATAGAAAACACGACAGATATAAAAAAACTGGTTTATTCTCAATCTGAGACCTAATCCACTCAACTTGGTGATAAGCGGCCACCAAGAAGTTTATATAAATAAACTAGATACACATCTTGTATCGGGATTTACAACAATACACAAGAATGTCCCAGTCACATGACCTCTTCCACATTTTTGTGTGTGTATGAACTAACTGGTTACAAACAAACTCTTCCAAACTTATCCATGGGAATACACAGGTGTAAAAATATGTAAGATAATGGATATCTTGTATCCTTCAGTTTGATGCAAGAGACAGTGCATGTTTAATACAGACACACACACACACTACTCGAAATATAAGAGAAATAATACACAAAAAATCAGAAATGATGAGATAGGGTTAGAAGTGAAATGAATGTTAGTCTCTATAGCTCTGGACTTATGAGATGAAATAGATTAAAAAATAGAGTACTCTTGTGGAAAATAGAGTATCGTAAGTCAACTAGATCTGGCTCATATTCTTCGTAGTATTGTCATTGTGAAGATGTGCTCAATGATTCTGATCTGTGGTGTCCAGATTGTTGATTCAAGAATTCTTCATGTGTTCTTCAGGAAAGTTGAGTTGCATGTGTTGTATCTTGTTTTTAAGAAAGCTTGTGTGTACTTATTTATTTCCCTCTCACTTGTTTCTTGGCCACGGTTCTCTTTTATTCTTCAGGTGCATGTGTTGGAGCCAAAAAGATGCTAGTATTCTGCACCTCGTACCTCATACTATCATATGATATGTCTATAAGGAAACATTAATTATTTCAATTCATTTAAAAGCTTTAAATTTGACCATTAGAAATTAAATCAAAAAATGAAAAAAATAAATTTAGAAACGGTGTCATCGTTTGTTTGTAAACAGTGTCTCCTAGAAATAGTGTCCCCTTTTTTGTCTTTGAGTGGTGAGACATCTATGATTTCATAGTCATATAGAGATCAAGAAATGATAGAACACATGCAGTGTTAGGATCACGGTGTCAGGTCACATTGTCTGGATGGTCATAATGTTCATATGGTGACAGTTTCTGGATGGTTATGGTGTCAGGATGGTCACGGTGTCAGAATGGTCACATTGTTTGGATGGTCATGGTGTATAGATGGTCACAGTGTCTAGATGGTCATGGTCATAGTTTCTGGATGGTCATGGTGTATGCATGGCCACAGTGTCTAGATGGTCACGGAGTCTGGATGGTCATGGTGTCTGGATGGTCACGAAGTCTAGATGCTTACAGTGTCTAGATGGTCAAAGTGTCTGAATCCTTTGACAGAAAATCACAACCGGTTTCAGAATTGTAGTTTCTCAGACTTAGTCAAATATCTGTATACATACTTAAAACAGTGATATTAATAAAATGGTTTAGACTTAGTAATTTATCAAATAAATCATTATGAATTGAACTAAATATACTGTGAAATAATTAATCTTAATTTATAGCAATTAAGAGCTTGGATAGGTTTATTTGAAGCATAAAGATACTAATCATCTATAAATATGATTTGATATAGATTACACAGGATTAACAGGCTTTATAGAATATATATGATTTGTGATCATTAAAACATGATTAATACATGAGGAGTCTAACATGGTCCTTCTTTAATTCTGGTATTGGAGGAACCCAATCCTAGTTCCCAAACCTTATTATTTCATCACAATCAATGGTGAATTCAGGAATGTTTCTCACCTTCTTTTTTAACTCTACATCTTCCTTCAATGAATCTTTAATCTTCACTTTTATAGATTGTTGAATATTTATTTGATAAAGATAATATTTCTCCCATTCCATAAAAAATTTAAGATCCATCCTTTCCAAATTCATAAATATTTGATTTTTCATGACCCTTAAAATTGATAAGCTAGTATGGTCCTTTTGACACAAAGCATCTACCACTTCGTTCGCTTTCCCAGGTTTGTAATGTATTGAGCAGTCGTAATCTTTAATCAACTCCAACCATCTTATTTGGTTCATATTCAACGCCTTTTTTGTGAAAATACACTTTAAACATTTATAATTAGTATAAATATCACACCTTTCAAAATAAATATAATGCATCTATATTTTTAATGCAATGATTACCGTAGCTAACTCTAAATAATGATTTGGGTAACTTTTCTCATGGATTTTCAACTTTCGTTAGGCATAAGATATCACCATATCATTTTTCATGACAACACACCCCAACCCTTTCTTGGATGCATCACTATAGATCACAAACCTTTCTACACTACGAGGCTGTGTGAGCATAGGTGCACTATCTAACCTTATTTTTGGCTCTTTGAAATTCTCATCACATTCCTTTATCCAATCAATCTTAACTCCTTTCTGATTCAACTTTGTGAGTGGATTATATAATTGTGAAAAATATTTCAGAAAACATTGATATTATCCATCCAAACCATGAAAAATTTGTATTAGAGTAACTGTTGTTGGTATTAACGATCTTTCAATAAACTCTATTTTTTATGGATCCACAGATATCCCAAATCTCGAGATTATGTGACCCAAAACTGAAACTTTTTGAAGACAAAGTTCACACTTGGTAAATTTGGCGTAAAACATCTCCTTTCTCAGGGACTTCAATAGAATTCTCAAGTGATCATCATGTTGTTCCTTCCTATTTGAATATACAAGAATATCATCTATAAAGACTACCACAAACTTATCATGATAGTATCTAAAGACTCTATTTGTTATATCCATGAAGATAGTTTGGGCATTAGTAAGACCAAAAAGCATCACTGTAAATTCATAGTGTCCATACCTTGTACAGAATTACATCATTGGTATATCCTCCTTTTTGACCTTTAATTGATGACATAATGAACGAAGATCAATATTGGGAAATTATTGAGCTCTGCCTAGTGGGTCAAATAAGTAATCAATGCATGGTAAAGGATATTTGTTCTTGATAGTGATCTTGTTAAGTTAACTATAATCAATGTAGTGTCTCATTTATCCACCTTTTTTATTAAAAAACAACATAGGTGCTCCCCAAGGGGATGCACTAGGATGTATGAATCCGATATCAAGATTCTCATGAAGTTACTTCTTCAATTCCTTCAACTCAATTGGGTCTATTCTATAAGGTGTCTTTGAAAGTTCCATAACACCCAGTATGAGTTCTATTAAAAACTCAACTTCACAATAAAATGACCATGTTCATTATTTTACAATTAAACATAATTTATTACATAAAATATTAACTTGATACAACATAGATGATCAAGAGGTGTAGTTTCATTGGGGATAAGGAACCTTACATAACAACTTAAAACCTGAAATACACATCTTTATTAAAAACTTCTTTTACATGACCACACACATTCCTTCATTCTTAGCATTTCTTGGGATAACCTAAGGACATTCATAAGAAAAGGGTGATCTATAAAGGGAAGTTAGGGAGTAAACAAGGAATAAAATGAAGAATATAATACATGTTAGGAAAAATGCATATCAATGGAGAATAAGAGAAATATGAACATAAAGGCATGATATAGCATGATTTTCATAACATGGAAATGTGGCATCAAAATTTAACATGATATTAGCATGAGCCAAATATTATTGAACATGGAGCATGATTAAAACCTCATTTAACTTGAATTAACATGATTAAAGCCTCATTGCACTTGATGTATCAGGATACTAATCTTTACCCAATGCATTGGAGCCCTATCAAGGCACACCCTTCTTAATCATTTCAATTTATTCATAAGTGTGGAACATGGTTCAGGTGACATTGATTCATTAAACCTCATCATTTATTCCATGATAAAGAATTGTTAAATTCATACATGAAACTCTATAACCAATAAGTAAATGTGCATAAAGGTGAATACCATTGAGAGATAAATGGGTATGGTATTCACTACACAATGACTTTGTCATGGGAAAATCACAGTGCAATTTCAGCAGTATAACGACATGCCATAAGAATTAAAAAAAATGACTGATGAGAGAGAATGGGGTGTCTTATAATATGTAAATTAAAAGGAATGTATTTGGTTCATAAAGATAAATGTCCCAACATTTGTAATGGAATTTAGATTCATAATACCAAATAATTTCTTGTATTTAAATATAGAGAGATAAATCCCTTACTGAATTTTGACATGGTAACGGGTGTACATGGAAGGCATTAATAAGAGATAAAGGGGTCTCTCATTGTTAAAAAATAAGGATGTAAGTATGGGGGCAGTTCTAAATAATACCCCAACATTAATAATTGAAAATAAAAGGGCATAACAACATAATGAAATTTGGAAAAAATTGAGATATGAATAAATAACTTATAGAATTTTGGCATGGTAACATGTTTACATGGGAAGAGTTAATGATAGAGGAATGAGTCTCTCATAATTAAAACATAAGTAAGAAAGTATGGGGGAGTTGTAAAATTATACCCCAACATTATCCATTGAATATAAAAGTGTATAAAAACATTAAGAAATGTTGATAGAATTAAGAAAAGGAATAAATCCTTTACTGAAAAGTGTGATTCCAAAGGCATGGGAGAGGCTTGAGAGAGGCTTCATGGAATCTTGGGGAACCTCGATAGGATTCTAGAAAGAGTAGGGAAGAGGTTGGCCGATCTTCAAAGGCTTTAAGTGAAGAGGAAGTGGTATCTTAGGTGGGTTTCTATAGGAAAAGAGAGAGGATTATTTATTATATAGGTGATGGACACCACACATTAAACTAATCAAAACCAGAATCAAACCCATTTTTTTGGCCAATGGTTTCTTCTAAATTGGAGTGGAAAAAATTATTTTATATGTAAAAATTACAAACTTCTTAAAATATTTCTCTTGCTTAGGTGGAGGTGAGTCACACTCTCAAAGAAATCATTTTAAAAGACAAAATGTTTTATAAGTCTTGGAGGGTCCAAAAAGGCACCATAAAATTAATCAAAAAAATCCAAATTCACATTATTTTAAAGGTAAAACATATATTGGCCAAAAAACCTATTTAGGGTATTTTATTATATCACCATTTTGTCATTAATATGTCCTAAAACACATTATATAATTAAAGCGTATTTAATTTTTACCTAAAAAAAATCGACTCTCTCAAAAAATTATGAAAAATTCACCGTTAGATAATTTCAATGTACTGAATCCAAAAATTATATTAATTTTATCTAAATAATTTTCTAAATATGTGAAATTTTACTTTTGAAATAAAAATCAACATTTATAAAAAATTCATGGGTTTTGAAAAAAATAGCTTTCAAACCTTAATAAAAATTTCTATTTGATTCATAAAAATTATACGATCATTTATATTTAATAAATAGTAATTTAGTAATATTATTTAGTTAAAATATTTTTTAATTCAAAGATCCATTAATTCATTAAAATATATTTTTTAATGGAATATTTACTAGAAATAAATTTTTTCTTTAAAAACCATTTACAAAGTAATAATAATAAAAGGAATGTATATTCTTTATTATTGAAAAAAATAATCCACATAATCATAGTGATGAGATCTTGTTACATAACCCCTTATAACACCTTCATAAGACGTAATGGTAAGGTGTGTGATGGTGACTGACTCTTGGGGTGGCTATGATAACATCGCTCGGGTGGTAATCTCTATCAACTTCCACTTCTCCTATAGGTGGTTCTGTTCAAGCTTAACATATTGAAAATCAGCTTGGTCTGGGTCAATAATGAAACCCAATGATGCTACCTTCTTTCCGAGCTCTAAAAAATGGGATTTGTATGGATCAATTCAACTGGATCAGGTCATCGCTTCCTTTGTCTGATTAAATTGGACTTTTTAAGACCCTATATTTATATTAATCATGTGATCACTGTTGAACAACAATATTAGCGACAATCACAATTCGTGATGGTATTTTAAAATCCAAAAACATAAAACCAAAGAAGTGAATATGTTATATAACCATTTTACATAATAAGACATTTAATTAGATCAATAGGACTTTTCATTAATAAAAGTTTGTGTTGTTATAATCTTCCCCCTTTAAGAAATTTCTCCCTGAAAAATTATTTTTCCCACACTAAAATAGATGAGGGTAACTCTGCATCATCACTTTCTTTGATTCCCACATTACTTCTTCAAACTCATGGTTTCACCCCAACACCTTGATGAGGGGTATTGTCATATTTCGTAGAACTGTTTCCCTATGATCTAAGATCTTCAACAGCATCTCCTCTTAGGAGAGGTCATTATCCAATGGTACCACCTCTAGATTGAGTTAATGCGATTGTTCAGGTATGTAATTTCTCAAGAGTGATACATGAAATACATCATGTACTTGAGGTAGGTTCGGTGGGAGTCCAAGTTGATAGGATATTGCTCCAATGTGATCAAGGATCTCAAAAGGGTCGTTGTACCTTGGACTAAGCTTTCCTTTCTTCCCAAATCACATAAATCTCTTACATGATGATATGTGGAGGTAGACCATGTCTCTCACATCAAACTCTAGGTCTTGTCAATGATTATCAGTATTTTTCTTTTTTCGACTCTGAGCAGCTTTCATGTTCTTCAAGATGGTTTTAACCTTCTCCACCATTTCTTCGACTATTTCTAGACCTAGGAGTTTTAACCGCCCAACTTCATACCAACATGCAAGTGTTCTAAACCTCTTCCCATATAGGGCTTTATAATAATCCATTCGGATGCTTGAGTGGAAAATATTATTATAAGAGAACTCAACCAGTGGAAGATGTTAATCCCATCCTCCTTTAAAGTCCATTTAGCATTCCTTTAACATTTCCTCAAGTGTTTTGATAGTCTGCCCAGATTGGGCATTAGTTTGATGATGATAATACATACTAAAGTTCAACGTAGAATTCATAGCATGTTGATGACTCTTCCAAAACATACATGGGAATCTTGGATCTCAATCAGATATAGTATATAGTGGCACACCATGTCACCATTCCACTTCTCTAATATATATCTGTTCTACTTGATGCAATGAGAAATCCTCTCAAATTGCAATGAAGTGTGCAGTATATATAAGATGATCCACAATATTCCAGATAGAATTTTTTCCTTTTGATGTATTTGGAAGTCCAATGAAAATGTCTAAGGTGATGTTGTCCCATTTCTATGCTGGTATGGGTAATGGTTTCTTCATCCCCTTAGACTTCTCTCTCTCAGCCTTCACTTGCTGACACATTATGACCTTTTATTTATAATCATCGATATCCTTTTTCATGTTCTCCCACTAATAATTCTCTTATAGATTCTTGATATATATTTGTGTTTCCTATGTGAATGGAGAAATTGGAACTATGTTCATCATCTAAAAGATCATTCCTTAACTCTGAAATTGATGGAACACATTGTATGGACCCAAATCTCATAATTCCTTCTTCATTAACATTGAACTCTGAGGATTTCCCTTTTTTGATAGTTTTCACTTTCTTCTGAATTTCCACATCATCCTTTTGAGCATCCTTTAATCTTTCAGAAAGATATAGTTGAACAATAATTTGTGAAAGGATTGATGATGTCCCCATCTTTATGATTCCCATTTCCATCTTCATTAAATCTAAGAATATTGGATCTTTTTCAATTCTTATCAATGATAGAATTGATGGGTCCTTTTAACATAGAGCTTTTGCCACCTTGTTTGCATTACCAGGGTGGCAATGAATTGAGTAGTCATAGTCTTTGATTAGCTCTAACCATATTCATTTGTGCATGTTCAACACTTTCTGTGTGAATATATACTTGAGGCTTTTGTGATAAGTTTATATTTAACACTTCTCCCCAAAGGGGTAATTTCGCCAAATTTTCAAAGTGAATATTACTTCAGCTAACTCTAGATCATGTGTTGGATATTTTTTCTCATGAAAATACAATTTCCTTGAATCATACACAATGAATTCATCATTTTTCATCATCACAGAACCCATACCCTTATTTGAAGCATCACTAAATACCAAAAAAGTTCTCAACTTGTAGGTAGTGTGAGCATGGGCATAGTTATAAGCCTCCTTTTCATCTCCTTGATTCTCTCTTCACATTCATCCTTCTAAGAAATCATTACTCCCTTCTGAGTTAGCTTGGTTTGAGGGTTGGAAAATCATGAAAAACTTCTCACAAATCAGTGATAATATCCACCTAACCCTTGGAAGCTAAAGTTAACTATTACTAATGTTGGCCTCATCTATCCCTCAAGTGTAGCTTTCTTTAAGGGATCCATAGATGTTCCATTGCTTGTGATGATATGACCAATGAATGGAACCTCCTTCAACCCGAACTCACAATTGATGTAATTTTCATAGATCTTATTCTTTTTCAAGGTCTATAGTAAAGTTCTTAGATAATCCTCATGGTCATCCTTGGTTTGGAGTATATTAAAATATCATCAATAAATACTACCATAAATATGTCAAGGTAATCTCTGAAGACTCTATTCATTGTGTCCATGAATATTGCTAGAGCATTAGTGAGCCCGAACAAAATTACTATGAATTCATAGTGCCCATACGTTGTAAAAAAAGCAGTCTTGGGGATATACTCCTCCCTCACCCATGGTAATATCCCAATTGAAAATCCACCTTTTAGAAGTATTGTGCTACACGTTGTTGTTCAAACTAGTCAAAAATTTGTGGAAGAGGATACATGTTCTTTATCATGATTTTTTGAGCTCACGACAATCAATGCATAAGCACATTGATCCATCCTTCTTCTTGACGAAGAGGACTGGTGAACCCCATGGTGAAGAACATGGGCGTATAAATCATTTATGTGAAATCTTCTATGGTTAATTCTCCAGATCCTTGAGCTCCACAACATCCATTCTTTATGGAGTCTTGGATATTGGTAACACCCCAAGTATAAGATCAATTGAGAATTTTTAATCTCTTCTAAGAGGAAGATCATAAAATTCATTGGAAAAAACTTCAATGAATTCCCTCAAATAGGCATTTTTGTAAGGATGGTTACTTCCTTGGATTCAATTATCTGAGCCAGATACGCATGCTCATAGGTCAGTAATATCCACTCTTGAGATGATGGTGCTAAAGAAAATTCATCATCCTCCCTAAAATTGTACAGAATTGGGGTTGGATTCTCTATATAGAGAGTGATTTCCCTCTCATGAAAATTTATGTTTTATATTTATAAGGAAAGATAATCCAAGCCATGAATTGTATAAAATTCCATTAAAGGGAGTATGGAGAGGTTCGCTGGGACGTTCAAACCATAAATTATGACACATAAAGAGTTATATTCATGGGATGCAATGATTCCCCTTTGCTGTTCTCACTGATATCGGTACTTCAATGATTTGTGGTGGGGATGGGATTGCTCTACTAAACATTCAGGATATAAAAGCATGTATAAAACCAAAATCCAAAAGTATGTTCACTATTCATGAATGAATAACTGGTGTACCTGTCACCACTTCATTGTCGAAGTTCACTTTAGTGGTAGTGATGGAAAAATCACACCCTTTCTGCCTTGGAGGATGTTGGTTTTCTCTGGAAACCCTTTTTTTAGGGAACTAGTTTGCAAATTTCCCTGGTTCATTATTGTTGATGTAATGAACAATGCATTGAGGGTCAAATGGACTATTCTTCTCCTTTGTCGCAACTGCAGATTTTTCTAGTGAGCAGTTAATGGCTTGTTTCCCTTCTCTTCAACACCTAAAACATTTCCTAATCCCCTTGAGGAAATTACTAGGGTGCTTCTTTCTACTCCTTTGGCAAGTGGGGTGTTGAAATTTCAGATCACCATTTGATTTATCCATCAGATGGCCAGAATAAAAGTCAACCTTATTCTTCTTATCCCTATGATACCCTAGGGATTCTCCAATCTCTATTTCGACTTTGAGGGTACATAAAACAATTTTCTCATAGCTCTCGAAGTCACAGATCACTATGGATTTCCATAGGCTAGGTTTTAGTCAACCAAAGTAGTGGACAACCAAGATTTTTCAAGTAATGGAAAATTCAGAGGAGTATCGTGCAAGTCTTTTGAAGTTTTCCTTGCATGCTTTGATGGATTCATTATCTTTTTTCTTTTGGGAAAGGAAGTCCCTTTCCATCTTATGTTAGAGGGTGTGAGGAAAATATTTATCGATTTTTTTATAAAAATACTTCTATTCCAACAACTCAATATCCTCCTTATGCTTCGTATTTTTTATCAATGTACACCATTGATAAGCCTCACCTTCTATATGATAAGTAGCCAAAAAACATCACTTTTTCAGAACATTGAAGGATGTAGAAGATCTTTTCCAAGTATTTGATCAATATTTTGGCAATTGAGGGATCTGATGATCTATTAAAAGTAGGAGGTCTTTGTCTCATGAATCTCTTGATTATGAATTGTTATTTCATGGGGGGGGGGGGTGTTGAACATTACTCTCGACCCATGTTTCTATTCAAAACATAAGTTAACTGAGAGAGTATCCTGACAACATTCATGATTCCCGCTCCCATCAGATTGGAAAGCTCATTAGAACTATCATCACATTGATCTTCACATCAGTTTTTAGCCCAATTCCTCATATTACCAGATATTGGCTGGAATAAATGTAATTTTAGGCTTAACACATAATGGATAATCCAAAGAAAAAATGTATGACTTATAAATTACTTTTATTTCTTTATCTTATGAATTTATAGGCTTCAATCTATGTAATCCATGATGTACTTCCTACATATATTCTTAGAGGAATATTCTTTATTAATATCTTAAAAATTGTTCATACTAAGCTTGTAAATTTACCAAAGCACATCCCTTGGTAGTTTAGTAAACATGAGTGTAGCAACGCACATTTTCGTCAACCAGTTACCATTCAAGTCTAGCTTAATGCGGTGTTTTGGGGTTCTACCCTTAGTTACATCTATGCTAGAGCCAGCTCTACCTACTTGTATCCAGACATGGATTTATTTTCTTTATAAACCACTTACCCAATATGTAACACCCCAAGATTCCATGGTACGATTCCTTTCGAATAATACAGTAGTGTGTGTTGTACGCAATTTCGAGATTCTAACACACTGCGACCAATCAAAGTAGCCGTTATGAATAGTAATACCCAAATTTTCAAATTTTATAAATTTTATCACTCAAAATGGACTTCATTTTTGGATTCATAATATCGAAATTATTCTAGGGTAAAATTTTGGTACTTTTCTGATAACTTTTATATTTTGATGAATAGTGAAAATTACTAAATTTTAATTAAAAACAACTTTTTTAATCGAAATAATTAATAGTGATAAATTATGAATTTTAGTGTTATTAAAGTATATTTAGAATATATTTTTACCATTTAATACAATGTTGGTCATTGGACATAATTTCACTATTAAACCGGACATAAACAAGTGTTAATATTTTGATAGTTATTATCTCTTAAAAACACGCTTTTTGTTTTAACAACGAGAATTAATTTTAAATTAATTTCTGCCACTTCAGTATTTTTAATTTTTAAAAATGGGTTCCATATTTTGAATCAGGATGTCCAAATTGTGTAAATGGGTAACTTTTATTTTTAGACATTTTGAATAATTACTTCGGTAAATATTTTATTTACCATTGTTAAGGGTAAATCCGGTGAATAATGGTAACAAAATATATTATAAAGATAATAAATTTCCCTAAAATGTGTCCTAACCTTATTGGTTGATACATATCCGACCATGGTCATCTTTGGTTTGATTTTGGGACCCCATGGATCTACTTGTAAGTGATAAGGACACTTTATATTAATTAAGTTAAAGTAAATACAAAAATGACATAAGCATATATCTTTTAGAAAAACAATTTTTACATAGCGTTATATAAGTTATATTTTATACTATAAATATTCATTAGAAATATAAAAATATTTTCGACATAATGGTATTTTATTTGTAATTTGTATACATTAAATAATTTAATTTATTTATGACACAATGATGATGCAGTAATTACCATATTAATAAAAGAATAAGATAATTGATATTATAAATACCCAAATAAATGTAATTTGATACTTTTTATAAATCCCAATAATTTTATAGGTTACTATGACATATTATGATTATTTATATAATTTGTTTTTGAAGTAATAATCCTTTTATGAATTTATCAAAAACAAAATACCCAATAGTGTCAAAATTGACATAAAAGTGTTTTTAAAACAAAAATTATATTATCAATTTATATTAAATTCCTAAAAATATATGTTTTGGAGAAGAGACTTATATCATGATATTTTTATCATTAATAGACCACTTGGGGGTCACTTGGAGGTATATAGTATGTTTATTAACTATATAATATAAAAATACAAAGTGACATGGTAAGTGTCAAACTAATTAACTAAGAGTTAAAACTAAAAGATAATGTTAATATAATGACCCAAACATGTATAAATTATATTGGATGAGTGTTTTTCTACCCATCCCCACCTTAAAATTTAAATAATCTATTTTGGAGCCATTAGAAACCGAATATGAATTTATTATAAAATAATATTTCTAGCTTTTCCAAAGGTGCCCTTCACCCCTCTTATAAAAGGGCTCTCCCCCTTCTCACTAATTCACACATTCAAAGCCTTTTGGTTCGAACAACCCCTACCCAAATATCCTCCCAACTTCCCTCAATTCATCCTAGAGGCTTTAGTTTGATCAGAAAGCCAACCTAAGGAGCCTTTTTTATCAAATGAAAAGGAAGAACCCGATGAAGAGGTAACGTCTTCACCACCCTCTTTAAAGTTCCTTTCTTCTTCAACTTATTGTTTCCTTATTATTTCCATTATAAAATAATAACTACAATAACTTCTATATACTGTGATGTTATAATAATTATGGAACAAACAAATTCATTATTCTATCCATCCCTTGAATGACATGTCACCATACGTGTGTTCGTACGACCTACCGTCTCCGCGTTGTGGTGTAATTGTTATTCAATATAATATTATTTAGATGGGTATAATAATGATGTATAATTCATGTAAATAAAAAATATAACATGGTAATGATTTTGTCTATATGATATACCATCCAATTATATATTATTTTAATGAAAAAAATGATGTTGTCGCTCGTGCATACGTACGGATTACCGTCTCCACGAATGCGATGAGATTCATTCCCCATCGTATCCATTCAAGACTAAATTTTATTGGATGATAAAAAAATATTTAAGGACTTAATATAATTCTGGATATGAGTATGATATAACCTATCCATAACAAACACGGCTTATATAAAAGAAAACGAGTAAGTTAACACCAAAAACGATGATAATACTAAGATTTTATTAACAAAGAGATGTTAAAAGATCATATATGATATCATATTAATATATATGATTATTTTATAATTCAATAAAAATTATTTCACCATTATACAGGAGTTTAACCTACCATCAACCAAGGAAAAATACAAGGTAAGGGTTATTTCACAATCTCTTCATTATCCGAGGTTGTTTATACGTAATTATCTACTAGGACCTCTTTATCATCCACATCCATGTTTCTTAAAAATGTATTTGAAAACATTATTACTATTTTACAGAATATGGGTTAAAGTCATTTATACCCTTTTTTGAATTTTTTTAAGAGGTTTATAAAAGAATATTTCCATCATTTTCCAAACAAGGTCCTTTTTAACCATTTCGACAGAATTAATTTAAGAATGTCTTTTTTTAACTTATATGGTGGGTGCGGCTATTTTCCGCCATTATAAAATCTTATAAGCTTCCCTCACCAGCTTATAAGGATATTTTCAAAGTAAATGTTTTATTTTATAATTATTTGACTTTTAAATGATTTCAAAAAATAGATATTTCTCTCAAATAGTTTTGATTTCATCTACGTCAACATCCTTTGATGGATTTTAATCTTATTTGAAGTTGATTTATTATGATACAAAACTTCCATATTGTATTAAAGGTTTTGTGATATGTTTGACTGTGGACGTGTTATTTTTATACCATTTATGGTTTATGGTGAACGTATTGATATTTAGTATGCTAGTTTTAATACGAATGTTTATATTATGTTGAAACCTGTTCATATGAGGAATGCATTGGACTTAATAAGTGATGGGTTGAGCCTGTTATAGCTCCTCGATGCATCGGTAGGTCTCATGAGACAAACTAGTGTCTTGGCACGAGGCCTTGAAAAAATATTATTTGTAGTCTTGGCACGAGGCCTTGGCTATGTGGTTATGATAGTATGGAATTTTTCATTCCATCATTATGAAAGTGGTTATTGATATTTCATGTGATTATTTGACTAGTATAATATCCATGTGAATAAGTAAATGGAATTATTTCATTTTATCTTTTCCATATTATGATGAAGTTCAAGTTTAAAAGGATTTTTTTAGCTATACATTGCCTTAAATGTTTATTCTTATTTATGAATGTTTCTGCTATATTGTTATCCTTAATGAGCATCTAATCTCACCCATTTCAATGTTTTATTTTTCCCATGATGTGAAGAAGTAATTTATTAATGACTTGCAAGGATAATATGAGGGGATATGAAGACAATATATGGTTGTAGTAGTTTTCACTTTATGATGTAGTGTAAACTTTAGGAATGTATCTAGTTATTCAAAGGCTACTAAACTAACCTGTCTTTCGAGACTTGATCTTTGTTGTGATGATGCCAATTTTATGTAATAATGAATCGACTCTGGGCAACTGGGGTCGGGGCGTTACAGTTGACATCAAAGGAAGTTTTGTACAAACCTTGGAAACTAGATTTAGATAAACTCTGATTAGAACACATAGCCCTAAGATAGACTTTGAGGATTATTATAGAATAACTTCCTAAAATTTTGGTATTGTTGAGATTTTGTGAGTTTTCTGAGAAATATATCCCTATCTGGATATGAGCAGGTAGAGGCAGCTTTGGCACAGATGTACCTAGGGGTAAAACCCAAAAACAATGCTTTGAGCTAGACTCAAACAGGAACTCGTGCACGAAAACGGGCCTTGCTGCACTCTTGGTTATGACACTCCCGGTGGATATGCTCAGTATAATTATCATTTTCTTTAAAAACCATTATGAAGGGTTATGAGTATATACTTCCTCAAAGAATTTTTTTTTATGATTATGGATTATATCCATAAACTGTTGAATTTACGTTAAGTGTTTTAGAAGTTTGGAATTATATATTTTGATTCATAAACTAATCTAGTTTATGCCATTATTTAGAAATGGCACCTAGTGGAAGAAATGGAAACTGTATCAATGCATGCACTCCATGTAGGGATTTCCCTCCTGCTCAAGATAATTATAGTGGATCTGGTGATGCAACTGGTGCTGATCAGCTAATCACCATACTGGGACAACTCCCTCAGGTTATGAATAATAACCTTACCCGAATGGAGCACCCTGATCTGCAGCATCAAGGATCAATGTTAGATCGCTTCATGAGTCAACAAGCACTGAAATTCAATGGGAATACAAATCATTTAGTAGCTAAGCAATGGATAAATTCTTTAGAGAAAATATTCCATGCTTTGGGGAGTAGCGAAAGGGAAAAAGTTGTCATGGTAGTTTACCGCCTCACTGGAGATGCTGACCAATGGTGGTCCTTGATTCAAAATAAAAAGGAAGATGATGAAGTATCAAATATGGAATAGAGGGAATTTAAAGATATTTTCTTAGAAAAATACTTTCCTCGTGACCATCGAACAGATATGGAAAGACAATTTCTAAGTCTGAGAGAAAAGGAGGATGAGAATGTCGCAAAGTACGAGGCTAACTTTACAAGGTTAGAAAGGTATGCCGAAGATTATATATGTAACCCAATAAGTATGACTGATCAGTTCTTTGATGGGTTAAAACCATTTCTTCATCGAGCATTTGTGTCACAATCCTTCTCATCGTATGAAGACATTGTCTCATGTGCTATCAAAACAGAAAAGGAATTCTCTAAGTCTTATGAATTTAAAGCAAAGAAAGAGAAGAAGAGATCTGATGATCAATCTGGAAATGGATATAAGGGGAAGAAGGGAAAATTTTTAAATCCATCCTATAGTAAATGTGGGAAGAAACACCTCGGTACCTTCTTAAAAGGAATGGGAGTCTGTTACAAGTGTGGTGAAAAAGGCCACCAAGCTTATGATTGCAATGGAAACAGAGTTTCCGTCAATGTGGAATTCTATAATTATAGAGAGATGGGACATTATGAAAATGAATGTCCTAATCATCAGGTTATCTTGCCTCAGAAAAGGACAAGGGATCAAGGCCAAGCTTATGCTATCACTACTGCTGAGGTAGAAGCTCCGAAAGGCGTGGTGGCTGGTAATTTAATGGTTTCCTCAAGTATAGAAAATGATTTATTTGATTCTGGATCATCACATTGTTTCATATCTTCCTAGTTTTCTAAGAAAATTAGATATTTCCAATTTTATTTAACAAAGGAGTTGTCAGTTAAAGCTCCTAAGGGAAGTATCATTGCAACAACGTTTGGTGAATTAGTCCCCATTAAATAACTTAAATGTTCTTTATCCGCTGATCTCATCATAATACCTATGATTGAGTTTGATATAATACTCAGTATGGATTGGCTTTCAGACCATGATGCGAAGATTTATTGTAAGAAGAAGGAGGTTACGATTTTTAATGATGATGATAAGGAACAACTTATCTTTAGAGTAGAATCGTCGCCACCTAATTCTTATCTAGATCCACCCCAGTAGCTCAACTAAATTCAATTATTAGGGAGTAAGAGAATGAAATTACTGTGGGTGAGGAAAGGAATGTTCAAATAAAGGATGTACCTATTGTGAAAGAATATATAGATGTGTTTCCAGAAGATTTACCTGGACATACTCATGAACAAGAAGTTGAGTTTTCCATTGATGTAATTCCTGAATCAAAGCTTATATCGAAGACCCCTTATAGAATGGACACTGTATAATTAGTGGAACTAAAGAAACAACTAGAGGAATTGAGTAATAAGGGATTTATTCTACCTAGTGTTTCTCTATGGGGAGCCCCTGTTCTTTTTGTTAAAAATAAAGATGGATCTATGAGGTTATGTTTCGACTACATGGAAATCAATGCTATAACAATAAAGAACAAGTATCCACTACCTCACATTGATGATTAATTTGACCAACTGCATGGAGATCAATACTTTTCAAAGATTTAATTTCGATCTATATATCATCAGTTGTGTGTGAAGAAGGAATACATTCTGAAGACATCATTTCGAACCAGGTACGGGCATTACCAATTTAAAGTAATGCCTTTTGAGATGACTAATGCACCCTCTGTATTCATGGATCTAATGCACAGGGTTTTCAAGTAATATCTTGATGAATTTGTACTGGTATTTATTGATGATATCTTGGTATACTCCAAAAACTACAATGATCATGGAAATCACTTGCACGTTATATTGAAGACTCTTAGAAGACATGAATTATAAGGGAAGTTTAACAAGTGTAAATTATGTCTTCAAAAGATTTATTTTCTTGGAAATATTGTCTCCAAAGATGGAATCTCTATTGATCCTTATAAGACCAAGGTAGTCCAAGAATGGAAAGAACTAATGAGTATAACTAAGGTAAACAATTTTATTGGTTTAGCAGGTTATTATCGACATTTCGTCCAGAATTTTGCCCGGTTGGCTAACCCATTAACGAAGCTCACACGTAAAGAGGTTAATTTTTATTGGACAATAGACTTTGAAGAATGTTTTGAAGAACTAAAGAAAAGATCAGTCAATTATCCTATATTGACTCTACCATTGGGGAATGATGGGTTCGTCATTTACAGTGATTCATCGAATAAAGGACTTGGTTGTGTTCTTATGCAGAATGATAGAGTTATTACCTATGCATCACGACAACTAAAAATGCATGAGAAAAATTATCCTACTCATGATCTTGAGTTAGCTGCTATAATATTTTCATTGAATATATGGAGACACTACCTCTATGGTGAAAATGTGAGATTTATACTGATCAAAAGAGTTTGAAGTATATTTTCTCACAAAAAGAACTCAACATGAGGCAAAGGAGATGGCTTGAATTACTCATGGATTATGATTGTACGATACACTACCACCCGAGGAAGGAAAATAAGGTGGCATATGCTTTGAGAAGAAATGATCATGGAGTTTTGAACAATATTATAATTGAAAGAGATCCAATTTTTATGGATCTAGTGAAGATGGATATGGTAATAACCATGGAATGTGAAACATCAATGCTTTTTCAAATAGTTTCCAAACCATCTTTAGTAGAAAGGAGTAAGTGTTCTCAGACTGATGATGAAGAATTTCAAAATAATATTAAAGCTGTGAATGATGGGAGATTGAGAGACTTTGTGTATGAAGAGGGAATTTTGAAATTCAGGAAGAGAATTTGTGTTCCCGATATACCTGATTTAAAAAGGGAATTGTTAGACGACGCTCATAGTTCCAATTTCTCTATACACCCTGGGAGTACCAAAATGTATAGATATTTAAAGGAATATTTTTGGTGAGACAACATGAAGAGGGAGATTGATGATTTTATGTCAAGATGTATGGGTTGTCAACAAGTGAAAGCTGGAAGGAAACAGCCTGGAGGAGTCATGCAACCTCTTCCCATTCATGAGTGGAAATGGGATAATATCACTATGTACTTTTTCATGGGACTACCAAAGACTCCTAGAAGGAACGATACAATATGGGTTGTTGTTGATCGTCTTACTAAGTCAGCACATTTTCTTGATATAAGGGAAGATTTACCACTTGAATATCTAGAAAGACTATATATTAATGAAGTTGTGAGGCTTCATGGAGTACCCCTATCGATTGTTTCAGATCGAGATCTCCATTTTACTTTGAGATTCTAAAAGAGTCTTCAGAAGGCCTTGGAAACTGAACTTCATTTGAGCACTGGTTACCACCCTCAAATAGATGGACAATCATAATGGACTATTAAAACCTTAGAATACATGTTGAGATCTTGCTCACTTGACTTTCAGGGTATATGGAATCAATATTTACCTTTGGTAGAATTTTCCTATAACAATAGATTCCATTCTAGCATTAAAATGGCTCCAATGAAGCATTATACATAAAGAGATGTCGCACACCAACCTGTTGGGATGACATTAGTGAAAGAAAACTTATAGGACTAGAACTGGTAGATGAAATGATGGAGAAGGTGAAGGTAATCCAAAACCACATCAAAGCATCTCAAATTAGGCAGAAGAGCTATGCTGACAACCGAAGGAAGGATTTGTAATTTCAGGTAGGAAATCACGTTTTCTTGAAGGTATCTCCATGGAAGGGAGTTATAAATTTTGGAAAGAAAGGTAAATTGAGTCCCAAGTACATAGGACCTTTTGAAATTCTAGAAATAATTGGAGCTGTAGCTTACCGTTTGGCAATGCCGCCAAGTCTCTCCAAAGTTCATGATGTGTTCCACGTATCATTATTGAGAAAATACATGCTCGACCCAATGCATGTACTCACTTACGAGGAATTAGTACTGCAACCCGATCTATCTTATTATGAAGATCCCATTAGGATTCTTGATACAAGAGAACAATTGCTGAGAAACCGGACGACTCGTCTAGTAAAAGTTCTATGGAGAAACCATAAGATAGAAGAGGCAACATGGGAACCCGAGGAACTTATGATGATGAACCACCCGAGTCTTTTCATGTGGCAATATTCTAGAAATTTTGATGATGAAATTATTTGATGGGGGGAGAATGTAACACCCCAAGCTTCCACGGTACGATTCTCTTCGAATAATATAGTAGCGTGTGTTGTATGCAACTTCGAGATTCTAACACACTGCGACCAATCAAAGTAGCCGTTATGAATATTAATACCCACTTTTTTAAATTTTATAAATTTTATCTTTCAAAATGGACTTAATTTTTGGAATCTGAATATCGAAATTAGCCTAGGGTGAAATATTGGTACTTTTCGGATAACTTTTATATTTTGATGAATAGTGAAAATTACTAAATTTTAATTAAAAACAACTTTTTTAATCAAAATAATTAATAGTGATAAATTATGAATTTGAGTGGTTTTAAAGTATATTTAGAATATATTTTTACCATTTAATACAATTTTTGTCATTGGACATAGTTTCACAACTAAACTGGACATAAACAAGTGTCAATCTTTTGATAGTTATTATCTCTTAAAAACAAGCTTTTTGTTTTAACAACGAGAATTAATTATAAATTAATTTCTTCCAATTCTGTGTTTTGAATTTATAAAAATGGATTCCATATTTGGAATCAGGATGTCCAAATTTTTTAAATAGGTAACTTTTATTTTTATACATTTTGAATAATTACTTCGGTAAATATTTTATTTACCATGGTTAAGGGTAAATCCAGTGAATAAGGGTAAAAAAATAATATAATAATAATAATAAATTACCCTAAAACGCGTCCTAACCTTATGTTTTAATACATGTCTGACCATGGGCATCTTTGGGTTGATTTGAGGACCCCATGAATCCACTTGTAAGTGATAAGGAGACTTTGTATTAATTAAGTTAAAGTAAATACAAAAATGACATAAGCATATATCGTTTAGAAAAACAATTTTTACATAGGATTATATATGTTATATTTTCAACTATAAAAATTCATTAGAAAGATAAAAATATTTCCTACATAATGGTATTTTATTTTTAATTTTTAGACATTAAATAATTTAATTATTTATGACACAATGATGATGTAGTAATTACCGTATTAATGAAAGATTAAGATAATTGATATTACGAATACCCAAATAAATGTAATTTGAGACTTTTTATAAATTAAAATAATTTTATAGGTTGATATGACATATTAGTATTGTTTATATAATTTTTTTGAAGTAATAATCCTGTTATAAATTTATCAAAAACAAAATACCCAATAGTGTCAGAATTGACATAAAAGAGTTTTTAAAAAAATATTATATTATTAATTTATATTCAATTCCTAAAAATATAAGGTTCGGCCAAAAGACTTATATCATGATATGTGTATCATTAATGGACCACTTGGGGGTCTTTTGGAGGTATATAGTATGTTTATTAACTATATAATATAAAAATACAAAGTGACATGGTAAGTGTCAAACTAATTAACTAAGAGTTAAAACTAAAAGATAATGTTAATATAATGACCCAAACCTGTCAAAATTCTATTGGTTGAGTGTTTCTTGACCCATCCCAAACTTAACATTTAAATAATCCACTTTGGAGCCATTATAAACAGAATATTAATTTATTATAAAATAATATTTATAGTTTTTCCAAAGGTGCCCTCACCCCTCTTATAAAAGGGCACTCCCCCTTCTCACTAATTCACACATTCAAAGCCTTTTGGTTCATCAAACCCCTGCCCAAATATCCTACCAACTTCCCTCACTTCATCATAGAGGCCTTAGTTTCATCAGAAATCCAACCTAAGGAGCCCTTTTGATCAAATCTAAAGGAAGAACCTGAAGAAGAGGTAACGTCTTCACCACCCTCTTTAATGTTCCTTTCTTCTTCAACTTCTTCATTCCTTGTTATTTCCATTCTAAAATAATAACTCGAGTACCTTCTATATACTGTGATGTTATTATAATTATGTAACACACAAATTCATTATTCTATCCATCCCTTGAATGACATGTCACCATACGTGCGTACGTACGACCTACCGTCTCCACGTTGTGGTGTAATTGTTATTCAATATAATATTATTTAGATGGGTATAATAATGATGTATAATTCATGTAAATAATAAATATAACATGATAATGAATCTTTCTATATGATATACCATCCAATTATATATTATTTTAATATCAAAAGAATGATATTGTGGCTCGTGCGTACGTACGGATTACCGTCTCCACGAACGTGATGAGATTCATTCCCCATCATATCCATTAAAGACTAAATTTAATTGGATGATTAAAAATAATATTTAAGGACTTAATATCATTCTGGATATGAGTATGATACAACCTATCCATAAAAAACACGACTTATATAAAATAAAACGAGTAAGTTAACACCAAAAACGACGATAATAAAAAGATTTTATTAACAAAGTGATGTTAAAAGGTCATATATGATATCATATTAATTTATATGATTATTGTATAATTCAATAAAAATTATTTCACCATTATACAGGAGATTAACCTACCATCAACCAAGTAAAAGTACAAGGTAAGGGTTATTTCACAATCTCTTCATTATTCGAGGTTGTTTATACGTAATTATCTACTAGGACCTCTTTATCATCCACATCCATGTTTCTTAAAAATGTATTTCAAAACATTATTGAAATTTTACAGAATATGGGATAAAGTCATTTATACCCTTGTTTGAATTTTTATAATAGGTTCATAAAGGAATCATTCCGTCATTTTCCAAACAAGGTCCTTTTTAACCATTTCGACAAAATTAAGGTAAGAATGTATTTCTTTAACTTCTACGGTGGGTGCGGCTATTTTCTGCCATTATAAAATCATAGAATCTTCCCTTATAAGCTTATAAGGATATTTTGAAAGTAAATTTTTTATTTTATAATTATGTGACTTTAAAATGATTTCTAGAAATAGATATTTCTCTCAAATAGTTTTTATTTCATCTATGTCAACATCCTTTGATGGATTTTAAGCTTATTTGAAGTTGATTTATTATGATACAAAACTTTCATATTGTATTGAAGGTTTTGTGATATGTTTGAATGTGGATGTGTTATTTTTATACCATTCATGGTTTATGGTGAAAGTATTGAAATTTTGTATGCTATGTTTAATACAAATGTTTATGTTATGTTGAAACCTGTTCATATGAGGAATGCATTGGACATAATAAGTGACGGGTGGAGCCCGTTATAGCTCCTCGATGCATCAGAAGGTCTCATGAGACAAACTAGTGTCTTGGAATGAGGGCTTGAAAAAATCTTATTTGTAGTCTTGGCACGAGGCCTTGGCTACGTGGTTATGATAGTCTGGCATTATGCATTCCATCATAATGAATGTGGTTATTGATATTGCATGTGATTATTCGACTAGTATAATATCCATGTGAATAAGTGAATGGAATTATTTCATTTTATCTTTGCCATATTATTCTAAAGTTCAAGTTTAAAATGCTTTTGTTTTAGCTATACATCGCCTTAAATGTTTATACTTATTTATGAATGTTTATGCTATATTGTTATTATTACTGATCATCTGAGCTCACCCCTTTCAATGTTTTATTTTTCCCAGGATGTGAAGAAGTAATTTATGAATGACCTACATGGATAATATGAGGGGATATGAAGACAAGATGTTGTTGTATTTTTCACATTATGATATAATGTAAACTTTATGAATGTATCTATTTATTCCAAGACTACTAAACTAATCGGTCTTTCGAGACTTGATCTTTCTTGTGATCATGCCAATGTTATGTAATAATGCAACGACTCTGGGAAATTGGGGTCAGGGCGTTACACAATACTCACCAAAATTTTGGGATGTTTTTATTATAAAAAGTATTATCCCTAAGTATTTCACTAGGGTTTTCTAATCATAATACCAAAAATAACTAAACCTATCATCTGATACCAACTATAAAAAACCTGGTCTTTATTTCACACTTAGAAATAATTTATTACATAATATATTCACTTTATACAACATATAATATTGATATTTTTAGTGTCTTTTGGGCTTAGTAACATTACATAATAACTTAAAACATGAAATAAACATCTTTATAGAAAAATTCTTTTACATGACTACACACATTCCATCATACTTAGTATTGCATGGGATAACCTGAGGAAATGCATAAGAAAATGGTGAGCGATAAAGCCCAGTAAGAGAGAAAACAAGGAATAACATGAAGAATACAATACATGTAAGGCAATAGGAATATCAATAGAGCATAAGAGAAACATGAACATAAATGCATGTTATAGCATGATTATCATAACATGGAAATGTGACATGCACATTTAACATGATATTAGCAAGAGAAAAGCCTCATTAAACATGGAGCATGAGGGAACCCTCATTTAAAATTAATTATAATGAGTAAAAACTTATTTAATTTGGCGTATCATGATACTAATAATTACCCAATGCATTGGAGCACTATCAGGGCGTACCCTTCTTAAACATTTCATTTCATGAATAAGTGGCCACATGGATCATATAACATGGATTCATTAAAGCTCATGATTTATTTCACAGTAAAGGAATGTGGAATTAATAAATGAAACTCTATAATCAATTTTTAAATATGAATAAAGTTGAAAAACCTTTATAAACAAATGTGCACGGTATTCACTATACAATGACTTTGGCTTGGGAAAATCACTGTGAAATTTCAGTAGCATAACAACGTGTCATAAGTATTCATAAAAATGGTTGATGAGAGAAAAAGGGGTGTATCAAAATATTTACATGAAATAAAAAGTAAGGGGGTCATAAATACACATGTCCAAACATATTTAATAGAATTTATATTTATAATACAAAATAATTACTTGAATGTAAATGAGAAGAGATAAATCCTTATAGAATTTCGGCATGGTAACAGGTGTACATGGAAGGCATTAATGAGAGATAAATGGGTCTCTCATAATTTAAACCTAAGTAGGGAAGTACGGGGGAGGTTAAAAATCATACCCCAACATTTTTAATTAAAAATAAAATGAAAAAACAACCTAATTAAATTTGGACAAAATTGAGAATCCAAGAAATCCCTTATAGAATTTCTACATGGTAACAGGTGTACATGGATAAAATTAATGAGAGTGGAAGGGGTATATCAAAATTAAAAATAAATAGGGAAGTATGGGGAAGGTTTTAAATCATACCCCAGAATAATCAATTTAAAATAAAAGGTTATAGCCAGATGATGAAACTTTGATAAAATAGAGAAAGAAAGAAATCCCTTACTTGGAAGTGTGATCCCATTGGCTTGGGAGAGGACTGAGAGAGGCTTAAATGAATCTTGGGGCACCTTGGGAGTATTATAGAGATATGAGTTCAGATGTTGGTCGATCTTCAAAGGCTTTTAGTGAAGAGGAAGTGGTATCTTGGGAGGGGTTATATAGTAAAAGAGAGGGAATTCTTTATTATTTTGGTTTTGGGCACCACACATTAAACTAATCAAAATCACAAACAAACCCATGGGTTTTCCCATTATTTCTGCCAAATGTGAGTGGAAAAATTATTTTATAAAGAAAATAGCAGAAATTATTAAAATATTTGGATAGCTTATGTGGAGGTGAGTCACACTCTCAAGGAATCATTTTAAAAGTTAAAATATTTTATAAGTCTCAGAGGGTCCACTAAGGCACCATAAAATTAATCAAAAATATCAAAATTCACATTATTTGAAAGTTTAAACATATATTGGATGAAAATACTATTTATAGTATTTTATAACATCACTATTTTGTCATTAGGATGTCATACAACACATTATATAATTAAATGATATTTAATTTTTACCGAAAAATTCAACTATCTCAGAAAATTATGAAAAATTCACTGTTAGATAATTTCAAAATCATGAACCCAAAAATGATATTCATTTTACCTAAATAATTTTCTAAATATGTGAATTTGTACTTTTAAAATGAAAACTTATATTTATGGAAAATTCATGGGGTTTGACAAAAACAGCTTTCAAACCTTAATGAATATTGCAATTTTATTCAAAGAAATTATACGATAATTTATTTTTAATAAAAATTAATTTAGTAATAATATTTCATTAAAATATTATTTATTTAAAAATTCCATTAATTCATCAAAATAGATTACTTAATTGAATATTAACTAATAATACTATTTTTTCCTTAAAAACTATTTACAAAGTAACAATAATAAAATGAATGAATATTATTTATTATTTTAAAAAATAATTCACATAATCACAGTGCTAAGGTCTTGTTACATAACCCCTTATAACACCCACATAATACCTAAGGGTAAGGTGTGCGATGGTGATATACTCTTGGGGTGGATCAAATAACATTTCCTGGGTGCTAATGACTATCAACTTTCACTTCTATCATTGGAAGTTCCGTTCGAGCTTAACATGTTGAAGCTCAGCTTGGGCTTGGCCAAGATTGATGCCTAGTGATTCTACATCCTTTTTGAGCTATGAAAAATGGGCTTCGAATGGAGAAATTCTACTAGATGAGACCACTGCTTCCTTTTTCTAAGTAAATTCGTTTTTTTAAAACCCTATATTGATACTAATCATATGATCACCGGTCAATGACTATTTTAGCAATGGTCACAATTCATAACAGTATTTTAAAATTCAAAAACATAAATCCATGGAAGTGTATATGTAATATAACCATTTTACATAATAATAAATTTAATTATATCAAGAGTAATTTTCATTAATTGAATTCTGGGTCATTATAATATTCCCACTTCAGAAATATCACCCTCAAAATTCCATTTCCTCCCACTAAAATATAGGAGTGTAACTATGATTTATCACTTTTTTTATTCCCACGTTGCTTCTTCAAACTTTTGGTTTTACCACAATACCATGATAAGGGGAATTTTCTTATTTCATAGAACTTTTTCCCTATGATCTAAGATCTTCATCTTAGTTTCTTCATAGGAGAGGTCATTCTTTAATGGTTCCACATCTGGATTGAGTACATGTGATTGGTCGGGTATGTACTTCCTCAAGAGTGATACATGGAATACATCATGTACTTGAAATTTGTTCGGTGGGAGTGATATTCTATAGGCCACTGATCCAATGCGATCAAGGATATCAAAAGGGCTGATATACCTTGGACTAAGATTTCCCTTCTTCCAAAATATCATAACTCTCTTCCACGGTGATATGAAGAAGAATACCATGTCTCTAACATCAAACGCTAGGTCAGATCGACGATTATCAACATAGATCTTTTATCGAATTTGAATAGTTTTAATGTGTTGTTGGATGGTCATAACCTTCTCCACCATTTCTTTAAACATTTCTAGACCTAGGTGTTTTCACTCCACAACATCATTCCAACATGCTATTGTTTTTCACCTCTTCCCATACAGGTCTTTATATGGAGCCATTTGTATGCTTGAGTGGAATCATTTATTATAAGAGAACTCAACCAGAGGAAGATGTTGATCCCATCCTCATTTGAATTCCATTGACCATTTTCCCAACATGTCATCAAGTGTTTGGATATTCCGCTCATATTGGGAAATAATTTGAGGAAGATAAGCTGTATTGAAGTTTAGGTCAGTATTAATAGCATGTTGAATCCTCTTCCAGAATGTAGAGGTGAATCTCGGATCTCGATCGGATACAGTAGATTGTGGTACTCTATGTAGCCTTAGCACTTCTCCAATATATATCTATGCTAGTTTACCCAATGAGAAATCATCCTGAATTGAAATGAAGTGTGCAGTAAATGTAATATGATCCAAAATAACCCAAATATCATTGTTTCATTTGGATGACTTTGGTAGTCTAGTGAAAACTTCCATGGCGATGTTCTACCATTTCTATGCTGGTATTAATAATAGTTGCATCATCCCCTTAGACTTCTGCCTCTTATCCCTAACTTGTTGACATATTAGGAACTTTTATTTTTACTTAGTGATCTCATTATTCTTATTATCCCACCATTAATTCACTAAGAGATCTTGATACATATTCGTGTTTCATGCGTGAATGGAGAAATTCGAACTATGTTCATCATAAAAAAGTTCTTTCTTTATCTCCAAACTTGATGGAACACATATTCTTGACCCAAATTTCACAATTCCTTCTTTATTAACATTAAACTCCAAAGATTTCCATTTTTTGACAGTTTCCACTTTCCTCAAAATTTCCACATCATCCTTTAACCTTTACAAAAGATACGGCTGGGTAATCATTTGTGAAAGGATTGATTATGTTTCATTCTCTATGATTCCCATGTCCATCTTCATAAAATCTAAGAATATTGGATCCTTTTCAATTCTCATCAATGATAAAATTGTTGGGGCCTTTATACTTAGAGAATCCTCCACCTTGTTTGCATTCCTAGGGTTGTAATATATTGAGTAGTCATTGTCTTTGATAAGATCTAACCATATTCATTGGCGCTTGTTGTACTATTTCTCTGTGGATACATACATGAGGATTCTGCGATTCGTGTATATTTCACACTTCTCCCCAAAGTGGTAATGTTTCCATATTTTAAAAGAGAATATTATTGTAGCCAACTCCAGATCAAGTGTTGGATAGTTTTTCTCATGAACATTCAACTTTCCTTGAAGCATAAGAAACGACTTTGACATTTTTCTTCAACACACAGCCTAGGCCCTTCTTTAAATCATCACTACATACCAAAAAAAGTTCTCCACTTCTGGGTAGTGTGAGAATGTGTGTAGTGATAAGCCTCCTTTTTAGATCCTTGAAGCTCTCTTCACATTCATCACTCCAAGAAAACATTACTCCCTTTCAAGTTAACTTGGTAAGAGGGTTGGAAAATTGTGGAAAACATCTCACAAATCATAGATAATATCCAGCTAACCCCATGAAGCTATGGATATGCGTTACTGATGTTGACCTTGACCATCCCTCAATTCAAGTTGTCTTGGAGGGATCCACAAATATCCCATTGCTTATGATGATATGACCCAAGAATGAGACCTCCTTCAACCATAACTCCCACTTTTTGTAATTTTCATAGAGCCGTTCCATTCGTAAGGTCTCTAGTATAGTTCTTATATGCTCCCTGTGAGCCTCCTAGGATTATAAGTATATTAGAATATCTTCTATAAAGAATAACACAAATTTGTCGAGGTAATCTATAAAGACTCTATTTATTAAGTCCATGAATATTTATAGAGCATTAGTGACTCCAAAAGGAATTAATATGAATTCATAGTGCTCGTACCATATATGAAAAGAAGTCTTAGGGATATCCTCCTTCTTCACCCTTAGTAATATCCCGACCGAAAATCCACCTTGTAGAAGTATTGTGCTACACATAACTGATCGAATAAGTCATCAATTCATGGCATAGGATACTTTTTCTTTACAGTGATTATGTTGAGCTCACGATAATCAATGCAAAGGCACATTGACCAATCCATCTTCTTGACGAAGAGGACTGGTGCAAACCATGTTGAATACCTTGGGTGTATAAACCCTTTATCTAGATTCTATTGTAGTTGTTTATTTAGCTCCTCAAGCTCCACACCAACCATTATATATGGATTCTTGGATATTGGAAACACCCTAGGTATAAGATCAATTGAAAATTCAACATCTATTCTAGGAGGACGACCAGAAAATTCCTCGGGAAACATTTCAGCAAATTCCCTTATAACAGGCATGTCTTCATTGATGGTTGCTTCCTTGGACTCAATCAACTACAATAAATACATATTCTCATAGGGCAGTAATATCCATGCTTGAGATGATGGTGATAAAGAATATTCATCCTCATCCTTGCACTTATACAGAATCAGGGGTGGATTCTCCATATGGAGAGTGATTTGCCTCTCACGGAAATTTATGTTGGATCTTTAATAGGAAAGCTAGTCCATGCCAATAATTGCATCAAATTACACCAAAGGGAGAATGATGAGGTTCACTGGGATGTTCAAAAAACAAATTATGACTAGGGAGGAGTTATATTCATGGGATGTAATGATTTCCCCATTTTCCATTCTCACTGACATATTTACATCGATAATTTGTGGTGGTGTTGTGATTGTTCTAATAAACATTTGGGATATAAAAGAATGCGTAGAACTAGAATAAAAAAGTACCTTCATTATTCATGAGTGAATAACTTGCGTACCAGTCAGCACTTCGTTTTGGGGGTTCACATTGGTGGTAGTGATAGAAAAAGCTCACCCTTGCTACCTTGGAAGATCACTACTAGAAATACAGGAATTTTCCACGGGTCATTTGAAACAGAATCCCGTCGCAAATGGCCTTTTGTGACGGGGTCCTGTCTCAAATGACTCGTTGAGGAAAACGGCGTCGCAACTAATTTTTTTTGCAATGGGCCCGTTGCAAATAATTTTTTTTTGCGATAGAAAATGGGCCCATCGCAAATAGATTTCTGGTTAAAAAAACAATTTTGCGACGGGCCCATCGCAACTAAGTATTTGCGACATGCCCTTTTCCCGTCGCAACAAAGTATTTGCGACGAGCCCTTTTCTCGTCACAAATAGTTACTTTGAAGAGACTATTTGCGATGGGCCCGTCGCAAATAATAATAAATAAATTAAAAAAAATTACAAAATTATTTATTAATATTTAAATATATTAATCTATTTATATTGATATAAATATAATATTTATTTTATAAATATGTTTTTGAAAGGATCTATGGAAATATAATATTAATTTATAAGATATTTAATAAAAGAGGATTATAAAATAAATAAAAAAATGTTTTTAATTAGTAATTATGTAATTCTTATCAATTAATAGTCATTTAATAAATCTTTGAATATAAAAAAAATAAAAAAATTAATGAAAGATAAAAAATAAGTTTAAAAAGAAACCCAAACATCAAACGTCCATAACTTTTGATCCGGGACTCCGTTTGAGCTCTACAGTATATCAAATCGAAGCCAGAGATGAGATCTATAGCCTTGAGGATGGGTGAAACCCGTCTAAGGTTTTTTCATGGCCAAAAAAGGCCCAGAAGGCCTCCAAAACTGAGTTTTTAGTCGGGGTACCCCGGTTTTTTACCATTCAAACAACTATATCTTCTGATCCCAATGTCTGATAAACCTGTACCATATATCACATCGAATATCATTTCATGTTCTTCAATTTGACTGATTGTAAAGCTGAAACAGACTCCTGGATTCGAAGTTATGGTCATTTCAACATTCAAATGGATATAAATTCTGATCCAGATGTCTGTTTGGCCTGTACCACATATCATATCGAAGATCATTTCATGTTCTTCGATTTGACTAGTTGTGGAGTTGAAACGGACTTACGGATTAGAAGTTATAGCCGTTTTAACATTCTCGATGGATTTTCACCCCCTCATTTCTATGTATTCATTCATAACTATATATATATATATACGTGTGTGTGTGTATTGTATATATGTATGTATGTATGTTTTTATTTATTTATAAATACACATAAAAAAACATATTTTATAACTTTATTTAAAACTAAGTTTATAAATATATATTAATATACAAATAAATATACGAATAAAAATTTATAACTACATATTTATATATATATAAATAGATATAAATATATATTAATATACGAATAAATATATATATTTATATATGAATAAATAAATAAATATTTATATTTATTCATAAAACCAAATATATTTATATTAATATAAATCTATATTAATATGTGAATAAATATAACTATATATATATATAGATAGATCATTAAATGTATAAAAAATGAAATGGATTAGTTGTAAAGGTTAATGCGTGCATCGGGTAGGTTTATTAATATTTATCAGTAATTATTAGTAATTATTAGTAATTATTAGTAATTATTAATAATTATTCGTATTTTTTCTTATTTTTCGTAATTGTTCCTAATTATTTCTTAATTATTCTAAATTATTCTAAATTATTACTAATTATTACTAATTATTACTAATTATTACTATTTATTCTTAATTATTAGTATTTATTACTAATTATTAGTATTTATTCTTAATTATGACTGATTATTAATAATTATTCCTAATTATTCCTAATTATTATTAATTATTCCTATTTATTATTAATTATTTCTAATTATTATTAATTATTCCTAATTACCATTAAATATGAACAATGAATACTAATAATTTAAATTTATTAAATAACAAAACAATCTAAACATAATTAAATTACAACTAATTAAGAATAATAAAAACTAAAAAAAAATTTAAAATAAATATTAAATTAAAATGAACATAAATACCTTTAAAATTGATCTGAGGTTGATTTCTGATAGTTGTTGAAGACTTCAATATCAACTTTGGAAATAAAAATTAAACTTAAGAAACTGTGAACTCTAAAAATAGTGTTTTTAGAGAAGTAGAAGATAGAGTTTGAGAATGAATGAAAAAACGGATGGAGGTATTTATAGGTTTGCTTATTTGCGACGGGATACCCGTCGCAAATAGTAGTATTTACGATGGTACCCATCGCAAATACTTTATTCTGCATTTATCACGGTCAACAGTTAAATAGTTTTTTGCGACGGGTCTCGTCGTAAATAATAACCTGCCGACATACTATTTGCGATAGGGGTATATTCCCGTCGCAAATATTTTTTACCGCCGCCGGTTATTTGCGACGGGTGGTAACCCCCTGTCGCAAATAACATTCCCACGGTTTGACGCCCATTGCGCACCAAACCATTTGCGGCGGGTGAGCTTTCCCCGTCACAAATAAGTAGTTATTTGCAACGGGAAAATGCCCCCATCGAAAAAAAGTTTCTAACGAGACTATTTGCGACGAGATTTATCCCCGTCGCAAATAACCCATCGCAAAAACCCCCTTTTCCCATAGTGGATGCTGCTTACTTTCAAAAAACCCTTGGCTTAGGGAAGTGGTTTGGAAAGTGCCCTAGTTAGTTGCCGTTGAAGAAATGAACTACACGTTGAGGGTCGAACGAAGAATTCCTCTCCTCTGCCGCAGTCATGGATTTTTCTTGTCAACAGTTAATGGCTAAGTTCCATTCTCTTACACACCTAAAGAATTTCCTCATCCTCTTCACAAAAATTCTGGAGTGCTTCATTCCGCACATTTCACAGGTGGGGTGCTGGATTTTCACAGCACAGTTGGATTTATCCATCAGACTGCCAGAATTAAAGTCCACCTTATGCTTCTTATCCCTATCATACACCTGAGATTTTCCGATCTCCATTTCAACATTGAGGGAACATCAGTAAATTTTCTCATAGCTCTCGAAGTCACGGATCAGTAGGGTTTTCTATAGGCTAGGTTTTAGTCCACCAATGAAGCGGTCAACATTGCTTTCGGAAGTAATGACAAAGACGGAGGTGTATCCTGCAAGCCTTGTGAATTTTTCCTCTTACACTCTGATGGATTTTTCATCTTTTTTCTAGAGGACCAAGAAGTCCTTTTCCATCTTATGTCGGAGGGTGTGAGGAAAATATTTATTGAAAAACATTTTATGGAAATCTTTTATTTCCAACACCTCGATCTCCTCCTCAAGATTTTTATTTTTGATCATTGTCCACCATTGATCATCTTCACCCTCTATACAATAAGATCCAAAATAACCTTCTCTTATTAGGAATATTGAAGGATATAGAAGGTCTTTTCAATGGATTTGATCCATTATTTGGTAGTTAAGGGATAAAATGATCCATTAAAAATAGGATTCCTTTGTCTCATAAAGCTCTCGATTATGACTTGTTCATTCTTAGGGGGGAGGGGGGGTTTAATGTTACTATTTCAACATGTTTCTATTAAATAATTGAGTTAACTGAGAGAGTATCCTGAAAAAGTTTGTGACTCCCACTCCCATCAAATGGGGAATCTCGTTAGAACATTCATCACATTGATCTTCACATCGGTTGTTAGATCGAGTCCTCCTATTACCGGCCATTGGCTGGAATAAAAGGAAAGTTAAGGGTAACACATAAAGGATAATCCAAAGCCAAAATGGATGACTTACTTTTATTTCCTAAACTTATGAATATATACGCTTCAATCAATGTTATCCATTATCTACTTCCCAACACATATTCTTGGGGGAATTTTCATTTTTATTACCTTAACAATGGTTCATACTAAGCTTGTGAATTTACCAAATCATATCCTCGGTGATTTTTATTACCAAGATTCAACAAGGCCCATTTTCGTGCACAAGTTCCCATTTGTGTCTTTCTCAAAGTGGTGTTTCTAGGGTTTACCCCTAGATACAGCTGTGCTAGAGTCATCTCTACCTACTTGTATCTATACAAGGATGTATTTTCTTGATAAAAAACTTACTCAATAGTCACCAAAATTTAGGGATGTTTTTATTATACTTAGTATTATCCCCAAGGCTTTCACTAGGGTTTTCTAATCCTAATACCAATAATAACTAAACATATCCTATGATACCATCTATAACATCTCTACTCTTTATTTCACACATAAACATAAAATATTACATAAAATCATCACTTCATACAATATAGGTGATTGAGATGTTTAGTGTCTTTGGGGATTAGTAACAGTACCTAAAAACCTAAAACATGAAATACACATCTTTATTGAAAAATTCTTTTTACATGACCACACACATTCCTTCATAATTAGCATTGCAAGGGACAACCTGAGGACATGCATAAGAAAAGGGTGATCTATAAAGCCCAGTAAGGGAGTAAACAGGACATAACATGAAGAATATAGTTCATGTTATGAAATAGACATATCAATTGAGCATAAGAGAAACATGATCATAAATGCATGACACAACATGATTATCATAACATGGAAATGTGGCATGAACATTTAACACGATATTAGCATGATCCAAGGCTCATTGAACGTGGAGCATGAGTAAACCCTCATTGTAATTGAATTTTCAAGAGTAAAACCTCATAAAACTTGAAATATCATGATACTAATCTTTACACAAAGCATTGGAGGGCTATTAGGGTGCACCCTTTTAAATCATTCCATTTCATGTAGAAGTGTGCCACATGGATCATATAACTTGGATTCATCAAACCTCATCATTTATTCCATGATAAATGAATATGTAATTCCTATATGAAACTATATAATTAGTAAGTAAATTTTCATAAATGTAAATACCCTTGATATAAAAATTCTAATGGTATTCACTACACAATGACTTTGTCTTGGGAAAATTGCAGTGCAATTTCGGCAGCATAACGACATGTCATTAGAATTCATAAAAATGGTTGATGAGAGAGAAATGGCTATATCAAAATATTTAAATGAAATTTAAAGTTATGGGGTCATAAATATACATTTACCAACACAAGTAATGAAATGTAGATTTATAATACATAATAATTGTTTGAACGTAACGAGGAGAGAGAAATCCCTTACGGAATTTCTGCACGGTAACAGGTGTACATGGATGGTATTAATGAGAGAGAAAGGGGTATATCATCATTCAAACATATGGAGGGAAGTATGGGGGATGTGTGAAATAATTCCCCAAAATTTTTAATTTAAAATAAAATGGCATAACAATATAAATAAATTTAGACAAAATTTAGAAATGAAGAAACACCTTACAAAATTTTGGCATGGTGACATGTTTACATGGGAAGCATTAATGAGAGAGGAAGGGGTATATAATAATTAAATACTTAGTTGGGTAGTAATGGGTGGTTCTAAACAATACCCCAATATTTTCTATTGAAACGACAAGTGTATAACAACATAAAGAATATTGGATAAAATTGAGAAAGGAAGAAATCCATTACATGGATGTGTGATACCAAAGGATTAAAAGAGGCCAGAGAGAAGATTATTGGGAGATTGGGGTACCTTGGGAGGATTCGAGAGAGATTATGGTAGAGTTTGGTCAAGTTCCAAAGGCTTTGAGTGAATAAGAAGTGGAATCTTGTGTGGGTTTATATAGGAAATGAGAGGGAATTCTTTATTATTTATGTTTTGGACACCACATATTAAACTAACAAAAACCACAAACCATTCCATGGTTTTTCCCTTGTTTTCTGCCAAAGGGGGAGTGGAAAACATTATTTTAGATGTCAAATAGACTAAATTCTTAAAATATTTTTCTTGATTATGTGGAGTTGAGTCACACTCTCAATGAAATCATTTTAATAGTTAAAATGTTTTATATGTTTTGGAGGGTCCACTAAGGCTGCAAAAAATTAATAAAACAAATAAAAATTCATATAATTTCAAATATAAAACATATATTGGCCGAAAAAACCATTTATAATATTTTATTACATCAATATTGGGTCATTGAGATGTCCTAAAACACTTCATATAATTACACAATATTTAATTTTTACCCAAATATTCAACTGTCTCAGAAAATTATAAAAAATTCACCGTTAGATAATTTTGACGTCCTGAATCCAAAAATGATATAAATTTATTTTAAATAATTTTCTAAATATACTAATTTTTACTTTTAATATTAAAATTGGCATTTATTGAAAATTCATGGTGTTTGACAAAATTAACATTCAAACCATAATAAAAATTAAAATTTTATTCATAAAAACTATAAAATCATTTATGATTAATAAAATGTAATTTAGTAAAATTATTTCATTAAAATATTATTTAATTCAAAAATCCGTTAATTCATCAACACCGGTTTCTTAACTAAATATTAACGAAAAATACTATTTTTGCTTTATAAACAATTTACAAAGTAACAATAATAAAATTAATGTATATACATTATTATATAAAAAAATAATTCACATAATCATAGTGATAAGGTCTTGTTACATAACACCTTATAACACCCGCATAAGAGCTAAGGGTAAGGTGTGCGATGGTGACAGACTCTTGGGGTGGATCAGATAACATCGCTTGGATGGTAATCTCTATAAACTTCCACTTCTCTCGTAGGCGGTTCTGTTCAAGAATATCATGTTAAAGCTCAGCATGGGATTGGTCAAGAGAAAATCCCAGTTATTCCACCACCTTTATGAGATCTAACAAGTGGGCTTTGTATGGATCCATTCTACTAGATGAGGCCATCGCTTCATTTGTCTGAGTAAATTCTATTTTTTAAAGCCATATATTTATACAAATCATGTGATCACTGTTCAACGACTCTATTAGAAATGGTCACTATTCCTAATTGTATTTTAATATCTAAAAGCATAAAACCAAGGATGTGGATATGTTAAATAACAATTTTACATAATAATACATTTATTTAGATTAAGAAGAATTTTCATTAAGGAAAGTTTGGGTCGTTACACACGACTCGATGGAAGACCTGGAAATTACTCTAGAAAAACATTTTCAAACTCCCATAAAATGGGCATATTATTAATAATGAGTTTCTCCCTAAACATTTGAGATAAATAAACTTCAGTTATTGGAATAAAGACCCATAATATGGAAGAAATTTCTACTAGAAGTTTATGATGAAATATTGATCTAGAATATGATATGTGACATCCCATATTTGGAAAATGATATGAGATCCATATAAATAAATCCAATACATGATAAGAATCACTTAAAATTCCACTATAAAAAGGATTACAAGATTTGTAGAAACCACTTTCCCACAAAATTCTATTGGCGGAGAATTGTTAATTTTTTATGCGACCGTTGTGCCATTTAGAGTTGTCACATCTAAATCAACATCTAATGGTTGTGGTAACATGGCGACACCCTTGGAAAATTATTTAGAAATAAAAGATTGTGTGGATCCAGAATAAAATAAAACATTTTATGCTTTAGAGTGGATGGTGGGAGTACCTTTCACCACTTTATTATTGTACTCCACATCACCGATCATAATTTCATGTGACATTCTTTTTTTCTTTATCCTTAAGAGTTTTTTTGACGTCAATCATCATCAATAACCCATGGATTAGGGAATTTATTGGCATAATTCACCATTTCATTATACTTGTAACATTAAAGTGTAGAAGGTGCATTTAGTGAAACCTTTTTTTTGCATCATTAAAAATATTTTTCCCATCACTTCAGCATTAAATTGCCTGATGTACTTCTTTTCCACACTTAAAAAATTTACTAGTTCCTTTAAGATAGTTCCTTACATGTTTCTTTTCACACGTTAAGCATAAGGGAAAAATCATCTTCTTTTTAATATGGTCTTTATATTTTCCTTTTAATTCATTTTTTCTATTCTTATCAAACCCATATGACTGATGTGTTACTCCAATATCCATCTCAACCTTGAGAGCACATTGAAAATTTCCTTGTAGAAATTGAAGTCCCTTATGGCTAATTCCCTTTAGAGACTTTGTTTTATGCCACTAAAGAATTGATCAATCTTACTCTCAGGTTGGATAATAATTACAGAATCATAACTTTCATGTCTTGTAAACTTATCTTCATAGGTACCAACATATTTGATGTCCATTTTCTTAAGTTCAAGGAACTCCTTCTCCATCATGGTTCAAAGAATACGAGGAAAGTATTTCTTTAAAAATAAGTTCTTGAACTCATCCCATTCCATGGATTCAATTTCATCTCTTTGCCTTGTATTCTTGATTCGATTCCACCGTTGATCAGCATCACCTTCCAAATGATATTATTCGAAGATGACTTTATCATGTTCATAACATTGTAGAACAGAAAATATATTTTCAGTGGTACTGATCCATTGTTCAGCCACTAATGGATCAAAAGACTCACTGAATAAAGGTGGACAATGCCTCAAGAAGGATTCCAAAGAATGTTGCTCCCTCCATTGTTCCTTTGGATGTCCAGCATGATTCATAGCTTAAGAATGTTGTGTGAGCATGGATACAAGATTTTTCATTCCAGCTCCTATAACATGTTGTTTATTAGGGGTACAATCATTTCATTGGTCATCACATTCAACATTAATTTGGTTCCTTCAGGTTCCTGTGATTGAGTAAAACCAATAAGCATAGTACGATCAAAACTAATCATAACATGAAGACAACATAATCAAGAATAAAATTTCAATTTAGGATACTATTGGTTTTATGCTAGTTTATTCATGGTCATTTCTAAAACAGTAGATTTTTATCCTCTATATAGACATATCCTTATGGATTTATCATCATAGTTTCAAAAGGTTAAGTATACCTTTACCCCGATACCAAATATAGAGACCCATTAATTACATACATTGATATCAATTTAGAGTTGAAGTATATTAATTACAACATATAACCATACCATTACAAGACCGTATAGGTAAAGTGTCTTTAGAAATTGGGAAACATAAACAACTGGTTTATAAAACATCTATATTTTCTCCAATTTATTTCATCATAACTAGAATCCTTTTTGGAATATCATAATTAATAACCTTCTTCAAGTCCTGGAAAAAACATATAAAAGGGTGAGCTCAATTTTTTAGTAAGGGTAATGAAATGAAATAACAATCATTTCATAGTCAAAAGAATATAACATTTGAAAATCTTATCTTGCATGTAAAATAAATCACAACATCATGTTATGAGATAAATAATAAACGCTCAATGCAATCAAAATATTCATAACATAATACATGATTTTTTTTAGCAAACAAAAATAAGCATATAAAATCATTTCATATTATTCAAGGCTCATTTCTAATCATAGAGGACAAAGTCCATTACTGAACTGAGTTCTCTACTCGTTCCACCATATATCACATAACCAAATTAACTTGTTGTTCCATCCATGTCTACCTCATGAGATATAAATCTTTACCCTATTCATTGGAGGGAGATATAGGTCCCACCCATCTCATAATGAAACAATTCTAATGTGTTCCACAAAAACATAAAAACATTCACTACGAAAAAATGCATGAAATAAAATGGCGTTCTTAATCATCAATCCATCGTAACATAATCCATAAATGGATTTCATAAAAATAATTTAATCATTTACACAATAAAATCAGAAAAGTAATATTTATAGAAACATGAACTTATGAAATCCTATATGGAAAATAATTAGGATTAAACAGTTGAGCTTCATTCCTAAGGAAAATATCCTTTCTTTTTTCAAAAATGTTTTATCTCTTAAAAATATCACACAATTTTAGAAGAAATAATATTATGTAAAAATAACTTTGTATTATTTTAGGTGAAGAATCAAGCAAATGAATCATTATGAAATCATAAAACTATGTTCACGCCATAAATGTTAAAAACATTCTTCTCGTACTTTTGTCAAAAAAAGTCCAGAAAGTTCCTCATATGGTAAATGTAAGAAAGATTCCTTCCAAACCATGTTGTAAATGTCCAAATGTGTAAAATTGACTTTAAACAGACATATAAGAATATTAAACATTTTATGAGAAAATTATTAAAAAACATGTAAATGGATGATAAATATACCTCTAGTAAATACTTAAGTATAAATAATCTCAGATAAAAATGAGATTTTCAATGTTATCCCTTACCTTAGGTCCGATATCCTTATTATGTATCTGAAACTCTAGTATGATGATTTAAATAATGTCAAATATTTATTCTAGAGTGATAAATTTTTTTATCGTAATAGTTATGATTATATATTCATCCGTTTGTTAGTAACATTCCATTGTTACTTGTTATTCGGGTATTAACTGCTTTATATTCTTATGTATGTTTTGTCGGATAAGTTCTTATTCACATTTTTTAGGTTATAGTTATATAATTTGAGAAATGGTATAAGGATAATATATATAATATTTATTCATTCAATTCCTTTATATAATCATGTTTTAATTAGTATTATGTAGAACGAATTACATCACACCGTTGGGATGGTGAGCCTTACGTACACATTAGCGATGATATCGTTTCCATAATTGTTTAATAGCAGTGAATTTGATGGTTTATAGTATATAATAATTAGTATCATTTTATAATAATAATATATAATTATTATTTTTACCATTATACCCATCCATGTAATGTGCTGGTGAAAAAATGATTACACCACAATGTGGAGACGTTAAGCCCTATGTACGAAAGCACAATGATTTCATTTTTTGTAAGATTGATAGAAGGATAAACAGGGCTGTTTCATATTTATAATAACATATATATATATATATTAGTGACACTTATTTTATTACTTTATAATGAAAAAACTATAGAATAGTAAGTATAAGAAGAAATAAATTTTAAAGAATCAGAAGAAGAGATTAACTATTCCTCGACATGCCTCCTTTAAATATCCTCTTTGGGAACTGGAGTTAGTATTTTCAGAAAACCAACACCTATAAAATGTTACTAGGAATGTTTATAAGAGAAATGGGAAGGTAGTTTCTGAGATGGAAGGCTGAAAGTAGAGTGAAGAGGAGAGGGAGGAGGTTCCCTTTGATAAGAGAGGAGTGTGGACCTTTAGGAAACTCCAAAAATATTAGTTTATTACAAATTCAATTTTGACTGAAATTTGTCCAAAACATATTTAATTCAAAGATAATATTATTTTGGTTCAAATCACCATCATACAATAATTTTTAGACAAGATTAAAATATATTTTTTCCTTATCATTTCGGTTTAACCCTTATTTAACCCTTTTTAATCTTACCGTGATAACAAGTTATTTACACAATCGAGGTTAATGTAATTACCATATCATATTAAATGACCCAAAAAAAGTTATATAAGAAATATTTGGAATTATATTAACCATATGGATGAATATTAGATTTTTTGGAATTTAATATCATTTAATAAACTATTTTATGTTTTAAGTAACGAATTGTGTCAATTTTAGACACTATTCATAATTGATTTTTTTAAATTCATAACATCCTGATTACTTTGAAAATAAGGCATTAAATAAAATATAATATATAATTATCATCCACAAAATCCATGTATAAAATCAAAACATCAAAATTACACTTGTTTTAATATTTTTAAATTCATTTATTTAAATCATTCATTAATAATGTAATCACTATATCACAATTGTGTCATAAATAAATATATTTATCTAATGATGAAAAATTATAAATAAAATAACATGATGTATGAAATATTTTTATATTTCTAATTACTTTTCATATACACGGATATCAGTTATATAATTTTATATTAAAATAAATTTATTACAAGATATGTGTTTAGGTTATAATTATATTTACATTAATTTAATTCTTATAAAATGTAATATTCACATACAAGTGAGTCCATGGGGACCCAAAATCAACTCTAGGATGCCCATGGTCGGAAATACCTCATCAAATAATATTAGGATAGGTTTTTGTGTAGTTTTATATTAGTAAATTATTATTATTTACCCTTATTTACCAGATTTACCCTTTAACCGTGGTAAATAAAATAGTTACTAAAGTTTCTATTCATATTGTCAAAAATTAAAAGGTACCTATTCATAAAATATGGAACTAATGATTCAAAATATTGAATCCATTTTTCCAAATTCAAAACATATAAGTAATAGTAATTAATTTAAAATTCATCCCATTGTTGAAATGACAAAACAAGTTTTAGAAGATAAAACATTGCAAAATATTGAAATGTTTTTGCCTATAAATTCAATGTAAAATTAATGCTAATGGAATAAATTATATTAAATGGTAAAAATATATTTTATTTATACTTTAAAACCATTCAATATTATAATTTATCCATATCAATTATATCAATGAAAAATGTTGTTTTTAATTAAAATTTAGCATGTTTTTACTATTTATAAAATCACGAATGTTATTGGAAAAATATCAGATATTTATCCAAAGTAAATTTTTATATCCCGCTTCAAAATACAATTTTTATGTTTTCAGATAAAAATTATCAATGTTTCAAAATATTAATTTTAAATGGGTTTTCCATTCAAAGGTGTAATATTAATCATAAAATATAGGGTATTATACATAAAATAGGGTTTTATTCATACCCTATGACTAAAATATATATTGGATGAATATCAAAAATATTTTATTAAGTATATAACACATATATATCATTAATTTCATTACCAAATTCAATTCAATCAAAAATACAAATATCAATTTTATTTATACTTTTCATAAATAATTAATAGCCAATGAATTCATAATGCATTTTCCTAAATTAATTATAATTATTCTCACTAACCTAACATCTAGGCTATAACAATAATTTTATATTAATGGAATCTTTTGTTTGGTTTTAACTCATGATTGTGTGAAAATCAAGACATTGAAGAAAAATATTATTTGAAGAAAATATTTCACAAAAAACATCTAGGTGTTACATTACTCATCAAATATTTATCCAGTTGTGTCTGAGACCAAATTCTCTTAGAAATATTTAGTCCATATGACACTAGAACCAATACCCTTTTGGATTGTTTCATACTAAATATCTTTAGTATCAGGACAATGTATATACCCTGACTTAGTCCAAGTATCCTCTTGCATCTATCACAAATGATCTTGATCCCAAAATGAAAATTTCTTCACCTAAGTCCTTCATGGAGAATCACTTGTTCAACTAGTCCTTAACTGACTATAATACGGGTAGATCATTTCCAAGATGTAACATGTCTTCAACATATACTACTAGGATAAATACTGCATTCCCATTAAACCACTTATAAACACATAGATCACATTCATTCTTAATGAAACCCATTTCTTTTATGGCTTAATCAAATCGACTATTCCATGAGCTGGATGATTATTTTAATCCATAAATGATTTTTTTCAACATTAAAACCCATTTGGATTTAACCAGTGACACAAACCCTTCTAGTTGTGTCATATAGACATCGTCCTAAAGGATTCCTTTAAGTAATACTGTTTTGACATCCATCTACCAAATCTCATAGTCATGGTAAGCTGGTATGGAAAGTATGATCCTTATGGATTTAAACATGGAAACTAGTGTGAAGGTTTCATCGTAGTCAATTCCTTAACCTTTTTTGAATCCTTTTTCCACTATTCTTACTTTATAGGTAATAACATGAACTCCCATTTCTATCTTTCTCTTGAACACACATTTTCATCCGACAGGATTTACATCAACTAGTTCATCGACCAGAACCCAAACAAGGTTCTGAAACATGGAAACCATCCCAAAATTCATAGCTTCTCGCCATCTTTCATCTTATGAGCTCTTTAATGTTTTTAGGACATAGGTTTATTATTTTCCAATAATTATGATTCACCATCACCGGTGGCTTGTAAACCAAATCTCTCTGGTTCCCATACCTCTCTTGATCTCCTATACAGTACATGTGTTTCTAGAACCTCTTCCATGGGGATCTATGGAACTTGTTCTTGTATCAACTCTGGTGTATCTCTAGCATCAACTAAGTAAAATTCAATCTTTCTCCTAATTTCCTTTTTGATGATGTGATCCATCTAAAAAAATATGGCTTGTCCGGTGACATTCAATTCCTTTTATGAAGGGTTATATAGGAAATATTCTTTAGTTCCCTTAGGATATCCTATAAAGAAACACCTCTTTCCCCGAGGTGCTAGTTTGTATCATGAGAAGGCCTTAACAAATTCCTTGCATCCCCATACATGCGTGTGAAAAAATGGGTTTCTTTCCATTCCATAACTCATAGGTAATTCCATTTCTTTCCTTAGTTAGTACTCAATTTAATGTGTATACTACAATTTGTACTGTATATCCCCAATAGGATAATGGATGATCTGCATGACTCATCATTGACCTCACCATGCCCTAGAAGGTAGAGTTACTCCTTTCACTGACTCCATTCAACTATCATGTATAAGGAGTAGTGAGTTGAGATGGAATCCGAGACTCCTATAAAAGTTCAATGAACTCTTGGTTCAGATATTCTCTACCTTGATCAGATTTAAGTTTCCTTATCTTTATAACAAGATGATTCCCTACATCATCCTTGAATTATTTAAATTTCTCCAAGGAATCATACTTATACCTTATTATGTTGATATATACATATCTACTCAAATCATCAGTAAAAGTAATGAAGTAAGAATATCCACCACTATCATCTACTAGAAATGGTCCACCCACATCTATGTGTACCAATCCTAGAAGCTCTATGGTCCTTTCACCCAGTCCCTTGAAAGGTGTCTTGGTCATTTTCCCTTGTAAACACAGCGTGACATCTATCATGTGGTTTTAGCTCAGTAGAGTCTAAATAACCATATTGGCAGATCTTTTTCAAGCACTTATTGTTTACATGACCATGATGGTGATGCCACAACATGGTGTTGTGTGATTCATGTGAGTTTGTTTCATTATCGATTGATGACACTTGGTTTTCTTAATTTAATACATACAAACCCTTATTGAAATGCACCATACCATGACATTTGTTGTTCATATAAAAGAAACAAACCTTATTTCAGAACTTGAAAATAAATCCATCCATAGTAAAAAATGATACAAAAATTATGTTCTTGGTAACACTATGTACATAACAATAGTTATGTAAAACAAAAATCATCCTAGTTGGAAATGAGAGATGGTAATCGCCAATTTCCAAAACAACCAGCCTTGCACCATGAGAAGCTCGAAGATCCACATATCTTATGAAAATATTTCTAAATCTACTTGGTTCTTACATTTGAATACAAATGTGAGGCCCACAGGATGTATCTAATAGCCAATTTGTAGAAATAAAAATATTACACTGGATAACAAACACACCTTTACCATCCCCATGCTTCTAGGTGCGGTTCCACTTCTAGTGGCCTGGATTTCCACAAGAAAAACATATTTCATCTCATTCCATTGCCTACATCTAGATATTCCCCTTTCGAGAGAGATAGTGATCGGGGACTTGAAACCATTTTTAAATATTTGGCCCCTTTGACTTTTCATTCATCTTCTTATTCACCATAATGATTATGGGGTTTTCATGCTCCATGTATTTATCTACCAAGAGAATCAGTGTCATAAGTTCTGATAGACTCTTCTCATTGTTTATCATGTTGTATTTGACAATAAAGCTAGATAAGGTATTGGGTAGTGATGATAGGATGAGATTTGAATGCAAATCATCTGGGAACTTACCCCCTAAGATGTCTAGACAATCACTGTAGCCAATAAGCTTGACAACATGAGGCCCAACTGTCATATAATCACCATAATCAGTTGTGAAAAAATCATTGGAGATCTCATATCTCTCACGTATTGCCTTCTCATGATAGAGATTCTTATGGTGAGACAACATGCTATACACATCCATTTTTTCATGTTGATTCAAGAGCTCATTAGACTTGACCGATAGAATGAATCATCGGACATACGTAGCATCATCCAAATGCTAATATTGAGAGATATTTCTTCATCTTTGGAATCTTTTCATGGTGAAATTGGAACATGATCCTCTAGCACATACAATTTCATCTCGTGGCAAAAGATGATGCATACATGATTCTACCACTCCTAGAAATTGGTGGCAGTGAGAAGGTATTCATTAATGAGTAGGATTTGCAGTGATATTTTTAATTTAATTTTTCTTGAAATTTCTACAATTTAATATGATAAAATATTTAGTATTTTATCCTGATAAAACTGAGATAAATAAATAAATTAATACTTACTACTCTCTCACTATTTTATCAAAATACAACAGCCCTCACCATTGTCTTCGGAATATTAGGTAGCCTGAATATTCTAGGGTCAAGGATCCCTATTTCCCTTCACTTTACCCCAAATAGGGTTTGTGAAGAAACATGAAAGGTATTATGTAGGCATTATAACTGCCAACTGCATTAACTCACAACTCCTTGATCTGCCGAATAGACTCTCCAATCCTGAAATCCTTTTTATTTTGGATTTCCTCAACATTTACATCTTAGTCACAAAAATTCCTACTATAGTAGTCAACCCTTGATGTGAACCATGTCAAGTCAACCCAAAACCTCAAATTATAATTCCTTGATAATTAAAATCACCCCAACTAGGGTTGGTTAAGCACTTTGAACTATGGTTAGATTCTAACCAAGATTATAGAAGGCTATACCGACTTAATATTTCCTTGATGGAGTTTATCCTTATACATAAATTTCCATTTTATTATCATTCTTATATGCTTTTTAATATTAAGTGGGATATAATTAATTGATTAAAAATGTATAAGATAATAATTACGCATAAGTTGGTCTTATTTTAGTTCCATCTTTCATGCTTGTTTAATTCATTAACTGTGTGATTGTGACAACACACCTAGAATAAATAAACCATGAAACTGATAGAAATAAAACAAATGGGAAGATCATGAGCTCATTCTATTGGTTAGTTTATCTAGTGGTTGATAAACTCACACAAGAACTAAGGGAGAAACACCTTGATCCTTTTTGGTTCATGTTTACATCTTTCTACCTATCCACCTTTGTATCTCCTTAGATTAGTTTCACCTCAGATCTTAAATGGAGGTGCCTCCACTAGCTATGGAGATCCATCCAATATATATGATTTTATCTCACACACATGTGAGGGGTAAAAATAGGTTTTACATAAAATAAAATTTGGCCACACATGATCTACATATTAATGAGGAGAAGGCTCTAAGGCCAACAAATTTAATTTAAATAAATAAATTAAAAGAAACCATCTATATATAAAGGTCCTGGTATAGCTCATTATCATCCATACATGAAACTATATTTACACATAAATAAAACTAGCATTCAATTATTTAATAATTCCTGATTAAGAAAAATCATGCTAGAATCAATTAATTATTATCATTAATTAAACAATCCTTTTATCTTAAATCATTTTCTGAATTTCCTTGAGATTTGGATCCATCATAATTATAATCAAATAAATTCATTTAAAATTATCTTCGTATGTAAATTGTAGCTTGGAGACAACCTGATGAATTATCATTCAAAACTACCCAATGAGTAGAAATGAACATAACATAGATGTTAAATTAAACACATACGTATAAAACTCCTATCATGTGTTGTGCCCCAGCTTTACACCTGCACCATGGTCCATGTCTCTAGGTTTTGTGTAATATAATAACAAATTTTAATAAATCTGCATAATTGGGATGAGTACATGGTGTTTAGTTCTTACTACATGGTGTGTACTATCTTTCACCATCCATCCTATGTACATGCCCAGGGATACGGTGTGTTGATGTACTTCAGAAATCGTCAGACTACACGGCGTAACTAGTGGGCCTCACACTATGCAGTGTCTGCGTTACACAGTCTCCAAACAATAAATCCATGTATGGGTTACACGTTTTTTATTTTGGGAACTATGTGCCACCTATTCCTATTCAACGCAAAGAGTCATAAATATTCAGGTAAAATCCAACACATGTCTTGGTTTGGAAGACCAGTCCCAATGAATTGAACCTTGACTACATGACCTGTGAGGAAGAATACACTCTCTGTGAGTCCACCTACATGGTGTGTGTTTCAAACTAAAACTTTGTGTGTTCTAGTGTTATATGGCCCTGAACCTTTGGATCCTCTAGATGAGATCCTTTGTTTTTTATTTTAATGAAAATTAAAAGAAAAAATTATTTCTGTAAGGTGAATGAGAAACTAAAGAGGAGGTACCAATATTGAGATTTCGATTTTCAGAATTATTATCGTAAATTGAAATAACTAAATTATTAAATTCATATATCATCAATGAAAAAATAATAATTATAATTAACTAATTGACCCCTATGGTACCACTTGTTGGTTCTGAGAGAAACATAAGTGCATGGATGGGTGTACCCAAATTTAATTTTACAGTTAACAACAATCAATCCAAGATCCATCATAATGATAAAACATCAGATATTGGGAATAGAATGAAGAACGAAAAGGAAAAATGGTAAGTCCTTGAACCATAGAGAGGATCATCATATGTAGGTCATAATTAATTTAATCAAAATACAAGAATTACCTTGATGGAATTCTCTATCCATTGATGCTTCCGATCATGATCCAATGCGATTCACCATTGCGTCACATAAGCCCTGTGTAGGATTCCTCTTGTGGTGATCCACATGTGCTCCACATATATCTGGATGTCACCAGAGGGATCTATGGGTTCTAGTGTAGAGGATCCTTCACTTTTGATGTCTGTATTCGATCGCCTTAAGAGACACTTGCAAAGCACTCTCTTTAATCTGGTGCAGGAGGATCTCTCTCATAACTTGAGAGCGTTCTTGGGGGAAAGGAATTATCTCTTGTCTTGAGATATTTCTCCAGATATATTTTTAACAACCATATATAATGGTTTTGTCTAATGAGAATAATGTAATAGAGATTTTATATTACTTAGAATAATAAAATGAATTAATTACCCAAAGGAATTTTTTCATTTCATTTAATTTTTAATAATACCCCATGTATAATAATAACATTTGACTATTATTATCACTTGACATATGCCTAGATAATTACACCTAATATTATTTAATTAAATAAATAATATTATTTCTCAAAATACATAGAAAAACTACATGGCATGTATATTAAGATACATGTAGTGTACTTTTGTTTTTCCGTTTTCTTTATTTCATCCACTACATTTATTAACCTTGAATAACGACTAATTATTTCTTCAATAAATACCACTTCATTATTTGCTAATAAATATATTATTTTTCCCAAAATATATTCTCTCAAATAACCAATGTCGAAATAAATGTGACAAGGAATCCTTGAATAATTATTAAACCATTATCAGAAGTAATATTTCTTTAACTTGTTAAATGCATATTTATATGAGATACTTTGATTCAATTAGTGTGTGACCCTCTAGGCCTCTTTCTAAGGGGAATTAGGTAGAGAATTCCTAAATTTCAAGGTTAGAATCTAGAAACATGCCATGGCACCTAGATAGAAATAATTTAAGGCCACATTGATGTGTTACCTCATACGAATTCTTACCATGTAATGTAGTCCATTTTCCTTAATATCTCGAATCAATCAGGTTTCATGCTAGTTTTATAAACCCATGTGCTCAATTACTCTTTCCATGAACTCCCAGAATTGAACATGCCCAATCCTCACAATGGACCTGGATCTATTTAGGCTATCTCAATTTTATAAAAGGGTATGGGATATAAACATCTATTATGGAATAGAAGAGGATAAAAATCATTTCTCGCATTATCTGTTAATGTAATATTACTTGTGACACACCAAACATATCCTACCTCAATACAAATAGTGTGACATAAAAGTTTTCAACAATACTTCTATGTGCGCAAGTTGTAATAACCGTTAATAATAATCATGAAGTAGAATGACCAATGCATATGTCCATAGATAAGAACATCCAATGAGACTATGAAATATGTATTTCTTTCTGGTAGGTCTTGTTCTCATAATATATTTCAGGATATTACTAAGGGAACACACCATGAGAAGGTGGATCAATGATTTATGAGTCCCCACCCCTAATGGCCTGTATTATTCATGTCCCCAAAATAACATCATCCAACTATAGAACATATATTCAAGAATAGTGTTATGAAGCTTCCAAGTAATCATCATAGTAGTGATCCACTATGACCCTTTAGTGAAACAACAATACTTAGGATATTATCAAAATCATTTCCACATAGAAGAAAAATCAAGATGTGATAAGGTATTTATTAATATTCAAATACATGAATACAAGTTTATCATAAAGTACAAACTATTTTGTTCCAGGACACCAACTCCAACACGTATCACCCCCTTAATTCTACAACACATCACAAGAAGATGGAAAAAAACATTATATTGGGAGGGGGTGCCTTAAGAATCCTCAAGCTAAGGAATAGGTTTGGTTAGTATAAAACAACCCTTGACCCTCAATTTTTCATTTTCAAGTTTTTTATATTTTGGGAAAGGAACTCCATCATCTCATCCACCTCTTTATCTTCACTTGTATATAAAAAATTGTATACTTTCCAAATGATACCTCTTTCATACTTCCACTTTAGTACTTCTTTCAAAAAAATTAACATTGATTTCCCCCTTAAATTCATATTTTCTATAGTTTCAGAATCAATCACACTTGAACAAGTGATATCTTGTGAAGAATCACTAGTAAATAACACATTTCAATTTCATTTCCATTTCATATTCAATATTTTACTTTTAATTTTTTATGTTAGACCAAATTTGAAAAAACATCATTAAAATCTATGAGTTCTATCCTGGAATATTTCATCCTTGGTGGAGTAAAATTCCAATTTTCTTCCATCTTCTTCATAATTGGAATAAAAAAATTCTTCTATTTCTATATATTTCCTATCTCAGTATAAGATGGATTTTGTGATTATTTAGATATTGGATCTTATTATACCATTTTTTTATGATTATTCTCATCCTACAAAACATTGACCCTATTTTACAACTTAATATTCATTTTCTAGGATAATATGTTTCTTTACAAGTATTAGGAATGAAGTGTATCTATATGGATTTATTTTCTTATTATAAATTTCTACAACTTCTATACCTTTCCATATGATCATAGTTTGAACAAATTAAACATATAATATGGGAATCATAACAAATTCGGTCTCTCTATTATTTATATACTGGTATTGTTATAGTTCTTCTCAAAACTTAGGGATTTCTAGTTTAAAAACATATACTCATGATGTTCCCAAATTTTCCTCTAATGAAAAAATTTGGAACAACCATCTTTTTTGGATCCACACTTTGATGGAACTTCTGTTTTCTTCCAGAATTTAAATATATATCTACTATTTAATCTAAGGAATCTTTTGATAGGATGTTTATATTCTACTCATGTTGTCTAATTTTTATATATTTTTATATCAACTGAGTAACCATCACTGTATATTTGAAGGAACATCCATACTTGATTGTAAACCTTCATTAAGTCGGGTCTTTAGTGTTATTATTTTAGGATTTAAATTATTATTCATGGAAATTTTCTTTATGATATCTTGGTAAATATATTCAAATGTATCTCCTTTCTCTTTCTTCATCAATACCATTTTCTTCGAAAAAAATACAATTCCATTTCTTCATTCATAATCCTCCTTTTCTCCAAGTACAAATCTTCAATCATTGAGATGTATAATCCATGTATGATAATTCATATATCTTCATTACCCTATCATGAGAATCCCTAAGAATAATAACTTCCTGTAATTTTCATTTCATCACCAATATCACATCTCCTTTTTTATCAATAAGGGAGAGTATGTAATTTTACCACCTTTCTCCATACAATATCTAGAGTCATAAATGATATTGGGATCAAATTTTACCTCATATAGAGGAAAACAAATTTAGAATGCCTTCTTATTTTTATTTATATTTCTTATTTTCAGAAGGAAACACTCAATTTACCTTTATTACTTTCCAGAAAACTCTTATACATAATTCCAAATATCATTGAATAAGTTTACCAAATTATCTTTTTTTGAATATAATCTTAGGAGTGTACCTTAACACCTATTTGAATAATTCATAAATTGATCTTTTTTGGATTTTTCTGAAATATAACTACTCATTATCTTAACAGAAAAATTATATCTTCAACCAATTCTAAAGGAACTCCAAAATAATCTTCCTTGAAAAATAAAAACTTCTTATTCCATGTTCTAAAATTATTTCCATCAATGATAAGATCCATAACCATGGATAACATTTTCCGTCAAAAACATCAGAGAAAGTTAGAGTAAAAACACATCCAAGATAAATGAACCCCCCCCCTTTGATACCCCTTATAGGGACTGTCAATGGGGCTTATAGTGTGATTACCCAGAGATGTGGGTAACCCAGGGTATAAAATGAATTAAACTATTAAAATAGTATACATATTATAACACACATTACTTAAAGGATATTGAACTCTCAAAATCAAGGGTCACTTTTTTATGCTATATTAGTAAATATTCATTATGTTTCTTAATTTATTTTAGTGGAGAAAAGTAAATTAAATATAGACATGAGCATTTACATGGTTCAAACTCATTCTGATATGTCCATGGAGAATTAATTGGCGTTGTCTCATAAAACAATATCAATATGAAGATCACTTCATAGAATTGTTCGGGATTTTTCACTCATTACCCATGTTTACTACCATTCAATGTTCTAGTGGACTTCAATATCACATAAGGATCACAACCATATCACTTCTAATTACACATATTCATTTTCCCATTACTCTAGAAAGGATTAACAAATATTTTCTGAACATTTAGGTCACAACACAACATCAATGAATTAATATTAAAATAATTTTTAGCTTCATGGTTTATGATACTTTTTCTTCTCCTTCAAAAACATATGAAACCTCCTTAGAAGCACTTGTTTTTCACTTTAGAGAACCACCATAGTATAAATATTATCCTTGCTGGTGATTTTTTTTTTCAAAAACCAAACTTAGAAAAGTATTTAATGGTTTTAAAATATTAAAGATTATATCCCCTCATTTAGAACAAAACCTTCTTCCACCTATTTATTTGTATATTCAAGAGTGTGAAATTTTTAACTCTTATTAACTAATTTTTTCATCATGATCAACATATGATAAATAAGATATCTTATTCCAATCCAAATACACCTATTTCAAAGACATAATGGGACATTAAATTAACAATAAAGACCCTTGAATTTCTTAAAAAAATATTCTATATAACTACTGAGAAATAACTGCTCATGGAAAATTGAAAAAATATTTTCAATTGTGGACTTAATCCAAATAAATATAATATCATTAATACATTAACCTATTTTAATTCAGGATGGAATCATGGTAACTTATAGATATCAACGATATATGAAAAATTTATGAATGATTAATACATTTCTTGGGTATATAAACTCTAACATTTCATTTCAAATCTCCACATGACTTTCACCATGGCCTGGTATAGGAACCTCAGCTATTCTTCCCTCCATAAAACACCCAATATGGGAGTGGTGTCATGCCTCAAGATGTTTTTACTTGGTAGTCCACCTATTGAACACACCCACATCCACTAAGGATTTAGGAAATCTTGTTTTGGTCTCCTTCACACTGAATGTATTCAAATTAAAACACAATATTGACTGTGGTGTTCACCATATGATAGAACACAAGAATTTTGAATGTTTTCCCCAAAATTAAAAACAACATCACATTAAATAAGGGCTGGTTTGACATTTTGGACATCACCTATTATTATACACTAAAAAATGTCTTTATATGTCTTATTATCCACTAAAACAAATCTTTATATGGTAATGGTGTAGCTTCCTTCACCATTTCATCTTGGAACACTAGAAATCCACCACGGGAACCACCAGTGCATAATACCTACTTATTTTACCATCTTGTGAAATTATTTTCACAATACATCTTTAATTTCACATTTAATATGCCTCAATACATTTTCCAATTGAACAAAAATCAAATTTTACACACATCTAACATTCATATAAATTAATATTGATGTGAAAAACATACCTTGTGTATAATATTTTGGATCAATCAATATACCAAGAATCACTCCCCCACTTTAGACACCATAAATATTTCTTTTCAACAATGTTATTATAAAAAAATAAATCTTTATTTATTGAGATTCAAATAAAAATCTTGGCCATCAAACTTGAAAACCAACAGAAAACTTGGACATCAACCAGGACAACCCTTATTTTCAAAAAATTCAACATCAATACCTTGTAATTTCTAGAAGAAGGTGATAAAAAATTTAATTAAATATAATCAATATTTAGGAAATAATGATTTTTATTATGCTTTTTAAGAGTCATGTATAATGAAGGATATTTATGACATGAAAAGAATCTAGCAAAGGAAAAGGCTTTAAAAACTGAAATGGAAGAAAGGGTCAAAATTAAATATAAGTAATAATTTTTTTAATTTTAAAATTTAATTGGAAAATTATAAATCCATCTTTTATAATTTTATTCAAGAAGTTATTGAAAGTTAAAAGAAGATGTTATCAGATGATATCAAATATTCAAAAAATAATGAGCCCTATGTAAACAAAACAAATATCCCAATGAAATAATAATAATGTTCTTTTAAATTATATTGGAATTTTTTATTTGAATACATTGATAAAGAAAACTTTTTTTTCCTTAAAAAAGTAATTTTTAAAACATATAAAAATTCAAGGAACACCTAATTGAAGGAAAAAATGATATAAATTGTGGTTCTAAAATGGAGGGAAATAATTATTGGTAAAATAAGTTTTTTTGAGGTCTATAATTCATTTTTTACAAAAATGAACCAAAATTAGTGAGAAAACAAGGAAAACTAATTGTGTAAACATTTGGATATTTTTCTATTTTTATAGTAAATATGTGTTTTATAGAAATTGTTGGTACTATAGAGGTTTTGGGTATATTTAATGATTTTTTCTGTTTCAAATAAAAATATTTCTACGAACCTAGATGGTTTTAGAGGCAACATTTGAGGGGTAGTTAGACCAATCAAAAGAGAAAATTTCATATGTTGAATAAAAAATTTATACTATTGGTTGAAAATAAATTTCTATAATTAGAACAGGATTATGGAACATGTGAATAATTGTGTTAAATTGCTAAATATTATCTCACCATACGAATATAACAATTTGGTGGGAATATTAATATCAATAGAGCCAAAATAAGAAGAAAAAATTCAAGGAAAATTCATTATTATTGAAGTATCACTTAAATAATCTAAAAATAGAATATCTATGGAATAAGGATAGTGTATGTTATTCATACATGATAGAAGATTTAAATATTAAAAAGTATTATTTAAAGTGAAAAAATTCCCAATTACCTGCATAAATTCTGGGTCGCTTAAATTTTAGAGTCAGATTAGAAATTATTAAATGGAGAATACATTGTGATTATAGGATGAAATAGAATTTGAAAAGTTTTTATCTATTATCTGATGAAGGAAATGATTTGGTTTTTTTAGAATTGTGTGTTATTTTTTAAGAGGTTAAATGATGGATGTGTAGTTATAAGAGGATGGTGAAGATGGATCACCTTTTTTTAGGTTAGTGCTGCTAAAAATTCATGTTATATATGCTTGAAAGATGAAAATAAATTTGGAATCAAATAATTGGTAATATTATCTAAACTAATTTGAGAAATATATCCTAAAGATAAAATTTACATTATTTTCATATGTATCTAATGAATAAATATATGTCTCCATCCATTCACTAGTAGATGAATGTATAAATTTATTCTGTCACCATCAAATGAATGTTCATTTTTATCCTATAAAAAATTAATGGAAATACTTTTTAAACTTGTCACCACAAGATAAATGGATGTTTTTTCCATATCATCATTTTATGGGTGAATTTGTATATCATATCACTAGCAGATGTATGCACATCACCAGCCTATCACTAGTAAGTGAATATACATCATCGTCTTATCATGAGAGGATGGGTAGATGTCCTATTCTTGTCCCCATATAATGGATGTATATCATTGTCCTATCATAAGTGGATTGTTCCATTGGATAAAAAATAATGGGATGCCTAGGATTCTTTGATGATTAGTTTTGTTCCATGATATGGACTTCCTATATATCATCATGAAGGGAATAAATACATATGTAGTTAGGTTCCATTTCATGAGACACATAATAGCCTTCAAGTTTATAGTATAAGGACCATTATAGTTCCATAAAATTGATGTCAACACCCTATCACCAACAAATAAAGATATGTCTCCAACCTTTCACCAGTAGAGGAATACACATTTCTATATTATCACAGTCTAAAAAAGTTCATTTTTGGCCTATTACAAATAGATGGATGGAAATAGTCAACCTATAACTACTAGATAAATGGATGTCATTAACCTATCATAAAATAATATTTTTATGTTGATATCCTATCAATAGTGTATTGATGAACATCACTATCCCATCACTGGGAAGTGAATATACATTATCGTCCTATAATTATAGGATGAGTAGATGTCCACCAATTTCCCACATTATATGGATGGATTTCATTGTCCAATAAAAATTTGATTCTTCCATTTGATCAAAACCAATGAGGGCTAGGTTTCAATGAAGTTTGTATTGGGTCCAAGAGATGATCATACAATATATCGTTATGAATGGAATCAACTTCTAGCTTGATAGGTCTCATATAATGAGACACATCATAACTTTTGAGGTCATCAGATAAAGAACATTACCATTCCATTTAATGTTATAAAACAATGATAATTATTCTTTTATGTTTATTTTCATACTAATAGGACCATTTATGATATGTTTTGAGTCATGAGGGATGGACTATTTGGACATAGGTTCCTAGAATCCGGTGGTGGGGGACATATGTATGATTTTCTATTTTTGGATTGGGGCTTACACCAGATCAATGGACCATTTATGATACTCTCATATCTATTAGTTACTAAACATGGAAGTATAACTAAACACATGGTTCGTGTAATCCATTGTGAAAATATTAAGGATTATATTGGATCTACAACCCAAATAATGGTGAAATTACGTGCTTTCTATGTGTAAAATCATTTAGTGTTATATAACAAAAGGCATGTAACTAGTTGAGGCCTTAGGATATGAATATGTGTTGGGATTTCATGGTATTAAATAATTGATTAAATTTGGTATTATAAAATTTTTTAGGCCCATTTGTGTTAATGGATTATTGAATGGAATGGGGAATTAAATAGGATATAGGAGAGTAATAATATCAATTTTAGTGTTTCAAAGATGGGTGTCTTGGGAAGGGATATGATCCACTATTTTCATGAACATATGAATCATCATTATTATGGGAATATATGGTGTTTTTTATAATGATGACCCTATTAGTCATGGGTCACAACAAGTGGAAAATATATAATAGGATACCCAAATATCATTATCAAATGATTACTTAATTGTAGGGGGAATATAAGTTTCCATTTTAACCATATCATGTAAAATAGATTACCATGGAGGAGGATTAAATGAGACAATTATTTATGGATATTTACCTTGGTTAAATGATAAAAACATGGTATTTGAAGCCACTTATGAAAAGAATGTTCAATTCAATCTAGATCTATTATTTAGGGGGATGAGGTTCATACAAGGTTTTTAAACTTTAAACCTACTGATGTGTTATAGTAAATGTTAGTTACTTGTTAATAATTAGCTAAATTACTCTTCAATCCACTTATGGTGAATGATGGTGAGGTTTTCCTTTAGTAAATGGTAATGATAGAGATGTTTTTGTTTTCGGTTCTCTATAGGAAAATATAATATGTTTATGAATATAGAAATCATTTAATGAAATATTTTAACACATGGTCATTATACATGGTGGATTCTTTATATGTGAGCATGATATCTCAAAATTTATGATTATAGTGAGGAGAATTAGAAAAATACTCAGGAAAAAACATTATTAGGGGATCAATATTTTTTATGCGATGAGGGAACTCATAAATTCCTTGAGTAAGGATGTATAAATTAGTGTTAAAAATCTCCTAGCATGACATACTCATCAAGAGACATGACTTAGGAACTATGCATTATATACTATATGATGAGTTCTAAATGATCATTCTTTAATTAAACATATATATGAATAAGTAATAGATTTATACAATTCATGATCCTTGGAGAAATGTTATAGGCTATATAAAATACCAAAAAGGGTATCTTAGCTTGAAGGATGCACTTCATTTATTTTTCTGCAAGGGTAGAAAATACGGGTATTCCTAGAATATTGGTCTTCTGAGTATATTTATAGGAAATCAGGGTTAGGCGTTATGTGCGAAAAATATAACAATTTAATCCAGAATATTTTTCATGCACTATTTTATGGGTTGAATTTATGTTGGTGAGATCATAGGTTAGAGGAACCTCAATTTGGGGACACTACATAGTCAATGCAGATTGAGAAGGCAATTTTAACATTAGGATGATCGGCTTTAATAGAAGATTAACTCAGGTGGATGTTGTAGGATGATTAGTCAAGTTCACCCAATACATGAATCAAATTTTCATTATTGACTATGACTTTTATAAAAATATTTAGGCTTTAAACTATTTTTTAGTTCCAACAATTTTCATCCCTTAAAATTGGATTAATTTTGAATAATAAAGTTTGGATTTTGAGGAAAATTAAATTTCTATGGAATTTTAAATACTTTGGTTTGGTATATGAGAATATGAATAGAGCCTTATACCCTTATATGTATACAATATGAACACTTTTTATGGTAAACTTTTACTCTAGTGATAATATCAATGGATATCTATTTGCCCTGTGATACTTCACATCACTTGATCAACACTATAAATGTACTATAGTTTAGACCTAATGTTCTAGAATAATTCTTTTTTATTAATTATTTTAGTGTGATATCCTATAATGTAATAGTGATATCATTGTTAGTCAAAAAATCTTTCTTGTCTATTAATTTGTCATTTTTTTACATTTCCTATTTTATTGATATGTGTTCCACATTTTACTACTTTATAACAAGAAAATGGCCACAAGTTCTTCCTTATATTCAATTCAAAATATTTTAGAAAGGAGTGTAGTAATGGTTTAGAATGTCTCCACTAGTTGGTGAAACCATACTCCACCTAATATCAAGAGATTATCAGAGCTTATTTATAAGTAAGTATAATAGTATCTATTTATCCCAAGATAGGTTTTGTGAGATTTGGAGACATTGGGGGATATTTTTGAGACCCAAGTAGATGATTAAAAGATCTGGTATAAAGGATGTTTCCCCAAATACTTTTATAATTATATAGGGAAGGAGAATTAAATAAAAATATATGGAGCTGTCAAATATTGGATTGGGTATGTTTATTGGGTAATATTTTATTCTTAGTACATAATTTGTTTTAAAAATAAAATAAAATAAAGTATATTTTTTTAGGTTAACGTTATTTGGATGCTTGAATGTATTTTAAATAGGTTTGGAGTTGTTCATGAATAATTTATAAGTATTTGAGATATTTTTAAATAGTTATATAGTTTTAATTTTAGAATGGAATTGGAAAATGTTTTTTTTCATCTATGATACAAAAGAAATTTTGTTGGATCGCATTGGGTATTGACAAAGACCGGAGCTCAGAGTAAATTTCATAAAAATCATGGAGGAAGATGCAAGAATTTGTGAGATTTCATAGGAATTTTCTTATATAGAATAATAATTTTTTTGAATTATGCCAGGATTAAAAAATTAAAAAAAATTGAAAAATTATGAGACCATATAAAACTTGAAATAGTTCAAAAAACTTTTAATATTTTATAAAACATCATTGAGATTTTATAACAATTTGGAGTTGGTGTATCGGTTTTTTTTGTATAAGCATGGGGATTTTAGTTAGCAGAATTGTTGTAAAATCATGGAGACATAAATTTTATTAGTTCTTTTGAAAATTAGATTCTATTATAAAAAGGATAAAAGGTATAAAAATATATTTTTTTATGAAAAGGATTATATTCAAAAAAATGAATGATTTTAGAGAAAGTGAATAATATATAGAAAATTATTCTAGAATATTTAATTTGAAAAATATGAAGATGATATTTATTGAATAAATATCATGAAGATAAGTCATGATTAATGAAATAATAAGGAAGTAATATGGTGTTTATTGGAAATAATATTGATGTGCCACTAATTAAAAAGAATTTTATTTTAGTTTTGAGAAAAAAACTTGGTTATACCATGAATAATATATGTGTACCATGAATTATATCTGAGCATACCACAAAAGATCCAATGGATGAATAATAATAAGAATGATAAGTATAGTCTGAGAAAATCATTTAGTGTAGTTTAAATGAGTAATATATTTCAATTTTAATTTAAAATTTTAATTTTAATTTAAAATTTATATTTTAATGTGATGTTCTTATTGTGTTCCAGAAAAAAGAAATAAATAAATTAAATTCATGGTGTATGGGTATTGTGTGGAGAAAATCAAAAGAATAATATTTCAAATGGATAATATTAGAGGGAATAATGAAAAATATTATTGAGAAGATAGAAATATATATAAACGAGAAGAAAAATAAAAACATAGACAATATGATATAAGTCTTATCTAGTTGGAGAATCTAATGTTGTTTAAAACAACTTCTATAATTTTTCAATTGTATGGGATAACTATACACAGTCATTAGAGTTACATGCAATGATATTTAAACAATAAAACATATTAATTCGTAATCCACATGGTGAAACTAGTGGACACTATGATATCATATGAATATTGATCATCATATGGATTAATGACCTCATTTTGATTCCTGGTCCCTGTAAAATATATTGTGCCTATATTGATTATGGATTGGTGTTTGTGATAAAGTTAAAATATATAAATTTAGCTGGTGTTGTTGTTTGTTCCTATATATTACATTAAAAGGAATTTTAATCACTAACTCACCCACATCATAGTTATTTACAACTATTCATGAGGGTTCTTTTCTAGTAGAATTAGATCAAAGTTCCCTTTGAAGATTATTATAAGTTTAAATTTTACTGAGAATGTAAAAATTGTTGTTTAGAGAGTTGGTGTTAAATTTTTATTGTAAATATATACAACCAAAATTCAATAAGCCATAAAGTGATTCTGAATTTTAAAGGGAAAAATTAGTTGATATGAAAATATTCGATGCATGTATCTTTATTAACTATTTGTTTTGTTATATTGGAAGCTACAACTAAGGGATTTATACCTTGTGTTGAATGCATTTCTATGACTAAAACTGATTGTATGAACATGAAAAATGATTCATTTGATCAAATTTTTTTCTATGATCTCTATTAAAGAATAATATTTTAAAGGAAAAAGGGGTCAAGATTGAAAATGGAATATGGAATAATTAAAAAATATATATTAATGAAATGTTAAGGTGAAGTAAAGAAAATTGATGTTTTGGGATCTCAAATTGATGGAAGAAGAAATAATATATCAATTATTCACTTGTGTTTATGAAATTGGGATCATTTTAAGAAATTTTGGTGAATTATTTTTTGATATAAAACTTGTTGAAAAAGTACAACACATTCCTCACAATAGGTTTGATGAAAATTTATTAGTTCTAGAAGATCATGATCTATATACACTTTCTTTAGAAAATTTACAAAGAATTTTGATTCCATATTTGATTCAAAATGGAAGTGTCTTAAAATATTAGCGTGAGACTAAAAAGGAAATTTTATTTAAACCCTCAAGAAAAGAGTAGAGTAATAAAGAATAAATTTTTCAATATGAATATTTCCATGACTAAAATAATGTTCTATAAATGTTTTACAATCTCATTTCACTAGTTTATAGAAGTGCGAGATGATTAAAAAGACCATTTTTGGTAAATCTATCACTGAAATGTTTTAGGGTTTGTTTTATTGAGAATTTTATAGTAAAATTTAAAGGGATTAAATTATAATAATTTAGTAAAAATGAGGAATACATGCTAAATAGGTTCTCTAATATGGACGGAATATAATTTGATAAATTAAAATAATCAAAAAATGGAAGGGTTACGAAATTATATAAAGGCATAAATAAAAAATTCTTATGAAATATAAATGGTGATGAGATTAGTGATGATGATGAGTTAGTTTATAATTCAGGTGAAAATAAGGAATTATTTTTTATTACTAATGTTGATGAGGGAGAGTTCACTATTAATTAAATCAGTACTATTGGAAATTGGGAAGAAACATAAAGAGGGTTTATGTTGATGTGATAATTTGTGGGATGACATTAAACTATCTCCATGTTGGGGAAGGAATAGTGTCCCATAATAGGGATTAGAGTTTAAATTTATGGGGGGGGGGGTGTAATCAGGGTATGAAAATAACATAACCAATTAAAACTACTTGCACATTTTAATTCTCAACCTTTAAAGGATCTTGACCTCTCAAACTTGAGGGTCGCATTGTTATTATATTTAACAAAATATTATTTGGGTTTCTTGATATATTTTTTATGCATTCATAATATAAATATGGATATGGGTATTTATGTGGCTCGCCATCATTAACATATTTCCAAGGGGAATGCATTGATATTGTACCATGCACTGAAATAAATATAAATCTCACTACTATCAATATTTTTGGGATTGGCCAATCCCCACACAAGATCAATTATTTAGAAATTTTAGGGTTGACCGACTGGTTACCAAGGCTCACTGGTGGATCACTATAAATTCCTCATCCTCCTTTTCACAATTCTCCGGGAATTATTTGGACACAATTTATAGACATGTAGGTCACTTCCAAAAATCATTGAATGCATATTCACACAATGTCTAGATATCTTATTGAAGTCTATTTTGATACTCCTTCATAAATATGTGTAAAAACCATGGTAAAATTACTTTTTTTACTTTATAGAACCATCATAGAAGAACTATTCTCATTGTTTCAGACACAACAATCAAAAACACCACCTGGAGAGGAATTCAATGGTCACCAAATCATTAAGCTACCAACCCCTCATATGTAACAACTTCTTCTTCTTTATCTGAAATATAGATATTCAATCACGTTAAATGTTTATCTCTTCTTCACTTCTTTGTTCATCATGATCCTCTTATACTATATAGGGAATCATTTACAAATAATAATACACATATTTACATGCCATAATTGAAAATTGAAACCTCCAATAAAGACCTATGAATTTACTCTAGGATTTTATCCATAAATTTTCATAAATAACTACCCATGAGAACATAGAAAACTATTTAATATAATCAATTCAATAAAAATAAACCCATCATAAAAAATGATGAAAAACCATTTCTTTTGGGTTATAATCATGGTCAATTATTAAGATTCATGATATCAAAATCATTTATGAATGGTTCATATATCACCTTGGTATACTCCTATAGATTTTCAATATCAAGTCCCCAAATTAATTCCATAGAGACAATGTGGAGGAACCTACAAAATGTTTTCTCAAACAAGGAAACCAATACAAGAGTGTTCACCTATTTAAATCCATTTTAGATTCTGAAACCACATGTTTTCCATGAACACTTCCCAAAAATCTATGGGAAATCCATTCCCCCCCTTCATACTTCATCTCTTCCATATTGAATATGATCCAACCATGGATTTCCAACAATTATTTATCTATATAATTTTCCAAAAATTACTCCAAAATTCCTAACAACATGACATTCACCATGGGAATGCAAGTTGTTTTGGCTTACACCTCTCACTGTCCACCACGAATTATCTTGTTAAGGGTATGGTCTAGCAACCCTAATCGTTTCATCCCAGACCACTAGAAATACACCATGGAGACCATCAGATCATGGTCCTTAAAATTTTATTATTTTGGGGAATTCCATTCACAACATGCCTTGAACATCACTTCTAGTATGCCTCTAGACATCTTCTATATGACCAAACATCACATTCACAACTCCTCCAACAAGTTTATATTTAAATATTGATTTGAACAACATACCTTGTCCATGTTCTTTAGGATCAGTTAATTTCCAAAGAATCCCTTAACCACTTCGGACATCTTATACATGTTTTGAAAAAAAAGGTTATGTTAAAAAAATATAACTTTCTTCATTTTAATGCTAACACATATCATGGACGTCATCATTAAGCTCCATAAAAATATTTTTCATCATCCATGACCATAATTTTTATCCACAAATCTAATATCAATCCTTTGGTATTTTTAATAATCCCCCTTTGGATTTTTTATTATATAAAGTGTGATATTTCACCAGTAACACTATGCACCCTTGGAAGTATCTTCTCCCCCTTAATGATATTTTTTACTCTTTATGATATCTCATCCCACTCATTGTCAATTAAATATGAAAGGGTGTTTCAAATCAAAATGATCTTTCCAAACATCCTTCTTTAAATATATTGACACACTTTCATTACTTCACCTTTAGTATAAGGGAACATCATTATGATCGATTCTAATCCTTTAATATTGGAATACTTATCCACCTAGTGAATTTGAATAAACAGAAAGAAATATTAACTCCCCGTTATATTACAACGATGATTTATTCATCTCTTATCATCACCCAATGTCTCCAAAATCACCTTTTATCTAAACAACAACCTTGCTAAATTATCTCCAGAGATTCATTGAGTGAATTTAACACTTGAAATTGAGATTTCAATATGTACTATAAGACTACTAAGAAAACTATAAGTGTGAGAAAATGTAGTTTTATTTAAAATAACAAGGGTTTCCATGTCACTCATGAATTCCAATGAAATATCATAACATCTTTTTATTTTTCCATATTTAAATGATGAATATATGTATCTTAGGAGAATTAAAACAATAAATCATTTATCCTCATTAATTTAAAATCACATAAAAATAAGTTAGAAAAAATAAATTATATACGGATATTGGTTCCTTAAGATTATTTATGTTAATATATATGGTTGGTTAAAAAAACCAACCAATCACCTTCGATATTTGCTTAGGAATTTTTTAGATTTTGGGAAAGGAACTCTAAAATATCATCAACCAATTTATCTTAAATTGTAGATGGAAAAATTTTACTCTCTAAAAAAGATACATATTTCATGATTCCAATTTAATACTTCTTTTCATGATTATGAACACTGATTTCCCCCTAGGATTGGGATTTTCCATAATTTAGTAATCAATCACACTTGAACAAGTAATATCTTATGAAGAATAATTAGTAGATCACACCTATGAATTTTATTTCCATTTCCTCTCCAACAATTTAATTTTTTTTGTTTATGTAGGACCACACTGAAAAAAATATCATTGAACATTATGAGCTCCTTATTAGAATACTTATTCCATGGTGGAGGTAACCTCACATTTTCTTCCACCTTCTTCACAGATATAATAAAATATTTATTTTTCTTCCAAATATGTCATATCTTATTCCAATATGGATTTTGTGATTATAATGATCTTTTATATTGATATACCCTTGGTTTAGGTTCATTATCATCCTACAAAACATTGAGCCAATTTTACAACAAAATAGGACTTTTTCTAGGATAATCATTTGTTGGAATCCTCATGTTTTAATGCTCACAAATCATGTTAATCATTTTTAAAATATCACATATCATGTATGCATATTCTTGACTATGTTCATTCTTGGTATATTATTTTTTAGTGTGATTTTGTTTAAGTATAATCCATTCTATGAGTAGTTCTTCTTACAAAAGTTTATATATATTTTCCTAAGAATGAGAAACCCCTTGTATTATCATTATCTCACCATTGACATGAAAAAATTGGCTATGTGTCTAACACTCTAACCCTGGCACCATAACCATGACACCGTAACCCTAACATCATTACCTAGACACTTTGTCCTTGCTATCAGTTCTAGATTTTCACGAAGGACCTAAAACTATTCCCTTTCTACCTTTTCCAAGACACCGTAACAAGACTCCATTCAGAATTTTAACAAAGGATTAGACACCATTTACCTAACACTATCACTGTGTTATCTATTTAAAATTTCACCAAGGATCTTCTACCACAATCTTGCTACTGGTTCCACAGTTTACATAGGATCATACACCGCTCCAGTGAAACTAATCCATGGGAATGGAGAAAACACCGTTCTATGTGGCATCATGACTATTTCACCATGAATGTCTCACTATGGATGTGACACTGTGACTGACTCACTTCAATTGTGATACCATTCCATAATTAACCATTTTTTGTATCTTTTTCAATTAAATTTAAAATTTGTTTCTAACGGTCATATTTGACTCATTTAATGATAGTGATATAATTAATGTTCTTTTGTAGTCTTGTCAGCAGACAACACAAGGTTTGATGTGTGGAGATAGAGCATCCTGTCGGCTCTAACACAAGCACCCTAAATTAAAAGAAAAGCATGGAACTAGAGAAAATATGAAAAACATTGGACTTTATGAAAAATGAAGGGAACATCCATACATGCAATAACACATTGAAGGAATGAATACCTACTTGCTGCAAATAAAGAATAACATGATTTGAACCATATTGAAAGAATCCATGCAGAAAGTGGAAGGAGAAGAGGAATATCTCATTGAACTAGAAAATATAACATGAGACTTGCAATAATCTTTTTTCATAAGAGGACTTGAAAATCACATGGGCTATATCCTACAATTCCAAAGCTAGATAAAACAATGCTCAAAGAATTTTTAATCCTTTATCATTATCATTACTCAACTATGTATTATTTTACTACTTTTTAAGTAGTGTGTGTATCTGTAATAAAACAAAACCAATCTCCTACTTTAAGCTGTATGATACAAGATATCCTCACTCAAAAATCCTTTTGAATTTTGTTTCACCTATGTATAACTGTGGAGGAGGTACTATGTGACTTGGTTGTTTGTTTTACCACATTGAACAGTGGAAGATGTCTTGTGAACTGTTGTTAGCCCCGATCCAGGGTATGGATCAATGTCTCATATATATATATATATATATATATATATATATATCTTGGTTATAGGTGATCACCAAGTGGAGTGAGACTAAAATGCCTTTTTTATATCTTGTGTCTTTCAATTTAGTCTTTTTATATTTTAACTAATATCTCAGAAAACTAAATTTTACTTTTATAATTAGTCTTGGATATTAGTTATAACTATTTTTCCTATTATAGTAGTTTCAAAAGTTTTATCAATATCTCATATTGATATTACATAGAATTAATCTATCTTCTTATAAGCTATTTTAATAGACAAACTATTATAATTTTATTACCTTGATTAACCGAAATGTTTTATTTTTGTTTGGGGGAATATTTTAAATAAAAATTTTAACATAAATTTTTGTAGGAACTCAATTCACCCCCTATTGACTAACTTACTCCATCCAAAATTTGGAATTAGAGGGGTTTTCACAATCCATATTTTCAAAATCATTAATCAGTTTAAAATATTTTTCAACTATGAATGTAGTTGTGTTTTAAAGATCTTTAAATATTTGTATGTTCGAAATTTCTAGTTATTTAAAATTCCTATTTCTTTGGTATGTATAATATTTTGGAAGGTTCTGCTACCAAAATACCGCCCTTCATTAATGTAAACATTTATGCAGAATGATAAATTAAAATGAGAATGGACTTAGAGAGTATGGGTTTTGAGATTTGTTCTTACATTATAGACGAATATAAAATTCTTATTACTACTATAAATACTTGGGATGAACCAAATAAGTCTTCTTATAATAATAATTGCAAATCCTTGAATTTTCTATACCATTATTAAGTAGACTAAGAGTTTAATAAAAGTTTTTCACATAAAAACACCCATGAAATTTTGGATACATTATCGGTTTCACATGAAGTAACGTCTACTATTAAGGAAATGAGGCATAACAAATATACAATTAAATATTATATCTTTAAATTGGAGCTTTATAATACTATTTCTAACATGTATCTTAGGTTCAATGAAATTTTGAATACAATGATCTCTCTAGGAAGTGATGTTACATCCAAGGGGTAAATTATGAGAATACTTAGATGCTAACCAGATAGATAGAGATGGACCCCTGTCTCAATTATAGAAACTTGTGATATTATCAAGATGCATGTCAAGGAGATAATATGAAATTTGATGATGTGTGAGGAATAATTAAATAGTTAACAAGGAAGAGAAAGATTATCTGAAGAGAAAGTTAGTGGCCTTCAAAACCACTACTTTCAAAACTAATGAAATAGAAAAGGAGAAATTTCAAGCCCTAGTTGAAAGTTACAGTAGTGAACAATCATCATTAGATAGTGATGAAGAAGTGGCTCAATTATCTTGATGATTTAAGAAGTTTTGTATAAGGAAGATATTTTTCAAAAATCCCAACTTCAAAGGAAGATATAAACCCAAGGGAAACTGTATAAATGATTAGAAAATAAGTGAAAAATATGATGAAATAGTCAGATATGAATGCCATAGAAAAGGACATGGGAAATAATATTGTCCCAAGATAAAATATAATAATAAGTATGAGGACAAATATAGAAAGTTTAAAAAGGAAATGAAGGCCACATGTAGTGCTTCAGAGGACAGATCAAGTGACATAGAGTCTTAACATGATGAAAAGACTGAAAAATCCAATATGTGTTTTATGAAAAACACATCTGAGGTAACCCTTGACTCTCCTATACATAACTTTTAATATTCTCAAGATGAATCTGATAAGGAAAAAATATGACTATTGAAGAATTATTTGAATTCTTTAATATGCTGGTATACACTTGTAATAAGCTAAAAGATAAATAAAAATCTTGGAATAAATAACATACCTTGACCATTATTGTTAAATATGAACTTTCTTTGGAAAAAGGGGAAAATGTTCAATTTCTCAAGGAGAACAATGAACATAAGTTATCTAATGAGAAATTGAAAAAGGACCTAGAGAAATAAACCAATGGAAAAAATACTCTTAAAAATTTATTGGTAAAAAAATATCCCATAGATACACTACTTGTATAGGATAAAAACTAGGTCAAAGAAATCTCACCCAAAAAAAGTGTGTAACTAAATCTAGAAATCTAATTATCTCCATAAAAATAAAAAAATTTGCTGCTAGTTCCAATTCTGGAAAATAATTTACTAACTCTAGTTTTTTTGACCAAATAGAGTCTATATTTCGAATATGTTACATAATGCTTATGTGAAACCCATGAAGAAGATGTGGGTTCTTAAATAACTGATTACTAATGTTACTTGACCCAAACAAATCTAGGCACAAAAATCATTTTTTATTTAATTATTTTCAAGGAAAGCTACTTAAAGAGCTCTAGTAAAATATTATGGTATTTTTATAGTGGATGTTCAAGACGCATGATAGGATATAACTCATTCTTTAAGAATTTATTAAAGATTATTGGTGGGCATGTCGACATCGGTGACAATGCTAAAGGAAAAATAATTTTCTTAGGCCAAATTGGTAACTCTTCATTAGTTTTAATATCTAATTTAATTTTTGTTGATTAATTGAAATATAATATGCTTATTATTTCCAAATTAAGTGATGATGGTTTTCATGTTAAATTTGAAAATGATTCTTGTAATGTTTTTAACTCAAAAAATAAATTATTATTTTCTGCATTTAGAAATTAATTTTTTTTATGTTATTAACACAGATGTTTTAGTTTATCAAAATATTTCATGTTTGAGTGTCTTTCTCAAAGAGTCTTGTATTTGTCATATAATATTAGGAAAATGCTATATAAACTCCCTAATAAATCTTACAGCAACAGGTTTAGTCAAGGACCTAGCCAAACTTGTGTTTCCAAATGATAAAGTCTATAATAATTGTCAAAAGGTTAAACAACACCAAATATATTTCAAACTAATGAAATAAGTTTCAACATCTCATCCTCTTGAGTTGGTTCACATAGATATATATGGAACATCTAGAGTTACTTGTATAAATGGGAAGCTATATGTTTATGTTCTTGTAGATAATTACACTAGGTATACTTGGACTTCCAACTTGTCTTATAAAAGTGAGCCCTGCATTCATTTTATTAATTATGCTAGGATTGTAGAAAATCATAGTGGACATAGAATTATATCTATAAGAAGTGACCATGTTTATGAGTTTGAAGACCAAGAGTTTGAATCGTTTTTCTCACAAAATGGCTATAGATATAATATCACTTCCCCTAGGACACCTCAACAAAATGGAGTTGTAGAAAGAAGAAATATAACCTTAAAAGAAATTTCTATAATAATTCTTAGTGAGTATGACATACCTATCTGCTTTTGGGATGAAGCTATCAATATAGAATTTTATATTATTAATATAGTCTTAATTAGACCCATTCTTAAAATAACTCTCTTTGAGTTATGGAATAATAGAATCCAATGGATAATTACTTCAATGTTTTTGGTTTCAATGTTTATATTCTAAATATAGAGGATAATATGGATATGTTTTCCTCCAAGAGTGATGAAGGAATATTTTTAGGTTATTCAATCACTAGTAAATCCTATATAGTTTTTAACAAAAGAAAGAAATGTGGGAAAAAATCTATACATGTAAAACATTAAGAGACATATCCACATGATCCAAAGACCTCCCTAGAGAATATTGAGGATGATATTTGAAATATGGATACTAATGCTAAACCCTATGACCATATTATAAAGGAATCTGTTAAAACATCCAGTTCTGAAAATTCTCTATAATCAAGCCTTAATGAAACTGAACTGATTGATGAACTTGAAATTACAAGCCTTCTTTTTCTAGAGCTGTTAGAACTTTTTTGTACCATTCTTTAGATGCCTCTGTTGGAGATCTAGATAAAGGAACATAGAACAGAACTTCTCTAGGAAATCATGTTGAACATTAAGCTTTCCTGTCACAATTTTAACCCAAAAACATCAATGATTCCATCAATGATGATGTTTGGGTGATGGCTATGCCAGAGGAACTAAATCAGTTTGAAAGGAACAAAGCCTGAATACTTGTAGATAGACCCAAAGAAAAATTGTCCATTGGAACTAAAATGGGGTTTAGGAACAAAGTAGATAAATCCAATAACATAGTTAGAAACATTGCTATATTGGTTTCACATGGTTATAGTGAAGATGAAGGAATTAACTATGAAGAAACATATTCACCAGTAGCTAGAATTGAAGCTATTAGAATATTTATTTTATATGCAACACATCTCAAATTGAAAAATTATCAAATGGATTTCAAGTGTGTATTTTTAAATTGGTATATAGTATAGGATATTTTTGATAAACAACCACTAGTTTTACAAACAATCATATTACAAATAATGTTTTTATATTAAGAAAAGATTTATATGGTTTAAAACAATCTCTCAGTTATTTTTATGATAGACTAAGTAGCTTTATTATTTCCAAATGTTTTAAAAAAGGTATAGCTGATCCTACTGTTTTTATAAAAAGAATTTCCCAAGATGTTTTAATTATCCATATCTATATATATGACATTATTTTTAGATCTTCAAGAAATTATTTTTGTTAGATTTTTCAAAAATGATGGAAAAATAATTTTTAATGAGTTTGATGGGTGAACTAAAATTCTTCAATGGATTTAATTTTTTTCAAATCAAGGTATTATTTTAAATAAATGAAAATATAAAAAATATATTATAATATGTTTTGTCTTTGATGTCACTAAAAGAAGTGATAATCCAATGAGTACTACATGTAATTTGGATCTTTATGAAAATTGAATTTTTTTATCAAACTACTTATAGAGGAATGATTGGATTTTTAATCTACTTAACTCGTAGTCATCCTAATATTATGTTTAATGTGTGCATGTGTGAACATTTTCATGAAAACCACAAAGTGTCCCATTTAAATTCTATTAAAATAATTTTCAAATACCTCAAACAAAGAACCTAATCAGGATTGTTCTATCCAAGAGGAAAATCAGTCAACTTAGTTTGGTATTAATATGTTGATTTTGATTGTTGTAAGTTAAATAGAAAAATAACATCTAGATAAGGTCACCTTTTAGGCAAGTCTTTAGTATCATGGTTTAGAAAAAAAGAAAAATTATGTTGCATTGTTTACTTCTAAGGCTGAATACAATGCTTCTGGTAGTTGTTGTGCAAAAATATTGTGGATGAAACACATCTTACTAGATAATGGGTATCAATTCATACATGTACCTATAAATTTTGATAATAAAAGCTCAATTAAAATTTCAAAGAATCTGGTTTCACATTCCAGTACAAAACATATTGATGTAAGACATCACTTTTTGAAGGATCATTACAAAAATGTGATATCACTTTCGAATTCATTGGAACTGAACATCATATTGCTGATATTTTCAACAAGCCATTAAATTATGAAAGGATAAATTACCTCATACATGAGTTAGGGATGGTATGTCTTAAGGGAACAACTTACTATTTTACAGTTTATAGTTATAATATTCTTGGTTTCACAAGTTACTATCCTATAGTTATTGTATTAGACTTACAACCTCATAGTTACTATCTCTCAGTTACAGTCTCACACTTTCATTCTCAATGAGATGGTCACATCATTGGGAGTCATACCGTAGTACTGACACTGTGAAGACCTATTATGGTCCCACCATAATAACTCAGACTTCAATTTTTATATTTTCTTTCTATATTGCTGTATTGATTATTTTATTGATTTTATTCCATGTATTTCTGTTTGCGACATTAGAAATACCTAAATGATAAAATACTGATATCTGTCACTTCTATGTTCACCCGAGGTATCTTATATTGAAACCAAACCCCTTCACTCTCAAACTTTTATCCATATATCAAATTTTCATATTTCTTTATCCTACATTTAATTACCATAATGAAGTGTCTGTCATCGAATCCTGCAAAGTGTAGATCATAAAAGAAAGTGGAAAAGGCTCTGAGAATAGTCATAGAGTGACCACTGAATCCAGGCCTTGCTGATAAAATAATAGAGCTAGAAAAATAAATTTGTCCATTTTGGATACTAATAAGTAAGTCACTTGTTTTGAAAGTGCAGAAAGAATAGGGATGGATAGACTACTTTTAAAAAGGGAACAAACCGATTTATTCAATGATTTTTCTTAGTTTTATCAGTACATTCAGATTTCATTTAATACTGAAGATGATTTTGTTTTAAGAAGTTGGGTAAATGGTAAAAGGTGTAATTTTTATTCAATTAATTGTGATGGAATCCTAAGAATACCTCCTTAAAGAATTTTTGAGAATTACCAAAGAGATAATACTCCTCCTAGTGATGTTCTTAGCTTAAAAGAGCCCCTAGGATGTTTGATTGGAAATAAGAAGAAAAGAAGATAGATTTCCGCTGAGCTGGATGGTGAGACAACACTATTGTTCAGGTTTATTCAAAATATTATTTCTCCTAAGAAATAAGTTTTTTCTACCCTTAAGTATAAATATGTGTTCTTAATATATCTTTTGAAGAATGGGAATATGATCAATCTGGGTATGTATATTATATTTCACATGTGTGAAATGATCAAGACAACATCGAAATCAACATATCTGTTTTATTCAAGATTTATTTCTACAATGTTTTATTCGAAGGGAGTATATAGTTCAAATGAATAAGTGAATAAAGATTATGATTTTTTTTTATCTCAATGGATACAATAATAAGGATGAAAATTAGTTAGAATCCAAAGAAAAGGTCTTGGTTGGAAGACAATGAAAGATTGTATAAGAAGTTTAATCAAATTTGAAATTCTTCAAGACCTAAGAATGTATATAACCCTAGTTTGGAACCTGATGAATTTGTTTAATATTTAAATGAAGTGGCAGAAGATATAGTAGACGCACCTAGGGATGGTATTGTCTTAGAAAAAAAAGATGGTGTCCTGCTAATTCCACAAGAAATAGTGGAGAAATATGTACCTACTGCTAAAGGAAGGGCTAGCATTGAAGAAGAGCCTTTTGTATAGAAAGAATATACTATTGAGGAAGAGGATGATACTGTGGAACAATCAAAAGAGCTAACTCAACCTAAAATAATCATATCTGCTAAATAAATAATGGAACAAGATTTCTAGCTAGCTAGAGAAGAGATGGGTGATCCTGAAAAAGCTATGAATATAGAAATAAATGAAGTGGTTGAATCTCTTAGTCCTAGAAGAGATGCACCTGTTAAGGGGGAGAATCACCCCAGTTTAGAAAGTATTAAAGTTCACAATACTGTTGGCCAATGATCTATTGATAACCGGTATAGGTTTCCCAATTATTTTGATGTGGATAATACCCAAGAGTCCATGATAAATGGCATAGATCATTCCACTATGTTTCAATTGAAATGAATTTCTACTATAGATGTAACCTATACATAGGATAATGAACCTTTTTCCATTCATTTTCCTAAACCTAATCAATAATATTTTTATTTTTTGAGTCCTAGTGATCTGAATTTTTTTGGAGACAACTTGTTTTCAAGATTTGAGATGTTCATGAAGTCAAAACCTTTCGCAACGAATGATATCAGTGAAAGAGATGTTGCATTTCTGATAGAGAAAATCATATGGCTTATTTTACTGAAGATGCTTCTTTAAATTCAAGAAGACAGAATTAAGAACAAATAGTTGAGTGATAAAATGTAGTCTCTCAGATCTACGGTTAAAGATATGAAAAAGTCATGAAATATAGACAAGCTCCTATTTCTCATCTTGTTGAGGATGTTAGTGATTATATCCCACAAAAGGTTTTGTCTCTGATTCAACAAAACTTTTATAAAATATATGAAAAATTGTATGAGTGAAACACCAAGATAGTAAGTGAGATACATGAACTTTTTGTTGGACTTACCAAGAAAATCGATCAGTATGAGGGTTGTTTACAAAAAGTTCTAAACCATGTTCAATCTTTCACTTCAGATTTACATCTTAAAATGCCTTTGGACATCCATATAATTCTATGGACAATGAACTGATCAGAACAGTTGTTAAATAATAGCTTCCATCATTGTCAAGTGGTCTTGATAAGGAATTCTTATCTACTGTCATCTGGAATAGTGATTGAGTGCTTGATTTGTACAAGATCCATTTGAAGATTTCCAATGATACTCAAGAAAAAAAATCTAAGAAAGTGGAATTCTACTTCAACATAATTTATTCTAACCCTGATCTGACAAATCACTTCAAGTATCATGTAGAGAATTTGAAAATTACTCCTGTCACTCAAGCCTTCATGAATCAAGTTCAAAAGATAAAAGACTTCAATCCTTTGTTGGACATATTTTTAGATAACAAAGACGACATTGAGAAGGATATAAAAAATAGAGGTGATATCATCACTAATTTCATTATGTTGTTGAAGCCTTATCTACATGTGTGAAGTACTTCCATTTTTTCTCCTGCGGCTTTCCCTTTGTGACCTAGTTCAACCCCTTCCTCCTCCACTACATTTTCTGCTACTACCATATATGTATCTCAAGCTCTAAGCTAGATCAGAACTGTTATTATTGAACAAACAATGACTCGTTCTTCATCAAAACCAATTATTTCACCCTCTGCCTATGAAGGAGTGCATTTTCCTTCTCGCACAATTGGATCTATTCTCTAATATGTATTGTTTTATTAATTTTCAACCAGTGTGTGTATCTATATTAAAACACACACTGTCTCCAACATTAAACTGGACGATACAAGATATCCTCACTCAAAAATCCATTTTCATTGGGTTTCACCCACATATAATTGTGGAATAAGTCCCATGTGACCTAGTTTTTTTCCACATAGAATAGTGGAAGAAGTCTTGTGACCTGTAAATTTACATGTACTATTGTTAACCCGGATATAGGGTGTGGATCAAAGTCTCATATATATATATATATATATATATATTTATAAATATCTTGGTGGAAGGTTATCACCATGTGGAGTGGAATAGGTCTTGACTTAAGATTGAACCGCTTGTTTTATCCGATGTGTCTTTCAATTTAGTCATTCTCTTTTTAACAAATATTTTCACAAAATAATTTTTTACTTTGATAGTTAGTCTTAGATGGTATTTATAATTGTTTTTAATTATTATATTAGTTTTAAATGTTGAATAAATATCTCATATTGATATTAATGATAAGTAATCAATCTTCTAGGAAGCTATTTGAACAGTCAAACTATTATAATTTTATTACACTGATTAATTGTAATGTTTTATTTTAAATAGGGGAAATATTTTATTTAAACTTTTTAACAAATTTTTTATTGGAACTTAATTTATCCCCTCTTGAGCATCCTACTAAGACCAAAATCATTCTAATTTCATGTTATTGGAGTGTAGTGTCTGTATATGGATTAATTATCCTTCTATGCATTTCTCCAATTTCCATACCTTTATATATGATGAAGGTTTGAAAAAATATAACATATACTACAATAATCATACCTCATTTTAATCTCCATCATTTATATGTTGGTACTACTGGTGTTATTATCACAACATAGGTCCTGTTGGATTCGAAACAACTACTGATGATGTTCCCAAATTTTCCACTAGTGAAGAACATTGGAACAAACATCTTTTTTGGATCCACACATTCATAGAACTTATATTTTCTTCAATATTTCTTATTTATATGTTTTATTTCAATTAAGGAAACTTTTGGACGTTTTTTTATATTGTATTCAAGTTATCTAATTTTCATATATTTTGATTTCAACTAAGAAACCATAACTTTATATTTGAAGCAATATCCATACATAATTGTCTCCTTTATTCAAGATGGGTCTCAAGTGTTATGATTCAAGGATTTAACTCATTCCTAATTTTATCTTGGTAAATCACTTCAAATGTATCACTTTTATCTTTCATCATCATTCCCATTTTGTTTGGGGAAAAAAATCAAATTCCATTTATTCCTTAACTACCCCTTGTTATCTAAGTAAAAATATTCAATCATTGAGTTATAGAATCATTGTGTGATACTTCATATATCTTTATTATCATTTCATGACCATTCATTAGAATAAAAATTCATTGTTCTTTACATTTCATCACTAATATCACATCACATTTTTATCAACAAGATAGAATGTAATTTTACATTGTTTCTCTATAAGAAGTATATAATGATAAATGATATTCGGATCAAATTTTACATCAACTAAAGAATGAAACATATGGAATGAATTCATATCAATCTTTATATTTATTATTTTCTAAAGAAAACTTCATTCATCCTTTCTTCCTTAACTAAAAACCCTTATAATTGCATCCACATATCTTTGAATAAATTTACTTGATTCACATTTTTTTGAATGTATTTCTTGGGAGTTTAATTCAAATCCTTTTTAATAATGCATAAATTGATTTTTTATCGTTCTTAAAGGTAAATCCACACAATCATAATAGAAATATTATATCTTTAACCACTTGTGAAGGAATTCCTAAATAATCTTACATGAAATATAAAGACTTCTTATTCTATGTTCTATAATTATTTCCATAAATGATTGGATCCTTCATCATAGATGTCATTATTATTCAAAAACATTAGAATAAGATAGAGTAAAAATAAATAATTAATAAATGAACCTCCCCCTTTAGTATAAATTATAGTTTTATACAATGGATCTTAGAGTGAGATTACCCTGAGTTGGCAATAAACCAGGGTATGAAAATAACTAAAAAAATTAAAAAATATTCACATTTTATCTATTATAAAAGGACATTGACCTCTCAAACTAGAAGGTAACTTTTTATGATCTCTTACTATATATTCTATAGTTTTCTTGATTTATTTTAGTGGGGATGAATAAAATAGATATAGATATGAGTTCTTCTTGGTTTATCCTCATTAGAATATTCCAATGGAGCATGAATTGGCTTTGTTTCATCACACAATATCTCTATTAAGATTGATGCTTACAAATGTTCGGGCTTGGGAACTCACCACCCATATTTACTACCTCATAATGTTTGGGACTGACTCAATATCCCAAGATAATCCCAACCAGATCACTTTCAATTATACCTCTACATTTTCTCACTACTCTTGGAAGAAATAAAAATTATTTTATAGACATTTAGGGCCCATCACAACATATCTAAATGCATATTTATATAACAATTAGATTATCTGTTGATGTCCCTTTTTCTTATCCTTCAAAAATATATGATAACCCCTTATAATCACTTCATTTTTAGTTTCTAGAACCAACAAAGAATTAATATTCTCCTTGATACAGACAAAAGAATCACAAAATACACATGTAAATGTATGACAAGGTTACCAAATATTTAATCTTCCATCACCTCATTAAGAAAAACCCCTTATTCAACCTATATATCCATATATTCACATATGTAGAGTGTTTAACTCTTCTTCAATAATTTTTTCATCATGATCCACATATGATAAATACAAGATCATGTTTCAATAAAAATCCACCCATTTGAAATCCTTAATGGGACATTAAACTAACCATAAAGACCCATGAATTTCTTAATTTTTTTTTTCAAAAATAGCTGATAAATAACTGCTCATGGAAAATATAAAAAATAATTTTTAGTGTGGATTTAATCCAAATAAATATAACATCATTAATAATTTTAGCTTATTTTATTCAGGATAGAATAATGGTAAATTAATGATATCTGTGATATGTGAAAAATTAACAAATGATTCATACATCGCTTGGGTGGACTCCTCTTGATTTTCAATTTCATAGATTAGGAAGAATTGCACCAGGGCCTGGTATATGAACCTAAGATTTATTTCCTTCAATACAACAACCACTATGGGTGTGCCCTCATGTCTTATGATGTTTTAACTTGGTAGTCGACCTATTGACCACCTCCACTTCCATTACAGATATAGGGAACCCAATTTCAGCCTCCTCTAAAATGAATGTATTCAAATAAAAACATAATATTTACCATGGTGTTCAGACTATGACATAACACTAGAAGTTTTGATATTTTTATACAAAATTATAAAAAATATGACATTAAACACATGAAGTTTTTTTATTTTGGATGCCAACTCTCTCTATCAAAACAACATGTATTTCTATGGAAATAGTGAAGATTCCTTAATCATTTCTTCTTGGAATAGTAGAAATACACCACAGGGTCCACATAGGAATGTTCCCTACTTATTTTCTGATTTTTTGAAATTATATTCACAAAAAACCTTGAACCTCACATTTTTTATGTCTCTATAGTTTTTCCACAAGAACAAACATCAATTGTTTCTCACTAATAACATTTATATAAATAAATTTTAATGTGAAAAACATAACTTGTTTATAATAACTGGGACAAAACAATATCCAAAGTATCAAATCAAAACATTAGACACCTTCAATATATATTTTAAACAATTTTATTAGAAAAAATACAACTTTATTTATTGAGATACAAATACTCATCTTGGCCATCATCCTTGACCCCCAACACACAACTTGGAAATACACCCTAGCCATTCTTATTTTAAATAAATTAAACATAAATAATTTGTGATTTATAATATAAGGTGATTAAAAAATTAATATAGGATAATAAATATTTATGAAATAAATATTTTGATTATGATTATAATGATTCATTTCTAATAAGGGATATTGATGACTTGAAAAAATTTCTTCATGAGGGAAAAAATTTAAAAAGTGAAATAAAAGGAAGGGTTAAAATTAAGGATAAGTAACTTGAGGCTATGAAATTTAATTTTTTAAATACTAAAAAGGAATTTGACATGTATAAATACAACTTTCATAATTTTATTCAAGAAGGGGTTGAAATTTCAAATAGTAAGGATTTAGATGATATTGAATATTCAAAAAATAATGAGACTCAAATAAACCAATAAATTATAACTCTAAAAGAGTAATAGAATAATTTTAATTTGTTTTGGAATGTTTTAGTTGAAGTTATATTTAAAGAAAACCATCTTTAAGAAAAAATAATTTATTTTCAAAAATATTAAAATTACTTGAAAATGAATTTAAGGGAAACAATTCTATGAATGATGGTTCTAAAAGTGATGGGAAAAGTCTCAATCAAATAATATATTTATGGAGTATATAATAATTTTGGTTTATATAAATGAACCAAAATTTATGATAAATATAAGAAAAGATACAAGTGTAGAAATTTGGAAAGTAGGATATTTTTAGAGTAAATTTGGTTTTTATGGATATTGTTGAAACCGTGGAGGTTTTGGGTATATTTAATAAATTTTTTATTTTAATTAAATTCTTTTCTATGAAACTATATTGATTTATTGACAAAATCTTAGGGGGATTTATCCAGCTCAAAGAAGCAAAATATTTGTTGATGATTGAAAATTTTACACTTAAGGTTGAAAATTAATGTCTATAATTATAATAGGTTTATGAAATATGTGAATAAACTTGTGAACAAACAAATTGATCATGAATATTAATACTCAATAGTGTCAAAATAAGAAGTAAAAATTCAAAGAAAATTCATTATTATCAATGTTTCACTTAACGAATCTATAGTGTAATATCTATGGAATACGGAGAGTGGATTTTATTCACACATTATAGAATATTTAAATCTTTTGAAAAATAATTCATAGTGAAAAAGATTTGAAATTAATTGTGTAAAATATGGGTCACATAAAATTAAATGAGTTAGATTTAAAATTATTATAAAGGAGAATATTTATATTTATGGGATGAAGTGCAATAAGATACGTTTTTTCTACTATGTGATGGAGTTAATTATATGATTTTTTAGAAAGGTAGATTAACTTTTAGGAGTTTAAATAATGGATGTATATTTATAAGAGAATAGTGAAAAGGCTTCAACTTGATTCAGGTTTGTGATACTAAATCTTCGGGTTACATAATCTTGAAAGAGGAAAATCAATTAAGGCACCAAATACTTGGTCATTTTATCAAAAATAACATTACAAATATTACCCAAAGATAAAATTTTCATGATATTCATATTATAAAAATAGGGGTAATTTTTTTCTCTATATGTCAAAATGGGATGATTACATATTCTATATAAATGGAATTTGAAATTCAAACAACTAATCCATTGGATATTATTCATTATGAAATTTATGGGCCTATAAAAAAAATAAAGGGAGATAAGTATTTTATTTAATTTATTAATTAAAATACACATATAACTTATATTATGTTTATTAAAAATATTTAATAAGTTATAAAAATGTTTAAAAGTTTTAGAAGCACTGTGGAGAAGGACAATGGTTTCTCCTAGAAAAATATCCAGGATAAAAATGGTGAAAATTCTATTACTAAATTATTTGAAGTATATATTTCGAATCATGGTATAAAATATAACCTTTAGGCACCATAAAAACTACTACAAAATAGTGTTTCTAAATTGATGACAAAAATTTTAGTATATATTGACTATACAATATTGATATAATATCATGCTTCTAGATATTACCTTGGAAAATAAATTTGTGAAGTGGTTCAAAATTAGAACTATTGTTTTTATATTCTAATTTTTGATATTTTACTAGGTGAGAAGTATTTCAAGAAGTCCCTAATTTTGAAATATTTCACGGTGTATGACATCCCTTATATAGCTAAAATGAATAGTGAAAATATTAGGATGTCTTAGGAGAGAGAAGTTGATGGAATAGTCCTTGGTTAACCTATAAATATAAGAGGATACAATTTATTCCAAAAATATACATGGAAGACATTGGATACTGATGACTTGAAAGTGTTAGAATATTCAAATAATGATAACAAATATCAAGAAGTAAATTCTAGATGTGATGAGATAGTTTTATACATGAGAAGAAGGAAATATTTTCTAGAAATAATGTGAGTTTATATGTTTAGAATGATGATGTTTATTCGTAAATTTCAAGTGATAAAGATAAAACTCTTTCATCTCATACAAAGATGATAAAGTTTGTAGATATCTAAAATATCTTTAGAGAATAAGGATAGTAGGTTCGTACTCGAATAACATTGAGGAAAACATATACCCAAATGGGATTTCTTATTAAATAAGGAGATGTAAATGATGAATTAGTGAATCATGAGTCGGTTGATGCTACGAATTAATATTTATATTAGATAGAGAAGAATTAATCATTGGATTAGGTACCAAATCCTGAATATAATAATGTTATCTAAAAAAACTGGGTGTTTTAAAACCAGATGAATATAAAAATAGAATATATAAGATACAAAGTAAGTCTGGTGTGTAAAGGGTGTTAACAAGTTGAAGGAATTGATTTTTATGAGACCTTTGTACCACTTTCAAGACTATAAACCATAAGGGTATTTCATTATATTAGATTATTGAGGTAACATAATATTTTCAAAATGGTTTTCAAATATACCTTCCACAATGGAGAATTAGAGGAGGAAGTATACATCAATAAACATTGTGATTTTTTTCATGTTAAAGGTGAATATTATGTATGTATGTTGAATAATAGGCAACATGGGTTAAAAAAACCACTAAAAATATTTTATTACTAGTAAGATACTTTCTTGAAATAGTTAAATTTGAAGAAAAGTGTATTGTAAAAAATATATACATTAATGATGAAAACATGGTAAAACATATTAATATTGTTTATGTATAATACATTTTTTCTTACTGTAAATGAAGAATGAACTTATTAATTTTATTAGTAGATAAAGATGGTTTTTGAAATGTATATTCTATGAGAAATGAGATAATTTTAGGGTTCAAAAATTTATTAAGAGGAAGATCACATCATTCAATATCAATAACATTATTCTTATAAACTTATAAGTCTGTTTGGAATACATGATTAAAATATAGTTTTGACACCCATTTTAATGGGAACCAAACTATATAAGGATTAAAATGTAAACAAAGTAAAACCATCGAAATTTAGAAAGATTATTAACTATTTATTATATTATATATCCTTATGGTTGAATATTTTATATGCCTATACACTATGTTCAACATATCAAATTTTACTAAAGGAATATCATTACATTTTTAATAGGGGAATTAATTGGTATATAAAAGACATAAAATTCTATGGATTGGATTGATCTGTTTAGACAAAATAAAGTATTTTAGGTTGAAAATATAGATGATATAATGTATATATCTAGTAGTGTTTTCTTCTTAGGTTAATTGTTTTTATGTTGGAACACAAATAAGAAATGGTATATGACCTTCACTACCGTTGAAATTAAATATATGATAGGAACTCAAGACACAACCTAATTGATATCGATTAGGGATCAATTGATGGATATCAAGGTGGAATTAAATCTTAAATTTATTTTGGGATGAGATAATCCATGTGCTATAAATTTGTCATAAAATCATATTTAGCATTCAAGATCAAATAAAAATAAAATATAGTATAACTTCTTCATATATCATGTAGTGTAAAGTGTGTTGAATCTATAATTTGTTATAAAAATGGATAAAATAGAACATGGTTTCACTGAACCACTACCAAATGATAAATTTTAAAATTTAGGGTAATTATGGGAGTTGATACCTATTATTTTCAGGGCAATGGTTTGGTGATTTATCCCCTCTCTCACCTATATATTGGATTTTTTTGTCAAAGGGGGATAAATACAACAAAAATCTATTTTGTGTTTATTCCTTTATGTACATTTAAAATGTATTTACAAAAGGGGAGATTTTTTTTAAACCGATATAAAGATATTTATTTTATCAAATATGGGAGGCTGAAAATATTTTGAGGGAGAATTAATTTAATGAGAGTTATTAAAATAAAAAATTAGTGTGGATAATATTTTTTTTATTTGTGATGTTTTTTTATTTTTGAAATATTCTAATAGTTTCAATGATATTTTATGCAAGAATTTTCTATTCAGAGGTTCAATGAATATTATTGAGAAGGTTAATATATGTTGGATAGGATTCTTAGATGGTGTCATGTGATTTCAAGAACCATAAAAAATAAAATGTAACTAAATATTTATGAAAAATTATATTTTTATTCAATGTTTTTATATCCTACTATGAGTTTAATGAAGTTACCATATAATTATTCAATGACGATTCATTTATAACCATGTTGATTTTTAAATTTATCTACGCTACATTGTTTCCAAAAAAATAAAAATGAGGATATTATTTAGACTAAGAAATATTTTAGAAGATGTTTAGTCGTTGGGGTGATTATTGAGACCCAAGTAGCAGTTGTTGTGATCTAGTGTTAAAGAAGTTATCTATTGTATCCTTTTTATTTATCAAGAGTGTAATAACTAAAGAGAAATAAGTAGAGTTTTTAAATATTTGATTGGATATATTTAATTTGTTTTATATTGTGGTCAATAAATTAATCTTGGTCAAGGTCACACAAAATAATATCTATTATGTGACGTGAAGGGTATTTGGATATTTGAATGTGTTTGAAACATATTTAGATAAGTTCATGAAATATTTGATGAGGTTATGAGAAATTTTATATGAGTTTTGAAATTTTTATTTGAGGCTGAAAATTGAAAAACATTTGTTTCCTTAATGATGTGTAAGAACTGTTTTGGTCATATAGTGAATATTGATAAAATAAAGATCTCATGATGATTGTTGTTACACCCTTGGGGGGAGTGTAAGACTTTGTGAGATGTAATAAGAATATTACTATGTATAATAGGAGTTCATCCAAGTCATTTAATATTTATTGTATTGTAAAAAATTTGAAAAATAATGATACTTTAAGTCTCCTAGAATATTTTTTAGTACATTTAATATTTTGTAAGACTTCTTTGATATTTCATAAGACTTTTGAGAGGGAATAAGTCCTCATTTTTCTGATCACACTACATTTCAATTAGCAAAATTATGGTGAATAAGTACACATAATACTATTTTTTAATTCTTATAATGATTAGTATTTATTTTGAAAACCAAAAATGAATATAAACATAAATTCTTATGAAATGGATAATATTTTTAGAAATATAATATTTTTTAGAAAGTAAACTATTTATGGATGGTACTTATTGATTATTAAATTAGAAAATATTCAAGATATGATTTATAGAATAAATATATTAAATATAATTCACAATAAATATTTTCTATGTATTACATGAAGAAGGTTATTATTCCCTAAAGTAAGAATAAGTTTTTTTTATACTTTCTGAAAATAGGTTAGTAGTTCTAGGAAGCATCTAATAACACCCTGAATAGTGTTACTGTATACTTGAACAAAATTCAAAGACTAAAAAAAGTGTTATAAGAAGGGTAAGTTGAGAATATAAGTCATATCCATTTAAATAAGTTATTTTTTCATATTTGAAATTAAAATTAAAATTTGAATTTGAAGCTATTGTTTTGTGCAAGATAAAATAAACAAATATCAGAAATGCATGATGTATGAGTGTTGTGCACATAAATTATAAAAGGAAAATATTTCAACAAGTTTTTACATGATGGAATAATTATAGATATTATTTAAAATATAGAAATATGGAGTAATTAGAAGACTAAGAATATATACAACAAGATAAGAGTCTTATTCGGTTGTAGACTCTCCTTATAAGAAACTATATCTTTTACACACATTATATATTGATCTATTAAATAATGATAAAAATTATTTAATACCAAATGATTAAAAGTACAAGTGTATTTGGGTAATTATATACAATCCAAATAACTTAGATCAATTATATAAAGTCATTAATTTAAACTACCATACATGTACTTAATTTCCATTGATTTTCTAATACAGCACGTGACTGCCTATGGATGTAAATTAGTTAAGGGTGTGATATAAAATCCCATCATGTAATGATAAATGCATTATATGAAGAAAATTAGTCTATGTGATTCAAGGGTATAACATGGTAACATAAAAATTTGAGAATCATAATCATGAACATCAAATAGTGACATACGATGATAACATCAAGGCATCATAGGAATGTGAAAATAACGTAAAACATGACATTGTAAAAATTAGTCAAATTTAAGCACAATCTAATCATAATATATTTTGATTAGGATAACCTCACATTTACCATACATGTTATCTCATTATATATAGAAATTACCCAATGCATTGGAGGAATAAATAATTCCAGGCCCACCCATCATATTCAAATCAAGTATATGAATTTTTGGGGGCTATAGATCATACAAAATAAGAATTATATTAATAAAGTTTATATCCTTGACTAGAGAGTGTGTTTTTCATAAATGGATTTCCAAAATAAATCTTGTATATTTATATCCAGGTGAATACCCTTGAGTGGGAATTGGGATGGGTATTCATAACCAAAAACTCATTCATGGAAAATCATAGAATAATTTCGACAGTATAATGGGTGCACATAGAGGTTCATGGAACGTGTTAATGAGAGTGAATGTTTGGATGTCAGTACTTTGGAATTAGGAGGATAATATAGGGGTGTAGGAAAACACTTTAAAATAGGGTAAATTGGAAATGAAAAGGCTTAATATAAAGAAATTCACTTGAATGAAGAGGAAGAGGAAGATAATCACTTACTTGCGAGATTGCTTCCAAAAGTTAAGGAGGATATTATTAAGAGTTTGTGAAAAAAGGTGATAGTATTTATAAAGGGTGTGAGAGAGAGAGAAAATCCATTCTATATAGGTTTCATGTTAATATGAATGGGAGATTGAGTGTGTTTTTATAGAAACATTGAGGGGAATTATTTATTAAATTATAAATATAGGTTTTGGAATCTATGTAATAAAACAATCCAAAGCACAAACCATTCCATGGTTTTTGGCGATGTTTTCAACCAAAGTGTACTTGATTCAAATATTTTATTATTTTAATAATAAAAACCATTAATATAATACCATTCATGATGTGGAAGTGAGTCATGTCCACAAATAATTGTTTTTAAAACCTTAAAATATAGTATTGGTTTTGGAGGATTTGTTATAGGTTTTTAAAATTAATCAAATAACTTAAATAAGATATTATTATCAATGTAAAACCTATTTTTGGTCATGTATTCCTTTTATATTATTCATTACATCACTTTTTTTTGTAATTAAGATGTCATAATACATACCATATATTTATAATGTATTTAATTTTCACTAAAAAATCAAGTTATCTCTGATGATTATGAAAAATTTACCATTATATAATTTTCAAATGATTATTTAAAAATGATATTTATTTTTCCAAATAAATATTCAAAATATTTTGACTTCCACTGTAAAAAAATCCTTATTTTTTTGAAAAACGTGTTTTTATGAAACAAAAAAATTTTCGACTCTTATAAAAATTACTTTATTCGTTATTATATTATATTCTTATTTATATATAAATAAATATTATATAATAAGAAAATTTCAGGGAAAATAAATTTATTTAAGGATTATAGGACTTATATAAAAAAATGTTTCAATTTAAACTATATATTTTGAAAAAAATTTAATTTTGATTTCTTTATATCAAAATATTATTTATATCAGAATAATTTTTTAATAAGGTATATATATAAAGTAATAATGAAAAGTGATCAGTTTTTTAATTTTTCAATAAAAATAAAATATATAAAGTCATACTATATGGGTATAAATATATAACATCTTATTACAAAAATGTATACCCAAAGGGAAATGTGTACAATAGTAGTACTATGTTGGGGTGGTTTGAAAAGAGCACATATTGTATACATTTTTGATAATAAAATGAATTGATTATAATGACTTAACTAATAATAAATGTATTTGAACCTTATATTTTCTTCATATTTTTTAGGATGTAATAGATTATGGAAATTGAGTATAATTTGTAAAAACGATCGAGAATTCCATTAAAAGAAGGTTTTCATTGAATATGGATGATCATAGAGCACTTAAAATTACCACATTGAAGAACCAAGGTGAAACATGGCTTCTAGACTAGAAAACTAACTTTACACATCCTGTAATCACTACACTTCTTGAAACATTACAGATCATTAAAGAAATAAAATTCATGAAGGTAAGAAAATAATCCTAAAGTGAAGTTGATATGTACCGAGGAGTGACAAATACGCGTGAATCCATGAAACATTTTAATATGAACCAAAATCCTACAGGCCATGATATCTGCACATGTGGTGTAATCACAACATGTGTGTAAAAGGTTGAGATGGGACAACAAATGGACACAGTCAACATATGTTCAATTTTTACATATTCTATGACCTAGGACCTATCCATGACCACTTTTTATCCAATAATTAACGATATTTAATACTGAATGGGACTATATGGAATTTGAAAGTAGAGGGTTAGACTACTACTATGAAACAGATCATAGAGACCAAAGCATGGAGTGAGAAGTTGTGCTATGCATGGTCCTCCCCAGTTTCATCTCTATTTTCATTATCTATTATTATTCATTCCCTCCCTCTTATTATAACATAAATAGGATGAGTCTGATAAACCTACCTTTTTATAGGGTTATGTAATATAAGGGGGAAGGTTCTATTGGACTTATTTCCTTTTCATTATTCATGTATTTGGATTGCTATGATTTCTTTATTCAATATCAAATCAAATTATTTTACATTTATCATGACTATAGATATTTGAATCTAAAAGGAACCTCAAAATTGTAAAACTAAAAACCCAAAATTAGGGATTGCCTTTTTATAATATAGGGGTGCTATGTTTAAAAATGTTATCTTTACAGACTTGATTTGGTGAAACCCAAAACATACTTGGCCAAGTGAAATAGTGGATTACCACCTCAGGGAGGCAATACTATGACCATTGGATCTCCCTCACCTCATGCCTAACACTAATAATGTATTAATAAACCTATTTTTTAAAATTCAATTTCACCTGAACCCTAAAACTAGAAAAAATGGAAAAATTTCAAATCTAATTATAAAAATATTAACCGGATTTGTTTTTTTCTTTCTTAGAATCAATAAAATCCCTTTTTTCTTCACCTATTTCTTCAATTTAATTAATTAAATTCTTTTGAAAACATAATCAAACTAATTAACCATATTTGTGGTTTTTACCATGACATGCTTCTTTACTATATATTAATTATTTGAGTTGAATATTTTTTGATTTTATAATTTTTTTTATTTTGATTAGACTCAAAGGGCTTCATTATTTTCTTATGGTTCTAATCAAAATAAATAATTCCTATAAACTAAATAGATGAAACTAAATTAATTAAAAATTATAAAAAAACTATCTCAAGTTGAAACTTATAGGGATGTATAATTATATTTATTATTATTTCTAAAGAATTTATTTTATTAAATTCATGAAAGAGGTGAAGAAAAGATGGGTTTGAATGATTTAAGAATGGAAAATACGAAAGGAAATAATATTGATTTTCTTGGAATCATATTTAAAATCATGCATGGGTTTTGTAGTTTTAGGGTTCTAGTGTAATTGGATATTAGATAATATATTGATTAATCCATGATTGGTGTCATAATAGATATTATGGAGATCCAATGGTCCTGGAATCTACTCCATGACATGGAAATCCCATATTTCCCATGGTCAAGTAATTTTAGGGTTTCATTGAATTAAGTTTTTCTTGATACCATATTTAGAATCATTCCACCTAAAATTGACAATGGCCAAGCCTACTTTATGGTTTTTTTCTCAAAATTTTAACGATTCATTTATACTCAAATACCAATGGTCATGATAAAAGTAAAAATGGTGGATTGAAAACTGATTGGATAAATCATGAAAAACAAAATACATGAATAAATTAATGCAAATCAATCCAATATCACCAACAATTTCTATTTTATAGTACAAGGAATTTTCACCCCATCATCCTAGTGGTGATATAATAATAGGGATGTAAATAAGAAGTCTTCATAACGAAAACGAATATAAAACTATGGAGGACCCAGCATAGCATAGCTTCTCACTCCAATCGTTGGTCTCCAGGATCACTTTCAAAGTAGTAGTCTAGACATCTAATTATAGAGTATATATGGGGTCATGTAGTAATGAATTTCATTATGTATTGATCAAAAAGTGGTCATGGTTATGTCTCAGGTCATAAAACAGTTAAATAATTGAAGATACGTCGAATGTGACCATTATTTTCCCATATCAACCACTTAAATGTAATTTAGTGATTACACCACGCGCAAATAATGTATGAAATGTATGGAAATAATGACATGTAGGATTCTCGGTCATCTTCAAATGTGTCACTACATGAACCTTATGTTCTGTGCCTTGAAACATATCAACTTCACTTCTAGATTATTTTATCCACTTCATGACTTGTATTACTTTCATGAAATTCACTAGTTCAGGACTTGTAATGATTACACGATATGTCAAGTCAAATTTTTTTACTCTATAATCCTCGTTCCACCTTAGTTCTTCAGTTATGTGCTCCGGAAGTTCTACATGATCATCCGTCATTATGGGAAATCTTCATTTAATGATATTATTTTTCATTTTACCTCAATTTACTCAATTTACATAATCTTTTCCATCCTAAAAAATATGAATAAAAAATACGGTGAAAATGATTGAATTATCAATTAAATAATTTTAATCAATGAATTTTATTATAAAAATGTATACAATAAATTTTATTATCTAACCCCCACAATTGAATTTATACTTTTCCTCAAAGATGGAATATTAACATACTACAATGAACACTTACTCTACTATGATTTAAAGTAAATTTCAAAATAAATTATTGATCAAATGGAAAATTAAATTTCCAAGCATCATATGTTGAAAGTTTATCAACACATCATTTTTCAAAGAAAAAAAATCAAAAATGTATATTAATTTTTCTCTTTTAAAATAGCCATTTCTTTTCATTCATCCATTTTTATTTTTCATTTCATTATCAATTATAATTCCATTTTTAATTTACCTCACTTAGAATTTTTATTCTCATAATCATGGTAAAATTTTAAATATATCATTAAAGACACCTCTAGAACATGTCACATTCTATAGGTTTTCAAGGAATCTAAAATATTCACCACATAAAGAAAAAATCACAAAAAATAATGAAGGGTTCACCATTTTGGATCAAATAACTCTGATGTTTAGGGAAGTTTTGGAAATTATGTGAATAAATTAAGTCCCAAATATGTGTCGTTTCTATGTAGTACTTTCATGATATTCAAAAATAGCTCATTAAAAGTATCCTCCTCCCCCTTTATGTTAGTATAGGATCATAAATAAATGACATGTAGTTAATGAATCGTCCAATTTTATTCACTCATATTTTTTATTTTTTGAAATTTTTGTTAGGGAAAATTATCTTCGATACCAACTAACCCCAAATGATATTCCTACGATACTATTTTTAATAGTTATAACAATATCACTATTCAAGTAATGTTTTTTGATATTTCCTGAGGCACAACCCATTTTTTTTATTTTTTTTCAAGAGAGTGTACAATAAATATAACGAATGTGACTTCCCCAAATCTAGTTAAATTCCTCCCACAGTTATTCATTATAAAATGTACACCCCTTCCACCAATAACCATTTCCTAAACTATTATGATTGATAATCCTGAAAAATATATAGAGGAAGATATGAAAGGATAATATTGTCTTGTAACATGGATCATTTCACCACAAGGATGTTCATGGATTCTACGGGCTTTAAAAATGGATTAATTCATGGAGGGTCAAATGATACAGGGTTATAAAAATATTCCTAAATTATATTAAATGTGATCCTATTCATCAATAACATTGATAAAATGAAAATAATTTTGTAGAAGAAATCATGAGAGATTTTCACAAGAAATATACAATAGAATGATTATGAAAAATTAGGCTCATAGGATGTCTTAATAATGGGATAAAAGGTTTTTTCAATCAATCCTAGAGATTCCTATGAATAATTAAATAAATTAATGCTAATATAAAAACTCAAGGAATGCCAAATCTCAGAAAGATTTCATTTACCACAATTAAAAGGCTCCCCTAAATCATGTTTTTTAAATCCTAAAACTTTTTCTTATACCAACTAATTCTTTTCACCATTCATCTCATTAAAATTTATTGAAAAAGAAATTTAAATTCATAGAATGGTAATTTTCTTAGGTAGTCTTATGTCTCTGATTTTGGTTGATTAAAGGATGAATCTTGTCAGGCCATGAAATTGGTAGTTAAATATCTAAGATAATTAAATATGTGAAATACATTATAAAAAATTCAAAAGTCTTACTACAGTAGTAGTTATTTCTTCAAACATGGCCACTTATGTTCTGCCAATTATGGTTCACAACATGTACTTCTCTCACAACATGTAATTGCATTGCATCATATTCTTATGTTTCTTGATTCTTGATGTTAGATTGGGTCATAATGGTCCTAATATTTAAAAATATATAGTCAAAATAACATTCTATTATCAATTAAATTTGAAATATTTGATGCGAGAGCATTCATGGATTTAAAAATAGAAAACAAATAAGGGAAAAAACTCATATTTCATCCCAGAATTGCTTTGTTCTACCAACATTTGCTCCAAATTACCTCCATGAACATCATCTCACATGAAATATGATTAAAAAATTTGTATCTAGTAGGGTTCCATAAATAATATTAGTTGTGTCATATCCACATTGGTCGTCCCCTATTCTTCCACTATAAACAACTTAATTATTCCTGATGGTATTAGTTGCTTAATCTCCAAAGTATCAACAACCCATTTCTTCCTCTGTGATGATAAACTAAATGGAAGGTCATGCACCATACATTACTTTTTTTACTTCTCAAATTTAGTGGATTTGGTCAATCCTTTGATGTCATCAATCCAACACATTAGATTCCATTTCTTCTTAGGTTGAGCATCCTCATGCACAATAGTAGCTAACTCATGTACCTCCTAAATTTTATTGACAACCTCTACTCAGGGTATGTTTTCTTCCATAAATTTGTTTTCCTATCTCACATCATAGTAAATCATTTCCAACTTAATTCTGAATCTTAATTGATCATATCCATCTCTTAGATAGAGTTATCCACATTGAACATTGATTAGTGAATGCCTAGTGGCTAAAAATGGACTCCCTTGAATGATCATATTTATCTGTATTTCCATATATAGCACTAAGAGGTCAACATGAAAGGAAAAATTTTCAACATTTATTAGGATATCCTTATTTAATCATTAGGGGTATTTCACTCCCAACTCTTCTAATTGAAGAAACTATCTTGTGGGATTTTAGACTTCCTGTCCCAAACTCATGAATGTCATGTACGATAAGATATTGAAACTTTATCCTATGTCACATAATTATTTTCATCATTTTTTAGCATTGATAATGATGGGAATTAAAAATCTACATGGATACTATTGCTTCTTAGGCTGGTCCCTTGATACAATCATCAAACATTCTCACATGAGTGGAATAGTGCCAATTTCTCCCAGCTTTTTCCTATTGGTTACCATCTCATTCATGAATTTTTCATAGTTCATCATGTTTTCTTGATCCTATTCAAGAGGAACATTAATATTAATTTTTAAAAGTGTTCAAGAAAATTACTTTTCTACACATTTTTTTAACGCGCACTACTCATTATGGAAAATATAGTTTTGGTTTCTACTAAGGCGGTTCTTCTTTACCTTTTTTAGATGCTATTTCATTTCTATTTTCAACATATTCTTCACTTGAATACACTAGTTGTTTTACTATGAATTATATACCACTAAATTTTGTTTACTTCCCACTTGTAACTAGTAATACATTTAAATATTCATATGGGTGTTTTTCAGGGCATCCTACTAGTGATAATCTAAGTCTCTCTCATAGATATTTAGTAATTTGACCAAATTACTGCTATACATTTTGTAATGTGGAATTATAGTTCATTGATTCTTCTTTCATTTCCATGAATAAAACTCCAGGTGTGGTTATGAATGAGGCCATCCTCTCTTCCAATGCATGGACATGGATCATCAGTGTGGGCCCTAGGGTGGATTGTTGATGGTACCCTTATGACCTTTGTTGGTATCGTTGTACTTGTTGTTGTTGAGGCCACCAACCTTTAAATTAATGAGCATGATTTTAATAGGTATAATTTTCATCTACAATAAATGTATGTTGGGTGTTTTGATACTGGCCTATCCTGATGTTGATATTTTTTATCAATCACTCTAGATGTGGTGACATATGGTCATTATGGTTGATTTTGTTAATGCATTTTCATTGCATCCCTTCTCCATTCCACTAGAAACTATTACTTTCCATTTCATCTAACAAGATACAACTTCCTTTAGGTGATTTCTTTACCAATGATCCTCCAGCTGTAGGTTCCATAATCAAATATTCTCCTTGTGATAATCCCGTATAGAAGGTTTTTACTGGTAGATATAAATCTATACCAGGATGTTGAAATTTTAAAGGCATATATATATATCTTCCACCGTAAGAATATAGAGGTTCATCTTTAAATTGAAAAAAAATTATAATATTTACTCATATGTCCACTGACATGAAAGGTGGAAGGAAGTGGGTGAGGAAGTTCCTCGCCAGATCATACGATGTAGTAATGGAATGTGTAGTTATTCTTTGAATATAATATCGAGATCGCTCACATAATGAAAAAAAGAAAAGAATGAGTCTTATCGCATCGCATGAATTTTTTTTAAATTGGAATGTATTACTGAGCATGAGAAATTTTCCCAAATTTTTGTTCAAGTCTTAATGTGGTTGTACAAAATATATCATGGTGTTTTACATCATGAATATTATTGCAGGCTTGACCTAAAATTTATTTTCTATAATGTATGGTGTTAGGATGCTTAGATTAAATACTATGTTTGATGGATGCTCATAGTTGGTGAGAATATATAGCTCTATATCTCTTTGAAAAAAATCTTCTAGTAGGTTGGTTTTTTTATGCACCCATCATGGTCGTAGCTATATTATTTCTTGGAATTTTATCATGTTTGAAATTGAATTACAAAATTATTTTCCTTTATTGTGTGTGTAGTGGTCGTGCATTATGATTTTAGAAATATAAAATTTAAAGCACACGCACCCAGCGTAAAAAATGAAATTGAAATAAAGAAGTAAAATAACATTAAAAATTAAAGAAACATAAAAAGTAACTTGTAACCATCCCCGGTAATGGTGCTAGTTTTGACTGACCTGAAGGGCGTTGATATTTACCTATGGGTCTAATCAAAATAAAAAATATATAAAAACTAAATAGATTAAAATAAATTTATTAATATCTTTTAATGAAATTGGTTGAGGTCTAACCCGCAGAGATTGTAAATTATTTTTATTAGGTTTTAAAGTTAATTTATTTTACTAAATTTAATAATATGGTGAAGAAAATATGGGTTTTATTGATTTTATGAATGAACAATAATAAAGAAAATAGATTTATTCTTTTAAAATAAAATTTGATAAAGTTCATAGGTTTTATAGTTTTAGGTTTTGGGTGGAATTTTTTTAAATTTGATGATTAATCCACTATTGGAGTGAGAGTAGGGAATAGGGAGATCCAATGTTCATGGTGTCCCCAAATTGATGTGTTAATCCCTTATTTCCATTGGGATGATTGTTTTAGGCTTTATCTGAATAATTTTTGTCTCACTTATATATTTAAACATAAATCTACTAAATTTTAAAATTCTAATGCCTCCTTTGGGGTTTCTAGTAGTTTAATTTTGAGGTTCCTAATAGATTCAAATACCTATGGTCATCATAAAAGTAAAGGAAGCGGATTGGATATTTATTTATGAAATCGTAGAAAACCAAATATGGTAATAAAGAAAAAGAAATCAATCCGAAAAAATCCCCCTTATATTACAAAACTCTAGAATAGGTCGGGGTTACTCTATCAACCTATTGATGAGATAAAAATGTGGAAGTAAAGAAGAAAATTCATAATGAAAACAGAGATAAAACTGGGGAGGACCCTACACAACACAACTTCTCACTCCATGCTTTTGTATCCGAGAAACATTTCATAGCCTCAGCCTTACCCTCTAATTATAGATTCTAGATGGGCACATTTAGTATTTAATGTCATTAAGTATTAGTCAAATGGTGGTCATTGGTGGGTCCTTGGTCTTACAATACGTCAAAAAATGACATTATGTCTAATCTTTCAAATTTTTTAATATCCCAAACTTGTGTACATCGTGTATTGAATACCTCAATTGTAAATCTTACACCATGCTACCAAAATAACTAAATGTATGGTTTGGGACATATTTGAATGTTTCATATCAGCACACATATGTTTCATGATGTAAAACATATAAAATTCATACTGGGATTCTTTTATCCACTTCATGACTTGTATTACATTCACGATTTTCAACGATTCATGAAATTTCACGATTATATTACATAAAAAGTCAGTTTCAACTTTAGAAGCATCATTTCTCCACATTTATTAATTTATGTGTTTTGTAAATTCTCTGTGATTACCTATCTTTTTGGAAAACCTTATTTTAATAGAATTCTTTATCATTTCAGCTCAGTTTGCACAATTTCCATAATCTATTGCATCCTGAAAAATATAAAGAAAAAATATGGTGGACAAGAATGTAATATAAATTAAATCATTAGAATCAATGCATTTTTTATCTAAAATGTATATAACAAATTCCCTTATCATTTTTTACTGAACATAGTTGGAAAGTGATCCCAATAAGATTTAGCTTATCCCATAAATGGGTTTTCACAAGTTCAAAATATTGAATCTCAACATGGTATTAATCCAACAAAAATCTGGTGATGACAGCTCCCTCATAAGATAAAAAATGGGCTTTATATGGAATTATTCTTCTAGTCGAGGCCATTAATTCTTCATCCCATGTTAATTAGAATTTATGACAACCCTTTATATATATATTAATCTTAATTTTCACTATATAATGGACATATTAATAATTTTTATAATTATTAATGGTATTTTATTCCTGAAAGATAAATTGTGGCTGTATTTTATAATGGTCCAAAATATAAAATGAAGTATAGTGTATGTGATTTTTATAAATACATATATTAAGAATACATTTATATATTTATAAGGAAATTTCATTTATAAAATTATGGGTCATTACCTGTATGTTTTTGAAAATAATTTATATCATATTTTGATTGTGTATAAGAATTGTAGATATTTATAAGACTTTTATGCAACACAATTCCATGTATAATCCCTGGTCATTTATAATCTACATGACCAAACTATCTGAATATATTATATTAGTTCCATAAATATCATTCGTTGGATTAAACATCTCATTTTTAGAGGTGAATCTTCTAAAATATACTCTTCTTGCTGTGATTATGCAATATTGTGTGTAACGACAATTAATTTCATCACTTTAATAATAGGTAAAGGTTTAATCTGTTGGAAAATTAAAAATTAATTTTAATAATCAATTCACTACCCTTTAAGTGTTTTCGTATAAATATTGAGGGATATTTTAGTATCCAAGATCAAAGAGACTGAAATTATATAATTATGGACATCTTGATGGTGTATTACTCTCTCCCTTATCAGAAAACCTTGAAAACCTTTCGTTTAGGACTTATTATAGTACTCTTCTAGATTTTGTTTTTCAAATAGTCATATTACCATGTATAGAAATCCTATCAAGGCCTTCAAATCTAATTATAACTAAAAATTGACTATTTCTGAAATCTAAATTTCAGAATATGATTTCATGAATAACTTCCACATGTTGAGTGATTCCATTAGAAACCAAATTGAAGGGTTGTTCCACTAATAAGAACTTAAACCTATGATAAACGTCAAAATTTACTAGATATTAAAATTTTGTGTTTAAAACCCTTGAAATGAATTTGACGACTGTTTAGAAGATGTAGGTATATGCTAGATTGTTTGGGACTCTCGGTATATATTTTATCTACATTTGGGATTGATGGATGAACTCATCAGTCGTGGGCGTCTATACACTAATATCATCATAATGACATATGTGTATGTTGGTATTAGTCTATAAAATATCCAAAATTTTGGAGGGGTCCCAATAAAATGGGATATGTATGATGATTTTATACCCATTCTAGATTCTAATGAAATAGAGAGTATACTGAATATTGGAAGAGCATATTGCTAGGCTAGATATATCAAGCTATATATTGAGAGAAAAACCATCTTCGCATGAATATCTCTTTCTTAGAGTGGATCTACCTCTTTTTGTAACCCCACAAGAATTAAAATAAAATATAAAGAAAAAATATTTTTATAAATCATGTAAACAAATTTAATGAAGGCACATAACTACCCTTATTGGAAAGAGACAACTATACGTGATGGGGATTCTAAGTCCACCCTAATATAATTTAATATTTTCAAATATCTATTTTTTGTAAATATTTGTGATTTGGTTGTTATTTTATGTTAGATATGTCACGACCCGCCATCGGGGCCTGTGCCGTGACTACCCCAAGCCCGCCTTCCATAGGCCAGGGGCTGGCGACTAGCACCAAGGCGTAAATCCCAGTAAAAAGGGAAGGCATTGCCTATGTAAAGTAAACAAACACCACAGAGTAAGTAAGCGGAAAGGTAAACACAAAGTAAGAACAGAGTACAACTGAAAGTGCGGAAAAGTAAATGGTCCAGTATACAAACCCAAACTGAAAGTAAAGTACAACTCGAAAGGGAAAACATCAACTGTAAAGTAAAAGCCGCTACACCGATCTGTCCACTGGAAATCCCACCTGAAGGGTGGGTACAGATAGCTCCACTGCTCTACGGGTCCCGTCGTCTGCTCCGAACACGTCCCGCCCAGTGGTCCACCTCCAGGTACCGTCCTGCTCTGCAAGCCTCATCCAAGATCAACGCTGTCCATCATCTGCAACCAACACAACATAGTGCGGGCATAGCCCGTGCAGGGGTGAGTATAAGCTACTCAGTAGGGACCCCGAGACCCCTGAAGGTCTCCCAAAATCCACAAAGGATAAACCACAAAGGAAGATACAATCACGAAGTAACAACCGACACTACTTAGGTATATGCCCATACATATACCTAAGTCATCAATTCCAATACACTCCAACCTCCGAGCCCAAGTACAACTCAGTCCACACAGGAAAGTAAACGTATTCCACATAGGAAAGCAAAACGAAATCCACACAGGATAGCAAAACTCAATCCACACAGGAAAGCAACAGGATTCAGCTCACACAGGTATACTTCTTCGAAAGACGATAAAGATGATCTCTGATCCATCTAAGTCGTCGGACCCACGAAGGATCGATAGGTAACTAACCCCCGCAATGACCCACACAGGATCGGGCCCACACAGGACCTGTAGGTGCTGGTTCACACAGGACCGCTGAGCGCAATGAACCACACAAGATCGGGCCCACACAGGACCTGTAGCACTGATCCACGTAGGATCACTGAGTGTTGTAGTCGTCCTCGTCGAATCCACTAAGGATCTCTGTACTGTCGTCGTCGCAGTCGCAGTAGCAGTAGCAGTAGCAGTCACAGTCGCAGTCGCAACCAGCTCTAGGGTTCCCGCATACAGCAAGCTCGTTCGGAGGGTCCGCTCAACGAGCCGAGAGGCTGATACATCAACTGTCACACAGTCCAGAGTTGATGTATCCAAAAGGTCCGTATCGTTAACAGGAACTCAACGCAACAGACGGCGCATCGATCAGACGCCCGGTCTGAGAGTTATTGGCTTTTTCGTCCCCGGGGCCCGGTTGGTTTTTAAGGCAAAACCAACCCGACCGTACTCCACCTGCATCCAAACCTCGGGCGGAGTATGCCAAAAGATCCGTCTCACTAAGAGGAACACAACAAAGCTGACGGAACGTCAATCGGACGTTCGTAGATCAAGATATGAGCGTTTCCGCTCCGAGGGCCCGGTTGGTTTCGTGTACGAACCAACCCGGCCGAACACAAAGTAATCCGAAACCTTGAGTGCGATATACCGAATCGACCGTCTCGATCCAAGGATCGTATCTCCACTGATGGTTCGTCGATCAGAGTTCCGTAACTCATGTTATGGGAAAAATACCAAAGTCGATTTGAAAACGGGGGGTCCGGGTCCGGGCCGACCCGGCCCGACCCCCCCTTGGGTCGGCCCGAACCGGGTCGACCCGACCCGGGTCCGACCCGGTCCGACCGGCGGCGCGGCCCGGCGTGGCGGTGCGGCCCGGCCGGCGGCGGCGCGGCCTGGGCGCCGCTCGGGTGCCACGTGCGGGGGGAAAGGCCCCCACCCCTCTTTGCTGGCGGCGCGACTGAAAGCCGTGCCTTGGAGAAACCGGCCCTCCTCGTGGGGGCCTGCCTTTGAGAAAAATGGGGAGCCGCCTTCCCCCCTTTGTGAAACCGGCCCCCCCTCTTAATGGGGGGGCATTCAAGTTGGCTGGGGGAATTAAATTCCCCCGGTTTTTCCCCTTCCGGCCGGCCCGACCTGGTCGGCCGGTTCTTTTACAACCGGACCGGAAAAACCGGTCCCCTTCCGGCTTCCGACACCGGCGGCCCGGCTGGCCGCCGGTCTTCCCGTTCCGCCACGGCCCGGAACCGGCCGCGGTGCGACGGCACCGCGCCCCTCCGCCGCGGCCCCGCTCCGGCCGCGGCGCCTTCGGTTTCCTTCGACGCGGCGCGACGACGTCGCGTTCTTGATAAACTTTCCACGGCGCGGCGCGACGGCGCCGCACAACTATAGCCGTGCATTTCCCGCGTGGTGCGACGGCACCACGCCATCACGTTCATCCACAAGAAAAATAATAAAAAATCAAGAACAACGGAGGGGGAATTCGGCCGTGTTTGTGCGGTCCGCCCCCCCCCTCTCATTAGAAGATAACACATAAATATTTAACCTCACGTTTGTCATGCTAGAACCAAGAACGAGAATAAAATAAATAATCAACAACAACCCCTACCTCGGTTTCAAGTACGATGATTGTCAACGACCCGCGGAAGACGCGTCACGGTGGTCGGCGTCATGGAAGAAGGACGTCGATGTCATGAAGAGAGGATTCGAAGCTCTATGACGACGATTTCGTCACGGGAAATCGTCGCGGAAGAGATGAAGCGGAAGAAGACGTCGTCGGTGTCGCGGCAAACAATTCCCGAGAACGTGGTGTTCTTCATCGATGCTCGAAGGTTCTTCGCGTTCTTCGTCAAAGCTTGAAGAAGAAGAAGAAGAAGAACTCCAAGTTCTCTCAAGGCGGCTAGAGAATTCTAACCTAAATAAAATAAGCTAAAGTCTTATTTTATTCACACACTTAACAATTTGAATTTCAAAGGTTTGAAATTCAAACAATTCAACTCCATTAATTAACAAAGTTGTCATGTCATTAAAAGAGAAGGTTAAGGAAGTTTTAAAAGAGAAGAAGAAGAGTTATGCTTTGGGTGGGCCCCACCACACTTAATCCTCCCAAGGGAGGTTAAGTGGATGTGGGTCCCACCACTAACTCCCTTTAAGAGAAGTTAACCAATAAGTTAAAATAAAAATTTGTATTCCACAATTTTTATTTAACTTTTTCTAAACTCCCAAAAACTAACTCTCAACCCCAAATAAATGCAACCTCGGAAAAGGTCTCCTTAAGCGAATATTGGTGCTACGAGTTCATCGGTGTCCTCAGATTTCAATTCCGAGCACCGGGTCAAAAGTTAGAAATTCCCACTCGTTCGTTCACTGAACGTACCCGAGCCGAACTTCAGAAATTAATTCTGGGCACTCCGGGCCTCAGAATCAGGTGCCGTCAGAAGCTGCGCTTTTGTAAAATTCCAAAGAAAATTATGAAAAAAAATTCCCTTGAATTTTACGGGTCTTTACATTACTTACACCTCAGGGCTTTACATCCCCGTAAAGATACATCAAAACTAGGGAAACAAATGAGGGTACTGAGCACGCATCTGAGCCTCCTGCTCCCATGTGCTCTCCTGGAGGTTCCTGTGCTGCCATCTGATGCGCACAAGATGAATCGATCGCCCACGTAGGACCCAATCCTGTCGATCCTCTATCTCCACCGGGACCTCCGTAAAAGTCGCCCCATCGTCAACGTCAAGCTCCCCATGGTCAATGATGTGCGTCGGGTCGTGCACGTATCTCCTCAGCTGAGACACGTGGAAGACGTCGTGCACCCGGTGCAACTGAGGTGGTAGAGCCAGGCGATAAGCCACCTCGCCAATCCTGCTGAGGACATGGAAGGGTCCGATGAAGCGCGGAGATAACTTGCCACCTCGGCCAAATCTCCGAATACCACGTCGAGGTGAGACCCACAAGAAGACGTGGTCGCCATCCTCGAACTCTAGTGGCCTCCGCCTCCTATCTGCGTATGACTTCTGTCGGCTCTGAGCTGTCCTTATCCACTCTTGGATGACCTGGACCTTCTCTGTTGTGGCCTGGACCATCTCCGGTCCCACAAGTGCTGAATCCCCTGGGTTTGTCCAGCACAAAGGTGATCTACAAGGTCGGCCGTACAACGCCTCGTACGGTGCCATCCCGATGGTGGAGTGGTAGCTGTTGTTGTACGCAAACTCCACCAAGGGTAGGTGGTCCTCCCAGCTACGACCAAAGTCGAGGACACATGCGCGGAGCATATCCTCGAGAGTCTGAATGGTCCTCTCCGTCTGACCATCCGTCTGAGGGTGAAAGGCTGTGCTCAGACGTAGCTGCGTCCTGAACGCCTCCCGTAACCCCTTCCAAAGCCAGGAAGTAAAGCGAGCATCTCGATCGGAGAAGATAGATGATGGCACGCCGTGGAGCCGCACAATCTCCTGAACGTAGAGATGTCCCAAGCTCTCCACTGAGCCATGCTCTCGGATGGGTAAGAAGTGTGATGACTTGGTGAGTCAGTCAACAATCACACAAATGGAGTCGTGACCTCTAGAAGTGCGTGGAAGTCCAGTCACGAAGTCCATAGATATGCCGTCCCACTTCCACTCTGGGACCTCCAAGGGCTGTACCAAGCCTGCTGGTACCTGATGCTCTGCCTTCACCTGCTGGCAGGTGATGCATCGAGAAACGAACTCTGCTACAGCCTTCTTCATGCCCGGCCACCAGTGCTGTCGTCTGAGATCCTGGTATATCTTCGTCACTCCAGGATGTACCTCCAAAGCAGAAGTGTGAAACTCTCTCAGTACCTCCTCTCGCAAAGCGACTGGTACCATGGTACGTCCTCTGAAAAGGATGTCGTGCTCTGCTCCAAGGGAGAAACCATCAGGTGCCTGTCCCGAGGATATCTGTGCACGCCGTGTCTCACAGTCAGCGTCCTCAAGCTGTGCCTCTCTGACCCGCTGCAGTAGTGGAGGGTTGACTGTGAGAGACTGGAGGGAGGCTGCTCCATCTCTATCTACGAAGGATATCTGCAAAGAGGCTAGCTGCTCCATCGCCTCCTCAAGTAGCTGAATGCCCGTCCTCCTACTGAGGGCATCGGCTACTACGTTCCCCTTCCCAGGAGTATAGACTATCTCAAAGTCATAGTCCTGGAGGAACTCGATCCATCGCCGTTGTCTCAGGTTAAGGTCCTTCTGCGAGAAGATATACCTGAGACTCTGATGATCAGAAAAGACTGTAAAGCGCTCGCCCATCAAATAGTGTCGCCATGTCTTCAGAGCGAAGACCACTGCTGCTAACTCTAGGTCATGGTTAGTGTAGTTCTGCTCATGCGGCCTCAACTGATGTGATCCATAGGTGATCATGGCCCGCTCCTGCATCAGAACACATCCGAGTCCGGTCCCTGATGCATCGCAGTAGACTATGTACCCTACTCCCTCCTCAGGAAACCTCAAGATAGGTGCGCTGGTCAATCTCTGTCTCAGCTCCTGGAAGCTCTGATGACATCTGTCTGACCACATGAAGGTTTTCCCCTTCTTCGTCAAAGCTATGAGTGGTGCCGCAACTCTAGAGAAGTCTGGCACGAATCTCTGATAGTATCCAGCTAGTCCCAAGAAACTCCGAACCTCCGTCACGCTCCTGAGTGGCTCCCAAGCTAGCACTGCCTCGATCTTCGCGGGATCCACTGCAACTCCCGCCTCAGAGATGACGTGTCCCAAGAAGTGGACCTCACGTATCCAGAACTGGCACTTCGAGAGCTTACCATAAAGTTGGTGCTCTCGGAGTGTGTCCAGTACAACTCGCAAGTGGTAGGCGTGCTCCTCCTCAGTCGTCGAGTAAATCAGTATGTCGTCGATGAAGACCACGACAAACCGATCGAGGTATGGCTGAAAGATCATGTTCATGAGGGCCATGAACACTGATAGAGCATTGGTTATGCCGAAAGGCATAACAAAGAACTCATAGTGGCCATACCGACATCTGAAGGCCGTCTTCTGCACGTCCTCGTCTCTGACTCTGAGCTGATGATAGCCTGACCTGAGGTCTATCTTCGAGAACCACCGTGCTCCCTTGAGCTGATCAAAGAGGTCATCAATCCTCGGTAGCGGATACGTGTTCCTCATTTTCACCTGGTTCAGGCGACGATAGTCAACACAAAGTCGCAAGCTCCCGTCCGCCTTCTTGGAGAACAATATCGGGGAAGCCCAGGGTGAAACACTGGGTCGGATGAACCCCTTGCCCTGCAAGTCCTCCAACTGTACCCGTAGCTCTCGAAGCTCGTCGGGGGCCATCCGATATGCTGGAGTGGATATCGGGGCTGTCCCGGGGTACAAGTCAATATAAAAGTCTACCTCTCTGCGAGGAGCTAGCCCTGGAACATCGTTAGGAAAAACGTCCGCAAACTGATCCACCACTGCAGGAAAACCAGGACTCCGCACGTCAACTGCTCCAAGGATGAGGCTAGCCAACTGATGAGTGATGGGATGTCCTCTCCTCCACGGAAGTCCATCATGTGCTGCAAAGGCTCCCTTCTCGCCGGTGAAGGTGAACCTGCTCCCGTCGGTGCGTACACATCGCACCTTGCACCTAAAACAGTCAATCTGTGCATGGACCGTAGATATCCAATCCATGCCCAAGATGACATCGTAAGGCCTCGACGCTGCTACAAGAAGATCCCAGCCGAAGCTCTCGCCTCGTAGAGTAAGCTCACACTGCCGGCACCAGTGCGTAATCGTCGAGTCTGCTCCCGTAGGAGTCTCTAGCCGTAAGGATGGAGCCAACAGCTCTGTCGGAATCTCCGAGCTCCGAACAAGGGCAACGGCTATGAAAGAGTGACTCGCTTCTGTGTCTATAAGAACTACAGCAAGGGTGGAATAGACACAGATAGTACCTCGAATCATCTCGGGTGCACCGCGGTCGTAGGCCTCTGCTGCCTGGAGCTGTGCCTGTCTCTGCTCGCCAGCTCCCTGCGGTCGAGGTGGACCTCCTGGTGGTGGTGGTGGCAGAGCCTCAAAGCGTCGCCCACCACCTGCTGCTCGGCCAGCTCCTCTGCCTCGTCTGTCTCCTCCCTGCGGACCGCCACGGTCGACCCTCTGCCTCTGCCTCAGTGGTCCCTCAACCGTCTGCTGCTCCTCGGCATGGCGGGTCGGGCAGTCACGAGCCATGTGGCCCTGCCCGCCGCACGAGTAGCAATGCCTGCCTCTCGAAAGACTGTCTCTTCGTTGTGTGCCCCGCACTGCTGAGCCAGTGTCCTAAGGTCGTCTGCCTGAAGGTCTGGTCTGCCTGGATCCCTGAGTCATCCGTCGACTGCCTGCTGCAGAAGACTCTGCCATGTGCTGCCCTGCGGTGGGTCTCGGCGCTGGTGTAGACTCAGCAAGGAAACTCTCGATCAAAAGGGACCGCTCCAGTACTCCTGTCTGAGTCAGTATGCTGAGGGAGATCAGCGATGCCCTGATCTCACGTCTCAAACCCTGCTCGAAGGTCCGGGCCCGGAAGAATGGGTCCCGTACCATGTCAGTCGACTAGCGTGAGAGATCAGTAAATCTCGCCGAGTACTGAGTGACCATCATGCTGCCCTGCCGCAGCTGAAGAAGCTCCTGAATACGCACCGCACAAAGGGTGGCTGGGGCGAACTCCGTGCGGAAGATGCTCTCAAAGTCCGTCCAAAGTAGAGATGCCTCATCGTGCACCTGGAGCATCAAGCTCCACCATCGTCCTGCTGCTGTGTGTAGTAGGCTCGCAGCGAGGATCACCATGAGGTCTGCTGGTGTCCTCACTAGCCTAAACACACGTACAACTGCCTCCAGCCAGTTCTCGGCTACCTGGGGGTCCATCTCCCCACGAAACCTGGGTGGTCGCTGGCGCTGAAACTCATGCAGTGCGCTGAGGTGACGTGCATCGTCAGCGGCTGGTGCTAGAAGCATCAGTGGCTCGGCGGGTAGAGCTACCACCGGTGCCACTGCTGACAAAGGGCCCTACACCGAGGCCTCATCGCTCGGTGGGCTGTCGTCACACTCGACTCTCGGAACCCTAGCTGGCTGCCGTCGTGGGGCCATCCTAAAAAGGAAACAGGTGCGCCACTGTCAGAATAGTTTACCTGGTGAGCTGATACATAAAGTAATCACAAATAAAACTTTGAAACACACACGCAATCAATGTTTTCGAGCATTAAGTCGGAAATCAGAAGTCAGAGTCCTGATGTACGGATACGTCGGTCGCCACACCAACACTGGACTCCCTGGACTGATAATCACACTCAATACGCTAAACATTATTGCTTCACATAGAAAAGATCAGAGTTCGCGGTAGAACCGAACTCCTCTGATACCAATTTGTCACGACCCGCCCTCGGGGCCCTTGCCGTGACTACCCCAAGCCCGCCTTCCATAGGCCAGGGGCTGGAGACTAGCACCAAGGCGTAAATCCCAGTAAAAAGGGAAGGCATTGCCTATGTAAAGTAAACAAACACCACAGAGTAAGCAAGCGGAAAGGTAAACACTAAGTAATAACAGAGTACAATTGAAAGTGCGGAAAAGTAAATGGGCCAGTATACAAACCCAAACTGAAAGTAAAGTACAACTCGAAAAGGAAAACAACAACTGTAAAGTAAAAGCCGCTACACTGAGCTGTCCACTGGAAATCCCACCTGAAGGGTGGGTACAGATAGCTCCACTGCTCCACGGGTCCCGTCGTCCGCTTCGAACACGTCCCGCCCAGTGGTCCACCTCCAGGTACCGTCCTGCTCTGCAAGCCTCAGCCAAGATCAACGCTGTCCGTCGTCTGCAACCAACACAATGTAGTGCGGGCATAGCCCGTGCAGGGGTGAGTATAAGATACTAAGTAGGGACCCCGAGACCCCTGAAGGTCTCCCAAAATCCACAAAGGATAAACCACAAAGGAAGATACAATCACGAAGTAACAACCGACACTACTTCGGTATATTCCCATACATATACCTAAGTCATCAATTCCAATACGCTCCAACCTCCGAGCCCAAGTACAACTCAGTCCACACAGGAAAGTAAACGTATTCCACACAGGAAAGCAAAACGAAATCCACACAGGACAACACAACTCAATCCACACAGGAAAGCAACAGGATTCAGGTCACACATGTATACATCTTCGAAAGACGATAAAGATGATCTCTGATCCATCTAAGTCGTCGGACCCACGAAGGATCGATAGGTAACTAACCCCCGCAATGACCCACACAGGATCGGGCCCACATAGGACCTGTAGGCGTTGGTTCACACAGGACCGCTGAGCGCAATGACCCACATAGGATCGGACCCACACAGGATCGGGCCCACACAGGACCTGTAGCACTGATCCACGTAGGATCGCTGAGTGCTGTAGTCGTCCTCGTCGAATCCACTAAGGATCTCTGTACAGTCGTCGTTGCGGTCGCAGTAGCAGTAGCAGTAGCAGTCACAGTCACAGTCGCAGCCAGCTCTAGGGTTCCCGCACACAACAAGCTCGTTCGGAGGGTCCGCTCCACGATCCGAGAGGCTGATACATCAACTGTCACACAGTCCAGAGTTGATGTATCCAAAAGTTTCGTATCGTCAACAGGAACTCAACGCAACAGACGTCGCATCGATCGGACGCCCGGTCTGAGAGTTATTGGCTTTTTCGTCCCTGGGGCCCGGTTGGTTTTTAAGGAAAAACCAACCCAACCGTACTCCACCTGCATCTAAACCTCGGACGGAGTATGCCAAAAGATTCGTCTCACTAAGAGGAACACAACAAAGCTGACGGCACGTCAATCGGACGTTCGTAGCTCACGATATGAGCGTTTCTGCTCCGAGGGCCCGGTTGGTTTCGTGTACGAACCAACCCGGCTGAAATCAAAGAAATCCGAAACCTTATGTGCGATATACCGAATCGACCGCCTCGATCCAAGGATCGTATCGCCGCTGACGGTTCGTCGATCGGAGGTCCGTAGCTCATGTTATGGGCAAAAGACCGAAGTCGATTCGAAAACGGGGGGTCCGGGTCCGGGTCGACCCGACCTGGGTCCGACCCGGCCCGGCGCGGCGGCGGCGCGGCCTAGGCGCCGCTCGGGTGCCACGTGCGGGGGGCAAGGCCCCCACCGCTCTTTGCTGGCAGCGCGGCTGAAAGCCGCGCCTTGGAGAAACCGGCCCCCCTCGTGGGGGCCTGCCTTTGAGAAAAACGGGGGACCGCCTGCCCCCCTTTGTGAAACCGCCCCCCCTCTTAATGGGGGGGCATTCAAGTTGGCCGGGGGAATTAAATTCCCCTGGGTTTTCCCCTTCCGGCCGGCCCGACCTGGCCGGCCGGTTCTTCTTTAACGGGACCGGAAAAACCGGTCCCCTTCCGGCTTCCGACACCGGCGGCCCGGCTGGCCGCCGGTCTTCCCGTTCCGCCGCGGCCCGAAACCGGCCGCGGCCTTCGTCATCCGGCGCGGTGCGACGGCACCGCGCCCCTCCGCCGCGGCCCCGCTCCGGCCGCAGCGCCTTCGGTTTCCTTCGACCCGGCGCGACGGCGTCACGTTCTTGATAAACTTTCCGCGGCACGGCGCGACGACGCCGCACAACTATAACCGTGTGTTTCCCGCATGGTGCGACGACACCACGCCATCACGTACATCCACAAGAAAAATAATAAAAATTCAATAACAAAGGAGGGGGAATTCGGCCATGTTTGTGTGGTCCGCCCCCCCCCCCCTCTCGTTAGACGATAACACATAAATATTTAACCTCACGTTTGTCATTCTAGAACAAAGAACAAGAATAAAATAAATAATCAACAACAACCCCTACCTCGGTTTCAAGTACGATGATTGTCAACGACCCGCGGAAGAGGCGTCGCGGTGGTCGGCGTCACGGAAGAAGGACATCGATGTCGTGAAGCGAGGATTCTAAGTTCTTTGACGACGATTTCATCGTGGGAAATCATCGTGGAAGAGATGATGCGGAAGAAGACGTCATCGGTGTCGCGACAGACGATTCCCAAAAACGTGGCATTCTTCGTCGATGCTCGAAGGTTCTTCGCGTTCTTCGTCAAATCTTGAAGAAGAAGAAGAAGAAGAACTCCAAGTTCTATCAATGCGGCTAGAGAATTCTAACCCAAATAAAATAAGCTAATGTCTTATTTTATTCACACACTTAACAATTTGAATTTCAAAGGTTTGAAATTCAAATAATTCAACTCCATTAATTAACAAAGTTGTCATGTCAGAAAAAGAGAAGGTTAAGGGAGTTTTAAAAGAGAAGAAGAAGTGTTATGCTTCGGGTGGGCCCCACCACACTTAATCCTCCCAAGGGAGGTTAAGTGGATGTGGGTCCCACCACTAACTCCCTTTAGGAGAAGTTAACCAATAAGTTAAAATAAAAATTTGTATTCCACAATTTTTATTTAACTTATTCTAAACTCCCAAAAACTAACTCTCAACCCGAAATAAACGCAACATCGGAAAAGGTCTCCTTAAGCGAATATCAGCGCTGCGAGTTCATCGGTGTCCTCGGATTTCAATTCCGAGCACCAGGTCAAAAGTTAGAAATTCCCGCTCATTCGTTCACTGAACGTACCCGAGCCGAACTTCGGAAATTAATTCCGGGCACTCCGAGCCTCGGAATCAGGTGCCGTCAGAAACCGCGCTCTTGTAAAATTACAAAGAAAATTAAGAAAACAAATTCCCTTGAATTTTACGGGTCTTTACAAGATAATCTCAGGAGGGTGTCTGAATTTATAATTTTATCATGGATGAGTGATTTGTAATTGAAAAACGAGTCAACTAGGTTGTGAAAATCTTTTCGAGGATGTATAGAGTTATAGGCTATGCCATCTAGGGAGAACAATAAATCTAAATTATTTCTGCCTTTAATTAATTTATGTTTGAAAATAATTATATATTGGGGGGGTTATGAATTACCCAACCTTATCATTTTTTATCATCTTGACATTAAATAGCTAATTCTAAATAATATTGTTGTTAGACCCATATAAAAGTCGAGTGAGAAACTTGTTTTTATAGTCAATCAACATGAACTATTTCCCAATAATCCTTTTGATATCCTAATAGATCTTCTGGTGTATAATCATCAAGGAATGATCAATAAACACTCATATTTTTTTTTTATCATTTTGGGATGGATTATTTACAAACTTTATCAATTAGGAAATTATATATGATCTAAATATGCTATTATTAATATATCAAATGTTTAGGTTCCTATATAATACCAGTATTCTTCCAAATTTCTGTGTTTTAATGAGAGGGACTCAATGAAAAGACATTCACTATGGTTTTTCTTCTAAGGTAAAGCACTAGGAAAATAATTTTACTACCACCCTTGATCACTATGATTTTCCTTTTTCGACATTAGGCTCGATGACTATTGAAATAAAACCCAGAGGCACTGTAATATGGTTTGGTTCACTAGGTGTCTACTCTTTCTCTCCTAAAGAGTCCATAGAAGGAAGAAGGCTATTTACAAGAGGGGGTACTAAAGTAGAAAACCCTATCTGATCAATATCTATGTCTCCTATGAACACATATGAGACATACAATAACAGTGTTACTTCAATCTGTAGCTAGTCAACCACTAAATTCTAAGTGGGTTTATCTGGATATGTCCCTATGGATTGATCAATGACCTTTACTTCTTGTTATATTTATTACTTTAACAAATGAATATTCTATAAAACATTAAAGGATATATGGATATTATTCCTTTCTAGATATCATGGATGATTCCATGTTTCAAGAATCTTGTCTTGTATAGATTCCACTAAGAAGGAATAATAACACTGACAAAATCTTGATAATGATTTGAAATGGATTAATATTTCCATAAAATTTCATTCTATGGGATAAGAGATATAAAAGAAAATTATCCAACCCTTATAAAGGTTCAATGTACATCTTGGAGTTAGTGTCACTAATTTTATCCATTGGTTGAAATAGGGATGTGAGTGTTTGAGTATAAATTCTACTTTGAGTTAGGGGAGTAGATAAAACTGGGGTGGATAAGGAAGGATTCAAAGAGGGTGAAATGGTCAATATTTAGGAAGATATCATTAAGATCCATGAAGTAGACAATTTCTGAGAGACCTCGATTACTTCCTTGGGTGATGGAAGCTCAATTGATACTATTCATTATCTTTTTAACCCATTAAATAACCTAATAACCTTAAATACCTAAAATAGATGAGTATATAGATAGCCAAATGAAGGTTCAGTAGAGAACACTCCCAGTTTTTCACTATATCTATTATATTATTCTGATTCTCATGAAAAAATTACTGATCACTGGTTATACCTAAATTTATTAGGTAAGAAAAATGATTAGAAAATTTCCCAATAATTAATTAACCAAATACCAAAATATATGAATGTGTAATTAGGTTCTATTTTAATATATTCATTAACATTTGGGGATTACAAACCTTTTGTTAATAAGGTGGAATAAACTTTTACCAAGGTCATTTAGATTCATGATAAGACTATAATTTTGGAATAACCCATTTATTTTAATTAATACTATTTAGTTTTTCTTGATATAAAATGATAAAATATTGATCTTGTTATATATCAAAGACAATGATGATAAATCGATTTTTTCATGGGGGAGAGATAAGGTAAATATTCTCATAATTCCTCCACATTTTATAATGGGATCTCCCATGGCGGGTTTTACAAATTCTCACCATTTCCTTTGAATTAATTCATTACAATATTTTAATACAGGGCAGGGAGTGATGTATAAGTAATTAAATAAAACAATGAGGATTATATGATGAACCTTGATAGTTTATCTCAGTCATTTTAGTTGAGTTTTGTTTTTTTTTCTAGCTATAGTGTGACATTTTGGTGGGGCGGTAGATTCCTCATGGGAGAGGTGATCTGAGATCTTTATTGTTGTTTTTATCTCCCCAAATTCTATTTAATCCTTGAGGTATGGGATTAATTTCTTATAAATTAATAATATATGAAATAACAATGTTATCATGATTTAGATTATTTTGATGGAAGATGAATTAAAATTAATATTAAATAAACAGTATTAACAAAATAAATGGTCTCTGGTTATTGTGATAATGTTCTCTTCCAATGTGATAACAATTCTTGACTAGATTGTATTCATATGGTCATATCTATGAATATAATGTTGTAAAGTGTTTTATATTCTTGGGTTAGAATGTTTAATTTTAATAAATTATTTAAAGAACCTAAAGAGGGTAATGGTAGGTTTCATAAATAAATATAAATAATAATATTAAAAGAATCTAGTTTTTTATAGTATTTAATGAAAATTGAATAATTCTTAATGCATGTATTATAGTAATATCTATTCCCTATATTAATTGTAATTGATAAATAACATAACGATAAAATTCTAGTTGTAGATAATGATAATGAAGAATGTTAATGGATACATTAATATTAAATGTTTTTTGAAATTTGATGTTAATCATAAAAATCGGGATTAAATAATTAAAAGATTTCATTACTAATGTCATAGGATTCTAGTAGTCCTAATCAAAAAAAATTAATTAGTTTATTAAAGATTAAATATAAAAATTTTCTTTATGTGTGTATATTTTTATGGCCAAGATATCATGTTTTCTTGTTAAGGGAAAAAATCCTTGTGTTTGGGGTTGAGTGGTCCAATTATAATTTAATGATTGATTTCCTTTTTAGTCTAATAAGAAATACGAACTTTGTTTTCAGATTATACCTTTAAGGTTTATATGGTTGTGATATTTTCTATGTTAGGTGATTTGATTTTGTGATTTTTTGATAGATTTACTATATATGTCTGGAGAGGCATAGGATTTTGGAAATTGTTAACACATCTATTAGGAGGATACTTAGTAGTGTCAGGGGTGGCACATGGATTGATGAAATAGAATTAATATGGGATTAACCATTATTATTCATATATAAGAGATATTTTACTATTAACATTTTACATTTGGTTTAGAAGGGATAATATATTCATTATCTAAATTTCGTTCCCACAACCTGATAATGCTTGTCGTTGTGGGTTATTCATTTTATTCATATAGATGAGAATGTTTTCTAGAGTATATAGAATCATGGAATGTAAATTTTGATTAATAAATGTATTATCCCTTGGTGTTGGTTTTTGTAATTCTATAAAGTTATTAACCAAGAAGAATTATGGTCTCTATTGAATTATTCCTAAAGGGAATAGACCAAGAGTTGTGGTTAATAAAAAGTAAACTAGATAATATTTATTAATGACTATGAAATTAATTAACCTATTTAAATGATGTAAAATATGCAATTTAGTAAAATTATTCTCAATTTATAATGTGCATATGTGATATCTAAATATTAGTGGTCTAACAATAGTATCTAAGTAATTATAGTTGATGTGGTGATTAAAACCATGTTAATTCCCATAGTGTGGTTTTCAATTATATTATATCTTATATGTTTTGGGATTTAAAATTATACCCCATCCATGTATATAGGAAAACCTACACTCAATGGATTATAGGATTATTTTTCATTAATTTTTAGGATAGTGTGGTAAAAATGGATGACTATAACATTGGTTTATGTTCCCTACTCTTTATAAATTAATATACTTGTATAGTAGTTGGTCAGTTTTCTATATATTTTAGTAGATTATAGTAATTTATTTTGGATATTTCAAATTCATAGATATCTAGATATTATAACCTAATGATTATTTTGGGTATGATGTGTATGTGTTGTGATGGATCAATTTACATTACGTAGTTTATAGTATATATTGGCTTAATGTACAGTACTTGATAAATAATAAAAGGAATGCAGGACATGGTGGAACCTAGACACAACATAGTTACTATATAGAGATATAAAATGGTTTTATTATATTATTTTATTCATATTATTCATTTTATGATACTTATCACATGTATCTTGGCATTATTAAATTTTAGAGAGATGTTTTATGATGTACGATGTGGGATAAGAGAAATAAATGATTAAGAATATTAGAAGGGTACCATAATTGATATTATATTATATGATATCTTATATTCATTATAATGTGGGAGTTAACCATAGTTATTCCTTGAACTTAGTACACATGTTTAGATTACGAGTTAATTTAAGTTATTTTTCACTAGGATATATGTTGATTTCTTTATCTTATTCACTTGAGGCCTTGTGTATGATCCTACGAATTGTAAATGTTATTATTACCCTATATATATCTATAAGAAATATGAGTTATAAGTTTTAGGATTGAGATCTAGATGTATATTACTAGCTCATAGATGTTAGAGAACTATTTGGGAATCGTGGTTTCTAATGAGTTTAATTTTTGGTAGTTGTTGTTTCCTTTACAGTTGTACCATCATTGTATATAATTACATACTGGTAGTTTATATTTCGTTTCAACTTATAAAAAATGGAATATTGGTGTAAATTTATTATCTATTGTTCTTCCTATTGTTTTATATGATTATTATTTCCATTTTTATGTATTATATAACCTTGATACTCTTCTCTAACATTTGTCATATTTGATGTGTTCTTGGGGATGCTACTATCTCTCTCCTCTAATTTACAGACTTTGAGGGGTGCCTCTAGTATGTTGGTGGTTGTGTAAGAGTATTATCATAGTTTTAGAATTAGATATTGAAAGTAATATAGAGTAAATTATAGGTGATAGTTCATGTTATTGAAGTGATATGGTCTTTTATTTGTTTAGAATGTAATGTAATCACACGAGACTAGTAGAGACATGGGTATTTGGGCCCCCAATGATTTGATTCACTAGACTTCATGTTTTCTAATCCTACTATGATAAGGGATATTGGTTATGGAGTAGATATCTTAGAATATATCATGAATAATTCTTCCTTGATTCTATATTTGAAATGGGTAGACCTTAGTGCAAGTGAAGCATTAAAAAATATAGTAATTTATTCATCAATTAATGTTAAATATTCAATATTACATGTTTAATGGTTTCTTCCCATTTTTACTTTTATAGGTATAGATCTATTTATATGTAACATTATTATTTGTGTAGATGTTGTTTAGTATGACATGCCAGGAGATCTCTGTAGAGTTTAGGATAATGAAGAAATAAATAGTGGATTACACTCTGAGAATTTCAGTAGCATGGCCAGTAGATATACTAGGGATGCATTTTATAATTATTGATATAATAATGGTTTAGGGGGAGAGTATTGAATTATTTCAACCCATTATTAGAAGGATTGATGTTTTACATTAGATACAATGATTTTTTATTTAATATTGATGTTTTGGTGGAGGTTTTTTCTTTAGGGATTTGGAGGAGTTGGAATTTTCATTGGAGAAGTTTAAGGAACAACTCAAAGAAAAGAATCATTCATCAAATCTGATGGATTTAGTTTCCTAGAGATAATATCCCTAAGACATAGTAGATACATCATCATAAAGTTGGAGATATATTTTAGAAAACATCTTTTTTATGCATCAGATCTATTTCTATATAATGAGTCCAAAGAGAATTCCAACTCCTCCAAATGAATCATGAAAATAATGAACGAAAAAAATTATAAGATTGTAACAAAATGTCATTACCACATTGGTAACATTAGAATCAATAGTTATTATAGTGGTAATATTTTATGGCTCCATAAATCACATGAAGATCATGAATTAATATATTAAAAATAATTTTTGAGGTGGTATGTACACCATATAAGGAAATAATGGTTCACAATATGGAACATGTCATAGGTAAATAAGATTTATTGATGGAAACATATTTCAAATAGAATTAAATTTAAATTTTATTTAATCCATGATATGTTTAGGAGAACATATATAAATACACATTAAACATGATTAAATATAGAATTAAACAATATAAAGAAAATTTATCACATAATCATGTCATAACAATGTCAACTAAATAGATGTATTACCTAGTGAAAAGAAATTTATTTAAATAACGCATTACCACTTCCAAATATTCTTGCAAAATAACTATAGATTAAATAATTTTAATTGAAAAATAAAAAACCAATCATTATGAAGGATTAATTATGTAACATTTACAATGGTTTAATATACCCCAAAATAAATAAATTGGGTGTATAATATAAAAAAATGCTGCAATAAAGATAAATTGAGATGAAATCCCTTACCTTGAGTCCAAAAATTAAATGTAGGTACATTTACCCATATTTAATATGTATATATTTATATGATATATGTTTTTTAACCTTTTCATGGTTTAGTTTTTTATCATTAAAGAACTTGTTTCATTTATTTTAATAAAATGGTAAATTCTATAATAATTTAACGCCACATCGGGTTTTTTAGGACGACGAGTTTATTATTTGAAAATGGAATTGGTGTGTTGAATATGGTAAAATGGGTAATGTTTTAATCACATACAGAATAATAATCATAAGATAATTAAAATTTTTATATAAATTCTATTAATAAATATAGATAATAATGATTTTTATGAAATATGAATTATGTTACAATCAGGGTGACATTTGTTCTATCCAATGCATTAGTTTTATTTTTCTTTGCAACAAAAATGATGTAAATTTTGAATGAATTATTTTAAATTTATATAATTATTATTATATAATATAGATATATATACACATATACAATATAATCTCTTAAAAATACTTTTTATATAAAATCCTTGTGATGCTGTGATAAAAATGACTCACATCACTTCATAGAGGTGGTAATCCACACATACACAAGAATGATGTAATAATTTTTGAATGGATAGAATGTAAAGAAAATAAATGATTTATTATCAATAAATAGTGATAATTATTTAAATAATATAAAATATATAAAAACAAATTAAGTCCATCGTTATTTTATTCCATGAGATATGGTTAAGGGAAACAAATTACATTAGTTCACGTGATGATAGACAACTACACACATAAACTATGGATTGATTTCCAATTTATTGTAAGTGGACATAGTTATTGAATAATCAATAAAAATAACTACATATTATTACTTGTAATATATTGAAGTTATTATTTCATCATATATGAATAATATTTGATGGAGGTAGAAGGAGAATGAAAACTAAAATATTCGGTTAAAAACAATACCACTTCATCAAGAAAAATATATTTAATTACACATTAACCCCACTAAGTATTTTATTATTACATAAAAAATATCATTATAATGTGGAAAGGTAGTTACTAATGTATTTGGGTAGGTATTGGATAACAAAATGTCCCTTTATGATTTGAGTGAAGAGTAAAGTGGTTCCCATTTACATGGGATTTAAGGGGTAATATTTGGAATTTATAATTGTATTAAATTTGTTTAAATTAATTTTTACTAAAATATATAAACAAATTTATTTAAGTAAATCATTATTATATTTTTTTTCTAAATAATTTCATGTAATAAAAAGAGTACATTGTAAGGTGGTGTTTTCTCCATTATCCATTTGTTTTAACAATTGTAAACCCTTTTGATTATTATTGAAAAAACAAATGTTTTTAATTGTTAGTGGCCAAGAATGATACTATAGAATGAATTTCGGTCCAAAAATATAACCTAGTTGATGTTTTTTAAAATATATAAATACTTCAAAAAATTAATATTTTTAAAAACATTAAACTATTCTAAAAATACTATTTTTTATAAAATATCGTTATTTTCAATTTTATAACTCTTATTTTATATTGGCTTTCAAATATACAAGATAGAAATATAATTAAAGAATAAAAAATATCACATCACAATATATATATATATATATATTTATATATATAATTCATGGGAAAATTTAAATATTGAAAACAATTAATTTTATTGTTTTAAAATTCATTTAAACTATTCTTTTTATACTTTCATAATAACATTATCAGTATTTTTTAGGCATTTATGGTGACTATTTCATCATTTAAAAACAAAAATAAATTAAAATGATAAAAAATTATCTATATTTTAAATAAGCATATATAAAGTAATATAGGTTGTTATTACAACTTTGAAAAATTATTATTGATATTAAAATTGAGAGAGTGACATTTTTTACATTATATTTATACTAAATAATATATATGTAATATTATAGGTAAAAATGGATTATTTTTTCCAAAAATAGAATAATGGATGAGGATGGTCGAAAAAACTAATAGAGAAGATTATAGGTGACTTTACATTTATCTTTAGACTATAAATATTTTTTAGTTACATGATTTACCATTACACATGGGAAAAATATTTAATAAACTTTCTATTCAAATTTGAAATATAAAAAGGGATCTATTTTAAAAATATGGAAATATGTATTCAAAATATGGAATAATTTTAAAAAGTTGAAATTTGTAGATGAGGTATAAAATATATTTTAAATTAAAATGAAAGAGGTTATAATGTTTTTTCGAGGAATATGTTTTTATGTTAAAAACGATCTTACAAAAATAGTTATAATGATGATTTCAATGTAAATAATTAAATTATTTATTTTTAAACTATACATATGTTAACTTCATATAGACCACAAATAACTAAGGTACTTGATTATGAAAATTATTAAAAGTTTTATAAAAAATGGTATTTACACTATCCACTAATAAAATAAAAACTTTCAAAACAATCTCAAAATTAGACACTAAGATAACTTTGATATACTAATTTAAAAGTTTATATCGCCTTTATCAAATAAATTTTCTAAAATTATCATAAATTGTTTATATTATCTTCTAATAAAAAAAATAATAATCAATTTTGATGAAAATATATTTTATAAATAAGAAAATGACTTTATTGAATGTTGAGTACTTATAAATAATGAATTATTAAATACATTAAAATATTAGTCATTTCATTATAAATTTTTTAATAATATACATTACATACAATTTAATGGCTTAGTTATTATTTTAATATTTTAACAAAAAATTAATGGTTCATTTATTCTCATTCTATAATATTTTATATAATATAAATAAAATTGTTTATTTAAATCTCACTATATATTGATATTATACATAGTGAATTAAATTTTATATATTCCAATTGTTTTCAGTTGTATATATATCACATTTCCCATGTTTCGACATATTTTTAAAATTTAACTATAGGTTATCCCATCAATAAATGAATCATTCAAGGGTTATTCAAACCCTCATATCATCCAAAAATAAATTTTTATACTCCATAACCATATTCAAATACATTCAAAAACTACTTCATTAAATCCTCCTCAATCCAATAAACGTACATGATCTTTAAATATTAATGATATAATTCTCTCATCCAATATTATTTTTTTTGATAATGGGAGTTGTGAAAATTAATGGGAATCTCATCTATTTCTCCTCCATAATTAATCGGGTCACCGTGATAGAATCATCCATGCATTCCCATGACAATTTGGAATCTCATTAATTTTTGATTGGTGGATTCTTATATGGCTTATCCACCTTGTAAAATCCCATATGGTCATTTTAATCCAACACAACATCTATAATGTACTCATTTATTATTGTGATTTACCTTTTTATCCAATTAATGATCGAGTGACATAAATTGGTAGATTTTTTAGTGTAATTTTCAACTCTTCATAATTGGATCACATCACCAATGGATATTTGCACACTTACACTTGACATTACAAGTAAATTAGATACAATTAAAAAGGATAAACCATGAATAAGCCCTTGATGAACCACATGTTGTACAATTTCCATTGTAGTTCATTCTCCATGATATTGGCTTTCCCACAAAACATACTAGATTAAGTCTCATGACTATAGTGGTAAAAACATTGTTTTTTTATGAATGGACTAAACATGGGATTAATTTCTCAAGGAGAAATTAAATTAAATGGAACTATAATAGATCTAGTTAAAAAATAAGAAATTTATGACTGTTTCCATTTGATTTATCCTCATTAAGTGAGTTTAGATTCTCTTCATTGGGATACATTGGTATCCATTCTCTTGGGAAGAGTCATAACTCCTCGAAAACCTATCACATCCCAACAAGGTTATCAATTATTGATCATCTAGTTGTATGTATTCAAACTATATCATTCCCAAAAAAATTAGTGAATGGTGGAGGACCACTTAAACATGTAGATACTGACTTTATGATGCATAAAAATGTTCACATTGATTCATGGTAAAAATCAATCTCATTTACAAAAACGGTAACTAGTTTTTCCCCATAAATAATGTCTAAAATACATCATAAATAATTGATGTTTTATTTACCTATCAAATTATATCATTCATTGGAATATAAAACCACATTAATTCCTTGTGTTATTGAAAGAGAAAACTATTTTCGTTATTATATGTGATACTCAACACTGAACCCAATTAAACAATAATTATTTAAATTTTACTATTTTAACCATTGCTAGAGTTTTTTAGATTTGATTAGGAATAAATAATTTTTTATAGATGCATATATTTCCCAAATATATTTATTAACACTTAGTAAATAATTTATCAATTTATAGGGATTTCTTATGTTCACCATAATATTTTTTCAAAAAAAAAATAGTTTTTTCCATATTTTTTCGTAAAACAGTATTATAATTATTTTCTATAAAATTCAAAATATTTATTTAATGAAACAAACTAAATTTATAATATCATCATATCAAAATTTAGTAAGGGTGAAAAGTTTCAATTTTTCAGGAAAAATATATATATATTTCAGAAATGTGAAAAAATCATTTTTATATAAAGTTCATCCTTTATTTTGGTAAATTTAATATTTTAAATATCCTCTTGTTTTTTAATTTATTTCAGGATTAAATGAGTATTATTATTTTATATTAAATTCCATTAATAACACTTAAATTATCTTTACACCAGATTATAGTGGAACATTATTTGTTGTGGTTAAAATACATTTTTCAAAATACTACATTAAAATTCATAGTATTTATGCATTTTAAATAATTGAAGTAACAAATAAGAAAAATTCATGTAAACGAAATTTATGTATTATATATCTATATTAATGAATTTAAATTCATAAAATGATGATTATAAGATATTTACTTAATTTAATATAATGATTCCCTTAAAATGGATTTTTTTTTTAAAAAATCTATCCATCATGCTTGAGGATTTTACATTAAATAAAATTATTACACTTATATAAATTATTTTATAATATAATGGATTGAAAATGTTGAATCACACTAACTAATATTATGTAGTAAGGTCAATATAATTTTATAAAAATATGAATAATAATTGTAATAAATATTGATTTCAATGGTAGAAAGAAAATATGTTAATCAAGATTAAAAATTATTTAAAAAATACTATAAATAAAGTAAACCTAATAAAAAAATTATTTTTTTTCCTTTTCATTTAATTTATGATTATATTTCCTATTTTTTTTACATAATATATTATTAAGTACTCAGTTTGATGAACATTACATTTTAATATGATGAAACATAAATTAATTTTTCATATAATATGGAATCTCAATTCTGATATTCTTTTCGATGAAATAACAGATTTTGAAATAAATTATATTCTTGAAAAATAATAATATTAAATTATTATTGACAAATGTAATTGGTAATTTATTTTTTATGATGTGAAATGTAATTTCTATAATGATTAAAAAATTATTATTCTCATTAACATGAAATTTATGAATAAAAATAATTATTATTTTAAAACTAAAATTACACATATTTAGAACATTATTTTGAGAAAATGAATATTAGTTTTTAAATCATAATTTTAAAATTTTCCAAAGGATTTTTTCATAATTTCTTGAGATATGCGATTTTCGGGTAAAAATTAAATAGGGAATAAATATATTCTGTGTATTATGACGTCATAATGACCCAAAAGTGATATAATAAATACTATAAAGGGTATAAATGACTAAATATATGTTTTAAATTTTAAATAATGTTATTTAATGTTTATTTTATCAATTTTATAATGCCCTTATTAATCATTTAGAACAATTAATATATATTTTGATTTTAGAATCATTTTATTAAGAGTTTGACTCACATCCACATAATCAAGGGTAATATTTTAATATATTCAAACCTTGTCCTTATAAAATAATAAAATCCAATCCCATTTGGGAAAAAACCATGGAAAACAATAATGGGATAATTTCATTTTTTTGGTTATTTTATCATATAGAGTCTGAAAACTATGTTTGAGAAATGGTAATGAATTCCCCACTAATTTCTATATATACCAAGATAATATCCCATTTATCATCACTGAAAATAATTTTAATAAATCCTTACTCTTCCCTCCCATCTATAGAGTCCTGTAAAGGTTCCCCAAATCTCTCAAGAATCTCTACCCAAGCATTTGAAATCACACTCTAAAGGTATGTGACCTATCTCCACTATTTTAAATTCCATAATCCTGAAAAAAAATTAAATTTTGTTTAAAATTTCTATTATGTGGATATTATATTAAACGTACCCTGTGAATAAATCACTATATACCCCTTTTACTCCCATTAATTATTTATATTATCCTTTATGTACACCCATCACCATGCCAAAATTTATTATGGGTTCTTTTCCTTATCATTGTTATTCAAGATTATTAATTATCATATGCCTTCTATTTAGATTTAATATTGTTGGGACAAGTACTTCTAGGTTCCTATTCCATTAAATTTTATTTCCAAATAATGAGTGACCCCTTTTTCTCACTTCATTCAGTTTGATGAATTTTAATGTGACGTCCTAATCCTTTTCAAATTTTACAATGATGTTTTAAAGAACAAAATATTGTGTAGTTAATAACATAAATATTTCTAGTAAAGGCTTTTCACTTTTATACTCTTATAATTATTTGAAATTTAACAAATATTTATTTATTCTACACACATTAATTTTAGAATAAAATCTATTGATGAATGAATCCTTGTTCTATGATCTATGTGGCACACTTAAGCATGAGAATGAAATAAATGTGATCGGTGTGTATGGAATTATATAGAATTGCAATGCATTTGGATGTTTTTGGACTCATGTAAAGTCATGTTCGGAAAGAGAGTAAACCAGATTCATTTAGGTTACTTTTCCATCATGATTTCTTTGATGATATCCTTGACCTATGTTTATGATGCACTATTTCATGTTGTTGCCAAATTTCTCATGTTTTCATTATGTTACCATGATATATCATGCCTCGTGTGCATGTGTATAATTATCACTCTTTGTATTTACCATTGATAATCCTATTTTCACACATGTATTACCATATATATGGCATTCCATGTATATTACATTACTAAGGATTATATCCCACCTCTTTTTTATGTATGTCCCTAGGTTATATCATGAGTTTCACAGGAAAACATGTTAGTGATGTTATCAACAACGATGTTTTTTCCTATTTAATTTTTTTAATGTAATTAATTCCTAGAAACACTAGAAATCTCAATCTTGTAAGTTGTATTGAGTGTAAAATTATGTAATAAATCTTGAATTAATTTTTAATAATAAGATGGGTTGTTATAACCACTCATCATCTTGACCAAGAAACAAGATTCAAAGAATAATTTGTTTTCTCTAACAATAACCATTGATTGAAATGTTGTATTGTAATCCAAGAGAAATTCATGTGTAAATATAAAGGAAAACACTACATTTGATAAATTTATCGATATATATATCATTCTAGAGGCATTTTTTTTTCTCATAATATATATATATATATATTCTTAAATATCCATCCCTTATAATCAATTGATCAAATTTCATCAAATATATATATCAACCATGAGAATTATATGTTTCATACCAATATAAGTGTATTAATGGTTATGAAATTGTTTTAATAAATACCGAACATAAATCAACTAGGATATTAAATAATTTAATTCCAATAAAATCTTTTAGTTCTATATGTATAATATAAAAATATGATATATTTTCAACTTCCATGATGTCTTTGTCTTTGGTGAATATCATATCCAAAAACCATCTATTTAAAAAAATAATATCACAAAAGACACAAACTATCCTAAATTTTAAAATTTAATACGTCTATTTAGCCTAATTTCATAATATACATCATTATATGCATACATTTCTATAATAATTCAATGAAATATTTCTCATCATCTTTTGGCTGATAACATCATCATATGTGGAAACCTACCAACTCTTAATCATATACACTCCTATATAACATGCTAATAAAATCATTTATAAATATAAAAACATCAGTAAAACTGTTACATAACCTCCACTAAATGATGTGTTTCTTATAGAGTTTTATCAATTTATCAGAACCAAAAAAATAGAATATTTTAATTATCTTCATAGTTTGTTTAGTATTTCAATTGTTTTTTTTATAATCTATATTTTCTATTAACCAAAAAGTATACATCCCTATGGTATCTATTTTCTAGAAACTAAATAACCAAATATTATGTGGTAAGATACAACAGTATTATTTTCTTATTATTCTAAAAAAATACATTTTGGTTCCTTTGACATATAATACATTATTCTTTAATATTTATCAATATCATTATGAGTAATTTCATGTATATTTATCAAATATTAAGAATAAAAACCTAAAAAAATATTAAAATTTTCTAAAAAAAAACATAATTATAAAAATTAAATAGTATTATAAAACAAACATTCTTCCATGGGGTAGTAAATATGTGGTTTATGTCTACTAAAACAATTTTTTCCCTTTGTTTATCACATTTTCCACATTCCTTGTAACTTTATGGATCATACAATGAATATTGTGATATTAAAGATGATGATTATAAATTTTGATCATGTTAAATTAATTTACATGATATTTAAAAATTTAATTTCCACACACAACATTTTATGGGTGAAAATATCATTAGTGTTTAATGGTTTATTTCTCAATGTCAATTTAAATATTTTTATTAACAAAGATAAAAAATATATTGATATAAATGTAAGAGTTCCTTAATCTCTTACATATTTTAAAATAATGAATAATGTAAACATGAAATTCGATAAGAAAAAAAATTAATTTCCAATTATAATGTTCCTATATGTTAATAAAATATTTTTAATTTTCTTATCTCAAGAATAAAATACTTACCGATCTCTCTCTATCGTAATGATATCATAATTTCTGGATTATCTCACACAATTACACAATACATGTATTGTCTATAAGTAGTTTTCATTCATATCTTTTAAATATTAATCAACATACATATTCAATGGATGAATGATATATGAACTCATCTTACACCATGTGTCATGTAAAATATGTCTTGATTAAACCTCTATGTATATGTTTCTATTGAATCCTTATTAATGTAATTAATGACCTCCCAAAAATTATGATATATTAAATTAAATTATTTATAAAATCAAATAAATTATGATACATTAATTACTATAATATTATAATAAAATATATAATTTAGTAATGAAATGCATGATGACATATTCAATATTCAAACATAGGTCCAAAAATAAAATCCAAATATATTTTGTTACTACTATAAAATCTGAATAATATTATAAAAATCTATTGAACCACAAAAATTTTGTGGGGTGTTGATTATTATCATTTTATAATAATCACACGATCAAATATAAAATATAATATTAGAAATATATGGACCATAATTGGTGGTGGGGTGGTAAAGGTTTGGGTGTGGTGAGGGGAAGGTCACGAGGTCACGTCCTTGAGCCTGTGATTTTCTATAATTACCTACCTTGCATTGAGTTCTATGGTTGTAGATGTAATCCAACTAGTATAATAGTAGAAATATATTGAACCCTAATTATTAATATCTATAAATGTTTCATAAAAAATAAAATATTGTACCAAATTAATATTTTTATGACATGGGTGGTTTTGACTCTTATTCTACAGTACATGAAATTATAACTTATGAATATTACATTAATTTTTGATTATTCATATGTGATAATATATTTACCTTTTATAAATCATATAATTTTACAATAATGTAATATAAAAATTGTTTTAAACATAATTTTTTTATTTATTTAATTCATTAAAAATTATATAAATATATAATAGAACAACCATAATATATTTTTGAATAATATTTTTTTATAAGAGAGAATATTTGTAAGGTCTCCAATTTATTGTGTATTATTTTTAAATATTATATAAAATTATTTTGATACTAGACCTTTTGATGGCATAGGATTCTGAGGCCCAGAGTGCCCAGAATAAATGATTGAAGTAATTTAAACTTTAAACAGCACGCGTGAGCAGTTTTCATGAAAAAGTGGAATAAATTTTGAACAAGTGATCGGATCAGAAATTTGAGGAAACCATTGCATTCAGAGTAGCGACTTTACCTTAGGTGGGGCCTAACATCAATTGACGCGGTTCAGCTGCGACCGTTAGTTTTTGGACGCTTTAATGGAAATATAATAAAGTAATAATTTATTTTTTTTAAAAGTTTCTCTTTTGCACAACAACCTAATTCCCACCTTTTAAATACCTATTTATGGAAAGTTAATAGAGTTTTCTTAATAACCATATGAATTTAGAGAGGGAGAGAGTCTCATGAAGCCTTAGAGGATTTTGGATAGACGATGATGAACGACGACGCGTGGATTATTGCGCAGTGAGATCGAATCCTTACTGATGACCGATCTCCATCTTTATCAATGACAGAGGTAGGGGTTTTTTATTTTGATTCTTTCTTTCCATGTTTTTGATGTAAAAGTATGAACGTGGATCAACAAAAAAGTTTGACCCATGGATCATGCATTCTTGAGGGATTCTTTTTATTGGGTTGTTTTTGTGGATTAATCCACGATGTTGAAATCAATGTATTGATTCACTCTGTTTAATCCTTCTTATGAGAGTGGATCAATTCCATAATGAATGATGGTAGAGGATTGTTCCACTTTTCTTTTGAGATTTGGATTTATTCCCCCTCTTTTTACCTCACGTTCTTCGTATTCTTCCTGAGGTGATGAACAATGGATCGTCGCACATCCTTTATACAACACAACGATCCCAATTTAGAGATATGACATCATGAAGACCTATAATAGGTGTGACAACAATAGAAGATGACAAATCAGCTCAAATTGGGAGAGACCGTTCTTAGAGCATTCTTCATACGGTTGGATTGTTATGCATTTTTTTGGACCGATCGGAGGCAGAAAAACAATGTGGATGACTTCCGGATGTCGGGGTGACCTTAGTCTTCATGTTTCGTGGAAAATAGATTACTTGATTGAATATCACTGCTCCACCCGAGTTGCGATAGTGGGGGTTCGTGATTCGGGAATTTCTAGAACACAGGATGTGTTTCCCGAAGAACATGACATGTAGGTTAAGCTAAGTGGTGAAAAGGGTTACATGGTGAATGAAGTGATGACACGATGTGTTTTCCAAAGAACACTTCATGTGGGTCTGTTTCTGACACTTTCACCGGGATGCACGCATCCGTCGCGTTTGGGGGACGTCAGCGCAGTTCTATTTCCCCACATTTCCGTTTTGCAAAGGCGGGCAACATTCTCTATTTATTCAGGTATGTTTGATCCTTGATCGAAATGGGATGATGGGATGTCGGTTCTTCCTTCCGTGGATTCCTCCTCGGAACTCGTCACCTAGTTTGGGTCTCCCTCATAGATTTAATATGTAGTTCGTGAAACTCTTCCCAGTGCCTTGTTTCCATGGACGCCGGTTAATTACACTGCTTCTATCAGGACATTCCAAGGGGTCCAGTCAGGGAAATAACCTTCAGTTGGGGGAGTATTCACATTGAGGCACCACTGGCATGTCTAGACGCTGGGGAATTGGAGTGTCTGTCTTGTGTACCTTATTATAGGTCTTCTCGAGGGCGTGGAAGCCCGAGGCATCCCACTCCGAGCATGGGGAATCATATTCCATATGAATGTATCTGAGGTTTTCCTCAGCTTCCCATGTTTAACACAAGGTATGTTGTAAGTTTAATGTCCAGCGGGGATGGATCGGGCTGATCAGAACACTAGCTAGAGTGGATCAGATTGAATAACCCCTTGAGGGAACACTGATATTGTGGCCAGCATGTGGGAGGCTTCTCGAATACTGTGGAGGGGAATGAGGTGGCATGATCTCACCGGGATGTGGCGGTCCGGGTAAGAATCAGGATGGACGATGGTTTTGGTCTTGATCCTCAAAGAGACTTCCTGCATACCATGCCTTGACATGGATCAAAGTCCTCGTAGTTCGGGAATGGATGTATGGGGCTTACACTTTAGGATGCCCGAGCTGGTGGGTGAGGCGACTCAAATACGGTCGGAATGATCGAGTGGTGGGCTTGAACCTCATGAGGCTTCCTACGTAACATGCCTTGACATGGATCAAAGTCCTCAAAGTTTGGGAGTGGATGCCAGAGAACTGGCGTGAACAAGGAGCTTGGTCTAGGTGGATGTTGGGCTTGAACCTCATGAAGGCTACCTACGTACCCTGCCTTGGATTGGATCAAAGTCCTCGTAGTTCGGGTGGGCACTGGTGAACCGACATGAAGAAGGACCTTGGTCCAATGGGTGTTGGGCTTGAACCTCGTGAGGTTTCCTACGTACCATGACTTGACATGGATCAAAGTCCACGTTGTTCGGGATGGATGTCGGTGAACCGACGTGAAGAAGGACCTTGGTCTAATGAGTGTTGGGCTTGAACCTCATGAGGTTTCCTACACACCATTCCTTGACTTGGATCAAAGTCCTCGTGGTTCAGGATGTGGAGTGTCAGTGAACCGACGTGAAGATGAACCTTGGTCTGATGGATGATGGGATTGAACCTAATTGAGGCTTCCTTCATACCATGCCTTGACATGGATCAAAGTACCCATAGTTCAGGATGGGTCAAAACGGATTACCACTGGATTGGAATGTAGTTTAACGTCATGCAGGACGGGGGTGAACCGACGTGAAGATGGTCGGAACGATCGGGTGGTGGGCTTGAACCTCATAGAGGCTTCCTACGTACCCTGCCTTGGCATGGATCAAAATCCTCGTAGTTTAGGTGTACAGTTTAAGGTCATGCGGGATGGGGGAATTTGGGTCTTTTGCTCTGATGTGGCCCAGGGTGTGTCATGGTCAGTTCTCACTTGAAACTCACGGGAGTCATGCTTAGTGCCAGAAACAAGAGGTTACAGGGGCCTAACGATCACGTCGTGAAGGGTGAATCTGTGGGAAGCGAGGAGGGGCTTATGCATTAGGTGGCCCATGGTGCTGAGACTTACTCCAGGATGGAGGCCTGAGGGCGACAAAGCGTAGAGGGAGAGGGATTTGGCACCCAGGAAGAGAGGAGGGGGGCCTGTTCCTTATCACGTCCTCTGTTTCCCTTAGGGAACGAAGATTAAAGGAGGGAGTATGGGGCTCTAACTCCAACAAGAACTACTAGGGGCTGACACCAAGGTGGATTCCCTTCAACTACAGACAAAATCCACTCCTAGAAGGGAGATATTATCCCTTGTGGAGACTGGGAGGCGTAGAGAATGTTGAAGGAAGGGTACCCTATGTGAGAGGCATGGGGCTATGTCACAGTTTAACATCGTGTGTTGAGGACGAGGGTGCTTGGCAGTTTAACATCCTGCATCTCGGACGAGGTGGGATTACTTCTCACCCCTAGGAAATACAATACTAGTACCCTCTGCTCCTTGTGGGAGGGAAGGTATCGGCAATGCCGCGCTGAAGGGGGGTCATAGAGTGAACCATCGAGGGGTCCACGTTAGCATGGCTATGCGAAGAAGCAATAGCCATTAGCATGCTTATGTGAAGAGGCATTAGTCGAAGCAACGCTATGGGCGGTATCGTCCGGGGGACATTGAAGTCAAATCATGAAAATCTGGAGGGTTGCATTGGAAAAGGAATTTCCAAGCAGAGGAGTCCATAGGCAGGGGCCTTGTGGAGTCCGGTTGCTCTGCATGGTGAAGGGCACTTGCGAAGGGGTGTGCTTTACAAAGTGGTGTTACTTAGCCTTAGCATGGGGCGAAGTAGCAAGTGGGAGGATCTTCGCAAAGTGTAAAGGCATTTGTGGAGCACTGCCTCATGGAGCACAGGCGCCTCAAGAAGCGAAGTGTCGTGAAGCAATGTGCTTCGTGATGTACAGTGACCCTGCCTTTGCATGGGGATCAAATGTACATGAGGGGTGTTTTGCAAAGAATAAATGCTTCAAAAAAACCAGAGTCCCCTTGGGGATCCCCTTCCTTCGCGAAATCCCTTAGGATTCACAAAAGGCATCCCTCTTGGAAGAGGGGATCAAAATGAGACAATGTAGAGGCAACTCGCGAAGAAAAAATACCTCGTGTAGCTCATGATTCGCAGAGAAAATGGTGCTTCATGATTTGGGAGGAGAGAAGCCGAAAGGTCAGATTGTCCATCTGGGGGGCTATGGGGGAGCTTAGTATTTATAGGAAAGAGGTGCCATGAAGTAGAGCTTACGCGGTGTGAAGAGGGGCTTCATTTGCTTCGAGCCATGTCACGAACATCAACCGGGTTCACGGAGGTGTACAACCTAATTTGCTTCGTGGCGGGTTCACAAACGTCAGGGGCGATCGCGGAGGGGTACAGCCTCCTTCGCTTCGTGGTGGCCATGTTGCTTGGGGGGACTTCGTTCAGCGGCTTCGTGTGACATGTCACATGTCCTCATTTTCTTCATTCCTCTATTCCAACATTTTGGCGCCAACAAATCCCCCCCCCTCAAACATCAAGCCACGGTGGGATCAAGGGTCAAAGTCTGAGGGAAATCTCCAAAATCATTGGCCGTTTGCGGTGCTGACTCATGAAGAGGGAATGTGAGGCAGATAGGGGCCACGTGTGCCAGGCGCGCCGCAATGCTCTGTGCGGACTGGACCCACCGCGAAGCTCCGAAGGCCACCGCCTATAAAAAGGGTTGTCTAACATCTGTTTTTTTCTTTCCCTTATCCGCGATTTTTCCCTTTTTCACTCTCGATTCGTGAAGCTCCACGTATTCTGCGCCTGCTCTCCGCGAATCGGGCTTCGAGGCGAACCACGATTCTTTTACTCCGTGACAGCTCTATGCGATCATGCGCCTGCAGTCCAAGGTTAGGCTCCGCAATTCTACTTCACAAAGGAGCTCTGCAAATAGGTTTTGCGACCTGAGATAAAAATTGTCCAAGACTTAAGAAAAAATGGCCCATCAAGAAGCTGCCCAGGGGGTGCTTGCAGACGCCGCCTGGAGGGATGGGATGGAAAATTGTCTGGGTCTGGGGGAGCTAGTCTGGAGCCACTCGGACCATAGTTCTTTGGTGGAGTTTCTTTCTGAGATCCAGAAGAATTATCCGTTGTGCAAGAGTCTGCCCTTGTATGGATTTGGGTAGAGGGATGACGTCTTCATTCCTGAGGCGAGTAGGGACGAACCAGGTTACTGGTTGAAGAGCATGTCCTGCCAGCACCAATGGTTCAAGGTGGCTGATGGTCATACGTGGGAGGAATTTACACCTGTCACCATCGACTGCATGTACAATCATCTGAACAATGTTAATGGGAAGCCATTGCAGCCATAGACGTCCCCTCCCTTGTACCACACAATACTGAAGGCATCATTGAGGGATTTGAAGAAGGGGTGGTCTGATGAGTTGGACGTGCTCCAGGGCAGAAACTTTACAAACAACTGGGCATGGGCCTACTGGGTAGGTGCCTCATGAGAGGATTTCAGAGATGATATGAAGAGAGTGGGTTTATATGAGGCTTCCTGGGCCTCCCAATTCCACATATATCAACTGAAACAGCTGATGTCAGAGCTATTGAGAAGATGGTCGTTTAGGACCAACACATTTCACCTGCACCATGGGGAGGTTGGAATCAGTCTATGGGATGTCCATCAAATTTCTGGGGTCCTGATCTTGGGGGCTATGTATGATGAGTTCCTCCCCGTCATGAGTGTGTGGGAGGATCCGGAGCAGATGCCGGGGCTGGCGCTGACATTGATGGGGCCTTTCCCCGGGGAAGAGAAAGAAGCAGTGGGGGATGTACACTTCAAGAAGTGGTTCTAGAAGTTACTGAACTTCCCTACGGATCCAGAGTTTCCCAAGAGGCCTCGAACATTCCCTAAGGGGGCTCAACAGGGTAAGAAGCATTCGTATTGGTGGATCTTGGAGGGAAGTCAATGGAAGACCTGGGGTTTTAGTGTCAGTACTAAACAACAACCGATAATAAGACTGGAGGCGTTTATCGTGGCCCTTATCTGTGGTTGGATCCTACCAGTGTGGGATACCAACATGGGGGGTTCGACCTATCTCATTCATCATTGCATCCATGATAGACACAGGAGGGTGGGTCAATCTGGGGATTCCGATGCTTGCCAGATTGTACAAGATGCAACGACATGTTAGCAAGGGAAAGAGGCTGTAGAGGATATGTGGGCCCTTCCATATTCTATATGGGTGGATCGCGGCACATATCAGGGGGTTTAAGAATATCTGAACCCCATCTCACCTATGGGGTCAAACTTCCGACCATCCATTCTGAATGCTGCCAGAAGCTTTCCATCCAAATTAACCACACCGTTGGTACTAAACCGGGTGTGGAAGGTGGATGATTTGAACTTTCACCCATTCCCATTGCCGATGGGGGTACTCTCTGATTATGGTTGGGGGATGGAAGAGTACCGGGCCTATCTACTGGCCTTTCAAGGTGGAGTCTTGGTGGAAAGGGTGGATCGGGAGCCTCTCTGCGAGCCGTACACCCCACACTGGTTTGCAAGGAAATTATTGTGCCTACAGCGGCTGACCCCATAGGTCTACTGGGAGGTGCTCCATGAGGATCACCAATGTGTGATGAGGAAATTGTGGCTCATGTTCACATGAGATGATGGGAAAATGCAAAATGTCTTTCCTCTGCCTACTGTCGCCTTCGGACTGGTGAAGGAGTATGCCATAAGCTGGGAGGTAGCTTATCTGGGAGAAATACTGAAGCAACCAACTGTCCGAGCTGGTGACGGTAGGCCTTCCCCATATCGAGTTCGGTGTCAGAGTATAGCAAGGGCCTCTCAAAGTGGCGGGGCTGTTGTGGCAGCGAGACCTGCACCAACTAAGGGTGTGGTAGTGGCGGTAGATCCAACAGCAGCAGTGGACCCGGTGGTCCCAAGAGAGAAGATCAATCTGGAGGGGTGGACACCGAGGGGATTCTGCAGGATATCCACTCAGGCCCTGGGGAAATGGATGCGCCACATCGACAAGCTAGAGAATGTTGTTTTCCCAGAGGATTGGGACATCTGGGATGTCAACCGGTTGTTCCTTGACCTACTCGAGAAGTGCCAACACCTGAACCATCTTCAGATGGATTTACCTGGTATAGGCCATGTTTGGGCCGGTTTTGTAGTGTCTCCGACCGGAGACGGAGCAATATCTGGATGAGCGGGAGGACTTTGTACATTCCCGGGGTGCCCCGAATCCAATGACAGAACAAGTGAGGGTACTGATGGATTGGACAGTTTCCCCCAAAACTATCAGCCACTGATCTGGGAGATTGCATTCCCCTATTGGAAGATTCAGACGAATCCTCTTGGAGAGACGAGGCCTATGGAGGGATCCCATTGGAAGAAGGTGAAGTCGACAATCAAGACTCGAATCTTGACGATTTTGTAGAGGCACTCGAGGTAACATTCCAAGTTTCTTTCCTCAGGGTATGCTATCAGATCATTATGGATTTCTTACCAACATCTGAACTATGCAGGAAGACCTTGTGCACAGACCTCGTTCTCTCCCCTCATTGGGTGATGATGCAGGACCCTTGGAACCCGCACCTGTGGTCATGTACAGTTCTGTGTCTAGAGGGGCTAGGACACCCTAGGTGGGTTCTATGGAGTCTCCGGACCATCCGACAATATATGGAGGGCAAGGTTTCAGGGTCACATCAACATAAAATCAAGATCAACACCAAGAGTTCAATATCTGTAAGTTGTCTCCACTGAATTTATTGCCGTCACCCGCTGATCGTGCCAACTGATGTCCATGACCTTCTCTGTCACGTACAGTTCTTCGACTGGCATGGGCTGCTACGGCGAGGCTGGTTGGGATTTCTAGTGGCATCCCTCTTAGGGGTATGCCAGTAATCATGGAGATAGTTACCCAGACCACCATAGATGCAAAACTCCCTATCATTTTTAGGATCACCAGTGTGGTCGTGACTAAGATCATTGATGTGGGGTCCGACGATGAGGATCAACCGATCGACCCAAGTCTCTCCACACCTGATCTGATGCCAAATGTCGCACCTGATCCAATTACAGGTGCAGATGATGCTAAGGATTTCCTATGGGTGTACCCCGCATACGAGCCTACCAACCGTGCAGACTAGGATGGGACGACCTCTGATGAGGAGGATAGAAACATAGTCCCTCACCGATCATGGATGTTGATCATGTGCTTTATCTAAAAGAACCCCTAGGAATTATGGCTGGATGATATAGACAAACTTCACTTGCGGTTGTGAATACTTTGTGTTGGGAGAGTGGATGCCTGGTACCCACATCTTCTCATCTAAGTTCTTATGGCAGAGAAGATCAGGGAGTATGATCACGACCTTAGCATGGGATGGTAGCGAAGGAAGGCTACGAATATCAAGAAGCTCCCGGAGGCTGAAAATGAAGTCTAATCGGGCGGATGAGCACTCAACCTCTCTTAATGAACAATCATAGTTGATCTTGCGGTTGAAGGCCCAACTGGAAGAGGCAGAAGAGCGTATAAGGAAGGCTTCCGAAGAGATGGTTGTCATTTAGGCTGACATAGAGCGGGCCCAAACTGAGGCTGATGAACTGCGCCCCATCACTACTAAGGAGGAATAGTAGCTGAGCTGGCAGCAGCAACATCTGGATGCCACAAGTCGAATGGTGGAAGAACTGCAACTCTATTTTGACAGGGTCAACCCGTCCATGGGAGGAGTAAACCCCAAAGTGTTATAAGGATCAAAAAATCTCATCGTACTTTCATGTCTTGATTTATTTGATGCCATAGCATGCATGAGTCTCTTTATTGAGGTTGGCTTTACACGCATCTGTTATATTTTTGAAATGTCCAGTGGTCAGTCCCTAAGATCTTGCGGGTTGAGACCAATGTGAGAAACAAGGGGTGATCACCACATTATTCCATCTGAACATAATGTTTCTACAATGCTTCAGGTATCCGGGGTTTAAGTATCCCATCTAGATCTTCTAGGAAGACATGGGAGAGGCCCGATCGGAGGATTATGACCTCAGAACAATCAACAATCCATTCTTCTGATGTACTCTGGTGCATGAGCAGGGTAACACCAGGGGCATTGGGATTAGTCCGAACATAGGGAATTGGAAGGTGTGAATCACGATACCCAAAATTCAGAACACTATAGGGGTGGCATGAAAATGAATGATAACTATTGACCATGTTTGAAACACATTATCCTTATTACGTTAGCCTGAAATGGGGATAAAAAATGAGGGCCTAACTTTGACCATGTTTGAAAAAGGGGACCTAACTCAAAATGTTACCCCTTAGTCTTCCAGAACGTTGTCCCGGGACAATAGGTGGGCCATAGGCCGAGCATCCATACTGTTAGGGGGTCCTCCAGACATGAAAGACGATGAGGGTTCGAATAAGGGGGCACACAAAGTGTAGAATGTGGAGTGAGGTTTTTTTCGAATAGAATCCAACAATCTTGAGGTTACGCCATAATGGTGGAAGCACACTAGATGTCACATCTGTCTGATCACGGATCATTCTTTCCTTCAGACGGAGCCTCTCTGGCGAGGGATTCATCGCTTCCCAATGTCATCTTGGGGCATCCTAAACTTGATTGGGGAAGAATTATAGATGTACGGTTACCTACGAACGGTCCGACCAGGGGGGCGGAAAGGGGGAAGAACATGATTTATGATTCCTGGGGGTTGGAACCTAGGTAAAATACCAGGGTGTCCCTACGTATCCCATGAGGATGGGAATCGGGACACACATAGTTCTGGAAACACAGTTTAACGTCATGTGGGATGATGAGAATCCTGGTTGTGCTGGTAGGCATCCAACCAAAACTACTAAGCCCACGTGATTTGTGCTTGATGTGGGAAACAAGTAGTTATGGGACTTCCCCGACGCAGGAAGGGACGTGGTGGGGAAAAGGGGTGCTCGGTGAATACCAACCCAGTGATGGTAACATGTCTATGTAGTGCACCTGGACGCATGAAGAGATAAAGCCGAGTATGTTGGAATTCCACTTGAACATGAGGAAGTGGAAATGTGCGAATCATGATGCTCAGAATTTGGATCACAATGATGGAGGCGTGATGATGGAGGATAACTGTTGACCATGGCAGAAACGTAGCATCCATAACGCATTATACTAGAATGGGGGAAGATAAATGAAGGTCGATCGTTGACCATGTTCAAAACTTGGGACCTGTCGCAAATGACATCCGAGATCCTTAAGGACATTGGCCTGAAACGATAGGAGAGCCCTTAGGCCCAGCATCCATGGAGAGACCTTAAGCCTAGCATCCATGTCGTCTGAGGGTCCTTTTGGATGTGTAAGAGGATGAGGATTCAAATGGAGAGCTCACGAAGCTTGGTCATGGAACGAGAGGATGTCTCCATGGAAATTCCACAATTTGGACTCTTTTTCAAAACACATCTGAATACGTTAATGAGACATATTTGATAGAGGGAGTCGTGTCTCTACCCATAAGGAGATCTTAGTTTAGGGTCATAGAATTCGGACCATGGATGGTAGGAAACATAGGAGGCACGTTGTGGGGTAACTCAAATACCCGACGTGATTGGGAACTAGGGGTTCCAACCACCACGTGCTTCTCTAAAGTTATTTTAGGTCAAGGGACTAAAAACGAGAGTTGAGATGGGCCTGAAGCAAAGTGAAAGGGCATTCCTATATACCCCATGAGGATGGGGATCATGCTTCACATAGTTATTTAAAGGTTCTTAGTTTAACGTCTTAGAACTCAAACCATGAATGGGTAAGGAGAGTAGGAGATACATGGTAAGGCGGTTACAAAACCCTAATGTGAATGAAAACATAATCCCTACTTACCATGTGTTCTCTGGGGAAGTGATCGAGTTGAGGGACCAAACACATAAGTTAGGCCAGGCCCACAGGGAAGTGCCCAGGCACTTCTACGTATCTCATGAGGATGAGAATCAAGCCATACATAGTTCTTGTAAGGTGGCACGACACAGTAAGGTACTAGTGCAAAGGATGAAAGGGGTGAACAGGTCTAGCTCTCACACCAAGAGAAGCGGTAATTGATAAATCTTGTTTGTCCTTTATGGTGAGTGGTTTTTTTGTGAAGTGACATGCCTAGGGCAGCAGGCCCTGGCATTACCACAAGAATCAAGACATAGTAGGTGTTGAAAAATGGCATGGAATATGACCAATACCCAATGTGACGTCCTCTATGATGAGGTCATCACAATGCAGTGCCGTTTTTCGTTGTGCAGCAAGGAAGATAATGTCACAGTTTAGGGTCATGTTATAGGACCAAGCATACATTTTAACATCATGCAACGCAGACTTAGCAAAGATGATGTTGGGTGGGGAATGCGTACGACGCCATGAAACATAACCGATGTGAATTGAGACATGATCCCACATCACACCATACGCAGTTCCGAGAGAGTAACCTTGATCCAAGGGTCCCAAATATAGGAGAAAGTTAAAGGGGCTGGAGAAACAAGCTCCCAACTAAGCTGGACCCAAAAACGAGATGTCTGGGTGGTCCTACATATCCCATAAGGATGGGAATCAAGCCATATGTAGTTCTAGATGGTGGATTTTAATGTCATGCAGGACCGGAAACAAGAGGGATAATTCATAGAACGGGGTGCATGTGGTGCGACTATTGTAAACCCGACGTGAATGAGGACATAATCCCACACCACGCCACGCAGTCGTGTAGTCAAGGTCCCAAAGGCGGGACAGAAAAGATGAATTAGAAGAACTCAAGATGGGCCCATAGAGAAGGGGTATGGGCGTTCCTACGTATCCCATGAGGATGGGAATCAAGACGTATGTAGTTCTGGGGAGATCTTAGTTTACGGTCTTTGATCTCGGACCATGGGCATCCCAAAGGACGCCGTATTGCAGCTTTTTCCTCCCTGACATGCAAAGGTATACCGACGGATAATGCCAAGAGTGTCGAGATTCCACCTGGAAATGATGGGGAGGAATATAATGTGAATCATGAAACCGAAATTCAATGCCTGAAGGGGCTGGCGTGACGACGAAGGATTACTGCTGACCATGTTCATAACACAACATCCTATCACGTTAGCCTGAAATGGGAAAAAACAAATGAGCATCAACCGATGACCATGTTTGCAACGCGAGATTTGTATCAATTTGTTGTCTGAAACCCTCAGGGGTATTGACCCGTAACGGTAAGAGTGCCCTTAAGTGTAGTATCCATGCCATTCTTGGGGGTCCCTCCGGGTGTGAAAGATAACAGTGGTCCGAATGAAGGGGAACACGAAGCTTGAAAAGTGGAAGGAACTTACCTAAGTTGAATATGACACTCTTGGTCCTAGACCAAAGTAATCTTAACACATGGGAGAACCACTGCAAGGTGTCGAGGGACTCAACTTGAGGGCATCCAAGAGATGGCTGATTCCCAAGAGAAGGGGGGCATGGTACCAAAAACCCTGTACCACATCTATATATCCCCCTCATGGATATGGACATGCCACATGGACTAAGTGACTGGGAGATCAGGAGATCTCTAAGATATGGGGCTGGACCCGATTCGGGTGGTCCGACATATCCCATAAGGATGGGAATCAATCCACACATAGTTCTGAACGAGATCTTTGTTTATGTTCTTAGAGCTCGGACCACGGATGGATTGAAAACCCTCCAAGTAAGTGAAAACCTCAACCCGATCCCTAATCTCACATGAGTTAAACTCAGTGTGGGAAACAATGGATGAAGGTTTATTTGACAATACATATAATGCACGTCAAAGTGAAATCGGTGCGGAGCCCCGAATGATGCCCCTATCATGGCATTGGTCCTCCTAACGCACGGATGCACACTGAGGAATAGTACCAAGAGTTTCAAAGATCTACTTGGACATGATGAGGTGGTGAAGGATGTGAATCATGTAACCGACATTTTGGGCTTAACAGGGTTGGCGTGCCGATAGAGGATAACTGTTAATCATGGAGGAAATGCAGTATCCATATCACATTATCCTGATGTGGGAATAAAAAATGAGCATCAACCACAGACCATATTCACAACGCGGTATTTGTGCCAATTTGTTGTCTGAAACCCTCAGGGGCGTTGTCCCATAACGATTGGAGAGCCCTTAGGCATGGTATCCATGCCGTTTTTTGGGTGTCCCTATGGGTGTGAAAGGTGATGAATGCCCTGATGAAGGGAGGCACAAAGCCAGAAAGCGGGCGAAAAAATGTCTGATCAGAGTCCGACATTTTAGGTAACAAACCAGAGTACCATTATGCACATTGGTGAACCACCGAAAAGGGTCGATGAAGTGGATCAAAATGGAGAGGTAGGACAAGGGGCCAGGGTGGGATGGAAATTTCCCATAGGTGGGGCTAGACCCGAAGCCTAGACATTTGGGTGGTCCTACGTATCCAATAAAGATGGGAATCAAGCCACACATTGTTCTCAAGATGCAGTTTAACGTCATGCAGGATGAGGAGGGGAGTAGGATACCCCCAAACAAGGGAGGTGTATGGCACGGCGAATAACCCGACGTGAATGAGGACGTAATCCAACACCACACCATATACTCCCATAAGAGAGGACCTGGGCTAGGGGCCTGAAAAGGCCAAGGGGCCTGATAGTTGGGATTTGGTTAGGAAGACCTGACATACTTGAAGTTTAACATCTTTCAGTAAGGACAAGGGTCGATGAATAGGTTTCCCTAAACACCAAAGGTGTACGACACAGTGAGTAAACCGACATGAATTAGGACATGATCCCACACCACATTGTAAACTCTGGGTAAAAACATGGGCGAGGGCCCGAGAAGGCCAAGGGGCCTGAGGCTGGGCCTCGGTTAGGAAGGCCTCACCAGCTTGCAGTTTAATACCTTGTAGTGAGGACTAGGGCCCGAAAAGGCCAAAGGGATTGAGGCTGGGCCTTGGTCAGGGATGCCTAAGAAGCTTTTAGTTTAACATCTTTTAGTAAGGAAGAGGACCGGGGGCCCAAAAAGGCCAAGGGGCCGGAGGCTGGGTCTCGGTCATGATGAGGGTCGGGGGCCCGAAAAGGACATGGGGCCTGAGGCTGGGCCTCAGTCAGGGACGAGGGCCGAGGACCCGAAAAGGCCAACGGTCTTAAGGCAGGGCCTCGGTCAAGGAGGCCTGACCAACTTGTAGTTTAACGTCTTGCAGTAAGGATGGGGGGAGGATAAGTTGTCTCATCTGGGGATTTTTACGGTGTGGCAAGTAATCCGAAGTGAATGGGGACATAATCTCATACCACACTATATGCCCCCATAAGAGAACCTAGGATGGGGGCCTAAAAGGCCAAGGGGCCTGAGGCTGGGCCTTAGTCAGGGAGGCCTGACCAGCTTGCAGTTTAACATCTTTCAGTAAGGACGATGGAAGGGGGAGGTCTCATCCGGGGATTTGTACGACATAGCTAGTAACCCGACGTGAATAAGGACATAATCCCACACCACGTCGTACAATCCTATCAGAGAGAAACTGGGCCGGGTGGAAGGTCATACACCTCCTTGCACGGTTATTTCCTCATTACTGCTCCTAATCCCACATGAGCGGTGCTTGGTGTGGGAAACAAAGATCGGGTATTTCCTATCTCCATCCAACGGGTCCTCATAGCCGACATCACCCGAGGGGAGTTCGTCTCTTAGATATGAAGGGGTAGAACGAACCACTACACTCGATGTTTGGGACATATTGGGGTGGTCCTAATGATCTTGGACAACTATTGACCATGTTCGAAACACAACATCACTATAGTGACCCGATGGGAGCCAAAAACAAGCATCGACCACTGACCACTTTCGAAACGCAAGACTTATATTGGCATGTTACTCGAAATCCTCGAGGGAGTTACCTCGAAGGGGTAAGAGGGACCTTTCGGATAGGGAAGGCGATAAAATCCAAGTCATGGAGTGGGTGATGCATAACTATACCCATCTACAAAAAAGATAACATCTCTTGGGAGGGGGATGTACAGTCTGATCGAGGCTAGCTTGACGTGAATTGGGTAAAAAGTATAAACCCTGCCATATGTCTTGACCTGAGGGGAAGATTATTGCTTTTGGGATGGGCCAATAGAAAAAATGTCTGGGTGTTCCTACGTATCCCATGAGGATGGGAATCAAGCCCTACGTAGTTCTTGGAGGCCATGCAGTTTAATGTCGTGCGATGAAGACACTGGAGGATATAAGAACATGAGTGGAAACAAGGTGTAACCATTATAATCTTCGTATGAGTGTAGCTACGGAAGCATACTTAATATCATGCAAGGATCCTTCGAGGAAGCTATACCCAGGGGGGATAGTCAAAGAGAAGAGTTTGGGGCCGGGCTCAAAATGAAGCGTCAGAGTGTTCCTACGTATCATATTAGGAGGGTAATCAAGCCATACGTAGTTCCCAAAATGCAGTTTAATGTCATGTAGGATGATGCATAGTTTAAATTCATGCAGGACTGGACATGTTGAGGTTATGCAGGACCATCTTGTTTAAGGTCATGCAGGACCATCGTGCAGTTTAGGGTCATGAGGGACCGTTCAGTTTAAGGTCATGTAGGACCATAAAGTTTAAAGTTGTGTAGGATAATACAGTTGAAGGTCATGCAGGACCGTGGGGATCAGGAAAAGTATTGGTTGAGGAGCTTGGCATTAGTGGGAGGAGTTATGCGCTCACCATCCATGGTCACCAAGGAGTATGCTTTAATAGGGTAATCCTTATGAATGATGTAAGGTCCTTACCATTTGGGCTCCAACTTGGGCAGTTTCTTACCGGGGATCATTGGTGCTCGGCGGGCCAATACTAGGTCACCTTTCAGGAAAGTGCGGGGGCGAACCTTCTTATTGAAGGCTCTAGCTTTCTTATTCTGATTGCTTTCCATATTGTGCAGGGTATGAAACCGACTCACGTCGTGTGCTTCCAATTCAGCTAGATGGATTTCGGCCACCTTATCTGGTGCCTGCTGGTCATATACTACAGTGCGTAACGAAGGTAGCTGGATCTTGATCGGCATGATGGATTTTGCTCCATACACCAGGGAATATGGATTCACCTGGGTGGAATTGTGATTCGTCGTCCGATAAGCCCAGATGGCATTGGGGAGCTTATCCGGCCAACTGTTCTTGTTCTTCCCAACCATTATCTACAAAATGTTAGAGCGGGTTTTGTCGAATTCCTCGATCTGTCCATTTTCCTATGCGTGATAGAGAGAGGTATGGTTGGAACAGATATTGTACTTGGCGTACAATTTATTCATCTTAGATTCTCGGAAGTTGGTTCCATTATCAGTGAGGACAGCGTGAGGGACTCCAAATTGGTAGATGATATTGGAGCTCATAAAATCGACAATGGATCGAGCCTTGAATTACTTGAGTGGGACTACCTCTACCCATTTGGAGAATAAATCTGTAGCGGTCAGGATGAACCTGCAATGGAGAGCTTCCGTCGGTGGGTACGGCCCCACAACATCGAGCCCCCACATCGTGAAGGTCTAAGAGTACTTGGTGGAGGGGAGAGGTTTTAGCAGCCAATGAAGGAAGTTAGTATGAACTTGTCAAGCATGGAATCTCTTGGAAAAATCAATACAAGCATGGATCTTTGAGGGCAAAAAGTACCCAAATCTTCGGATTTGATGGGACAGCTTTGGCCCAGCCTAGTGGGCACCACAGGAGCTGGCATGAACCTCTTTCATGACCTGTGGAATCTTGACTCCGTGAATGCAATGGAGGAGAACTCCCTCAAAACCACTCTTAAATAGGATCTTCTCAAGACAGGTACGACTCTAGAGGGTAAATTGCAGTGCGCGACATTGAATTCGTTTTCTCTCAGCCCGATCATCCGGGAGGCAACCATTTTGGAGATACTCGATAAAAGGTGCTCTCTAGTCTAGATTTATCACAATCGTAGCATCTGAAGGACCTCGGGATCCTGACATGGAGGATCCGGTGGTAAGATGGCTTACTTGCAGGCCTTCATCATCCTCTGGGGTGACGGGGGTGATGAATCTTCTGTGTTCCACATGTATGATCAGATCATCCTGCTCGGGCTCTGCAAGTGAGGCGGGTAGGCTGGACAACACGTCCGCTCAACCATTTTTTGACTAAGGGACATGGGTAACATCTGGCCGAGAAGGGAACCAGGTCATTATATGGAGGGTTCACTCCAAAAATGGCACGAGCTCTGGCCTCCTGACAACATAGTCTCCATTGACCTGCTTGATGACTAGTTCAGAATCCCCTTTCACAAGCAAATGGTGCACATCGATCTAAAGGGCCAGATCAAGGCCAGTGATGAGAGCCTGATACTCTGCCTCATTGTTGGTGCAGTCTTCTGACAACAGAAATGAGTACGGTAGAACATCTTGTATTAGGGTAATGAAGACGATACCCAGACCCACTCTATTGAGCCTAGGATCGTTGAGCATCCTACCGGTGGGGCTCTGGGAGACATCGTTGAAGTGCATTTTCCAACATGAGACGACGCGATCGACTAAGAGGATTTCCTCATTAGGAAAATCTAGGTCCAGGGATTGATCTGTGTAGGTTGGATGGGCATCTATGAATTCTGCCAATGCCTGCACCTTGATAGCCTTATGAGGCACGAACCTAATGTCAAACTGCTGGAGAATTACCGCCCACCGCACTAGTCGGCCAATCAACATGGGGCACTTCAGAATGTACTTTATTGGGTCTACCCTAGAGACAAACTGTACCTCATGGTGGTGCAGGTAATGTAACAATTCATGTATGGAAAACATGAGCACAAGATAGCTCCTTTCGATGGGGGAGTATCTGGTCTCCATTTCGCGGAGCATGCAACTGAGGTAGTAGAGGTTGTTCTCTATACCCTCATTGTTCTTCTAGGCGAGCAGGGTGTCGAGAGACAGTTCCAGAGCAGCCACATAAAGGATCAACAACTTTCTAGAAATGGGTGGCATCAAGACCGAAGGCTACAGTAGATACCTCTTGACTTCCTTGACTGCGGTCTGAGACACTTCATCCCATTCATAGGAAGTTCCCTTCTTCATCAGTTGGAAAAAGGGCTTACACTTTTTGGCTAGGTTTGCAATGAATCAGTGTATATAGGCTAAGTGGCATTAAATTCCTCGAAGCTCTAGAATATTTCTCAGGGGGGGGGGAATCTGGTTGATGGCCTTGATCTTCTTTGGGTCGATGTCGATGACCCGATATCTGGCAATGAAGCCGAGAAACTTACCGGAGGTGTCCCCAAAGTCACATTTAAGTGGATTTATCTTCAGGTGGCAGGAACGGAGGAAACCGAACACTTTATCAAGGTCCTTGAGATGGTCCTGACACTGGTGAGATTTGACCACCAGATCATCCACATTGCACTCCACCAATGTTCCCAGTATCGACTTGAATATGCAATGCATGGCCCCCTGATAGGTGGCACCAGCATTTTTCAAGCCGAAGAGCATAACCTGGTAATAGAAAGTACCTTGGGGTCCCTGAAAGTGGTGGAATCCTCATCTTCGAGGGCCATCCAGATCTTATTATACCCATAATACCCATCCATGAAGAAGAGGGCTTGGAACCCGGCCATAGCTTTGATCAACAATTTCGTCACTTGAAGGGGAAAATCGTCCTTCGTACAGTGGAGATTGAGATCTCGGAAGTCGATAAAGACTCTAATTTGTATATTCTTCTTCCTGACTGGCATAATGTTGGCTAGCCTCCTAGGGTACTAGACCTCCTTAACGAATTTGGATCTGAGGATCTTGTCAACCTCGAACTCAACCATGGCATAGTGAGAAGGTTGCATATTTTTGAGAGGCTGCTTGAACCCGTGATGGATGGTAGGGAGACCAAGGCGGTGGACGACTACCTGAGGATCTAATCCTGGCATCTTGTCGTAACTCTAAGAAAACATGTCACTGTGCTGTTTAATGAAAGTTCACATACCGCTGTTGCTCCACGAGGGACATGGAAGCACTGATCAATGTGGGTCTCAGATCTGCCTCGCTACCAAGGTTCACCTATAATAGTTCATCGACCATGGTAGAGATGCCTTATTCAAAGGCAGGGGAGCATCCTCTAGATCCTCTTCTCCGCTTGTGGAGGGATCTTCTATGGGGGGAGTTGTATCTGAGAAACCATACTCTGATGGGAGGCTGGTGCCAGCCTGAGTGGCAGTGGTCATCAAATCATGAGATTCAAGCTGCACTGAGACCATAGCGATGAAGGTAGTTGATCCAATCCCGTCTGGTCTTCAGCCCATGGGGCCACGCTTGATAACCTGAAAGTTGTAGTGGCGCATCAGCTTGAGCCGGTTAATTCCAGCAATGCGAAACAAACACATATGACGTACCGCCGTTTCTTTGAGCCTGAGGTCTGGATATCTTATAGGGGTAGGAGGTTCCGGGATCACATGAACCTGGTTGGTGTTGGAGTACGAGTGTATTTTTCACCATTTCTTGCACCTCGAAATATGCCTTCCTCTTATTTCTAAAACATCAAAACACTGCCCTATGTGAGGGGTCGTGTCCTCCAACCGATGGATCATGAAGATGTAGGCGTCATCCATACTGGCCCAAGGATCACTTGTGACCCGGGTGGGTTCAACCTCACTTTCCAGAATCTGCTTATCCTTTCTCTTGAAATAGTCAACATCTAGATAGCGGGATTCACAAGAGGCAAAAGGAGACGCATCTCCTTAGATCATGCCTAATCAACCATTGAGGGAGTATTTGAGGCATTGGTGATACGATTAAGGGATTGCTGCATGTAGGTGGAGCCATGGCCTGCCCATCAATGCGTTGTATGCAGTGTCCTGGGAGACAAACATGAATTCAGTATTGGCAACTAGTCCACCGAACTGGGTCTTCAAATCGATCTTCCTAACCGTGGTCTTACTAGTCCTGTCATATCCTTGGATTCTTAGGTCGGAGGGAGTTAAATGATCCTCCGAAAACCCCATCTTCCATAGTGTCCGAGTCGTGATTAGGATAATCCCTGTGCCCATGTCAACAAGGTAGAAGCGGACATCCATTCCATTGAACTGACCAATGATTTATAGTGGACAAATGTTCCCCTATATGGGAGGGTCTTCATCTTCACCAGAGAACGAGATAACTGCCTGGCATTCGGCGTTCTCAATTGCCTCAACATGGAAGGCTTCAATAGAAGCTACCTCTGTCTCAAACTGGAGGGGGATCTTTAGGGCCTCAGGAAGCACCTCACACATGTATGATGACAGGAGAAGAGCCTCAAGGATAGAAAGCCTCACTGGGATGCCAGCAAGATTCTTGAGGACATCATACTTTCGTTCCAAGTGTGAACTTCTTCTTAGAGGATGCCCCTCTATGATTGGAAGTACGACGGGCCCTTCCGGCTGGACTGGTGGATGGCTAGTGCTAGGTACACCCCGTCGCTCACAAGTCGAGGCCTGAAGAGTAGCTATCAGATGAGGGTCAGACAAATGAGATTGACCTGTAGTAGGGAGAGACTGGCTGCAGTACAGACAAGGTATTCAGCCTGATCTAGTAGCACAAACAGTGGTGGAGGTAGATCTGAGGACACCAGATGAGGAGGTTGTGCATGCTGAGCTCTGTGCTGGGCCTACTTTTTGGTCTCAGTGGCATGCACAACCTAACTGAAATCACCAGCTGATGTGCCTTCATGACCCATATGCCCACAGTTCCACTGGCGTTGGCGTCAGCTGAGGACGTTGGGGAGGTTCGCCTGGCGTTCCCCCTCATCGAGAGTCATATATGGATTTACCAACTCCATGGTATTAACTGAATTTTACCCATGACTGTAGCTTGAAGAATCATCCACCACTGGGTGGATTTTGGGGGGGATCTCCATCTTAGGGGACATGAAGTCACCGAGAGTGTGGGATGACGATGAAACTGGTGGAGCACATCACTTCTTTTTGCGCCACCGATGCTTTATCTTCTAGGAAGAGGTCAGATGAGATGATGATGCAGAGGCGATGGCCACAGATTCTGAAGGCTTCGGCTGATTCAGGCATGCTTGAATAATACCATGGGTGTGAGAGACTATTTTGCGAGCCATCCAGTCATTGTACTTATAAGATCTTTGGCTGGGAACCTGCTGCCACTCACCCTCTTCATCGCTACCTCTTTATGACCCCACAAAGACACCCGCCACTTGTGTCGGGGATGGGGCCAGCCTGACTATGTTTTTATTGACCTGGTCTTGGAACCAGTATTTAAACACATATCACAGCTTGATGGTGTGCCCTAGAATATGATGATATGGGCAGTAGTTGGGGAGATCGGTGAGATTCTCCTCTGCCAGCCTTCTGCACTCAGGTAAGCGCACAATCCCCAGTCTAAGGCACTATGGAAGTAACCAGGGACCTGATCCTTGCTGAACGAGTATGTTTGGTGACTTTTTTCTTGATAGGGGGCTCTGGGAGCCTAGCCTTGACGAGGGGCGGAGGATCCTGCCGAGGAGGCGGAGCTTGATTATCTTGCCTAGGCGGCGGTGGCGCATTGCGCGGGGGAACTTGCTGATTCTGAGGTGGTCGTTGCTGGGAAGGAGGTTGTTCCCTGTGGTGGAGGGCCTCTGCGAGGTTGTGGAGCTGGTGCTACTAGTAGCAACTCTAGAAGCCTTGGGTCTTCCACTTGGGCCACCACGGAGGGCTCAGCTCTGGAAGTCCTCCTTGCTGGGATCACAGGGGGCAGCAGACATGCCTGACTGGCCTGTTGCAGAGCTTCCTCAAGGCGTTGGGCCTTATCTGAGATGTCTCGGAACCCTCCGAGGTAGTTCTGAGTGATCATGGAAGGAACCAACTCTGTTTTGACATTCCTTATACACATCATCAGTAATTTATCCTAAGTCATTGGAATCTCGAGAGAGTATGTGAGCCCCTTCAAATGGGCAATGAAGTCCGCGACTCGCTTATCGGCTTTAGTTTGCACCTGAAGTGGTCTACGATGTTGTTCTTTCATGTGGTGGAGATGAACTGGTATAGGAATTGCCAGTGAAGATCCTCCCAACCGGTCACTGATCCAATGGGGAGTTGGCTGTACCAGACCAACGCCGGGCCTTCTAATGTCTACACAAAACATTGTATCATGGAAGCTTCCTGCTGTGCTAAAGTCCCCAACACGAGGCCCCACCTGGAGGAAATGTGGGCCAGGTGATGCGGCGGGTCCCCTGTCTCGTTAAACGGTGATAAAGTGGGATTTCCAAAACCCGGGGGTGCATGCATATCATCCACCCATGTAGGATATGGCTTTCCATCTGGTGGGACTGCCACATGCCACGTTTCCAATTCCTTGAGGCGGGTGATGAGTGCCGCCATTGGACCGTCCAGGCGGGGGTCCCTGTCTTGACGAGGATACCTAACAATGAGTGCATTGTCGGGCACTTCGACTCAGTAGATGGGTTCAATGGCTCGTGGAGCGACTAGTGGAGCGGGCTGAGGGGCAGCTGTGGGAACCCGTACCGGATTCCTCAGATTTTCACACCGCTCGGGAGGGTTTGGTGAGACGTATCACGCCCTCTTGTCATGAGTTCCAGCTTCAACCCTGTCTGTGAGAGTGGTATGATCTGGGTTTCCGGATGGAATCTCATCGGGGAGGAGTTGTTCCTGCCCTTGCTGCCCCTGCCTGGGATCACCATAGTCAGGACGTCACTCTATAGCACGTTCGGACAAGAGTTGTTCGACCAACCTCTTCAGCTCAGCAAGTTGCTGGCACAACGCGACCTTCTCAGGGTCTGCCTTCATCTTCTGTACTGAGGCAGATGGGTCGGAGCGCTTGATGGTTCTGACGTTCTCTTTACCCTTACTAGCATTCCGAATGATTACCAACGACTCAGTGGGCGTAGGGAGACCTAGGAGATTTTTCTACTGATGAGTAATCCTCTCGTATGGGTCCAACAATGGTGGTGCACCCTCAAGGGGGAAGTCTCCATCATGAAATTCCAGCTCGTCCTCCTTATCCATGACATCATCCATGTGGACTGCGACCCTTCCCCGGGGCACATCCTCAATATCGCATATCCATTTGGGTTGCCGTCGAATAGGGATGAAGTGGAGGGCAGCGTACTTCCCCCAGCCATAGACTTGCATGTGGAGGGAAGCCTCCTTGATGATTTTGCAGAGTACCTTGAAACTCTGAAAACATTTTTGTTGGAGGGTCCTCTGGCGACATGGTGACTCAGGGCACTAGGCCATGGGGAGTGCAGCCAAATCGACCTGATGGCACAGCTCGCCGATTTCCTCAATGTGCACTTGGCTCCTAGGGTACACAACCCGATGATAACAAAGACAGAAGTGCATCATCCAAAGGGTTTGACGGAAGCACTCGACTTCTTCTGGGGTGAGGGATTCTGGTGCACAGAAGTTCGATGCTGCAGTTGTCCAAAACTTCTCCGGGTAGTGGTCTGCTACAAGAATGTTCCAGAAGCTTCTGGGCTCGGATTCAGGGTCTGGCCCCGTATTTCCCCACTAGTCAACCAATGGCGGCTGAGGAACCGATAGCGGTACTGAGGTGGACCACTGATATGGTAGACTGGGCAGTGGAGAATACGGTGAACGTGCCGACTGACCATTGAATTCCGGGCCATCCTTCGAGGAGTGCGGTGAACTGACCACAATGTCACGATATGACGGGCTGATAGCTAGAGATTCTAGTGCAGGGATCATAGTTATCAGTGATGGGTCACTGTAACACCCTAAGCTTCCACGGTACGCTTCTCTTTGAATAATACAGTAGTGTGTGTTGTACGCAACTTTGAGTTCTAACACACATCACAACCAATCAAACAAGCCGTTATGAATAGTACTACCCACTTTTTGAAAATTTATAAATTTTATCTTTCAAAATGGACTTCATTTTTGGATTCGGAATATCGAAATTATCTTAGGGTGAATTTTTGGTATTTTTCTGAAAACATTCAATTTTTGATGAATAGTGAAAAACACTGAGTTATAGTTTAAAACCGAATTTTTATTTAAATAATTATTTATTTTATTTAAATTTAATTAATGTAAAAATATATACATAATACCTATATATTTTCAATGTAAATCATTAGAGTTAGTTTAAATAATTTTAGATATATAAAATGTTTATTGAACTTTTCACGGTCTTTTACCCACCTCCTAGGAGAATTTGGAAATTCACATAAAACATAATTTTACTACTTCTATGAGTGGAATTTCAAAAATACGAGATACATGATTAATATCAAGGAGTAAAATGTGGTTCAATGAGATGAAAATAATTTTTTTAATAGTAACTTTTTACTTTTATTTACCACGGTTAAAAGTAAATTGGGTAATTAAGGGAAAAAATGATATTAATATTACCCTAACACTTGTACTAATTCTATTGGACATGTGTATAATGACCAAAAACAACATTAGGAATAAAATATTATCATTTAGGTTCACTTGGATTAGATTAGGACATTTATTATTATTTAATTTAAAGAAGAGTTGAAAGAGATAAAATCAAAGTTTAATACATAATACATTTTTAATATAGGGATATACATAAGATAAATTCTATTATAAATATTAATTAGAATGATAAAAGGATTTACTACATAATGGTATTTTAATTATAATTTTTAGACTTTAAATATTTTAATTTATTTATGACACAATGGTGATGAAGTAATTACCTAATTAATGAAATAGTAAAATAATTGATATTATAAATATCAAAATAAAAGTAATTTGAGACTTTTTATAAATTACACTAATTTTCTAGGATAATAGTAAATATTATTATTGGTTATATAAATTTTATTCGATGTAATAATGCTGTTATGAAATTATCAAAAACAAAATACCAAATAGTGTCAAAATTGACATAAAAGAGTTTTTAAAACAAATATTATATTATTAATTAATATTAAATTACTAAAAATCTAAGGCTCATACAAAGGACTTATATCATGATAAGTGTATCATTAATGGACCACTTAGGGGTATCTTGGATTTATATAGTATGTTTATTAACTATATAATATAAAAATACAAAGTGACATGGTAAATGTCAAACTAATTAACTAAGAGATAAAACTAAAAGATAAGGTTACTATAGTGACCCAAACCTGTCTAAAATATATTGGATGAAAGTATTTAGACCCATACCCACCTTAGACTATTAATAATCCCCTTTTTATCCATTAAAAATGGAATATGAATTTATTATAAAATAATATTTCTAGCTTTTCCTAAGGTACCCTTCACACCTCTTATAAAAGGGAACTCCCCATTCTCACTAACTCATACCTTAAAAGCCGTTTGGATCGGCCAAAACCTGCCCAAATATTCTCTCAACTTCCCTCACTTCAACCTAGAGGCCTTAGTTTGATCATAAATCCATCCTATGGAGCCCTTTTGATCAAATCAAAGAGAAGAACCCAAAGAAGAGGCAATGTTTTCACCACCCTCTTTCAAGTTCCTTTCTTCTTCAACTTCTTCTTTCAATGTTATTTCAATTATAAAATAATAAATCTAGTATCTTTATATACTGTGATTTTATTATAAATATGGTATAACCATATTCAGTATTTTATCCATCCTTTGAATGATATGTCACCATACGTGTGTACGTACGGCCTACCGTCTCCACGTCGTGGTGTAATTGTTATTCAACACATTATTATTCGGATGGGTATAATAATGATGTGTAATTCATGTAAATAATAAATATAAAATGATAATTATTCTGTATATATGATATACCATCCAATTATATATGATTTTAATATCAAAAGAATGATATTATTGCTCGTGCGTACGTACAGACTACCGTCTCCACGAACACGATGAGATTCATTCCCAATTGTATCCTTACAAGTATAATTCTCATTTTATGATTACAAATATTGTTTAAGGAATTTATATCATTCGGTATATGAATAAGATACAACCTATCCATAAAAAACATGACTTATTTCACAAATCATATAAAATAAAACGAGCAAGTTAACACCCGAAATGACCATAATACTAAGATATTATTAACAAAGCAATGTTAAAATATCATATATGATATCATATTAATTTATAAGATTCTTTTATAATTCTATAACAATTATTTAACCATTATACAATAGTATAACCTACCCTCGACCAACGAAAAAGTACAAAGTAAGGGGTTTCTTATCTCACTTTTAATTCTGTGAGATTTCCATTGTTCACCACTTATTTATTGCATGTGGTGTGTATACTACCCATGTTCGTATTCATTGTGTAATATACTTTAATTCATTTATATTTAAATCATCATTTTATGATCCTTATTTCATGGGTGTATGTTTCTTAATATACCAAATCAATAAGGGAATTTGAAATTTCAATTTCCACTCATTCGACTTTACGTATATTTCATTGATTGTTTTACTCCAAGAATATGTGTGGAATCATTATTAATTTTCTTATATCATAATTCACACTCCCCTTTATATGGATATACTTTTTATACACATAAGCACTCTATTGATAAATTCTCAAGTCATCGGTATGAACTTGATAAGAGTAATTTTTACTCAATCTCTATTTGTTGAGTTAACCATCCAATTCACTGGTGTTGTTTTTACAAGAATATGTGTAAATGTTCTTTGATTGTTTTACACTGAATATCCAATCATATTGAGTGTATTTATATTTTTTCACACATAATTATGTCGTTGATTTATCCTTAACCTAAGGATACGGCCTTTATGGGATATTTAATCTCAATTTACATTCCATTGAGACTCCTTTGTTGTTATACACCAAATCACTTTTACATGATGTATATAATGTACTTTGACATAGTATATCATAAATCCCTTTATTCTCATGATATTACAATGTTTTTATGACCTCAATTATTTTTATTCAAGTCTCTCTCTTTTGGTTAGGAACTCTAACTAAAATATCATTTTAAAATGTTTTAAACATTTATTATTCTAAATCTTTCTCATTAATGTCCATGTTTTAAAAATGGTTTTAATGATTTATTTATATGGACATTAATGTTTTCAAATAAAAATTCCTTTTAAATGTTTCAAAGTGGTATAAGACACTTTGATTCAAAAATATATTTTAAATGTCTTCTTGACAAATAGTGTGACTTTTAAATGTTTTCAAGAAAAAAGGGGATATTTCTCTCAATAGTTCGATGATTATTTTAATCGATGTCAATATCCTTCATTATTCTCAATTGAGGTTAATCTAATACAATAAAATATTCCATATTGTATCGAATGATTTATATTTGACTGTAGATGTGCTATATTTATACCATTCATGGTTTGTGGTTAAAGTATTGACATTTCATATGCTAGTTTTAATTCGAATGGTTATGTTATATTTCAAACTTTTCATATGAGGAATGAATTGGACTTAGTAAGTGATGGGTAGAGCCCACTATAGCTCCTCGATGCATCGGTAGGTCTCATGAGACAAACTAGGGTCTTGGCACAAGGCCTTGAAAAAATTTTATTTGTATTCTTGGCACGAGGCCTTGACTATGTGGTTATGATAGTCTGACATTATGAATTCCATCATTATGAAAGTGGTTATTGATATTGCATATGGTTATTCGACTATTAGAATATAAATACGAATAAGTAAATTGAATTATTTCATTTTACCTTTTCCATATTATGCTGAAGTTCATGTTTAAAAGGCTTTTGTTTTAGTTACACATTGCCTTAAATGTTTATGATTATTTATGAAAGTTTCCACAATATTTTTATCCTTAATGAGAATATGAGATCACCCCTTTCAATGTTTTATTTTTCCCAGGATGTGAAGAAGAAATTTATGAATGACCTTCAGGGATAGTATTAGGGGATATGAAGACAAGATGTTGTTGTAGTTTATTTTACTTTATGATGTAATGTAAGACTTATGAATATATATAGTGTTTCCATGACTACCAAACCAATTGGTCATTCGAGACTTGATCTTTTGTGATCATTCCAATGTTATGTAATAATGTACCGACTCTAGGTAACTGGGGTTGGGGCATTACAGTTGGTATCAGAGGAAGTTTAGTACAATCCTTGGAAACTAGATTTAGATAAACTCTGATTATAGAACATAGCCCTAATATTGACTTGGAGGATTAATATAGAAGAACTTCCTAGAATTTTGGTATTGTATAGATTTTGTGAGTTTTACAAGCAATACATCACTGTCTGGATACGAGCAGGTAGAGGTGGCTCTGGCACAGATGTACCTAGGGGTAACAATCAAAGACACCGCTTTGATCTAGACTCAAACGAGAACTGGTGCACGACAACGGGCCTTGCTGCACTCTTGGTTACGACACTCCCGCGGAATATGCTTAGGATAATTTACATTTTCTTTACAAACTAATTTGAAGTATTTTAATATAATATGAGAATAAATGAACTTGGTTAGTCATATGGTGTTTAAAATTGAGAAAATATTGTCATGATATTCTCTAAATGATTTTATGACTACTGTTACTCACATAATGATTTCTGGTTTAAAGTCAATGGCTGGAGTCCAAGGAAGTCATAGTAACTTTGAGAATGTTGTACAAGGTGGGAACAGTGGTGGAAATAAGCAACAAAATGGAATGTTGATAGGTGTAAAAGATATCATGTTCATGCCATATCAGTTTTTCAAAAATATGATCAAAAACATATATATTAACCAACTACCAGACTCAACAAAGAAAAGAAAGGTGATGAATGATAAGAGCTCCAGTAGTGGAGACCATGGATAAAAGAATCATAAATTTCCATCATGCAGGAAATGTGGAAGGAGACACCCAGGAAAGTGTCTCAACAAAACAAAGAAATAATTTACTTGCGGGAAAGAAGGACATAAAGTGAAGAATTGCCGAGGAAAAATGAAGAGCACTATGGAAGAAAATAAAAATGGTCCCAAAAATTCATTTACAGTTATTTTATGTTAATTTAGGGGACCTGTCCATTTCTCAAGTGAATGCAATATTTTATAGGATATTTTCTTGGTCAAAGAAGAAGCTATGTACAAATAAATGGTTCGAGAAATGTTTAAAAGTATTAGTGCTCCTTGTTGATGGGATTACTTTGGAATAATTTTCTCTTGTATTTGAAACCCCATATTTTTCCATGTGAGAATGATATTTGGGGAAGACTTACCTTTTCCCTTGTGGATATAGTTATAAATAACCATTTGGTTTTATATGATCACTCGGTTTGAGGCAATTATAAGTTATTATATTTTGGGATGAAAATGCAAGGTATGAGATAACATTTCTGATTAAAATTATGTTATGGTTATTTTGAGGAATTTATCTCTTTTTGGTAATGTTATAAAATATAGTTTTTGAAAAAGGACAACACATAGACCGTGTGGAAGCCCGTCGTGTCAGAAAAATGTGTGGGAATTGAACCCACAACCAAAGTGCGATTAGGATTTATCGCCTACCACTGGACTACGTGAAGTCCCTGGTTAGTGTGACAAATTATTTTTAGTTAAATTATTTTATTGATCAATAATAAGTTGATTTGGGTTCTAATGTATTGTCAAATTAATACCCTTAGTATAGGAAAATGATTTGGTGATTAAGTGATAAATGTTATTTTGGAAGATGTTCGCTTTGTTGGGAACACTATATGCCCAAAAAAACTAGAATACTATGGGATTTCATTTGAGGATTAATGGTGGATTTTTATCTACATTTTTATTGTCGATTTATAGTGATTTGGGATATTTATGGAAATGATTAACCTATAATAGAGAATATGTGATTAGGTTAATTACTTTTAAGTATGTGACTTTAAGAGTAGTTGATGTCATTTGGAGATACAATTTAACGTGGAAGATTACATAAGAAAATTCTTCTAAGTTTTGGGTTTCAATATTATTTTGGATTATATTGAAGGATTTTAAGGACAATTTTTTATTGAATGGTGTTTATTTAACTTTGGGGTATTGTTGGTTTAATTTTAGAAAATAATATTAGTGTTTCTTTCTCTAAAGGAATATCTTTTTGGGGGATCATCAGATCTTGTACTAACTATTTTAGTTTTGATTAATCTCTAAAGACAAGGTAAATATATATTTTATCCTTTGTGGATCATGTGATTCTATAGAAGTTTATTCTATCTCTTCCAGTGTGACCAAATCTTATTGAGTACTCATCGTTTAAAAAAATGATTTAGTGGTGGAAATTTATTAAATAATGAAACTCTACTTACCAAGTAAGTATATCTCTTTATTTTCTTAGTCAATATCATAAATGAATTCCTCATCTTTATGTAATGTAACTTCAAAAAAATGTTGTCCGTAAACTTTTCGTACTGGGAAACTAATGACCGTTTGTCCCATCACAAGTTTGTGGCTTTAATGTTCTTAACTTTCTCCTAATCATGTTTTATATACCTCTCCATCAGATCATGACACTTAGTTTATCTTCCATATCCATGTTTTCCTACATGGAATCATAGTATGAGTTATCTTGGGTGACCTTTGTACTTCTCTTTCTTTCTTTTAGTTTTATTGACTCTTTTTTCGATGTGGGAATTTCCATTATATTGACAAGAACAATTTTAAAAATTTCGAGGATGAAATTATTTGAAGGAGGGGAGAATGTAACACCCCAAGCTTCCATGATACGCTCCTCCTTGAATAATACAGTAGCGTGTGTTGTACGAAACTCCGAGTTCTAACACACACCACAACCAATAAAACTAGCCGTTATGAATAGTAATGCCCAATTCTTGAAATTTTATTAATTTTATCTTTCAAAATGGTGTTCTTTTTTGGATTCAGAATATCGAAATTAGCTTAGTGTGAATTTTTGGTATTTTTCTGAAAACATTCAATTTTTGATGAATTTTGAAAAACCACTGAGTTATAGTTTAAAACTGAATTTTTATTGAAGTAATTATTTATTTTATTTAAATTTAATTTAGTTCAAAATAGATACACAATACATATATAAGTTAAATGTAATTCATTGGAGTTAGTTTAGAATAATTTTAGATATATAAAAAGTTTGTTGAACTTTTCACCATCTTTTACCCACCTCCTAGGAGAATTTGGAAATTCACATAAAACATAATTTTACTGCTTATGTGAGTGGAATTTCAAAAATCAAAGAGACACAACAAATCTCAAGGAGTAAAATTTGGTTCAATTAGATAAAAATAATTTTTGTTGAATAGTAACTTTTTACTTTTATTTACCTAGGTTAAAAGTAAATAGGGTAATTAGGGTTAAAATGATATTTATATTACCCTAAAACATGTCCTAATTCTATTTGACAAGAGTATCATGACCAAAAACAACCTTAGGAATACAATATTATCATTTAGGTCCACGTGGATTATATTAGGTCATTTATTATTATTTAATTCAAAGAAGAGTTAAAAGAGATAAAATCAATGATTAATACCTAAAACATTTTTAATATAGGGTTATACATAAGATAAATTCAATTATAAATATTCATTAGAAAACTAAAAAATTTCCTACATAATGGTATTTTATTTATAATTTTCAGACTTTAAATAATTTAATTTAGTTATGACACAATGGTGATGCAGTAATTACCAAATTAATGAAATATTAAATTAATTGATATTATAAATATCCAAATAAATGTAATTTGAGACTTTTTATGAATTAAAATAATTTTATAGGTTAATATTACATATTAATATTGGTTATATAAATTGTATTCGATGTAATAATTCTGTTATGAAATTATCAAAAACAAAATACCAAATAGTGTCAAAATTGACATAAAAGAGTTTTTAAAACAAATATTATATTATTAATTGACATTATATTAATAAATATCTAATGTTCGTCCAAAGGACTTATATCAAGATAGTTGTATCATTAATGGACCACTTGGGGGTCTTTGGGATGTATATAGTATGTTTATTTAATATATAATATAAAAATAGAAAGTGACATGGTAAATGTCAAACTAATTAACTAAGAGTTAAAACTAAAATATAAGGTTAATATAGTGACCAAAACCTGTCTAAAATCTGTTGGTTGAAAGTTTTTCTACCCATACCCACATTAGACTTTGAATAATCCACTTTTGAGCCATTATAAACCAAATATGAATTTATTATAGAATACAATTTCTAGCTTTTCCTAAGGTGCTTCTCACCCCTCTTATAAAAGGGCACTCCACCTTCTCACTAATTAATAACCTAAAAGCCTTTTTTCTCAGACAAAACCTACCCAAATATTCTCTCAACTTCCTTCACTTCAACCTAGAGTCCTTAGTTTTATCAGAAAGCCATCATATAGAGCCCTTTTGATCAAATCAAAAGGATGAACGCGAAGAAGAGGTAATGTTTTCAACACCCTCTTTCAAGTTCCTTTCTTTTTCAACTTCTTCTTTCTTTGTTATTTCCATTGTAAAATAATAACTATAGTGTATTTATATAATATTATGGTATTATAAATATTGTACAACCATATTCAGTATTCTATCCATCCTTTGAATGACATGTCACCATACGTGCGTACGTACGACCTACCGTCTCCACATCGTGGTGTAATTGTTATTCAACACATTATTATTCGGATGGGTATAATAATGATGTGTAATTCGTTTAAATAATAAACATATCATGATAATTATTCTGTATATATGATATAAATCCAATTATATATGATTTAAATATCAGAAGAATGATATTATCGCTCATGCGTACGTACGGACTACCGTCTCCACGAACCTAATGAGATTCATTCCCCATCGTATCCATACAAGTATAATTCTCATTTTATGATTAAAAATAATGTTTAAGGACATTATTTCATTATATATATGAATAAGATACAAATTTTCCATAAAAAACACGACTTATGTCACAAAACATATAAAAGAAAACGAGTAAGTTAACACCCGAAACGACCATAATACTAAGATATTATTAACAAAGAAATGTTAAAAGATCATATATGATATCATATTAATGTATATGATTATTTTATAATTCAATAAAAATTTCAACATTATATAGAAGGCTAACTTACCCTCAACCAAGGAAAAAGTACAAAGTAAGGGGTTTTTTATCTCACTTTTAATTCTATGAGATTTCCATTGTTCACAACTTATTTATTGCATGTGGTGTGTGTACTTCCCATGTTTGTATTCATTGTGTAATATAATTTAATTCACGTATATTTACATCATAATTGTATGATCCTTCTTTCATGGGTGTATGTTTCATAAGTTACCAAATCAATAAGGGAATTTGAAATTTCAATTTCCACTCATTCGGCTTTATGCATACTTCATTGATTATTTTACTCCAAAATTATGTGTGGAATCACTATTCATTTGCTTATGTAATAATTTCCACTCCCCTTTATGTGGATATAATTTTGATATAGATAATCACTCCATTGATAAATTCTCAAGTCATCGGTATGAACTTGATAAGAGTAATTTTTAATCAATTTCTATTTGTTGAGTTAAACATCAAATTCACTGGTGTTGTTTTTACAAGAATATGTGTGAATGACCTTTTATTGTTTTACAATGAATATCCAATCATATTGAGTGTATTTATATTTTTCACACATAATTATGTCATTGATTTATCCTTAACCTAAGGATACAACTGTTATGATAGATTTCATCTCAATTTACATTCCATTGATACTCCTTTGTTGTTATACACCAAATCACTTTTATATGGTGTATATAATGTACTTTGATATAGTATATCATAAATCCTTTTATTCTCATGATATTAATTTTTTTATTACCTCAATTATTTTTATTCAAGTGTCTCTTTTTTGGTTAGGAACTCTAACTAAAATATAATTTTAAAATGTTTTAAGGATTTATTATTATAAATCTTTCACATTAATGTACATATTCTAAATATGGGTTTAAGGATTTATTTATATGGAAATTAATGTTTTCAAATCTAAATTCCTTTTAATAGTTTCAAAGTGGTATGGGAAACTTTTATTCAAAAATCTATTTTGAATGGATTCTTGACAAATAATGTGACTTTTAAATGTTTTCAAGAAAAAAGGTGATATTTCTCTCAATAGTTTGATGATTATTTATATCGATGTCAATATTCTTCATTATTCTCGATTGAGGTTAATAGAATACAATAAAATCTTCCATATTGTATCGAATGAGTTATATTTGACTGTGGATGTGCTATTTTTATACCATTCATGGTTTGTGGTTAAAGTATTGACATTTCATATTCTAGTTTTAATACGAATTTTTATGTTATGTTTCAAACATTTCATATGAGGAATGCATTGGACTTATTAAGTGACGAGTGTAGCCCGCTATAGCTTCTCGATGCATCTGTAGGTCTCATGAGAAAAACTAGTGTCTTGGAACAAGGCCTTGACAAAATCTTATTTGTAGTCTTGGCACGATTCCTTGACTATGTGGTTATGATAGGCTGGCATTATGCATTCCATCATTATGAAAGTTGTTATTTATATTTCATGTGGTTATTCGACTAGTAGAATATCCATGTGAATAAGTAAATGGAATTATTTCATTTTATCTTTACCATATTATGATGAAGTTCAAGTTTAAATGGCTTTTGTTTTAGTTATACATTTTCTTAAATGTTTATGCTTATTTATTAAAGTTTCTGCTATATTTTTATCCTTACAGAGCATCTGAGCTCACCCCTTTCAATGTTTTATTTTTCCCAGGATGTGAAGAAGTAATTTATGAATGAACAGCGGGGATAGTATGAGGGGATATGAAGACAAGATGTTGTTGTAGTTTTTTTACTTTATGATGTAATGTAAGACTTATGAATATATCTAGTGTTTCCAAGACTACTAAACTAATCTGTCTTTCGAGACTTGATCTTTTGTGATAATGCCAATGTTATGTAACAATGCACCGACTCTGGGTAACTGGGGTCGGCGTGTTACAGTCACTTTATTGCTCAACCACCATCGGTCCCCAAAATAGCTCTCAATGATCTCTGGTCGAGGTAGAGGGCAATTCTAGTAATGATGGTGGTGACTGCATGGTTAGAACCTGCGGGATCCCATAAACTTCATCCTCCTGGATGTACCTGCGAAGAGTGGTAGGAATCCGATGGACTTGACACTCCTGGAGGATGAGGCTTATACGCCTTGTTCCTACCCCGGTCCTTGAGACATAGGACTGAGGGGAGGGTTCCACCACTGGGTCGTACTCTGCTTCAGAATATGAGAAACAGAACAGTTTGATCTCAGTGTAAAGCTTTCCGGTATGCTTCTTCCGGCTGCGAGGACCTGCCTTCCTGCCCCGGGGTGGCTCTTCGGGGAATGGAAAATTACTGGCGCGAGAAGGTCCTTCAGCCGTACTAGTGTTGGGGCGGGGAGTACATCTTCCTGAGTGGGCTGTGTTACGATGAGTGTCGGGGAAGATGTCGAAGGGGACAAAGGGAGGAACTCTATTTTGGCTGCTGGTATGTGTGGGACCCCCACTAGAACTGACAGGAGAACAGTTAGGACCTCCAAGACTAGTTCCTTTGGTGGCATCAACATGAGGCAGGTCCCCATACTGATTGGACCGAACATGGGTAGGACATCCATACTAGGTGCTGGTGAAGTGAAGTCGGTCCCCACCCCTCTGGTTACTAGGACGAGGGGGACCTTCGTCGGCTGCTTCGAGGATATAAGGAAGGTCCTCACATTGGAGAGTGACTGGAAGTGCGACGCTCCCACCCTGGCGGTTCGTGGTAGAAGGAACAGCTCTGTATCCAGTGTAATGAGCGTGGGAGAGGCTCCCATATGAGGTGTTGCTACCACGGGGAAGGCCCTCATTCAATTTGAAGCCGGCATGGGGCACACCTCCGAGGCAAGCCTGAGAGCGGGAAAGGCCCGCGACCTCTATGGTGGTTGCACGGGGAGGGCCCCCATAGTGGGTGGCATTGCTGTGGGTTAGTTCACGGTGACCCCTGTTTGTGCCTGCGACCAGGAGTGTCGAACCAGCCTTCCCATGGGGTGGTTGGGTCCTCGATCCGTGTCGGGCGTATTTCTGCCCCTGCTTGGCGTATGCAGGGGGTCGATGATTCACGTCGGTGGTGGCTCGGTCCATAGTAGCTGTTGACATTGACACCCCTTTGTGGGCATCCTCCTCGGCATGTGCTCGACGTTGGAGTCAGGTGAGTCGGGCCGGCACCGGTGGTGCCGGTAGGTAGTCTACCTTCTCTTCTGCTCGGGGAACCGGGTGGCAGCGCTGGCGCAACCTGGAGGGGGCCCTTGCTGGGAACCGCTGGGACAGAAATCTCGTCGGGCAAGCCTGAACATCCCCTACCTCATCGACGTAGGTCATGGAGTTGTTGAGGAATTCCGGGGATAGGCCCCCGAAACGATTGAAGGCTGGAGGGGGAAGACATTGCTCCCTACGCAGCCCTCAGGTGCAACGTTGACGGCGAGGCGCAAATGCCTCTAAATCCAGGCAGGCCATGTCCCTCATAGGGATAACCCCCTCCTCCTATTACGACGTACATGGTCATTGATTACCCTCTATTGGATAATTTCTGATGGGGAGAGGGGGTGTGGGAGCCCAGAAGTCATGGCAGTCAAGTCCATCGTAGAAGAGGAAGAACTGCGCGGGGTAGACGCGTTGAGATTTCCTCAGCCCCCACGTTGGTGGGAAAGAGGTGATCGGGTTCCAGATGCATCAAATGGGTTCTTGAATGTTGGGAGGTCCGCTCATTAGTACTAATAGAAATATAAATCAACACCCAGTGCCCTAGTGCAATTTCGTCTTCCATGACCGGTTAGAGGGATCCACCCTGACAATGTTGCAGAACGAGATGTCCAACATTTTGACTGCTCCAACTTCTGGTGAGTTTCACGCCAGGCCCGCTATTTTCTTGGAGGGACCCGGCGCCAGATATCTGGATCCAGTGACACGTCGCCCTACCGATGTCTCGAGCTCTTATAATCTTCATTTTGAGGAGAAGAATTTCTTGTCGGGTTCACCATTTCTATTTCCAAAAAATTTTCCATGGCGCACGCATCCGTTTCATTCAGCAGACGTCAGCGTGGTTCTATTGCCCCGCATTCCCACTTTCCAAAGGCGGACGACATTCGCTCTTTATTCAGGGATGTTTTCTCCTTGATCGAAACAGGGTGATGGGATGTCGGTTCTTCCTTCCGTGGATTCCTCCTCAGAACTCGTCACCTAGTCTGGGTCTTCCTCATAGATTTAATACGTAATTCGTGAAACTCTTCCTAGTGCCATGTTTCCAGTGAGGCCGGTTAATTACACTGCTTTTTTCAGGATATTCCAAGGGGTTCAGTCAAGGCTGCAACCTTCAGTTGGGGGAGTAGTCATGTTGAGGCATCACTGGTGTGTATGGATGCTGGGGAATTGGCGTGTCTGTCTTGTGTCCCTTATTATAGGGCTTCTCGAGGGCGCAGAAGCCCGAGGCCTCCCACACCAAGCGCGGGGAATCATATGCCATTAGCATGTATCAGAGTTTTTCCACAACTTCCCATGTTTAACACATGGTATGCCAGAAGTTTAACATACAACGGGGACAGATCAGGCTGATCAGAACACTTGCTAGAGTGTATCAGATTGAAGAACCCCCTTGAGGTAACACCGATATTATGTCCCGCACGTGGACAGATTCTCGAAGACTTTGGAGGGGAATGAGGTGGCATGATCTCACTGGGATGTGGTGGCCCTGGTAAGAATCAGGATGGACGCTGGTTTTGGTCTTGAGCCTTGGAGAGACTTCCTACGTACCATGCCTTGACATCGATCAAAGTCCTCGTAGTTCAGGAATGGATGTGTGGGGCTTACACTCTAGGCTGCCCGAGGTGGTGGGTGAGCCGACGCGAAAGCAGTCGAAACGACCGGGTGGTGGGGTTGAACCTCGTGAGGCTTCCTAAGTACCCTGCCTTGACATGGATTAAAGTCCACGAAGTTTGGGAGTAGATACCAGATAACCGGCATGAACAAGGAGCTTTGTCCAGGTGGATGGTGGGCTTGAACCTCATGGAGGCTTCCTGTGTACCCGACCATGGCATGGGTCAAAGTCCTCATAGTTTGGGTGGGCGACGGTGAACCAACGTGAAGAAGGACCATGGTCCAATTTGTGTTGGACTTGAACCTCGTGATGTTTCCTACGTTCCATGCCTTGACATAGATCAAAGTCCATGTAGTTCGGGATGGATGCCGGTGAACCGACGTGAAGAAGGACCTTGGTCCAATGGGTGTTGGGCTTGAACCTCATGAGGTTTCCGACATACCATGCCTTGACGTTGATCAAAGTCCCCGTACTTCTGGATGGGGAGTGTCGGTGAACCGACATGAAGATAGACCTTGGTCTGATGGATGATGGGCTTGAACCTCATGGAGGCTTCCTATGTACCATGACTAGACAAGGATCAAAGTCCATGTAGTTCGAGATGGGTCACAACAGCTTACCACTGGAATGGAATGTAGTTTAATATCATGCGGGATGGGGGTGAACCGACGTAAAGATGGTCGGAACGACTGGGTGGTGGGATTGAACCTCATGGAGGCTTCCTACATTCCCTTCCATGGCATGGATCAAAGTCCTCATAGTTCAGGTGTACAGTTTAAAATCATGTGGGATGGGGGAATTTGGGGCTTTTGCTTTGAGGCGGTCCAGGGTGTGTCATAGTCAGTGCTCACTCTATGCTCACGGGATTCATGATCAGTGCGAGAAACAAGAGGTTGTAGGGACCTGACGATGACGTCGCGAACAGTGCGTCCGTGGGAAGCGAATAGGGGCTTATGCGTTGAGCGGCCCATGGTGCTAGGACATACTCCAGGATGGAGGCCCGAGGGCAACAAAGCACAGATGGAGAGGGATTTGGAACCCATGAAGAGAGGAGGGGGCCTGTTCCTTATCATGTCCTCCGCTGGCCTTGGGGACCGAAGATGAAAGGAGGGAGCAGGGGGCTCTGCCTCCTGCAAGAATGGCTAGGGGCTTACACCATGGTGGCTTCCCTTCCCCCGTGGACAAATGCCACTACCAAAAGAAAGATATCATCCCTTGTGGACACCAGGAGGCATAGAGAATGTCCAAGGTGGGAGAACCACGTGCGAGAGGCTCTGGGTGATGTCACAATTTAACATCGTGTGTTGAGGCCGAGGGTGCTTGGCAGTTTAACATCCATCATCTCGAATGAGGTTGGTTTAATCCACACCCGTAGGACTAGTATAACTGGTACCCTCTGCTCCTTGTGGGAGGGAAGGTACCGGCAATGCCATGCTGAAGGGGGGTCGCAGAGAGAACCAACGAGGGGTCCACGTTAGCATGGAGATACGAAGAAGCAATAGCCATTAGCACGCCTATGCGATGAAGCATTATGCGAAGCAATGCTATGGGTGGTATCATCTGGGGGAAATTGAAATCACATCGTGCAAACCTAGAGGGTCGCATGGGAAAAGGAATTGCCAAGCAGAGGAGTCCATAGGCAGGGGACTTGTGGAGCCTGGTTGCTCTGTGTGGTGGAGGGAACTTCCGAAGGGGTGTTCTTTGTGAAGTGGGGTGCCTTAGCCTCAGTATTGGGCGGAGGTGCAAGTGGGAGGTGCTTCACAAAGTAGAAAGGCATTCATGGAGCACTTCCTTGCAGAGCACATGCGGCTCGCGAAGCAAAGTGTCGTGAAGCAATGTTCTTCGTGATGTAAAGTGACCCTGCCTTGGCATGGGGATCACATGTACGTTAGGGGTGTTTTGAAAAGAATAAATGCTTCGCGAAAACCCGGGTCCCCTTGGGGATCCACTTCCTTCACAAAATCCCTTAGGCTTCATAAAAGGAATTCATCTCGAAATAGGGGATCAAAACGAGACAATGCAGAGGCACCTCACGAAGCAAAAATACCTCACGTAGCTCATGATTTGCAGAGCAAAGTGTGCTTCACGATTTGGGAGTGGAGAAGCTGAAAGGTCAGATTGTACATATGGGGGGCTCAGGGGGAGCTTGGTATTTATTGGCAAGAGTCACTGCGAAGCAGAGCTTACGCGGTGCGAAGAGGGGCTTCAGTTTCTTTGCGGTGGGTCATGAACGTCAACCGGGTTCGCAGAGGGGTACCACCTCCTTTTCTTCGTGGTGGGTTTGCGAACGTCAGGGGCATTCGTGGAGGGGTACCGCCTCTTTTTCTTCGCGGCAGTTCATGAACGTCAGGGGAGTTTGCAGAGGGGTACCACCTTTTTTGCTTCGCGGCGGCCACGTTGCTTGGGGGGACTCCACTCAGTGGCTTCGTGAGGCGGGTTATAGGGACTCTTTTTCTTATTTCTTCTCTTCCAACATTTTGGTTCCAACAGGGTCCGTTCACAGTACTCGGTGTGTATACTGGGGATACATGGTAATGGGGTGAGGTACATGGTCATATACTCCTCCACACGGCTAGACCAGGCCGTCTGCATTGGTTACCCCATGTACCGATCACACGGGTTAAAGTCATGTATAGTCACATAGCCAACATACATGGAGCCCTCCTTGGATAGGGGAACACGGTGTGTCACTCCCTTACACGTTGTGTAAACATTCTTCTATATAACTTGGTTTTCGACACGGTCTATTATACACGAAAAATACCTAGGGTCATAAGACACGGTGTGTGACACTTTAATGTGACGTGTACTTCTCAATACATGGCTTTATCATCTTGTCATCGTATCTAGGACATGTTTCATTTGGGTTAGTGCCTATTTTTCGCATTCCCCTGGAGGTCAGGTAATGTTTTATTTTTTAGGAGTATGATCCATTCTGTAGGACGTTCCGAGATAGAGTCAGGTATCCCTTCGAGAGGCCAAGAGTGAGATCCTCTATCCATTCTGTACCCTAACTAGAGTCAGGTATCGATGTGACTATTCCCACAGGGCGGCAATATTTTATCTAGTAGGTGAATCCGTATTAGTAACCTGATTTTCAACTCGGTTATATGACTATTCCCATAGTGCCTCCAATTTTAGTAATATGACTACTCGATTCTAGTTACCAGCCCATGGACTATTGGAGGCATGCTTGGGGAGTAGCGGCACAGACCCCACTAGGACGGGTCATGACAGAGTGGTATCAGAGGTTGTCGGTTCTACACTAGAACCTAGAGTCTGTGAGTTTGGTTTGGGGGAATAGTGTTACGTGTTTCGAGATAATCTTTCAGGTCATAAACTTCAGTGTTTGTGCGGGTGGCCGACATATCCATACACATGGACTCTGATAACCTGATTTTCAACTCGGTACATGAAAAAACTAATTGTAGGGGAATACGAGATTAGTACATGCATCATATAGTAATAGTTTTTATTTTCCATGTCCTTTGTGTGAGATATCCAGATATGCTCTTGGTCCATGGTACATCTTGTTCCTTATAGGATGCCTCCGTGATGCATACCCGCTAGGATTTAGGAGCACGATCACGAGAATGAACTCCTCAGTGATGAGGAATTAATATAGGGACCAGTTCCCCTAGCGTTACCTCCATGTGGTGTACCTGGTTACCTCCACCATTGGAGTACCCCATGGTACCTGCAGTACCGACAGATGAGGGGCGTAGGTTGAGTGCACTCCACGAGTTCCAGACATAGAGACCCCTTAGGTTCTGAGGTTAGCCTGAAACTCAGGTGGCTGAGGAATAGCTTGAGGTGGTGACTAGAGTTTTATGTCTCATGAGGACACTAGAAGACAAGATGTTGATCTTAGGAGTGACCCTCCTCTAGGGTTCAGTGGGAGGATGGTGGATTATGAGGACACAGACTCACGACGAGGATACACATTCATGGATAGAGTTGGAGTGACACTTTTGGGAGGATTTATCACCAATTATGCTGAGAAAAGTGTGTATCCAAGATCCTCTTCAGCTCTTGTAGGGTAGTTTGATGGTGAATGACTATTCATTGAGGTTCACCAACCTCACCAGGTACACAATTGATATGGTCAGGGATCAGTAATTTAGATCTCTGACCATTGACCAAGGTCAACAATGGGACATCCGAGATAGTGTCATGGCTCTTTTCATTCCAATTTATACTGGAGTGCTCAAGAGGTCTTTGGTGATCGATAGCTTCTTGGAGGGGTAGAGACAGACGATGGCTGTCAGTAGCCGGCAGGTTGGTGGGGAGACCTTGGCAGTAGGGATCTGACATTAGGAATAGGGATTAGGGTGTGGGAGACATCACCGAATGACCCAGGACAGGGGTTTTGGTAGTCCAAAGTTCTCAGGATGGATCCAGTCAGCCTAGGGAGAGGTGATGCTACTCGTACGATGGTAGGGGACATCACTGTAGGGATTTTCCGACCTGTGGAGCTACTGATGCGGAGATAGTGGATGGAAAACCGAGGAAGAGGTAGAGAGTGTAGAAGATAGGCCCACCAGGTGGTGTATGTGGAAGAGAAGCAGGGAGAGATGGAGGTGGTGGCATATGCTTCGATCTACTTCCACCACCACCCCCAAGAGGTTCGTACCAGGCTCATGGAGCTAGCGGATAAGGGTGGGGACAGCTACATGAAGTCGAATCATATAACCCAGGGACTCCAGGGATTATTTAAGGTACGATCTATGTCTTCTCTACCTTAGTTTCCATAATTATAGTCACAGGTTCTAGTCATTCCTTCAACTCCATATTTCTTGTGACAAAACATGAGATTATGGTAGAGTCATTGACTAGATCCTTAGTATTGGAGACACCTATGACATAAGATTTGATGATTATGCACCTTTTAAGATAGTGTGATCTTACCCTTGGAGGTTAGAGTTTAGGTTGGAAACTCTTGGCGGCAGCATCAAGGCCTTATGACATCCTTCTCAGTATGGATTGGTTATCCTCAGTCCATGCCTAAAATGACTACATTTGGAAAAGAGTGCAGTGTGTCTGTAACGAAGATACGAGGTTTTCCTTTTTTAGTGAAAGGGAGACTCAGGCAGAACATAATGGGCTCATGTGTAGGATGGTAGATCCAATCACTCATGAGTTAGCTTGCATTACCCTCAGAGCAGTAGATGTTTTGAGCTTCCAGTTCCCATAAGTAGTGGCGGAGTATGACGAAGTCTTTCCCAAATATGTTTGAAAACATCCTCCCCGCCAAGAAATCGACTTTTTCATCGACATACACCATGGGATGACATGGATTTCCTCATCAGCATATCAAATCTCTCCTGTAGAGATTTGAAAACATATGGTGAAGTTGGAGAATTTGAAGATCTAGGGTTTCGTAAGACCCAACATTTCACCATGGGTAGCCCTTGTATTGTTTTCTCATAGTGTTCATGGGAATTATGAATTGAACCATCCATCCATATTTGGACTATTTCTTAGTGGTCTTCATCTATGACATCCTTGTATACTCAGCATCTGATGAGGAACATGTGAGACACCTGCAGATGGTTCTTGATGTACTATGAGAGTTCCAACTTTATTGGAGGCTCTCAAAGTGCCAGTTCTAGAATTGAGAGGTCTGCATTCTCAGACATGTTATTTCAGTAGATGGAGTAGTTGTGGATCTATCCAAGGTGGAGGTAGAGTTATCATTTTAACCACCTCAGAGTGTGATGGAGGGGCGGAGCTTCCTTGGGTTGGCAGGATTTTACTGGAGATTAATTCCTGATTTCTCCTGAATATCAGCACTGATGATAGCCTTTACCAGGAAGGGGATACTCTTTATATGAACAGAGAAGTGCCTACATGCTTTAGAGCTATTGAGGAAGAGTTTTAAGAGAACCTCGATCTTGAGATTACTTGAGGAGGTTATTGAGTATGTTGTTTTCTGCGACGCATCGAGGACCAGTCTTGGTTGTGTCCTGATGCAGAGACAGGAATTGATTTATTATGTTTTACTCTATCATATGCCACATGAGTTGGAATATGGGTCCCATGATATCGATTTGGAAATGGTAGTCTTCGCATTGAAGATATGGAGGCACTACCTTATGGGCGAGTGGTTCATCGTCTACAATGGCCCCAAGAACCTCATGTACATCTTCTCATAGAAGGATCTAAATCTAGGATCAAGGAATTGGATAGAGTTACTATAGGACTATTATTTGATGATAATCTATACTCTTGGGATGGGGAACATGGTGGTGGATTCTCTTAGCATAAGGTCAAGCTTGCAACTATTGAGTGAGGTGAGAGAGCAGTTAGCCACGATGCAATTATCCTTCATGGATAGAGAGGATGAAACTTAGCTTTAGTCGATGGTTGTCACCCATCCTCTATTATATTGAGTTAGGGTGGAAAATCTTGGGGATGTGGACTGTGAGGCTTTATGTGCTCTGTTATCTAGAGGACATGCTCTTGATAGATATTAAATTGGCGGGGAGCGTATTGTTCTTTTTAGAGGATGCACGGTTGTACCAGTGGTGTCGCAGGAGGAGGTCCTGAAGAACTTTCATACATCCACTTAGGTGGTATATCCTGGAGTGGAAAAGATGTACCAGGATCTCCGATGACAGTTCTGGTGGTCAGGCATGATGAAGGAAATAGCAGAGTTCGTTTCTAAATGCCCTTTCTACCAGTAGGTGAAGGCTGAGCACCAGGTTCTAGCAGGATCAACTCACCCCTGGATGTTCCAGAGTTGAAGTGGGGTGGAATATCAATGGAAATCATGATGGGCTTACCACAGACATCCAAGGGGCACGATTCCATCTAATTGATCACTGAACGACTCACCATGTCGGACCACTTCCTAGCTTTCATAGAGAAAAGTTCCGTAGGGAGCTTGGGATGCCTCTACATGCATGAGATAGTTCGACTTCATGGAATCCCTTAAACAATTGTCTCAGATCGAGACACCCGATTCACATCCCAGTTGTGGAAGGGATTGCAGGAGGATTTTGGAACTTAGATAAGCTTGAGCACAACATTCCATCCCCAGACATATTGTTAGACAGAGAGGACCATTTAGGTTATGGAGGATATGTTTTGGGCATGTATCATGGACTTTGGTCGTAGTTGGGAGGACCACCTACCACTGGTGGAGTTATCATACAATAAGAGCTACCACTCCACTGTTGGTATGACACCATTCGAGGCTTCATATAAGAGACCCTTTAGATCACTGATTTGTTTGACCGACCCCATAGAGTCATCACACATGGGTCCAGAGTTAGTGCGAGCTACCACCGAGAAGGTGTATATCATCTGGGATCAGATGAAGACTGCACAAATCTACCAGATGTCTTTTGCTGACAGACGATAGAGACCTCTGGAGTTCGAGGAAGGGTACCCTGCCTTCCTTAGGGTATTACCTCAGTGAGGGTTATGAATATTTGGCCTAGGCAGTAAGCTATCTCTAATGTTCGTCAGACCTTTTTAGAAACTGCGCCGAGTTGGCAAGGTGGCGTACTGCCTAGCTCTACCACCACAACTGCATCAGGTACAAGATGTCTTCCACGTGTCATGACTGAGGAGGTATGTGCATGACCCATAGAACATCATCGACTAGGGAGAGCTGGAAATTGAGGATGGAGTGACCTTTGCTGAGTATCTAGTGGAGATTGAGGATCGACAGTAGAGGATACTTCATTGGTGATTGGTTCCCTTGGTGCACGTTCAGTCGAAACATGATAATCTTCAAGAGAGCATGTGGGAGAGGGAGAATCAGATCTATGACCAGTACCCACATCCCTTTGAGTAGCTATTCTTTTGTCTTTTCGGGGATGCAAAGCCCCATGGTGGGGAGAATTTAATGTCTCAGATTATCCATGTATTTTTTTTAATATTATATAGAATTATTTCGAGGCCAGAATATTTGACTGAGTGTGATTCCAAGGCCTGAGATGCCTGAAATAAATGTTTGAATTAATTCAAACATTAAACAGCACGAACAACCAGTTTTCTTGAAAAAGTGGAATAACATTTTAACAAGTTCTTGGATCAGAAATATAATGGCACTATTGTGATCAGAGCATCAACTTTACCTTAGAAAATCCTAACATCAACCAGTGCAGGTCAGCTGTGAGAGTTAGTTATTGGATGCAATAATTGAAATAAAATAAAGTAATAATTTATTTTCTATAAAATTTTCATTTTTGTGTAGAGACCTAATTCCCCCCTTTTAAATAACTTCTTATGAAAAGTTAATAGGGTTAGCCTCATAACCCTAAGAATTAATAGAGAGAGAGAGCCTCATGGAGCCTTGAAGGATTTTTTATGGACACCGATGAACAATGACACGTGGATCATTGCGCAACGATATAGAATACTGACCGATGACTGATCTCTCTCTTATTCAACGATAGAGGTAGTGTTTTTTTATTTTGATTGATCATTTCCCCATTTTGGAAGTTCAACGAAAAACAAGGACCAACCCAAAAACAGGTTGAACCACAGATCTTGCGTTCTTGCGGGAGGGTTTTAATTAGGTTGTTTTTGGGGATTAATCCACGATGTTGAAATCCATGTTTTGATTCTCTATGTTTAATCCTTATAATGGGAGTGGATCAACATCACGATGAATGACTATAGAGGTTAGTTCAACTTTTATTTTGATATTTGGATTTCTTGCCCCTCTTTTTACCACGCGTTCTTCGCATTCTTCGTTGGGTGATGAACAATGAATCATTTTGCATCCTTTTTGAAATGCAACGATCCCAATTTGGAGATCCAAAATTGTGAAGACCTAGAAAAGGTGCATCGACAATAGAGGATAATGAATTGTCTCATATTGGGAGAGACTATTATTCGAGCATTTTTCGGGAAGGTGGATAGATACCCATTTTCGGGACAGATCAGAGGCTCAAAAACAACTGACATGACTTCAGGATGTCGGGGAAACCATAATCTTCAAGTTTCATGGAAAACGGACGGCCAGATCGAAGATAATTGCTCCACCTGAGGTGAGATGGTGAACGATCACAATTCTGGTAATATCTAGAACAAACCTCATGTTTCATGAAGAACACGATGTGTAGGTCCGACTAAGTGGAAGCTAGGGTTCTATAGTGTGTGAAAAGATGACACTACGGGTTCTCCAAAGAACACAACATGTGGGTCCTTACACAAGACTCAACGAGTATCCAAGGGATACAGAGACATGTGATGGGGTACCAGGCTATGTACTCCACCACATGGCCAGACCAATCCAGCTACAAGGGTTACACCGTACACTGATCACATGGGTAGTGAAACATGGGTTGAAGCCATGTACGGGCACATAGATGGAATAAACAATGTACTCCCTAGATAGGGGAACATGGCATGTCACTCCCTTACACACCGTGTATACCTTCTTCAGCACGACCAACCTTATGACACAAGTCATTGTACATAGGAAGTACCAAGGGTCAGAAGACACGACATGTGACACTTCTACACATCATGTAATTCTCTGTACATGGCTTGATCTTATTGTCCACTGTATCATGGACATGTATTATTTTGGTTTGTGCCCATTTTTTTCATTACCTTGGAGGTCAGGTAACATTTAATTTTTGATGTGTATGATCCCTTCATCATGACATTCCGAGATAGAGTCAGGTATCCCTCCAAGAGTCCCAGAACGAGATCCTCTATCCATTATTGACCCTCGGTAGAGTCTCGTATCAATATGACTATTCCCATTGGGCACTGATCCTCTAACTATTTGTTGAATCTGGATGAGTCATGGTATCCGCCAAGTCTCAGGTATTGATCCTTATCTATGTATAGTGATCTTTGCCCACTCAGAAGTGTGTTCTCCTAGAATGAGTGTATCCATCTCTCATTACTTTTCCTGGCGGACAATACTTCTCGGACAGACGTCATCAGAAAAATTAGACTCATGGAGTGAGTTATTCTATACAAGTGCTTCATGAAATAATTAAATTGAATCCTTAGCAGGGGAATACAGTTGTGTTACTTGTCTCTAGACTATGAGTCTAGGTTTTTTTGTATAACTAGATTGGGAGCACCTATTATATTTTTAGTAGACATATATTGTGTAGAGATTACTTTACCTTTATTTTTTGTATTACTTTGTTTTTTTAGGGTCCTCTTCTAAGTATTATTATACTCACACCTACACAGGAATTTCCCACACGATTCGTGTCTTGTGCAGACGAGAAACCCTTTGAAAAAGTCCTAGGTGGACCAGGACAGGACAGATATTTCTGAGTTTCCTAAGGGCCGAGGTGTTCCTATGGCTATGATAATGAGTCCTAGTACCTCTTTGTGATCACAGGTTAGACATTGTAGTTTTCAGACTCTTGTTTTTTTGGTGGGGATGTATTCAGGCTTAGTTTACGTTCAATACTTTACTTCTCATCATACTCTGTTGGTTGGGTTTAGTTGTATGCATTCATTTTTTTCCTTAGTGGTTTATTTTACATTTCAGTATTTGTGGGCTTAAAGAAGTGTGTGTGTGTGTGAATAGGTACTTAGGAAATGCCTCCCGTGTTAGTAATATTCTTACTCGGTGCTAGTCACCATCCCCTGGCCTATTTGAGGTGGGCATGGGGAGTCGTGGCACATGCCCCACTGGGACTCGTCATGAAAATCCTTCCTCATATCATATCATCATCTTTGATTATAGTGTGATTCTTTAGTGATCATTTATAATAAAATTATTCTAAAACAATTCATGGTGTTACCTAATGAATTTACACTATGATTTTCTATAACATGAAATTCCAAAAAATTCTATCACGTTTAAGTCTCATATCATTCTAAATTTTCAAAAGAACATAAAAAATATCACATCTTGTAGTGGACCCCATATATTTCTATATTTAATATCAAATCGATAACATTATTTATAAAATTATAATCTAACAAAATAACATTGTCCTTATAAATGTACTCAATGTTTCCCATGGTTGAATATTGAAAATAATTAACTATAGATAACATATTGATCATGACATGCATTAAATTTCACTCTAGTATAAGCATGGGAACACAAATCTATCTATTCATATTTTTTTGGTAATATGAACATCATAATTACATATATTAAAAATCTATAATAATTTATGAATCATTGTTGATGAATTTTATAAAATATTAGTAACACAAATTTATGATTCATAACATTAATATCAATTCCCCATTATTAATTCAGAAATATAAATATTTTAGTTTAGTGTATAATAACTCATCTTCTCATACAGGTATATTATATCTCTTTACATGAATATTCATTAAATTATAGAAACACATGCATGGGGACCATAATAGATTAGTGAATTTTGAAATTCGGACTATAATGTTATAATATAGTGATAGATCTTCAATGTTGTCCAAAATTATCTTCCAATTTGTTACTCTTAATATACATACATTACATATCCATTTTTAATAAAATGGGGAAAGTAAACATAAAAAAAGACGAGCATAGATGCTCCATGAGGTAAAACACAAGATATAGAAATCTATGGTCATATTAAAGTGTAATTCAAGTGTAAGGGTACATGATAATGAACAGAACTTAATATGGTCACACCCATAATGTCATATATCATAAACACAAGTCATGAAATAAATATTAGAAGTTGATAATCCATGAATCATAAGGGAATAAAACAACATGACCCAAGAGAACCTAACATTTACATAATACATATATTTTTGAAAAACACATAAGAATATAAAATATTATATCAAGGATACCCACCATGAAATTCATAACATGTCATTCCTGGGATAAACACCTATGTACCTGCTTTAGGCTAGGGATGTCATCTTGTGTACCAAATTCTTACCTTGTGCAGACCACTTACATACCATCTTTTTGGATCATGGGATAACCACATCTGTACCCAACCTTTTGGGATTGGGCTAACCACACATGTACCATCCTGTTTGGGATTGAAAATATAACCCATGTTTCATTCATGCTCATAGAACCAATTTCATATCTGAATGAATTATAGGGGGATATATATCCACCCATCAAATAATTTGGAAATATATATGTTCCAATAAAATCATTGAATATTAATCTTATCATAACCAGTGATGTGAAATGGAATTCATAAAAAATTAATCATAGCATAACCCATGGAGGGAGAAAGGTTTCAGAATCATTTCATCATAGTATAAACCATTGAAACATAATTGTGTTTCATAAGAATTCTATCACGGTACCACCTATTAGAGAGAAACATGTTTCATAAACATCATTCAATCGTAAACATAAACCATTTTGATAAAAAAAATATTAATGGTAGCCTTGGATCATATCCCTTATAGGGGATAGGTTACATCAAAATTTCAAATAAGATTGGAAACAATTTTGGATGTTTATCTGGGACATTTGGTGAAGAAAATATATTTTCTTTGAACATCTAATTTTAAAAATAAAAAAAATTTAAAAAAAATTCGTTGAAAATAACCCTTATTAATTATAATGGAATAAATAAAAATAATTTATAACATTTCCCAAGAAAAATATCATTTATTTATTGATTTTTTTTAATTTTTTTGTAAATTCCTTTTAATATAAATTAACCATTAAAACATATAAATTTTTCTTTAAACAAAATAATGGTTATGATGGAATCATATTATATTCATTTTATATATGTTAAAAATGTTTTCACTCACATTTTTAGAAAATGTAAAATTAGAATTGTTTTTGAAAGTGACATGAATATTTATTTCAAATCATTTTACAAAATTCAAACATAGTTTAAAATATATTTTTTATAAATCAGAGGGGTTTAATAAAAAACATTGAAAACATTTTAAGAGAACATTTTTTTTGTATTAAAAGGGTTTTGACCAAAAAGTCGATTTTTCCTAAAAAACATAGTTGATCACTTGAGTATATAAAGGGAAGATAATGAAGAAATAGAATTATTCTAATTAATTTAAAATTGTAGAATAAAATTCTTGATGTTTATTATATATGGATCATAATATCTGATTATAAGATACATAGTCATAAACAATCCTGATAATTGATCTCATTATAACAAAAATCATTAATAATTTTTTAACATTGAAATGAAAGGAACTTAAAGGAATATCATTAAAAGAAAAAAAAATAAAAGGAGTTTAAATAAATTCAAGATATTAAATTCTAAATGGGATATATATACACCTTATTAATGAAAAATTGGTATATATGATAACTACATGTCTCAAAGAATGAAAATTGAGAAAATAATCCCTTATATCATTGGTAACATTTGATCTGTAAACCACAATAAAGATAAATACTAATTTTTTTTTGTAAATCCCCAAAAAAATATATATAATAATAATAAAAAACATTAATGTGTAGTATAAAACCCACATAATAGATATAGGTTGTGAATATGGAATGTGTGTCATAGAAGCTAAAAAGTGATATAGAAATCTCTTACTGTAAGTTTCGACATCCATTATAGACATCCAAACCTATTAGATAATAAATATAAGTTTATCATAAAAATATTATAGAAATATATATATATATATATATATCATTCAATATATGATTAACTTATGTATATTTATTACCTATTTTTTATCCATTTCTGGTAAAAATCACGTTTTAGGCAATAACTGGTTTTTTTTCTCTATGGTTTAATTTTTTATTTTCCATCCTATTTCATGGGTTTGGATAAATAATCAACAAAAAATTGTCAAATATATATATATATATTATATTTATTGTATAAGAATTTAAATTTATTGAAAAATGTTATATATTGAAAATCAAATACCCTATTCATTGAGATGGTAGGTCAGGCGTATGCATGAACGTTGTTTCCATTTTATTTTCATATTGAAAGAATGAAAGGTAAATGACATATGTTATCATTCTAGAATAATTTTTATTTCATATATATCACGTATGCTTATTAAAATATTCCTTAAAATATTCCATGTACAACTTGAATGTGTCACATTACTTCGTAATGTGGTAGTCCCCTATTCACACAAGTGACATTATCGAATTCCCCCAAATTTGTATGCATTATGGAATGTCTGATAATAAAATTTATATCATAATTGAATAATCATAAATATATTATATGAATAATATAACCATCATTATTTCCATTTTCTATAGGTGGTATTGGAAAAATGAATGATATCGGTTCGTGAGGCGGTAGTCCTCTGTACACATGAACAATGATTTTATAACCAATTTAATGAATGTGGTGAAGATTTTAGGTAATAAAAATAAAATAAAAAATATTTAATTATATGATAGATACTATTTTTATTATATAAACATTATATAATTAAAACTAAATTATGTTGAGTAATAAATAAACCAATAATACCCATTGATTATCATTGCCTCTTCTTCATGTATTGTCTATAGGCGTGAACCAAAAGAATTCATAGGTTAGATTTATGCCAGAAATATGATATTTAGAATTAGGGAATTGTGATTGGGAAATTATTTGGGTTAAGAGTTTCCCAAAAATGGGTTTCATGGTGTCAGGATGAGAGGAAAGGGGATCCCTTTTTTAATTGAGGTTGGTGGAAAACTTGTAATGTTTTTAAAGAGATTCAAACACACTTATGTTTTTTATCATTAATAAATCTTAAAAAAAGTTCCAATGTCAATACATGAAGAAACATAGTTGAAAGTCTCAATAAAATTGGTTTTGAACATTTTTAGGCCATTTTTGTAATTATCATCTTACTTTAATCCCAAGGTAAATCCATCTTTTTTACCTTAATCGTTGTAATTAATTTTTAGAGGTTTTACTATTCATTTTCATAAAAAATTAATATGAAATTATTATAAATTATAAATTATTATTAATCCAAATTATTAATATATTTTTCTAAATTAAATTAATATAAATTGATAATTTTAATTGAAAAATAATCTCTCAGATGTGTTGAGAAAGTAGGTTTTAAATGTAAAAAAGTTGAAACTTTTACACTGGTTTTATATAAACATATAATATAAAAATGCTTCAAATGAATTATATTTTAATAATTAATGTAAAATTGAACTAATTTTTCTTTTAAACTAATTAGAGATAATATTTAATATTTTATCTTTTTTTTACAAAAAGATAGTTTCCAATTAAAATTACGTATTTTTATTGTTCATCAAAAAATGAAACATTTTAGGAAAAAACTAACCCTATGATAATTTTGTAATTAAAATCCAAAATATGATGTATATTTTATCAAATTTATTTTATAAAAGTGGTAAAAATTTAATATTAAATTATGTGTATAAAATGTGACTAAACATTATTTTATAAAAAAATACAGTTTTTCTGAAAATATTATTTTTTCTTTTATATGATTATTATTTTATTCATAATCAATGGATAAGAAAAAATATGTATAAAAGATATATTTTCACAATGTAAATAATCATATTTATTCTCTCTATTTGAATGAAATTGTGACAAATAAAATAATAAATTTAAGAGTATACTATTGTTCAGTAAAACATATTGTTGCATGAAATGCAAGCTAAATCAGTGTTGCATCTAATGAATGATATCAAATAATTTTCATTTATTAAAAAAAATTAATTAATATTAATGGTGGTACTTTTTACCCCCTTAAATTTAATTTCTTCATCAAAATTTGTCACAATGAAACAAATAAATGAGGATACTTCTCACTCTTTATAACATCATGTTCCCACGTAGCAACCTCAAACTGGTGGTTTTGCCACAAATATTTGACCAGGTTAGTGGTGTTGTTAGTATAACATTACTGTTAGAATTAAAAATATTTAGTTTTTGTTCCTCATATGAAATATCATTCTCTAGTGTAATGACCTCTAACTTAAGTACATGTGATGAATTAAATATTTACCTTCTAAAGAGTGATGCATTGAACACATGATGGACCTAAAAGAGGTTTAATGGAAGCATCAATAAATGAGATACTATCTCGATACAATTAAGTATTTTAAGGGAACTGATATTCCTAGGGATTATTTCTCCCTTGTTTCATACATGATAAAATTTATATAAGGAAATATACACCAAATTAAAATTTTAGATCATGTCAACGATTATCAACAAAAAATTTATATCAACATTGTATACTCCTTACATTTTACTAAATAGATCTAATTTTCTCTTCAATCTCAATTGATTTATCCAGTCCTAATATCATTCATTCTCAAACATGATTCATGTACACTGTAGATCTACACTTCCATCACTAATGTGCTTCATAAGTATCTATCTAAATGCTCTGGTGAAAAATATCATTTTATGGGAAATAAACTTGATAATAGTGTTGGTCATAACAACATTACAAATACAAATGTAAAAATACAAGATAATCCATTAATCGTGTAAAAAATATAAAATTATTTTATCCTCAAATAAATTTGTTACTCTAAAAAATCCAAGAATTTCACTTCCATAAATGTATTTTAAATATATTTTATATTGGTAAACTCATATCAAATAAAACATAAAAAGGTTTTTCGATTAATATTAACTTATTATCAACTATAAGCTCATTAACTCATGATGGTATCCATAAATCTTCAGGTAATCGTAACATGAGACATATTATCTTTCAATATATAATTCAACCTTTATTACTTAAACTATAAATTACCTAATATATATACATTTCCATGGGAATCGTTGGTAAAATATTCCACTAATAGAATACCAAATTTGGTTTCATTAATCCATAAATCGTGTATATAGAGATAATAACATAAAATTTCACTAATGGATGAAAAATAATATTTTCATTTACCTCATTTATAAAAAAACTTACATGAAATTCCCAAATAAGGAAGGGATAATTATAGGGCCATAATTATAGATATTTACTTCAACCATTGTGATTGTATAATCATTGAATTTACATATTTCAACAATGGTTGTTGGAGATGATCACCATTATTAACCATCATATCTGAACATGTATTATCATATTTCCCAAAATCCTTGAAATTGAAACACTAATGTGTGTAAGTTTCATTTTTTGGGGATTTTTAATTATTCTTATCGTTATCTAACATTTTAACATCTTCTTGAAATTTATCCACTGTAATAACATCCTTTACAAATTTAAAACATTCACTAGTCCCATTAGGACAATAACCTCCATGTTTCTTCCCACAAAATGAGTTCAATGAAAATATCTTGTTATTCTCTCCATAGTTGTTTTAATTTAAAATGAATTACTTTATTAATTCTTATCAAATACTTTATATTGATGTGTAACTCCAAACTTTATTTCCACTTTGGTATCACATCGTAAAATCTCAATATAGAATAAAAATTAATTTATGGACAAATCCCATCATATGTTTGTTTATAATCCTCTATAAGATAAGTCAAAATAACATTCAACACACATAATAAAACCTGAATATCACCTCACAAGTCTTGTAAATGTTTCTTGATATGGACACAATGAATTATCATCCTTCTTATTAAGATCTAAGAATTATTTCTCAAATTTTTATAAATAATTAACGGAATGTAATTATTGATTTTTTCTAAAATCATCCCACTTCATGGGGTCAATGTTTTCATGTTTCCTAATATAATGTATATGATATTGCAACTGACCCACCTCACCTTCTAGGAAGAAGATAAAAAAGTGAGTCTTTTAGGATATGAGCCATAGTGATCATAAAATATCACTTCGATGGTAGGAATCCATTTATCCACATCTATGTGATCATGGAAACCACTATAATAAAGTGCAAGTTTCCGGATGAAGGACTCAACATAATATTAATCACTATATTACTCATTTTAAGGTTCACCAAGATTCGTAGTATTATAATTTTATGTGATACTTTAAATGAGGGTTTACATTTCTACTCTCATAAAATTTAATTTCATAAGAGGAAAATCATTTTAATTTCCATTTCATTCATAATTAACACTAAAAATTTTAGTTTTCCCCATTGACTAAAACAAAAAACATAGTGTGAGAAGGAATATTCATACTATGGGTGCTCATAATCATGAAAATAACTTATAAAATGTTTAAATCATGAAAACATATTTTTAATCAATGACACATTAAATTTATCCTAGGTTATTCATAATATCTATCTATTTAAATCATTTATAATTATTTCTAAATAGATTTTAATTTACAAAGCATATCCACTGGTGGTGTCAAACCAGGTGTATAGTATATTCTATTATTAGTCACCAGTTATTGATCAATACTAGCTCAATACTGTATTTTGGGAGTTGTTACTACTTGGTACATATATTATAGAGGTAGATCCACTTATAGTATCCAGACGTGGATCTAATTTATAAAAACCCACTTTCTCTATACTTTACCAAAATTTAATTATATTTTCTTAATCTTTGACTCATACATAGAATTATCCCTAGAGACATCCCTAAGCATATCCTTATAAATATCACTTGGGATCCCAATAATGTTTTCTCATCTCAGTTTATAAAAGTTAACTAATACTTTCCTCTAATACCACCTATAACAACATAGGATTCTCACACATTGATATTATACATTTTTAGATGAATATTAATTACATTATTAAGACACAAAAATGAGGACTATGTTAGTTTCATTCCTTTGGAAACATGAAAAATAATCTTCTGATCTAGTGAAATGTATTCAATGATTCCCACAAATAGTTTCCCATTTATAAGTCTTCTTATACATACCCTATATAAAACCATTATACATAACTTAAGTAATTGAAATATAAGAAAGAGTGATATCAGAAGCTCAGTCATGGTAAATAAAAGAGAGCACAATCTACGATAATATAAAAGAATACAAAATCATAAAGGTAGATGATAATTAAAATAACTTACATATTTCATACACAACCAATTGTAAATCATAAACATGAGTCATGGAATAATGATTGTATTTCTGTAAGACATGATTCTTAATTGAATTTAAGAACATTACACATGATCACATAACCTTGGTATAAGACATAGATTTGTGGAAGAAACATATGGATAGAAAATATCATGTCAAGTCTACATGTGATGACATTCATAACATGTCAGGGTTAGAATTACAACCCATGCACATGCTTCAAGCATGTGATGTCCACATATATACCATGTTTTAGGCATTGTCTAACCCCCAATGTACCCTCATTTTGAGGCTTAGGAAAACCCCATGGGTAACCTATTTCTCAGGACTAGGATAACCACCCATATACCCTTATTTTGAGTGTTGGGATAACCAACCATATACTCTTTCATCTCATAAATAATTAATCACTACCCAAAGCATCAGAGGTTGATATTGGATACACACATAAAATTATGAAAATAGTAAATATGTGTTCCAAAATATCGTTAAAAATTCATGTAATCATAACCCCTGATATAAAATGGGTTTCATAAAAATTTCATCATATCATAAATTTTGGAAAAGATATTTTTTTCATATTCAATTCATTATTTAAAAATGGAACAACCCACAGAAAAATATGTCTGTTTAATTAGAATGTTTTCATGGTATAAAACATGGGAGTTAAATGAGTTTCATAAAAATCATAACTTGATACAAATAAACCATTCATAGAAAGAATAAGAATGTTATTCTTGGATAATATCTAATGTATGGAATATGTAACATCAATAGATTTGATTTTAAATGGAAAAAATATTGAAAGATTAATTGGTATATTTTATGAGGAAAATAACATTTTAATTGAAATAAAATTTAAAAACATAAAAAATTTTGAAAATAAATTTCTTTATAAATAACACTGTAAACATATAAATGAAGCATTGAAAATCATTTAAAATATTTCCTGAGGAATAATTCTTTTTCTAATTAGAAGAAACTATTTAAAAAATATTGAAAATAATTTTCTTTATAAATAAAAATCAAATCATATAATGTATGATACAAAGAAAGTAATTGACATGATGATGAGAAATTATTTTCATTCTTTATTTATTAAAAAATGGTTCCATTTACATTTTATTTAATTTAAAATAGTAGTTGTTTTCTAATGTTGCATGAAGATTCTTTTCAAGAACATTTTTTAGAAATTAAATCATGGTAAAAATATGTATTTTAAAAAAATCATATTATTGTAATAAACTTTTATTGAAAACATTTATAGGGAAATAGGTTTTGGAATAATTTTTTTTAGACCCAATAGATATTTTTCAAACAAATATTATTTTCAATTATAAAGTAAAAAAAGAGAAGAAAATGAAGAGAAAACATGTATTCTAATAACAGAAATAGTGGATAATAAAACCCAAGAGTTTCATGAGAGATGGATCCTAATATATAATCATTGGAAACATTTTCATAAGAAATCTTGATAAACGCTTTCATTGTAAAATGAAATAATTACAACATTGTTAAAAATGTAACATTATCCCCATGAAAAAACATAAAAAAATATGGGTAAAAATGTTTATGATATTACATGTCAAATGGGTTGTATATACACATTGTAAAATTTTATAGGTGTATAAAATCATTATATAGGTCAAATAATGAAAATTTAGTGTAACACACTGAACCAAATACCCTTTTAAACTAGTATCCTACCTGATACACCTCGTACCCAGAGGTCTTTCCTAATACCCATGGACTGATGACTAGCACCCTTGAATAAAACAGTATATAGAGAGAACTCTTTCATCCAACCTGAAAAAAATGGCACAGACATATATACAATAGAGACTATAATGGAAAAATATATATATCCCCTAACTGGAAATAGAAAACAGAAATAATACAACTCAATAAATAAATAGATCTAGAAGTAAAACACTTACAATAATGTACTAATAAAACCAGAATAACCAAATATTCCATGTGATAATCTGGGGAGACTACCACCATATCACCACAAGCTACCAATCCCAGTTGACAGATAACCCCACCTCCTTAATGAAGTATCGTACCTTTCCCTACATCGAAATACATAATCATGTATACAAACATCCGAAGCAGTACATTGGGTGTGAGCTAATAAGCTCAGAAGGGTCTCTTATAGTTGTTCCATATCAAGTCTCTAAAACATATTCCAATCATTTTCATATTTTAAATAAAAAAAGAATAAATATAGATTAATAGTATTTATATCAAAATATTTTAAAAAAATGTTTTTATTTCGAATTTTTATAGATTTCAAAATTAAAAAGGAAATTAAATTATAATTCATTCCATATCCATATATCTTAGTACAAATATAAACCCAAAACAAAACCATAAATGAATATGTTATCATATCAAGTCAATAAATGTACAAAAAATAGTACAAACTAAATGATGGTGTCGAGGTAACATTACACAAGGGATCACACTATGTAAAGATAACTAGTACACTTATACTTGACATAGAACACTTTGTACGTATCAAGACAATGAAAATATGAATCTATTCTATAGGGGGGAGGAACACCAATGATATTGAACCACCAATAGTGTTGACATGTCCAAAGTAAAATAATCATAGAGATGTGTGGTAATCCCTAAGAGAAAATAACTCGATAATAGATGAGACCTATTACTATACCTTCTAACTAAGTACCTGTGGCTTCCCATGTGCTTTAGTTTCCAGACCAATCCATTAGACCATTTCAAAACACTTTGAAAACCCTTTCCATTTACCCAATACTATGGTAATATCATATTTTTAAAAAACCAATTTCCACATACATAAAACAATCTGTCATATTATCCATTTCATTTAATAATACAATTTATAAGAAAAACAATAATGAAATTCACCAATACATGATAGAGGTGGAATGAACAACCTAAACAATCAGTGTCCCAAACACCCAAAAATGTTCCACCAATAATAGAATTAAAGAAAGGCAATGGAAGACCCATAATCAATCTAAACATCTTATAATTTAACCAATTAGAAAAAAGGGTCATCACTGAGGGTAGATAAAAAAAGCTCAATCCAACTCGGATGCCTCAACACAAAAAACAAAAGGAAACAACCTCCTAAATAAGATCAAACCACATATCTATAATAAACAAAAATATATATCAATATGGGCCAATGAATCTGATAACATAATTCTATGAAATTACCATGATTTATTTAATGAACTAAAAAGGATCACTTACAATGAAATATGTCAACCCCCCACCATGATGATAAATTATTGAATGGATCAATTCATATCAATTGGAGACTCCCAAAAATCACTGGATAAGGGTTCTAGGTCGAGAGACAAGAGTGTTATGGGAGAATTAAATAAATTTTCAACTACCCAAAAAATCCAACCTCTCAAAATTTATATAATGTTTAACTCCTTACAGATCATGTTCTTCATGATGATCATGTATGCTAAAAACCCCGATTCATTTTACCTAAAAACTGACCGTTTATTATTACACATTGTGAAAATATTATCATATATTTACCACATTCATGTAGTGTAAGTAGTTCACAAATTGTGTCTGAAAACCAAGTAGATGTCACCTAACCCCATTACATAATGTTTGTTTTTCCATTAGATAACATAAAATGTCAGGGTTTACACAATATTTGAGAAACCCCTCGCGTATTCTCTAAATAAGAGATGAACCCAAAAACGCATTTAAACATTTATACATATACTCCAATAATTAAAAAAATCATCAATCCCTATACATTAAGTCAATTTACAAAACAAATAATCTCTATTATGAGTTGTCTTGGGATTCACCTAATTGAATATGAAAACATGAATAGAGAAGGAAGTATAGATGAAAGTGGTAACATGATGTTATAAACTCTCGACTATAAGACATTTTATCCATGTTAATTCTTATAGACGAATGAATCCAAGTAAGTATATGAGAACTCTTCTCCATCATCAATGATTCGTGCTCCCAAGGCTCATGATTTTATGATTTTTACTTCACATCACTATGACCAGCAGAATAGACATCCCACAGGATACATTTGTATAAGGTTCAATGATCTTTACTGGATGCTCCCCAACAAAAACATATGACTCTAATTCAAGGTCATCCCAACTCAAAATGATAGAATGATTATAATATTATTTCCTAAGCTATTATATTTGAAAAACATCAAGAATTACTATCAACTAATCCAACAATGCTGAATAGTAATAAAATTTCCAATGTAGGGTAATGAATTCAAATTATCCTACATATCTCAGATCCATCATTCCCTATTTTAAATGGAATCATTGACCATTCCTTGGTGAAACATTCATGAAATTCTAGTCTCCTTAGAAAACTCCAATGCACAAATTGATTGATCCAAATAATATCTATACTCAATTCTCATAGTATCAAGACATCAATGTTTATCCATAATCCCCATGGATTCCATTGGAACCAAACTCAGTTCTACCAAAGAACCTTCCACCACCTATTCTCAAAAAAGTGGAGACCTACACAAGTGATATACAATCCTCATAAGAATCCATTTTTATTTATTACTAATGAATTTTGTTATATTAAAACTGAACCTGTCCCATATGGATCTCCCATGATCCACTGATGTCCAAGACACATTCACGAATAATATCCTGTAGAATCTAAATAATATTCTCTATCATAATTTTTGTCTATGGATGATAAGATTCAATCAAAATGACTTAATTCACCATCACCTCATAGATAATTGTACATAAACTCGATATAAACAAAATACCGCTATATAAAACAAATGTTAATCTAACCACCGATAACTTAAAACATTGTACAAAAATAGAATACCCATATCTAAATCTTTTTCGATGTCTTTGATCAATGTAAAATGAGATGACATTGTCAAATGATAAATCTCCACCCATATATTATTATCCCTTTAACGATTCCATCATAATCCTATAAGAAAGTCTATGAATATGATATCCAATTTTTAAAATAGTAATGGAATAGGTTGAATTAAACAAGTAGGGTTTAAATTCTCTTTTTTATGCTAGTAGTTCTAATAATGAGACACAATCATCATTTTCACACTTCATACTCATCCAAAAGAATCACCATCTCATGTCATAATACATCTTCATATCTCCCAAATGAATGGGCCAGGAATTACTGTGATAATCAAAAAAAAATTTGATATCCTCAATAATATTGGGACAACAAACCGATTCTGAAAAAATGAGTATAAAATTTTCTGAATGATACCAACTAGAAAATAGCTCCACACCATACATGGTATCTCAGATTCCCATAAAAAAGTCATCCTACTGTTGGTTCTATAGAAAATTCTAAACTAGAGATGATGAAATATATAAAGTAGTCTGAAACATACTTTAATCATTAGTTTTATCATCTAGATGTAGGTGACAAACAATTCCCATAACATTCCACTATTCATTTGATTCTGGAATAGATTGAGATAACACTTTCTTGTATGGGGAATCTACACTAACATTACCATTCCCAAAGGTATAGGTGATATCCATGTCAATTGTATGAATGTATTCCTCCCAACTCCTTTATCTTCTATTCATTTCCTTTTGAGAGATGATATATCAAAAAAATATTATAGTCAAAACAAATTGTGCACTCTTACCTAAAGATTTAATTCCTATAACAAATATGTTCATGCATATCCATAAAAAGATATAAATATTGACTGGTTGAATTATTATCATGCAACATAAGCTGATGATATATGTAAGGCACCACATTCTCATTCTTCTTGAGAACCCAACCCAAACTAGTGCTCAAAGAATCAAAGAAAACAACATTCCCATTACCAAGCATTGGAAAGATCATTATAGGAGGTGATGTCTAAAGTAATTTCATCTCTTTAGAAGTAGTATAACATTTTTCATCCCATATAAATTTCACACCTTTCCTGGTAAGAGAAGTCAATGTTTATTTCAAAAAAGAGAAATCCATGAAAATCATAGGTATTATCCCGAAATAATGAGAATGATCCAAATATCAAATACATATAATATATTTTCCCCTGAACGAATACGCATTACCTTGTTAGGAAAAATGTAAAATCCATGAAAAGAAATTAATATTCCAGTAATTTCACTTATTAAATAAAAAAATTACACTTAGAAGGACTTCTATATAAATGATGACTTCATAGGATTTCCAAAATGAAACATATATGGTTCTCGTGCTTGTGCTTAGATCTCGAGTAAACCAAAATGTCATCTACCAAGACTCCAAAAAATGTGTCATGATACATATGGATTATAATATTCCTCAAATACATAAAAACCAATGGTGTGTTATTCATACCAAACAACATCATTAATTATTCATAATGGACATACGATCTCCACAAATCTACCATTGGTAAATAAGACTCCCAAATTATGAGATGATGATAAATGAAATAAAGAACAATCCTTAAAAAAACAATTTCCCAATATACTTACTAAAACACTAAAGGATACATTTTTTTAACTATTATCAATTTAAAATTATAATCATCCACAAAAAGTGGAGTGAATCATCAGCCTTTATGGTAATGAACACAAAAAATGCCAAAGGAAAAACACTAGGTTGAAAAACAATCTCTTCCAGATCATCTAATTGAATATTGATATCTCTCAAAAATAATAGTTCCATAATATAGAAGGTATCAATATTGGTTGTGTTCTTAGAACTAGTTAAATTGTATACTCTACCTTATTCTCTACAAGATTCCTATAAAATTCATCTGATAAAACATGTGGAAAATATAGAACAATAGTGGGACGACCAACTAGAGATGAAATATCATCATGATCAATTGCAACAACAGATAAAAAAATCTTCATCTCTAGGTGGGAAGGTCATTGAGGACCAGACCATAGATCCCAATATCCCTAAAAGACTTTCGCGATCCTATTGTCCACAATAATGAATCCATGTCAATGAAAATAATCAAACAAGGCTTGATGAAAGATGAGAAAAACCATCTCAAGTATAATGTCAAACATATCTCTATCATGAACAAGAGAATCAATTACTAATGTCACATCATCAATAGAAAGCACTAAAAAAGGACAATAGAACCTCTCCACATTCTCTTACCAAGTGGTGTTTCTAAATCCCTAAAAAAGGAAATGAATTATTTTCAAAGGTTAAGAATATCAAACAACAGCTACATATAAATGAGTGAGAAACAACAATATCAAATATATAAATTTCTACTAAATATGAAACAAAGATGGTACCTCTCACTATAACTGTTCTAGCATATACATCCACTAGAACCAAATCTATTTACTAAAGATACTTCACACCTGAGGACTTTGGATATAGCCTTGTAGACATTAATGAAATTGACTACGCCATAGTATCCTATGGAGTGGATTATCCCTGACCATATTGAGTAGTAGACATATATTGACACAAACTATTTATATGACCATAAAATACATTACTGTTAAAAATATTAGATGGTTAAGGAAATAACACCATGTTATTATAAACTATCCACACTTATGGCATGTCAGTGGCTCACCACATGATACAACTTGAGGTTCTGAAGAGACAATCTACCGAGAACCACCTTTACTACTCCTGCGATGATCCTACCGCTTCATATATTTTTATAGGGCACCAAAAAATCTTCCATTAGGTTGAAGATAAGGGATATAATATCCAAACATCCCTATCTTATTTACTTCATCAATTATCTCTATATCCATTATCTCTACAAATTTAGAAATATTTAGCATAAAAATCATTGATTTGATAACTAATGAAACAAATTTAGGTACTTCTGTGCATTCAGCTAGTACTATATAAATATCTAGTAAAAATGAATCATCTCAGCAAACCGATTTGTGTGCACTGACCCTAAGAAAATATCATAATATAAAGATAGTAACTCCATATATTTTTCTATCCTTAGAAATTCTGAACAAAACTATTAGAAGAAAAGATTCTTTAAACCCTTATAGAAAATTCTTACATGCCAATATTCATGTTCCATAAAATCCCACCAATTCATTATAGGCGAATAAAATCTATACATTACAAACTTATCCTTGATATTCACATGTGTTTCTAGGAAGTCAATGATTTTATCAATATTTTAAAGATATTCCTCAAAATCTTAAGGTTTATTCATTCAATTAAAGTATGGTGGCTTCTCATTTAGGAAATCTCATGATTGATCTCTTTATCCTACAACTCTAGGATTAAATAAACAACTATGTTCCGAACAAGTGGAATATTCTATTTGACAGTATGAACTACCCATACGATAAACTCGATGAAGGTTAGATCCATCTATGGATTCCCTATAGGATCATAAATCTCACCCCAACATAAGGAACTTATAGAACATGTCTTGAAAGTAGAGTGATATGCATTGAAAAAAAATGAAATTATCATATTTCTAGAAAATAACTTTTTAAACTAGAAAACACATAACCAAAAATCATTATTAATGTTAAGAAATCAAAATAGGAGATCGAAATCCTCACATACCATGGGAACTTGAACCTCATCATAGAAAGAGTTATCCAGAAACATCCCACAACATACCTATCATGTCCCTATAATCCCATCTCATGTATAATTGACACACTAAGAAAAAAATCTAGATAAAAAAAATTTCTGATAACATTTGGTAATAAAAATACACCAATACTCTCTCAAACTGGTATTTGACATAATAATCCAAATACAAGAAAGGCGTTATTAATCCCCATGAGGTTATGACTATCACCTGAGCATCAAACCATAGGAAAAGGGAATGGTTTCTCCCATACTGAAGAAATTATATGGAAGATACAAATATATAAACAACAAAAACTAAAAAATAAAGATAAATGTATTCCATAACGTAAAAAACAGTTAAAATAAAAAAAATAATGAGAAGAACATATATCCGAGAATAAGTTTTACCATAATGGACTACAAAAATATAAAAACACATACTACACCATTTTATAGCATGGGATGAATCCCACCATATCACCACCAGCTACCAATCTAAGATAATAGAAAATCCCCCTGCCTCACTACAGAACCTTGTATTTCTTTGCATCAAAAGGAATTACCTGTTCTACATACCACAAAATAGGTATTCAGGTTGTGAGCAAACAGTCTCATTACAGTCTCACTGAGGTGTTCCAAATCATGTCTCTGAATAATAATACAATCATGCTCAACTTTTAATAATAATAAATCATGAATATAGTTGAAAAAAAGTTTATATCTAATGATTTAAAAAATAGTTTTATTTCCCTCTTTTCAATATTTATAAATAAATAAGGTCAATAAATTTCAAAATATTTCATATCTAAATAGCTCAGTAGACATATAAATTCAAAACAAAACAAATCATTCATAATTTATCATATCAAGTCTATGGTAGTACAATATAATAGTAAAAACCAATTTCAGAAGCATAGGTTACATCACATGTGGGATGAAACTATGGTTGGATAAAGAGGAATCTCATACCTAACATAGAAAATAACATATACATCAAGACACTATAAATATTCATTGAGTACAGAGGGAATAGGAACACACTAAAAAGTGAAACCCCAATATGTCTAACATGTCCCAAGAACAAATGTTCTATGGAGTAGAGATTGTCCCCATGAGAAAATCTCTTGATGGTGGATGAGATAATTTACTATACCTTTCACCAATGTAACCATGCCATCACATGTTCTATTGTTTCCAAATCATTTCACAAAAATATTTCAGTATTTTCTAAAAACCATTCAAATTTTCCAAAAATTATGGGAAACCCATATTTTATAAAAACCAAATTTAGCACATGAAAAAAATATTTCATATTATTTCATTTCATTTAATAAAAAATTATCAAAATAGGATAAATTTTATTCTAAATCACATGTGAGAGATAAAACCTGATACATTAATTCCCAGCACCACACATTCCCACAATGGATCCTCCAAAATGATGACACAATAATGACAATTAGATGGGGTATACTCAATATAGACATCTTAGAATTGATCAAATTAAAGAAAAGTCTCTGAAAAGAGGGTAGATTGTAATATACCTCAAATAAACATCCACACCACACCACAACAAAAACAATGAAACAACATATGGAATAATATCACACCATGGATATATTATATACATAGAGTGATATTGTTACAAATCATCAAATTTTACATCCCAATTCCAAGAAATTTCCACTAAAATAAAAAGAAGAAAAATAAAGGCTCTCTTACATTGGGAGACATCAAACCACTTTAATGGGGGTCAATCGTAGAACGAATCAATTAAAGTCAAATGGAGACTCCAAAAATCTTTATATAAGGGTTCTAGGTCGACAGTAAAGAGAGACCCAAGAGAATGGAATAAAATTTCACCCAAGAGGCACCTTGAAATCTAACCTCTAGATACTTACATGATATCTAACTTATTTAAAAAACATATAATAAATGATGATCAGGTAATCTAAAAAACCCCTTTCCATTTAATTAATAAATGACCTTTTATTGTTATGTATCTTGTAATAATTACTCAACGCGTACAAATTTCATGTTGTGTAAATAGTTAAGAAATTGTGTCTTGTGAACAAGTACACAATGTGTAGCCCCATTATACACTGTTTACTATCCTTAAAAACTAGATAAAACGTCATGTAATTACAAAAAATACCCAAAAATAGCTTTTTCAATCTCTATACTAGAGAAGAATTGAAAAAATCATTCAAAAAATTTATACTTGAACTCCATTAAGTCAAAAAAAAAACCATCCAAATACATTAAGTGATTTTCCAATGAATATTTTCTCCATCCTCATCATACCTAATAAAAACCCAATTAATGTGGAAAATAATAATGGATATTGATGGATACCTGACTATTGTAACATGATGTTACATTGAGAAAAAACTACCTTATAACATGGGTAACTTCTATAATGTAAAATCAAAGATAAAGATAAAATAAAATGGATATTTAAATACCCATAATATTAAATATAATCATTAAAAAATACATTGATGGTAATATTACACACAATAAAAAATAGGGGTTAATATGGAATGTGTCTCACAAAAGCATAAAAGTGAGACTAAAATCTCTTACCGTAATTCTCCACTCCCATTATTCACATCCAAAATAATAATAAAATAAGCATAAGTTCATTATACATACCATATTAGACCATAATTAAATATATAATACCATATAGGATTTAGGTGTGCCCTTTTATTATAAATTTATTAACCATTACTTGTTAAAATAACTTTTCAGGTAATAACCAATTTAATTTTCATATATATTTTAAATTATTATTCTCAGTCCTTGATTATTAATTATTATTAAATAATCTAAAAAGGGTGAAATATGATATAAATATCATATATATTAATTATATATGTGTTATAGTAAGTCATAAAATTTATTGGTAGAAAATTATATACCCCATTCATGGAGATGTTAGATTATACGTTCGCATGAACATTGTTCCCATTTACTTATCTAATTAAATGAATGAAAGATAAATGATATATGTAATCAATATTGAGACATGGTTATGCATAATATATCATAATATTTTTTATAAATTCTTTAATATATTCCATGTAAAGCGTGAATGAATCACATCTCTTCATGAGACGATATTTCTCTATATACAGGAGCACCATTATAGTATACCCATAAAATGGTATACATCATGTATCTATTTTAAAAAATTTCAGAAAGATAATAATTTCATAAATTTCACATATAATCAATATATCTATCATTATTTCTTACTTATATAGTTTTTAATGGATAAAATGAATTATATCAGTTCATGCGACAGTAATCTTCCGTTCATATGAATGATGATTTCATAACCCATTTTATGGATGTGGAGATGGTTTTATATAATATCATTAACATAAAAACATCTCAATATATTTATTATAATATGGTTATTATATGATAATTATATAATAAAAATATATATAGTTGGAGTAATAAATAAATCAAAAACAATCATTGATGAACATTACCTTTTCTTCAGGTATCCTCCTTTTTTTCACCAAAATCATTTCTAATCTGAATTTATTCCTGAAAAAAGGATTATATTATGATACAAAGGAATTTGGGAAAATATTTGGAGGGTTTTTTCCAAGTAAATGTGGTTTTTCTGTAATAGGATAATATAAGAGGGGGTGTCCATTTATAAGTGAGATGAGTTGAAATCATATTTTTTTTAAAAAAAAATTCAATCATACACACATTTTTTAATGCAAAAATAACCCAAAATTATCTATTATCGGACCAACAAGTTAAAATGATTAAATATGTCAATAAAAATGGTATTGATCGTGTTTTTAGGTCATTTTTTCAAATATATTCTTTGATTAATCCCACAGTAACTCCATTATTTACCTTAACCACATTAATTAATTTTTATTGTTTCCTATATTAATTTCGGTCAAAAATTTTGTTGACTATATTATCAATTATAAGTAATCAAAATTAAAAATATTTAATCAATTTTTTCCAAATTTAATTCGAAGAATTGGAAAATTTCAATTTAAAATTAATCACGTAGACACGACGATAACGCATGTTTGTAAAAAAAGAACATTTAAAACATGAAAAGTTATTATATCAAATTTCAAAAAACAGATTTTTACAATTACCATTATTGGATTAATTTATATAAAATTTAATGAAATAATATTCAATATCAGTTAAAAATATAATTTAAAATTATAAATTATTAAAATTAACACATAGTTTTTTATTAAATGTTTGTATTTTCTAATATTTATAGAAAAATAAAATATTTTAGAAAAATGTCATAAATTTACCCATATATAATTTTAAATTTATCATTCGAAAAATCTATTTCATTTAATCAAAATAATTAACTATAATTAATAAAATTTATTTTAGAATATGTGCACAAAGTGTGACTTAACTATGTTTCAGAAAAAAATATTGTTTTCCAATTTTTTTTCATTTAAATGATTTTTTATTTCCAATAAATATAAAAAAATAAATGTTTGTAAACTACATATATTAATCATTTAGTTAATCATATACAAATATTACTTTTCAAATACTAGTTGATAAATTATATAATATTTTAAATAGTATATTGATGCTTGGTGAAAATAGTTGTGTGAAACATAAGAAAAATTAGTGTCTTGTATAATTCAAGATATCAAATAAATTTATCTTATTCAAGGAAATAATAGTACATAAGAATAATGAGTGTTACATTATTCCACTATCCCATTTTAAAAACATTATCAAAAGGTAAAAAGGGGGCAAGAGATTGGGAATGTACATAAATCTCTCGCACTTGATAAGAATGAGAGTTCTCAATCTCTCTGTAAGAACCCAGATCATCGTTTTAGGTATGTTTTTCCTTTTCTGATCATTTTTGAGAAAAAGAGGAAAATTTGGAAATTTCCTAAGTGCACGTCGTGTACTTTATAAGTATATGTCGTGTACTTTGATGTAGTGCCAGGACATGTGATGGCCATGTCTGGGCCACACACATAGTGTGTAGTGGCTATGTGGAGGTCTCTTAAAGCAGAGTATGGAAAGGCCAAGTATACACCATGTACCCTAGAAGTACACACTGTGTGCTTTCTTTTTTTTTTCATTAAACAGACCGGGGTCTTGCCTGAGAGACAAAACTCGCTTCTTCTTCAGGTTCTTGGTCCGCGAGAACCCGTACATTAGCGGAACTTTTCCGAGCCCCCGAGCCTTCATCCATTCTCCAAATCAACCGTCGTCGATTGCGTTGGAAGCACAAAAATATTTTCCATTCTAAGGAGAATCAAGCCTCGTGGTTCAATTATATCGATCTCCTAGGATCGAGGTAGGTGGTTTGTGACTTTTTGTAGGATGTATTTGAATATTTTGTGCAATTCCACCAATTCCCTTGAACGGGGTATTGTGTGTTTCCTATTTTTTCCCCTATTGTTTGCCTACTTTGATTTATTTCTTGAGTAGAGGTCAATTCTTGTGAATAGGGTAATTTTTACTATGCTCTGGATGTTTTTCCATGCTTGTTTTTCTTGTTAGGTGTTTTTCTAGTTGCCATGCCTAGTTATAGGAGAGTGGAACTATTGTACTGTTATACTGTTGTGCCTTAGAATGATAGCCAATTAGTTCTTGAGGTTTAATTGGGGCGATACGCACGCTATGCATATTTATTTTACACAGGGCTGTGAGAACCTAGTATAGTGGAGCATAGGGAGAATGGACGTAATGGCTTCTCTAGAGTGTCTTATTAATTCGATGCAAGAACAAAGAGGGAATTGACGATGAATTATTCCTCCGAGAGTCTGTAGTTCCTCAATGCAGCCCATAAGGGGAATTAGACATTGAGTGCTTCCCTAGAGAGCCTTTAGTACAATATGAGACTATAGAGGGAATCGACGGTGAGTTCTTCCTTAGAGTGTCTATTTTTTAACTGAGCTAGAGGGGTGAGACTGTGTGTACCTCCCAGAGGGTTGCTAGTACTTGTAGTTTGAAGCATAAGCATTAGCCTGTGAGAACTACCCAGGGGTTACCTATTGTTCTACTTGTTGATTGACTATTACTTGTGTACTTTATATGCTAGACACTGTGGATTGTAGCTGCTATGTGATTTCATGTTTACTACTTCCTAAACTTTTACATGCCATGTATTCACTGACTATTAGGCACAGATCTTTGGGTGTTTTCCTACTGGGACCTTATCTCACACCCTTTTTGGGCCATGTTTTTGGGCCCAAATAGACTATATTGTTGTAGGTATAGATAAAAGAAAGCGCCCTTCTACTTCAGGTACTTGACGTGCTGTGGAGCTGGAGATCATGGGACAAATCCATGGCTTGCGATGCTGAGGAGTTTACCTGTTTTCTTTTGAACTTTGGATTATAATTATATTCAGCATTGAGACTTGTTTGGATTCTTTCCTAGACATATTTATCACACATCATTTATATACATGTGTGCGTGCTCTAGTTGTTTACTGTTAGCCTTCCACTGTTTATCGTTACTCTTGTATGGATGGTTATGGTTTCTACTGTTGTCTATTTGTTTTTCGTCCATTGTGTACTCTACCAATGAGGTAATAGTTTCCCCACTATCACACCCAAGTCCCTCACTACTATTCGGCAGCCTCTGGTGTTTGGGGAGATGCGCTTGAGGCCATGTGACCAACCGGGTACGGGGCGCCTCTGGGTGGCTTCCGGAACTGGGAAGTTACAAAGTGGTATTAGAGGGTTTCTCTTCTCTTGATTTACTATTTGGGGCCTTTATCCAGGGATAAGATGGATTCAGTACTTGGTATTAAGTTGTGCTCGGGAGTAGCTAACCCATGTACATGGAAAAGCCAATCTACCTCACTTATTACAGTTTTCTAGTTTTACTATGTTATAGTTGATCTGATTTCACCTAGAGTGATTCACATGCTTTGTATTGTTATTGTTGTTGATATTGTGGTTCTATTTCTATCGCAACCCGATGAGATGAGGGTATTCCATCTCATGCATCATATAGGCACTTGTTAGAAATCACATTCCATGCATTCTTGCCATGCCATCAAGGGTGCATTAGAAATTTCATGTTGTTTTGATAAACATTGTGTAGATTATGCATGCTGTTGTGATCAATTATTTGATATAATCCATGCAGTTTGATAGAGAGGTTGTTTGTATTGTACCTTGCTTAACTGAACGCCAAATTTTGGTTCTTGAGGTGTTATGGGCCCTCATGAATCGGAACTTGGTGAATCATTGACTTGTTTCCCTTATATATGATATGTAGGAGATGCCAAGCTTTGATATATAGGGAGTATGGGCCCTCATAGATCAGAATTTGGAACCTTCATGATTGTTTTCCAGTGTTTTCTGGGCTTCGGTGCAGTTTCACAGCTACTGCTCAGAAAAACCCAGAATACACGGCGTGTACTTCCTATATACACACTGTGTAGTTTTTAAACCGTGTCACTGACTGTGTGAGAAGAAACACAGGTTGTGAAAAATCTTCAGGGAAACTCCATGTATGGTAGGTACACGCCATGTAGTAGTGAGCCATGTACCCGACCATGTCACAAACAACATGGGTCGGGGAAGCTCGTGTAATACACATTGTTTTTTGTATGAACACACCGTGTAGTATTATTCTAGGTACCTGACCATTTCACGAACAACACGGGGTGGTGTTATATCCACCTATACACACCATTTTTATTTGGAACACGTCGTTTAAGGGTCATCCATGTACCTGGCCGTGTCTCCAACAAAACAGTTCGGGAAAAATCTTCAAGTACACACCGTGTTTGTTCGGAACACGATATGTATCATCAGCCATGTAACCAGCTGTGTAACTAACAAAATAGGTCATTGAAACCTTGTCTACTACATGTTGTGTCCATAGGGAACATGCCGTGTAGTCTCAGTTTAAGAAGACGGTGTGGGTTAGCCATGCGGGGAGACTCGGACAGGGCAATAGAGTTAAGTACTTGCCGTGTAGAGTTTATACACGCCGTGTAGTCATGTTTTGAAAAACCTGACTATTTCCTTATCCTGTTTCTATTTTGTACTCCTTTGTTCTATGTCCTTGATATTCATGATCTAAGTTATGCTGTTGATCTTTCAAAGCTATGCCTCCGAGACGTCCTCTGGTTGTACGTCAGTTGAAGGATATTGATCAGACGCTAGATATGGCTAATCATGGACCTCATACTGATCATCCCGTCATGCCAGCCTTGGCACCAGCTGTCGTAACAGTTTCAGGCACTGATGTGCAGTTTAGGGAAGGCTTTATAAGGCTGATTCAGACCTTTCAGGGATCACCGACTCCTGCCACGACCATGGCAGACTTGACGTGGGTTTTCCAGCAGCAGCATCCTTTTACTTTCTTATGGGAAGAAGGACCATAGGCTATAGAGTCATGGATGGAATCCATGGTGACTATCTTTGAGCATTTGGAAATGCCTCCTAAGAGTCGGGTCAAGCTCGCTACCTATATGCTACGAGAATCCACCTATAGGTTGTAGGACATGATCTCGCAGGCTGGTCATCAGTAGGTTATGGCTTGGGAGGAGTTTCATCACGTGTTTTACGACTAATTCTACCCGAAGATCTTGAGGGCCGATCGAGCCCGGGAGTTCATGAGTCTAGAGCAGGTTACTCTTTCTGTTATGGAGTATCCCTCTCGTTTCACCAAGATGCAGTGTTTCACACCCCTCTGGGGTGGACAGGGGATGCTTTTAGCCAGGATGTTTGAGGATGGTCTCAGGCGGGAGATCCGTTCGCAAGTGAATATCTTCCAGTTCACTTCCATCACTTCCATTTTCAACCAGGCACTGATTGCGGAGCCCATTCTGAGAGACTCTGGAGCTGCAATCCAGGGTGGTTCTGCTTCCAGAGCTAGTACTCCTCCATTTGACAGTAGAAAGTGCCGTAAAGAGTCTACGTGCGGTGATCTGAGGAGGCGAGATACATCTTCAGGTAGCCATGTGGTATGATACTAGTGTAGAAGGGTAGGGCACATGAGGCCTTAGTGACAAAGAGACATAGTGGAGTGCCTATCTTGTTGATAGATGGGTCACCTTCAACATTTTTGCCAAGTTTTCTCACTAGTAGCTTGTGACAGGGTTCTTCCATGACTCCTTGTTCAGGAGCAGCACCACCATTTTCTCACCAGTCAGGGAGCTGGAGTTCTTCTAGCCATTCGAGCCGAGGTGGATGTAAAGGTCATGGCGGTCAGTCACCAATCTTTCAGCGTCAGTAGGGAGGATCAGCTCTGAGTGGTTAGGTTGGGTCACATGGCCGTTGGGCAGGCCGGACAGTTGCGGTGGAGCAGACCTATCAAGAGCAGGACCCCAGACCTTCTACAGTTCGAGGTACGATCATAGTAGCCTCGGTTTTATCTTTATACCTTTTAGATACAGGTGCTATGCATAGAATTATATATTTTGCTGTTGTGGAGGGCCTTGAGATCTATATCTTTTCTTCTTCCAACTTGTTTACACAAGACACATCATTGGGACCGAGGACATCTAGTGTACATTAGTGTAGGGAGTTCCCTCTCAAGGTTGCAGGGTATCGTTTCTTATGGGATCTCTATGTCCTAGAGATGATAGGCTATGATTTCATTCTCAAGATGGACTGGTTGGTTCTCTTCCAGGCATTCGTCGACTGTTATCGCCGCTGGGTGAGTTTCATTTCACTAGAGGGTGAATCTTTTCTTCATTGAGGCGAATGGGATGTTCAGGCGAGTCGACCAGGAGTCGAGAAAAATGGGCTAGGAAGGGTTACGACCCAGATTGCTGGTCTTTATCTGGATGATCCTGGGACTTCACAGTTGGACTTTCCTCCAGCGGTGGATCGTTTTAGAGATGTCTTTCCAGAGGATTTCTCAGGTTTGCCTCCATAGCGGGAGGTAGACTTCTCCATTGAGCTCGTGCCCGGAGCAGCATCGGTGACCATTCCTCCCTATAGGATGGCTACACCCGAGTTGAAGGATCTCAAGAAGCAGTTGGAAGAGTTGCAGGAAAAGGGTTTCATCTGACCCAGTAGTTCTCCTTGGGGTTCGCCTGTCCTATTTACGAAGAAGGGAGATGGTACCCTTAGGCTCTTTGTGGATTATCGGAAGCTGAACTAATTGACGGTCAAGAACTGATATCCCTTGCTGAGGATTGATGATCATTTAAATCAGCTTCGTGGAGCCCATGTGTTCTCAATGATCGATTTTAGGTCCGTTTATCATCAGTTGCACGTTATACCTTCAGATATACCTCTGACAGCCTTTATGAGTAGGTATGGTCTCTACGAGTATACGGTTATGCCGTTCGGTCTCATGAATGCGCCAGTAGATTTCATGGCACTGATGAACTGAGTGTTCCATCCTTACTTGGTTTCCTTCATCATGGTCTTTGTGGACAATATCTTGGTGTACTCTCACACTCAACACGACCATGCTATCAATCTTGAGATCGTTCTAAGTACACTGAGGGAGCATCGACTTTATGCTAAACTCTCAAAGTGCCACTTTTGGTTGGATCAGATTCACTTCTTGGGTCACGTCATCTCAGAGGCAGGAGTATCTGTGGACCCAGAGAAAGTGAGAGCTATAGTTTCCTGGGAGCAGCCGAAGAAATTTTTTGAGGTACAAAGTTTTATAGGGCTGGCTGGATACTATATACTCTTCATTTAGGACTTTTCACACCTAGTAGTACCATTGACAGGTCTGACCAAGTTGGGGTGAATTTCTTATGGTCATATTCTTGTGAGTTATCCATTCAGGAGCTAAAGGGAAGGTTGACGTCAGCACCGATACTAGTCTTTCCAGATCCAACCAAGAGCTATACTATTTGTTGTGATGCTTCAGGTATCAGGCTAGGCACTGTGCTTACGCAGGGAGATGGAGTTGTTGCGTACGGGTCTCGACAGTTGAGGCCACATGAGAAGAACTACCCGAAACACAATCTGGAGTTGGCAGCTGTTGTTCATGCCTTGCAATGTTGGAGACATTACCTTCTGGGAAAGAACTTTGTGGTTTTAACCGACCAAAATAGTCTCAAGTACATATTCAATCAGTGTGATCTGAATCTGAGACAACACAGGTGGGTCAAGTATCTTCAGTATTTTGATTTCAAGCTTGCCTATATGCCAGGAAAGGGCAACGTAGTGGAAGATGCGTTGAGCAGGAGAGCTCATATTCAGGCAGTTCAGGAGACCAGTAGTGAGTGGAAGCTAATGGATATGTTCTGTGAGATTCGTTTGGAGGTGCATGACATACGGGGTCCGACTTTTCTATCTTTTGTAGATGTTACCTCTACCCTTCTAGATCTAGTGCGGATGAGGAAGCTATCAGACTCATAAGGCCTAGTCTTACGGGAGAGTGTGTCAGGAGAGGATCCTCTTCCTGGGTAGACAGTGGGTGAGGTTGAGATCTTGCGTTTCCAGGGATGCATATGGGCGCCAGTAGACATACGTGAGGAACTGATGCAGGATTTTCATTCTTCTGTTTGGGAAGTTCATCCTGGAATCACCAAGATGTATCGTGATCCACACCGCCAGTACTGGTGTCCAGGTATGAAGAGAGATGTTTCTAGTTTCATCTTGAGGTGTTCTAATTGTTAGTAGGTGAAGGCGGAGCATCGGCGACAAGCATGCCTTTTATAGCAGTTACCCATTCCAGAGTGGAAGTGGAACAATGTTGCGATGGACTTCGTGACCAAATTTCTGAGTTCGCCTCAAGGGAACGATGTTGTTAGGGTTGTCGTCGACAGGATTATGAATGTTTCTCACTGCTTACCGATCAAGGATACCATTAGTGTTTTGATCTGGGATGACTATACATCCGAGAGATTGTACGTCTTCATGGATTTCCACACACCATTGTTTCAGACAGGGATGTGCACTTTACTTCTCGGTTCTGGCAGGGGATTCAAAGGACTTTGGGTACAATAGTACTTTTGAGTACAACATACCATCCCCGAACAAATGTCCAATCTGAGTGTATGATCCATGCGCTTGAGGATATCCTTCGATCTTTCATTCTAGACTTCGGTGGTTCTTGGGCGAAGCATATCCCTCTTGTGGAGTTCTCCAACAACAACATTTTTTAGGTGACTATTCAGATGGAACCTTACGAGGCTTTGTACGGTAGGCCATGCCGATCACCTTTATGCTGGTTGCAGGGAGGAGATGCAACTTTACTGGGACCTCATCTTGTTCAGGAGACCTCAGAGCATATAGAATTGATTCAAAATAGGATGCCTACAACACAGTCTCAACAGAAGTCTTATGCTGATTAGCGGAGACGACCTCTGGAGTTTGAGGTCAGAGATCAGGTTCTCATGCGTGTTTCACCGAGGTTGGGACACAAGAGGATCTAGATACTGGTTAATATTTCACCATGGTATGTCAGGCCCTTTGAAGTGCTGGAGAGAGTTGGGTCAGTTGCCTATCGGTTACAGTAACCTCATAGGTACCGAGCTATGCACGATGTCATCCACGTTTCTCAGCTCCGACATTACTTTTCAGACCCATATCATGTCTTTCAACCCAAGGATGTTGAGCTTGAAGCACATGCATAATTTGAGGAGCATCCTATCTGGATAGTCGATCGCAGAATGAAGGTTCTCCGTGGGCAGATTGTTCCTCTAGTACGGGTTCTGTGGCAGCATAGGCGAGTACAATATGAGTCCTGGGATAGGGAGGCTGATGTACGATCACAATGGCTGGGCCTGTTCAGGGTTTCTTCTTCTACGCCTCTCTATGGAAATTAAGGAATGAATTTATTTAAGGGGGGAAGTTTGTAAGAACCCGGATCTTCGTTTCAGGTATGTTTTTCCTTTTCTGGTCATTTTTGATAAAAAGAGGAAAATCCGGAAATTTACTAAGTACACGTCGTGTACTTTGATGTAGCACTAGGCCGTGTGCTGGACTTGTCTGGGCCACACACACGGTGTGTAGGGGAAATGTGGTGGCCCCTTAAAGTAGAGTACAGAAAGGCTAAGTACACGCTGTGTACCTTAGAAGTACACGCCGTGTAATTTTGTTTTTCATTAAACGGACCAGGGTTACGCGTGACAGAAAAAACTCGCTTCTTCTTTAGGTTCTTCATCCGAGAGAACCCGTATGGCCGCAAAACTTCTCCGAGCCCCCTTGCCTCCGTCCGTTCTCTGAATCGACCGCCTTTGATTGCTTTGGAACAACAAAAATATTCGTTGTTCTAAAGAGAATCAAGCCTCGTGGTTTAATTATATCGATCTCCTAGGATCGAGGTAGGTGGTTTGTTCCTTTCTATAAGAAGTCCTTGAAAATTTTGTGCAATTACACAAATTCCCTTTAATGGTGTATTGTGTGTTTCTTATTTTTTCCCTTATTGTTTTTTTCTTTTCTTGATTTCTTGAGTAGAGGTCAATGCTTGTGAATAGGGTAATTTTCACTGTTTTCTGGATGTTTTCCCATTCATGTTTTTCCTATTAGGCATTTTTCCAGTTGCCATGCCTAGCTGTAGGATAGTAGAGCTGTTGTACTGTTATGATGTTATTCCTTAGAATGATATCCAAGTAGTTCTTGAGGTTTACTTGGGGCGATACATGCTCTATGCATGTTTATTTTACACAGGGATGTGAGAAACTAGTGTTGTAGACCATAGGGAGAATGGACGTAAGGGCTTCTCCAGAGTGTCTTATTTATTCGATGCGAGACCAAAGGGGTAATTGATGATGAGTGATTCCTTAGAGAGTCTGTAGTTCCTCGACACAGGCCATAGGGGGAATGGGATGTTTAGTGCTTCCCTATAGAGCCTTTAGTTCGATACGTGACTATAGGGGGAATTGATGGTGAGTGCTTCCTGAGAGAGTCTATTTTTTAGCTGAGCCAGAGGGGTGAGACTATGTGTGCCTCCCAGAGGGTTGCTAGTACTTTTTGGTTGAACCCTAAGGGTTAGGATGTGAGAACTACCTAGGGGGTTACCTATTGTTCTACTTATTTATTGGCTATTAATTGTGTAATTTATATACTAGACACTGTGGATTGTATCTGCTGTGTGCTTTCCTGTTTACTGCTTCCGGTACTTTTAATTTCCATGTATTCACTAACTATTAGGCACAGATCTTTGGGTGATTGACTACTGGGACCTTATCTCACACCCTGTTTGGGCCATGCTATTGGGCGCAAACAGACTATATTGTTGTTGGTATAGATAAGTGCAATCACCCTTCTACTTCAGGTACTTGACTTACTACGGAGCTGTAGAGAAAGGGACCAAGCTATGGCCTGCGATGCTGAGGAGTTTACCTGTTTTCTTTTGAACTTTGGTTTAGTATTGTATTCATCACTGAGACTAGTTTGGATGCTTTCCTAGACATATGTATCATGCATCATTTTATATACATGTGTGCGTGCTCTAGTTGTTTACGGTTAGTCTTCCGTTGTTTATCATTACTCTTGTAAGGATGGTTATAGATTCTACTGTTGTCTATTTGTTTTCATTCTGCTGTGTACTCTTCCAATGAGGGCATAGTTTCCCCACTATCACACCCAAGGCCCTCGCTACTGGTGGGCAGCCTCTGGAATTTGGGGAGATACACTTGAGGCCATGTGACCAACTAGGTACGGGGCACCTCTCAGTGGCTTTCAGAACCGGGATGTTACACTCTCCTTTAATATAGCTATGTAATTCCAAATTATGAAAAACATTTATTCATTACAGAACATAAAAATTACTAATTGATCAATTCAACCAAAAAAATATTAGAGTTATTCAATAGCATGACCACTCATCATCAATATCCACTCTAGATAGTCCATAATAACACTTTTATTTCCTTCAATCTATTATTTCATGATAATATAAATATAAATTAATAGTTATTAGTCATTTATAAAATACATATTGTTGGAAAAAAGTTACACTGTTTAAAAAAACTATATAAAACAATAATGATCCTTTAAATATGATTTTTAAAATACCCCCATTTTAATTAATAAAAATAAAAACTCTTGTAAACAAAAATTACATGTAATTCAAGGAATCAAAATGATTTCAATTCAAATACTCATAGTTTAGGTTTTTATGGTATTTTGTCATTTAATTTTAAAGAACCACTAATTTAAAGGATTTTAAAATTCACCATTAATCTTCAACATCACATTTTATTATATATTTTACAATGTTAGTAATTTAATTTCATATTCATGTCAATAATATGATCATGTCCACCATTTTTAATTCCATATGTAGTATTTATATTTTTTATTTTATTTGAAAACTTTTATACATTTTAATAATTCTATCCTCTTATATATTTAGAACAACATAATAATTGATTTTTTCAGATTAAACACTAGTATCACCAATTATATTAAAAAAATCATCATGTAAAACACACTAAACAATCTAATATGTTATAGAAACTATTTATAAAACTGAATTTGTATTATTCTTATGATTAACAGTTTGTTTGAGGATATCTTCTTTGTTTTATTTAAAAACAATTTTGTGAATGTAAATATGTACCTGATTATTATAATAATTTTAATCCCCATATATTATTAATTTAATTGATAGCTATGTGATTAATGATTTGGAATGGTTTTTTGATTTATTTTTAAACCTACTTGTACCACAAATGAATCATTTTTTGTTCAAACATTCCCTTCTCATTAAATGCCTTAATTTTTTTTCTATTCCTTGGATACAAAAAAACATTTTCCTACCACACATTCAGTATGTTATGGAAATTAAAATCATTATAATAATCATCCATGACACTATAATATTCCATGGAATATGTGTTTTGATTATATTTAATGGGTTTTTGTCTTTTCATTTGTTTAGCTTTCACTATGTCCATTATCATAAATAATAATTTCAATGGACTCACTTTATCTAGGTTTACTCTAACACGATAATCTATCCCATTCAACATTCGGTATGATAATATCTTCAACATTCATCTTATTCATAGATTCAATTTATTAAATTTTTTTAGTCCTATAATGAATTAAATATACATTATGATAATCCTTTCATGCTTGCATTTCCTCTTCCTCGTTGCATTTTAACAGAAAACATTATTTCGAAGTTCCTATGTTTGAAAATATACATTTTGATAATATATTATGGTTCACTAGTATTTTGAGGTTAAAAATAGATGTTTCTCTGATGAAATTATATGAAACATAAATTAATTAATAATTGGTACAATTCTTATTTTTCAAGGGTTTTGAAAAATAAATTCATACATGATAGAATAACAATATTGTGAAGAAGAATATTTCAATTGAGACATTTCTATAAAAAGAGCGCCTTTTAGGGGATATTAAATCTCTAAATGTATCATTTTTTGATTTTTATGATGATGGATAATTTTTCACATCAATAATAGTTTAATATCTTATATTGTATTATATAGATAAGTGTTTAAATATTAATAAGTGGTTATTTATTCTTGAGTGAAGTGATTGATACATTTTCATCATTGTGAGTTTTATAAACCTACAAGGATATTAAGAAAACTCTTAATTATAAGGATAACTTGTATTCTTATATTTTTTCTTGGGAGAGTAAAAATTTTCTATATGTATAATACATTAATGTAACAAATTGCATGTGAACTAAGTAATCATTTAATGTCCCATTTTTTGTTTTACTAAATTTATTCACATTGTGTGATAGAGTTATGATTTAAAAATCCATGGAACAAGACCATTGAAATGGGATATTTTAATATAGTATACAATTATTTACTCCCCATTAATCCTAAATGGTTATATTTCCTACAGTGGGAAAATGTGTTTTATAATATTGGATGAATTTGTTTTTTGGATTTTTTAATCTTTGGGAGAAATGGAAGATTAACTATAATTTAATGAAATTATGTACCAGGATTATCACAATATTCAAATAAAGAAAAAATATATTTAATAATATTTTTGATCATTACATATGAACATGTACATGGATTTATATCACAAAATAATTATCAATGTCGAGGGTATCACATTATATAAAATAGATTATGTGTGGTTATATAATTAAACTAATGTAATTTTCATAACAATAAGATGTTTAACCTAATCAATCTATATATATCTGATCTTCTATAAATCAAAAAATTCTATCTAGGTGATGTTGATCAATATATATAAACGATATAAGTTATATTGAATGCTATTAAAAATATTTTCATGGATTTTATTATACATCGATATGAATTCAAAGATTCATCATTATTTAATGTTAATACGAATATGCAAGAAATGGAGGGATATAGAGAATATAATTATTATATTAAAAATATGAACAATATCATTATATTATTTCTCATGGTTTCATTATAATATATTCAATGATTGGAGAAAATTATCTAAAGTATTTTATCTTGATATTCATTATCGTATTCATATTTCCTAGAAGATGAGGACTATAGAGAGTGATTCCATATAAAAGGATAATTATCATGATGTTAAATTCCTGATAATTAAGTGGAATTTATTGAAGGTTGAAATCAATGAAAAAGTTCATAATGTGTTCAAATCATTACATTCCGTAGAAAAACTAGAAAAAAGGTTTACAGGGAAGACTATACTAACATTATTTCTGATGACAACTGGGATATTTTTGCAAAAATTTTTGTATTTTCATAAAATATATCTTATTGTGTATAATTTTCAAAAGCTAAGAAAGAGTTTCTGAATTTGTTAATAGTGTTTCCCTTGTTAATTTTTGGAAGCATTTATAATTTGTTTCTGGGTGAGGTGAAATTATTTTATTTAAAAAGGTTATGAAACATTCCATATGTTAGATGATTCTATATTAACTTGTTGTTCCAAACAATATAATGAAAATAATGATCCTAGAAAATGTTTTATATTCTTTCAAAAATATATGTGATCACTAGATATCGATCACCAAATATAGATTAATAGAAAAAAATCACCAGATAAATTTTATTGACCCAAATCTAATGTCATCAGACTTATATTTTTATAATTAAATGTTTAATTGGAAGTAAAAATATTGTTTAATGATTTGGGATCTTTATTGTAACGATACATACTATTTTTTAATGGTTGTTTAAAGGTGTTAGTAGGATATTTAAGATTGTGAAAGGGTAAATCCTATTATGACTCTCATAAGAAAAATAACCCCAATACATAATGGAAATTGATGTTCAGTGGTCCATGTTATTGTATTGACAACAACATAGAGTTTTAAGTATTTATATTTTATACATTTTTACATAGTGAAATATGTAGAAAGGATAAGTAATATAAAGTTGTGAGAAGAATGATCTTCAAGTGACAACTCAATGTGATGATGAATTTATGATCAAGAAAATTCATTATTAGAACATTAGTAGGAAAAAGAGGGATGTTGTAACTAAAAAAAGATGAACTATGTGTCATGGAAAAAGTCTTTAGAAATTGAAAAAATTTCATTATGATTAAGTGGCTTGAGTTCACTTCAACATGGAAGTTGAGGTGATAACACTGATATGATGGAATCCAATTATCTCATTTTAATCAAAAAATGTAAAATAATCCACATGAAAAATAGTTTTTATGAAGTTCAAGTATAATATTATAACTAATAATTTTTATAATATTTATAATTTCGATATAATACATTTCAGTAATGTTTTAAAACTACATAAGGGTTTGAGTGATACTTAATGGTACAATGATATTTTCAATATACACATAAATGGTTATCAAGTTTCTTTGTAAAAAAATTATTATGAATTATTTATGATTCTGAAGGATAGAAATTATATTTTATTGAGTAGTGGAAACTAGTATAGATTTAAATGGAAGAGTTTTTATAAAGTCATTCGACAAACCTCACTATATGAAGTTCTCTGAGAATTTCACATACATGTAAACTCCTTTACCATTGATGAAATTTCACTAATCTATGGAATAATATTACCTATATGAGATATGGATGTTCAAATACTTATATTTATGTTTATTTTAATTAATATTAATGAATAATGAATATGGTATAGTTTTCTTGGAGATTCATGAATGTTCTAGTTGTATTCATTCTATTTTAGAAAGTTATGTTTTGTGGGATTTTTTATTTTGAGTTCTCACTGAGCAGGAAAATGAATATCACTACCAACCTTTTCTCCTATTAGTGAACCTATAAAAATGGTGCGAATTTACTACCCATACTAGAACTATTAACATATATGAAATGGAATATAAGCATATGTTGTTTGAGCTATACAATGTTCAAGTCGAATCGATTCAATAATATAGACTAAATGTTTGAGTTAGTAGACAAAATCATTAGATCTGATACACTAGATTGGGAATCCATTCAATTACATGGGACATAGTATATACAAGATCATTCACGAGTTTAATTTATTAGAAAAATCCAAGAGATCACGCACAGTTCTATGAGATTCACCAGACATAGTAAAAAAGAAGAAGTTATATGGTTTACTAGAAGGAGATACTACACATAATAATCATACAAATATTCTCCTATAATAAATTTTTTAATGTTATAAGAAAAATTCTGTTATTTTTGTTTCAAATATTTAAAATAAAAGCATTTCTAACTAGTAGATGTAATAGTAATCTAACATATTAAAAGATTTTATTATTCAAAAAGGTCTTTGATCATTTTATCCACTTTTCTCTTACAATGAATATTTATAGACTAAAAGGAGTATATGGAAAGGATGTAGTCACCCAAACATGGGGGGAACCTTGTATATCTTTTCTTCCTTTCTTCACATTCATATCATTGCATGATTTTTATGTTTTTAATTTCTATGATATTATATATCACTCTAACAACATATAAGGGTAAATTTATAGTGAATTAATTTATTATAATATAACTCCTGATTCAACACCCCTCGTCCAACTAGTTTAAAAATCCTGATGAAATTATATCGGAATTACAGACATGGTTAGGTTGTTTTATACATATCAATAAAAATATCAAATTATGAAGTAGAAGGTTAATTATAACATTATAAAGAAAATATTATCATGGTCTGAAATAGGGGAAGATACTATATAATCAATCTATTTTCATGGACTTAATTGATGCATTAATAGTTTTTCTTCAACTAATTAGGAAATATTCTTCAATACCATTGTCTAAAAAATTAAATATTCAGGTTTTAGGGAAATATAGAAATGTTTATCTTATATCATTAACATTATTTTTTTATGAAGGCAATGGGTCTCAAAATATATATTCAAACATTAAAAAAACTGAATTTATTCTTCAGGTAAATATCAATGTAATGTAAGGAAGGATGAAAATATAGTGAAGAATGTTCTATGATATCATAATGGAAGATGAAGAAATTTATATGAGTTCTCCACTGGAGATAATGAAATTACATGGAAGACCAAGAATAATAAAACACTTGAAAGATTATTTTAATGTTTTGAAACTCATGATAATCATTGATGCCTAGTTTTATTCAAAAAAATTTATCAATGATGATAAATTTGATTTACCTATTGATGAATTATAAAAAAAATTTATTTATTATTATATAATAAAATCTATTCATTCAAAAATAAGATCATGTATGTAATGGATTTTGTAGAAAATAGAAAGATAAAAAACATATATGGTTATATTATTAAACTTAGAAATTCAGAGGTAAAATAATATGATGTAATTAATGTAAAAAATTAAGACTCTAAACATCAAATATTACAGAAGAGGAATGGGAAATATAGAGGAAAAGTCAGACATGCATGTTTTGTGCATGGTGGAATTTTTAGCTTTTCTAAGAACTATTCTGATAATAGAATTGAGAAATATAAAATTATTCCAAAGTAACATTTTGGTGGATTAAGTGGGGTAAAAATCATAATAGGATTAAAAATACAGTACAAATAAGATAAATTAGGATGGAGGTAGAACAAGTATATTATGTATTAATGTTGAATACAAATCTACAATTAACTGTTTTATAAATATGAGAACCCCAAGGAGATATAACCTTTTTTTGAAAATTATGAGAGTAATATTCCTCAAATAATTGTTATAAATAATGTGAATAATAATATAGATATTACCATATAATAAATAAACATGTGTCTTGTTTGAAAAAAATGAATAAATAAGAATGAAGTAATAATGATGATAAAAGAAGTTGACAAAAAAAATTGTAATTGAATGATCTTTTTAAAAGGTTTGATTTAAAAATTGATGAAATTATAAGGAACAAAAAAATTATTTAGAGAAAAAGGAATAATAACGGATTATGTTGGTAAGAAAATTGATGTTGTGGAAGATGATATTAGTAAAATACAATGAATATTTCGTGAGGATAAATGTACGTCAACAAAAATGAGAAAATATTTAAAAATTACTTAGATGTAGAAGATAAAACAACTCAATATGTTCAGAAATATCTTCCCATGAATCGAGTGACATCCATAAAAACTAAATAGTTATTTTCATCAAATCATTACAAAAATTAAGGTGTTTGAACTAACCTGGGGAATCATGGATTTCGAAAGGATGTAAAAAACACATAACACTAATAAATGTTGAAACAACCTCTTTATGAATTATTCTTATGCAATGGGAAAATAGGCATAGAAAGTTTTTAAGAACCTCAAAAATATTTGAAATTGAAATATCACTCCCCTATAAAGGATAAATTCCAATTTACATTATTGATGTTATGATATATATGGATCAAATAATTTAATTGGTGAAAAAACTTGTATTTTCTTGGACATACACTATTTATTTAGAGGAAAAATGGTGGATTAAAATAGAGTGACATTCATAAGATTCCAGAATAAAGAAACAGAAAATCACTAGATATTATAAATATTCCAATGATATAAATAATTTTTTTCATGGAGGATGTTTTTCCAAGATATGACTAGCTAGTTCACATTCCTAAAAAATGAATGAAAACTCTTCTTATAAAAATTACCTCGAGATGTAAATAGAATGAATCTAGAAAGAAGAAAATTGAGAAAAGATATTTTCTTTCTATAACCACTCTAAATTCAGTTAAATAGATAAAACCATCAATTATATTCATTTATTTTACACTACACATGATATCAGGTATGAAAATAATTGATATTATAAAGGAACATGAACGAATTATAGTTACATTTAGAAATAATTATTCATTAAAATTAAAATTAATAAGAACTAATAAGATTGAATTTTAGAAAATAAAATGAAAGGAAATATTATTTATGGATTGGAATAAAAAAACCTACTAGTTTTCATCTTAAATTATTATAATAATAAGGAAGTCATCTTTGGGAAATATTCTTGTATCCTCAAAAGACCAAATTTTCAAAAACTTGTTATTAAGTAAGGAAGAACATGTGGAAATATTTATCTTATATTAAATCATTAAACACATGTTACATAATCCCCATGAATAAAAAACTATGTTCCCTCAAAGTCTTGGACATCACCACTATAATTTTACGATCATTAATTCTATAGATAATTATGATAGAAACATTTCACTACTGAAAATTAAATATTAATATATTATTTTAACTTGTAAAAAAAGGAATGTAGATTTTTTAAAAGATAAGAATATTGAAATCCAAATCAGTATAACTCTTGAGCTTAATCATTCTATTATTTAGGGGTTGGTGAGGGATAAATCATCTAAATTTTAGTTTTACATAGTTAATTTCATTTATGACTTCACTTACATGATGTAATAATTCTCATGATACCTAAATTAAATTCTGTAAGAAAAATACAATATTTCTAATGAGATTGTGTAACAAGAATGAGGGTAAATACTAATTCATAAATATTTCAATGTAAGGAAGTATAAAAGAAATGATTGTGAACTCAATATAAATAAAAAATAAATCAAACATCAATAATGTTCCCCATAAAACCATTGAGAAAAGGAGTGGAGGATAGAGAAAAATGATGTTTTTTAGAAATGTGATGGAGTATATTGTATGTATATATCTATGATTATAGATAGAAGGTTTTAGTATAACTATTCAATTATAAAAGATATCTTTTCATTAAAAAACTATAAATTGAGTCACTATTATTTTTAGTATAATAATATTCAATTAGGGATTATATTTTAGACTATTAGTAGTCCCTTCATAATGAAAATAAAAAATTCAGATCATTGAAATTTTGGGGATAAGGGAAAAACAAATTTTCATTGGATTATTATCAGATGGAAGAAGACACAAATTCTATAAAAATATCATTATATGGGTTTTTTATCACTATAATGTGAATGTTCATGAGAATCTAACATCCTCAACCAATATCAAATAATATTTTATATAACATAGATTCAATAATTTTATTAAATATAATGATGTGGATAATGAGTACAAAACAAAACATGTTCATCAAGTGATATATGATTCCGTTGATGAACAAATATGTATTTTAAGAAAATTAATAATATTTCATACTTTAAAAACTAGATTAATAGCACAAGAAAAACAGAAATTATAATTATCTTGTCCTAATCAGAAGAAAAATTATATTTCAAAATCATATAATTCCAATCTAATGGGTTGAACCAGAATAAGATTTAGAGGTAGTTGAACATAATTATTAGAAAATTTTATGAATGTATAATTACATAATATTGTGAAAAATTAAACCTTGACTCCTACTTATTGAAATAATTCTGTAGGGGAAATTTTAGTATACAGAAATAATTATAATGAATATGAAAAAACAATTGATACAATGATAGAGTTTCATTAATTGTTTACTCACACATGGAAGCTGTAAATTTTGATGAATATTTTTTCAATGTTGTGGGAATAGAATCCTTAATAATGTTCTTGGTTTTTGATATATTTTTTTATAATGTTTATCAGATTGATGATATGTCAGCTCACATAAATTGTGAGAATAGGTAATATGTTTATATTGAAAATCTAAGTAGGGTCTTACTTGATAAATATAAGATCATGGTATTTAAGATGAATAAATCTATCTATGGGTTAAAAAACATCATTTTTCATGGTACAATAAATAATATATTTTTTTGAAGTAGTTGAAATTTTCTAAATAAACTTTTGATAGAAGTTTATATATAAAGGAGATGAACTTAGGTACCCTGTTTTATATTGTTTATGACAGGGTGAATATTTTTTTAGGGAAAATTGGAAAATATAATAAGGATTTTATAATAAAAATAATGAAATTGTTCTAAATTTCAATGCTCAAAGAGTCAAAATTCTTTCAATAATTACATGATCAAAAAATGGAATGATATATTTTTATCACTCATCAAAATTATTTCAATGAGTTGATAAATACTCATAATGTTGGAAACCAAATAAGATTATACCCATACATATGTCAAATTAAATATTATTAAAGATGATCCTATAAAAATTGTGAATTAGAAATATTTTTTTGAGTAAATAGGAAGACTACACTACATTAAATATTCATGTTAAGGCATTTTTTATATTGTAATACTATATTTATTATATCAAAGTGATCCAATATAATCAAAATCTATTTATATAAAATATTCCTATGAATGATAAATGTACTCCGCGTTTTATAGTTTATAAAACAAGTTGTTCCACTAACATTATTAGATATACTAATGTTTACTGGAATCGATACTATAATTATATAAATTAAATAATAGGAATATTTTTTCGAAATAAAATGTTTTATATGATGTCATTATAAGACAAAATGTTCTATTATATTCATTATATATAAACTAAAATATGATGCTTCCAATGATTCTCTTATGGAGATGATATGAATTAATTATTAGCAGGATGGTTTCATTATTTCTAAACAATTGAAGATCCTTTTAGATAATCATTATTCTATTTATCACTCAAAAACCCATGTGCAACATTTTATATCAAAACTAACTGATATAATCTATCAATTACTAAAGGAAACTATTACTATTGGAAATGTTATTATTGAATACATTTGAATATTATTCCAAATTGTTGATGGGTTCACCAAAGAAATCTCAATGGATTTTTTTATATAATTGAAGCAGCAACTACATGTTGAGCCTCAGACTATAGCATTTTAATGTCCTTTATGATATACAACAACCGTGCATTAGATTATGAAATTAGTGGGGAGGGGAGTAAAACATTTTATAAAGAGGTATAAAAATATATTAAGTGAATGTAATGTTGTATTTATCATAAAATGGGTGAGGGAAAATTCGTGGGGGGTTATCTTAAAATTTCCACAATGATTCATGACAATGAGTGACATAATTATTTCAAAAACATTTCCTTATCCCATAGTATGATTTTTTAATTTACTCATGAGATACTATATGGTTTGGTAATATTTTAAAAAATGTATTTTATAAAAACAATGAGAAGTTTTTGTGAATGTTGGAAATAAACCTAATATGCTATTTGGAAGAATCCTTGGGATGTTTTTCTAACATATATTTTATTCTTTGACAATATATTTTTATGTGTAAATTTATTAATGGTTGAGAAATATTTTCATAATTTGTTATGAATTTATTTTTCATGATGTATAAAAAACCATAATAAGTTTTTATTGTAGGAGAAGAAGGAAAATATCCTTATCTATGTAAGGAAACATTCCATAGGCCACATGATGCAAAGTTTATATATAGTTAACTACATTTTGTAGAAACTCAATATTTATGATAATATTTTACATCATTTTAAAAATTAATAGATGTAATATAAGGTCATATGATTTAGTTCACATGATGAATATCACCAAAAAAACATATAGGTGTAATTAGACCATAGTAGATGTTATCAATTTGAGATTTGGTAGATGTTAATGTCCGATCGACAATCCAAATGTTGTTTAACATTATTTTAATAGTGTTGTAAAGTTAAAAATTGAGTTGTGAAGGTTATAAAATTGTATTAGTATAATATTTAATAGAATATAAGGGTCAATTCCATTATTTAATATTTATGGATAATATAGTCAATGCGTAATGGTAATTGAAATCTTGTAGGTTGTGTTACTAAATAGATAAGAACATGGATTATGAAGTATTATGTTTGAAAAACATTTACTATGGGATTAGAATTAAAATGGGGGAAGCATTAAAATGGGATTAGAAGTTTGAAATTCACTAGAAAATATAATGTTTAGTGAAATTTATGATTATACAAACATATTGAAAAAGTTAACAGATATAATAGTGATTTTGTAACACAAAAAATGTGGGAATTTCTATCCAAATAAAAGTTCATAAATATTTAAGAAATGATATAATCTACTAACATCGCGATTTACATATAAATATGATGTTTACATGATTAGATATATATAGTGGAAGGAAATAATATAAGGATTATTGGATAAATAATGATATGTTACACAATAGATAACTTTTAGGGATTTCAAGTATAATTTTTATAAGATGAATGATGTTTGACATTCTAAATTCATAGAGTATAATATTTTTTGAAGGCTACATAAAGGTCCAAGTTCAATGTAAATTTACACTGATATTTTTAATAAAAAATAGTAATCTATGTTCAATAAATATGTATTATATTTATATTAACTATTTAAGGGTATTCATAATTAGTTATTGATTCATTATTGTGGAGGATAGTAGAGAAGGGATGAACATAAATGTTCTTATGAAGTCAATAGATAGACCACACTGGATAATATTCTTGAGATACCTTGCAAATCCTTATAAATTATTTTAATATTGATTATATTGTTCTCATGGTTTAATATTTTTTAACTTGATTAGATATGGAAAAATAAATAAGTTCTCTAAAGATGAGGTTATAGAAGTTTGAAGAAGATTTAAAACATTATATTTTTATTGAAGATTCATGAATGATCTATATCTATTGTTAATATTTATATTATTTGAGATTACAGGGTGTGTTTATGTAAAATTGTTACAAAGATAGAAATTTATGTTTTATTCTAGACTTTTCCCTATTATAGTGCATAATTAAATTGTTATAAAAATACAACTCGTATTATCACTATTAATGTTATGAAATTGATGGAACCCTAGAATAGAATTTTTCGTCAAGTATTAGTATACAATTAAATTTGTTGAGGAATTTAGAATACTAGTCAGAGTCAGTATATAAAATATTTTTATATTTGAAATTAGATATAGAATCAATTGGATGATATCAGATAGAAGAGACATTAAAAGCTACCATATAGTGATAATATTAGACAATGATTACCATCATCTTGGTAGGAAAACTAGTTTCATTCTTTAGGAAAAAATTATAGAACATTTGGTGTTTTGTATGGAAAATGAGAGAGTGTTAACTAGAAGAATTCAAAAGGATATATAGATTGAGATACCATATAGGGTCATTAAAAAGAGATTCTCCCAGACGAACATTAAGATAACTATGTTTAAATGTTTTTTATCTTACTATCTCTTAGTTTTTAATAAAAATCATTACATATAAGAGTCTGTATAATCACACTAATCCAGATATAGAATAACTGTAGTAGGAGGTTGGTAATTTTTTATCTTTTCTAATACAGTTAATTTCTGTGGACTGATTGGAATTTCAATGTAAAGGATATAGTCATAAGTTATGGGGGTAAAAATTGTAAATCATATATTCCATTCACTACATTGGTATCAATGAATACTTGTGTGGCTGTGTGAAATATTATATAATTATATTAACTAAAAAATGTCATTGGAAATAATTTATTGGTAATTATAATTTCAAAATATCACCCCTGATTAAACCCACCATTCTGAGTGGTTCTCATGATCCTAATAAACTTCACATTGTATTCATATTGGTTGTTCAAATAGATTGTTTATTCCTTATGATCATCCAAAATTATGTCAAAGAGGAATCAACCATGAAGAAATCATGAAGGGATATAAAATTAATTATATGTTTAATATAGTATATGTTATGAAACAAAAGTATTCATTATATGAATTAAATAGAAGTTGAGTAAATGAACAATAATTTATATAAAATGAGGATTTCTAGAATGTTATTATTTATAAACCATGAAATGGGGAATAAGGAAAAAGAAGAAATGATTTGTTTAAGGGTGTAGTATACCAAATAGTGGATTTGTATGGTCTTCATAATGAAGTATAGTTTAAGAGATATATTTCTAAGAAATCAAAAAGTGGGTTTTCTGATTCATTACAATATATCTTGTAGAAAGAGGTGTTGAAATATATTTTAAATAATGATAATGTAAATCAAAAATATAGTTAGCTAGAAAAAATATAAATTTCAACAAAATAAAGCTCAAAATTAGAGTGTAAACGCATATAAATATTTTTTATAAGAATTTGGTGAATGATGGTATAAAATTGAATTTAAAGTGATTAAGGAATAAATCATTAAAATGATGGAAAATCTCAATTTTCATGATAATGTTTTAGCTCACTAAATTTCATTGGGGTGTTAATTCACACAATATATTGAAAATGTCATGGTGATGCATAGAGACCAAATGGTAATTGTGATTGATTTCTTATCACAATAAAGGACTCAGTTGTTGGAACAAAAAAGATCATTTGAGAAATCTAATATCAATTTTTTAGGGTAATGAGCATATAAACCACCCAAAAATACCGTTATTAGGATAATGAAGAAGTTGTGTGCAACTATTGATGTGTGCACACAAAACTGAAATCATGTGCACTATAGTGTAGTGTGCTACTGGAGGAGGATAGTTCCAATAATTATCTAAAGGATAAGAGTAGACCCATGCCTTCCATACACATGAAAGATTTCGGGCACACAAAATAGAGGCATTGTGCACTAACCTCACATGAATCCATCCTATTACGCACCAAAGGTGACATCTATCCAAGAATGTTTTCCGTCCAAGCACAAAAAATAATGGATAGAGAAGTATACAACTCAATTATTGTGTACAATTTGTTTCTCAAAAACAACCAATGATGTAGGATAAAAATTGAAAATCAAAAATCCATCCTAGAGGCTATCATGAAGAAAAATTGATTCACTGCTATGTGCATATCCCATTCTTCAATGATGGTGTAGAAAAAAAATTCATATACTCTAAATGGTGGATAATTTTTTGTGATAGAACTCCTTTGGACCTACACATGACTTGGAATATAGTATAGTTATCCTCAATCAACTCTTCCTACGACTATTCGGATGTGTTAAAAGAACCCACATATGTGCAACCCTGCATGCAATCCCAAAACATGAGTGAAATTATACCTTTTGAATCAATACGTTTTCAGTGTGCTACATTCCCTAGTTCATGAAACATTTATGAGAAAATGAACCCATTTTCATGAAAAAATATTCTTGGTCCCCAACTAGATGTTTCCTATTCCCATAGTGAAACCATTACCCAACTTGTTGCATCTAATCATATGTACTCATTTTCTAATTTCTTATAAGCATTGAGAGTATAACGAAAACCTCATGATCAACCAATTATCCATAGTAGTTCAAATTCCATGCCCAAACTAGGGGTCAATAAGAACAGATCTTATAAGACTCATGGGAGAGTAGTTAGTATACCCATGTACAAGATGCATGATGTAAAACTGAATGACTCTAAGACATAGTCATATATTGTTAAAATAAATTTAAATTTCCTCATCACATGAGATAAAATAGTAGCCTTACCCTATGCGTTGAGCAGTGGATGACCATGTATGATCATCATTTGATGAATACCCCTCCCACCATGGTCCACATAACTTACTCCAAAGCATATTCTATGTGTAATACCTAAAAAATCCTTCCCAATTTGGGGTTTAAACACCCGTAACAGGAAGCTTACAGGTGTAAGCCCCAAATTTTCATCCCTCAAGGATAGATGAAATAATAAAAATGGAAAAATTCCATGTGTTATCCTCATTCCATACCCCCAAGGAAGATCCTATTACGATGGTATTATTCTACGTATAACCTCCACACCATCCCTCATTGACAACCCATTCACAACTTTATCACCCCTACCAGACGATGTTAACCTTCAGGGATCTCCATGACACATGACTTTAATCTACAACATCAAACTAAATGGGTTTTGATACCTATATTATAAAAAGGCTGCATAAGAAAACCATCCCAATGTATAATCCTAAAAATAGTATACTATCCAGGTGCTCCCTCCTAGGGACATGCCTCTTTGATCCCCCTCTCTGGGGTGTTTTTATCAACCATTCCTTCTCCAAATGATGTTAAACGCATACCTCATATCTTCCTTCATGAGATGTTCTAATCCATTAGTAATATATCTAGGTTTTACATCTTCCTTAATACGAACACACCTACTAAATCCACCTCATGGAGTTGTTATTATCAAATAATCAAATATCCTGAAGATATTAAAAACATTACTAATCCATATCAAGTAGACATCCGAGTATGTATCCATAGGACATAAATCTGGTGACAGAAACTTGAAAACTTACCTCATGTAGTAAAAATGACATTTTTGAGTAAGAAATACATGGAGGACATAACTACTTGGTGTTAATTACCTTATGATCAAAATCATACATCTTGGGTTCCATTGATAAGATTCCATAGATTAAATTACCTCCCATTAATAAGATTCAAAAGTGTCCAATTCTCATAAGGACCATACAATCCTGGATATTCTCAATGTGACTACTTCCTTAAAATAATTTTACTTCCCTATCAAGAAAGAAACATTGTAATCAAATTTTATACACATATAGGTAGCATCAGGATTGAGTTCCATGAACATTACTTAATATATTATGGAGACCCGACTTATGAAAAAATATCCAAATAGGAATCATGGGAATGATGAACTGACATCCCATTATCCTATTTTGATAAATGATAATAAATCTCCATTGAAAGTGGTGAAAGTCACCCTCTTTTGGGATGTGAGGCTGTGGGAAAGAAGGAATACAAAAAATAAATTTTGACATGAATGTGAGCCCCGATGAATGTTTCTGAAATAGAAATGGGGAGTTTAACATGATACAAATCTCTTAAACCCAATGACTAGTCGAATATTGAGAATTAATATATTGAAATTTCATTGGATCTAGAATTTTCTACTAGGACCCTCTAATAAAATAGTGATCTTTTCATGAAACTCCTTTGTTTATTGTGTTAGTAAACATTGTGAATCATCGATATGTGACATTTTTAGCATGGATCCTTCAATTTATTAGAGGATTGGATGATGTTTGAGAATTGGGAATCTATTTTAGTGTACTAATAATGAAATATTAATCCAAATTACATATAGGACCCAAGATATTGAAAATCTGCAACATGGCACTGACATGTACTAGGGATATAAAAATATAGATATTAATGTCCTGAACAGTTCTTATTCCACTTCAACTTTGACTATTGTTCACCCAAACACCATATCACCCTAAAAGACTATCTATAGGTGGGATATCAACACCCTCTTATGTCGGTACGAGAAGGGTTGGTTCATTACCACTAGAAATATGGCTCTCCTGGATGGGTATTAATCAGTGATTCAATGAAATAACCACCCCAAGGGCTACACAGTTGACCCCCCATTATGGGGGGTGTATAAATTCATGAGCCTTTCCCTAGAGTTCTCAAATGACTTCCTCCCATACAATAAAGAGGTATTGGATATTCGATTCACTTATCTTGTATCTACTAGCTGTGAGCCAGCCCATTTGGATCCCACACATCCTTGTCAATACCAACAATGACTTTTTCTTCTAGATGAAGACCAAGGGGACTTAACACATACTCTATAGGCCTTGGTCCAAATCACTTGATTCAAAAATTGAGGGCACTCTCCAAACCCCACCGAATAAGTGGAGTCTTATACTTCTTATGTGACCCCTTACACCACTAAAGCATCCCTCCAAATCCCTACTATTGGAGAACATGGATATATATTTCTCAAATTAGGATCGATATCCCATCAACCTCTTTGGTACACCGGGTTAACTATTTAAATCTCCATCACCACTGATAATTATCATTGGCCACCTCATAATGAAGAGAACTAGTGAAGAGGACCTCACTACACCATGAATGATTAGTATAGATGTGCTCTCTGTAACATCAATGATATGTGCGGAGGTATTCCTTGTACTATGATTTACCATAGTGGAGGTAATCCCCACTATTTCAACCACCATTATATACTTTCTCCCTATAATGATTCTAGAGAATATGAAGGTCCTCCCCATTGTAGAACCATCCAATTTATTGGTCATACCCACTCCTTCAAAAATAATCATGGTGGTCCTTCATGTGATGCCAACTACCCAAGTGATGGTTTCCTCCCCCCTCATTCGACATTAAATGTAGAGGACCTCTTCATGTTCCATACAAGCAGAGTGAAGGCCATCCCCACTCCTTCACAATACAAAGTTGAGATCCTCCCATAATAAAGTCAGTCAGTATGAATGTCCTCCTAATTTTAATAATGTACTCTTCCCTGGAGAACCATCCAATAGAATAAGAGGTAATACTCTTCATCAACAGTGAATCCTAGGGAAGCAAAAAGACATAATATACCACAAGGACCAGTTAGACTTCATGGGGATAAATACTTGTTTATGCATTTCTCACCGCCAAATCCCATATCTTGGGGAAGGATCCTAGAAACTAATGTTCCCCAACCCATAATTTGAGATCTTTAGGATCCCAAAATCCATTAATAGAAACTTGTAGATGGATAAAATTTTCTCTCCCTTATAAGGCATCATAGAATATTTATCCCCATAACATCCAATTTCCTACCTCTCTTGCACCATCCTTGTCATAGGAGAGATGTTGGGGACTCCACAAATGTTTTTAGGTGGTGAGAACGTTTCTGAGCCTAAAATTAATGCCACATCACTTTCACATGTGGGAGTAGTGAACACCCCATCCTATAGAGCTGTGATGATGTCATTGGAATCGCCTTTGAGAAACTTCTCTGCATGTGGAGAACATTTCACTCATGAAATGAATCATCTACTAGTCAACCATCCACATAATTAATCTACATTAGTGATTCCACTAATACATAGTCCTGTGGAGGTTAATGCTTGGATTGACTTACAATAAGACAAGAATGAGGTCCTCATGTAGTTTTAAATTATGAACATCAATCAGTGGTGTTCTGCTTGTCTTCAACTCTAGGATTCATCTTCACAGTGTCCCTTAATATGGGATATGTATTGTACTTCCACTGACATATTTTCTCAACATTTCACTCCCCCAAATATCACCAGTTGAATTAATTAGAAAGTCAAGAGAAACTTAATTTTGCCGATAAATTGTGCCGAAGAGGTGTGTTATTAGTTCTCCAAGTGGCTCACCAGCAGAAGAAGTATGTATATTTCCATACCATCCAAAATAAATGCATCAGGATCCTCAATGTTCTTTCGAGATTGTGGAAAAAGTGTCTTTATACATAAATATCAACATCAAGGGACAATATGATGATCTCCTATTAATACCTATTTTGTTAGAACCTATCCCATCCTTCTATTATGGTAGTTACCCTGTATGTAATTTTATAGAGAACATGGAAGTCCCTAAGCTACTAGAGAACATGGGATCTGACATATGGTTTGATAGGTAATATTCACCACAAAAGGTCACATAGCACCAGACATATCGTCCACCATATGTCCATGCCCATTATCATGGGATGGAAAATGCCCTTGAAGATCGCTCCAAAGATACATTCCATCAATCCCATGGAATCAAGGTAAGGACAAGGAGAATGTTGGTCCCTCTATTACATTCAAGGTCTCACCAAAAAGAGAGGCATATCCCACAAAATATCCCCTTCTTTAGTATGTCAAGGAGAAGAAAAACATTATAACTGAACTCATTGCTGATGAGGGATAGGATTTCTGAAACACCCCAAGGGACCCCATTTCTCCTTCTTGGGGAAAATTTTCCTCCATTTCCAAATTCACCCAGTCAATATTTATCATCACATGAATCCATATAGACTAGTGTCTAGAAGTAATGGAAAGAGACAAAGGTAAGAGTCATAGAACCCACCAAAATTACATAATTACTTACCTCAAGATCTAGGATTTTCCACTAATCTAGTAAATGATCCCTCTCGTTGAGTTGGTGATCATATCAACATGTTCATGATTAGGGATCCTCACAATTAAGGGTCACACATGACAATGTTTTGATATCATCTCTCAAAACTCACCTTGAGGCCCTAGAAACATGTTAGGTTGTTATACCACATGATTGAGAGTCATACCCGTCATTGGAATATAATATATAGTCACTTTCAGAGTATGGGAATCATATATTTTTCCATTTCAATGGGATGGGTGTCTTCATACAACACGTGTCCCACTTCATCTCATGGTGTGGAAATGTGTTGGGAACACCAAAATTGTAAGAGACTATAAATCATCGGGTTTTTTTTCAAATGATTGAAGGAATCATGTTCCTCTATTATATCTAGTTTCTTATTCGGTCATTATCTGATTGGGAAGAACTTTTTTGGACGTTGATTTACCCATTAATATCTTCAATGCACAAGAAAGTATTTGTGATTTATTCATGTTCATGAAGTGTCCTGATGAGAAACTCACAGTATTTTTTTCCCAGTGGAATGGCCTCACATACTCACTCCATATTCCACTAGCATTATAGAATCTACTAACAATGTGTATGGGGAATTCCATGAAAGAATTGGTCCTTGCCCTTATAACCCATATCATTCTATGGAGATTATAGGAGATTCCGAATATAGCCTAGGATCTAGATGAATCACTTCAGCAGACTAGAAGGTTATAGTGGTTCCCTCTTCCAACTCATTTGAGAAGGATTTTCAATGTAGGGACATATAAACTCTTTCATGAAGAGGTCCCCAAGATAGTTGAGTTTTTTTACCCTTTTTCAAATGATCTTATCCAAGAATAACCCTACCAAGAATAGCCTCCCCAAAATCATCCCAACCAGGACTAGTGTATCCTAGAGAATAGCCATCTATCACAACCTTGTTATGATTTGATTCCTCTATAAGAGAATGTAGCTCTATCTTCTCACCAAGGCCAAGCTCTTAGAGTGCCTTTCTAGGGTAGAATACATCAGAAATATTCATTCTTGGATGGACCTACCCCGGGATCTATCATATATTCCCTAAATAATGGGATTCTGAAGCTTTCAAATTGAAGGAATCCATATGAATCTAGAAATATCGTCTACCTCAACCATTCCCCATATCATAAGATCCTTCTAAATACCTTTAAAGTAGGTTATGTGTTAATTTATTTCCTATAGGACCTCGTAGATATAGGTTTGTCCATTTTAGGTGAAGTGCGGACATAGTTGAAACATTTATCTACTAACCCCTAAAGTGATAGTGTGGGTTCAAGTAAATGGAAGTGGTATTCATTAAAAATTAAGTAGAAATATGATGATTGGTTGGCCCATAGAGAAATCGCTTGCACCCATGGTATCAGTTTTTTCCAATTAGGAATACAAGAACATACATTTGCCGACAATCCCTATCTATCCATTCCTAAAACATACAAATTGTAGCCATCCATGTCTCAGAGGAGCAGGAACCGATGGTGCAGGGGAAATCATATCTCACTGATAGTTCCAAATCCATCTCACACCCTTAGTGATTCCATGCCCCTAGAGTTGGGTAGTACACCCGGTGTCTTACCAACACATGAGGACTTCACTAAAGATGATAATGAGTATATAAAAATGAACATAATCAAGCCGGTAGACCTTATTTTGATGCTGAATACTGATGAATTCCATGTGTCCCGCTGATAAGCCTCGAGCCGATAATGTCAATGGAAAATATGAGGCAATGAAATCTTCATGAATTCTGGGGCCTATTCCTCAAGCCATATCAGTCATGCTACCAAGACTAGGGACTAATTCTATCACATATCCCAACATGAAATGACATCCCAATATATTCCATCAGGTATGCCTCCAAAGTTGACTGTGCAACCAACCATGCAATGAACTATAATTCATAATATAGTATCTCATCCAATACTACTTTTTGATAATCCATGTCCAAAGTGATACTAACCTCATCCAATATAAAATCATTCATTTGTTAACAGTGAGAATAATAATTAGAAACAAAACATTTCTAGTACTATTCATACCCTAGTAGCTTCATCAGCATCAACCATTTCACACCCTACAAATGATTTCCTCCATTGGGAGAAATATTTCCTTTATCATGGAAGTATGATGTGTTGATGCACCTTAACAGCATACTAGTGTATCTTTTGATCATCGATGACTGATGATTTTCAACTGAGTTGTGTGAATACTACATAGAATTATAGAAACTCTAAATCTAGTAAAATGTCAAATAGATACCATTGATGAATATTATAAAAATGTAGTTGATCATGAGGAATGATAAGCTATCATCCTATTCACAAGAGAATACAAGGGTGCCCTCTTATAGGGGAACACACTCCCATTGTCCATTATAGGATAATTAAATGGAGTTGTTATCCTAAAGTCTCTACTGGATATAGGTACTAGGATCAACCTCATCCTGACCAGGATTCTCCACAAGATGGTGTTAACTAATGCAAATTTGACACACTCAGACCATATAATCTAGGGATATGATAGGGGAGAGAAGATGTTGTGTGGAATGGTCATGATGGAGACCATGTTTGGTGTCTTGATAGAATGTATTGAATATATGGTAGTCTCATAGGATTCCACATACAACTTACTAATGGGTATGTCCAAGACAGACCTACAAACAGTAGTCCCCTCCTTGTATCCCTAGTGCCTCATGTACTCCCTCAATGGCTAGGTTTTGAATCTCTGAGTTGATGCATACCTCATAAATTTTTATGAGTCCCACTATATAGATTATACCTTTTATAATAGGGGAATTAGGTTCATCCCAAAGGGTTTGAATGCACGAGTGATCTAAAAAGCCCCATACCAATCCATGGGAAAACATGGATGATTCCTTGGTTCTCCTAATTCACCACTTAGAGGCCACAACCCCGGGCTTGAAGGTTTATTTTTCATCTCTAATAAGAAGGGGGTTTTATCACTAAAATGAAGGATGGTCCACAAATTAAATAATTATATTACATTGGATAGTCCAAGGTGATACAAGTGGCCCCAATCCCATGACATACTGAGAGATCCACCCATTGGACACCATTTCATAATATTACTAATTTTAAATATAGTATGGAAAAATAAATGATATATATCATTCCCCCATTTCTTTGACATCGTGATAGGACCCTATGGTCAATGGATGGATATAATTTCATCATCATATTCTATCACCATGGTTTTTGATGAGTAGGAACCGTTCGGTGAGGATTCATTATACTCCAAATAAGGATCCACTAATTCCCTTAAGTTTACTAGCCTGAAAGTTATTCCTCTTCGTAATGATACTCATGCATCACGAGATAAAGAGTGTATAAAGGATTTCCCTCTTTTATTATAAGAGGGTGTCTCCGTTACTATTTATGATATTATCTTGGGGAATCATAGTATCAAGTATGATTTGAGGGTAAAGTTAATTTATCAATCCATGTCTCCATAGGAGTAGAAAAAGTGTGTGGACTTCCTAAATAATCACCACAATGTATTTTATTTGAGTTTAAATTAGATACTAGGGATGTAACCTTGGGTCATCATCCCCTTTATTAGCCTCTATGTGTGTCATAATGAGTTCAAGAAACCTAGAAAAAAGATTAACCCCTCTCACATTGCTATGAATGAGGTCGACGTTGACATGTTTATCAAATCCAGCTTCATTAGGGAGGTTTAGTTCCCCTAATGGCTAGCTAGTATCATCATAGTGAAGAAGAATAATGGTAAAATCAGAGTTTATATTGACATTTAGGAACTCAACCTCCATTATCCAAAGGATGGTTTTCCCTTATAGGGAAAGAGTTGTTGATCTATGTTATAACATTGTTCCAGGACCTCTCCTTTATAGATGGATATTCTAGTTACAACCAAATTTTTGAAATATTCATACCTAGAAATGGAGTCGAATTTATGATTACATTCCACCCATAATTGGTTGATAATTTTGTTTTTAGGGATATTGATTTTACAATACAATATTTATATAGAAATGAAGGTTGAATCATCTAATAGTGTTTCCAAAATTTTTGGGCTCCAAATTTTGAGGAAGTATAAGGATTTGTGAAATGTGGTTTTATAGGATTAAAAATTCTCAAATATAGTAAAGGGGTGAGTTTCAGGAATAATGGGTCTAACAAAAGAAGATATTTTCAAAGATATGGGGAATCATGAACAAGCACTGTGAATGGAAAATTGGATGACTATATATCATCAGTATTATGAGAATCCCCATGAATAGTTAAAATTTCACATGAGCTTCATGAATAGAGGATATTTTTGTTCATGGTTGATGTGGTTTGAAAAAAGGATACTCATAGCATTTGATCATTGTGAAAGGACAAACCTATATATAAGAGGCTACCCCCACTTCATTAGACATAATAAAGAATTTGATAAATGGAGGAATCATTTTAAATTTTTAAAGGATTATAGTTTTTTTAATTAGTTACTCATTGCGAGCATGAAAATCTCAAAAAGGATGTCTTGGTATTGACCAATTATTAGGTATGTTGGAAAAAGTATTTTCTCTAGGGTTGGCTCTTCTCTAACGATATAGTGTTCCTTGAAGGGAGTTTTCTTCATGATGGAGCTTCATGATGGATCTTCATGAAAATGTGTAAGTTCATGAATATTTCATTTATTTGAAATAAAATATAGTCTATTTGAAAGATATGAGCTCTGTGAATATATGTGATTTAAGGGAGGTAGTCTATTGTCCATAAAATATTATTAAGTAAGTGTGCCTAGAATAAAGTGATTTTGTCTAAAATTATATATTCCATAAAAATAGTGAGGATTTTTTTGATTAGGTATGACCAAAACACTATCATTTTATTCCCTGTGGACTAGCTATTAGTGGTGATCCATATAGAAAAGATATTTTTTATCTCTGCCTGAAAATGTTTAATTATTTAATGATTACATCATACATGTTTGAAATGGTCCTACCAACATGAGAACAATATCCATTTATATAGATGAAAATGTTCAACCCTAATTCTCCCCCTCTTAAGGTTTTTCGTGGTACAACAATTGGTATTATAGAATACATGTTATTGGAGTAAATTCTTTGATCTATTGTTTTATAATGGAATTTAGTGAATGTTAGTGGAGTCCCCCTCTATGATGAAAGAAATTTTCATAAATGGGGGAATATTATGAGATCTCATATGATATCCCTTGGGATCGAATTTATTTTCTTTGCTACATAAGAGATTCAAGTTACTGATTTAAGAAGAATTTATATGACTAAAACAGACTGAAAAATTATTAATATAGATGAAAATTCACAAAATTCACTTAATGTAGCTCTATGTGATCAAATATATTTTACTGTGATAATTTTAAAATCAGAAAAAATCATATGGGAGAAACTAATATATATATATGCTGGTTATTAAAAAATAAAAGAGGCCAAACTCTATATTTTTTACAATATGTTTGATGTTATGAAAATAATTCCATATAAAATAGAATGTTTTTTAACTAAATTTCTGGTGTCTTTGAGATATTCTAAAAATTTAGTGAAGAAATTTAAGATTCTGAAATTTTTAGTAAAAAAATATTAAACCGTACCCACACATGTAAAATCTAATAGTGTCAGCCCTTGAGTATTGGGATATTTCTAAATATTCTCAAGATGATTTGTTAAGCAGTTTGGTGGCTTATGAAATGATATTCAAATCAGAAGAGGAAAAAACTCAACTAATAAAGGAAATATAATTCAAATCCATGGGATAACTTGATATTTATACATATATTTTTATGAAGATAATGAAGAAGATGAAATTATTTCTTTTTTCTATGAAATACAAAAGAGGAAAAAGGAAATTTAAAGTAAATCTTCATATGGAATGTTTAATGTGTGGTAGAGTTGGTCAAATATGATCTCAATGCTCAAGGATAATTTATGATGAATAAAGTGAAGTGGGAATAATGAATAAGCCTTTAAAAAATATTTCCCCAAAAAAGATACTTCAAATTCAGAAATAAATTACAAAGAATGAGTTTCTTCTGTACGAAAGAACAATATTATAGTGAATTTTTAAATGATTTCGAACATGTGTTTAAATATGAAACCTAATAATCCATGATGGATAAAATTGAGAAGCTACTAACTTGTAAAGATAATTATAATTATTTTATTAGTGTTGTTGATATCATGGTCTAAAATTAGGGTGCTCTCAATAAGCATGAAATTCATTGAAATTATAATAGAAAGACAATAGCCATTTCGGAAAATTCATCAGATTATGTTGATAAGCTTAAAGTAAATATTGAGCAACTAAATGATGTGTTGAATAACATTTAAGGAATCTTGAATTCTATGAAGGTGTTATTGAATTTATTCCACAGATTATAAAGAATGAAAAATTAATCATTGACCTTACATATAGACTGAAGGAGAAGGCTAAGATGGTTGAGGGACTTGATGAAATAAGTTGTTAGTCTAAGGATTAAAGAAAAATATGAATCCAAATAAAAGGGAAAAAATAATAACTTAGAGTTTCAATGATTCTATGAGGTATAGATCTTTGAAAGAACTAAATGTGGTTCTAAAAGATTAGAGAGGGACTTGAATGATCAGAGATCCAAATGTGTGGGAAAAAATGGAATTATCTATTATATTGAAACATCAAAAGCTATAAATAGGATGAGACAAAATAAAGATAATAAAAAATATGAAATCAAGATGGAACCCGATGTACCAACAAAGGAATCTTTAAAAAAATAGAATAAATAGTTGAAAATAATCCTCAAGTAACCAGAATGAATCACTAGTCAATAATCATTACAAGAGAAGGGGACATGTGGAGGAATGGAAGTGAGAATATTTTTACCATTGTGATGCTTCAATTATATGGATTTCTAGGTCATACTAGGTCATACAAGGTCCTACTGTGAAGACAAATGGAGCTATCAAAATAGGTATATTTCTGGAGTTCAACAAAGGATAACGAGACCATATCCTTTGTCATATCGAAAAAAATTTTCTATGGATATTGATTTAACTTTTTTAACATTATCTATAAAGGTATTAATTGCTGGAAAAATAATGTTAGTAATAACAATTATAGTTATTCATGGAAATTCAACATCAATCAACAAAGAATAATTTCCCTTGAAAATAGTTATTCTCTTTTGGATAATGAATATGAATATGAAGAACCAATGAATATTGAAAATATATTGGAAAGTGTAAATTTTGTTTCTTCACTCTATCAGGTATCTCATGTAAGTAATGAAAAAATTAATATATCAAACATTTCAGAAATATCACCCAAGCCCATAAAAACTATTACCACCCAGATTCATTAAGAAGAATTCTCATCCCACATGTAACACCCTGAGGTTTTATAAATTATTTTTTTAATGGATTTATTATTCATTATATTTTTGAAATCATGGAACGCAATATGTAGTTTTTTATAAAATCAGTATGCCTTGATTTTGGTATACGCATCACCAATTTAATCTTGCACCCAAAGAAACACTTAGATTGTATTCTGGTACACACAAAACAATGTTTTTCATGTATTACACAAAATACGACATGATTTTTAATCTCTCATACATTAAAGGTCATTTTTTTTACCAAACTACAATATAACATTAATGTGATTGTTAAAATATTATTATATCCACCACCAAGCTTTTAAATGGATGGTAAAAATCATACTTTTAAATTATAAAAATATTATTTACACATATATATAATTAGAATCCTTTGGTTATCAATTAGTATATTTGATTGTAAAAACTATTTGAATACAATTAAATTAATTTCCTATGAATCCTTTGTTCCTAGGTACAAACACAATTTTATCTCAATAAATAAAATAAACAAATTGATTAATGTTTGTAACACTTTTTTATATAATATGTGATGACCCAGGTATTTATAGAATAATACCTTTTATTTTCAATTAATATTTATGATTAATATATTAATTTTACATTAAAGGGGATGTATTTATTATAGCTTACTCTACACACAATAATAGGTTTCTCTAATATCTTACGTTGCACACAACTTGGAGTCATACTGAAAAAAATTAATAAAATAATAATATTATTTTTTTAAATGGTTGTTAAATCCTAGTAGTTGGAATTGAAAAAACGAATAATATAAACTAAAATTTTAAATATGGTTTACACATGTTTTAATAATTATTCCATTGTTATCAGATTTGTTATTAATGGAAATAAAAACCTATTGAATATAAAGGATGTGTTTTTATGAAAACCTATTTAAAAGAGAATTATTATGTTTATAAAATCATATCACTTTATATAGATTTTTATTTAATGAAAAATTATTGATATATATTAAATTTAATTTTTTAAATTCGTATAATATGATTTCTATATGTTATATAAGAACACGTTCATTTTTACAGATAAAAGAATTATTTTTCTAAAAATGCAGTTTTAACACATTTTGATGAAGAACCCTATTTAAATATATTTTTTTTACCACATTCATATGTTTTATTTGATAAAATAAACTTCTTATATAGAAGTGGGACATTGAAATTTAATTTGGATAAATTTTTTGTAATTTTATTGTAAATTTCATTTTTTAATGATTTCTGAAATATACTGCATTTTAATTCAAAGCTCCATTTTCATCTAATTTATTTATATAGTTATATTTTATATTTTTATTGGGTTTAAACAATAATTGTATTATTTTATTATCATTTAAACTAGTTGGGGTCATTTTTATCAATTTCACATATTATTTGGACATAAACAGATACCAATATTTTGGTAGTGTTTACTTCTTAAAAATATGATTTTTGGTTTTTAGAAGGGGAAATAATTTAAAATTAATTTTTGAAAATTAATTTTTTATAATTTTAAAAAATTATTCTATATTTGGAATAATATGGTTTAAATTGTGAGAATATTTACCTTTTATTATTAGACATTATGAAAAGTAACTTCGATAATTATTTTTATTTAACATCGTTAAAGGGTAAATCTAGAAAATAAGAGTAAAAAATAAAAATAATAATATTAAACTACCTAATAGATAACCAAATCTTTTTTTATTAGATTTATCTAACCATGGTCATACTTCAGTAGATTTTGGTCACCCATGGTGCCATTTGGTTGTGAAACAAACATTTTTTAAGAATTACTTTAATGTAATGTTAAATATAACATAAACATGTATATCTTTACTATAAAAATTTATATGGGGTTATATAATTATATCTTAAACTATAAATAGTAATTATGAAGATAATTATATTTTCTACATCATGGTAGTTTATTTATAATTTTCAAACATTAATTAAATAAATTTAATTATGACACAATGATGATACATTTACTACTTCATTAGTGAATGATTCAAAGAAATGATATTATAAATATTATAACAAATGTAATTTTATATTTTTATTTCATAAAAATTGTTTTTGGAGAATATTGACATATTATCTTGGAATCAATTCCATTTTTTCAAAGTAATCAAATTTTTATGTCTTTATCAAAAATCAATTACTTTATAGTGTAAAAATTTACATAAATGACTTTTTAAAACAAATACAATTTTATTAAATGATATAATAGTCATAAAATATAAATGATTTGTCCAAATGAATTTTATAATGTTATAAATGTCATCAATGATCTAATTATGTTTCTCTTAGCATTTTATAGTGAATATAGTTTCCATATATTAGGAAAATACAAGAAAACATAGCAAGAGATATTGTTTTTAACTAATGGTTAAAGCTAAAATATAATGATTAATTTGTAAACTAAACTTTTCTAAAACCTATTAGTTCAGTTTTTTTGACCCAAAAACATATTTAATTTTATATAAATGAGTTTGGGACAATTCTGAAATGATAAAAAATTTATAATAAAATTATATCTCATGACAATTATAAAGTGAAAATCCTCCCTCTTAGAAAAGTCCACCACCTTTACCCACTTACTCACACCTCTCAAGCCCCATGGCTCATACAGAATATGATAAAATAAGCTCAAAACATCCTTAAATTAATCCTGGTATCCTTAAAATTGTAATGATGTAATTAAAGTAATCTTTTTGGCTCAAATCAAAAAGAGCTACCCAATTTAGAGTTATGATTTTCACTCAGGTTCCTTTCATTTATTTTCTTTCTCCACTCCCTATGCTCTTATTATTGTTTTATTACATAAACAAATTAGTATCCTCAGTATAATGGGATGTATTTATAAGATTTATTTGAACTAAACTTACACACACACCAATCTAATAGATATGAACATACTGTTTCTATGGACGGTGAACTATTGCCTCACGAAATGATGATTGATCAATTTCCCCCTACCACTTCTCGTGGTTTCCGTTATGATGGAACTATATTTATATATGATATATATTAGATTTATTTTGTCTCTATTCTTATTTATTTTTTATTTACATTATACCGTTATGCTTTCCATAGTGTGTAAATACGATAATTTCATTTGAGGAAGTGCAAACTACTGCCCCCTGAAAGTGATATGACTCATTCATGCCATACATGGAACGCATAAAGGGTGAAATTAATAAAATTTTGAAATGTATATAAAATATTATATTACACTAGAATTATATTATACCTATTTATCATGTAGTTTTCATTCCATTAATTATGAAAAATAAATGAAAGTAGCGTTCATGTGTATGTACGGCTTACTATCTCCATTAACTGTGCATTTCATTTCTTATCTCCAAATATAATAGACTATTTTACATACATATATATTTAAAATGTATTCTACCTAAATAAGGAATAATATTCTGGTGATGATAGAATTTTTATCTACATGGACAATTTACATCAAAACAAGTTCATTTTCAACTCAATTATCGAATATCGACAATTCACCCGATATGAACATAAATAATTACGTAATTTTTATAAAAAGATGATAAGTAATATAAAATGGGTAATAAATTTGAAATATTTTTTGAAGAAATTATAAGTTAACCTATGTTTATTATTCTTTAATATTAAGAATGAATGATACAAGTAAGACTCAAGGTAATGGACTTCGTCTCATTCTCCATTAATTTAGGTTTATATTAGTTTATACATGAACTTCTTTAAAAAAGTGTATAATTATTCCATTCTCTTTTAATTTCATTAATTGGTTTTCAAAATGAATCTTTTGTTTTATAAAGTGTTTTACTAAAATACAAAGGGAATGTTTCTTTTTAACATACTCAGTGACAATAACCATTCCACCGCCAAGAGTATTGTTTGATATTTGGAAAACTTAATAAGTCGTAATGTTTCTAAAAGGAAAATAAATATCATATACCCTTTTTATATATTTTGGAACTGAAAATGGTTTTTAGAAATAATTTATTAGGTCAATATAATGAAATGAAACATTATGATTTAAATGTTGAAATGCTATCTATCCATTATGCTTGTTTTATGTGTTATGAATATGTTATGGTTCTTGGGAATTGTTTAAATATATGGGTGGTTCCATGATTAACCAATGGTGTGAAAAACCAGGATAGATATCCAATTAAATGGGTAACATGACAGAGGTAAATGATAATGTTTCTCCTAATAGATTTAGGTAATATACTATGATGTGTATTTCAAATGTAACTCCCTATGTAGCTGTGAAAGCTATAATTTAATTATGTTATGGATGCCACAAGTAACCTCTATAATTTATGATTTCTATAAGTAATTCATAAGTATTATTATTTCATGAGTTATGTTAATGATATTATGTTTTGTGATTGAAAATTATAATTTTTTATTTGCGTGTATTCATGGACTAATGTTTTATTTCTTTATTATATATCCCATATTATGCTTTGTATGCTCATCCTATGTTTTTGAAATGTTTTTCACATGGTATAATGATTGGTGAGAGAAAGGAATAATTCAATATGGTTTATATCAAGAGAAGAATTATTTTTTTAAAATAGTTCTAATATTGTGAAAAAATGGATAGAGTATAAGTATCTACTTTTTAATATTTGAGATGTAATATAATAGTTATGGCCTAATTCTATAAAACTCCAAAATTAAAATGAACCTCAATTTGAATTATTGACTTAACTGAAGATTATGTAATTTTTATGTTTGGGGCCTTATAGTAGGTATCGAAGGTCATTTTAAATAACATTTTAGGTTAGGGTGTTATTTAAGCATAAGTGACATGTTTAATATAACCACAATGGTTAACATATTATAAAAAGTAATAACTATTTTATACAAATTTATTGAGTTTAAGGTAACATGAGTAAGTAAATCATAGAGTTTACCATCCTTATAAGAAATTATAAGATGATTTTATGGATAAACTCACACTGATAATTTTGGTTTTTGTAAATGGATGGATCTAGAAGGAACCAAAGTAACAATGGATTTTAAAGAATCTATGTTGGCTTTCTCAATAGGAAAACAAATAAAATGGGAGCTATAATGTGAATTGATGTCATTATTCTTAACCGACTATCTGGAGTTATGATTTACCACTTGAACCTTGGTTAATTTTATAAGGAATCACATATGCGAGAAATGAATCTATATGGAAGTTCAGGTAATAATGATAACTGTAAGTATATTAAATGAACTATATGTCAAGAATGTGGAAATAAACACATAGTACAATATTTCAAAGTGATGGTAAGATTTTATAGATGTGATGATAATTTTCATTAAGCAATAACCTTTTATGGAAAGAGGAATTGTTTAGTTGACTTAAAGAAAGGTAAAGATGTTATTTTCATGGGATAAATTGAATGTTTAAAATGTGGTTTGCATGGGAATTTCACAAATAGATGTCCTACAAAGAAGGTTCTTGAATGGGATCAGTAAGACTACACAAATATATTTTTACAAATACCAAAAATCAATTCCAATTAAAGATGAGGAAAATAAAAATGGCCTATGAAAGATATTGATTATTTCTTAGATGATGTTTTTACATTATTGAATCTGAGGGAATTATTAATGATTTTTTGTATGAAAAATTATTATAGAATAATAATGAAAAACAAAGATAAAGGATCATTATGAATATTTTATTTAGATGTCAAAATTTTAGGAATTTAAGATTTATGTTGGATCTATGGATGATGAAATTTTATAATGTATTAACGATAGGATTACTTTGGAATGATTATATTATGTGTAACACATATGTTTTTATGTAATAAAGGGAATTGAGAAATAATTAAGTTTTATTTTGTGTGTATATATATAATGAATCTTTAATGTTTATATTATCCGTGAATTTGAGGTAATTACATGTTTTTATATTTTGAAAGGCATGAAATAAAATTGAGTTTAAAATATTATTTTACCTCATTATTGGAATGTTATAAGAATTATATAGGTTTAGAAAAAAGTCCACCCCCAAGAAGGGTGAGAATCCTTCACATCGGAAAAGGCCGTGGGAATCTAGGCCACAACTGAAGTACGACTGGGATTTATCTCCTACCACTAGCCTACTTGATGTCCCTGATAAGTATGAATTTTACAATTTTGTTTTATGAGTTTATAGAATCAAAATAATTTTATTCTAGGAACTCATGTTTTATCACCTGGATATATTTAGTATAGGAAAATGAATTGGTGATTAAGTGATAATTATTATTTTGGAAGATGTTCTCTCTTTGTCTCTTTTGGGAACACTATATCCCTAAGGAAGATAGAATACTATGGGAATTAATTTGTAGAGTAATGGTTGAAATGCTATTTTGGAAGATTTTTTTTATTTTAAACATATGTATATTTGGGTTATTTATGGAAATTATTAACCTATCATAGAGAATATGTGATTGGGTTAATTATTTTTTTGCATGAGACATTATGAGTAGTTGATATTATTTGGAGATAAATGTAATGATTTATCACAGAAAACTATGTGATAAAATTATTCTGAATTTTGATATTCAAACTTAGTATGAATTATTTTGATGAATATTAAGGGTAATTGTCTAGTGAATAGTATTTTTTGAACTTTGGGAATTATTTTTTGAACATTGTTGATTAAGAGTAGTATTTCCTTTTATAAAGGTTTGTTTGTTTTTCAGATTACTTAATATTTTACTAACCATTTCAGTATTAGTGAATATTTCAAGCCAATATGAATATGTAGTTAATATTTTTTTGGATAATCTGACTATATATAAGTTCCTTCTAGAGATTCACATGTGAAAAAGTCATCTGAATACTCTTTGTTTGAAGAAAATATGAGTTTGTAGTTGATAAAAATTAAAGGTTGAAACTCTACATTACAAGAATTATGTTTTCTTATGTTCATAGTAAAGCTCATTAATAAATTCCTCAACATTAGGAAACAGACCCTAAAACAAAAACATTGTCCGTTTACTTTTCCTAAGTGGGTATCAAAGACCGTTTAACCCATCAATAGTTTATGGTTTTCTGGTAGTTAACATTCTATTGATCATGTTTTCAATCACTCTCCATTAGAACATGATGGTTAGTTTCTTCATTAATATCCATGTTTTCCAACATGGAACCCTATTTTTTTGTTATCTTGGGTGACCTTTGTACTTATAATTTTATTAAATTGTTATTTTTATTAACCCTTTTTCAGATGTGGGATTTTTGATGATGTTTCTGAGATCAATTTTAAAATTTTGAGGACAAAATTTATAAAAGGGTGGAATGATGTAAAGACCCAGGTATTTATATGTTAATGATTTTATTTTAAATTCATACATATGAATAAGATATTATTTTTACATTAAAATGGATGTTTTTCAGATAGAGTACTCAACAAGCCACAACGAGTTTATCTGAAATATTACGTTGCACAAAACGTTGAGTTATACTAGAAAAAATAATACAATAATAATAATATTACTCTAAATGGTAGTTAACACATAGATATTATAATTGTATGAATAAATAATATCAGTTGAATTTTGAAATATGGTATACACATGTTTAAATAATTATTAATTGGTTACCAAATTTATTATAAATGGAAATATAATCCAATTGAATATAAAAGAAGTGTTTTTATGTAAACCTATTTAAAAGATTAGAACTGCGTTTATAAAATCATATCTCACTTTATATAATTTTATTTAATAAAAAATATATGTTATTTATTCAATGTAATGTTTTAAATTGATATTATATGTTTTCTAGATATGATATAAGAACAAATTCATTTTTTCGGATAAAAGAAGAATTTTTCTAAAAGGACAGTTTTTCCACCTTTTGATGATGAAACCTTTTTAAATCCAGATTTTTTTAACTGTCATATGATCTATTTGAAATAATAAAATTTTTATATAGAATTGAGAAATAAAATTTTAAATTGGTTAATTTCTTGGTAATTTTATGATGAATTCATTTTTTAATGATTAGTGAAAAATACTGTATTTTCATTCAAATATGTCTTTTCATCTAATTTATGTAAACAACTTGATTTTAATTTTAATTGGTTTTATAGTTTAATTGGATTATAATTTTAACACATAAACCAATTATGTTCATTTAAGGTAAATTTACATTTTAATTGGACATAAAAACATGCCAATATTTTGGTAGTTTTTGCTTCATAAAAACACTTTTTTTTGTTTCGGCAATTGGATTTACTTTTAAATTTATTATTGAAAATTATATGTTTTGAATTTCGAAAAATGTATTTCAAATTTGGAATCTGAAGGTCCCAGTTGTTTGAATAGGAAACTTTTATTTTTGGACATTCTAAAAAGCAAATTCAGTAATTATTTTTATATACCATGGCTAAAGGTAAATATGGTAAATAAGGCTAATAGAATAATATTATAATAACATGAAACTAGATTAATACATGTCATAATACTATTTAATGAGACATATCTGACCAAGGGAATTTGTAGGTCAATTTTGGGACCCCATGGAGCCACATGGGGGTGAAAATGACATATTAGGAAAATTAATTTAAAGTAAAGAGAAATATAATATAAACATGTATCTTTTACTAAAACAATTTTTAGATGGGGTTATATAATATATATCATTATATATAAATATTAATTATAAATATAAAAATATTTACTAGATCATGTAATTTTATTAATAAATTTTAGACATTAAATTAACAAATTTAATTATGAAATAATGATTATGCAGTGATTGGTTCGGTAATAAATGATTCATATAAATGAAATTATAAATATTAAAATAAAATTAATATAATATTTTGATTCCTTAAAAAAAATTCTTGATGATATTAAAATATTATAATTAATTAAATTTCTTTTTTTATAAGGAATAAATTTGGTATGCCTTTAACAATAATCAATTACTTTATAGGGTCAAAATTGACAAAAATGATTTTTTAAAAAAAATAATATTTTTTAAAATGATATAATAGATCATAAAATTGAATATTCTGAAAACTAACATATATAATCTTAAAAATATCATTATTTATCTAATTATGGTTCTCTTTTAATTTTATAGTAAATATATTTACCATATATTTGGAAAATGCAAGAAGACGTGGTAAGAGTTAATGTTTTTAACTGAGGGTTAAAGATAAAATATAAGGTTAATTTTGTGACCTATACTTCTATAAAACCAATTATTTGAGAGTTTTTTAACCCACAACATAATATATTTGAAATAAATTACATGGTACCATTTGAAATAGAAAATAAATTTATAATAAAATAATATTTCAATACATTCCTAAAGTGTGCCTCCCCACTCTTATAAAAGGCCACCAACTCTACCCACATATTCACACCTATCGAGCAAATATTATCATAAAAAAATCTACTAAAATAATATCCCAACATTTGTACCTTCATCCTAGAGGTGTTAAAATGGGAATAATCCAAGTCAATAAATCCTTTTGTCTCAAATCAAAAGGAGTTACCCGATTTAGAGGTAACATCTTTTCTCAAGTTCCTTTCTTTTATTTTCCTTCACCACTACCTATACTCTACTTATTATTTTATTACATAACAATAATAGTATCCTTAATACACTAGGATGTTTTTTTGATAATTATTATAACTTCACTTACACACACTTCCATCTAATGGTTATGAACATATTGTTTCTGTGGAAGATGAACTACTGTTTCACGAAACGATGATTGTTCAATTTTCCTCTACCACCACTCATGGTGGGAATTATGATAGAACAATATTTATATATGATATATATTATCTTTATATTGACTCTATGACTCTATATTTTTAATTTATAGAATATATTTCCATCTTTCCATAATGTAAAAATACGATGATTTCATTTCAGGAAATGCAGACTAGCACTTACTCAAAGTTATATGACTCGTTAATTCCATAAATGGAACCTATAAATGATGGAATTAATGAAATTATTTAATGTATATAAAATATGGTACTATACTATACTTATAACATACCTGGGTATCATGTTTTTTTCATTCCATTAAATATGAAAAAATGGAAGTATCATTCATGTGTATGTACGACATACCATCTCCATGAACTGTGCATTTCTTTTCTTATCTCCAAATGTTATTGAATATTTTAATATATATATAATTGATATATATGATACACAAATCATTAATAATATTCTGTTGATGATTGAATTTTGACAACATGGAAAATTTATATCAAAACTAGTTCATTTTCGACATAAGTATCGAATTACATCAAAATCACCGATATGAACTTAAATAAATATTTAATTTTTATAAAATTATGGTATGTAATATAAAATGAAAAATAAAAATAATAAAGGTTACTATTAAATTAAAATAAATAATTTATTATTATTCTAGAATATAAATAATGAACGAGACAGGTCATACTCAATGTAAAGGGATACATCACCATCTTATTTCACTAATGTATATTTTGGTTTATAGAGGAACATAGTTTATGAAGTTTAAAATAATACCCTTTTCATTTAATTTCATTAAATGGTTTTCAAAAGTAATCTTTTGTTTTACTAACCATCTTACTAAATGAAAAAGGTAATGTTTCTTTTTAATGTACTCTATTACAATGATCTTTCTTCCACCGAGAGTATTTGTTAATATTTTACTTCCATAATAATATATAAGGTATTTAAAAGAAAAATTGATAACATATATCCATTTATGTATTTTGGCATTGATAATGGTTTAGAAAAATCATTTTTATGTCAATATGATGAAAACATATATTTTGATTTCAATGTTGAAATGTTATATTTCCTTTATGCTTGTTTTATATGTTATGAATATGTCATGGTTCTTGGGAACTGGTTATGTATATGGGGGGTTTCATGATAATCTATGGGCGAGTGAGCCCGAGATATATCTCTAATTCCTTGTGTAATGTGACAAACGTATAAATTAATGTTTCACCTATGATATTTGAGGAATATAATATGAAGTGTTTTATGAAAGTAACTTCCTATGTAGCTATGAAAGATATAATGTCAGTATACTATGGATGCAACAAGATACATAGATGATTTATGATTTCTATGTTTTTTGATAAATCTTATGATTTCATGAGGTATGTTAAATAAATTTTGTTCTATTATTTAAAAGTTTTATTTATTTGATTTTTTTATTTAAGGACTACTATTTTCTTTCATTATTTTATATCCCATACTAATATTTTTATTCTTACCCAAGGTTTTTGAAAATTTTTTCACAGGAAAAAATGATGGGTAAGAGAAAGGAAGAATTCATGAATATTTTTCTCAAGAAAAATAATTATTGTTTTTATTTATGCTGTTTTGATATTATAAAAAAATGGATACAGTAGAAGTGTCTAATTTATAATATTTGTTATGTAATGTAATAGTTATTGCCTAATTCTCTAAAATACTAAACATGAAAAGATCCTCAATGTGAATTCCTGACATAAATCAAGATTATGTAATTTTTATGGTTGGGGACTTATAGTTGGTATGAGATGTCGATTTAGATAACATTATAGGTTAGGGTGTTATTTAAGTATAACTGACATGTTTTATATACCCAGAATGGTTAACATTTTAGAAATAGTAATAAATATTTTGATAAATTGATTGAGATAAAGATAACATGAATAAGTAAATATTAGTGTTTACCATCCTTATAAGATAGTATATGATGATTTTGCTGATATAATCTCACTAACCATTTTGGTTTTTGTAGATGGATGGATACAGAAGGAACCAAAGTAACCAAGGATATGAAGGAATCTATAGTGATTTTTTCTATAGGAAACCAAATTAAATGAGAAATGAAATAAGGACCCATGAGATTATTCTTAACCAACTATCTGGAGTAATTATTGACATCTTGAACCTTGTATATTTTTCTAAGGCATCACATATGTGAAAAATGAATATCTATGGATGTTCATATAATAATAATAAAGAAATGTATGTTAAAAAACCTATGTGTCAAGGATGTGGAAAGATACATAAAGGATAATGTTTCGAAGGGAATGAAAAATGTTATAGATCTGGTATTAAAGGTTATAAAGCACTATCCTACCATGGAAAATGGAAGCGTTTAGTTGACTCCAAGAAAGGGAATGAAGTACTTTTGGAGGGATCAATTTAATGTTTTAAATGTGGTGTGGATTGTCATTATGACAATAGATGTACTACAATGATGGTTCGAGAATGGTATTAGTAGGACTATACAAATATATTTTTACAAATACCTAATTCCATTCCCATTGAAGATGAGGAAAATAAAAATTACATACTAAAGGTAATGATTACTTATTAGATAAGGTTTTACATTATTTAATGTTAGGAAATCATTCATGATTTTTTTTTGTAGGAATTAAGTTTTATATAATAAGACAAAAAAACATAGATAAAGGGTCATGAAGATTGTTTGATTAATCTATCAACATTTTTGGAATTGAAGAGTTATGTTAGATCTATGGATGATGAGACAAATAAATGTATTAATTATGGGATTATTTTGGAAGACTTCTTGTATGTGAATCCCTTATGTTTTTTTTGTAAAAATGTTAATTGACAAATATTTATCTTTTCTTTTGTGGATATAGTTATAAAGAACAATCAATGTTTATATGATCCTTGAATTTGCGTTAATTATAGGTTATTATATTTTGAATGGATTGAGATAAACATGAGGTTAAATTAGGATATTAGCTCATGATGGGAATGTTATAACAATTATATTGTTTTATAAGAATGAAAACCCATAGGAAGGGTGAAAAATTGTCATGTCGGAGAAGGCTATGGGAATCAAACCCACAAAAGAAGTTCCAATGGGATTTATCACCTACCTCTAGCCTACATGTGGTCCCTAGTTAGTATGAATTTTACTTTTTAGTTTAAAGAGTTTATGGAATCGGAATAAGCTGATTTTTAGAACTAATGATTTATCAAATGTATATAATTATTATTGGAAAATAATTTGTTGATTAACTGATGAATGTTATTTTGGAAGATGTTCTCTCTTTTTCTCTTTTGGGATCACTATATGCCTATGGAAAATAAAATACTATGAGATTTTTTTGTGGATTAATGGTTGAAATGTAATTTTGGAAGACTCTATGTTTTTATTATTGATATACAGTGATTTGGGTAATTTATAGGAATAATTAACCTATCATAGAGAATATGTGAATAGGTTAATTATGTTCCGGTATGAGACATTGAGTGTAGTCGATGTTATTTGGGGATAAATGTTACGTGTTATCATGGAAGACTGTGTGATCAACTCCTTTGAATTTTGGTTTTCAAACTTAGATTGGAATGTTTTTAATAATTTTATGGATAATTGTTTAGTGAATGATATTTTTTAAACATTGGGTATTATTTTTTTGAACATTGGATACCTGGAGTAGTATTTCCTTTTATAAAGGATTTTTCTTTTTGGGGATTATCTGATCTTATACTAACCATTTCACTTTTTGTTAATATTTCAAGACAAAATGAACATATGGTAATCTTTTTTGGATTATGTTATTATATAGATGTTAATTATAATGCATCTTATGTGACCAATTCATATGACTACTAATCATTTGGAGAAAAGATGAGTTTGTGGTAGATATTTATTAAAGGATGATACTCTACATGACATGTCAGTATGTTTCATTATGTTTTTAGTCATGATTATAAAAAATCATTCAACTTTATAAAAATAAGATTAAAAAAACATATTCAGTTTACTTTTTCTACTAGAGAATCAAAGACTTTTTACCCCATCACATGTTTATGGTTCTCTAGTAGTTAACTTTTTCTTGATCATGCTTTCAATCATGCTCTATCAGAACATGATGATTAGTTTTTCCTTCTATATCCATGTTTTCTTATATGGAACCCAAGTATGTGTTATCTTTGGTGACCATTGTACTTTTGTTTATATCTTTTAAAGTGGTAGTTTTATTAATCCTTTCTCTGATGTGAGATTTTTAATGATGTTTCTAGTCCCAATTTTAAAATTGCAAGCTCATAATTTCCAAAACAGGGGAATGATGTAATAACCCTGGTATTGATAGAATAATAAAATATATTTTCCATTAATATTTATGAATAAGATATTAATTTTACATTAAAGGGGATTTTTTTTCATTTAGCATACTCAACAGAAAACAACAAGTTTATCCAGAATCTTACGTTGCACACAACATTGAGTGATACTGAAAAAAATAAAAAAATAAAAAAATTAATATTTTAAATGGTAGTTAATGCCATGCCATTGAAATGGAGGGAATGAATAATATGAAATTAATTTTGAAATATGATATACACATGTTTAAATATTTATTCATTGGTGATCAAATTTATTATAAATGGAAACAAAAGCCCATTGAATATAAAGGATTTGTTTTTAGGAAAGCCTATTTAAAAGAGAATAATTCTGTTTATAAAATTATATCACTCTTTAGGGATATTTATTTAACAAAAAATATATTTTATATATTCAATGTAATTTTTTAAATTTAAATTATATTTCTTCTATACATGATATAAAAAAATCAATTTTTCAGAAAAAATCAATATTTTTCAAATAATGTTGTTTTATTGCCTATTGATGATAAAACATTTTGAAATGTTTTTTTTGTGACTTTTATATGTTCTAATTGAAAATATAAACATCATCTATAGAAGAGTGATATAAAAATTTACTTTGGTTATTTTATGATAAATTTCATTTTTTAATGATAATTTAAAAATACTACATTTTAATTCAAAATCGATTTTACATCTAATTGATTTATATAGTTATATTGTCATTTTAATTGGTTTAATAGTGTAATTGGATTATGTTTTTACCATTAATCCAATTATGTTTATTTGATGTAATTTAACATTTTAATTTTATATAAACACATGTCAATCTTTTGGTAGTATTTACTTCTCAAAAATACACTTTTCTGTTTGGACAATGGGAATTAATTTTAATTTAATTTCTGAGAATTATGTGTTCTGAATTTGGAAAAAATGTTTCCATATTTTTAGTTAGAATTTACAAACTATGTGAATAATTAATTTTTATTTTTGGACATTTTGAAAAGTAACTTTAGTAATTATTTTTATTAACCATGGGTAAAGGGAAAATTTGGTACATTAGGGTAGAAAAATAATATTATAATAACATTAGACAACACTAAAACTTGTCTTAATCCTATTATATGAGATATAGTAGAACCTGGGAATCCATGGGTCTATTTTGGGACCCCATGGAGCCACCTGGGTGTAAAAATGACATTTTATATGAATTAATTTAAAGCAATGAGAAATATAACATAAACATTTTTCTTTTACTAATTTTTTTATATAGGATTATTTTATTTATCTCTTAAACTATAAATAATTATTATAAATTTAATTACATTTAATACATCAGGGTATTTTATTTCTAATTTTTTTACATTAAATAAATAAATATAATTATGACATAATGAAGATGCACCGATTGACTCATTTTTGAAAGATTCAAATGAATGATATTATAATTATTTGATTAAATGTTATTTAATATATTGATTTCATAAGAGAATTTTTTGGATGATATTGAAATATGGTATTTGATATAATGCACTAAGTTAGAAGGTATCAAGTTTTTATGACTTTAAAAAAAATCAATTTCTTTATACTATCCATATTGTTATACATGAGTTTTTAAAACAAATACTATTTTATTAAATGATATAATAGTTCTAAAAATATATGATTCATTTAGAATAATTTTATAATACTTAAAAATTAATTATTGATCTACCTATGGTTATATTTTAATTTTATATTAAATATAGTTACAACATGTTATGAAAATTCAAGAAGATATGGTAAGAGTTTCTTATTATAACTAAGGGATAAAGCTAAAATACATGGTTAAATTTGTGACCAAAACTTGTCTAAAACATATTGGTTGAAAGGTTTTCAACCCTAAATAATCTTAAATTTGAAATAAATTATTATGGGACCATTTGAATCTAAAAATAAATTTATAATAAAATAATATTTCAAGACCATGCTAAAGTGCGCCTCCTACCTCTTATAAAAGGCCACCACCTCTACCCACTTACTCACACCTATAAAGCCCGTTGGATCGTCTGAATTTTTTTCAAATAATATACCAACATCCCTAACTTCTTACTAGAAGCCTTAAATTGTGAATAATTAAATTAAACAAGTCCTTTGACTCAAATCCAAATGAGTTACCTGATTTAGAGGTAAAATTTTCTCTCAAGGTCATTTCCTTTATTTCCCTTCTACACACACTATATAATTATTATTATTTGAATAAATAACCAAACCATTATACTAAATATACTAGGATTTTTTATGGGAAGTATTCAAGATAAACATAAACAGGCGTCTATCTAATGAATATGAATATATAGTTTCTATGGATGGCGAACTGCTGCCCCACGAAACGATGATTGTTCAATTTTACCCTACCAACTCTCATGGTGGCCATTATGAAAGCACTGTATTAATATAATATATAATGTATTTATGTTTTATCTATGTTTATTTATTTTTTATTTAAATCACACCTTTAGGATTTCCATAATGTGTAAATACGACAATTTCATTTGAGGAAGTGCGTATTACCACCCCCTCAAAGAGATACGACTCGTTCATTCCATACATTGAATGTAAAATGGATGAGGTCAATGAACTTATGTACAATATATAAAATATGATATTATGATTTAATTATAATATACCCAGTTATCATTCATTTTTCTTTCCATTAAATATGACAAATAAATGAATGTAGAATTCATGCGTACGTATGACTTACCGTCTGCATGAACAGTTGATTTCATTTCCTATATAAAAATGTTATTGACTATTAAAAATTCATATTCGTTGGATATATATGATATTTTAATAATTAATAATATTTTTGATATTGTGGACTTTTTTACTACATGGACAATTTATATCAAAACAAGTTCATTTTCGACACAAGTATCGAATATAAACAAACAACAGATGTGAACATAAATAATTATATAATTTTAATAACATGATGATAAGTAATATAAAATGAATAATATATATGAAAACGTTTATGATGAAATTAAAAATTATCCTATTGTATTTATTCATTAATATAAAAAATGAACGAGACAAGTCAAACTCAAGGTAGGGGACTTCACCTCAATCTTCTTTCATTGATGTATGTTTTGGTTTATAAGTGACCTTATTTTATACAGTGTATAATTATAACCATTTCGTTTAATATCATTAAAAAAAATTCAAAAGTTATCAATGTTTTACAATGATTTTTTTTAATGAAAAAGGGAATGTTTCTTTTTAACGTACTATATGATAATGACCTTTTCTCCGCGACATGTATTATTTGATATTTCAAATCCTTAAAAAGTACTAATGTTATTAAAAGGAGAATAAATACCATATAACTTTTTTAAATGTTTTGGTATTGGAAATGGTTTTGATAAAGAATTGATTATGTCAACATCTTGAAATGATATATTATGATTGCTATGTTCAAATGTTATCTTTCCATTCTTCTTGTTTTATGTGTTTTGAATATGTTATCATTCATGGGAATTGTTTAAGTACATGGGTGATTTGTGATAAACCAATGCTGGGTGAGCCCACGATAGATATCCAATGAATTGGGTCACATGATGGAGGTAAACTCTAATGTTTTACCAACGAGATTTACCGAATAAACTATGATGGGTATTCCAAATGTAAATACCTATATAGTTGTGAAAGATACAATGTAAGTATGTCATGGATTCCACAAGATACCTTTTTTATTTATGCTTTCTTTGTGTTTTTAATAAATATTATGATTTCATGAGGTATTTTAAAGAGATTATGTTTTATGATTGAAAAATATGATTTCTTTGATTTGTGTTTATTCGTGGACTAATGTTTTATTTTCTTATATTATATCACTTACTGATGTTTTCATGCTCATCCGAAGCGTTTTGAAATGTTTTTCATAGTGTATAAGGAAGGGTAAGTGAAAGGAAGAATTAAAGAATTATTTCTCATGACAAAAATTCTTTTTTCAAGAGTTTTAATATTTTTAAGAACATTTGATAGAGTATAAGGGTCTTGTTTTTATAATTTGTGATGTAATGTAATAGTTATGGACAAATTCCCTAAAACTCTATACCTAATAAGATCCTCAATGTTAATTATTGACATAAATCAAAATTATTTAATTCTTAAGGCTGGGGCCTTATATTTTATATTCAATCAATATAAGTTACACACATCCAATATATTTTATAACTATAAGATATTAAAAATCCAAATTTTTTAATAAAAAGATTTATTTTTCTAGAAGATTATTTTACCATCTTTCAATGTCAAACACATTAAATATGGATTTTTAATTTTTTATATTTTTTATTTTAAAAAATTAATTTAATTTTTTGATTAATAATATGAAAATTTACTTTGGGTGATGTTTGTGTATTTTTTGAGAAGTTTCATTTATTGATTAGTATTGAAAAACATTGAATATTAATTTAAGATTTGTTTTTCATCTAATTTATTTATAATGTTAAATTATATTTTAAATTGGTCTTATGGGGATATTAGGTCACTTATAAATAAATCAATCTAATTTAGTTTATTTTCATCAATATCACCTTGAAATTGGATATAAAAACATATTAAACTTTTGAACATTTTTACATTAAAACCCCACATTGTCATCCTGTCCACGAGATTAAATTTAAATTAATTTTTGAAAATTATTTAAATGAAACTTGAATAAATTGAATATATATTTTAATAATAATAATTTATAATGTATAATAAAGTAGTTCTAGTTTTTCAGTAATGTTATTATTGAATGTGATGAATATGAATTACAACTATTAAGAGGAAAATTGTCTTCACAAAGTACTAATGCTTAACGTAAGGGAAAAAAGTACCAATAAATATTTAAAAAATCTATTTATGGAAATATTTTGACCATGAAATCCCATGTATTTATTAGTGAGAATTATTGGATCCACATTACATCAGGAATATGTGGGTGGAATTTCCTTTTAAAATTTCTACCTGAATTCCCCTCCTCCTCCACTTTAAAAAGTCACTCACCCCTCTCGTATATTCAAAAAATTCCAACCCAATAACTGAGAAAATATATTTTAAAATAAGATTCCAAATCCCTACCTTACTTATTAAAGAATACCATTTGGAATAAATCAATCAAGAGAAGCCCTTTTGTTCAAACCAAAAAGTGTTACCCAGTAAAGAGGTAACATCGTTTCTCAAGCTCATTTCTTTTATTTGAATTCTCAACCACCTGAAATATTCTTATACCATGTTTATATAATAACCTATGTATCCTAAATATATTAATTTTTTTTTTAATTTTATGTCTTTTTTGTAGAGTTATGCACACTTCCATCGAATGGGAAATTAACCCACTATTCTTGTGTATGGAAAACTTCCGCCTCATTAAACGATGTTGTTTGTTTTTCCTTTTACATATCTCATGGTTGAAAATTATGATTGGATATCTTTTTTATATGATACATATTATAATTATTATGTAATTATTTTTTTTAATTTTCATATAAAACATACCATCATATCTTTCACATTTTTTTATATTATTTCTTTTGTATACTACAGCTTCCTCAATGCGATGGGATTCGTTAACACTTTACATGGAATTTATTCATGATGGATTTAGTGATCATATATGATATATATTAGATAATAATGATATGTTAAATTTATTATATATATAAATACACATAGGTAATTTTCATTTTTTTAAATGTACATTAAATAGAAACAACATTCATGCGTACATATCACTTGATGTCTCAATAAACGGGGTATTTCATTAAATATTTATATATTTTATAAATAATTATAAATAAATATAAATTTAATATATATGATTTTAATTTCTTGTTTTAAATTCCAATAATTATTCATTCATGATCCATGATGATGATCTATAATAATATGTCAAATGTATATGAAAAGCAAGAATATATTACCTGGAATGTAACACTTACATGGGAGTGTTAATATAAGGTTAATATAATGACATATTAATATCTTATCAGGTATTATATATAATAACAAGTTTTTTTGGAAGATTATAAAAACATTATTCTTATTATACATTAGGATTTAACTTATATGAATAATGTCATCTCTTAAGGGAAGGGTTTTCTCATCTCACTTTTTTATATCTGGGAGATACCTTTTATTTTCACCATTTGTTTCTTTTTAAAGGGTATATATTGTTGAGTAATGTATCCAATCATAGTTATACTTATATTTAAGATTATTAAAAATCTATTTAAATATAATTTTTCATGGGGTTTATGGTTCAAAAGTTTTCCATTCAGTACAGTAGTTTGGTCTAAATTTTTCTTCTCTGAGACAATGCCATGTCATGAACTTATATTCATATAATAGGTGTATATACCCCCCTTTGACATGTAATATATTGAATTTACTTAATTTCATGATTTTTTTATGATTCAATTACTTTTATTTTTTGACATGGGTAGTACGATTCAGGGTTCCCAAGTAGTAAGAGTTTATTAAAGAAATCTCATTGTTTATAAGGATTGTCTATGATTATTCTAACATTGGTCAAATATTATTATCCATATATTAGGAAATTCCATGAATTTGATTACCCTCTACATATTCATTTTATATCTATGTAATTTTCCAATTTCCACTGTTTGTTAAATTAGATAATTAAGAATATTATTTTATGCAATTCGTATTTTATTTCTAATTTCAATTGATAATTTGCGTTCTATCAAAATTTTATTTCCTAAAAAACAATTCATAATATTTTTCTATTATGAGATGATGTTTAAATTAATTTTTTACCCATATATAACTGTTTTGTAAAAAAAATAAAATGAATGTTTCTTTTATTTTTTTTATCATGGGACTTTTCAAAACATTTAATGTTAAAAAATAATGTTCTATATGTACAAACTTACAAGACATCATGTCTATCAATTAATTTATTCTTAAGTTTTATGTTTTAGATGCTATATTTTTAAAGAAAATTATTTTCCTAATATTATTGAAATCTCATATTTTAATATTATTTTCAATGATAATGGGTTTTTAAAATATTTATGTTTCAAAAGTGTTGTAAATGATTTTGAAATTCCTTTTATGTTTTTTCAAAAGGATGTTTTCAATGAAAAGGATTTCAAGGATCTCAGTGAATCTTTTATATGTTTTCAAATCATATTCATATAAAATGGTTTTAAATTTTTTTTCAAATATATTTTATATGTTTTTGAGGAAAATATTTTATATAGTTTTCATGAATTTTTTATATTCTTTTAAGGAAAATGATTTTAAAATTTTGTTCAAGATCCATTTAGAAGTTTTCAAGGAGAATTGTTTTCAAAATATTTTTGAGATTCTTTTATATGTTTTCTAGGGAAATGTTTTTCAAACTCTTTACAATATTATTTAATATTTTTTCAAGTAAAATTGTTATAATTTTTTTATACTTCAGTTTTTTGTTTTCAATGAAAATATTTTTCAAACCATTTTTGATTTAATTTGGTTAGGTTTCAAGGGAAATTGGTTTTAAAATGATTTCAAACATTTTTTTTAAAGTATTTTAAGATATATTTTTTTCAAATTTTTTTACATTTTAAAAACACTTTTTGAATAAAGAATGAATATATTCCTCAAGAAATGGTTTTAGTAAACATTTGAAAATAATATTCCATCTTAGATGACATCTATTGTTGTTACTCATTCTTTTCTGGTAAAATTATTCAAGGGTTCCACTCATATAATCTCTACAAATGTTTTATGATTTTATTATATGATATTTATGAAATGAATATTTTTTATTAATTATATGTTTATGAAACCCATTTATATTTTATGGTCCATATTCTTATGAAACCTACTTCCTTTCAGGGTTTATTCTTTGATGAAATGATTATAAAACATGTCTCTTTTTCCAAAAGTTATTATGTGATTACATGTTTATGATGTCAATTTCTTTTCAAGTGTTATGATATGATTGTTTATGATCTTGGGCAATATGTATGAATGATTTCATTATGATATGGGTGGTACCTATATACCTCTAAAAATGATTTTGTTAATGATTTATTTCTAATGAGATATAAATAGCTGAAACATGGAATGATATCAGTTCAGTAAAGGAATGTTTCAACTAAGATGGTGTTGGGAGTGAACCTTTACTACTAGTATGGTCATGGGAGTGATCCAAGACTACCAAATTTATTTAGGAGTGATCCCATATTATAAATATGGCCTTGTAGGTGATTCTTAACTACAATGGAAATACTTTTCTATGCTTAGTTGTCTACCACAAATTCGATATATTATTCAAGTGTAACAATTTCAAGGATTATGTTATTGGTTACCTTATAATTTATTTCATATAAACTTCATAAAATTTTACCATGGCTTGTGTATATGATTTTTTATATTCAGGGTATGATGGTAACATCTAATTCTCAGGTTCTCATACCCTTAATCTCATGTTAGAATTAGTTATCTTCTTTGTTTACCTGTAATGAGAATATCATATACCCCTTATGTTTTCATCCCCAATGTTATGAAGAATGGTTTTAAGTTTAAGTACTAAAGGGGAATATATTTTGGGAAACCTTATAGTTCATTCACCGAGTTACAAGATTTGGATCCAAGTCTCCAAATTCACTAAAATATTACTTTTCTCAGACATGTATTTCAATAATATAATGAGTATCAATCTATATTGATGTAATATCCACTTATGTTAATCCTAGGTAACTATAGTTGGTATCATAGGGATGTTTTATTTAACCATCAGAAACTATGAGGATAAAACTATAGTGAGATATCTTGAGACATTTATAAGGATATATCTAGGGATATATAAAATGATTAGAACATGGTTTATTAGATTTAAAATTATTTGACATAATTTGGACATTCTATAATGTATTTTTCATGATTATGTATTTTTACACCACTATAAGTTATTATTACACAATTATTTATGATTTAAGTAAATGGATGGAAACAAAATGAACTGATATGATGTTGAATGTGATATATAATTTGTTGTTCAGATATCAAATTGGATGATCACCTGAGTGAATGATGTTTTTATAATACTTAATAAGTTTTTACAAAACATAATTAAAAATGTATACCTTTAACAACTATTTATCTCAAAAAATAATATATATATAAGGATTTTTCTAAGATTTTGGGTAATAGGGTCCTTAGAGGAAAGAAGATTCAGTTTTATTTGTGTAAGGAATTTGGAATGAATCAGCCAAGTGAATGTCTTAAAAGAACAAAATGATGTTTTGAATATAGAAATGAAGGACATAAAGCATGTGAATAAAAAGTAAAACAATTAAGGTATATTTAATATATTGGATTTGAATTTTATCCTCCATAAGACATCATAAAAGGTTAAATGATTTATGTGTGGAATGTATGGTCATCTTTCAAATTGGTGTCCTAAGTGTAAAGCTCATGTATAGAATCATGAAGTAGGTATGAGTAATGCTTATAATTAATATGATGATGTAACTATAGTTAAAATGTGAATGGAATTAGGTATTAAGTAAAATGATTATGTATACATATTATGGATTAAGGATGAAGTGGAAAATTGAGGTTTTTATGTATTTGGATTCAGTAATAATGATATATGAATGGTGAAATATATAAAGATTTCTCAGTTTATCTTTTTCTCAATGGATTTATAAGAATATGTTGAATGGTTCTAATGGACTAGAAAAGTGATTTAATGATATGGTGATATTCCATGAAAACATATGATTACTAGAAATATGACCCTTAATATGTTATTTGTTTTGTTATAAATTTTTTGGGAGAATTTTATGCTAAATATGAATTAGTAAATTTGATAGTACTGATAACCTTAGGACTAATTAAATAATTGTTTACAATGGGTTTATGTTATTATTGATGACATTTACAAAATTTAGGGATTTGTGAAATATATCTAATATACTTTGGAATAGGGAAACATGAATATTTTAAATAAGGATATATGGTAATTCAGGTCATTGCCATGTTTCAAGAGAATACATATTGAGTTTATTCACATGTCTAGTATGTGACTTGTAATAAATAGTATACGATATATGGTGGACCAATTTCATATTGATTTTGAGAAATTTGGTGACCTTATTTCATGAGTTTCATAAATTCATCGTTATTGTGGGTTATAAGGTTAAATTTTTTGAAAATGTTTAATGTTTAACATCAGATAAGGTTTTATAGATTAAAATATCATCTCATCATATAAGGATTTTTTTATATCGGATATCTTGTTCAAAAATTTTATTATGATAAATATATATTTAATGACCTGTCATTCTATTCATGAATCTCATAATATGTTATTGCTTTAGTAATTAAAAATTCACCTTTATTTCTTGTACTGAGAGATTAATTTGAAGTAGAACAAGAAAGAATAAAGGGTATGGTTGTCATATAATCATTTAGATATATAGTTTCATGAAAATTATTCCATATTAGGAAAAAGGATATTAAAACCAAAAAAACTATTATACTTTATTCTTTTTTGATGAATCAAATGTCCCCTTAGATCATTGCAGATTTATGGACAAATGATAAAGAAATTTCTTTTAACTATATTCTCAATCACTATCCATCAGAACATGATTGTTATATTTCTCTTTAATGTTCATGTTTTAACATCCCAACTATGTCCTCCTTTGTGGAAACCAAATTATGTGTTACTTTGGATAACTATTATGTTTCAAAAATTCATTTCTCAAAAGATGTATTTGTATTTGTTATTATGACATGGGTTTTTGTGAACGGAACATTCATGTTTTAAACCATTGATAACCCATATAAATTTTGATTGTGAAATTGATTTTAACGGGGTACAATCTAACACATGAAATTTTTGGAATTATTATTTTTGAAATTAATTTATTATTACTAATATTTTTCACTTCAGTAAACTATGAATATTGTTTTTTTATAAAATAACTATGTTTAACTTGCTTTATACACCACATAAGGTTAATATTACGCTACACAAAACACTGATATATCACATGATACATGAAAAATTATATATTTATTATATTACAAAAAATGGTGAGTCCATTCTATATATTGTGTTACACATGAGGATAATGTTTTATCGAAATACAACATATTATTAATATAATTAATAAAATATTATTATTTCTACCACCTAGCCATTGAAATGAATGCTATGAATAATATTAACTAAAATATAAAAATATATTTTAATATGGTATATAAAATTAATCATTTAGTTTTAAATTATTATAAGGGAACAAAAAAACTGTTGAAAAATAAATAAAATACATTCCTAGGAAAAATATTTTTTTTGTATAAACACAATTTTATATCAAAAAATTAAACAACCCACTGTGATTAGTGTTTTCAATAAAATTAATACATTATATGTTAAATCAATATTTTTGATAATCAAACAATATATTTTATAGGTACAATATAATAATAAATCCAAATATATGAATAAAATGCTGTATTTTTTTTAAAAAAGTAATGCCTTTTAAGGTAGAACCCATTTTAAATATGAATTTTTACACTTTTATAATATTTTTACAAAATAAATTTCATTTTTGGAACATTAATATAAAAAATAACTTTAATATATTTTTTTTGTATATTTCTTTATAAGTATCATTTTTTGATGAATAGTAAAAGTACTAAATTTTAATTAAAAACTAATTTTTCGTATAATTTATTTATAAGGATAAAATATATTTTAAATTTTATTTATGGTTAAATTATATCACTTATATTTAAATTAATCCAATTTAGTCATTGTATTCTATTTTACCTATAAATTTTATATAAAAGCATTGAAAACTTTTCTTTATTTTTGCTGCAAAAACATGCATTGTCATCCAATCTGTGGGATTAAATGTAAATTAATTTCAAACAATTATAATATTTAAATATTTAAAAAACCAATTTATAAATATAATTATAATTATTTATAATTTATGAAAATATAAAATTAGTTTTTTAACATAAATACTAGGGAAATTTAATAAAATTTATTATAGTGATTAAGATAAAAATTAGCTTAATAAAAGAATAAAACTTAATTTTAAGGGATTTAATGACCCAGAAACTCATCAAAAATATATTTAATGACCATATTGAGACCATATACTCCCTTTAATATAATTTTTAGCTTTATAGGATAATCTTGACAGAGAAAAAACCTAGGCGTAATTCCCTTTTAAAAAATTTACCAAAATACCACTTCTTTTCTACTATATAATGATACTCACCCATCTCACTTATTCTCACCTCTGAAGACCATTTTATTTCCCATAAAATTGTCAAATAATCTACCAAAATACATTTTTCCTTATTGAGTCTTCCCTTTGGGATGAAATCTAAACAATAAATTCTTTTCTTGAAAACCAAAAGGAGTTACCCAAAAAAGTGGTAACATGCTTTCTCAAGATCCTTTATTTTATTTTCATTCTTCACCACATAAATAATTATTATTACATGATTATATAATATACTTAGTATCCATGATATATTGATATTTTTTTATTCTATGTTTTTATCCTATACTTACTCACACTTCAATCTAATTTTTAATTAATTTACCATTCTTGGGTACGTTGAACTACCTTCACACAAAACAATGTTTTTTGTTTTTCCTTTACAACCTTTCGTGGTTGGAAATTAAGATTAATATACTGTTTTTATATTATATATATGATTTTTATTATATATTTATTATTTATTATTTTTTATATAAAACATACCTTTATGCTTTCTAAATTTTTGATATACGAAAAATTTGTTTGTGGACATGTGGAATACAAATTATTCATAGCGATATTCTTTGTTAAGACATTACATTGACTTTATTAATGGTGGTTTTAGTGAAAAATATGATATTTATATTAAAAAATAATTATACATTAATTATAGTTTATATATTAATGTATTTTATATACTTTATTTCAATATGAAAAGAAAATGGAAACATCATTCATGCGAACGTGTAACCTACCATCTTAATGAACTCTGTACATTTTTTTAATAGATATATATTTTATATATTTTTATAAATATATTTATAATGACTATATATGATATTTATATCATGTTTTAAAATTTTTAAATAAATAAATCCAGATCTATGTAAAGGGATCAAGGAAAAAATGTAAAAATGTATATGTCAGAAAAAGAAGATATTACTCAGAGCATAACACTAACATTGAATTGTTAAAAATGGGAAATATAAAGTACTAATATAATAATATATTTTATTATAAATAATAAAATTATTTTATTATTTAATGATAATTATCTTATACTTGTTATACATGAGTTTTAAAATTTTACGATGAAATTTGAGAATTAATGTAAGGGTTTTTTCATCTCACTTTTTTATATTCGTGAGACTCTTGACATGTTCACCAATTGTATTATTATGTGGTGTATATACTTCTCATGAGTCAATTATATTAATATTATAATCATATTTATTTTTAATTATATATACTTTAATTATATTTTTAAGGTTTTCTATGGTTCAAAAGTTACTAAACCACTAATGTAGTTTTGTCTAAATTTTCATTCTTTGGACACATGCTAGGTCATGATCACATATTCTTCTACAAGCTGTATATACTACCCTACAAAATTAAATATAAATAATCTTCTTCTTTTCATGGTATTTTATTATTCATTTAATTTCATGTTCATACATGTGGAGTAATATTCATGGTTACCGTGTGGTAAGATTTTATAGAATCAATATCATTATTTATCAGGATTGTTTAGGATTATACATCCATTGATCAAATCATATGATCCATATCTCAATAAATTGTTGGAAATTTCTACCCTTATGTTTATTCGTGTTATAACAATATAAAGGTACTATATTCTACTCTTTTTTTATTTCATATAAGTAAGAAAATTATTTTATTAAAATTAGACTTTATTTATCCTTTCATTCATAAATCTGTGTTCTTTCAAAACCATGTTTTCGAAAAAAATGTTTTCAAAATATTTTTATAAGTTATCCTATTATTTTTAATGGATATTTTTTCCCTTGTATTAAATTTTTACAAAATGGATTCAAAATTAATCTTCTTGTTGTTTTCCTATCAAGGGTCCTTTCTAAACTTCTATGGTGAAAAAGAAATGTTTGATCTGTGTGAACATACTCACCTCCATGATCATTAATTTATTGATGATTAATTTGTAATTTTAGAAGTATATTTTTTTAATAAATTTGTTTTCCTATTATTCTTTAAAATTTTTATGTTAAAATTTAATTAAAATAAAACGGCTTTTAAAAAATCATTTATTTTTCTAAAAAAGTGGATTAAATGTTATTAAAAGATTATTTTGTTGGTTTTAAATTTTTTTCCAAATAAAAGGATTTAAATGATCTAAAATTTTAATTTATAATTTTTAAATGTATATTCATGAAAAATATTTTTTAATATTTTTTTATTCTTCTTTTATAATTTATCGATCAAAATGGTTTTCAAAATTTTTTAACCATGTTTTATAAGTTTTCGAGGAAAATGGTTTTTAAAATATTTTTGAGAATCTTTTATATGTTATTAAGGGAATGTGTTACCATAATATTTATAAGATTATTTTTTGAGTTTTCCAGGAAAATGGTTTTCAAAATTTTTTCAATATTATTTTATATATTTTCATGGAAAACAGTATTCAAAATATTATTCATATTCGTATATATGTTTTCAGGGAAAAACGTTTTCAAAATGATTACATAAACTCATTCTATGTTTTGAAAGTATTTTCAAATAAAATTTATTTTCAAAAGGTTTTATTTTTAAAAAATCCTTTTCAAATAATAATGGATTTTCCCCATGAAATGGTTTAAAAGGATCATTCAAATTTATTTTAATTATGACATGAAATCTATAGTTGATAGTCATTCATTTTTTGTGGAAATGATCTAATCGATTGAATTCATATTATTTATCATAATGTTTACTGTTTTTATAACAAGATGTTACAAAATACCTTTTATAGGTTAGGGGTAATATGTTTATGAAACATGTTTCTTTTTTATGGTTTATATTCCTATGAAATATGCTTCCTTTTAAAGGTTATTATTTGATGAAATTATTTTGAAACCTCTCTCTTTTCACACAGGCTATGATATGATTACATTTTTAGGACTCCCATTTTTTTTATTTGGTTATTATATGATTTATTATGACCTAATGGCACACATATTTAAAATTTAATTGTGAGATTTCATGTTTCTTTATCTCCCCCAATGCATTGTAGAAGGATTTATATCTTATCAAATAGTCATGGCTTGAACAGTAAGTGAACTCGGTTTAGTAATGGATGTTACCCACTATGATGGTATTGGGACTAAACCATGAATACTAAGATGGTCATGGGAGTGAACCATGAATACCAAGATGTTATGGGGAGCAAACCCAAACTTCTTTTAATTAATTCCCAATGATTCTTTTACTACTATGGAAATAATTTTATTTTCTTGTATGTTTGAATCAAATTCAACATCTTATTCCAATGTTATGCATTCATTGATTATGCTCTAGTTTTCCTTATGATTCATATCTTATGAACTTCCAATATTTATAGGATTGATCATGTATATGATCATTGATATGTTGGGAAAAATATTTAAACGCCATTATCATGATCTCATTCCCTAATGCTGATGTTATGATTATGAATCTTCTTTTATCACCCATAATGAGTGACTAAGATCAACCCATTATTATGTTTACATTCCCCTGGTTATAAAATTTTTTTATCAGTATAATTACTAATTGTACAATCATTTTTTGGAAATATTGATGATAGTTTACAGAGTTAGAGGATTGCGTTCCATGTATTCAAATAAAAAATCCTATTATGGTCCTCAGACAAATATTTTTGTAATGTATTGAGAGTTCATAAAAAATGATGTAATATCCTTGTATGTTAATCCCAATTTTCTCTACCACATGACATGAAATCCTGGTTTGTTGAATAATTTTCAGAAATAGGATAATGGAATAATGATATTTTTAAATGTTGGTGCATTAATGATATATGGTAGTGGATGTAATAAACTAGAAAATGATAAGCTAATGAAAACTATTGTTCAATATATAGATGTTTTTTGTGATAATATTCTGAGAGTGAGTCTCCACTATGATTCCAAAATGATTGTGACATTTAATCAAAAATATTTTTCACTATAAAAATAAATATATAAAATTATCTCATGAAATGATCTAGATCATATTATAATTTATACCTAGTTGATTATAAAGAGAACATTGATTATTTAATAGTTGAAAAGAAAAAAGAATGTCACATGAGTGGTTACGCCACATTAATCAATATAGGATGGAATAAATATCCACAATCAAGATTGTTTTCAATATTCCTAATATTAATCTAGATTGAGAAATGACATGTGATTCATACATGTGAGAATACAAGCGGGTGAGTTCATACTAGCCGAATAAAAAAGGCCATCAAATATGCATCATATTATCCATGAAGATGTATATGGTCCAATAAATGTGGATGGAATATATAGATATAGTTAATTCATTCTTTATAATTGAGTATTATATAACTATGTCTTCTATAGTGATTATAAAAAGGAAACAAAATGATCTTGATTTCAAGAAAATTTATCCTTGAATTGCTAAGAATGAAACATGATGCACAATTCAGATTCCCAGATATGAAAATGGAGGATAATAAAAAATCATTTAATTTGAAAATTACCTAGAAACACATGGAATATGGAATGAGGTGGTTGTATTGAGAACCCCATTGAGAAATGGAATTCTAGAACATAGAAATTGATAGGTGAACAATATGGCTATAACTATGTAGATTAAGAGTAGTATTTCTTGTCATTACGGGAAAGATGTTGTTAAAGTAGTGGTGTACACTCAAAATAAATTAGGTGTTTTTATTGGATAAATCAAGACACTATATGATTTATGGTATAGATGGAAGCCCTTTTTAAGGTATTTTCATGTTTTTGGAAGTAAATGTCTCATATGAAACAAATATTTCAATCATTGAAAGTATGGTGTTGCTAAAGAAGTGGGTTTATTACATTGATGTTAAATGAATAGTAAAGCATTCATATCATACAATAATCATATTTGCATAATTGTGGAATGTAGTGATATAAATATTTAAAAGATAAAACCATAAATACTTTGAGGAGCCCATATTATAATATGAAATAATATGACGAATAAAGTGAAAAGGGACAAATTAAAAATCATAAATAATGGAAGGTTTAAAACATTCATGGAATCAAAATATAATTTATGATTGAGAATAATAATTAATAGAGGAAACCATTGAGGATAAACCTACATCAGAACCTCAAAACCTAAATAGATGAGAAGAAATTGAACAATCCCACTATAAAGGGGATTAGACCACACTCACATAGATTGGGAGAATGAGGAGGGAATCACATTATGATGACACATAAATTTTGATAACAACCTTGTTTTAATGAGAAACAAATGTTGAATGATGGGTTAAATACATGAATAAAGTACTTTAGAAGATTGTTAAGACTAGTCATGGAGTCCAGTCAAGAGACCATAAAATCACTATATTATCGGAACTAAGTGGATCACTAAAAAATATATGAGAATGTAAAGGTGATCAGGAATAAGGCATTCTTATTGTTTAAATTCTATGCAAAGATTTAAGGAATTAATATTGAGGAAATATTTTATCCATTAACTAGACTGAAGTCAATAATGACTTTCCTTTCCATGTAAATTTATAGATAGAACAATTTTTATCATATGGATGCAAAAATAGAATTCTAAAATGGAGTTCGTTAATAAAAAGTATACATTTAACAACTAGTGGGATTTATAATAAGAAATGATTATACAATGGTTTGATTATTATGATTTATCTCCATAGTTCGATGCGCTTCTCTTGGTATAGATAAAGAAGAGTATATCTCTACTACAAATCCTTACACTCATCTATTGTGGATGAAGAAACAAATGGATGAAATTGGTAATGAGGTGTAACATCCAACAATGATTCACTTTGATATCAAGAGCACAATAGATCATACAAATAATTTGGTTCAACACTCTTGTACAAAGAATATTGATATTACATATCACTTTTTAAATGAAAAAGTTGAACAAGATGATATTATAGTGGATCATGTTAGAGCTGATGATCATGAGGCAAAAATTCTTGCTTAGTGTTTGGTAACTCCAATGTTTGAGAAAAATATATTAATTATCAGTATTTTTCTAACACTTATTTCATGAATATGTTATAGACAGTCCCCACTCTCTATTTTTGTTAACTTTTTTAATCTATTAGTGGAATTGATGTTGGATTATGGGGGAGAAATGATCTTGGGGGATTTTTTAGATCTCAAAAATTATAAATACTTGTTCTTTAGATTTATTACCAAAGAAGAAGAATGTAAAAAATAAATTTTATAAAGGTTTTACATTTTTATTATTTTCACAAACCATTCAATTATATTGTGACATAGTGAGAATTACGTGTTATGAGAAAATCCTATGAAATTATTCTTGGACATTATGAGAATAAGGTATTTTGAGGAAATACCATGCAATTATTATATGATATGACAATAATTAGGTGTTAGGGGGAACCATATTATATTATATCAGAGTATAACATTTAAATCTATAATCGTTCTAAAAAATGATAACCTAATTAATGCTCCCACTCTTTTTTACTACACCAATATATGCTAACATGGACATTGAGTGTTGGATGAGGTATTTATCTAGCTTAATTGTTTTGTTTGAGGATGTCACTTTATTGAATTTATCTAAATATTTCCCAAAAACCGAAGGGTAGATTTTTCTAACTAGGTCCTTTCACTTCATTAAACAATGTATAGTTTTTTTCAATCCAAAATGGTTTGATTAGAAAGTTTTGAAGATAAGTGGTATTACATTACATGATCTCTAAAGTGCTCAAGGTGTTTTATTTATCTAGTGTTTTCCAAATATTTTTTTTCTAAAAATTAATAGGATGTATATGGCCTTATTAAAATTGGTTTCAAGATATTAAAAAATCTCAAAATGGTAAAGGGATGAGTATTTTTATTAAAGGGTTTCATGATGGTTGAGATTCACAATGTTGTGGGTCATCGTGAAGAAAATTCATGAATGCAGGATTGGTAGATGGTAAATCATGATGACTAAATGAATATTCATTAAAAGGATAAATTTCCCTTGATATTCATAAATATAGGAGATTAATTATAATAAATGAATAGATTTGGGAAATGATCACTTGGATCCTTTGATCATCAATAGTTGTTGAGAATATAAATAGGTGGCTACCCCAACAGTATTTGTCATGAAAATGAATTGGAGAAAAGAATAAATATTTCTAAATTCATGAAGCATGATTGATTTTTAAATAATGTACTCATTGTGGGAATGATCATAATGAAAATATTTTCTTATTCTTGGCCCATTTATAGTTATCTCATTAAGTGGTGGTGTACATTGACTAGGTTTTCCATAATGGCATATTGTTCGGTGATGGTAGGTTTCTTCATGAAGGTGATTCACCAAATAGATTCTCACATGTGTTTGGGTTTACAAAATATGGTTGCATTTGAAACATAAATGGTTTTCTGAAAAATCAAGGTGTTTTTCAATTTTTTTTGTCGAACATATGGTTATAGTGAATGGTGCTTTCATGTGAATCAACTCATAACAAAGGTGAAAGTAAATTATCATGCTACTTAGATAAAAATTATTAAATTATAATATAATAATACTTAAATCAATTCATTCATTTTTTAATACATAACCCAATGTAGTGATCTCAGGGGAGTTGATGGAATTTTTTCGAGGGAAGTAGCATGTTTTTCATTAAACCTTATTAAGGTTTTGTTAGTATAATAGAGTGGCTATGCCTAAAATTATATATTCCAAAATAAGTGTAGAAGATTACATAATTATGTTATGAAAAATATAAAATTGGTTTATTCTGATTACACTATCCATTAGTGGTGAACCAAGTAAAAATTTTTGTGTTGATTCACTACATTTGAATGTTTAATTACTACATTATTCTATCAAACACGTTTTACAAGTTCCTACCAATGTGACAAGAAATTTCATTGAATTAAAAGAAAAAATTGAAACACTAATCTGCCCCTCCAATATCATGGTGTTTTGGGGTCCTACATAGATCCAGATGGATCCCACTGATGAGTATTTCACAACATTTTGGGAACCACAGTGGACATTCTTCTATCAGGTAATTAACATTATCTTGACGAATGAAGGATCCACTTATCATCATGCCACACACAACATCTTCAAACCTATTATTGGAATGTTGGTGGAATGTTATGTGGATTACAAGGTGGTAAAATATCATTAATGTTTGGGAAATATCAATGATCTTGAGAAAGTGTTAGTATTCTTTCACTCCTAAAATTTGATGATTAACCCATTAAAGATTAAATTTAGGGTTACCGTAGGGATGTTTCTCATTTTTTCAGTAGATATAAGGTTATTGAAAATAACCGAGTGAAGATAAAATCCATTAATTAAATACCTACCGCATGAAACCTATCAGGTCAATGAGCTTCTAGGTCCACTTAACCTACATACTCTGATTTATCCCAAATCTTACCGGAATGTGTATACCCTTTAGAGGATCATGAAGAAAGGCTCCATTAACGAGTTGTATGAGTAGTGTCAGACAATGTTTTGGAAAATCAAGGAGTACGTTCTATATCCTCTGGTTCAGATGTCTCCCTCCTAAAGTAATCCTATGGTCAATTATGTGACCAACCTAGAATGATCCCTCAGTTCCCTTCTCACCCAAAAAATGAAAATTGAGAAAGTATTTCATACTATATCAGCCACATACTCCTTGACACAGAGAACAAATACTCCCCAATAGATAAGAGATTCATCATGGTGGTTTTTGTTATGTAGATGTTAATGCATTATATTTAGCATCATCAAATAAAAATGGTGTCCTGAGTTACCCATAGATGATTATCATTAATCACACTATGTTTATGGGATTTTTGTAATGTTGTGTAGTGATCCTTCAACAGTTAGACATAATGTACATTCTATTTAAGGTCGTCAAAGGCCATGAATTGTCTAAATTCATGTCAGCTCGTCCTGCCCCGGAAGAACAAACCATGAGTATAGATATCCTAGAATATTATCTCATCTCAGTATATCATGGTACACATTTTTGTGTGATTCATTTTTGTAGCATCCTAGGTAAATAAATAAATATAACATTTTCATATTGATTAATATTTGTGAATTCAATATTAATTTATCTTTAATGGGGATTTCTATGTTTGATGGCGTACCCGATACGCAACAATGAGTTTCTTTGAAATCTTACATTGCACATTAATAATATAATATTATTATTTTAAATGGTAGTTAAAACGTAGTCATTGTATTGAAGAGAATTAATAGAACTAACTGCAATATTATTATACATGTTTGTTAAATGTTTTTACATTTATCCAATAAAATTTAGAGGCATAAAATGTAAATGAATCTAATATTAAGCATAATTTTCTTTAAAATGTTTATTTAACACCTTTTAATGGAGAACCCTCATTAAATATAGTTTTGGTCACTTTTATATGTTCAATTTGACTAAATAAAATTCATCTTTAGAATAGGGACATCCAAATTAACTTTTGGTAAATTTTTAGTATTTTTGTGATAAAATTCAATTTTTAATGAAAACTGAAAAATGTTGTATTTTAATTCAAAACTTCCTTTTAATATAATTTATTTATATGGTTATATTTTCTTTTTAATTGTTTTAAGGTTTAATTATATTATATTTTTACCATTTAATTGAATTTTTGTTATTGTAATTAATTTCACCTTAAAATTGGACATAAACAAGTGTCAATCTTTTGATTGTTATTATTTCATAAAAACACGCCTTTTATCTTGACAGCAGGAATTAATTGTAAATTAATTTATGCCACTTCCGTGATTTGAATTTTGAAAAATGGATTCCATTTTTGGAATTATGAGGTCCAAATTTTGTCAATAGGAAACTTAAATTTTTAGACATTTTTAATATTTACTTTAGTAAATATTTTATTTACCATGGTTAAAGGGTAAATCCGGAAAATAAGGGTAAACAAATATTACAATAATAACATAAAATTACCCTAAAAGGAGACCTAATCTAATTAGTTGATACCCATCCGACCAGGAGCATACTTTGGTCGATTCTGGGACTCCATGGGGCCACATGCGAGTGATAATGACACTTTATTTTAATTTACATCATGTAAAGACAAAAAAGACAAAAACAAATATCTTTTGGTTACATAATTTTTACATAGGGTTATATAAGTTATCTATTCAACTATAAATATTCTTTGTAAATATAGAAATATTTCCTAAATCATTGTTTTGGTTTTATAATTTTTAGACATTTTATAAATTAAATTATTTATGACATAATAACGATGTAGTGTTTACCTCATTAATAAATGATTTAAATAAATAAGATTATAAAGATTAAAATAATATCCAAAACCTATCCAATTATTATTGGATGATTTTATTTCTACCAGGATTTATCTTATCCTTGACATTAATTTTTTTTGGATCTTTATAAACCGCAAATCATTATATAATAAAATTATATTTTCACACTTTCCTAAAGAGCCCCTCCTCCCGCTTATAAAAAGCCCTCACCTAAAACCAATTCCTCAGACTTCAAAAGCCCCTTGGATCATACAAAACCTAACTAAATAATCTCTCAAGATCCCTCTCTTTCACCTAAAAGCATTACATTAGGCATAAGTTACTTCAAGAAGTTGTTTTGGTTCAAAACAAATGGAGTTACCCAAATTAAAGGTAATGATTTCTCTTAACATCTTTTAATTTATTTTACTTCTACAACCCCTAAAATATTTTTATTCCTATATTTTATAACAACACCAGTATCTTCAATATACTAGGATATTTTTATGAGAATTATTCGAACTACACTTACACACACCTCCATATAATGGGTAAAGAACATACTGTTTCTATGGACGACAAACTTCTGCCTCACGAAATAATGATTGTTCCAATATCTCTAACCGCCTCTCATAGTGTCCATTATTATGGAAATATATTTATATATTATATTAATTATATTTATATTGTTTCTATTCTTCTATATTTTTCATTTATAGAAACCTTTATGGTTTCCATAGTGGGAAAATACGATAATCTCATTTGAGGAAGTGCAGACTACCGCCCCTCAAAGTGATATGAATCATTCATGTATTATGTGGAATGTATAAAGTTTAGATTTAATAAAATTATATATGAAAATATACTATAATTATAATATACTTATGTATCATTAAGTGTCAATTCCATTAGAATAATAAATATAAATGGAAGTAGTGTTCAGGCATACGTACGACTTACCGTCTCCATGAACGGTACATTTCATTTCTTATATCCAAAGGTTATGTAGTATTGTGAATACATGTATATAATGGATATATATGGTATATAAATGAGATCTAATCATGAATATCATTCCAGATATAATGAAATTTTTACAACATGAACAACTTGTAATTATATGAAGTTCTTTTTGGACTCAAGTAACAAATATCGACAAAATGACCATTATTAACTTAAATGATTAAATAATGTTTATAAAATGGTAATAAGTGATTTAAAAGGAATGATAAACTTGAAAAAATGTTCTTAATCAAGTAGAAATTAACTTTAGTTTATTATTCATGAGAATAAAGAACGAACGGGTCAAGTGAGACACGAGGTAAGGGACTTCGTTGCAATCTCCATTCATTGGGGAATATTTTGTTTTAATACAGAACTTTATTTTATATGGTTTATAAACACCTTCGACATATAATTTCATTCAAATCAAATTTTTTTTATGAGGAGTTTAACTAAATGAAAAAAAGAATTTTTTATTTTAATATAAGTGGTGGAAACGACCTTTCTGCCGCTGCGAGTATTATTTAATCTTTGGCTTCCTTAACAAGCCGCAAAGTTTTTAAAAGGAAAATAAATACCATATATGATTTTATGTATTTTGGTATTGAAAATGGTTTTGATAATGGATTTTTTATGTCAATATATTGAAATGATATATTGTGATTTAAATGTGGAAATGTTATCATTACTTTATGTTTGTTTCATATGTTATGGTTCTTGAGCATTGTTTACATATACGGGAGGTTCCAGGTTAAACATAGGGTAGGTGAGCTCGAGATAGTACCCCAATGTATTGGGTAACATGATGGAGGTAAACATGAATGTTTCTCCTAAAATATTTATAGAATATATTGTGATGGGTATTCCAAATGGGACTCCCAACATAGATATAAAAGCTACAACGTAAGTATGTTATAGATGCCACAAATTAATTACACTAAAACAAGATCGAGGTAATGGTAAGGAAAAATCTGATTTACAATCAGTAAAACATTCGAAGTTAAAAGAAATGAGTCATTATACAAATGAGTGTCCACGAAGAACTCAATAGTGGGAAAACAACATGACTACAAGCAGAAAGGGGTGGCTAAATCCTTTGCAACTACTTAAGCAGATGTTGGGACATCCAATGAAGTAATATTAGGTACACTGTTGGTTTGTTTAGATTATGCCAATGTCTTGTTTGATTCATGGTCTACACATTCGTTCATTTTTGAAAAGTTTTTAGTAATGTGGGAATTCCATATCATGATATGAATCCTGATGTTATGGTAAAAACACCTGAAGGAAATTTTGAGAAAAAAATAAATTAGAATAACCTTCAAGTCCTTGTGTGCTAAAAGAATCTACCTAAAAACCTGTTTTTCCCTCTAGTAGAGTTTGATCTTATTTTGGGAACATATTGGCTATCTATTTATCATGCTATGATTGACTGCAGTGCTAAAGAGGTATCTTTTCAGAAATATTTTCAATTTGTGTACAAGAATGAACCCTTACTATTGATAACATATCAGGATGCTACGAAACTAGTAAAAGATGGAAATGAATGTTAGCATGCACGTATTAATGAAAATAAAGGAACTATTTAGATTAATGATGTGCCAGTGGTAAATGTGTATCTTGATGGTTTTTCTAATGAGTTTCTTAGTATTATACCTGATCGGGAAGTTGAATTTACTGTGGACATAGATCCTGATGCTAAGACAATTTCAAAACCCCCTTATAGTATGGCAAAAATTGAACTTTTATAGTTAAAGAATCAATTGAAGAAGTTATTAGATAAAGGTTTTATTCGACCTAGCATATCACCATGGGGTGCTCCTGTCTTATTTGTTGAAAAGAAATATGGTTCAATGAGACTTTAAATTTGATTATAGAGCATTTAATAACATCACTATTAAGAACAAGTATCCTTTGCTACATATTGATGATTTTTTTGATCAGATCTAGGGAGCTCATGATTTTTAGAAGATTGACTTGAGGTCGGGGTACCATCAGTTGAATGTAAAGGGAGAAAATATTTCAAAGACCACGTTTCTTACTAGATATGGCCATTATGAATTTGTATTTTTTTTTCCTTTTGGGATAACCAATGCACCTGCTGTATTCATGGATCTTATGAATAGAATCTTCTGTGAGTTCATAGATAAGTTTGTGGTTGTGTTCATTGATGACATTTTGGTTTATTCTAAAATAAAAGAGGAACATTAATGTCATTTAAGGAATTTATTAAAAAACTTTAAAAAAGAAACTATTTTTGAAATTTAGGAAGTGTGAGTTTTGGCTATAAAAAATTTCTTTCCTTGGTCACATTGTTTCAAAAAATGGCATAACTGCTGATCCTGCTAAAAAATAGTGGTTGAGGAATAGCCAAGACCCAAACGTATAACCAAGACCCATAGTTTTCTAGGTTTGGTAGGTTATTACCGGATGTTTGTTGAGAATTTCTCACGGTTATCAAGTCCAATGACTAAGTTAACTCGAAATGATGTTAATTAAATTTGGACAAAAAATGTGATGATTGTGTTCCAGAATTGAAAAGAAGATTGGTGATTTCTCCTATTTTGGCATTACCTTCCAGAAATGGGGAGTTTTTTATCTATAGTGATGCTTCAGTAAAATACTTGGTTGTGTCTTAATGTAGAATGATTAGGTAATTTCTTATGCTTCACGTCAGTTGAAACCACAAGAGTTAAATTACCCTACACAGTATTTAGAATTAGCTGCTATTGTTTTTGCATTAAAAATTTAGAGGAATCATTTTTTTGAGTAAAATGTGAAATATATACTAACCAAAAAGTTTAAAGTATATATTCAATCAGAATGAATTGAACATGAGATAGAGGAGATGGCTGGAATTAATCAAGGATTATGATTACCTGATCTTTTACCATCAGGGAAAAGAAAATAATGTGGCTGATACTTTGAGTGGAAAAAATAATGTTTCTTTAACCATGTTATGTTTGGAATGAGATCCTTTAGTTTTTTATTTGATGAACTTTTGTATATAAGTGGTTGGGGCGTGAAATTCTTTTGTTTTGTTTCAGGTGTCAGTGAGACCATCTCTATCAGACATAATTAAGAAATCACAGAAGGAAGATAGTGAGTTACAGAAAAATGTATACTTGGTTCAGAAGGGTAAGTTTCCTGATTTTAACTATGATTGTGATTGTGTTTTGATATTTGGAAAGAGATTATTTGTGACTTGTGATTCACATTAGAAGAATGAGTTGTTATGTGAAGCTCATAGTTCCTCGTTTTCAGTTCATCCTGGAAGTACGAAGATGTATAGAGATCTTTGGGAGTATTACTTGTGGGATGTAATGAAAAGAGATATTGTTGATTTCACTATGAAGTGTTTGACTTTTCAGTAGGTTAAAGAAGAGTGGAAGTTACTGAAATGGATGCTTCATTCTTTACCAATGCCAGAGTGGAAATAGGAAAATATATCCATGGACTTCGATGTGGGATTACTAAAGACATATTGAGGTAATGATGCAATCTGATTTATTGTTGATAGATTGACTAAATCTGTTCATTTCATTCCTATTCAAGATACTTTGTCTCCAGATAAGCTTTCTCTATTGCATGTTAAAAAAATAGTCAGGTTGTATAGAGTTCCCCTCTACATTGTATCTTACTGTGATCCTTGGTTTACTTCTCACTTTTGGAAAGGGCTTCAGAAGTCGTTGGGTACTAAATTAAATTTTAGTATAACATTTCATCCACAATCTAATGGGAAGTCAGAATGAACAATTTAGACCATGGGGGATATGCTATTTTCTTTTTCACTGTATTACTAGTGATGTTGGGACCAACATCGTTCTTTGGTTGAATTTTCATATAAAAATTGTTTTCATTCCTGTATACAGATGGCTCCATTTTAGGAATTATATGGAATGCATTATTGAACACCAGCTTTTTATGATGAAGTAGGTGAAAGGAAGCTGATGGGACTAGAATTGGTAGAAGAGATGGCATAAAAAGTTCAGTTGATTCAGAAGCACATGAGAACATGTCAGAGTAGTCAGAAAAGTTATGCGGATAACTGGATGAAGAATATTTTTTTTGGGATAGGTTACCATGTCTTTCTCAACATTTCTCCATGGAAAAGTATTATGTGTTTTGTTATGAATGGAATGTTGAGTCTGAGGTTCATTGGAACTTATTATATCTAGGATAAAGTTGGATCATTTGCTTACAGAGTTGCTTTACCTTCTTGTTTGTCCTATGTACACAATGTTTTTCATGTTTTAATGTTTAGAAAGTATATGCTAGATCAATACCTTGTTTTCAGACCAGAGGTAGTTCAATTAAAAGAGAATCCATCTTATGAGGAACAACAAGTCCAGATTCTTGATTATAGAGAGTAAGTGTTGGGGAATAAGGTAATTTACCACGTAAAGGTTTTGTGGAAAACCCATATGGTTGATGAGGCAACGAGGGAATCTAAAAATGCAACGAGGGATAAATACCCCCATTTATTTGATAAGTGAATAAAATTGTGAGGACACAATTTCCAAATGGGGGAAGGATGTAACACCCCATGTAAATAAAGAAATATTACATTTTTATATTTAATAATATTTGTGAATTAAATATTAATTTTACTTTAACGGGGATAGCTATGTTTGATGGCGTACTAGATACGCAACAATGGGTTTCCTTGAAATCTTATGTTGCACAATAAAAATATAATATTTTTATTTTAAATGGTAGTTAACACCTAGCCATTGTATTGGGGGTAATGAACTGAACTAACTACAATCTGATTATACATGTCGGTTAACTGATTTATATTTATCCAATAAAATTTAGAGGCTTAAAATGTTAATCAATCTAATTTTAAGCCAAATTTACTTTAAAAGGAAGATTTACCACCTTTTAATGGAGAACCCTATTTAAATCATGTTTTGGTAACTTTAATATGTTCTATTTGACCAAATAAAATTATTCTTTAGAATCCGGGCTTCAAAATTTACTTTGTGTAAATTTTTAGTATTTTTCTTATAAAAGTCAATTTTTAATGAAAAGTGAAAAATGATGAATTTTAATTCAAAACTGCCATTTAATCTAATATATTTATATGGTTTGATTATCTTCTTAATTGGTTTTAAAGTGTAATTAGATTATATTTTTACCATTGAATCTAATGTTGGTTATTGGAATTAATTTCACTTTGAAACTGGACAAAAATGAGTGTCAATCTTTTGATAGTTATTATTTCTTAAAAACACTCATTTTATTTTGATAGCTGGAATTAATTTTAAATTAATTTCTGCCACTACTGTGGTAAGAATTTGGAAAAATAGATTCCATATTTGTAATCATGACATCCAAATTGTGTAAATTGGTAACTTTAATTTTTAGACATTATGAATATTTACTTCAGTAAATATTTTATTTACAATGGTTAAATGGTAAATCTAGTAAATACGGGTACAAAAATATTACTATAATAATTTAAAATTACCCTAACAGGTGTCCTCATCTTATTGGTTGATTCATATATGACCATGAGCATCCTTTGGTAGATTTTGGGACCCCATGGGGCCACTTGGGAGTGATAATGACACTGTATTTTAATTAAAATAAAGTAAAGACAAAATTAAAATAAACAAATATCTTTTAGTAACTAAATATTTACATGGGGTTACATAAGTTATCATTTCAACTATAAATATTATTTAAAATGATATAAAGATTTCCTAAATCCAGGAATTTTTTTTATAATATTTAGACAATAAATAAACTAAATTATTTATGACAAAATAATGATGTAGTGTTTATTTCATAAATAAATGATTTAAATAAATAAGATTATAAAGATTAAAATAAAATTCATAACATGTACTTTTCTTATTGGATTATTTTATTTCTACCATGATTCATCTTATCTTGGACTTTAATTAGTTTTGGACCTTTACAAACCGATAAAAAATTATTTAATAAAATAATATTTTCACACATTCTTAAAGAGCCCCTCCTCCCACTTATAAAAATCCCTCACCTCTAACCCATTATTTACACTCACAATCCCCTTGTATTATCCAAAACCTACCCAAATAGTCTCTTAAGATCCCTCTATTTCACTTAGTAGCCTTACCTTAGGCAGAAGTCACTTCAAGAAGTCCTTTTGATTCAAACCAAAGGGAGTTACCGAAATTAAAGGTAAGAGTTTCTCATAACTTCTATTGTTTTATTTTACTTATCCAACCCCTAAACACCTTTTATTCCTTAAATTTATAACAAAACTAGTATCCTCAATATATAAGTATGTTGTTATGATAAGGATTGGAACTAAACTTACACACACCACCGTATAATGGGTAAAGAACATACTGCTTCTGTGGACGGCGAACTACTGCCTCACGAAACGATGATTGTTCAAATATCTCCAACCGCATCTCTTGGTATCCATTATGATGGAATTGTATTCATATATGATTTATATTATATTTATATTGTTTCTATGCATATTTATTCTTCATTTATAGAATACCTTTATTGTTTCCATAGTGGGTAATATGATAATCTCATTTGAGGAAGTGCATACTACCACCCCCTCATAGTGATATGACTCGTTCATGACTTATGTGGAACGTATAAAGGGTGGAGTTAATGAAATTATATAAGATATTATACTATAATTATAATGTACTTATGTATCATTAAATTTATCTTCCTTTACAATATGATATAGAAATGAAAGTAGCGTTCATGTGTACGTACGACTTACCGTCTCCATGAATAGTTCATTTCATTTCTTATCTACGACTATTATGTACTATTTTAAATACATGTATATACTGGATATATATGATATAAATTATATCTAAATCAGGAATGTTATTCTAGATATTATGAACATTTTACCCCATGAACAACTTGTAAGTATAAGAAGTCCATTTTTGACTCAAGTAATAAATATCGACAAAATTACCATTATTAACTTAAATGATTAAATAATGTTTATAACATGGAAATAAGTGATTTAAAATGAATTATAAACTTGAAAAGAGGTTCTTATGAGAGTATAAATTAACTTTAGTTTAATATTTAAAAGATTAATGAATGAATGGTTCAAGTCGGACATGAGGTAAGGGATTGTGTCTGAATCTCCATTCATTGAGTCATATTGTGTTTTAATACGTGACATTATTTTATATGTTGTATAAACACCTTTAACATATCATTTCATTCAAATGGAATATTTTTTCTACAAGGCATTTCACTAAACGAAAAAAATTAATCATTCTTTTTAACTTAAGTGGAGACAATGACCCTTCTGCAGCCGCGAGTAATATATGATCTTTGGCTTCCTTAACAAGCCATAATTTTTTTAAAAGGGAAATAAATACCATATACTCTTTTATGTATTTTGGTATTGATATTTTTTTTGATAATGAATTTGTTATTTCAATATATTTATATGATATATTGTGATTGAAATGTGGAAATTTTATCATTCCTTTATGTTTGATTCTTATATTATGAATATGTTTTGGTTCGTAGGCATTATTTACATATATGGAGGTTCCATGATAAACCTAGGGCGAGTGAGCCTGAGATATCTCTCCAATGCATTGGGTAACATAACATAGGTAAACATGAATGTTTCTCCTAAGAGATTTAGGGAATATACTTTGATGGGTATTCCAAATGTGACTCCCTGCGTAGCTATGAAAGCTACAATCTAAGTATGTTATGGATGCCACAAGTTACCATTATGATTTGTGATTACCATGTGTTATTCATAAATCCTAGGTTTTCATGAGGTATGTAAAAGAGTCTATGTTTTGTATGTATTGATGGAAAAATGATGTCTTTCATTATTTTTTAGCCCTTACTAAGATTATCATACTCATCCCATGTTTTGAAATGTTTTTCTTAGGAATTAAATATGAATAGGGTCAATGATGTGATCAAGTAAAAGTCATGCAATCTAAAACGTGGAACTAGACATGACACTTTTTTTTCAACGATTTTTTTTGTGAAAAAATGGAAAATGAGTAGAAGTGTCTACTTTGTATTTTTGAGATGTAATGTAATAGTTATGTCCTAATTATCTAAAACACTAAAACTAAAAAGATCCTCAATATGAATTATTAATTTAATTCAACATTATGTAATGTTTAAGTCTTGGTCCTTATAGTGGGTATCAGAGGTTGATTTAGATAACATTAGGAGTTAGGGTATTGTTAAATTAATATCCAAAAATTAATTTTTGTTGATATTAAAATGATAGCTTCTACATATTACCATGTTCCTTCGCCTATGATATTTCTGTGCTTAGAATGGTTTTCCATAGAAGAAATAGGGTAGCTATATTGGGACAACATCAGGAGGAAGAAAACATTCCAAATTAGGAACATAGGTTGGTCAAAATCGAAACTCAATAGTTTGTTATAGTGATGGCATAGTTGACTCAGGCTATAATTGTTGTTGGTATCCATGTATGAGATCAACCTGATCAACCATAGAGGAACATGTCATTAGTGAAGCATTTAATGAGGCAACATCCCCTATCATTCAGAGGATCATCTGACCCTGTTCAAGAAGAAGGGTGGATTAAAGCACTAGAGAATTTTTTTTGATTTCATCGGGTGTTCATAATATCAATAGGATAGTCTTGTTGTTTACCGTTTTGAAGGTGAAGTTGATCAGTGGTGGTCGATGGTGAAAAATATCACGGATTGTGAGGATATTGATGCTCTTGATTAGGATAAATTCAATGGTATGTTTAATGAGAAATATATTCATAAGGTGGTTCGTCTTAGGATGGAAAAACAATTCCAAGAATTGAGGACAGAGGATGACTCAGTGGCTGCTTATGAAAGAAAGTTCACTTGACTAGTAAGTTATACTCTAAATTTCATCCAAGATCTTGATAGTAAGATAAACCGTTTTTACTTTGGATTAAAGCCATCTTTTTGATGGAATTTAGCTTCTTGTGAGTTAAAAACTATTGAAAAACTTTTTTTGAAGTAAGGAGAAGGTGGAAATGGAGTTTTCTGATGATCAAGCCTTCTTTGACAAAGAATAGAATCAGCGGTCAAGGTGGCAGGAGAAAGAGAAAAACTCTTCAAAAAATTCTAATGGTAAGAAACATAAGTTTAAATTTTGTTAAAATTGGGGTAAAAAGAATTTTGGGGAATGTCTTTTGAATTCTGGTTAGTGATACTAATGTGGAAAAATTGGACGTAAGGCTCATAACTGCACTGAAAAAGTTTAGGGTAATGGTAATAAAAAATCTGATTTACAATTAGTAAAAAGTTTTAAGTGAAATGAAATGGGTCATTTTGAAAATGAGTGTCCAATGAAGAACTAAATAGAGGGAAATATACTAGACTACAAGAATAAAGGGGTGGATAAATCCTTTTCAACTATTTTAGCAGATGCTGGGTCATCCAAGGGAGTAGTATCAGGTACACTGTATATTTTTTCAGATTATGCCAATGTGTTGTTTGATTCGGGGTCTACACATTCGTTCATTTCTGAGAAGTTTTATATTAAATTGGTAATTCCATATCAAGATATGAATCCTGAACTTATGGTAAAAACATTAGGAGTAAATGTTGAGAAGAAAAGAAATTATAATAACCATCTTGTCCTTGTGTTCTGAAAGAATCTACCTGCCAACCATTTTGTTTTTCCTCTAGTAGAGTTTGGTGTTATTTTGGGCATTAATTGGTTGTCTGTTTATCATGTTAAGATTGATTTCAGAGGTAAAGAGGTTTCTTTTCAGAAATATTTTCAATTTGTGTATAATAATGAACCCTTACATTTGATAATATATCAGGAATTTGAGAAACTTGTAAAATATGGAAATGAATGTTACATTGAACATATTATTGAAAAAAATGAATTTTCCAGATTAATGATGTTCCAATGGTAAATTAATATCTTGATGTTTTTCCTGATGAGTTGCATGTTATTATACCTGACCGGGATGTTGAATTTACTGTTGACTTAGTTCCTAATGCTAATCCAATTTCACAATCCCCTTATCAAATGGCTCAAATAGAACTTTTAGAGTTAAAGCAGCAATTACAGGAGTTAATAGATAAAGGCTTCATTCGACCTAGCACATCACCATGGGTGATCCTAACTTATTTGTTAATAATAAAGATTGTTCAATGAGGATTTTCACTAATTAAAGAGAATTGAATAACATCATTGTTAATAACAAGTATCCCTTTCTTCATATCGATGATTTGTTTGATCAGCTCCAGGGAGCTCAGTATTTTTCAATGATTGACTTGAGGTCGAGGTACCATCAGTTTAAAGTTAAATAAGTAGATATTACAATGACCGCATTTCATAATAGATAAGGACATTATGAATTTTTAGTTATTCTTTTAGGTTTAACCAATGCACATACTATATTCATTGATATTATGAATAGAATCTTCCATGAGTTCTTGGATAGTTTTGTGGTTGGGTTCATTGATGATATTTTGGTATCTTCTAAAAGAAAATAGGAACATGAAATTCATTTAAGGGTTGTTTTGAAAACCTTAAAGGAAAATAAACTATTTGGAAAATTCAAGAAGTGTGAGTTTTGGTTATAAAAAATTTCTTTCCTTGGTCACGTTGTTTTAAAAAATGGCACAACTGTTGATCCTGCTAAAACAAAAGTTGTTGAGAAACGTCGAAGACCCACAAATATAACTGATATCTATATTTTTCTTGGTTTGGAAGGTTATTAGAAGATGTTTTTTGATATTTTTTCATGGTTATCTAGTCCAATGACTAAGTTCACTCGAAAAGGTGTTAAGTTCATTTGGACAAAAGAATGTGATGATTGTTTTCAAGAATTGAAAAGAAGATTGGTGAATGGTCCTATTTTTCCATTACCTTACAAAATTGGTGAGTTTGTTATCTATAGTGATGCTTCATTAAAATGACTTGATTGTGTCTTAATCTAGAATGATTCGATAATTGCTTATGCATCATGTCAGTTGAAACCACATGAGTTAAATTACCCTATACAAGATTTGGAATTAGCTGCTCTTGTTTTTGCTTTCAAAATTTAGAGTCATCATTTGTATGGAATAAAATGTGTAATATATACTGACCACAAAAGTTTAAAGTATATATTCACTCAGAAATAATTGAACATGAGATAGGGGAGATTTTTGGAATTAATGATGGATTATGATTTCATGATCCTTTACCATTCTGGAAAATAAAATAAAGTGGCTGATGCATTGAGTCGAAAAAGTAATGCTACATTAACCAGGTTACATTTGTAATGAAAACCATTGGTTTTTGATTCGATGATATTTGGTATAGAAGTTGTTGGGTTAGGAAATTATTTAGTTTTGCTTCAGGTGTTAGTGAGATCATCTTCATCAGACAGAATTAAGCAAGCGTCGAAGGAAGATAGTGAGTAGTAGAAAAAGGTATAGTTGGTTCTGAAGGGTATGTTTCCTTATTTTAACATTTATTGTGATTCTGTTTTGAGATTGGGAAAGAGTTTATATGTGCCTTGTGATTCACAGTTGAAGATTGGGCTGTTATGTGACGCTCATAGTTCCCCATTTTTAGTACATCCTGGTAGTACAAAGATGTATAGAGATTTTCTGGAGTATTACTGGTGGGATGGAATGAAAAGAGATATTGTTGATTTTACTATGAAGTGTTTTACTTGTTAACAGGTTGAAGTAGAGTGGTAGTTACTGAATGGTATGCTTCAGTATTTACAGATGCTTGAGTGGAAATCGAAAAATATATCCATGGAATTCCTTGTGGGATTACCAAAGACATCTTGAGGTAACAATTCAATCTGGGTTATTGTTGATCGATTGATTAAATCTATTTATTTCCATTCTATTCTAGATACTCTGTATCTAGATCAACTTTCTCAGTTGTATGTTAAAGAGATAGTCAGGTTACATGGAGTTCCCCATGACATTGTATCTAATCATGATCACAGGTTTACTCCTAACTTTTGGAAAGGACTTTAGAAGATGTTGGGTACTAAATTAAATTTTAGTACTGCTTTTCATCCTCAATCAGATGGGCAGTCAGAATGAACAATTCAAACCTTGAGGATATTCTACATTCTTGTTCACTGGATTACTAGGCAATTTGGGACTAACATATATCTTTAGTTGAATTTTCATATAATAAATATTTTAATTCAAGTATACAGATGGCTCCATTTGAGGCATTATATGGAAAGAGTTGTCGAACTCTAGCTTTTTGGCATGAAGTAGGTGAAAGGAAGCTGATGGGACCAGAATTGGTATAATAGATGGTAGAAAAAATTTCTGTTGATTTAGAAACACATAAGAACATCTTCGATTGTGTATAAAAGTTATGCAGATAACCGGAGGAAGAGTCATTATTTTGAGGTAGGTGGACATGTCTTTATCAAAGTTTCTCCATGGAAAAATGTGACATGTTTTGGTAATAAGGGAAAGTTGAGTCTGAGGTTCATTGGACCTTATGATAACTTGGAGAAAGTTGAATCAGTTGAACACATAGTGGCTTTTCTTCCTTGTTTTTCCTAGGTACATAATGTTTTTCATGTTTCAATGTTGAGAAAGTATATTCTAGATCCATCTCATGTTTTGTTCCCAAAGGTAGTACAATTGGAAGAGAATCTCTATTATGAGGAACAACCAGTACAGATTCTTGACCATAGAGAGAAAGTGTTGTGAAATAAGCTAATTCACCAGGTAAAGTTTTTGTGGGAAAACCATATGGTTGAAGAGGCAACGTGGGAATCGGAAAATTCAATAAGGGATAAAAATCTCCATTTATTTAATAATTGAATAAAATTGCGAGGACACAATTTTCTAAAGGGGGAAGGATGTAACACCCCATGTAAATAATGAAATATGAAATTTCCATATATATTAATATTTATGAATTAAATATTAATTTTACTATAATGGGTATTTCTATGTTCGATGGTGTACCTCATAAGAAACAACAGGTTTCATTCAAATCTTATGTTGCACACTAATAATATAATATTATTATTTTAAAGGGTAGGTAACACCTATCCATTGTATTGGATGGAATGAACTGAACTAACTAAAATATTATTATAAATGTTTGTTAAATGATTTTACATTTAACTAATAAAATTTAGAGGCTTAAAATGTTAATGAATCTAATTTTAAGCAAAGTTTACTTTAAAAGGTTGATTTACAACCTTTTAATGGAGAACCTTCTTTAAATATAGTTTTGGTCACTTTTATATCTTCTATTTGACCAAATAAAAATCTTATTTAGAATCAGGGCTTATTAATATACTTTGAGTAATTTTTTAGTATTTTTCTGATAAAAATCAATTTCTAAAGAAAAGTGAAAAATGTTGTATTTTAATTCAAAACTGCCTTTTAATATAATATTTTTATATAGTTATATTATATTTTTAATTGGTTCTATAGTTTAATTAGATTATATTTTTATCATTTAATCAAATTTTGGTTATTTGAATTGATTTCACTTTGAAATTGGACATAAACAATTGTCAATCTTTTGATAGTTATTATTTCATAAAAACACGCCTTTTATTTTGACAGAAGGAATTAATTTTAAATTAATTTCTGCCAGTTATGTGATTTGAATATAAAAAAATAGATTCCATATTTTGAATCAGGAGGTCCAAATTGTTTAAATAGGTAACTTTATTTTCTAAACATTATGAATATTTATTTCAGTGAATATTTTATATACTATGGTTAAAGGGTAAATCTAGTTAATAAGGGTGAAGAAATATTACTATATTAATATAAGATTACTATAACAGGTTTTCTAATCATATTGGTTGATACACATCCGACCATGAGCATCCTTGGATCGATTTTGGGACCCCATGGGGCTGATTGGGAGTGATAATGACACTATTTTACTTAACTTAATGTAAAAGAAAAATGAAATAAACAAATATCTTTTAGTAACGTAATTTTTACATAGGGTTATATATATTATCATATCAACTATAAATATTATTTTGAAATATAAAAATATTTCATACATCATGGTATTTTTTTATAATTTTTATACATTAAATAAATTAAATTATTTATGACACAATAATGATGTTGTGTTTACCTCCTTAATAAATGATTTAAATAAATAAGATAATAGAGATGAAAATAATATCCAAAACCAGTCCAATTCTTATTGGATGATTTTATTTCGACCATGAGTCATCTTATCTTATATTTTTATTAGTTTGGGACCTTTAGAAACCGAAAATCATTCTATAATAAAATAATATTTTCACACTTTCATAAAGTGCCCCTCCCCCCCCCTTAAAAAAATCTCTCACCTATAACCCATTCCTTATACATAACAAGACCCTTTTTACACCCAACCCCTACAAAAATAATCTCTTATGATTACTCTCTTCCACCTAGAAGCCTTACCTTTTCCAGAAGTCACTTCAAGAAGTCCTTTTGGTTCAAACCAAAGGGAGTTACCCAAATTAAAGGTAATGGTCTCTCTTAAATTCTTTTCTTTTATTTTACTTCTCCAACCCCTAAAATCTTTTTATTCCTTTCATTAATAACTAAAACATTATTCTTAATATACTAGGATATTGTTATGTTAAATATTCTAACTACACTTACACACACCTCCATCTAATGGGTAAAGAACTTACTGTTTCTTTGGACGATGAACTACTGCCTCACGAGACGATGACTGTTCAAATATCTCCAACCGCCTCTCATGGTTCCCATTATGGTGGAACTATATTTATATATGATATATAATATATTTATATTGTTTCTATTCTTATGTATTTTTCATTTATATAATACCATTATTGTTTCCACAGTGGGTAAATATGATAATCTCATTTGAGGAAGTGCAGACTACCACCCCATCAAAGTGATATGACTCGTTCATGCATTATGTAGAATGTATAAAGGGTAGAGTTAATGAAATTATATATGATATTATACTGGAATTATAATAAACTTATGTATCATTATGTTTCCGTTCCATTACAATATGAAATAGAAATGGATGTAACATTCATGAGTATGTACGACTTACCGTCTCCATGAATGGTACATTTCATTTTTTATATCCAATTTTTATGTACTATTTTAAATACATTTATATACTAGATATAGATGATATATATGATATCTAAATCATGAATATTATTCTAGATATAATGAACTTTTTACCACATGAACAGCTTGTAATTATCAGATGTCCATTTTTGACTCAAGTAAAAAATATTGAAAAAATGAATATTATTAATATAAATGATTACATATTGTTTATAAAATGGTAATAAGTGATTTAAAAGGAATTATAAACATGAAAAAAGGTTCTTTAGAAAGTCGAAATTAACATTAGTTTATTATTTAGGTGATTAAAGAACGAACGGGTCAAGTCGGACACGAAGTAAGGGACTTCATCTCAATCTCATTTAATTGAGGCATATTTTGTTTTAATAGATTACTTTCTTTTATATGGTGTATAAACACCTTTGACTTATCATTTCATTCTAATAGAATCTTTTTCTATGAGGCATTTTACTGAATGACAAAAAGGAATGTTTCTTTTTAACATAAGTGTTGACAATGACCATTCCACCGACGCGAGTATTATTTGATCTTTGGATTCCTTAACTAGATATAATGTTTTTAAAAGGAAAATAAATACCATGTACTCTTTTACCTATTTTGGTATTGAAAATTGTTATGAAAATTGATTTTTTATGTCAATATATTTAAATGACATATTGTGATTGAAATGTGGAAATATTATCTTTCCTTTATGTTTGTTTCATATGTTATGAATATGTTATGGTTCTTGTGACTTGTTTACATATATGGTTCGTTATGAGATAAACATACGGCAGGTGAGCCTGAGATAGCTCCCCAATGCATTGTGTAACATGACAGAGGTAAACATGATTGTTTATCCTAAGAGATTTATGGAATATACTTTGATGGGTATTCCAAATTTGACCCCCTACGTAGCTATGAAAGATACAACGTAAGTATGTCATGGATCACTCAAGTTAACTTTATGATTTATGTTTACCATTTTCTATTCATAAATATTCTGTTTTCATGAGGTATGTAAAGGGGTTTATTTTTTTATGTATTGATGGGCTAATGCTTTATTTCTTTATTTTATAACATGTACTGAGCTTTTTATGCACATCCCAGGTTTTAAATGTTTCTCACATGACTTAAAGATGAATAGGGTCATGGATGTGATCTAGGAAAATTCATGTTGTCTAAAATGTGGAACTTGACATGAAACTTTTTTTTCAAAGAGTTTTTATTTTGTGAAAAAAATGGAAACTGGGTAGAAGTTTCTACTTTGTATTTTTGAGATGTAATTTAATAGTTATGGCCTAATTATGTAAAAATCTAAACCTGAAAAGATCCTCAATGTGAATTATTCATTTAATTCAATATTATGTAATGTTTAAGGTTTGGTCCTTATAGTTGGTATCAGAGGTCAATTTAGATAACATTAGGATTTAGGGTATTGTTAAATTAATATCCATAAATTAATTTATGTTAATATTGAAATGATAGCAGTTGCAGAATAGCATGTTTCTTCCCTTATGATATTTCTATGTTCAGAATGGTTTTCTACCGAGGTAATAAGGCAACATTGGTGGGATGACATCAGGAGGAAGGCAAACTTCCAAATCAGTAACTTGAGTTGGATGGAATCAGAACAGAACAATTTGTTGCAGTGATGGAACAGTTGACTCAGGCTATAAATGGTGGTGGTATCCATGCACGAGATCTTCCAGATCAACCCTATAAGAACATGTCAGTATTGGAGAATTTGATGAGGCAACATCCCCCATCATTAAGAGGATCATCTAACCTTGTTCTAGTAGTAGGTTGGATTAAAGAACTGGAGAAATTTTTTGATGTCATGGGGTGTTCAGAACATCAAAAGGATAGTCTTTTTTTACTGTTTTAAAGGTGAATCTAATCAGTGGTGGTCTATGGTGATAAATATTAAGGATATTTAAATGATTTATTCTCTTGATTGGGATGAATTCAAAGGTATGTTTCATGAGAAATATTTTCCTAATGTGGTTCGTCAATGGATGGAAAAACAATTCTTGGAATTGAGGTAGGAGGATGACTTAGTGACTGCTTACAAAGGAAAGTTCACTTGACTGGCAAGGTATGCTTGATTGTAAGATAACCCATTTTTACACAAGATTAAAGCCAAAGTATCGATGGGCTTTAGCTTCTTGTGAGTTCAAAATTTTTGAAAAACTTGTTCGATTTGTGGATAAGGTGGAAATGGAGTTTTTTTGATGATCAGGTCTTCTTTTTCAAACAACAAAATAAGTGGTAATGGTGGCAGGCAAAAGAGAGAAACTCTACAAAAAAGATTGATGGTAATAAAAATAACATTACAGTTTGTGAAAATTGTGGTAAAAATCATGTTGGGGAATGAATTTTGAATTATTTCAAGTGATACTGATGTGTTAAAATGGGACATCTGTATCATAATTTAATTGAAAAAGATTAGGGTAATGGTAAGACAAAATCTGATTTACAATGAGTAAAAAATTTTAAGTGCAATGAAATTGTTCATTATTGAAATGAGTTTTCAACGAAGAACTAAATAGAGGGAAAGCAACCAAACTACCAGCAGAAAGGGGTAGAGAAATCCATTGATACTACTACAATAGATGTTGGGCCACCCAATAAAGTAGTATAAGATACACTATTTATTTGTTCAGATTATGCCAATGTGTTGTTTGATTCAGGGTCTACACATTCATTTATTTCGGAGATGTTTTCTAATAAATTGGGAATTCCATATCAAGAAATGAATCCTGAAATTATGGTAAAAACTCATGGAGGAAATTTTGAGACAAAAATAATTTATAAGAACCTTCCAGTCCTTGTGTACCGAATGAATCTACCTGCAAACCTTTTTGTTTTTCCTCTAGTAGGGTTTGATGTAATTTTGGGAATGGATTGGCTGTTTGATTATCATGATAAGATTGAATGCAGATCTAAGGAGGTTTCTTTTTAGAATGATTTTCAATTTGTGTAAAATAATAAAACATTACTTTTGATAACATATCAGGAAGTTCAGAAACTATTAAAAGATGTAAAAGAATGTTACCTTAAACATATTATTGAAAACAAATGAACATTTCAGGTTAATGATGTGCCAGTGGTAAATGTGTATCATGATGTTTTTCCTAATTATTTTCTAGGATTATACCTAATCTAAAAGTTGAATTTACTATTGACTTATTTCCTGATGCTAAGCCAATTTGAAAACCCCCTTTTCAAATGGCTCAAATTGAACTTTTAGAGTTAAAGAAGCAATTTCATGAGTTATTAGATAAAGGTTTCATTCGAAATAGCACATCACGCTTGGGTGATCATGTCTTATTTTTCAAAAAGAATAATGGTTCAATGAGACTTTGCATTGGTTATAGAGATTTGAATGACATCACTGTTAAGAACAAGTATCCTTTTCCTCATATTGATGATTTGTTTGATCAGCTCCTAGGAGCGCAATATTTTTCGAAGATTAACTTGAGTTCGGGGTACCATCAGTTAGAAGTAAAGGAAGCATATATTCTAAAGACTTTGTTTCATACTAGATATTTCCATTATTAATTTGTAGTTATGTATTTTGGGTTAACCAATGCACTTTTTGTATTCATGGATCTTATAAATAGAATCTTCTGTGAGTTCATAGATATTTTTTTGGTGGTGTTCATTGATGATATTTTGGTTTATTTTAAAATCAAAGAGGAACATGAAATTAATTTAAAGTTTTTATTTCAAACCTTTAAATAATATAAACTATTTGGTAAATTATTTAAGTGTGAGTTTTGGTTACAACACATTTATTTCCTTGGCCACATTTTTTCAAAAAATGCCACAACTGTTGATCCTTCTAAAACAAAATTTGCTGATGAATGGCAAAGACCCCCAATATAACTGAGATCCATAGTTTTATTGGTTTGGTAGGTTATTACAAGAGTTTTGTTGAAAAATTTTCATGGTTATCTACCCCAATGACTATGTTAACTTGAAAAGGTGTTATGTTCATTTGGAAAAAAGAATGTGATTATTGTTTTCAGGAATTGAAAAGTAGATTAGTAAATGATTCTGTTTTGGAATTACCTTCCAGAAATGGTGAGTTTGTTATATACAGTGATGCTTAATTCAATGGACTTGGTGGTGTCTTAATGAAGAAAGATTAGGTAATTGCTTAGGCTTCACGTCAATTAGAGCCACGTGAGTGAAATTACATGACACATGATTTGGAATTAGCTGCAGTTTTTATTTATTTAAAAATTTGGAGGAATCATTTTTATGGAGTAAAATGTGAAATATATACTGACCAAAAAAGTATAAAGTAAATATTCACTCAGAAATAATTGAACATGAGACATAGGAGGTGGCTAGAATTAATCAAGGATTATGATTGCACCATCCTTTACCATCCGGGAAAAGAAACTAAAGTGGATGATTCTTTGAGTCGAAAAAGTAATGCTTCATTAACCATGTTATGTTTAGAACGAGAAACATTGGTTTTTGATTTAATTAACTTTGGCATAGAAGTTTTTGGTGTAGGAAATTATTATATTTTGTTTCAGGTGTATGTGAGATCATCATCATCATACAGATTTAAGAAACTTCAGAAGGAAGACAATGAGTTGTAGAAAAAGGTATAGTTGGTTTAGAAGGGTAAGTTGCCTGATTTTAACATTGAAAGTGATTGTGTTTTGAGATTGGGAAAGATATTATGTGTGCCTTGTGATTCATAGTTGAAGAATGAGTTGTAATGTGAAGCTCATTGTTCCCCATTTTCAGTTCACCCTGTCGGTAGTAAGATGTATAGAGATCCTTAGGAGTATTACAGGTTGGATGGAATGAAAAGATATATTGTAGATTTCACTGTGATGTGTTTGACTTGTCAACAAGTTAAAACAGAGTAGCAGTTATTGAAAGTGATGCTTCAGTCATTACCAATGCCATCGTGGAAATGAGAAAATATATCCATGGACTTCCTTGTGGGATTACCAAATACATCTTGAGGTAACAATGCAATTTGGGTTATTATTGATCGATTGACTAAATCTACTCATTTCCTTCCTATTAGAGATACTTTGTCTCTACATCAAATTTCTCAGTTTTATGTAAAAGAGATAGTCAGGCGGCATGGATTTTCCCTCTACATTGTATGTAATCATGATCCCAGGTTTACTTCTAACTTTTGGAAAGGGATTCAAGATTCATTGGGTGGTGAATTGAATTTTAGGGTATATTTCCATCCTTAGTCAGATGGGAAGTCAGAACGAACAATTCATACCTTGGAGGATATGCTACGTGCTTGTTCACAACATTACCAGGGATGTTTGGACCAACATATTTTTTTGGTTTAATTTTCATATAATAACAATTTTCATTCTAGTATACAGTTGGATCCATTTGAGGAATTATATGGAAAGCGTTGTCGAACTCCAACTTTTTATGGTGAAGTAGGTGAAAAGAAGCTGATGGGACCATAATTGGTAAAGAAGATGGTAGAAAACATTCAGTTGATTCAGAAGCACATGAGAACAGATCAGAGAAGGCAGAAAAGTAATGAGGATAATAGAAGGAATAATATTTCTTTTGAGGTAGGTGGCCATGTCTTTCTCAAAGTTTCTCCATATAAAAATGTGATGCATTTTGGTAGGAAGGTAATGTTGAGTTTCAAGTTCATTGGACCTTATGATATCCTTGAAAAAGTTGGATCTGTTGCATATAGAGTGGCTTTACCTCCTAGTTTTTCCCAGGTACACAATATTTTTCATGTTTAAATGTTGAGAAAGTATATGCTAGATTCATCTCATGTTTTGAGCTCAGAGGTTGTTCAGTTGGAAGAGAATCACTCTTATAAGGAACAACCAGTCCAGATTCTTGACTGTAGAGAGATAGTGTTGCGAAATAAGGTAATTCAATGTGTAAAGGTTTTGTTGAAAAATCATATGTTTGAAGAGGAAATGTGGGAATCTTAAAATTAAATGATATATAAATACCCCCATTTATTTGATAAGTGAATAAAATTGCGAGGACACAATTTACAAAAGGGGGAAGGATGTAAAAACCCAGGTAAATAAATAAATATGACAATGTCATATTTATTAATATTGGTGAATTAAATATTAATTTTACTTTCAAGGGGAATTATATGTTCGATTCCGTAACCGATACGCAACAACTAGTTTATTTGAAATTGTACATTGCACACTAATAATATAATATTATTATTTTAAATGGTAGTTAACGCCTAGCCATTTTATTAGTGGGAATGAACTGAACTAACTACAATATGATTATATTTGTTTTTTAAATGTTGTAAAATTTATCCAATAAAATTTAGTGGCTTAAAATGTTAAAGAATCTAATATTATGCATAATTTACTTTAAAAGGTTGATTTACTGACTTATAATGGAGAACCGTCATTAAATCTAGTTTGTATCATTTTTATATATTCTATTTGACCAAATAATAATCTGCTTTTGAATCAGGACTTAAAATTTAACTTCAGGTAAATTTTTAGAATTTTTCTGTTAAAATTGAATTTTTAATGAAACGTGAAAATTGTTGTATTTTAATTCCAAACTGCTTTTTAAACAAATTTATTTATATGCTTATATTATATTTTTAATAGGTTTTAAAGTGTAAATAGATTTTATTTTTACCATTTAATCTAATGTTGGTTATTTGAATTAATTTCACTTTGAAATTGGACATAAACAAGTGTCAATCTTTTGATATTTATTATTTCTTAAAAACACGCCCTTTATTTTAAGAGCGGGAATTAATTTTAAATTAATTTCTACCACATCTATGATTTGAATTTGGAAAAATGGATTCCATATTTGGAATCAATATGTCAGTATTTTTTAAATATGAGACTTTAATTTTTAGAAATTATGAATATTTACTTCATTTAATATTTTATTTACAATGGTTAAAGGGTTAATCTAGTAAATAAAGGTAAAACAATATACTATAATAATATAATATTACCTTAACAGGCCTTCTAATACAATTGGTTGATACACATCGGACCCTGAGCATCCTTGGGTCTATTTTGGGAACCCATGGGGCCACATGGGAGTGTTAATTACACTTTATTCTTATTAACATAATGTAAAGACAAAAATGACAAAAAAATATTTTAGTAACTTAATTTTTACATAGGGTTATATAAGTTATCATTTCAAATATAAATATTATTTGGAAATATAAATATATTTCGTAGATCATTTTAGTTTTTTTTAAATTATTAGACATTAAATAAATTAAATTATTTATGACACAATAATAATGTATTGTTTACCACATTAATAAATGATTTAAATAAATAGGATTATAAAGATTAAAATAATATCCCAAACCTATCAAATTCTTGTTGGATGATTTTATTTCGACCATGAGCCATTTTATCTTCAACTTTAATTGGTTTTGGACTTTTAGAAACCGAAAATCATTATATAATAAAATAATATTTTCACACATTCCAAAATAGCCCCTCCTCCCCCTTATAAAAACACCTCACCACTAACCCATTCCTCACACTTCAAAATCCCCTTGGCTCATCCAAAACCAGCCCAAATAATCTATCATGATCCCTCTCTTTAACCTAGAATCCTTAATTTAGGTATATGTCACTTCAAAAAGTCCTTTTGGGTCAAACCAAAGGGTGTTACCCTAATAAAAGGTAACAATTTCTCTTAACTTCTTTTATTTTATTTTACTTCTCCAACCCCTAAAATATTTTTATTCGTTTATTTTAAAAAGAAAAATGTATCCTAAATATACTAGGATTTTGTTATGAGAATGATTCCAACTTCACTTACACACACCTCCGTCTAATGGTTAAAGAACATACTGTTTCTGTGGACGGTGAACTACTGCTTCATGAAACAATGATTGTTCAAATATCTCCAAATGCCTCTCATGGTGGCCATTATGATGGAAATATGTTTATATATGATATATATTATATTTATATTGTTTATATGCTTCTGTATTTTTTATTTATGGAATACCTTTATGGTTTCCATAGTGGGTAAATATGATAATCTCATTTGAGGAAGTCCAAACTACCGCCCCCTCAAAGTGATATGACTCGTTCATTCCTTATGTGTAATGTATAAAGGGTAGAGTTAATGAAATTATATGTTATATTAAACAGGAATTATAATATACTTATGTATCATTATGTTTCCATTCCATTACAATACGAAATTGAAAAGGAAATAACGTTCATGTGTACGTACGACTTACTATCTCCATGAACGATACATTTCATTTCTTATCTAAAAATGGTTTTATCGATTGTAAATACATTTATATATAGCATATATATATGATATATATGATATATAAATCATGAATATCATTCTGGATATAAATAACCTTTTACAACATCAACAACTTGTAATTATAAGAATTCCATTTTTGACTCAAGTAACAAATATCGACAAAAAGACCATTATTAAATTATATTATTACATAAGTTTTATAACATGGTAATAAGTGATTTAAAAAGAATTATAAACATGAAAACATATTCTTAATCAAGTATAAATTAACTTTAGTTTATTATTCATGATATTAAAGAATGAACGGGTCAAGTCGGACACGATGTAAGGGACTTCATCTCAATCTCCTTTCATTGAGGCATATTTTGTTTTAATACACGACATTTTTTTATATGGTGTTTAAAAACCTTGGAATTATCATTTCATTCAAATGGAATATTTTTCTACCAGGCTTTTTACTAGACGAACAAAAAAGAATGTTTCTATTTAACATAAGAATTGACAACGACCTTTCTGCCACCGCGAGTATTATTTAATATTTGGATTCCTTAACAAGCTGTAATGTCTTTAAAAGGAAAATAAATACCATATACTCTTTTATGTATTTTGGTTTTGAAAATGGTTTTGATAATGAATTTTTTATGTAAAAATATTTAAATTATATATTTTGATTGAAATGTCGAAATGTTATCTTTCCTTTTTGTTTGTTTCATATGTTATGAATATATTATGGTTCTTGGGCATTGTTTACATATACGGGTGGTTCTGTGATAAACCTAGGGTGGGTGAGCTCGAGATAGCTCTCCAATGCATTGGATAACATGAAGGAGGTAAATGTGAATGTTTCTCCTAATAGATTTAGGGAATATACTATGATGATTATTCCAAATGTGACTCCCTACAGAGCTGTGAAAGCTACAACTTAAGTATGTTATGGATGCCACAATTTACATTGATGATTTGTGATTACCATGTGTTATTCATAAATATTATGTGTTCATGAGATATGTAAAAGAGTTTATTCTTTGTATGTATTGATGGACTAATGATTTCATTCTTTATTTTATAACCCTTATTGAGCTTTTAATGCTCATACCCTATTTTGAAATGCTTTTCATAGGACATAAAGATGAATATGGTCAAATAAGTGATCATGGAGAAGTCATTCTATCTGAAACGTGGGACTAGACATGAACCTTTTTTCAAATTGTTTTTATTTTGTGAAAATATTATAAACTGAGTAGAAGTGTCTAGTTTTTATTTTTGAGATGTAATGTAATAGTTATGGACAAATTCTCTAATACTCTAAACATGAAAAGATCTTCAATGTGAATTATTCATTTAATTCATTATTATGTAATGTTTAAGGCCGAGTCCTTATAATTTTGATGGTGATTCTCAAATCCTGATCACTAGAAGGCCCAACAATCTAAATTGTAACAATGTATATTGGAGGACTGTCTTCATAAATATAGCATAGGATGCCATCTTGTACTCATTATGATTTTAAGAAGGATTCAACAACAACAACAACACTTTGTATCAAGCTCTCACTAATTGTCTCAATATGTCCCTCGATATTGATGTCCTCTTCTTGCATGTGTAGGGGGATCTGAATTACTCATCAAACAAATGAACAATGACTACATATTCATAAGGAAATATCGCGTACCCCTAATGGAATATACTCATCAGATGACAGACTAGTTCCCTTCTCAAATAAAAGTTACTCACATTCCTCAGTCCTAAAATGGATGAGATTAATCGCTGTCTAGTTTGGAAGAGTCACTTGCAGATCTTGGCCATAATGACCAATATACTCATGTGGCTCATCGAAGGCCCATTTCTCATGTTATTTTAGACGATGAAGAAAAAAATAAGTAATCCAACAAGATTTTAGTAATTCTGTTACAATAACCTTTCATCCCCCAATTTAAAATGAAACACTATATTAGAAAACACATTTTTTAGAGTAACTCAACCATGGTATTCACCCACCAGACTAAGTCGAGTGGGAGTAAATCTGCCAGCACGTAGCGCGGTTTATCCTCTAGAGAAAGCCTAAACTACAATCTACTCTCTACAGGTGTGGTTCTAATGGAATTTTCATCGGTTTGATATATGGATGTAAGATTCACTGGATTATGTAGAAAGTACATGTTGAGTAATATGGTTCCAATTTTGGAGGATTGATGTACCCCTATCAGATTCAACAAGTGGTAAACTTCTGGCCAACCATGGTTTGTGACATCATCATGTACACAAAATAATGTCATTAATGTCAGATTTATTCCAATATAGTGTTTCACCTATATCAACTCCTTTACTCTACCTTGTATTTAATTTCCCTTTTCTGTATAAGGATTCTACTTTGGGAGACTATACCCACCACTGACAGCTCTCAAGTGTAGCTTTATTCTGACCACTATAGATTTCTTTTCTAAGTTGGAATAAGTGATTCCCCATAGGGAATTTGAATCCCGATCATTGATTGGGAGATCCCACATAATCCATCAACTTGGAGTCCTTTATGTTATTCCCATATAAGACATCACTAATTTTGGAGTTGATGATCTAAAGATGATGTATTCCATGTACAACTTCATGTCCAACCATACATCCAACTACCATGCATAGGAAAATGGATAGATTGAGGCATTTAATAAGATCCTTTTTATCATTCTGTAGAAGATATTGGTATAGAACAAGAAGAATTAGCTGGAAATTATTCACAATGCCCTCTAGTACTATCATACTATGACTCATAATTACACCTTGGTGACCCCATATAACCTGATGTATGGAACAAAGATATTATTTCCCATTGTGGTTTAGTTTCCATCGCTCTAAACCAATTTTTATTACCAGTAGATACCAGAGATAATGTTAGATGTATTTCTAGAGGAGTTCTAAGAACTTTAAGAGAATTGTATCTACGCCTTTTTCAATCTATAGAGGCACCAAAAAATCATATCCATAGTTTTCAACGAGAGGTTTCACCTCTTCTCCTTCAGCCGCAGTGACACAGTACTGGCTCTTAGAACACCGATGATACCTGGAATGAAGCCACTAAATATAGATACCATTTTGGAAGGTCCTTTCATCATTACGAAGGTCTAATATAATAGGTCATACACAATAATCACAATTGATGGGGAGAAAATCACACCTCCCACCCTGGCCATGATTCTCAAACATTACATCATGCTAGGATTCACATTGGTATCAATAGTACGACCCTAAACTGCTTGCAACATATGAGATTTAGGACAAAAAACTAATAGTTTCTCTATGTTCTATGTAAAATTACCTTAATTTTTTCCCCATTGTTCTGGATACACAATGATAAAATACATAGCATCATGGTCCAAAGTTCATTCCCTTAAACAAGGAGTCTATGTCTAAGCATCATGATTCTAAACACTATGTTTATTCCCCTAATGAATTTTATGTCTGGCGTTGGACCTCCATGGCCCTAATTCACATTTATTTTTTTACTCTAATTACATACATATATATTTTTGGGCGACTCAACCCTTATGGTCCCATCTTAATGACATTAAAATAGAATTCCTTGTACATTCTACACGACCATAAACTATTTTTAGTATTTCAAATAATTATTACCACAAACTCTGTGTTACCCCTACAGTCTGAATTATATGAATTTAAACTTAAATTATATATGACCTTAACACATGTGGATGAAATATGGTATTAAACATTATATATCCAATATCCATCAGAATAAGTTATGGGTTACCAAGTCCAAAACCATGATGCATCATGTGATAAGTGGAGGATGGCCAATAAACCTTTTCCCACTCCTCGAGCATGGGATGACCCATGAAAACCACAGTATTCATCAACTCCCCCACCATAGAGGATCATACTATTATTTCTTTCATTCTACCATTAAGTGAATCACAACAATTTTTGTCTTGACTCCCTTCCCCATTGGATACATTGTAACTCCTAGACATTCTATCTCCGGGAACAACCACAAAATTTTCAACCCTTAAACCCATTGGATTCAATCAAGGTCCCTAAAATATGACATTAAAATATGTATAGATCATCTCTAAGGGTTCAGGTGGTATACAAGCCTTTTTAACTCCTTTCATGTTTGGTTTTACCTATCTCATTCCAGAAAGAAAACCATGAGACCAACATTGCCCGGTCGATGAATCTTGACATTAAACTAATTTTCACCTTTCCCTGAACCATGATTTATGACCTTAAATTATAGTTAAATTTTTATGGTACTTCTGTTATAAGTGAACCTCCTTGTCCCTATTCACGTCATGTTTTACCTTTTATTATTACATGTAGGTTCCATAAAAAAACTTTTTTATTCTAATTATCACGACTTTAAAATGATTTCCCATAGTCCAGGTGACACAACATTAAATTGTATTCCATGGTCTAGAACATATGAAATTAATCTATGTGTATAAAAAATCAGGGTTGCTTCATGTTGTATTATGCCTCCATGTCTCCATTCACATTGGGTTTTAACCCATTTTTCCTATTTGAACGTCATTACAATGCCTCCCCATGGTCCATGCATTTTGACATTAATCTATTTTTAACTGGTCCTAGCTCAATAACCACAAACTATGAAACATTGACTATAACATATGACCATATGATCCTAAAATATGAAAAATCACCCCTCATTCACATAGTATTCGTTAATACTCTTATTTTACAAAGATTATGACTTCAACTCCATCCATAACTAGGAATTTTTAACTCCCATCCTTAAGAACATATAGTGATGCCTCGACTTTTCTCTTTGGGGATAGCAATTGATTCAACATGAAATAATATGTTAGTTGTGTTTCCATCAACATATAGTGACCTCCATGGAATATTTTAAGGTATAATCCTCAATCATGTACATTTTCCATTAGTGGACTAGTAGCCAATCATAGATCAAAATGATGAAGTAATGAATGGGAATCTCAACTCCTAAGACTCTCCCTTGACTTCCTATATTAAAAATGAAAAACTTAAATCGTAGCCTACTTGTATTTTGGAAACCTAGTGTCCTAATATGAGAAAATTTAGTATCCTCAATCTAGAGGGTATCCTTTTTTGGTGTTTTTCATCTATCATGAAATGTTCCAAAACTATGTGTGGATAGATTCACATCCCTATGGGATGCTTAAGGATGCTGAAATATATATCTTGAGACCATCAAATTTTCAACTCGTTTTGGGATCCTCCCTTCCACAATGGCATGATATCATCTTGTTTAATGGGATGTAGTATTTTATTTTTGCAAAATGGTCCTTATAAACCTTCCTTCACATCAGGTTTTCACTCTTTTACGCCACACTAACTTAATTTTGAACACCCATGTCCCCTTGGTAAAATATATGTGAGAATATATTAGAAACCAACCACATGGTCTGAGATCTATGAATTCAAACTAATATAAATCCTAATACTATTTTCATGAATTTAATTATCAAATACCAATGCCCCAAGTGCATTACATTTAACTACGATCACACCCTATCTAAAATCAGGATGCCACATATGATGAGTATGGGATGATATGAAGTACCCCATAAATAATATGGATTCCTTGTATGATAATTTATGAGATAAAACCCACATTAACCCATATTAAACTAGCACGACTAAAAAATTGAGTTTATCTGATGTCCTTTCTAAAGAAAACTCCACCCTACCATCATCAGTCTGCTATCACATTGTGTCTTTTATGACTTAAAAATTATCTTATTTGGATAATTTTCATCCTTCCAATCAAAACATACATAAAAAAATAATATATTCAGGAGAAAATTTCAGACATATATTTTTAGGCACATGCTGCATAGGATATTCAGTTGAAAATTATGGATACATTGTTTAAAACATGGTCAATGGTTGATACATAATTTTCACACCCAAAATCTAACTAACACAAGTATTAAACTTGTGTTTCAAATATGGTCAATTGATGATCCCCATACATTGGGTTTTCCCCTATCTCTATATCTTTGTGTTGGAAGTCGTAATTTCCCTGGCTAAATTTTTGTGGTACTTTCTACCCTTCATTTATTTCTCCACTGAATGGAACATGAACTCAACACTGATCCTTCTTTCTCACACTGATCATGGTTCATGTGGGATTATGATTCTATAGGGGGTTTCACAAAGAAAATATGAGATACACATGTCTATTTTTACTAGTCCAAAAAACTATAACCTTAAAATAAAGGCTATGATCTATGTGTCATGAACCTAAACTATATGAAAGCCTTTAAGGGAATGTGTTGTGTGGCATCAAGGATACCTTGGCTTCATTAAAGTTTGGTTGTCATTTTGTCTCACCACATAAACCCCTTTTGGGATGCTATCATAATTGTCCAAACATTAATAACTTAAATTATGATCTCAAGTCCCAATATCACAACCTTAAACTTATTTCATTCGGCCCTCATTTATAGCATGGAAAAGGATCTTTGGATCTCCATTCACATCAGGTTATTACAATTATGAGACATAAAAATAAATTTAGGGTTCCCATCAATTCATACTCTATGACCCTAAATTAAGACACAATGTCAAGAAATGAGGAATTTAAATTGTGTATGATTCTTATCAATAATGTTTTGTATTAAATTGGCCCTCCTTGGCATTAATTTCAGGTTTGGTTTGTGACTCTTCCACAATATGAATAATTGATTGAGATACCCATGGTTATAGCATTACAACTATAAAGAATTTGAAATAGGTCCACGAAATATGACCATAGACTATTTTACCATGGTCCAAGAACAATGATCATAATATATGATTTATTATTCCAAACATTCATGACTTTAAAAACTATGTGTGAATCTCTCCATATTCTATTTCTTGATGAAATGTCTTCCAAATTCCATTTCCTTTTTTTCCATTCCAATGAATACCCTTATCATTTTACCCTCTTACGATCTCCACCATAGAGCTTGGTCAGGTATTATTCACAATGATTCATATTACTAAGAATAAATATGAAAAAATTAAAAAGTTCACATCTCAATCAAGCAATATTAAACTATATTTCATATCATCCTCACATTTTGGCATTAATTGGATGTCCAACATCCCAATCACATGATGTTAAAGTGTATGAAATGTCATATCAACTGTATGATGTTTAACTATGTATCCAAATCCCCCAACACATGATGTTATGTTTAATTTTAATTATCCCCATTGCATGACATAAAACTATGAAGAAACAATGGATATTTCATTAAAATACTTTTCTTTTGGTTCCTGGAATCTACCACATCATCTATATTCTCCAACAATCATTAAAAATATATAATGAATCATTCCATGGAGGATTATTATGGCCTTAATTCATTCTGATATTCCCACACGAATGTGATTTAATCTATGGGGGAGTAATTCTAAGAGTGATGGAATCCATTCAAACATTCCATCACATCATCTCCAGGATTCAGGTGCATATTGTGTGGATCCTTGTCCTCTTCCACATCTGAAAATTCCCTCAAATGAGAAGGTCTAATGAAAAAATTACTCACCTACCATCCATGCACAATGTAGTAAAATAATTTGGATGATATTATATGATATGTCGTGTCTTTTGAAATGGGTCAGCGGTCGACCCCCATTTCTTATTCCCCATCCTAGATAACATGATATAAATGTTCTATTTCAAAAAAAGGAATGCACTTATCCTCCATCATCACGCAATGATGATTTTTTTTCAAAATAATGGGATCTTGATTCTTGCTCCCCATTCTCCATTTTTCTTGTAGAATTACATTCTGTTGAATTAACTCATTCATGAAATAGTGAACACTGCAAAATAATGTCGGATTCCCTGAGAGTCCTTTTCCCCAGTCGTAAATTTTTTCATCCCCAAAACCCTTGATTGTTATTCCATAATTAAAGATAATGGGGTGTTCAATGATTTCGTAAAACTATCATATAAATGATTAATTATAACCTTATCCCTTATTTCAAACAATGAGCATGGCTCATGTGATCTTAGTGATTGTTTTTTGGTTGTTTCACAAATACGATCGAAGTGAAAAAAATTTAAATGTGAGAAAAGAGACAAACTCATGCACAAATTAATATTTAAACATAAAAATTCCATAATTGGAAATGATTATCCACATACTAGATCCTTTATTTGTTCCTATAAACAATTTCCCCTATTACTCCACCATACTTATTATGAAATCATGTTTTTATTTCCTCTTGCATGTGACTTCAAGGACCTTCTACCACTTCTTGATCTCTACTTATTCATCCTCAAATGTAGGAAAAATCTCATTAGTCTGGATTTGAACCCAATACCACTAATCATGAATCTCATATATTTTATATATCTTCTACTTCCCTTGGTCTTTAGACACATCTAAATGAGACCTATATTAAAATATAACCTAAGAATGATCATAACAGGTGATAAGAAATCCATTCAACTCATCCCCCAGATGTTAAATTTTCTGGTTATCCTCCTGCAGTGTTCTGTTTCTATAAATCATCTTTTTATTATGTGATACATGAAAATATTTTATTTACTAATTCTCCCATATGTTATGGAATTTACAAACATTCCCATGAAGAGCATGATATTCCACAACAATGGTGAATAATTTGTGAAGACAGTAGAAAAGTGGCCCCATCCAGATCAATAGTACATGTTCCAGTGTATATGTTAGGAAAAAATGGACGCTCCTCCACAGGTTGTGATGGATTATGTTGTTTTATTTGGAGACATTAAATCAAGATTCTACAACCACTTTGGTAGGAGTGGACTCAAATTTAATGATGCTTTCAAAGACATCTACAGTATGGTCCACTTTTGAGATCCTCTTGGTCAAGTTAGGCTCCAAATCAAGAGGCATGTCTTCTTTATCTAATCCTTCCCCATCTATATCACCTTGGATATCCTCGTGCTCCCCCACACTAGTAGTATCACATATGAATGTAATATACTATACATTTAGGACCAATTCTCGTTTATCTTATGCGCTTGTCTCATAAGGGGTTAGTGACCCCATCGAGGAAGGAACTCAGGATGCTCCCATCGTGGCCTCTTGTTGGGAATGCACCCTTTCGAGTATTTCATTAAGTAATAAAATATAATCTGATTTCAATGAAAAGTTGTTAAAAAAAATTTCTTGTGAGAGATAAGGACTTATAGAGGCCGATCATATGAATAATTATCCCTTGATGATCGGTGCGTAGTTCCGCAACAAGATACCCCTTGACTCATATTGGTACCTCGATAGCTGTGACATGGTCTCCCAGCACAGGTTGAGAAGGTAATATGTAAATAAAAACAATAATGATGAGGAATAAATTATAAGAATTTTTTAAATGGTCAAGAAAATTTATATTATGTCTCACTAAGGTGTAGAGGGATCTCGATATCAATGTACCTTTGGCATATTATTTCACAAGTAGTGGGTGACACTATTGCAATGTCGAGGCATGGTCCCCAATAAATATCATATAAGACCTAGGGATCTATCATTGCATCACAAACCTCTAATATAGGCACACTATTTTCTTCTACATTGGGCAGAGGCCTCGGAACATCCCCCCCAGCATCTGAGGGAGTTCCCTCATGCCTTTAAGTGGGGGCCCCTATCCCATTCTGAGACTGATCATGCACTAAAAATGTTATATGTAGATCATCTAAATAAAAAGGGTTTTTATTGAAAGATGAAATCAGAATGATATGTTTACCCCGATTGGGAAGACCATGTTTAAGTCATCTGTCCGATCGATCACGTTACTCTCTCATGGACTCACCAACTCATTAGTTAACCACCAAGATTCATTGTCACTATAAGAATTTTTTACCCTCAATACATGATACCTCTATAGTCGAATCATCATTAGGAAGTGTCTCTTAAAATCTTGGATCACCATAAAATATTACTCCCACTGGGCGGGATGGGTGATTAGGTTCCCCCTGTTGGCATGAGAATGAATCCATGATCACTAGGAATGTATTCCTATGATGGATTTACACCATAACCATGATCGAAGATAGACTAACCTCCAACATCATGAGGATAACCCAGATCAACTTATATCTTAGGTCCTCTATCATCATGGTCATTTTTATCATCCTCTAATCCTAATAATGCGTAGTGAAAGTGACATCAGTAGCCGATTTCGACAAGTTTTTAATCTTCTTACTTAGAGTTTCCTTGGATCTACTCATCATATGTTAAGTTACCCTACCATGTCCCCATGAACATTTCCAAGGAAGGGCCTCCCCTGCATGGGTAAAGGGTGAAACAAACTTTTCCCCCTCCCCCAATTTGAATCCAACATGAGCTACATCTGACATTTATGTTTCTCTTTGGAGAGAAGCTCTCTTATATCCCTACTACTCCAAAACCTCACTTACCTATGTGATCCCCCATATGCATTGCTACGAGGTAATTCATGGGTATGATATTCACTATTTGTTGGAATAATCATTGGATAGGTATATGATCACGATGGTTGGTGGAAGGAATAATGGTCATTCACGAGCCTTCATCAATCAGAGTCCACCACAAATGATGAAGGTAAAATTGATGTCAATTCTAGCCACTATCAGCCCACCATAGGAGGACTGTAGGTACTCTATATTCTCTAATTTCCCTCTTAGGTTGTTCCTCATCTATCCATATGGGGTTTAAAATGGGTGAAATGTGATGTTTTCATAACTCCTGATGTTAACCATGACCATATTATGAATTAGTACCCTCAGCTAGACACCAAATATGTTGATAAGAGAGTGTCATGGGACATAATTCTTTGTGAGGATGGAATTATTGAACTCTTTGCCTCTAAGGTGAACAATGATCCTTCAATGAATGAATTAGAATTGGTAATAGAGCCTCATGGTCTATTATCCACATGTCGCATGCCCCATCTATCTATAATGAAAAGATAACACTATTACACCTAATTTTAACTTATTTCCTACCTCAATAAAAGTTTTCGTCACCTGCATCCCCGAGCATAGGACCATGTCAGTATCTTTGACATGAAGAAACTAGGAACAGATTAATTTTTTAGTAATGTGTTGTAATGAAGCTGTGTTTGTCAGACCTCAAAAATTCTAAAAACCAACTTTTAATACTCCCTCTCATCCTCAACCAACCAATATGATTGTGGACTCATCCTCTACAGTTCTTCTATAATATTTTTGGACACCCCAATATAATCATATGTATATAATTAATTATAAGCATTCCCATACATTTCATAAATGTGACATACTAATTGATGGTGGGATGATGATTCATCACTCTGGTTAATTAACCTAGTAGGATCTACACTGGGAGCGGAGTCTTCTTCGTATCTGACGAGACATGTAGGGATGAACGAAATTCAATATAATGGATCCCATCCAGTGGGGTTCTATCGAGGTAGTTAGCATCTGACAATATGGGTACCACCTCTTCCAAGTAAAGGTGGAATGTGTTGGTGTCTGGATACCAATAGATGGGAGATATGATAGATGATCTTATTGATGATAGTTATGGAATTGAGACATCTATAATTCCTCAAACAATCGAATGTTGGGTATCTCATACCCATTATCAATGTATGTTTTGTTTATCCAATATGAAAAATTCCACTAATCAGTGAATTTTCCTCTTGATTGTAATTCCATGTACATAAAAAAGCCCTTGATAATGTCTCACATTCTACTGTGAAATATGCTAGCATATTCAGCCATGAATTCATTATCCTCCAGTTTCTCCCCTATAATTTTCCTCATCCTTCCACTCATCATAATTACATCAATGTCCCCACACTCTCAAGAAGTATTTCTAGGGAAATAGATGTTTTTTCATTAATATCATACTCGTGTATGAATCCAGTGCATGGTTTGTTGACTTTGATGCATTTTATATTCCCATTATCCATCAATCCATAATTCCACATCTTGAGGTGGTCACCCAATGTGTTGTTATTTTGGGATTTAGTTAGTATTTGCAGAAGTACCTGATTATTTTAAATGGCCCTCATTTCTTCACCCTTTTAGGTTTTCCTACCATTTTTCTCCTTTTTGTGGAGGAAACATCTTCAATCTCAGCATGATCTGGTCAATTTTCAATTTCATAGAAATCTATAGGTTCAATGGAATGTGAATTCAAATAAAAAGTCATAGCATGAAAGGGATGGTACAAAAATTAACATTGTAAGATTTCATGAAAATGATAGTCTTTCTTATAGATGTAGCTGTAATTAAGGTTGTAATAAATGAAAATATAAAGTATATGTCTCATATTTTCATGAAAAGAGGAGTTCTAGACATGAGAGGAGTTCTGGATCACATGATAACTCCATGTAACATATAAGGGGGCCCTTGGATTGTTTTTAAGAGATGACTACTAGTTGCATGAAGCATAAAACTATAGTTGCGTGACTCTAGAAAAATGTTGCATAAAACGTTGGAAATATGCCACACTATTAGGCATTATCTTCAAAACATGTCTTGTTGGTTCCATATCAGCTATTAGTTTTTGGGGGAATTTTATAGGGATTAATTATCATTATGGTCTTCATACTGAATTCTTTTGGGTGAGAAGATCATATTAACCATCCTAAAATATAAATCATAGGATTATTAATAGGTTTCCTGCAACATTTGATATATGCGTGAAAAAAATAGAATCTGACATGTTATAGGGTTACATTCCAATGGATAAATATAGTTCTAAAGATGATCCAATGGATAATGGTAGGCCTAGGACCCCACATGCTAGGAATCATTGGGGCACAAAATAAAGAATCATTTTATTCAATCCTTATGTAAAAAAATCATCTTTCACACCAAATCCTACGTTTATCTTGAAATATTTCGGATCCAAGCCCTAGGGGAAAAAAGAGATAAGTGTTACAATTGAGTTCCACACACATGGAGTGGCACACCAATAGAAAAAAATTTCATCAATATATATAATCTCACCCCTACATCAATGAGGCTCTCAAGAATATTAAGAGATACTCTTCTACATGCTACTCTTTTTTTCCATGACAGTTCGCAAACCCAGTTATCATAGACCATCAAAGGTATATAATTTTCATCAAAGACCTCATATTGGACCACAAATAACTGGTCTTGTGTTTTAGGGATCCCCATGAAACCCTCCCTATTTCTAGTTGGGTGAATAGAATGAACCTACCTATTTGCCACCTTGATCTGCAGGAAACACCAAAACATGTGTGAAACTATGCCTCTTGATTCCATTAGTGACTCTTCAGATAGTGACACATTGATATGAATATATTTATTTCATTCTAACCGTATTTCACCCAATAACATCTAGGTCCCCTACCAGATGTTTCCTATTCCCCTAATGTAACCATTACCATATGTTGTGCTTCTATGAATATGTACTATAATTACCATTTCATCTATGAATAGTTAATCTAATGTCAACCACATGATCGACCAATCCTCTATGAATTTTATAATGTTATTCCACACCTAGAGTCATGTGATTGGTTTTCATATGTGTTCCAACGGTATGGAGTTTATCTTCCTACTACTGATTTGCACTAACTAAAATTTTTTATCACTATGGCTTAGTTGTATGATGTCTAACTGAATGACATTGTCCTCATAACATCAGGAAAAACTATATCCTTACTATTATAATTGATCATAGGATACCCCATGTATGATAATCATTGGATTCCAACCTCTCCTATATCAGGCCAAATAACATCACTCCTGATTATCTTTTATATGAAGTCATGAGACCATCCTTCCCACTAGGGTATGAGAAATCCAAATAGAAATCTTCAATTGATAATCCCAAAATTAATATCTATCTTGGTGGGATGATACACCTGCAATAGACATATTCCATAAGTAATCCCAACACCATTCCCCCAATAGTGATGCTCTTGTGTTAGGGATATTCTATGCATTATCCCAGCACTATATTTTTTTGATGCTCATTTCATGTCATGACCATCCTTACAACATGGTGATAAATATTTTGGATCAGGCCTGTCATGTGACATTATACTATGTTATCATACTATGTGATTTTTAACCCTATATTCTAAACATCATATGTAGAAAAACTCCTGGAGGTTCAATACTAAAAATGATAAACTAACGAGGATCTCCCTCTTAGGTACATTCCTCCTTTATCATCCTCTATAGGGTATTTTTATCAACCATCTAGTCTCTATAATATGTTAATCCAGTGCCTCGGATCTACTTCCATTAGGTGTTCAGATCCATTGATAATTTATCTAGGTGATAACACTTCTCTCCTATAGACACACCTCCTTGATCAACCTATATGTGGTTTTTTGATCAACCTAAAATCTATCCATAATACGTTAATCATGTGACTTGATTCTTCTCTACCAAACATCATGATCCATATCTATAGGATGTTGAACTTGTGACTTGAACCAGAATACGAACCCCACGTAAAAAACATTGGATTCTGGAGGCAAAAATTCATAGAGGACTTACTCCACAATAGTTAATTACCTCATGATAAAAATGGGACTCAATAGGTTATGAACCTAAGATGCCTCAAATAAGATTCTCTCCGACGAGGAAGATTCATAGGTGACTAATGTGCCCAATTTTAGACATGCCCCATGATTCCCAATATGACTACTCTCATGACCTATGTTTTCTTTCCTATCAAGATATAATTAGTGTAATTAACTATTGAAAACATAGATAAGGAACTGGGAATGAGTTCCATTAAAATGAAATAATCTATAAGGTAGAATTGGATTATGAAATAATATCCAAGGTTTAATACTAGAAAGGAGGATATGATATCAGAACGTCACATTTTGATCTTGGTGAAGACATAATAATTGAATGTGATGAAACTTTCCTGGCATTGGAAAGTGGAATTCAAAGCAAATATGAATCAATAACACAAATTTAGATATCAAGGCAGGCCACAAAAAAATCCTCAGAATCATTAGCATTAAATAAAAATATACATGGGGCTATATTATAAAAATATTTCAAACACGTTTGATTCTGTACCAAAATGTCCCACTCCATAAAAGATGAAAAGATTTGGAGATTATAAATAGATCACCAAAATAGTATTAAAGATTTAAATTAATGCACTATAAATTACGTGATAATATTTTGGAATGATTATTTATACACAAAATATGTATTCCATTTAAATGAAGCATCTAATTCCACTATAGATTTGGAATCATATATGGATAAAACAATACTCTTAATATGTTATTGGTTAAAACTATTTCCTAACATATATGAAAGAAAATATATTATTGAATAAACAAATAGGTAATGTATTTCACTAAACTAATCTCAATTTCATTATATTTAGTATATCATAAAGACATCCTAAAATATAAAAAAATGAATACAGGTTCTCATTCATTCAGGATTTTATAGAACCAACTAATCCAAAGGGGCAACAAGCACATTAATCACCAATAAATGTAAAATTATGTGAATTAATTAACAATACAAGTTTTAATAATGTTTTACTATAGATTTTTCCATTTAAATAAATGGACTGGTCACAATCATGGATTTAGTTTATTATATACGAATCAGAAATAATAAGAAATATGAATCATTTAACAAATATTAAACACAATATATAAGGTGTTATCTAATTCAATAATGATTAAGTATTCAAGGACATAACGTTATAAAAACTAAAATTAGTTGAAAAAATAAGGATATTGTATTATTTTGATTTTTGAATTCCTTGGTAATATCCTTAATATAATAATCTAGTCATTTTACTCAGAATAGGTAATACAATTCACTATGCAAAATTTTACAATTTCAAAACCTAACTCCCCAAGCATTGGACCTTGTAATTTTACCCTGCATGTCTCTTATAATAGCATAGAAACCATCCATGCACACCACATGCTATTACCCTGAAGGGACACTTATTATTATAATGATTATCCCCATAGGATAACACATGTTCATTTATCATGATAGATCCTACCTCAAACGCACATTGTGGAACATCTTGATAGAAACCCCATTTTTATACCATGATGGGATAAGCATGCATAACTATCGTGTTTTACTCATGTAGGATCTAGAATGAAATTCACCTTATGTTGACATGGTTAGTAACATTTTTTTGTTTGATTTCTATTTTTCTAGGGGTGTCACACCCCCACCCCACACACCCCACCCCCACTATAGTAATAAACCCATATTGTGAACACCAAACCAAAATCATAACCAATTTTACTGCACATCTGACTTTGTATTATCTTTGACATAAAATTACAAAAAAAAATTCCCTGGACCATATACACGGTCATATGAATCAATGGGTTTAAAATTTTATATTTCAATCAATCCCAGAATAGTATATATGATTTCTATGTAGCAACAGTTATGATACGTAGAAAAAACCCCATAAACCAATAAATGTTTTTTCTATATGTTTTTTCCACGGTCAAACACACCCATGGAAGAATACTAGGAGGAAAATCATCCATTAAATAGTCTAGGTTTATCCCCTAAAAATTAATATAAGATTAAGTGAAACTCATCTAACGATTGGTAACCTTACAAACTCAAATTCACCAATCAAAATTTACAACCAAGAGAGTTGACCTCAAATATGATATGTTAATTAGAAGGTTAAAAATAGACAGACATGAATGACAAAGAAAACCACAATTCATTCATAGTATTTAAGTAAATGATCTATATCATGCTAGTTTAATATTAAAATTTTAAAAATATTTTTATATCATATAAAAGGAATAATAATCTTATATTAGAACTATTTTGTTATGAATACCATATAATTTATCATCCTACAAAATATAATTGTTACAAACTATAAAATTTATTTATTAAATATAATTAAATATCATGAAAAAAATAAAAAATAAAAAATTTCTTCCTCCATAATGAAAAATTCATATGATATAGAAACCTTAATTAAAAATAGAATAGTACAGTAGGAAACATTTAAATCAAGTGAAATAGAACAATATAAACAACATTTTAAGACATAAAAAATTGAAAAAGCACCCTACTATTTAGTAGTATATGGGAAACTAGAATATATATATATCAATAATTTGGTATACCATTTTCTAGTGGAAGAAATATATATCTCATTCATAAGTTACAATCTATACTATTGAGTTTCGATACATTCAATGATAACCATGTTTTAAAAAATATTACATTTTATTTATTTTTTAAATAATTATATGATTATTTTATGTCAAAAAATACTTTCCAAATCTAAGAAAGTAAGGGTTGTAAAAATAAGGGTTATCCATGGGATAAACAATATCAAATAAGTAGATGAAGGTTTAAGAAATCAAATAATAGTGGGTGTGGAATTAGAAGACTATTCATACACCTATAGTGGAACAAAAACTAAAATATTATCCCCAACTATACCATAGGGTTTAACCAAATGTTCACTTCAATGGGTGATTTAGAGGAAACAAATGATGAAGAGTGGGAAGAAGGATATAATGTAATGAAACCATAACCTGAATGATTCTACAAATATTCACATAAAGAAGACCCACGATTTTGAGAAGGTGAAATTTCTAGTCATTACATATCCACCTTGGGGTGTGAACATGAAAAATATATGGGTATGAATTTAGGGATTTATTTTTAGGGGAAAATAGAAATATTTGTTTTATAATTTTCTATATTTTAACAACATCGTACATAACATTATTTTTCTATATTGTTGGAAAAACATTTTTCCATCTCTGTACCCTATAATGTGCACCCCATGAATCCCTCATAATTTGGATTCATGGTTAAACAGCTATAAAAAACTACATTGAATGGTTTTTAAAAAAAAATTATGCATTTAAAAGGATTTACATGTGATTTTTACGGGTCATCTTATAGTTTTGTGTCATTAAATGGAATTAAAATTTTTAAAATTATCAAATGCATTTGACCCAAAACGTAATGCTATGGTATGAAATTAGTATTTAAATGAAATTATCAGTATAATAGAAGATAGTTTTTAAAACGTATCCCCATCATGACCATTTCCAAACATAAAAAACACAATAAGATAAATGAAAATACATGTTAAGGAAAACAATTCCTTCCATAAAAGTAAAAAACCCATTATATGATCACCAATCACACCTAAACTCACAACCTAAAAAATTTTCACATTCCAATACATCTCCCAATTCTATATGCAACTATTTATCACCCTAAGGAGATGAACATAAAATGGAATTTCATAGTGGTTCTTCCCATAATTTATGATTTCATTAAATATGGATGTCTAAAAAAGACAAGCCACTTGAATGAACCAACAATAAACCCAATATAAAATTTCAGTGAACACAACATAAATAGACCACACAAAAAAGTTACAATTTATAATAAAATACAAAACCTACCAATTCAATAGTCTTTGAGACACTATAATCATCCATAAATCAACTCATAGATCAATGAACACTAAGTAGGATAAAATAAATATCTCAGGGAACTAAAAGTTAAACTATCAAAAAATTAGAATAAGTGATTAACATCAACCAATCACACATACATAATCTATCAGAATAACTATCTACTCAATAAATGAATGGGAGTTCTCAATGAATCCTAAAAAAAGACCTTTAAAAAACACAAATATCCCATGACCAATACAATCATGCTACTCACTAATACCCTCTAACATAGAATAAAATTGGGGCATCATCCCTAGGAATGAATCATTAAACCACATTAATTCATCCATGGGTAATATAATAACAGTTTCATGGGACCATGTCTTGGAAAACATCGCATGGTGGTCTCTATAAATATCAATAACTCCCTCGCCTGAGATTTATCACAACTAGTTGAACTATTATTGTAGTCTTCTATGAAACTCATCAATGGTTTTCCCCATTCCTACAACATATATTTTATATCTCACTACAAGCACAATCACAAAAACAATTAGAGATGTATTCACATCGATAAGTAATTATTTAAACCAACAAATATTGAACTCTATATAAATATACTATTAAGAGGCCAAAAAACATGTAAATAAAATCACACTTAAGTTCAACTGATATAAAACACATAATAGTTGGTTTCAAAGACTTGAAAACATTTCATAAGGTTTTTGGAGGAATATTGTTACTAATAGTTAAGGATGGGGAAGGATGATGCTGATGTTTTGGAATCTGTTAAATCTAATAGGAACAACAAGGTATCTCTGTAGAATGGAACAAATTACACTTCTATAGACATTATGCATAATTTCTTGTACCATTTGAGTGATAAAGATTCAGACCCCAATTTTGCTTTTGAGTCGGAAAAATATCAACATACCATAATGAAATTTATATGAATCTTATGTAAAAATAAGTGAGAGAATCCTATTTTTTGAAAAATTATTACAAATAAGAAGAAAAACACTAATCAATCTAATGACTTCTCTAACCTTCTAAATCCCATGATCCCTATATTTTCAGGAAAAGTAAAGATAACAAATGTTGAGGCTAGGTCAGACCCTATAGTGGATCATAAATGTATAATTCTTGGGGGACTATCAGCACCTCCTGGTTATGTGGATGTTGCATGGGTGCTCCTCCTCCATTCAAAGAAAGATATGTTAGACTTTGATTTTGATATCAGCGTTTCAAAGGTAGATGCAGATAAGACATTCCATAGACCAATTTTATTTTTTCAAAATTATGATAAAAATGAATAAATCAACAAGCATGATCGTATATTTTCACATGGATTCATTGAGGGGAAAATTAATATTAAGGATTATATCCAAACATGGGGTGAGATGGCCAATATTTTACAATGTCTTATCATGACTATCCAAGATACACATTTAAACATGATGAAATGGGGTTTATATAGGGTGAGTAATTCAAATAACGTTAATTTATTCTATAATAATGTTGTCAGTACCTTATGTGTCTTATGCACTTATGGTCTGAAATTTTTAGTTTCCCAAATATTCTTTAAAAGTGTCTAGTGAATAAAATTGAGGATAATACAATGGACCTGATTAGTAAAATTGAAAAAGAGACTCTATATCTTCCAAAATAAACACATTCTAAATAATGACTAATTCTAATATTCATAATCACTAATATTAAAAATCAAAACACGTTTCATATTAAAATCTCCTCAGTATTCTTTTTCAAATCCTAATATTTATTTTTAAAATACAATTTCATCAATTTAAAATCCATTTTAAAACATATATGATACTTACAATATAAAATTATAGTTTTCTAAAAACCAATTTTATATTAATATATTTATAAATATCTTTAATAATTTCTTTACTAGTTTCATCACGTGGTCCTAATTCACATCACTAATTAAGAAAGAAACAACAACAATACAAAAATTAGTTTACCTTTTAAGTCCATCATATTTTCTGATCATTCAATTTCACATCCCCAATTAAATTTTATGAAACAATTTTTAAATTTTAATAAAAATTTTCAAACATAAACACCCCATGTTTAATTAATTAAAATATATTTACACAAGATCAACTTTATCAATTTTAAAAAACATTTTTTTCTATTCAAAAGTATATATCCTTTAACCAATCGGTGAATGAATAAATGTCAAAAAAAATAGTAACAAAATCATCATAGGATGGAATACTGAATCTATAATACACTAACACATATTTTTATATACAATGTTCTAATTTTATAACCATTACTATAATTCTTGAAAAATCATTCAGTTAGACAATATATTCTTATCTTGAAATGGGTGATCAATAGATTATACCATTTTATCTCTAATTATATAAACTAAAAAAATATAAATTATTTTAAATATAGATAATATCATCATAAATAATTAAAAGACCCTATAATCCAATAAATGAATTATTGAACTCAGGACAAACACTCAACATCCAATTGAAACATGAGGCTTAGGATGCGTAAGATAATGCTAGACCCTTCCCACACCTCCCTCTCATGGTTTGAATATGTTATATTAATCTTGTATACACCCCCAACAAAATAATGAAAAAAATCACTGACAACATATGAACCTAGGCTCTCATACAATATGGTCATGAATTAACCAGAAATTCCATCTGTTAGATACCTGAGTCGGCCCATAATAAACCAAAGGGGTAAAATTGAGCCAATAAGGATGATGAATATAATTGTTGGAAACAAAATAATTAATTGCGGTCGAATTTACAATAAAAAAAAATAATATATTATAAAAAGAGGAAATCATTAACCCACCCTCTGTTAGAGTTCCATACACAACATATGGTAAAAACATATAAACAATTTTTACAATTAGTGAATTACATTCTCATATCTCACCTCCAACTCGATCGAACTTAATGGCTCATTTAAAATCAACAAATCCTAAATATAAATTTTCTGCCCATACGCATAATTTAAATAATTAAAGGATAAAATTTTCAATGAAATGAAGAAACACTAAATGTAATAAGATAACTATGTAATATATGTTTGAAACTAGGTCACCATCCAATCTCAAACCAACCATGATATATGTGAAATAGTGAGAGGTGAAGCTTAAAAAAATTTCAATAGGTGTTGGGATACATGGCTACTATAAATTTAATGGGAAATAATTCCCTATTAATAATCAGTAAATAAAATATCCATTTCTGAATAGTATAAAATAAATTTTTTAAAATTTTTTTTTTGTATAATTAAAAATACATAATATCATTTTTTATACATTTATTTCTTTTTTCCATATGTAAAAATAATAATTTTGGAAAAAACCCAATTTCCAAACATCCATAATTAAATTACCCCTTTTAATACTATCTATAAAACTAAATTATAAAAATATGAATTTTAATAGATATAAAAACATTCACAAAAATGAATTAATCCTGATGAATGAATAAAATTAAACAGTAAATATTTTATCCCTATGAAGAGGAAATAATACAACATGGAAATATAAAATATAAATGGATTAAGAGAATTACAAAAATAAATCATGTAAATAAGAACCCCATAAAAATATCCATAAATAAAAATAATTAATTAACAACAATTAATCTAATGTTAATAGAATATAGAACATATATGTCACTAATTAGTGTAGCCCTAAATTATGGAATGAAATTATAATTTCATCATAAACTTATAGGGATTTGTATTAATATATGAAAAAGAGGTAGTGGTGGGGAAAATGTTTTCTTAAACAATGATTTCATACCCATAAACCAAGGATTCCAGAGAAGATTGATTTAAAATTGAAATGGAAAACAATATTTTATACAATATCTCTATGTGTTTCTCTAAATACCATAATCTTAATACAATAACAAATACATATCAATAGATTCAAATCAGTCAACAGAATAAATTGAGAAATAATAAAAAATAATTAATAATGAAATATCAATATAATTTTTATTTATGGTTTAGAGATTAAATTTTAATGTTGTTTATAAGATTATTATTTTTTTAGGAATACACATTTTTTTTATTTATGAGTTTTTGTATACAATTTAAATATAAAACATTATATCTATCATTTTTTCGATATAAATTTCATAGAGATAGAAATGATAATGATTATGAATATTTTTTCCATAATATTAAATAAACATCACATATTACTCTATGATTTTCTAAATATATATATTTATATGAATAATATATGTGCAACCACCGATTATTTAAAAATTATTTAAAAATATGATATCATTAATGGAAATTAAAATTGAAACATGTGGTCAGTAAATATAATTTCATGTACTACATTATATTGAATGAAATAAATCTATTTGGGAATTTAAATTTAAGACCAAAAAAATATATAAAATCATTTATTTCAATATAATTTCCATTTGATAAAGTTTTCAAACACACAGTGTGGATATTTAATAAAAGAAAAATATAAACTAATTTCTACAATATAGAAATCGTTCTCTTTCAATGAAATCCAATATGAAATCTAATTTTATCTTTAAAAATAACACAATCATTCAAAAAATAATAATTAGGTATAATATCCAAACTATTTATATAATGTAAATTAGGGGTTACAAAATTAAGGAGTCAATCATGGGGATATCCGACAATATTAAAATGAAGGAAGTTATGATGATTCAAATAAGGTTTGAAGGGGGCCTAAATGTGATATAATACACCATTGGATTTTGAAAAACACAAAAATAAGAAATTAATACACCCTAAGATTCATTATGTGGTGAACCACTATGGGATAATTGGAGAAATGATAGAGATAAGGTGAGAAATTATGAGATGTGGTAATAACATAATCGCCCATTTGAATTATCTTCAGCATCAATTGAATATAATCTAAGAATCCGTGGAGGAGTACTATTGAAAATTTAGTTGGGATATTTGGGATATTAATTCATGAGTGATAGGAGTAGGATGATATATATTGATTTGTAGAGTAAAATTTGAGACATCTTTTTAGGTAGTTTCTATTTTAAATGATTTGGTTCTTTATAAATCTAGGAGGCATAGTTTCCAAAACCATGTTCCTTATGTAATCCCCATAAAAGGAACTTATATAAACATACATTGTTTTCCAATAGGTTTTTCAATATAGTCAAAACCATGGGAAATGATTATATTGAAAATCAAAGGACTACACATAGTTAGTACGGACCGTGTCCCAAAAATGTGTCAAACACTGCAAATTAAAATTTTAAAATTTTCTTAAATGGTCATCTCAAAACTCATGTTAATGAACATGTAATAATAAATAAATAAAACATTCATAATAAAGGATTTCATGGATATAAAGGTGAAGAATGATTCAATTTTAATTAATGTAAAGTGGGAAATGAGGATTATATACCGCATTATTATTTGAGAATATTTATATATACTCTCTAAGAAAAAAATAACATTTTATGGAATAAATATGTTTAATATTTGATAAAAATTACAATGTAGAATTAGTTGAAACATTTAGTATTTTTTGATATCTAAAAGAATACATTTTATCACATACATTTTGGTCACATTTTGTAAAAGGTATATATTATTCAGAAGATTTGTAAGACGAATGATTTGAAGTCAATATGATTGAATCCATATATCACCAAATTTAATATAAAAAGAGGTAATATAAAATATCCATTTATTACTATGACAAGATGTGATGATTATTAGTGAACAATTGTATATGTTATATGATAAAATTATATTTTTCCCTTATCATATTGGGAGTGAGGGATGTATAAGTGTAACATATTTTTTTAATAATAGTCATTGTTTTCAATATAGTAACCTCAATGAGGGAAACAATTCTGTCAATCATTTACATATTTTTTAAGATACATTATTGAAAAAATGAATATAAGAGTTTTTACATGGGTACCTCAAATATATTTCTTCAGGGGGAATTAAAATGGTATGAGACCATGCACTAGAAACACTATGAAGCACTATATAAATTTTTTTCTACAATAGAGTAGAAACACTGACCCTCTAACTCACTATACAGAAAAGATATTATAATGAAAGGTATTCAGTTATATATCCTGAATATTCTTCTTGATTATGAGAAATAGAAATCAGAAATAATCATTAGATGACATAAATCTTATTTCCCATCCGGATTACATTCCTACAAGATGATACTCTTAGAAATTAATTCATCTTTCACACATTCATGAATCCAAAACTAATTTAAAAATATACTCAAATCACTCTCAGAGAGTTTACATTCAAAAATACTATTAATTTTTTCCTCAACCATTATACCATATAACTTCAATAAATGTATATATATATTTAATTCAACCATAATTATTTTTTATAGATTTGGGATTCACTAATTATTACTCCCTCTTCTTAGAATCATTCAACATGTCATTAACACATTAAATGTGTTAGCCAAGGCCCATACAAGTTACATTAAAAACTATATGGTTCATACAATAATATATTTGTTAAAATTTATTTCTTTTTATGAACAAATTTAGTGATGTGTGACCACTCATACAATAAATAATACATATTCATCAAATGATTTTTTATATCACAGTCAACACTATAATTGTGGATAAAAATTCTCCATCTAAATTATGTGGTCATGGTCTCATGCTATATATTGTGACATCCTATTGAGAATATATAAAAATATTTTATGCTAAATTCCTCTATAACCATCCAATGTCAATGGAATGATATAATATTTAATATTGACTCACTGAGCTCTCTACGTCATAGACATTTCACTATAGAAATATATTATGAGAGTTTGAAAGAAAACAATTAACTTCACTACAAAAATCAAAACCTTCATGATGATCTAATCTTCTAAGGTGTGTAAATGTTCTCTTCAACCTCCTTATGGTGTAAGCTATTATCTAGGTCATGGAAATCCATGAAACTCTAGTGATCATTGTTTGGTTGATCACCTCGTATGATATTGTCAAATTCTCTATGATGAGAAGGAAAATTGAATGAAAATATGATATCCTTCTAATATGGAATGAAATGATGCAACAAAATATCATAAATCATAATCACATTAAGATAATATTATATCTAAACCAATTATATTTCACATCCATAAGATTTATTCAATACTAATATATATATTTTCCCTATCTCTTATAGAACTGGCTGATTTAACGAATCTATAAAAATCAAACATGAAACAATACCAATTAAAAAAACATATTCAATACACATATATATTTTACAAAAAAAACAATCAATGAAAAAACAAATATATTTTTCTAATAATAAACCCCTGTCACAACCCGTCCTCAGGGCCCGTACCGTGACTACCCCAAGCCCGTCTTCCATAGGCCAAGGGATGGAGACTAGCACCAAAGGTATAAATCCCGATAAAAAGGGAAGGAATTGCATTTATAAAATTAAACAAACACAAAAGAGTACACAACAGAAGTAAGAACTAAGTAATACTGAATACAAAAGTGAGTGCTGAAAGGAAAAGGGGCCGGAAATACAAGCCCAACAGTAAGTATAGTACAACTAAAAAGCTAGTACAACAGTAGTAAAGTAAAAAAGCAACCACTGAGTCATCCTCCAGGAATACCACCTGAAGGGTGGGTATAGATGGCCACCTCAGCACCCCAGGTCCGTCCGTCCGCTCTGTTTACGTCTCTCCAGGTGGTCCTCCTTCAGGTACCGTCCAGCTCCACAAGTCTCCTCCTCGATCCGTGATGTCTGTCGTCTGCATTCAAAAAAATTTATTGCGGGCATAGCCCATGAAGGGGTGAGTATACGATACTCAGTAGGGACCCCAAGAACCCCGAAGGTCTCCCAGAATCCATGAAGGATAAACCACAGAAGAAAGATACAATCACGAAGTAACAACCAACTCTACATAGGTATATGCCCATACATATACCTAAGTCAGCCATCCGAGTTCGGCTCCAAATCTCGAGCCCAAGCACAACCCAGTCCACACAGGAAAGAAGTCAATCACATCGATGATAATAATATAAAATCAAGACTCATCTCACATAGGTATTCATCTTTCATATAGCGATAGAGATGATCTGATGTAGTTACTGATTCTAAGATTTCGGACCACGTAAGATACTAGAACAACTAAGTTGTTGGACCTACATAGGATACTAGACCAGATACTCTATCGAACCCATTTAGGATACTAGTAGAGAAGTCAAACTGTCGAACCCATGGAGGATTTCAGTACAGTTGTCGTCGCTGCCGAACCCACGGAGGATCCCAGTACAGTTGTCGTAACGGCCGAACCCACGGAGGATTCCAGTACAGTAGTCGTGGCAGTCGCAACCAGCTCTTGGGTTCCCACACACATCACGCTCAATACTGGGAGGGTCCTCTCCACGATCCAAGTGGGTTGATACATCAAATATCAATAACTCTAGCTTTGATGTATCCCGAAGTTCCGTCTTGTCAAAAGGAACACAACACGACAGACGGCGCGTCAATCTGACGCCCAGTCTGAGAGTTATTAGCATTTTCGTTCAAGGGGCCCGGTTGGAAATACACTCATTCCAAACCCAGCCATTTTCCAAAGTCTTCCAAAACTCACTTAGAGTAATGTAAAAGAACAGCTTCATCGCAAGGGTTCCAGTTCCGCAGAATACATGTCGATCAGACGCACGGTCGTGATGTAATTAGCATTTAAGCGAAACGGGATTGGCCCGTTAAGCCTGGTGGGCTGGCGGATCGGTCTGTCCTGACTCGGCAGGTCTGACCTGACTAAAGGGTCGGCCTGGTCTGATTGGGTGAGGCCTGGCCCGGTGGGGCGTGGCCCGACCAGGGTGGGCATGACCCGGCCAGGCTGACGCAGCCCGGCCAGCTGTTTGTTGTGGCTCGACCAGCTGGCTGAGTGGCGCGGAGCAGGGGGGCTGACTTTCCTAACTATTGGCGCTGAGTGGCATCGACCTCTTGTACGGACGACCGAAGTGGTCCAGTCTTCCCTACATGAGCGGACCGCCTGGCCAAGCCGCTGTCCTCCCGCGCGGCACCTGCTGGTGCTGCGGCCTCCTCCAACACGGCCGGCAGGCGGCCGACTGGTTCACCGCCGAAGCAGCCCGTGAAATGCGGGCCATGGTCCTCCATAGTGCGGCGCCCTCATGGTGCCACGGTCCTTCGGACCAGCCGGCTTGAGCCCACCGGTTCTTCTTCGGCCGAGGGGCCCGCGATTGCGGGCCGCGGTCTCCCTTCCGCGCGGCACCCAGTGTTGCCGTTCTCTTCGGGCCAACGCGCTGCCTCTGATTCCATCACCGCCTTCGGTCATCACTGCCTCTTCCAACACCACATCCATTAGGAATTAAATCTGTAAACATCGAAGATACATCGGTCCGTGTTCGTTTGGCGCGCGCCCTCCATGTTAGGCGGTGGCAGTTGGCCGAGGACATTCCAACAGATTCAACATGAAAGAGATAATTTATTCATGTAGAATTATAAACAACACCTACCTCGTATATGACGTTGCACATCTTCGAGCCGTGGAAAGAGGATTTGAAGGCGACGTTGGGTGCATCCAAGGAGGAAGCATAGTCGACGTTCCTCGCAGGCGATGTCTTCTCCCTTAACACGGAGGAAGAAGAAAGGAAGAATTTCTTCATGGAGAGAACGTTGTTCTCCGTGTTCTTCATGTTCCTCCCTGGACGAACAAACCTCCTCCTCTCCTTAGTTCTCTAAAAATTCCCCCCACAAATATTTGCCAGCCAATACAATAATAAGGCCCTCCTATAATATAACATTCCCATGTATTTCGAATTAATTGAAACTGACAATTGAATTAATTAAGGGATTTGTAATGGAAACATTAATGGGAGGGAGATGGAGAGGATCCACATTTAAGTGGAAGTCCATAGGTTAGAATAGGGTTTAAGGGAGTTAAAGAATGAGTTGAAGGGTTAGGGGCTTGTGTGGGACCCTCCCATAGTTTGATCCTCCCAAAAGAAGTTTTGTGGGGTGTGGGCGCCACCTCCAACTTCCCATTGGAGGAAATAACCACCACATAAAATAATTTGTGTAACACAACAAATTACTTAAATTATTAAGAAACCCTAAAATAAAATTTCTCCTCCCGTCCAAACGCAATTTCGGTAAAGGTCACCTTAGACAAATACTGATGCAGCGAGTTCATTGGGGTTCTCAGATTTTAATTCTGAGCACTAGTTCAAAAGATAGAAAAACCCGCTTGTACATTTACTGAACGTACCCGAACAAAACTTTAGAAATTGATTCTGGGCACACCAGTCCTCGGAATCAGGCCCCGTCAGAAACTGCGTACTCATAAAATTTCAATGTATTTAAGAAAAAGATTTTCCTTGAAATTTATGGGTCTTTAAGTTAACCCCACCTCAGGGCTTTACATCCTCGTAAAGCTACAACACACACTAGCGTAACAAATGGGGGTACTGAGCTCACATCTGAGCCTCCCGCTCCCAAGTGCTCTCCAAAAGGTTCTTGTGCTACCAGAGAATGCGCACCAAAGGAATCGACCATCCACGTAGGACCCACTCCCATCGATCCTCGATCTCCACCGGAACCTCCGTGAATGTCGCCCCGTCATCGATGTCCAGATCCCCATGGTTGATGATGTGGGTCGTGTCATACACGTATCTGATCAGCTGAGATACATGGAAGACGTCATGCACTAGGTACAACTGAGGTGGAAGGTCCAGGTGGTAAGCAACCTCACCTACTCTGCTAAGGACCTAGAAAGGTCTGATTGAACGCCGAGACAACTTTCCACCTTGGACAAATCTTTGCAGACCTCATTGAGGTGAGACCCATAGGAAGACATGGTCGCCATCCTCGAACTCCAGTGGTCTCTGTCTCCTTTCAGCAAAGGACTTCTATCTGCTCTGTGTAGTCTTCATCTGCTCCTATATGATCTGCACCTTCTCTGTTGTAGCCTGAACCAACCCTGGTCCTACAAGTGCTGACTCCCCAGGGTCAGTCCAGCACTGAGGTGACCTACAAGATTGGTCGTACAATGCCTCATAAGGGGACATACCGATGGTGGAGCGATAGCTGTTGTTCTATGAAAACTCCACCAAGGGTAGGTGATCCTCCCAACTGTGACCAGAGTCAAGGACACATGCACGAAGCATGTGCTCGAGAGTCTGAATAGTCCTCTCAATCTGAACGTCCTTCTAAGGATGGAAGGAAGTGCTCAGGCGATGCTGTGTGCCAAAAGCCTCATGTAACCCCTTCCATAGCCAGGATGTGAAACGCGCATCTCGATCAGAGACGATAGTCGATGGCACACCATAAATCCCTACGATCTCATGAATGTAGAGGTGTCTCAAGATCTCTATTAAGCCCTACACTCTGATCGTTATGAAGTGGGCCTACTTGGTGAGTCGGTCTACGATATCCCAAATAGAGTCGTGTGCTCCGGATGTACGTGGAAGCCTCATCACAAAATACATGGATATATTGTACCTCTTACACTCCGGGACCTCTAGGGGATGCACCAAGCCTGCTGGAATCTGGTGCTCCGCCTTCACTTGCTGACAAGTGAGGCATCGTGAAATGAACTCTGCTACTTCCTTCTTTATACCTGGCCACCAGTGCTGTCATTTGAGGTATTGATAAAGCTTCACCACTCTTTTATGTACATCTAGAGGGGAAGTGTGGAACTCCCTCAGTACCTCCTCCTGTACTGCAATGGGTACCATGGTACATCCCCTGAAGAGGATGACATGCTCCCGTCCTTTAGAAAATCCATCAGGTGCCTTCTCTGAGGATATCTGAGCACGTCACATCTCACAGTCTACGCCCCCATGCTGTGCCTCTCTGAATCGCTGAAGGAGTGGGGGAGTGACTGTGAGAGACTGTAGAAAAGCTAGTCTATCTCTGTCCACAAAGGATATCTGCAACGCGGCCAGCTGCTCTATCGCCTCTACTAGCATCTGAATGACCGATCTCCTGCCGAGAGAATCTGCTACCACATTCCGCTTCCCAAGATTATTGACTATCTCGAAGTAATAGTCAAGGAGGAACTCAAGCCACCACCGCTGTCTCTGGTTAAGGTCCTTCTGCGAGAATATGTACCTGAGACTTTGGTGGTCAGAGTAGACTATAAAGCGCTCTCCCATCAGATAGTGCCATAACATCTTCAAGGCGAAGAACACTGCTGCTAACTCCAGGTCATGGGTATCATAGTTCTGCTCATGCTGCCTCAACTGTCGTGAACTGTATGTAATCACTGCTCGCTCCTGCATCAGGACACACTCGAGTCCGGTCCCAGTTGCATCACAGTAAACTACATACCCTAAGCCCTCCTCCGATAGCTTCAAGATGGGTGCACTAGTCAATCTCTGTCTCAACTCTTGAAAGCTCTGATGGCATCTATCTGACCACATGAAGGGTTTCATCTTCTTCGTCAAAGATGAAGGCAGTGCTGCAAATCTGGAGAAGTTCGGCACAAATCTTTGATAGTACCCAGCCAGAACTAGGAAACTCCGCACCTCCGTCATGCTCCTGGGTGGTTCCCAAGCAAGTACTTTCTCAATCTTCACTCGATCCACAACAGCTCCAGCCTTCGAGATGATGTGTACCAAGAAATGAACCTCTCGAATCCAAAATTGGCACATCGAGAGCTTACTAAAAAGCTTGTTCTTTCATAGTGTGTCCAGTACTACCCATAAATGGTAGGCATGCTCCTCTTTAGTAGTCGAGTAAATCAGTATGTCGTCGATGAAGACTATTACATGTCGATCAAGGTAAGGTTGTAAGATCCTATTCATGAGACTCATGAACACTGCTGGAGCGTTGGATAAATCGAAGGGCATAAACATGAACTCTTAGTGTCCATACCGACACATGAAGGTCGTATTCTGCACATCCTCATCTCGAACTCTGACCCGGTGATAGCCTGACCGGAGTTCTATCTTTGAGAACCATCGTGCTCCCTTGAGCTGATCAAAGAGGTTCTAAATCCTTGGGAGTGTGTACTTGTTCCTCACAGTCACCTGATTCAGGCGACGGTAGTTGAAACACAGTCGGAAACACCCATCCGCCTTATTGGCGAACAAAATCGGAGAAGCCCAGGGTAAAACAATGGGTCGGATAAATCCCATTCCCTACAAGTCCTCCAACTGTACACGCAACTCATGAATCTTATCTGGAGCCATCCAATATGCTGGAGTATATATAGGTGTTGTATTAGGGTAAAAGTCAATGTAGAAGTCTACCTCTTTCTGAGGAGGTAGTTCTAGAACGTCGTCAAGAAAAAGGTCTACATACTGATCCACCTAAACAGGAAAAATCAGACTTCGTACATCAACTGTTCCAACGGTGAACTAGCCAACTGATTAGTGATCAGTTACCCTCTACTCTGCGTAAGTCCATCTTGCGCTGTAAAGGCTCCCTTCTCTCCAGTGGTGGCGAACCTGCTCCCATCCGTGTGGACACGCCACACTTTGTTCCTAATAAAGTCGATCTGATCATGGATTGTAGATAACCAGTCCATACCTAAGATGACGTCATAAGGCCTCGACGCAGCTACAAGAAGATCCCAGCCGAAGATATCACTTCCTAGAGTAAGTTCACACTACCGGCACCAATGCGTAATTGTCGAGTCTTCTCCCATAATAGTCTCTAGCCATAAGGATCGAGCCAACGGCTCCATCAGAATCTTCGATCTCTGAACAAGGGAAGAGACAATAAAATAATCACTCACACATGCATCTATAAGCACTATAGCATGGGTGGAGTAGACATAGATAATACCTAGAATCATTTTAGGTGTGTCATGGTCGTAGGACTCGACTGCCTGGAGTTGAGCCTGCCCCTGTCTGCCGGCTCCCTGTGGTCGGGGTGGTCCTCTTGGTGGTGGTGGTGGTAGATCCTCGAAACGGCGTCCACCACCCGCTTTTAGGCCATCTCCTCTACCACGTCCGCCTACTCCCTGTGGACCGTCATGTTCGAACCTATGCCACTGCCTGGGAGGTCCCTATACTATCTGCTTCTCATCTGCATAGCGGGTCAGACAGTCTCGAGCCATGTGACCCTACTCTCCGCATGCATAGCACTGCCTGCTCCTAGTATAGATGGCTCAGTTCTGTGTTCCCTACACAACCGAACCTATATCTTGAGGTCACACACCTGATGGCATGGTCAGCTTGGACCTCTATGACATCTGTCTACTTCTGGATACAGAAGAATCTGCTACGTGTCACCCTGTGGGGGGTCTCGCTACTAGAGACTGCTCAGCGAGGAAGCTCTCCACTAGAAGGGCTCACTCTAGCACCCCCTCATGTGTCGGGATGCTGAGGGGAATCTTCGAAGCCCTGATTTCATGCCTCAGTCCCTGGTCGAAGGTCCGAGACCTGAAGAATGGGCCCCATACCATATCCGGGGAGTATCGTGAGAGGTCAGTAAACCTCGCTAAGTACTGAGCTACTGTCATACTGCCCTGCTATAGATGAAGTAACTCCTGATTCCGCACCGCACAAAGGGTGGCTGGAACAAACATCGAGCGGAAGAGACTCTCGAAGTCTGTCCAAACTAAAGATGACTCGTCATGAAATTGGAGCATCAGGCTCCACCATCTGCCTACCGCTGCATGCAGGAGACTCGAGGCAAGGATCACCATGAGGTCGGCTGGTGTCCCTACCAATCTGAAAACCCTGATGACAACCTCCACCCAATCCTCAACTGCATGTGGGTCCATCTCTCTGCAGAACATGGGCGGCCTCGGACACTGGAACTTGGGAAACACACTAAGGAGGCATGCACTCTCTGCTGATAGGGCTGATGGTATGAGTGGCTCAGCGGGTAGTGGTACCGCTGGTGCCTCTGCTGTGATGGGGTCCTGCACCAGGGCCTCATCTCTCGGTGGGCTACCATCTCATACGTAACTCAGAACGGTAGCTGGGTTACTTTGTGCGGCCATCCGGAAAAGAAACAGGTACTCCATGGTCAAAAAGTATACCTGGTGAGATAACACAAAGTAATCACAAAGAAAACTTTTGAAACACACATGCAATCCATTTTTTCAAGTCCTAAGTCGGAAATTAGAGGTCAGGGTCCTGGTTTATGGATACGTTGGCCACTGTACCAACATTGGACTCCCTGGACTAAAAACCACACTCAATACTCTTAATAATATAGCTTCACTGTAAGATAGATCAGAGTCCTAAGTTCTGCGGTAGAACTGACTCCTCTGATACCAATTTTTCAGGACCCATCCTCGGGGCCCGTGTCGTGACTACCCCAAGCCCGCCTTCCACAGGCCAGGGGCTAGTGACTAGCAACAAAGGCATAAATCCCAATAAAAAAGGAAGGCATTGCCTTTATAAAAGTAAACAAACACAAAAGAGTACGCAACAGAAGTAAGCACTAAGTAATACCGAATACAAAAGTAAGAGCTCAAAGGAAAAGTGGACGGAAATACAAGAACTACAGTAAGTACAGTACAACTGAAAATCTAGTACAACTACAGTAAAGTAAAACTGCAATAATTGAGTTGTCCTCCGTGAATCCCACCGGAAGGATGGGTAAATATGGCCACCTCAACACCCCAGGTCTGTCCGTCTTCTCTGTGTACGTCTCTCCAGGTGGTCCTCCTCCAGTTATCGTCCAGCTCCATATGTCTCCTTTTCAATCAGTGTTATCCGTCGTCTATATCCAACACAATGTAGTGCGGGCATATCCCATGCGGCAGTGAGTATAGGATACTCTGTAGGGACCCCGAGGCCCCCGAAGGACTCCTAGAATCCATAAAGGATGAACCAAAAAAGAAAGATACTATCACGAAGTATCAACCAACTCTACTTAGGTATATGCCCATACATATACCTAATCATCAATCCCAGTTCGGCTCCAACTCTCGAGCCCAAGCATAACCTAGTCCACATAGGAAAGAAGTCAATCACATTGATGATAATGATTGAAAGTCAAGACTCAGCTAACACATGTATATATCTTTCGTATAACGATAGAGATGATCAGATGTAGTTACTGATTCATCTAAGCTGTCGGATCCACACAGGATATTAGACCAGCTAAGTTGTTCGACCAACATAGAATACTAGACCAGCTACTCTATCGGACCCACTCAGGATACTAGTACCGAAGTAAAACTTTCGAACCCACGGAGGATTTCAGTATAGTTTTTGTCTCTTTCGAACCCACAGATGATTCCAGTACAGTTTTTGTTGCTGCCGAACCCACAGAGGATTCCAGTACAGTAGTCGTCACAGTCGCAGCTAGCTCTAGGGTTCCTGCACACAAAACACTCGATTCTGGGAGGGTCCACTCCTCGATCCAAGGAGTTCAATACATCAAATATCACAAAGTCCAAATTTGATGTATCCCAATGTTTCGTCTCATAAAAAGGAACCAAACACGACTGACGGCGCAACAATAGGACACCCAGTCTGAGAGTTATTAGCATTTTCATTCCAGAGGCCCGGTTGGAAATATGCTCGTTCCAAACCCAGCCGTTTCCCAAGGTAATCCAAAACTCACTTTGAGTAATGAAAAAGGAACGCTTCATCATGAGGGTCCCAGTGCTGCAGACGCCGCGTCGATCAGAAAAACGGTCGTGAAGTAATTCGCGATTAAGCGAAATGGGCCTAGCCTGTCAAGCCCGGTGGGCTGGCGGGTCGGCCCGTCCTGACTCGGTGGGTCCGGCCCGACTAAGGGGTCGGCCCGGACTGATATGGCACGGCCTGGCCCTAGGGGGGGGGGGGGGCGTGGGCCGGCTCGATGGGGTGTGGCCCGACCTGGTGGGGGTGCGACCCACCCGACGGGGCGCGGCCCGGCCCAGTAGGGCAGGGCTCGACTAGCTATTGGTCGCGACTTGACCAGCTGGTCGAGCGACACGGAGCAGTGGGTGAGGTGGCCCCTTTAATTTCCGAACTAGTGGCGTTGAGCGGTGCCTCCATCCTATCCGACCGGACAAAGCCGACCAATCTTCCCTGCATGAGCGGCCCGCACGGGGTGCCGCTGTCCTCCCGCGTAGCACCTGCGGGTGCTGCGGCCTCCTCCAACCCGGCTGGCAGGAAGCCGACCGGTTTTCCACCGAAGCAGCCCGCAGAACGCGGGCCGTAGTCCTTCACAGTGTGGTGACCTCGTGGCACCATGGTCCCTTTAGCCTGGTCGGCTTGAGCATGTCAGTTGTTCTTCGGCCGAGCGGCCCTCGGTTGCAGGCCGCGGTCTCCCTTCTGTGCAGCACCCGGTGTCGCGGTTCTCTTCAGCCCAGCGCACAGCCGCTGATGCCGCCACCTCCTTCGGTCATCACCACCTCTTCCAACTCCTCCTCCATCGTGAATAATATCAGGAAACATCGGAGGGACATCGGGCCATGTTTGTTCGGCCCGCACCCTCCCCGTTAGGCAGTAGCAGTTGGATAAGGACATTCCAACCGATTCAACATGAACGAGATAATTTATTCACATAGAATTATACAAAACCCCTACCTCGTATATGACGTTTCACGTCGTTGAGCCTCGGAAATAGGATTTAAGGTGACATCGGGTGCATCCGAGGAGGAATCATAGTCGACGTTCCTCTCGAACGATGTCTTCTCCGTTGACATGGAGGAAAAAGAAAGAATGAAGTTCTTCGTGGAGAGAACGTCGTTCTTCTTGTTCTTCACATTCCTTGCTGGATGAACAAACCTCGTCCTCTCCTTAGTTCTCTCAAAAATCTCCTCACAAATATTTTCAAACCACTATAATAATAAGGCCCTCCCATAATATAACATTGCCATGTATTTCAAATTAATTCAAAATGGAAATTAAATTAATTAAGGAATTTTTGTTGGCAACATTAATGGGAGGGAGGTGGAGAGGCTCCACATTTAAGTTGAAGTCCATAGATTAAATGAGGGTTTAAGGGAGTTAAAGAAGGAGTTGAAGGATTAGGGGGTCATGTGGGCCCCACCCTTAGTTAGATCCTTCCAAGGGAAGTTATGTGGGGTGTGGGCCCCACTTCTATCTTCCCTTTGGAGGAAATAACCACCACATTAAATAATTTTTGTAACATAACAAATTATTTAAATTATTAGGAAACCCCAAAATAAAACTTCTGCTCCCGTCCAAAAGAAACTGCGATAAAGGCCCCCTTAGACGGATACCAGCGTTGCGAGTTCATCGGTGTCCTCGGATTTCAATTTCGAGCACCAGTTCAAAAGATAGAAAAGCCCGCTCGTACGTTTACTGAACGTACCCAAACAGAACTTCAGAAATTGTTTATAGGCACATCGGATCTCAGAATCAGGCACCGTTAGAAACTGAATACTCATAAAATTTCAATGTATTTAAGGAAAAAAATTCCTTGAAATTTCTGAGTCTTTATACCCCCATTGGGATTATTGAAAATTCCATTAACAACACTTACATGAACAACATCATGATTATGACTAATTTTAAATACAAAAAACAATTAATAGTGTATATATGATTAATAAAAAATAATCTATAATCCAAATTATCCTAGATTATATTGAAAATAATTATTATATGAGTGAGACCGCCTGAAAAAATATTTTTGAATATTATTCTTACAGGATACTATGATAAATATTCATTCAAATGACGATACCCTTGTCTTTCACTCCACCATTGTTAATGTACTAAATATTCTATATTTTAACATAAATGTTCTCAAATAATGTCCAATTGTAAATTTAAAAAGTTCTTCAATGAACCAAAATTGAATATCCATGAGGTTATAAAATGTGCTTTATAAATATGACAACTGAATTTTGGAATAATATCATACCTCCCATAACATTAAATCCATGTTGGGTGTGAGGGTATTAATCTCTAGGGTAATATATAGAAAATGATTTAAATTGACTCATTAATCACACTATTTCCATTTCGAATCTATATATGGTAAAACAATAGAAATGATGTTAGCCACATTTTTCATAATACACAACTTTCAAAACTAGTTTCTAAATATTCTTTATTATGAAATTAAATTTTATCTCAATGTAAATTTTTATAATATTTATAGAATTGGAGTTTTTACAAAAAATTGGAATAAGATATTCCATAAAAATATTAATGTATTCAACATGTTGTCAAATCTGTATAAATTTATCACAAGATACAGTATTTGAAATACACTATTCCACTAGAGTTCATAATTTTATGAGTCATTTTTTTCTTATATAGTTAGTAATGAGTTTAATTTTTTACTTTTTATGTTACCATGATATGTATGACCAATTATAATATAATCCATCCTTCAGAAGTAGACATTTGGTCATCAAAAAAACAATGTCAATCTCTATAAGTGAAACCCACGAGATGTTACTATGAATTGGTGTCATTGAAGAATGAAAAATTCATTTTCTTATTCATTTCTCAATGTACTAATTTGAAAATATTAACGGAACTTTATTTTTGAAAAAATTGATGGAAAATAGATTAAAAAAAATTAAAGGCAAAGTATTTTCGACTAGAAGACATGTAAATTAAAATACCTATAATTATTTTATAATGGATCAAATCATCATCCTCACCTCCACCATAATTTGTCAATATCATAAGGGATATTTCCAAAGTATCCATAGGTTTAGAATAATCCATTTAAATCCTCTATCATACCTCTATGATATATTTAATTAGGGAGGTAAATATTCCATAATTCCATTTATTGACCAAAAAATCAAGAAATATGATAATTCTACAATTATAGACATAATTAATTTTCTAATATTTTTATAAAAAAATACTTCCATTATCTTTCATTTAGGCTCTAATTATAATTTCCTTAATATATATAATCACCAACATCTATTATCCTTGATTCATTAGTATTATAGGTATTGATCAACACCTCCTTTATGAAAACCAATATTTTTTATAAATTGGTCACATAAATTCCCAAACATATCATACATATATATCACATAATAATATATTAAATGTAATTAAATAATATAAATATCAAAACCTGAATCATATATTTCTATTACCTTTGGAGACCTGGATTCAAGGATTACTATTTCGTAATTGAACTACATAATCTTCTAATATGTAACTCAAAACACTCCACTTTTATATACATATCATAAATAATTAAATTCATCATATCATAGGAAAGGAAACATACGATAGGGTGAGATTAGATTCATTCGAGAATAACATGGACATAAGGGACATATCAAGGATCACGCTAGCAAAACTTGAACATAATGTTTTGAGAACATGGGAATAATAATTGAAAACTAGGCCCTAAATATCATACATAAAAAAAAATCCATGTAAAAAATCTTAGAAGTTAATAAGACATGAATCATAAATGAAATAAACAATATTTTATAAGGAGGCATGAAATTTTAATAAGACATATAATTACGGAATTCACATAATAATAGAAAATCATTTCCTCAGTTTTTATAGATCTACATATAAGAATATCATATAGGATTTAGTTCAATCCCCAAACCATTATTTATGTCATGTTTCAATACAAAATATATCATATTGGATTTGGTTTAGTCTGTAAAACATCAAACTAGTAATTGTTCACTCCCAAGGCTATTGTAGTTGATAGAGTCTCTTACTGAACTGTTTTCACTCCCCATTCTAGTTAAATTTGTCTCATGAGATATCATTTTTAATCAAAACCTAAGGAGATGTATGTCCCAGTAATAACATAATTAAAATTACACATTTGTGTTCAATGTGGTCATAAAATATTCATCATTTCATAACCCACTAAAATAAATGAGTTTTATAAGCATTTAATCAATGAATAACCCATTGAAAAAATATGTTTCATAAACATTGAATCATTTCACATAAAAAAACCATGGAAAAGAATCAAGGTTCATAAACATTTTATCATCATAAACATAAACATTGAAGATAAATAACTAGGATTATATCATTAGATCATATCTATAGTTTATGTAACATAAAAATATGTCATCTCAGATAGAAAATGATTTTGAAAGATAACATGGTGCATTTATTGATAAAAATATACATTCCAATTTGAAATAAATTCTTTAAAATAAATAAATTTTCCAAATATTAATGTTTTTTCATTATCCTTAAAAAGTAGTAATATATGATTGAAATAATTTAGTGGTCTTGATGGCATAAAATTCCACTCATGTTGGGTTTGTTAAACACAAATTTATTTCACATTTTCACTAAAAAATAAAAAATATCCTCATTTAAAAAGTGAAATAAAGGTTAAATTTATACCATTATGTAAAAATTCAATATTGGGTAAAATATTAATTAGAAAAATAAATAATTGTATAAAAATATTCCTGGAAACATTTTTAGAAAACATGTTAATCAAAACATTAGGGTTTTGTGCTGATGTATGTAATAAATTCTGTTTACTATAAAATAATTATTTTTGAATCAATAGTTCATAAAGAAAAAAATAAATAATGGATAAATTTTATTTTCAATAAATAATCATACAGTAATAAAATTCATGACTTTATTTAGAGATAGATCATATTATTTAATCATAAAATACTTATTCTGGAACAACTCTATACAAAATGAGAATGTAGAATAAAAAAATTACAACCATAGTACCTATTGAATTATATTCCCCATGAAGGAATAAATTTAAATCAAAATTTTAATATCCTATGAATAATTAATTTCTTGATATAATAAGTCAAAATTTCTATATACACACCTCAAAAAATAAGACGATTGCATAACATAATATTTTTCTTAAAGAAGGTTGAGAAAAAATACCTTCCCTCAAGTATTAAATTATTATGTATAAATTTCATATATATATAAATATTATACATCTAGTATGTAACCATAACAATATATATCATATAATTTATAATTTAGTAACAATTTCTTATTACCTATTTATTAACAATGTAATTTTAAAATGGCTATTTCGAGTTATAAATGCATTGTTGTTTATGTAAGATTAAGTTAGGTAGTTTTAGTCCTTCTAATTTAATAATACCTCCATTAAAAACACAATATTAATAATTATATAAATAGTATATGTATTCATCATATTTATATTTAATGTCTTTTCTAAAATTATGAAACAGAAAATTGGATTTCATTATTCCAAGTAACAATTAGCCTTAGTTAAGAATGAATGTTGTTTCCATTCTCCCAACAGATAGACCCAAATAAAGGTAAATGTTAGATAACTTTTTTTGAAAAGATTTATATAATATATATTCATTAATTATACCCTCATTTCCATCTATATAAAAATAAAATAAAAAATTTATCACATCACTACATGGAGGCGGTACTCCAAATTTATTCACATGTGACGTTGTCATTTTCCAATGGATTGGAATGATATAAGGTATATTTTATTTTATAATTATTTAATTACTATAAATTTTTATATAAAATTTCTATATGTTCAATCTATAATTATATATAGCCCTTGTAGGTGGTCAGGGAAAACATATTATATCATGTCACGAGGCAGTAGTCTGTCTTACACACGATCAATGGTTTTATTTCCCATTTAATGAAAAATTGATGATTATTTGTTATTCCATCAATATAAAAAAGTATGACTATACAGTAAATATTGTTGTTATTATATTGGAATTATTATGTCATGAATTATGGTAGTGAGATAATATGTAAAAAAGAAAGAGTTTAGTGAATACCATTACTGTCCAATAGAAAACCCTCCATTGGATATCTTATTACAAAACCTAGTGACAATATTTTTTTCAAACTTGTAGGTCTAGAATGTGTATATGAATTTTGGGGAGGGATTTCTGTTGTGTTTGGTTTAGCCAAATTTCTTAAAAAAATTTCCGAATTAAAAGGATGTGCTGTAAATTTTTAATTGGTGTGGTGTGTTATTTTTTGTAAATACTAGTAACTATTAAAAAACATCAAGTCATAGTCATCAAAAATTTCCCTAAAATTGTTATTAAATAGGGAGGAGTGAAGCTGTGGTCTATAAAAACTTCTACCTCACAAACAAAAAACTCATGTTTTAACCATTTTTTCCATAACCCTTAAGTTTACTAACATTTACAATTTTAGATTTCACTATGATAACTACTATTTTTACCAATTTAATTTATTATAAAACAAAAATAATATAATATTACATGTTAGATAATATTACCGACATTTTAGAAATAATAAATCCAATTTATTTAACAAAAAAAATGTTTGTGGAAACATAATTTCATCACAATCCCATGTAACATCAAAAACCTTATTTTAACCTTTACCATAATATCAATTTGTTTACTATTTATGGTTTAATGTAAATATTATAAAGGAAAATTGGTTGATTAATATACTATGATTTATGTTTTTAACCATATACCAATCTATTAGAAGAGTACATTATTTTAAGTATTTTTAAATTATTTAAAAAATTATAGCAACCCTCACTTTTCATACAGATATTTTAAATTACTTTTTGTAAATACCTAAAACATTATAAAAATAGAAGCCCAAAGACTATATTAGTTTAATTCCATCATAATCATGGAACAAAAATCTATTGTCTCAGGGAAAAAATTTCAATTCTTTCAACAAAGATCTCCCCATTAGTAATTTTAATTAAAAATCATTCTTCATAAACTGTGGAAAGGAAACATACGACATTTATGAGCTTAAATTCTTAGTAAGGGGAAATATGGGAAACTCGTATGCATTTCACGAACATGAGGGTATAAGAACATGGTAATGATCATTAGAAAATCATTCCATACATATTTAAGATCATAAACATGAATCATTGAATAAAGATTTATATTTCATAAGACAGGAATCAGAAGGAAATATATAATATAAGATGTGAAAGCATAACACTTGAATAAGACATATAAAGGTGGTATATACCTAAATGTATAACCTAGTAAACATGTATAAGTATAAACAAGGTAACACATTATTTTAATGAAATGAAATCAAACCCACTCATTGACATGCATAAATGAAATTAGGTCCACACAAAATATTATTATCCTGAAATAAGTTTTACAGATAACATTGCGAACACACAATCAAGTTCACACATAACATTTTGAACATATAATTGTAGGACCCCGGGACACCCTGAGAGGGGAGGGGTGAATCAGGGTGGCAACTTTTTCTTCTTTTAGTTGCGGATCTTGTTCCCACGTTGGTAGGAACTACTTAAACCTGTATGATGGATATGATTAGCAATTAAACATTCACATGCAGAGACAGATGACACAGCTATTTTTACTTGGTTCACCACTAAGGGCTACGTCCAAGGAGTATACGCCGACAGGTTGCCGGTCGTACCTAAATCCACTATGCTTCACTAGCTGCGGATACAAATGTTCGGGTACAGACACTCTGTCCCAGGCTCACTGCCTTTACAATTGTTTAGGGATAGCTCACTGCGTCCCTCGGGTCACTCCCGTTGACTCCCCCTGGCTCACTGCCGGTGGTGAAGTATCACTCAGTTTATAGACGTGAAGGTCTCTTCATTAGATAGACATGAAGTTCTGTGTCTCCTGTTCAGCATGAGACTTTGCTTGCATCAGAGTTCAGAGTTGATGCACTGTTCTGTTCAATCCTCCTTTAGTGCAATGACTGAATGCACTAGATCCTTCTTCTTCTCTTCCTTTGATTCTCACTACTAACACCTGAGTGTATTGATATATTCCCCTCTTTCTGTGCAGATCTGAGTTTAGTTGAACGGTCCGTTCTTCTTCTCTTCGCAAAGCACAGTGAGGATGTTAAACACCAGTCATGTGTGTGCGGTACCACTTCTCTTCATAAAACCAAATGGTTTACTGTTCTTCCATCTTCGCAAAGCAGATTTGAGAGTGTTAAGCACCTGTCAAAGGCCTGCGGGACCCCCAAATTTTCGCACACACTTTCCGGTGCCTTGCGCGTAAAATTTAACTCTGGCGCGTAAAAATAACTTTTGGCGCGTAAAAGGCTTTTCGCGCAACTCTTCTTTTTCGCGCAAGTCTTCCCTTTTCGCGCAACACCTTCTTTTTCGCGCAACCCTTCTTCTTTTCGCGCACCACTCTATACCTTAGTTTTTCCACGCATCAGAGCTCGAGATTTGTCTAAGTGTCGAGCCTCTCCGAATGAGAGGGGTTCACCTCATATTTATAGACATTTTTGATCCTGCGCGTAAAACCCCCTTTCTTGCGCACAACCAACTTTACGCGCACCTGTTCGATTTTCCGCGCATATGGTGCGAACATATCTGATTTTTCGCGCGCCTCTTGCCTTTGCCGATTTTCTGTATTTCTGATTCGATATGCTGATTGCGCGAAAAATTCACCCAGCTTTTCTGCGCACAACATTTTTCGCGCACATTTCTGGTTTTTCGCGCACAACTCTAGTTTTTCGCACAGCCCATGCCTTTACCATTTTTCAACGTTCTGATTCTGAAACACTGTTTGCGCGAAAAACTATTTCGCGCATCCCGCTGTTTTCCGCGCCCAACATAATTATTTCGCGCAAGCCTCTTATATTTCGCGCACCAATTCCTTTTTGTGCGAACCTCCTTTTGCAGACAATCCATGACTTCATTTTCCGATTTTGAGGCCCAAAAATTTGGCAAACACTGGAAAACGGCGCCACCTTGTATCTGCTCTTTTAGTCCGCCTCCAGATCATCCATTCCTTTGTCGACGTTCCTTGAATAAAAACATGGATCATTATTCCACAGTCCTCGAACTCGACCTGCCTCCATAGAAACTCTTTTGCCAACAAATTTGTATGTCGTTTGTTTGCTTTGTCGGCAAGGACGATCACCTCAACAGTGCTTCATCTTGGTGATCTGTATACTTCAACAACTCTTCTACTTTTATCACAACCTCCACTATTGTGTTATGTAGTCTTTGAAGGAACAGCTTTAGCACCATCATCTTCTATGACAATGTGATGTTCATGACTATCTCAGAAGTCCAATCATTGCACATTGTCTTCTTCATCAACCGGTATGATGTACTTCATGCAAACCGATTCAATTCGTCAGGAAGTCTCTTGCATGGTTCTCATGAGTAATTGCATGGACTTCATCCAAAAACCTCATTCTTCTTTGATCATCCTTGGATGGATTATACCTTGGATGGATTATACCTCACATTCTGCATTGTTGTAAACAATGTATCACCTTTGACACATGTTCTTTGATCTTCCGATTAGTACAACAATCGTCTGAATCACCACTCCTCTACTTCATCGGAGTACTTCATGATCTCCTTCATTTTGATCTGCATTGACAACTATTGACAACAAATACAACCTTATACACAAAGTGGTTCCAACAATAATAAGGTTCACTCATAACATTGTGAAAACGTAATCAGGATCCCACATAAACATATGGACAGGAAACCAAGTCCATGCATAACATTATGAACATGTAATCAAGTTCATACATAACTTTTTATACTCATGATTTTTTCATTGTTACCCAATGCGTTAAAGGGAGATATAGGTCCCACCTTTATAAGAATAAAATCATTCAAACTTGTGTAACAAAATAATATAACAATCATCATATCATGACCCATAATTAAAGATATATTCATCAAATATCATATCATAACCCGTGAAATGAAATGGATATTATTATAATTTCATCACATCAAATACTTTGAAAAAGAGATAGGTTTCGTATTCATTTCATCAAATCATAACAAGTGAAAAATGTTTTTTTCAAAATCATATAACCCATAGAATAGTAATGGGTGTCACAAGATTTATTACATCAAAACAGAAACCATTTATGAAAGTATATAAATAAATTAATTTGATTATTTAGATGATGGAAATGAGATACATCAACAGATATCATCATAGATTGAAAATAACCTTGAAAGATATTTTGTAAACATTTATGGAGTAAAATATCCTTTCTTCTTTGGAAAAGTATTTTTAAAACATAAAACCCTTTTGGTAACAACATTCTTCATAATAAACATGAAATATTAGAATGAATTCATTCAATACCATTTGGAAACCATTTTCATTGACAACATATAAAGGGATCATGAAATTTCATTGAAAATCATTTCATTAAAAATACATTACAAGATAATAAATAATGCATGAAAATCATCCGAAAACCATTTTTCGAGAATGCATATAATGAAACAAGAAACCATTTTAATTGAAAAATCAATTAAAGGCATATAAATCATGAAAATGTTGTGAAAATCATTATTTTGAAAAATAATTTTAAAAATGATTTAATAAAAAATATCTTTTTAAACATGAAGAGGAAGCTTTATAGAAATTAATGTGGGTAAATCTATACATTTATTACGACGTATGAAGAAAATTCCTTTTGCACAAAAAATGGTTGGAAGAACCTTTTTTATAATGAGAAAATAATATTCTTTTGAAAAACAATTTAAAAGATAAAAAGGGTAATTTTTTTTAATAATTTACTTAAAATAGTATAATATTCATGGAGACCCTATTTAGAAATCATGGGTTTAAAGGAACACAGTTTTTTGACCAAAGATATAGTAAATTCGGGCTTTCATAAAAACAATTTCTTAATTATATTATGAACCAATGAGTAGAAAAATTGTAAAAATACATGAATATATCATTAAAATCTAAATGGAAAGATGAGTATTTAACGGACATGATTGGTGGATCATAATATTTAAACAAATTAAGTATAATCATAAACAATCTCAAAAATTAATGAGATTATTTCAATAATCTCTTACCACTTTGTAACTTTTAACCATAGTTCTGATATAAAAAATGAAATTAAATGAAGCATAAAATATTATAAAAATTAATAGATTCATGTTATAAAATTTACATTGTAGTATATAAACCTAATTGAATAATATAGGTGCCTAACATGGATTATGTCTCAAATAAAGAAAATTGAGACAAAATCATTTTACAGATTTGGTAACTTTTGAAACATAAATACCAAGAAAGAAATTTCATAAAATAGATATTTAAATAAACCTAAAATTAAGTATAATAATCATATAATACATCCGCAGGAAGAATACACACCACTAAAAAGTAATGAGTGGTGAATAAAGAATGTATCTCAACGAAATAAAATTTGAGACGAAACCCCCTTACATTATATCTTGACTGTCGTCGTATAGATACAAAACCCCCTACTAATCTGGTAACTCCTTTTACTTATAGCCAAAGGAATTCCTATGATGAATTTCTGAATAGAGGTAGATTTTAATTAATAAATGAGGGATATTTAGTAGCTATTGGGGTATATAATTGTTTTTATAAATGTTGGTTGAGATGTTTGAGGATGTGGGATTAGGGAAGGCCTTTTATATTGGAGGAGGAGTGGCATTGATGTAAATTTTGGGAATGGGAATGAAACCCAATTTTTCCCATAAAAAGTTAATAAAATAATGATAAAAAGTTGATCCAATTTTCAATAGTCTTGAAATATTTCCATCCAATGGCTTTGGGACAACATTATAGTTCATTTAGGCCCTTATGTTTATGGTTTAGTTTTTAGTTGGGAATAATTTTACCTTAATAGATGTAATTATTTTTAATTACTTCTACAATTAATTTTTTTCAAAAACAATTTTTAACTTATTAGAAATTATAAATTATTCTGATTTGAAATATGAAATCTTTTTTTCCAAATTCAAATCATAGAAGTGGGAAAAAATAATTTAAATTTAGCATTACAGTAGGATCAATTATGTGGGTTTTTAAATTAAAAATAATTGTAACCGTTTTATATGTGAAATAGGTTCCATTTATATAAAATTATATTAATTTTTAAAAATATTATCTAATCAAACATTGAAACTAATTTAATTTATACTTTAGCTTTATAAATAAATTATATGAAAAAGGGGTTTTGACCTAATATTCAGTATTTTCACTATTCATAAAATATAAAACAAAAATACCACGATTTTATTAAAAAGTATTTCTTATATTTTGAATTCAATGATAATGTTTATTTTTACCTATCAAATATAAAAAATTTCCCCAAATTGTATTTATAATGGGTTCTCCATTAAAAGGATATATAAATTCCTTAATATGAATGAATGTTTTTAAGAAAAAATTGGGATTGTTCTAATATTATCTCAATCAAATATATTGGATGAATATCAAAAATATTTAATTGAATATACAATATTTACATTACATTAACATCACTCACTAATTGTAATTAATTTAAATTTTTATGGTAAACCATTTTTTTTGGATATAGTTATATTTTTCATTATATTCAATCCGGTTTCCTATTCATTTCTAATTAATTTATAACCAATGAATTCATTATATATTAGTTAAAATCATATATTTTCATATGTTATATAACCCTTTTCATCAATAATATTTTAACAGAAATTTTTTATTAAATAATATATCATTATGCCTTAAAACCCGATCTTCCGTGTTATATAATCCATCGAGGAAAGTCATTGTTGCGTGTAACACATTCTATCCTTGGTGCTCCATATAGATAAAGCTAAAAGTTCTTCTTTGTGTAGTGAAAAATTGAAATGGTGTTGCGTATAATGTATGTGAATCATATTTATCTAATATAAAATATACTATTTTCAGTATTGAGTGAAATACAATATATGAATATGGTTAATTTAATTTGAAAAAAATAATTCATAAGATTTTGAGGCGTTAGATTATACTCTCTTTAAAATGAATTTCTCCTTTGAAATTATTATGAGATATCAATGGTTTAATACTTTAATGTATCATTCATATGAACCCACATCATAAAAAATAACACAAAAAATTACTTTAAAAAGGATAGTTGGATGAATAAGAGTTAGAAAAAGTAACATAATACTATGGTTCAAAATAGGTGAACATAGGTTGGGGTGATGATTGGACATGGAGGAAAAGCCTAAATATTTATTGGGAGTTATTTAATTCATCAATCACAAACAATTTAATAATCAATGAAATGTTAAGGTCCTAAAAATAAAAAAAACATGATGATTTAAAAGGCCATCGACTAAATAAAAATTAAGTAATTACTATAACACATTTTTCATTTTGATTATTATCCTATCATTGAGTAATTATTTTATTGAAAATGAGTTTTATGAAATAATCATACTTGAATATTTCTATAAAAGAAGTCACTGTTTTCTTATTGTTTTATCTATTTCTAATCCATCCATTACATCATGAAATTAATTTCCATAAATTTACTTTGATGCATGAAGCACAAAAATAAACTTTTAGAAGATAATAAGCCCCATAAAATAATTAAGTTTATAACTATTTTTTTATTTTTCGAAATCAATTGGGTTAATACATTAAACTATATTAACAAAAAAATAACAGTATTATTTCATTATAAATATTTAATCAACAAAAATAATTATACAATAACCAGAACATCATGTGGGCCTATGGTTGGCAAGAAATCCTTATCGTCTGTTGGTCATGGGTTCAAGTCATGCTTCCTTGCCGGACTTAATATGTTTTCACCGAGCATACATTATGTGTTTATCTGAAATCATGTTAACTTAATGTCTAAAATAAATATTATAGACATCCTTTAAATAAGTTTAATCACTAAATACCCTTTTATCTATGTGTTTTAATACAATCTGGATACATAAATATATTATCCAAAGATTAAATTAAACATTTCATAAATAGTTAACCCTGTGACCCTTCGTAAAGATTAAAACCAAAAAATTAGAATGAAAATCATGAAATCAGATTAACATTGATCCCCATATATCAAAAATAATCTCTTGGTTTTCACATTCTAGACATGTTATTACCCTCATGATATGTTCTCTTGAAACATGGTAATAACCTAAATTTCCATAAACCCTTCTGGAACACACTCATGTTTTCTTATACCATTGATTATTGGATATGGCTAATTAATCAAAGAATTTTTAATCCTCATCCTTGATAGATTAAAATACTTGTCAAAAAGCCCTTAATTAGTTCCAAGGTAGTCAGTACCGTCCAATTTAATTATATCTAATATATCATTAACCAAAAGACATTATCGTTAGATAAGGAACTTATTAATGGTTATTATTACATTAATCGCCTGTCTTCCATGGACATAACCTTTCCATTAAACCGCTTTTCTATTCCATTAGTTCCAGTCTACATATTCTTGTAAATCATTATTCCAAAAACAAAAAGTGGATGAACATTATATATTTAACCTTTCATAAATATTGAATATAATAGATTAAAACTCTGATTAGTTCATTCTGAGTCCATTAACAAGGCTTCTTCATCCTATTACATAATACATCTTTCCTTTATCTTTTTATCTATAGTCTCTCCATCATCAATAAGGTAACCATCAGTCACAACCCCTAGTTGGTTCTCTTTATGAAATTTCTTCTTTAGACATTAAGTTTCATAATGACCATTTATTCCACACATAAAACACTTAACCATCGATGGTGTCTTATGGGGGTCATTATTCATATTCATTTATTTAACCAAACATTTCATTTATCCATTGTAGACACTTTCTCTAGGTCATTATTTTCCACCATCATAAAATATTCTTATTTCACTAAGATTTTCACTTAAGTTATTCATTCCACATTTTTTACATAATGATAACAGAATATTCATTCATCCAAGGTCAAAATTAGTTGTATTTTAGAGAAATAATTCATTATCTTACCTGGTGATTTTTAGATTTTGTTAATTTAGACATTTTTAATCCAGTTATCCGAAAACAAATTAGGTGTGATCACAAATTGTTTCACTCCAGTGATCATCCCACATGACTACACATCAAAAAAGCTTCCACCACATTGAATATTAATCTAGTTCCATCTGGTTCCTACCGTTGAATAAAACTAGAAGAGTAGTGTGACCATTAACTATCATAATTTGAAACCACATAAGCATGACAATAATTACATATATTATATATTAATAATGACACCTTCATTAGTATAAGACACCCTAGGTTCATCCTAATTTATTCATAGTGATATTATGATTAATCCCTCATTATGGTTTATGAAAATTTAGTGAATTTCGAATGCATATCCCCCCAAGTGTGTCAAAACATGTCTATATCAAGGATTCTTTTCATATACCAGATTACCCTAAGTCAATCCAATAACATCTTTCCGGAGTTTTCACCCCTATGTATATGTGTTTCGGATCCACATCAACTTGTTGTTTATAGATAGGGATGTATTTCTAGAAAGACACTCAGTAATTCCTGTAACAAAATTTCCTTGATATGTAACTTTTCTTTTTCTTGTCCTTAGACATGTTCTTATACATTTCCTCAGGGTTCTTACTATGGTTGCCTCATACTAAATTCCAAATGTTGACTGAAAAGTTTCTCTAATACCTACTATAGTGACCCATATTATATAAGTAGAAATTATATAACATTATATAATACTTAAAACATCATAAAAATGGATTCTCAAATATCATATTAGTTTTATGTATATAGAAACATGGAATCAAAATATTATAGCTTCGCAAAATATATTCAATGTTTCCCACAATTATCTTACCTCTATAGTAATTATAATAAAAAAATTCTATATAACCATGTGAATAATAAAAAAAGATAGGGGTGACCTCAATTACGTAGTATGAGTAAATAATGGAAATTCATATGCATATCATGAACATACGGGTGTAAGAACATGTTAATGGTCATTAGAAGACCATACCCTACAAATCAAAGATCATAAACATGAAATATAGAAAAATGATTTTCAGTTCATAATATATGAATCATATAAAAATAATGATCATAATCCCTGAAATCATAACATATTAATAATAAATGGCCTGGTGGAATATACATCAATTTATAACATTATGAACGTGTATAAGTAGAAATAGGTTTACAGATTACGTTAAGGACATGAAATCAGGCCCTCTCATAGACTTGTAGACATTAAAATGGGTGCACACATAATATAGTTAACATGAAATCAGGTTCAACTATAAAATTTTTAACCTGAAACCAGGTCCATGCATAACATTGTGAACATATAATAAGGTTCAATCATAACATTTTTAACACGTTATCAGGTTCATAAATAAAATTATGGACATGAAACTAGGTCCATACATAAACTTTTGAACATGTAATCAGGTTCACACATAAAAATTATACTTATGATTCATCCATAATTACCCAATACGTTGGAGGGAGATATATAACCCACCCATCTCATAATAAAATCATTCATACATGTTCCACAAGATAATAATACATTAATCCAATCATGACTCATAAAAATATGGTTGTTATAAACATCATATCCTAACCCATGAAATGAAATTTGAATCATTAATATTTCCTTAAATATTTACCTATATAAAAATGGTAGGTTTCATATTCATTTCATTAATTAATACCCCATGAAAAGAAACAGTTTCAAAATTATATAACTCATGGAATAAAAATTAGTTCTATAAGAATCATTCCATCAAAACATATACCATTCAAGAACGGATATCAATGGAACATACGGATAATTTCCTATAAAGGAGTTAGTACCATGAATGTGTTTCTTCATAGACAAAAATTAAAATGGAAGGATATTTTGAAAACATTTCTTTAGGAAGATATAATTTTTTATTTGGAAAACCCTATTTAAATCATAAAACAAGTTGAAAACAATTTTCTTTAAAATAATATTGATAGCTTCAAAAGAATGCTTTAAAAACCTTTAAGAAAACATTTTCATTGAAAACATATAAACCGATCTAAAAAATGTTTTGGAAATTATATCATTGAAAATAATTTTGAAAATTATATATATGGATTGAAAATATTTTAAAAAAATCTACGAAAGCATATAAGCAATATTGAAAATATTTTGAAAACTACTTTCCTTGAAATATACTTTAAAATCATATAAATCATTAAAACTATTTGAATCCCATTTAATTGAAAATTACATTATTTTTTTTTCATAAAAATCAAAATTTTAAAATGAAAATAAATCCTCAGATAAATTATAGTGGTTAAATTCAATCCTTTCATACATGGTAAAAATAAAATTCCATTTCCATGGAAAAAGGTAAAAAAAATTCATTTTCAGAAAGTGATAATAGTATTCCATTAGAAAAATTGGTAAAAGATAATAAAAGGGAAAATTTTATTTTAATGATTATCCAAAAAAAGAGAGTATTCATGAAGGAACCTTTTAGAAAACATGGTTATCAAGGAACAAAGATTTATAGCAGATGAGAGGGTAAAGTCCTTCATTCTTAAAAACATATTATTTACAATCTTATGTACAAAAGAGTTGTAAATTGGAACAAAAGACATGAATAAATAATTAATTAATAGAGGGGAATAAGATTAATGAATTTTCTTGAGATATGGATCATAATATTTCACTAAAAGATGCATAAACATAAAAAAATCTAAAAAATCCATGAGATTGTTCAATAAACTCTTACCACTTTGTAAATTTTAACCACACTCCCTATGTAAGAAAACTAAATTACATGAAGCTTAAAATACCATGAAATTAATTAGATTCATGATATAACATTTCAAGGGTAGTATATACACCCATTTTAAATATATAAGTACATCACAAAGAATATTTCTCAATGAATTCAAATTGAGACAGAATTATTTTACAGGTTTTGCAACTTATTAAACATAATTCCCATGAATGAAATGTCCTCAAATTGATATGTAAATAACCAAAAATTTAAGTATATGAATCATATAATATATACATGGAAAGTATAAGAAACACACAAATAGAATGGGTGGTGTATAAAGAATGCATCTCGCATAAATAAAAAGTGATATCTAATCCCTTTAACTTCTGTCTTGACTCTCTTCATACTCGTATAAACCTCCTCTTAATCAGGTAACTCATTTTGGATTGCACAAAAGGGATTTCATAGAGGGATTTCTGACTAAAGATAGTCTTTAGGGTGGAATATAGGTATGTTGAGGAACTATTTTGGTATATCAATGTCAAACCAATGTCAGTTTATAGGTTTGAGGAAGTGGAAGGAGTGGAGGCCTTTTATATAGGAGGAACATTGGCACACTTTTAAATTTTGGTAAAGGGAATTTAACCCGTGATATTTACATGGAATTTGGATTCAATAATGGCTTATAATCTATTCTAGTGATGATAGGGATGTAATATGGCCACATAATGGATGTTGGACATGTTTCTAGGCCATTTGGGGCCTTAAGTTTATGGTTTAGTTTTTCGTTAAGCATTATTTTACATTAATCGAAGTAATTAATTTTAAATAATTACCCCAATATTTTTTGTGAAAAAATAATTTGAAATTTTTAGAAAATATAAATTATTCTGATTCTAATATGCAATCCATTTTTTAAGATTAAAATCATATATGTATATTAAATTACATTAAATTTAATCCCACAGTCGGGTCGACAATGTGAGATTTTAAAGTAGAAATTGTATAATATATTGCTATTTTTTATCCAATTTCAAAATAAAATAGGTTCAAATGACCTACATTAGATTAATTGATTAAAATATTATTTAATTAAAATCTTAAACCCATATAATATTTAATTTCTATTTATAAATAAATTTTATGAAAAGGTATTTTTAAACTTAAAATTAGTATTCTTCACTATTCAATAAAAAATGAAACATTATTAAAAATTAACAAAAAAATTACCCAAAACAAATTATTTTATTAATATTTAAAATATAAAGTTTATTATGTCCTATTAAATCTATAAATGTTCCAACAATTATATTTAAAATTCGTTTTCTATAAAAAGGTGGTATAAATGCCTTAATAAAAATAAAGTGTTAAGCATAAAATTGAGTTTGTTCTTATCTTATCTCTAAAAAATCAATTAGATAAAAATAAAAAATATTAGAATTAATATATAACATTTATATAAAATTAATATCAATTAATTATTATAACTAATTTATATAATTAAGGTTAAATGGTTTTGTGGATATAATAATATTTTCTTTTATATCCAACCATATTTAAAATTCATTTCTAATTAATTTGTAACCATCAAATTAATTTTATATTTTTTGAAACAGTATACTTAAATAAGTAATTTAACCTTTTTAATAACTAATAATATCAATTCTATGTTATATTATATTCTATATAAGTATTCTATAAAACTCGGTCTTGCGTGTTACACAATCCATTAAGGTCATTGTTGCTTGTAATAGAAACAAACATCGGTGTTCTGTGAAGAGAAAACTAAACATTATATTGATTGTAGTGTATAATTAACTCATATTTTCATATAACCATGAAAAAAATATTTTTAATATGAAATTAACTACTTTTTCTATAGTGAGAAATGAAAAATATGAAAAATATTAAATTAATTCACAAAATTTCATGGTGATTCAAAAATATTATTTATTATAAAATTGCATTAATTTTAACATTGACACTATTAATTTAATATCACATTAAAGTCATCAAGAAGAATTTTTAATAATAATATATTATTTCCAACCTTATTAAACATATTATATATTTCTCAAATATAAATTGAAAATAATAATTTGTTCAATTTATATTACTTTTAATATTTTTTGCATCATTCCTTTTATTTTACTATTAATTGAATAATTTATATGTTGATTTTGAGTAAGAATTTAGTGAAATAATACAATTAATAAAAAAGAAATATAAATTTACACATGATATTAAATTAATTATTCTCAAAATGACCGTTAACATTCTTTAACAATTTAATGTATTCACAATGTGAACTCATAATTGAGATTTAGAAGCAAGATAGTGACATTATGCCATTTTCATAACATATGGTATTATATTGGTATATTTTATGGAACTATGTCCCAAAATAAAATAAATATATAGTCATTGGTAATAATGGTATTCATATTATTATCTAATTAAATTTAAGAATGTTTTTGGGTCATATTAAACATTATCTATTTTTTAAAACCCCGGTAAATCTATCATAACATTAACCATTGTAATTAATTATATATTTTTATTATTAATCATGGAAAAAAACAATTTGTTGAATATATTATTTAATATTAATTATATTATTCCATAATATGAATTCCTTTTACCAAAATCAATTCATAGTAGTTGATGAATATAAATTTAAATTAAAACAACTGACATGTCAAAAAAATTCCAATGAAATGTTTTCCATAATTATGAATAGTTTTTGTATCAAAATTCAACATGAAAATAATTCACGTAAACTAAATTGGATTACTCATTATATTATCTTACTAATGTTACCTTCAAAACCATTTTAAAATATAATTTATTTTTTAAAATATTTTATTTGAAAAGGTAGTTCAAAAAAATCGCTATTTTTTATTTCACATAAAAAAATTATCTCGTCATAAAATTATAAAAAAATAAATGTAATTTTTTTGAATACTAATTTCATAAAAATTTCATTTCAGAAGATAAATTTTATAAAATTTTCTGAAAATTTATTTTTTTAAGGAATAAAGAACATTTTTTTGAGAAAATATGTATTTTCAAGGAATAAAAATACATTACTAAAAATTATTTAATTATTAATTTATATATTTATTTTCCCTATAATTTTCTTAACATATTTTAAAAAAGTATTATTCTTATTTATAAGGAAAATGTCATTGCTAGTTTAAAAATTTCACATAAATCATAATATTTCAATATTATATTTTGGATCATTTCAGATCTATGTTTTAGGAAACACAAGCTATCGATGAGAATAAATTAATTTGAGAAAAAAATATTTCATAATGTGGTGCTACATCCCCCCACCCCAAACCTTAATAAATCATTTCCTCTCAATTAGAACTATTACGTAGAATTCAAATATTTAATATATGAATATCACATTCTGGAAAAACAACTAAATAATTATGGTTTGTAAAACATCCTATTAAATAGATATAGATGATAATTTCATGGTAATAAAATAACTATGTTTACCAATTAGAAAATATTATTGGCACTTGAAAATATGGACATGGAGGAACAATATTGTTTATAAATAATTGATGAGAAGAATGGGAATTATCATAGGAAAGAAAAAAACCAAAAATTAATAAACCCATGGTATAAGAAATATAACATCAAATCATTAGAAAAAAATGTAATAAGTCAATAATTGATTTCCATAGATCATTTCTCTAATGTTGATGAATTCTCATGATAAAATATACATACATTATTTCATTCTATTTAATTATAAAATTCAAATCCTTTGGTTGTGAATCAATCAAATTCCACCTCATATTATATACCATGACTTGTATATGAATTTTTCATTATTATAGAACTAAAATTAATATCTAATAGATCATATGATCCATTAAAGAATTATCATTTATTCCTTCTCTCACTAGTTACCATCAAATTTAAAATAAATAACTCATGTTATCCAAAATGGATAAATCATAAAATGATGATATAATACATTATTCTCTATAAAAATCCAAATTTGTTGATATAAAATTCAATATATAGTTAAACATAGTAACCGTCAAAATTTAGAAATTTTTTAAATAAGACCACTAAATTTCTAAAACAGAAATATCTTTATTCCAGAAAATAATAAAAATTAAAGCATAATTTTCACCTACCAAATATTGGAATACCTTGGTCATATATTCTTCTGAAACATGGTACCAATTAGAATTACCATAAAACCTCAATAAAAACAAAAATTATTCCTTATTTCATAAATAATACATATATTATTTCATATATTTCAGAAATACAAAAATACATTAATCTCCATCAATGATAACATAAACCGTTTATTCATCAATTCATTGATCAGTTACATAGTTATCAGAAATATCTAATTTACATTATCCACAAAACAATATTTTTATCCCTACTAAAAACCATTACCTGATCATTATGAACATTTTATGGGTTATCATTCCCTTAATCATGGGATTTTCCATTAAATATCACATTTTCATTAAATCACATTTTGAGGTCATTAGGGAAATTCAATATATTTATGAAAATACTTAATGTAGATTTTTTATAGATCAATACATACATATTTGACAATTAATATAACTTAATTATTTATTTTTTTACATATAAACTTCAATAAATCTAGTTAATACATAAACCATTAATATGGATTCATCAAATTATTCCTTAATAACTCTTTCCTTTTATATTTCATCTCAGTATCTTCATCAGTAAAAAAAACATGTGGGGAAAAACATGATAATCCTCTTCATTATATTTCCCCTTAAAACATTAATTTTCAAAATTCCCATACATTTATAATTTAAGACATTCAACCATTAATGATTACTTATGGAAACCATTTTTATAATTTATTGTGTTTAATAAACTTTTCATTTTTCTCAGAAATTACATACACTATGACCATATTGTCACCACATAAAACAAATTCATATTCCATTGAGACATTACACTATGTTATTATTCACATACTATCAACATATAAGAAACTAATTTCTATTTACCATATAGATTCCACCATGAGATATCTTAGTGAATGTTATCATTCCATTATTTTATTAATATAAATCTTGGTTAAGGTTCAAGTTATTAATAATAAATTGTGATAAATTATAATAATTAATCAAAATACCGTTTACTCAATTCGTCATCACATTTTGTTTCTCACTGACACATTTTCATTCAAATTCTATGTAATCCCACTTCATTCTGTTTATCTTCATTGACAAAAAATATTGTCAGTAAATATATTTGTATTGTCCTTAAAACACAACTATGAATTATTTTCATAACATATATGAATTTTGGAACCTTATTTTTTTATATATCAAATCATTGGTTTAACCTAGGTCCTTCATGGTTATAGTATAATAAAATCCATCATGGTGGTTTGTAAATAGTTTGTGAATTTAACCAACATGTCAACCAAGAGTGTCAAAACAATTGTGTTCTAAGGAAATTTTTCATACACCATGTAAAGATGAAATAAAATGAAAATGATCCCTTTTTATACTTTTTATGATTATGTACATTTGTGTAGAGCCATATCCAATAGTTTTATCCAAAAAGGGATTAAATTCCTTGAAAACTAATCACTCTATCCTTTACTAAAATTCAAGGATATTTTAACCTTCATATACTTGTCCGTAAACCTATCTTTAGAAATAAAATTATGTAAATAAAAATAGTTTTATCATTCGAGTTATTGAATTTATAACTAAAACATACGTAGATACCCACTATAGTAACCCAATCTTATAATATATAGATATCACATATAAAAAGTTAAATATTCACAACATAGTATAATGATCCATTCATTATAATAACCATGATCTTTATTTAACACTTAATAAATAATTTATTATATAAAACCTTCCCTTGATACAACATAGAAGATCAATAGGTCTAGTGTCGGTGGGGCTTACAAACATTTCATAAAAGCTTAAAACATTAAATACACATATTTATTGAAAACTTCTTTTACATGACAACACAAATCCCTTCATACTTTGCATTGAATTGGATAACCTAAGGAATTACATAAGTAAAGGGTGATCTATAAATCCTAGTAAGGGAGTAAAAAAGGAATAAAAGGAATAATAAAATACATTTTAAGAAATAGGCATGTCAATGCAGCATGAGAGAAATGTTAACATAATGGCATGATATAACATTATTAACATAGCATGGAAATGTGTAAACAACATTTAACTTGATATTAGCATGGAAAAAGTCTCATTGAACCTGTAGCATGAGTAAACACTCATTGAAATTGAATTTACATGAGTAAACTCTCATTTCACTTGATGTATCATGATACTAATCTTTACCCAATGCATTGGAGTGCTATCAAGGCACACCCTTCTTAATCATTTCATTCCATGCATATGTGTACCACATAAATCATATAACATGAATTCATTAAACATTATAATTTAGTTTAAGATAAAAGAATTTATAACTAAAAAATGAAAATATATAATCGATATATAAATTTACATAAAGGTTAATATCCTTGATAGTCAAATGGGCATGGTATTCACTGCACAATGACTTTGGCTTGAAAAAACACAGTGCAATTTTGGCTGCACAACAGTGTGACATAAGAATTTATAAAAATGGTTGATGTGAGATAAATGGTTATCTAATTGTATTTAAATGAAATTGATGGTATGTGGTAATATAGATACATGTCCAAACATATGTAATGGAATTTATATTCATAATACAAAATAATTTCTTGAATGTAAATGATAAGAGAGAAATTGCTTACAGAATATCGGTATGGTAACAGGTGTACATTTGAGGAATTAATGAGATATAAATGGATATATCACCACTAAAACAAAATAAGGGCAGTATTTGGGAGATGAAAAATTTTACCAAAACATTTTTAATCGAAAATACAAGGTTATAACTATATAAAGAATCTAGGAAAACAATGAGAAATTAAGAAATCCTTTGCTTGGATGGGTGATCCAAAAGGATTGGGAGGGGCATTAGAGAGAATTATTGGGAGGTTTTTGCACCTTGAGAGGATTTTTGAGAGAGTAGGACTTGGTATGTACATGATCCAAGGATTTTTAGTGGAGAGATGTCGGATCTCTTGTGTGTTTCTATAGGAAAAGAGAGGGAATTCTTTATTATTTAGGATTTGGACACTACACAATAAAAATTTCAAAACCACATTCCTACCCATGGGTTTTTCCTATTGTTGCTACCAAAGGGGAGTGGAAAAAATTATTTTTTAGTTCCAATTTACTAATATCAAAAAATATTGGGTTTTCTTTTGTGAAGGTGAGTCACACTCTAAAGGTAACCATCTTAAAATGTTTAAATATTTTATATGTGTTGGAAGGTCCACTAAGGCACCATAAATTTAATCAAACAAATCTAAAATCCAATTACTTTTAAGGTAAAACATATATTTTCTGAAAATTCTTTTTATTGTTTTTTTATTACATCACTATTGGGTCATTATGATGTCATAAATACATTATATATTAAAACGGTATTTATTTTTACCCAAAAATTTTACTGTCTCATAAAATTATAAAATATCCACTATGGGATAATTTTGACTTCCTGATTCCAAAAATAATATACGTTTTACCTAACTAATTTCCATAATATGTGCATTTTCACTTTTAAAATAAAAACTGAAATTTATTGAAAATTCATGGGATTTTGACAAAAACAGTTTTCAAACACTAATAAAAATTACAATTGTATACCTAAAAATTAAACATTCATTTATATTTAATAAAAATTAATTTAGTAATGATAATATTTTTAAAAATATTATTTAATTCCAAAAATAAATTAATTCGTTAAAATATATTTCTTAATTGAATATTAACTAAAAATAAAATTTGTGCTTTACAAACTATGTACAAAGTAACAATAATAAAATGAATTTATATTATTTATTCTATACAAAAATAATTCCCATAATCATAGTGATAAGGTCTTATTTCATAACCCCTTATAACACCCACATATGACCTAAGTGTAAGGTGTGTGATAGTGACAGACTCTTAGGGTGGCTCGAATAACATCGCTTAGGTGGTAATCTCTATCAACATACACTTCTCCCTTAGGCAGTTTCATTTGAGGTAAAATGTTGATGCTCGACTTGGGATTTTTTCATGATTGAATCCCATTGATGCCACCTTCTTTCCGTGCACCGAAAAATGGGATTCGTACATAGAAATTCCACTGGATGAGGCCGTTCCTTCCTTTTTCTTGAGTAAATTGGAATTTTTAAGGCCCTATATATATACTAATCATGTGATCTCTGTTTAACAGATTTTTTATCAAGTGAAAAAATTTTAATGGTATTTTAAAATAAAAAAACATAAAACCAAGGTAGTGCATATGTTATATAACCATTTTACTAAATAAGAAGTTTAATTAGATCAAGATGAATTTTCAATAATAAAAGTTTGGGTCATTACAATCTTACCCCCTTAAGAAATTGTTCCCACAAAATTTTATTCTCCCACACTTAAATAGATGTTGGTAACTTTGCTTTATCACTTTCTCTGATTCCCACGTGCCTCTTAAAATTTCTGGTTTCTCCACAACACCTTGAAGAGTGGAATTGTCTTATTTTGTAGAAATTTTTCCCTACGATCCATGATATTCAACGACTTCTCTTCATAAGAGATGTCATTATCCAATGGTAAGAGCTCTGGATTGAGTACATGTGATGGGTCAGGAATGTATTTATTAAAGAGTGATACATGGAATACATCATGTACTTGAGATAGGTTTAGTGGGAGTTCTAGTTGATAATAAATTTCTACAATGCGATCAAGGATATCAAAAGGGTTGATGTACCTTGGAATAAGCTTTGTAGTCTTACAAAATCTCATCACTCTCCTCCACGGTTATATGTGAAAGAATACCATGTCTTTGAAATCAAACTCTAGATCTCATCAATGATTATCAACATAGCTCGTTTATTGAATCTGTGAAGCATTAATGTGATTTTGGATGGTTTTAACCTTCTCCACCATTTCATCGACCATTTCTAGGACTAAGAGTTTTTGGCCCCCAACTTCATCCTTACATGTCCCAGTTCTACCCCTCTTCCCATACATGGATTCATAAGGAGCCATTTTCATGCCTGAGTAGAAATTATTATTGTAATAGAACTCAACTAGAGAAACATGTTGATCCAATACTCCTTTGATGTCCATTGAGAATTATCTTAACATGTACTCAAGTGTTTGGATAGTCCGCTTAGATTGGTCATCAGTGGGAGGATTATAATTCATACTGATGTTCATCTTAGTATTCAATAATGTTGAAGAATCTTCTATAATATATACGTGAATATTGGATCTCGATTAGATACAATAAATATTGGTACTCCATGAATCCTTACCACTTCTCGGATATATATCTGTGCTTGTTGATCCACTAAGAAATCCTCCCGAATTGAAATGAACTGTACAGTCTTTGTAAGACAGTCCCAAACAACCTAGAAAGCATTGTTTCTATTGGATGTCTTCGAATGTATGGAGATAATTTCCAACGTCATGTTCTCTCATTTCCATGCTGGTATGGGTAATGGTTGCATCATCCCCTTAGACTTATGCCTCTCATCCTTCAATTTATGACATACCAGGCACTTTGATGTATACTATGTGATCTCTTTCATCATGTTAACACATTACTAATGCTCACAGATATCTCGATATAGATTTGTGTTTCTTAGGTTAATAGAAAAATTAGAACTATGTAAATCGTGAAAATTTCATTATTTAACTCTGGATTTGATGGAACACATAGTCTTGTCCCATATCTCACAATTCCTTCTTCATTAACATTGAACTCTGAGGATTTCTCTTTTCTAATAGTTACAGATTTTTTATGAATTCCCACATCATCCTTTTGAGCATCATTTATCCTTTCCAAAGGAGAGGGTTAAGCAATCATTTGTAAAATGATTAATTATGTTCCCTTCATTATGATTAACATGTCCATATTAATCAAATCTAAGAATAATGGATCCTCTTCAATTCACATCAAAGATATAATTGTTGGGTCCATTAAAATTAGAGCATCATCCACCTTGTTTGCATTACTAGGGAGGTAATGGATTGAGTAGTCATAGTCCTTGATCACCTCTAACAATCTTCTTTGATTCATATTAAACTCTTTTTGTGTGAATATATAGTTGAGGCTTTTGGGGACCATGTATATTTCACACTTCTCCCCAAAGAGGCAATGCAGCCAAAATTTTTAAGTGAATATCACTAGAGCTAAATCCTTATTATTTGTTGGATAGTTTTTCTAATGAAAATTCAATTTTTATGAGGCATAGTGATGTGCCTCATTTTTAACACCCTTTTCCACATCCCTTTTTGTAGTTTTACTGACTTTTTTATACCAAAATGTTGTTTTTTGTTAAATAATTGATAATTTTTGTGATTTTGTACATTGTTGTGTAAAATAATCAATTTTAGCATGAATCATTTGTTTTTAATATTCATTATTGTCTTTTTAAATAATTCATAAATTAAATTAGTCCTGTAAATTTGAATTTTATTTATTTATTATTTTATTTTTACAAAATTTTCAACCCAGTTAGTTTATTAATTCATGAATTAAATTAATTAATTATTTATTCCTTAAATTGTAAATAAATAACTCGTTTTAGTTTTTAGTCTTGTAATAATTAAATTATTTTTAATAATTTAATTTTATTTAATTACTTTTTATTATTTTTTAATTAAATTTATTAATTTTTTAATTAATTGGTTAATTAATTTAAGTTAGTGACTTTCAATGTTTTAATTTGTTCTTTAATTAATTTGTTTATAATTTTTGTTACAAATAAATTCATTTTAATAAATAAAAAATAATAATATTATTATTTAAAATTATTTTATTTATTTAGTTTTTAATTCTATTTAATTTAATTTATTAATTGATTAATCACTTTTTATTTTTAATAAAAAATTAATTTATTTAATTTTTTGTTGTGTTTATTTTGCAGGTGTTGCTGCGTGCCATGGTTTCTTCACGGTCATGGTGCCACCATATTGCCTCCAACCTGTCTCACCGTTTCAAAAACAGTGGAACGTCTCACTGTTTGCCCACCACCGCAATAGCTTCATTGTCTCACCATGAACAAAACCTACCATTTCCGCTCTTCTCTATCTCACCATGAACATCACCCACGGTTTCATCTCTTTAGTGTCTCACTACTTCACACAGTCACTGTCTCACCGCTTCAAACTGCCATTTTCTCACTGTTTCCCCATCCATCGTCTCACACTCCTCCACAACTGTTCCTCTGCTTTTATCTCATCCTCACAACACCTCAACAACAATTATTGCCGCATCCAAAAATCTCAGCAGAACAATTCAACCGCAGGACAGTTTCGAAGGAACAATAGAATACAAATTAGAAGCAACTAATTTCGTAGCAACACAAATAAATTACAGAGTATAATAGAGAGAAATTTCTTAGATCTTGGTAAATGAAGAACCCAAATTAATCCAAACACCAACCTGATCTATGATCCCTGATTCTGACCGGACTACAACAAATCATCGGACCATCGTCACTCATCCTGGAACCCTCCTCGTCGGATCATCTCACCACACACATCCCTTGTCGAACAGTCACCCTCATCCTTCTCATTGAATCATCTAAAACCACCTCAACTCATCCGTCATGTGGAGTGCCTCGAATCTCACCCAATTTCACTGGACACTGAAACACGCCACACCGGTCTCAACTTGGCACCTCCCTGTTTTTCCCTTCCACCTCACCGTGTGAGAAGAACCCGAAGGGGCAACTCTTCCCTCCCAAGTGTTGTATCCCCCTGCTAGAACACCCTCACAATGTCGAACCCTTTCCCCATTTCTCCCCTCCTTGTGCCACAAAAAATAAATCCTCCTCCCCCTTTCTTTATTCTCTTTCAATTTTTTAGTTTATTATTTGGTTTTATAAAATAATCTATATATATATAATACACTATATAATAAACATACTTATATATATATTTGATATTAATTACTTTTGTTTTATAATAAGTAAATATTAATAAATGAATACAATAGTTATTAAAATATATATATTAATAATAATATTTGTTATTATAAAAAATATAGATATGTATTAACAAGTATTTTTAATTCGGGATATAATATATGGTATATAATAATATCATTTTATTTGACTCATGTGCATTTTTTGTGTTATCTATTGTTTTGTGCAGGGGAGATACTAGTAGAATCTGTGATAAATGATGCAGGTTGTGGGAAATATAAGAGAATATTCACGAGTTCGTTGCAGGTGTTGTATGCACTTACATGGAGTTCACATAAAAGGTAGTGACATGTACATGAAAGTGTTCCACGTGGATTTTTGGCTTGAAAGTTTTCTCTATTTTTATTTTAGTTTCTCTGAATAGTAGGACCTCGACTCTTCTCAGTGAATCAAAGACCGGGGGCACTATTCCATAGTGGGGGGAGGAGACATTACAACCATCCACCATCTATTCTATCCATATCTCAGAGACTGGGATCATCTTCAACTTGGAGATGGGACCTGCTCCGCCATTCTCTGCCTCATCCCCCAGTTCTTTATTTTTGTTTTATTTTCAATTGGGAATGTAAATACTTGTGTTGCATGTTTTTTAATTAGAATTGTGATGTTCGTTATGTTTGATTATTTGGGTTGTATATTCTTTGTCATCTCATGTTATGATCTTCAATCTCCAGAAATGAAGATCTAACTTGTGGGGATAGACCCAGTTTATGAAACCCAACATGATCTAGATATCTACACACTAACGCGATCACATTTTATTATTCACTTTGTTAGATCGCATCTGCGAGTTAGATTGAGCAAGAGAATGATCTTATGTAGAATGATTTTATAATTTCTTGTTTAATTTCTTCTCCCCTTCATGTCTTGGTTTCTTGAACTGAGAATCAATATTGGTTGTGTGAAGTGAATATCTTAGTGGAATCATTTGGGCTTCTGATAATTTCTTTTCGAGAATGAATTTGTTGAGTGAATCACCTTGCAGTTTAGAGGAACTCTTAAGTATTAAATAACGTTGATGCTTGAGTGTTTAATTTCTAGGATAGATTGGTGTGTTATCCGAGACATCGGTCTTGCACTGTGTGAATTTGAGATATGTTGATTGATTTTTTATGTTGATCTAGGATAGGATGTAGAGGTTGAATTAACCTGGGTTCATCCTTATTCCCACTGACTTTTGTCTTATGTGTCTTGGTGTCACTTGCTTGTTCTATTCCTTGTGTTGTGTCTATGACTGCTTTGGTTTCTTAGTTTTGTCCCATGTCTCTATGTTTTTTAACTTTTACATCATTGTTTCCCTCTCCACTCTGCTCTTTAGCACTGATTAGTGATTTCTTAGGATTTTGGTTTTTATGTTTTCAATGTATTTAAAAAAACACACAAAAAGATTTTTGTAACAGGCCACTTAGTCATTCGACACTGTTTCTTTGAGAGTGACCCTGAGGTTAACAATTGTGCTATATCTGGGGTCTTTATAAATGTAAACTTGATAGTCCTTGTGAAAATGACCCCTGAAAAATTTTTGTGTAGTTTCTGGGTAGGAAACGAGTGTCTTAGTTGTATTTCCAATTTTTCTTTGAGTTTAAAACAATGAGAAAACCATATAAAAAATCATAAGAAACACACACACACATAGGGTTGAACACTAACGAATCTGATATAGTGTCACTGTTTAACCCAATTCCAGATCTTGAGGAGGCTATTACTAAATTTTATAGTTGGATGCATTAATGACAACATCGAGACCATACTAATGTGGAGATATCTTATTCTCATTAGATCATGCAATTTATGCAAAAAGCCATGGATAAGGTCAAAGGTTACCGAGAATATAGTGCAGTACCATCACCTCCCACTAAGTCCCAATATTCTATAAAGTTGTTGATAAGGAAATAGAAAATAAATAGAAGAAATAAAAAGATGGTGTTTCCCAACATTGATATGTATTTTCTTCTAGAGTCAAAGCTAGAAACTCTAAAACCAATTTTGGAGGATATTTTTTAGGGCTGGCTGGAGATGGTACTTGCAAAGATTCATGATTTTGGACATTTCTTTTATGATAATTTTTTCCATAATTTACATTCTAATGATTTGGATTGTAATAACTACTATAATGATTTTTCGATGCTTCAACAGGTGGAGCCAACACCTGACATCATATCACTCTCTTTGGAAGATTCAGCATGTGAGGTGATGTGTTTTGAAGAGAGGTGGGAGAAGGTTGACTACCTCACTCTTTTCCAAACCCTCTCCCATGATCAGTATTCCATCACGAGGAGGAACAAGCAGCACTGATAAAGGGATTTGAAAATTTTATGGAAGAATTCATATTTTAATTTAACATGGATTACATCAGAACTAATTTTAATTGTGTTTCTCCCTGTGAAAGTTTTGAAGATGTATATTCTTTTTTGATTTCCTGGAGAGTCATGAAGTTGCAGTTGCCTTTGTGGAAGAGTTAATGGAACTTCCAATTCAGGATGACATTTCCAGTTTGGGAGATATTTTTGAAGTGGAATTTTTGGAGTTGTGCACAAGTTTACAAGTGGATTATGACACATTAATTTATTTCCAAGAAGAAATGTTTTATTGTAATGAACCAGAATACAAGTCACACAAAAGTTTTCCAACATTAATATGTGTACACCCTAAACCTCAAGATGCAGAAGAGGGGCATCACCCCGTCCTTTTCTGTTTCCCTCCACCATTCAACATGAAGTACATCACTGCAAAGGTGGGAAATTTGATTGAAGCTGCACATGGGGTATTCCAATGATGGAAAGTGACTGAAGTTGGAAAGAGTCACATCCGGTGGTTCTTAAACAATAAGTTAAATCTCCCATCGGACTGGGGTTGATCCGAGGACTATCCAGTTGTGGAAAGTCAAACCTCAACACCCCCTAGGGGGTTATCCTAGGATTATTCATTTTCATTTCATGCTTTAGTTTCATTTTTCATATTGTTTTAATTTGAGTGTTATTTTCTTAGGACAATAAAGAGGCAGTAGATTCCATGTGGATATCATTCAAGTCTTAGGGGTCAAGATCACTTGATTAATGGATTGAACTCCCTAACTTTCACTTTGTATCTTCTTTTTATTTGAACATAAAATCTTGAACACTAATGTTAAGTTGTTTCATCATGTAGGTTCCAAACTAGAGAAGTCAGAGTTCATGTGCAAGGAAAATTAAGGGAGGCATTTAAAACATATAATTAAATCTTTCATTCAGGGAAATAATGTTTTAATTATACAAGTTGTTTCAATATACTCATTCATTTTATGTGACGCTACGAATTAAGTGTGGGGGAGTCCATTGATTTTTTGTGAAAATTAAATTATGTTCCTTTCTTGCGTGTTAGCTTACTAATATCTAAAATGTTGAAAATTTATTTTTCATCTGATTTGTGAAACATGCTTTTACCCACTACTTTCAATTTCATTATGCTACTGCTGTACATTACTGTTCATCGGGTTTTTAATTTAATGTTATTGATAAATTCTTTTGTCTTCTCATAATGAGTCAAAGCATGAATAGTTTAGGAATAGAACTGTTCTTGATTGATGGTGATGGTTGGTGGGGTTGGGTTCTTTTGTTTTTGTTTGTTTCTGTTTTTTATTTTCTCTCTTTTTATGGGGAAAAGAAAATCTTTGAACCTCATTGCTACCCCTCTATACCCTTTTTCATCTGAAATGTCCATCTCTTTTAAACATAAACTTTCTCCCACCTTGAGATACAATATTGGGGACAATTTTTTGTTTTATGTGTGTGGGAGAGGGTTTATTATAGTGTCATGTCGAATTCCCCCTTCCTAAAAATAAGTTTTTGTTTGCTTAAAAAAATGATCAATTGTTTTTCAAATGTCTTAGAATTGCATAAAAAAGTTGAAAATTATTTCATCAATTAATGGTCATTGGATGTTCGATGGTGTTTTCATTATGTTCTGTTAGTGGATACCTTTTCGGTGGGTGTTGAGAGTGGCACTTAGTCAGAAACGGTTAAGCATGAGGGATTGCTGAGTGAAATTGTTCATTGTCTCTATGAACCTTTCTATTTTGGAACTGAGGATGGGAGTGTGACAAGATATGTTTTTTGGGATGATGTTCAGCACATAGTGTAACTAGAAGTTCTCTCTAGAACCTAGGGGAGTCAAACCATTTATTTAATAATATTTAATCACTTTAGGAAGTCAACTTGATTGATTATTAATTAAGTCCTTTTTAATTGGAGTAAAATTGGAAAATGAGATCCCATAGTGACTATCTGAGACAAGGTGCATTGGGTGTATTTATTTGAATAAATATATTAAATTTCAATATTAATAAGTGTTATTCATAGTGCTCTTCGCATGGAATATGGCCGTGAAGGATTAAAATAAAGTTCCCCTGTCAAAAATGATATCATTATGGTGAGGGGAATTTTGAACCTAGATGAAGAAGATATCAATTGACTTGGTTAATGATCATTTGAGTTGAATTAGTAAATTGAAAAAATTAATGGACTTTAATTTCTGGAACCTAGTGAAGGTGAGAATGGAAGGTGACCTTGGTTATGTTTTGAGTTCCACTTCATCTAACCTGTTAGCACTACTTCAATTAGATCTTGAATTGGAAGGTTAAGTGGGAAAGTTAATAAGTATATATAAGAGGCATGACATACATGACGGTGTATGAATTTATGAGGCTATTGATTTTTAGTGAGTTTTTAAAGCTTCGTAGGACATCATTTTTGAACACATTTGAAAATCCGGACCCACAGTTTTGTCTTATACATCTAAGTATTAAAGTTTAATAATGCACTTTTTGAACTGAAAATCACAAATCATCTTTCTGTTTTAAATTCAATGACATGTACTTATTTGGGGACAAAAAAGGTTTTAAGTGTGGGGAAGTTTGATGTGACTCATTTTTAACACCCTTTTCCACATCCCATTTTTGTAGTTTTACAAACTTTTTTATACCAAAATGTTGTTTTTATTAAATAATTGACAATTGTTGTGATTTTGTACTTTCTTGTGTAAAATAATCAATATTAGTGTAAATCACAAGTTTTTAATATTCATTATTGTCTTTTTAAATAATTCTAAAATTAAATTAGCCCTATGAATTTGACTTTTGTTTTTTTATTCTTTTATTTTTACAAAATTTTCATTCCAATCAGTTTATTAATTCATTAATTAAATAAATAAATTCTTTATTCTTTAAATTGTAAATAAATAACTCATTTTAGTTTTTAGTATTTTTATAAATAAATTAGTTTTAACAATTTAATTTTATTCAATTAATTTTTCTTATTCTTTAATTTACATTATTAATTATTTAATTAATTGGTGAATTAATTTTATTTAGTGGCTTTAAATGTTTAAATTTGTTCTTTAATTAATTTGTTTATAATTTTTAATAAAAATTAATTCACTCTTTTAAATAAACCACAATAAATTTTATTATTTACCTTTTTTTTATTTATTTAGTTTTTAATTATATTCAATTTAATTTATGAATTGATTAACTATATTTTAGTTTTATTAAATAATTAATATATTTAATTTTTTGTTGTGTTTATTTTACAGGTGTGTTGCGTGGTGTGGTTTCTTCAAGGTCATGGTGCCACCATATTACCTCCAACCTGTCTCACTGTTTCAAGAATGGTGGCACATTGCCCAGCCACCGTAGCAGCTTCACTATCTGACCGTGAACATCACCCACTGTTTCAACTCGTCACTGTCTCACCATGAATATCACCCACCACTTCAGCTCTTCACTATCTCACCGCTTCACACAGTCATTGTATCTGCGCTTCACACACCCACTATCTCAACATTTCACCAGCCACCATCTTGTACTCCTCCAAAACCATTATTCTACTCATATATCATCCACGCATCAGCTCAAAAACCATTACTGCAGAATCCAAAAATTTCAGCAGAATAATTCGACCGCAGGATAGTTTCGAAGGAACAATGGAATAAATATTTGAACAAACAGATTTCACAGAAACACAAATAAATTACATAGCATAACAGAAATAAATTTATTATATCCTAGTAAATCAAGAACCAAAATTCATCCAAACACTAACAAAATCTAAGAACCCTGAATCTTACCAGACTACAAAAAATCATTGGACCATCATCAATCATCCTGGAACCCTCCTTGCAGGCTCATCTCACCACATGCATCCATTATTAAATATTCTCCCTCATCTTCCGTGAATCGCCTCGAACCACCTTAACTCAGCCACCGTGTGGAGTCCCTCGAATCTCACTCTCCGTCACTACACACTAAAACTCACCACACCAGTCTTGACATGCCTCATCCCCATTTATTTTTCCTTCCACCTCGTCATGCTAGCAGATACCAAAGTTTCCACTCTTCCCTCCCCCTGAACTATCTCCCCCTTCTATAACACCCCCACAATGTCGAACCCTTCCCCATTTCTCCCCTCCTTGCACCGCACAAACAGGACTCCTCCTCCCCCTTTCTTTATTCGCTTTTCATTTTTCATTTTATTATTTTGTTTTATATACAAATCATTATATATGTAATAAACTATATGATAGAAATACATATATATATATGATATTCATTACTTTTTTTTATAATAAGTAAATATTAATAAATGAATATAATAGTTATTAGAACATATATATAAATAATAATATTAGGTATTATAAAAAATATAGATATATATTAATAATTATTTTTAAGTCAGGATATATTATATGGTATATAATAGTTTAATTTTATTTGACTCACATACGTTTTTTGTGTTTTCTATTGCTTCGTGCAGGGGGAGGTACTTGTAGAAGAGGTGATAAATAAAGAAGTTCGTGGGAAAGACATGATAATATTCACGAGTTCATTATAGGGGTTGTATACACTTATAGGGAGATCACATAAAAGCTGGTGACGTGCACACGAAAGCGTGCCATGTGGATTTTTGGGCTTCTATTTTTCTCTATTTTTTTAGTTTCTCTGAATAAGAGTACCTCGACTCCTCTTAGTGAAACGAGGACCCAAGGAACCATTCCATAGTAGGGGGAGGAGACTCCACCACCATTCACCATCCATTCCATACATATCTCATAGACTGGGACCTTCTTCTACTTGGAGACGAGACTTTCTCCTCCATTCTCTGCCTCATCCCTCGTTGCTCTGTTTTAGTTATGATTTCAATTGTGTATGTAAACACTTGTGTGGAATGTTTTTTAATTAGAATTGTGATGTTTGTTATGTTTGATAGTTCTTGTTGTACATTCTTTCTCATCACATTTTGTGATCTTCAATATCTAGAAATGGAGATCTAACTTGCAGGATTAGACCTAGTTTTTGAAACCCAACACGATCAAGAGATCCTCACACTAATGCAATCACGTTATTTTATTCACTTTGGTAGATTGCATCTGTGATTTATATTGAGTGAGAACAAGATCCTGTATAGGACGATTTTCTACATTCTTGTTTAATTTCATCTCCCCTTCTTGTCATGATTTCTCAAAATGAGAATCTAGATTGGTTGTGTGATGTGACGATCATAGTGGAATCATTCTGGTTTGTAATAATTTCGTTCTAGAATTACTTTTCTGAGTGAATCACCTTGCAGATCAGAGGAACACTTGAGTATTGAAGAACTTAGATGCTTGAGTGTTTAATATCTTGGGGAGATTGGTTTGTGATGTGAGACATCAGTCTTACTCTATGCGAATTTGAGATCTATTGACTGATTTCTTATGTTGATCTAGGATAGGGAGTAGTGGGTGAATTAACCTGGGTTTAGCCTTGTTCACGCTAACTTTTTTCTTCTGTGTCTTGGTGTCATTTGCTTGTTCTATGCCTTTTGTTATGTCTACTCTTGCTTTCTTTTCTTAGTTTTGTCCCGTGTCTCTATGTTTTTTTCACATTTCCATCACTTTTTCCCTCTCCACTATTCTCTTTAGTGATGATTAGTGATTTCATAGGAGTTGTGTTTTTATGTTTTCAAAGTATTTAAAGAACACAGAAAATGATTTTTGAAACAGAACACTAGTCATTCAACACTGCTTCCTTGAGAGTGACCCCAAGGTTATCCACTATGCTATATCTTGGGTCTTTATAATTGTAAACTTGACCATCCACACGACAAAGACCCCTGTCACATAGGTAATGGCACTATAATTTTTATTCAACACACATCCCAAGAACTTCTTTAATAAATCACTAAATAACACTAAAATTTCTACACTAGTGGGTAATTTTAGCATGGTCACAGTGATATTCCTCCTTTTCAACTTCTTAAAGCTCTATTTACATTTATCACTCCATGTAAACATTATTCCCTTCTGAGTTAGCTTATTAAGAGGGCTGGACAATCATGAGAAGATTCTCACAAATTAGAAATAATATCCAACTAACCCCGAGAATCTACAGATATTCGTTACTTATGTTTGCCTCAGCCATACCTCAATTGCTGCTATCATGGAGGGATCCACAGATATCCCATCGCTTGTGATGATATGACCCATGAATGAGACCTCCTTCAACCAAAATTCACACTTACTGTACTCCACATAGAGCATCTCTTTTTATATGGTCTCTAGTATAGTGCTTATATGCTTCTCATGCTCCTCCTTGGTTTTAGAGTATATTAGAAAATAAACTATAATGAATACCAAAAATTTGTTTAGGTAATATCTAAAGACTCTATTCATCAAGTACATGAATATTTCTAGAGTATTAGAGATAATAAAAGGAATTAATATGAATTCATAGCACACGTATCTTGTAAAAAAAGCAGTCTTGGGGATATCCTCCTTCTTCACCCTTACTTGATATTATCCCAATCCCAAATCCAACATGGATAAGTATTTTTCTCCATGTAGATGATCAAACAAGTCATCAATTCTAGGTAAAGGATACTTGTTCTTTATCGTGATTTGGTTGATTTCACGATAATCAGTGCAAAGGCGCATTTACCTATCCTTCTTCTTGATGAATAAGACTGGTGCACCCCATGGTGAAGCACTTGGGAGAATAAAACCTTTATCCAAATTCTCTTGTAGTTGTTTCTTTAGCACCTCTTACTCTACAATAGCCATTCTATATGGAGTCTTGAATATTGTTAATGCCCTTGGTATAAGATAAATTGAGATTTCAACATCTCTTCTAGGAGGAAGACCATGAAATTACTCAGGAAACACTTCCTTGAATTCCCTTAGAATAGGAATGACTTCAAGGATGGTTGCTTCCTTGGAATCAATAATCTATGAATGATACACATGCTCATATGCTAGTAATTTCAATGCTTGAGATGATGGTGCTAAAGAAGATTCATTCTCCTCCTTTCACTTGTACATAATTGGGGGTCGAGTCTCCATATGGAGATTGATTTCCCTCTCATGGATATTTATGTTGGCTCTTTATAGGGAAAGCCAATCCATGCAATAATTGCATCAAATTTCATTAGAGGAAGTATTAAGAGGTTTTCTGGGATTTTCAATCCACAAAATATGACAGGGGTGGAGTTATATTGATGGGTTGAAATGATTTCCCTATTGTCTTTTCTCATAAACATCTTTACATCCATGATTTTTAGTGGTGTTGGGATTCGTTTACTAATATTTGGGGATATAAAAGAATGTGTAGAACCAAAATCAAAAAGTAATTTAGCTATTATTGAATTAATAAATAGTGTACATGTCATCACATCATTGTCATGGGTCACTTCAGCAGTAGTGATGGAAAAATATCTCCCTTTCTACCTTGGAGGTTGTTTGTTTCCTCCATAAACCCTTGTCTTTGGGAACTGGTCTCCAAGTCTCCCTATTTCCTTGCAGTTGATTCAATAAACAATGTTTTGACAGTAAAATGGAGCATTACAATCCCCTGTCATTGTTGTGTGTTTTTCTTGTCGGCCGTTAATTACTAAGTGCCCTTCACTTCCATAACTAAAGCATTTATTCATCCCCTTCAGCCAATTTTTTGGGTGTTTCTTCTCGCAACATGGGCAAGTGGGGTGTTATATTTTCATTGTTTCATGGTATTTATCCTTCAAAACTCTAGAATTAAATTACACCTTACGCTTCTTATCCCTATGATAACCTGGGATTTGATGATCTCCATTTCGACCTTGAGGTAAAATCAGACAATTTCCTCATAGCTCTCGAAGTCACAGATCACTAAGGCTTTCCATAGGCAAGGTTTTATCCCACCAAAGAATCATTCAACCATGCATTCATGAGTAATGACAAATTCGAAGGCATATAGTGATAGCCTTATGAAGTTTACCTCATATGCTCCAATTGATTCATCGTCTCTTTTTATGAGGGAAAGGATGTTCATTTCCATCTTAAGTAGAAGGGTGGGAGGAAAACATGGATCAAAAAACATTATCCAGAAATCCTTCAATTCCAACCCCTCGATCTACTCCTCAATATTTGTATTTTCTATTAATGTCCACCACTAATCCGCTTCACCCTCCAGACGATAAGCATCTAGAAGAACATCGTCTTGTATGGAACATTGAGGGTTGGAGAAGATATTTTCAATTTAGTTGATCCGTTGTTCGAAAATTGATGGATCAGATGATCCGTTAAAATTTGGGGGGCATTTGTCTCATAAATCTCTCAATTTCATATTGTTCTTTCTTAGGGGGGTTGAACATTCTTATTGACCCATGTTTCTATTCGAAACATGAGTTATGTAATAGTGTATGTGAGGAACAAACCCCAGAAAACCCAGAGTTGGTGCCTTTAAAGCATGATGTGTAATTCTTCTAAAACATACACTAATAAATTACACATCATGTCCTATAGAGGGAATTGAGTTCGATTCAAGTTCTGGGAATCCAACACATTTGTCATACAATTTTAACTCAAACTATTACCTAAAAAATGTGAATAAAAAATGTTGTGTGAGCATACAAATTCCCAGTAATAGATTTTAAAAATAAACCAATATAACTATTGAAAAAATTCTTTAAAACATACCATAAAATATTTCTCTTAAAGAAAAGTTGTAACACATGTAACATATTGTAAGTGTGCTCAATTAAGAACATGCTAACTGAATTACAAGGATACATGATTCAATTATAGGCATGCTCATTTGGAGTATTAAATAAAAGACGTTCTAAACATGTACGACACATGAGTATGTAAGCACAAATTTAACACCTAAGAGTAATGAATAATCCAAGATGTGCGTAAATTTAGTAACTTCAATTTCATACATCGAATACTAAAAAACTGAGTGCTAACCATATGTCATGCCATTAGCTTTTACTTTTTGATAATCATAAGAACTGGCTACTAACCATAGATATTCTACTAGTTGAATTTCCATTTGGTTAATTAATGATCATACACATAACGAGGGAATGTATAATGTTGGACTTTAATTTCTATGTCAAGGCCTCATGCAAAAACCTAGGGGCTAACTGTAACTTGACCCTAACCTAGAGAGCATCTGTAACCGGACTCTAACCAATAGAGCATCTATAACTTGACTCTAACCCAGAGGGCCTAATTTTACCAGTCCCCAACCTGGAACATACTAGCCCAATACATTCCTCATATTCCAAATTGGGTCATATATTCAAAATATCTTATACCAATTGAATAATCACTTAACACATTTTATTTTATTCAAGGTGTCCCATACCACCATTAATAATTAAATTTCTCATTTCATATTATTCAAAGTGTCCTATAACACTTTGAATAATTTATTGTATAATCATATTTTGTCATAGTAGTGTACATTTATCCTTTATAATTTACTTATTTTATAAAGTGAGACAAGCATCTAGATGTTAAAAACCAAACTAACAATTATATTACTTTGTCATTAAATGGTAAAATGATAGGCAGATTATGACACGTGTATTGACATCCAAATTACTAAAAGAAATACTGAATTTGTCACACACAATGGTATTCTTAAAATTATAGAACCTTATTAATCAATTACAAATTGGAATATCATCTTGTTGTATAATTAATTAAAATGGAAAACTACACATTCCATATAGGGTTTTAAGATTGAATATGCCAAAACATTAAAGTTTAATAAGACTTTTTATATCATAGTATAATGTGCATAATAGAGAGTATGAATCTTCACCCTAACCTACATCATTTAAAATATAATAAAATAAGTGACTCATAAATGTGATTATAATGGTTACAGACCCCAAATAATATACATATGAACCCTTACAAATATTAAATTCATAATAAGTATAATATCCGGAATATCCACTGTTAGGGTTTTAAGTTGGGTAGATTTGTCCATAAAATGAGGTGTATATAAAGAGTAGTATTTTAAACAAGAATAAACATAATTTTGAAAAGGGTTTATTCATTACACAATTTTACATAAATGTTTATGTAAACATATATAAGTTACATGTTTAGCTAAGTATTATACTAAAGTTAATTGGCACAAACTTATTTACCAAAAACATAAATTAATTATAGATGTTCTATGCTAAAAGAATTAAAACTGGTCCAGAGGGTAAGTTATACAAATCTATATATTTATATATACAATCGTGTATACAAATATATGCATATATATATATATATATATATATATATATGTTTTGAACCACATAACATTTCTTATGTTTTAAATCTCAACTTAAACTCATGACTCAGTGTTTAAAGACCTCAAAACTGGGTATAATAAAGGTTCATGTAACATATAAGATATATATATAACCATTATCATACAAAAATTAATTGGCACATCCATGTTTTTAAACCCATTAAGAGTATTAGTTAACCATGTGTTTATGTAAGGATGATTTTTCCATTTGTCATAATTGTTTTTATGAAAACCCACTCACACATTTATTATAAAACCATATATATATATACCACTATCCAAATATATAATAATTTATGTATATATATATATATATATAAAGTACATAATCAAATTTTTCATAAATAAAATGCACCATTCTGTTCAGAAAACCTTTTGAACCCAAAAGTAGAAGACCAAGGGTCAGCTAATGAGAAGATTTCAGTAAAACCGAATATGTATAATCAAATATATAAAATTTTCATACAAAAATACAACTATGGAATTTTGAATTTCTTTATCTTGCACTCTTTTCAAAACTTCATGGAATAGGTATTTGACGGTCTCCACTCAAAATCAAAAGACCAAGCCTATACATATCCATATATAAAGTGAAGTAAATACAACAATATATATGTCAATATATATAGAACGTCTTATGATTTGTAAAAATTAAATAACTCTCAAATTATTTATACTATGAATACACTAAATTAAATAGACATAGGTTTCATCATAAGGAATGCTTCAAACTAACCCGTAGGGTTATTTAAATTTATATTTTTAAGAGAATATATATATATATATACTCAATGAAAAAAAACAAGGCAATAAAACCCATACCTTAGATCGAGGAGGAGGAGAACTCGAGGAAGGATGACTGGAACTTGTTGGGGGTTTAAGAAGGAAGAAGAATCGAGGGTTCATTAAGTGCAACCGGTTAACATATAAACTATATAAAACACACAAACATTAAATGAAAACATTGAGTAAACTAAACCCTTTACGGCACATTAAATGGATTGTGACGAACTTATAGAAAAGGGGAAGCAAGGAGGGTCCCTTGGTGGTCAATGGTGAAGAAAAATGGTGCATTGCAGGTGTAGGGTTACTCGTACAATCCCACATGAAGGAGAAGAAGATGACATAGAAAGAAGTAGACCGGAGGTAGATTGGATGGCTTGGATTTCTCTAAGATGGAACAGACAGCCCTAGTTCGAAGCGGTGTTTTAAAAAACTCGGACAGTTGAGAATAGGTCTTAGGTGGATCGAACAACGCACAAAAACGCCTTAGTAATCCGTGGTTGTTGCGGGTCAAGTACGAGATCGAGATTAACGACCTAGATCCCTCATGACATGATCAAATGTCCCAGATCTCATTTCACCTGAAAAAACTCATCCCGCATCAAAATGGTGGGAAACAATATGGCCCTTTAGATGCCTTAGACTCCCACAACACCTCAAAAAACATAGCACAAACTAGGGATCCTTATACACGGGCTCCTTCCTTCCCCTGCAGGCTTCAACCTACCCCTGCCTCGCAGCGGCTTCACGCCCATTGTGGCATGGTCATGCGCTCTTGTGCCATGTGTGCCTTTTGGGTAACATATGCCCACATTTGGGCCAGCCTTGGCTTGGGCTGAGGTCAAGGCTCTTCCACATAGTGTGAGCTACCTCCCTTGACCCAACTATAAAAAGCTGGCCTTAGTGGGTATATTTCTTTATAAAATCCCACATTCAAAATTATTCAAAATCATAAAGAAAATAATACATCTATTTCAACTATATAGAAAATATTTTACTAAACATGACTTCAAACATTATAAAGGTTAATGAATACCAATTATACTTTGTCTAATAGTATTACTAAATTTATTTATAAACACTAAAGATTTAACATTCAAGGTTATAAATTGAAATTTGGTATACCCACATGAAATATTTTATACTAATATTGTAGATGTCAAAATATAGTTTAATAAAACCATAATTTAATTAAAATAAATTTAATAGTGTTTAAAACACTATTTAAGAAATTAAAATCTTTACAATATATTTGATACACTTGCAATGTGTTTTGAGTTCCCTCAACATCACTTAAGTGCGATTAAAAATATTTCACCAAAAGGCCAACAACTATAATTATAGTCGTTGGATTTCCAATAGTCACCCAAGGTAACGGTCGAGTTAATGCCTTGTGAAACCATGCCTCAGGGTGTCCTAAAATCAAGAAAAATAAGAAGATGGTGCTTGCCATACCGCTGATCCTCAACACTTTTTACATGATCATGGTGGTGATGTTCATCATTTTAACTGACCCAAAGGATCTACTTTATTTACCGTGATTCATTGTCTTTATAGGGGGCCTTCATGTAGTTTTGATAGGTTTTCTAATATGAATTTTGGTTTGGATGGCTCCTTGTGATCTTGATACATTGAAAACACTTGGGGATCATGTTTAAATGAAAATCCTTCTGCCCATTTTGTGTGTTTTACTCAATTGCATACTAAAATAATTAAAACCATTTTATTACTTTTTTCATGAGAAACATATTTTGTTTGGTTATTATGATATTCAAACAAAATAAACTTTTCAATATATGAGGTTCATTTTTTGGGGTGTTACATTATCTCCCCCTATGAATAGTTTCATCCTCACAATTCATTCTACATACACATAAGAGAAAGACTCACAAACTAACTTCAACACAGCCTCCATTGTGGAGGGTCCTCCGGTGTGGCTAGGTGAATTCCCATGTTTATGTTCAACTCTTTAGCTTCTCTAGCCCAAATACACTTCAGACAGTATGGGTTGAACCCATGTCTCATACACTCAGACTTCCAAAGAGAGGTTCACACGATGGAAAGTTCGGAGATGTCCAAATGGACCAACTCTTGAAGAATTCATCGCGCTGCCTCTAGATTTAGAAAATTCATGTCATAGTTGTTTTCATATAAGATGAAACTAAGGATTTCATACATGTAGGCTGCATAATGTTTTCCCTCTAATGTAGCCTCTTGAAATCTTACTCTAGCTTTAAAGTTCAGGCCTAGAGTAAAGCATAGGAAAAGCCCTTTGTGGTATTTTCCCCTTCACCTATACTCGGCCAATTGGACTGTGGCTATTCTGTGGTATATGTAAGAATTCTATTTATAGGAACATAGAATGTATGGACTATTTGATACTTCATACAGTTGTTTTCATTTTTTCACAAGTTTTCAAAAGGTAGATACTGTTCCTCAAATGTTTTGATCATGATAACCTTCTGCATTTTGACAAGAAGGGATAAAATGTGGGTTAGTACTCCCATCGAAAAATTAATTATGAAGGTTCAATCAGTGAAAAAATTCATAAGTATAAACATAGAAAGGATAGCAGAAAGAAATAAGGGATAACAATTGTATCATCATATTATAACTTGTTCATAAAAAGAGAAAGGCTAATGGCTTCACCAGTTCCCGAATACACGAATCCCCAAAACAAGCTCAAAACTCTCTATCTACATAAACCATATGTAACATGAGCAGTCTGGTTCTATCTCATGGGTGCACATATGGTGTCTTCAGCATCTATGAAGTGGGGTGTACAACATTGAGAAGTCCGTATGAACTTGTTGTCTGTACACAAAATGGGATGCTTCCTATTTTGGCATATCAAAGTCCATTACCTGACCAAAATGGCCATATGATAAGACTTGAAAAATATATGTCATTCGGAGATCTCCCTCCGCTTCAGCTTCATGGAAGGTCATGAGGGACGAGATGCCTTCCACGGTGGTGAATTATCTAAAAAGTCCTTCATAGTATTGTCCATGTCATACGTAGAATGTAAATTGGGCTTGTATCATAAAGATGTAACACATACACACTATTTGGTGGACAAGATGTACCTAGGGAGAGTTTGATACATCATAGATGTGTTTACATGTCATACGGATATGGGCATAGTTTATAAAATTTATCATTTCTATCTATGGAAATTATGGATTCTAGGGCCTCTTTGGGAAGAGACAGAAGACTAGTACCTTTATTTTCCATCTAAAAATTAGGAAAAACCCCATATTTAGTAACTCTTAAGTAAATTTTTATTTGTTCATGTTTTGGTTTTTCAGAGTTATCCAAAATGAACCTTTTGTTACCAACTGTGAGGAAGTGACCCTAGAAAACCCAAAGTTGGTGCCTTCAAATCATGATGTGTAATTCTTCCAAAACATACACTAATAAATTACACATCATGTTTTTAGAGAGGATCGAGTTCGGTTTAGGATTTGGGAATCTAACACATCTATTATACATCATTAACTCAAACTATTACTGAAAAAAATTTAAATAAAAAACATAAGGTGATCATAAGAATGCCCAGTAAAGGGTTTTAAAAATAAAGCAATATAACTTTTGAAAACATTCATTAAAACATTCCATAAAACATTTCTCTTAAAGAAAATATGTAACACGTGTAACATACTATAAGAGTGCTTAATTAAAAACATGCTAACAGAATTAAAAGGATACATGATTCAATTATAGGCATGCTCATTTGGAGTAATAAATAAAAGACGTTCTAAACATGTATGACACGTGAGTATGTAAGCACAAATTTAATAGATAAGAGTAATGAATAATCATATTTGCACATAAGGGTCGTAACTTCAATTTCATACATCGAATACTAAAACACTGGGTGCTAACCATATTTCATTCCATAAGCTTTTACTTTTTTGATACTCATAAGTACTGACTATTAACCATGGATATTCTACTAGTCGAATATCCATTTGGTTAATTAAGGATCATTCAAATAATAAGGTAATGTATAATTTCGGACTATAATTTCTATGTCAGGGCCTCATGCCATGACCTAGGGGCTAACTATAACCGAACCCCAACCCAGAGAGCATCTGTAACCAGGCTCCTACCTGTAGATCATCTGTAACTGGACTCCAACCTAGAGGGATTACTTTTTCCATTCCCCATCCCAGAACATACTACTCTAATACATTCCTCATATGCCAAATTGGGTCTTATTTTCAAAATGTCTTATACCACGTGAATAATCACATACACATTTCATTTTATTCATGGTGTCCCATACCACCTTGAATAATTAAATTTATCATTTCATATTATTCAAAGTGTCTCATACCACATTGAATAATTAATTGTATAATCATATTTTGTTACAATATTGTACATTTATCCTTTATCATTTACATATTTTATAAAGTGAGACATGCATCTAAAAGTTAAAAACCAAACTAAAAATTATATGACTATGTCATCAAATGATAAAAAGATAGGCAGATTATGGAAAGTGTATTGAAATCCAAAGTACTAAAAGAAATATAGAATATGTAACATGCAATGTTATTTTTAAAATTATAGAAACTTATTAATCAATTACATATTGGAAACTCATTTAGTTGTATAATTAATTAAAAGGGTAAACTAAACATTTCATGTAGTGTTTTAATATTGCAGATGCTAAAACATTTAATGATGATAAGCCTTTGTATATCACAGTATAATGTCCATAATTGAAAGCATGAATCATCACCATAACCAAAATCAATTAAAATATAAGAAAATAAGAGACTCTGAAATGTGAATATAAGTGTTTCAGACCCCATATATTATACTTATAAACCCTTACATGTATTAAACGCATCGTAAGTATAATATCTGGAATATCCACCGTCAGGTTTTGGGTTGGGTAGATTTGTCAATAAAACTAGGTGTATATAAAGAGTAGTGTTTTAAACAAGACTAAATATAATGTTGAAAAGGGTTTATTCATTAAACAATCTTACAAAAATGTTTATGTAAACATATATAACATACATGTTTAGTTGAGTCCTACACAAAAGTTAGTTGGCACAAACTTTTTTACCAAAACATTAATTAATTATAAATGTTATATACTAAAATAATTAAATTGATCCATAGGGTAAGTTATACAAACTATATATTTATATATACAACCGTGTATACAAATATATGCATATAAATATATATATGTTTTGAACAACACAACATTTCTTATGTTTTAAATCTCTACATAAAGACGAGACTCAATGTTTAAAGACCTCAGAACTGGGTATAATAAAGATTCATGTAACATATAGAATATATATATATATATAATCACGTTCATACCAAAAATTAATTCACACCTCCTTGTATTTTAATCCCTGAAGAGTATTATTTTCCCAATCGTGTAAATATGGATGATCGTGCCATTAGTCATAAAAGTTTGTTTATGAAAACCCACTCACACATTTCTTATAAAATCGTACAAATATACCATAATCCATATATATATATATATAAATATGAATTTATGTAAATATTTATACAATTAACATAATAAAATTTTGCATAAATAAGATGCACCCTTCTGTTCATAAAATCTTTTGAACCCAAAAGTAGAAGACCTACGGGAAGCTAATGAGAATATTTTAAAAAAACTGAATATGTATAAACAAATATATAAATGTTTCATATAAAAATACAACTCTTGCATTTTGAGGTTCTTTATCTTGAAATCTTTTCAAAACTTGATGGAAAGGGTTTTTGAAGGTCTCTACTCAAAACAAAAAGACCATGCCTATACATATACATATATAAATAGAAGTACATAAATCCATATATATATATCACGTCTTATGCTTTGTAAAAACTAAATAACTCTCAAATTATAAATACTTGGAATACACAAACTAAAATAGAATTATGATTAGTCTTAAGGAAGTGATCAAACTAACCTGTAGGGTTATTTGAATATACAATTTTTTGAGCATACCTATATATATAGATATATATGTATACTCAAAGCAACAAAACAAGGCAATATAACCCTTACCTTAGATCAAGGAGGAGGAGGAGAACTCGAAGAAGGATACCTGGAACTTGCTGGGGGTTTGAGTGGGGAGAAGAACTGAGGGTTCCTTGGGTGCAACTGGTTAACTTAAAAACAATATAAAACACAAAAAAATTCAGTGCAACCATTGAGAAAACTGAACCCTTTGTGGTACATTAAATGGAAGGTGACGAACTTGTAGAAATGGGGAAGCAAGGCAGGTCCACCAGTGGTCATAGGTGATGAAAAATGGTGCATTGTAGGTGTAGGGTTACTAGTGCAATCCTATATTAAGGAGAAGAAGAAAAAATGTAGAACAGAGAAAACTGGAGGTAGATTGGATGACTCAGATTACTCCGAGATAGATTAGATGGACCTGGTTCGATGCTATGTTTTACAAAACCATGAACGGTCAAGATTAGATCTGAGGTTGATTGAATAGTGCACAAAAATGTGGTGGTAATTCGTGATTGCTTTGAGTCGAGCACTGGATCGAGATCGACGGCCGAGATCGCGCGCGACGTGATGCAACGACCTAGATTTCATTTCACCAGAAAAAAGTCGTCCCACATCGAAACGTTGGGAAACAATGTGGCCCTTTAAAAGCCTCAGACTCCCTTAAGACCTAAATAAACACAGCACACACTAGGGATCCTTATACATGGGCTCCCGCCTTCCCCCGTAGGATTCGACCTACCCCTGTCTCGTCATGGCTTTGGGCCCACGTTGGCATGGTCATGCACTCATGTGCTCCTCTGCGCCCTTCGTGGAACCTATGCCCACGCTCGACCTAGACTTGGCTTGAGATGAGGGCAAGGCCCAACCACCTATCGTGAGCTACCTCCCCCGGCACAGCTATAAAGGGCTGGCCCTGGTGGGTCTATTTTTTTTATAAAATCCCACTTTCAAAATTATACAAAAACATAAGGAAAATAATACATCTTTTTCAGCTATATAGAAAATATTCTACTAAACATGAATTTAATCTTTAAAAAGGTTAACGAATACCAATTATACTTTTTATAATAGTATTACTAAAATTATTTATAAACACTAAAGAATTAACATTCAAGGTTATAAATTGAAATTTGATATACCCACATGAAATCTTTTACACTAATATCATATAAATCAAAACAAAATTTAATCAAAGAATACTTTAATTAAAAGAAATTAAATATAGGTTAAAACACTATTTAAGAAATTAAAATATTTACAATATATTTGATACACTTGAAACGTGTTTTGAGTTCCCTCAACATCACTTAAGAGGAATTCAAAATATTTCACCAATAGGCCAAAAACTATAGTTATAGTTGTTGGATTTACAATGGACACACAAGGTAACGGTCAAGTTAATGTCTTATAAAACCATCCCTCAAGGATTCTTAATCATAAGAAAAAGATGAATATGGTGCTTTCTATACTACTAATTCTCAACACGGTTTACATGATCATGGTGTTGATGTTATCCATTTTAACTAACTCAAAGGATCTCTTTTATTTACCATGTTTCATTGTTTTTGTAGGGGGGCCTTCCCATTGTTCGGATAGGGTTTTTAGTAGTAATATTTGAGTAGGATGGTTCCTTGTTATCTTGATACATTGTAAACACTTCAGTGCCTTGTTTAAATGAAAATACATGTGTCCATTTTGTGTGTTTTACTCAGTTACATACCAAAATAATTAAAACCATATTATTACTTTTTCATGACAGACATATTTTATTCAGTTATTATGAAATTAAAAAAAACAAACTTATCTATATTTGAGGTTCTTGTTTTGTGGTGTTATAGTGTATCATGACAATGTTTGTGATACCTGGTCCCATTGAATTGAGCATCTCAATTGGAAAGTCATCACATTGTTCTTCACATTAGTTGTTATCCAGAGTCTATATATTACCAACCAATGGATGGAATAAAAGGAATGTTAGGGGAAACACATAATGGGTAATCAAAAGACAAAAATAGATGACATGTAAATTACATTTATTTCTTTATGTTATGAATTTTATTTCATTAATATATGTTATACATGATATAATTCCAACATATATTATTAGGGGAAATTTATTCCCCTTAATAATGGTTCATAATATGATCATGAATTTACCAAAGCATATCCCCTGGGAGTTTCATAACCAATAGTGTAGAATGGCCCGTTGTCAGGCTCCGGTTCCTGTTTGAGTCTCTCTCAAAGCTGTGTTTTCATGTTTTACCCCTGGATACATATGTGAGAGAGCCATCTCTACCTTATCGTATCCAAATAGGGATGTATTTTCTTGATAAACCACTTACACAATACTCAAAAAATGAGGACTGTTTTTATTATATATTGTCTAATCCCTAAGGCTTTAACAATGGTTTTCTAATCCAAATCCCAAAAATAACTAAACCTATCCTCTAATACAAACTATAACACCGCAAATATTTATTTCACACCTAAACATAATTTATTACATAAAACCATCACATGATACAACATAGAAGTAAATATTTTTAGTGAATTTTGGGCTTAGAAACATTACATAAGAACTTAAAACAATAAATACACATCTTTATTGAATACTTATTTTACATGACCACTCACATTCCTTCATACTTAACATTGCATGTGATAACTTGAGAACATGCATAAGGAAAGGGTGAGATATAAATCCCAGTAAGGTAGTAATATTTTCATAAAATTATGAATAAAATACATGTTAGTAAATAGGCATATAAATATATCATGTGAGAAACATGACCATAAAGGCATGATATAGCATGATTAACATAACATTGAAATGTTGCAACAAAATTTAACATGATATTAGCATGATCCAAGTATCTTTTCACATGGAGATAGAGTAAACCCTCATTGAACATGAATAATCATGAGTAGACCCTCATTTCACTTGACATATCATGATACTAATCTTTACCCAATCCATTGGAGCACTATCGGGGTGCACCCATCATAATCATTTCATTTCTTGCATAAATGTGCCACATAGATGATATAACATGGATTCATTGAACATCATAATTTATTCCAAAATAAATGAATTTGGAATTAATGCATGAAAATATATAATCAATAATAAAATGTGCATAATGGTGAATATACTTGATAGATAAATGGGCACGTTATTCATTAAACAAAGACTTTGTCTTGGAAAATCGCAGTGCAATTTCGATAGCATAACAGCGTGAGATAAGAATTCAAAAAAATGTTTGATGAGAGATAAAGGGGTTTCTCATAATATGTACATCAAATAGATTGTAAGGGGGTCATATATATACATTTTACCACATATGTAATGGAATTTAGATTCATAATATAAAATAATTTCTTGAATGTAAATGAGAAGAGAGAAATTCCTTATAGAATTTTGGCATGGTAACATGTGTACATGGGAGGTATTAAAGAGTGGGAAAATGGAGTATCATAATTAAATAATAAGGATCAAAGTATTTGGGAGGTATGAAAAAATTCCTCAACATTTCTAATTAAATAGGCAAGGGTATAGCAACAAAAAGGAACTTGGAAACAAATGAGGGGGGGAAGAAATCCCTTACATGGATGTGTGATCCCAAAGGATTCGGAGGGGCTTGGGATAGGCTTATTGGGTGATTTGGGAACATTTTTAGATTTTATAGAGTCTAGAGAAATGATATGGACGTTCTCCAATGGTTTTCAGTGAAGAGAAGTGGGAGCTTTGGTGGGTTTATATAGGAAAAGAGAGTGAATTATTTAGTATTTAGGTTTTGGACAGTACACATTAAACAATTCAAAACCAAAAACCAACCCATGGTTTTTTTCCAAAGGGTTTTTACAAAGTTGAGTATAAAAAGTTATCCAAAAAGTCCAATGGAATAAATTTATAAAATAGTAGGCTTGATTATGTGGAGGTGAGTAACACTCTCAAGGAAATCATTTTAAAATGTCAAAATGTTTTATAAGTTTGGAGGGTCCACTAAGGCACCATAAAATTAATAAAACAAATATATAATCCCATTATTTTAAAGGGAAAACATATATTGGCCTAAAATAATTTTTATATTAATTTATTACATCACTATTGGGTTATTATGATGTCATATAACACATTTTATATTAAAACAGTATTTTATTTTTACCCAAAAATGTGATTGTCTCAGAAAATTATAAAAAAAATCACCTTTGGATAATTTCAACATCCTGATCTCAAAAATAATATTCATTTTACCTAAATAATTTTTAAATTTGTCAATTTAACTTCTAAAATAAAAACTAATATTTATAAAAAATTCATTTGATTTGACAAAAACAGTTTTCAAACATTAAAAAAAATAACAATTTCATGCCTAAAAATTATACAATCATTACTATTTAATAAATATTAAATAAGTAATAATAATATTTTATTAAAATATTATTTAATACAAAAAAACCAGTAATTCAGAAAAATATGTTTCTTATGTAACGCCCCGACCCCAGTTATCCTGAGTTGGTGCATTATTACATAACATTGGCATGAAACAAGAAATCATGTCCCGAAAGACCGATCAATTTAGTATCCTTGGAAGTACATGATACATTCAAAGGTTTTACATTACATAAAGAAATAAATACATGAAAAGAAAATTTCCCCATTGAACACACTTATATCCTTTGCCTATGCTTGCAGGTCAACCATTATATATTTCTTCACATCCTAGAAAAAATAAAACATATAATGGGGTGATCTTGGATGCTTAGTAAGGATAAAAATATAGGAGAAACTTTCATAAATAAGAATAAACATTTAAAGAAATGTATTGGGCTAAAACAAATGCCCTTTAAACGTATACTTCAGCATAATATGGAAAAAATAAAATCAAATAATTCCATTTACTTATTCATATGGATATTCTACTAGTTGAATAATCACATGAAATGTCAATATCCAATTTTATAATGATGGAATGCATAATTCTAGACTTCATAACCTTATAGTCAAGGCCTTCTGCCAAGACTACAAATAAGATTTTGTCAAGGCATTTTGTCAAGACACTAGTTTGTCTAATGAGACCTACCAATGCATAGAGGAGCTATAGAGGGCTTCACCCACCACTTACTATGTCCATTTCAGTCCCCATAAGAAAAGCTTTAAACATAACAGATACATTAGTATTAAAACTAGCACATGAAATGTCAATAGTTTATCCATAAACCATGATGGGTATTAAAATAACACATCCAAAATCAAACATATCACAAATACTTCAATACAATATGGAGATATTTATTATAATAAATCAACCACGATCAAGAATAATATCCTATAAAGTATGTTGACATAGTTGAAAATGATCATTAAAAGTCATTGAAATATATATCCATTATTCATAAAATCATTTTAAAGTAATATAAAAGAATCCATTTAAAATATTTTTTTAAATAAAAATGTCCCATAACACTTTGAAACTTTTGAATGGAATTAACATTTTAAAACATTCATTTCCATATAAATAAATCCTCAGAAACATTTTGAAAACATGGACATTAATGAGAAAGGTTTAGAAGAATTAATATTTAAAACAATTAAAAAGTTCTTTTGTAAAAGGTAACTTAAAAATAATCCCTTTGAAAAAAATTTTATGAAACAAGGACATAGATAATAAATAATTCCTAGTATATACATATGTAAAAATAACATCAGATTATAATGTGATTGTGAAATTAACCCTTACATTGCACTTTCCTTTGGTTGAGGGTAAGTTTAACCTCCTGTATAATGACCATAGAATGTTATTAAATTATACCAGAACCATATTCATATTTATTATATCATACATGATTCATTTATGACTTTATACAAACCCATTTAAAAATTATTTCCATGTTAAATGAACATTTTGGGTATTATTCACTTTCTTTATCCTATATGCTTTAACTTGTTATTCTTGATCATATCATTTAGATCATGATTTAAATACTTCAAGAATATAAAACTTTATTTTTATATAATATATATTTATAATATACATTTTTATAATAGATAGATATATGAAATGGAAGGCACCATTTATGGAGAAGGTAGGCCGTACATATGTATAAACGTTGATTCCGTTTTCAAATCGTATTGAACTGAAGTAAGTGAATAAGATATATGTAAGTACATACCCACATATATATATATATCCAGTAGAATTATTATGTCACATATTACATACTTATTAATAATATATATTTTTATAATCATTGTTGAATGGTGAATGGGGTAATGAATCTTATTGGGTCGTGGAGACGGTAATCCGTACGTACGCACAATTTAAAATATCATTATATTGATGGTGAAATCGAATGTAGTTGTATCTTATATCATATATACAGAATTATTACTATGTTATAATTATTATTTACATTAGTTATACTCATTATTATACCGATCCAAATAATTATGTGTTTGAATAATAAACTACACCACGAAGTGGAGACGGTAAGTCATGCGTACGTATGTATGGTGACTTTGTCATTTAGAGGATGAATAGAATGACGAATATAGTTGTACAATATTTATAATAACATACCAATATTTAGGAGGTACTTGAGTTATTATTTTTCTAATGGAAACAACAATGAAAGAGGAAGTGGAAGATGAAAAGAACTTGAAAGAGTGTGGTGAAAATTATTACCTCTTTATCCGGTGTTTCCTTTTGGGTTGATCAAAAGGACTCCATAGATTTTCTTTCTGATCAATGTAAGGACTCTAGGTTGATTTGAGGGAATTTGGGAGGATATTTGGTATGGGTTATTCTGGGACAAATGGCCTTGGTGGCGTGAAATTAATAGAAGAGGACATGCCCTTTTATAAGAGAGGTGAGGGTCACTTTAAGAAAAGCATGAAATATTATTTTATATTAAAATAATTTTTGGTTTATAATGGATCCAAAATTCATTATTTCGAGGATAAGGTCTGTATGGGTCGAAAACCTTTCAATCAATAGGTTTTAGATAGGTTTAGGTCATCATATTGACCTTATCATTTAGATTTAACTCTTAGTTAAATAGTTTGACATATACCATGTCTCATTGTATTTTTATGTTATATTGTTAATAAACATACTATTACAATCCAAGAGAACAACATGTGGTTCATTATTTATATATATAACATTATATATGACCTTTGGCTAAAACATAGATTTTTTTGAATATTATATTAATTAATAATATAGTATTCGTTTTAAAAACTCAATTACCTCAATTTTGACATTATTTAGCATTTTTTAAGCCATAAAAACTTTATCACATCAAATAAACTTTTTTTAAACAACCCCAACAAGTCATATTAACCGATAAAATTAGTGTAATTCATCATAAGTCTCAATTTACATTTATTGGATATTTATAATATCAATTATATTAATATTTCTTTAATAAGGTAATTACTGCATCATCATTGTGTCATAAATATATTGAATTATTTAACGTCCAAAAATTATAAATAAAATACCATTATGTTTGAAGTCTTTTTATCTTTATAATTAATATTTATAGTTGAATTTATATTGTGTTTAACCCTTTATTAATAATGGTTTAGTTACTAGACGTTGAATTTAACTCTTTTTACTCTTCTTTAAATAAAATAATAATAAATGTCATAATCTAATCCCTGTAGACCAAATGGGGACATATTTTATTCATAAGGTTGTTTTTGTCTGAATTAAACTTATCCGATAGAATGAGTACATGTGTTAGGGTAATTATAATATCATTTTTACCCTTAATTACCCATTTTTACTTTTAACATTGAAAAATAAAATTCAAAATTTACTATTCACCAAAAAATATTTTCAGCTTATTGAATAGCCTTTTACTTACTAATATAAACTGTGTATTATGGATTTTTTAAATTCAACTCACAGAAGCAGTAAAAGTATGTTTTATGTAAATTTGCTAAAGTGCCTAGAAGGTGGGTAAAAGAGGATAAAAAGTTCAATAAAATTTTTTACATCTAATTTTATTATAAAATGACTCCAATGAATTAAATTGAACTTATATAGGTATTATATATCATTTTTTAATTAAAATAAATTTAAATAAAATTAATAATTATTTAAATAAAAAGTCAGTTTAAAATAATAACGCAGTGTTTTCACTATTCATCAAAATTGGAAGGTTTTAAAAAAATAAAAAAAAATTATCCAAACTAATTTTTATGTCCCTTTTCTAAAGAATAATTTAATTTCATTAAATTGAATATATAAAAGTGTCAAATATTGATTTTAAAAAAGGGGTTTCCATTAAAAGGCTGTAAAATTTCATTTTTTAAAAAATAATTCTTTTATCTGAAAAATGTATTTGCTCTTATATTATGTCTAATAAACACATAATAATGATTTAAAAATTATATATAGTATATAAGATTCAATATTCAGTGAATAATATTCATACCTGCTTTTTAAACTACTAGTTTGGTAAGTTGTCCTGCGCTCGAACTCAGTGTTACATGTAGCACAAGCTATTGAATTTCTTTAATGGCCTATCGTACTATGAAATATTTGGGTGTTATATTCTACCCTCCTTCAATAAATTGTTTCCTCACAATTTGAAATTGTTTTTCAAAAATAATAGGATAAAAATAAAAAAATACATGTGTGGGAAACCCATATCAGAAATTGGGTTAATAAAATTTAGTCTTAATAAGAGGGAAAGGGAATGAAAAATCCACCCCCAAATTATGTTCTCGATTAGGAGAACATTGGTGGAAATTAGAGACACATAATTGGAGAAAAAACTTACATATTTATAGGGAGTGATTGAGGTCATAAATCATAAACATTTGTAAAATTGAGGGCCTCAAATCCATCAATCTATAATGATTTAAAATATCATTAGTTCAAACAAAACATAAGGTGTTAGGATAAAACATTTTTGCGTTTTAAGATCCCATACCTAAAGTTTAACAATTAATTTATTCATTTAATAAGAGGAAAAAAATACTTGACATGTAGACTTTCATCCTTCGACTAATTCCTACCACAAACTCATCTTTCACTCCGAAAGATAATAGAATTAAAAAATATTCTTTTTATCCGAATAGTATAGGGTTCCAAAAATAATTAATTTATAATTCATTTGTAAGACTATTTTAAAAAACTACATTATACAAACTAGGACATCATGAATGCCAGCGGTAGGTGATCCACCTTTGTCGCCCTTCGGTTGTGGGTTCTGGTCTTGCGTCCTTACCAGACGAGACAGGTTGTCGTCCGACCTCCGAGATGTCCTTTTTATGAAAATCCAAAAATAATCTCAAGAAATCATTTAACCTTAACAATAGTATCCAATTTCAAACTTAATTGATTCCTACCATTAAACACATCCAAATTACTTCTATCCAAACTCATGGACCAAATTTTTTGAGGAATGTAAACACACCAAAGATCCTTTTTTCCAATCAAAAATTTGTCAATACCGTAATCATATATTATTTTAAAACAATATAACACCCTTAATTACCAAAAAACCTTATCTATTACGTTCATGATCCCTTATTCTTTATAGAATTCTGGATATACTCCTTCTATCCAAAAATGTTGTAAACTCCAACAATGATGGAATATACAAATAATTAATCAGATTCAAGGGAGTCAATAATATCCAATATAATTTAGCCAAATCAATCATACATTATTCCAAAATCACTACCTCAGTATATAAACCATATTGTGGTTTATATTCCTCTTGACCATATATTTTCGAAAAAAATAACATGATATTGAGTCACTTTTATTGGTTCCACACAATCTCAAGTCCTTAAGGAAATAGTACTACAATACAATCATTTTATACTCTATAATTCTTATAACATGTACATAAATAGTACAATACTCAAATGACACAATACATTAATAAAAACATATGAAATATAATCATTCCTCTTTATCTTCAGTAGTATCATAACTTGATTATTATCTAATAGTATCATTTGGGGTAAACTCTGATGATTTGTACATTGCTTCATGTAGTGTCCCAACTTTTTTAAGATGAATCATTATATATTTGAAAACATTTTCTTACCCTTGTAATCATTTACTTGGTGTCTTTTTTCTCCACAATTATAACAGTCTAACATTCCCTTCATGTATTTACCAAGGTGATTCTTTGAATAGTTATCACATATGGGAAAATACTTCTTTCCCATCATCCCTATATCCACCTTTCTCTCTTCCATCATTTTCTTCTCTTTCTTTTTTTAAAATCCATAGGACTCGGAGAATTCTTTATCTATCTTATTAGCACATGAGACTATTTTTTTTTACTTTATAAGAATAAGTGGGATAATATTTCCTTTTTAAAAGTTATCTTAATACCATGAAAGATATGATCCTTCTTAATATTTTGATCATCTGTATTGCTGCAATTCTCATCCCCTATACTAGGAGACATTTCTAAACAATGACATACACTATATTAGTTTATGAATAGTAATGCATAATTCCAAACATGTAAAATACCGATTGTAAATTGAAAATATTATGCATATAATATATAATCATAAAATGTTCTATTTGAGAAAGTATTTACTCCTAAATCCATCATAATGGCTCGTAATGAAAATGTGAATTATCCTAATCATATCCCTTGGGAGTGTCGTAACCCAGAGTGCAGCAAGGCCCATTCTCGTGCACCAGGATACCCCGAGTCGTGCTTGAAATTCCTTGTTGGAGTTTTCACTCCAAATACATATGTGCCAGAGCCGCCTCTACCTGCTCATTTCCAGACATATATGTATTGCTTGGAAAATACACAAAATCTCTACGTTACCCAAATTCTTGGACATTCTTCTATATTAATCCTCAAAGTCAATCATAGGGTAATGTTATATAATCAGAGATTATCTAAATCTATTTCCAAGGTTGTTGCTAAACTTCTCTGATACAAACTGTATTTCCCCAACCCCAGTTACCCAGAGTTGGAGCATTATTACAAACATTATCATGATATAATGAATCATTTCACTAAAGACCAATCATTTTAGTATCCTTGGATGTACTAGATACATTCATATGTATTACATTACACCATGAAATAAAAATATCAACAACATTTTGTATCCATTGAACACACTTATATCCTTATCCTATCCTTATAGGTTAACAAATAAATACTTCTTCGCATCCTGGGAAACATAAAATGTAGAAAGGAGTGAGGTCAGATGATCAGTAAGGATAAGAATATAGAGAAAACATTCATAAATAAGCATAAACATTTAATACAATGTATAAGACTAAAAAAAATCTTTTTAAACTTAAACTTCATAATAATATGGCTAAGATAAAATCAAATAATTCTATTTACTTATTCACATGGATATTCTTCTAGTCGAATAATCGCATCGAATTTCAATATCAAATTTCCTACAAATGGAATGCATAATTCCAGACTTCATAACCACATAGTCAAGAACTTGTGCCAAGATTTCAAATAGTATTTCTTCAAGGCATTGTGTGAAGACACTAGTTAGTCTCATGAGACGTACCTATTTATCTAGGATCTGTAGCGGGCTCCACCCGTCTCATACTAAGTCAAATGCATTCCACTTATGAAAAGGATTAAACATAACATAAACCTTCGTATTAAAAATAGCATAAGAAGTGTCAATAATTTATCTATAAACCATGAATCATATAAAAATAACACATCCACAGTTGAACATATCACAAAACATTCAATACAATATGGATGATTTGTTTGATAATAAATCAACCTCGATCAAGAATAATATCTCGTAAAAGATGTTGACATAGTTGAGAATGATCAGTAAAAATCATTGAGACAAATATCCCTTCTTCATAAAATCAATTAAAAGTCATTTAAATGAATTCATTTAAATTATTTTTTTGAATCAAAGTTTCCCATAACACTTTGAAACTATTGAATGAAATTTATATTTTAAAACATTCATGTCCATATAAATAAATCTTGTAAACCATTTTGAAAACATAGACATTATTGAGAAAGGATTAGAATAATAAATCTATAAAACATTTAAAATGGTTTTTTAGTGAAAATTAACTTAAAAAGTGTCCCTTTGAAAACAATTTTATGAAACATGTACATGGATAATAAATATTTTCCAGTAGATACTTACATAAAAACAATCTCAGATAATAAAGAGACTATGAAATTAACTCTTACCTTGCGCTTTCCTTTGGTTAAGGGTACATTTAACCTTATGTATAATGACCAATGTATGTTATTAAATTATACCATAACCATATTAATATTTATTATATCATACATGATTCCTTTATGTCTTTATTCTACCCATTTAATAATTATTTCCATGTTAAATCAACATTTGGGGTAATAATCTCTTTCTTTATCGTACGTGTTTTAACTTTTTATTCTTGATCGTATCATTTAAATCATGATTTAAATACGTCCAAAATAGAAAAAATAATTTATATATCATATATATTTAGAATATTAATATTAATAATTGATGGATATTTGAAATGGATGAAACGGTTTATGGAGACGATAGGTTGTACATATGCATAAATGTTGTTTCTGTTTTCATATCGTACTGAATAGAAGTATGTGAATAAGATATATGTAAGTACGTAAAGACATAAAAACACACACACACAAACACACACAAATATATATATAGTATCATTATAATGTCAAATATTACATACTTATTAATAATATATATTTTTACAATCATCGTTGAATGGTGAACGTGAGAATGAATCTCATCACGTCACAGAGATGGTAATCCGTACATACGCACGAGCGACAATATCAATATATTGATGGTGAAATAATATAAAATTGGATGGAATATTAATTATAAAGAATAATTAACATGTAATATTTATTATTTACATCTTTTATACTCATTATTATATCCATCCAAATAATGAAGTGTTTGAATAACAAACTACACCACGACGTGGAGGCGGCAAGTTGTACGTATGCACATATTTCTAATTTATCATTTAAAGGATGGATATATTAACAAATATGGTTTTAGAATATTTATAATAACATGAAGTTATGTAGGAGGTACTGGATTTATTATTTTTGGTATGGAAACAACAAATAATTAGGAAGTGGAAGATGAAAAGAACATGAAAGAGGGTGGTGAAATTATTACCTCTTCATCGGGTGTTTCCTTTTGAGTCGATCAAAAGGGCACCATAGGTTGGCTTTATGATCAAAGTAAGGACTCTAGGATGATTTTAGGGAAGTTGGGAGGATATTAGGGTAGGGTTTGGCTGAGCCAAATGGTTTTGGAGGTGTGAAATTAAGGGAAGGGGAAGTGCCCTTCTATAAGAGAGGCGAGGGTAACTTTAGGAAAATCTTGAAATACTATTTTATAATAAAATACTTTTCAGTTTCTAATGGCTCAAAAATTAATTATATCACGGTTAAGGTAGGTATGGGTCGAAAAACTCTCAACCAATAGGTTTTAGATAGATTTAGGTCATCATATTAACCATATCTTTTAGATTTAACTATTAGTTAAATAGTTTGAGATTTACCATATCTCATTATATATTTATATTATATTGTTACCAAACATACAATAACAAGCCAGTAGAACCCAATGAAGTTCATTATTTATATATATATCCTTATCTGTCTCATTTTTTAAAAATGCAGATTTTTAAGAATATTATATTAATAAATAATATAGTATTTGTTTTAAAATCTAAATTAGGTCAATTTTTACATTATTTAGCATTTGATTTTTTGAAAGAAATAAAAAAATTTCCACTTCGAATAAAATTTATTTAACCAACTATATCTTTTTATATTAACCTATGAAATTATCGTAAGTCCTCAAAAGTCTCAATTTACATTTATTGTGTTTTTATAATATCAATTATATTAATATTTCATTAATAATATAATTACTGCATCATCATTGTGTCATAAATAAATTTAATTATTTATTTCCTTAAAATTATAAATAAAATACCATTATGTAGGAAATATTTTTAGCTTCTAATAAATATTTATAGTTGAATTTAATTTCTGTGTAACCCTATATTAAAAATGGTTTAGTTATTAAACTTTGAATTTAACAATTTTAACTCTTCTTTAAATAAAATAATAATAAATGTCTTAATATAATCCATGTAGACCCAAGGGGGTCATATTTTATTCCTAATGTTTTTTGGTCAAATTAAACTTATCCAATAGAATTAGGACATGCGTTAGGGTACTTATAATATCATTTTTACCCTTAATTACCTTATTTGATTTTAACCATGGTAAATAAAAGTCAAAATTTACTATTCAATATAAATTATTTTCATCTTATTGAACCAAATTTTACTTAATGATATCAACCATGTCTCTCGGATTTATGAAATTCAACTCAAAAAAGCAGTAAAATTACGTTTTCTGCAAATTTACAAACGTGCCTAGAAGGTGGGTAAAAGAGGTTAAAATGTTCAATAAAATTTTATACATAAAATTTTATTATAAAATAACTCCAATGAATTAAATTTAACTTATATATGTATTATATATATATTTTTACTTGAAATAAATTTAAATAAAATAAATAATTATTTAAATAAAATGTCAATTTTAAATAATAACACAGTGTTTTACATTATTCAAAAAATATGAAGGTTTTCAAAAAAATACCAAAAATTTAACCAAAATAAATATTTATGTCCCGCTTGTAAAGTAGAATATATTTTCATTAAATTTAATTTATAAAAGTTTCAAATATTGGGTTTAAAAACGGTTCTCCATTAAAAGGCGGTAAAATTGCATTTTTTGAATAATGTTTCTTTTATCTAAAAAAATGAATTTGTTCTTATATTATGTCTATGAAACACATAATATTTATGTTAAAATTATTTTGATTATATAAGATTCAAAATGCAGTTAATACTATTCATAACCACTTTTTGAATGGCTAGTTTGTTAAGTTATGGTGTGATCCAACTTGGTGTTGCGTGTAGCGCAAGCTATTGAATTACTTTAATGAGAAAATGTACTCTGAAATCTTGGGTTGTTAAATATTAATTCAATATTAATAAAAAATATTATTTGTTCCATAAAAACTATTAACAAAGAAAAAAATAATAAAATGAATTAATATTCTTTAATCTATACAAAAATAATGCACATAATCGTAGTGCTTGGGTCATGTTGCATAACAGCTTATAACACCCGAATATGACCTAAAGGTAAGGTGTGCAATGGTGACATACTCTTGGGGTGGCTCAGATAACTTTTCTTGAGTGGTAATCTCTATCAACCTCCACTTCTCTGGTAGGTGGTTCTGTAAGAGCTTAATGTGTTGAAGCTCGGCCTGATCATGGACAAGTGGGAAGCCTAATGACGCCACCTCCATTCCAAGATCTGCCAAATGGGATTCGTACAGAGCAATCTAATTATATGTGACCATCACGGTCACGACCCATCCCCTGGGGCCCATGTCATGACTACCCCAAGATCCCCTTCCATAGGCCAGGGGCTGGCGACTAGCACTAAAGGTTTAAATCCCTAAACTTGGAAGGTATTGCATTTAAAACATGAAAACACGAACAATAGAGTACGAGTTGGAAGCAAAACAGAAAGTAAAACTAAATACAAAGAGTGCTGAAAGTAGAGGGTCCGGAATACAAGCCCAATAGGAAAACACAAGTAGAACTAAAAACAAGTACAAATGAAAAGGACAAAACATCTGAAAGGTGAAGAGAAGCTCCTGTATCGTACACCACGGATCCTACCTGAAGGGTTGGTACAGATAGACTTCTCAGCATGCCACATCTATCGGGATCCTCTGCCTACCAACACGTCATATGGTCCCCCTCCGGGTACCGTCCAGTCCTGATACTCTCAGCCTCAGTCAGTGTTGTCGGTCATCTGCAACCAACATAACGAGGTGCTGGCATAGCCTGTACAATGGTGAGTATAACGATACTTAGTTGGGATCCTGAGATCCTTAAGGTCTCACAAAGTCCATCTTGGATAAACCACAAAGTATGAAATCAACAGATAACCCCACTTAGGTATATACCCATATATATACCTAAGTTATCAAGTAATCTATCTCAATCATGAGGTAAATAACAAAATGTTATTGACTCAGCTCAACCAGGATTTTATTCTAGGGATAATATCAATCTGAACCCTCGACTACTAGAAAACGCCTACTCTATCAAGTACAGTGGGTCTATAGAGTCACACAGAGGCTCTTCCCACTAACCTTGGACTACTGAGGTACTCCTCGTGTCAAGTACCGTGCGTCTGCTGCGTCATACAGAGATGCTCCCCACCATGGGTCTGCTACGTCATAAAGAGGCGCTCCCCCTCATAGCCTACTGAGGTACTTCTCCTGTCGAGTACTGTGGGTCTGCTGCATCACCAAGGAAATCCCCACTATGGGTCTGCCATAACACCATGGTGCCTCCTGGGTTATTAGAGTCACTCTAAGTCAAATGGACAACGGTCTTCAGGTCCCATCCAGCTACTAGGTTCCTGCACAAATGCTTTCTTGTCTTTGGTAGATCTGCTCTACAAGCTACTGTTCGATGCTCCAAATTCCATGAAGTCCAACGAGAAAGTATCTCAAAGGTCTTCCACGTCATAGAGGTCTAACAAAATAGACGGTGCACCAATTGGACGCCTGGTCTGTGAGTTATTAGCCTTTTAGTCTCGGTGGTCCGGTTGGATTTTTGTATGATCCAACCTAACCGTATCTAAACATTACACCGAAATCCAGTAGGGTATACACTAAGGTACCATCGTGCTCCATGAAAACCAGCGCCACTGACAGTTTGTCAAACGGTCATCTGGTGCCAAAGATATGGCCAAAGAATGTAAAGGGACAATAGTGGGCTCGGGTCCGTTCTGACCTGGTCGGACCAACTCAGCCCAACCTAGTCTGCGCCGACCCAGTATGGGTTGATCTGGTCTGACCTCTTGGGTATGGCCTGGTCCATTGGGTGGGCCAGCCTGTTAGGTTCGGCCTGGCCCGCGGGCCCTAGCTCAGCTGGCCAGGTGGGCGGTTCGGCCTGGAGCGTCGCGAGGGCACAGCCCGGTATGACTCGGCGCCGAGGGCACGGTCTGGATGGTTCCGCCAGGTCTCCTTGAGGGGGGAGGGGGTTTCACAGTCTGTCTCGGGAGGCTAGTGTAGCCAGGGCGCCAGTTCGGTTGGGTGGCGACCGGGCCGGCCGACCGACGACCGAGCTGGGAGCCAGGCCTGGTGGGGGGCAGCCTGGCAGGGTGATAGGAGGGCTGGCAGAAGGCCGTTCAGGGCGCGACCAGGAGGTCGAGAGGTTGGGCTGGAATGGTTCGGTGCGGCTCGGGTGGGCACGGGCGGGCATTGTTCAGAAAGGGCGCACGGGATGCCGGCGGCGGCCGAAAGCCGGGGGGCGCGGGCCGGCGGCGGTGCGGCCGGGGTGGCACGGCTGGTTTGGCCGGTGGATAGCGCGGCCTGGGCGGCTCTGCCGAAGGGCCACGTTTCAGCCCGAAGCACACAGTGCACCGTAAGGGCTGCACGGTTTGCGGAGTCCTCAGGTAGCGCGACCTTTGTCGTCACCACCGTCGTCATTCCGTCGCCTTATAACCATTCTGATGATCGTAAAAAAAAGAACAATGGAGGGGTTGGGCAATGTTGGTTTGGCCCGCACCATCCGTATTTAGCGTGGTATCAATTGGATCATCAAGAAGTAAGAATATGAACAACAACTCACCCAAAAACAAAACCTTTTCAACCATTGAAGAAGATTCAAGGAAATCATAAACATGTAAAAAACTCCTACCTTTGATTGTTTATCTTCGACGTTGAAGTCACGGGAAGAAGATGAAAGAGTTCATCATTCATCACGTCTACCACACACTCTCAATTTTGAGCTGCATCGGCTCGTTGATAATGATGCAGAGGGTTGGTCGATTGAAGACGTCCCACGTCGCTAGAAGCTCTGAGGAAGAAGTCAAATAAGGTCGGCGTTCTTCATTCTTCTTTGGAAGAGTTATTCCCTCTTCTCCCAAGTTTCCACCAAGATGCTAAAGAAAAATAATAATAGATAGGTTTATCTATTATTTCGTTGGCACAAAATTCAAAATGGTGAAATAAATTAATTGGTTCCACCTAATTAATGTGGAGTATTGGAATAATTTAATTAAAGGGAAGGTGGCACCATAAATGAGGGAGGGTGCAGAGAAACTCTCCTTCATTAATGAGGGGATTTGAGAGGTTTTCCGCTCCCACCATTAATTGGGGAGTTTAGCCTCGGGTGGTCCCCATGTCATAACCTCTCGTGGGAGGTTAGGTTCTGGTGGGCCCCACCACCATAACCTCTCATGTGAGGTTAAGGTGTGGTGGTCCCACCTCAAACTTCCATGAAGATATTTTAACCGTCAAATAATAATAAATACACACACTTTATTTTTATTTAATTAAATCACTAAAACCCGCAAAAAACTACTTTTATTCTTGACCCACTTTTGTCGAAGTGAAAGTATCTTTAAGTGAATATCGGCGCTTTGAGTTCAACGGTGTCCCTATATTTCAATTCCGAGCACTAGCTCAATATTATAGAAACCCGCTCGTACGTTTACTGAATGTACCTGAAACAAACTTCAAAAATTGATTCCGGGCACACCGGGCCTCAGAATCACGCGCCGTCAATTTTTGAGGATTCATACAATTTCCATGTATTTATGAAAACAAATCCACAGAATTTACACTTCTATACATTCTCCCCACCTCAGGACTTTACGTCCCCGTAAAGTATAACTCGACCTAAAGGAATGAGTGGTGGTACTGAGCACGCATCTGAGCCTCTCGCTCCCATGTGCTCTCCTGGAGGTTCTAATGCTCTAGATAACGTGAACCAGAGTTATCGACCATCCACATATGACCCACTCTTTTCAATCCTCAATCTCCACTGGAACCTCCATGATTGTATCCCCATCGTTGACGTCCATATCTCCATGGTCAATGATGTGAGAAGGGTCATGCATATATCTCCTTAGCTGAGATAAGTGGAAGACGTCGTTCACCCAATGAAACTGAGGCAGTAGAGCTAAGAGGTAAGCCATCACACCAACTATGAAGAGGACGTAAAAGGTATGATGAATCTCAGATATAACTTGTCGCCTCGGCCAAATCTTCATAGTCCTCGTCGAGATGAGACCCGTAGAAAGACTTGGTCGCCATCCTCGAATTCCCGAGGTATCTATTTCCCGTTAGCATATGACTTCTATATACTCTGTGAAGTCTTCATCCTCTCCTGGATTATTTGAACCTTCTCCGTTGTAGCCCGTACCACCTCTGGTCCCACTAGTGCTGACTCCCCAGGGTCAGTCCATCATAAAGGTGATCTGCAAGGTCGTCCATATAATGCCTCAAAAGGTGTCATCCCAATGGTAGAGTGATAACTTTTGCTGTATGCAAACTACACCAAAGGTAAGTGGTCCTCCCAGATGTGACCGAAGTCAAGGACACAAGAATGTAGCATGTCCTCGAGGGTTTGAATAGTCCGCTCAGTCTGTCCATCCATCTGAGGATGGAAGGCAGTGCTCAGATGAAGCTGCTTCTCAAAAGCCTCCTGCAAACCCTTCCATATTCAGGAAGTAAACTGTGCATCATGATTAGATACTATTGAAGAAGGTACTCCATGTAGCTGCACAATATCTTGCACATAGAGGCATCACATTCTCTCTACTGAACCCTTCTCTCTGATCAGTAGAAAGTGGTCCGTCTTGGTGAGTCGGTCAATGATCACCCAGATAGAGTCATGACCTCTAGATGTACATGGAAGAACCATCACGAAGTCCATGGGTATCCCATCCCACTTCCACTCTGGATCCTATAAAGGCTGAACCAAGCTTGATGGTACCCATTGCTCCGTCTTTACTTGATGAAAAATGAGGCATCGAGAGACAAACACTACAATTGCATTCATCATACCAGAGCACCATTGCTGTCATCGAAGTTCCTGGTACATCTTCAACTCTCATAGATGTACCGCTAGAGGGGATGTGTGGAACTCCCTCAACACTTTATCCTGAAGTTACACTGGTACCATAGTACGTTCTCTGATGAGGATGACGTGCTCCACACCTTCATAAAATCAATCAGGTGTCTGCCCTGTGGATATCTGAGCATGTTGTGTCTCGCAGTCCGTGTCCCCATGTCGTGCCTCCCTGACTTGCTGAGGAAGTGGGGGAGTGACTCTAAGGGACTGAAGGAAATATTCTCAATCTTTATCCATAATGGATATCTGTAATGAATCCAGCTACTCTGTTTCCTCGCCTAGTAGCTGTATACCGGATCTCCTCTTGAGTGCATCTGCTACACCAATCCCCTTTCTAGGCGTATAGACTATCTCGAACTCATAGTCATAGAAAAACCCAAGCCATCATTGATGCCTCTGGTTTAGTTCCTTCTGAGGGATGATATACCTGAGACTCTTGTGATCAGAGTACACGGTAAAATGTTCGCCCATCAGATACTGTCACCACATCTTCAAGGCGAAGAACACTACTACTAACTCCAAGTCATTGGGTACCATAGTTCTGCTCGTTTTGTCTCAGCTGCCAAGAACCATATGTGATCAATGCTCGCTCCGGCATCAGGACACACCTGAGTTCGGTCCATGTTGCATCGTAATAGAATACGTACTATACGCCTCCCTCTGGAAGTATCAATATGGGGGAACTAATTAGCATCTTCTTTAGCTCCTGAAATCTCTGCTGGAATCTCTCCAACCACACGAAGGGTTTCCCCTTCTTCATCAAGGCTATGTGTGGTGTTGAAACTCTAGAGAAGTATGGAATGAATCTCCTGTTGTAACCTGCCAAACCCAGGAAACTACGTACCTCCTTCCCACTTCTGGGTGGCCCCCAAGCAAGTACCGCCTCAATCCACGCTGGATCCACTGCAACTCCAGCCTCTGAGATGACGTGTCCTAAGAAGTGAACCTCTCGGATCCAAAACAGGCAATTTGAGAGCTTACCATAAAGCTGGTGCTCTTGGAGTGTGTCTAATACTGTCGAAAAATGGTAGGCATGCTACTTCTCAGTAGTCCGGTAGATCATAATGTCTTCAATGAAGAATATGTCAAAGAGATAGAGGTATGGCTAGAAAATCATGTTCATGAGTCCCATGAACACTACTGGAGCATTGGTTACGCCAAAAGGCATAACCAAGAACTCGTAGAGACCGAACCGACTTCTGAAGGCCATATTCTGCACATCCTTGTCTTGAAATTTGAGACAGTGATAGCTTGATCTAAGGCCTATCATCGAGAACCACCATGCTCCCTTAAACTAATCAAAGAGGTTGTCAATCCTCGGGAGTGGGTAGTTGTTCTTGAGGTCACCTGGTCTAGGTGATGGTAGTCAACACAAAGCCTAAAGCTCCTATCCACCTTCTTTGTGAATAGAATCGGGGATGCCCAAGGAGAAACACTGGGCTGGATGAATCCCTTCTTATGCAAGTCCTCTAGCAGTACCCGCAACTCTCGAATCTCTGTGGGAGCCATCTGATACGTTGGTGTAGATATCATTGCCGTCCGGGGGTACAGGTCAATGAATAAGTCCACCTCTTTGCGAGGAGGTAGTCCTGGAACATAATTTGGGAAAACATCTGCGCACTGGTCCACCACTATAGGATAAGTTAGAATTTCCACATCAATAGCTCTAAGGGTAAGGCATGAAAACTGTTGAGTGATCGGCTGTACCCTCCTCCTAATAAGTCTGTCCTGTGCTGCAAAGGCCCCCTTCTCATCGGTGAAGGTAAACTCGGTCCCATCCGTGCAGAAACGCTGCACATTGCACCTAATACAGTCAATCTGAGCATGGACTATAGATAACTAGTCCATAACTAAGATGATATCTTAAGGACTCGATGTCGCTACTCAGAGATCCCAGCCGAAGATCTCTCCTCCTAGAGTAATCTCAAACTACTAGCACTAGAGCATAATAATCGAGTCTGCTCCCGTAATAGTATCTATCCATAAGGACTGAGACAACGACTCTGTCGGAATCTCTGAGCACTGAACGAGGGCAGTGACAATGAAAGATTGACTAAAACCTATATCTCTAAGAACTGCAGTTATGGTGGAGTAGACACAGATCATACCTCAAATCATCATCGGAGTGCCGTGATCATAGGTCTCAGCTACCTGGAGAAGAGCAATCCCATGTGCACCTGCTCCCAATGGTAGGGGTGGACCTCCAGGTGGTGGTGGTGGTGGTAGCACCTCAAAATGTCATCCACCGCCAGCTGCACGACCAACTCGTCTGCCACATCCACCTTCTCCCTACAGTCCATCACGATTGAATCTATGTCTCTGCCTGGGTGGTCCTTCGACCATCTACTAATCATTTGAACAGTGGGTCAGACAGTCACGAGCCATGTGACTATGCCCTCCGCATGAGTAACACTGCTCACTCCTGGCATGTATGACTCTGCTCTGGGTGCCCCGCAAAATTGATCCTAATTCATGAAGTCATCCACCTGTAGGTCTGGTACTCTTGGACTATTGTGAAATCTGTCTAGTGCAAGCTGTAGAAGACTCCATTGCATGTTGACTAGTGGTGGGTCTCACTACTAGAGACTGCTCAGCAAGGAAACTATCCACTAAGAGGACTCGCTCCAACACCCCTGCATATGTCGGGATGCTGAGTGAGATCAGCGATTCTCTGATCTCTTTCCTGAGTCCCTTCTCGAAGGTCTGGGCCCAAATGAATGTGTCTCGTACCATATATATGGAGTAGCACGAGAGGTCAGTGAACCTTTCTGAGTATTGTGCCACCATCACGTTGCCCTGCTGCAAGTAAGGTAGGTCCTATATCTGCACTGCACGTAGGGTGGCTGGGATAAACTCCTCCCAAAACCGGATCTCGAAGTCTTCTCAGAGAAGCGTCATCTCGCCATGAACTTGGAGCATCAAGCTCTACAATCGTCCCACCGCTGCCTGTAGAAGGCTGGCAGAAAGTATCACCATGAGGTCAGTTGGTGTCCCTACCAGTCAGAAAACTCTCACCACATCCTCCAGCCAATCCTTAGCTGCCTATTGGTCTATCTCTTCCCTGAAATTGGGTGGCCTCTGGTGCTGGAACGCATGCAACGCACTCAAGTGGCATGCACCATCTGCCACTGGGGCCTGTGGATTCTGTGGCATAATGGGTAATGGTACAACTGGTGCCTCCGCTGGTGCCTCTATTGGAAGAGGACCCTGCACCGAGGCCTCATTTCTTAGTGGGCTATCTGTGCATACTACTCTCGGGACTCTTGCGGGTCTTCTGTGGGGAGGAATCCTGAAGGATACGGTTGTGACATGGTCAATGATTATATCTTGAGAGCTGACATGGTTGAGCTGACTTAAAGAAAACTTCTGAAAACATACACACAATCAGTGTTTTCGTGCACTGATTCCGAAATCAAAAGTCAGGGTCCTGGTGTATGGATACGTGGACCACCTCACTAACACTGGACTCCCTGAACTGAAAACCACACTCAGTATGCTTAACAATATTTCTTCACAGAAAAGATCATAGTCCTACTTTTGAGGTATAACTGACTCCTCTGATAACAATTTGTCACGACTCATCCCTCGGGGCTCATTCCATGACTACCCCAAAACCGCCTCCCATAGGCTAGAGGATGGCAACTAGCACAAAATGCGTCAATCCCTAAACTGGGAAGGAATTTCCTTTAATGCTTGAAAACAGACACAACATAGTACAAGATGGAAGAAAAATACTAAGTAAAACTGTATACAAAGAGTGCTGAAAGTAGAGGGGTCGGAATACAAGCCCAACAGAAAAATACAAGTACAACTAAAAACCTTTACAACTGAAAAGGAAAAAATATCTGAAAGGTGAATAGAAGCTCCGGTATCATCCACCATGGATCCTACCTAAAGAGTAGGTACATATATCTTCCTATGCTCTCCATGTCTTTCAGTCTCTTCCACGTACCGACACGTCGTATGGTCCACCTCTGGGTACCGTCTAGTCCTGGTACTCTCAGCCTCAGCCAGAGCTGTCCTTCATCTACAACCAACACAACAAGCTGCGGGCATAGCCCATGCAGGGGTGAGTATAACGATACTCAGTAGGGACCCCGAGACCCTCAATGTCTCACAAAATCCCACAAGGATAAACCACAGTGTATGAAATCAACATATAACCCCACTAAGTTATATTCCCTTATATATACCTATGTTATCAAGTGATTCATCTCAATCATGAGGTAAATACAAAAAAGTTACGGACTCAGTTCAACCAATATTTTATTCTAGGGATAGTATCAATCTGAACACTCTGATGCTGGAGAACGCCTCCTCTATTGAGTATAGTGGGTCTGCCCGTCACACATAGGTGCTTACCACTAACCATGGATTGCTGAGGTACTCCTCCTATCGAGTACCATGGGTCTTCCGTGTCACACAGAGGCGCTCCCCACCATGGGTCTGCCGCGTCACACAGAGGCGCCCCCTCATAGCCTGCTGAGGTACTTCTCCTATTGAGTACCATGGGTCTACTGCATCACCAAGGTGCTCCCCAATGGGAGTCTGCCACGACACCAAGGCACTCCCCATTGGGCCAGTAGAGTCACTCCGAGTCAAATGGTCAGCGGTCATCAGGTCACAGCCGACTACTAGGTTCATGAAAAAATGCTTGCTTGTCTCCAGAAGATCCACTCCAAAAGCTACTGGTCGATGATCCAACTGCCATGAAGTCCCATGAAGAATAATCTCAATGGTCTTCCATGTCATAGAGGTCTCAACGCAATAGACGACGCATCAATAAGATGCCCGGTCTGTGAGTTATTAGAGTTTTAATCCTAGTGGCCTGGTTGGATTCGTGTATGATCCAACCTGACTGTATCTCATCCTTACCCTGAACTCCAGTTCGGTATACAGTAAGGGACTATCATGCTCCAAGAAAACCAACTCCATTGACGGTTCGTCAAATGGTCATCCAGTTCCAAAGATATGGCCAAAGAAAGTAAAGGGTCAGTAGTGGGCTCAGGTCTAGTCCGACCTGGTTCGACCGACTCGACCCAGCCCAGTCTGAGCCACCCCGGTTTGGGTCGACCTGGTTAGACCTTTTGGGTCTAGCCTGACCCATTGGGTGGGCCAGCCTGATAGGTTAGGCCCGGCCTGCTGGGCCCAGCCCAACAGGCCGCGTGGGTGGTTCGGCCCGGGCTCAGGGCCGGTTCAGACCGGAGTGTCGCGAGGGCGTGACCAGGCCGGTTTGGCTAGGGCGCCGTGATGGGGGTCGTGGGCCGGTTCGGGAGGCCGACACGACCAGGCCGCCAGTTCATCTCAGAGTTTCGTGAGGGCGCGGCCGGGCCGGTTCGACCAGGGCGCCGTGAGGGCGCCAGTGGGCCGGCACAGGAAGCTGGCGCGACCAGGGCGACGGTTCAGTCGGGTGGCGACCGAGCAAGCTGGAAGGCGACCGGGAGGGAACCGAGTAGACCGGAAGGGGGCCGATAAGGGCACCATATGGGCTCGTGCCCGGTTGGGTAGTGCACCTCTTGGGCAGGCGGGTGGCCGGGCAGGGCGTCAGCTGGCCGAAGGGTGGCCGAGCAGGTTGCGACCATTAGTCCGAGAGGCTGGTCTGGTGTGGTTCGGTGCGGCTTGAGACGGCACAAGATGGCGGTGTTCATCCGGGGTGCACGTGAGGCGGTCCGCGGCCGGGAGCCGGGGGTGGGGCTTGCAGCTGGGGGGGACTCGGTTGGGTTGGCCGGTGAACTGCGTGGCCTGGGCGGCTCGGCCGAAGGGCCGCGGTTTGCAGAGGTCGTGGGTAGCGCGGCCTTTGTCATCGCCACCTTAGTCGTTCTGTCGCCTCAACACCATGCCGAAGATCTTCACAAACAAGAACGAAAAAGGGGTCAGACCATGTTGATTTGACCGACACCCATCGCATTTAGGGTGGCATTAATTGACACATCATGAAGTAAGAATATGAACAACAACCCACCTGCAAACATAACCTTTCCTACCATTGAAGAAGATTCATGCAAAACATCGACATGTAAAAACTCATTACCTTTGATTGTTGTTCGTTGACGTTGATGTCGCAGGATGAAGATGAAGGAGTTCATCGTTCGTCGCATCCGCCTGGCACTCCCATTCCCGAGATGCGTCGAATCGTTGACGACGATGTGGAGGGTAGGTCGGTTGAAGATGTCCCACGTCGGTAGAAGGTATGAGGTAGAAGTCAAAGAAGGTCGACATTCTTCATTCATCATTGGGAGAGTTCTTCCCTCTTCTCCCAATTTTCCACCAAGATGCCAATGAAAAATAAAAATAGATAGGTTTATCTATTATTTAGTTGGCATGGAATTCAAAATGGTGAAATAAATTTATTGGCTCCACCTAATTAATGTGGAGGATTGGAACACTTTAATTAAAGGAAAGGTGGCACCATAATGGAGGGAGGGTGTGGAGAAACTCTCCCTCATTAATGAGGGGAGTTGAAAGGTTTTCCTCTCCCACCATTAATAGGGGAGTTTATCCCCCGTGTGGTCCCCATGTCTTGTCCTCTCACGGGAGGTTAGGTTTGGGTGGGCCAAACCACCACAACCTCTCATGGGAGATTAAAGTGTAGTGGTCCCACCTCCAACTTCCATTAGGAGATTTTAACCGTCAAATAAAAATAAAGCCACACACTTTATTTTTATTTAATTCAATCTCTAAAAACCCTAAAAACTAACTTTTATTCTTGACCCACTACCATCAAAGTGAAAGTCTCTTGAAGAGAATATTGGCGTTGCAAGTTCAACGGTGTCCTCAGATTTCAATTCCAAGCACCGGTTCAAAATTTATAAAAACTCACTCGTATGTTTACTGAAGTTACACGAACAAAACTTCAGAAATTGATTTCGGGCACACCGGGCCTCGGAATCATGCGCCGTTAATTTTCACACACTCATAGAATTCACATGTATTTATGAAAAAAAAATCCATGGAATTTCTATGTATTTACAATCACATCCTTTTGTCTGAGTAAATTGGATTTCTTAAAGCCCTATATTTATACCAATCATGTGATCACTGTTCATCATATATATTAGCAATGGTCCCAATTCTTAATGGTATTTTAATATCCAAAAATTGAATACCATGGAACTTCATATACTATATAACTATTTTACATAATAAGACATTTTATTAGATCATGAATAATTTCAATTAATATAATTTTGGGTCATTACATTCTTGAATCATGTTGGTCTAGTTCCTTTGGAAACATGGATACGTAGACAACTACTTCATTTGTGAACTACTCTCCTCATACATGGTTCTTCATAAATTTTTCCTTTAATAAAGAAATCATACACAATATATTTATTCATAACCATGGAAGGGAATTGATTAAAAGGGTGAGTTCAGATACATTATAAGGGTAAAAAAAGAAGATATAAAACATCACATTAGAATAACATGACAGTAGGAGTACGATAAAATAATAAAACGTTTTTAAAACCATAACCTACATATCACTGATCACAAACATGTGTAATTGAATAAATCATGGTAGATTATAAGATATTAATTACAAATAAATTAGATAATATATTTCATGGGTTCATTACATTAGCATAAGACATAGAAATGTTCCATACAATTAAGTATTTAAAAACATTTCCTTATAATCAAGACATCACATACTTGGCTATCATAGTGGATTTGTATCACTCCCACAATCCATTTTTTTTATTTTAAGAATCCACTTTTTGGAAAAGTGGGAACCAAAAAAACATCAACAAACCACCCTTACATACCCCACATTACGATCAACACACTGTAAACAAAATTCAAAAAGGAAAAAAAAAATTCAAAATTCAAAATCCATACCGCCACTGTAGCCATCCAAAAACCAAAAAATTAAAAATTCAAAAACCAAGGCATCACCATCCAGTCGTCTCGATCCATGCATTGCCTCGAGTCCACCACCCTGCCTCGAGTCACACAACGAATGAGAAAGCCGCCCTAACCTCATCAAACATGATTTATGTCAATCTCTATCGACGTCCGCCATCACTGACAAAAAAAGAACCATCTTCTTTGCCATACTCTAATCATAAAACATCACGCAATCATCAATAACACCATTGTCGAACTCGTCCGAACTCATCACCTCTTCACCGTCGGCCTGTTCTCCAATTTCCACCGCCTAACACCAAACCCCATCACCATTGTTTCACAGGGCCTCCCTCATCATGAAAGTAAAAAACAGTGATCCACCACCATAAGCGTTGTCGCCGCTCAAACATAGCCCAACCAAACTATGTTCCCTCCATCTCCCGAACTCTGTCTCAGCTACCTGAACCCCCCCCCCCACCCCCCACAACGCACAACACAACCCAATGCCTATAAGGAAACACCGCACCCAACCGAATTGGAAGGGAGTAGTGGATCTGGAGGACAAAGAGGAGTACGAGTGGCCAGGACTTCCATAGCAAGCCACAACCGAGAAAAACCCATCTATATCCCCATAAAAAACATTCACGAACCTTTACATGCAAAACAGAAACTACAACTCCATCAACACCCCCAACAGAAATAGAATCAAACCCCATAGTCATTATAGAACAAGTAATATTAAAATTAGATTGAAACCCTAAACTGAAAATTGAAAAATATCTGAAAATAGTGAAAGACATGAACAAGAAAAAATTGAAAGCGGGAAGAACCCTGAAAAGGAACTTCAGATTGAAACCCTAGGAAGAAGAACCAGCTCTGATAACGCCTGGAAATCTATCATCTGCCAAACCACTGGCCAAACCCTTAGCAATTCCCATGCTCTGAATATGACCTGGAGAGGAGCTAGGGAATGTAAGAGCAGAGCACAAGGAATATCAATGGGCTTTGTAACAATTAATCATATCATAATAGCACAACCCATGGAAGACACACAAGTTTCAGAAACATATTTAAATAAAAAATATAACCCATCTAGAAAAAGAATAATGATGATATAATTGGATCATATCCTAATTAATGTTATGTAACATTAAATGACATCATCTGGGAAGGATATTAATTTTAAAACATCACATGGAACATTTATTTTGGAAAATATCCTTTCTACATTGAGAACACTTATTTTAAAAAATAAAATGTATCAAATATTAAATATAACGTTTGTTGGGTAATGAAACATGAAAATATGTAAAGGATCCATCACATAACTATGTGGTCATGATAACAAAAAATTATGTTCACGTCATATATTTGAAAAAAAATACTCCTTTAACATCATTAGTAAAATATAAAAAGTACCCAATTTTTAAAATAGATTGGTTATTACATTTAAATAATTTTGTGAAAATTTTATCATAAGTAAAAGTGACATTAATCATTCATTAAATAATTAAACAAAAAAATTCATGGAAACATTTTTATAAATCTTGGTCATGGATGAGAAAGAGTTTTCAATCAAAGAGGGAAATAATATTGGCCTTTCTTTGAAAATGTTGTATGGGATAGTGAATACATAAAGAGATGAAACTAAAAATTAAATAACTGTTTTAAATAAAAAATAGTACAGATAAAATTTGATGTTTATTTATATATATATCATAATATTTCATCATTATAAATATAATAATAAACTATATGGATAAATAATGATGTTATAGCCTAAAAAAGTCTTCACGTTTATATATTTTGAATAAAAATCACCAAGATTGAATAAAATAAAACAATAAAAATCATGAGAATAAATAAAATCATGATATAAAATGTAAATAGTGATTAATATAAATCGCATAATATGATATAGGTTTAAAAAATGACTTTGGTCAAAAATAAGACAAATTGAGATAAAAATTTGTTACCTCAAGTCTCGTTATTCTTCATAGACATTTGAAAATCGTCTAAAATAAGTATTTGTTTATTATAAATATATTTTAGAACCAAATTAATATATATATATATCATACAATATATGATTTAACATAACATTTTATCCCATATTATTTAGACATCAATTGTAAGAATCATTATTTTCAGAAATTACAGCTTTATTTTTCATGTATGCCTATGTTCGACAGTTCTGTTCCATGTAATTTTATAATGGTTAAATCACATATAGAATTTTTTTAGTGATATAAAATTCATATATATTCATTATTTATATATTCATACAAAAATTTTAGAGATATAAAAATGGATTACACCATTCATGGATGTGGTGACTCATACGTACGCATGAACATTGTTTCTGTTTTCTCGATAGATAAAATAATGTGAGGGTATATATTATGTTACCTTTTTAGAATCATTTTATATAATTGGTAAATATATATTAATTTAATATATACTCATTACTATCCATGTCCAAATAATATAAAAAAATTATCACATCGTTTTTTTGGATGTAGTAGTCCACAAATAGACAGAAGATAAAATATAGTTTTGTATGGGAATAATAGTTATGAAGATAAAGGTGATATAATAATTCTAAAAATATAATAACATCATATATGTATTTATCCAAAAACAAAAAGCATTTATATAATGTCTTCATTATAATATTTGTGTATTATATGATGAATCACATCCTAGAAGACCGAATATTTTTGTGTTTTTGGAAAACTAGATAAAAAATACATTATCATTTAAAATTTGAATTCAGAAATTATGTCATGATTTTTTAGAAAGTTTATCATTATTTCCATTGGCATGTTCTTACATACCATTCATTATATGAATTTGGATTCCTATGAATGGAATGAAATAATGGTGATCTCAAATATATAGTAAGGGTTAGGTATATTAGAAGATATCATGAATCATTATGAATAATAAATATGGAAAAGGTAAATAATGGAACACACATCCCATTTAAATTTTTTTTCTATCATTATTAGATAATTAATAATAAATATGGAAACACTAATAATAGAAAAAAATTCAATTTAATTAGAAACCTAATAATTAAATGAATCCATATATAATATCATTGAAAAAAATCTCATTGATAATAATATAAGGGATAATCCATAAGAAAAGGTAAATAACTATAAACACATTTCATTTAATAAATAAAAATAGAAATAGAAAGATCTAGAGAAAATAACATTTTAAAAATAACATGGATAATAATAAATAAATTCTTAATGATGAAAATTTATAATTATAAGATGTGTTTATCCTATTAATCATGATACCTCTACTATCAAGACCATTCATAATACAATTTGTAACAGATGGGTTGGTATGCCCTAAAATTTCATTTAGATAAGGCTATGCAAATAATTTCTCTCAAGAGACTATTGATGAATAGAGGGGATATTTATATCTATGTTCCACCCTTATCTATATTCCCCAAATAATCCTCATATATCAAATGATCGATTTAATTTATGAACAATACATTTTTTTCATTAAATTTCCATATTGATTAAGTTATATATTATAACAGCAGTTTATTTACCCAATCATTAAACATTAAATGTATAATAAAATATGTTTAAATGATATGTATTTAATTTTTTAACTATATACATGAAAAATATATGGATATTTTGTGGAAATGTAATGTCTAATAAAAAAATAATCTGAATATTTCAAGGTCATATTAATGAATAGAAAAATTAATAAATAAAGAGATTTTAAATACATTTTATGGTAAAATTATCATAACCCATCTGAATAAATAGTAATAATGGTACCAATAAAATTTATCCTCATCAGATAATATATAAATTAAATGTTTTATGGTGTTAACAAATAGAACGTCCATCAAAATCCACTACAAACATTCTTAAGGAAAATAACCTTTTTGGTTCAATAATATTTATTAAACTTGAAGGTGAAAAATATATTTTAAAAATAACTTTTTTGGGAAATAGACATTCATAATTATAATATTTTTATAAAATTGAGTAGTTATGATGGTGGGAAAATCCATACATTCCATACATGTCAAAATATGGATTTTATTCACTTTTTTATCATAAAATCAAATCAAAATTTGATGGAAAAAAGACATGAAGATCACTTTAGAAATATTATTTAATATTTTCAAAATGGGTAGAAATATCATTATTAAATCATATTTTTAATGTTAAATCATTTATTATAACATTTTTTGAAATGAAGGATTTATATAAAGAAGGATTTGCTACTGAAGATAGAAGTAATGTTGGATTTCATTTAAAATATATTATGAATCATATTAATTACCCATGAGAGGAACATAATAAAAAAATCATGGATAATAAAATTAATTGTGTTTATTATAAAAAGGTAAAATAATTTCATTCAAAGGAAATTCATCTATTTACAATTCCAGTTGAAATGATATTTTGAAATAAATCCTTACAAATATCATAAGGTTGAAGTTGGATTTAATAAATGAAAATATTATGTGTATCAAATGTAAATCCAAAAAAATTGAATTAATATTATAATATATTCAATAATATTTAAAAACATTATCTTAGAATGTCATGGAAAATGAAGGCGTAATATAATCAAAAGAAATGAAATTCAGTTATTAAATTATTTAAAACATGGAAATTTCAACTGAAATCCTATTAGGTTAAATAATTATAATTAAAATATTTAATACCTTTATGTAATAATTATTCATGATATTACATGAAACCGGGTAGTATATATGTAAAATCCCCTTATCTATAACTTTATCACATGACTAAACCCAATTGGTTAATGGGCCATGTGCATGCTTCTATATATACCATAGGTTTATGAAATTGCAATGGGGGTGTACATAACATAAAAAAGAGACTATCCCCCAAATTTAGAGTTATAATACAAAGGATATAAATAAATAATATACTGTAAAAAATATTTGAAATAATACAACATTCAACAGGAAATACCAAACAATGAATTTCATCTAAATAATAATAAAAATAGTTATGTAATAATAGGATAGAGTGTAACATAATGTCATTATGAAATTCATATAGATAAAATACTAAAATATATCTATAAACTAAAAAATCTAAAGTCCTAATCCCCATGTTGGTCATGTCTCCATGATGAATCACATCTAGTAAGAAACAATTAATAAGAAGGTCTCTTTACCTTGTCCAAACCTATATCCATGAAAAGTACTCAGGTACACAATGAAGGCCCAAAGAGGGTATATGTGTAAAAAGTAGATGGTTTACACCACCATTTATAAAAAACCTACACTAATAGAATTTTAATGAAATATAGTTATATAGGTTATTATTTAAAAAATTAATACATAAAATAATATAAACATACTAACCCTCGAGTTCTATATTTACACTAAAGGATAAACAAAGATTATTCGACTTCATTGTTGATTTCTCCAACACAAGAAATATACCAATTTATTATGATATATCTCTTGTACCAAGTCTCATGAATTAAAACTAGGCTACATGTGAATTCTCATTATATAATTTTTTACATCTTCCCTTTTTTGAATAACCTGACAAGTGTAATGTAAATATATCATATTAGACACCATGGTAATTCCAATGCAATATTATCTTACTTATTCCCATTTTCACATCATAAGTGGAAAATCACAACCCAATTGGTGGGTAGTTCTTTTCAAGGAAACAAAACTAGTGCCACATCCCATTAGAAAATGTTCTAATCCCTCACTCATACCATCATCCTAAATATTTACAAGTAAACCATGTATATCTTTCATTTCTATTCATATCATATTCCTAGTTGGTTAATTATTTTCATTAAATTATCCAATAATATAATCCCAACTAGTATATTCTCATTTTCATGGATGAATAACCAATATCAAAGTATTCCAAATCACAATTTATCTCACTTCTTTTTCTAATATATAATATGATTAATTCACAATTAACATTGTTTAATATAAAACAAAATTTTCAAGATTAACGATTCACCGTGACTTCATTTGAAGGATCACAACATGTGTGACCTCAATACTATTAAAAATTCCATTGTACACATCTAGGTCCAATGGGGGGGGTCTAAAAATATAATTTCCTTTAAGTATATATTTCCTTAGTTATTTTTTTCATGTGCATGGAACTCTGGTGTGATCCACATTATTGAACATACCTAAATAATCCAAAATAAAATTTATGTAAGTGTTATAGCCCACCTACCTTAATAAAATGACCAAAAAAAATACCAAAAATGGGGAACACAAATGTGACACAAAGGTGAAGGAGATCTAAAAATAAAACCTAGATCCCACAAGTATCTAGATAAGAAACATGATTCAATGGCTGATATGATATCATAGGTCTATCAAATAGGATAATATAATCAATGAGAAAAAAATTATGTAACTCATCTGATATAAAACAAAATATTGATATATTTGGTATGGGAGGAATCTCTTAGAAATTTATGGATGTATCCCTGGGGCTTTAGAGAAGAGGATGTTGGGTGAATTAAAAAATTTTAGGTGTCAATGTACAAAAAGCCACTATATCTAAGTAATTCCCGACCTGAATCCTAAATTCATGAAATGAATTTCACAAATGGAATATATTTAATGAAATTTTCATTATTGTGTTAAATTTTATTTTTTATACCTTTTCTCAATGTGACCCATTTTCACAACTTTTAATCATTTCACACTATGAACTAGTTCATGGAATTTTCTCATTAATAGGTTCACATTGTGTGATATGTTCACAATGTGAAGGTGTCTAGAAAAAATATCATATCCCGGATTTTATATAAGAAAATATAACCACCAAGGATGATTTAAAGGCTCATGGGTAACCCTTTAATTACTTAGATACATTTTTACATTGACTCAATTAATTCATACATACATGCCTCTTAGGAATTTATGTCATTACAAACCAAAGGCTCTCCTTCACCATAAGGATCTAACACTATTGTTTAATAGATGTGGAACACAAAATAAATGAGACATAATAAAAAAAATTAATGAGGTAAAAAAAATGTTTTTTTAACATATACACCATATAAAAACAATTATCTACATAACATTACAATATTCTTCAAGGAAGATAAATAGTGATGAAGTCCCTTAACTCACGCAAACATTTGGTTTAGCTAAATTAATCTATAATATAATATTTTTACGAAATATAATTGTTGACACCTAAAAACGCGTCCCAAATTTTCCAAACGTCCCCATAGATTATACCGGAGCGTAGCTCGTTCTGCAAGCTTCGATTTGACTGGTCGTGGGGCCTAGACAGAGTTACGGATCAGAAGTTATGGCTGTTTGAAGTTGGACTGCTGGGGATGGCCTTCCAGGACGGTTTCGGGGAGAAGTATGGATTTGAGTGTAAAAAAGGAGTTACGCGCGGAAAACCATGTGCGCGTGCGGAATATTACGTGCCCATATTTGCGCGTGTGGAATTTTAGGCGCAGCGCTTTGCCTGCGCGCAATTTTGCGCGCACCGCCTTTGCCCGAGCGGAATTCTCCGCGCAGTGCCGGGCGCGCAGAAAACACGTCGCGCGTGCGGAATTCTCCGCGCACCGGCATCCAAGTTCCGCCTATAAATATGAGGCCACCCCCCCCCCCCTTAGAGAGGAGATGCCCCGGAGGTCGGGCGCCGCTCTGATGCGCGTAAGTCTGTAGTTTCTGCGCCCGAGTGGAAAACTCCCCTCTGGCGCACAAAACATTAGTTTTGCGCGGAAAAGGGCCAACCTGCCCAGTTTTCCGCGCAACTCATAATTTTTGCGCGCAACAGTGCCGCTGAGCCCGATTTTTCACGCGCCAGTGCAGCACCGGTCCTATTGCGCACCGCCGCATATCGTGCGCTGCCGCTATTGCGCGCACCGCCGCTATTGCGCGCCCTCCGCCGCTATTGTGCGCCTGCCGCCGCTATTGCGCACGCCGCGCCCTATTGCGCGCTCGCCACCGCTATTGCCTGCCGACCCGGTGTTTCTCACGCAGTAGCCTCAATTGCGCTCATGCCTACCCTGCGCAACAGTGTTCAGGCCTACACCCGCTGGTGCATACTGTGGGGGCTACGCCCCCGCACCCCCGCTCGAGGTCAGTGCCGGGCTACGGTCCCGACCCTTTGGGCCGATCACTTCGCTACCGTCACATACCCCCATGAAAAATGGAGAGTCACACTGCGAACTTCTCGGGACGTCGGGGTTTTACATTGCGCCCTTATGCGCAGCCACCTTCCCCCTAGGGAATACCATGATTTGAGATACTCCTCCGCACGATGCGAAAAGCCTTGAGTTGACATATTCCTCTTGGTTCGTTTTCTATGTCTTGAGTTGAGATTCTCATCATCAATTTCCCCGAGTACCTTGAGTCGAACCATTCCTCAGGCAGCTCCGTCAAACCCTATCCCCTGGCTCTCATGTCAGGTTGAACCAGCATGGGCCGCCCTTGCGTAACACCCAACACCAGCCTTTCTAGGCGCCTTATGGCAGTAGTCCTATCTACATGACTATAAACGGTAGTACTCCCTATCTAACAAATGATAGGATGCCTCTTGCCCTATACGAGAGATGCCTCATGCTCCAAGCATGAGATGCCAGTAGTCTTATCTACATGACTATAATTTGTAGTAATCCCTATGTGCCAAACAAAGGATGCCTCTCGCTTCTAAAGAGAGATGCCTTATGCTCCAAGCATGAGACGCCAGTAGTCCTATCTACATGACTATAAACTGTAGTACTCCCTATCTAACAAATGATAGGATGCCTCTCGATTTTAACGAGAGATGCCTTATTCTCCAAGCATGAGACGCCAGTAGTCCTATCAGCATGACTATTAACTGTAGTAATCCATATGTTCTAAACATTGGATGCCTCTCGCTTCTAACGAGAGATGCCTTATGCTCCAAGCATGAGACGCCAGTAGTCCTATCTACAAGACTATAAACTATAGTAATCCCTATGTTCCAAACATAGGATGCCTCTCACTTCTAACGAGAGATGCCTTATGCTCCAAGCATGAGACACCAGTAGTCCTATCTACATGACTATAAACTGTAGTAATCCCTATGTTCCAAACATAGGATGCCTCTCGCTTCTAACGAGAGATGCCTTGTGCGCCAAGCATAAGATTCCTAATGCCATGATTATAGTGGCGTCGTTTCAAGAGCGTTGGAATCCATTAAAACATTCCATCACTCCACCTCATGCTTTGCGTGTCCTTCATTCAGATCGTAACTCACTTCCAAGTCTGGAGGGACCCCCTAACAGTATGGATGCTCGACCTTTGGTCCGCCTGCTGTCCTGGGCCAACGCCCCGGAAGAATGATCACGTCTGGAGGGACCCCCTAACAGTATGGAAGCTCGACCTATGGTCCGCCTGCTGTCCTGGGCCAACGTTCTGGAAGACTGATCGACGATATTTGAGTTAGGCCCAGTGTTGTGAACATGGTCAGCAGTCAGCCCTCATTTGTTGTCCTCATTTCTTGATAACGTGATATGGATGTTGTGTTTCTGCAACGGTCACCACGCCAATATCACGATGTTCTGAATATTAGGCATGTGATTCACACTTTTCATCTCCCTCTGTTGGGATAGATTCCAATGCCCTTGGCATTATCCCGCTTGTGCACTTGCGCATAGGTGCATACCTCAACCCACCAGTGAGTTGGGATGCCCTCATGGACAGACATGAGGAAGACACCATGGGCCGCTCAACACGTAAGCCCCATTCCGCTTCTCACGGACGCACCCTTCGCGACGTGATCATCTGGTCCCTGCAGCCTCTTGTTTCCCACACCGAGAATGACTCACGTGGGCTTTAAGCGCGCATCAACCATGACATCCACCATGGGCCGCCTCAGAGCATAATCCCCATACCACCATGGGCCGCCTCACAGCGTAAGCCCCATACCACGATGGGCCACCTCAGAGCGGAAGCCCCATACCACGATTGGCCGCCTCAGAGCGTAATCCCCATACCACAATGGGCCCCCTCAGAGCGCATGCCCCATTCACCATTGTCGCTCCCTAGCGGCACCCGGGCAACACCCTTGAGTAAGCCCCAATACATCCCGAACTACGTGGACTTTGATTCCCTGCCACGGGGATACATAGGAATCATCTTCGAGGCTCAAGCCCAACTACATCGTTGCCCTTGCGATGGTCACATTTCATTCCCCCTCCATTTAATTAATCCATCCACCAACGATCACGATTCTTACCCGGGCCGCCACATCCCCGTGAGATCATGCCATTCATCCACCAGCGCCACTCCCTGCAGCACCCGGGCAGCTATCTATGCGTAAGCCCCAGCATGTCTCCGGGTCGCTGTCCTTTGTGTACACCCGGGACCATCACCCCTTTAAACTACGTGGGTTTTGATCCCTGTCCTCTACACAGGGTACGTAGGAAACCTCCATGATGCTCAATCCTATCCGATGGAAAACCCTGGAGTCTCCAATTTTAGGGTGCACTCTCCCTGATCCGCCCTCAGTGGTGTTCAGATCAGCCTCGATGTGACTTCTCCCCTACATGGGGTGCACCACCTTGGATCCATCCTCATTGGGCGTCCTGATCCATTCATCTCCCAGGTGTTCCCTCCTTGGGATATACCAGTATGATCCGTCTCTATGGGATGTTCTGATCACTCTCATTCCGTCTCCACAAGACGTTAAACTCGCGACCTACCTTGTGTTAAACATGAGATGCCTTAGGAAAACCTCAGAAGACATGCCCTCGGAGTAACCGTCTCCGCAAGACATTAAACGCGTGGCCTATCTCGTGTTAAACATGAGATGCCTGAGGAAAACCTCAGAAGACACACCCTCGGCGTAACCGTCTCTGCAAGACGTTAAACTTGCAGCCTACCTCGTGTTAAACATGAGATGCTTGAGGAAAACCTCAGAAGACATGCCCTCGGAATAACCGTCTTCGCAAGATGTTAAACTCACGGAATTCCCCGTGATAAACATGGGAAGATGAGGAAAACCTCAGATGGCGTATGATTCCCCGCATCTAACACGGGATGCCTCAGGTTCTGTACCCTTGAGATGCCCTCTTATGAGGAAGAATACAGGTTCCCCTATTCCCACGCACCCAGAGATGCATCGACATGCCTGATGTTTCCGTCTACTCCGACTGAAGGTCACTACCATGTCAGGACCCCATGGAATTTCTAGGTAGAGGTAGTGTAATTAACCGACGTCCATGAAGATATGGCACCGAGAATGAGATTCACGAGCACGTCTTAAATCTATGAGGGAGACTCGGACTAGGTGACGAGCTCCAAGGAGGAATCCACGAAGGGAAGAACTGACATCCCATCATCCTAGTTTCGATCAAGGAGCAGACATCCCTGAACAAGGAACGGATGTCGCCCGCCTTTGGAAAGCGGGAATGCGGGGCCACAAGCAGCGCATCCTCCCCGCAGACGGATGCGCGAGCCCCGGCGAAAGCATCGGAAATAATAATAATTTATAAAAAATCATATTTCTGTTTATTATATCATATATGAATCTTTTATGTTGTTTTCCACCTGTATGTTAATTATATTTTATTGTTTTCATTGTTTTAGATTTTAATTTCCCTTTTTTCTCATGTGATTTTTTCATGAAAGTAACTATTATTATGTATAAGATATATATTCATCATATAAATAATTATAATAGGGTTTTAAATAACTTAATTAATCATTTTATATAATTTTATAACCATTGTTAAATGTTTTACATCAAAAATGAATCACATCGATTCATGGAGATGGTAGGTTGTACGTACGCAGGAGAAGCAATATCACTCAATTAATGAGTGAATGAATAATTAATTGGGTTATATATTAATCTTCCACAATAAATATCATTTCATATATAAAAAATATATTCAATTCATTTATCCTGATGACATTCCATGTAAGTAGAAATCGAGAAACAATTTAGATTGATTCGTAAGGTGGTAGTCTTCCATACACACATGAGCAATTTTATCATATTATAAATGGCATTGAGAGTAAGAAGGTTAATGTGATATTATAATTAAATAAGTTTAATAATATCTTAAATATCATATTCAAGTGTTAAATAAACCATTATATACATCCTAAAAAGCTGGTGATGGAAAATAATTAAATCAGTTCGCGAGGATGTAGTCCTCTTTACACATGATTGACAGTTTCATTTTCAATTGGTACAAAAACGAGATGGATATAAGTAATTCCATTAACATAATAAAATTTTATTATATTAATAATACGTATGTTATTATATAATCATGGATTTGAAATATTTCAATGAGGAGGAAGAATGTTTTTTAAAAGGCTTGTTAGAGATCATTACATTTTCTTTTGTCAACGTCTTTATGTTTCACCAATGTCTTTTTTAGGTAGTATTTCATATCAAACCATGGGATCTAGGATATTTTGGGAGGATTAATGATCTAATATGTATAGGTATGGGCCAAACTATATGGATTTAGAGGTGGGAATAGTTGTAGATATGTGGTGGGATTTTATAAGTGACTGATATGACACACATACATTTTTTGAAGGGAATTAATTACCCCCACATTTTTATTATTTAAAAATTATTCATAATTTTTCATTATATTACCTTCTAATTGATAGGTTCAATATATTGATACAAAATTGACTTCATACATTTTTTATATAACACCCATAAAATTATAAATTAATATAATTTCATTCAATAACATATGTGAGACATAACACCTAGCATAAAAGGGAAATTACACCCCAAGAAAATAAATTTTATTTATTTTACAATATATAAAATTATTCAATATATTATGTGAAACAAAACAAAGTGTTTTTGATATCTTTAATTACATGAAAAACTGAGTTTTACTGAATAAAAATATACTATAAATATTATTATTTAATATAATAGTTATCATTTATCCATTAGAATGATGTGTATGAATTGGATTTACTAAATTATGAAAATATGTAGTTTAATTTTTTTTAATTTTCTATTGATTTGTTCTAAAATATGAACCATTTGATAGAAAAAGAATTTTTTCCGAAAATTTCTTTTTTTCTAAAATAAAATATAGTCATTATATTCCCAGATAATTTAAATTTAATGTTTACCTCTTTTAGAAAATTTGTATCTGAAAATTGAATTTATTTTTTAAATTTTAATATCAAAATTATCTTCGGGATTATTTTTGGGATTTTTAAAAAATATAATTTTTTGTGAATAGTGAAAAATACTAAATTTTAATGGGGAACATAAAAATCATATAAATTATTTATAAGTGTTAAATTAATGTTTTAATTGGTTTTACCATAATATTATATCTATAATAAATCAATTAATCAACTTTAGTTCATTGGTATAAATTTCATATTGAATTTGGATTAAAAAATATATAATAATTTGGAACATTTTCACTTTAAAAATTCTATTTCTCATCACGTATATGAGATTAATATTTTAGTAATTTATTACACAATTGTTTGTTGAGATTTTTAAAATTGATTTAAAATTTTTAATAATAATAATTTCTAATTTCTAATAACTTCAACTTAATTTTTGACCAAAATTCATAGTAAATGTTGTAATAGTTATTTACCACATTTAAGGAAATAATGGATTTATCAAGGGTTAAACTAAAAAGATAAGCTTAGAAATATCATATAAATATATCTAAAAACTATTGTATTATCAGTTTTAGACATTTAATACACTATGTTTCTATAATGATCAATTTTGGAAATTTTTGACATATAAAAAATGGTATCACTTGATTATTTTCAAAAACATCTTGTATATCCTCTCTCCCACTTATAAAAGGTCTCCACTATCCCCCCTTCATTAAACATTTAGGCCCCTTTGGATCAGTAATACCTACTGAAATAACAATCCATACTCAATACCTACATATTAGAAACCTAATTTTTGGAATAAATTCCACTATGCCTTTAGAGAAAATATAATGAGAAAACTAGAAGAGGAGATAATATTGTACAACGAGCGTATTTATATTATTTTGTTGTACATATCATTTATATTTAAATAAATAATGTTAATATAATAAAATAAGTATCTTTAATATAGTATATTCTATTTTATTATATTGGAATAACTATATCCATTTCAATTTAAATCAAATAGGTTATGAAATCATCGATCTTGGATACAGAGGATTACTGCCTTGCGAACCAATGTCGTTCATTTTCCCATTTCCTACCTCTCAAGGATGGGTATGATGATGGAAATAAAGTATATAAATTATAATTATAACATATTTATATTTATTAAGTGACCATATAATATATATATATATATTTACCTTTCATTCCGTAAGAGATACAATAACATCACTCTTGTGTATAGAAAACTATCAACTCGTGAAGCAGTATGATTCCTCTTTCACAAATGCTTCACCTGGATTGTTATAATGATATATTTAATTATTATAATTGATATAAATTGGATAATTATTATATTTAGGATATATTTATCATTCTTTAAATATAATATTTATCATTTCCTTTCTTTCCTTTTCACAAACATGAAGATGATAACATCCTTCTTGTATATGGGGATTACAGACTTTAAAATCGATGCAGATCTCTTTTCATCACCACACCACATTAATTGAATATATATGTTTGTAAAATGGTATTAATTATATTATTATCATTACGACATATTAAAATATAACATACCTCCTTGCTATGATTATCTCTGAAAATAAAAACGATAACCATGTGTATGTACACCACACTATCTCCATGATTGTAAAAATAATTTATTTGTTATAACTATTATTCTAGATTGTTTAAAAAAATATATTTTATGTAAAAAATTACAGTTATCTCATGATCATTATTATATAGATGATATAACTATAATATAGGCACAATAATTGTATATTTTGTGATGAATCATGCATTAGAAATCATGCTAATTAACAACTGAAACAATGAAAATAATGAATGAATGTTAATGAAAAGATAATAATATGTTATTAAATAATAAAATATGATATTATAAATATTTTTATGGTTCTAAAATTAGTTAATAGAATATGTTAAACCACTATAATTGAGGTTAAATCCAGTTCAATCAAAATCAAGCATAGGGTAAGGGATGTCAACTCAATTTACATTCCATTGAGGCTTATTTATTAATATAAACCAATTTACTTTTATCTGGTGTATATAATAACACAAATAAAAGAATTATCAATAATTATATATGTTATTTTGATGTTTTTATTTTAATTGTTTTGACTTTGGATATTTTAATTAAATTTTATTGGGTGGAAAATAATTTCAGAGCACAATTTCTTTTCCTTGGGTTCAATTACTCCTTCATTATACATGATATTTGATGATTTTGTGTGTAATGACTTTTGACTATACATTATTTTATTTTTCACATATTTTATTTTTATTTACGTCTAATACATATAATCAATTCCTTTAATAATTACCAATTCAATGTTACGATCATTATAAGGGTTTATTTCAGAATCCCATCCTCATCGAGATTTTTGAAAATTTAATTATACTTAAAGGGAACTATAAGATTATTGGGTAATAAAACCATACATTTTCTTCTCCTCTAGTTATTCATTATTTTTTCAAATTATTGTACATTTTGTCACTCATGATTACGTAAAATTATTTGTTAAATTTTTTGAACCAAACCGGTATATATTTCTCTCTTCATTCAAAAATACATTCTTCTTTAAAAATCACGTTTTCAAAAAATGTTATCACAATCATTTTAAAATTTTTCAAAATTATTTATTAAATAAATGTTCATATTTTTAATTTTTACCAAATTTCTTGAATGAAATATTATTTCCATTCTCCAAAAAATCACTCTTCTATCCTTTTTAATACAGAAAAAGAATGTTATTTTTAAAATTGTATGACATGTACAAGATTACCTAGAATCATTTCTTTGAATCTCCTATTGTATTTTTAGAACATTATTTTGAAATAAATTTTTTTTCTTAATATTATTTAAATTCATAGTTTTTTACAAATTATTTTCTAATAAAAAGTTATAGAATTTTTTTTTGGTTTATATAAAGTGATTTTATAAATGAAGATAATAATTTCTTGATGATTTTTCTTAAATATATTTTCATGTTATTTATGTTCATCAATTTAAAAACAAAATATTATTTCTAAAATGGGAATAATTTATAGATACTGTCTATATTCATCTATGGATGGCATATGATAGTTTTGAGTAATTATAGTACTCACATACACCTCTATGAACCATTTTTCAGTTATAAACTTCCTATTAAGTTATTAAGATTCCTATGATCATTAAAAATTACATTTACACCAAACATAAATATCACATAATATGGATATTATTATTTTCTAAAATATATTCCATTTTTACACACTATATTTACTTTATAAGTCATTTGACTAACTTGAGAAATAATGATAATTATATACCTAATATATATATTTTATACGACACATTGTTTACTAATGAATAAAACTAATCTATAAATAATAAAAGATTTAGACATGAAATACATGGGTTGGGGAGTAGTTAACACAAGACCTTCAATTCATTGGTAGATATATGGGATGAATTAGTTCTCTAGCCTATGCTAATTGGTTTTTCACCTAGTTTGTTATAAACATTCTAGAGGATTATCTCGATGGTAACAGTATCATGTTCCTTTGAAACATGATGTCTAATGGATAAGTATTTAAATAATTTCAATTATTGTTATTATCCAGGATATTTTTACAATGATGTTTTATTATAATGAATTTCATTTTTATTTACTCATTAAATGGATAGTGTTTTTAGTTTTTTCCCTTACCATATTCATTATGCCTTATCTAATTATGATAAAAAATTTATTGTTTGGATATCATGTGTTTTTAGTTTTTTACCATGAATTTTTTTATTTTATTCATTCTATTAAATGTACTGTGTGTACATATATTTACAATTATTTATTGTTAGTTCCTTATTGATGATTATTCATTTATTCATGTTTTCTTCCATTGTACTTAACCATTAAAGAGAATTTGAGATCATCATTAATTTTGTTTCATTTACCAAGGATTCCATGAACATTACTTTGACTAATAAAGAGGGATATGACTGATGGAATAAATTTATTATGAATAATTTGTTTTTTTAATTTGTTTTCACCAAAGAAATGTGAGACTCGTATATGTATTTTGTTTAAAATAGTTCTAAACTATTTGGTCAATAGGGATGTGATTCCTTGTATATTATGTTAATGTAATAAAGTAGGAATCACCTATGGTCTAATGGGGTTAGGATAACTATAGTTTTTATCAGAAAAAATATTAGTAAAAACCTTGGAAAATTGTTTATAAAATCATAGATTAGGTAACATAACCCTATAATTGACCATAAGGATAATTATAGAAGCACATCCTAATGTTTTATTAAGGTATATATTTTTAGTATTTTCATAGAAATACAACCACTTCTAGATACTAATTGTGAACATGGTTCTAGAATAATTTTCCATTAGAGTAATAACATTGAAAAAGATTCATCATTCTTGAATTTAGTGTTACAATGTACATGAAAACGGGCCTTACTTGGCACCTAGTTTGACACTTACAATGATATTCTTAGGATACAAAAAATTTCATATAAAAAGAATTACAAATTAATTCAATATATAATAACATTTAATGTCCTAGGTTAAACAATTGAACAAGTAAGGAAATACGTGGAAATAAAACTAAACAATTATTTACATATTAGGATATAAGAAATTAAATTTTAGAAGTATTTTTATTATTGTTATTTTAGTTTGATGTATCATTATAATTACTTTTGTTATGTTAGAATCATATATGACTTCATTAATATAATATTTATGGATTCCATCATAGGTTAATATGGTTAAGATTGGTCATATATTAAATGTATTGACCACTTATTTTATGTTTTATGATATGCAAGTCTACAAAGATTAACGATATTTTGGAAACTTTTGTGTCAAGTATACAATTTAGTGGAACAATAATTTTACCAATAATCTATTTACATTATATATACATAATATTAATGGTGTTGAAAAAACATGGGTTTAATATGATTGCTAATTTTATTGTCATAATAGTCAAATAAAATTATTGTAATATATATAAAAAATCGTTTGTAATGATAACCATAATAAAAATTTATTTATATTAAAAAAATAATTCTCATAAGTTATGAAACAACCTATCACATTCGAAAAAAATCTAGGATCAAACCCATGATAAAATAATTATAACGGTTTAGAACCTACCACTTTCATACACGATGTCCTGGTAAATATTTCATTAGTAAAACAATTCAAAAAATATTGTTAATGATGAACCAATGGTGTTACATTTTAGGTTAAGAAGTTAATTTATTATATTAGGTTACATTTTCTAACCATATATCATTTATAAAATTGTTAGATATAAAAAAATACTTTTCACCGTTTATAGATCTTATGATCCGTCAAAAGTTAATTTTAGTGCTTTAGGAATAAAAAAATCATTTTCTGATATTCATTTCTTGGTATAAGTTTTGAATTAGAAATTTATCAAAAAAAGGATGAAATTATACATAATATATAAAAATATATCATGTGTTTATTTTTATATATATTTATATATTTATATATAGATACAAAATTTACAACTGTAAGAAAAGACTCTTTAAACAAAAAGATATTTTTATTACGTTAATATGTGATTATTCATATAGTCTTTTAAATAAATTATATACTTATGGTTTTGAGATCCTTAATATTTCATTGATCAATAAACTAATTTTGAAAAATGAATTAATCACACCCTATAAGGTTTTATGTTTTTCATCTAATTTAATATCATCACTATCCACCAATGTTCTCCCACTTGCAAACCTATTTATATGTTGGTCCATATAGCCCATTTACTTCCAATTTATAACTTATTAAGAGGATGTAATATAAACCCTTTTAGTATGTGTATTTTTTAACTAAATACTTTTGAAATATAAAACATTTTATTTCTGAGATTAAATTTAAATTGAGAGGATGTAATTGTTTGTAGATGGTAAGAATTTAACACCATTAAAATTAAAAAAGAAGAGTATTTCATTCAATAACATATGTGAAACACAAAAATATATTACAAGGTATTATAATGAAAAAATATATTAAAATATATTTTTTTAATAATAAAAATAACTCCTTAAATAGTTTATGATACATGCAACAATGAGATTAATCAATTCCTTGCATTACATGAAAGAATGTGTTGTACCGAACTATAATATACTATTAAATTTATTATTTAATATGATGGTAATAAAATATCTATTAAAGTGGAGGGTATGAGTAGGATAATCAATCATAGGAAAATATATATATTTTACACACTTTTATTAATTATCTATTGATTACTAATAAAACAAGTTTCATTTAAATGAAGGTCGAAATGTTTTATGGATCAAAATTTATTTTTTTCTTAATGATTGATTAGTCATGTTTTCCCATTTAATTTAATGTTAATTTTTATAAAAAAAAATTAAATTTATATACTAAAATTAAATTAATTTTTTTAGTCATAATATCAATGTTATCTTAGGTACAGGTTCTGGAGTTTTATGAAATTTTTCATTTTTGACGAATAATGAAAAATACAGAATTTTAATCTAAAACTTCATGTTATTTTAAATTATGTATAATGTTAAATTATATTTTCAATTAATTTTATGTATAATTAGTAATATTATACTTATATTAATCCAATTTATTTAGTTAGATTCAAATTTATGCTGAATTTGGATTTAAAAAAAATTCACCATTTTTATCATTTTAACTTTAAAAGCATACATTCTCATCACCATACATGATTGTTATTGAATTAAATTTTGACATTTTTTTATCTTAATTTTTAAAAATGGATAAAATATTTGCAATGTTTTTTAATTTTTAATAAGTTTAGCATAATTTTTTACCAAAATTAATATTGAATACTGTAATAATTAATTATCAAGGATAAGGTAAAAATTTATTATCGCTGGTTAAACTAAAAAGGGGAGGGTAAAAATGACCTATAAACATGTATAAAAACTCGTTTTGACCATATTTTAACCATATAACATTTAAAGTTCTATAATGGTCCCTTTTTTACCATTACATCATAAATAAAATATTTGATTAGTCAATTAATTTCAATAACACCTAGGGTGTCATATCCCTACCTATAAAAGGAAACCCCCTCTCCTCCATTCCTTACACCTTTAATCCATATTATTTTAGAAAAACCATTCAAATAGAACATCCAAAATTCTATACCTTTATCCTAGAAGCCTTAATTTTTGGATAAATCTATCCAATGAAGGATATACTTCTAAACTAATTAGGTTTCCTAAAATGGAGGTAATGTTCTTCAACAAGTATATTTATATTATTTGTTTACGAACCTCCATTAATTTTTATTGTAAAATTATGATATAATAACCTTATTATATTTCATATACTATGATTTTATTATAATTATTTTATTATGTAAAACCATCGCCACTTCATTCAAATGGGTTGTGAAATCATCATTGGTGTGTCGGGTGAACTACCGGCTTGCGAACAAATGTCATTCAGTTTTCCATTCCCCCCTCTCAAGGTTTGGTATGATATAATATATAAACTATATATATATATATATGATAATTATGACATATTTGTACCTTTTTAGTCACTATATAATATATATAATTTTACCTTCCATTCTGTAGGATATGTGATAACATTCTTCATGTTTACGACAGGAAATCACCTTACCAAGAGAATTGAATTGTATTTCACTAACCATTCTCATGAAAGGCAATAAAGAAAATTTTGACGATTATATGTGATATATATTACATAATTTTTATACTAGTGAAATAGTTTTTATTTTTTTAACATAATATATATCATTTTCATTCATTCCATTTCACTCATTTAATGATGATAACATCGTTTATATACTAGTGGACTACTTCCTTTACAGAGTGATGGAACTCTCTTTACATCCCCAAACCACATGGATGAAATATATAAGAATATAATATCTTAGTAAATATATTTTTCTAACTATATAAAGGTTAAATATAACTAACCTTCTTTCTATACGGGTCATTGAAAATGAAACATTTTTTATGAGTATGTGCATCCTACCTTCTCCCTGATCATAATGCACTTCATTTTTCATGACCACAATTAATTATTAGTTTAAAATGTAAAAATGATGTAAAAATTTGATAATTATTTCATTATTATTATTATGTCTATTATATAAATATAAATATGTGAAATAAATAGGTCATTTAGGATGATATACGCATGAGAAAACAATGAAATTAACACATGACACTACAAAAAAATAGCATACTAGAGGTTGTTGTTAGAGGGGGTTATGCACAATCCCCTCTTATTTTATTTTATGTATAAATTAGTTGGGGTTATGAACAACCCTAAATGATTATATATTGTTTATGGGGTTCATGAACCCCTCTAATTTCATAGGATTAATTTTATAATATATTTTTTGGATTATAGATGAAGTTATTTCAAAACCAATGCTAATATAATAATTAGTTCCACAATATATTCTGTTGAAAATTTGAGGTGGAATATATATAATATTATTTTTTATCTTAGACACTATATATATAATATAGTTTTTTAAAAGGAAATATGTGGTTCACAACACCCTTAAAATTATTAAATTATAGGTTGTATGGAACCCCGAAAAGTTTATGACATTATACGGGGTTAATGAATTGTTCTTAATCCCTTGAATTAGAGTCTGGAACACTGGGGAATGTATTTCCACAGGAGGTTCTGGGTCTTCCCTCATCTGATAATCCTATTGTCGACACTGGGTCAACAAAGGTAAAGACTGGTAGAAGCAACCCAGCTCTGGCCAAGCCTTCTCTCAGAATGGCTGAACCAAGGGTCGCTGATATTTTCTTGCGTTTGAGGAATAATCTGTATGGTCCACAGATCTGGGGGCATTCTCCTTTAGTGATTACAGTGGTGGGGATTCGTATTTACTATGCAGGGGTTCTACGGTCTAGCAGTTCTAATTGTCCTGCAGTGGTTCCATATGAGGGTGTATTGAATGTTGGCAATGGGTGAGGGTCCCCGGAGTCATGCCTGTATGTGGAGGGTGAGCTTAGGAGGTGGACTAGGCGAATAAATTCATCTATAATGTTATGTAATCTGTTTGTTGGGTTGGATGAGGAAGGGTATGAGCATGATCTATGGCCGATCCAGGGGCAGGAGATTCAAGAGGCAGTGGAAGTGCATTCAACCCTTTTATAAGAGGCTTATTATGAGGAAGAGCTCTCTAGTCAGCTCTCGGTGGATTGTGAGGAGGGAACTCATGTCCGAGGGATTCTTAGTCTAATGAAGAAGAAGGGCCTCAAGGGGACTTGTGATACAGGGGGGTGGATTGTGGTTGAGGGGAAGAAATCCAAAGGCTGTAATGATTATTCTCAGCTGCCGAAGCCGATGGAGACAAGGTCAGCCTATAGGGAAAAGGTAAAGGTTGATGAAACTACAGACCAGGTTCAAGGTAGTATGAAGAGAATAGTTCATAAAAAAGGAAAACCACAAATTGAGAGTCATACTCCTAAAATACAAAAGCAGGGGGAGGAATTGGGAAAGGTGGACAAGGAAAATGGGAAGGGACTTCTAGAGCTCCTCATATCTTCTAATGAAGAAATGCAGGAAGAGTTCATTAAGCTCATGGCCTCATAAGAGGATAAGAACAGAATCTTAGAGAGAGATCTTTGAGGTGATTCCAGCAAAATTCAAAGGGATTGGATCTACAAATGAGACCTTCTTTTAGCATGTGGCTTCAATTAAAAAAATCAATGCGGAGGAGTACATCCAAACATAGGACTAGCTTGTATACTACTTTGAAGACCTTATCAAAGATGATCTATATAAAAAGGCACACTCCCTTCATTGGGGGCTATATCGGGTAAGCAATTCCAATATCTTTAGTCTCACTATTAATGATTTTTTCTATTTCCAACTCTGTCTAATGCTTTTGGCCTTGTACTTCTATGGTTTCCCACTTTTCCTCAAAAGTGCTATTGGAAATAAAAATTTAATTTTAGTAGTAGAAGGGATTTTGACCCCCCTCTAAATTTTAAAATTATAGGATGTTTTAAGCCCTTTAATATAATAAATTTGAATTGGTTTTGAAACCCCTCTAATTTATGACACTATAGGGGTTCATGAATCCCCATTAATGATCGAGATTATAGGTTGTTAATTAACCACAACTAAACCTTTGGATTAGAGGTGGGTTTAACCCCTGTATTTATTTATTTCATAAAATAAATCGTATATAAACTCTAATTTTATAATATATATGTGTGTCATATTATATATATATATATATTACATAATCACATTATTTAAATGTATCTAAATACATTATAAAGATAAATATATATATATTGTATTAATACTTATACACAAAAACAAAAAATAGTACATATACAAATTTTTATATGCCTAATATAAATAAAATTATATATATATATTCTCAAATATATAATATTTATATAGGTTTTATAAATACTTTAAATTTATATTATGATTTATATTATAAAAATATTTTTTTTAAAAAAACATTTTTTATTGTATATTTTTGTAAGAAAAATTTATATTATATTATGTATATTAATATATATAATATAGAAAAAAACAATTATAAATATATATAATATATTATATTATAATTATATATATTTTATTATAAATATTTTATTATATATAAAAATATAGATATTATATAATTATTTTTTATATATTGTGGTATATCATAGTAATTATAAATTGATATGTTAAATATATATATATATATATATATCATTTTATAATATTATATACTTCCAATTATATGAATATACATAATTTTCTGTGTGTGTGTATATATATATACATGATATAATATTGATGTACATACTTACATTCATTAATATATAAATAAAATTCATTTTATATACTATATGTATGATATAAATCATAGAATATATTAATGTATAATATTTATAAAACTAAGATATAATTTATATAGTTTAAAAAAGATGTGTAATAATAAAAATAGTAAATAGTATTGTTATTGTTTCAGACATATAAAGATATATTTATATGTTATAATCGTTATAATGTAAATATATGTTATAATTATTTTATATCTATAAATGTTTTATAGATACATAAATATAATGTATAAATTTATATTTATATATGTAAATATAATAATTTATATATATTATTTGTACAAAGATATAATATCTATAAATATTATACATAAACATGTTATACATTATCAAATATTTATGAATATAATACTATATATATATATATTATACATATATATTATACGATAATATACATATTATAATATACAAAAATAGATCATATATTATACACAAAAATAATATATATAAAATATTATAGATACACAATTATATTATATTATATATATTTATATACACAAAGATATATATATATATATATATATTAATGTATCTAAATAAATTTAATTTATTATATATAATAAATATAAGAACATTCAACATAGTTGTTCAGGCACACGGGTTTCTTCATAGGGTCCCGGGTTCGATTCCTAGTCAAGGGATTTTATTCTGCCTATGTGAAGGCATGGGGGAAAGGCACGTGGAATGTGCGTGTTGGGTATTTTCAGGGGTTTTCTTATAATCATGGGTGGTTTCAGGGTCCATAGACAATGAGGTGGGTCTAGGGGGTTCTTGTGGGTGTCGTTGGTTGTCAGGTGGGTGATCTTGGGGTGTCTCATGTTTCTGGGGGGAAGCGTCTCATTGGGTTATCTTGGGGTGTTAATGGGGTGTCTGGGTTGGGTGTCACATGTGTCTGGGGTGGGGTTTTTGAGGGACCCCGAGACACCCTGAGAGGGGAGGGGTGAATCAGGGTGACCACTTTTTCTTTTAATGTGATGGATCTTGTTCCCACGTTGGTAGGAACTTGTTGAACCTGTATGATGATTATGATCAGAAAGAAAACATTCACAAGCATAGAGAAGACACAACCATTTTTACTTGGTTCACCACTAAGGGCTACGTCCAAGGAGCATACGCCGACAGGTTTTCGGTCGTACCAAAATCCACTATACTTCACTAGCTATAGATTACAAAAGTTCGGGTACAATCACTCTGTCCCAGGCTCACTGCCTTTACAAAGGTTCAGGGATTGCTCACTGCTTCCCTCGGGTCACTCCCGTTGACTCCCCCTGTCTCACTGCCGTTGGTGAAGTCCCACTCAGTTTATAGACGTGAAGGTCTCTTTATCATTTGCATAAGAGTGCATCCTTTGTTGTATGTAGATTCTCTATTGAAGTCCGATTCTCACCAGAAGAAGAATATCACTTTTCCTCGAATGTATCGGGTAGTCTCTCGGCTTTCGTGCAGCTCCAAACAGGCCGGTGGGCTTCAGCAAAACCAGGCGCGCTTCTCCAAGACAGTCGCACAAGTCCCACTACGGCGCGCAAGTCCAAATTGGCACGCAAGTGTCATCAATACACCTGCGCGACGCTTCCTTCCCCGACTTCAAACTTGCACGGTCCACTTCCTTTCTCTTCCAAACTGCTTTGGGTGTACAACCAACAACCGACGCGCAAGCTCTACTTGCACGACAAAAAGACCACCTGCACGACTTGACCACCTGCGCGACGAGAGCTCTAACAATCTCGAAGTCTTGAGCTCCGTGGGAAATGAGGAGGGGTGGTCCAGTATTTATAGGAAAACTGGATCCCTTGCGCGGAGGCGCGCAATTCCCTCAGCGTCGCGCAAGTCTTGTCTCCAGTAACCTTTGTCGCGCAACTCACTTGCGCGACCCAACCAACACTTGCGCGACCTTCTTTCCTTAGCCAAATTTTGATGTTCTGATCCTCAAAAACATATGGTGCGCAAGTCTTTTATCCTCTAAGAGCACAGCGCGCAAGTACCTTTTCCAAAAACACTTTACTTTATTGGCCGATTTTTAGGCCCAAAAATTTGACAAACACTGGGAAACAGTGCCACCTTCACTACTGTTTTCTGCTTGAACGGTATGAGATCTTTGTTGGTACACATCCTGAACATCCACTGAGGATTGACAACAAACACAAAACATACGCCAAATCATGCTTTGAAGACCCTGGTTCCAACAATCTCCCCCTTTGGGTTTGTTGGCAATCAGAATAAATTCAATAGATCTCCAACCATGAGCAAACCCAAAACGCAAGAATCAACTCAGCCAACAATCTATGTCTACGTGAGCAGTGCTCGGTTTTGAAAACAGGAGAGGAAGCTTGAATTGGGTTCTAGTGTTTTGAAATTCTCCATGACGCCCGATGTTATCCTTCTTAAACTTCTCCTCATCACAGAAGAATTTTTTTTGCCTTGAATTTCTTGCCTTGAATTTCTTGCCTTGAAGTTATTCCTTTCTCCCCCATTGACAATAAAACCAAAGACCGATAAGTTGTTCAATGTTCAGCTCAAGCCATACTCCCCCTGGATAGTATCTCCCCCATAAACCTGCATCACAGCCATAAGTAGATAAAAACAGTTAAAACAAACGGGGAGAGGGGATTTCCGGAGCCTCCTTATGCAGTAGGAGGTGGTTGAACACCGAGGTTCAACCGATGCTTCTCAAACACAGCCGCGAACAATGGCTTGGTTAGGATATCATCCACTTGCTCATTAGTTCCAACATGATCCATTTTAATCACTCCTTGTTCAACCTTTTCTTTGATAAAATGATACCGTATTTCAATATGTTTTGTACGAGAATGCTGAACCGGATTCTTCGTAAGATCAATTGCACTTTTGTTATCACAATAAATCACCATTGGTTGCTGCACCTTATCACCAATATCTGTTAGTTGCTGCTTCATCCAAAGAAGTTGAGTGCATGCTTTTGTCGCAGAGATATACTCAGCTTCAGCCGTACTAATAGAAGTACTTTCTTGTTTTTTTCTCAACCAGCCAACACATTTCTTCCCAATATAGAAAGCTCCACCACTAGTGGACTTCCTATCTATCACATCACCAGCCCAGTCAGCATCTGAAAATGCGGATAATTCACTATCCCTGCCTGTAGAAAAAAATAAGCTGAAGTTATGTGTACCGTGAATGTATCTCATGATTCTTTTTACTGCCGCCATATGTTCCCCTTTTGGATTACTCTGAAAGTGGGCCACAAGGCCTGTTGCAAAGACAATATCTGGCCTTGTCGCTGTCAGGTACAGTAGGCTTCCAATGATCCTCCTATACATGGTGGGATCAACAGAGTTCCCATCCTCATGCTTTCCAAGTTTAGTTCCAACTGCAATCGGAGTTGACATTGGTTTGGAGTCTTGCATATTGAACTTCTTCAGCAGCTCTCTTGCATATTTTTTCTGAGAAATGAATGTGTATTCCTTCTTTTGAATCACTTGCATCCCCAAGAAATATGTGAGCTCCCCAATCATAGACATTTCAAATTTGATTTCATGTGGTTGGCAAATTCATCCACTGATTTCTGCCTACTGCCACCAAATATGATATAATCAACGTAGACAAGAACCATGAATTGATTTTTGGAGAATTCTTCACATAGAGATTGTGATCAAATCCTCCTCTTTTGAATTCCAACTTCTTGAGATATGAATCTAGCTGTGAGGACCACGCCCATGGTGCCTTCTTCAAACCATATAGAGCTTTCTTTAGTTTGCAGACCTTTGTTTCATTGGTACCCAAGACAAAGCCCACCGGTTGTTCAATGTAGACTTCTTCTTCGAGTACACCATTCAAGAATGATGTCTTAACATCCATTTGATATACTTTATATCCTCTTTGGAGTGCCATGGCAAGGAAAAGCCTGATTAATTCCAGTCTAGCAACTGGAGCAAAGGTTTCTTCAACATCAATACCTTTAATCTGGGAGTATCCTTTACATACAAGTCGTTCCTTGTTTCTGATATCACTTCCATGCTCATCAAACTTATTTTGGAAGATCCATTTGGTACCAATTACATTGTGACCTTCCGGTCTTTGGACAAGATCCCATGTCTGATTCTTGTCAATCTGATCTAACTCTTCATTCATGGCATTTACCCAGGATTCATCATTTGCAGCTTCTTCGAATGAGGATGGCTCTACAACTGATAGAAATGCAGATTGCGTGTTATTCCCCATCCTCCTTGTTTGAGTGGGTGCACTCCTGTCCCCAATTATGTTGGATGGATCAATCTCAGCTCTTCTTTTTCTCCTGTGAGGTTCAGCAGCATTTTCTTCAGTCATAGTTTCTTCTTCAGATTCTTCTTCTGAGTCAACATCATGATGTGACAGCTGAGTGTTTTGAACAACGTCATCTATTTCTGCACTTGTATTTTCTTCACATTCACATTCTTCCTGACTTTCTATCACATCAGCATATGACATCCTTGAAGCATTTGTGGTTTTCTCTTCAATTATCTTAACATCACTGCTGTCCAAAATTCTTCCCAAACGCTTGTTGAAACATTTGTAGGCTTTGCTGTTCATTGAGTAACCAAGGAAAATTCCTTCATCTTCACTGTCGCCATATTTCCCTTGATTTCCTTCTTTGTTCCTGATGTAGCATTTACTTCCAAAGACACGAAAGTATTTTAGAGAAGGCTTCTGGCCATGCCACAATTCATATGGTGTCTTCATCTCACCCATATAAAGTCCTGTTCGATTCTGAATGTACACTGCAGCTTGAACAACCTCTTTCCAGTAATGTCGTGGAATACGACTCTCAATCAGCATAGTTCGTGCCATGTTGTTCACCTGTTGATTCCTTCATTCAACAACTCCATTTTGTTGTGGAGTTCTCACAGCAGCTACCTCATGTTGTATCCCATGCTTCTCTAGATAATTTTCAAATTCAATGGATGTGTATTCTCCTCCATTGTCAGATCGCAACACTTTGATTGTTCGTCCAGTATCATTCTCGGCGATTCACCGATATGTTTTCATGCAGTCAAGGACTTGTCGTTTCCGGTGAATGACCATCACACATGCCATTCGACTGTAATCATCTATGAAAAGGACAAAGTACCTTTCTCCATGAGTTCCGGCAACATTTATTGGACCAAAAACATCTGTATGAATCAGATCAAGAAGGTGAGATGCCTTTTTCTTCTTTGGCCGATATGAACTGCAGACCAGCTTCCCACTAATACAAGCATCATAGGATTTTTCACGCTCACGCTTCAGGTTGGGGATGTCCATGACAATTCTCAATTTTGATATTTTCTCCATGTCTTGTTGATTGATGTGTCCCAATCTCCGATGCCACAAATTGTTTTCTTCTTCAACGGTCATGTAACATACATTTTCTTCACTATCAACCTGATACAAGTTGCCTTATGTTCTGCATCCTTTCATAAGTGAATTGCCGGTTTTTCCCTTGATGGTGCAGCCTTTCTGATTAAAAGTAACTATAAGTCATGAGTCACAGAGTTGACTCATGCTAAGGAGATTATGATGTAGGCCATCTACATAAAGGACTTCAGTCTTCTGTAGTTCTCCATTAGCTAATTGGGTACTTCCACTCCCTTTGATTTTCAGAGCCCCATCATTACCAAATCTTACTGTACCATCAACATTCCTTATGATATTCGTTAGTAGTCCGACATTACCTGTCATATGAGATGAACAACCGCTATGCAGAATCCAGGTACTGTTGTTCTTTGTAGCTTTGAGGGTTACCTCTGCAAGGTTTTATTTCTCAATCTTCTTCCTTTCCTTCCATGAGACATTAGATTGAGTATATAGAACAGATGGACTTTCAACTATTTCTTCCGCATACCCAGGTTCTTCATAGTCAAAGTCTTCTGTGAGAGGTGAGAACCTGTCTAAAAGAGCAACACTGTCTTGCTGACGAGGCTTGACTTGTCTTGAACTTCGGTATGAAGTGTCTATGTCTCTTCTCTGCCTGCAATTAACGGCCTTATGACCAAAGTTAGAACAACGAAAACAATATCCATCGAAATTATTTCTTCTATGAGAATTAGGATATGAGATTGTTCTCCTTTGTTGAGCATCTATATCTTCTCCATTCAGATAGCTTCTTGCCTCTTCACAATAAGACACGGTATGGCCCAGATAGCCATAGAACTTACACTTCATGAGAGGAAATGTCTTCTCACTTGAATTTCTCCTTATACCTTCTTCCTTGGGAGAATAGTAAGACTGTCTGTCATTTTTGAAAGTTTGAGGATACTTTTCGGGTCTCCTTTTAGTTTGGATTAAGGGTTCCTTTTTCAGCACTCTAGGTAACATTTCATCATGTTCAACTTTCATCTTGTCTTTATTTTGGATCTCTTAACTTCCAGCAGTTGATGACTCAGCCTCACAGCCAATTCCACTCTTTCCCATGCAAGCGGGTCTTTGATCACTCAAGACTTTTCCAACCCCATCTGAACCACACTTGGCTCTTGCAAGTAATTCTGCATCTGAGAATCTTCCGAACTGTATTTTCTTCCTCGATTCTTTTGGAACTGATTCAGTCTCCAATTTACTCCTTAGAGTAACTACTTCCTCCTCAAGACCCTCAGCAGTCTTGGATTTTTCATCCAGTCTGGATGTGAGGTCATTGATAACCTTTGCCTGCTCTTCAATTCCCAGCTTCAGATCTACTACATCATCTTTGCTTTCAATTATTTTAGACTGTACCTTCACAAATTATTCCAGTCGTTCAATTTCAGCTTAAAGTTGATCAACGTATTCAGTTGATTCTTCTACAATTGATTTCCACTTATTGCAGCTCTTACATTTAATCTTAAGCTTACTAACCGCATCCTTAAGTTGCACCTCAGGATCTACACAAGTTCTCAGTTGTTTTTCTCCATCAGTATCTTCTGACTTTTCAACAGTGGCCATCATAGAAGCATGGTTCCCAGTTTTGAATTCGGTTTCTTCTTCATTACAGAATTCATTATCATCTTCTTCCTCTTCACATACAATACTCTTCCTTTGCATTTTCTTACCAGATTTTAAGTCTCCCTTTTTGTAGAACCTTCTCTGAGGCTTCTTGAAGTTTTCATCTTCACTGTCATCATCATTGATATTCTTCAAGCACTGAGAGGCAATGTGCCCAACTTTTCCACAACGGAAACATGCGAGAGGTAACTTCCCTTTGAATTTCCCTTTCCCCTTCTGAAACTTCTTTGAAATGAGAGAAAGAATTTCTTTCTCTTCGTCATCATCACCACTACTATCCCTTGAGATTTTCAACTTATCCATGGCCTTGAATGCCATTTCCTTGCTCACCCGAGTCGTATCATCTTCTGGTTTGACTCTCATTTCATAAGCAACCAAGCTGCTCAGTAGATCATCTAGAGAAAGTTTGGAAAGATCTCTTTCCTCAAGGGCTGACACCTTCGCATTATACAGAGGTGGAAGTCTTCTTAATATTTTCTTTACTATATCAATATCTTTTATTTCTTCTTCTAGACCCCGAATTGCTCCAACCACTTCAGTAATTTGATTGAAGAAAGAGTCTGCATTCTCATCTGGATGCATCTTTAGATCATCAAACCGATTGTGTAGCACTTGTAGTTTTTCCTCCTTCACCTTGCTATCTCCTTCATAAATATTCTCAAGTTTACCCCACATGGATTTTGCTGAGGTGGAATTCATCACCTTCAGGTAGATCTGATCAGAAAGGGCTGCAGTGAGAGCATTCTGTGCTTTAGCATCTGCATCAAGAAGTTTCCTGTCTGTTTTAGTCATAGCCAGGCCTGTTGGATCAGTGACTTGTATTCCTTGCACAGTAGAAAAAAGAACTTCCATTCTAAGAGATCTTAGATGAGATCTCATTCTGTTCTTCCAGATCTGGAAATTGCTTCCATCGAAGTGAGGGAATCCCCTGATATTAACTGCATTTTCCATGACGAAAAGGGGCAGGTTCAACACCAGCAACCTTTAGCCTCTGATACCACTTGAAGGACCCTGAGACACCCTGAGAGGGGAGGGGTGAATCAGGGTGACCACTTTTTCTTTTAATGTGATGGATCTTGTTCTCACGTTGGTAGGAACTTGCTGAACCTGTATGATGATTATGATCAGAAAGGAAACATTCACAAGCATAGAGAAGACACATCCATTTTTACTTGGTTCACCACTAAGGGCTACGTCCAAGGAGCATACGCCGACAGGTTGTCGGTCGTACCAAAATCCACTATACATCACTAGTTGTAGATTACAAAAGTTCGGGTACAGTCACTCTGTCCCAGGCTCACTGCCTTTACAAAGGTTCAGGGATAGCTCACTGCTTCCCTCGGGTCACTCCCGTTGACTCCCCCTGGCTCACTGCCGTTGGTGAAGTCCCACTCAGTTTATAGACGTGAAGGTCTCTTCATCATTTGCATAAGAGTGCATCCTTTGTTGTATGTAGATGCTCTATTGAAGTCCTATTCTCACCAGAAGAATAATATCACTTTTCCTCGAATGTATCGGGTAGTCTCTCGGCTTTCATGCAGCTCCAAACAGGCAGGTTGGCTTCAGCAAAACAAGGCGCGCTTCTCCAAGACAGTTGCGCAAGTCCCACTACGGCGCACAAGTCCAAACTGGTGCACAAGTGTCATCAATAAACCTACGCGACGCTTCCTTCCCCGACTTCAAACTTGCGCGGTCCACTTCCTTTCTCTTCCAAACCGCCTTGGGTGTACAACCAACAACTGACGCGCAAGCTCTACTTGCGCGACAAAACAACCACCTGCACGACTCGACCACCTGCGCGATGAGTGCTCTAAAAATATCGAAGTCTTGAGCTCCATGGGAAATGAGGAGGGGTGGTCCAGTATTTATAGGCAAACTAGACCCCCTGCGCGGAGGCGCGCAAGTCCCTCAGCGGCGCGCAAGTCTTGTCTCCAGTAACCTCTGTCGCGCAACTCACTTGCGCGACCCAACCAACACTTGTGCGACCTTCTTTCCTTAGCCAAATTTTGATGTTCTGATCCTCAAAAACATATGGCGCGCAAGTCTTTTATCCTCCAAGAGCACAGCGCGCAAATACCTTTTCCAAAAACACTTTACTTTATTGGCCGATTTTTAGGCCCAAAAATTTGGCAAACACTAGGAAACAATTCCACCTTCACTACTGTTTTCTGCTTGAACGGTATGATCTCTTTGTTGGTACACATCCTGAACATCCACTGAGGATTGACAACAAACACAAAACATACGCCAAATCATGCTTTGAAGACCCTGGTTCCAACAGTTTTCCCAGTCCTAGTGGGTTTTTATGGGTTGTTTTAGGGCTTCTCGGTGTGGGGTGTCTGGATTGTTTCGGGGGGTTTTCATGGGGGGTGTCAAAAAAATATTAAAAATATATAAAAGGACGTTTAGGGATTTTTATTGGATTACCGCACATAAACAATGTGTTTAAATGTCAATAGTATGTGGTTATAAACTTCCCTTATTTGATGTTCAAATTATAGGAGGTTAGATCCACCCCTAATCCATCAGTTTTTTGGGAATTTAGTGTGAACTAGGGTGGTGGGGTTAAAATCCCCAGTAAATTAGCCGCCACAAAATTCTCCTATATTTTACCAACACTTAACCAAAAGTGCCTCTAATTTGAGTATGGATACTCTTTAGTTGAAGATATGGGTAGTCGCTACTAAAGTGTTTTGAGGGGGTTATAACACCCTCCAAATGAAAAAATAACCCATCTAATTGCCCAGTTTTTTTTTATAGTGAAAGACAATGAAAATAGTAAATTATTATTAATGAAAGGGTAATAAGATGTTTTAAAAGGAACATATATGATATTATAAGAATTAAAATGTCTCTGTAATTTAGTAATAATTTGTTTAAAACAACTATACATGTGGTTAAACCACATTCAATAATAAATAATTTGGAGACAATGGATTTCATCTCAATTTACATTAAATTGAGACTAATATATTATTACATACAAATTGAATTTTATATGGTGTATATACTACTCCATTGACACGTAATGCCATGAATACATCATTATTTAGGTAATTTTACGATTTAATTTTAATTATTCTATATAATGTGGTTTCAGTTGAATGTTACCATGTGGTAAAAAATTTCATAACTCAATTTATATTAATTGGGTTATATTACTCCTTCATTTTTTTCAGTATTCAAATATTATGTGTGTAATAAAAATTTATTTTTTATTGTATTACATCCAATTTTTTATGAAGACGTTTAGATAATTCACATAATCCACTAATTGTCTAATTTTCACTTCAATGTTACAATCATTATAAGGGTATATTTCCCAATATCATCTAGAATTTTGGTTCTTAAATTCTAGTTTAAGGAAATTATTTATTATTTTCTAATAAACCCTTTAATTTTATTCTACTCTGGTTTTCCATAAATTTGTGAAATAATAATACCATTTTCCATTGTTTGGTAAATAAATGTTTCTAAAAATGTTTTCTGGAATTCTGAATTTTATTTCTCTATTTGATCAAAAATATTATTTCTTCCAACACATTGTCTTTAATTTTTTTTTGAAAATAATTTTTACCCTTTTAAAAATATTTTATTGAAGGGATTTTTAAACATTTTAACTTTTTAAAAAATGTCTTGAAAGGAATATTCTTATCATTTTTACAAAATGGAACATTTTTAACCTTATTCAATACAAATGGAATGTTCTTTTTTCCATGTATTGAATGTATGAATTTGCTTATAATCATTTCTGAAAATAGTTATCATCATGTTTATAGGGATATTTTTAATGATAATTTTCATTTAATATTATTTAAAGTCAATGTTTGTAAAAAAATATTTTCAATGAAAAGTATTTTTAAAATGTTTTATGTTTTAAAAATTGATTTTCAAAATAAAAAGGATATTTATTTTCAGATTGTTTTGTAGATATTTTCATTATAATTATATCGAACAATTATAAAAACCCTTTATTATTTCCATAATGGGTGTGTGTTGTATTGATACCAATATTATTCATTATATGAATGGATTATAACTATTTAAACTATGTATTGAATTGACATTCAGTTTTGTGAATCAATTTTATAGTCATTAACATCTCATTAAGTTATTCACTTTAATGTGATCATTGGACTTTAAATTTCCCCTAAATTTCCCTGTCACTTATCATAGGTAGATTTATTTCCAATTTTATTTCCATTTTTACAAAAAATAAGTTTTCTTTCAAATTCATTTGATTAAATAGGGAAATATAAAAAACTATTTACACTTTACTCAAAACAGATATTTGATATGTCACATTGTTTGTGAATTAAATTGATTATTTTATATATGATGAATTATTTGGATATGTAAAATATGGGTCGGGAACCAGATAATGCATGATCCTCGATGAATCAACGGTATCATGGGATGAATCATTTGGAAAGAATAAACTAAGTGGGTTTCACCCAACATGTCCTAAACATTATGAATGAATGATCTTGATGGTAAAGGTATCATTTTCTTAAGAACCATTATGTCTAATACTTATGCATTGCCTTTATTTTAGTTATTATGTTTATCTATGATATTTTCATAGTGATTCTATCTATATGAATTTCATTTATAGTTATTTTTTTAATGTCTAGTGTTTTAAGCTTTACATAACACCATATTGAAAATTCTATAACTATTTGTGACAATTGTTTTAGTTATTTTACTTTTAATTGACAATTCCAGTCAAATAGTTAAATTGAACATGTGTCCAGATATTTACCTTTACATATTGCAAGTTCTATATTGATGATGCTTAATTTATTCATGCTCTCTTCTTCTATACTTAACCCTTACTGAGTATTTTAGATCACCCCTTATTTTGATTCATTTCCCAAAGATTCCATGAATTATACTATGACTAATATTGGGGGATACCCTAGATATAATAATTTTATTAAAAAAAATTATTGCTTTTACTTTTGAATTCCAATTAAATGCAAAACTCATGTATGATTTTAGTTCATTAAGACTACAAAACTATTAAGTACTTCAAGATATGACTACATGTATATTCAAACAATGTAATTAATTATACGTGGAATTGAGGCTTCAAGTATTGATTTTTATAAATTACAATTCAATTTTTACCTTATCTTCTTAGTTTACCCCTTAGAAAACACCTTTCTATTATAACCACAAGATTTTTAGTTTTCACAACTCATTATGTTAAAGTATTTGGTAGGAATTTTTAAATAAAAGTAATGATTATTCTCACAATTGTGGAGTCAGTTTTTATAAATTCTATTAACAATATTTGTAGAATCAAAATTGAAATTATACCAAAAAAAGTGATGTAAAAAAGTGTTTCTAAAGAGAAAATTATTATAAATATATAAGTTTTTAATATCAAAATTTATTATGAAATTTATTAAAATGGAAGAAATTAGATAAATTTTAATATAATGAAACTATTTTTACTTCTAAAAAATATAACATAAAATATAACATTGTAAATTTTTTTAATTCAATGTAATTATTCAATATGAATCAGTAATTTTCACTATTCATCAAAGCATGTGCTTTTTAGAAAAATTCAAATAATACACCCTTTGATAATTTTTATCTAATGAATTAAAAAAATAATTTTATTATTTAAAAAGATTCTCAATGTGATTAAAATAATTCTTAAATTATTTTCACAATGCATGACTATACAATTTCTTATAAAATAAATTTTTACAAAAACACTTATTTTTCTTATAAATGATTATCATTTGATTTAAAATAAATGTATAACCATAATTCTATTAATTTTATTATTACCATTAATACAAAATAAATTAAGGGCTAGGTTATAATCGTATAATTTATTACAGTTTCATTACACTCATGGTTTTGTATTCCACAAGCTATCAAAGGGACTTAATTTAAGGAAATATTTTTCGTGTGTTAGTTATACTCAGTATTGTGTGCCACATATGATATCCAAAAAAATGTTATTTTTTTATGTTTTGGGGTTCCATATTCTACTCAAATAGAATTAATTTCCCCACAATTTAATCATAAGCTCAAAAATCAAGGGTTTTATTTTTTAAAAAAATCCTCTATTAAAAACAAACATCATCAAAATGTTTAATATAAGGTCTTATTAATAGTTGAAAAATGCAAGTGAAAATTTTATATGGAATAAAACTTGAATATTTATCTATGATGTACTGAATTAGTGTCTACTTAATATGAGGAAATGGAAGAAAATCATAAATAATTATAGGGGTGATAGAGGTCATTGAACTCATGAAAGTGAATGATCAATAAAAATTAAAGGAAATAAAAACTATAAATCTCTACTTATTTAAAAGAAACTTATATTTATCATATTTAACTAAAATAGGATAAATTTTTTGTTTCAAGATTATTTTCCTAACACTGGTGAATTCTTTGTCTATCTATGAAAGGAAATGTATTTACAAAATATATGTGTATTACATAAACATGATTTCATCATTTTGTTTCCCTGTAATAAATTTCCAATTCATTGTTGAATCCATTAAATGAATATACAAAAATGTATTCTTTATGCCTAAAGCACTAAAATTCCATTTTAATGGATCATAAGATCCATAAAATAGTGAAAGATTTATCTATATGTATCTTTAAATTTTACAAGTCCAACATTGTCGGCACACATTATCTAATATAAAACACTAATATATAAACCTCACTAATGAAACCACTGGATCAACATTAACATTTATCCATCAATTACATTATGTAAATATAATGACATAATTATGAGAACATTATGTCGGCCAACGGTAGGTGCAGAACCCTTTTCACCCTTTAAATGTGGATTCAAGCTTCATGCCCTTTTCAGATGCGATAGATAGTCAACCAAAATGTGAGTTGATCTTTTTCTAAAACTATGGTAATGTAATTTTGATAATGTATTCAGAGTGTAACAACTTTCATTCCTAAATATAATTTTCATTAACACGTGTATTAAAAAAATTGGTTGTATTACCATAAATACTCCCCAAATATTCTTAGTCATTGCTGAGTCTCGTCACATAAAACCTATAAAGGGGTGTATAAGAGTTTGGTCTAAAGATGAAAATTAATTATATAAACCCATGATGTTATCTAAAAAACACAATTTTTTTATGAATATTTGCTTCCAAAATTATCACCATCCTTAGATTATTCATGATTCTTATAAAACAATTACATTATAAAAAAATTATTTATAATATATTTCAGGAATACAAACAAATTCATCAACCATCTTATTTCAACATAGTTCCTTCCTTGGTATACATGCTAACATTTAAAATATAAAATCGACTCGAATAATTCATGTGTTCCCCACTATCTAGACAATAATATATAAATGCATCCCAGGTATGGAATATTTTCTTCTATTTTACACTTCTTTTTTCTCTATAAATTCATTGCATTTTTTCCTTATTTAACATAGGTAAAACATTTTATGGATACTTTGAGACTCTTTACCAGCTGTCTCATTCAATATTTATTACATGAATGGAATTTATCCTTATTTCTTCTCGGGTCTCCAATACTTGAGCTATTAGATAAGTCTATTGTTATATTATTATATTAGTTGGGGAGTTGGTTAAGGTACATGTTGTTAATAATATTTAAAGATAACTAATTATAAATATTATCTATTTCATTCAATTTATTAATAATCCCATTTAGTTTTTCATAGTAAACACATTGTTCATTGATTTCAATATCAACAATATTCCTTATCGTTCCAACAATTAAATGAACCCAAAAAACATAGTGCGAGGAATAATAATCCTAGTGGGATATCCTTATAATTATTTATACAATGTAAAAATCATGAAAAATTATTTTTAATCAAAGACACTATAGGTTTATATAAGTTAATTTATTATTATCATATATCCAAATCCATTATAATGGTTTGTAATGAAAATTTGATTTATATAATGCATATCCCCCAGGAGTTTCAAACAAGATTCCCATTTAGTTTTCTTTTTGTATTCTAGGTAATCATCATGTCATGTCCGACACATCTTTCTAGAGTTTTACACAAAGGTACATCTGATCTAGAACCATGTTCACTAGTAATATGTTGGTTAAGATTTTTTTATTTAAAAAAAACATAATAAATACCATACAAAAAATCTGGAATGTTTCCCATATTTATCATAAATTACTTTCATAGGGATATGTTATCCAATATATGTTTTTTCTAAATAAAATTCTTGTGGTTTATACTAAACTTCCTCTGATACCCACAACAATGACCCTGGCCCTTGTAGTCAAGAGATGATGTCTATATTATTACATTGGCATAAGATACAATGAATCATATATTAATGGGCCAAGTAGTGTATTTGTATTGGTATACTAGATAAATACATGATTCCCATAAGTAATTTTAATATACGAATTACAATATTTTTATTCTTGAAGTCATATAATTATTCCATATTGAATTTCTTTTCCATATCATTCGTAGTACACTTATTTTATTCCTTGGACATGGAAAAAATAATGAGGGGATAGAATTATTATTGAGGGTTATTTATAGTATAATATATCATGAATCAATAAGGATAGTCAACATGGAAATGTAAATAACTAGAAACACATTTAATTTAAATAATTTTAAAATCTTTATTAAGTAAGGTATAATAAATATGGTTTTTTCAATAAATAACAACAAATTCCAGTTAATCACTAAACAGATAATGAAATGCGTCAAAAGATTATATAACTTTGATGATAAAATTTATAGTAAGATAAATCATAATCAATATATAAACATAAATAACTAAAAACACATTCCATTTAATCAATATTATGAGAATAAAATTAATCTCTATATAACATCATTGTGAAACTCTCATGGTAAATAATTATTAAATTTTTAATGAATAAAATTCTTAATTATTGGATTTCACGATCTCATGCATCATGATACCTCTACATTCAAGACCTTTAATTAGATAGTTTAATACTAATGGGATGTTGTATACTAGAAAATTATTTAACTAAGGATAGTGAACTGATTTATCCCATGAGTCTACTGATTCATCAAGGGGATATCTATATAATTCCTAAAATATATCTTCATGACCAATGAATTACTCATATCAAAATGATCTATTTAATTCACGATCAATTTTCCTTTTCAACAATCATCCACATTGATTATAAAATTTGAATAAATATTAATTTCCCTATGAAACAAAAAAATGTTCAAAATAAAATTCTATATGTAGAAAATATAACTTCTTTTTAATGGGTTATATCAGTTATAAATAATAAATATATTTATGAGAAATTTAATATCCAATTATGAAATGAAGCTGAATATTTCAATGGAAGGTTAATGATGCCGAAAATAAATTAGGAAAGATAATTTCAATAATTTCCTTGGTAATATTGATAATAAAAAATCAAGTGAAATAATAAATATGGTAATAATACAACATATCCCTAGTGGATAATTTTTAAAATAATGTTTTTATGTTTTTATGAATAAAAATACAATAAAATTTCATTAAAAATTGTTAAGGAAAATTACCTTTTAACATTGAATATATTTTTTTAAATTAAATGTTCATAATTTATTTTTGAAATATTTTTCTATAAAAATAGACTTTGATACTTATATTGTAGGATTAAAAACATATAGTGTTCTTGATTAATACAAATTACATACATGTGTTACACGTTAAAATAAATTTTACTTTCATAATTTAAGTAAATGTCAAACATGCCTTGTTTAGAAAATGACTTGACGACTGATTTTAAAAAATAACTCAAAATTCAAACATTGGTAAAAAATATTTATTAAATTTTTTTTAAAATGTTAAATCATTTTTGAAATCATTTTATAAAGCATTGATTTATGATTAAATGGTTTTTTCGACCAATGTAACAAATGACGACATATTTTTTTAAAAACAATTTCTCATTCATTTTTACAACCAAATAGTGGAAACGGGTACTATTGCATTAAAAAATCATGAATAACCATATTAGAATAAAAGGGAAATTTTTTATTATAAAGTGATCAAATAATATCCTTCAATGTAAATTCATGTATAAACAATTCTAATTAAAGATGATTATAAAATGAACCCTTAATAAAATAATAACGTTTAAGTTAGAATTAATCAATCAATCTATTATATATATAATTAGAATCCACATAAAATAATTATGATTATAACCAAATATAGTCAACATTATTTCTACACATATTCATGTAATTTCTTATACAATGAAGAACAAATATAACCCAGTGAAAAGAAATTGGCTTCTTAACTTCTTGACTACATGGTAGTTTCATGTCAAGAATTTAGATGAAGGTTTTCAAATTATAACATAAGAAACTATGAATTTTTTATTTTTAATAATATTATAATAAAAAATTTAATTTTGTACATCATAAAAAATAATTTAGGTCAATAACATTAACACCTTTTTGTTAACATTTTACCACGTTTTTGTTAATATTATTTCATTATTTTTATTGTTTCAGGGGTTAATTGTTCTATATTTTCATGAATTTTTTTTCTAGATGTTATTTTTATTGAATATTTAAAATTGATCCATAATATACATATTTATATAACGGTTATAGATATAATATTTACAAATACGTCTCATTTATAGAATCATTCATCTTTTGGACACAGAAAATGAATCTCATCACTTCGGGGAGATGATAGGTCGTACGTATGCATGAGAAAAGATATCATTCCATTAACAAGTGAATGGATAAGTAATTGGATGATATATTAATCCTAAATAATAAATATCATATAATTTATATAAAATATATTCATTAAATTTATCCTTACTACATTCCATACATATCTTAAGTGAAAACTAATCACATCACTTCTTAGGGTGGCAGTCTTCCATACACACGAGCAACATTATCGTATATAAAAAGAAATTTAAATAAAGAATTTATATGTGAGGTGGTAGTCCACCGTACAAAAGATCAATAGTTTTGTTTCCCATTTAACAGATGTAGAGATGTATAAAGGTCATCACATTAAAATAATAAATTTTAAATATATTGGATATATGTAGTATTTTATATAATCATGGGTAATAATATTTTAATTAGGTTCATGATGAGAAAATAGAAAATATTCCTACTGAATGTTACCTATTCTATGCAAAGCATATTAATTTGTACAAAAACGACTTACTATGATGGATTTTCGGTTAATAAAAGTGATATATGATATTGGTGAAAGAATTAGGAATTTACTTGGATAGTTGATATAAAAAATGTATTTTTAAGTGTGAAGTGGATATGATACGTGGTGGCCTTTTAGAACTGGGGGTAATGACACTCATTGTATTTTTGAAAGGAATGAAGTACATCGAAGATTTTATCAAGAAACATTATTATAATATGGATAATTTTTTATTAATAGAGTCTATAATGTATAAATATTTCAATCCAATGGGTTTTGACCATATTTTATATTATTTTTAACCCATATCTTATTATTTTTCCAATCCAGTAAACCTATTTTTACTGTAATCAAAGTAATTTATTTTAAATGTTTCACTATTGATTATGGGAAAACATATATTGAAATTATTAGACAGTATAAATTATTATGACTCAAAATATTTATTCCCCTTTTCTGAAATCAATTAACTCTAGTGAAGAAATCAAAATTAATTGAATACTGAAAGGTGTGGGGAAAAATCAAGTTTCCAAAGAAAGAATTTTGAAAATTATAGAATTTTAAAATTATAGATGGTTATAATATAAAAATTCATTATCAAATTGATTCCAATGAAATGATTTATAGTTTTTGTTAGTGTTATTAAAATATTTTTTCAACTAATTGAAAATATAATTTAACCTTTTAAATTAATTAGACACAAAAATATTTTCCTACAAAAATATATATTTTTCAATATTCATGGAAAATAAATCATTTCAGAAAAATAAAATTTATTCAACCTGATATATATTTTATATTATCATTAAGAATATAAGTTCATTTTTTTAAATTTGTTTTCATAAAATTTGTGAAAATTTATTTTCAATTCTGTTTACAATGTGTGACTAGACAATTTTTTTAAAATATTATTTTTCAAAAACATTGTTTTTTCTTTTAAATTATTCTCATTTTACTTCTAGAAATTAGGTAACAAAAAATTTCGTAACATAGCTATTACTATAATTTCTCACCAATTTAATGGATATTTTATAATGGTATTATGTGCTAGGATTCTTTTTGACATCGGGTTGTGTGTTCCATAAGTTATCAAAGAAAAACAATTTGATGAAATATATTTTGTGGGTTGTTTAACCTTGGTGCCTCATGTTGCATATGCCATCAAATATAATGTACATATTTAACCATTTTTAGGTGTTATAATTTAAATTTTAAATCTTTTGAATCAATCATTATATACATCATAGGGAGGTGGTGAGTGGAAAAAAATTACTTTGGTTCACGAGGTGGTTGTTCACCGTACATAGTGTCAGCAGTTTTGTTTCCAATTTGATGGTAAATTAAATGGATATAGATTAAAATATATAAATAAATATCATAAATATATATGGTAGATATAGGTGTTTGTATATTATAATTATTAAGACATGAATGATGTTAGTAACTGAATAATTTAAAAAAGAATTTAGTGAAGTCATTTACCATCACATAAAACCCAATGTTGATTATATTATTAAGGACACTAGGATTAAACATTGGGGAGATAGATATGTAATGAGTATAGATATTTTATGGTGGATATTTTCATAGGGGTATTTTTGTCAAATGTCTAAAGACGTTTGTACAACTGTGGAGAGGATGTGGCCATATATAATCAAGGAGGAGTTTCAATTTTGAAAATTCCAAAAGCTATTCAATAATATTGAGTAACTTGCAACCCAAATTACTCATATATATATATATAATTATTTGTAGGTAATATATTATTGATCCACAGATCCACCACACATAAAAAATTACACATGTTTTAAACATGTTTCTCTTTAACCATTATGATTACTTTATTTTACCGTTTTATTTTTCACTATAGTAACTGGTTTCGTTACATATGTAATTTATAATTTAATATTAGACATACATGATCCATATGAGAAAATTTTAACCCATTGGTAATAAATATAATATTTAATTTATGTAAGGAAAATCATAAGTGTGTGGAAAATAAATTTCAAAACAAGCACATGTAACGTAAAAAATGACAGTTTACCCGTTACCATTGTAACAACGTTTTTTCTATTTATTGGTAAATATAAAGATTATAAAATGAAAATTGGTCAATGACTGGACTATTAATTATATTTTTAAATGTATTCCCATCAATTGTCTAGATACAGGATTTTAGGAATTTTATATCATTAAAAAATTATTATTAAATATAAGATAACCTAAATTTCAATTTTGATATTATTTAATAAATTTGACCTTAAAAACATATATAAATATATATATTTATAATATATTATTTTAGAACTATTAAAACATGTTATCTTCATATAAAAAATACACAGAATATCATAACTCATTCAATTTATATTAATTTTAATATTTTGAGTAAAATTTAGTTTGTTTTTATATTAATTAAATAATTCCTATGTTGGTGTTGTTTAAGAATTTAATGTAATTATATAATTACTAAATATTAATTAAAAAATAACTAGATGAATTTAATTTCATTTTTCTATAAAATGACCATCTATAATCATTTTCATCTTTCTTTTGACCATATACGAACACATAATTGTAAATTAAGAGTAGGAGGGAGACATTTTTTCTATTATTTACATAAATTTTTATATTCTATACAACCATGAAATAGTATTTGAAAATCATAAAAAATAGATCCTAATGTAATACAGGTTGATATTTGTCCATTCAATATAATTTAGAGTAGAATTTTGGCCATTTAAACTTTATATTATTTGTTTAACCCCCTGGAAAACATGTATTAACATTATCCAGGGAAATTAATTTTTATCATTTCTACAATAAATTTTGACCAATTACTAGGATTACTTAATTATATAGTATTAATTTTTCTAATTCCAAATATATAATCCATTTAAGGAAATAAACTTAATAAAATTGGAAGAATTTATTTTATAATTAAACCCTTAAAGTTGTCAAAAAATGTTTTCCCAAAGAATTCATTTTCATAAATCAAAAGTGTTTTAATATGAAAATTCAATCTAATATTTATTTCACTTTAATCCATAATATTATCATAGAATGTTTCCTTTTTTTAATAAGGTGTTGCATAAAATTCTAGCTATCAATGAAAATTAATTCATTCAAAAAATTATCATTAAATATTTGGGTGGTATAGTTCACCAAGAGAGTATCATTCCTTGGTGTTTCCTTAAGTTTGTATTTAAATTTATTAAATTCCCACACATTGATTTAATCTTCATGGTAGAAAAATACAATAAGTTACACAATATAGACATCTTATTATTGGAATCTATTCAAAAATAATAATTTAATGTCCATTAGATATATTTCAAACAGATTTCTATCAACCATTGAAATAAAAACAAAATATTATCAAAAAGGGTCTTGAGTTCAAATTTATCATCTACATTGACACCCTTAATATGAGAATACACCCAGAGGAATTATAAGTACCTGACCATAGATATTATATATCTAGTGTATTTTTACTAGATATAACTTTCTAATATTCCCAGTGAAATTTTAGGATTATTGTTTTAGAGAATTAGGTATAATCCTTTAAAAACGAACCCAAAAATAAAAATATGGAAATTTACACTTAGTATCTTTTTTTCCAAGAAAATGATAATGTATAACATGTTTTTATTAACACGCATTATCATATTTTTCATTATAATCACATTCTTGTTCTTAGTAATACTTAATGACCTATTAAAAACATTTAAAAAAAGGGATGAAAATGAAAGTCTATGTAACAGACATAAAATAAAAATGAAAAATGTCAGTATTCTTTTAAACAATGAGATCTTAAGGGAGTTTTATTTATCTTAATAAATCATGGGATCAAATAATCATTTATATACAAATAAAAATAGTTTTCAGTAGAGATTTTATATAATATATTATTATAAAACATAAGTGAAAATCAAAATCCTAATGATTTAATAGATTACATGAGAAGACAAAAAATACATTATAAAAACATACATTTAAACATTATATGATACAATCACTTATTTAAATAAATGATTACTTTATTATCTTTTTAAAATCAATATGTTTTACAAATAACTCATTATTCTGAATAGAAATGGAATTTAGGTTCCTTGGGATATCATATTTATATAACCCTTATAAAACCATTATAATTTTAATAACCCTATGATTTAAGTCTAACATAAATATTCAGATTGCACAATCATTACTTAATGAATTGGAGTGCTATTTGGGTATACCCATAATAAAATATAAATCTGGTTCACCTATCTTTATGGGTTATATTAGGATCACCCATTATGGTAGAAAATTTCCAAGGTTAACATCATGAATAAAAAGCATGAAAACCTATTTTAAACCCTTATTCAAAACACATCAGATATCAAAATAACATCTCTTATTGAAAATCAATTTGTAAAATGGAAATGTATACCACAAAAAAAAGAAATTGATTATTTTTCAATGAATATAACAATAAATATTATAATGTAATCCAAAAATAAAATAACTACAATGGTTGTAGAAAACTATTGGTTTTTATATACATAGAAATTGAATATTCCATTTTACTTTTTTTAAAATAATGTAAATACATTACATACAATGATTCCTTTGGAATCCCATTGAAAAAATTATACAAAGACATTAAATTTAATTTATAATGTATTTATGAAAATATAATTACATTATTGTATAGTTTTATAAATTGGGCAAGGAAAGAAGAAGAGTTCTAAGATAAAGAATAAAATATTATTTTTTAAAGGAAGTTTGTTACCTTGAACCAAATTAGTCACGTTCATTATTCATTTTTCTAAAAAATAGTAGTATTTCAATTTATTAATTTCTTTCTAATAGTTTATAAGTTCATTATTCATTTTAATTAATTTAATAACCTCCTATATACAATTAAATAATTAATTTAGTTCATGTCAGATGTTCATATGATATTAGGGTTATGTAACAAAAATGACATTGGTACATTCAATATGGTCAATTATTCCATAAATCATTACTATAAAATATAATAATCATGAGGTAATTATAATTATTATAAATAAATTATATTTTTAAATTAAACTATGAATTATGGTTACGATAAAGTAACTATGTTACAATCATTGAGATGGTTGGTCATATGTTCGCATGATTAACATTTCAATGATTCAATTTTCAGTATGGAAATATTGTAATTATTTTCTTATATTTACAAAATTATCAATATATCATACATAAAATATTATATGTTAAAATAAAAAAATAATTTTCATCCATGAGTTGTGGTGATTAAAAATGAATCTGTTTTCTTCCTGAATGTAGTAGTCCACACATATGCACGAACGATGTTATCATTTTTAAATGAATGGTGATTTAAGAAATTAAATCATATATTTACTTTTTAGAATGACAAATTTTTCCTTTATAGTATTTATATACATTACATACATCATTATAATCATCTAATGGAGGTGCGAATAGAAAATAAATTACATTAGTCTTTGTGGTAATTGTTTCTCAAACACAAGAAAAATTCCATTATTTCCCATTTTAGGGAAGGGGATGTATATGTAAATGACTTAATTACAATAATACTATATTAATATATGAGTTATTATATGGTTATTATTTCATAATTATTTAATATGGTTAAGTAATTTTGGAAGAAGATTCAAAAGTAAAATTCTTTTTCATGAACAATGCCTATTATTCAGGAAACCTCTAAGGGTATACAAAAAATGGTTTTCTAGGATGGTTCTATGATTCAAAAAAGGCCTCTAAGACATGGTATAAAGAACCGACCTTAAAACTTACTTAATATTTAATTAAATTAATAATTCGCATTGATGATATTTTCAGGTTTAGAGTTTTAGAGAGTTAGGCCATAACTATTACATCTCAAAATATTTACTAGGTAGACACTTCTACACCGTTTCTATTTTTTTACAAAACACGAACTCTTGAAAAAAAGAGTCATGTATATTTCCATTTTTAAGACAGCATGAATTTTTCTTGATCCCATCCTTAACCCTATTCCACATTCGGTCCTGTGAAAAACATTTCAAAAACTTGGAATGTGCATAAAAAGCTCAGTAAGGGATACACAAAGAAGGAAAACTGTTAGTTTTTCAAAACAATAAGTAAACCATGAATACATTAACATAATTAATACTTTTCACATTTATGAAGTAGTAAATACTCTTCACTGAATAATAGATTATTTCTTACCCTTTTGTAACCAAAATATTACCATAAAACCCATATAAAAAACAAGTAACATATAAAGGTAACTTGGGACATAAACATACATAAATGGAATAACCATACGACCGACTTCCTCACATATCACTAAATGGAATAGCCATACGACTGACATCAACACCCAATTCATTGGAGGTTATAACATATCCACCCATCCTGGTATTCATGGCACCACCTGTCATTTGATTTATCATGTAACCACCCATCAAATGTCCAAGTACCATTATAAAATCATATCACATACACAAAAAATAAATGAAAGGAAACATTTCCACATTTCAATCACAATATATCACTTAAATATATTGACATAACAAATCCATTTTCAATACCATTTTCAATAACAAAAAATAAGTAAAAGAGTATAAGGTATTTATTTTATTTTAAAAACATTACCGCTTTGAGGAAGCCAAATATCAAATAATACTCACGGCGGTGGAAACGGTCATTGTCACCACTTATGTTAAAAGAAACATTCTTTTTTTCATTTAGTAAAACACTTCATAGAAAAAGATTACCTTTGAATGAAATGAAAAGTCAAAGGTGTTCATACAACGTATAAAATAAAGTCTTGTATTAGAATAAAATATGCCTCAATAAAAGGAGATTGAGACAATGTCCCTTACCTCGTGTCCGACTTGAATCGATCGTTTGTTAATCCCCTGAATAATAAACTAAAGTTTATTTCTAATTTCTTAATAACCTTTTTAAAGCTTATTATTCCTTTTATATCAGTTATTATCATGTTATAAACATTATGTAATCATTTAAGTTAATAATGTTCGTTTTGTCGATATTTGGTACTTGAGTTAAAAATGAAGACCTTATATTTACAAGTTGCCCATGTGGTCAATAGTCCATTATATCTAGAATCATATTCATGATTAAATATCATATATATCATATATATCCTGTATATACATGTATTTATAATAGTACATAACATTTGTAGGTAAGAAATGAAATGCACCATTCATGGAGATGGTAGGCCGTCCGTACGCATGAACGCTACTTTCATTTCTATTTATTATTTTATTGGAATTAAAACATAATGATACATAGGTATTTTATAATTCCTGTATAATATCATATATAATATCAGTAACTCCATCCTTTATACATCCCAAATAAGGAATTAACGAATCACATCACTTTGAGGGGGCGGTAATCCGCACTTCCTCAAATGAGATTATCGTATTTACCCACTACGGAAACCATAAAGGTGTGATATAATTTGGAAGTACATAAGAATAAGGAAATAATAAACATAATATATATCATTTATAAATACAGTTCCATCATAATGGCCACCATGAGAGGCGGTTGGAGATATTTGAACAATCATCGTTTCGTGAGGCGTTAGTTTGCCATCCACAGAAACATTATGTTCTTCATCCATTAGATGGAGTTGTGTGTCAGTGTAGTTAGAATCCCTCTTATAAAAACATCATAGTATATTTAGGATACTGTTTATGTTACAAAATAAAGAAATAAAAAAGAGTTTTGGGGTTGGAGAAGTAAAATAAATGATAACAATTTAAGAGAAAATGTTACCTTTAATTTGGGTAACTTCCATTAGTTTGAACCAAAAGGACTTGTTGAAGTGCTTTATGCCTAAGGTAAGGCTTCTAGGGGCAGTATAGGGATGTAGGGAGTTTAATTGGGAAGATGATGGACGAGATAAATGGCTTTAGAGGTGTGGGGAATTGGTTAGAAGTGGTCTCCATTTATAAGGGGGAGGATGGGCTCTATAGGAAAGTGTGAAAATTGTATTTTCTAATATAATGATATTCGGCTTATAATGGTCCCAAAATCATTATAGTCGAAGATAAGATGAGTCATGGTTAATGTAAAATCATCCAATCAGAATTGGACATGTTTTGGATAATATTTTAATCATTATAATCATATTTATTTAAATAATTTATTAATTAGATAAATAATGCATCATTATTGTGTCATAAAAAATTTATTTTATTTGTTGTCTAAAAATTATCAAAAAAATACCATGATTTAGGAAATATTTTTATCTTTCTAATTAATATTTATAATCAAAATGATAATTTATATAACACCATATAAAAATGAATTACTAAAAGATTTTTGTTAATGTCAATTTTGTGTTTACATTAAATTAATTAATCTAAATAGTCATTATCACACCCCAGTGGCTCAATGGCGTCCCAAAATCGACCCAACAATGCCCATGGTCATAAATGACTCAAAAAATATGGTTTGGACAAGTTTTAAGAAAATTTTTAATTATTATAATATTTTTGTACCTTGAATTACCTTATTTACCTTTAACCGTTGTAAATAAAAGTCAAAAGTTACTATTCACCAAAAAATATTTTCATCTTAATGAACCAAATTTTACTTCATTATAACAACCATGTATGTAGGATTTTTGAAATTCAGTTCACAGAAGTGGTAAAATTTCTTTTAAATGAAAAAGTCAGTTTTTTAACCACCACTAAGTGGTATCACTATTCATCAAAAATTGATGTTTTTCAGAAAAATACCAAAAATTCAGCCTAAGATATATTTGATATTCCGAATTCCAAAATTATTTCTATTTTTCCAAATTCAAAACATGGAAGTGGAATTAATTAATTTTAAAATTATTTCCCATTGTTAAAACAAATAGCGTGTTTTTAATAATCAATAACTATCAAAAGATTTATACTTGTTTATGTCCAATATCAATGCGAAATTAATTCCAATGACCATCATTGGATTAAATGGTAAATATATATTCTAATTACACTTTAAAACCAATTAAAAATACAATCTAACGATATACATAAATTAGATTAAAACATAGTTCTGAATTAAAATACAATATTTTCACTATTCATTAAAAAAATGAACTTTATCGGAAAAAATCCAAAAATTTACACAAAGTAAATTTTGATGTCCCCATTCTAAATAAGGATTTTATTTGGTCATATAAAATGTATTAATGTCACCAAAACTAGATTTAAAAGTGGTTCTGCATTAAAAGGTGATAAATTAGCCTTTTAATGTAAATTTTTCTTAAAATTAGATTCATTCACATTTTAAGACTCTAAATTTTTGTTGGATAATGTAAATACATTTAACAATAATGTATAATCATATTGTAGTTAGTTTCATTCATTCCCGCCAATACAACGTCTAAGAGTCAACTACCATTTAAAATAATAATATTATATTATTAGTGTGCAAAGTAAGATTCCAAAGAAACTTGTTGTTGTGTATCGGGTACGATATCGAACATAGAAACTACTTTAAAGTAAAATTAATATTTAATTAACAAATATTAATAAATATGAAATATGTCTTATTCTTCCTTTACCTGGGATGTTACATCCTTCCCCCCTTTTGGGAATTGCGTCCTCGCAATTTTTATTCACTTATCAAAATAAGTGGGGGTATTTATTCCTCATAGCATTTTCAGATTCCCACGTTTACTCTCCAACCATATGGTTTTCTACAAAACCTTAACCTTGTAAATTACCTTATTCCGCAACACCTGCTCTCTACGCTCAAAAATCTGAACTGGTTGTTCTTCATAAGAGAGATTATCTTCCAACTGAACTACCTCTTGGCTCAAAAAATGAGATGGATCTGACATATACTTTCTCAACATCGAAACATGAAAAAAATTGTGTACATGGGATAAACATGGAGGTAAATCCACTCTATACGCAAATAATCCCACTTTTTCCAGAATTTCATAACGTCCAATGAATCTCGGACTCTACTTTCCCTTCTTACCAAAACACATCACACTTTTCCATGGATAAACATTGAGAAATACATGATCACCTACCTCAAAGTAAATATCCTTCCTCGGGTTATTGGCATAACTTTTATATCTTCTCTGAGCTGTTCTCATGTGCTTGTAAATCAACTAAACTTTCTCTACCATCTCTTCTACCAATTCTGGTCCCATCAGCTTCATTTCACCTAATTCATCCCAAAAAGCTAGAGTTCAACAAAGCTTTCCATATAATGCCTCAATTGGGGCCATATGTATACTAGAATGAAAACTGTTATTATATGAAAATTCGACCAAAGAAAGATATTGGTCCCAACTTCCCTAATAATCCATCGAGCAAGAACGTAACATATCCTTGAATGTCCGAATTGTTCATTCTGATTTCCCATCTAATTGAGGGTGAAAAGCTGTACTAAAATTTAATTCAGTACCCAATGACTTCTGAAGGTATTTCCAAAAGTTAGAAGTAAAATTGGGATCACGATCAGATACAAAGGAGAGAGGAACTCCATGCAACATGAATATCTCTTTAACATAAAATAGAGCAAGTCGATCTAAAGACAGAGTATCTCAAATAGGAATGAAATGAGCAGATTTAGTCAATCGAACTACTAAAACATAGATTGCATTATTACCTCAAGATGTCTTTGGTAATCCCACAACAAAGTCCATGGATATATTTTACCATTTTCACTATAGAATAGGTAATGGATGAATCATTTCTTTCTGTAACTGTCGCTCTATTTTAACCTGCTGACAAGTCAAACACTTCATAGTAAAATCAGCAATATCTCTTTTCATTCCATCCCAACAGTAATACTCCTGATGTTCTCTGTACATCTTAGTACTTCCAGGATGAACTGAAAACAGAGAACTATGAGCTTCACATAACAACTCATTCTTCAACTGTGAATCACAAGGCACACATAATCTCTTTTAAAATCTCAAATCACAATCATTATCAACGTTAAAATCAGGAAAAATACCCTTCTAAACCAAGACAACCTTTTTCTGCAACTCACTATCTTCCTTTTGCACTTTCTTAATTATGTCTGATAGAAATGATTTCACTGACACCTGAAACAAAATAGAATAATTTCCTACAACAACAACTTCAATGCCAAAGTTCATTGAATCAAAAAACAAAGGATCTCATTCCAAACGTACCACGGTTAATGAAGTATTACTTTTTTGACTCAAAGCATCAGCCACATTATTTTCTTTTTATGGATGATAAAGAATCGTGCATCAATAATGCTTGATTAATTCCAGCCATCTCCTTTGTCACATGTTCAATTATTTTGGAGTGAATATATACTTTAAACTCTTGTGATCAGTATATATATCACACTTCACCCCATATAAATGATGCCTCCAAATCATTAAATCAAAAAACAACAGCACTTAATTCAAATCATGTGTAGGGTAATTTAAATAATGTGGTTACAACTGACGTGAAGCATAAGAAATTACCTAATCATTTTACATTAGGACAAAACTTAGTCATTTCAACAAAGCATCACTGTAGATATCAAACTTATTATTTCTAGAAGGACGTTCCAAAACTATAGCATTCACCAATCTTCTTTTCAATTCCTGAAAACAATCATCACATTCTTTTATCCAGATGAACTTAACACCTTTTTGAGTTAACATAGTCATTGGACTAGATAACCATGAAAAATGTTCAACAAACCTCCAGTAATAACCTGCCAAACCAAGAAAACTATGAATCTCAGTTATATTTGTGGGTCTTGGCCATTCTTCAACAACATTTGTTTTAGCTGGATCAACAGTTATGCCTTTTTTTGAAACAATGTGACCAAGGAAATAAATTTGTTGTCTCCAAAACTAACACTTGCTGAATTTCCCAAATAATATCTTTTATTTTAAGGTTTGCAAGACAACCCTTAAAATAATTTCATGATCCTCTTTAATTTTAGAATAAACCAAAATATCATCAATGAACACAAGAACAAACTTATCCATGAACTCCCGGAAAATTCTATTCATAAGATCCATGAATATAGAAGGTGCATTGGTTAACCCAAAATGTATAACTACAAATTCATAATGGCCATATCTAGTACAAAACGCGGTCTTTGGAACATCTTCTTCCTTTACTTTCAACTGATGGTACCCTGACCTCAAGTCAATCTTTGAAAAATACTGAGCTCCTTGGAGTTGATCAAAAAAATCATAGATATGTGGCAAAGGATACTTATTCTTAACAGTGATTTTATTCAATGATCTATATTCAAAGAAAAGTCTCATTGATCCATATTTCTTTTTAACAAAAAAGACAGGGTAACCCCATGGTGATGTGCTAGGTCGAATGAAACCTTTATCTAATAACTCATGCAATTGCTTCTTTAACTCTAAAAGATAAATTTCATCCATTCAATAAGGGGGTTTTGAAATTATCTTAGCATCAAGAACTAAGTAAACTGTAAATTAAATATCCCGATCCGGTATAACACCAGGAAACTCATCAGAAAAAACATAATGGTACTAATTTACCACTGGAACATCATTAATCTAAACAGTTCCATTGTTTTCAACAATATGTTTAAGGTAACATTCATTTCCATATTTTACTAGTTTCTCAGCTTCCGGATATGTTATCAACAGCAATGGTTCATTTTTGTATACAAACTGAAAATCATTATGGAAATAAACCTCTTTAGCTCTACAGTCAATCCTAGAATGATAAACAGAAAGCCAATCCATTCCCAATATAACATCAAACTCTACTAGAGTCAAAACAATAAGGTTTGCAGGTAGATTCTTTCTGCACACAAGGATATGAATGTTTATATGTTTTCATTTTGTCTAAACATTTATTACAGGTGTTTTTACCGTATGTTAAGTATTCATATCATGAGATGGAATTCCCAATTTACATGAAAACTTCTCAGAAATGAATGAGTGTGTAGACCCTGAATCAAACAACACATTGGCATAATCGGAACAAACAAACAGTGTACCTGATACTACTTCATTTGATGGCCCAACATCTGCTGAAGTAGTTTCAAAGGATTTCACCACCCCTTTTTGCATGTAGTCTAGCTGATTTTCCTTGGTTGAGTTATTTGATGGACACTCATTTGCATAATGACCCATTTCATTACACTTAAAACATCATACTGATGGTTTTTCATTGCCTGCTTGATCATATTCCTTATAGTTACGAGCAATATGACCAGACTTACCACACTGAAAGCACTTTATAGACATTGATAATCATTCTCTAGGATTCGTTTTACCACACTTCTCACAAGTTGCATATTTAGTTTTCTTACCTCCAGGCTTCTTTGATGAATTCTTCCATTTTGCCTGCCAACTGGACCTCTTATTCTGTTGTTTGTCAAAGAACACTTGATCATCGGAAAACTCCATTTCCACCTTCTCTACACATCGAACAAGTTTTTCATAACTTTTTACCTCACGAGAGGATAATTATCTTCTATATCGTGGATTTAGTCCTGAGTAAAATCGATTTATCTTACTATCAAGATCTCGGATGAAATTTGGTGCATACCTTTCCAGTCGAGTGATTTTTTTTCATAAGCAGCCACTGAGTCATCCTCCTACCTCAATTCTAGGAATTGATTTTCCATCTTAAGAAGAACGACCTTAGGAAAATATTTCTCATGAAACATACCTTTGAATTCATCCCAATCGAGAGCATCAATCTCCTCAATATCCCTGATATTTTTCACCATTGACCACCACTGATCAGCTTCACCTTCAAAACAGTAAATAGAAAGACTAACATTTTTATGTTCTAAACAACCCATGACATAAAAAATCTTCTCTGGTGATATAATCCAACCTTCAGCTAGCACAGGGTTAGATGATCCTCTGAATGATGGGGGATGTTGCCCCATGAAATGCTCCACTACTGACATGTTCCTTTACGGTTGATCTGGCTGATCTTGTGCATGAATACCACCACCATTTTTAGCTAGAGTCAACTGTTCCATCACTACAATAAACTATTCAGTTCTGATTCCTACCATCTCAGGTTGCTAATTTTGATGGTGTTCTTCCTCCTGAGGTTGTCCCAACACAACTGCCCTGTTTCCTCTGTGAAAAAACATTCAGAACACAAAAATATCTTAAGCGAAGTAACATGGTAATCTAGAAACTCTATCTGATTTCAATATGAACATAAATTAGTTTATGGATATTACTTTAAAAATATCCTAACACCTAAAGTTATCTAAACCTCTCTCTGATACAAGCTATAAGGACCCGACCTTAAAACTAACTTAATATTGAATTAAATGAATAATTCACATTAAGGATCTTTTCAGGTTTCGAGTTTTATAGAGTTAGGACACAACTATTACATCTAAAAATATTTACAAGGTAGACACTTCTACACAGTTTCTATTTTTTTTACAAATCATGAACTCTTGAAAAAAAGAGTCATGTTTATTTCCATTTTTAAGACAGCATGACTTTTCCTTGATCCTATCCTTGACCCTATTCCTCATTATGTCCTGTGAAAAACATTTCAAAAACTTGGGATGAGCATAAAAATCATAGTAAGAGATACAAAAAGAAGGAAAAATTTTAGTTTTCCAAAACAACACGTAAACCATGAATACTTTAACATACATAATACTTTTTACCTTAATGAAGTAGTAAATACTCTTCACTAAATAAAAGATCATTTCCTACCCTTTTGTAACAAAAATATTACCATAAAACCCATATAAAAACACATAACATATAAAGGTAACATGGGACAGAAACATACATAAATGGAATAACCATACGGTAGACTTCCAAAAATATCACTAAATGGTATATCCATACGGCCGACTTCCATACCCAATGCATTCGAGTTTATAACTTAACCACCGGTCAAATGTTCAAGTACCATTATAAAATCATATCACATACAACAAATATTAAGGAAGGGAAACATTTCCACATTTCAATCACAATATATCACTTAAATATATTAACATAACAAATCCATTTTCAAATCCATTTTCAATACCAAAAAATACGTAAAAGAGTATAAGGTATTTTGTTTTTTTTAAACATTATGGCTTGTTGATGAAGCCAAATATCAAATAATACCCACGGTGGCGGAAAAGGTCGTTGTCACCACTTACGTTAAAAGAAACATTCTTTTTTGTGCTTTAGTAAAGCACTTCATAGAAAAAGATTCCCTTTGAATGAAATGAAAATTCAAAGGTGTTTATACAACTTATAAAAGAAAGTATTGTATTAGAACAAAATATGCCTCAATGAATGGAGATTGAGACGAAGTCCCTTACCTCATGTCCGACTTGACTCGATCATTCTTTAATTTCCTGAATATTAAACTAAAGTTAATTTATACTTCCTTAAGAACATTTTTCAAGTTTATTATTCCTTTTATATTACATAGTAAAATTTTATAAGCATTATGTAATCATTTAATTTAATAAAGTTCATTTTGTTGATATTTGGTACTTGAGTCAAAAATGAACACCTCATATTTACAAGTTTTCCCTGTGGTAAATTGTATATTATATCCAGAATGATATTCAGGATTAAGATATCATATATATCATATATATCAAGTAAATACATGTATTTATAATAGTACATAACATTAGTAGGTAAGAAATAAAATGCACAGTTCATGGAGACGGTAGGCCATACGTACGCATGAACGCTCCTTTCATTTCTATTTCTTATTTTAATGGAATTAAAATATAATGATACATAGGTATTTTATAATTCCATTATAACATCATATATAATATTATTAACTCCATCCATTATACATCCCATATAAGGCATTAATGAATCACATCACTTTGAGGGGGCGGTAGTCCGCACTTCCTCAAATGAGATTATCATTTTTACCCACTATGGAAATCATAATGGTGTAATAAAATTGGGAAATAAATAAAAATAAGGAAATAATAAACATAATATATATCAAATATAAATACAGTGTCATCATAATGGCCACCATGAGAGGCGGTTGGAGATATTTGAACAATCATCGTTTCGTGAGACGTTAGTTTTCCATCCACAGAAACATTATGTTCTTCATCCATTAGATGGAGGTGTGTGTAACTGTAGTTTGAATACTTCTTATAACAACATCCTAGTACATTCAGTATACTGGTGTTGTTACAAAAGAACGAAATTAAAAGATTTTAGGGGTTGGAGAAGTAAAATAAATGATAACAATTTATGAGAAATCGTTACCTTTAATTTGGGTAACTTCCTTTGGCTTGAACCAAAGGGACTTATTGAAGTGCCTTATGCCTAAGGCATGGATTCTAGGAGGAGGATAGTGATGTATGGAGCTTAATTGCGTAGAGGATGGACAAGACAAATGGCTTGATAGGTGTGAGGAATTGGTTAGAAGTGGTCCCCTTTTATAAGGGGGAGGCGGGGCTCTTTAAGAATGTGTGAATATATTATTTTATAATATAATGATATTTAGTTTCTATGTAAAGACCCATAAAATTCATGGGAATTTTTTTCTTAATTTTTTTTGGGATTTTAAAAGAACACAGTTTCAAACGGCATTTGATTCCGAGGCCCGGTGTGCCCGGAATTTCTATCTGAAGTTTAGCTCGGGTACGCTCAGTGAACGAACGAGGGGGAATTCCTATCTTTTGAACTGGTGCTCGGAATCGAATTCCGAGGGCACCGATGGAACCGCAGTGCCGGTATTTTCTTAGGAACGCTTAATCCTGAGTTGCGTTTACACGAGAGAAGTTGATAAAATTTGTGGAAGTTAAAAATAAAAAATTAACAACAATTTTTATTTTTACTATAAGTGTAAAATCCTTGGAATGGAAGTTGGGTAACTACCCAACCTCCCATGGGAGATTATGAGGGTGGTGGGGCCCACACGAACCCCACCCCTTCATATCCTCTAACCCCCTCAACTCCCATTTAATTTTGAAAACTTAAGTTTATTAACTTATGGAATTAAGGAGGTGAGTTAATGTGGAATTAAAACACTTGAATTTCAAAAACCATGATGTGTTAATAAAATAAGTTAAGAACCTATTTTATTGGGTTGGTGTGTTTAGTTGTTTGAGAGCCTTGGAGAAAAAAAGCTAAGGAAGTCTTGAGTTCTTCTTTCTCTTTGACAAAGAATGCGAAGAACAAACGATCTCCGACGTGGAGCGCCGAGCCCTCGGAGACCGTCTTCCGCGACACCGACCCACGACGCGACGACTTCTTCCACAACGTTTTTCTACCGCGACATCTCTTTTGCGATGGGTTTCCCTGACAAAATCTCTATCAACGTCTTTGAATCCTCGCTTCGCAACGCCGACGTTCGTCATCTCTTTTATTAAGGTAGGGGATTATTTCATTATTTTCGTTCGTGATTCTAGTTTGTCGTTCTTCGTGGATATACGACCAAATGATATCAATTAACGAGAGGGGGCCGGACCGCACAAACACGGCCGACCCTCCTCCTTTATCCTTGTTTGATTCTTTGTGTCTGGGACGGAATGGCGTGGTGCCATCGCACCACGCGGGAAACACACGGCAAGTAATGCATGGCGCCGTCGCGCCGCACCGTTAAGATGAAAAAGGACGCGACGCCGCTACACCGCGTCGAAGAAAACTGAAGATGCCGCAGCCAGAGCGGGGCCACGGCGGAGGGCCGTGGTGCCGCCACACCACGCCGGACGAACTAAGTCGCGGCCGGTTCTGGGCCGCGGTGGAGCAGGGTGACCGGCGGCCGGTTCCAGGCTGCCGGTGTCGGGGATGGAGGAAGGACCGATCATCGCCGGTCCTTGATGGCAGAACCAGCCGGCCGGTGCGGCCCGGCCAGACAAAGAGAAACCGGGGGAATTAATTCCCCCGGCCGGCCTACAAAACGGCCCCCATAAATGGGGGGGGGGGGTTACACCAGGGGGGCAGGTGCCCCCCCCCTTTGCCAACGGCTCGGCCGTTGGCCGAGCTCCAACGCACTGGGCGCGCTGTGCCCAGGCCGGGCCGCGCCCTCACGGGCCGGACCCGGACCCGGTTTGGGTCGACCCCGGGGGTATTGGGCCAGGTCGGACCGGGCCCGAACCCCTTAATAGCGAACCTTTTCTTGTCGGATGCCCATAACATCTGCTACAGGTCTCCGATCAACACACCGTCAGTTGTGATGCGATCCTTGGAATGAGACGGTCGTTTCGGCATATCGTACTAAAGGTTTCGGAATACTTTGTGTTCGGACGGGTTGGTTCGTACACGAAACCAACCGGGCCCTCGGAGCGGAAACACTCATATCTTAAGCTCCGAACGTCCGAATGACATGCCGTCGACTTTGTTGGTTTCCTCTTAGTGAGATGGATCTTTTTGATTACTCTGCCCGAGGGTTGGACACAGGTGGAGTACGGTCGGGTTGGTTTTGCCTTAAAAACCAACTGGGCCCCTGGGACGAAAAAGCCAATAACTCTCAGACCGGGCGTCAGATTGACGCGCCGTCTGCGACGTTGAGTTCCTGTTGATGATACAGAACTTTTGGATACATCAACTCTGGACTATGTGTCAGTTGATGTATCAGCCTCTCGGCTCGTTGAGCGGACCCTCCCGAACGAGCTTGTTGTGTGCGGGAACCCTATTGCTGGATGCGACTGCTACTGTGACTGCGACGACGACTGTGCAGAGATCCTCAGTGGATTTGACAACGACGACTACAACACTCAGCGATCCTATGTGGATTAGTGCTACCAATCCTGTGTGGGTCCGATCCTATGTGGGTCAGCGCTCAACAGTTCTGTGTGAGCCAGCGCCTACTGATTCTGTGTGGGTCCGATCCTGTGTGGGTCATTGCGGGGGTTAGTACCTATCGATCCTTTGTGGGTCCGATGACTTAGATGGATCAGTGATAATATCTATCGTCTTTCTAAGAAGTATACCTATGTGAGCTGAATCATGTTTTACCTTCCTGTGTGGACTGTGTTATGCTATCCTTTGTGGATTTACGTTTTGCTTTCCTGGGTGGATTGGGTTGTTCATGGGCTCAGATGTTGGAGCCGAATGAGAATTAATTTTTTTTTAAGGTTGAGGCGCAAAGGCCCCTATTATTAAAATAGAAATTCATACAAGGAGTAAAGACAGAGGAGAAAACAGGAAAACACGTCCATAAAAAAGTCATCAGCACACTCGCGAGCGAGTGTTCATACTGTGAAGAGATGTTTGAGTACCCCTTCCACTTGGTTGTCTCCTCCTCCGCCCAACTTTTTCCTATATCCATGTACCTCCACCATCATCCGGGATCTCAGACATAACATCCGTGTTCCCACACTTAACTCCATCCCGATCTTCCACTGGTTTCCTGTCATCCTCACTACTAGCAGCTTCAAGTAATTCAAACGAATTATAGGTACTCACCTGTTTTATAACATTCTGAATTTGAGATTGATGGGTGTCACAACTTGGTGAAGGCTGAGATGATCTTGACATTATGTCATTTTTTTTCCCTCCAGACTGGGAATGACCACATGCAACAGGGGAGTCTTGGACAGTTTCCGGACCTGTCTGCTTATACTGCCCAGTTGGAGCTGGTTTATGATACTTGCTATTGGTGCCCCTGGAATCCTGAGAAATAGACTTTTTAGAAGATACCAAGTCGGTAAGACCAGTTGTATCTCGACCTTCCTTAGCATGCAAAGGTGAAGAAACACTAGCAATAGACTTTGCTAAAAAATCATGGAATAAAGCAGACTTAACATGGGCTCTAGGAGTACCTTCTGGAGGGGAGATTCCCATAAGAGAGGCATGTGAAACTGTAGAAGAAATGGTTGTTTCTCTATTTTTTGTACACAGAGACTAACCAGAGACCTCTTTCTTTTCTTTAAATTTCCTTGAGATAGGAAGGTCCAGCTTTTCCTTGCCTCTTATACTTTTGGCATTGACCAAGATCTATTCTTGTCTTAGGCATGAGTCTGCATATTCTTGAGCAGCATTTTCCAAGGCATCCAAGCTATCAATTGATTCAACATCTTCCTCATATTTGAGGCCTCTTGTCAATATTTCTTTGAATGAGGCGCCATTCATATCATCTATACCAGAATTTCCATCAATGGATAGCTGGATATCATCAGCAAGATCTGCCCAGGATAAGAGAACTTTCTTGTTTTTCGAGTTGGTCTTATTATGCTCCTTAGAAAAACCCTTTTTGCCCTGTTCATCGAGAGACCTTTGGGAATTTTCATCAGAATCATTACCAATAACAACAGCCATCTTATTCTGCTCAATGCTTTGTGCCATACCTTGTTTGGGTGTCTTCCTACAGTGTTGCAAGTCATGCCGTTTAATTTGACAGTTGTCACAAATAACATTTCTTCTTCATGAATATTCTTCATGCCCAATAATTTGACAAGAAACACAGAATGGCGGAGTGATTTCATATTCAATCTGAAGACAAATATCATCCTGTTGAGTAGATAATATCACTTTATCTATTAAGGTAGAACTAAGGTCAATCTCTACTAGGACCCGAGCAAAATGACCATAGCATACTGATTCTGTAACATGATCCATTCTAATCGGAATCCCAATAGCAGATGCAATATCAAACAAAATCTCAGCATGCCATAATACCCAGTTGAGACCATGTATTTTTATCCAAACTTGCGCACATGTATCCTTAAAATCAAGAAAGTTGAAATTCAATTTCCATTCATGAAGTCTAAGAATACCTAGCCTGAGATTGATGGAGCCGATACTCCAAGCACTACTTCTGAGCTCCACCGAAGGAAACAGAATGTGAAAGAGTCCGCGACCGATGGACCCGCATTTGAATTCATTGAATCCCCAAATATCAGCTAGCCGAGAGATGAGATCAGAAGTCCGCCAGGGTTTCATACCTCTCATTGAGGAGATGCGAGCGATAAATGAATGCTTGCACAAATCAATCCTAGCCGCTATTACATCCTCTGAGGCTGAAACATGTGCTGTTGACCCTTTCCGAATGATTCGATGGGGTGCACGATTTGCAAGAGGAATGAAAGATCCCCCCGAGAAATCCTTGAAAGAGGGTATGTTATTCAGCGCATCATGATCCTTCTTATTTTCCTTTGGATCTGGAAGACTTTGATTTGCGAGACGAAACACATCAAACGAGTGAAGATTGACACTGCGTGGGTGAGATAGGGCAGCCGAAGCTATGAAGTGCGGTGACGAGTGAGACCTTCGGGGGGAGACCTTCGGGGGTCTCAGGGTCCCTACTGAGTATCTTATACTCACCCCTGCATGGGCTATGCCCACACTACGTTGTGTTGGTTGCAGACGACGAAGAATGCTGATCGTGGTGGAGGCTTGCTGAGCAGGACGGTACCTGGAGGTGGACCACTGGGCGGGACGTACTCGGAGCGATAGGCTAGACCCGAGGAGAAGTGGAGGCTTTCTGTAACCACACTTCAGGTGGAATTCCCAGTGGACATCTCTTCGTTGCGACTTTACCTTTCAGCTGCTGTTTTCCCTTTCGAGTTGTACTTTACTTTCAGTTTGGGTTTGTATACTGGCCCACTTACTTATCCGCACTTACTCTTGTGCTAGCTTTTACATAGTGTTTACTTATACTGCTTGTATACTCTGTGTGTTTGTTTACTTTAAAAAGGTAATACCTTCCCTTTTTACCAGGATTTACGCCTTGGTGCTAGTCGCCAGCCCCTAGCCTATGGAAGGAGGGCTTGGGGTAGTCACGGCACGGGCCCCGAGGACGGGTCGTGAAAAATCGGTATCCGAGGAGTTCGGTTCTACCAAAGAACTTGGGACTCTGATCTTTTTCTAGGTGAAGCAATAGTGTTTAGCGTATTGGGTGTGGTTATCAGTCCAGGGAGTCAAGTGTTGGTGCGGCGGGCGACGTATCCGTACACCAGGACCCTGACTTCTGATTTCCGACTTAATACACGAAAACATTGATTGCATGTGTGTTTCAAGTTTTCTTTGTGATTACTTTGTATCAGCTCACCAGGTATACTATTCTGACCATGGAGCACCTGTTTCCTATTCGGGATGGCCCCACGATGGCAGCCAGCTAGGGTTCCGAGAGTTGAGCGTGACGACAGCCCACCGAGTGACGAGGCCTTGGTGTAGGGCCCTTTGTCAGCAGTGGCACCGGTGGTAGATCTACCCGCCGAGCCACCGATGCTTCCATCACCAGCCACTGACGATGCACATCGCCTTAGTGAACTGCATGAGTTCAAGCGCCAGCGACCGCACAGGTTCCGCAGGGAGACGGACCCCCAGGCAGTCGAGGACTGGCTGGAGGTAGTGGTGAGAGTTTCCAGGTTAGTGAGGACACCATCAGACCTCATGGTGATCCTCGCAGTGAGCCTACTGCACACAGCAGTAGGAAGATGGTGGATCTTGATGCTCCAGGTGCACGATGAGGCATCTCTTCTATGGGCGGATTTTGAGAGCCTCTTCCGCTCTAAGTTCGTCCTAGCCACCCTCTGTGCGGTTTGCATTAAGGAGCTTCTTCAGCTGCGGCAGGGCAGCATGACGGTCGCCAAGTACTCAGCGAGATTTACCGATCTCTCGCGCTACTCTACAGACATGGTACAAGACCCATTCTTCCGGGCCTGGACCTTTGAGTAGGGATTAAGACACGAGATCAGGGCATCGCTGATCTCCCTCAGCATTCCGACTGAGACAGGAGTACTGGAGCAGGCCCTTTTGATCGAGAGCTTTCTTGTTGAGTTTACACCAGTGCCGAGACCCACCGCAGGGCGGCATGTAGCAGAGTCTTCTGTAGCAGGCAGTCGACAGATGAATCATGGTTCCAGGCAGACTAGACCCTCAGGCAGACGACCTTAGGACACTGGCTCAGCAGTGCGGGGCACACAGTGCAGAGCCAGTATTTCGAGAGGCAGGTAGTGCTACTCATGCGGCGGGCAGGGCCACATGGCTCGTGATTGCCTGACCCGCCGTGCCGAGGAGCAGCAAACGGTTGAGGGACCACCAAGGCAGAGGCAGAGGGTCGACCGTGGAGGTCCGTAGGGAGCAGGCGGACGAGGCATGGGAGATGACCGAGCAGCAGGTGGTGGGCGACGCTTTGAGGCTCTACCACCACCACCACCAGGAGGTCCACCCCGACCACAGGGAGCTGGCGGACTGAGACAGGCATAGCTCCAGGCAGCAGAGGCCTATGACCACTGCACGCCCGAGATGATTCGAGGTACTATCTGTGTCTATTCCACCCTTGCTACAGTTCTTATAGACACAGGAGCGAGTCACTCTTTCATAGCCGCTGACCTTGTTCGGAGTTCGGAGATTCCTACAGAGCCATTGGCTCGATCCTTACAGCTAAAGACTCCTACGAGATCAGACTCGACAATTACGCACTGGTTCTGGCAGTGTGATCTTACTCTAGGAGGTGAGATCTTCGGCTGAGATCTTCTTGTAGCATCGTCGAGGCCTTATGACGTCATCTTGGGCATGGATTGGTTGTCTACGGTCTATGCATAGATTGACTGTATTAGGCGCAAGGTGCAATGTGTACGCACCGACGGGAGCATGTTCACCTTTACCGGCGAGAAGGGAGCCTTTGAAGCACAGGATGGACTCTCATAAAGGAGAGGATAGCCCATCACTCATCAGTTGGCTAGCCTCATCCTAGGAGCAGTTGACGTGCAAAGTCCTGCTTTTCATATAGTGGTGGATCAGTATGCAGACGTCTTCCCCAACGACATTCCAGGGCTACCTCCTCACAGAGAGGTAGACTTTTATATTGACCTGTACCCCAAGACAGCTCCGATATCTTCTCCATCATATCGGATGGCCCCCGCCGAGCATCGAGAGATGCAGGTACAGTTGGAGGACTTGCAGGGCAAGGGGTTCATCCGACCCAGTGTTTCACCCTGGGCTTCCCCGATTTTGATCGCCAAGAAGGCGGACGGGAGCTTGCGACTTTGTGTCGACTATCATCTCCTGAACCAGGTGACAGTGAGGAACAAGTATCTGCTACCGAGGATTGATGACCTCTTCGATCGGCTCAAGAGAGCATGGTGGTTCTCGAAGATAGACCTCAGGTCAGGTTATCATCAGCTCAGAGTTTGAGACGAGGACGTGCAGAAGATGGCCTTCAGATGTCAGTATGGCCACTATGAGTTCTTCGTTATGCCATTCGGCATAACCAATGCTCTAGCAGTGTTCATGGCCCACATGAATAGGATCTTTCAGTCATACCTCGATCGATTTGGTGTAGTCTTCATCGATGACATTTTGATTTACTCGACGACTGAGGAGGAGCACGCCAACCACTTACGGGTTGTAATAGACACACTTCGAGAGTACTAGATTTATGGTAAGCTCTTGAAGTGTTAGTTCTGGATACGCGAGGTCTACTTCTTGGGACACGTCATCTCTGAGGCGGGAGTTGCAGTGGATCCTGTGAAGACCGAGGCAGTACTAGCTTGGGATCCACCCAAGAGCATGACGGAGGTGCGGAGTTTCTTGGGACTAGCTGGATACTATCAGAGATTTGTGCCAGACTTGTCCAGAGTTGCAGCACCACTCTCAGCTTTGATGAAGAAGGGGAATCCCTTTGTATGGTCAGACAGATGTCAGCAGAGCTTCCGGGAGCTGAGACAGAGATTGACCAGCGCACCTATCTTGATGTTGACTGAGGAAGGAGTTGGGTACGTAGTCTACTACGATGCATCAGGGACCGGAATTGGATGTGTCCTGATGCAAGATCAGGTCGTGATCACCTATGGATCACGTCAGTTGAGGCCGCATGAGCAGAACTACGCTACCCATGACCTGGAGTTAGCAGCAGTGGTCTTCACTCTGAACACATGGCGACACTACTTGATGGGCGAGCGCTTTACAGTCTTTTCTGACCATCAGAGTCTCAGATACATCTTCTCTCAGAAGGACCTGAATCTGAGATAGTGGCGATGGCTCGAGTTCCTCCAGGACAATGACTTTGAGATAGTCTATACTCTTGGGAAGGGGAACGTGGTAGCCGATGCCCTCAGTAGGAGGATGGGCATTCAGCTACTTGACCAGGAGGCAGAGCAGCTAGCCTCTTTGTAGATATCATTCGTCGATAGAGTTGGAGCAGCCTTCCTTCAGTCTCTCACAGTCACTCCTCCACTACTGCAGCGGGTCAGAGAGGCACAATGTGGGGATGCTGACTATGAGATGCGGAATGCACAGATATCCTCATGACAGGCACCTGATGGCTTCTCCTTTGGAGCAGAGAACGACATCCTTTTCAGAGGACATACCTTAGTACCAGTCTCTTTACGAGAGGAGGTGCTGAGAGAGTTTCACACTTCTTCATTGGCGGTACATCCTGGAGTGGCGAAGATGTACCAAGATCTCAGACGACAGCACTGGTGGTCGGACATGAAGAAGGTTGTGGCAGAGTTCATTTCTCGATGCCTCACCTACCAGCAGGTGAAGGCTGAGCATCAGGTACCAGCAAGCTTGTTATAGCCCTTGGAGGTCCTGGAGTTGATGTGGGATGGGATATCTATGGACTTCGTGACTGGACTTTCACGCACTTCCAGAGGTAACGACTCCATCTGGGTGATTGTCGACCGACTCACCAAGTCGGCTCACTTCTTACCCATCAGAGAGCTGGGCTCAGTGGAGAGCGTGGGATGACTTTACGTTCAGGAGATTTTGCGACTTCATGGTGTTCCATCATCTATCGTCTCCGATCGAGATGCTCGCTTTACTTCCCGGCTTTGGAAGGGGTTGCAGGAGGCGTTCGGGACACAGCTGCGTCTGAGCACAGCCGTTCACCCTCAGACGGATGGTTAGACGGAGAGGACCATTCAGACTCTCGAGGACATGCTCCGCACATGTGTCCTCAACTTTGGTCACAATTGGGAGGACCACCTACCCTTGGTTGAGTTTGCGTACAACAACAGCTACCACTCCAAGATCGGGATGGCACCATACGAGGCGTTGTACGACCGACCTTGTAGATCTCCTTTGTGATGGACAGACCCTGGGGAGTCAGCACTTGTGGGACCGGAGATGGTCCAGGCGACGACAGAGAAGGTCCAGGTCATCTAGAAGCGGATGAGGACATCTCAGAGCCGGTAGAAGTCTTATGCTGACAGGAGGCGGAGGCCACTAGAGTTCGAGGATGGCGACCACGTCTTCTTGCCTGTCTCACCTCGATGTGGAATATGGAGATTTGGCCGAGGCGGAAAGTTGTCTCCACGCTTCATCGGACCATTCCAGGTCCTCAGCAGGATTGGCGAGGTGGCTTATCACCTGGCTCTACCACCTCAGTTCCACCGGGTGTATGACGTCTTCCACGTATCACAGCTGAGGAGATACGTGCGTGACCCGACGCATATCATTGACCATGGGGAGCTTGACGTTGATGATAGGATGACTTTTGCGGAGGTCCCAGTGGCGATCGAGGATCGACAGGAGCGGGTCCTACGTGGATGGTCGATTCCTCTAGTGCGCATCAGATGCCAGCACAGGAACCTCCAGGAGAGCACTTGGGAGCGGGAGGGTCAGATGCGTGCTCAGTACCCACATTTTTTTCCCTAGTTTTCGAGGTATCTTTACGGGGACGTAAAGCCCTGAGGTGGGAGTAATGTAAAGAGCCGTAAAATTCAAGGGAAGTTTTTTCTTAATTTTCTTTGGGATTTTACAAGAACACAGTTTTAGACGGCATTTGATTCCGAGACCCGGTGTGCCTGGAATTTCTATCTAAAGTTTAGCTCAGGTACGTTCAGTGAACGAACGGGTGGGAATTCCTATCTTTTGAACCATTTCTCGGAATCGAATTCCGAGGGCACCGATGGAACCACAGCGCCGATATTTTCTTAGGAATGCTTAATCCGGAGTTGCGTTTACAAGAGAGACGTTTATAAAAATTGTGGAAGTTAAAAATAAAAATTTAACAACAATTTTTATTTTTACTATAAGTGTAAAATCCATGGAATGGAAGTGGGGTAACTACCCAACCTCCCTTGGGAGGTTATGAGGGTGGTGGGGCCCACACGAACCATACCCCTTCATATCCTCTAACCCCCTCAACTCCCATTTAATTTTGATAACTTAAGTTTATTAACTTATGGAATTAATGAGGTGAGTTAATGTGGAATTCAAACACTTGAATTTCAAAAACCATGATGTGTTAATAAAATAAGTTAAGAACTTGTTTTATTGGGTTGGTGTGTTTAGTTGTTTGAGAGCCTTGGAGAAAAAAAGCTATGTAAGTCTTGAGTTCTTCTTTTTCTTTGATGAAGAACGCGAAGAACGAACGATCTCCGACGTGGAGCGCCAAGCCCTCGGAGACCGTCTTCCGCAACACCGACCCGCGACGCGACGTCTTCTTCCACAGCATTTTTCTTCCACGATGTCTCTTTTGCGATGGTTTTTCGCGACGAAATCTCCGTCAACGTCTTTGAATCCTCGCTTCGCGACGCCGACGTTTTTCATCTCTTTTATCAAGGTAGGGGATTATTTAATTATTTTCGTTTGTGATTTCTATTTTGTCGTTCTTCGTGGATATACGACCAAATGATACCGATTAACGAGAGGGGGTCGGACCGCACAAACACAGCCGACCCTCCACCTTTATCCTTGTTTGATTCTTTGTGTTTGGGATGGAATGGCGTGGTGCCGTCACACCACGCGGGAAACGCACGGCAAGTAATGCGCGGCGCCGTGAAGATGAAAAAGGACGTGACACCGTCGCGCTGCGTTGAAGAAAACCAAATACGCCACGGCCGGAGCGGGGCCACGACGGAGGGGCGCAATACCGTCACACCACGCCGGACGAACCATGTTGCGGCCGGTTCCGGGCCGCGGTGGAGCATGGTGACCGGCGGCCGGTTCCGGGCTTCCGGTGTTGGCGATGGAGGAAGGACCAGCCGTCGCCGGTCCTTGTCGGCAGAACCGGTCGGCCGGTGCAGGCCAGCCAGACAAAGAGAAACCGGGGGAATTAATTCCCCTGGCCGGCCTACAAAACGACCCCCATAAGTGGGGGGGGGGGGGTTACACCAGGGGGGAAGGCGCCCCCCCCCCCTTTGGCAACGGCTCGGCCTTTGGCCAAGCGCCAGCGCGCTGTGCCCAGGCCGGTCCCCCAAGCTGGGCCACGCCCCGGCCGGGCCAGGCCGGGCTGCGCCCTGGCCGAGCCGGGCTGACCGAGCCAGGCCGCACCCTAGCGGGCTGAACCCGGACCCTGTTTGGGTCGACCCCTGGGGTATCGGGCCGGGTCGGACCAGGCCCGAACCCCTTAATACCGAACCTTTTCCAGTCGGACGCTCATAACTTGTGATACGGGTCTCCAATCGATGCACCATCAGTTGCGATGAGATCCTTGGAATAAGACGGTTGTTTCGGTATATCACACTCAAGGTTTTGGAATACTTTGAGTTTGGCCGGGTTGGACTGTACACGAAACCAACCGGGCCCTCGGAGCGGAAACACTCATATCTTAAGCTCCGGACGTCCGAATGACGTGCCGTCGACATTGTTGGTTTCCTATTAGTGAGACAGATCTTTTGGCTTACTCCGCCTGAGGTTTGGACAGAGGTGGAGTACAGTCGGGTTGGTTTTACCTTAAAACCCAACCGGGCCCCTGGGATGAAAAAAACAATAACTCTCAGACCGGGCGTCAGATTGACGCACCGTCTGCGATGTTGAGTTCCTATTGACGATACCGAACTTTAGGATAAATCAAATCTAGACTATGTGTGAGTTGATGTATCAGCCTGTCGGATCATGGAGCGGACCTTCCCGAACGATCTTGTTGTGTGTGGGAACCCTAGTGCTGGCTGCGACTGCTACTGTGACTGCGACGACGACTGTGCCGAGAACCTCAGTGGATTTGACGACGATGACTACTGCACTCAACGATCCTGTGTGGATCAGTGCTACCGATCTTGTGTTGGTCCGATCCTGTGTGGTTCAGTGCTCAGTGGTCTTGTGTGAGCCAACACCTACAGATCCTGTGTGGGTCCGATCCTATGTGGGTTATTGCGGGGGTTAGTACCTATCGATCCTTTGTGGGTCCGACGACTTAGATGGATCAGTGATCATTTCTACCGTCTTTCGAAGAAGTATACCTGTGTGAGCTGAATCCTATTTTACCTTCCTGTGTGGACGGTGTTGTGCTATCCTATGTGGATTTACGTTTTTCTTTCCTGTGTGGATTGGGTTGTTCTTGGGCTCGAATGTTGGAGCTGAATGACAATTAATGACTTAGGTATATGTATGGGCATATACCTAAGCAGTGTCGGATGTTACTTCATGATTTACCTTTCCTTTTTGGTTTATCCTTTGTGGATACAGGGAGACCTTAGGGGGTCTCGGGGTCCCTACTGAGTAGCTTATACTAACCCCTGCACGGGCTATGCCCGCACTACGTTGTGTTGTTTGCAGACGACGGAGAGCGCTGATCGTGGTGGAGGCTTGCGGAGCAGGATGGTACCTGGAGGTGGACCACTGGGTGGGATGTACTCAAAGTGGTAGGCAGGACCCTAGGAGCAGTGGAGAATTTCTGTACCCACCCTTCAGGTGGAATTCCCAGTGGACAGCTCGTCGTTGCAGATTTACTTTTTAGTTGTTGTTTTCCCTTTCGAGTTGTACTTTACATTCAGTTTGGGTTTGTATACTGGCGCACTTACTTTTCCGCACTTACTCTTGTACCAGCTTTTACGTAGTGTTTACTTCAACTGCTTGTATACTCTGTGTGTTTGTTTACATTACAAAGGAAATGCCTTCCCTTTTTACCGGGATTTATGCCTTGGTGCTAGTCGCCAGCCCCTGGCCTATGGAAGGCGGGCTTGGGGTAGTCACGACACGGGCCCCGAGGACGGGTCGTGACATTCTAATGGGTCAAAAATCATTATATTAGAAGATACAATGAGTCATGGTTGAAATAAAATCATCCAATCAGAATTGGACATGTTTTGGATAATATATTAATCATTATAATGTTATTTATTTAAATCATTTATTAATGAGATAAATACTGAATCATTATTGTGTCATAAATAATTTAATTTATTCGATGTTTAAAAATTATAAAACAAATACCATGATATAGGAAATATTTTTATATTTCCAATGAATATTTAGAGTAGAAATTATGACTTATATAACACCATATAAAAATTAATTACTAAAAGATATTTGTTAATGTCAATTTTGTCTTTACCTCAAATTAATTAATATAAATTGTCATTATCACACCCAAGTGCCTCAATGGGGTCCCAAAATAGACCCAAAGATGCCCATGGTCGTAAATGACTCAACAAATAATGTTTGGATAGGTGTTAAGGTAATTTTGAATTATTATAACATTTACCTTGAATTACCTTATTTACCTTTAACCGCGGTAAATAAAATTTAAAAGTTACTATTTACTAAAAATTATTTTCATCTTAATGAAAAAAAATTTACTTCTTGATAACAACAATGTATATAGGATTTATGAAATTCAATTCACATAAGTGGTAAAATTTCATTTAATTGAAAAAGTCAGTTTTTTAACTACCACTAAGTGGTTTCACTATTCATAAAAAATTGAAGTTTTTTGGAAAAATACATAAAAATAAGCCTAAGCTATATTTGATATTATGAATTAAAAAATTATGTCTATTTTTAAAAATTCAAAAAATAGAAGTGGCATTAATTAATTTTAAAATTAATTCCCGTTTTTAAAACAAATAGCGTCTTTTTTAGAAATAATAACTATCAAAAGATTGATACTTGTTCTTGTACAATTTCAAAGTGAAATTAATTCCAATGAACAACATTGAATTAAAAAGTAAAAATATATTCTAATTACACTTTAAAAATAATTAAAAAGATAATCTAACCATATAAATAAATTAGATTAAAACATAGTTTTGAATTAAAATCCAATATTTTCACTATTCATTAAAAAAAGAACTTTATCAGAAAAATTCCAAAAATTTACACAAAGTAAATTCTTATATCCCCATTATAAAGAAGGATTTTATTTGGTCATATATAATGTATTAAAGTGACCAAAACTAGATTTAAAAAGCGTTCTCCATTAAAAGGCGATAAATCGACCTTTTATTGTAAATTATTCTTAAAATTAGATTCATTCACATTTTAAGCCTCTAACTTTTTATTGGATAATGTAAATACATTTAGCAATCATTTATAATCATATTGTAGTAAGTTTCATTCATTCCTGCCAATACAACGGCTAGGAGTTAACTACCATTTAAAATAATAATATTATATTATTTGTGTGCAACGTAAGATTCCAAAGAAACTCATTGTTGCGTATCGGGTATGCTATCGAACATAGAAACTCCATTAAAGTAAAATTAATATTTAATTCAAAATTATTAAAATATATGAAATATGTCTTATTCTTCATTTACCTGGGATGTTACACATGGGGACTATTTATTAGAAGGGATTTGGTTAGTTCATGGTGACCAAAAAGATTCTTAATGTGTTATTAAAATATATGTAGATTTTCCATTTTATAAGAGAGGGTTGGGGAACTCTTTGAATTTCCAAAAATATTAAATTCATATAAATTACATTCCATATTCAAATGTGTCCAAATTTATATGATTAAAATTTAACATGATTTTGTGTAAAAATAATCCCATAAATTAAATGTTCAAAAATTTCATAATATAATATTATCCATATTGTTATTTTTACCATTCATCAACCCTTTTAACAACTATGGTGATATAGATGTTTTTACCCTTAAAGGGTTAATATAGATACTATTTAAGGAAAAATATCCACTAAAAGTACTATGGATTTAATACCCCCATGTTTTTAAAAATAAATTAAAATTTATGCAATTATATTTTATTTAGATAGTTATAACTAACCAACAAACATAACCTTTCAACTTCAATGATTTTAATTTAAAAAAATAGTCATCTACGACTGTGACAAGTATGTTATTCGGAGTCTGATAATACCAACTTGGTTTTTGGTGAATAATAACACACCCTTAGGAATAGTAATATGAATTGTAATATGAACATTATGAATAGTAGATCATATTATTATTTTATTTTAATAAGGTTATTAGATAATGAGATATTTATTAATTTTTCAAGGTGACATAAAATAGGTTATAGTTTTAAAATTGTAATTTTTTTAATAAAGTTTGATTTTATTTATAAATTAAATTTATCATATCTCGTAAATTATTTTCAAAAAATGGAGATTATTTTTGAATTCAATATTTTGAAAAATTGTTAGTGTGAATTTTTTCTATTTTTCTAAAATTGATGAATTTTATCTGAATTGTTAAATACAGTAAAATACAGTATATAAAAATTATAAGTTTAATATAGTATTCTTGACATCATGTATAATATAAGCTCACTTTATTCAAACTCACATGTTCTATTAAATATTGATTTCACAATAATGAAGGCTATACATTGTCATTGAAAAAAATATTCAAATAATTATTAAAATAATGTAAATTTCCTATTCTCCTCCACTATAAATACCACCCTCATTCCCCTCTTCCTCTCATACCTCTCAAGCCTTGAGAATTATCTATGTTCTACCAAATCACCCCCATTTATCTTACCCATTTCTAATACCTTATAGTATCACCAAAATACCAAAACCAAAGGCCTTAAAAAGGATCTCAACGAGAATATATTAAGATATAAGAATCCTCTTTCATTTTCATGTGTTTTATTTTTAATTCATTTTTTTATAATCTCATACAATCCACTAATTTATGAGGTATTAAATATCCATAATTTGATAAATTCATTATATTATCAGGTTCATGTAAATAATTCAACATCTTTTTTTTTCACCACTTCCAATTATTCTAACAAAAAACATCATTCTTGATGTTTTGTTTACCAAAATATAGGACGATGTGCTTTAAATTTCCAATGCATCCCTCAAATATGATCATAAAAACTGTTAAATGGTTGAAACTGAATGTAAATTATATGATATAACATAGTTTATGTTCTTTATTGGACATATATTCATGAAATTAAATTATATAATGAGACATGTTCCTGATTATTGAGGAACGACCATAATTATCTAAATAAATATCATTAATGTTTTATCTGGTTATTTTTTTAATATATGATAAAAATGATTAATGATATCATTATATACTATAAAAAAATTTTAATACCATTTCATTTCAATTTTTTAATTTCATTTTTATATGATAGGAAAATAAAATACAGACCTTCCATGGAAATCATGTAAAGATCCCACTTGAAACAATGAAAGGAACTATATATTAAATATTAAAGGTTTAAATGATGTTATTATATGATAATATAAGTTTTTATAAAAATTATAAAAAAAATTTACAATAATAATATAACCCTTTTAACAATTATACAAGAGGATTAAATAAGATTGAAGTAAGACGAACCGGAGGTAAGTGAATTATTAACCCAATTTTTATTCATTGGGATAACCTTCTAATTCATTAATTGTGTGGTTTTTAGATCATTTTTCTGAATAATGTTTGTTTATATTATTTTTTATTATGTTTATTTATAGTTTATACACATATTCCTTTCATTCAATTGATTCTCTTATTAATTATTTGTTATTTCAAGTGACTTTTTATATAAAATCCTCTTTTAAACATCTAGTTTTAAAAAATTAATTGTGAATGATTTTAAGAACGTATTATTATTTAATTAGTATGTTATGGTTCTCGGGAATTGTTTATGATAAAGGGTGTGACCTATATTTCTCTCCAATGTACTGGTTATGTGTAATTTGGAGGTCAGCTGCATAGTTACTCCATGTGTATATGTGATGAATACACCATAATGTAGCCTTGATTGTTACATTATAAGGTCGCCATGAGTGTTAAAAATCATAATCTAATATCAAGGGTTACAATATCAGTATGTAATTCTCCAATATACCATTTTGGTTCTATTTAGGATCTTTATGTCTTGTGGAAATCTCGTGGAAATCCCTTGTATCATAAAGTAAGTATATATGGGTGACAAGTATGTCTTTTTGAATATGATTTTATACATTTACAAGTATTCATGAACTAATGTTTTCTTTTATCTTTATTTATATATCCCTTACTATTTTTTTATGATAATACCATGTTTTTTAATTAGTTTCATAGGTTATAAGGATGTGTGAGGCAAAGAATAAAGCAAGGTTAAATATTTTGAAGTTTTGTCAAAGAAATCATGTTCTATTTGAAAAGATTTATATTTTGGATGAAATGGAAATTGCTCTTGTTGAATCTTCTATATATAAATATGGAATTTCATTTATGTGTTATATCCAAATTTTATAAATCTATCAACATGAAAGATCCTAAATATTAAAGGATGTGAGGTCTTGACTAAAATTCCATATTATGAAATGAATTAATGTCTTGTACTTATAGTATGTATTTAAGGATTGTTCAAATAACATCAGGGGTTATGATGTTGTTAATAGAATTCCATAAATGATTTTTAATCTATGGTTAATTTGAAATGATATTGTATTCAAAGATTACAATGTTGGTTCAACTAGGATTTGTTTGTTCAGAATTGTATCTACAAAATAAATAGATAAGCTATTGTGGAGAGGCACCAACAGAATGGTATCCTTTCGAATCTGTAGCTTGAAATGGTAGGGAGTGGAACCATACAATTTTTAATTGTAATGGATCAGATGAAACAAGCAATAAATGCTGGTGGAATCCACGTAAGAGACAAAACAGAGATACTAAAATGGAACCTAACCATAGTGCAACATTTTAAGAGGCAACACCTTCCTGCTTTCAGTGGATATTTTGACATAGTAGTGGATGAAGGATAATGTAAATACCTTGAAAAGCAATTGGATGTTTTGGGATTTTCATATAATCAAAAGGTATGTATCTCAATTTATATTCTTGATGGTGAATCTGATGAGTGGTGGTCAATGGTCAAGAATATCTGGGTTAGAGAGAATATTGAATCCTTCGAGTGGGATAAATATAAAAGTCCTTTCCTTAAAAAATATTTACCTAAGGTGGCGAGACATAATATGAAGAACTAATTCATTGAATTTATGAAAAGGAGGAATATTTAGTGGACATATATGAATATAAATTCACCCAACTAATGAGGTATACTCCAAATATTATTTGGATCTTGATAGAAACATCAATAATTTTTACTCAGGATTAAAGCCAAAGTATTAGATGGAATTGGCCTCATGTGAATTAAAAAGTTATGAGAAAATTTACTGTTGTTATGTGATAGTATAAACAGATTTTTATGATGATCAACTGTACTATGACAACTAAGAGAAGAAGAGGTCCATATGGAATCCATTGGGTAAGAATGAATCAAAAAAATATGATGGCAGGAATGACCAGTTTCGAGTTTGTAAAAATTGTTACAAAAAGAAAAATGGTAAATAACATACCAAAATTGGGATCTGTTTTTGATGTGGTAAGTTTGGATATATGGCCTCATATTGTAATGAAAATTATCCTATGACTAATCCTTAGAGGAAAATATTAAATTGTTTTAAATTTGGTGATATGGGTCATTATGAAAAATGCTTATCCATAAAGACATCCTAATGATACAAAAAAGACATACTATAAGAGGAAATGTGTAGTGAGATCCTTTTTCACTTAGTTAGAAAATGTTGGGCAATCCAATGAGGATGTATCAGGTACCTTGTTTGTTTACTAAATATTTTCTAATTTTTTGATTGATATGGGGTTTACGCATATTTTTATTTCTAATAAATTTTCTGCTAAATTGAAAATATCACATAAAAAATGGGACAAAAACATATTGTTAAATCAGTAAGGGGGGAATGTTATAGAAAAAAAGAATTTTAAGTATCTTCCAATTTTTATCTGTGGAAGGTCATTACATACAGACTTTTTGTTTTACCCTTAGTTTAGTTTGATATCATTCTAGGGATGGATTTTATTTCTATTAATCATGCTAAAATTGATTGTAGGGAAAAAGAAGTAGTTTTTCAGAAAGAATAATAGTTTTCATACTAGAATTAACCCATAAAATTGTTAACATATTAGGAAGCTACAAAAATGTTGAAATATGGAAATTAATGTTATCATTTTTTATATTGGTGAAAATAAAGGAACTGTTCAGATTAAAGAAGTTACTATAGTAAATGAATATCTTGATGTGTTTCCTAATGAGTTACTCGGTGTTGTACCTAATAGGAAAGTTGAATTCACAATTTTCTTAGTTCCTGATGCCACAATAATTTCAAAACCCCCTTATGAATTTCTCAAATAGAACATTTAGAGTAGAAAAATTTGTAGAAGGATTTTCTTGATAAAGGCTTAATTCATCCTAGCGCATCACTATAGGGTGATCCTATTGTGTTTATTAAAAATAAAGATGTTTCCATGTGGCTTTTCATTGATTATATATCCGTGAATAACATCACTATTAAAACAAGTATCCTTCACCTCATATCGATGACTTTTTTACCTCTAGTGTGATTATTGATTTTCCAATAATGACTCGAGATCTGGATACTATCAACTGAAGGTGAAGGAGTAGGAGATACTTAAAATTACATTTCATAATAGATATGGGCATTGTGAATTTATTTTCAGGCCATTTGGGTTAACTAATGTTCCTATTGTATTCGTGGATCTTATAAATAGAATATTTCCAAAAAATTTTGAAAAATTGTTGTTGTGTTTATTGATGACATTATATTATTTCTTAAGAATAAATAAGAGAAGAAAAATCATTTATGGGGTGTTTTTAAAACCTTAATGTAAAATAAAATATATTGAAAATTTGTCTAGTGTGATTTTTTGTTGAAATAAATTAATCTTCTTGGGAACATTGTAAATAATAATGGAATAAAAATTGATCCTACCAAAACAAAAGTGGTTGATAAATGTCCATGACCTAGAATTATTATAGAGATTCATAGTTTTCTAGGATTTTGGGTTTATTAGTTACGGTTTATTAAAAATATTTCACTATTATCTAGTCCGCTATCTATGTTAACATGAAATGTGGATACATTTATTTGGACAAATTATGTATTGTTTGTTTTCAAGAACTAAAGAAGAGATTGTTGAATGTTCTAATTTTTGACATACCTTCCCAAAATGGTGAGTTTTCATCTACAAAAATGCTTCATTGAAAAGACATGGTTGTTTTTTGATGCATAATGATCAGGTATTTCTTATGAATTAATAAATGAAAAACCTCATGAGTTGAATTATCCCACACATGATTTGGAATTAGTAGATGTTGTTTTTTTAAATTTAAATTCACCATTTATATAGATCCAATTTTCAAATATAAATTGTCCATAAATGTATGATGTATATATTCACATAAAAGAAACTAAACATGAGGAATAGGATATGTCTTGAACTAATAAAGGATTACAAATTTTCAATCAATTTCCATATAGGAACATCAAACAAAGTGATGGATTACTTGAGTCAAAAACGTCATGAATCATTAATCATGTTGCATTTGGAACATGATCCCTAGATTAATAATTTTATTATTATTTTTAGAATTTGTTGGTGAAGGAAATACATCTATTCTGTTTCGGGTTACAGTACAGTCAACATTATCAGACAGAATTAAAAAAGTGCTTAAGGAAGGTTATAAGTTATAGAAAAAGGTAGAATTGTTTAAAATGGATATGTATCAAGACTTTATACTTGATAATGATTGTGTCGTAAGATTTGGGAAAATGTGGTGTGTGCCTTGTGATTCCTAGTTGAAGAAATAATTGTGTTTTCTATCTCATAGTTCTCTATTTTATGATTATCCTGGAAGTACTATGACGTATATCAACCTTCAGGAGTATTATTGGGTGGATGGAATGGAAAGGGATATTGAATATTTTACTATGAAATGATTGAAATGTCAACAAGTTAACGTAGTGTTGTAGTGACCAAATGGGATGCTTCATACTTTTCCAGTGCCAGAGTGGAAATGGAAAAATATATCCATGGACACCAATGTGTGAATATCTTATATTTCATGGGATAATAATATGATTTGGGTTATTGTTGATCAGGTGAAAAAATCTGTAACATCCCAAGTAAGTAATGAATAATAGATATTTTTTATCTATGTCTATTAATGAATTAGATAGTGTTTTAGAGGCTTAAAATGAGAATAAATCCAATCTTAAGCATGGAATACACTAATATTTTTAAAAGATGGTTTTACTTTGTTTTGATGGAAAACCATTTTTAAATCAAAATTTTGATAAATTTTTAAGTTCTATTTTTCGAAATAAGCTTATTCTTTATGATTGGGACATTTAAATTTACTTTGGGTAAATCTTTGGTATTTTTTTGATAAAGTTCATTTTTTAATGAATAGTGAAAAATGTTGTATTTTAATTCAAAACCTTTTTTTAGTCTAATTTATTTATATGATTATATTATCTTTTTAATTGGTTTTAAAGTTCAATTAGAATATATTTTTACGATTTAATCCAATAGTGTTCGTTGGAATTAATTTCACTTTGAAATTGGACTTAAACTAGTGTCAATCTTTTGATACTTATTGTTTCATAAAAACACGCTATTTGCTCTGATAGCGGGAATTAATTATTAAATTAATTAATTTAACTTATATGTTTTGAATTTTGTAAAATAGAAATCATTTTTTAATTCGGAATATCAAATATATCTTAGGGTCATGTTTTGGTATTTTTCTGAAAAACTTCAATTTTTGATGAATAGTGAAACCACTAAGTGGTACTTAAAAACTGATTTTTTGTTTAAATGAAATTTTACCACCTCTGTGTTTTGAATTTCAAAAATCCTATATACATGTTTGTCATTAAGAAGTAAAATGTGGTTCAATGGGATTAAAATAATTTTTTTGGTGAATAGTAACTTTTAAGTTTATTAATCGCGATTAGAGGTAATTAGTGTAATTTAATGTAAGAATAATGTTCTCATATTATGAAATGACCTAGAAACATGTCCTACCCTTATTGGATGTGTCATGGCCGACCAAGACAATCCATGGGTCTTCTTGGGTACCGCATGGAGCCACTTTGGAAGGAAAATGACATTAATATCTTTATATTTAATGTTAAAGTAAAAACGTCACAAACATGAGTTATTTTACTAAAACAATTTTTAAATGGGGTTATAAAAGTCATATTTTTGACTATAAATAATCATTAGTAAGATAAAAATATTTCCTACATCATGATATTTTGTTTATAATTTTTAGACATTAAATAAATTAAATTATATATGACACCATGATAATGCAGCGATTACCTCATTATTTACCGATTTAAATAAAATGAAAATACAATGTAAAATATAAGACCTAAATTTGTAAAAAACCTATTGTATGGGTTTATTTCGAACACTTATCACCTTATCCTCGAAATTTATTATTGTGGGACCTTTGTTATCCAAAAATCATTTTAAAACAAAGTATCTTTCCTTAACTTTCCAAGAGTGACCCTCCTCTCCTCTTATAAAAGGCCCCCACCTCTACCACCTTACCCACACATCCAAAGCCTTTGTCTCAGCCAAACCCTGCTCGTTTTGTCTCTCTACATCCCTCTATTACTCTTTTAAGCCTTACTTTAGGCAGAAGTCTTCTCAAGGAAGCCTTTGAGCTCAAATCAAAAAGAGGTACCCGTTTTAAAGGTAGTGTTTTCTCTTGTGTTCTTATGATTTATTTGGATTATACAACCCTATAAACTCTTTTTATTCATTTATTTTGTAACATAACTAGTATCTTCCATATAATATGATGTTTTTATAAGAAGGATTCTAGCTACACTTACACACACCTATATCTAATGGTTAAAAAACATACTGTTTCTGTGGATGACGAATTTCTGCCTCACAGAATGATGATTGTTCAAAACTCATATAACACCTTCAAAGGTGGCCATTAAGATGTCACTAAATTTATATATGATATATAATATGTTTATGTTTTACTTAAGCTTTTTATTTTTCATTTATGACATACCTTTATGGTTTCCATTATGGGTAAACGTGATATCTTCATTTTAGGAAGTGCGGACTACCGCCCCCTTAAAGTGATTTGATTCGTTAATACCATATCTGGTACGTATAAAGGTTATATTGAATGATATTTTATATGATACAACACTGGAATTATAATACTATTATGTATCATTATGTTTTAATTCTATAAAATACGAAATAGAAATGAAAGTAGCGTTCATGCGTTCGTACGGCTTACCGTCTCCATGAACGGTGCATTTCATTTCTTACCTCTAAACGTTATGTAATTTTATAAATGCATGTGTATACTGGATATATATGATATATATGATATCTACATCATGATTATAACTCAGGATATAATGGATACATGAACAACTTGTAATTATAAAGAGTTTATTTTTTACTCAAGTACCAATGATCATTAAAATGTCCTTTATTATCTTAAATAATTACATAGTGTTCATGACATGGTAATAAGTGATATAAAAGGAATAATGAACTTGAAAAAGGTCTTAAGGAAGTATAAATTAACTCAAGTTTATTATTCAGGAGGTTAAAGAATGATTGAGTCAAGTTGGACCCGAGGTATGGGACTTCGTCTCAATCTCCTTTCATTGAGGCATATTTTTGTTTTATACACAACCTTATTTTATACGGTGTATAAACCCCTTTGAATTTTATGTTTATCCAAAATGAATCTTTTTTATACGAAGTGTTTTACTAAATGACAAAAGGGAATGTTTTTGTCGTACGTATGAGGCGACAACGACTTCTCCGACGCCATGACCATTATTTGTGTTTCGGCTTCCTCTACAAGCCATAACTTAAAAAAAATATCGTGTTATACTTTTATTTTATTTTGGTATTAAAAATGGTTTTCATAATGTTTAATTATATCATTGTGTTGTATTGATATCTTGTGATTGAAATGTGGAAATGTTATGTTTCCTTTATGCATGTTTTATGTGATACGATTATGTTATGGTTCTTGGGAATTGTTTATGGAGACGGGTGGTTCCGTGATAAACTAAGGGCGGGTGAGCTCGATATAGCTCTCTAATGCATTGGGTAACACGAAGGGGTTAAACGTTGAGGTTTCTCCGAAGAGATTTCGGGAATATACTGTGATGGGTAATCCAAACGTAACAAATAGGGTTACTCCCTATGTAAGAATTTTATGAATGCCTCAAGTTACCTTTATGTCTTATGATTTCTATGATTTATTCATGATTTGATGAGGTATGTTAAAGTGCTTATGTTTTATGAGTAGAGTATGATTTCATTGATTCTTGTGTATACATGTACTCATGTTTCCTTTCCATATTTTTATATCCCTTACTAAGCTTTTTTTTGCTCATACCATGTTTTTGAAATGTTTTTCCTAGGTCAAGGGAAGGGTACATGATATGATGATAGTGTCAAGGAAGTATCAAGAAAGAACCATGTTTTATTTTAAATATGTTTCCGTTGATGGGAAAAATGAATACTATCTTTTATGTAACCACTTTGTTTAAATGTGGAATGTAAAGCAAGTTTTATGATCTAATTCTCTAAAACTCTAAACCTGAAAAGATACTCAATGTGTAATCTTGTAATAACTCATGATTAAGTAAGGTTTAATGTTGGGGCCTTATAGTTGGTATCAGAGGTTGGTTTAGATAACTTAGGGAGTTAGAATTCTATTAAATGATTATCCAAAAATATTTTTTTTATGGCCAAATTGATATGATATAGCATTTGAATATTACCATGTTGCTTCATCGAAGAAATGTTTGTTCAGAATGGTTTTCCATAGAGGAAACAGGGAAGCAGTGCTAGGAAGGCATACAGAAGGAAATAACCTTCCGAATCAGCATCCTGAGATGGTCGGAATTGGAACTGAACAGTTTGTTGCAGTAATGGCACAGTTGACTCAAGCGATAAATGGTGGTGGTATCCATGCACGAGATCAGCCAGATAAACCGCAGAGGAACATGTTAGTGGTGGAACATTTCATGAGGCAACATCCCCCATCATTCAGAGGATCATCTGACCATGTGCTAGCTGAAGGGTGAATTAAAGCACTGGAGAATATTTTCGATGTCATGGGGTGTTCATACAATCAAAAGGTTAGACTTTCTATTTATCGTTTGTAGGGTGAGGCAGATCAATGGTGGTCGATGGTTAAAAATATCAAGGACACCGATGAGATTGATGCTCTTGACTGGGATGAATTAAAAGATATGCTTCTTGAAAATTATTTTCCTAAGGCAGTTCGACTTAGGATGGAAAACAATTCTTGGAATTGAGGAAAGAGGAAGACTCAGTGGCTGCCTATGAAGAAAGGTTCACTCGATTGGAAAGGTATGATCCAAATTTTATCCGAGACCTTGATAGTAAAATAAATAATTTTTACTCAGGATTAAAGCCAAAATATCTAAGGGCATTGGCTTCTCGTGAGTTCAAAAGATATGAAATGCTTGTTCGATGTGATGAGAAGGTGGAAAGGGAGTTTGCTGATGATCAAAGGTTCTATAACAACCAGCAGATGAAGAGACCGAGGTGGCAGGAGAAAGGAAAGAATTCTTCAAAAAGGTCTGATGGTAAGAAAACTAAGTTTCCAGTTTGTGATAAATGTGGGAAATGGCATTCTGGGGAATGTATTCTGAATTCTGTAAAGTGATACCGATGTTGTAAGATGGGACATAAGGCTCATGATTGCACTAAAAAAGATCAAGGTGATGGTAAGTCCAAATTTGATTTATAGTTAGTGAAATGTTTTAAGTGCAATGAGATGGGTCACTATGCAAACGAGTGTCCAACAAGGAGCTTGAGTGATGGGAAGTAGTTAGACTACAAGTAGAAAGGGGTGGTGGAATCCTTTGCAACTACTTTAGCAGATGTCAGGCCATCAAATGAAGTTGTATCAGGTACTTTTTTTGTTTTTCCAGATTATTCCAGCATGTTGTTTAATTCGGGGTCTACACATTCTTTCATCTCTGAAACCTTTTCTAGTAAAATGGGAATACCATCTCACGCAATGACTCCTAAACTTGTAGTAAAAACACCTAGGAGAAATGATGAGGCAAAAAGAATTTATAAGAATCTTCTTATCCTTATCCGTGGAAAGAACCTACTTTCAAACATTATTGTTTTACCTCTAGTAGAGTTTGATGTTATCCTGGGTATGGATTGGCTCTCTATTTACCATAATATGATTGAATGTAGAGATAAAGAAGTTTTTTTTCAGAAAGACTTTCAGTTTGTGTACAAGAATGAACCCTTACTGTTGATAACTTTTCAAGAGGCCAAGAAACTCGTGAAAGATGGAAATGAATGTTACCTTGCAGACATCATTGAAAACAAAGGAACTGTTCAGATTAATGATGTGCCAGTGGTAAATGAGTATCCTAATGTTTTTCCTGATGAGTTTCCTGGAATAATACCAGATTGGGAAGTTGATTTTACTGTTGAATTAGTTCCTGATTCTAAGACAATTTCAAAACCCCCTTATCGAATGGATCAAATTGAACATTTAGATTTGAAGGATCAATTGCAATATTTATTAGAGAAAGGTTTCATTCGACCTAGCACATCACCATGAGGTGCTCCTGTTTTATTTGTTAAATAGAATGACGGTTCAATGAGACTTTGCATTGATTATAGAGCCTTGAATAACATCACTATTAAGAACAAATATCCTTTGCCTCATATCGATGATTTGTTTGATTAGCTCCAGGGAGCTCGGTATTTTTCAATGATTGACCTGAGATCGGGGTACCATCAGCTGAAGGTAAAGGAAGCAGATATTCCGAAGACTGCATTCCGTACAAGATATGGCCATTATGAATTTTTAGTAATGAATTTTGGGCTAACCAATGCTCCTGCTGTATTCATGGACTTAATGAATATAATTTTCCATGAGTTCTTGGATAAGTTTGTGGTGGTTTTCATTCATGATATTTTTGTGTTTTCTAAAATTAAAGAGGAGCATGAAAGACATTTAAGGGTTATTTTCAAACCTTAAAAGAAAAGAAATTGTATGGGAAATTCATCAAGTGTGAGTTTTGGTTGCAACAAATTTCTTTCCTTGGTCACATTGTTTCTAATGATGGGATAACTGTTGATCCTGCAAAAACAAAGGTTGTTAAAGAATGGCTAAGACCCACAAATATAACTAAGATTCGTTGTTTCCTTGGTTTGGCAGGCTATTAGCGAAGGTTTGTTACAAATGTTTCACAGTTATCTAGTCCAATGACTAAGCTAACTCGGAAGGGTGTTAAGTTTATCTCGATAAAAGAATGTGATGATTGTTTTCAAGAATTGAAAAGAAGATTGGTGAATGCTCCAGTTTTGGCACTACCTTCCAGGAATGGTGAGTTTGTTATCTACAATGATGCTTCATTAAAAGGACTTGGTTGTGTCCTAATGCAGAATGATTAGGTAATTTATTATGCTTCATGACAGTTTAAAACTCATGAGGTAAATTACCCTACACATGATTTGGAATTAGCTTCTGTTGTTTTCGCTTTAAAAATTTGGAGGCATTATTTGTATGGAGTAAAGTGTGAAGTATATATCGATCACAAAAGTTTATAGTATATATTCACTCAGAAATAATTGAACATGAGACAGAGGAGATGGCTATAAATAATCAAGGATTATGAATGTACAATTAATTACCATCCGAGAAAAGAAAATAATGTGGCTGATGCATTGAGTCGAAAAAGTAATGCTTCATTAGAAATGTTGCGTTTGGAATGTGATCCTTTGGTTAAGGATTTGATGAAATTTGGAGTAGAAGTTTTTGGTGCAGGATGTTCTTTTGTTTTGTTTCAGGTATTAGTGAAATCTTCTCTATCAGACAGAATCAAGTAAGCACAGAAGCAAGACAGTGAGTTGCAGAAAAAGGTAGAGCTGGTTCAGAAGAGTAAGTTTCCTGAATTCATCATTGATAATTATTGTGTTTTGAGATTTGGAAAGAGATTGTGTGTACCTTGTGAATCACAGTTGAAGAGAGAGTTGTTATGTGAATCTCATAGTTCTCTATTTTCAGTTCATCCTGACAGTAGTAAGATGTACATAGTAATGCGGGAGTATTACTGGTGGGATGGAATAAAAAGAGATATTGCTGATTTTATAGTGAAGTGTTTGACTTTTCAACATGTTAAAGCATAGCGACAGTTATTGAAAGGGATGCTTTAGCATTACCAGTACCAGAGTGGAAATGGAAAAATATATCCATGGACTTCGTTGTGGGATTTCCAAAGACACATCGAGGTAATAATTCAATTTGGGTTATTGTTGATCGCTTGACTAAATCTTCTCATTTACTTGATATACAGGATAATTTTTCCCTAGATCAACTTTATCGATTATATCTTAAAGAGATAGTCAAGTTGCATGGAGTTCCCCTCTCCCTTGTATCTGATCGTGATCCCAGGTTTACATTTAACTTTTGGAAAGACCTTCAGAAGTCGTTGTGTACTGAATTAAATTTTAGTACAACTTTTCATCCTCAATCAGATTGGTAGTCAGAACGAACAATTCAGACTTTGGTAGATATGCTACGTTCTTGTTCGATGTATTTTCAGGGAAGTTGGGACCAACAGCTTTCTTTGGTTGAGTTTTCATATAATAACAGTTTTCATTCCAGTATACAGATGGAACCATTTGAGGCGTTATATGGGAAGCGGTGTCGAACTCCAGCTTTCTGGGATGAAGTGGGTGAAAGGAAGCTGATGGGACCAGAATTGGTAGAAGAGTTGGCAGGAAAAGTTCAGCTGATACATAAACACATGAGAACAGCTTTGAGCAGGCAGAAGAGTTATGCGGATAACCGGAGGAAGGATCTATCTTTTGAGGTAGGTGATCATGTTTTTCTCAAAGTCTCACCACGGAAAAGTGTGATGCAATTTGGTAAGAAAAGAAAGATGAGTCCATGTTTCATTGGACCATATGAAATTCTGGAGAGAGTTGGATCAATTACTTACCGAGTGGCTTTACCTCCGAGTTTATCTCAGGTACACAATGTTTTTCATGTTTCGATGTTGAGAAAGTATATGCTAGATCCATCTCATGTTTTGAGTCCAGAGGTAGTTCAGTTGAAAGAGAATCTATCTTATTAGGAACAACCGGTCCAGATTCTTGACCACAGGGAGCAAGTGTTACGGATTATGGTGATTCATCAGGTAAAGGCCTTGTGGAAAAACAAATGATTGAAGAGGCAACATGGGAATCTGAAAATGAAATGAGGGCTAAATACCCCAACTTTTTTGATAAGTAAATAAATTGCGGGGACACAATTTTCTTAAGGGGGTAAGGATGTAACATCCCAAGTAAGTAATTAATAATAGATATTTTTTTATCTATGTCTTTTAATGAATTAGACAGTGTTTTAGAGGCTTAACATGAGAATAAATCCAATCTTAAGCATGGAATACACTAGTATTTTTAAAAGATTATTTTACTTCCATTTGATGGAAAACCATTTTTAAAAAAAACTTTTGACAATTTTATAAGATCTATTTGTCGAAATAAACTTATTCTTTATGATTGGGACATTGAAATTTACTTTGTTTAAATTTTTGGTATTATTCCAATAAAGCTCATTTTTTAATGAATAGTTAAAACTGTTGTATTTTACTTCAAAACCTCTTTTTAATCTAATTTATTAATATGATTAGGTTATCTTTTGAATTTGTTTTAAAGTTCAATAAGAATATATTTTTACCATTTAATCCAATAGTGGTCATTGGAATTAATTTCACTTTGAAATTGGACTTAAACTAGTGTCAATCTTTTGATACTTATTGTTTCATAAAAACACGCTATTTACTATGAAAGCGGGAATTAATTACTAAATTAATTAATGTAACTTATATTTTATGAATTTTTTAAAATAGACATCATTTTTTAATTCGGAATACCAAATATAGCTTAGGGTGAAGTTTTGGTAATTTTCTGAAAAACTTCAATTTTTGATGAATAGTGAAACCACTAAGTGGTACTTAAAAACTGATTTTTCGTTTAAATGAAAATTTACCACCTCTTTGTTTTGAATTTAAAAATTCTGACATACATGGTTGTCATTAAGAAGTAAAATGTGGTTCAATGAGATTAAAATACTTTTTTTGGTGAATAGTATCTTTTAAGTTTATTAATCGTGATTAGAGGTAATTAGTGTTATTTAATGTAAGAATAATGTTTTAATAATATGAAATGACCTATACACATGTCCTACACTTATTGGATGTATCATGGCTGACCAATACAATCCATGGGTCAACTTGGGGACCCCATAGAGCCACTTTGGAAGGAAAATGACATTAATATCTTTTTATTTAATGTTAAAGTAAAAATGTCACAAACATGAGTTATTTTACTAAAACAATTTTTAAATGGGGTTATACAAGTCATATTTTTGACTATAAATAATCATTAGAAATCTAAAAAGATTTCATACATCATGATATTTTTTTATAATTTTTAGACATTAAATAAATTAAATTATTTATGACACCATGATGATGCAGTGATTACCTCATTATATAACTATTTAAATAAAATGAAAATATAAAGTAAAATAAAAGACATACACTTGTCAAAAACCTATTAGATGGGTGGATTTTGAACCCTTATTACCTTATCCTCTAATGTTATAATTGTGGGACCTTTTTCATCTGAATATCATTTTATAACAAAGTATCTTTTCTTAACTTTCCAAGAGTGTCCCTCCTCTCCTCTTATAAAAGGCCTTCACCTCTACCACATTACCCACACTTCCAAATACTTTGGATCGGACATCCCCTGCCCATTTTGTCTCTCCACATCCCTCTCTTACTCCTTTAAGCCTCACTTTGGGCAGAAGTCTTCCCAAGGAATCCTTTGAGCTCAAATCAAAAAGAGTTACCCGTTTTAAAGGTAGTATTTTCTCTTGTGTTCTTATGTTTTATTTTGCTTCTCCAACCCTATAAACTATTTTTATTCATTTCCTTTGTAACAAAACCAGTATATTACATATACTAGGATATTTTTATAAGATTTATTCGTGCTACACTTACACACATCTACATCTAATGGTTAAATAACATACTGTTTCTGTGGATGGTGAATTTCTGCTTCACGAAATGATGATTGTTCAACACTCATATAACAACTTCAAAGGTGGAAACTAAGATGTAACTACATTTATATATGATATATAATATGTTTATGTTTTACTTAAGCTTCTGTATTTTTCATTTATTACATACCTTTATGGTTTCCATTGTGGGTAAATGCGATATCTTCATTTTAAGAAGTGCGGACTACCGCCCCCTCAAAGTGATTTAATTCGTTAATACCATATGTGGTACGTATAAATGATAGATTTAATTATATTATATATGATAAAATACTGGAATTATAATACAATTATGTATCATTATGTTTTAGTTCCATAAAATAAGAAATAGAAAAGAAAGTAGCGTTCATGCGTACATACGACTTACCATCTCCATGAACGGTGCATTTCATTTCTTACCTCTAAACGTTATGTAATATTATAAATGCATGTATATACTGTATATATATGATATATATGATATCTACATCATTAGTATAACTCTGGATATAATGGATACATGAACAAATTGTAATTATAAAGAGTTTATTTCTGACTCAAATACCAATGATCGTTAAAACGAACATTATTAACTTAAATAATTACATAGTGTTAATGACATGGTAATAAGTGATATAAAAGGAATAATGAACTTGAAAAAGATTCTTAAGAAAGTAGAAATTAACTCAAGTTTATTATTATGGAGGTTAAAGAATGATCGAGTCAAGTCGAACCCGAGGTATGGGACTTCGTCTCAATCTCCTTTCATTGAGGCATATTTTTATATTATACACAACCTGATTTTATATGGTGTATAACCCCATTTGACATTTATGTTTATCCAAAAGGAATATTTTTTATACGAAGTGTTTTAATAAATGACAAAAGGGAATGTTTTTGTCGTACTTATGCGGCGAAAACGACTTCTCCGCCGCCATGACCTTTATTTGAGTTTCAGCTTCTCTACAATCCATACATTTTTTTAAAATAAATACCATGTGTTATATTTCTTTTATTTTGGTATTGAAAATGGTTTTCATAATGTTTTATTATATCAATGTGTTGTACTGATATCTTGTGATTGAAATGTGGAAATTTTATGTTTCCTTTATGCATGTTTTATGTGATACGATTATGTTATGGTTCTTGGGCATTGTTTATGAAGACTGGTGGTTCTGTGATAAACTAAGGGCGGGTGATCCCGATATAGCTCTCCAATGCATTGGGTAACGCGAAGGGGTTAAACGTTGAGGTTTCTCCGAAGAGAGTTAAGGAATATACTGTGATGGTTATTCCAAACGTAACCAAGAGGGTTACTCTCTACGTAAGAATGTTATGAATGCCTCAAGTTACCTTTATGTCTTATGATTTCTATGATTTATTCATGATTTGATGAGGTATTTTGAAGTGCTTATGTTTTATGAGTAGAGTATGATTTCATTGATTCTTTTGTATACATGTACTCATGTTTCCTTTCCATATTTTTATATCCCTTACTGAGCTTTTTATGCTCATCCCATGTTTTTGAATTTTTTTTCACAGGTCAAGTGAAGGTTATATGATATGACTATAGTGTCAAGGAAGTGTCAAGAAATAATCCATGTTTTATTTCAAATATGTCTCTGTTGACGGGAAAAATGATTACTATCTTTTATGTAACCACTTTGATTAAATGTGGAATGTAATGCAAGTTTTATGATCCAATTCTCTAAAACTCTAAACCTGAAAAGATTTTCAATGTGTAATCTTGTAATAACTCAAGATTAAGTATGTTTTAAGGCTGGGGGCTTATAAAATCACCACATTTTCATTCTATTCGAGATATAATATCTTTGTATCATCATTCTCGACAGTAACACAAAGAGACTTTCAGGTAACACTAAGTATATCTTTCCAATGTATCAGACAAGGATCCCTATATCACCTCTAATTTTTAGGAGGTCCTTCCGAAGTTATTGTGAAAATAATTCAATTTCAGTACAACATTTAATCCTTAATCAGATAAGCAATTAGAATGAACAAAACAGACATTGAAGAATCTGCTTCAAGATTGTTCAATGGACTACCACGGATGTTGGGATCAACATATATCATTATATGAGTTTTCCTATAAAAAATAGTATTTATTCCAGTTTATAGATGGAAAATTATTATGAATTCTATGGGAAGCGGAGTCAAACTCTATATTCAATGATGAAGTTGAAGAATTAATGTTGACGGGACCAGAATTAGTAAAGGAAGTGGCTGCAAAAGTGATGATGATCCAGCAACACATGTGGACAGCTCAGAGTAGGTTGAAAATTTAGGTAATCAACATGATCGAATATATTAATTTTGAAGTATGTGATCATTTTTTCTTAGAATATCACCATTGAAATGCGTTATGAATTTTGTTTAGAAAGGAAAAATATATCCCCAGTTCATTGGAACTTATGAAAATATAGATAAAGTTGGATCAGTTGCCTACAAAGTAGGTTTTCCTTTTATTTTTTCTTTGGTACACGTTTTTATGCATGTGTTGACATTGAGAAAGTGTGTTCAAGAGTCATCTCATGTCTTGAGACCAGAAGCAGTTCAACTAGAAGAGAACCTTTATTATGAAGAGAAACCTATTTCATTTCTTGATTAAAGAGAATATGTATTGCAGAATAATGTAATCCATCAGTAAAGGGTTTTTAGAGAAATTACATGGTTGAAGAAGCAACAAGGGAATCATAAAATGTTATGAGGGCAAGGCACCATCAATTGTTTAATATGTAAATAAAATTATGGGGATAAAATTTCAAGAAGGTGGGGAGAATATAACACCCCAAGGATTTAAAATTAAATTCAAATACATGAAACATTGTTGTAATTAAACACTTATAAATTTCTATTAAACATAATTTTTCCTCTTCTATGATTTTAATTTAATAAATGGCCATCTACAATTGTGATGAGTATGTTATTTGGAGTCTGATAGAGAAAATTTATTTTTTAGTGAATAGTAATATACCATTGTGAATAGTAATAGGATTAGTAACATAACCCTTATGAATAGTAAATCATTTTATTATTTTATTTTCTTACATTTCTAAGATAATTGGATTTTAATTATTTTTTACGGTGATATTAAATCTGTTATAGTTTTCATATTTTTTTTAATAAATTATGTTCTTATTTAAATATTAACATTATCATATTTAGAAAATTGATTTAAAAAAATGGACTTTATTTTTTAATTCTACATTTGAAAAAATGGTTAGGGTTAATGTTTTTTATTTTTCTAGAATTCATTTTCCTTAGGTGTATATTAAAATACGGTAAAATACTGTATATAAAAAATATATATTAAATACACGATTTTTGAGATCATCGATGATATAATCCCACATGTTTAATACTCATTGCCACATTTTAATATTTTGATAACACAACTCAAAAATATTCATATTCTTGGACAAAAATATTAAAAACATAATTAAAATAATGAATAATCCCTCCTCTATTCCACTATAAATACTACCCTCATCCCCCTCTTCCTCTCGCATGTCTCTTGCATTGAGAATTGTCTTATTTATACTAAATACCATCCCTAAGGTTCTTAACCATGTTTTATACCTCTTTATATCCCCAAAATACCAAAACCTAAGGCCTTAAGGAAGATCCCAAGGAGAAGAGATCAAGAGGTAAGAATACTCTTTCATTTTCGTGTGATTTCTTTTCAATTCTATTCATTTCTAATACACTATTCCCCTTCCCTTATCATAGAGGTATGAAATATCATGAATAATATATATTTTATATGTTGTCATCTTCATGTAAATAAATCATCATCTCTCTTTCTCAAATACACCTCATATTCTAAAAAAATGAAAACACCATTCGTGATGTGTTGTTTACCAAAATTGTGGATGATGTGCTTTCAATTTACATTACATCATTCAAAGATGATCATAAAACCCTTTTAATGGTTGAAAAAGAATTTAAATTTTATTATGTTTCCACTTTTATTATATGTAATGATCTTTTATGTGTGACATAAAATTTTATAACAAAACAAGTTAATGATTATCGAGGAACTACCAAAAATGATCTAAACAAATATCTTTAATGTTTTATCTAATAATCCATCATAATATTTGATAACAAACTGATTTATAGTATCATTATAAATTTTGGATCCACTTTATGAATTTCATTTCCATGCGAAAAGAAAATCAAATACGACCCGGCCATGGAAATCATGTAAAGAACACACACGAAACAATGAAAGGAACAAAATACTAATAATTACATTGTGAAATGATGATATGAAATGATTATATAAATTATTGTAAACATGAAAATGTTTCCATAAAATACTAATAACACTCTTTTATCAATTACATGGGATGATTAAATGTGTTTTAAGTGCAAAAAACATGAGCTAAGTGAATTCATAACATAATTTCCATTTTTTGGGTTAACCTTCTACATCATATATTGATTTATTTTAAGATAGTTTATTTGAGGAATCTTGGTTTATAAAATGATCTATTATTATTATTTATATATTATACACATATTCATTCAATTAAAATTTTTCTCATAAAAATTATATGTTATTTGAAATTTAATTTTCTTATTAAATCCTCTTTTAAACTTTTAGTTTTACAAAATTCAATGTGAAAGTTCTTATGAAAATATTCAGGTTTTATGATTATGTTATTATTATTGGTAATTGTTTATGATTAAGGGTGGTGCCTATATCTTCATCCAATTAATTTGGTATTTTTAAGTTAGAGGTCGGTCGTATGGTTACTCAATGTGTTTTCGCGATGGCTATACTATAAGGTAGCCATGAAGGTTACACTGTAATGTAGCTGTGAAGGGTACAATTCATACGGTAGCTATAAGGAATAAATTATATGAAAGTAATTCCCAAAGATAACTTTATGATTCTATTTATTCTTATTATTTTTTATGGAAATCTCATGGATGTCCCAAGTATCACAAAGTATATATTGGTGACGATTGTGACTTTTTGAAAATGATTTCATAATTTTAGAAGTATTCATGGTCTATTGTTTTATTTTTCCTTATTTTTATATCCCTCACATAGCTTTTTCTGATCATCCCATGTTGTTGAATTATTTTCTTAGGTTATAAGGATGTGTATTTTAAAGAAATAATCCAATTGAAATGTTATTAAGAATTGTCAAAAAAAATATGTTTTATTTGAAAAGTTTTCTATTTTGGAAGAAATCGATATTTTTTGTGTTACCTTTTCTATATGAATATGGAATATTATATGTGTTATAACCCTATTCTCTATAACTCCAAATTTTAAAATATCCACAATATGAATGGAAGTGGGTTCTTAAATAAAATCCAATATTATGAAATGTATTAAGTTCAGGTCCTTATAATGGTAAATATTTTAAATAATATCTAAACCACTTGGTAAAATATAGAATTTTAAATAATTTTAAATAGTTTAATAAAATATCATTCAAGTAAATTTTGGAAAAGTTCATTTAATTTCTCATTTAATACAATAATATATATATATATAAGTCAAATATAATTCATTAAAACCCCATTAATATGTGATTTTTATCTAACAAATCATTAATCACAACAATTAATTGAAACTATAATACTTTTCCCATTTTTAAATTTATTAAATTTATTTATCTATTAATTTAATAAATACATTTTTTAATTTTCAGATGATTTTTACACTAATTATATCATCACTCAAAATTATAAATAAATTTACCTGAAATATGTAAATTATTTTTTATTATAATGAATATTTTTAACAAAACTACAATTATTTTATCACAAATTTCAAATATTTAATGATAATAAAACCAATAGAATGTAATTTTTTACATTTCATTAAATAATATGATAAAAAGGTAAAAAATAGGCCTATATGGAAAAAATACTAATATCAAAATTTTGATGATTATGAAAAAATATAAACATCTAATGAAAATATCAAAAGTGTTAGGGTTACATTATTGTCCTTTCCTATCATCTTTAACGTAATATAACCCATTTTACATTTACCATTTTAAAAACCATTAATATGATTACTATTTAAATTAACTAAAAATAAAAAGGATAAAATATAGAAAATATTGAACTTTTGATTCCAAATATTGAATCAAATTATAATTATTTCAAAAATAGGAGTGGATGAAATTAATTGTATATTACATCTACAAAACATGACAACAATGGATATTCACAAAAAGACTTTTTAATTGTAAAAATAATTTTATTCAAAATTCAAGTATAAAATTGATTAAAAACACTATATATGGATTATTATTAATTAAAATCAACTAATTAAATTTTAAATCTATTCTAAAATATAATTTTACTTTATAAAAAATTTAAAATAAATTACATTTTTTAATTGAAATTTGTATCAATCATTATTCATTGAAATATTAATCATTTTTGAAAAGTCTCCATATTTCATCGTTAGTTTTATATATATATAGATTTTAAAAATTATATTAATTTGGTCAAATAAAATTTATAAATATTAATTATATTAATTATATTTTTTTCTTCAAAATAATAATTAATTTTTTTTTCATGAAAAATATTTTTTAATCAATAAAATGGCATTACTAAAAATTCCCTAATTATTCATTAGGAATTAATAAAGAAATTTACATTTATAAGGACACACACACACACAAAGATATATATATATATATATTCATAATGTTTTAAATCTAAATCAATCCTACTAATTCATCTTCTCTATTATAATTGTCACATTCAGATAACAATATCAAGTGGTTTGTTTATGCTCGGTGTTTTGTGTCATATACATTATCCAACATAATTTAATTTTTAAGAAATAAATTTTTCAAATTATCCTGCACATTAGTAAATTGAATATGCAAGTCAAAAGTGTGACATTTGAAAATAAATTTGATGAAATCCCACATCTAAAAAAATGGTTAAAAAAAATTCCACATAAAAAATGGAAAGTATAAAGGTCAACAAGAAAACTCGTACTAGGATACCAAATTAGAAAAAATTATTATGATATGAAAATATAGATATAGAATAAAATTATAATGTACAAATAATGCTAGAGAGTTATAGAGATCATTGGTCACATGTAAGTGAATTATCATGAAAAATTCAATGACCATAAATCCATAAAAAAGTGTTGTTAAAAAGGAAATCATTTCATTGTATGATAAATTAATTGAGTAACATTTCTTTTAAAATATTTTTTTCTAATGTTAAGGAATTACATTACCCTATATTTTAAAAAATATTTAAATATATAAATAATTGAAAATTATAATTTTATCAACTAATCATTTTCCACCAAATTAATATTTTATGCTATCAATTATGAAAAATCGAGAAGTAATTTTATATTCACTATGCACTAAAATATAATTATAAAGGATCACATAATCTATAAAAAGATAAAACATTATTCATATATCATTACACATCATCAAAAATTAAAATTTTAAGCATAAGGAATGTTAATTTCCCAAGAGAATTAATATTCATTTTATTAAATAAAAAAGTAATATATAAATTCATGAAAATAACATCAAAATATTATCATAAATCATTTTATAGATAAATAACAACAATATTCTTCAAAAAATTATCAACCAAGTTCAAACCCCTAAAATCATTACAATTTAATATCAAATTCTTCTTATATTAGTTTAACAATTGTGTCATATAAAAATTATTTACTCATAATTTAATATATCAAAAATTTAATAGTCCTTAATCATATAATCTCAAAAATATGTTAATACTTTAAATAAATTTCTTGTATCACTATAAAGACACATTAAAATAACATATTAAGTTAATTCAACATTATTCAAAAAATAAAAAAATCATAATATAGTTTACCTTCATAATATATGATTCTAAATACAGTGAACATCATCCAATATTTCATTAATCACTTAATCACTAAAACAAATTTAAATCACATGGTTATATACACCATCCAATATATGTTCCAAAAATAAAATTAATCATTATATTTCAAATCATTTAAGTAAAAACTAACAGAGTTATCTTACTGTACAGTGGTACGCATTGAAAACTTATCTCCCTTTAGTTTTTGGTTAATGCCTCATAACCTTACCGGATGAGATGTGCTGTCCATTTTTCTAAAACAATCAAAATACTTTTATTATAAGAAAACACAACAATAGGATGAACATCCTAAAAAATATTAATAATCAAAAATCATATTTTGACATCTATTGATTTACGTGAAACTTTTTTTTCAAATAATAAATTTAACCTTTGATGACTATGATTTCTTTAATATCAATTACATATTAACTCAAATTTTTATTTATCCCTTTATCATATGTAATTAAATGAGTGTATCTAATATTTATAACCTTATTTATACTCCAATTTTCAAATGTATAAATTCTAGTTAATATATTTTTTCAAGTTTAGAAAATAAACAATTCTGTTAAATCTGTCATAATTCCACAATATTTAGAATACATTTTAACATCATTGATAATCACATCAATTATTCAAATTAGTTCATAATACATTTCCATGATTTTTATTATTATACAATGATATAAAATATTTCGTTAGGATTATTCAATATCAAATCAATCTTGGTTCATTATTAGATCCTAAGAAGAAATATCCTATATAAAATCTATATATTAGAGTCTTCTTTTATATGGTTAATATCCCCCATTATCTTCCATCGTTAATTTAAAATCTATATAAACAATAAAATCACGTATATTGTGTATTTCCTTTTAAAAATTATATAGATTAGCTGATATTTTGGTATAACATAAATGTAACACTATTATCTATTGAAACATTAGAGAAATTAAAATAATTTAGACATATCATTTTTTTAACATGGGATCATTTATGCAATATTTTCACATCATAGTGATGATTAAATCAGCTAGAATATATTAGATAATTTGAAAAATGTAACATCATTATTCGAAAATGATATATAATGTTAAACGTAATGGTTACATATCCCTAATAAAAATTTAACATCTCCACAAATATAATAAATAAATTTAAAATAAAATTACCCAAACCATAAATAATGGTGTCTATGGTTTTCTACATAAGATCAAACATAAGCCTAAAAACCCATGATGGAACCCATAACTCTTAAAAATTATAATCTTGGTGATTTTATTAACCTTCCCTCTAATACCAACTATAAGGACCTAACCATAGACACTGCATAATAAATTGTCTTTGGACAAGAATTTTCACCCATTTATTTTCATTGGTCGTATTTTTTTATATTTAGATAATTAGGTCATAACCCTTTCATAACAAACCAATAAATAAAAAGTGCATAGTTCCACTAAATATATTTTTTTTCACAAATCAAAAAACTTATGATAGTACATGTTTTGTTTTAATGAAGCATCTTAATAATTTTTAGCGTAACCTCATCCTTTTCTTTACACATCCTTAATACTCATTAAAAAAATTTAAAAATGATTAATTATCACATAAATTATAGTGTGGGAAATAGTATAAATAATAAACATGATTGTAAAATTTAATACCAAGAGATCATAATGGATTTTTCTTTTTTCATAAAAATCCTTGGGATTAAATAATCATTTACTATATCTCATAATATTTTTTTATAATTAAACTATTTCATAAATTACATTATATGAAATCATAACCTAAAATAACAATCATTTGGTTTACTTATAAAACAGGAGTACCCAAGAATTTTTCTTTTTAAAAAAATAAATTGCTTACCAAATAAGGGTATAATCATTCTATTAAATAAATGATTAATATGATATCTTTTTAAATAAAAAATATTTAAAAGTATTTATAAGTCATCAAATATTCATGTTAGTTCCTTGATACATTATATTCATATAAAAAATATAATATGAATTACCATATTTTTGAAATACATCATAATACTATGAAAAAATTATCATTACCCAATGAATTAGAGAGGTTTCTAGGAGAACCCACTATATATGCTATATTAGGGTCACCCTTAATTATGATTTATATCTATCTCACCCTTTATCGTAAAACATTTCCACTTGTCATATCATGAATAAATATTGTGAAACAATTTACTTTAAAACCATATAAAAAACTATATCAAATATTGATTTATCCATTCCATTTAAAAGATTATTTTTAAAAGTAAATTACTGATAATAAATAATTATTGAAAGTCTTTTCATTGAATAAGTCGAGAATAATTTTAATAGAATATTTCAATAATATAATAGCTATAATAGGGAGGAAATTTTATTGTTTCTATATATATTAAAATTAAATTTTCCTTTTAACATTTATAATGAATTTCATAATATTTTGTTAAAAATTTCAATTTTTAAAAAATTAAAATAAATATAAAAAGAAAAAAATTACATTATTGTTATTTTATTTCGATGTAAGTATATTAAAAAGTTATATTTTTTAAATATTTGTTTATGAAAGAAATATAGTTAGAATGGATTCATTAAAAGGGGATTTTTTTAATGAATGTTCAATTCTATAAATATAACTCATAAAGAACATTATTTTGCATCATAAATTATAAAAAATATTAATTACATACATTATTATGATACATTTTCAAGTTTATTATTCCATTATTTTTATTTAATATCATATAAAAACTATTACATGATCAATAATGTTCATGTAAGACATTTTAATAATATTTGGATCATGTGACATAACATGTCTTTGGTAGTTTGAATATGGTCAATGGAGTAATTATTTTATCATATACATAATAAAAATCTTGAAATATATTTAACTTATATACATAAATTATACTTTTAAAACCTAAAATTAATGATGGTTTGAGAAAACCAACTATGGTACAATCCTGGAGACGGTAGGCCCTGTGTATGCGTGAGTAATGTTTTAATTTTTTAATTGTTATTATAGAAATAATTTAGGTAATTTTTATTATAATGATTTATAATTATATCGTAAATAAAATAAAATATTTTTAATTTTACATATAACAATATCCATGTGATGTGGTGATGGAAAAGAAAAAACATTCTTCATGAATTTAGTATTCCAGACATATGCAATAATAGAGTTATCATTTTTTAGTTGGTGGGAAGGTAAGAAAGAAGACGATATATTATATTTTAAGAATGATATATGTCCTGAATAATATATATATCTTAAATCCAACATTTTAACTATCAATTATTGGTTGAAATGGAAAATAAATTACATTGGTTCGTGAGGTTACATTATATTGTACACATGAATGAAATTTTCCTTTCTCATTTTAGGGAATATAAGATTTATTTATTTGATTAAATATACATAATAAAATATATTTATATTAAGGATTTTTTTATTATGACATCATATTTTATGAAGACATTAAAAATATAGAAAAATAAACATGGCAAAAATTCCTGGTTATATACTATACTACTTCTTTAGAAACATCTTTAGGTTTACACTCAAAGCATTCCAGGATAGTTTTCATATAACACTAATTTCTCTTGGATGTAGTGAGGGATGTTAGGAATGTATTTTTCTAGGTATTGTATTAAACAAAATGAGTCTTTCTATGTTAAAAGAAATGTCAGAAATGTGTATTTTATAAAAAAATGGGTGGGGAACTCGAACAATTTCTTAAAACATTTAATTAATATAAATATTTTATATTATAATAGATCCAAATATTAAGGATAAAAATTCAATATCATGGTAGTTCAAAATCATCTAAAACATTAAAATTTGGTTAAATTTATATTATATGTCTACCATTCAATTTTTTTCTATCTTAATTAACCTTATTGACAATTACGATGATATAGAAGTTTATTATCCTTAAAGGGTTATTAATTTATCTAAAAAATGAAAATTTCCCACTTAATGGACCATAGATTCAATTATAATCCAAATCCAAGTAAAATTTCATAATATAGTATTTTTCATAAATATTTTATTATTCAACAAAATATCATTTATTATAAATTATCATTAGTGTCATTTTTGAGACTATTTATTTAATTTAACTTCTAATACTATAATAAAATCATGAAATTATTAAAAAATGATTTTAAGAATATCTAAAATGTCATTCTTATACAAAAAAACACAAAACTCAATAATTCATTTAAATCTTATTACATTTTCAATTTTTAAACTTCTTTATTTTATTTCTGTATTAAATGGAAAATTATGGTATCAATGTTACATGGTCCATTAAGGTAATTATATCATCTGTAAAAATTATTAATAAACTACCAAGAAAAATAATAATAATATTTATTTCATATGAAAATTTATTGTAGAACATACCTTCTATCTATTCCCATGTCAAAAATTATTTGATAATAAAAAAAGTTTGTTCCATTTCTTTCTTTTAATTATATATATATAATAGTATTATGTTCATAATCATGTACATATGGGAAAAGTTTTCATATATTATAATTTAATATTATTGTGGAGTAAATATAAAAATATAATAAAATTATCCAAATATTTTGGGTTACATTTTATCATTTATCATATTATTTTTACCTAGTATTAAATAATTTTACTATTACCGTGCTTACAAGATTTACTACCATTACTGTTCATAATGACTATAAAAATGGGACCTATTTAAAAAATATAGACAACCTAATTCCAAATATGGAATCCACTTTTTATGACTAAGATCAAATATATATAAAAATATTCATGAAAATTTACTTGGAATAATGTGATGGTAAACATGTTATTAAAAACAGCCCTTTTATGTATAAAAATATTTTCATAAACAATATAACTACCAAATTCCTACAATTGAATATAATTGTAATATTTTTAATTATAAAAATAAATAAATTTTATATATAATATAATTTTTTTAATTTATATACACATTAATAGATAATATAGTTTTCACTAAAAATCAATATATTTCACTACTAATTGTAAAAAAAATATTTTAAGGAAGATCTCAAAATTTTACTAAAATATAGTTTCAATGTGTTGAATTCTAAAATCATAAATTTTTTATCAAATAATATTAATAATGTATAATAAATTAATTACAATATTTTCTCACAAAAATATCAATAGAAACAATTTTTTTGAAAACTTATTCTCAAAAAATAAAATAAATTTTAATAAAATTATTTTATAATTTTATAAAAATGTATCAATAAATGTTTCTTTTTTAGGATCCTATATATATATATATAAATTATAATGTACTTAATCCTCCTCACACCCTCCAATTCAACAATAAGGTTATAATAGACAAATTTTTATAATTTTATTTCATGGTTCGTTTAACATCAATATTCCCTTTTATATACTCTATAAAACATAATGTTATTATTTTTGAATATTTGGGTGTTACAACACCAATTTTATATTATTCCATGTCACATGGAATTTTTCATTATGTTTTTTTAACCAATTGTTTTAAATAATATTCTTATTTATCATCCCCAAAACAATTTACCAACCTTGTTTTCCCCAATATTTTCATTCTGATCTTACATGAAATTGAAAAACATTCATCTATCAGAGATTTATCAAATTACATTAGATTCAACTAAAATTAAAATTATATTTTTTCATCATTATTCTAGATTGAATGAAAGTGGTATATAAACTAATGTTATTTTTATCAGTGATTTCTATACTGTCATATATTCTTATTGATCTTTTTATTCATATTTTATTTTCTTGATAATAAAAGTTGCCATCTTATTTAATCACATCACATTTAACTTCCACTGGGATAGAAATACCATTATCACATTCCTTATTAAAAATTGGGGTTCTTTTATGTGAGTTATATACATTGGTGTGTGAAATATTTTCTCTAGTATTCAAAATAAACTCATTTTAAATTACAAAAAAATCAAGGCATTCAACAATCTTATTATGATAAAAGTTATATCATTTATATTCTCTTATCTAGTAAATATATCCATGAATGATCCCTATATGTCAACATGAATTCGTCAATATATTCATTTATATATTAATAATAGTGAACATACTCCCAATCAAAAATAAATATTTGAGTGTCGACTTCCTTCCATAAAATATTTTGTAAGCTATGTTGTCTTCATCAGGACATAACAATACTCTATTGGATATATTGAAATCTTTTAGAACTTATAAAATTATTTAATTTTAAAATAGGAACACTTAAATAATCATTTTACATGGAAAGATATTGATAATTCATTTCATTCCTTCTAGTACTATATTTAATTATAGTGTAATTTTAGCCTAGCCATGATGATTAATCCCATATTTTTTCAATTACTTTTTAACAAGGGTATTTATAGAATTTATATCATTATCAGTTCAAAACTGTAGAATTTTTATAGTTACCATATTTATATCTTCTCTTTGGAATCAATAGATACAAATAAATTCATTTATTTTGCATGGAATAACCTGAAACCTTTCCATCCCACCATAATAATCAACAATGATACATTCTACATTATTCTAAATAATTAATTAGGTGGTATTAGTCCATAAGAATTCACATGGACACGATCCCATACACTTTGGGAATTTTAATTATTCATTTTATATGTACCAAAAAAATTCATCCCTATTTCATAATAATTGAGTATATGTATATCGTCAAATGTGATCTTATTAAGATCAATGGACCCATAATTTGTCACTTAATCTTCCAATGTTATTTTGTTTATATTTCTAATTCTCTTGAGGAATAACCATTTTTATACTTCTGTGGGGAAATACCACATTTTTTCCAACTAAATAGGAAAATATTTCTATTGGTCCTATATTCTTATAAAATAACAAAACCACATATATCATTTATTTGAAAATAATTACCCCCAAATGACACAAAATTTCACTGGTAAAATAATTGTTTCATAGTATGCATGTTGTGGAAAATTATTTCAACCCTGAGAACATATTTTTATTCTAATTAGTATTCTGTAACCATTATCATTGCTAGTTCCAACAATTTTGATTCCATCAATGGTTTCAAATAAAAATACACAAATTATATAATACATGATAAAATTAAAATTCATCACCCATATATTTTATGATATTAATATGTGTGTCTGTGTATGAATTTATTTTCATTGATAGATTGAGATAGAGGAGATCGTGACACTAAATGCACCATAATATAGTATACAAATATAACCTAGAAGTTAAATTGTTGGTCTTAATAAAAGTAAGTAGATTTTTGAAATATATATAATGTTTTTAGATAAAGAAAATATATTGATTTATAAGTACTCAATTTTTATTAATTCTTATATATTTTTTAAAAAATATTTTTTCCAAAAATAATATTTCCATTATTTTTTGTGTAAAATAATATAATTAATTTTTAAAACCTATAGATATTTTACTTTTAAAAAAATAAATTCATTTTCAAAATAATCATATCAAAATTAACATATGGTATTGTTTTTTCTTTTTTAGAAAATGGTTGAATTTTCAATGAATAATAAAATATATAAATATTCCAATTTATTTCATTAAATTTAGAAATATTTTAATAAATTTATATTTTGGATTTATTATTTATTTCATATATGGACTATTTTATTTATAATAATGTAATTAAATCTTCGAGAATAAGTAGTATTCATGTTTTTTATATTAGTTTCACTATAAGTGTACATCCCAAGTAAGTAAAGAATAATATATTTTCATATTTATGTCTATTTATGAATTAGATAGTTTTTAGAGGCTTAAAATGAGAATAAATCCAATCTTAAGCATAGAATACTATTATATTTTTTAAAAGATTTTTTTACCACCTTTTGATGGAAACCATTTCTAAATATAACTTTTGAACATTTTATAAGCTCTATTTGTCAAAATAAACTTATTCTTTAAAATTGGGACATTTAAATTTACTTTGGATAAATTTTTGGTATTTTTCTTACAATGTTCATTTTTTTAATGAATAGTGAAAAATACTACATTTTACTTCAAAACTGATTTTTCATCTAATTTAATTATATGGATAGATTATATTTATAATTGGTTTTAAAGTGTAATTAGAAAATATTGTTAACATTTAATCTAATGGTATTCATTAGAATTAATTTCACTTTGAAATTGGTCATAAACAATTTTCAATCTTTTGATAGATATTGTTTCTTGAAAACACGCTATTTGTTTTGACAACGAGAATTATTTTTAAATTAATTACTGAAATTTCTGGGTTTGGAATTTGTTAAAATGAATTCCATATTTGGAATCATAAGGTCCAAATTATGTAATTAAGACTCTTGTTTTTGGACATTATGAATAGTGACGACAGTAACTATCCTTAATTATCATGTTTAATTAGTAATCGGGTATTTAAGGGTAATAAAATAATATCATAATAATATAAAATGACCCCAAAATGTGTCCAAATCCTTTTGTTTGAGTCATGTCTTACCATGGAAAGATTTTTACCGAACTTGAGGGCCGAGGGAGTCACATGGATGTGATAGTGACATTTATGACATTATTTTTAAAAAGAAGAGAAATATAACAAAGGTTTGTATATCCTAAGTAAAACAATTCTAATTTTGTTTACATAAATTATCTCTTAGACATTAAATATTCATCGGATAGCTAAAATTATTTCATACATCATCATATTTTTTTATTATTTTTCAACATTAAATAAATAAATTTATTTATGAAACCATGTTGATTCAGTGATTACCTCATTAATGAATGATTTATATAAATTAAAAGATAAAGTAAAAACTAAGATGTACACTTGTTAAAAACCTATTGTATGGGTGTATTTAGAACCCTTATCACTTTATCCTCAAAATATATCATTTTGGGACCTTTAAAATCTAAAAATCATTTTATAATAAAGTAACATTTGAAGACTTTCCGAAAGTGACCATCCTCCCTTCTATAAAAGGCCCCCACCTCTAACCCCTTACCCACACCTATCAAGCCCATGGATCGTCCAAAATCTTGTCATATTATATATGCACATCCCTCTATTACTCCTATAATCCTAACTTTACACAGAAGTCTTTCCAAGGAATCCTTTGGCTCAAATAAAAAAGAGTTACCCGGTTTAGTGGTAATGTCTTCCCTCAAGTTTCTTTCTTCTATTTTCCTTCTTCACTCACCATTATATTAATATTGTTTTATTGTAAAATAAAACCATTATCCTCAATATACTTGTATTTTATTATGATAAGTATTCTACCTACACTTATACACACTCACGTCTAATGGTTAAAGAACATACTGTTTCTGTTGGTGGCGAATTACTGGCCCACAAAACGATGATTGTTCAATCTTCATTTAACACCTTTCATGGTGGATATTATGATGTCACTATATTTATATATGATATATATGGTATTTAGTTTTTCTATATTCTTCTGAATTTTATTTTTAAATCACATCGTTATGCTTTTCATGTTATGGAACTGCGAAAATTTCATTTGAGGAATTGTGAACTACCGCCCCCTCAGGTGATGTGACTCATTCATGAAAAACATGAAATTTATAAATAATGTAATTAAGGAACTTATGATAACTATATAACATATATATTATACTGGAATTATAATATATATTTGTCTCATTTAGTTTTAATTCCTTTAATATGACAAATAAATGAAAGTAACTTGCATGCGTACGTATGGCATACCGTCTCCATGAATAGTGAATTTCATTTTTTATCTCCAAATGTTATGGAATAGTATAAAATGAATATATACAGGATATATATTATATTTAAATCATTAATACCATTCTGGGGATGATGTACTTATAACTACATGGGCAATTCTTTTCAAACAAGTACATTTTTTACTCATGTACCGAACATCGACAATACGTATGATATGTACTAAAAAAGTTAACTAATTATTATAACATGATAATATGTGATATGACATTAATAATAAACTTTAAAAGAAGTCCTTAATCAGTTATAAATTCACCTATATTTATTATTCAGGAATATGAATAACGAACGAGAACAAGTCGGACTTGAGGTAAGGGACTTCATCTCAATCTCCTTTCGTTGAGGGATACTTCAATTTGTATAAGATCTTCTTTTATTAGTTGTATAATAAACACTTTTGACATTTAATTTCATTCTAAAGGAATATTATTACACTAAGCGTTTTACTAAATGATAAAGGGAATGTTTTTGTCTTACGTATGCGGCGACAACGACTTCTCTGCTGGCATGACCATTATTTGAGTTTTGGATTCCTCTACAAGCCATAACATTTTTTAAATGAAAAATAAATACCATGGTTTAATTTTCTATTATTTTGATATTGAAAATGGTTTTGATAATGTTTTGATTATATTAATATGTTGTATTGATATCTTGTGATTGAAATGTGAAAATGTTATGTTTTCTTTATGCATGTTTTATGTGATACAATTATGTTATGGTTCTTGGGAATTCGTTATAAAGTTGGGTGGTTCCATGATAAACTAAGTGTGGTGAGACCGAGATAGCTCTCCAATGCATTGGGTAATGAGAAGGAGTTAAATGCTAAGGTTTCTATGAAGAGATTTAGGGAATATACGGTGATGGGTATTCCAAACATAACCATGAGGGTTACTCCCTACGTAAGAATCTTATGAATGCCTCAAGTTACCTTTATGTCTTATGATTTCTATGAGTTATTCATAAATATTATGATATCATGAGGTATGTTAAAGTGCCTATGTTCTATTAGTATAGTATGATTTCATTGAATCTTATGTATACATGGACTAATGTTTTCTTTCTTTATTTTTATATCCCTTAATGAGCTTTTTATGCGCATCCCAAGTTTTTGAAATGTTTTTCATAGGTCAAGGGAAAAGTACACGATGTGATGATAGTGTCGAGGAAGTGTCAAGAAAGAAACCATGTTTTATTTAAAATATGTTTCCCCTAGTACAAAAAATGAATATTGTCTTTGATGTAAACACCTTTTTTAATGAGGAATATTATGTGTGATTTATGATCTAATTCTCTAAAACTCTAAACCTAAAAAGATCCTCAATGTAAATTTTTGAAATAACCCAATATTAAGTAATGCTTATGGCTGGGGCCTTATAGTTGGTATCAAAGCTCCGTTTGGATAACTTTTGGAGATATAATTCAATTAAATTATTATCCAAAAATATTTTTTCACACATTATGGTCAAATTGAAATGATATAGTATTTTAATATTACCATGTTTCTTCATATAAGACATGTTTGTTCAGAATGGTTTTCCGTATAGGAAACATGGAAAAAGTGCTAGGAAGGCATACAGAAGGAAATAACCTTCCAATTCATCATATTAAGATGGTTATAATTGGAATTGAATAGTTTTTTGCTGTAATGGCACAGTTGAATCAAGCGATAAATGGTGGTGGTATCCATGCACAAGATCGGCCAGATCAACCATAGAGGAACATGTCCGTGGAGGAACATTTCATGAGGAAACATCCCCCATAATTCCGAGGATCATCTGACCGTGTGCTAGTTGAATGGTGGATTAAAAAACTGGAGAATATTTTCTATGTCATGGGGTGTTCAGAAAATCAAAAGTTTAGTCTTGTTGTTTACCATTTGAAGGGTGAAGCGGATGAGTGGTGGTCAATGGTTAAAAATATCAGGGTCACTGATGAGATTGATACTATTTACTGAGATGAATTCAAAGGTATGTTTCTTGAGAAATATTTTCCTAAGGCTATTCGACTTAGGATGGAGAAACAATTCTTAGAATTGATGTAAGAGGATGGCTCAGTGGCATCTCATGAAGAAAAGTTCACTCGATTGGCAAGTTATGCTCCAAAATTTATCAGAGACCTTGATAGTAAAATAAATCATTTTTACTTTGGATTAATTCCAAAATATCAAAGGGAATTTGATTCTCAAGAGTTCAAAAGTTATGAAAGGCTTGTTTGACGTGCTGAGTAGGTGGAAATGGAGTTTTCCGATGAGTAAGTGTTTTATGACAACCATCAGAAGAAGGGACCGAGGTGGCAGGAGAAATGGAAGAATCCTTCAAAAAGGATTGATGGTAAGAAAACTAAGTTTTGAGTTTGTGATAAATGTGGTAAAAAGCATGCTTGGGAGTGTCTTTTGAATTCTGGAAAGTGATTCCGATGTGGTAAGATGGGACATAAGGCTCGTGATTGCACTGGAAAATATGAGGGTAATGGTAAGAACAAATTTGATTTACAGTTATATAAATGTTTCAAGTGCAATGATATGGGCCATTATGCAAACGAATGTTCAACAAAGAGCTCGAATGATGGAAAGCAGTCAGACTATAAGAAGAAAGGTGTGGTGAAATCCTTTGCAACTACTTCAACAGATGTTGGGCCATCAAATGAAATGGTATCAGGTACTTTTTTTTGTTTTTCTAGATTATGCCAATGTGTTGTTTGATTCATGGTCTACACATTCTTTCATCTCTGAAAAATTTTCTAGTAAATTGGGAATTCCATCTCAAGAAATGACTCATGAACTTGTGGTAAAAACCCCCGGAGAAATGTTGAGGCATCAAGAATTTTTAAGAATCTTCCAATCCTTATCCATGGAAAGAATCTATTTGCAAACCTTAATGTTTTATCTCTTGTAGAGTTTGATGCTATCCTGGGTATGGATTGACTCTCTGTTTACCATGTTAAGATTGACTGTAGAGCTAAAGAAGTTTTTTTTCAGAATGACTTTCAGTTTGTGTACAAGAATGAACCCTTACAATTGATAACATACCAAGAGGCTGAGAAACATGTAAAAGATGTAAATGAATGTTACCTTGCACATATTTTTGAAAAAAAAGAAACCATTCAGATTAATGATGTGCTAGTGGTAATGAGTATCCAAATGTTTTTCTTGATGAGTTTCCTAGAATAATACCAGATCAAGAAGTTGAATTTACTATTGACTTAGTTCTTGATGCTAAGCCAATTTCAACACCCCCTAATCGAATGGCTCAAAATGAACTTTTAGAGTTGAAGGAGAAATTACAATATTTATTAGAGAAAGGTTTCATTCGATATATCACATCACCATGGGGGTCTCATGTATTATTTTTTAAAAAGAAAGATGGTTCAATGAGACATTGCATTGATTATAGAGCCTTGAATAACATCACTATTAAGAACAAATATCATTCGCCTCATATCGATGATTGGATTGATCAGCTCCAGGGAGCTCAGTATTTTTCAAAGATTGACTTCAGATGGGGGTACCATCAGTTGAAGGTAAAGGAAGCAGATATTTCTAAGACTACGTTTCATACAATATATGGCCATTATGAATTTGTAGTTATGCCTATTAGGTTAACCAATGCACCTGCAGTATTCATGGACCTTTTGAATAGAATTTTCCAAGAGTTCTTGGATAAGTTTGTGGTTGTTTTCATTGATGATATTTTGGTGTTTTATAAAAGTAAATAGGGGCATGAAATCAGTTTAAGGGTTATTTTTCAAACCTTAATTGAAAAAAATTGTATGGGAAATTTAACAAGTGTGAGTTTTGGTTGCATAAAATTTCTTTCCATGGACACATTGTTGCTAAATATGTAATAACATTTGATCCTGCAAAAACAAAGGTTTTTGAAGAATGGCCATGACCCACAAATATACCAGAGATTCGTATTTTTCCTGGTTTTAAAGGCTATTACCAAAGGATTGTCAAAAAAATTCACAGTTGTCTAGCCCATTGACTAAGCTAACACGGAAGGGTGTTATGTTTATCTGGACAAAAGAATGTGATGATTGTTTTCAGAAATTGAAAAGAAGATCGGTGAATGCTCCATTATTGGAACAGCCTTCTAGGAATGGTGAGTTTTTTTATCTATAGTGATGCTTCATTGAAAGGACTTAGTTGCGTCCAAATGAAGAATGATTTGGTAATTTCTTATGCTTCACATGAGTTGAAAACTCATGAGATAAATTACCTAGCAGATGATTTGGAATTAGCTACTGTTGTTTTCGCTTTAAAATTTTGGAGTCATCATTTTTATGGTGTAAAGTGTGAATTATATACTAATAAAAAAAATAAATTATATATTCACTAAGAATGAATTGAAGATGAGATAGAGGAGATGGCTAGAATTAATCAAGGATTATGATTTCACGATTCACTACCACGCAGGAAAAGAAAATACAGTGGAAGATTCTTTGAGTCAAAAAAGTAATGCTTCATTAACCATGTTACATTTGGAAAACGATCATTTTGTTAAGGATTTGATGAATTTTTGTTTGGAAATTTTTTGTGTAGGAAATTCTTCTATTTTTTTCAGGAATCATTGAAATCTTCTCTATCATACAGAATTAAGAAAACACAGAAGCAAGATAGTGAGTTTCAGAAAAAGGTAGGGCATGTTTAGGAGGGTATGTTACATGAATTCAACATTGGTAATGATTGTGTTTTGAGATTTGGGATGATATTGTGTGTGCCTTGTGATTCACAGTTGAAGATAGAGTTGTTATGTGAAGCTTATAGTTGTCCATTTTCAGTTAATCTTGGCAGTACTAAGATGTACAGTGATCCGCGGGAGTATTACTGGTGGGATGGAATGAAAAGAGATATTATTGATTTTACTATGAAGTGTTTGACTTGTCAATAGGTTAATGAAGAGCGGAAGTTACCAAAAGGGATGTTTCATCCTTTACCAGTGCCAGAGTGGAAATGGGAGATCATATCCATGGAATTCGTTGGGGGATTACCGAAGACACCTCGAGTTAATAATGCAATCTAGGTTATTGTTGATCGGTTGAATAAATCTGCTCATTTCCTTGATATATGATATACCTTTTCCCTAGATCAACTTTCTCGATTGTATCTTAAAGAGATAGTTAGGTGACACGGAGTTCCCCTCTCTATTTTATCTGATCATGATCCATGGTTCAATTATTACTTTTGAAAATGCCTTGTGAAGTCGTTGGGTACTTAATTGAATTTTATTACCGCTTTTCATCCTCAATCAGATGGGCAGTCAGAATGAACAATTCAGAATTTGGAGGATATGCTACATGCTTGTTCGATGGATTATCAGGGATGTTGGGACCAAAATCTTTCATTGGTTGAGTTTTCATATAATAACAGTTTTCATTCTAGGATACAGATGGCACCATTTGTGGAATTATATGGGAAGCAATGTGGAACTCCAAATTTTTGGGATGAAGTAGTGGAAAGGAAGTTGATGGGACTAGAATTGGTATAAGAGATGGCAGAAAAAGTTCAGCTAAAAAAGAAACACATGAGAACATCTCAGAGCAGGCAGAAAAGTTATGCGGAAAACTGGATGAAGGATCTCTCTTTTGAGGTAGGTGATCATATCTTCCTCATTGTTTCACCATGGAAAAGTTTGATGTGATTTGGTAAGAAAGGAAAGCTGAGTCCAAGGATCATTGAACCATATGAAATTCTAGAGAGAGTTGGATCAGTTGCATAGCGAGTGGCTTTACCTCTAAGTTTATCTCAGGTACATAAGGTTTTTCATGTTTCAATGTTAAGGAAGTACATTCCAGATCCATCTCACATTTTGAGTCAAGAGGTAGTTTAGCTGGAAGAGAATATATCTTATGAGGAACAACCAATCCAAATTCATGACCTCAGGGAGAAAGTGTTACAGAATAAGGTGATTCATCAAGTAAGGTTATATGGAAAAACCACATAGTTGAAGAGGCAATATGGGAATTTGAAAATGCAATGAGGGATAAATACCCCCACTTATTCGATAAGTAAATAAATTATGGGGACACAATTTCCAAAAGGAGGGAAGGATGTAACATCCCAAGTATGTAAAGAATAATATATTTTCATATCTATGACTATTTATGAATTAGATAGTGTTTTAGAGGCTTAAAATGAGAATAAATCCAATCTGAAGCATAGAATACTCTAATATTTTTTAAAAGATTGTTTTACCGCCTTTTGATGGTAAACCATTTTTAATCTAAATTCCGACAATTTTATAAGCTCTATTTTTCAAAATAAACTTATTCTTTATAATTGGGTCATTGAAATTTACTTTGAATAAATTTTTGGTATTTTTCTGACAATGTTCATTTTTTAATGAATAGTGAAAAATATTGCATTTTACTTTAAAACTGCTTTTTAATGTAATTTAATTATAGGGTTATATTATCTTTTTAAATGGTTTTAATGTTTAATTAGAATATATTTTTACCATTTAATCCAATGGTGGTCATTAGAATTAATTTCACTTTGAAATTGGACATAAACAATTATCAATATTTTGATAGATATTATTTCTTAAAAACACGCTTTCTATTTTGACAATGAGAATTATTTTTAAATTAATTTTTGAAATTTATATGTTTGGAATTTGGTAAAATAGATTCCATATTTTGAGTCATAAGGTCCAAATTATGTAATTAATACGCTTTTGTTTTTGGAGATTATAAATAGTAACGACGGTAATTATCATTAATTATCATGATTAATTAGTAATCAGGTAGTAAAGGGTAAAAGAATAATATAATAATAATGTAAAATGACCCCAAAATGTGTCCAAATCCTCCTGTTTGAGTCATGGCTGACCATGGAATGCTTTTTACTGAGCATGAGGGCCCATGGAGTCACATGGGTATAAAAAAATTTCCAACATCATGATATTTTTTTTATTGTTTTTAGACATTAAATAAATAAATTTATTTATGACACCATGATGATGCAATGATTACCTCATTAATGAACGATTTAAATAAAATGAAAAGATAAGGTAAAATATAAGACTTGAACTTGTCAAAAACCTATTGGATCAGTGGATTTAGAAACATTATCACCCTAACATAAAAATATTTCATTTTGGGACCTTTAAAATCCGAAAATCATTTTATAATAAAGTTACATTTCAAGACTTTCCAAAAGTGACCCTCCTCCCTCTTATAAAAGGCCCCCACCTCTACCCCCAAACCCACACCTCTCAATCCCTTGTCTCATCCAAACTCTGCTCATATTATCTCTACACATCCATCTATTACTTTTATAAGACTCACTTTGGGCGAGGTCTTTCCAAGGAAGCCTTTGGCTCAAATCAAAAAGAGTTACCCAATTTAGAGGTAATGTCTTCCCTCGAGTTTCTCTCTTTTTTTCCTTATTCACTCACCACTATCTTATTAATATTTGATCTCATAAAAACCAAATTATTCTCAATATAATATAATGTTTTTATGATAAGGATTCTACCTACACTTACACACACCCCATCTAATGGTTAAAGAACATACTGTTTCTGTGGGTGGAAAATTACTACCTCACGAAACGATAATTGTTCAATCTTCTTTTTACACCTTTCATGGTGGCCATTATGATGTCACTGTATTTAATATGATATTTATGATATTTATTTTTTCTATATGCTTCTGAATTTTATTTTTACATCACATCGTTATGCTTTTCATGTTGTGGAACTGCAATAATTTTATATGAGGAAGTGTGGACTACCGCCCCCTCAGGTGATGTGATTCATTCATGCCAAACATGGAATTTATAAAGAATTTAATTAATGAAATTATGATACCTATATAACATTTATATTATAATTTAATTTAAATATATATATATATGTCTCATTTAGTTTTAATTCCTTTAATATGACAATGAAATGAAAGTAGCGTTCATGCGTACGTACATCCTATCGTCTCCGTGAACGGTGCATTTCATTTTTTATCTCCAAATGTTATGGAATAGTATAAAATGAATATATACTGGATATATATGATATTTAAATCATTAATACCCTTCGGGAGATGATGTACTTATAACTACAAGGGAAATTGTTTTCAAACAAGTTCATTTTTGACTCATGTACCGAACATCGACAAAACGTATGATATGAACTCGCATAATTGACTAATTATTATAACATGATAATATGTGATATGAATTGAATAATAAACTTTAAAGTATATCCTTAAGCAATTATATAATGAACTATGTTTATTATTTAGGAATTTTAAGAACGAACGATAATAAACCGGACTTGACATAAGGGACTTCGCCTCAATCTCCTTTCATTGAGGCATACTTTAAATAATATACGACATTTTTTATTAGTTGTATAATAAAACCTTTTGAATTTTAATTTAATTCAAAGTGAATATTTTTACATGAATCATTTTACTAAATGACAAAGGGAATTTTTTTGTCTTATGTATGTGGTGACAATGACTTCTCCGCCGCCGTGCCCATTATTGAGTTTTTGCTTCCTCTATAGGCCATATCATTTTTTAAATGAAAAATAAATAACATGTTTTACTTTTATATTATTTTTCTATTTAAAATGGTTATGATAATGTTTTGATTGTATCAATGTGTTGTATTGATATCTTGTGATTGAAATGTGGAAATGTTATGTTTCCTTTTTTCATGTTTTATGTCATACAATTATGTTATGGTTCATGGGCATTGTTTATGATGTCTGGTGGTTCTATGATAAACTAAGGGTGGGTGAGCCCGAGATAGCTCTCCAATGCACTGGGTAACATGAAGGAGTTAAACTCTAATGTTTCTCAGAAGATATTTAGGGAATATACTATGATGGGTATTCCAAACGTAACCATGAGGGTTACTCACTACGTTAGAATGTTATGAATGTCTCAAGTTACCTTTATGTCTTATGATTTCTATGACTTATTCATAAATCTTATGATTTCATAAGGTATGTTAATGTTAATTTTTTATGAGTAATGTATGATTTCATTGATTGTTATGTACACATGGACTAATGTTTTCTTTCCGTATTTTTATATCCCTTACTGAGCTTTTTATGCTCATCCTAAGTTTTTGAAATGTTTTCCATAGGTCAAGAGAAATGTACATGATGTGATTATAGTGTCGAGGAAGTGTTAAGAATGAAAACATGTTTAATTTTAAATAAGTCTCCTTTGGTGGAAAAAATGAATACTTTCTTTGATGTTACCATGTTGTTTAAATGTGGAATGTAATGCCTGATTTATGATTTATTTCTCTAAAACTCTAAACCTGAAATGATCCTCAATGTGAATTATTGAAATAACCCATGATTAAGTAATGTTTAAGGATGGGGTCTTATAATAAGACTAAAAATAATTATTAATAAAATTATATTTAGTTTTTTTACATGTGTATATTGCAATTTATTTCATCCAAATATACAGATTGAATCTTAAAAAATTGTTCATTATTTTGAATTAGAAGTTTTAAATATGGAAAATATATCCCTTATTTATTATGAATTGTAAATATGGTAAAAAGTTATCTTCTAGGTAATTCTAAAATGGGTAAAATATGGTTAAAACCCTCAGGTATGGTATAAAAATAAAGAAAATCAATTCATTAATTTTTTTGGGTTGTTTAAAATTAAAACAAAAAAACACAAAATTTCAAATAAATTTAATGTGGTATTATTTTCCCTCAATAATTGTATTTATTTTATTTGAAGAACTCAAAATTCCCAAATGTCATTCCACTGAATTTTATATCAATAAAATTATTAAATAAGGATAAATATATGTTATGTTTTTTTATAAATGTTAATATGGATTAATAAATAATTTTTTTATGATAGTAATTTACATATAATATTTAGTTATTTAGTAATTACCTTAAATTCTAAATCAATGTAGGTAGGGTAATTATTAAACTAGTAGAAAAAATGAAAATTATTTCAAAAATATTAAAATTTAATAAAATATATTTATATTATAGGATTAAAAGTATTTAATATATTAATATAACATATTAAATTTTTATGAATGGTTTATTTTAATTTATATTTATATCATGTTATTTTTAAATTTAAATTGAGTGGATTGATCTAAAATTAAAATTCTTATTATTTTTTGATATATTTTTTTTATTAATTTTTTTAATAATAAAATAATTATATAAGGATATGTAGGACTTTAAAGAGTTAAAAATGTCATATCATCTTAAATTTTATCCTATTTTAAAACTATAAGTAGAATAATGACCCTTTAATATTATAAAATTCATTACTATAGTTTTGATTAATGTTGGTTAACCTAGTGGTTAAACCATGTAAAATGGATTAAAAATACACCAAGACCTATATAAATTTCATTGGATTATTATATTTTGACGTTGTTGTCATTTCATGTGGATATATATCCTGTTTCAGGCATTTTTCTTGATAATAACATAATTATTTTTTAATTTTTTTTTATTTACTAGTGTTTCATTTATCTTTATTATAAATGTAAAATCCATATCTATATTATTTACACCACCTTAAGCCATATATAATGAAAAAAACTAAGAAATTTAGCTATTAAAATTCCCTATCAATGGGAAATAGGTGATTCAATCCATGAAATTTCATTTGAAGTGTTCATAAGAAGAGATCTAATGGAGTCCGATCATATAAGAGGATATCTTCTTTATCATCCTCTTCTTATTGATTAATTTGTCAAAATTTTATAAATATATGGTATTTATCATAAAATAATATAATCAGTAACCTCAATATTATATGATTTTATAATTATTATGGAACTAAAAATAGAAAGCCTATTTTTTTCCTAATCATAATGGGATGTGTCACTCATGCATATAGGTAGATTAAATCCTCCTTGTGATGAAAAAATCCATTTACGATTAGCACCATTAATGGTTGGTTATTTTAATGGTTCTGAAAAATATATTTTATATTAAATACATAATTTATTTTTTGTAATTATAATATCATGTAAATTTCTTTACAATCACATATATCGGAAAATAATAACATCGTTTGTCCGTACATTTGGAATACCACATCAATGAAGCGATGTGATAATTTTTTATTTTTTTCCTTATGTAGATGGTAATAAGAATACGTTTATGAATAAATAGGATATATATAATATAACAATTATCCTATAAATGTAAATAAATATTTTCATTTCTTTCGTTCAATCATTCAAGATAAAAATAGTCTTTATGAGTGTGTATGACCTACTTTCTCCATAAACAATGTAGTTAATTATTCTACCACTTTCCTTAATGGTTGAATACATGTATACATATATATATATAATGAATATTTGTATTATATGTATAATATAATCAATATTTTGGAGATTACGTAACCATGATCAATGTATAATTACCTAGATTATCAAACAAATTTTCTCATAGAAGACCAAAAAGTATATACCCATAAACGATGCTATTAAAAATTAGTTAATAATAAATATGACATATAATAATATACTATGGACATATATGGTATTATAACAAAGTAAATGAATCTTTAATAGAATTATAACAATTTTAAATTTAATATACATGATTTTTACCTACTTTTGGTGTTTTTAAAACTCGATGCAATTGATTTATTTTTCAATGTCATTTTAATCATTTTTCTTTATACTATAATTTCTATTAAAGTATAATATATAATATTTTCTGAAAAAATATATTTCATATAAATTCATTAGGATTATTTCCACAGAAGTTGTATTTTTTTATTTAATTTTAATCATTTATTATACTTAAGAGACCGAAATAATGGATTTAAAGAGAACCGACATTTTTTCTATCGTTAATTGAAAATACATTTTCAACCATGCCCATGTATTGAAAAATATTTCTATAATATTATTTCTATTGTATTTTGATTTATAAATTTTATTTATAACCATTTTTTAAATTTTAAAAATGTTAAAAACAAAATATTCTTCATGTGTTCTACACGATGAAAAATTTACATTTTACTAAAAATGTGAATTTAATCATTGTTTAAATGTGCATTACATAAATAAAATTCCCAACATTCATGAATTCTCAATGATACTAATTTTTTCTTACATTTTTCCAATTTTATGTTAATTTAATATAATTTACTACATATTTTGGATATTTTATAAATTTTGATATGTGATATTAAAAAGGAAATATTATTATCTAAAATAAATATTTCATTGATCTTTAAATAGATTTTATCATTCCTAATAAAATCCTTTTATGTTGAAATTATTTTGTATGGTTATGATACAAACATACCATTTTAATTTTTTATTGTTATGTTTTATTTATGTGATGATAAAATATTTATGAAACACAATTTTTCTACTGGTTGAATTATAATAAATGTAATTATGATCATATAGAATAAATGTGAATTGATTTAAGTTTATCTAATGGGTGAGCCTCAAATTATATATCCTGATAATTAAATTGGTAAATATTTAATGTTTTAGGAGCTCTAAGGGGACATGAGATGTTATACTATGCCTGAGCGTTGGTACATGGGAAGTTATTTTATGCCTAAAAGAGGGTTTAGTTGAGGTTATTTGAATAAAGAAGTACATGGGTTCATAGTTGAAGCCTAAATAATTATGAATGTCATTAGGGTATAATTTAAAAAATATTTCTTTGTATAGGATAATTAAATACTTTATTCCATTATATTGTTATATTTTATTATTCCATTTTTATTTTCAGTTGGATTGTGATATTTCATTCCATTATGATTCATGTATTATGAAGTTACACAATTTATTTCATGACTCATGTTCATTGTATAAAATAAATGTGTATGTAAATAAAAGGATATTCATATATTCAGATACCCTTTATTCTCATGTTATGTTAAAAACATCATTCATATATCCTATTTATATCCTCATTTATCATATGATTTGAAACTTTTTATGTTTTATTTTCCAAATAATGTTATTTTTTAAGTATTATGATTCTATGAATGGAGCTAGTTGTCAAATAAAATTTGTAATATTAAGTATTTCCTTCATGTATAAAATTTTCAAAATACATTTAACCTATATGATTCTATAATTGATCATTATGTTATGTAATAAATATTCATCAACTATGAATTAAAATTTATTTATGAAATTTGTGGGTTGCTAATGTTAGTATAAGAGAAATAATTGGTTACTTTTGGAAATTATGATGAGATAATATAGTATATAACTTATAGGATATTCTTATATATATGAATAAAATAATATGTTATGGTAAAAAATGGTTTTGTAGTTTCATAGAAATGCATCCCTATCAAGATACCACAGGTGGACATTATTTTGAAATAGATGAATATTAATGTAATTATCCCTAAAAGAGTTGGTTTAGTATATCCCAACCATCATTCTAGTGCATGGTGTGTGTTCTTTTATTGTTCATGTGGTTTGACACTCCTAAAGAAAATTAATGTGTTACATAAAATTTTATTGATGTGTCGTCATAAATTATTTGGATTTATTATCATAATAGACTAAATATATTATGAATACGGTGTGAATGATTGAAAATTTGATGTCATGATTTTGTTATCCAAAATTATTTTCATGATTATGTTTTTTTCAGATATGACTATTGTTGTGTACACAGAATTTTGGTTTATGTCAATGGCTGTAATATGTAGTGAAGATGTTACTATTCAATGTGATGGAAAATAATATGGTTGTCTTATATAAAAACCAAAGGTTATTTGAGGTGGAATGAAACAATCATTCCAATACTTAAGAAAAATGTTTGGCAATGAATCATGCTTATATTCAAAATGATGAAAGTAGAGAAAAAATATTTGTTGAGTCCTTCCTGAGGAATCATCCTCCTAGATTATGTGAGTATACTAATCAAATATTTTTTGATAAATTTATGAGTATCATTGAATATAATTTTATAGTTCACTAGTTTTTATAGAATTGAAAATTCATTTCATTGATATATCATTTTAAAGGATAATATGATCAATAGTTCAATATCATTGTGAATATGAGAAAGGAGGAAGAAATTTATTCCATGAAGTGGGATGAGTTTTTAATGATACTTTCAACAGGTTTACTCATCACGTTATTTTTTAAAAAATGGATAAGTTATTACTTATTCTATGTATGAATGATGAAGAGTCCATTAGGTCATATGTGAAAAAAATTGAATTCTTACTAGGTATTTTTATAATGTTTTAATTTAACAATATATTAACATTGTATAATTATTCAGTGGGTTAAAACCAATTCTCTAATGGGAGTAATCCATTATAGACATTTTTAGTTATGAGGGAATTTTTTTATCTACTTCCACGGTTGTTGTTGAGATTTTAGTTGCCCATAAATAAATTGTTTTTAATAACAAATGAAATATTGTATTCAAATGAAATTCTAATAATTTAAACAATGGGGGGATGAAGATGATCCTTCTATTAGGCTTGTTGTGTAAGAGGAGGAATAGAGTAAAATTTATTAAGGGGGAAGGTAAATTATTTATTTGTGGAAAGGAAGATCATCATGAAATATAATGGTAATGTGGTGGGAGAATGATAGCCATTGGTGGTATAAAATTACAACATAATAACCACCCAAAAATTAGTGATTCATATTCAAGGATGTTCATTATAATAATGATTTATCAAAACTGAATGATAATGATGATAATTAATGCCAACAACCTATTGATCCTAGAGAAAAAGGGAGATATCATGAAATACCTATTTATGAGGAGGGGTATGATGACAACACGGTGAAAGTAATATATCCCAATCACTATATAACATGTATTGTTTTATTTTATTCTGAATGATCCCACTCTTTTATATCTAAATCCTTTTATATGGACATCATAATTCCACATCAATGATTTGAAATTGAAATAGTAGTGAAACCCCTAATGGTATGATGATCACATATAAATATTACGAATCTACTCTGGTTTTATTTTTTTGGGAATACTCATATTAAAATTCTCATTATTCTCCCTCTAGTTGAATTTGATTATATATTAGGCACGAAATTTTTAACATTACATAAATAACACATAAATTGATAAGGAAGAGAGGCTATTCTTAATATTTTCAACCATCATATAATTTCCTATTATTGTGATAAAAAATATGATTTTTCAATGGAAATGACATCCATTATGTGGGTCTTGATTCCCATTAAAAAGATTTTTTGATCATAAATGGTTTGGAATAAACTCAAAATTGTATATATGCCTATTTTATGGGATTTTATTGTGATTTTTCTAGAATAACATCCTTATCATCATCCAGAAAATAATGTTTAGTATTCAATAGAACTCATACCTAGATCTACACTTACCCCATGTCTCTATATAGTATGGACCCAATTTAGATTCTTGAAAAGAAGATACAACTCCATGAAAATATTTAAATTGGACACATTCTTCAAAAGTGTGTCACCTTTGGGTGAACCTATTATTTTTATTAAGATTAATGACTGTCCTATTGGATTATTTATTGATTACCAAAAATGTTATAAATTGATAATAATGAAATGTATCATATACACTGTATTAATGAAAAGTTTGATCAAATCACTAAATATCAATACATTTCAATGACAGGACATATTTCAATATATTTTAAATTTAGGATCATTAAGGATGATATTAAAAATACCATATTAAATATAACTTATGTAAAATATGAATTTATAGTGAATATATTTGTTCTTACTAACTCCCATGTTTTATATTTATATTTAATCAGTAGAGTCATTAAAGATTAAATTGATCGGAATATGGATGTCTTTATAGATGATTTTTATATCATCTAAATGGGTAAAGAATATCATGAAGATCACTTTGGGATTGTACTAAAGAACCTTAAGAATGATGAGATGTTTGAAAAGTTTTAAATGTGTTCATTTCAGAAATGAAAGATTTGTTTTTAGGTCTTATAATATCTATCAATGATATATTGGTGGATCCATAGATGACATAAGTATTTGAATGATGGACTATCAAAAAACTATGATTGAGATCCACAGTTTACATGACTTTTCAGTATATTATAACTGATTTTTTAAAAATTTATAGTACATAAACAATCCAATCAGCTTATTAACATAGAAGGGTGTTATGTTCCTTTTGGAATTATGAATGTGATGAAAATATTGTAAGAATAAAGAGATGGTTTATTAGTAAACCAATTCATACTTTACCCTATATTGTGTAATGTTTCCTAATCTATAAAGACTCATTCATTTAGATACTATGATGCATTCTCATGTGGAATTATATGCTACTAGAAAATTCATCACTTGAAATGTTGGTACATGAGAAAAGTTACCCAACTCATTATTTGGTGGTATCTATGATAATTATTTAAATAATAGTATGAATTAATTTTATTTATGCATTAACGTGTGATATGTATAATAATACTTATTGTTTAATATATTTATTAAATCAAATAAATATGTAAGTTTATTTTGGTGAAATTTCATGAAAATATAAATCATAGTGTATATGTCTCAATGATTGGTATTCTATCAAGTTATGGCTAAGAGAAAAACATGAAAGGGGATGTAACAATGGTTAACTATTCTAGAATGGAAATAGGAAAACATCACCATGGATTTATTTTTTCAAAATTCCAATGATATATAATTGAAAAAAAATTATTTGAGTTTTATTTGACCACTTTATGAGGTCAACACACCTCATTACTATCATACATGATTTATTTATTTATCAATTTTTATATTATATACATTAAAATCGAGGTAAGGATATATGGATTACATCATTATATTACATTATTTTAGGATCTATGTCTCACCTTAATGTTAGGGTGTTGATTTCAATTGGATATAAATATTGAAATGTGTTTTGTACATATTATCTACCAAAAATAGTTTTTAGTATATAAGAACCGTTCAAAAACCATGGGATATTCTACGATCCTTTTCAATGTATTTCCACGGTGGATAGTATCAACATAACCCTATATTCAAATTTTTCATAAAATATATATTTGTAAATTTTTAATTCATATGAATCCTTTTGAATCCCTCAATGGAAAGTGGGGACGAACTCCATCATTCTATGAGAAAGTTTGAGAAATAAATCTATTAGGACCCAAGATAGTTGAAGAATTATAAGAAAATATCATTTCCATTCCACAATATATTAAGGAAATATATAGTCGACTTAAATTTAATGTTACAAATAAAAATGAAATATAAATTTTGATGTTTCTATGTTTGAATTCATATGAAATTATCAATTTAATAAAGTTATGAGATTTAAAAAAAAGTAAATATTTTATTTAGGTATATGTAACCATTTTAGTTTCTTGATTGAGTAGGTATAATAGGTTGTCACATGGAACAACCATCGACCATATCTCATGGTCAAGAGGTGTTCCATTTTTTCACCTAATGACGTGCTTCCCATATCTAATGTATGTAATAAAATTATTGGACGATCCTCTTGGGATATATCTTACTATGTTGAAAAATAGTAGAAATCATGTATCTTATAGAAAAATTTATATGTAACATGACTACTCAAATACATAATGTTTTATAGATGATTCATAAATTTGAAGAAGATATATATAAACCTAAGGATGCGATGAAAATAAAATGTCATAATTTTTTTGTATTAAATTAACATAATTATAGGTAAAATTATATCTTAATGGCATCGAATATAACACCCAAATTATTTATGAAATTTTTATTTTATAATTAATTTCATTACATTGATTTTTGTTCATGCATGTAACCTCATGTATAAATAAACTATAATCAAATATATTTTTATAACCACACAATTAAAAAAAATTATTAATACTAATTAACAATATTTTAAAATTACAAACAAGATTTTAGATAAATAATATATATGGGTATATAGTTACTAATATTTTTAAAATCAATATAGGCATCAAAAATATGTTTTTTGTAAAAAGGTTTTCTACAGGTTTTGTAAAAAAATAATAAAATATATTTATTACGATTTTATAAAATTAATTTGATAAAATTCACTTCATTTTTGAAATCATTATTTCAAAATTATGTTGGAGTAATATTTTGGTATTTTTTTGAAATGTTTGAAATTTCAATGAATAGTGAAAAATGTACATTTATCAAATAGTTTAACTAATTAATGCAAATTAAAAGTATAATTTTTTTGTCAATAAATTGAAATATGATCCATTTTATTCAAAAATAAAATTAATTATTCCCATTTGAATAAAAAACGTTCTTTAATTTGATATAGATTAATTTATAATTAAACAAAAAAGATAATATCTAAATATAGGATTTTATTGTATTGTAAAAATATATATTAAAATTAATACCAAACACATATAGATATTGAAAAATAAAAAAAAAGATTCCATATATGGAATTAGGATGTTCAAATTTGTGAAAATGTTTCTTCTTTTAAGACAATATGAATAGTAACTATGTTAATTATTTATCACGTAGTACGGATAAAATTGGTATAAAATTGTTAAAACAATTACGTATGATATCAATGTCCACCAAACACATTACTTTATCTAATTGGCTGGAATATAATTGAGGATAGTCTCCCAATATTAGAATATAAGTTATTTTGATTCTATTTTCCCATGATAATGAAAATTACAAGTAATAAAAATTTTAAAATGTTACTCTCTTAGATTAAAAACTCCCAAATATTAACATAAGGATGGATATTGGAGAAGATAAATTATAAAGGTTTATATTACAAAATAGTTATTTTTTATAACGGTATTTGGTTTTTAATTTTTAATTACTTAATAATTTCCCTGAATGCCTATGTAATGCCGGCAGAATGTTTTTTCGAAAAGTAGAATAAAACAAACATTATTAAAAAAATTAAAAAAAAATATTTATATTTTATACGATTTATTAGGTTCCGTTAATTTCATATATTAGTATAATTTATTATAAATTATTGAATGGTTCATATTACAATTCCCATGTATTAAAATTGATTTCAAAGTAGATTATATGAATAGTACTTATAATAAAATTAATATTATTTTATGACATAAATATTTATTAACGTATTTCTAAATAATAATAATAACATTAAATAGAAAAACTGAAATTATAAAGACTCTAAACATTAATACATTTCTTATTTATGATTTTATTGATTCATTTTACATAAATTTGTAACCATGTAACATTAAAAACCACATCACCATATTTATTATATAAATGGCATAACTAAAGGCTTTATAGAAATGATAAATATTTAAAAGACACAAAAACCAGTCTAAATTTAATGAGATGAAGATATTTTTTGTAACATCCCAGGTAAATGAAGAATAAGAGATTTTCATATTTATTAATATTTTTTAATTAAATATTAATTTTACTTTAAAGGGGTTTCTATGTATGATAGCGTACCCGATACACAACAACGGATTTCTTCGAAATCTTACATTGCACACAAATAATATAATATTATTATTTAAAATGGTAGTTAACTCTTAGCTATTGTATTTTCAGGAATTTATGAAACTAAGTACAATATGATTATACATTTTCGTTAAATGTATTTACATCTATCCAATTGAAGTTAGAGGCTTGAAATCTGAATGGATCTAATTTTAAGCATAATTTATATTAAAAGGTCGATTTGCCACCCTTTAATGGTGAACCCTGTTTAAATCTAGTTTTGTCACTTTAATACATTATATATGACCAAATAAAATACTTATTTATAATGGGGTCGTAAAAATTTATTTTTTGTAAATATTTCGATTGTTTTTGATAAAGTTCATTTTTAATGAATAGTGGTAAATATTGTATTTTAATTCAAAACTGTGTTTTATTCTAATTTAATTATATGATTATTTAATATTTTTAATTGGTTCTAAAGTCTAATTAGAATATATTTTTACCATTTAATCCAATGTTTTTCATTGGAATTAATTTCACTTTGAAAGTGGACATAAACAAGTTTCAATCTTTTGATAGTTATTGTTTCTTAAAAACACGCTATTTGTTTTAACAATTGAAATTAAATTTAGATTAATTAATTCCACTTCTATTGTTTTGAATTTAGAAAAAAATAGACATCATTTTTTAATTCGGAATATCAAATATATCTCAGGCTGAATTTTTGGCATTTTTCTGAAAAACTTCAATTTTTTTGATGAATAGTGAAACCACTTAGTAGAAGTTAAAAAAACTAAATTCTTCATTTAAATAAAATTTTACCACTTCTTTAAATTGAATTTCAAAAATCTGACATACATGGTTATCATTAGTAAGTAAAATGTTGTTCAATAAGATGAAAATAATTTTTGGTGAATAGTAACTTTTGACTTTTATTTACCATAGTTAAAGGTAAATAGAGTAACAAAGGTAAAAAAGATATTATAATAATTAAAAATTACCTTAACACTTGTTCTAACCATATTGATAAGTAATGGACGACCATGGGAATTGTTGGGTCTATTTTGAGACCCCATGGAGCCACTTATGAATGATAATGACACTTTTGATTAATTAATTTAATGTAAAGGCAAAAATGACATAAACACAAATCATTTAGTAAATTAATTTTTATATAGTGTTATATAAGTAATATTTTTTACTATAAATTATCATTGGAAAGGTAAAAATATTTCCTACATCATAGTAATTTTTTTATAATTTTTAGATATCGAATAAATTAAATTATTTATGACACAATAATGATGCACTGTTTACCTCATGAAGAAATCCTTTAAATAAACAAGATTACAAATATTAAAATAACATCCATAACTAGTCCAATACTTATTTGATAATTTTATTTCGACTATGAGTCATCTTATCTTCTACATTAATGATTTTTGGAACTTTAGAAACCGAATATCATTATATAATAAAATAATATTATCACACTTCTCTAAAGAGCCCCCCTCCCCCTTATAAAAAGCCCTCACTTCTATACAACTCCTCACACCTCTAAAGCCTTTAGGCTCATCCAAAATCTGCCTAATTAAGCTCCCTACATCCCTCTCCTACTCCTAGAGGCCTTAACTTAGGAATAATGCACTTCAAGAAGTCCTTTTGTTTCAATCCAAAGGAAGTTACCCAAATTAAAGGTAACATATTCTCTTAACTTTTTTCTTTTATTTTACTTCTACAACCCCTAAACTCTTTTTATTCTTTTATTTTATAACAACAAAAGTATCCTCAATATATTAGGATGTTTTAATGAAATTTATTCTAACTACACTTACACACACCTCCATATAATGGGTGAAGAACATACTGTTTCTGTGGATGGAAAACCAACTTCTCAAGAAATGATGATTGTTCGATTTTCTCATAGTGCCTATCATGGTGGAAAATAAGATGACACTATATTTAAATATGATATATATTATTTCTATTTTTTCTTTATGCTTCTGTATTTTTCTTTTATAGTTTACCTTTTGGATTCCATTATAGGTAAACACCATAATTTCATTTGAGGAACTGCGGACTACCACACCCTCAAAGTGATATGACTCGTTAATTCCATACATGGGATGTATAAAGGATGGAGTTAATGATATTATATATGATATTATACTGTAATTATAATATACCTATGTATCATTATGTTTTAATTCCATTAAAATACGAAATAGAAATTAAAGTAGAGTTCATGCGTATATACGGCTTACCGTCTCCATGAATGGTGCATTTCATTTCTTACCTCCTAATGTTTTGTACTATTATAAATACATGTATATACTGAATATATAGGATATATATTATATATAAATCATGAATATAATTCTCTATATTATGGACTATTGACCAAATGGACAACTTTTAAATATAAGGTGTTCATTTTTTAGTCAAGTAGAAAATATCGACAAAATGACCATTATTAACTTGAATGAGTACATAATGTTTATAACATGTTAATAAGTGATATAATAGGAATAATAAACTTGAAAATGGTTCTTAAGAAAGTAGAAATTAACTTTAGTTTATTATTCTAGAGATTAAAGAACGATCAAGTCATGTCAGACATGAGGTAAGGGAATTTGTCTCAATATCCTTTAATTGAGGCATATTTTGTTTTAATTCACCGCATTATTTTATAATTTGTATAAACACCCTTGAAATTTCAAAGGGAATCTTTTTCTACGAAGTGTTTTACTAAAAGGCAATAGGTAATGTTTCTTTTAACGTAAGCGGTGACAATGACATTTCAACAGCTGTGAGTATTATTTGTTCTTTGTCTTCCTTAACAAGCCGTTATGTTTTTTTAAGGAAAATAAATACCATATTCTCTTTTATGTATTTTGGTATTGAAAATGGTTTTGATAATGAATTTGTTATTTCATTATATTTATATGATATATTTTTATTGAAATGTGGAAATTTTTTCTTTCCTTTATATTTATTTTATGTGTTATGATTTTATAATAATACTTAGACATTTGACGGGTGGTTAAGTGATAAACCAAATGACGGGTGTTGCCGTGATAAACCAGGATGGGTGGTTACGTTATAACCTCCAATTCATTGTGTATGGAAGTTGGCCGTTTGGATATTCTATTTAGGGTTACATTTGGAAGTCGACCGTATGGTTATTCCATTTAAGTATGTTTATGTCCGAAGTTACCTTTATATGTTATGTGTTATTTATATGGGTTTTATGGTAGCCTTTCGGTAACAAGAGGGTAAGTAGTGATCTTTTATTCATTGACATGTATTTACTACATCATAAAGGTGAAAGGTATTACTTATGTTAAAGTATTCATGGTTTAATTGTTGTTTTGAAAAACTAACAGTTTTCCTTCTTTGAGTATCCCTGACTGAGCTTTTTATGCTCATCCCAAGTTTTTGAAAAACAAATTCATAGGACATAATGTGTAATAGGGTCAAGGATGGGATCAACGAAAGTTCATGCTGTCTAAAACATGGAACTAAAAATGACTCTTATTTTCAAGAGTTCTTGTTTTTTGAAAAAAATGGAAACTGAGTAGTAGTCTCTACATTGTTTTTTATTTGAAATGGAATGTAATAGTTATGGCCTAATTCTCTAAAAATCTAAACTTGGAAAGATCTTCAATGTTATTTATTCATTTAATTCAATATTATGTAATGTTTTAATGTCAGGCCCATATAGTTGGTATCAGAGGTCGGGTAAGACAAATTTAGGAGTTAGGGTATTATTAAATAAATGTCCATAAATTAATTTATGGTAATATTTAAATGATATAGAATTTACATATTACCATGTTGCTTAGCCCAAAATATTTATGTGTTCAGAGTGGTTTTCCACAGAGGAAATAGGGTAGCTATGTTGTGATGACATCAGGAGGAAGACAACCTTCCAAATCAGCAACCTGAGATTGTCAGAATTGGAAGTGAACAGTTTGTTGCAGTGATGGAACAATTGAATCATTCTATAAATGGTGGTGGTATCCATGCATGAGATTATCCAGATAAACCTCAGAGGAACATGTCAGTAGTGGAGCATTTCCTGAGGCAACATCCCCCATCATTCAGAGGATCATCTGACCCTGTGATAACTGAAGGGTGGATTAAAGCACTGGAGAATATTTTCGATGTTATTGAGTTTTCAGAACATTAAAAGGTTAGCCTTGATTTTACTGTATTGAAGGTGAAGCTGACCAGTGGTGGTCGGTGGTGAAAAATATCAGGTATAGTGAGTATTTTGATGCTCTTGATTGGGATAAATTCAATGGTATCTTTCTTGAGAAATATTTTCCTAAGGTGGTTCGTTATAGGATGGAAAAACTATTCCTAGAATTGAGGCAGGAGGATGACTCAGTGGTTTCTTATGTAGCAAAGTTCACTCGACTGGCAAGGTGTGCACCAAATTTCATCTGAGATCTTGATAATAAGATAAAATGATTTTACTCAGGACTGAAGCCACAATATAGAAGAGCATTAGCCTCTCGTGAGTTCAAAAGATATGAAAAACTTTTTTGATGTGTGGAGAAGGTGGAAATGGAGTTCACAGATGATCAGGTGTTCTTTGACAAACAACAGAATAAGAGGTCCAGTTGGCAGTCAAAGTGAAAGAATTCATCAAATAAGCCTAGAGGTAAGAAAATTAAATTCCCGACATATGAGAAGTGTGGTAAAATGAATCCTGGAGAATGTTTATCAATGTCCGTAAAGTGCTTCCAGTGTGGTAAGTCTGGTCATATTGCTTGTAACTATAAGGAAGATGATCAAGCAGGCAATGAAAAGCAATCGGTAAGATATTTTAAGTGCAATGAAATTGGTCATTAGGAAAATGAGTGTCCGATGAAGAAATCAACTGATGGGAATTTGTCGTACTACAAGAAGAAAGGGGTGGTGAAATCCTTTGCAACTTCTTTAGCAGATATTGGGCCATCGAACGAAGTAGTATCAGGTACACTTTTTGTTTGTTCAAATTATGCCAATGTGTTGTTTGATTCAGGGTCTACACACACTTTTATTTCTGAGAATTTTTGGAGTAAATGGGAAATTCCATCTCAAGATATGAATATAGAACTTACGGTAAAAACACCTGGATGAAATTTTGAGACAAAAATAAAACATAATAACCTTCCTTTCCTTGTGTGTGGGAAGAATCTACCTATAAACCTTAGTTTTTTTTTCCTCTAGTATAGTTTGATGTTATTTTGAGCATGGATTGGCTTTCTGTTTATCATGCTAAGATTGACTACATAGCTAAAGAGGTTTCTTTTCAAAAAAAATTTCAGTTTTTGTAAAAGAATGAACCCTTTCTTTGGATAACATATCAGGAAGCTGAGAAACTAGTAAAAGATAGAAATGAATGTTACCTTGCACATATTGTTGAAAATAATGGAACTGTTCAGATTAATTATGTGCTAGTGGTAAATGTGTACCTTGATTTTTTTCCTGATGAGTTTCCTGGTATAATACTTGCTCGGGAAGTTTAATTTAATGTCGACTTAGTTCATGATGCTAAGATAATTTCAAAACCCCCTTATCGAATGGTACAAATGAAACATTCATAGTTAAAGAAGCAACTATAGAAATTATTAGATTAAAGTTGCATTCGACCTAGAACATCACAATGGGGTGATCTTGTCTTATTTGTTAAAAATAAAGATGGTTCATTGAGACTTTGAATTGATTATAGGGCATTGAATAACATCACAGATAAGAACAATTATCCTTTGCCTCATATTGATGATTTGTTTGATCAGCTCTAGGGAGCTCAATATTTTTCAAAGATTGACTTGATATTGGGGTACCATCAGTTAGAAGTAAAGGAATCATACATTCTGAAGAACGTTTTTTGTACTATATATGTCTATTATGAACTTGTAGTTTTTCCTTTGGGGTTAACCAATGCAAATTCTGTATTCATGGATCTTAGGAATAGAATTTTCTATGAGATCTTGGATATGTTTGTAGTTGTGTTCATTGATGATATTTTGGTTTATTCTAAAAGTAAAATGGATCATGAAAGTCATTTAAGGGTTTTATTACTAACCTTAAAAGAAAAGAAACTATTTGAGAAATTTATCAAGTGTGAGTTTTGGTTGCAACAAATTTATTTCATTGGTCACATTGTTTCAAAAAATGGCATAATAGTTGATCCTGCTAAAACAAAAGTTGTTGAAGAATGTCCAAGACCCAAAAATATAACAGAGATTCATAGTTTTATTTGTTTGGCAGGTTATTTCTGGTGGTTTGTTGAAACTTTTTCATGGTTATATAGTCCAATGACTAAGTTAACTCGAAAAGGTCTTAAGTTCGTCTGGAAAAAAGAATGTGATAATTGTTTTCAGTAATTGAAAATAAGATTGGAGAATGCTCCAGTTTTGTACCTGCCATCTAGAAATGGGTAGTTTGTTATCTATAGTGATGCTTTCTTGAAAGGACTTGGTTGTGTTCTAATGCAGAATTATCAAGTAATTTCTTATGCATCACGTCAGTTGAAACCACATGAGTTAAATTACCCTACACATGATTTGGAATTAGCTGCTATTTTTTTTCTTTAAGAATTTGGAGGCACCATTTTTATAGAGAAAAATGTGAAATATATACTAATCACAAAAGTTTATAGAATATATTAACTCATAAAGAATTAAACATGAGATAAAGGAGATGGCTCGAATTAACCAAGGATTATTATTGCACGATCCATTACCATCCGAGAAAAGAAAATAAAGTGGTGGATGATTTGAGTCGAAAAAGTAATGCTTTATTAACCATGTTACGTTTGGAAAAAGATCCTTTGGTTTTTGATTTGATAAACATTGGCATAGAAATTATTGGTGTATAAAATTATTTTTTTTTGTATCAGGAATTAGTGAGATCATCTCTATCAGATAGAATAAAGAAAGCGCAGAAAGAAGATAGTGAGTTACAGAAAAATGTAGAGTTGGTTCAGAAGGGTAAGTGTATGAATTTAACATTGATAATGATTGTGTTATGAGATTTGGAAAGAGATTATGTGTGCCTTTTGATTCCCAGTTGAAGAATAAGTTGTTATGTTAAGCTCATAATTCCCCATTTTCAGTTTATCCTGGCAGTACTGAGATGTACAGAGGTCTTCATAGTATTACTGGTAGGATGGAATGAATAGATATATTGCCGATTTTACTGTGAAGTGTTTGACTTGTCAGCAGGTTAAAGCAGATATGCAGTTTCCAGAAGGGATTCTTCACCCTTTACCGGTGCCAGAGTGGAAATGGGAAAATATATCCTTGGACTTCATTGTGGGATTACCAAAGACAACTCGAGGTAATAATGAAATATGGGTTATTGTTGATCGATTAACTAAATCTGCTCATTTATTTCCTATTCAAGATAAATTTTCTCTAGATCAAAATTCTCAGTTGTATGTTAAAGAGATAGTTAGGTTGCATGGAATTACCCTCTCCATTTTATCGGATCGTTATCCCGGGTTTTCTTCTAACTTTTGGGAAAGCCTTGAGAAGTCATTGGGTACTAAATTAAATTTTAGTATAGATTTTCATCCTTAATTAGATGGGAAATCAGAACGAACAATTTAGACATTGTAGTATATGTACGTGCTTGCACAATGAATTTTTTGGGAATTTGGGACCAACATATTTCTTTGGTTGAATATTCATATAATAATAGTTTTCATTTTAGTATAAAAATGGCTCCATTTTAGGTAATATATGTAAAGCGTTGTCAAAATCTATATTTTTGGGATGAAGTATGTGAAAGGATTCTAATGGGACCATAATTGGTAGAAGAGATGGTAGAGAAAGTACATTTGATTCAAAACCACATAAAAACAGCTCAGATCAGACAGAAAATTTTGTGGATAACCTATGGAAGGATATTTCTCTTGAGGTAGGTGATGAGGTCTTTCTCAAAGTTTATCTATTGAAAAGTGTGATGTCTTTTAGTATAAAGGGAAAGTTGAGTCTGAGGTTTATTGGACATTATGTAATCCTGGAGAAAGTTGGATCAGTGAATTAAAGAGTTTCTTTACCTCCATGTTTATCCCAGGTACTCAATGTTTTTCATGTTTCGATGTTAAGAAAGTATATGCCAGATCCATCTCATGTTTTGAGCCCAGATGTAGTTCAGTTGGAAGAGAATCTCTCTTATGAAGAACAACCCATCCAGATTCTTGACAATAGAGAGAAAGTGTTGTGGAATAAGGAAATTAATCAGGTAAAGGTTTTGTGGAAAAACCATATGGTTGAAGAGGCAACGTGGGAATCTGAAAATTCTATGTGGGATAAATACCCCCCACTTATTTTGATAAGTAAAATTGTGAGGACACAATTTTTAAAAGGGTGGAAAGATGTAACATCCCGGGTAAATGATGAATAAGAGATTTTCATATTTATTAATATTTGTGAATTAAATATTAATTTTACTTTAAAGGGGTTTCTGTGTTCGATAGCATACCCGATACGCAACAATGAGTTTCTTTGAAATCTTACATTTCAAACTAATAATATAATATTATTATTTTAAATTGTAGTTAACTCCTAGCCATTATATTGGGGGGAATGAATGAAACTAACTACAATATGATTATACATGTTTGTTAAATGTATTTACATTTATCCAATAAATTTTAGAGGCTTAAAATGTGAATGAATATAATTTTAAGCATAATTTACATTAAAAGGTCGATTTACAACCTTTTAATAGGGAACAATCTTAAAATCTAGTTTTGGTCACTTTAATACATTATATATGACCAAATATAATTCTTCTTTATAATAGGGACATCAAAATTTACTTTGTGTAAATTGTTTGGAATTTTTCTGATAAAGTTCATTTTTTAATTAATAGTGAAAAATATTGTATTTTAATTCAAAACTGTGTTTTAATATAATTAATTTATATGATCAGTTTATCTTTTTAATTGGCTTTAAAGTGTAATTATAATATATTTTTACCATTTAATCCAATGTTGGTTGTTGGAATTAATTTCACTTTGAATTTTCACATAAACAAGTGTCAATCTTTTGATAGTTATTATTTCTTAAAAACAGGATATTTGTTTTAACAATGGGAATTCATATTAAATTAATTAATTCCACTTCTATGTTTTGAATTTATGAAAAATAGAAATCATTTTTGAATTCGGAATATCAAATATAGCTTAGGCTGAAGTTTTGGTATTTTTCTGAAAAATGTCAATTTTTGAGGAATAGTGAAACCACTTAGTAGTAGTTAAAAAATCTGAATTTTTCATTTAAATGAAATTTTACCACTTCTATGAATTGGATTTCTGAAATCCGACATACATGGTTCTTTTTATTAAGTAATATGTGGTTCAATAAGATGAAAATATTTTTTGGTGAACAGTAACTTTTGACTTCTTTTTACCGCTGTTAAAGGTAAATAGGGTAATTCAAGGGAAAAAAATATTATAATAATTCAAAATTACATTAACACTTGTCCTAACATATTGACATGTAATGGCTGACCATGTGGATCCTTGGGTTTATTTTAGGACCTCATGGAGCCACATATGAATGATAATGACACTTTAGATTAGTTAATTTAATGTAAATGCAAAAATGACATAAAATAATATTTTAGTAAATTAATTTTTATATACTGTTATATAAGTAATATTTTTGACTATAAATATTCACTGTAAATTTAAAATTATTTCCTACATCATGTTATTTTTTTATAATTTTTAGATATCGAATAAAATAAATTATTTATGACACAATATTGATGCAGTGTTTACCTCATTAATAAATCATTTAAATAAATAAGATTATAAATAATAAAATAACATCCAAAACTTGTCCAATTATTTTTGGATGATTTTATTTCGACTATGAGTCATCGTATCTTTGAATTTAATGATTTTTGGACATTTATAAACCGAATATCACTATATAATAAAATAATATTATCACACTTTCCTAAAGAGCCCCTCCTCCACCTTTTAAAAAGACCTCACTTCTAACCAATTTGTCACACCTATCTACCCTTTAGGGTCATCCAAAATTTGCGCAATTAAGCTCCCTACATCCCTCTCCTCCTCCTAGAAGCCTTACCTTAGGTAGAAGTCACTTCAAGAAGTCCTTATGGTTCAATCCAAAGGAAGTTACCCAAATTAAACGTAACGGTTTCTCTTAACTTCTTTTATTATATTTTACTTCTCAAACCCATAAACTCTTTTTATTACTTTATTTATAACAACACTAGTATCCTCAATATACTAGGATTTTGTTATGAGGAGTATTAGAACTACAATTACACACACCTCCATCTAATGGGTGAATAACATATTGTTTCCGTGGATGGAAAACTAACGCCTCATGAAACGATGATTGTCCGATTATCTCCTACCATATATATCATGGTGTAAATTAAGATGACACTATATTTATATATGATATATATTATGTTTATGTTTTATTTATGATTCTGTATTTTTATTTAGTAGTTTACCTTTTATGGTTTCCATTATGGGTAAACATGATAATTGCATTTGAGGAAGTGTGGACTACCACCCCCTCAAAGTTATAAGACTCGTTAATGCCATATGTGGGACATATAAAGGATGTATTTAATGATATTATATATGATATAATACTAGAATTATAATATTCGTATGTGTAATTATATCTTAATTCCATTATAATAATAAATATAAATGAATGTAGCGTTCATGCGTACGTACGACTTACCGTTTCCATGAATGTTGCATTTCATTTCATACCTCCAAATGTTATGTACTATTATAAATACATGTATATACTGGATATATATGATATATATGATATCTAAATCATTAATATCTTCCTCAATATAATGTACTATTGACCAAATGGACAACTTGTAAATATAAGGTGTTCATTTTTTACTCAAGTACCAAATATTGACAAAACGACCATTATTAACTTGAATGATTACATAATATTTATAACATGATAATAAGTGAAATAAAAGAAATAATAAACATCAAAAAGGTTCTTAAGCAAGTATAAATTAACTTTATTTTATTATTCAGGAGATTAATGAATGATTGATTCAAGTCGGACATGAGGTAAGGGTGTAACGCCCCGACCCCAGATACCGAAAGTCGGTGCATTATTATATAACATTGGCATGATCATAAAGAAATCATGTCTCAAAAGACCGATCATTTTAGTATTATTGGCAACAAGATTCATATATAAGTTCAACATTACAAATTGAAAAGAAATAAAACAAAAGTATATTTCATTAAAAACAACCAAACCTCCTAGATTATGCCTGCTGGTCACTCATAACTAACTTCTTAATATCCTTGGAAAATGAAACCTATGAAAAGGGTGAGCTCAAATTCTCAGTAAGGGTAAGTAATACAACGAAAAATGACATAAATATTAAGCATGGTAAATAATTGAAACCACATGCCTTTACCAATAATAAACATGAATAATTTTATGGAATGAATATGAGTTAAGTAAATAATGCCATAATAAAACATAATCATGGGTATTATACTAGTCGAATGACCACATAAACTGTCAATATTATATCCATAATGAGGGAATGTATAATTCTAGACATTCTGAAACATTTTGTCAAGGCCTCAGCCAAGACGTCTACAAATGATTAAGGACTCATCCAAAACCATAAATCAAATTGGGAAAGGGCCTCAGCCAATTCCCCATCTAGTTGTCTCATGAGACCTACTGATGCATCAAGGAGCTATAGTGGGCTCCACCCATCACTTACTAAGTCCAATACATTCCTCATATGAAAATGTTTAAACATGTCATAAACATTCGTATTAAAACTAGCATAAAAAATGTCAATAGTTTAACCATAAATCATGAATGGTGTAAAAATAGCACATCCACAGTAAATCATATAACAAAACCTTCAATATAATATGGAAGTTTTGTATCATAATAAATCAACTCCAAATAAACTTAAAATCCTTCAAAGGATGTTGACATAGATGAAATCAAACCCTTTTTAGAGAAATATCTCTTTCTATTTTAATATCATTTAAAAGTCACATTTTTATAAAATAAAACATTTACTTTCAAAATATTCTAATAATCTTGTAAGGGAATATTTGACAAGTTTATAATGTTAGAAAATAGTTTCACCCGCCGTATAAGTTAAAAAACATTCTTACCTTAATTTTGTCGAAAAGGTTAAAAAGGACCTTGTTTGGAAAATGACGGAAAGATTTATATATAAACATCTTATAAAAAGTTAAACAGTGGTATAAATTACTTTAACCCATATTCTGTAAAATAGTAATAATGTTTTGAAATACATTTTTAAGAAACAAGGATGTGGATGATAAAGAGGTCCTAGTAGATAATTACGTATAAATAACCTCGGATAATGAAGAGATTGTGAAATAAACCCTTACCTTATACTTTTCCTTGGTTGAGGGTATGATAACCTCATGTATAATGTTGAAATAATTGTTATTAAATTATACAATAATCATTTAAATTAATATGACATCATATATGATCTTTTAATATTGATTTGTTAACAATATCTTAGAATTATCATCGTTTTCGGTGTTAACAGATTCGTTTTCCATTATATTATTTATTATGTGAGCTATATTTGTTATGGATGGGATGTATATTATTCATATCCAGAATTATATCAAGTCCTTAAACATTTTTTTCATCATCAGATGAGAATTAGACTTGAATGGATACGATGGGGAATCAATCTCATCGCGTTCGTGGAGATGGTAGTCCGTACGTACGCACGAGCGACAATATCATTATTTTGATATCAAAATAATATATAATTGGATGTTATATAATATTTAAAAAATCATTGTCATGTTATATTTATTATTTACATGAATTACACATCACTATTATACCCATCCAAATAATAATGTTTTGAATAATAATTACACCACGACGTGGAGACAGTAAGTCATACGTACGTACGTATGGTGACATGTCATTCAAAGGATGGATAGAATACTGAATATGGTTGTACCATATTTATAATAACATCACAGTATATAGAAGATACTATAGTTATTATTTTAGAATGTGAATAACAAATAAAGAAGAAGTTGAAGAAGAAATGAACTTGAAATAGGGTGGTGAAAACATAACCTCTTAATCGAGTTATTCCATTTTATTTGATCGAAAGGGATCCATAGGTTGACTTTATGATCAAACTATGGCCTCTAGGTGAAAGTGAAAATTTTTAGAGAATATTTGTGTAGGGTTTGGGCGAGCCAAAAGGCATTGAAGTTGTAAGTTAGAAAGAAGGGGGAGTGTCCTTTTATAAGAGGTGTGAGGGGCACCTTTGGAAAAGCTAGAAATATTTTTTTATAATAAATTCATATTTGGTTTCTAAGGGCTCCAAAGTGGATTATTTAAAGGTTGCGGTGGGGATGGGTCGCAATACTTTCAACCAATTGATTTTAGACAGGTTTCGGTCACTATATTAACCATATCATTTATATTTAACTCTTAGTTAAATATTTTGACATTTACCATGTCTCTTTGTATTTTTATATTATATAGTTAATAAACATACTATATACATCCGAGAGACCCCAAATTGGTCCATTAATTATACAACTATCATGATATAATCTTTTTGGCCGAACCTTATATTTTTAGGAATAGAATATCAATTAATAATATAATATTTGTTTTAAAATATCTTTTATGTCAGTTTTGACACTATTGGGTATTTTGTTTTTGATAATTTCATAACAGCATCATTACTTCGAATACAATTTATATAACCAATCCTAATATGTCATAATAACCTATAAAATTCCTGGAATTCATAAAAATTCCAAAATTACATTTATTTTGATATTTATAATATCATTTATATTAATATTTCAAAAATAAGGTAATTACTGCATCATCATTGTGTCAGAAATAAATTAAAATATTTAATGTATAAAAATTATAAATAAAATACCATTATGTAGGAAATAGTTTTATATTTGTAATTAATATTTGTAAAAGAATTTATCTTATGTATAACCATATATTAAAAATGTTTTAGTTATTAAACGTTGATTTAAACTCTTTTAACTCTTCTTTGAATTAAATAATAATAAATGTTCTAATCTAATCCAAGTGGAACAAAATGATAATATTTTATTCCTAAGGTTTTTTTTGGTCTAGATACACTTGTACAATAGAATTAGTATAAGTGTTAGGGTGATATTAATATCATTTTTACCCTTAATTACCCTATTTACTTTTAACCGTGGTAAATAAAACTAAAAAGTTACTTTTCAACAAAACTTATTTTTATTTTATTGAACAACATTTTACTCCTTGATATTAACCTTGTCTCTTAGATTTTCAAAATTTCTCTCACAGAAGCATTAAAATTATGTTTTATGTGAATTTCCAAATTCTTCTCGGAGGTGGGTAAAAGACGGTGAAAAGTTCCATAAAATTTTAATATATCTAAAATTATTCTAAACTAACTCCAATGAATTACATTGAACATATATATGTATTATTTATCCATTTTTATGTTAATTAAATTTATATAAAATAAATAATTATTTAAATAAAAATTTGGTTTTAAACAATAACTCTTTGTTTTTTCACTATTCATCAAAAATCGAATGTTTTCAGAAAAATACCAAAAATTCACCATAAGCTAATTTCGATATTCCAAATCCAAAAGTGAAGTCCATTTTAAAAGATAAAATTTATAAAATTTTAAAAAGTGGGTATTACTATTCATAACAATTATTTTGATTGGTTGTGGTGTGTGTTAGAACTCGAAGTTGCGTACAACACATGCTACTGTATTATTAAAAGAGAAGCGTACCATGGAAGCTTGGGGTGTTAGATTCTCCCCTCCTTCAAATAATTTCATCCTCAAAATTTCTAGAATACTACTGCATGAAAAGACTCGGGTGATTCTTGATCATATGTTCCTCGGGTTCCCACGTTGCCTCTTCCATTTTATGGTTTCTCTATAGAACTTTTACCAGACGAGTCATCCGGTTTCTCAGCACTTATTCCCTTGTATCAGTAATCCTGATGGGATCTTCTCAATAAGATAGATCGGGTTTCGATTCTAATTCCTCATAAGTGAGTACATGCGTTGGTTCAGGAAAGTATTTTCTCAACAGTGATACATGGAACACATCATGAACTTTGGAGAGACTTGGCTGTATTTCCAAATGGTAAGCTACAATCCCAATTCGTTCTAGAATTTCGAAATGTCCGATGTACCTGGGACTCAATTTACCCTTCTAACTGAAACGTATAACTCCCTTCCATGGAGATACCTTCAAGAAAATATGATCTCCTACCTAAAATTCCAAATCCATCCTTCAGTTATCGGCATATCTCTTCTGCCTACATTGAGCTGCTTTGATGTGGTTTTGGATTACCTTCACCTTTTCCATCGTTTCCTCCACCAGTTCTGGGCCTACGAGTTTTATCTCACCAACGTCATCCCAAATGGTTTGTGTGTGACATCTCTTTCCATATAATGCATCATATGGTGCCATCTGAATACTTGAATGGAAGCTATTATTATAGGAAAATTCCACCATAGGTAAATATTTATCCCACATACCCTGAAAGTCAAGTGAGATTGATCTCAACTTGTCTTATAAGGTTTGAATAGTCTGTTCCAATTGTCCATCTATTTGGGGGTGGTAGGAAGTTCTCAAACAAAGTTCAGTGTCCAAGACCATCTGAAGACTCTTCCAGAATCTTTATGTAAAATGATGATCACGATCAGAAACAATTGATAGGGGTACTCCATGAAGTCTCACAACTTCATTTATATATAGTCTTGCTAGTCGTTCAAGGGTTAGATCTTCTCTTATAGAAATAAAATGTGCCGACTTGGTAAAACGATCCACAATGACCCATATTGCATCATTCTTTCAATAAGTATTTGGTAGTCCCATGATAAAGTCCATCATAATATTATCCCATTTCCACTCCGGTATGGGAAGAGGTTGCATGACTCCTCCAGGCTGTTGCCTTGCAGCTTTCACTTTTTGAAAAACCATATATCTTGACACAAAATCAGCAATCTCCCTCTTCATGTTGTCCCACCAAAAATGTTTCTTCAAATCTCTATACATTTTGGTGCTCTCAGGATGTATAGAGAAATCGGAACTATGATTATCATCTAACAATTCCTTTTTTAGATTAGGTATATCGAGAACACAAAGTCTCTTCATAAATTTCAAAATTCCTTCTTCATACACAAAGTCTCTCAATCTCCCATCATTTAAAGCATTAATCTTATTTTGAAACACTTCATCACTGGTTTGAGAACTGTTTATCTTTTCCAGTAAATATGGTTTGGAAACCATTTGAAAAATAATCGAGGTTTCATGTCCCATGGTAATTCCCATATCCATATTCACTAGATCCATGAAAATTAGATCCCTTTCAATTATCATCATGTTAAAAACACTATCATCTAATCTGCTCAAAGAAACTGCCACCTTAATTGCCTTCCCTGGGTGGTAGTGTATCATACAATCATAATCCTTGAGCAGTTGAAGCCATCTCCTTTGCCTCATGTTGAGTTCTTTCTGTGAGAAAATATACTTCAAAATCTTGTGATCAGTATAAATCTCACATTTTTCACCATAGAGATAGTGTCTCCAAATATTCAAAGCAATGATTACAGTAGCTAACTCAAGATCATGAGTAGGATAGTTTTTCTAATGAATTTCTAGCTATCGTGATGCATAGGCAATAACTATCTCATTCTACAAAAGGACACAACCAAGTTCTTTCTTCGATGCATCACTATAAATAACAAACCCATCATTTCTCAATGGTAGAGTCAAAATAAGATAATTGATTAATCTTATTTTCAGTTCTTCAAAACATTATTCACAGTCTTTTTTCCAAACAAATTTAACCCCTTTACGTGTGAGCTTTGTTATTGGGTTAGCCAATCGGGAAAATTTCTGGACGAAATGCTGATAATAACCTACTAAGAAAATAAAACTGCGTACCTCGGTTATACTCGTCGTTTCTGGACATTCTTGGATTGCTCTTTTCTTATAAGGATCCATAGAGATTCCATCAATATAGAATATATGTCCAAGAAAATAAATCTTCTAAATACAGAATTCACACTTGCTAAACTTCCCATATAATTCATGTCTTCTAAGAGTTTTCAGGATAATACACAAGTGATTTTCATGATCCTCATAGATTTTAGAGTATACTAAGATATAATCCATAAATTCAACCACAAAATCATCTAGATATTCCTTGAAAACTCTATTCATTAGATCCATGAATACAGAGGGTGCATTATTCAATCCAAAAGGCAATACTGTAAACTCGTAATTCCCGTACCTGGTTCGAAATGTTGTCTTCGGAATGTCTTCCTTCTTCACACACAACTGATGGTATCCAGATTGAAGTTAAATCTTTGAAAAGTATTGAGCTCCATGCAGTTGATCAAATAAATCATCAATGCGAGGTAAGGGATACTTTTTCTTTATTGTTATGGCTTTGATTTCCCTGTAGTCGATACATAACCTCATAGATCCATCTTTCATCTTAACAAAAAGGATAGGGGCTCCCCATGGAGAAACACTAGGGAGAATAAATACCTTATTACTCAATTCCTCTAGTTGTTTCTTTAGTTCAACTAATTCCACAGTGGCCATTCTATAAGGGGTCTTCGATATAGGCCTTGAACCAGGAATTAAATCAATGAGAAACTTAATTTCTCATTCTGGAGGATGTCCAGGTAAATCTTCCTGAAACACATTAACATATTCTCTCACAATAGGTACATCCTCTATTTGAACATTCTTTTCCTCACCCAAAGTTATTTCATTCTCTTCCTCCCCAATAATTGAATTTAGTTGAGCTACTGGGGGTGGATCTAGGTAAGAATTAGGGGGTGAAAATTCCGCTCTAAAGATAAGGTGTTCCATATCATCATCATCAAAAATAGTAACATCTTTCTTCTTATAATAAATTTTTGCATCATGGTCCAAAGGCCGATCCATTCCGAGGATTATATCAAATACAATCATAGGTATGAAGATGAGATCCGCAGATAAAGAACATTTATGTGCTCTAATGGGGACTGATTCACAAAACTTTGTTGTAATGATACTTCCCTTAAAAGTTTTGACTGAAAACTCCATTGGTAAATCAAATTGGAAATATCTAATTTTCTTTGCAAACTGGGAAGATATGAAACAATGAAATGATCCATAATCAAATAAAGCATTTTCTAAACTTGAGGAAGCCATTAAATTACCCACGACCACATATTTCGGGGCTTCAACCTCAATAGTAGTGATTGTATAATCTTGGCCTTGGTCCCTAGGCCTTTTATAAGGTATGTTTCCCTGACGCTTAGGAAATTCATTTGCATAATGTCCAATCTCCCTATAATTGTAGCATTTAACATTGGTAACATCTTAATTTCCTTTACAATCACCAACTAGATGGACTTTCTGTCCACACTTATAGCATACTGCTTTTCTTTTTAGATAGGCACCAGGGTGCTTCCTTTCAAAATTATCACAAGGTAGAAATTCAATTATTCCCTTTTTACCTATTTCCTTATTTCCTTTCCCATAGTGTTAAGTAGATCTCCTCTGCTCTTGCATTGATTTAAAATCATAAGGCATGGAGAATTCTTTTTCTGTCTTGATAGCACAAGAGACAATATCATCGTATGACGAGAAGGATTGTGAGACCAATTCTTGATGGAGAAATAGTTTTAACCCATCAATGAAATGATCAATATTACTTCTTGGGATACACATATAATCTAAAGCATACCTTTATATGCTTCGGAAGTTAGCCTCATACTTTGCGACATTCTCATCCTCTTTTTGTCTCAGATTCAGAAATTGTCTTTCCGTGTCTGTTCGATGGTCACGAGGAAAGTATTTTTCTAAAAACAAATCTTTGTACTCCCTCCATTCCATATTTGATACTTCATCATCTTCCATCGTGTTTTGAATCAACGACCACCATTGATCAACATGTCCAGTGAGGCTGTAAATTGCCATGATAAAGTTTTCCCTTTCACTACTCCCCAAGGCATGAAATATTTTCTCTAAAGAATTTATCCATTGCTCAGCTACTAATGGATTTTTTGTCCCATTTAATGTTGGTGGTTGTTGCCTCACGAAGCGATCTAACATTGATATTCCACGCTGTGAATCAGGGTGCTCCATACAGGTAAGGTTATTATTCATAACCTGAGTGAGTTGTCCCAGTATGGTGATTAGCTGATCATCACTAGTTGCATCACCAGCTCCACTATAATTATCATGAGGAGGGAAATCCCTACATGGAGTGCATTCATTGATACGATTTCCATTTCTTCCACTAGGTGCCAATTCTAAACAATGGAATACACTAGATTATTTTATGAATCAAAATACATTAATCCAAACTTGTAAAAAACTTAACATAAATTGAACAGTTTATGGATATAATCCAAAATCATAAAAATGTTTTCTTTGAGGAATTATATACTCATAAACCCTTCATAATTGTTTTTAATTAAAACGAGAATTATTCTAAGCATATCCCCTGGGATTTTTGTATCCAAGAGTGATGCAAGGCCCGTTGTCGTGCACCAGTTCCCGTTCGAGTCTAGCTCAATGCAGTGTTTTTAGGTTTTACCCCTAGGTACATCTGTGCTAGAGACGGCTCTACCTGATTGTATCCAGAAAGAGATGTATTGCTCAGAAAACTCACAAAATATCTATAATACCAAAATTTTAGGAAGTTCTTATATACTAATCTTCAAAGTCTATTTTAGAGCTATGTGCTCTAATCAGAGTTTATCTAAATCTAGCTTCCAAGGTTTTTATTAAACTTCTTCTGATACCAACTGCAACGCCCTGACCCCAGATACCCAAAGTTGGTGCATTATTACATAACATTGGCATGATCATAAGGAAATCATGTCTCGAATAACTGATCAGTTTAGTATTACTGGAAACAAGATTCATATATAAGTTCTACATTACAACTTGAAAATAAATACAAAACAAATATATGTCATTAGAAACATACAAGCCTCCTAGATTCTTCATGTGGGTAACTCATAACTAACTTTTTAATATCCTAGGAAAATGAAACATAAGAAAGGGTTGAGCTGAAATGCTCAGTAAGGGTAAGTAATAGAGCAGAGAATGACATAAATATTAAGTATGGTAAATAATTGAAACCACATGCCTTTACCAATAATAAACATGAATACTTTTATGGAAAGAATATGTGTTGAGTAAATAATGCCATAATAAAACATAATCATTGGTATTCTACAAGTCGAATTACCACATGAACCTTCAATATTATTTCCATAATAAGGGAATGTATAATGTCGGACATTCTGAAACATTTTTTCAAGGCCTCGACCAAGATGTCTAAAAATGATTAAGGCCTCGGCCAAAACCATAAATCAAATTGGGAAAGGTCCTCAGCTAATTCCACGTCTAGTTGCATCATGAGACCTACCAATGCATCGAGGAGCTATAGTGGGCTCCACCCGTCACTTACTATGTCCAATACATTCCTCATATGAAAAGGTTTAAACAGATCAAAAACATTCATATTAAAACTAGCATACGAAATGTCAAAACATTAACCATAAATCATGAATGGTGTAAAAATAGCACATCCACAGTCAAACATATCACAAAACCTTAAATATAATATGGAAGTTTTGTATCATAATAAATCAACTCCAAATAAACTTAAAATCCATCAAAATATGTTGACATAGATGAAATGAAAATCCTTTTGGGAGAAATATCTATTTCTATTATAAAATCATTTAAGAGTCACATAATTATAAAATAAAACATTTACTTTGAAAATATTCTTATAAGCTTGTAAGGGAAGCTTCGACGATTTTATAACGGTAGAAAATAGCCGCACCTGCCGTATAAGTTAAAAAAACATTCTTACCTTAATTTTGTTGAAAAGGTTAAAAAGAAACTTGTTTGGAAAACGACGAAAAGATTCCTTTATAAACATCTTATAAAAATTCAAACAATTGTATAAATGACTTTAAACCATATTTTATAAAATAGTAACAATGTTTTGAAATACATTTTCAAGAGACATGAATGTGTATGATAGAGAGGTCCCAATAGATAATTACGTATAAACAACCATGGATAATGAAGAGATTTTGAAATAAACCCTGACCTTTTACTTTTCCTTGGATGATGGTAGGTTAACCTCCTGTATAATGGTGAAATAACTGTTACTAAGTTATACATGAATCATATACATTAATATGATATCATATATGATCTTTTAACATTTATTTGGTAATAATAACTTAGTATTATCATCATTTCGGGTGTTAATGGATTCATCATTCTTTATATTATATGTTATGTGAGCGATATTTTTTATGGATGGGATGTATATTATTCATATCCAAAATTATATCAAGTCCTTAAACATTATTTTTAATCATCAAATGAGAATTATACTTTAATGGATACAATGTAGAATGAATCTCAACGTGTTCGTGGAGACGGTAGGCCGTACGTATGCACGTGTGACAATATCATTATTTTGATATTAAAATAATATATAATTTGATGTTATATCATATATACAGAATCATTATCATGTTATATTTATTATTTACATGAATTACACATCATTATTATACCCATACAAATACTAATGTTTTGAATAACAATTACACCACAACATGGATTTAAAACCATTGAACCAATAGATTTTAAACAGGCTTGGGTCACTATATTATCCTTATCATTTATATTTAACTCTTAGTTAAGTTGTCTAACATTTACCATTTCTCTTTGTATTTTTATATTATATAGTTAATAAACGTACTATCTACATCCGAGAGACCCCCAAGTAGTCCATTAATGATACACCTATCATTATATAATTCCTTTGGCGGAACCATAGATTTTTAAGAATATAATATCAATTAATAATATAATATTTGTTTTAACAACTCTTTTATGTCAATTTTGACACTATTGGGTATTTTGTTTTTGATAATTTCATAACAGAATTATTACTTAGAATAAAATTGATATAACCAATCCTAATATGTCATATAATCCTATAAAATTAGTGTATTTCATAAAAAGTCTCCAATTACATTTATTTTGATATTTATAATATCAATTATTTAAATATTTCACTAATTAGGTAATTACTGCATCATCATTGTGTCATTAATTATATTAACTTATATAATGTCTATGAATTATAAATAAAATTTCATTATTTAGGAAATTGTTTTTGTTTTCTAATGAATATTTATAATTGAATTTATCTTATGTATAACCATATATAAAAAAAGTTTTAGTTATTAAACATTGATTTTAACTCTTTTAACTCTTTTTTGAATTAAATAATAATAAATTTCCTAATCTAATACAAGTGGACCTAAATGATAATATTTTATTTCTAAGGTTGGTTTTGGTCGAGATACACTTTTCGAATAGAATTAGGACATGTGTTAGGGTAATATTAATATCATTTTTACCCTTAATTTCCCTATTTGCTTTTAACTGTGGTAAATAAATGTAAAAAGTTACTATTCAGCAAAAATTATTTTTACCTTATTGAACAACATTTTACTCCTTGATAATAACTGTGACTCTCAGAATTTCTAAATTCCACTCACAGAAGTGGTAAAATTATGTTTTATGTGAATTTCCAAATTCTCCTAGGAGGTGGGTAAAAGACGGTGAAAAGATCCATAAAAGATTCATATATCTAAAATTATTCTAAACTAACTCCAATGAATTACATTGAACATATATAGGTATTATGTATCAATTTTTACGTTAATTAAATTTAATTAAAATAAATAATTATTTAAATAAAAATTCAATTTTAAACTATAACTCAGTGTTTTTTCACTATTCATCAAAAATTGGATGTTTTTTAAAAAATACCAAAAATTAACCCTAAGCTAATTTCAAAATTCCAAATCCAAAAATAAAGTCCATTTTGAAAGGTAAAATTTATAAAATTTTAAAAAGTTGGTATTACAATTCATAACGGCTAGTTTGATTGGTTGTGGTGTGTGTTAGAACTCGAAGTTGCGTACAACACACACTACTGTATTATTAAAAGAGAAGCATTCCGTGGAAGCTAGGGGTTTTAAAAAGGGGATTCGTGTCGCTCTCCTTTAATTGGGGCATATTTTGTTTTAATAAATTACTTTCTATTATACGTTTTATAAACACCCTTTACTTTTTAAAGGAAATATTTTTCTATGAAGCATTTTACTAAACGAAAAAAAGGAATGTTTCTTTTAATGTAAGCGATGACAATGACCTCTCCACCGCCACAAGTATTATTTGTTCTTTGGATTCCGTAACAAGAAATAATGTTTTTTAAAGGAAAATAAATACCATATAATATTTTATGTATTTTGGTATTAAAAATGGTTTTGATAAGAAATTATTATGTCAATATATTTATGTGATATATTGTGATTAAAATGTGGAAATGTTTTCTTCCCTTTATATTTGTTTTTGGTGGTACGATATTATATTGGTACTTAGACATTTTATGGGTGGTTACATAATAAACCAAATGAAGAGTGGTGCCATGATAAACCAGGACAGGTGGTTACATTATAACCTCCAACGCATTGGGTATGTAAGTCGGTCGTATGACTATTCCATTTAGTGATATGTGTAGAAGTCAACTGTATGGTTATTCCATTTAATTATGTTTATGTCCCAAGTTACCTTTATATGTTATGTGTTCTTTATATGGGTTGTATGCTAACGTTTTGGTTAAAAAAGGGTATGTAGTGAGCTTTTATTTAGTGAAGAGTATTTACTACATCATAAAGGTGAAAAGTATTACTTATGTTAAAGTATTCAAGGTTTACTTGTTATTTTGAAAAACCAAAAGTTTTCTTTCTTTGTGTATCCCTTACTGAGCTTTTATGCTCATCACAAGTTTTTGAAATGTTTTTTCACAAGAAATAATTTGGAATATGGTCAAGGATGGGATCAAGGAAAAGTCATGATGTCTTAAACATGTAAATAGACATGACTCTTTTTTTCAAGAGATCATGTTTTGCGAAAAAAATGGAAACTAAATAAAAGTGTCTATGTAACATCCCAAGTAAGTAATGAATAATATATATTTTTATCTATGTCTATTAATGAATTAGATAGTGTTTTAGAGGCTTAAAATGAAAATAAATCCAATCTTAATAATGGAATACACTAATATTCTTAAAAGATTGTTTTACTACCTTTTGATGGCAAAACCTTTTTAAATCAAACTTTTGACAATTTTATAATATATATTTGTAAAAATAACGATATTCATTATGATTGGGACATTGAAATTTACATTGGATAAATTGTTGGTATTTTTCTGACAATGTTCATTTTTTTAATGAATAGTGAAAAATAATGCATTTTACATCAAAACTGCTTTTTAATCTAATTTATTTATATGATTAGATTATCTTTTGAATTGGTTTTAATGTGAAATTAGAATATATTTTTACCATTTAATCCAATAGTGGTCATTGGAATTAATTTCACTTTGAAATTGGACTTAAAGTAGTGTCAATCTTTTGATACATATTGTTTCATAAAAACACGTTATTTGTCATGACAGCGGGAATTAATTATTAAATTAATTAATGTGACTTATATGTTTTGAATTTTTTAAAATAGACTTCATTTTTGAATTCGGAATATCAAATATATCTTAGGGTGAATTTTTGGTAATTTTCTGAAAAACTTCAATTTTTGATGAATAGTGAAACCACTAAGTTGTAGTTAAAGAGACTGATTTTTCGTTTAAATGAACTTTTACCACCTCTGTGTTTTTAATTTCAAAAATCCAACATACATGGTTTTCATTAAGAAGTAAAATGTGGTTCAATGGGATTAAAATAATTTTTTGGTGAATAGTAACTTTTATGTTTTTAATCGTGATTAGTGGTAATTAGTGTAGTTTAAGGTAAAGATAATGTTATAATAATATGAGATGATCTTGACACATTTCCTACCCTCATTGGATGTGTCATGGCCAACAAAGAAAATCCATGGGCCAACTTGGGGACCCCATGGATCCACTTTGGTTGGGAAATGACATAAACAACTTTTTATTTAATGTTAAAGTAAAAATGACACAAACATGAAATGTTTTACTAAAACAATTTTAACATGGGGTTATACAAGTCAGATTTTTGACTATAAATATTAATTGGAAAGATAACTAGATTTCATACATCATAGTATTTGTTTTATAATTTTTAGACATTATATAAATTAAATTATTTATGACATCATGATGATGCAACGATGACCTCATTATTTAACGATTTAAATAAAATGGAAGGATAATGTAAAATCTAAGCCCTACGCATTTTCAAAACCTATTGGATGGGTGGATTTCAAACCCTTGTCACATTATCCATGAATTATATCAATTTTGGACCTTTTAAATCCGAAACTCATTTTCAAATAAAGTAATATTTCTTTACATTCCAAGAGTGCCCCTCCCCTCCTCTTATAAAAGGCCCCCACCTCTACCTCCTTACCCACACTTCCGAAGCATTCGGCTCGGCAAAACCCTGCCCATTTTGTCTCTCCCCATCCCTATATTACTCCTTTAAGCCTCAATTTGGGCAGATGTCTTCCCAAGGAAGCCTTTGAGCTCAAACCAAAGGGAGTTACCCGATTTTAAGGAAATGTCTTCACTTGAGTCCTTTTGTTTTATTTTGCATATCCAACCCCCGAAACTCTTTTTATTTATTTCATTTATAAAAACTCCAGTATCTTCAATATACTAGGATGTTGTTATAATATGTATTAAAGCTACAATTACACACACCGACATCTAATGGTTAAAGAACATATTGTTTCCGTGGATAGTGAATTTATGCCTCCCGAAACGATGATTGTTCAACATTCCTTTAACACCTTCAAAGGTGGCCATTAATATGTAACTATATTTATATATGATATATAATATGTTTATGTTTTACTTAAGCTTCTGTATTTTTCATTTTGGGCACACCTTTATGGTTTCCATTATGGGTAAACGCGATATCATAATTTAAGGAAGTGCGGACTACCGCCCCCTCAAAGTGATTTGATTCGTTAAATACCATATGTGGGACGCATAAAGGATGGAACTATGATATTATATATGATATTATACTGGAATTATAATATACCTTTATATCATTATGATTCCATTCTATAAAATATGAAATAGAAATGAAAGTAGCGTTCATGCATACGTACGGCTTACCATCTCCATGAACGGTGCATTTCATTTCTTACCTCTAAATGATTATGTAATATTATAAATGCATGCATGTAATGGATATATATGACATATATAATATCTATATCATGAATAACATTCTGGATATAATGGATACATGAACAACTTGTAATTATAAAGGGCTTATTTTTGACTCAAGTACCAATGATCGTTAAAACGACAGTAACTAACTTAAATAATTACATAGTGTTAATGACATGGAAATAAGTGATATAAAAAGAATAATGAACTTGAAAACGGTTCTTAAACAAGTAGAAATTAACACAAGTTTATTATTCAGGAGATTAAAGGACGACCGAGTCATGTCGGACCCGAGGTATGGGACTTGGTCTCAATCTCCTTTCATTGAGGCATATTTTATTTTATACACAACTTTCTTATATACGGTGTATAAACCCCTTTGAATTTTATGTTTATCCAAAAGGAATCTTTTTTATACTAAGAGTTTTAATAAACGACAAAAGGGAATGTTTTCTCGTACGTATGCGGTGACAACGACTTCTCCACCACCGTGACCATTATTTGAGTTTCAGCTTCCTCTACAAGCCATACCTTCTTTTTAAAAGAAAAATAAATACCATTTTTTACTTTTCTTTTATTTTGGTATTGAAAATGGTTTTCATAATATTTTTATATCAATGTGTTGTATTGATATCTTGTGATTTAAAGGCGTAAATGTTATGTTTCCTTTATGCATGTTTTATGTGATACGATTATGTTGAGGTTCTTGGGCATTATTATGAAGACGGGTGGTTCCGTGATAAACTAAGGGCGGGTGAGCCCGATATAGCTCTCCAATGCATTGGGTAACGTGAAGGAGTGAAACGTTAAGGTTTCTCCGAAGAGATCTAGGGAATATACTGTGATGGGTATTCCAAACGTAACCAAGAGGGTTACTCCCTACGTAAGAATGTTATAAATGCCTCAAGTTACCTTTATGTCTTATGATTTCTATGATTTATTCATGATTTGATGAGTTATGTTAAAGTGCTTATGTTTATGGGTAAAGTATGATTTCATTCTTATGTATATATGTACCCATGCTTCCTTTCCATATTTATATATCCCTTACTGAGATTTTTATGCTCATCCCATATTTTTTTTGAAATGTTTTTCACAGGTCAAGGCAAAGGTACATGATATGATGATAGTGTCAGGGAAGTGTCAATAAAGAATCCATGTTTTATTTTAAATATGTTTCCATTGATGGGAATGAAGAATACTATCTTTATGTTACCACTTTGTTTATATGTGGAATGTAATGCATGTTTTATGATCTAATTCTCTAAAACTCTAAACCCGAAAAGATCCTAAATGTGTAATCTTGTAATAACTCAATATTAAGTAAGGTTTAAGGCTGGGGCCTTATAGTTGGTATCAACGGTTGGTTTAGATAACTTTAGTAGTTAGAATTCTATTAAATGATTATCGAAATATATATATATATATATATATTATGGTCAAATTGAAGTGATATAGTATTTGAAGATTACCATGTTGCTTCATCTAAGACATGTTTGTTCAGAATGGTTTTCCGTAGAGGAAATAGGGAAGCAATGCTAGGAAGGCATGCAGAAGGAAATAACCTTCCGAATCAGCATCCTGAGATGGTCGGAATTGGAACTGAATAGTTTGTTGCAGTAATGGCACAGTTGACTCAAGCGATAAATGGTGGTGGTATCCATACACGAGATCAGCTAGATCAACCGCAGAGGAACATGTCAGTGGTGGAAAATTTCATGAGGAAACATCCCCCATAATTCAGAGGATCATCTGACCCTGTGCTAGCTGGAGGGTGGATTAAAGCACCGGAGAAGATTTTCGATGTCATGGGGTGTTCAGAAAATCAAAAGGTTAGTCTTGCTATTTATCGTTTGGAGGGTGAAGCAGATCAGTGGTGGTCGATGATTAAAAATATCAGGGATGCTGATGAGATTGATGCTATCGACTAAGATGAATTGAAAGGTATGTTTCTTAAGAAGTATTTTCCTAAGGCTGTTTGAATTAGGATGGAAAAGAAATTCTTGGAATTGAGGCAAGAGGAAGACTTAGTGGATGCCTATGAAGAAAGGTTCACTCAATTGGCAAGGTATGATCCAAATTTTATCCGAGACCTTGATAGTAAAATCAATCGTTTTTACTCAGGATTAAAGCCAAAATATCGAAGGGCATTAGATTCTCGTGAGTTTAAAAGTTATGAAAAGCTTGTTCGATGTTCTGAGAAGGTGGAAATGGAGTTTTTCGATGATCAAGTGTTCTATAACAACCAACAGAAGAAGAGACTGAGGTGGCAGGAGAAAGGTAAGAATTCTTCAAAAAGGTCTGATGGTAAGAAATCTAAGTTTCCAGTTTGTGATAAATGTGGCAAAAGGAATGCTGGGGAATGTCTTCTTAATTCTAGAAAGTGCTACCGATGTGGTAAGATGGTACATAAGGCTTGTGATTGCACTGAAAAAGATCAAGGTGAAGGTAAGATCAAATTTGATTTACAGTTAGTGAAATGTTATAAGTGAAATGAGATGGGTCACTATGCAAACGAGTGTCCGACAAAGAGCTTGAGTGATGGGAAGCAGTTAGACTACAAACAGAAAGGGGTGGTGAAATACTTTGCAACTACTTCAGTAGATGTCGGGCCATCAAATGAAGTTGTATTAGGTACTTTGTTTGTTTTTTTAGATTATGCCAGTGTGTTGTTTGATTCGGGGTCTACACATTCTTTCATCTCTGAAAACGTTTCTAGTAAAATGGGAATACCATCTCAAGAAATGACTCTTGAACTTTTGGTAAAAACCCCTGGGGGAAATGTTGAGGCAAAAAGAATTTATAAGAATCTTCCTATCCTTATCTGTGGAAAGAACCTACTTGCAAACCTTATTGTTTTACCTCTAGTAGAGTTTGATGTTATCATGGGTATGGATTGGATGTCAATTTACCATGCTAAGATTTACTGTAGAGCTAAAGAAGTTTCTTTTTAGAAAGACTTTTAGTTTTTGTACAAGAATGAAACCTTACTGTTGATAACATATCAAGAGGCCAAGAAACTTGTAAAAGATGGAAATTAATGTTACCTTGCACACATCATTGAAAATAAAGGAACTGTTTAGATTAATGATGTGCTACTGGTAAATGAGTATCCTGATGTTTTTTATGATGAGTTGCCTGAATAATACCAGACCGGGAAGTTGAGTTTACTGTTGACTTAGTTCCTGATGCTAAGCCAATTTCAAAACCCCCTTATTGAATGGCTCAAATTGAACTTTTAGAGTTGAAGGAGAATTTTCAAGATTTATTAGAGAAAGGTTTCATTCGACCTAGCACGTCACCATGGGGTGCTCCAGTTTTATTTGTTAAAAATAAAGATGGTTCTATGAGACTTTGCATTGATTATAGAGCCTTGAATAACATCACTGTTAAGAATAAATATCCTTTGCCTCATATCGATGATTTGTTTGATCAGCTCCAGGGAGCTCAGTTTTTTTCAAAGATTGACTTGAGATCGGGGTACCATCAGCTGAAGGTAAAGGAGTCAGATATTCCGAAGACCGCGTTCCGTACAAGATATGGACTTTATGAATTTGTAGAAATGCCTTTTGGGCCAACCAATGCACCTGCTGTATTCATGGACTTAATGAATAGAATTTTCCATGAGTTCTTGGATAAGTTTGTGGTGGTTTTCATTGATGATATTTTAGTGTTTTCTAAAAGTAAAGAAGATCATGAAAGGCATTTAAGTGTTATTTTTCAAAACATAAAAGAAAAGAAACTGTATGGAAAATTATGCAAGTGTGAGTTTTGGTTGCAAAAAATATCTTTCCTTGGTCATATTGTTTCTAAAGACGGAATAACTGTTGATCCTGAAAAAACAAAAGTTGTGGAAGAATGGCCAAGACCCACAAATGTAACCGAGATTCATAGATTCCTTGGTTTGGCAGGCTATTACAAAAGGTTTGTTAGAAATTTTTCATGATTATCTAGTCCAATGACTAAGCTAACTCGTAAGGGTGTTAAGTTTATCTGGACAAAATAATGTGATGATTGTTTTCAGGAATTGAAAAGAAGATTGGTGAATGCTCTAGTTTTGGCACTACCTTCCAGGAATGGTGAGTTTGTTATATACAGTGATGCTTCATTGAAAGGACTTGGTTGTGTCCTAATGCAGAATGATCAGGCAATTTCTTATGCTTCACGACAGTTGAAAACTCATGAGGTAAATTACCCTACGCATGATTTAGAATTAGCTGCTGCTGTTTTCACTTTAAAAATTTGGAGGCATCATTTGTATGGAGTAAAGTGTGAAATATATACTGATCACAAAAGATTAAAGTATATATTCACTCAGAAAGAGTTAAACATGAGACAAAGGAGATGGAAAGAATTAATCAAGGATTATGATTGTGCAATTCATTACCATCCGGGAAAAGAAAATAAAGTGGCTGATTCTTTGAGTTGAAAAAGTAATGATTCATTAGCAATGTTGCGTTTGGAACGTGATCCTTTGGTTAAGGATTTGATGAAATTTGGCATAGAAGTTGTTGGTGATGGAAGTTCTTCTGTTTTATTTCAAGTATCAGTGAAATCTTCTCTATCAGACAGATTCAAGCAAGCACAGAAGAAAGACAGTGAGTTGCAGAAAAAGGTAGAGCTGGTTCAGAAAGGTAAGTTTCCTGAATTCAACACAGATAATGATTGTGTTTTGAGATTTGGGAAGAGATTGTGTGTGCCTTGTGATTCACAGTTGAAGAGAGAGTTGTTATGTGAAGCTCATAGTTCTCCGTTTTTAGTTCATCCTGGCAGTACTAAGATGTATAGAGATCTGCGGGAGTATTACTGGTGGGATAGAATGAAAAGAGATATTGCTAATTTTACTGTGAAGTGTTTGACTTGTCAGCAGGTTAAAGCAGAGCGGCAGTTACTGAAAGGGATGCTTCAGCCTTTACCAGTGCCAGAGTGGAAATGGGAGAATATATCCATGGACTTTGTTGTAGGATTACCGAAGACATCTCGAGGTAATAATGCAATATGGGTTATTGTTGATCACTTGACCAAGTCTGCTCATTTCCTTTCTATACAAGATACTTTTTCACTAGATCAACTTTCCCATTTGTATCTTAAAGACATAGTCAGGTTACATGGAGTTCCTCTCTCTATTGTATCTGACCGTGATCCCAGGTTCATTTCTAACCTTTGGAAAGCCCTTCAGAAGTCGTTGGGTACTGAATTAAATTTTAGTACAGCTTTTCATCCTCAATCAGATGGGAAGTCAGAACGAACAATTCAGACCTTGGAGGATATGATACGAGCTTGTTCGATGGATTATAAGGGAAGTTGGGACCAACATCTTTCTTTGGTTGAATTTTCATATAATAATAGGTTTCATTCCAGTATACAGATGGCACCATTTGAGGCGTTATATGGGAAGCGGTGTCAAACTCCAGCTTTCTAGGATAAAGTGGGTGAAAGGATGTTGATGGGACCATAATTGGTAGAAGATATGGCAGAAAAAGTTCAGCTGATTCAGAAACACATGAGAATAGATCAGAGTAGGCAGAAGAGTTGTGCAGACAGCAGGAGGAAGGATCTTTTTTTTTGAGGTTGGTGATCATGTTTTTCTCAAAGTATCACTATGGAAAAGTTTGATGCGATTTTGTAAGAAAGGAAAGATGAGTCCAAGGTTCATTAGACCATATGAAATTCTGGAGGGAGTTGGATCAGTTGCATACCGGGTGGCTTTACCTCCGAGTTTATCTCAGGTACACAATGTTTTTCATGTTTCAATGTTAAAGAAGTACATGCCAGATCCATCTCATGTTTTGAGTCCAGAGGTAGTTCAGCTGGAAGAGAACCTATCATATGAGGAACAACTGGTCCAGATTCTTGACCAAAGGGAGCAAGTGTTAGGAAATAAGGTGATTAATCAGGTAAAGGTTTTGTGGAAAAACCACATGATGGAAGAGGCAACATGGGAATCTGAAAATGCAATGAGGGATAAGTACCCCCATTTATTTGATAGGTAAATAAATTGTAGGGACACAATTTTCTAATGGGGGGAAGGATGTAACATCACAAGTTAGTAATGAATAATATATATTTTTATCTATGTCTATTAATGAATTAGATAGTTTTTTAGAGGCTTAAAATGAAAATAAATCCAATCTTAATCATGGAATACACTAATATTCTTAAAAGATTGTTTTACTACCTTCTAATGGAAAACCCTTTTTAAATAAAACTTTTGACAATTTTATAATCTATATTTGTTGAATTAAACATATTCATTATGATTGGGACATTGAAATTTACATTGGATAAATTTTTGGTATTTTTCTGACAATGTTCATTTTTTTAATGAATAGTGAAAAATACTGCATTTTACATCAAAACTGGTTTTTAATCTAATTTTTTTATATTATTAGATTATCTTTTGAATTGGTTTTAAAGTGAAATTAGAATATATTTTTACCATTTAATCCAATAGTGGTCATTGGAATTAATTTCACTTTGAAATTGGACTTAAACTAGTGTCAATCTTTTGATACTTATTGTTTCATAAAAACACGCTATTTGTCATGACAGCGAGAATTAATTATTAAATTAATTAATGTGACTTATATTTTTTGAATTTTTTAAAATAGAATTCATTTTTGAATTTGGAATATCAAATATAGCTTAGGGTGAATTTTTGGTAATTTTCTGAAAAACTTCAATTTTTGATGAATAGTGAAACCACTAAGTGGTAGTTAAAGAAACTGATTTTTCGTTTAAATGAAATTTTACAACCTCTGTGTTTTGAATTTAAAAAATCCAACATACATGGTTTTCATTAAGAAGTAAAATTTGGTTCAATGGGATTAAAATAATTTTTTGGGGAATAGTAACTTGTATGTTTTTAATCGTGATTAGTGGTAATTAGTGTAGATTAAGGTAAAAATAATGTTATAATAATGTGAGATGATCTTGACACATGTCCTACCCTCATTGGATGTGTCATGGCCGACTAATAAAATCCATGGGTCAACTTGGGGACCCCATGGAGCCACTTTGGTTGGGAAATGACATAAATAACTTTTTATTTAATGTTAAAGTAAAAATGACACAAACATGAAATGTTTTACTAAAACAATTTTAACATGGTGTTATACAAGTCAGATTTTTGACTATAAATATTAATAGGAAAGCTAAAACGATTTCCTACATCATAGTAGTTGTTTTATAGTTTTTAGACGTTAAATAAAATAAATTATTTATGACATCATGATGATGCAGCGATGACCGCATTATTTAACAATTTAAATGAAATTGAAGGATAATGTAAAATCTAAGACCTACACATGTCTAAAACCTATTTGATGGGTGGATTTCAAACCCTTATCACCTTATCCACGAATTATAGCAATTTGGTACCTTTTAAATCCGAAACTCATTTTCAAATAAAGTAATATTTCTTTACTTTCCAAGAGTGCCCCTCCCCTCCTCTTATAAAAGGCCCCCACCTCTACCTCCTTACCCACACTTCCAAAGCCTTTGGCTCGGCCAAACCCTGCCCATTTTGTCTCTCCACATCCCTCTTTTACTCCTTGAAGCCTCATTTGGGGCAGAAGTCTTCCCAAGGAAGCCTTTGAGCTCAAACCAAAGGGAGTTACCCGATTTTAAGGTAATGTCTTCACTTGAGTCCTTTTGTTTTATTTTGCTTCTCCAACCCCATAAACTCTTTTTATTTATTTATTTTCTAACAACTACAGTATCTTCAATTTACTAGGATGTTTTTATAAGATTTATTCAAGATACACTTACACACACCTACATCTAATGGTTATAGAACATACTGTTTCCGTGGATGGTGAATTTATGCCTCCCGAAATGATGATTGTTCAACATTCCTTTAACACCTTCAAAGGTGGCCATTAAGATTTCACTATATTTATATATGATATATAATATGTTTATGTTTTACTTAAGCTTCTGTATTTTTCATTTTGGGCATACCTTTATGATTTCCATTATGGGTAAACGCGATATCTTCATTTAAGGAAGTGCGGACTACCGCCCCCTCAAAGTGATTTGATTCGTTAAATACCATATGTGGGGCGTATAAAGGATAAAACTATGATATTATATATTATATTATACTGGAATTATAATATACATTTATATCATTATGATTCAATTCTATAAAATACGAAATAGAAAGGAAAGTAGCGTTCATGCGTACGTACGGCTTACCGTCTCCATGAACGGTGCATTTCATTTCTTACCTCTAAATGATTATGTAATATTATAAATTCATGAATTTACTGGATATATATGACATATATAATAACTACATCATGAATACCATTCTGGATATAATGGATAAATGAACAACTTGTAATTATAAAGGGCTTATTTTTGACTCATGTAGCAATGATCGTTAAAACGACCGTTATTAACTTAAATAATTACATAGTGTTAATGTCATTGAAATAAGTGATATAAAAGGAATAATGAACTTGAAAAAGGTTCTTAAACAAGTAAAAATTAACTCAAGTTTATTATTCAGGAGATTAAAGGACGACCGAGTCAAGTCGGACCCGAGGTATGGGACTTCATCTCAATCTCCTTTCATTGAGACATATTTTATTTTATACACAACTTTCTTTTATACGGTGTATAAACCCCTTTGACTTTTACGTTTATCCAAAAGGAATAATTTTTATACGAAGCATTTTAATAAACGACAAAAGGGAATGTTTTGTCATATGTATGCGACGACAACGACTTCTCCGCCGCCGGGACCATTATTTGAGTTTCAGCTTCCTCTACAAGCCATACCTTCTTTTTAAAAGAAAAATAAAAACCATTTTATACATTTCTTTTATTTTGGTATTGAAAATGGTTTTCATAATATTTTTATATCAATGTGTTGTATTGCTATATTGTTACTGAAAGGTTTAAATGTTATGTTTCCTTTATGCATGTTTTATGTGATAAGATTATGTTGAGGTTCTTGGGCATTATTATGAAGACGGGTGGTTCCGTGATAAACTAAGGGTGGGTGAGCCCGATATAGCTCTCCAATGCATTGGGTAACGTGAAGGAGTGAAACGTTAAGGTTTCTCCGAAGAGATTTAGGGAATATACTGTGATGGGTATTTCAAACGTAACCAAGAGGGTTACTCCCTACGTAAGAATGTTATGAATGCCTCAAGTAACCTTTATGTCTTATGATTTCTATGATATATTCATGATTTGATGAGGTATGTTAAAGTGCTTATGTTTATGGGTAATGTATGATTTCATTCTTATGTATATATGTACCCATGCTTCCTTTCCATATTTTTATATCCCTTACTAAGCTTTTTATGCTCATCCCAAGCTTTTTTTGAAATGTTTTTCACAGGTCAAGGGAAAGGTACATGATATGATGATAGTGTCAAGGAAGTGTCAAGAAAGAATCCATGTTTTATTTTAAATATGTTTCCATTGATGGGAATGAAGAATACTATCTTTATGTAACCACTTTGTTTATATGTGGAATGTAATGCAAGTTTTATGATCTAATTCTCTAAAAATCTAAACCCGAAAAGATCCTCAATGTGTAATCTTGTAATAACTCAATATTAAGTAAGGTTTAAGGCTGGGGCCTTATAGTCTACTTTTCTTTTTTTAAATTAAATGTAACAGTGATGGCCTAATTCTCTAAAACTAAAAACATGAAAATATACTCAAAGTGATTTATTCATTTAATTCATGATTATGTAATGGTTTTAAGTCATGTCCTTATATTTTTACCCTAGTATATTTTTCATCGAATATATGTCTATTTGGTTTCATTTTTCCTCAAAATTATATAATAATATTTTAATCATTTTATGTAATTATATATGTGTCCATTAAAAATATTATAAAGAAAACACCTTGCCTATCCATGAAATATATTATCAAATTTTCAATAAATACATTTACAAGGGATTTTTAAAAGGAATTTAAAGGAGGCCTACTAATGAAGAGGTAATCTTTCTACCTGAACACCTTCAATTTTTTAAATATTCTAAGTCATCAAAAAATGCAGTCTTAATCATATAATATTATAATAATTATACTCATTATAATATAATTTTATTATTATTATGAAACATTCATTTTCATCCATCTTTTTATCAAATGAGAAGGGGATGTATTGCTCAGTCATGCTTGAGGACTACCGCCTCCACGTAGTGATTTATTAAATTTCCCATCATCGTCTTTCAATAATGGTTATTATGATGGGTTTAAGTATTATATTTATATTTATGACATAATGATTATTCCTAAATTAAAATTTAATATCAATTATCTTTCCATCCTATCTGTCATAAAATAATAACATCTCATGTGCGTACGTAAGAACGGCCACCTCTATATAGCAATTCGATTTTTTTATATACATGGTTTATAATAAGAATATGTTTAATGAATATATATATATGAATATATATGATATAATAATTATTATTGAATTGTGAATTTTTATTTACCATTCATTTTTTCCATCTATCGAAAAGTAAAAATAGCGATCATGTGAATCTACGACCTAACATCTCTATGAATGATATATTTCATTTATCTATCTCTATATTTTGTAGATGAATATATCTATATATATATAGTATTTATTATATTCATATGAAAATTTAAAATCTGGATATGATTGGACAGTGATCAAAGTACAAGGATATTAACTAACAACACAATATTCTCAGGAAAATAGATGAAATAGTTTTGACACCAAAATGATGATATTAATAGCATGTTATCAATAAATGGATTATCGAATGTTATAATTGGATTATATTTTATATTATAGGTAAGTATAAAACAATTTTATTGATATATATTAAATTGAAACTTCTTAAATAGGATATTAATATGCTTTTGAATCAAGTCAAACTCAAGGAAATTGATTTATGTTTCAATCTCATTTTAATCAGGATTTTTTATGATTGAATTAAAATTAAATGAAATTATATATCCATTTAAAAATAGAAAACATTAATATAATTATCCTATATTTAATTCTGTAAATTAATTTTTTTCTCTTTCATTTCTATCAGTTTATGTACTCAAGATGATGGAAGAATATATCTGTGAAAAATAGACATTATTTATCTGATCGGTCAAAAAATATTTTTCTTCCAAGTCTATAAATTATGAAAATATTTTCAAGATTTTTTTTATATTATCTTCTAGGTTTTAAAATTTCATTTTGATCATGTTTTACAATTTATTAAATTTATTAAAAGTAATTTTATTGTTATTTACTTATTGATGAAATATTTAGTTTTTTTCTAAAAAACTGAAAGGAATGATTAATTTAATGTACATGACATGAATGAAATTTCCCCTCACCATGAATGGTAATTTCCTAAGGATTTCATTACATTTTTTCAATGTTATATTTAATGAAGTTGTTTCCCGTATTATTTTGGATATTTTTAAATAATATTATTGAGATAAAAAAATGAAAATGTATTTTCCTCAATAAATATTCCAGTAATATTTTAATAGAGTTATTTATCAATGATAAAATCATTTTATGTTACATATAATTTATTGGGGATATGATCTATGATACCGTATTTATTATTTCTTTAGACGGGTTAGGGTTATGATGTGTAAATATTAAATAAACACATATTGTATTTCACATGTAATGTAATGAAGATTGTTTTTATGACTTTGTGGCATGAATAAGAGTGGATTTTTGAATATGTTATAGGTGAAATGATAATTTTAAAACCTTCCAATGAATGGGGTAAATATTAATTCTCTATGAGATAAAATGGTACATGGCAGTTTATCCCATGCCCAAAAGATGGTATATGGAAGGTTATCCCATTAGTGAATGAGGGAATACAAGAGGTTATCCAATGTTCAAACGGGTACATGGGACATTATCCCAATCGTAAAATGTTATTATTTTTTGTATGAAACTTTAAGAAATTTCTTCTATAATTATAATTATTACACTCTATATACAATGATTCTAAGACATGATATTATTCCAATTTTATGTTTCCATGTATCATGTTCATTTATTTCATTATGATTCATAACTTATAAACCCCAAAACATTGTTACATATGACATGTTTATGATCTTAAATTACTCTGTCTGAATTTAAGGGGATAAGATCATGTTCTCATAAAATTTTGGCTCAATTAATTTTCAAATGTCTGTTTATATATCCCTTTTATACTCTTAACAATAATCTGATCTTGACTATTATAAGGTTTTATATTCCACTAAAAATGAAGAATATATTGATATATGATGTATCTAGGATGGTTGGTAGTTGTGAAAAACTATTTATAAGATAATTTAAGTCATTTAAGTACCAGTTAGTTATGTATCAATGAATCAAAAGACACTAATCATATATTGTTTTTGTAGGGATCATTATGCTATTCATCTAATATTAATCTCATAAGATGTTATATTATGTCTGGAACATATTAGACTCAATAAGAAAAATAATTATTTTTAATAATTTCTAATGAACATCCACTATCTGTAACCCCAAAACGATACCTATCTATTAAAATCAATTCGCTATTGGTAATGTTTATAGTCCAATGTATTTTTTATTCTTCCAAGATCATTGTAGAATATCACTTTACAATCGACAAGATTTTAACTATCCAGAGTCTATAGTTTCCCCTATATTTTATGACAACAAGATTTTTTTTGTAATTATCCCCATGTTCATAAAGGTTCCCAACTACTGATTTCTTCCCTTCAAAGTCACTAGTGACACTTACCATCATTTCATTTAGGAACAACATGTTCCCTTAATCAGAAATCCGTTAGAAATAATGATATAAATTTTAAATGAATAGAAAAATGGTGGAAATAAAGGTAGATTATTTTTTGTTATGTGGATCTTATAATAATTTATTTATAATTGGGAATGTATAATTAATGTCTCCCATAATTTTTATGTATTAGAATCTAATTCTTTTAACCTTATATCATTTCTTGGTTGACTAGTAAGATTTATATTCCTTCGAAAATGAAGCTTCCTATAAGGAGTTGATACTTGTGATCCTTCTCAACTGGTTTCTATTTTATCAATATGATTATGCTCCAAATCACTATAATATTTTTAATGTGTTTCACTTATTTGTTGAAAAAGTTATCTTTGGTATTATGACAACACATATCATTAATAGACATTATTTAATGATTTTTTTCATAAAGATATATTTCATACACCCCAAGATGATGATGGGGAATGCAAAATTTTCATAATTAGTTATATAGAATAACAACATGAAATGGAAATAAAAATATGGAATCTAAATCACTATAACATACCGTTACATTTCCATTAACATATATACTACAAGGGATAACCTGAGGACATACATAAGAAAGGGGTGATCTATAAATCCATGTAAGAGAATATTAAAAACTATCCAGATACAAGTAATATATCTGAGTCTATAGGAATATAAAAAAACAAAAATTAGGAGAAAAAATAATCATGAACATCTAACAATGGTATGTTATGATAAAATGTAGGAATCATAGGAATGCATAAATAACATAAAACATGATATCATAATAATAAGTAAATATTTAATATAATTAAATCATTACATATTGTTATTAAGATATCCTAAGGGGAACCATACCTAGAATATCATGTGATAATAAAACTACACATTCCATTAGAGGGAATTATAATTATGGTCTAACACCTTATAATAAAATCTTGTACATGCAGAAATGTGACACGTAGATCGCATAATATAAGAAAGTATTTCACCACTCTTAATCCAAAAATTAAGTATTTGGGTCATATATATGGCGATACGAATTAAATGAAGGATAGGTATCATTATTTGAATACCTTTGAGTGGAAATGGGACAGGTAATTCACTACAGAAATGTATGTTATGAAAATTTTCTAGATAATTTATGTATCAAAATGGGGTATATGAATATTTATGGAAGGTTATAGATTATGTGATTTGGGTATATAATCACATGGAAACTAAATGAAATATAATAGTTTTTTGTAAAATTATATTAATACAGAAAATTTTTATAATAAAATTTAATAAGATAGGGATATTTCTTGAAAGAATAGGCTAATGAGAGGAGCCATTAATTTGAAATGCGACTTATAAAATATTGGGATGAGCTTCGTAAGGTCATGGGGTCACCTTTTGTGGGACTTTTATTAATAAGATAAGATTAATATAACTCTCTAATGGTTTTGAGTGAATACAAATGGGATATTGGGTGGGTTTATAGAAAAATAGGGGAGTATTCATTATTAATTTCTAAACACTAGATTGGACTCTAAATGGAAAATTATTCCATGAAACTAACCATAAAAAAATTAAATTTTGTTACCATATAAAATCACATTCCATAATTTTATAATGATATGAACTTAAATTACTACAATAATACCATTGGTGTTGTGGAAGTGATTCAGTTTTATAATGAATTGATATTAAATACATTAAATATAATATAGGATTATCAAGGATAAATTAAGAAATTATAATATTAATCAAATAACTTCAAATAAATTATTTTCATGGGAAAAATATTTCCTCATAGATACTCATTACTGTTATTGTTACATAACTTTTAGGCATTTATGACTTCATAATACAAATAGTATAAATAAAATGTATTTATTTATTAACCAAAAAATCACTGTCTCAAAAAATTATGAAAAAATCCATTTTTTATTTCCAATTTTTTGATTAAAATATAATAATTTTCTGACCAAAAAAATTCTTAAAATTATAATTTATACATTTATTAAAAAATTGAAACATATTTATAAATGTTGGTATTTTATAATAACAGTTTCCTATACCTTATAAAAATTGAAATTGAATTCATAAAATTATATTATAATTTATATATTATTTATTGTTGTTAATTTATTTAAATTTAATTTATTTCACAGATTCTTGAATACTTAAAAATTGTGTCATTATTAAATCTATATATTAAAAAAAATACAATTTTGGTTTCATTGTTTCAAAATGTAATTTTAATCAAACATGTTATTTCTTAATTATGATACAATGGAAGAAAAATATAAATGTTATTTTATTAAAATTTATAATCTATTAATTCATTATTTTATGGTTAATATACAAATCCCATTATCACCCTACCTAATTTAGTTAGTGTACAGCGAGTAACGGTGATATTTTTTTGGGGTGTATCAATAATCATAGACTTGGATGTGTTCTCAATGAGCCTGAATATATCTCAAAAACTATTTTTCTTAATATTTATTTATTGAATCTCATCTTGTTAATGGTCAATAAAAAATCTTGATGATGTTATATCCCCTAGAATCTGTATTAAATAGGCTTCAAAGGATACGATCCTACTAAACGGGGCCATTAATCCTTAAATATGTATCAATTAATATTTATCAAAAACCTTAATATAATTATAATAATGGTCACTATTCAATGGATATATTATCAATGGTTATGATTCATAAAAATAATTTCAATTTGAAGAGATATAACATATAATCGTCCAAAATAAACCAAGTTAGTTCATATGTTCTCTATGACTTCATCACTAAATAATGAATATACATGTTTAAATACGGAATTCGATTTATAAATTTTAGTTTAGTTACATTATTCCCCCATGCAGGATCTTTTAATTATATTTTTTTCATTTTATATAATAAAAAAGATGAGGGTAATACTATTTCATCTCCTCTGATTTATAAGTCAATTCCTCAATCAATTTGTTCTATTGAAGCACATTGAGCAGGTGAGTGGTCTTGTTTTTATAGAACCTTGTATCTATAATCTCAAATAATTCATGGATACTCCTTATATATAATATCAGTATCCATTATACCACCTCTAGATTTAGTATATGTATAAAATCTATTATGTACATCCACAAAAAGGATACATTGAAAAAAATCACATGCTTGATAAAGGATAGGGGGAGTGTTAGTTGATATTCCAATTATCTCACGTGATCAATGATCAAAAAGTGGTTAGGGTATCTTGGACTAATATTTCTCTTCATCCCAAACCTCATTAATTTCTTACATAGAGTTATATGATGGAACACTTTATGTCTAACCCAAAACTATATGTCTAATTGATGGTTGACTAAATTAATTTTCTATCTACATTGTGCATATTTTTAATGAGAATGATTTATTTGAACATTCTATATCATCTCTTGGATATGATACAGTCTCATCATACTCCATTACCCATTATAATCTTATCATGTTAGAGCTTAACAACTCATCTAATAAAGTTCTTCATAATGTGTCTTTTGAATGCTATAATGGAGTTTCTTTAGAACTCCACTAGAGGATAGTTTTCTTTAACACAAATAGGGACATGAATTGGTCACCCAATTCATGTTCCTATAATTTATTAAATCAAAAGGAGTAAAATAGAATCTCGAGGTATAATGCATTTACACCAACCCAAAAAACGAGAGCAAAACATGATGATATACCAAAGAGGTTCAAATGAATCAAGAAATAAGTGAATCAAATCCAAGAAGGATCCACTAGAGGATGGTGTTTCTCAAGGGATTCATGGAAATCCATTGAATAAGATAATAGAATATCCTCCAGACTATGAATGATTTTGTGAGACTGACAAGTAGTTTTAGGGTCATAATCAGTGTCTAAGCCCATCTCGATATTCAATGCTTGATGAAGAATTTTTCTAAACGTTAATTCAAACCTCATATATTAATCAGATACAATAGATTTAAGATCTTCAAGTAGTAATACTACTTAAATTATGTATATATTGGTGATTTATTAAGAAATATATATTCTTTTATTGCAATAAAATTTGTTGAATTTTCCAAGAAATTGACCACAACACAGATGGAATTATTTCTTTTAAGTGTCGTAGGATGTCTTATGATGAAATCCATGACCATGATTTCCCATTACCGTGCTAATATAGGAAATGTTTTAATCATATGATTATTTTTTTCATTTTCAATCATTGACATGTTGGAACACCAAGAATCACCATACAAATTCCATAATCTCCCTCTTTTTATTATTTGAAATAAAAATTCCCCAAAATATCGATACATCTATGTTATTCTTGGATTAATATAGAAGGATTAGATTTTATCATTATCCTAATTTTTCTTTTTCAGCTATTTTTATAATGGGAAACATATTTGTCTTTTAGACCTTATTAAATGAATTTTTTCAATCTAAAATATGGAATATTATATACATTTTTAATACTGCCTCATCATTCTTCTAGGCCTCTATTATCCTCTCAAGAATAGATGGTTGAGTAGTTATTTGGTAAATTGAATAAGGATATATTTTTATTATTCCCATGCCCATCCTCTATATGTTTATGATTATTGGATCCCTAACAATTCTGATTATGGATAGGTTCGTAGGATCTATTATACTCGGATCATCTATAAATTTTTTTATATTTCACCTGATGGTAATGAGTTGAATAGTTACAATCCTCGATTAGTTATAAAATCCTTATTTGGTATATATTTATCATCATTTAGGTAAATATAATCATGAGTTTTTTATGATCCATGTACATTTAATATATTTCCTTATATATATAATGTATTGAAATTATTAATGAATAAATCATTTCAGTTGATTCTATATCATTTATTGGGAATTTCTATTAATGGATCATTGATTGGGAGGATACCCACTCACTCAAATTTTCATCTTACATGAGTTAAAATCCCAATAACTTTTTTATGCATCGCTATAGATATAAAATTATTCTGTAATTGTGGGTAATGTTATCATAATTATAGTGAATATCCTATTATTCAACTCACTAAATCTCTCTTCACATTGATCAGTAAAGAATAACCTGACACCCATACTTTATGTATTTTATAGGGTGTTACAATCATGTAATTTTTCAAATAAATACATTATCATACTCATATAATTATAAGAAAACTACATATTTTCATCACGGAAGTTGGTATGGTCGATCATTGCATTTTAATTATTTTTGGAGGATCCACATATATCAATTTGCGGGTGATAACATGCCAAATTAAATTTTCTTTATCCATTGATAACTCGAATTTACTATACTTTGATAATATATTCTACATTCACATAGTATTTAATATAGAATTATAATGATTATCATGTCCCTCCTTTCATTTAGAGTAGATTAGAATATGATCTGTAATTTCTAAAATTTCTATAAGGTAATACATAAACATATTTTCCATCAAGTCCATGAGTATTTTTTGAATAATAGTGAGTTAAAATAGAATCACTCTGAAATCATAGTTTATATTCATTTTACAAATGTTTTTTTGTTTGATACCTAATTCTCAATCTTTAGATGAAAATATCATAATCGATGATCCACCTTAAAGAAGTATTGTTCCCCTTGTATTGGATTTAATAGTTCATCAATCCACATTTAAGGATAATTATTAAGTATCCTGGTTTATTTTAGAGATTATGATATTCAATGTACAAGTGGATTGACCGATACAGTATCTTGATAAAGTGGTTTATTTCACCACACAGTGATCCACTTGGGAATATGAACCCATTTTCAGATTCTTCTACAGTTCCTTCTTCAGCTACTCATGTTCAAATTGACTATTCTATATAGATTTATTCATATTGGAACAGAATAATGTATAATATTGATTTAGAATTAAGTACCATGACAATGAGAATGTTAATATAATTCTATTTGAAACACGTCAATGTATTTCCTTTGAATGTGCATGTCATCAAAGATGATAGTTTCCTTTATTTGAATCATTTGATCTAGATAATCTCTCTCATAAGGTAATAATATATATGCATGAGATAATGATACTAAAGTATATTCATCCTTATCTCCTCACTATTAGAAAATTTTATGATGATGTATGATACAAAGGGTGATTTACTATTCATTTAAACTTATAATGGATCTATATTAGGAAAGTCAATACATACCAACAACAATATCAAATTAGTGTAAATGGATTATTATTTGGATTTGTGGGAAATTTATCCCAGAAATTTTGACTATGAATGAGTTATATTATGGGTATAAAATAATTGATCCATTTATTATATTCACTGAAAACTCTAATTATATGATTAAATGTGGTGTTTAAATAGATCTACTGAAATTATGTGAAAATAAATAATCCATAAAACAATAATAAAATAGAATATTCTATAAATTTGATTGAATAAATCGAGTACCTATAACCACATCATTGTTTGGATCCACCAATGAATTTATAATGGCATTGGCTCACCCTTTCTAGCATGGTCTTGGAGGTTGTTTTTGTCTCTTATCGTATATAAACATTATCTTTGAGAATTGATTCACCTAGTTTCCTTATACAATATTGTTTGGAACATTAGAAAATATGTTGATGGTTTATTGGATAATTACTTTATTACATAATATTAGTGGTTTTCTCCCATAAATATTCACTATCTAGTTGACCTTACTTACCACACCTAATGAATATAGATATCCTCATGAAGAAATTTTTTGGATGCTTCTTCCAACACTTTTGACAAGTGAGATGTTGGAATTTATTTCCATAAGGAGACTATTCCATTGCACCAATTCAATTAAAACCTATTCTCATCTTCATAACCCCATACTGTTGATATTTATTGATCTCAATTTTCACTTTGGGGGAACATTAAAAAATTACTCATAGCATTCAATGTATCAAATTAAAAATGATTTTATTAAACTCATATTTAGGCCGCCAAAGAGGCATGTAATATAACTTCTAGGGATGATGATTTTGTCATCGGTATATCATGAGAGATATATTATTTTCTTTTTGTATGAAATATTTTATCTGTCATCTTATTTCCAAAGGAAAGGGAAATCAATCTATATTTTATGTTCAATAGTATAAGGAATATATTTGTCAACAAACAATTTCCTAATGTCCTTCCACTAAATTGTAACCATATCCGCCCTGGATAAGCTCCTATATTTATATAGTAAATAGCTAGTATGACATTATCTTTCTCAAATCATCAAAAGGTAAAGAATTTATTTTCACATGATTTTACCAATTGATCTATGATTAATGGATCTAAATATACATTAAATAATAGATTCTGTTGTTTTATAACGGTCTCAATTGAAAATTTATCCTTCATAGAGGATTCATGAGTTTTCCTAATTCAAGATTTGGGTCAAAACAAGAGTTACTTTGGAATGTATTTTCATGTATTTCTTGACTCCAACTCTCATTAGTTTGGGAATCTCATTTGGGATTTCAGGAAATTTCCCCTCAAATGTTTTTTGACTTGACTTCTCACATATTAGATGGGTTTTTAAAAAATTTAACACATAGATGGAAAACTATGATCTTTAAATTGATATACCATAAATGAAATAAATTCATTAACCTCTGAATTTATAGGTTTCAAACAGCATTATCATTGATCTATTTCACTACATAAAATTTTATGGGAATTTATTTTCCATTTATAATGTTTCATAAAACCATATAATTTTAACAAAACATTTCCCCTAGGAGTGTCAGCCTAGGTGAGTTGAAAGGCCCATTTTGCCACTATAGGTGATGATTATATCAAACATATTGCACCATTTTCATGGCTTTAACCCCCATGTACAAATTTACCTTATCCATGTCCACTTGTAATATCCTAACATTGATTTATTTCTTGGGGAACCACATACTCTATATTTTATAAAACATTAAGAATCATTTATTATTTTTATATTTATCCCTAAAGATTTTAGTTGTGTAATAATTCAAAATTCATACAAAAAACTAGACATTTATCTAGTACAAAATATGAAAACACATAAAGTAATACACCTTAATTCATAATTTATTACATAAATAAACACTGAATATAACCATAGAAAATTGTGAGGCCTCATTTAATTTGGAAATTATGTATATATAAGAAAAAATTTGAAACATAAATACAATGAAAAAATATAAAACTCAATAACATTCCCTTAATTTTACATTATCTTCTAATATTACAAAGAATATACTAGGGACGTATATATTAAATGGGTGAGCTATAAATCCTAGAAATAAAATAATCAATGAATAACATGATTGAAGTAATACATAGGAGTCTATATTTTTATCAACATGATATAAATGGGGTTAGAATCATTAACATAAATATAGAGTCATGATACATGATGATAACATGAATGAAACATAGGAATGTGGAAACAAAATAAAACATGAAATTACAAGCATATATCAAGGATGAATACTAAGACACCATAACATTTTAGGCTTAGGATAACCACCAATTCACTATTCATGTAATATCATGTGGCATAAACATTAACATATTACTTTTAGGGATATGTAATTTTTTTCCCATCCATATATATCATATCATGTATATGCATATATTTATAACATAGATATAACAAAATACGGACTCATTTGATCAGTTTTAATAAATGTATTATTGAGTTCAGGTAATATACATGGAATTACCTAGTAATATTAAGAAATTTACATTCAAGCTAATTCATTTGATTGTATATGGGGATGGGTATTCACTACAAAAATGTTTTTCATGGAAAATGATGAGATAATTTTGGGCAAAAAATGTGGGTAAATAATGATTTATAGAAGGGATTAATTAGATTGAAAAGGGACTTCCAGAATTTTGAAAATTGAATGACTTTAAAGGGTATTTCCAAAAAAAAAAATACTAATTTGAAAATTTTGAAATAAAATTTTATAAAATAGTGAAGGTACTTTAAGAAAGAGTTGGACATGATCCCATACCTTTATATGGATATTCTATAATAATGCCAGGATCTTCATAGGATCATGTGTACAAAATGGTTGGGATATATGGGGGAATGGGTAGTGAAATTTAATTCTCTAAGGTATTTGAGTGAAATGTATTGAGATTATGTTGGAGTTTTTTTGGAAAATATGGGGGATTCATTATTGATTTCTTATCATTTCTGACGAGATCTATATGATAAATTAATCCAAACGAAAATATCCCATGGGGTTTCCCATTTTTTCTTCCAAATAAGAGTGGATATAATAATTTAACATGGATATTAACTGGTATCATTAACATAATACCCATAGTGATTTATAATTAAGTAATACTTAAATATATTGGATTTTAAAACCATAAAATATAATAATGGTTTTGGAGGAATCAATAAGGATTTATCAAATACGTAAAATTACTTAAAATCATATAATATTAAGGGGGAAACTTAATTATAGTTGTGGATAATATTTATAGTATTTATTAAAAAAATTATGGACTTTTATTATGTCATAATGGAAACTATATAATTATTTTGTACTTAATTTTTACCAAAACATTCATCTATCATAGAAATTATTTGAAAAAAAATCAGTTTGATATTTTTGACGTAATGATTTCAAAAATTCTATTTAATTTAACAAGATAATTCACTAAAAATGAGAATATACACTTTTAATTAAAGAATATCTAGTTATTTTAAAATACTTTTTTACAATAATATTATTTGGTCTCTTATAAAAATTATATTATATTACATAATATTTTAATATAATTTATTTCATTAATTAATGAATTCATAAAAAATAGTATATTGATTAAAATAATATATTTAATAAATATACAATTTTTGATCCATTGTATCATAATATAATATTAATCAAATATATTATTTAATAATTGTGATATAATAAATGATAAATATAATCAATATATTATTAAAAAATAATGAATGTTGGGGATTAGATACATTACCATTTATTACATTAGTGAATTCTAGGAGGGTATGGTATTCATTGTTGAGATTTTATTAGGTTGGTTCAGTGAACACGGTTTGGGATGAAGTCTTAATGAGATTGGACTTCCCACATTAATGTTTTCTCTCATGTATTAGTTGTTTAATATATTATTACTCCTTGTCAATCAAAAATTTTATTAATTCTGCATCCCTATTAAAATCTAATAAATGGGCTTCATAGGGATCAATTTTACTTTCTGAGGAAATTGTTTATTTTTTCTATCTGTTTAACTTTATCATAACGCTTAGTATAAAAATCATAGTGGTCTCTATAGAGCCACTATATTATCAATGGTTATAATGCATAATGTTCATTTAAATAAAACATGACATAATATATAATTATTAAAATTAACAAAATTTCCTCATTAGTTTCCTGTGACATAATTTCTTAATATGTAATTTTCTCATTTAAAAAGGGAATTTCATTTATAAAAGTTCAGGTCATTAAAAGACACCACACATGGGTTTTTCATGAAACGTCCTTGAATCATGTTCCCCAGAGCTGGTGTCTACTTTTATACAATATCAATGTTACATGGGGTAAAAATAAGATGTTCCAATCATTCTAGTAGCCTTGGAAATCTAGATACAAACATAATACCCATTTTACATTTGGAATTGAATATAAAACATTAGAAATTGAAATTATTAGCTTCCTTATAACAAAATCAATGAATTAATATTCATATATTGGGGAATGGAAAAATAATTGTGTCATCAATTTACAAACTACTATTAACATACAGTGGAATTGATCATGAGTTAATAATTTATAATCAATATGGAAATGTAAATAATGGAAAACACCTTTCATTTAATCCATAACCTTTGATAGAATGGAGTACATGGATAATATCATTGAAAAATCACAAGGATAATAATAAATAAATTCTGAATGAAATAAATGATTAATATCGATAGTAATTATCACATAAATCATAATAACTATACCATCAAGAAAATTAACTAATATAGTTTAAATCTATGGTTAAAACCAACTTCAATTTGGTCAACTGAATTTTTACATGAGACCTATTCATGTATAAAATGGATTTATAATTCCAGGACACACCTATCACTTCATATTAAATTCATTCATTATATGTTGAATAATTGATTTAATTCATGAAAAAATTCCGATTAACATTTTTTCATATTGAATAAAGTATAAAAATTATAAATATTTCTGGTTTCAATAAAATATATTTCAAATAAAAAAAATTTATTCATAAATCATATACAGTTAATGGAATAATAATATACAAGATAAATAATATGGATATTTCAAGTAAATATAATGTATAATGATCAAAATAATGTAAGATTTTCCAAGAAAAATTGATGACCAGATAAATAATAATGGACATGACATAAGCACAGGTAATTTAGTAATATAGGTTTGTTGTAAAATCATATCCTTTAGAAGAATAAAGAAAATGTTAGTGATATATTAAAATAATATTACATGAAATGTTTTTCATTATAAAATAATTAAAAACATTTACAATAATAAGAAATTTGTAAAATGGTTATGGAGGAAGGGGTTTTTATTATCACCAAATGCGTTAAAAAATAATTGCTTGAGATTTTGGAAAGAATGTAAACGAAGTCGCATTTACAAAAAAATTGAATGATTAAATTATAATTGTTTCTAAATTTCATGTAAAATATTAAATTTCCTTAATATATTATTTTATTAAACAAATATTTGAAATAATTTTAAAAAACAAGGAAATTTATTTTAAATATGTTGGATTGGATTATAAATAAAATATATTTCAATTTAAATAATTTTTTTTCTTGATTTAAGTAAAAACTGATTAATAGTTGGAATAAAATATTCAAGATCAGAAATATCTAGCAGATTTCACAGTTATTAGAGCTGATTATGTACAATTTATAATATTCCTTTGATGAAAACAGATGTAATGCAAAAAAAGTGAGATTGAAAAATATATTCTTAACTATTTAGTAAAATTTATATTATAACCCCTTGAAGGTAGAAAAAAATAATTGAAATAATAATAATCATGAATACATATTTTTTCATGTTAAATATATAAAACTGGAATCCTATACACCAATTAAAACTGAATAGTTGCATAATAACCAAATTTTACCTCCTTGTTTTATTGATCGACAAATCATGATTATTGTGATAGTTAATGAGTTTCAGGTTTTCTATTATAATTTTATATTATGGGGAAAATTGGAAAACATTTCTTTAGTATGAGACCCCACCAACAAAGTATCACCACCTGATATGTTGCACTCTTTCATCGACACACATCCAAGGATGAGTCACCATCAGCAATGATTCACCACTAATTAGGAATTTTTAAATATTATAGAAAATTTCCACTTTTAATCATGTCTCACAGCCAGAAATGTATCACCATATCCTTGAGACAACTTCGATAAAATATATCCACTTGGATTTAATATTTTAAAATTAATGGGATTACTCGCAATCAACATGAGACACCACCAGCCACAATAATTTCCATAATCAAACATAGGAAGATTAGGGTATTGTTCTAACAGCTCACTTCTAGAATTATACCTAGAAAGCTCAGTCAGAAGAAAACCTATGACCATTTATTAACATAAAATCAATGTACAACAATCAAGTAAAGTAAACCTAATAATTCAACTACATATCATAGAAATTATCCCCATCACCATATTCCTGATAGAATGTTCCATATGTAATTGTTGATTATCACTTCTAGAATTACACATTGCTAAAAATATCACTATTCCAAGGATTCATCATCAGATGTTTCACCACTCAAAAGATACACCACCAATGTTTATGATTATTTTAAATTAATTTTCTCTAATATATATTTTATTTAATTTAATGCTGAAACGTATTCTAATTATTTTTCCTTAATTACACGATAGAGATGCATTGCATTTACTACATAATGTATAGTACAATGAGAAATGGATTCACTGGATTCTCTTTCCTGATGTTTCCACTGTTAAAAGTTTAAGAATACTCCCTCATATATATATGATAACTGTTGAATTAAAATATGTACCTTTAAATATTATGATAGATGTGTAGCTATGAAGTTTTCCATTAAAAAATAATTCATACCTATGACTAAATATAGATTAATCAAGTTTCATTGAACATTTTTAAAACATCCAACAAACTCACTATAGGAAGTATGTTCTTTATAAAACTTATGAAACTTGAATAAACTTCATTTTAGACTATATTCAAGGGTCTTAATCTATGAGGCATATCAAATAGATCAACTTTATCTCTATACTCTTCGTATTTTGTCTTTATGTTTATTTATATTTAAAATTTGAGAAATTTTTCTGACTCTATTTTATTATATCCCACAATATATTATTCATTAAAATAGAATATACATAGATATCTTCTCAACACCTTTTTGTCTTTTTCCCACATGTTGTGGTAGAGGTCCTCTTGTGGCCTGTTTAATATGTACTCGCATAATTATTGTGGAAGAGTTCATGTGTGGTAGAGAAAGTTTATATAGATTTCAAAAACCCGATCCATGTTTTGGATTGATTTTTATTATTATATAAACTACTTGGAAGCATGTGAATGCCAAATGTAGTAGACTAAGTCTCATCTTGAGACTAAATCTATTGTATTCCAATTCAATAATGTGTTCTATTTGTTTTTTTATTATCAATAACAAAACCCAATATGTTTTTACCTTTATAAAACCTCACTAATAAATTCATGATTCATAAGCATCATAACCTATTATACAGAGTAACATTATATCTATACACTTCTTACTTTCAATTTTTCTTTATTTATATTTAAAATTTGAGATGTTTTTTTATTCTATTTTATTGTATCCCATGATATATCCTTCTATAAACTAGAGGATACCTATATATATTCTCAACTCATTTTTTCTCTTTTTTCCCACACGATGTGGTAGACGTCTGATTGTGGCCTATTTAATATGTACTCCAACAATTACTGTGGAAGAGGTCATGTGTGGTCTAGAAATTTTGTATAATTTTTTAACACCTAATCCATGTTGTGTATCAGTGTTTAATTTTATATAAAATACTAAGAAGTAGGTGATTTACAAGTGTAGAGGACTAAGTGTCATTTGGATATTGAAAATCTTGTATTCAAATTCGACTATTTGTTTTGTTTGTTTGGTTTTGTTTATTTTCTATAATATAAAAAATTTGTTTTCCAATTTATGAAAACCCACTACATTAATTATATATCATAATTAGTGTTTATATAAGACTATTATTAAGTAAATTGATTTTAAATGATATAATGATATTGTATTTTGTTTTTTTGAGACCTAGTGAATCTATTGATAAATCTCATATATGTTTAAAATGTATATCACAATATTATTTTGGTAAAGTGGGATATTTTATTTAATAAAGTATTTATTTAAATATTTTTTAATTGAAATATTTATTTGGCACTCAAGTCCCCATATTGATATAATCACTCTGACTAACATTTTTCTTCAAAGATATTTTCTTGGAGATCAATATATTTAAAAAATTGACTGTGATTTTAGATGTGATTTAAATATTTATAATTTTGTTAGTTTTAAATTCATTTATTTAAATGTATAATAGAATATATAGTTTTTTCTACCAATAGAACTATTTTTATTTGAAATAAATATGCTCAATGGAAGGTAATGATGAAAATGGATATAGAGAGAATGGGATTTGAAATCTAGACTTCCATAGAAGATAAATATAAACTGCCCACGACTGCTAGAGTAACATGTGTAGAATCTTTTAAAACTTCTTATAATAATAATTCTAAATCTATAAATTTTATTTATAGTGTATTGGAATATTAAGAGTTTAATTTAATTTCTTATTTTATAACTACTTTTCAAATTTGGGATACACTAGTTACTTCACATGAGGGAAAAACTAATGTTTAAGGGATGAGATTAAATAAATCTACATTTAAATATGATACTTTTATGATGAACCGTGATTAATTAATTTATATATTATATCTCAAGATCAATGAAATTTTGAACACTATGACATCATAGGGAAATACTGTATCTAACAGTGATTGGATTTTGAGTTTTTCAAATATTACTTCCAGAAAGATGGTGTGGAACATTTGTTTCAATTAGAGAGTCGTGTTATATTTGAAAATATCCAACCAATTATTTTATTATGAAACTAATAATATATTAAGAGTAACTTAAAGTTCACCGAGGATAGGATTATGAGAAAAAAATGAAATTCAATAGCCTTCATGTCAGCTACATACAAATAGAATGAAAAGGAAAGTAAACTATTCTATAATAATGATAAATTAGAGTGATTCAACATCAGATAGTGATGAGGGGATAGACCATATTTCTATAATATTTAATAAGTTTTAAATTAAGAATAAATTTTTCAAACATCCCATTCATAATGGAAGTTATTATACTAAAGGTAAGTCAAAAAAATATTGGAAGATGGATGATAATAAAATTACCTATTATGGATATAAAATAAAATCACATGTAAATGAAATAACTTCCATAATAGAAATATAAAAAAGTATTATGATAAGGATCATAAGTTTATGAAAGAAACATGGATTTCCTCTGATGACAACTCTTGTGATTCTGACTCTATTACTAAAGAAAGGTTTGGCAAAGCCAATATGTGCTTGATGACTAATTTAATTAAGGTACCTGATGTATCTACAATTCTTAATGTGCTTTATGATAATAATTATGAGAATGATTATAATTATTATTAAATTTATAAAGAATATAAATTTTCATATTTATAAATCATAGAAGATAGTTTTAATGAACTTAAGGATAAGTAAACGGTTCATAAAATACATCATTATTTATCTACCAATATCAAGTCTGATTTGTCCGTAACGAAATAGAAAAATTATATGTTATTAAAGGATAACACATATCATAAACTTATCTAATGAAAAACATAACAAGTACTTAGGAACGATTAATAATGGTAGAGAAACAGTTAGTCAAATTATTGTAAAACAAGTTACTCCAAAATATGTTAGAGGTCTAAGATACCAACCTAGACAATGAAGTATAGTCAAGAGAACATTTTTAAGTAAATATAAAATATATAATCCTAGTTCCTATTATGTATGAACAAAAAATAATAATTTAAGAATATTACAATTATTTATAAGAGACCTATTAGACAAATTTGGGTTCTTGAATCCCTCGTTACTTACACTTCTCAACCCAAGAAAATTTGGGTACCAAAATCATTTCTTGTGTAAATTTTATTTTCCAGTAAACATGATTGAATACCTCCAATAACATCCAATGTTGCATGGAAAATGGGTTTTTAAGGCATGTGAAAGGATTATACTTAATATTTAAGAACCGAATACAGGTTGATGATGGTCATGTCACAATTTGTGATAATGTAAAAAGAAAATATTCAGACTTAGACAAATTGGTAACCTCAATTTAGTTTTAATTTCTAAAAATATTTCCACCTGGATTTACTTTCATAAATAATCTTAGCTTTATCATTGAAGAATAGGCCATTGTAGTATTCATTCAAATAGGATGCTTACTGGGAAATGATTAGACAAGAATATACCCAAACTAGAGTTCCAAAATGATTAATTCTATAACCCCTATCAAAAGGTAATAATCATGAGATTTATTTTAAATTATATAAATAAGATTCAACATCTCAACCAATTGATTTGGTTCATATGATTTTATTTGGACCATATATATTTTCATATCTAAATGGGAATAACTATGTATAAATCCATATAGATAACATTTCCCGCTATATTTGGGTGTTCTTTCATGATCACAAAAGTAAATTTTGTTATTACTTGACCAAATATAGTGGATATTTATAAAACATAAGTGGACATAGAATTAAGACTCTAATTAATGACCATGTCCTTGGCTTTGACATTCTAGATATTGAATAATGTTTCCGAAAAAATGTTTATAGTCATAAATTTTGTTCTCCTCAGACTCCACAGTATAATAGAGTTGTGAATATTTGAAATTAAACACTACATGAGATGGTATGGACTATGATAAATGAATATGAATTGCCTATATACTTTTGGGAAGAATCTATGAACACATCCAGTTATACAATCAAGAGAGTTTTAATTAGACCAATCTTGAAAAATATCCCTTGTGAGATTTGGAATAATATGAAGCCTAAGGATAATTAATTTATATATTTTTTGGATTCCATGTCTCTATTATAAACACTAAGGTTAATATTGAAAAATATTCATCCAAGAGTGATTAAGGAATATTCCAAGGATATTAAATATCTAGTATATCCTATAGAGTTTTTTACAAAAGATCTAATATTATAGAAGAGACTATTAATATCTAATTAGATGAGAAAAATAAAAAGGAGCCTAAGCCATTTTAGAAAAACCTTGAGGGTGATTTATCAACTATGAACATAATTTACAAACCAAATAATTATAATATAATATAGTCAAAAAAATCATCCAATTCTGTATAATTTCTCGAACATCCAGAACATTAACCTATAGAACAAACAGAAGTGACCAGTCCTAATTTTTATAGTGCATTTAGGACCCTTTAGTACAATCCCATATATTCTATAGTTTGATAATTAGATGTAGGTACACATACTATAGCTTCACTAAGAAATATGGTTATACATCAAGCATTCTTGTCTCAGTTTGAACTAATGAACATCAATGATGCAATAAATGATGAATTTCAGGTAATGCCAAGGTAAGAAGACATAAATACATTTGAAATAAATATAGTGTAGTATTTTTTGATATACCCAAGAACACCATGAATATTGGCACTAAATGGGTGTTTAGGAACAAGTTAGATAAATCAAGTATAATAGTACGAAATATGGCTAGACCAGTTGCACGAGGTTATAGTAAAAAAAAGGAATATAATACGAAGAGGAATTTTCACTAGTATCGTTACTCGAATCCATTATAATAAACCACACATATGCAGATCATCAATATTTAAAACATTATCAATTTTATTTCAAGAGTGATCTCGTAAATTGCTATACAATTGAGAATGTTTTTATTGAACAACCCCTAGTTTTCAGAATCCCCATTTTCTAAATAATGTTTTTAAATTTACAAAAGATGTATATGTCTGGAAATAAGATCTATGTTCATTGTATGATAGGCTTAGAACATGTAGTATTTTTAAAGGATTGTCAAATGGTATAGTTGATCCTATTCTTTTTATAAAAAATTTGAAAATATGTTTAGCTATATGAATTTTTGTAGATGTTATTATTTTTAGATCTTTAAAAAATTAGTTATGCACTCAATTTCATAAAATGGTGAAAAATGAATTGGAAATGAGTTTACTGGGTGAACTCAAATTATTTCTTGGTTTTTATATTTTTGAAAATAGTGATGTAATTATTTTAAAACAATTAAAATATACAATGGTTCTTTTAGACTATTTTAAATGGATAGAACTAAGAGTAATGAAGCTTATATGAGTACTACATATAAATTAGATATTGATGAAGGTGGGAAGCCCATAGATCAAACTAGTTATAGAAGTATGATTAGAAGTCTTATCTACCTTACTACTATAAGACATGATACAATGTATAGTTTGTTTATGTGTTCTTGTTTTCAAGAAAATTAAATACAGTCACAGTTTTTAGCTGTAAAATAATTTTCAAATACCTCAAATATAATACCAATTTTTTACTGTTTTCCCCCCAAGAGGAAAATCATTTGATTTAGTTAGTTATTCGGGTGTATATATTGGTGGATGTAAGTTAGAATGAAAATGAACCTATGGAACATGTCACTTTTTTGGGAAATTATCTACTTTATTGGTGTAGTAATAAGAAACATTTTGTTGAAATTTCTATTGCTGATGATGAATACATAACTACAGGTAGTTTTTGTGAAAAAACAATTTGTGGATGAAACACACATTACATGACTATAGGTTTCAATTCCAACACCTACCTATAAGCTGTGATAATAAAATGCCTGTAAATATTTCTAATAATTCTATGTCACATTCTAGAACCAAAAAAATTGATGTGAGACATTGCATTTTGAGTGATCATTTTCAAAAGAGTCATATCCATATTTAATACAGTGGTATAGAATATGAGATTGTGGATATATTCACTAAGATTTCATGTTATTATAAAATCAATTACATGAAACATGAATTATATATGATCAATTTTGGTAATGTTAATTTTTATGGGACTCACCATTGTGAATGTATCATCGTCAAAGTCTTCTCACCAATGTAGACTTCTCAATGTTGAAGTCTTCTCAACATCGTAGACATCTCACTATTGTAGACATCTCACTATTGTAGACATCTCACCATTGTATACCTATCAATATTGTAGACTTATCACCATTATAGACATATCACTATTGGAATTCTCACTATTTCTTTTTCACAACATTGGAATGTTTCATGAAATTCTCAAAATATTCAATTATTAGTTTTAAAACACATGTTTTAATTTTATTTATTGTTTACATAATATTTATTGTCAAGTTAAAATATAATTTTTATATATAATTTTTATTGATTTTGATACTTCAGATCCCTAAAATTACCAAATGATAAATGTGGAACATTTTTTAGTTTAAACACACACTCTATCCTCATAAACATTTTTCCTAGATCCTGGTGTGATCTTTCTCTCTCAATGGTTTATCCTTACCTTCACCTTCGACCGATCAAACAATACTGACTACCATGGAAAAATTGAATATACCATTTTATTTTTCACCAGAATATTTGTGTTCTAAAATGAAATTGATAGGGTAATAGAGTCATCATGCACTAGTAGAACCAGCGAACTCGGATCTCATTAAAATAGTTGTCGTTCTTGAGAAAGAAGTTTAAGCCAAATGGGTTTTAATCACTGATTTGATAGTGTTCAATGTAATATAGAACCGAGGATTGATGAATTGGTTCCCTTCAAATGATATACCATTTTCTTCTTAGATGGTATATCTATTTAATCTGTATGTGTAATTTGGTTTAGAATAAGAGGAATACTATGTGAAAACCTTGATTAGTGTCCATATAATCAACTTTTATTTAAGGAAGTGGGATATTTGTTTAAATGAATAAAATGATGGTGTGATTAATGATTATTAAGGAACCATCATCGATGATGGTGATAATTCTATTTAAGTATATTTTCTAGCTGAGCCCAAAAAGGATGGCACATTGAGAAGACCAGTTGCATCACAGTTATATAGAGAATCCATTTTTTTAAAATTTATCCAGAGCATGACGTGACTACGAAATGTTTTGTTTTCTACTATATGGTGTTAAGATGTACATTTGAATTATATTCTGAAAAGAGTACAAAAGATAACATTTTGAAGACACCTCATACTTAATATGATAATAATAAGCAAGACAGCCTCTTGATCAAATTATCTAATCTACCCAAAGTTCATTTATAATATTGTCTAATCAAAAGGGATAGTTACAATAAATGAAGACACTATAGTCGATTGTGGGGGATTTTATATCAGAATTATTATTTTATTAGGATGAATATATGTTGGAACTGTAACGCCTCAATCTTCCACAGTACGCTTCTCTTTAAAAAATACAGCAGTGTGTGTTGTACGCAACTTCGAGTTCTAACACACACCACAACCAATCAAACTAGCCATTATGAATAGTAATACACACTTTTTGAAATTATATAAATTTTATCTTTCAAAATGGACTTCATTTTTGGATTCGGAATATCCAAATTAGCTTAGGGTGAATTTTTGGTATTTTTCTAAAAACATTCAATTTTTGATGAATAGTGAAAAAACACTAAGTTATTAGTTAAAACCGGATTTTTATTTAAATAATTATTTAAATTATTTAAATTTAATTAATGTCAAAATGGATAAATATTACCTATATAAGTTCAATGTAACAAATTGGAGTTACTTTAGAAAAATTATAGATATATAAAAATTTTATGGAACTTTTCACCGTCTTTTACCCACCTCCTAGGAGAATTTGGAAATTTACATAAAACATAATTTTATAGCTTCTCCGAGTGGGATTTCAAAAATATGAGAGACATGGTTAATATCAATGAGTAAAATGTTGTTCAATAAGATAAAAAATAATTTTTGGTGAATAATAACTTTTTTACCTTTATTTACCACGGTTAAAAGTAAATATGGTAATTATGGGTAAAAATGATATTAATATTACATTAACACATATATATATTAAATTAGAAAAGTGTATCTAGACCAAAAACAACTTAGGAATAAAATATTATCATTTAAGTCCATTTGGATTAGATTACAACATTAATTATTATTTAATTTAAAGAAGAGTTAAAAGAGTTAGAATCAAATATTAATAACTAATACATTTTTAACATAGGGATATAAATAAGATAAATTCTATTATAAATATTCATTAGAAAACTGACAAGCTTTACTACATAATGGTATTTTATTTATAATTTTTTAGAAATTAAATAATTTAACTTATTTATGACGCAATGCTGATGCAGTAATTACCTTATTAGTGAAATATTAAAATAATTGATATTATAAATATCAAAATAAATGTAATTTAAGACTTTTTAAGAATTAGACTAATTTTATAGGTTAATATTACATTTTAGGATTGGTTATATAAATTGTATTTGAAGTAATAATTCTGTTATGAAATTATCAAAAAACAATACCCAATAGTGTCAAAATTGACATAAAAGAGTTCTTAAAAACAATATTATATTATTAATTGATATTCTATTCCTAAAAATCTAAGGATCAGAAAAAGGACTTATATCATGATAGGTTAATCATTAATAGACAACTTGGGGGGTCTCTTGGATGTATATAGTATTTTTATTAACTATATAATATAAAAATACAAGGAGACGTGGTAAATGTCAAACTATTTATCTAAGAGTTAAATATAAATGATAAGGTTAATATAGTGACACAAAACTGTCTAAAATATATTGGTTGAAATTATTTAGACCCATAACCACCTTAACCTCTAAATAATACACTTTTGAGCCATTAGAAACCGAATATGAATTTATTATAAAATAATATTTCTTGCTTTTCCAAAGGTGTCCCTCACCCCTCTTATAAAAGGGCACTCCCCCAACTCTGTAATTCACACCTTCAAAGCCTTTTGGACCATCCAAAACCTGCCCAAATATTCTCTAAAATTACCTCAATTCGACCTAGAGGAATTAGTTTTATTATAAAACCAACCTAATGAGCCATTTTGATCAAATCAAAACAAAGAACTCGATTAAGAGGTAATGGTTTCAGCACCCTCTTTCGAGTTTCATTTTTCTTCAACTTCTTATTTCTTTGTTATTCCCATTATAAAATAATAACTCTAGTATATTCTATATACTGTGATGTTATTATAAATATGGTACAACCATATTCAGTATTATATCTATCCTTTGAATGACATGTCACCATACGTGCGTACGTACGACTTACCGTCTCCACTTCGTGGTGTAATTGTTATTCAAAACATTATTATTTGGATGGTTATAATAATGATGTGTAATTAATGTAAATAATAAATATAACATGATAATGATTCTTTATATATGATATACCATCCAATTTTATATTATTTTAATATCAAAATAATGATATTGTCGCTCGTGGGTGCGTGCGGACTATCGCCTCCACGAACGCGATGAGATTCTTTCCCCATCGTATCCATTCAAGTATAATTCTCATTTGATGATTAAAAATAATGTTTAAGGACTTGATATAATTCTTTATATGAATAATATACATCCCATCCCTAACAAATATGGTTCACATAACAAAGAATATAAATAAAGATGAATCTATTAACACCCGAAACGATGATAATACTAAGATATTATTAACAAATCAATGTTAAAAGATCATATATGATATCATATTAATATATATGATTATTATATAATTTAGTAAAAATTATTTCACCATTATATAGAAGGTTAACCTACCATCGACCATGTAGAAGTACAAGGTAAGGGTTTATTTCACAATCTCTTCATTATCTATGGTTGTTTATATGTAATTATCTACTAAGACCTCTTTATCATCCACATCCATGTTTCTTAAAAATGTTTTTCAAAAAATTGTTACCATATTAAAGAATATGAGTTAAAGTCATTTATACCATTGTTTGACTTTTTATAAGATGTTTATAAAGGAAAATTTCTTATGTTTTCCAAACAAGTTCCTTTTTAACCTTTTCGACAAAATTAAGGTAACAATGTTTTTTAACTTATATGGTGCGTGTGGCTATTTTCTACCATTATAAACTCGTCAAAGCTTCCCTTACAAGCTTATAAAAATATTTTCAAAGTAAATGTTTTATTTTATAATTATGTGACTCTTAAATGATTTCAAAATAGAAAGAGAAATTTCTCTAAAAAGGGTTTTGATTTCATCTATGTCAACATCTTTTGATGAATTCTATGTTTATTTGGAGTTGATTTATTATGATACAAAACTTCCATATTAAATTGAAGGTTTTGTGATATGCTTGACTGTGGATGTGCTATTTTTACACCATTCATTATTTATGGTTAAAGTATTAACAATTGGTATGCTAGTTTTAATACGAATGTTTATGAAATGTTTAAAACTTTTCATATGAGGAATGTATTGGACTTAGTAAGTGATGGGTGGAGCCCACTATAGCTCCTCAATGCATCAGTAGGTCTCATGAGATAACTAGACGTGGAATTGGCCGAGGCCCTTTCCCAATCTGATTTATGGTTTTGGCCGAGGCCTTAGTCATTTTTAGATGTCTTGGTCGAGGCCTTCAAAAAATGTTTCAGAATGTCCGGCATTAGATATTCCCTCATTATGGAAATAATATTGATGGTTCATGTGGTCATTTGACTAGTATAATACCCATGATTATGTTATTATGAATTTATTTACTCAGCTCATATTCTTTCCATAAAAGTATTCATGTTTATTATTGGTAAAGTCATGTGGTATCAATTATTTACCATGCTTAATATTTATGTCATTTTCCACTGTATTAATTACCCTTACTGAGCGTTTGTGTAACATCCCGGTTCCGGGTGCCACTCAATGGGTGCCCCGAAATCAGTTCGCCACGTGACCTCAAGTGTATTTCCCCAAATGCCAGAGGCTTCCGACTAGCAGCGAGGGCCCAGGTCTGATTGTGAGGAAGTTATGCCCTCATTTGTCAAAGTGTAATGCAGTGGAATGAAATAAAACATACAACAACAGCGGAATCCAGAATCCATACACAACTGAATTAAACGGATTTAGTAGAAATAACCAACCAGTATATAAATAATGGTGAAACATTCCTCAAATTCTATGAAAACAGCCAAAACATGTTACACAACAATACCGTATAGTATAAGTATAGGAAATCAAAATAGAACAAAATAGCCGGTAGCATCGCGAGCCTCAGCCCGGTCCCATGCTCCCCTACTCCTCACCAGTAATCAAGTACCTATATAGGGAATCTTGCCCCTATCAACACAACTATTTATGGAATGTGATTTCTAGCATGTGCCTAAATGATTCATTAGATGGCATACCCTCATCTCATCGGGTTGCAACTAAATAGAACCCATTAATAAAAATATAAACAGCACAATCCCAAGTGTTTCATCCAATGGTGAAATCATATCAAATGTAAATTGCAAAATCAGTAAAATTGCAATAAGAGGTCAATTGGATTTTCCATGTACACAGGATAGCTATGCCCGGGCACAGCTTAGTACCAAATACCATTCCCATCCTATCCCAAACTAAGGCACCAAATTGTATGTCAAAGAAAATAACTCCCTCTGATACCACTTTGTAACGTCCAGGTTCCTGGTGCCACTCAACGTGTGCCCCAAACCCAGTTCATCATGTGACCTCAAATTCATTTCCCCAAACACCAGAGGCTGTCGACTAGCAGTGAGGGCCTAGGTCTGATAGTGGGGAGACAATGCCCTCATTTGTCAAAGTGTAACGCTGTAGAATGAAATAAAACATACAACAACAACAGAATCCAGAAACCACACACAACTGAGTTAAACAACTGCAGTAGAAATAACCAACCAGTATATAAATAATGGTGCAACATGCCTCAAATTCTAAGAAAATATCCAAGACATGTTACACAACAATATCATACAGTACAAGTATAGGAAAGAAAAAAAGGACAAAACAGCAGGTAGCATCGAAAGCCTCAGCCCAGTCCCATGCTCCCTTACTCCCCAGTAGTAATCAAGTACCTGTATAGGGACTCTTTCCCCTATCCACACCTGCAACAATATAATCTGTTTGAGATGAAAAGCAAGGCACAAACAGGGTGGGAGAAATAAATCCTAGTATCCACCCACCAAAGGCCCATGCCCAATTGTGTGTAAACATGAAACAACTGTGCGAAAAAGTAAATGCAATAAACTATGCGGTACTCAAATTAACTAACTTTACCAGTTATATTTCCATTTTAATTATTCATTCAACAATTTAATAATATGAAAACAACATAGTGAATTTCTAATTAAACAGACAACATCCTCAGACCAGCAAAACCTCACCCTCAGGCAATCAGAATCTCGTCCACAGGTATAACATAATTTTCTATCAGGCATACGAAGTGTCTCCCTTAGGCATAGAATTGAATCCCTTAGGAACGAAAGGTTTCCCTCAGGCGAACTAGAACATTTCCCTTAGGCTAATTCAGTCACACCCTCAGGCTATAGTAAACAAATCCTTCATGCATAAGTAACTGGGCCATGCCCAACATATAAACACACAATTTAAATAAAATTCATCTCAAAGAAAAAGTAATGCATAATTAAACATGGCATACCCTCAGGTATCCTGGCCAAATGGCTAAACAGAGGAACGCACCCCCGGGGTGGTCCTGGATCCAAGCAACGATCCCAAACAGTATTTCAATATCACATTTAATTATCTATAAAATTCAAGTTACTTAAACAGCTATGGCCTCGGCCACACGACACCCCAACATGGGTTTGTGGCACAAAAAATCACACAAAGTCACAACAGTTGGAAAATTAACCCCAATCCACCTTACTTAAATGCCCCTGATCTGTATACTCGAACAACATTCCACGAATCATCCCATAACGAGGTATATCTAAGGTTAAAGAAAACTTTCTTAAACCAAAATAACATCCCTCAGAGGATGAATTGGTAAGAACTACTTCAGGAGAAAGGAGAACTCCCCCTTGCGGTTCCAGAGAGATCAACGGTGCAGAAAACGGATTCCCGACGTGTGCTCAACGGATCTCCAAAGCTTTGGCCTCCTCTCCCACTCTTTCCTTTGGTTTCAAGCCTTCCCTATGAACAGGGGAGGCTACTATCCATTTTAAGTGAAAACAACTAAGTATAACACGTGTACTTCCGAGTACACGGTGTGTACTTCCTTCATTTAACTGTTCATCTGCCAGTTTCCCACCAGTGCAGCACTGTTCTCTGCTGACATGAATACAGGACGTGTCTTCTTGAGTACATGACATATTATGTCGCACAGCTGGCCACCACCTTACTATTTTCTTGCCGACTGACTACATGGCATGTAAAGGACCACTATACGGCGTGTAGTTGGTTTCTACACCCTTCATCGCCGACATGGACACACGCCCCGTGTACTCATCCCACATGGCCAAAAAGTACACGGCGTGTACTGCCAAAATTTGAGATTTTTCCCCATTTTCCTTATTTTCTGAAAAACACTTATGGAAAATAGAACTGAAGAAACTCATGCCTCAAAACTAAGAACTGAGTTCTTACTGTTTGAGCTCACCCCTTTCTTATGTTTCATTTTCACAGGATATGAAGAAGTTAGTTATGAGTGACCAGTATGCATAATCTCGGATGCTTGCATGTTTCTAATGAAATATATTTGTGTTGTATTTCTTTTCAAGTTGTAATGTTGAACTTATATATGAATCTTGTTTCCAATAATACTAAACTGATCGGTATTTCGAGACATGATTTCCTTATGATAATACCAATGTTATGTAATAATGGACCGACTCTGGGTATCTGGGGTCGGGGCGTTAAAGTTGGTATCAGAGGAAGTTTAGTACAAACCTTGGAAGCTAGATTTAGATAAACTATGATTAGAGCACATAGCCCTAAGATAGATTTTGAGGATTAGTATAGAAAAACTTCCTAGATTTTTTGTATTGTAGATATTTTTTGATTTTTCCAAGAAATACATCCTTGTCTGGATACGAACAAGTAGTGGTGGATCTGGCACAGATGTACCTAGGGGTAAAACCCGAAAAAACCGCTTTGAGCTAGACTCAAGTGGGAACTGGTCCACGACAACAGGCCTTGCTTTACTCTTGGTTATGTCACTCCTAGGGGATATGCTTAGGATAATTCTCATTTTCTTTAAAAACCATTATGAAAGGTTTATGAGTATATACTTCCTCAAAGAAAACATTTTTATGATTATATATTCATAAACTATTCAATTTGTGTTAAGTGTTTTACAAGTTTGTATTTATATATTGGGATTCATAAACTAATCTAGTGTACGCCATTATTTAGAAATGGTTCCTAGTAGAAGAAATGGAAACTGTATTAATGCACGCACTCTATGTAGGGATTTCCATCCTTCTAAAGATAATTATAGTGGAGCTGGTGGTGAAATTGTTACTGATCAGCAAATCACCATACTGGGACAACTCACTCAGGTTATGAATAATAACCTTACCTGTACGGAACACCCTGATCCACAGTATGGAGGATCAATGTTAGATTGATTCATGAGGCAATAACCACCAACATTCAATGGGAGTACAAATCCCTTAGTATCAGAGCAATGGATAAATTATATAGAGAAAATATTCCAGGACTTGGGGAGTAGTGAAAGGGAAAAAGTTATCATGGAAGTTTACCGCCTCACTGGAGATGCTGATCAATGGCGGTCGTTGATTAAAAACATGAAGGAAAATAAAGAACGAGAAGAAGAGATCTGCTGAACACTCTAGGAAAGGAAATAAGTAAACGGGGAAGAAGGGATGAATTGAATTTCCACTTTGTCATAATTGCGGAAGGAAGCACCCTGCTGCCTGTATAAAAGGAAAAGGAGTATGATATAAGTGTGGATAGAAAGGCCATCTAGGTGGTGATTGTAAAGGAAAAAAGAAGCTACCAATGTTCAATGATACAATTACAGGGAGATGGGACATTATGGAAATGAATGTCCTAAGCGTCAGGGAAACTAACCTTAGAAAATGCCTATGGACCAAGGCCAAGCTTATGTTATCACTACTGCTAAGGTTGAAGCCCTCAAAGATGTGGTGGTAGGTAATTTAATGGTTTCCTCATGTTTTGAAAATGCTTTATTTGATTCTGGATCATCGCCTTGTTTCATATCTTTCTAGTTTTCTAAGAAAATTAGATATTTCCAATTTATTTAAAAAGGGAGTTATCAGTCAAAACTCCTAAGGGAAGTATCATTAAAACAATGTTTAGTGAATCAGTACCCATTAGAGCACATAAATTTTCTTTATATGTGGATCTCATCATCATACCTATGATTGAATTTGATATAATGCTCATCATGTATTGGCTATCATACCATGATGCAAAAATTTATTATAAGAAGAAGGAGGTTACTATTTTTTATGATGATTATAAAGAACACCTTATCATTAGAGCGAAATTGTCACCCCCTAAATCTTACCTAGATCCACCCCTAGTATCTCAACTAAATTCAATTATCTGGGAGGAAGAGAATGAAATAATTGTGGGTGAGGAATGGAATGTTCAAATAGAGGATGTACCTATTGTGAGAGAATATGTTGTTGTGTTTCCAGAAGATTTACCTAGACATCCTATAGAATGAAAAATTGAGTTTTCCATTGATTTAATTCCTAGTTCAAGGCCTATATTGAAGACCCCTCATAGAATGGCCACTATGGAATTTGTTGAACTAAAGAAACAACTAGAGTAATTGAGTAATAAGGGATTTATTCTCCCTAGTGTTTCTCCATGGGGTGCCCCTATCATTTTTTTTAAGAAGAAAGATGGATCTATGAGGTTATGTATCAACTACAGGGAAATAAATGCCATAACAATAAAGCAAAAGTATCCCCTGACTAGCATTGATGACTTATTTGATCAAGTTCATGGAGGTCAATATTTTTTAATGATTTACCTTCGATCTGGATACCATCAGTTGTGTGTTATGAAGGAAGACATTCTGAAGACAGCATTTCGAACCAGGTACAGGCATTACGAGTTTACAATAATGCCTTTTGTGTTGACTAATGTACCCTTAGTATTCATAGATATAATGAATAGAGTTTTCGAGGTATATCATGATGATTTTATGGTGGAATTTATTACTGATATCTTGGTATACTCTTAAAGCTACGAGGATCATGAAAATCACTTGCACATTATCTTAAAGACTCGTAGAATACATGAATTATATGGGAAGTTTAGCAAGTGTGAATTATGGCTTCAGGAGATTTCTATTCTTGTCCATATTGTCTCTATGGATGGAATATCTGTTTATCCTTCTAAGAAAAGAGCAATCCAAGCATGGCCAGCACCAACGAGTATAACCGAGGTACACAATTTTATTGGATCAGGAGGTTATTATCAGTGTTTCATCCAAAACTTTGCCCGATTGTCTAACCCATTAATGAAGCTCACACGTAAAAGGGTTAAATTTGTTTGGACAAAAGAGTGTGAATAATTTTTTGAACAACTGAAGAGAATATTAGTCAATTATCCTATTTTTACTCTACCATCAGGAAATAATGGGTTTGTTATTTATAGTGATGCATCGAAGAAATGACTTGGTTGTGTCCTTATACAGAATGATAGATTTATTGCCTATTCATCACGACAGCTGAAAATTCATGAGAAAAACTATCCTACTCGTGATCTTGAGTTAGCTGTCGTAATCTTTTCATTGAAGATTTGGAGACACTATCACTATTGTAAAAAGTTTGATATTTATACTGGTCACAAGTGTTTGAAGTATATTTTCTCACAGAAAGAACTCAACATGAGGAAAAGGATATGGCTTGAACTACTCAAGGATTATGATTGTATGATGCATTACCACTCATAAAAGGAAAATAAGGTGGCAGATGCTTTGAGCAGAAAAGATCCTGGAGTTTTGAACATGACGAGAATTGAAATGGATCATATTTTCATGGATCTAGTGAAGATGGATATGGGAATTACCATGGAAGGTGAAACATAGATAATTTTTCAAATGGTTGCCAACACATCTTTAATAGAAAATATAAAGAGTTCTCAGACCAGTGATGAAGAGTTTCAAAAGAAGATTAAAGTTGTTAATGATGGGAGATTGTGAGACTTTGTGTATGAAGAAGGAATTTTGAAATTTTGGAAGAGACTTTGTGTTCCCGATATACCTGATCTAAAAAGGGAATTTCTAGATGATTCTCATAATTCTAATTTCTCTATACACCATGGGAGCACCAAAATGTATAGTGGTTTGAAGTAACATTTTTGGTGGGACAACATGAAGAGGGAGATTGCTGATTTTGTGTCAAGATGTATGGTTTGTCAATAAGTGAAAGCTGGAAGGCAACAACCTAGAGGAGTCATGAAACCTCTTCCCATACCAGAGTGGAAATGGGATAATATTACGATGGAATTTATCATGGGACTACCAAAGACTCATAGAAATAACGATGCAATATGGGTCGTTGTTGATCGTCTTACCAAGTTAGCAAATTTTCTTACTATAAGAGAAGATCTACCACTTGAACGTCTTGCAAGACTATATATTAATGATGTTGTGAGACTTCATGGAGTACCCCTATCGATTGTTTCTGATCATGATCCCCATTTTACATCATGATTCTGGAAGAGTCTTTGAAAGGCCTTGGATACTGAACTTTGTTTGAGCACTGCCTACTACCCTCAAACAGATGGACAATCAAAACAAAATATTCAAACCTTAGAAGACATGTTGAGATCATGCTCACTTGACTTTCAGGGTATGTGGGATCAATCATTACCTTTGGTGGAATTTTCCTATAACAATATCTTACATTCAAGTATTCAGATGGCACCATATGAAGTGTTATACCGAAAGAGATGTCGCCCACCAACCTGTTGGGATGACGTTGGTGAGAGAAAACTCGTTGGCCCATAACTGGTAGAGGAAATGATGAAAAAGGTGAAGGTAATCCAAAACCACATCAAAGCAGCTCAAAGTTGGAAGAAGAGCTATACATATAATCGAAGGAAGGATTTGGAATTTTAGGTAGGAGAGATTGTTTTCATAAAGTTATCCCCATGGAAGGGAGTTATATGTTTCGGTAAGAAGGGTAAATTGAGTCCCAGGTACATCGGAACTTTCGAAATTCTAGAATGAATTGGGGATGTAGCTTACCATTTGGAAATCTTGCCAAGTCTCTCCAAAGTTCACGATGTGTTCCACATATAACTGTTGAGAAAATACAAGCATGACTCAATGCACGTACACACTTACGAGGAATTAGAACTAGAACCCGATCTGTCTTATTGCAATGAGCCCGTCAGGATTCTTGATACAAGAGAACAATTGCTGAGAAACCGGATGACTCGTCTGGTAAAAGTTCTATGGAGAAACCATAAAATGGAAGAGGCAACGTGGGAACCCGAGGGACTTTTGATGAAGAATCACCCGAGTCTTTTCATGCACTAGTATTCCAGAAATTTCGAGGACTAAATTATTTGAAGGAGGGGAGAATGTAACACACCAAGCTTCCATGGTACACTTCTCTTTTAATAATACAGTAGTGTGTGTTGTACGCAACATTGAGTTCTAACACACACCACAACCAATAAAACTAGCTGTTATGAATTGTAATACCCACTTTATGAATTTTTATAAATTTTATATTTCCAAATGGACTACATTTTTGGATTCGGAATATCGAAATTAGCTTAGGGTGAATTTTGGGTATTTTTTTGAAGACATTCAATTTTTGATGAATAGGGAAAAAACACTGAGTTATAGTTTAAAACCAAATTCTTATTTAAATAATTATTTATATTATTTAAATTTAGTTAAGGTAAAAATTTATACATAATACCTATATAAGTTCAATTTATTTCATTGGAGTTAGTTTAGAATAATTTTAGATATATAAAAACTTTATGGAACTTTTCACCGTCTTTTACCCACCTCCTAAGAGAATTTGGAAATTCACATAAACTTAATTATATCGATTCTGTGAGTGGAATTTTTAAAATCAGAGAGACATGGTTAATATCATGGAGTAAAATGTGGTTTCATAAGATAAAAATAATTTTTGGTGAATAGTAACTTTTTACTTTTATTTACCACGGTTAAAAGTAAATAGGGTAATTAACGGTAAAAATGACATTAATAATACCCTAACACATGTCCTAATTCTATTGGACAAGTTTATCTCAACCAAAACCAATCTTAGGAATAAAATATTATCATTTAGGTCCACTCAGATTATATTAGGACATTTATTATTGTTTAATTCAAATAAGAGTTAAAAGAGTTAAAATAAATGTGTAATAACGAAAACATCTTTAATATAGGGTAATACATAAGATAAATTAGATTATAAATATTTATTAGAAATCTAAAAATATTTCCTACATAATGGTATTTTATTTTTAATTTTTACAAATTAAATAATTTAATTTATTTATGACACAATGATGATGAAATAATTATCTTATTAGTAAAATATTAAAATAATTGATATTATAAATATAAAAATAAATGTAATTTGAAACTTTTTATGAATTACTCTAATTTGATAAGTTAATATGACATATTAGGATTGTTTATATAAATTTTATTCGAAGTAATAATGCTGTTATAAAATTATCAAAAACAAAATACACAATAGTGTCAAAATTGAAATAAAAGAGTTTTTAAAACAAATATTATTTTATTAATTGATATTATATTCCTAAAAAAATAAGGTTGGTAAGATGTACTTATATCATGATAGTTGTATCATTAGTTGACCACTTGGGGGTCTCTTGGATGTATATAGTATGTTTACTAACTATATAATATAAAAATACAAAGAGACATGGTAATTGTCAAACTATTTAACTAAGAGTTAAATATAAATGATAATGTTAATATAGTGACCCAAACATGTCTAAAATCTATTGGTTTAAAGGATTTCCACCCATCCCCACCTTAACCTGTCAATAATCTACATTGTATCCATTAGAAACTGAATATGAATTTATTATAAAATAATCTTTCAATATTTTCCAAAGGTTCCCCTCACCCCTCTTATAAAAGGGAACACCCCCTTCTCTCTAATTTAAAACTTGAAAGCCTTTTAGCTCGGCCAAAACCAGACTAAATATTCTATAAACATCCCTCACTTTGAACTAGAGGCCTTAGTTTGATTTGAATGCTAACCTAAGGAGCCCCTTTGATCAAATAAAAATGAAGAACTCGATTAAGAGGTAATGTTTTCACCACCCTCTTTCAAGTTCCTTTCTTCTTAAACATCTGCTTACTTTGTTATTACCATTCTAAAATAATAACTCCATTATCTTCTATATACTTTGATGTTATTATAAATATGGTACAACCATATTCAGTATTCTATCCATCATTTGAATGACATGTCACCATAGGTGCGTACGTACGACTTACTGTCTCCGCGTCGTGGTGTAATTGTTATTCAGAACATTATTATTTTCATGGGTATAATAATGATGTGTAATTTATATAAATAATAAATATAACATGATATTTATTCTTTATATATGATATAATGCCCAATTATATATTATTTTAATATCAAAATAATTATATTGTCGCTCGTGCGTACATACGGACTACCGTCTCCACGAATGCGATTAGATTCATTCCCCATCGTATCCATTAAAGTAAAATTATCATATGATGATTAAAAATAATTTTTAAGGACTTTATATCATTCTGGATATAAATAATATTCATCTCATCCATAACAAATATTTCTCACATAACAAAGAATATAATGAAAGATGAATCCCTTAACACCCGAAATGAGGATAATACTAAGATATTATTAACAAATCAATGTTAAAAGATCATATATGATATCATATTAATGTATATGATTCTTGTATAATTTAGTAACAATTATTTCACCATTATACCATAGTTTAATCTTCCATCAACCAAGGAAAAGTAAAAGGTAAGTGTTTATTTTACAATCTCTTTATTATCCGAGGTTGTTTATACGTAATTATCTATTGGGAACTCTTTATCATCCACGTCCATGTTTCTTAAAAATGTATTTAAAAACATTGTCACTATTTTACTAAATATGGGTTAAAGTCATTTATACCATTGTTTGACTTTTTATAAGATGTTTATAAAGGAATATTTTCATCGTTTTCCAAACAAGGTCCTTTTTATCCTTTTGGACAAAATTAAAGTAAGAATGTTTTTTAAACATATACGGCGGGTGCGGCTATTTTCTACCGTTATATACTCATCCAAGCTTCCATTACAAGCTTATAAAAATATTTTCAAATTAAATGTTTTATTTTATAATTATGTGACTCTTAAATGATTTCAAAATAGAAAGAGATATTTCTCTAAAAATGGTTTTGATTTTATCTATGTCAAAATCCTTTGATGGATTTTAAGTTTATTTGGAGTTGATTTATTATGATACAAAACATCCATATTACATTGAAGGTTTTGTGATATGTTTGATTGTGGATGTGCTATTTTTACACCATTCTTGATTAATGGTTAATGTATTGACATTTTTTATGCTAGTTTTAATACGAATGTTTATGATATGTTGAAACCTTTTCATATGAGGAATGTATTGGACTTAGTAAGTGATGGGTGGAGCCCACTATAGCTTCTTGATGCATCAGTAGGTCACATGAGATAACTAGACATGGAATTGGATGAGGCCCTTTCCCAATTTGATTTATGGTTTTGGCCGATGCCTTAATCATTTTTAGATGACTTGGTCGAGGCCTTGAAAAAATGTTTTAGAATGTCTGGAATTATACATTCCCTCATTATGGAAATAATATGGATGGTTTATGTGGTCATTATACTAGTAGAATATCCATGATTATGTTTTATTATGGCATTATTTACTCAACTCATATTCATTCCATAAAATTATTCATGTTTAATATTGGTAAAGGAATGTGGTTTCAATTATTTACCATGCCTAATATTTATGTCATTTTTCACTGTATTACTTACCCTTACTAAGTGTTTGACCTCTCTCCTTTCTTATGTTTCATTTTCCTAGGATATAAAGAAGTTAGTTATGAGTGACTAGTAGGTATAATCTAGGATTATTGGATGCTTCTAATGAAATATATTTGTGTTGTATTTATTTTCATGTTGTAATGTTGAATTTATATATGAATCTTGTTTTCAATAATACTAAACTGATCGGTCTTTTGAGACATGATTTCCTTATGATCATGCCAATGTTATGTAATAATGCACTGAGTCTAGGTATCTAGGGTCGGGGTGTTACAGGAACACTTCTTAAAATAAATTGGAATGTGATAATGAAAATATTAGGGTTTATTTAGTCATGTAGATCATCCATTATGTCCAACAGACCAGGATGAACCTAGTCTAATGCCTGATGAAACTGTTGATTGCTCTAACATTGATATTTAATAAGAGGTTACAACCACTAGCGAATATGGAGATAGGGAATTTTCTATTGATGAAGAAATTGAAAATAACGTTTCTATTTGATCTCCTATTATCACATATGGGGCTCCAGGTCTTCTGTAGACTCTCTGTAAGAGATAGAAGTTTTCAAAAAGTGATAAGGTAGTGACTGAAGTCTCTAGAGATGATCTGTTCCAATGTAGTTCTAAATTGGATGAATAAAATGGTGATGATGTAGATGAAAAATGAAATGGAAAGAAAAATGGAGATTTAAATGAGGATTCTAATGTAGATGATGAAGATAATGGGTCGAATACGAACGGTTCCTTTGGGAAAATTCGAATAGAGGATATAGAAATTATTCAAGATATTCTATCTTCTATTGGTGGTTTTGTTTCTAGAATAGGATAGAGGCCATGTATTATAGCTGAAACAAATGTTACCGCTAGAAACATAAGAGTTTCATCTATTGAGGGGAGGATACCAATGATTGGGTAGTTATTATGTAGACATTTTTATTGAAGTAGTTGACACTATATCTATTGCAGATGATCGGATAGAGTAAGATCTTGTTGTTGTTGATAAGATGAGAATTATTCCAATTATTTAGATGCATAATGGATAGAAGTAGAGTGTTTAGAGAATATTATTTATGTTTATAGATATATTTATTCCCATGATGATGTAAAATTGAGATATGTGGCTGCTTCTGATGAGAAACATATTATTATTTTAGATATAGTTGTGTATACCTCTCATAAGCCTTTAATTGTGGACCTTTATATGAAGTCTTCAGAAATATAGATTTACCCAATTTTATAGGAATGTGGGTTCATTCCAAGAAGTTCATAAAACAATAGTGAACCTACCCTTTAAGAAGAAAGAGATCCTAAAGGGTCAATGATATATCAGATAATTTTTACTAGTTTGTTAGAAATATATTCCTCTATGAGATATCATGCACCTATATTTCATCAAATTCTTATTGATATGGTCACAATGAGTTACTTGGATTAGATCAGAATTTGATAGCTTCATATTTGGTTAAGCTTTTGAAATGTGAGGCACCACTTCTTATATAGCTAAGTAAACAAGATGCAAGATATCTTTTTGAGTTGGTGATTAACCATATTCAAATGAAGATGATTCCCTATATCCAAGAAGCTAAAATAGATAATGGAAGATCAAAAAAGGGTTTCAATCTCTATAATCTATTTTGTATGTGATGAAATCATTCTTTGTAGCTTTTATTGATTCAATTATTGGGATAGTTTAAATGATTAACCAAATGGCTTTTAAATCTACTTCTTATCCACATGTTATTGTTTATGATGATTTTCCAAGAATTGTGATTAGAGAGGTGTGTAGAGCTTCTTCAGCTAGTGCTTAAAGTGATTCTACAACACATACACATGAAACCGTAAGCAGAATAAGGTATAATTGTGGTCAAATTTTCAACATGATTATAGAATATGCTAAGAACATGTAGTCTATCGGAGAAACTATAACCAATTCCATCAATTATTATTTCTCAATGGTATATATTAAGTATTCCCTAGATTCTAATTTCATGTTTCTGATGAAAATTTTATGGTTTTTTTACTTGGGACTTCATTGAACAATTCGATCAGTTTAAATTGTTGGATCCTCTATTAAATATTTTTATAGAATAGAATAAATTCTTATTTGGTGAAATGGAGTGAGGTGGAAATATTATAATGGAATTCATGCATATTGTGAAACCATTTATCCATGTGCATAGTACTACTTATAAATATCATGACTCCATTTCTATTACTTATCACTTAACACCTCCTATAACAACTTAGAGTACTTCTAGCCTATTGTGGATAGATATCCACTTTCCCCTTTACTATATTTGTTCTTTCAATTTTTATTGTCTCACATGTAGGATGTATAACACCTTTAGTCGATCCTCATTCAAGATCCATAACCTCCATTAGCTATTTTCAATCTTCCATCAATTATCCCTTCAGTAACCTTAACCTCTCCTACAATTAGTTTAGGACCTACTGCTAATCCCTCTTCCTTAGCAAAGGATAATGGAAAAGAATTGTTAGATCCCTCTAATGAGCATGATAAGAATCATTGATTACACACTATGTCTTCAATGAATATATTAGTGTATGACCTTTTAGCTTTAACATTTTATTAAAATTTAGTTGGTTTTGTAATGGAACTTCAAATGTTATTTTTATTCTTATTCTCTTGAATTTTATATTTTCATTATATTCTATTACGTTTCCAGCTTTATTGTACACTTTTTGATAATCCCAAAAGGTTATAAATCTAATATGGAATTTATTTCATAATTAATTTTCTTTATTCCAATAATACCATATATGTATTTACCTTCCTTCGATACAATCTGATATCTTTGCTTCCTTAAAATCCATTTGCACATTACTTCATTATGTAAAAACGTTTTTCCCGTTGATATTATTCTCAGTAATTTAAATGTCATGATTTACCTTTGATGTGATGAATATAAATTACAGGCTTTGTGATCATCAAAAAGGGGGATATTGCTGACCTCCTTGTTTTTATGATCATGAAATCATTATTATTGTTAGAGTTCATGATATTAATATATTTTATTTAAATTATATATTATGAGAATGATTGGTGAAAATTTTCTACGTTTCATGTACCACCAAAAAAAACTCACCACTAATTATGTCTCATCTTTTCTTTGAAACACCACAAAGGATGTGTCACCATAAAAATGAGTCACCAATTAGATGGAATTTTGAAAACGTATTTGAAATTATCACTGCTAATCATGTCTCACCTAAAAAAATGTATCACCATAACCATGAGGCACCATCATGAAAGGATTGATGCTAGGATCTAATATCAACTACGTAATGGGATGAATCACATTTATCACGAGTCGCTATCAGCCTCACGCAATGCCGGAGTCAAACATCACCATATAAAGACACTATTTTAATGTATCACCCCCAAACATAGACACAATTAAATGTGTCACCATTAAAATGAGTCACTACTAGAAGTGTTACCTCTCAAAAATACACACCACTAGTGTTTTTTTATATATAAATAAATTTTTATAATAGATATTTTATAAAAGTTAAATATACAACTTATTATAATAAGTGTTCCTTAATTTAATGATAGAGATGAATGACATTTATTATCAGAATGTATTTTATGAGAACTAAAATATCAAGTGGGTCCTCATTTCTACTTCTTCTATTTAAATACGATGTAGAGTCCATCGTTTATAGAAGAGAAGTGGTTAGTGAAAATATATATCTATATGCATGGATAGATCAGAGTAGCTATAATGCTTTCCACACACAACACATGTGTACCTATAATTAATTATATATGAATCAAGGTCCATTGAAAATCTGGGAAACTTCTTACAAACCCACAAGAAGGAGTTTGTGGCAATTTGTTCTTTAGAAAAAATTTATATCATGACCCAAGTTGGATTTCAAACAATATTTGACATTCATGATCTATATAGAATATCAAACAGAGAAACATGAACTCTATACTATTCTTACTTTCATTCTTTGTTTGTTTATATTTATATTTCCAGAAGTCTAGATTAGTCTAGTATAGTTTAGCTCGCATTTTCTCCTACAGTAAACTAAAAGATACATAAAAATATCTTCTAAAAAAATTTATACATGTTTCCCATATGTTATGGTTGAGTATTAGATGTGGCTTCTCTTATCTATACTCACACGATTACTATGGATGATTTCATGTGTGGAATAGATAAATTTTTTATTATTGTGAGACCCGATATAGTTTTTGGATCAATTTTTTTTATATAAACTGTGTGGAAGCATGTGATTTCTTAGTGGAGAGGAAGAAGCATCAGTTTGGCACTAAACCTATTGTATTAAAATTCTAGAGTTTGTTTTGTTTTATTTATTAATATATTTTATATTCTAAAACTGAATATATTTCTACCTTCAATGAAAAAAACTAATTAGATAGTTTATCTTAACTAGTTTTTATATAAGATTTTGATTATGTAAATTTCATTCAAATGATAAAATAATATTTTATGTTCTTTTACCCATGACATAATCAATCTTTTCAGAATTTTTTTAAAATATTAAAACAAATATCAAACTACTAATTTATACACTAGTCTATTTTATTTAATAATGGGTTTTCTTGAAATGATTTTTTAATAGATACTTTTATTGGGTACTCAATTCACCATCAATTTGAAATACTCACTTTGAAAAAAAAAACAAATATGTCTCAATAGAGTGGACATTGAGATGAAATCCCTTTCCAATCACTTATATTTAATTATACATTATTTAACCTAAAATATAATGATGTTAAACATGTTAATAATTTATAATGGAATCATATTCATGTTTTTAAATTCATATATGATCTCGTTATAACTTTATTTTCTTCATTCATTACTAATATATCATTATTACCCTTATTGTGGGTGTTTAGTCCTTCATTTTCTCAGCCATGTTTTTTCATAGATGTTCTAGTTCATGTATACGGTATAGTAAATCCATCATATATAGAATTAAATTAATTTTATAAATATTAAAATAATTCATTTTATTCATTTTTTGAACCATTATTTAATGATGGGAATGTAGAATGACAATCATTACTTCATGGGGATGGTTATATGTACATACACACGAGCAACGATATTAGTCCCATAATGGGTGTTAGGATAATGAATTGAATAATAAACTACATTAAAATCAATATCATGTTAAAATTATCATATATATAAATTTTTGAAATTAATACTTCTATCCTTGTGATTCTATTATGGAATAAAACTATGTCAGTTTGCAAGGCAGTAGTCTTCAACACACATGAGTGATGGTTTGGTTTCCAATTTGATGAAGAAGGAGATTGATAAATATTATTCCACAAATATAATTACCTCATAGTATTTGGGATATAATGTTGTAATTATAATTTATTTTTCAAGACGAAATATGGGGATAACATAAGAAGGAAAAAAGAAAGATCTTGATGAAGATGATTAACCTCGAAAAGAGAAACCCAATTTGGATATCCTATTAAGGACCCCATGATTGATATTTTTGGGTAGAAAAAACCTCTATAACATGGACAATGATACATGGGATACATTATAGAATAATTTGGTTGATTAAAGTCTATTAATATGTGTTAATAAGTGAGGTGAAAATATGCTCATTATAATTGTGGGAGGGAACTATCTTGGGAAGCACATAGAAGTTTCTAAATAAAATACAAAATTAAAATTCAATTAACACAAAAAATTATTCCAAATGACCTTATATTCAATGGTGGTATTATATAAGGATAAAATATAGATTTAAATTAGTATTTATAGATTTTTAATTGTAAAACATATCAATGACTTTTTTATGCCCTCGGATAAACCAAATTTAATATTAACTGGAGTAATTAAATTTTTTTTTAGTTTTCACAATTCATTATATCCAAAATATATTTTCAACTCATTTAATAAAATTAATTATTATAATTCCAAATATAGATTCTAGTTTGTCAAATTTAATTCATAGATGTGATATAATATATTTTCAATCAAACCTAAAAATCATGTATGATTTTTTTTCTTAAAATACATTTTTAAGAATTAGATGATCTCATATAAACTATATGAGTATTAATCGTAATTATAGGGATAAAAATTAATATAATTATATCTATAATCTATAAATTTCAATAAAATAATAAATACTTATTTATTATTTGAATTAATTAAAATTTATTGAGATTATGAAATTTTAAATAAAAACGTATTTCTGAAAAAATATACTTTTTATATACAAATAATATTGACATCATTTCTATAAAATTGATTGTAAATAAAATTTTATTTCCAAAAATTAAAATAAATAATTATACATAGTAGGTGTCATAGGTAAATACTATTATTTCAATTACTAATAAAATTTTTTCTGGAAAAATTTCAAAAATTCATTCTACACGTATTTTCACCATGATCAATATTGATATTGATCATATAAAATTAGAATTTTTTCAACATGAAGTATTAACTTGTAAATTTTAATAAATTATTACTAAAATATAATGTACACATAATATAATTGATTCTTGGGTTTTATAATCTTCTCAACATGAAATATTTAAGCACTGAAATTTCGTGGAAATTACTTTCTAATGATATGATCGTGGTTTTTCTTATAAACATTATCTATTTTCTATGGTTATTCCACCGTTTTATGATTTCTCCAATGTTCATTTATGAGTAAATTCATCTGATTCCTCAATAAATTCTCTCTAATATCATTAATATAGATGGTATCTTCAAAATATGTTTGATTATAATCCAATTATATTTCTTTAGAGTATCACACATGAAATGGGTTTGTTATGAACATCCTTAAAAATTATATATGAAACACACATGGAAATTTATCGAGGCCTAGTGTAATTCCTAATTGTAAATCCATAGAAGATATTCCATAAATAAAATAATATGTTATGTTGTACATGGGGATCATGTTAACATTCTTACTGAACCTTATGACATCATTCCATGAAGATAAATTCATGAAAACATAATCATCCCATTGAAATTACAAATCATTAGAAATAATTAATTTTTTTATTAATGTAACTCTATTTCCTGAATTGTGATACTTTAATATATTTATAAATAGTATTTATCTATCCCATTTTATATTCAACATATTTTGAACCTACATATTTATTTTCACTAAAAACATATTCAATAAATCAGAGTATAAAATCTCTAACCATATAATGCCTCAAATGGCACAATTTCAATAATTTAATAGAAAATATTATTACAGTAAAACTATAAAAAATTAAAATATTTATCCCCCAAACCAGGATATTCAAGTGACAATGAACCCAACATGTCTTCCAATGTCTAATTATTTGTTTCATACAATCTAACTATTTTAGGATGGAATGTGGTGTTAAAATGAATCCTAATATCAAGAGACTTCAAAGTAATCATCTAGATTTTTGATTAAAATAAGTAATCATAATAACACAATTTAAATATCTAGAGCATGAAGTATTATACCTTCATTAATATAGAAACTAGTGATCTCCTAAAGAGGTAAATATTATCTTATATAAATAAAATGTTTATAAGTTGTTATGTGATAAACAAAAACACATACCCCATCAGTCTTTTTAGGTGTATTTTTCAATGAAGTGAAAATTGACATAATTATTTCACCACATTTCAACATATGAATATGAAGACTTTTCCTGAATCCTTAAGGACTTGTCTCCTATAATCCACCTATTTGAAAACCAATCATATTTATATATAATCATAAATTTCTTACTTCATGTTATACTTTAAAAATGATTCATCAAATAACTCTAAGTATTAGTGATACCAAGAATAATAGAGAAAATTTCAATTGATAAACAACGATAAATTTTGTTTTTATCTCAAGAATAATTGAAATATCAGGTATCCATTAGATTTTAAATATCTATATTTGAAAATAAATTCTTCCAATTTCAAATAAATCTTGCATTTGATTTTATTTTGAATATTATAATCATAAAATTAAGAACCTTATATATGTTCATTTTATGATGGTTTTAAAATAATTTAGAAAAACAGTGATATCTCCCCTTCCATAAAAATTATTATATCCTTCTTTATTAGATCTAATAATATAAAATCCCTATCAGTCCCCATTTGGGTTGGAACTCCATATTCTTTCTTTATCAATGTATATTATACCTTATTTTACTTTCCATGGGGAATTTTTATCGAGAATTCATTATCCTTTATTATCTCAATCCATCTATTTTCCTCATATTGTGCACTTTTTGTGATAAGATTTTTTTATGTTTTTCTAGTCATTGTATATCTCGCATCATTATCCACTGTGATAAAGCTACCCTATCTTAAAATAAAATATTACAAATGCCATGTTATGGACATGGGTTGGATATTTCAATTAATGAGTATTTATCTTCATTAATAAATATGAAATAACATTAGTATTATTTCCATGGAATCATCTATGAGCCTTATTTATTCCATTATTATATATCACAAATACACCATTTACTTTTAGTTGAATAAAAATCATAGCATTTACTGATATCCAATTCAATTCATTGAAACATTCTTCACATTCCTTAGTCCAAATTAAATATTTCACCTTATTTGTAATCTTGAATAATAGGTTATCAAAATGAGGAAAATTATGAATGAATAAATGATAGTAACATGCCAATACATTGAAACTGTATTCCTTATTTATATTCATTAGTGTGTTCAATTATATCACTACCCCTTTCTTTATAAGATCAACTGAGATTCCATCAGTAAAAAAAATTTAATAAGGGAAAGAAATTCTCTGATTCAAAAATTCTTACTATACAAATTTTCAACATAACTCTTTCATCATAGTTTATAAGGAATTATTTTTATGTTATTCCCATTGTCCTCTTATATCATTGAATATATAATGATATCATTAATGAATTTTGTAATGAAATAACCATGATATTCCTTAAATACTCAATTCATTGGATCGTTAAAAATTATTGTGCATTAGTCCATGAAAATGGAAATACCTTATGCATGAAATGTTCATACCGCATTCAGAATGCTATCTTTTGAATGTATTCATGATTTATATGGAATTGTGGATTCCTGGAGAAAATGTCAATCTTTGAAAAATATTGAGATTTATGAAGTTGATAAAATAAATCATCAATGTGAGGTAGATAAAACATTTTAATTTTTATAATAGAATTGATTTACCTATAATCAATGTGCAGCCTCATAGACTAAATTTCATCTTTATAAAGAGACCAGAGGATCCCCATGGTGAATAAATTTCTAATATTAACCCCTTATCACAATTCTCATCTAAATTTTTCTACAGCTCCATTAACATAATACTATAAATTCTATATGTGGTCTTTTATATTGTCCTTACATCAATGATTATGTTGATGGAGTACTCAAATCCATAATTATGTGGGTGTCCATGTAATTACTCAAGAAACACATAAAGGTATTATTGTACAATATGTACATCCTCAATTTGAAGATTATTTTTTCCATCCATACATGGTATTTTCAATTTTTCTCTAAGAATCATATTCATAATATGTACTATGAATGGATTTGGACATGACTCGTATGATGGGGTCTACAATAGAAATATAATGCATTCCACATCTTCATTACAAGCTGTAATTTATTTCTCCTTATAGTAAATACATTCATCATATAATAAAATCCATTATAAATAAATTATTATATTAAATTTAAAAATATTTATGATAATATCGTCTAAATATAAATCACATGTATGATTCATAATTGGAACTTCATGATACATCCTTATCATAATAAGATTTTCACTATGGGTAATTATTGAAAACTCCCTTCTCATGGTACTAGGAATATATCACGTTTTCCTAGAAAATATAGAAGATATGAATCTGTGTAGTATCTAGAATGAAATAAATCATCGTATTGAAATGGGGATATTATAAAATATCCTTCAACCACATCATTGGGAACTTACACCATAGTTATACTGATCACATAATCTCGGATGTCTATGATGAACCCCTTTTGTGGTATATTTCCATTGACACTTATGGAATTGAATCCAATAATTTCTATTTCTCTAATTTTTATGCATTAAACATCATTTATTTTATTTCCACATACATTTATAATCCATATTACCCTTTTAATTTAACTCGTTATAATATCCAATTGCCATCAAAATCATTCTAGCGAGTTTCTTCATACAATTTTCACCTAATGGAATTTGGATTCATTTTTGTTTTTTGATGTTTTAGGTTTTTAATTGTGCTTATCTAGCCTATTCTTCCTAGGATTACCCTTGATTATAAATGATCTAGAAACAAAACCCTTTGTTTTTATTGTAGATGAAACTATGTCATCATATGATGAAATTGTCTGGGAAACATATGCACATCGATTACATGTTTTAAGACCTTCAGTAGAATGCTCAACATTTCATTCCACATTTAATATTTAATTTATATCATACCAGGATGGTATTGAAAATATTTCCACCTAATTTGTAATAATTTCAGGTAATTGTTTCTTTTTGCTAATGTAGATTGTTTTCTTTTCATGCCATTTGTCATGAAGATCATTTTTATAATAGATTTTTTATCTAAAATATCCCTATTATACATGTTCTCTTTCCACTTCATCCCTTATATTTTAGATTACTAACCTCCATTAATTGGAATCTCACTTTAGGCTATATATTTCTAGTATGACATTTTCCACATTATCAAATCCCATGGCCAAAAATATCTTTTCATGTTATATAATCCATTTCTTAACACTCACAACATTATTGTTACAAATAAATGATATATGTCTCTGTCACATAAAGTGATTTATAATAGTATAATCACACTTTCTAATAATAAGATTCACTATTCTAGAAGTGATTGTTACTATAACTTGAAACATTTAGACTAATATCTCTATGATATGTTAGATAAAACACCAGTGGTTTTTGCTTACTCAGTATGGAAATTTATACATTAATAAGGAATTTTGAAATAGTTATTTCATCCCTTCTCCATTTATAAACAATTATATATAATGGATTAGATCATGACAAAATGAATTTTTAATCTAACATACATTTTTGAATGATTTCTAGCACAGAACATAATTCAAAAATTTATAAATTATTAATTATTAAATAATAAACATTACTTCATTTGAAGTAAATCTTTTTCTCAAATCCTTCATAATGGTTATATTAAATAATTTAATTAACCACTGTATTTACCTTTGTATTATATATCTATGGGTGATGTAAGAACCATTTTCATGCATCGAGTGATGCTAGTGTGAATTCCCATTATGCCCTTTTTAGGGTTATTATTTCTAGGTAAAACATTTCCAGAACCATGTCCAATTGTAGTATCTAAAATGGGAAGTATTTATATTAAAAAACATATAATATTTTCAATAAAAAAATATTACCAATTACTTCTATACTTAAAATCATATTTTATCATTTGGTTATATTATAATATTTAATTTTTCATAAATCCAGTTCATCTAGTTTCTTATAAACATCTTACAATACCAATTGTAATAGCCCCAACACTAATAACCTAAAGTCAATTTCTACACTATTACATTTTAATATATACAAGGGGTCAAATACTAAACAATTGTTCAATGTAGTAGTCTTTTATAATGAGATACATACATGATACCAATTTTATTTTTGAAATAGAATATAAAACATAAAAAATGAAAAATCATCGTATCCATGAAACTTATTCAATGAATTCATATTCACATCGAGGGGAATAGAAAAAAATTAATTCTAATATCAAATACATATTAATGGTCACATAAATGGTATCAATCACGATTAAATAAATAATAATCATTATATAATGGTAAATAACTTAAAACACATGTCATTTGATCAATTACCTTTTCACGAAATGCATCCATGGATAATATTATGTAAAAAATAAAATGCATAATAATTACTAAATTCATAATAATTGAAATTATTTATATTGGATGTCATGATATTAAACATCACAATATAAATACTGTTAGTACACTATGCTAAGAACATATAAAACTATTCATAAAACCCCATTTAATATAGCTAGTTCGTTTGTCTCATAAGACAAGTCAAGTAATCGAGGGGATATATAATTTCAAGCCACATCAATCAATGTATGATAAAATCATTCTGCATCAATTAAATTAGAAATATAATTTATTAACCATACTCGTTCTCAATAATTCTTTCCATTGAATAATGAATAATGAATATCAATATTTTCATAGTACATCAAGTATCATTCAAAGTAAAACCTCTTCTGTAGAATTAATATCAATTTTAATAAATAAACCTATTCAGGATAAGGTATTTGGATAATTTAAGTATATTTAAAGTTCAGTGACCATAATAGTGTTAAATATTCATGAGAAGAGAATGAACACCAAATTATTAAGAGATAGTAAATCACAATCAGTTCCTTGGGAATATAAAATTAATGTAAAATCATGTACATTGGAAGAAGAAATTTAATGGAAGTGAAATTTTAAAATAATATTTCATAATTATTTTTATTTTATAACCATTTAAAATGTCTAGAAGAAGTTAAATTCTATGAAATGGTTATGATAGAAAGGATTTCCACATATATAACTTATTTTAATGGATACTTTCATTTAATTTCCATTAATTCTTTTTTTAGGGGTTTCTCAAGATTTTATGGAGGAATGGGTGAGTTTTAATGAATTGGACCAAACCGTGAGCCCAATTCTATATTTAAAAATAAATTTTGATTCCTTTATAAATCCTTCATTTTTCAACATTTTTCATCCATTCCTATTATTAACTGGCCTCCCCTGACCTATTGAAACTACCAAATTAATTTGGACCATTTCAGAATCCATAGGCATGATGGATTTGAGATTTCATTTCCGGGATTGGGCATGCCCAAAATCACATTTCCAACATTAAAAATATTTTTTACATCATTAATATCTCCTTTAATGATTACGTTTCTTCGGTGATTCCAACTCTCACCCAAGCCCACATACCAAAGTCACGCCCCCATGCTCTCCTCCCCATATTTGAAGCTCGGTTTCATCATGAATTGGGATGAAACTTATCGGAATATCTCAAATTTCCCAGATTTGCCTTCTTGGTTTCCTCCTTTTCCATTAGGGTTTCCTCCCTCTTTCATTACATTCTAAAATATTCATAAGTTAGGGTTTGAACCTAGGGTTTAATTTGGTGACTTTTTGTTCAAATATTTTGGTCTAGGGATGAATTTATCTTCCTTGTTGTGTGGCGGTGGTGCGGTTGATGTTGCGCACCATGTTCTGAGGGATTCGACACTTTCAGTTGGTGATTCCCTAGTTAACCATTCCTTGATGAGTTAATTTTCTTATTTTACTAGTTTTTCATGTTCCCCATATGTTGTGTGTTGTGGGAAAACCATTGTTTAGGGTTTTGGTTAATCATTTAATTATATAATTGCATTTTTGTTGAAGTTGTGAACTTTCCAAATGTAACACATGTGGTATCTTTTGTGGTAGTCCTATAAAATATGAAATTAATTTATTAGTTGTTAAAAGGGGCTGAAAATTAAATTTTTTTAATTTATTACATTCATGGGGGCCTTCGAAGGGGGTTTTAGAAAAGTTTTGGTGTGTAAAACATTGTTATACATCTTGAGATAATTTTATGAAAATGGGTGTTTTCATTTGTATCTTTCATGGTATTATTCAAGGTTATTTTATCACACATGAAAGTGGTTTTATAAATGTATCTAGGGATTCCAATTATACTTTGGTCATGTTTTGGTGTTGTTTTTTCTTTGAAATATCATTTTGAAATGAGTTTTATGAGAAAGTATTGGGTATACTCATTGGAATTATTTTATGAAATATTTGAACGATTTAATTATTTATATAACTGGTAGAGACCATATTGGAAAACTATTAAAGAGTGTGAATATATTGAAATGGTACATATTAAATGTTAAAGGAGATGTTTTGTGATGTGTTCCATCTTGGAAATGTTTTATAAAAATATTTGAAGGATTTACTAATGTGTGTAATAGATGTGAAAGTGAGGTGGGATGTTTTGTGTGAGTATGATTTAAAAAATGGATTTTGGTAATGAAAACGGTATTATGTAACATTTGAGTGGTTTCTTATGTGAGTTGGAATATCTTGGATTGTTTTCCTTAAATTTTTAATAGATTTGTGGAAGTGTAAAGGAAATGTGAAAAGTGTTGTGGGCTATTTTGGTGTGAGTTGGATTTCAAAATCAATTTGAATGAAAAGTGGAATTTTGTGACTTGTTTGCTAAAAATGTGGGATTTTTGGTGAATTTGTGTTGTGGAAATTTAATTTTCATATGCAGAGTATATTTCAAGACTTGTTGAACTTGTTTGAGAACAAGGGGAAAACCTGGGTATCAAGGTGGGTGGATGTGTGCAAGTATGCTAGCGAATCTATGAGGTTTGTCCTCAGTTTCACTTATCAAGATTGAAGCTTAAAACTCAAACTGAACTATGATGATGATTATTGGGGACCACTAGGTTATGGGTATGTTCCCTACTAGTGGCTCATTCACAAGAACATATATTTTTTATGGTTACTCTCACTGAGATACGAGGTACCGTGGCCCACAACTAGCTAGTGCCTTGTGGTAAGTTCCTATTGCTTTTTCTCATTTGATATTTTATAATCACTGTCGGCATATGGTATATTTTGCAGGAAAATTTAGTATCATTGGAATTTATTTTAAAATTGTTGATTCTTTAAATTATCCCATTGGAAAACTTATTTCTTTTAAGTTTTATCTTTTAGAAATTGTGATAAGAAATTACATATTTTTGAAAACTTTCATGGTTTTCATCATTGAATGTTTATCGCATGGAATATCATAGTGGTGGTTTCTTAATGGGATTTGGATCATACCCTACTTATATTTTTGGGTGTATATAGACTTGGTAATTTTTTATTACAGGTTTGGGTACAATTTCGTGCCAACAGCTCGGGTTTTCATCGGTCGTTCGTGATGTGGTGTTGTGGAGATGGATTGAGGGTAGTGACTCCTTTAATATGGATGTTTTTGGCTTTACTTATTTGGTTTTGAACCATTTTAATGGTATTTAAACATATTTTTAACTTAGGTAATTCAAAACTGAAATTTTGAAAAATTCTGTTTTAGACGAAAAATTCAGAATTTTTTTATTGAGTTTGTTTGTTGTTTAATGTTTATAAACTCAAATAAATCATTCTCAAACGTCATTTTTTGATACTCAAGCACTTTTTCTAGCCCATCGGGATCAGGAACGACTTTTGGGCCTTGTTTCGGGCTGGGTCAGGTGCCTGTTTTGATGGAGAACAGATTTGGTTCGTGACAAAATGGTTTCCAAGGCAAGTTCGCTCTCTTTGGGTCATGTTATTTAGGGAGTAGTAGGGATAGTATAGAGTTATTATTTCTACGACTTGTAAATTTAGTTATGAGTAATGTGTCTGATTACCACACCCAATGAAGGGATTCAAGTCTCCACGGGTGGTCGGGACTTTTTTGAGTCTTTTGGTTTTCATGTTTTGATGATGATTATGGGAAATGAAAAGAGATTTGGGTTAATGGTCTCAATGAGATCACAGAGTGTATAAAGACATGTTGAGACAAAGATATTTTCCATGAATACTATTTTTTGTAGTTATTTGATTGGAGTATGCCCACTAACCATATGTTCAAGTCACCCACCAAAGCTAATTTCCCCAGGCATAGTCTTTTGTCCTTTAGTTTTGAAATCTTGGATGTTAGGTTTCATAAAAAATGGAATGGTTCAAAGAAGGGTATGTTTTTTTTGAAATTATTTTAAAATAAATATAGAAGTGTCTGAGTTCTGAAATGGTGGAACTAAGTTTTCAAAATCATTTTGAAATGGAAAATGGGGTGTTTACACCTATTTTGAAAGCAGAAAATTGTGTTAAAGTTGGTTTTGAAAAAATGTTTCCAATAGAGTTTTTTAAACTATTGAGAGGTTTTTAATGGGATGAGATGTTTTGAAATTAATGTGTTTGAAATTAAAGTGAGTTTTTATTTAAATTATTGTTATTTTCTAAAAATCTTGGTAATATATAATTTGGGTTCGATTTCATGGTTAGCGATTTTGAGAAAAAGGAGGTATTGGTTGACTGTTTTGGTTTTGAAAAGTGGAAAGAATTTTTTATTTTAACCTTTGGTATTTTTGTGAGAGACCACATGCATCGGGTTATATGGGATGACGGATGGTTGATGGCCTGGCTAGATGAGTTCTGGGATGGATATGATAAGGGTGCCCAGTGTGGCATAGAAACATGCATGTGTGAGACCCATGGGGTACTATTGGTGGATACGCTAACCGCTGAACCGTTTATTTTTAAAAAGATGACTTTAAAGGAGATAATTGATTTCTTTATGAATTGTTTGGAATTGTGGGTATTGTATGTTTTTTAATGTTGATATTGGGGGATGTTTTGAGTCTATGAACCCCTCCTGTTTGTACTGTGTTTTGGGATTGTGTTTGGTCGGTAGGTTGTGTTGAAGGGTCATTAACTGGTCTCTTCTGAGAAATGTTTTGGGATGCCTTTATGGTGGTTCATTTCTTGTGTTTGGATCATTTTTTTGGTATATCTTGACCTATTGACCATCTTGGTTGGATAATTGGGTTTAATCATTGGATAAGGTATGCCGCATTAAGGGTTACTGCACAACTGAAGTAAAACCTGGATTGTTTTTCCATTTGAAGACCCTCTAGTTGATCAATATAAGAATATTTTTCTTGAGATTATTATATTGATTCAACAAAAATTATTTTCTTGGTTTTTTGTATCCTCTTTCCAAGGGAGAGTGATCATTGAAGGTTGAAAGAGACATGTGCCTCTTAAGTTTCCAAATTTTCTAAAGGTGGAAGTGTTCTAGGGTTGTTTGCATGAATGAGTATATGGATGGTGCCTAAGAGGTCCTCTCGGTCCTTCGTAGTCTTTTCGAAGGTGTTCAACTTAAACTACCAGTTTGGGACATATGGTACTGAGTTGATATTGTGGACACTTTATAGAATTGTGTGTTGTTTGGGGATGTTGTATAAGGTCCCTCTCCATGAATTCTTTATATTAGTCACAATGGTCATGTTCGGTGAACCCTTATGTTGTCATGTTCTCAATTGTCTATAATGGTGAAAGTCATTCAATCCTCTGAGAGTCTCTTTTGTGATGGGAGAATGTCTCCCTTGTAAAAACAACAAAATAATCCATTTTTAAGAATGTGGGTATATGTTTTCATTACATTATTATTTCTCACTTGAAGAAATAAGGTGTGATGTGTGTTCATCTTCTATGCCCTTGTTTCAGTGAAATATCGTGTTATGGTAAAGTGATTTTGGAATGTGTTATATCTTGGAAATCTTATCAGGGATTTAACTATAGTTTTTGGTGGAACCGAAAGAAGAATTCTTGTTCAGGGTGTCTCCAAAGCCTAACTACAATGTCAAAGATGCTTCAATCATTTGAGCTCCAGCCATAGGTCTTGGAGAGAAGCTGGCTCATAGTCAGGGGAAATCCTAGTGTTGTCTAAACCCTTATAAAATATCTTATCCTCTGTCTAAGATATGATAATAGTTTAAACCTCTATTGTCATCATCTTTTTTCAATTTTTCCCGTTCGGTGGAAATAGGTTGAGGGCCTTTTAGCCACATCATCGCCTAATGTCATTCCCTCTCCCTTTGGTTTCCATTGAGTCACTACAGAATGGTTGGAAATTTTTGATACATGATGATCACATAGTTTATGCATGTTTTGTAGTCACCACGTGCCAGGAATCCAGGAAGAAAGATTGATCTGTATAGTTGGTTCACGGTTTTACAATCTGTGCAGACTAACAGTGCTCCCTTCCCAATTATTTAAATTGTTTTGGGTATTTTTGTGTCGGTCCATGCTGGTCAGTTAAGATGGTTGGTTCTCATAGTGGGGAGACCCAATGTTATTCTCATGTATGTTCTTTCATAAATTTTGAATGGAATTCTACCCTTTGTACTATGGAGTCTGTTCAGGCATCCCCCTCTTAGTGTCCTGATTCAGTCTTGGAAAAATATAGGTTGTCTCTAATGGTGGGGATTCTATTCTTGCCCCCCCCCTACACTAATAAATTTGATTTAACCATGGTCTTGGATTGGAAGTAGGTAGTATCATTTGAAACTATCCAGATACCAACATCTTCTTTGAGTAAACATTGGGATTAGAGAGAACCTAATGGTTTAGTAAAAGTTATATAAGTGTAACCTTGTTCGAAGTTGTTAGTCGTTTAGGTGAATTTCTTGAGTCTTGCTAGGATAGTGTTTGAAGAGTTTTCTTTTGGGATAAATTATGAATGTGACTGATAAATACAGTAATGTGGTGTATGTTTTGGTTGTGAGAGTAATCCTTCATTAATTGATCACTGGAGGTGTTTTGGCCTTTGGGGTGAAGCTTGGAAAAGAAGTACATCTTGGTTTCTCAGTTGGGTTTAGTTTTTGTATTTCGTCTTGTTGTGGCTTTGCGAGGACGGAATGTTTCCAGTGTGGGGATCATTTTCACATACATGAAATATTTTAAAGGAAAATTTTATTTAATTTCCATTCATGTTTTTTGGGGATTTCTCATGTTTTTATTGAGGATTGGGTGAGTTTTCAAGAATTGGGACAAACCGTGAGCCCAATTCCATATTAAAATATAAATTTTGATTCCCTTATAAATCATATATTTATTAACATTTTTCATCCATTACAATTCCTACTTGGCCTCCCCTAACCTATTAACACAACCATATTAATTTGGACCATTTAGGAATCCATAATCATGGTAGATGTGGGTTTTTTATTTCACGGATTGGGCATGCCCAAAACCCCATTTCCTACATTAAAAAAATATATTAAATCTTTAATATCTACATTAATCTTTACGCTTTCTTAGAGATTCCAACTCTCACCTAATACCACTTACCCAAGGCGTTCTCCATGCTCTTCTCCCACTCTTTGGAGCTCGGTGTCATCGCCAATTGGGATGAAACATGTCAGAATTTCTTAAATCTCCCAGATTTGAATATATAAATTGATTATTTCAAAACTCATTTATTTCTCACTCTTTTTCCCCCATTCCAGCTCCTACATGATCTCTTTGTCCTTTCTCTAACCTCCAACGAAATTTTGGCTAGTAGAAAATTCATATATTGGTGTATTTGGGGTGATTTGTCGATATTTGTTCAAGGTTAGTGATTCCTTCTTGGTTTCTTCCTTTTCCCTTCGGGTTTCCTCCCTCTTTCATTATTTTATAAAATTTCCAGAAGTTAGTGTTTGAACCTAGGGTTTTATTTGGTGTCTTTTTGGTCAACTATTGTCATCTTGGTCTGGATATATATTCCTTGTGGTGTGGCGGTGGTGTGGTTGATGTTTCGCACCATGTTTTGAGGGATTCAACCCTTTCGGTAGGTGATTCCACTATTAAAAATTCTATGATGAGTTATTTTGCTAGTTTTACTAGTTTTTCTTGTTCCCCATATGTTGTCTGTGGTAAAAACCCATTTTTTAGGGATTTGGTTAAGCATTAAATTTTATAATAGAATTTATGTAAAAGTTGTGAACTTTTCGAATGTGACACATGTGGTATATTGTATGCAGTTTTATAAAATATGAAATTGATTTATTAGTTGTTAAAAGGGGCTGAAATTTATATTTTTTTAATTCCTTAGTGTCATGTGGGCCTTGGAAGGGGGTTTTCTTTATAGATTTGTTGCGTAAAACTTTGTTATACAACTTGAGAGCATTAATGAAAATGGGTTTTTTCATTTGTATCTTTTGTGGTATTATACAAGGTTATTTTATCACACATTAAAGTTGTTTTATAAATGCCTCTAGGGATTAAAATTATACATTGTTAGTGTTTTAGTGGTTTTTTTCCGGGAAATATGGTTTTGAAATGGGTTTTATGAGAAAATATTAGTTGTACGCTTTGGAATTGTTCTATGAAAGATTTAATGATTTATGTAAGTGGTGAAACCTTATTGGAAAACTATTTTGGAGTGTTTATATTTTGAAATGGTACATTATAAATGTTAAAGGAGCTATTTTTTTATGTGTTCCATCTTGGAAATTTTTTATAAAAACGATTGAAGGATTTACTAAAATTTGTAAGAGATATGAATGTGATGTGGGAAGTTTTGTGTGATTTTGGTGTGAAAATGGATTTGGGTTATGAAAAGTATATTTTGTAACATGTGAGTTGGATTTTATGTGATTTATAATGCCTTTTATTGGTTTTAGAAAATTCTTAATGGATTTTTGGAAAGGTAAAATAAATGTGAAAAGTGTTGTGGGCTATTTTGGTGAGAGTCAGATTTCAAAATCAAATTGAATGAAAAGTGGAATTTTGTGACTTGTGTGGTATAAATTTGGGAATTTTGGTGAATTTATGATGTGGAAGTGATATTTTTATATGAGAAGTATATTTCTTGACATGTAAAACTTGTTTGAGCTCAAGGGGAAAACCTAGGTATCTAGGTAGGTGGACGTGTACTAGTATGCAAGTGAATCCGTGGGGTTTAGCCTCAATTTCACTTAGCAATATTGATGCCTAAAACTCCAACTAAATTATGATGATTATGATTTGGGGACACTTGGTTATGGGTATGTTCCCTACTAGTGTCCCGTGCACAAAAACAAATATTTTTTATGGTTACTCTCACCAAGTACTAGGTACTTGGGACCCACAGCTAGCTAGTTCATTGGGGTAATTTCCTATTGCTTGTGCTCATTAGATCCTTTGTACTCACTTTCCACATATGGTATATTTGTAAAGAAAATTCAGTAGAATTGGAATTTATTATAAAAGTGTTGATTCTTTTAATTATCCCACTTGAAAACATATTTTTTTAAGTAGCATATTTTAGAAAGTGGAACTTGAAATTACATGTTTTTGAAAACTGGTATGCTTTTCGCCTTTGAATGTTTATCGCATGGAATCTCTTATTGGCGGTATCCTACTAGGATTTGGATCACACCCTACTTACTATTTTGGTTGTAAGTAGACTTTGTTATTTTTTGTTGCAAGTTTGGGTACAAATTTGGCACCAATAGTTCAGGTTTTTACCAGTCATTCGTGATGCGGTGTTGCGGAGATGGCTTGATGGCAGTGCCTCTTGCCATGTGGTGGTTCTTGGGCTGTCATTATTTAGTGTCATACATTTTTAATGGTCTTTAAACATAGTTTTAACTTATGTAATTCAGTTCTGAAATTTTTAAAAAGATAGTTTTGCTAGAAAAATTCATATTTGTTTTATTGAGTTTGTTTGTTGTTTAATGTTTATAAACTCAGGAATATCATTCCCAAACATCATTTTATGATACCTGGGAACTTGTTCCATCCTATGGGGATCTGGAATGCTGATCGGGCCTTGTTGCCGGCTGGGTCGAGTGCCGGTTTTGATGGCGACCAGATTCGATTTGTGATAAGTATGTTTGTTATCACTATATATGTTAAAAAACTTTCCTTTATATGTTTTGTTAAAAAAATGAAAATTTTACCCATTGGAAAATATTAGAATGATTCCATTAAAACCATTTTTAAAAAGTCATATATAACATAAAATGACCGTAAGAAATCATTCGTTTAAATAAACAAACTTCTTTAAAATTATTTTGAAAAAGATGACCTGGATGATTATATATTTTAATAAAGAGAAATAATATCAGTTCTATTTTAAACATTTTTTTTATTGATGTTGAAATGAGAATAAAATATGAAAAAAATTATAATATTCCTTCATTGAATATAAAATCAATACCAAAATAATGAAAGAATGTTAAATAGATTCTTACCTATTGGGTAACATTTAAATTTTAACACATTGAATTAATAAATATAAATTAAAACATTAAACATCATCAAAAAACCACTATTATTGTTAAAAATACCAAAATGGGATCATATACACCATGTAAAAGTGAAAACATTCATGATAAAAAATATGTCTTAGTAGATAGAAAATTTAGACAATATTCTTCTCATCACACTTTCATTTATAGGAGCATGATTTAACCACAAATATAACGTTTTCAGACTTCTTATTAATGTTTTAGATTATAATATTCATTTTTATAGTATCTTATATGATTCCCTTGTATAATATTACAACTCATCCATTAATAATATTTCATTATTACCATTGTATCGATTTTTAACTACTTTGTTTTTGTCATACACGTTTTGTTTTAGATGTTATGGTTTGTTTTCATGGGATATCATTACATAATATAAATAATGATATTAATTTTATAAATTTCATATTAATTCCATACATAATTTATATATTAATTCTTGATTCTCAGAAATGGATAATGAATCACATTTCTCTATTGAGAGAGTAGGTTATATGTACACATAATCAACCCTATCATTCCCTTAATGAATAAGTATTAAGAAAGTTTATGTTATATTCAATTTAATGTATAAATATCATTTCATATGTATCATATATATTAATGTTACAATAATTTTAAACATCCATTTGTGTCTGTGATTGAAAACAAATTACATCAATTTATGAGGTGGTAGTCCACCATAAAAATGAACTACAATTTTGTTTCATGTTTGACGGATAATGTGATGGGTTAATATAATTACATAAACATAATAATATCTCAATATATAGGATGTAATTTTCTGTATTATGTTGGAATAGTTAACACATAATTTAAAGTTATAAAATATGGTGTAAAATATAGATCTTGGAGAAGCCAATTACATTACCTTAGAGAAATCTCATATTGATATTTTATTATAGACTATAGGATTTGTCTTTTGGGAAGTGACAAATATCTAGAATAAGGATATATATTTTGGAGAGATATTTTATTGGGGTGTTTTTGAGATAAATGTCTTAATAAATATGAATAAGTTAGAGTAGGATATTCCTATTTATAAGTGGGGGAGGCTTCCTTCAAAGACTGAACATGGAATTTTCCAAAAATATAAAAAATTCAAAATGTCAATCAATAGTAAAATGATTCTAAATAACTGTATATAATATTTGTGTATATTATGATGTATAAATATGTCCATAAAATACAATTTTCAATAGTTTAATTTGAAACAAAAACATTATATTTTAGTTTAACCCCTCATAAAACAATTTTTTACCTTAAGGGAGGTAATTAATTATTACTATTTTTAAATTTCATTATTAAATAAATTATGAAAAAATTACTACCTAAAATGAATTATGGTGAATCCAAATGGTTATTCCATTTTTTCATGTTTAATTCCGATATTTTGTATAATTTAATTTAAAAATATACCCACAAAACCTGTTGAACAGTAGTTTTTCATGGAATGCAATTTTCAGGCATAAGATGATCTTATATTAACAGTACTACTAGTTAGATACATAATAATTAAGTTTTATTTAAATAATTCTTAATTAAAAAATATTTTAAATAATTTATTTACATAGACATAACACCATTTTAAATAATAAAAAAATCTGAAAAATATCCATTTTCATTTGAATGATCTCATATTAATTTTTATCTATTTAAAAGTAAATAAATGTTTTAAATAAACATATAATAATAAAAAAATTTATCTTATAGTTTGAATTGTAAAATGATAACTTTTAAATTATTCATAAATTATGTTTTCTTTAAAACAAATTTCAAAATTCATTCTAGTAATGTGTTTACAATGTTACACCTCTTATTTTATCCTATAAAATTTGATTTTTTTAAGCCATGAAATTTTATCATTTTCATTGTAATATATTAACATTTAAATTATATTTTCACTTACTATAATTGAATCTTGATTTTTATATTTCATTAATTCGGTTAGGGTTGGTGTCTTGGATAAATCTGATTTCATGTCTGGTGTTAGGAGTATTTCTAGATTCTAATACTTTCTCTAAAAAACTGTGTGACATTAATCAATTTTAATTGTTATTTTATCAAATTAATACATTATATTGTTATATCAAACTATGATTAGAGTTTTGAGTTCCACACTTAACATGACCCTAGATTCATTTTATAAAATTGTGAAATAATAGGTTTTAGTTTATTAATCATATCATTCCTTTAGGAATTTTTTATTCCTTTTGTTTTATATAAATATTAAAATTATAAAAAAATTATTATTGTTGTCCCTATATAAATAAATTTCTTTAATATAAACCTAGATAATTATATTTCGATTAATTCATCCCCTAATATTGTCATTTTCAACATCACCATTATTTCCTTATGGTCTATCTATGACTCCTACAACACAATATTGATGATAATAACTATAGTCATTAACTAATTCCACATATATCTCATCTAAATAATCTCATTGAATATATAATATTTTTAGTCTCTCGAAAAACAAAATTGTTGGTTTCTATAAAATTTTTCACCATTTCAATACTGTACTACATTGGAAGCACTAATTTTGAAGATTCTCATTGAATATTTCCTTCCCCATTTAAAAATACATAAAATAAAATAAATAAGTTCATTAACCTAGACTATATATGGATAACTATTAGTGGATTTTTTCTTTAATTATATTATTTAAATTTAATGTGAATTCTCTTTTGATATAGTTTCATATTTGTCATTTCTCATTTCATTTATGATAGGAGTACTATATATGGTTTGTTAGGAAAAAACATTAATGTCATAGCCTTCAAGAGTATATACCTTTTACATTGAATGGAGCAGGTATTCTCATAAATATATTTTTTATAATTTTACATCATTATTTTTTGCACTATATCCTCTAATATATCCTACAATATCATTTAGATGGTAAAAAATGCAGTAAATTTTTTAGTTAGGATGGTTCTCAAATATCCCTGATTATTCAATAATAATCACACATTGTAGATATAATCACCATTATTCATGTTGAAATGATTTTTGAAATAAAAATTATGGGTTTCTGGGATTTATCATGGTTTATATAGGATTTTATAGTGATCTCCCAATTGAATGTATTGTGGTTTCCTCCACATCAATATCCTTATAGTCACATTTTGTTTAATTCTCCACATTCGATGTTGTTTGAATTATAATGAATGTATATAGTGTAAACATCCAACTATAAAGACTATATGTAGTTTTATATCCCATACATCATAATTTGAAATTTTTCGCATAAAAAATATGTATTCCTTTAGTATTGAAAACTAAATCTACTACCACACTTAGACAGATGGAGAGTATGTCATTCTAAAACTATAGACTTATACCAATTTTTTCATAATCAATATCTCGATAGTTTAAAAGAAAATTATTTTAGATATAGTATAGGACATAGAAAATAATCCATAAACAAACTATGAAATGGTATAACTAGTGTATCCTATTCATTTAGATAGATGTTATAAATAAGATTACCCTCATTATGAAATATATATATATTTATTTATACAACCTACTCAATTAAATAGTGTGGATTAATTCTTATGAAATAAGCACTATTTTTAAGGTAATTTTATTCTTGGAAAAAACATTTCCTTTGAAAATTGTTTATATTTATATTTTGGAGAAAACATTATAATTAGTTTTGTGAAAATTTAGAAATTATATGTAAATATATGTTTATAATTTTTAAACTAATAATTTAAATTTTACCTTTCAATGGATTTTTTTTAAAAAATTAATGATTTATTTTTAAATAAACAATGAAAAAAATTATTGAAATATGTTTTTTTTGATAAATCATTTATGTAGTAAAATTTAATTTTAAAATGTCTTGAATCCGAAATTATTTCACTTATATTATTAATAATATAATTATGTTCATTTTTATTAATTTTATTGTTGAATTTGGTTTGATAAGGTTTTATACTAAAAAGGAATTATTCAAAAAAATATTTTTTTCATCACTCTTTAAGGATATAATTTTTATTTAAATTTCTCCACATATATGAATTGTATTTAATAAAATTTATTCAAAAAATTGAATCATCATAGTTAATTTTGTGAAATATAGTCAACTTAATTTATTTTCCATAGAAATATTAAACATAGTGCATTTTTGTTTCCAAGGTAATTGGAAAGTGGGTTAATTATTGTAACAAATAGTGTGATAAGGATTAAAAATGCTTAAAATGTTGTTTTTATTTAATAGGATAATTAAGTGTTGTCTATAATTATTGGAAATTAAAAAATATGTCCTTTTTCCAATTATTCTTTTTTCCATTAATAATATTTATGTGAATGATAATGTCAAAAATTTCAAGCACTTCATTTTAATCTATGATATTTTCTGACATAGAAAACAATAACATAGGTTCCATTATAATTTTTTATTTGAATTATAAACTATTTTTTATCATGTTAATTTATTTCATTTTCATGATTATATAGTCAACGTAAATTATTGGGAAATACATATATAGTTCATTAGAAATGATATGAAAAATAATGTAAATGAATTCTAAAAATATAGGAAGAAGATTTCCTGAAAAAACATTATTTATCCATGAATTTTAGAGATACAAATAACACATTATGTATTTGTTAAATATTTAAATTTTAATTTCATGGTTTTTTCCTTGTTTTCAATATTAAGTTACAAAAATAGTTCTAAAAAGTTAATATATTAGATTATATTAAATAATATTTTATGAAATTGTTTAATAATAATAATAATTGTGAAATATAGAAATTAAGAAGGAACATAGTCTATAAGTTCATCCCTTTTCTTTTTATGATATAAATTTTACATTATAAATATAATTTAAATACCTTTAATATTTAAAAAAATTCAACCCTCGGGTTACATTTAAACTATTTAAATAAAGGATTTGAACCCAAATATAATGGATAAAATGATATAAAAACGTATCAATATATTATTTTATGATTATTTTAATACCGTGTATTCCTATCATAAATCCCCTACAAATTTATAACCATTTTACCTGATTCATAGACAAATTATTATATAATATAAATTTTTTTCAAAAATTATATTAATGATATTTTAAACTAAATTTTTTAATAAATTATTTAAAATTCATAAAAACCCTATCACTGTCCCCACTATTGGTATATCATGAAAATATAAACCATCATAAATGTATAGATCACTTTTTGTTTTTTATAACTTTTTTGAATGGTATAGAGTAAATAAAATTAAGATTTTATAGATTATCAAAATGGTTAATGTGGTCAAGATAATTAGATAGTGGAAAAACAATACCTAAACTATTAAACATCTCATTGGATGATAGGATTTTGACATATTCTCATATAATATTATAATTTTATAGTTTTGGATAAATTTAAATAAGAAATATTGTTTATATTAACTTAACACATTATTATATAAAAACCCCTCGCTTAACATATAAAGGAACACCCCATCTCATCTTTTATCCACATGCAAGGTTCCATTTTGATCATCCAAACCCTACCCAAATCATTTATTAACCCTACAAAAATGTGTAGGGGTATTATTTTTTAAATAATACCAATAGTATAGGGATGAAGTTATAAAACAATGGGTGTATTCTAATGAAAATAAATATATTGAACATATGTGACAATTCAAAGACAAGTTAATTGACACATTACTAAAAAAACACAGTTTAAATGATTTAACAGTTTATTTTATAAATTGTTTTCCTAGATATATATTCCTATAATTATTTTATTTATTTATTTATATATTAATGATTTAATTATAATGAACATTTTATGTCCCTTTGAATTTATATCAATTTTTTTGGAATTTATTATTTTTATGATAATTTTTAACAACATAAGAAATTGAATTTTTTATTCTAACATATATGATATCCAAATATTCCTCGGGACTATAAATTTTATTTTAAATTACGATTATTTTATAATATCCCTGGTTTTACTCAAAGAAAAAACACCCTTCCTTTAACCTATGTAATTTAAAAACATTTTTTAAATGGAATATATATTTTAAAATCTAAAAAATATTTACCATGGGTGCAAATAATATTTTTTATAATTATGAAAATTAAAATGAATTCATTTTTATGTTATGGTTAAGTTTTCATTATTTGGAATTACATGAGATGATATGTGATTCTATTATAAAACATGGATGATTTTTCATGTTATAAAACAATGATTGATGGTTCTATCAGAAACAATGGCTTGGACAGCCTAATATATCACTATAATGAACTTTGTAAAGAGATAATGTTAATTGGTTATTTATCTCTTATGATATTATAGGAATTTACTGATTATGTTATTTTATTTTAATGAATTATATTAAAATGATAAATCATGTTATCTACATGATTTTTATTTTCATTATAATGTGTTTTCATGAAAATCATTTGATTTCAAAATGAAAATGAATACTCTTTAGCCAAAATGTAATGATGGCACCCTCTTCTGGTAAACATGTCTATTTTTATGGTAATGTTTTCTATGATTTCTCATGTTTTCATAGAAACACTTATTATTATTTATTTTTCTTTTATGATTTCATACAATGTGTTTAATTAAATACATGTGTAAGTATAATCGAGTTGATTTTTATATACATGATTTTTAGAGGACAATGATTATTATATTGAATAAAAACTATCAATTTTTTATTTCAGGGTTTTGAAAATGACTAATGGTTTTATTTCTCCTTTTTATATCACTTGATGATATTTTACCCATTATCCCATGGTTCAAAAAAATTGACAGGTTCTAATGATGAATATGAAAAATGAGCGAGACATAATATTGAAATTCATAAGTTGGGTATAGTATGAATAATACTCACATAAATATATGGGTTTTGTAATGTTAAATTTTTTCCAAATTCACTAATATAAAAAAAATGTAAATTTTCATTGGGTAGGTCTAATGTTTTATGTTTTTTATTCTATATATTGGGTAATGATTAATGGAACCAATGTTAGAAATTCATGTTTTATATTTTCAGCACCATATCCAAGAGTATGGGTATTGGGTGTTACAAATTTTATCTTTGTATTCTATCTATATCATTAAAGATTTGAATGTTTTCATATGATGTAAACTACATAGTTTTTGATACAATAATTATTTTGTATTTTTATGTTTTATCATATAACCAAAGTCATAGTCAACACATTAAGTATTTATGTGGTTGGAGTTTCGTATGACTAAGAGTATTTGAAATGAGATTAATTGAAATACAAAACATTGGTTTAATAGAAATTACTATGAAGGAGTTATTTAATGAATAATGAATTAATATTATATGTAGATATGTAGAAATCAATCAATAACTCTAAGTTTTTATGTTATCTTTGATATTTAGGTAATAATGGTTAATTGGGTAAAAAGGTTATTATATAGTAACTATGGGAATGTGAAGTGATTTATTGACTATGTCCATAATTTTATTACTTATTGAGTTCACTATTTAATGAAATATATTTGATTAAGTAAAATTAAAATAATATTTATTAACATTATATTTATACTTTTAGAATAAATGATAAATTTTATTTTGGAATTTTATTTTGGAAGAATGGTGATTCATGTAATTTATGGAAATGATTAGCTTATTTGAAAGATTATATGATTGATTATATAAAATTGTTCGTATAAGAAATTATAATTGACTAATACAGTTTATAGATAAATTTTACTTCATATAATATAATATTTTTTATTTTTTAAAAGCGTGTTAGGAATATTTTGATAATATTTATGATAATTATTTTGGAAATTATACAGGATTAAAATTAGAGGTTTTTTTGGGATTTTTTATTAATTTATTATTTTATTAAACAATAGTTTATAATATTTTGATATTGTTTACCCTTGGTCTATCTATTATGGGTTTTTAATGAATAATGATAGGTGGAATAGCTTGTCATCATTTTTTGGATCTTGTGATCTATAAGAAGTTGATTATAGTGGTTCGTTCATGAAAACATCTTATCAAATATTCATAATTTGGAAAAAAAAATGAGATTATGTTGAGAAATTTTCATTTGATTAAATTAAGTTTCTCAACTAATCACATATTATTTTTTCATTTTTTATATATTAAAAGAATTCCTCAAAAATATGAAATTTATATTGAATAATATATTATCCTATAACATTTATTTTTAGTTAATTGATGGTAATTATCTCAAATTGTTTATTTATTAATTTATGGTTATTAACATTATCATGATCAATTACTTTATTTTTATTAATTTTCACAATCTATCTCAATCATTATTTGTACATTAAAATTTCCCTCAATGTTTATATTTCCACATCCCTTTAATATTCTTATATTTGGAAACCAATTTATGTGTTAGCAAGATTCTGTTCAAATTTCAAGGGATCAATTTATTAATGGGGTGGGAAGAATATATAATCCTATGATTCTAAAAGAGAACTATGTTCAATAGTGTATATGATAAGAAACATAAAGAATAAACAAAGCCTGAAATATTATGACCATTATTGACTAGACTTTAAATTTTTAGGTATAAATATGATTAAACACACTATGGTATACATAAGGGATATAATAATTATAAATTTATTTATTATTGATTATAAAATAAAGAATAATTGTTTTAACCTCATTTTATTCCTCAAAATTACATTTTCATAAAAAATGGTTTCTAATATTTTTTTTCCTAAATATTATATATAATTTCCAAAAAACTAGACATTCTATTTTAAAAAATGTATATAGTTTTAAAAATTGGAATGTCGAAATTACATTAGATAAAATTATTCACAATTTTCTAAAAAAATCACTTTTCATTGAATATAGAAAAATACATATTTTTATTAAACCCCAAATATTTTTCTCAGGAATCCATAATGTTCAATTTATAATAATAATTTTTAATGATACATTAGTTTACTTATACGATGAATAATAAAATTATTTTTTTTAATGAATTCTATTTTTTAATTTTTACTGTAAACGTTTTTATACTTAAAAGGTAATTTTTAGAAAGACCATTTTCATCTCATTTTTCATAATTAATTTAAAATTAAATTACTCCACTTTGATAAATTTGATTTTTCAAAATTGGTTACTTTTTTTAATTAAAATAGTTAATTTTATATACTATGTCAAAAAAAAATTGGACAATATAAATAGACACTATCATGAATTTTTTTATCCATTGTAATAGAAAATTTGATAAATATGTATGGATGTAATGTGATAAAGTTTAGAATAAATTCAATAATTTAATTTAATTTATTTAATAATGATATATGTTCAATATGAATCTAAAATTTTAAAAATTACATTTTTGTTTCTTTTAGTATTCATTTTTACCTTTATAAAATTAATGTAATGTATGAAGTCAAATATGTCACTCTCATGCTTTTAATATCTATAATATTTATTTATATGGAAAAATTTATATTTAGTTTTATTTATATTTTTTAAATATAATTTTTTTTGTTGGTAATTAATTTTTAATTTTTAGTGATGATCTAATTAACATAAATGTCAACACAACGATGCCATACTTCTTTTATAAGCAGTAGAAAATATTTTAAATGATTTAAAAATTTATAAAATTATTATTATGTGAGTTATTTATAGTATTCCATGAATTTAATTGAAAAAATAACTTATTAGTTATGTTTTAAGGGTTTATATATAAATTTTTTATTCATATTTTAAAATTGAAATTATATTAATTGTTCTTAAAAGGGATTAATAGTTTTTTTAGTTAAATAATATTATGTTAATTTTTGAAAAATACAAAAAATCAATAAATTATAATATTAGGTAGTGAAATGTTAAAAAATATCAACCATTGACCTTTTATAAGACAATTTTAATCCTATAAAGAAAATTATTTCCCTTTAATATTGAAAAATTCATTGTCACAGTTAACATTAAGATTGGATAACCCATCAGTTGAACAAAATGATAATGATTATAATGAAATATATACCTTTAAAAAATTATAAGATTATTATAGTAAAAAAATATGTTATTTAAATTCAAATCCATGTGCTTTCGAAAAGAATTACATTACATAGACACATATTATTTTATAATATTTTATGTATTTTCAAAAATAATGTTACTAATATTTTATAATAGAAATTATTTTATTAAGTGATTTAAAATCCATAACAATTATATCATCATCCAAGAGAATGATATATAGTTTAAAATATAATTTATGGTGAATATATGGATCACTTTACCTATTATAGTATGATTTTATCCCTAAAGAGTGAAGAAAATAAATCATGCATTAATTATCAAAATAGTTGACAGGGATTAAACCAAATTGATAAGGTTGAAAACATAACCTAAACTGATATAGTTGAAAACATAACATAAACATGTAAATATTTTATTTAATGATAGGATTTAGATTCATCAAAATATTATCTTCTAATTTTATTAATTTGGAAACAATTTTACTTGAAATTTAGTATATATTAAATTAATAATTTAATAAATTCCATGAATAACCCTTCCCTATCTAATAAATGACACACCTCTCATATTCTCTCAATACTTAATGATATATTTTTAATATCCAAAAACAAACAAAATAATTTCCTAACATATGTACCCACATTCAAGTTATATTATATTTTGCATAATAATAGTATTGTTTAGTATAAGGTGTAAAGAAAAGAATGTTTTCTGAAGAAGAGGAAGATAAAAAAATTTTGACACGAGTTATACATTGTCTAATGGATATGTTATATTAAAAACCATATATTAAATGTTTTAATGGGTAATTTTCTAAATCATTTTTTTCTAGCCTAGTATTATAAAAATAATTTCATTGTGTGTTCATATGGGAATGAATTAATTATAAATTAAATTTTTGGTCAGTATTAAATTTCACTAAAAGGATCATAGATGGAATATTTTTATGAAACATTATGAAAAAAATGATAAGAATAATTTCCAATTTATATTTATAGACCATTAATTATTTTTTCCAAATTAATAAAATTTATTTTAAGGTTCTATTTCTTTATAATATTTCATGTTTTTTTAAATAAAAACCATCTTTCTAATTGTTCTATGAATTTTCAATATGTTTTTAGAATGGAATTAAAATTTCAATATATAGAAATGTTTTTCTATGTGTGAAATGATTATTATTTTTTAAATATATCATTATGAAAATGAAATCCTTTATGTGGAGTGATTACGATATACCTCTTGGGAATTTTTTATTACGACATTTGTTTCCATTATAAACCTTGTATGTGTGGTTTCTTTAATAATGAATGATGGGTGGTTCTATTATAAAATAAGTATGTTTATTCCCGATGTAGATCTCCTGTGAATTTTTTAATGTGATAAATTTATCAAAATAGTATTATAAGAGATTTTTGCACTTTAATGGGTAGGTTATTGGATTTTTAATATTTATATGGAAAAGATTCCCCAATGTTTCCACCTTACTTTTCTATTTTTTATAAAGAGTTTTCAAGGAAATATTATTATTTGAAACTGTAATCAAACAATCATTTATATTAAAGGAATTATCATTCACATTCAATGAAAAAATCGTATATTTTGGAGAAACTTTTTTATTGGTTCTCATGTTTTCTAAGAAACCCTTTTGATTATGAATTATTATTTTTTCTTATAAAGTATTTTATAAAAAATAGTTGGCAGTAAATTTCATTTTAGATGTATGTAAGTAATTATTAAAGATAAATTTTTATTATATTCAGAATAACTATATTTTATGGTTATGAAATAGACTAACATGATTATTTCACCTTTTAAATATCCATTATGTAGCTTTTTGTTCTCATCACATATATTTAAAAAATTACTCAAGGTTTAATTATTTGTATGAATAATAATTATAACATAATATGTAAAAATAAAATTTAGGTATAGTGGGAATAATAGACATATTAGGACATGTGTATTTCATAGTTCTATAAATATATGAACCTAAAATTTCATAGGGTACATGTGTGATCCCATATTTCATTAACATTTTCTATATCTGGAAAGGTTGAATGTACATCACATTTATAGGGACTAAAAATTGAAAAGTAAACATTATATCATTATTAATGGATCCTAGAGTACAGGTCATGGGTGTCATACCTTATCAAGGAGAGTAAATTGGTAGGGCAATGGATGAAATAGTGTACACCATATTTCATAAAAGTGGCCTTAATATTTTTAAATTTTTATATTAATGTGGGGAAACTTATGTCTCTCCCTCACTCTCCCTGAGTTATAAATGAAATATTTCACATAATATATTTTATTTGATTCACCCAAATCCCGATTTGCTTAAGAGAATGAAATTTATATGATTTGGTACACCTAAAACACTATAAAAATTGTTCTATTTTTTTAAACAACAAAAATATCACAATGACCCTCCTACTCAATGTACAGACAAGATAAAATAATTTCACTACCTCCATCCAGAAAAGAAAGTCACATCTCTATCCATGAAAGGAGTCTATTTCATGATAAATTAATAAGAACATAAACCTAATATGGTGTTTATATTCATGAATTACTAGATATTTTATGTGAGATAAAAATACTTGAATACCCTTTAGGATTCTCTCATTAAATTTTCATGCATTCGTTGAAATATATGCTAAATTATCTCTCTTAATGACTTTGTTCCCACCATCTCTAAAATTGTTCCTAAACACTTATTTAGCGGGAATGTATATTGTGTGGGAAAGAACTCAATTACCATGATTTTACCAATTTTAAAGTATCAATAAATTCTTCCTCTACTATTATATAATCATACAGTTAGTCTCTAATAATTTAATTTTTTCGATAACGGTGCTATAAATTTTATTTTTAACCACTTAATGATTGATTCAAAAACTCCATTTTTAAATTTACTGGTAGATAGAGACTTCTAGGATGCTTTGTGGTCACATATAATTAAATTCATTCCCCTTCTACCAAATTAGAATCATGGCATAGAATGACTTAATATAGGGTATAAAATTAAATATGTCAATTTAGGAGGTCCGATTCTTCTCCTATTTGGAAGGAGTTCCTATTAAGAATATCCAAACAGAAATTATACACTGATCTTCTCCATGTCCCACCCATGACCACGACTTGATATCCCATAACATGTTGAACCACTGAACTAGTTGTAGTATAGATATTTCACTAAAATGTGTCCTCCTATATAATTGAAAAAACATTCATCTACTCTTCTAAATTAAAATCCTCTATCATGTCAGATGATTATATATCATGGGAATATTTTCATCAAAATCCTTATTTCATTAGACATTCTTTAAATCATGATCATTTTTGAAATTCTAGTAACATTATTTCTCAGGAGATCACCTCCTATGAATTTTTTCCGTTCATTATTATGTGAATCATAAATTAATAAACTTCATTCAACCAAACTAAATAAAATAAAATGATATTCTAGGATGTGGGCACATTGAATCTGGTAGAGAAACTAATATATCTAGAAACAGTTAGTGGTTTATATGGATGAGTTATTGCATGGTGATGTACATATTTACTCCAGAATCAATATACCATATTTTTTAAAAAATTACATAAAAATCCTTTAATAATATCATCTTATATGTGACATTCATAAACTTCAAAAAGGAGAAGTAATTTTCATCTAACTCAATCAATAAAAACCCCTAAATACTTTTTCCATCACACTGTATTCTAGGTTACCAAAGATTAATATAAATGAATCTTGGATAGAATATATATACAACCTAGACACACATTGTGGTGGATTGAATTTATAGAAACATCATTGATTATACTAAGAAGTACTAAATATGTTGTAAATTTCTAATTTTGAGGACACATTACAAAAATGGAATAGCTGATTATAAGAATTGAATTATAAATAACATTGATCAAAAAATCTTATTGAAAAAATTATTATAAATGACTTTTTTAATGGAAGTTGTCTTGAGACTAGTCTAGATTATAAATAGTGGGTTTTCATATCAAATAGATGAAAATGCACTATTAATAAATTATAAATAAAGGAATCCTATATTAAGTTTATTTTGAATCATTTTAAGAAAATAATTTATTTTCAATACTGAAGAAATCCACAATGAATTTTATTCTTATTGGGATTAATGGATATTTTATTGTTACTCATATATTTTAAAATATTTACTAGTGATTTAATAAATTTCATAATTGTTTCCAAAACATAAAAAATCAATATTATAGAAGAGGAGAATATTTTTAAAAACTTCCTGGAATAAATATTAAAAAAATTGAGTTAGTATATCAAGGGGAGTACATGCAGATAATAAATTTTAATATAGAGACACTATTAATGATGTGGTTGAAACAAGTACTTTATATATAAGGATGTGAGGAAGATAAACAAAAATTGGCTAGAAAAACGTTATTTTTTCACTAAAAACTCTTGTTGAAATCATGATAATGAAACATATATATCAACAACAGCTTTCTTATTATGTTGAGGGATTTTTTTTTGGTTGGAAAAGTTTTATGCTAGATGTATAATAGCCTAAAAAAATTTATTGATCAAATTGATAAGGACCAAACATCCGATAATTTTTAAAAGTTGTTGTATAAGTATTTCTTTTAAACTATGTTGATTTTATTTATAAATTAAAAGGATAAAGGTAGAGTTTTTGGAACTAGTGAATTTATTGATTTAAAGGGAAATATATAAATAGAATAAATATATGCATGTGATAAATATTTCTATTATGGAATGATTGTAAATGGTTTTATTTTTCTTGGGAATATATAAATATATAGTTTTGCAAAATCATCATAATTAAATACATTCTCAATATATTCATTAATAAAGATCCATATAATGAAAATTTGGATTTAATTATTATTTATGCAGATTAAAATGATGAGTGTTATTTATAAATAGTTATTTTTTAGATGAATTAAGAAACATGAGAATGATAGTCCATGCATGCATAACTCTTGAGAAATAATGCCTTCCAACATGTATGAGTTGATCAAAATATTTTTTTTTTAAATAACGATCAAAAGATTATAATGATCTTATGAATGAATGAAATTAATTTGATATAGTATAATGACGTTAATTTAAGAGTGTTTACTGAATTTATAATTATTAGTTCTATAATATAAATAATTGATGATTTTATTTTTCCGTCAATTTTTTTGGATATAATTAAGGATTGATTTTTTTATCAGAATAATGTAATGATTTCCTAGAGTGGTTCAAAATTAATGATTATAAGACTGGTAAAACCATTATTGTTACATGGTTTATGTTATTCTGATTTGAAAATTAAGAAGAGTGTGATCTTACTGAGTATATAAAAATAATTTAAAGCAGATTTTATATAATAACATCCAGAACCAAGCTAGAATATGCTTCATTAAATGATAAAAGGTTCCAAAACCATCCCAAAGATACCCACATGATTGTTGTGAAAGTAATAATTATCCATATTAATGGAACATTAGAATATTGAAATGTAACACCCTGAGATTTTATGAGAAATATTTTGTTTTAATGTGTTATGTTATATGCAACACCAAAGGAATATTTCACTACACACAACACTGTCTTGGCTTACTTTACACGCAAGAGCAACCTTCCTCGATAGCTTGTATTGTATGCAATACATAGTTTCACTAAACAATGATATTTTATTAAATTATTATATAAACTAGCCATTATGAATAGTAATACCCACTTTTTGAAATTTTATAAATTTTATCTTTCCAAATGGACTTCATTTTTGTATTAAAAATCTAGTAATTAGCTTAGGGTGAATATTCGGTATTTTTTAAAAAATTTCAACTTTTGATAAATAGTGAAAAACACTAAGTTATAGTTTAAAACCGGATTTTTATTTGAATAATTATTTATTTTATTTAAATATATTTTAGGTAAAAATAGATACATAATACCTATATAAGTTCAATGTAATTCATTGGAGTCATTATATAATAATTTTAGATATATAAAAATTTTATTGAACTTTTTACCATCTTTTACCCTCCTAAGAGAATTTGCAAATTTACATAAAACTTAATTTTACCACTTTTTTGAGTTGAATTTATAAAATTTGAGAGACACTATTAATATCAAGGACTAAAATGTGGTTCAATAAGATAAAAATAATTTTTGGCGAATAGTATCTTTTTACTTTTATTTACAACGTTTAAAAGTAAATAGGGTAATTAAGGGTACAAATGATATTATTATTATCCTGAAACATGTATTAATTCTATTGGATAAGTATAATGTGACCAAAAACAACCTTAGAAATAAAATATGAACCTCTTTGGTCCACTTGGATTGATTTGTACATTTATTATTATTTAATTCAACGAAGAGATAAAAGAATTAAAACCAAAGTTTAATAAGTAAAACATTTATAATATAGGTTTATACATAAGATAAATTAGACTATAAATTTTAATTAGAAATATAAGAATACTTCATACATAATGGTATTTTATTTATAATTTTTAGACATTAAATAATTTAACTTATTTATGACAATATGATGATGCAGTAATTTCATTATTAATAAAATATTAGCATAATTGATATTATAAATAAAACAATAAATGTAATTTTAGACTTTCTATGGATTACACTAATTTTCTAGGTTAATATAACATATTAGAGTTGGTTATAGGAATTTGGATCGAAATAATAATGCTATTATGATTTTAGAAAAAACAAAATACCAAATAGTCTCAAAATTGACATAAAATAGTTTATTAGAAAGATATTAAATTATTAATTGATATTATATTATTAGAAATATGAGGTTTGTCCAAAAGAAATATATATTATTATATGTGACATTAATGAACCAATTGGAGTTCTATTGTTAGTTTATAGTATGTTTATTAACCGTATAGTGTAAAAATACAAGAAGACAAGGTAAATGTTAAATTATTTTACAGAGAGTTAAATCTAAATGAAAACGTTTAAATTGTAACCTAAACTTGTCTAAAACCTATTGGTTGAGATTATTTCAACCCATCCCCACCATAGATTTGCAATAAGTCACTTTGGAGCCATTATAAACCGAATATGAATTTATTATAAAATAATATTTTTTGTTTTTTCTAAGGTGCCCCTCACCCCTCTTATAAAAGGGCACTCCTCCTCTCTAATTAACACATCCAAAGAAATTTGGCTCGATGAAAACCTTCCCAAATACCCTCTAAGATTTCATAACTTCATCCTAGAGGCCTTACTTTGGTCATAAAGCCAACCTATGGATTTATTTTGATCAAATCAAAAGGAAGAACCCGAGGAAGAGGTAAATATCTCACCACCTATTTCATGTTCCTTTCTTCTTACACTTCCTCCTTCGTTGTTGTTTCCATTATAAAATAATAAATCCAATATATTCTATATATATTAATGCTATTATAAAACGGTTACAACCATATTAGTTATTTTATTCATCCTATGAATGAAAAAGTCACCACACGTGTGTACGTAGGGCTTACCGTCTCCACGTCGTGGTGTAGTTTTTTGTTCAAACATTTCATCACTCTGATGGGTATGATAATGAGTATAAATGATATAAATAATAAATATAAAATTATTATGATTCTTTATATATGATATACCACCCAATTTTATACGATTTTCATATCAAAATAATGAAATCATTGCTCATGCGTATGTACGGCCTACTGTCTACACGATGTGATGTGACTCGTTCTACATGATCTTCATTTAATAATGATTATATAAATAAATTGATTGAATAAATATGACATATATTACACTAATACCAATATGTTAATGAGGTATCAATAACCTAAAAATCGGAATAAGAATTTATTCAACAAAACATGCATAAGAACATAAAGGAATGAACACCCAAATAACAAGTACCAATGAAATATTTCTAATAAGTAGAAATGAATATGACCATATATGATATCATAAAAATGAATATGATTATGTAATAAGTCAATTACATTATTTAAATCATTATATAGAATGTTTGGATATGTACAAATCATATTGGTTATATGTTAAGGAAAAATCTCACAATTTCATTATTATCCGAGATTGTTTATACTTCAAAATTTACTGGGGAATATTTATCATCCACATCCATGTTTACCCAATATGTAATATTATTTCTATCCACATACAATTATTTATATCCAATTTTACCTAAGGGTGAATTTGTGGTAAAATATATGAATGGATTCGTTTTTCATATTCAGTACGAGATACTTTTTGACTTTTCTAGCCAAAGTACGAGAAGAATGTTTTTTAACTTATACGACATGAATGGATTTTTATGATTTCATAGAACATTATTTCCAGGAAGCTTACTTTACATGTTTTCAAGTTTATTTTAAATTAACATCTTTTAGTTTAAAATTCTATGACATGTTGAGAAAGGAAAAATGTTTTTGAAGTAGAAAGGATATTTTCATCAAGAATGGAGTTCAAGTGTTTTATCAAAATTATTTTCCATATAAGATAATATAGGGTTCTATTTCTATCCATATTTTTACATTGATTTTTATTATGTTATGATGGAATTATTTTTATGAAGTCCTTATATCTTATATGGATTATGTTATGATGGCATGATGTCTAAGAATCCCATTTTTATTACATGGGTTATGCTATGATATATAATTTATGATTTTGCAGCACACATAATAATGGTTTCATTATGAGATTGGTGGACCTATATTATTGTCCAATTAATTGGGTAAATATTTATATCTAATTATATAGACATGGCTGGAACGGTATTTTTATCCAGTTCAGTGATATAAGACTGGAACGAGGAGTGAAGTCGGTTCAGAAATGGACTTTGTCTGCTATGATAGTCTTAACAATGAGTCTTGGATAATATGAAATGATTTTATATGATTATGTGTGTATTTTATATGATTATGTGTGTATGCCACCAAGTTTCATGTTTTATGTTATGATTATTGGGATTATATTTCACTACTATGATTTATCTCATGTTATGAAATTATGACCTCTTTTGTTGGTTAAGATTTTCAAAATGTTATGTTCTTATGAATATGATATGATTGATATTTCCTTTGTTTACCCTTACTGAGCATTTGAGCTCACCCATTTGTATGTTTTCATTTCCCCAGGTCAGGAATAAGGGTATTAAGTAGGATATTCCAAAAGAGTCTCTAGATATGATGAAATAAACACGAGAAAATATAGATGGTTTATGAACGAGTTGTTTATGATTCCCAGTTTCTAAAGACACTATACCTCTATGGTCCTATAATTATTTTTTATATGTTGTAATAAGTATGCTTCAATTTAATGTAATAAAAATGTATGTAAAGTATGGGTCGTTATAGTTGGTATCATGGTAAAGGTATAGTAAACTTTTGGAAACTAGGATGTGGAAGCCTTAGTAAGAACCCTAAGGATATGTCTAAGCATAGAACACAATATTAGTGTTTTAGAAATGGCCATGAATAACCTATGATAAAACATTAAGTGTGAAATTTTATTCTGGATTATGTGCTTTTCCAATTATGATTACTGTTCCTCACACTAGGCTTCTTGGTTTTAGTAAATGGATGGAAACCGAAGGAACCATGTTAATGCTGAATGCGACGGGAAATTCAATGATTGTCCACCTGAGCAACCAAACATTGTTGGAGATGGAATGCAAAATCTTGTACCCATTCGCACACAACATTCTCAAGCTAGGAATCATGCATGACTTCCAAATGAGTAAGGGAAGAAGCAACATTTTGTTGAATCCTTCATGAGGCAGTGTCCACAATCATTCAGCAGGTATACTAATCCATTAGTGGTTGAACAATGGATTAGTAAACTGAAAATATTTTTTCAATTCCACAATGTTATGAATATGATAATGTCATCTTAGCAGTATATCGTTTGGAAGGTGAAGCTGATCAATGTTGGAATCTTATCAAGAATATGAGGAAAAGAGACGAAATTGAGTCCATGGAATGGGATGAGTTCAAGAACATATTTTTCAACAAGTACTTCCCTTGTATTCTTCAAATAATGATGGAGAAGGAGTTTCTTGAACTAAAACAAAAGGATAATGAATCTGTTGGTACCTATGAAGCAAATTTTACAAGACTTTCAAGGTATGCTTCCATAATTATTATCCTACTTGAGAGTAAAATCGATTGATTCTTTAATGGATTAAAACCAAGTCTTCGAAGGGCGTTAGCCAAAAGGGACATCAATAGCTACGAGAAAATTGTTCGATGTGCTCTCAAGGTTGATATGGAGATTAGAGTAACCAATCAGTCATATGGTTTGATAAGAAGAGGAAAATGGAATTCAAAGGGAAATCTAAAGACCACACTGAAAAGAAGACGAGTTTTCCCTTATGCTCAAAGTGTGGAAAAAAACTTGGAGGGAATTGTCGTAAAGGGACAAGAAAATGTTGAAAATGTGGAAAAGAAGGTCATCGGGCATTTGAATGCAGCAATGATGGGAAAAATATGTCTAGTGCTGTGAACAAGAAAAAGGCTACACATAATGAACCTCCTACACTTCAATGTTACAAGTTCAAGGAAATGATAAATTATGCTAATCTATTCCCTAATGCAAGGGTTGTTGATGATGATCGACGTCAACAAACTCTTAATGCTAAAGACAAAGGAATGTCACATACAATTTCTATCGATGATGTGGAGTACGATAATGATGTGGAGAAAGCTACACTTACCATCCATTCTAAAGAAGAAAATGTTTTATTTGATTTTGGATCCACCCACTATTTTATTTAAGAAGAATTTTCTATGGGTATCATCTTACTACCTCTACAATTAGCTATTGAGTTAGCTGTGAAAACTCTTAATGGCACAACGGTTGCATAAAAAGTTTAAAATTCTTCTCAAATTGATGTTTGTGGGAAAGTGCTTACTGCAAATCGTGTGATCCTTCCTATAGTGGAATTTGATGTGATTATTGACATGGATTGGCTTTCCTTATATAGAGCTCATATCAATTTCCAAAGAAGGGAAGTCACATTTCATATTCTTGATCAATCTATGATCATCTATCGATGCAAGGATGAATATAACCTTCCAGTGCAAATTTTGTTCCATATTATGGGTATTTATTCCAATAAATGATGGTTATTTATCTCAAATAGTTGGAGAGAAACTCATGATTAAGTATTTTCCCATTGTACGAAAGTTTGATGGTGTCTTTCAAGAAGAATTTCCAAGTCTTCCACCAAATAGTGAAGTCGGGTTTTCAATAGTTCTCATACCGGGTGTTATGCCCATTTCAAAGACACCTTATAGAATGGCCCCAATTGAGTTGTAGGAATTGAAGAAGAAAATCCAAGAGAATCTTGATAAGGGATTCATACACCCTAGTGCATCACCTTGGGGAGAACCTATTCTGTTTATTAAGAAGAAATATGGATCAATGAGACTCTGCACTGATGATCAAGAACTTAACAACATCACTATCAAGAACAAAAAATCATCTCCCACACTTTGATGACTTATTTGACCAGCTATGCAGAGCTCAATACTTTTCCAAGATTGATATTCGTTTAGGGTATCATCAATTAAGGGTCAACAGGGAGGATATACCAAACACGGCTTTCCATACAAGGTATGGACACTATGAATTTATAGTGATTCCATTTGGCCTTACTAATGCCCCTGCTATCTTCATGGATTTTCTTAAGAGAGTCTTTAGAGACTATCTTGATCATTTTGTGCTAGTCTTTATATATGACATTCCTGTCTTTTCAAAGAGAAAGGAAGAACATGAAGTTCACTTGAGAATTATATTAAAGACCCTAATAAATGAGAAGCTTTATGCAAAATTTACCAAGTGTGAATTTTGGCTTCAAAAAGTTTCATTTTTGGGTCACATAATCTCAAAAGAGGGGATATCTGTGGATCCATAAAAAATAGGGGTTATAAAAATATGGTCGAGACCAACAATTGTAATTGAGATCCGATGTTTTCTTGGTTAGGATGGATATTATCAACAATTTGTGAAAGATATTTCACAATTATCGAATCCACACACCAGGTTGACTCGAAAAAGAGTTAAGATCATTTGGACGGAGGAGTGTGAAGAGAATTTCAATGAGTTAAAAAGAATGTTATCTAGTGCACCTGTGCTCACACTACCTTGTAGTGGAGAAATGTTTTTAATCTACAGTGATGAATCCAAGAAGGTATTGGGGTGTGTTCTCATGTAAAATGGTATGGTGATAGCTTATGCCTCATGATAGTTGAAAATCCATGACCAAAATTACCCAACACATGATTTGGAATTAGGTACGGTAATCTTTGCCTTAAAAATTTGGAGGCATTATCTTTATGGCGAATGTTGTGATATTTAAACTAATAATAAAAGGTTAAAGTATATTTTCACACAAAATGATCTGAATATGCACCAAATAAGATGGTTGGAGCTGATTAAGGATTACGACTACTCTATTCATTACCACCCTGGGAAAGCAATCATGGTGGCAGGTGCATTAAGTCAACAGGACCATGATAACTTATCAATGATGAGGATCATAAATTATCCAATATTTATGGATTTACAAAGGATGGATCATGGAATTATAATGGAAGGGGAAAAATTGTATCTTTCTCAAATGAATGTTCAACCATCTATACATGTGATGATTAAAGAGGAACAGAAAGAAGATGTAGAGTTACAAAAAAAGGTGAGAAATGTTCCGAAATTCCACATTGATTGTGATGATATAATAAGAATCAGGAATCAGTTTTGTGTTCCTCCCATACCAGGATTAAAGAAGGAAATATTGGATAAAGCTCATATTTTTTCATTCTATATTCACCTTATAAGCACGAATATGTATAAGGACCTAAATGAGTACTTCTGGTGGGATGGCATGAAAAGAGATGTTGCTGAATATGTCTCTTGATGCTTGGTTTGTTAGCAAGTTAAAGCTGAGAGACATAAGTCTAAGGGGACGTTACAACCATTACCCATACCAGAATGGAAATGGGAAAACGTCACTATGGACTATCTCACTGGACTTCCTAAAACATCCAAAGGCAATAATGCTATCTAGGTTATAGTTGAACGTCTTATGATGTCAGCACTCTTCTTTTCTATTATAGATGATTTTTCTCTTGATCATTTTTCCATGATTTATGTGAAGGAAGTGGTAAGATTGCCTGGAGTACCACTTTCCATTATATCTGATTGGGATCTGAGGTTTACCTTGAAGTTTTGGTGAAGTCTTCATCATACTCTAGATACAGAGTTGAGTTTCAGCGCAGCTTATCATCCTCAAAAAGACAATCAGTATGAGAGGACAATTCAAACTCTATAAGTCATGTTGAGAGCTTGATCTATGGATTTCAAAGGTGGTTGGGATTAACAACTACCTTTGGGGGAATTTTCTTATAATAATAGCTTTTACTTCAGTATTCAGATGGCTTCTTATGAAGCTCTCTATGGAAAGAAATGTAGAACTCAAACTTGCTGGAATGAAGTTGGGTAAAGAAAGCTATTAGGACTTGATCTTGTCGATAAGATGGCAGAAAAGGTTAGATATATTCAACAACACATAAGAACAACTCATAGTCGACAAAAATGTTATACCAACAACCAAAGAAAAGACCTTTAATTTGAAGTGGGTGATAAAGTGTTCTTACAAATATCTCCTTGGAAGAGAGTAAAGAGATTTGGAATGAAGGGAAAGTTGAGCCCTAGGTATATCGGTCCTTTCGAAATACTGGATCTTGTAGGGAAGGTAGATTACCGATTGTCACTTGCACCAAATCTCTCTCAAGTACATGATGTGTTCCATGTTTCTCTCCTGTGAATGTACATACCCAATCCTATAAATGTACTAAGCTAAGAAGTTCTACCGCAGGTGCAAGATATTTCTTATGAAGAATAACCAATAGAGATTCGAGATCGTAGCGAAAAATTTCTACGAAACAAGACCAATCGCTTGGTTAAAGTTTTATGGAGGAACCACCAATTAGAAGAAGCTACATGGGAACTTGAGGATATGATGAGGGAGAGGTATCCTCACTTGATTGTTATGAAGTGATGAATTTCGAGGGATAAATTGTTTTTAAGGGGGGTAGAATGTAACACCCTGAGACATTATGAGAAATATTTTGTTTTTATGTATTATGTTATACGCAACACTAGAGGAATCTATCACTACACACAACACTGTCTTGGCTTGTTTTACATGCAAGAGTAACCTTCCTCGATAGCTTGCGTTGTACGCAATACCGAGTTTCACTAAACAACGATATGTTATTAAAATATTATATAAACTAGCCGTTATGAATAGTAATACCTACTTTTTGAAATTTTATAAATTTTATCCTTCAAATCGGACTTCATTTTTGGATTTGGAATATCAAAATTACCTTAGGGTGAATTTTTGGTATTTTTCTGAAAACATTCAGTTTTTTGATTCAAAGAAGAGTTAAATGAATTAAAATCAAAGTTTAATAAGTAAAACATTTTTAATATAGAGTTATACATAAGATAAATTAAAATATAAATATTCATTAGAAAATTAAAATGATTTCCTACATAATGGGAGTTTATTTATAATTTTTAGACATTAAATAATTTCATTTATTAATGACACAATGATGATGTAGTAATTACCTTATTAATGAAATATTAACATAATTGATATTATAAATACCCAAAAGTATGTAATTTGAGACTTTTTATAAATTACACTAATTTTCTAGGTCAATATAACATATTAGGGTTGGTTATATTAATTGTTTTCGAAGTAATAGTGCTACTATAAATTTAGAAAAAACAAAATACCAAAATAGTGTCAAAATTGACATAAAAGAGTTTTTAAAACCAATATTAAAATATTAATTGAAATTCTATTACTAAAAATATATGGATTGACCAAAAGACTTATATAATAATATATATGATATTAAAGAACAAATTGGGGTTCTATCGGAAGTTTATAGCTTGTTTATTTACCATATAGTGTAAGAATACAAGAAGATGCGGTAAAAGATAAATTATTTAACTTAGAGTTAAATCTAAATGATATGGTTAAAATGGTAAACAAAACTTGTCTGAAACCTATTATCTGAGATTATTTCGACCCATAAACTTTCTATCCTCGAAATAAGTCACTTTGGAGCCATTATAAACCGAATATGAATTTATAATAAAATAATATTTTAAGTTTTTTCTAAGGTGCCCCTCACCACTCTTATAAAAGGGAACTGCCTCTTCTCTCTAATTCACACATCAAAAGCCATTTGGATCAGCCAAAACTGGCCCAAATACCCTTTAAAATGTCCTCCCTTCATCCTAGAGGCCATCCTTTAGTCATAAAGCCTACCGATGGAGCCCTTTTTATCAAATCAAAAGGAAGAACCTGAGAAAGATGTAAATATCTCACCACCTATTCCAAATTCTGTTCTTCTTACACTTCATCCTTCTTTGTTGTTTCCATTATAAAATAATAACTCTAGTATCATAAATATACTTTGATTATATTATAAAAATTTTACAACCACATTATTAATTTTATCCATCCTATGAATGAAAAAGTCACCACACGTGCGTACGTACGGCTTACCGTCTCCACATCCTGGTGTAGTTTGTTATTCAAACATTTCATCATTTGGATGGGTATGATAATGATTATAAATGATATAAATAATAAATATAACATTATTATAATTCTGTATATATGATATAACATTCAATTATATCCGATTTTAATATCAAAATAATGATATCATTGCTCGTGCATACGTACGGCCTACCGTCTCCACGATATGATGTGACTCGTTCTACATGATCTTCATTGAATAATGATTATATAAATGAATTGAATGAATAAATATGATATATATTATAGTAATACCATTCTGAAAATTATCTATCTATAACCTAAAAAGAGTAATAAGAATTTATTTGACAAAACATGCATAATAACATAAAGCAATAAACAACTGAATAACAAGTAGCAATGAAATATTACTAAAAAGAAGATAAGAATATGACCATATATGATATTATAACAATTAATATGATTATGTAATATGTAAATGACATTATTTAAATCATTATACTGGAGGTGCAAATACATACGAAGCATATCAGATCTAATGTAAGGGAAAATCTCACAATCTCAATTTTATCCAAGATTGTTTATACTTTAGAATTTTCTGGTGCATATTTATCATCCACATCCATGTTTCCTCAATATGTAATATTATTTATATCCTCCTAAAATTTTTTAAACCCAATTTTACTGATTGTGGAATTTTTATTGAATGATATAAAATTAATCTTTTTTCGTTTTCAGTACGAGATCCTTTTTTACCTTTCCGGCCAAAGTATGAGAAGAATGTTTTTTTAACTTATACGACCTGAATGAATTTTTATGATTTCATAGTACATTATTTCCATGAAGATTCCATTACATGTTTTAAAGTTTATTTTTAATTTACTTCTTTTATTTTGAAATTGTATGACATGTTATGAAATGAAAAATGTTTTTGAAGTATAAATGATTTTTTCCTCAAGAATGGAGTTTATATGTTTTATCAAACTTATATTCCATATAAGATAATATAGGGTTATGTTTCTATCCATATTTATACATTGATTATATTATGTTATGGTGGAATTATTATTATTAATCCCTTTAATCTTATATGGATTATGTTATGATTGCATGATGTTTAAGAATTCCATTTTTATTACATGTGTTATGCTATGATATATGATTTATGATTTTGTGGAACACATAAGAATGGTTTCATTATGAGACGGGTGGGACATATATCTACCTCCAATGCATTGGGTAATGATTTAAATATCATGAGATAAACATGGTTGGAATGGAAAGCTAATCTGGTTCAGTGATATAGGACAAGAACAAGGAGTGAACTTAGTTCAGAAATGGACTTTGTTTGCTATGATAGTCTTGGAAATGAGTCTTGACTAATATGAAATGATTTTCTATGATTATCTGTATATTCCACAAAGGATCATGTTTTATGTTATGATTATTGGGATTACATTTCACTTTTATGATTTATCCCATGTTATGATTTTATGACCTCTTTTGTAGGATAAGATTTTCAAAATGTTATGTTCTTATGAATATGATATGATTGATATTTCCTTTGTTTACCCTTACTAAGCATTTGATCTCACCCTTTTGTATGTTTTCTTTTCCCTAGGTTAGGAATAAGGTTATTAAGTAGGATATTCCAAAAGAGACTCTGGATATGATGAAATATATGGGAGACAATGTAGATGCTTTATGATCCAGTTGTTTATGTTTCCCAATTTCTAAAGACATTATACCTATACGGTCCTATCATGGTTTTGTTATATGTTGTAATAAGTATGATTCAATTCTGAACTAATAACAATGTATGTAATGTTTGGGTCATTATATGAAATTAATCTATTGAAACATAATTGTATGACTCATTAACACGTAGTGATATATATTTGGCTATTTAAATGTATGAATGGAAGCAAACATCATGTAGTGCATTTTGAAATATATTATTGAGTATTTATTATATAATTAATAATAATTATTTTACCTTAATGGTCAAATTGAAACCAGTATATATAGTAGAAACTAAATCATTTAAATAACTATTGTGGATGATGAAATAGTTTGAGTGATTTAGGGTCTAGTATAATTATAATATTCCAATCAACTATGATGATTGAAGTGATATTAATCATGGAAAAAAATATATTCCCAATTTAATAAATAAATATTGAGATAAAATTTATCTTTATAGGTAGAATATTTTGAATATTATTTTTATATTATAATATGTGTATACATAAATTAAAAGTATACACATTATAAAAATGTTGGATTCAATTTATTTATTTTTATAAGAATCAGAAGGATATTGGAATTAAAACATCTATATGTACTATAAGTCATTTTAGAATATACACTAACTAGAAAAAGTTGATTGTTATTCTATGTTTGGTATAAAATGAGAAATTCAATAAGATTTGCAAGTATAATTATGACTTTTTACACATTCACTAAAATAATAGTTTAAGGTTTATTCCATGTGATATTCCATGAAGTAATAATTGTGATTTTTAATAGTGGGAAAAATGATCCTAGAATTATAAATAATATTCATTGAATGATATAGATAAATTGTGTATTATCATAGAGATGTACTGATGAAGGGAATAATAATGGTTGAACTTTTAATGTGCATATATTATGGAAATGGATTATACTAATGACTTAAGCGCTTATTTATGGAAATTGGGTGTTTTAATGTATAAATATAAATTGTAAAAATAATGAGATAATAGAGTACTTCATTGGAAAACATTCCATAAAAGTTTGTTTGTCACAGTGATCATTGATCATGTGATTTTGGTTTTAATGATAATTAATTCAATGATTTGTATTTTTATGTGTTTTGATCACAATTAAATGATTGTATTTAATGATGATTATTTTAGAGTTATATATTTTTCATCAAACCAAAATTGGGATACATCTTAAAAAATACATACAAATCTTTTTAATAGTTTTTATTGAAATACACAATGTATAATACTCTAAAAGTCTCATTATATCAATAATTGTTCATTATATAATTTAATGATGATAATGGAGGATTCATGGACTAAAGAACCATGATAATTAAAATTAGAATTAAAACCAAAATGTAGTTTAGATGTAGAACATAGAAAAAACAATTTTAATGATTTTTTTTCATTTTATCATTCATATTATTGAGTTGATCCATGTTTGTTTAATGGATTATTGGACATGAGAATATTTTGGATTCATTATTTTATTCTAGAATCTGTTTTAGAAAAATTTGGATGAACCATATTGTGGAAGAAGTGGCAATTCAACAGTTCCAGTAGATTCGATGCCACACCATCGTAAAAGGGGATGCACTATAGTGGTACTATTCAATGGAGGTTCCACAATATCATTCAATATAGGTAGATGATCATGGTTTTTGTGTTTTGGTTTCATAGAACACTCAATAAATAACTTTTACTCATTATATTTAGATAGTTAGTCCAGCCTTCGATATCCAATAGTTAATCTTATTTTTAGTTTGTTATGATTCTATATTGGGGAATATATTTGGAATTAATTGGGGACAAACATTTTTAAAATAAATATTTGTTATTGACATATTTTCCACAAATATTTAAATATTCAATTTTTTTAATCAATCTATTTGGTTAGATATTTCTGGATCTTCAAAGTTCTATAGAGATAACTATATTTAGCAGTCCCTACTCGATGCCATTATTGATCATTTTTAGACTACTTCTACACCATATATTCCCTCTTTTTATTTGGGATCTCACATTCTTTTACTATCCATGCCATATTTTAGGGTCCTATATCATGGTATCAAATTCTAGTGAACCACTGGTCCATTGTGATCTTCGCTATGCTCTGTACGTTTATTGTAGTTATTCATTATGTTGTGGTGTATAAATATTCCTCATATAGATGGTTTTCAATACACCTTCATGCATCAGTAGCCTTAAATTACTATGGATCCTTTGAGATTTTGTTGAGAGGAATATCCCATATATTTTATTTAGGGGATCATTCTTTGCTACGAGTTGGTTTTACCAATTGGATTTTTTTATTGTTTACTTGTTAACCATTTTCTAGTTTGTTTTGAAGTAGATCTATCTATCCTTGAAATATGAGCATGATTTACTTGGTTTGTGGGCATGGTTCAGTTTACGATGACTTCGATGGTTTTTTTACATTAATTTTAACAACTGTGATCTAAGAAATTACTTATCTTATTGGTATATCATCGACCATTTTTCGTAATTATTGATTTTTTATTGGTAAAACTTATTACTGTGATTTATTGTTATCTAATTTGAATGTTTCTGTAGCCTTTGAGATATGATGTTATATATGATCCATGAGAGATACTAGAGCATCTTATCCCCATGTTTGATTATGATCGCATACAATTACTAGTTACTTATTTATCTCATGTTGATTTTTTATCCATGAATGGTATACCAAATTTGAATGTTACCTTATATTGGTGGTCTCAATCTAGGGGTTTAAAATAAGATGAAGATCTAAAAAAATTTAACACTTAATGTGGGATTTCCCTTGACATTCAATGCTGATAATTAGAAACAATATGATAAGGTGTTGATATGAGGATTCCCTGGAGACAGTGATGAGGATACACATGCAGATTCATAATAAAAATGATTTTCCATGATCATAAGGACACATAGGGAATATCGAGTACAATGGTTTTTCAACACTATATGATGATGGGTTGCCTGAATGACATGAGTACAGGAGGACACAAACTTTCTTTTACACACAATTCCCAGTGGATGATGAGATACTAGTTTTCTTCAATCAGGCACATTCATTTTATTTCTATCATATGTTGTTATCCTTCAAGGATGGATCCAAATTATATATAATCATTGGATTTTGGTGGATTCGTTAGAGAGAAATTTCTTTTTCCTAGATTTTATATTGTAATGAAGGTTATAAATTTATTATATTCATTGAAATCACTGATTACACATAAGGAAACAAGGTAATGGAAACATTTGTGGTGTCCTATTAGGTCATATACTTACACCCTTCTTAATCATTGTGGTGCGCTTCTAAATTTCATCACTATTAATCTTGTGAAGTGAAAAGGAACTATGTTGGATGGATGAGTATAGAATGATAGGGTTATTAGAGGACCAATATAGTCTCTATAGGACACTAAATATGTATTTATTTGTTTATAGATCTATTTCTTAAAAATTGATATTCTTTCCACTTTGGGGATTTCTAATTATTATATGACATGTATGCCACTCTATAATTTTTGTAGGATTAATGAAGTTATTATTATATATTTTTTTATGCATTAATATTGAATCATATGACTTAATACTGATGGTATTTTTATACCACTAAATAACTCAAACCCGCACTACGAGTTAGAAGCCTCTAGCATCAAGGTAGACGTACACATGGTCATGTGGAAATCATGCTTGGGCCCTATAATTTGGTATGTGGTGCTACAAAATGGAATAAAACGATTATGATTCACTAAATTTTTATTCCATTATCCTTGATTTTGGATTGTATAGATAATATAAATGATAGTTTGGACTCATATGAGTGAAATATGATGGTGAATTCTTACACTGTATAATAGACCATCAATTCTTAATAATGTATTTGAAATTATGTTTTTTTATTGATTAAAATCACCATGTCTATACACATGATGTTGATATGTGATTTATGATATTTCATGTGTGTTTATGCATCATTATCCAGAATGTAGGTCCAAATTCTATATATGTATGTGTGTGTGGAATAGTAGTTATTTAATTTAATCCCTTGAGTTTTTCTAACTATTCTAGATAATTTCATTATTGTTTGATATATTTTTTTAATTGTTGATATGATATATATTTATTGTTGTTATTTAGTTGAACTCATCGTGTAGTTGTGTTAGAATAAAAAATGATGATTGTGTCTAATGTGGAGGCATTTAGACTGGTGTTAGTGTTAGTGAGGGTATACCTTGTGTTATGGATGGACACATTGGATAACCATGTGAGATTCCTCAGACCAGTTAGGATCTACTCATTACCCTATAATTCCTTTTATTTCAGATCTTCCACCTCATAGACATATATAAAGACTATCATCTGAGAAGGAGAGTACTCCAAAAACATTCATGCACCTTCCCTAGTAGAGAAAGTGTGGGGACACTTCCATCTGACACTGAGATCCATGGTTTGACTATTCCAGATATTTTTAATGCTATAATCCATTAGCAATTCAGTGTAGCAGTGGACTGTAGGATTATAAATATTGGGTGGTCATCATTGAAAATATTTTATCATATGAAGACACTGATAGAAAGGAAGGTGAATATTGTAGTGTTAATTTTACATGCAACCATTATATATTGCAGTGAATTTTGGGTTCTATATATAAGACATGAGGGAATCTAATGGGAGGCCTTAATGGATGTTTTTAAATTAATTACTACCTAAAATAATGAAGTTGAACTGATTATATGTGTTTATCATGTTACATAAGGGAACATGGAAAGTATTTATACACTATTCACATTTTACTTTGCTTCTACACTCTACTCTGTTTCTAGATGGTAAAGAGTTTATAAAAGATATGATGTTAAAAATTTACTTTGACCCTAAATTATAGATCCTTTCCAGTTCATTGAACTATATTCTTATATATATATGTTTTGGGGAAGTATTTGACCATCAGGAAGATCATGGAAGAGTATTGGGTACCTGGTCGTCACCTACCCTTCATTACATTATAGGTTTGACCTCCTACTACATCCATTAATACCTCATTCATTATTAGTAATATGGGGACTAGTGATGTGAAATGGGGATGATGTATTCAATTTGTTCTATATCTAGCTTCTTTATCCACATATCTAGGTGACCCATAGTGATATTATTTATGGAAGTTTAATCACTGGCATATGGTCTTTAGAACACCCTATATCTATTGAATGCATCAAAAAATCAATTCTTGTCGAATTTTTCACCAAAACATCATGTAGGAAGTTGAGTAGTACATGTAAGGAGTACTATATATGTGGTCGTACTTCTAAACAATATACTAAGACCAATAATTAATAATATGTATATGGTTATTAAGACGAGGTAGTTATTTTGTATGCAGTTGATTATACTCTGGTAGATGGATGAGATAGTACACACACTATTCAAGTTATGTTATTTATTATATCCAAATTATCTACTCACTTGTTTGATACATGTTCTTCCCATTATTTTATATATTCCAAGATAGTTTCAAGACTTAATGAAGAAATAATATTTTATTTTGAGTGTGTATCCCTTGACATTCCTTTAAATAAAATTCAACCATGTCCAAATATTCTCAGAGTGTCCTATATTCATTGTTTATAATGGAAACTAGTGGGAAATCCTTATTCAAGAGATGAAGATCTTTAATGAGAATATCAACATGGAATGGATGACCAAAAACATATCTCACATTGATTGCTATGGGATTTGTATGTCATTCACCAGACCAATGGATGTTAATTTCATGATGATCAGGTAGTGGTATCTCGGAGCAAGTAGAGTTAGACCATAGTTTAGTCATCTTAGAAAAAACTCATTAAAATTGAGTAACTTTATCTTTCTTGGGGATCAAGTAAATATTCCCTCAACTATTTCTCTATCCATGGATCTATATCAGAACATATTCTAAAAAACATCAAATCACTTACTCCTCATAGAGGAGATGAAATTGATATTGAGATTATGCCTCCTAAACAACACATTTCAATACCTTCATATCATATCAAACCAACTAATCATATGGAGGTCAAGGTGAATCTTAATGACATATATTATAATTTTGTTATTTTTATGATTACATCTCTATAAATTTTAACTCGTTTATTCACCGAGAAGGCTCCTAATAGAGTATAACTCAATATCCATTATGGGAAATTTAAATAGGTTATAGTGAATAAAATTTATCCCTTTCCTATGATCAATGATCTTTTTGAATATTTATGTGGAGCTCGGGGGTTCTCCAAGATTTATATTTTATTGGGAAATCAACAATTGTGAGATTGAGAGTGGTACATTCTAATGATGGTGTTTTGGAGAAGGTACTGATTATTTGGGTACATGGAGTTATCATTAAGACTACTGAACATTCCATTAGTGGTCATGGATATCATGAAAAACAACATCCACCCATACCTATACTCATTTATATGGGTATTTAATATTTAAATCCACATTTACTCACTAACACCAAAGCAACATGCTAGATAACTCAAGACAGTCCTAAGTATATTTGAACCACGTTATCATTACACCAAAATGATGAAATGTGAGTTTTAAATTTTGGAGGTGAATTCCCTTAGGTATATGGTGTATGAGATTGGTATATCCTTCTAGAAATAAAAAGTAGAATAATTCTTGTCATTAACATATCCAAATAATGTTTTTCAAATCATGATATTTCGAGTTTTAGTATGATTTTATTAATGAATTATCTAGGATTTATTTGGTCTATCAACACTAATGACTATACTGATGAATATGCTAGTAAAATTCCATAGTTCTAGATAACATTGATGTGGAATTCCTTATTTTGAAGATAATGTTGATGAAAATATCATTACTGAAACTCCCTATGCCTGGGATCGGTTATGTATTATACAATGAAGCATAAATAGTTAGTTTGGAGTGGTAGTAATGTACAGAGAGAAGATAGTACCCTTTGGGTCAACATAGTTTTGATCCAATGAGATTAACTATCCTACAAATGATATAGAGTTATAATCTGTGGTTGACACTCTAAATTGATAGATACTCTATATATTCGAAGAGAGATTTATTGTTTAAATAGATCAAAAGAGCCTCCGTTACATCTTCACATAGACTGACCCGAACCCAATATTGAGGAACTAGGATGAATATCTATCAAATTTAGAAATTGAGATAAAATATTCACATGGGAAGGGTAATATCATTATATATTCTCTTAGTCGTAAGATGTAGGCTGGGGAGGATCTTGGTGACCTACCTATAGAGGAGTTGTGGCATTTGATGATATTTTTAATTAATTAGACAATGGATACATCAGAGGATTAGGGACTGAGGAACTGTTATGCCTTGGTGATCATAGCATCTCTGCTGGAAATTGTAAATATTGGTTAGGAGTCAGACCAAGATTGGGTTATGAATCTGGAAGAACTTTCAAGAGGTGACATAAAACCTAGATGGACTGTGGGAATCAATGGGTGGGACATTAAACATGGGAGAGTTATTGTCCCTTATTCCATCATATCAGAGATCATGATAGACTTATATACTTGTATTTGGGTCGTACATCATTGTATGATGATGATGCACAAAAACTTCATGAAATGGTTCTTATCAATGGGGATGAAGATATAATATTATGGGTATACCTTCATTTCTATTGGGTAAAGGCTGATCAACAACATCCAAGTGGGAATCTCCATCCACATACTATGCCCATGTGTTAGTGGGATGTTTTCAGGATGGAATTTTTTATTGGGTAACCTAGAACCCCAAGGACTCATGTTGATATCTCGTTGATTTTTTATTAGTTAATGAATGTGGCCCAATTCATACCAATCAGAGAGACCATTCCATTGATGAGATATGAAATATATATTTCAGAGAGATCATATGAGTACATGAAAAACGATTGAGAATTTTATCAAATAGGGATGAATGTTTTACATCTATATTTTGGATGGGCTTGTAAAATGCTCTTGGGACACAAGATAGACTGAGCATTGTGTATCATACTTAGATAAATAGATAGTCTTAGAGAAAGAAACCAATAATGGATATGATAAAATGAGTTTGTTCCCTAGAAATCAGTGGGTGTTTTAATGATAATGCAGGAATGGTTGATTTCATGAGAAAAAATATTTACTAGGATTTGATTCAAATGTGACCATAAAATTTATTTTTGGTAGTTTTTTCATTCACTGCTCTATTAGCATGAGGTAGGCGATGAAACTATTTTGGGACCAACTAAGGTAGAAGAAAACTTTGAGGAAGTTTAGAGATCATATTAGTGGAATTTCATTGTGAAATATGTAAAATAACAATATTGAGGTGATTGAATCCAAATTAATGTTACTTGGGGGATTCATTTAGAATAACACAAATCCTCCATGGGACCACATTTATCTCTTCAAAAAATAAAATTCTCTCCTATGTAATAGAACAGAGGTGACTCGTACATTATAGGGGGAGAATTTAAAATCTACGAACATTTATAAAACATTAGGCCTCGATGATATATTTTGCTTTAGTATATCCTATGATCCCTCCCTGGTAATTGTTTTCTCATTGTCAGGCGTGATTCTTTTGGCCTTCATCACTATAGACCCCCTTGATTTCTCAAGACATGGGAATCTTGTTCTTTATTATTTTTAATAAACAAATTGTAATTTTTGTTAGAGTATGAGTGAAACCATGGTTAGGACACTGTTGTATTAGGAATCAGGGAATGTGAACACCAAATTTTGTTTAACCTTTTGAGATCACTGAGTGGGTAGAGGAAATATAGTATTATCTGTATCTTGCTTATTTATTTTATTGTATGGGTGATTTATCCATTCGTCATTTCTAGGGATATAAATGTATAGTCTTACACATATCATAAAAAATGATTACATTTATTTAGAACATTATAAATCTTATAAGGAGAATCTGGTGTTGGTTATACACTAGAGTCAGATAGTCCTTCGAGGGATGTCAATAACACTATTCTAGTTTTAGTGGCAACCTGAAAGTATCTAGTAGGATACATGGGAGTGATATGTTGACATTCAATCTCAGTGTCTTGAGTTTTTTTGAATAGGATCCCAAGATATGATTTTTTAGGACTCGAATTCATTTATTGGGGTAGAATTGTAAAACCATGAAACCATTTTTCATTAATTTAAATCGAGATTATATTCTTTTATTCCTTGTTTTTTGGTTGACTAATGTTTTGTTCCAGGTTTGTGGGACTTCAAATTCTTGTAGAATCATTTAATTTTTTGGATAGTTTTTTTAGGAAAAATAAGTGGTCACCACATTATGGAAGTGGTGGTAGCACCATATAACTACTTTAGAGTTTGTCCCATTTTGTAGCAGGAGGGGTTGCACTATAGTGGATCTATTAAAAGGATATTACATCGTATCATTTTCCATGGAGTGATAATCAAGGAGGCTATAACATGGAATCAAATACCTTGTTTTCAAGACCTTTTCCACATCAGTTTTATATATATGGTCGAACCATTAGTCTTTGATATTCAATCAATTATTAATATTTTCTATTTTTGATTTGGGGAATATATCTTATATTTGAAAATGGGCATTCAGTTGAGAAATTAAGTGGAATTAAAATGGGTATTTTGACGCTTAATAACCCCTATAAATATAATGATTTTCCTATTCTATTTGAATAATATAGAGCTCTAAATTATTATACTAATAACAGTACACCATAGTCCTCACCCTACTCTATAGAGGAACATTTTTTTAGATCGGTTAAATGAATCTATTTTCCTATTTGTTATATGGATCCCATATTATGGTACTCTCCATGTCACATTACACAATCATAACACATGTTAGATTATTCTAGTACACCACTTCTTTGTAGAGATCTCCCCTATAATGTGATAGTTTATTCCGACTCACCGATGCATTTTGGATGATCTCTCTACACCATAGTGACTATTAACACTACACCATCAAACCATATTTCCTTCCTTATACCAAGGTTACACTATGATATTTTTTGAAATCATTGACACATGGGGTATTTTTTAGAAATCCATCATAGATAAGTATTGTTTCTACTATTTAAAAAGATTCTTTTTTTACATGGTCTTTTAAACTATCCATTTTCATTTGGATCTAGATCTAGGTGTCCTTTGAATTTTTTCATGTTTTTTTTGTATGAAAACATGGATCATGTTATGATACCATTGAAAAATAATGTTGTTGTCATTAAAAATGTTATGTAATGAAAAACATTTCTATCTTGGGATTTTATTTAAACATGTTTTCGTGTTATTATTATTTTATTTTAATAACTGGTGACTTTTCATGATTATGATCCCATGTGGTTCAATTTATAGTACATGAGACCCATTGTTATATTTTATTACCTAATATATAGTAAATTAGATTATTTCCATGTTTAATTATGTTAACATGACATTATGTGTTATTAATTTATTATTATATTGATTGAAATTCTATGTATTCTCAACTTGTATATATGTTTCCTTTATTTGGATGTATCATCCTTTATGATAAAATGGGTGGATTCTCATAATGTTTTTTTATATCTTAAAATAGGATTGTGAATGACCTAAAATACTATAAACATGGGACCAGAGAACAAGGTGCAGAAATGAGGATATCATTGAGACCATATTGATGATACACTCAGTGACACCTGGTAAATACTGAGTTCCTTATTCTTGACAATGTCAAATAAATGTCAAGTAGCTTCATTACTCAATACCATAGAATTTCAGGTAGCATAACACAAATGATGTCTAAATTGTGTGGGGTATCTTGTTTTCATAGTTCCTTGAGGATGAAAAACTATTCTTTTACTGAACTCATGATTAGTTTTGTAGATTCTAACATCCCTTATTTCCTTTCATTCATAAATAAAAATCAGGTATAACTGAGGGATTGTGGAAGAGTTGTTCTTTAACAATCAATCTGTTTGAGATTTTATATTGATACTCATATTGTAAATTTATTTTAATCATGGAAATCCCCAATTACACTCAATTACACTTTGTATAGGATGTACTGGTTTTGTTCTCATGACACTTTAACTCACACCATACTTGGGTACATTAGTGCTATTATAGATTTCTTGACTATATAGATGGTGAAGGGAAATGTCCCTATAGTTGACGATTGTTTAAATAAGTGCAGTTCTGGTAGTGGACATGGATGGAATTTGGAGTACCCTACTATTTATTTATTTATTTCATTATATACAAACTAATAAACTTTATAGGCTTATTAGTTTGAAATATTCTTATTATTCTATGACATGTATTATATTTTTTATTTTAATATGATTCCTTTGGATAATTATTATATTAATATTATTTATTATATATCCTATGACATGATATTGATGGACTAGTCTCCCTATAGAATGACTCAGACCCTCACTTCTTGTTTGCATCCTCTAGAATATGGGATGTTGTGCATGAGTTCATATGTCATTTAATATCATACCTGGAGGTTCAAGACTTGGTGTAACATTAGTGATTTTTAAATCAAGATGTTGACCATGTTTAATGAAAATTTATGAAATAATGAATGATTTTACATGGTTTTCATTGATATTATGAATATAGGGATGTTAAATATTTTACAAAATATTGAAGATACCTGGGAGACATATTGAGGTATATGAAGGGAAGGGGAAAATATGATTATATCCATAAAATAGGAATGGTAGGTAAAGCTTTTCAAAAAAATTGTTTTCTTTCATCTTTATGTTAAATTTTTTAGGATCAGTTTAGAGAATTTTTTTTTCAAGAATTCTCTATTTTCTATTTCATTAAATTAATTATTCATGGATGTAAACATGGTTAGAAATTAAATAAATACCTCATAAAATCTACATTATTTTTGGAAAGAATTTCATCTGAAGGTGTATGTAGAATTAATTATTTCGTAATATATACAACATTGTGCCACAATTGTCTCTAGGTATTAATGATTCATATGTGAAAATAGTGATATGTAATTATTTTGAATCATTTGGAAGATATGGTTTATTGATTCAAAGTGAAGATCATCGTAGACTACACTATAGTGAGTATTATTATAATTTTGTGGAATTGGTAATAATAAATATATTATATATAAATTCCTTTTCATTAAAAGATATTTTTTTCTCTAATGGAGTGTCTTTGAATCATAATTTTATTTAATGGATGGAAAACTATTGCAATTAATTTGAAAAAATTAATGGAAACTAATTGTACTTAACATATATATTTTTAATTTTATATGAAAAACTACATCCCACATAAAATTATTTATATAGGTAGATGATTTTCCTATTGATAAATTATAAGAACATCAAGTGAAATCAATGAGGATATTTATACTAGATGTTTGTGGATAAAATAATTTCATGTTTGTTAAAAAATTCAGCATTGATAATGGTTTGATTTATTTTTTTCGTTCTTTTAAATCACAGTTTACCATAGTAAATGTGATGATTTGTACTTGAGTAAAGATATATCCATGTTGTAATTCCTGTAAGTGTCGTAAACATATATTTTTAGTAATCCTTATTTAAATTTTAAAGGAAATCTGTGAGGGTATTTTTCATTTTGGTTTACTGAAATATTGATAGTTTTTGGTTATATAAATGTCAACTAGATTATGTGAACAGATGATAAATCAATTACCCATCTCTATACATTATTTAATGACATTGAGTTGAGTTTAAACAAGTAATATAATAAGATAATTAGTAAAATATATTTTAATTTTTCATTATTGCATTTAGTCAAAAACCCTCTCATATATCATTATTTGTATCATTCAGTGATTTTACTCAATATAGACAGCTTCAGTTCATCCCATATTCCTTCAACACTTCATAATGTCTCATAAAATCATGTTTACCAGAATCTAATTCTTTATTATATGTGAAGGAATATATATTCATGAAACAGATATCACAATTATACATGTCATGGGTCTATATTAAAAATATTATATTAATTATAATATTCTCACATATTATCCCATGATCCAAACTATTTTTCAAAATCACTTCATCATATCTGTTATAAAAACTGTTCAATTTCACTGAATTCTTTATCTCTCTTTTCATTTAATTCATATAATTATTGTTTCACATAGATTACATTTTTTAAAATTTCATATGAAAATTATATAGAATTAATATTAAAATACTGACATCATAAATTAGGGGCAAAAATATATTCTTATGTTGTGGATAGAAATATCATTAAATACAAGAAATCTCTGGGAAAGATAGTAATAAATAACCACCTTCTATGGTTTTTAATGTAAAAAGGTTTTTTCAAATTTTTATGAATGAAAGAACCATATAAATTATATACTATCATTAATAAATATATTAATAATTGATACTAAAATTTTTTTAATTATTTTATGACCACAGTGGACATACATGAAACCTTTACATTGACGTTTTCTCATATACATTTTTTTAGAATGAGTAGATATATTCTCGACCACTCTGAAAGAGGTTAATAACTTTTCTAACATCAATGTGAATCTTTTATCCTTAATTTAATGAAATTTTAAATTTTTATTTGTATTGAATGGATAATGTTATGAAAAGCATTGAAATAATGATGATGACGATAAGAGAGAAATATTGTAACAATGTAATATAGAAAACACCAAGAATTAAAAGCTTAATTCACTCTTATTAATGAGTAGGTATATCATAAGTGATTCATAGTAATTATCCTATAGAATAAATTTATTATTTATTATATATGATGAAATAAATTGTTCATAAACTATAAATAATTTCATAAACAATTAAAATAATGTCAATGAATATTAAAGGGACAATGAACATAGGCTATTATAAACAGCATCAGCATACAACATATAAATTTATATTAATAAATATTTTAAGAATTATAATTCTCTATATCATGATCATATTTGGGTTCCCTCAACTTCGCAATGATCTCTGAATTGTCAAACGATGAGTTAGTTATCTCACAAAAATTTAATAATGACATGATAATCCAACCATCTCTATATTTAATATTAATATACCATCTTAAACATTATTCATCAATCAAAAAACCCCAAATTTCATCATCCTGCATAATGATCCTTGTTTAATAGATCTTGTGAAAATTTATAATATAAGATACTTATAAAACCCAAGACAAAGAATATTTTAAATTTGAGGAAATTTGAAATTATAAAATTATAATGTAATGCAATCAATTATGAAGTAGTATATCAATAATAGTGTAATGAAATGAATCTGGTCCTATCATAAAGGAGAACTCATGTTTACAAAACATGGACCAAATATCCTACTTCACTATACAAAACAAAAATAAAAAAACATCACTACATTTGAAACAAATAAAAGAGTTGTTAGATGATTATTATCATGATATTATAAATTATTATTCACATTTCTCATGTAATACATGGAATATGTTGCAACATGAAATACTATAACAATAGAATTATTCTTAATCCTTGAATTTCAATTTAAAAATCAAATTTTTTGTGGTATAGGTCTTGTGGAGTGATTTTATAGACTAACACATGAAAATAAGAATAATAATAGTATTATAATGTCTAGTAGTACGTTCACTGAAACTACTTTTTCCAATTGAAATTACAACATTTAATTGAGGTTTAATATCTATATAATAATGAAATAATACATTTCATTCACCTTAAGATTCAAATCATATAGAAATGAAACATGGAAAACAAAAATATATTGCAATATAATATATTATGTACATGATAATTTACATCCTCTTTATGAAATTGTGCCATCTTAATTTATGGAATGTTTCATAACTGGGAATATAAAACTAACATCATCTTAATAAAATCATGGTGAATCATAATGAAATTATCAAATGATTATCATAAAAATGATGTTCTTCTGAATTCAATTAATTGTACACATTCATATATAATCCTTTTTTATCTAGAACACAAAAATCATAAAATGATTCCTCGTGATTCTAAGAATTAATTTCACAAATAATAATTTTTTATTAAATATTAATTAATATTTAAAATCAAAAAATTATTATTTACATGAAATATCAACATTCAGGTCAATCACAATAATATTTCCTCAAGAGTACCGAAAATAAAAAATTATAAAACATATATATATATATATATGATGTAGGTTAATATTTCATGAACTCCTCTTGGATTATTTTAAAATAATGAAAATTTATTTGGAGAGTCCTTACACCATTAAATTAGTTTGGGCTGTATAATGTGATATATCCATCCCCATGTAAGAATAAAATGATAAATCTAATGGAATCTCCTCCAATTATTTCTTCTCCTCCATGTGTCAACATAGAATATGATAATCTTCAACATCTTCATGAGATTTCATAGAAAAATGGAAACATTATCTATGTCCATATCTAACATAAACCTAAAACTATATTATATATAATCCCAAAATATCTCCTCAAACCATTATTGCAACATCCCAATGTTTTATCAATGAAATTTTATTCTTATAGTTATGTTTTATATTATAACAATATAATATTAAATATAGAATGAAATTCAAACCATATAAATGAAGATTGAGTGAAATAAAACGTTTCACTAGAAGTTAAGGAATGTATTTAGATGAAATAGTAAAATGAATATTGGTATTATAATGTGACCCCAATGAATAGTCAATCATCCAATTGAATAGTTGTCACACCTAAATATTTATTTTTTGTTTTCATCCATTGTACTGAATTATCATTTGGCTCTACGTTTTTCATATGTGTTCTGGGTATTATAGATTTAAATTTTTTGATTTGGAGGTTTTGGAAGCTTTTCTTTAGACCTATTTTGGGATAGAGTGAAAGGTATTAGGAGGAGGCTGTTTGGAAAATGAGTTTTTAACACACCTAGTGAATCCTTTTTATGGGGCATGTTTTTTGGGTGGTTTAACCCTTGAGTTAGGTGAGTTTTATGGTGAAAAGGGTACTTTTGTGACTTTTTATAGGTTTCATGGTTAGGATGCATGGTTTGTTTAACCATGTAGTAAGTTTGTAGGGGGTCACATGGTTTGTGCATGGTTTAACAAACCATTCAGCCTAAGTGTGCAGCCCATTCAACACTAAACAGTGTAAGATTTCATAGTTTGTGAATGGTTTGTCAAACTGTGCAAGCTAACTATGCTACTAGCTCAAGAAAGGGTATTTTAGTGTTTATCCATTTATTTATAATTGAGGATTCTCCCATGGCACCCCCATTCAAACTCATTAACCCTTGACGCCTTCCATGGGGGTTTCTGGCACCACCAAGCTCCTCCAAGTTGGATTCAAGTTGTTTTTATAGTGATTCTTCACCCTGATCAAAATGATATCATCTTCTTCTTCTCCTCTCTTACTTTCAATACATTTTACTCTTATTCCCTAACACTAGGGGACATTTTGACCACTTTTCATGTCTATGATTCCATATTTTTGGTGGGGTTTCTTTCTTAGAGATACTTGATGTTGGACCTAGCCTTCATTGGGTAAGATTGAGGTACGGTTGTGGTTTCACAAGGTTTTCCGGATGGTTCTTCAAGTGATGTTGGTAGTTCCATGTGTGAACATTATTTGATGAATATATCATTCGTTATTAACCTATTTAGCATGTTTCCCATCCATTTTTTCGACAGTGAAAACCTTTTTTGTAGCAATGAATGATTGTTTAATTTTAAAGTTGCATCATGACATGAAATTAGGTGTTTTGCTTATGTATTCCCTATTGTATAATTTTGGTTTATTTTGTGATTCATGAAATTATTTTATTAAATGGTTTTGGCGCTTCAAATTCTAGTTTTTTATGGTATCGAATGGTGTTTGGACTCAAACGTGTATTTTTTTAGATTTTGCCTCCAACCCCTTGTTTTACCTCTTTAAATTTTTTTATAAAATCATTAAAGGGTTTATCAAACTACATTGAAGGTTTAAAACGATTTTATGTAATATTTTTTGTGTGTATTATTTTCAAAAATAAATTTGTGAAAATTATTTTTTAGAACATGTGGAACATGATTGATCACAAATAGAGCATCCCTGATATATAGGTGAGCGGACTTGGACTAGTATACTAGTGATCTGGTAGTGGGCTCATCTCTGTTTCATTAATAAAGATTTATGATGACAACAATAACTAGACTATGATGATGTTTAGTGACCACTATACCATTGGGTTCTCACCTCCTAGTGGATCGTGCACAATATTGTTATTGGTTATGTTTGTGTTTACACCGAGATACGATTTACCTAGGGACCCAAAACTAGCTAGTGCCTAGGAGTGTTCTTGTGACAAGTGATCATTGATTATATTGTACCTACCATTGGAAAACAGTGTTTTTTGAAGGTAATTTTAGTATCATGTGTGTTTTCATTAAAACTTATCATTCTTTAAGGTTTCCCTCTTGAAAACTATTTTCATTTAAGTCGTATCTCATAGAAATTTTTACTAGCATTTAATCATTATAGAAACATGAATGATTTTTGCCTTAAAATTATTGTCTCATGAAACCTATTTCATGCATGTAATCCTATTGAGATTAGTCTCACACCCTCTATACACCTTTGGGTGTAAGTACACTTCGTAATGTTTGACATATGTAATAGACATGTTTTGGGTGGTGGTGGTTCAGGTTGTTAGATTAATTTCTCAGTGTGGTGTTGTGGAGATGCCTTGAGGGTGATTCCCCCTTGTCATGTGGTGGTTCCTAGGATATAATTTCTACTCCAATTAGTTTTGGTTCTCATTGGTTTTGGTTTTAAATAATGTAACTCAAGTCTCTATTTTTGTTAAGACTTGTTCGGTGTGAATTTTTATTTTGTGTTTATTGATTTTTATTGATTTTGTTGTGCTTATAAATGTGGGTAAATCATTCCCATGTTTTAATTATGATACATGGGCACTTGTGCCATCCCATGGGCATAGATAACGCCCTTAGTTTTTTTTTCATGGATCGGGCTGGGCACCGGTTCAGATGACGACACATTCTGGTTCGTGAAACAATGGTATCAGAGGTGTTTGGTTATTTTGGGGACCTTTATTTTTAGAAAGAAAATTTCTATTTGGGATTTCATAGTATAATGAGTTGGATTTTGGGTCTCTAGGTATAGGAACTAGAGGGACTTCATGATCCCTTACTTATTTCAAACCTCAGGTTACCATGGGATGTTCAGGTATGTTGGTGTCTTTTGGTTTTTGTAGATTATGCGTTGTTGTGGAATTAATAAAAAGTTGGGAAAGATGATTTTGTGAGCTCATAGGGCATAGAAAACCATTTGGATCTTGGGAATTACCCTAGAATTCTCCTTGTGATGGTGGTGTGACAGGAATATGGCTGCCAAACATATGGCCATGTCACCCATCGATGCTAGTTTCCCTTTTGTGAATCGTCTAGATATTCCTTTATTCTGGAAGTTGTTTTGAAATGTTATGTTTTGGAATTCTGAAAATATGAATGCTGATGACTTTGTTTTGGAAGGTTGAAAATTTATTTTCAATATATTCTATTAGAAATTTGGGTTTTTATAAAAATATTTTTGCAGTGAAATGAAAATGGTTTAAAGGGACTAGATTATTGTATCTTAAATATGGATTTTATTGAAATTGTTTATTCGAAAAATAAAATAGAATTTTTTAATAGAGTTCTAGAGTTTGTTATAAATTAAAAGAAAATATTTTCTACTCAAATGATTCTTAAAGAAATGAGGTTTTTGGAATTACTGTAAATGATTAAAATTAAATGGATTGGTTTTATGGTGATGAATTCCAGTATTCTCAGTTTTTATTTTGATTTTGGTGTGATTCAAGATTAAATTTTGAGATTTTAGTATTTTCCCTTAGCGCACGGTCAGTGCACAGTTTGGGAAAACCATACAGCATGCAATATGTAACTGTATGAGATTTGTTTTTCTTCTATTTGATGGTGCACGACCTATACAAGGTTAGTCAAACCATATCAAAAAATTGTGATAAGCCACAACATCATCCCAGAAACATATCTCATTGTTGGCATGTGGTTTTCTAAACTATGTGGACCAATCATATAGGTTACTAGGTTGTCCATTAAGGGGTGCACAGTTAGCACACGATTTGGTAAACCATGCAACAAAACCGTACATAGTTCCCATGTCTCCTAAAAATGGGGTTTATAGAAAATGATTGTTTGAAAGAAGATTCTTGTTTTGGAAATTGTTATAAATAAAAAGGAGTGTTGTTTCCTTATATTATTTTTCATGAAATAGAATTTGATGAGTTAAAAATAATGAGGGGAAAAATATTTTCCATTTGAAATTCATCGGATTATATTTTTTAGGATGATGTAACTTTTTATTATGTGGAATTTTAAGACGGTTCTTTACATGGTAGTTAATAAGTTTCTTGAATGTTTTATAAATCTTGATATGTGATATGGATTGAAATTCTCAAAATATGGGTGGAATGTTTTGTTTTGGAAATCAGAAATGTTTTTTCCCCTTTTTACATCCTTGAGTCCTCACATGGATTGAAATGTGTGGAAAGTGGATGGATGATGTTATGGTAGGATTAGTGTCTTGTATGTCATGGTTTAAGGGTTCATGGGGTGGCACAAGTAAGTTGTTGTGAGTGAGACTCTACATAATTGTTTACGACGCTTTCTCTGGGGGGGCGCCTCTGTCTGCTTGGGGCACGACAGGCGTGGCATTTGTTACCCTACATTCCCGCTTTCCAATGTGGGCGAAATTCGCTTATTATTCAGCAATCTTTTCTCCTTGATCGAAACCGGGATGATGGGATGTCGGTTCTTCCTTCCATGGATTCCTCCTTGGAACTCGTTACCTAGTCTGGGTCTCCCTAAAAAATTTAATACGTTGTTCGTGAAACTCTTCCCAGTGCCTTGTTTCCATGGATGCCAGTTAATTACACTGCATCTGTCAGCACATTATAAGGGGTCCAGTTAGGGCAGCAACCTTCAGTTGTGGGAGTAGTCACGTCGAGGAATCATTAACGTGTCTAAACGCTGGGGAATTGGCATGTATGTCTTTTTTCCCTTATTATAGGTCTTCTCGGGGGCGCGGTAGCTCGAGGCATCCCACATCAAGAGTAGGGAATCATATTCCATAGGCATTTATCTGGGGTTCTTCTTAGCTTCCCATGTTTTAATAGGGTATACCGCAAGTTTAACGTCCAGTACAGATGGATCAGGCTGATCAGAACACTAGCTAGAGTGGATCTGATTGAGGAATCCCCCTTGAGGGAACACTGATATCGGTGCCAGCCCGTGGGCAGCTTCCCGAATTCTATGGAGGGGAATGGGGTGGCATGATCTCAGCACGATGTGGCAGCCTGGATGAGAATCAGGTTGGGGGATGGAAACCTAGATGGAGTGGAGGAGGAATGAAATGGATCCATCGTGGAGATGATTTTGGGGATTGGATTGAGTCACAAAGATACTTCCTATGTATCCCCGGGGCAGGGAATCAATGTCTGCGTAGTTCAGAATTGATTTTTGGGGCTTTCACTCTAGGCTTCCCAAGATGGTGGGAGAACCGACGTGAATGAGGTTGGAACGACGAGGTGGTGATCTTGAACCACATGAGACTTCCTATATACAATGACTTAACATGGATCAAAGTCCACGTAGTTCATGTTGGACCCTAGAGAACTGACGTTGAAGAAGGACCATGGTCCAATAGGTGGTGGGCTTGATCCTCATGAGGCTTCCTATGTACCATGCCATGGCATTGATCAAAGTCCACGTAGTTCAGGAATAGGGTCTGTTGAACTGACACGAAGGAGTGTCAGAACAACTGGATGGAAGGGTCACAACGGCTTACCGCTAGATTATGATGCATTTTAACATCATGCGGGATGGGGGCGTGTCGGAGAACCGATGTAAATGGGGACCTTGGCCTAGGTGGATGGTGGGCTTGAACCTCATGCGGTTTCCTACATACCATGACTTGAAATGGATCAATGTCCTTGTAGTTAAAATGGGATGTGGGTGTCGGCGAAATGACGTGAAGAAGGACCTTGGTCCGATCGGTGATAGAATTGAACCTCAGGGAGGCTTCCTACGTACCATGCCTTGACATGGATCAAAGTCATCATAGTTCGGGTAGGGCTTCTTCAGCGAACCAACGTGAAGGTGAACCTGGGGGTCCACTGGTGGTTGTATTGAACCTCATGAGGTTTCCTACGTACCATGCCTTGGCATGGATCAATGTCCATGTAGTTCAAGATAGTCACAACGGCTTACCGTGGTAATGGAATGTAGTTTAACGTCATGCGGGATGAGGGTGTAACCTGACATTAATAAACGACAGGTGGTGGGCTTGAACCTCATGTATGCTTCTTAAGTACCATGCCTTGACATGGATCAAAGACCGCATAGTTCATATGGATGTAAAGTTTAATGTCATGCGGGATAACATACTGCTTAACATCATGCTGGACGGGGGCAAACGGTTTAACGTCATGCTGGATGGTGGCGGGTGTTATAGTCGATTCATACACTAAGCCCATGTGATTCATGCTCGGTGTGAAAAACAAGAGGCAACAAAGACCTGACGATCATGTCACAAAGGTTGCGTCTGTGGGAATCGAAGAGGGGCTTATGCGTTAGGTGGCCCATGGTGTCGGGACTTACTTCAGGATGGAGGCCCAAGAGCGATAAATCGCAGAGGGAGGGGATTTGGGACCAAAAAGGTGGTGACTTTTTCCCTATCACGCCCTACGCAAGACCTGGTGGTGAGGAAGTACGAAGGTGCATGGGTGATACCTTCCGTATGAGGGGCTAGGGGCTTACGCCATGATGACCTCCCTTCCCTGTGGATAAATGCCACTCCGATAAGTAGGATATCATCCCATGTGAGGGGTGATCCCATCTCCATGGAGACCTACGGGAGTAAATAATTTCTGATCTGGGGGGACCCTGCGTGCGAGGCACGGGGTCAGATCATAGTTTAACATCATGTGTTGAGGACGAGGTGCTTGGAAATTTAACGTCATGCAGCTCGGACGATGTGGGTTCACTCCACGCCCCTAGGACTTACATAACCGGTACCCTCTACCCCTTGTGGGAGGGAAGGCATCGGTAAGGCCGTATAAAATGGGGGTCGCAGAGCAAACCATTAAGGGGTCCACGTTAGCGTGGCTATGCGAAGAAGCAATAACCATTAGTTTGCCTATGTGAAGAAGCATTAGGCGCGACAACGCTATTGGTGGTATCGTCCAGGGGACTTTGAAATCACATCGTGTGAACCTAGAGGGTCGCACGAGAAGAGGAATTTCCAAGCAAAGGGGTCTGCAAGTAGGGGCCTTGCGGAGCTCGGTTGCTTTGTGTAGTGGAAGACACATGGGAAGGGGTGTGCTTCAAAATGTGGGGTGCCTTAGCCTTATAATGGGGTGGAGGTGCAAGCGGAAGGTGCTTCGCGATGTGGAAGGGTGTTCACGGAGCACTTCCTCGCGAAGCATAGGTGCCTCGCAGAGCAAGGTGTCGTGAAGCAGTGTGCTTCACGAAGTACAGTGACCATGCATTGGCATGTGGATCATGTGTACAGGGTGGGTGTTTCGTGAAGCATAAACACTCCATGACTGCCCGAGTCCCCTTGGGGACCCCCTTCCATCGCGAATTCCCTTAGGCTTCACGGCGGGAAACCCTCTCGGAAGAGGGTCTTAAAACGAGACATGGCAGATGCCTCTCACGAAGAAAAAATACCTCACAGAGCTCATGATTCCCAGAGCGAAGAGTGCTTCGCGATTTGGGGGATGAGAAGCCGGAAGGTCAGATTTTCTGTCTGGAGGGCTCAGGGGGATCTTGGTATTTATAGGCCCAAGGCGCCATGATGCAGAGCTCACGCGGTGCGAAGGGGGCTTGGGTTGCTCTGTGGCGGGTCGCAAACGTCAACCAAGTTCACAGAGAGTTACCACCTCATCTTCTTCACGGAGGGTTCTCAAACATCAAGGTGTTCATGGAGAGTTACCACCTCTTCTACTTCTCAGTGGGTTCACGAACGTCAGGGAGTTCGTGAAGAGTTACCGTCTCTGGTGCTTCGTGGCGGCCGCGTTGCTTTAGAGGGCTTCGAGTCGGGGCTTCGCAAGGAAGAGCGTGGGGCCTCTTTTTCTTCTCTCCTTTCATCAAATCTTTTGGAGCCAAAAAATCCCCCCCCCCCCCCCTCATACTTGGAGCCGCGGAGGGATCAAGAATTGAATTCTAAGGGAAATCACCAAACCTATCGGCAGTTTCGCGATGCAGACTTGTGAAGATGGCGTGCGAGGTGGATAGGGGCCGCACGATACGGACGCATCGCGAAGCTCTGGAGGGCCAGACACACTGTGAAGCTCTGAGGGACATCACCTATTAATAGGGGGGCTGAACTCTCTTTTGTTTTTCCATTCTCCACAACTTTTTCATTTTGTGCTCTCGGTTCATGAAGCTCCGCGTACTCCACATCTGTTCATCACCAATCGAGCTTCGTGGCGAACCACGAGTCTCTGACTCCGCGACTGCGCCAAGAGATCATGTGCTTCCAGGCCGAGGCCAGGCTCCACATCTCGGCTTTATGAACGATCTTTGCGATCAAGATCCGTGAATGATCTTCACAACCTGATCTTAAATTTTTCCGAGTTCTACAACCGTAATGGCACATCAAGAAGCTGCGCTGGGGTTGCTCGCAGACGCCGCCCGGAGGGATGAGAAGGATAACTGTCTGGGCCTGTGGGAGCTGATCCGAAACCACGTGGACAATAATTCTTTGATGGAACTACAATTAGGGAGCCAAAATAACTATCTGATGTGAAAGAATATACCCTTGTATGGCTTCAGGATGAGGGATGAAGTCTTTATTCATGAGGCGAGTAGGTATGAACCAGCTTGCTGGTTCAGGAGCACGGCATGCCAGTGCTAATGGTTCAAGGCGGCTAATGGTCATCTACAAGAGGACTTAACGCCTAACACCACCAACTGTCTGTACAACCACCTGAACAACATTGATGGGACGCCCTTGAAACCGGAGAAATACCCTCTTCTTTACCGCACTACATTGAAGGCAGCTTTGTGGGATTCGAAGAAGGGGTGGTCTGATGAGTGGTACCTGCACTAGGGCAGAAACTTCACCAATGATTGGGCATAGGCCTACTGGGTAGGTGCCTCATGTGAGGAGTTTGGGGACGAGATTAGGAGAGTGGGCTTGTATGAGGTGGTATGGGTCTCCCAATTCCACATTTATCAACCAAAACAGCTGATTCCAGAGCTGTTGAGCAGATTGTCGTCTAGGAACAACACTTTTCACCTGTACCATGGAGAAGTTGGCATCATTCTGTGGGATTTCCATCAGATGTTTGGGGTCTCGGTCATGGGGGCCATGTATGATGAGTTCATCCCCATCATGTGCGCATGGGAGGATCCGAAGAAGATTCCGCGGCTAGCACTGGCACTAATGGGAGTAGTCCCCGAAGAGGAAAAGGAAGCGGTGAGAGATGTCCACTTTTAGAAGTGGGTCAAGCAGTTCTTGAACATCCCGGAGGATCGAGAGTTCCCTCCGAGGCCTTAAACTTTTCTGAAGGGGTCTCAACAGGGCAAGGAGAACTCGTATTGGCGGCTCTTGGAGGAAAGCCAATGGAAGACCTGGGGTTTCAGTGTCAGCACTGAACAGCATCCGATTGTCCAGCTGGTGGTGTTTATCGCGGCCCTTATATGTGGTTGGATCCTACCGGTGAGGGACACCAACATGGGGGTGCGTCATAGCTCATTTATCATGGCATCCATGATGGACACATGAATGCGGGTCAATCTGGGGATTCCGATGCTATCCAGATTGTACAAGATGTTGTAGCACGTTAGCAAGGGCATGAAACTGCCGAGGATATGTGGGCCCTTCCACCATCTGTATGGGTGGATCGCGGCACCCGTCAGGGGGGTTTACGAATTTCCAAAACCCATCTTTCCACATGGGTCAAACTTCCGCCCCTCCATTCTGTATTCTGCAAGGAGCTTCCCAGTCAAACTAACTGTACCTATGGTACTGAACCGGGTGTGCAAGGAAGATGAGTCTAACATCCACCCGTTTCCATTCCCGATGGGGGTACTCACCGATGACGATTAGGGAACAGAAGGGAACTGGGCCAATCTCTTGGCCTTTCTAGGTGGAGTTTTGGTGGTGTAGGTGGACTACAAGCCACTCTTCAAACTGTACACCCTGCACCAGTTTGCGAGGTAGTTTCGGTGCTTACAGCAGCTGACCCCGCAGGTCTATTAGGAGGTGCGTCACGAGGAGCACCCATGTGTGATGAGGCAATTGTGGATCATGTTCACAGGGGAAGAAGGGAAAATGCGAAATGCATTGCCATCGTCCACTACCACCTTTGTACTGGTGACGTAGTATGCCATCACCTGGGAGGCAGCTTATCTGGGGGAAATACTGAAGCATCGAACTATTCGGGCTGGTGAAGGCGGGCCACCCCTATCTCGAGGTCGGGGTCAGAGGGTGGCAAGGGCCTCTCACGGTGGCAGAGCTGCTGTGGCGATGAGACCTACACCAGTTGAAGAAGTGGTAGCGGTGGCAGACCCAATAGCAGCGGCGGATCCGGTGTTCCCAAAATAACATAGCCATTCCAAGGGGTGGCCACTATGGGGATTCCACAGGATATCGACTCAGGCTCTGGGGAAATGGATGTGCCATATCGACATGCCATATAATGTTGCTTTCTCGGAGTCCTGGGACATTTGGGACGTCAACTGACACCACCTCATCCTGCCTGAGATGTGGGAACACCTGAACCATCTCGGGATGGTTTTACCAGGTATAGGCCCTGTTCGGGCTAGTTTCACGGTGTCTCTGGTGGTGGCGAAGCAATATCTTAATGATATGGAGGACTACGTACATTCTAGTGGTGTCTCACATTAAATAACAGATAGGGTGAGGGTACTGCTGGATCGGACGGTTCCCCTGCAGCTGTCGGCTGCCGAACTGTGAGAGCGTTTCCCTCTTCCGGAAGAATCAAATGAATCCTCTCGGGGAGACGAGGCCGGTGGAGGGAGGTCGTTGGAGGAAGGAGAAGTCGGTGATCAAGACTCGGATCTCGATGATTTTGTGGAGACTCTTGAGGTAACATCACAAGTTTCTTTCCTTGGGGTTTACTCTCAGGACATTATGTACCTCTCCAAACCAACTGAACCGTACGGGAGGAACTTGTACGCAAATCTCGCTCTTGCACCTTGGTGGGTGACAAGGCAGGAACATCGGAACCCGCACCTGTGGTCGTGTCCAGTTCTTTTTCTAGCGGGGCTAGGTCACCCGAGGTGGCTCCTCCAGGATCTCTAGAACATCCGAAAATATAAGGAGGGACACGCCTCGAGGTCTCGTCAGCATCAACTTAGGAGCAACACCAGGAGTTCGATCTCCATAAGTCTTCTCCACTGAATTCATTGCTTGTTATATGTAGAATGTGCCAACTAACGTTCATGTCCTTCCCTGTTGCATACAGTTCTACGACTGACATGGGTTATTGGGGTATGGATTGTTAGGATGTCTGGTGGCATCCCTCCTAGGGGCATGGCAGTGATCATGGAGATAGTTACCCCACCTACCCGAACTGCAGCACTCCCTATCATTGGCGGGACCACCAGTAGGTTTGTGCCTAAGGTTATCGAGGTGGATTCTGATGATGAGGATCGACTAGTCGACCCAAGTCCTGCCACATTTAATCTGACACCAGATGTTGCACCTAATCTCACACCAGATGCCTACACCACTGAAGACTTCTTGTCGGCGTATCTTGCGTACGAGCCCGCTAATTGCGCATACTGGGATAAGATGGCCTCTGATGAAGAGGATGGTAAAATAGTCTGCCGCAGATCGTGGAAGCTGATCACACTCTTCATCAACAACACCCCAATCACTATGGCTGGTCAAAATGGATAGACTTCACTCGCAGTTGCGCGAACTATGTGCTGGGGGAGTGGAGGCTCAACGCCCTCATCTGCTCATCTGAGGTATAATGGCAGAGAAGATCCAGAAGTATGACCATGGGCTCAATGTGGGATGGTAGTGGGGGAAGCCGATGAACATAAAGAATCTCCATGAGGTTGAAAAAAAAGTCCAACACCTATAGATCCGGGTGGATGAGCACATAGACTCTCTCAATGCACAATCTGAGTTGATCCTGCGATTGAAGGCCCAGCTGGCAGTGGCGGAAGAGCATGTGAGGCAGGCTATTGAAGAGATGGCCATTCTTCAGGCTGACATAGAGAGGGCCCGAGTTGAGGCTGATGAACTGTGCCACGTTGCTACTGAGGAGGAGCGGAAGCTGAGTCGGTGGCAACAGTTCCTGGATTCCACAAGTCGAAGGGTGGCGGAGCTGCAACAATCTTTTGAAGAGGTCAATCCATCCATGGGGGGAGTTGACCCCTGGGTACTGTAATGGTTACAAACCATTAAACGTACCTTCGTGCTTTGATTTTTTTAAATGTCTTAGCATGGATGAGTTTTTATTTTTGCACTGGTTCTTTTTGCATCCTTACGATGTTTTTGGAACATCCAGCGACAATTCCCTAAGCTCCCGTGGGTCAGGCCTGATGCGAGAAACACGAGTTAGTCACCTCATCGCCCCATCAAAACCTAGGAGTGTAAACCAAGCTTCAGACATCCGGGGTTTGGACAACTGGTCCATATTTCCGAGAAATGGGAGAGACCTGGCTGGAGAATGAAGTTCTCAAAACAACCGAATTACGGTTTTTATAGTGTGCTCTTGTGCACGAACGGTGCAATGCCAAGGGTGTTGAAGTCGGTCCGAACTGATGGGAATGGAAAGTGTGAATCATGATACCCAAGATTTGGAACACTACGGGGTGGTGTGACAAAAGAGGATAGTTGTTGATCATGGAGGAAACGCGGAATCCATATCACATTAGCCTGGAATTGGGACAGGCAAATGAGGGTCGACCGTTGACAATGTTCGAAGCACGGGACCTAACTCAAATATCGTCGATCAGTATTTCGGGACGTTGGCCCAAGATAGAAAACTGACCATAGGTTAGGCATCAATATGGTTAGGGGGTTCCTCTAGACATGAAAGAGGATGAGATTCCGAATAAGGTGCACACGAAGCGTGGGATACGGTGTGATGGTTTGTTCAAACAGAATCCAATACTCATGAAATCACGCCATTGTGGTGGGAGTACGCTAGATGGGTGCATCAATTTAATAATGGACCATTCCTTTCAGACATGGCCTCTTTGGCGAGGGGGTCTGTCACTTCCCAATGTCATCTTGGAGCATCCTAGACTTGTTCAGGGTAGAGTTATAGTTATACGGTCCCCTTCGAGGGGTCCGTCCAGGGGGCCTGAAAGGGGAAGATCAGGATTTATGATTCCTGTGGGATGGATCCTAGGTAAAAATACCAGGGTGTCCCTACGTATCCCATGAGGATGGGAATCAAGCCACATGTAGTTCTAGAAGCACAATTTAATTTCATGCAAGACGATGAGAAGTCTGGTTGTGCCGATACATATCCTACCAAAACTACTATGCCCACGTGAGTCGTGCTCGATGTGGGAAATAAAAAGTAATGGAGAACATTTCCAACAAAGGAAGGGGCAGGTTAGGGTGAAGGGACACTCGGTGAATACTGGCCCAATGACACTAACATGACCATGTGGCACACCTATATGCGCGAAGAGGTAGAGCCAAGTATGTTGGAATTCCACATGAACATGAGGATGTGGAAATGTTTGAAACATGATTCTTGATATTTGGGTCACAATGATGGTGGCGTGACGATGGAGGATAACTATTGACTGTGGTAGAAACACAGCATCCATATCGTGTTAGCCTGGAATGGGGACAGACAAATGAGGGTCGACTGTTGACAATGTTTAAAACACGGGACAATGTCGCAAATGTTGTCAGAGATACCTAGGGACGTTGGCCCGAGACGAATGGAGATCCCTTAGGCCGAACATCTATAAAGAGCCCTTAATCCTAGCATCCATGTCAGCCAAGGGTCCTTTTGGATGTGGGATAGGTTGATTATCCAAATAGCGAGCTCATGATGCTTGATCATGGAATGGGGTAATGTCTCCATGAAAATTCCACACTTTGGACACTTTGTTAAAACGCATCTGAATGCGTTAATGAGATGTATTAGATAGAGGTAGTCGAGTCCCTTCCCGTAGGTAGAACCTAGATTTGGGACGTAGAATTTGGACCATGGGTGGGAGGAAGCACAGGAGGCACGTTTTGGGGTTACTCAAATACCCGACGTGAATGGGAACCGGGGGTTCCGACCACCACGTGCTTCTCAGAATGTTTTAGGTCGAGGGACCGAAAACAAGAGTTGATCTGGGAATGAGAAAAAGTGAAAAGGTTTTCCTACGTACCCCATGGGGATAGGGATCAAGCATCACATAGTTCTTGGAGAAGTCTTAGTTTAAAGTCATAGAACTCAGACCATGAATGGGTAAGGAGAGCCGGAAACACATGGTGAAGTGGTTACAAACCCGACGCGGATGAGGACATAATCCCAACGTACCATGTGTTCTTTGGGGAAGTGATCGAGTCGAGGGACCGAACACGGAAGTTAGTCTAGGCCCGCGGGGAAGTGCCAAGGTGCACCTACGTATCTCATAAGGATGAGAATCTAGCCACAGGTAGTTCTGGGGGGTGGCACAGTAAGGTACCAGTGCCAGGGAAAAAGGGGAGTGTGGGTGTGGCCCTTGCCCCAAAAGAAGCGTACTTTGATAAATCATGTTTGTCCTTTAAGGTGAGTGTTTTTTTAAGCGATAGATCTAGGGTAGCAAGCCCTGGTGTCGCCACAATAATCAAGCTGTGACAGGAGTTGACAAGTGGCATGGCACATGACCAATACCCAACATGATGTCCTCAATGATGGGGTCATCACAATGAAGTGCCGTTTTTCGTCGTGCGGCCTAGATGATAATGTCATAGTTTAGGGTTGTGTGATAGGACCAAGCATGAATTTTAACTCTATGCGGCACAGACGTAGCAGAGACGATGCTAGGAGGGGAATGTGTATGGTGTTGTGTGACATAACCAATGTGGATGGGTACATGATCCCACACCACACCGTACGTAGTTCTGAGATAAGAACCTCGGGCCAAGAGACCCAAATAGGGGCAAGAAGGAATGGGGCATGAAGAACTAGCTCCCATCTAAGCAAGACTGGGAGAAAAGACGTCTGGGTGACCCATCACATCCCATGGGGATGAGGATTAGGCCGAACATATCCTTTAATGAGGATCTTAGTTTATGGTCTTAGAGCTCGGACTGTGAGAGCCCAGAGGGATGCCGTATTGTAGCTTTGTCCCCCTGACATGAAGAGGTGCACTGAGGGATAGCGCCAAGAGTGTCGAGATTCCACCTAGAGACGGTGGGGTGGAATATAATGTGAATCATGCAACCATCATTCAAGGACTAAAAGGGATGTTGTGACGATAGAGGATTACGGCTGACCATGTTTGCAACATAGCTTCCTGTTGCGTTAGCCTAAAATGGGGGACAAAAAAATGAGCATCGACCGCTGACTATGTTCGCAACGTGGGATTTGTAACAATTTGTTGTCTGAAAACCTCGGGGGTGTTGGACCATAACGGTAGGAGTGTCCTTGGGCGTGGTATCCAGGTCGTTCTTGGGGTTCCCTTCGGGTGTGAAAGATGATGGATGCCCGAATAAAGGGGAACACAAATCTTGAAAGTGGAAGGAACTTGACCACGTTGAATCTGACACCTTTGGTCCTAGACTAGAGTACTCTTAAGACATGGGAAAACCACTGCAAGGGGTCGAGGGAATCAACTTGAGGGAAGCCAAGAGATGGAGGATTCCCGAGAGAAGGGGGTCATGGTGCCAAAAACCCTGTACCACACCTATATATTCCACTCGTGGAGAGGTATAGGCCAGGGGGCCTATGTGACCAGGGAGATTGGTAGATCTCTATGAGGTGGGGCTGGACCCAAAGTCTTGACATTCGGGTGGTCCTATGTGTCCCATAAGGATGGGAATCAAGCCACACATAGTTCTGGAGGGTGCCTTTTAATGTTGTGTGGGACAAGAAATAGGAGGGATAATTCATAGAATGGGGTGCACGTGGTGTGACTATTGCAAACCCAATGTGAATGAGGACATAATCCCACACCACACCATGCGGTCCCGCAGTCAAAGTCCTGATGGCAGGATAGAAGAGACAAATTAGCTGAACTCAAACTGGACCCATTGACATGAGGTCTGGGCATTCCTAAGTATCCCATGAGGATTGGAATCAAGTCAGACGTAGTTCTCAGGAGATCATAGTTTATGCTCTTAGAGCTCGAACCGTGAATGGATGACAAATTTCCAATTAAGCACATAACTCAACCCAATCTCTAATCCCACATGAGTAAAACTTGGTGTGGGAAATAAGGGAAGAAGGTTCTTATCGCAGTACTCGGAATTTCCACCAAAGGGAAGTTGGTACATGGCCCCAAAGGACACCATTAATGTGTCTTTGTTCCCCTAATGCGCAGATGCGTACTGAGGAATAGAATCAAGAGTTTTCGAAACTCTACTTGAACATGATGAGAATTGAGAAGGATGTGAATAGTGTAAATGAAATTTTGGGCATAATTGGGTTGGAGTGGCGATGAAGGATAACTTTTAACTGTGGTGGCATAATATTCTCCATTTTTCATTAGCCTGAAGTGGGAACAACAAACTAACATCGACCACACACCGTATTCGCAATGCGGGTTGTTTTATCGATTTGTCATCCGAAACCCTCGGGGGCATTGGCACATAATGGTAGGATAGCCCTTGTCCATTGTATCCAGTCCGTTCATGGGGGTCCCTCTGGATGTGAGAGGTGATTAAATCCCTAATGAATGGAAACATGAATCCTGACAAGTGGGTGAGGACGTGTCCAATATTCCAGGTAACTAATCCAATGTACCCTTTGGCACATTGGTGAACCACCGAAAAGGGTCGACAGAGTGGCTCAGGAGGGAGAGGTATACGGCATGGTCATTAAATGCCTAACATGAATTAGTACATTATCCCACAACATGCTATATACTCCCCTCTCTGGGGAAGGGTAGGCCAAGGGGATGTGGTGGGATGGAGATTGAAGGGTAGGCCAAGGGGCCAAGGTGGGATGTAGATTATCAAAAGATGGGGATGGACCTAAAGCCTAGACATTCAGGTGTTCCTACGTATCCCATAAGGATGGGAATCAAGACACATGTAGTTCTAGAAGATACACAGGTGCAGGATACCCTAACGAGGACGTGTACGATGCGGCGAGTAACTCGACGTGAATGAGGACGCAATCTCGCACCACGCCGCAGAGTCTAGGTAAGGACTTGGGATAAGGGCCCCGAGAAGGCCAAGGAGCCTGAGGTCGGGCCTCAGTCAGGATGTCATGACTAGCCTAAAGTTTAACGTCTTGAAGTAAGGATGAGGTCCAGGATGAGGTGTCTCTTCTGGGGATGTGTATGGTACGGCAGGTAACCCAACGTGAACGAGGATGTAATCCCACACCACACTACACAACCCCATCATAGAGTACCTGGTCCAGGGGCCCGAGAAGGCCAAAGGGCCTAAGGTGGAGCCTCGTTCAGGGAATGTGTATGGCATGGAATGTAACCATGCCATATACTCCCATAAGTGAATCAGGGCCAGGGGACTGACTGTTGGCACCACTCGGAGGGAAGTCTATTTCTTCAGGATGGGGTAGAAGGAACCACTACACTCGATGTTTGGGACATCTTGGGGTGGACACGAAGATCCAAGGTAACCGTTGACTATGTTCGAAATAAATAATCTCTAAGGTGACCTGATATGGGAGCTACAAAGGAGCGTCGACCGCTGACCGCATTCAAAATGCGGGACTTGTATCGTCTTGTTGCTCGACATCCTTGAGGGTCTTGGCCCAAAGGGGTAAGAGGGACCTTAGGCTGAGCATACATACCATTCAGGGGCCCTTTCGAATGAGGAAAGTGATGGAATCCCATTCAAGGAGTGGGTAAAGCATAGTTGTACCCATCTATAAAAGAGGAAAACATCTCCAGGGAGGGAGACGTACAGCCAGGTCGAGGCTTGATCAATGTAAATTGGGGAAAAAGTGTGCACCCTAAAATATGTCTTGACCCAAGGGGATGATTTTGACTTTTGGGATAGGCCAATGGACAAAATTTCCGGTCGTTCCTACGTATCCCATGAGGATGAGAATCAAGCCATACGTAGTTCTTGAAATCCATGTAGTTTAACATCGTGAGGTGAAGACATGAGGAGGATAGAAGAACGAGATTGGACACATGGTGAGACCCTCATAATAATTCTATGAGTGGGGCTTAGGAAGCCTAATCCACATCATGCGAGGACCCTCTGAGGAATCTATACCCAGGGGGAATAGTCAGAGAGAAGACCTCGGGGCTGGGCTCAAAACAAATCATCTAAGAATTCTTATGTATCCCATGAGGATGGGAATCAAGCCATACGTATTTCTAGGAGCGCAGTTTAATATCATGCAGGATGAAATTTAGTTTAACGTCATGCAGGATGGAATGCGGTTTAACGTCATGTGGGATAGAATGCAGTTTAAGATCATGTGGGACGAAATGTAGTTTAACATCATGTGGGATGGGGGACACATCTCATCAGGGGATATGTATAGTATGACAAGTAACCCGACATGAATGAGGACATAATCCCACTCCACACTGTACAATCCCTCAAGAGAGCCTGAGTCGGGGAAGGCTAAGGGTCTTAAGGATGGACCTCGGTCAGGAAGGCCTGACTGGCTTCTAGATTAATGTCTTTCAGTGAGTACTAATGAGATCTTAGTTTAGGGTCATAGAGCTTAGACCATTTTGCAGATTATTGTCAAGCAGGATGCCACTGAGTAGTTTAACGTCTTGATGGGTGATGATGTAGTTTAACGTCATGCGGGACGATGTTGCATTTTAAATTCATGTAGGACTGGACAGTTTAAGGTCATGCAGGACCATCTTGTAGTTTAGAGTCATGCGAGACCATCCTGTTTAAAGTCGTGTGGGACCATACAGTTTAAGGTCGTGTGGGGCTGTGGTGCAGTTTAGGGTCATGCAGGACCGGGGTGCAGTTTAGGGTCATGCAGGACCATAAAGTTTAAGGTCGTGTTGGACCTTGGGGCTCAGGAAAAGTATTTCTTGAAGAACATAGTGTTGGTGGGAGGAGTTATGCGCTCACCATCCATGGTCACCAAGGAGTATTCTCGATTGGGGTAAACCTTATGAATGATGTAAGGTCCCTCCCATTTGGGATCCAACTTGGGTGGTTTCTTGCCGGGGATCATTGGCGCTCAGAGGGCCAACACCAGGTCGCCTTGCCGAAAAGATCGAAGGAGAACCTTCTTGTTAAAGGCTCTGGCTATCTTATTCTCATGCCTTTCCAGATTGTGCAGGGCACGGATCCTATTCTCACCCAGTGCTTCCAATTTAGCTAGATGGATTTCAGACACCTTATATGGGGCCTGCTTGTCATAGACTACTGTACATAATAGTGGCATCTAGATCTCAATAGGCAGGATGACCTCAGCCCCATACACCAGGGAATATAGAGTCACCTGGGTGGAATTGCGAGTCGTTGTCCGATATGCCCAGAGGGCATTGGGGAGCTTGTCCGGACAACTTTTCTTATTCTAACCAACCATTTTCTAGAGAATTTTAGAGAGATTTTTGTTGAACTCCTTGATCTGCTCATTTTTCTGCGCATGATAGCGAGAGGTATGGTTTGAACGGATATTTTACTTGGTGTACAATTTCTTCAGCTCAGCTGCTCGTAAGATGGTTCCGTTATCGGTGAGAATAGCGTGAGGGACTGCAAACCAGTGGATGATATTAGAGCTCACGAAGTCAACGATGGAACGGGCCTTGGCCTCTTTGAGTGGAACTACCTCTTCCCACTTGGAGATTAAATCTGTAGTGGTTAGGATGAACCTACACTGGCGAGCTGTCATCAGTGGATATGGTCCCACGACATCGAGTCCCTACACCAAAAATGTCCAACAGTACTTGGTGGAGTGGAGAGGCTCTGGCGGCCGATGCAGGAAGGTAGCATGAACTTGGAACGCGTGGAATATCTTGGAAAACTCAATATAATCATGGATCATAGCGAACCAAGAGTACCCCATCCTCCAGATCTGATGGGACAGCTTGGGCCCAGCCTGGTGGGCACCACAAGAACCGGAATTAACCTCTGACATGACCTGAGAAATCTTGACTCCTTGAATGGAATGGAGGAGAACACCATTGAAACCCCACTTATAGAGGATCTTCTCAAGATTGGGACCACTCGGGAGGGTAAACTGCAATGCGCGGCATCAGATTCGCTCAGTCTCGGCCTGATCCTCCGAGAGGCAACCATTTTGGAGATACTCGACAAAAAGGTGCCCTCTAGTCGGGAGCGGCATCAACCCCTGCATCTGAAGAGCCTGGTGCTCCTGACGCGGAGGGCCCGACAGTAAGATGGCTCACCCACATGTCTTCATCATCCTCTGAGGTGACAGTGGAAATGACTCTCTGGTGTGACACATGTATAATCAGATCATCCTTCTCGGGTTCTGCGAGTGACGTAGCTAGGCTGGCCAAAGCGTCCGCTCGACCATTCTGTGACCGAGAAAAATTGGTGATCTCTAGTCGAGAAGGGAACATGGCTATTAAATGGAGGGTGCACTCCAAAAATGGCACGAGATCTGGTTTTCTGAAAACACAGTCTCCATTGATGTGCTTGATGACTAGTTCGAAATCCCTTTTTACGTGAAAATGGTACACTTCTATCTCAAGGGCCAGCTAGAGGCCGGTGATGAGAGCTTGATACTCTGCCTCATTGTTGGTGCAACCTTCTAACAACAAGAATGAGTATGGAAGAACAGCTTGCACCGGGGTGATGAAGATGATACCATGACCCACTCTATTGAGCTTGGGATTGTTGAGCCTCTTACCGGTGGGGATCTGGGAGGCACCGTCGAAGTGAATTTTACAACATGAGACAACATGGTCGACTGAGAGGATTGCCACATCAGAAAATCCAGATCTAGGGATTGATCCACGGAGGTTGGATGGGCAGCTAGGAAGTCTGACAATACATGTCCTTTGATAGCCTTCTGAGGCACAAACGTGATGTCGAACTGCTAGAGGATCACCGCCCACCGTTCTAGTTGGCCAGTCAACATGGGACAGTTCATAATGCACTTCAGTGGGTCTACCCGAGATACCGACTGTACCTTGTGGGGCTATAGGTAATGCCGCAATTTCTGTACGGAAAACACGAGCGCAAGGCAACTATTCTTGACAGGGGGGTATCTGGTCTCCATATCAAGGAGCATGCGGCTGAGTTAGTAGAGGCTATTTTATATCCCCTCATTGTTCTTCTGGGCGAGCAGGGTGCCGATAGGCCATTCCAGAGCGGTTACATAATGTACTAGTGGCTTTCCGGAGAAGGGTGACATCAGGATTGGGGGCTGGAGTAGATACTGGTTGATTTCCTCGAAGGTGGCCTGACACTCCTCATCCCATTCATTGGCGGAGCCTTTCTTCATGAGCCAAGAAAACGGTTTACACATTCTAGCCAGATTCACAATTAATCGGCGTATGTAGGCTAAGTGGCCTTGGAGACCTCGCAGCTTTGGAATATTTCTTGGGGGAGGCATCTGGCTGATGGCCTTGATCTTCTCTTGATCGATCTCGATGCCTCGGTATCTGTCAACAAGGCCAAGAAACATCCCAAAGGTGACCTTGAAGGCACACTTCAACAGGTTCATCTTCTGGTGGTGGGAATGGAGGAAATCGAACAATTTCTCAAGGTCCTTGATATGGTCGAGGGGCTCGCAAGATTTGACCCCCAGAACATCTACATAGCACTCCAACAATGTCCCGAGAATCTGCATGAATACGCGGTGAATGGCCCATTTATAGGTGGCACCTGCATTTTTCAGGCCAAAAAACAAAACCTGATAACAAAAAATACTTGCGGAGCCCTGAAGGTAGTGGACTGCACAACTTCGGGGGCCATCCGGACCAGGTTGTACCTGGAATACCCATTCATTAAGGAGATGGATTGGAACCCGGTCATGGCACCAATAAACAACTCTGTAACTGGAAGGGGAAAATCATCCTTCGGACAGTGGCGATTGAGATCACAGATGTCGATACAGAATCTGATCTAACCATTCTTCTTCCTGACTGGCATAATGTTTCTTATCCACCTGGGGTACTAGAATTCCTCAATGAATTTTTCTTTGATAAGATTTTCAACTTTGTCTTCAACCATGGCACCATAGGAAGGGTGCATCTTTCTGGGAGGCTTCTTGAACCCGCGATGGATTGTCGGGAGGCCAAGGCGGTGGATGGCTACCTGAGGATATAGTCTTGGCATCTCATTGTAACTCCAGGCAAACACATCTCGGTGCTTCTTAAGGAAGTCCGAATACCGCTACTACTCTTCAAGAAACATGGCGGCACTAATCAATGTGGGTCTTGGATCTGCCTCGCCACCAAGGTTCACATGTACCAATTCATCGACCGTGGTAGAAAATCCTTCTTCAAAGTTAGGAGGCATCCTATAGGTCCTCTTCTCCACTTTTCGAGGGATCTTCTGTGAGGGGAGTCACTTCCGTTCCACTAGACTCTGATAGGAGGCCGATGTCGGCCTGAGCGGCAGTGGTCATCACGTTAGGAGACTCATGCACCGTCGAGACCATGGAAATGAATGCGTTTGAACCAATCTCATCTGGCCTTCGGCACATGGGGCCACGCTTGATAACATCAAAGAAGTAGTGGCATGTCAGCTTGATCCGGTTGATTCTAGCCCGGCGGAAGAGACACGTATGACGTACCGTTGTTTCCATGTTCCTGACATCCCGATACCGTACATGGGTAGGAGGTTCTAGGATTACCTAAACCTGGTTTTTGTTGGAGTACGAGGTGATTTTCCTCCATGGATTTGACCTGGGAATGTGCCTTCCTCTTGTAACCAAAACGACAAAGCATTTCCCCATGTCGGGGTTCATGGCCTCTAATCGATGGATCAGAAATATATAGGTGTCATCTAGACCTACCTTGGGATCACTTGTGACCTTGACAGTTTCATCCTCACTTGCCAGAATTTGCTTATCCTTTCTCTTGTAATAGTCAGCGTCTAGATAGCGAGCTTCACAAGAGTCAAAAGGAGACGCATCTCCTTGGAGCATGTGTACTCAACCATTGAGGCCGTATTTGAGACATTGGTGATACGACGAAGGGACTGCTGCATGTAGATAAAGCCATGGCCTGCCCATCAATGCGTTTTATGCGGTGTCCTGGGAGACGACCATGAATTTGGTATTGGCAATAAAGCCACCGAATTGGGTATTCAAACGGATCTTACCAACCGGGGTTTTCTTGGTCATGTCATATCCCTGGATCCTTAGGTTGGAAGGAGTTAGATCATCCTCAGACAAACCTAGATTTCACAGTGTCCGAGTTGGGATTAGGTTAATCCCGGAGCTCGTGTCAACAAGACATCGACAGAATTCCACACCATTGAACAGTCCAGTGATGTATAGGGGATGAATGTTACCCTGTATGGGAGGGTCTTCATCTTCACCAGAAAATGAGATATTATTCTGGCATTAGACATTCCCAATAGCATTGGCGTGGAAGGATTCTATAGCTGCTACCTCCTTCTGAAACTGGAGGGGGCTTCTTAGGGCCTCGGAAAGTGCCTCACGCATTTCAGACGGCAGGAGAAAGAGACCTAAGGATAGAAAGCCTCACTGGAATGCCACCAAGGTGCTTTATAACATCATACTTCCGGGCCTGATGCAAGCCTCTTCTTATAAGAGGTCGCTCTGTAATTGGAGACACAGTGGGCCCTACTGGCTGGACCTACGGCTGGCTGGTACTGGGTACATCCCGCTGCTTGCTAGTCGAGGCTTGAATAGTAGCTTCCAGATGAGGACCAGACAACTGAAGATTGGCTTGTAGTATGGCAGGACTGGTTGTGGTATAGCCGAGGTGGTTCAGCCTGATCGAGTAGAACAAATGGCAGTGGAGGTAGATCTGAGGGCACCAGATGAGGAGGTTGCGCATGCTGAGCTCTGCGCTATGCCTGCTATCTAGTTTCTGAAGCATACACGGCCTGGATGGAGGTTCCAGTCGATGCACCCTGACGATCCATGTAGTCATGGCTCCGCCGACGTTGATGTTGACCGGGGACAATGGGGAGGTTCACCTGGCGCTCGCCCTCGTCGGGAGTCATATAGGGATTTACCAGCATCACGGTATTAGCTGAAGCGTACCCCTGACTATCGCTTGACGAATCATCCACCACTGGGAAGATTATGGGAGGGATCCCCATCTCAGGGGGCATGAAATCATCGAGAGTGTGGGGTGACGATGGCAGTGGTGGAGTGTGTTGCTTTTTCTTGCACCGCTGCTGCTTGCCCTTCTAGGAAGAGGCTAGTTGAGATGACGACGCAGAGGTACTGGTCGAATCATCTGAAGGCTCTAGCTGATTAAGTCATGCCCAAATGATACCATGGGTGCGAGAGACGGTTTTACAATCCATCCAATCATCCTACTTCTAGGACCCGCGGCTGGGAACGTGCTGCCACTTGCCTTCGTCGTCGCTACAACCTTTTGACCTGACAAAGACACCCACCACTTGTGTCAGAGCCGGGCCCAACCTGACTATGTTATTTTCCACCTGGTCTTGGAGCCAGTCTTTAAACACATAGCACTGGTTGAGGGTGTGCCCTAGGATCCAATAATAGGGGCAGTAGTTGGAGCGATCGGTGAGATTCGCCTCTGTCGGTCTTCTTCACTTGGGTAATCGCACAATCCCTTACTCTAGGGCACTATGGAAGTAACCAAGGACCTGATTCTTGTTGAACAAGTAAGTATGGTGACTTGTTTAAGGACAGGGGTATATGAGAGCCTAGCCCTGACGAGGGGCTGGAGGGGCCTGTCGAGGAGGCAGAGCCTAATTATCCCATCTAGGCGGTGGTGGCGCATTGCGCGGGAGAAACTGTTTATTCTGAGGTGGTCACTGCGAGGCAGGAGGTTGTGCCTGTGGTGGAGGGCCCCTATGAGGTTGCAGATTCGGTGGTACTGGTAGCAATTCGAGCTGCCTAGGGGCTTCTATTTGGGCCACCGCGGTGGGTTTGGCTCTGTAAACCCTCCATGCTAGGATCACAGGGGGTCGTAGACGCGCTTGACCAGCCTATTGCAGATCATCCTCATGGTGTTGGGCCATATAAAAGAAGTCCCGGAACCCTCTAGGGTAGTTCTGGGTGATCAAGGAAGGAACTAGTTCTGTTTTGACATTCCCTATGCACATCGTCATCAATTGATCCTGAGTCAGTGGCATGTCAAGGGAGTAAGCCCCTTCAACCGGGTGATGAAGTATGCGACTCGCTCATCATGTCTTTATTTTCATGTGAAGAGGTCTGTGATGCTGGTCTTTCGCATGGTGGAGCAGAACTAGTATAGGAATTGGTGGCGGAAATCCTCCCAGCTGGTCACCGATCCAATATGGAGCTGGCTGTACCTGACGAATTCAGGGCCCTCCAACGTCTGCACAAAACATCAGAGCTTGGCCGCGACCTACTATGCTGGGTTCCCCAACATGCGGCCACACCTGGAGGAATAGTGGGCCAGGTGTTGTGGCGGGTCCCCTGAACCGTTAAAGGGAGAGAAAGTGGGATTCCAAAAACCTGGAGGTGCAGGCATATCATCCACCCACGCAGGATATGGCTTGACATCTGGTGGGACTGCCACCTTCCATGTTTCCAACACCTCGAGGCGGGCGATGAGTGCTGCAATAGGATCATCCGGGTGGGGGTCCCTGTCTTGACGAGGATCCATAACCATGAGTGCATTTTCGGGCTCTTCGACATGGTAAATGGCTTCAATGGCTCGTGGAACGACTAGCAGAATGGCCAGCAGGGCAACTGAGGGAAACCAGGATGGATTCCTTGGATTGTCTCGCCATTCAGGAGGGTTTGGTGAGATGTATCGTGCCCCCCTTGCTGTGAGTTCCGGGTTCTGCCCTGTTTGCTGGAGTAGAATGATCAGGGTTACCTAGAGGCATCTGGACGGGGTGATGTTGTTCTTGCCCCGGCTGACCCTACTGCCCTGGCTTGGGAACACCATAGTCAAGTCTCCGCTCTACAGCGCGCTCGACTAAGAGTTCGTCGACCAGCCTCTTCTACTCAGTGAGCTGTTGGCATAATGTGGCCTTCTTGGGGTCTTCATCCATCTTTTGCACTGAGGTAGACGGATCGGAGTGCTTGACATCTCTGACATGTTCTTTAGCTTTACCAGTATTCCGACTGAGTACCAGCGACTCGGTGGGCACAGGGAGGCCTTGGAGGTTCATCTACTGATGAGTAATCCTCTCTGATGGGTCCAACAATGGTGGTACACCCTCAGGGGGTAAGTCTCCATTGAGAAACTCCAGTTCTTCCTCCTTGTCAGCTATGTCAGCCATGTGGACTGCATCCCTTCTTGGGTGCATGTCCTCAATGTTGCATAAGGAATCGGGCTACAGCCGGATTAGATTGAAGAGGAGGGAGGCATACATTCCCCATTCATGGACTTGCACATTGGGGGTAGCTTCCCTGATGATTTTGCTGAGTACCTTGAAACTCTGAATGCATTTTAGTTGGAGGGAACTCTGGCGACTTGGTGTCTCAGAGCGCTGGGGAGTGCGGCCAAATCGACCAAACGACATTGTTCTCTGATTTCTTCAAAGTGCACATAGCTCCTGGGGTACACCACTAGGTGATAGCAAATATGGAAGTGCGTCGCTCATAGGGTTTGACGGAAGAACTCGACTTCCTCTGGGATGAGGGATTCCGGCGCATGAAAGTTTGATGCTGCCGCCGTCCAGAACATATCCAGGAAGTGATCTACTGCGAGAATATTCCAGAAGCTCCTATGATCGGATTCACGATCTGTCCTCGTATTGCCCCACTCGTCAACTGGAGGTGGCTGAGGAACCGGTGGTGGTACTGAGGCAGACCGCTGGGACAGTAAATTGGCTGGCATAGAATAAGACGAAGACCCGACTGGCCGCCAAATTTTGGGTCATCCCCCAAAGAGTGTGGTGACTTGGACACAATGTCACGATATGATGGGATGATATCCACAGCTTCTGGTGCAGGTATTGAGGTTATTGACAATGGGTCTCGTTTTTGCTCAACTGCCATCGTTCCCGAAAATATCTCTCTGTGATCTCTGGTCGAGGTAGAGGGCACTTCTGGTGGCGACGGTGGTGACTGCATGGTCCGAACCTGTGGGACTCCCATAATTTCATCCTCCTGGATGTACCTGGGAAGAGAGGATGGAAGCCAATGGACTTCGCATTCTGGAAGGATCAGGCTGACACACCTTGTTCTTGCCCCAACCCTTGACATAGAGGACCGAGGGGAGGGTTCCACTACTGAGTCACATTATGCTTCGGAATCCGAGAAGCGGGCCGGTTTGATCTCCGTCCAGGCCTTCCTAGGATTCTTTTTTGTGGTGGAGATGACCTACCCTCCTATCCCTAGATGGATCCTCGGGAAAAGGCTGATTCCCGAAATGTAGTCTCGGGGCCGTGTCAGTGGCTGGGTGGAGAGTACTTCCACTTCAAATAGCTGGGGTGCGAGGGGCACCGAGACAAATTTCTAAGGGGACATGGGGAGGACTTCCATGAACAATACCTGAGCGGGTGCAAGCTCCATTAGAACTGGCAGGAGCATGGGGAGGACCTCCATGTTTGTTGCGGGTGGAGGGAGGTGGACCTTCACCCCTATGGTTGCTAGGGTGAGGAGGACCTTCGCCAGCTACGGAGAGAACGTAGGGAGGATCCCCACACTGGAGAGGGACCGGATGGACAATGTCTTCACATCAACGGTCGAGGGTAGGAGGAGGGACTCCATACCAATTGTGGTGGGAATAAGAGAGGCTTCCACACTGAGTGTCACTGCTACGGGGCAGGTCATCATTCTGGTTGGTGGTAGCACGGGGCACACCTCCATGATGAGTTTTGGAGCGGGGAAGGCCCACGCTCGGTGGAGTAGTGGTACGGGGGGGACGTATATATGGGGCAACATCACCGCGGGTTGGTTCGCGACGATCACTACTCATGCATGTGACTCGAAGAGCCAACCCAGCCTGACCGTGGGGCGGTTGGGGCCTCGATTCCTGTTGGGCATAGGAGTTCCCATGCTCAGCGTGTGCAGGGACTTTGTGATATGCGTCGATGGTGGCTCGTTCCACAGTATCCATTGACGTTAACGCCCCATGGCCGGTGTCCTCAGCTCAAGCCCAACGTTGGCATCGGGTCAGGCGAGCCGGTGCGGGTGGTGCAGGGGCACAGGCTACCTACTCCTCTTGCGAGACCGGACGGCGGTGTGGACGCTGGCAGGTGGGGGCCCTTGCCTGGAGTTCTTGGATCGGGACTCTGACAAGGCTGAGCCAAACATCACCCACCTCATCATCGTAAGTTTGGGAGTCGTCAAGGAGTTCTGGGGGCAGGCGCCTGAAATGATTGAATGTTGGGGTGGGGAGTAGGGGCTCCATGCGCGACCCTCAAGGGCGGCATTGGTGGCAAGGCCTAGACACCTCAAGGTCGAGGTGGGCCATATCCCAGGTTGGGATTATGCCCCCCTCCTCATAACGGCGTACGAGGTCATTAATAAACCATCGTTGGATGACTTTCGACAGGGAGATGGGTAGTGGGCGCCCCACGGTCGTTGATACAGACGCTGTTGTGGTAGCAGTGGAGCCACACGGAGCAGCTGTAATAGTGTTTCCCATGCCCTTGCATAGGCGGGTGGGCGGTGATCATGTTCCTGTAGTAGAAACCTGATTATTAAGAAGTAGGGAGATTAACTTATCAGCACTGTGAGGAAAAGAAATTGACAACCAGTGCCCTAGAGCCATTCCGTCTTCTGTGTCCGGTAAGAGGGATCCATGCCAACAACATTGCAGAATGGAATACCCCATGTTCCTCTGCCCCAACTTCTGGTGAGTTTAACGCCTGACCCGCTATTTGCTTGGTGGGACCCGGTGCCAGATATCTGGATCTGGTGACACGCCAATCTACTGATCTCTTGAGAGCTACTAATATCAACATTGAGGAGAATATTTCATGCCAGGTTCACCATTTAGGTTTCCGACACTTTCGTCGGGGCGCGCACGTCCGTCTGCTTGGGGCGTTACAAGTGCGACTTTTGTCACCCTGCATTCCCTCTTTCAAATGGCATGTGGCTTTCGATCCTTATTCAGGGATGTCTGCTCCTTGATCGAAACCGGGATGACTGGATGTCAGTTCTTCCTTCTGTGGATTCCTCCTTAGAACACATCACCTAGTCCGGGTATCCCTCATTGATTTAATACGTTGTTCGTGAAAATTTTCCCAGTTCCATGTTTCCATGGCGCTGGTTAATTACACTGCACTTTTCAGTACATTCCAAGATGTCCGGCTAGGGCAGTAACCTTTAGTTTGGGGAGTAGTCACTTCGAGGCATCATTAACATGTCTGAACATTGGGGAATTGGCGTGTCTGTCTTTTGTCCCTTATTATTGGGCTTCTCGAGGGCGCGGAAGCCCAAGGAATCCCACATCGAGCGCAGGGAATCATATTCCATAGGCATGTATCTTGGGTTTTCCTCAGCTTCCCATATATTAACATAGGGTATGCCGCAAGTTTAATGTCCAGTGGAGACAGATTGGGCTGATCAGAACACTAGCTGGAGTGGATCAGATTGAGGAATCCCCGTTAAGGGAACATCGATATCGGATCTGGCCCATGGGAAGCTTCCCGAATGCTATGGAGGGGAATGGGGTAGCATGATTTCACTTGGATGTGGCGTTCCAGATGAGAATCAGGATGGGTGATGGAAATATATACGGAGTGGAGGGGGAATGAAATGAAGCCGTTGTGGAGATGGTGGTGGTGATGGGATTGAGTCTCAAATAGACTTCCTATGTATCCCCGTGGTAGGGAATCAAATTATGCGTAGTTCGGAATGGATGTATGGGGCATACACTCTAGTCCACCCATGATGGTGGGGGAACCGACGTGAATGAGGTCGTAACGACCAGGTGGTGGGCTTGAACCTCATGAGGCTTCCTACATACAATGCCTTAACATGGATCAAAGTCCACGTAGTTCGTGTTGGACACCGAAGAACCGACATTGATGAATTTCCTTGGTCTAATGGGTGGTGGGATTGAACCACGTTAGGCTTCCTACGTACCATACCATTGCATGGATCAAAGTCCACGTAGTTCGGGAATATGGGGTACTAAAATGACACGAAGGGGTGTCAGAACAACTGGATGACAGGGTCACAACGGCTCACCGCTGGATAGGGATGCAGTTTAATGTCATGCATGATGGGGGCGTGTTGGAGAACCGATGTAAATGATGACCTTGTCCCAGGTGGATGGCGGCCTTGAAACTCGTGAGGTTTCCTACGTACCATGCCTTGACATGGATCAAAGTCCTCATAGTACAAAGGGGATGTTGGTGTCAGCGAACCGATGTGAAGAAGGACCTTGGTCTGATGGGTGACGGGCTTGAACCATAGGGAGGCTTCCTACGTACCATGCCTTGACATGGATCAAAGTCCTCATACTCCGGGTAGGGCTTTGTCAGCGAACCAACATGAAGGTGAACCCGGGGGTCCACTGGTGGTGGGCTTGAACCTTATGAGGCTTCCTACGTACCATGACTTGGCATGGATCAAAGTCCACGTAGTTCAGGATAGTCATAATGACCTACTACTAGACTGGAATGCAGTTTAATGTCATGCAGTACGAGGGTGTAACCTGATGTGAATAAATGACTGGTGGTGGGCTTGAACCTCATGGAGGTTTCCTACATACCATGCCTTGACATTGATCAAAGACCCCGTAGTTCATATTGATGTACAGTTTACCTCCATGCAGGACAGCATACAGTTTAACGTCATGCTGAACAGGGGCATACAGTTCAACGTCATGCTGGATGGGGGTGGGTGTCATAGTCGATGCATACTCTAAGCCCATGTGTGTCGTGCTCGGAGTGAGAAACAAGAGGCAGCAAAGACCTGACGATCACTTCGCAAAGGGTGCGTCCATGGAAAGCCAAGAGGGGATTATGTGTTAGGCGGCCCATGGTGTCGGGACTTACTCTAGGATGGAGGCCCTAGAGTGACAAAGCGCATGTGGAGAGGAATTGGGATGGAAGAAAGGAGGTACCTTGTTCTCAATCACCCCCTCCGCAAACCCTTGTGGTGAGTAAGTACGAAGGTTCATGGATGATACCTTCCGCAAGAGGGGCAAGGGGCTTATGCCAAGATGGCCGCCCTTCCCTGTGGACAAACACCACTCTGATAAGGAGGATATCAGCCCATGTCAGGGGTGATCCCATCTCCGTGGAGACCAGTGGGCGTGATGAATGTCCGAGCCGAGGGGACCCTGTGTTTGAGTCGCGAGGTCAGATCATAGTTTAACTTCATGTGTTGAGAACGAGGTGCTTTGCAGTTTAACGTCCTGCAGCTCGGATGAGGTGGGTTCACTCCACAACCCTAGGACTTACATAACCGATACCCTCTACCCCTTGTGGGGGGGAAGGCATCAGTAAGGCCATATAAAAGGGGGATCGCAGAGAAAACCATCAAGGGGTCCATGTTAGTGTGGCTATGCGAAGAAGTAATTTCCATTAGTGTGCCTATGAGAAGAAGCATTAGGAGAAGCAATACTATAGTTGGTATTGTCCAGGGGACTTTTAAATCACATCGTGCGAACCAGGAGGGTCGCACGGGAAGAGGAATTACCAAGCAGAGGGGTCCACAGGAAGGGGCCTTGCGGTGATCGGTTTCTTTGTGTAGTAAAGGGCACATGCGAAGGGGTGTGCTTTGTGAAGTGGGGTGCCTTAGCCTTAGCATGGGGTGGTGGTGAAAGAAGGAGGTTCAATGCAAAGTGGAAGGGCGTTCATGGAGCACTTCCTCGCGAAGCATAGGTGGCTCACGGAACATGGTGCCGTGAAGCAGCGTGCATCGCGATGTACAGTGACCCTGCCTTGGCGTGGGGATCATGTGTACAGGGTGGGTGTTTCGTGAAGCATAGACATTTTGTGACTGCCCGGGTCCCCTTGGGGATCCCCTTATTTCGTGAATTCCCTTAGTCTTTATGAAGGGAATCCCTCTCAGAAGAGGATCTCAAAACAAGACAAGTCGGAGGCCTCTCGCGAAGCAAAAATACCTCGCGGAGCTCATGATTCCCAGAGCAAAGAGTGCTTCGCGATTTGGGAGCTGAGAAGCCGGAAGGTCAGATTGTCTGTCAAGAGGGCTCAAGGGGAGCCCGGTATTTATAGGCCCGAGGCTCCGCGAAGTAGAGATCACGCGATGCGAAGGGGGCTTGGGTTACTCCACGGCGGGTCGCGAACGTCATCCGAGTTCGCAGAGAGTTACCGACTCATCTGCTTCGCGGTGGGTTGGCAAATGTCAGGGCATTTTCGAAGAGTTACTGCCTCTTCTGCTTCACGGTGGGTTCGCAAACGTCATGGTATTAGTGGAGAGTTACCATCTTTGGTGCTTCGTGGCGTCCGTGTTTCTTATGAGGGCTTCGGGTCGGGGCTTCGTGAGGAAGAGGGCGATGCCTCTTTTTCTTCTCTCCTTTCATCAAATATTTTAGCGCCAATAGTAATAAAATTGGTGAGTATTAAAATACAACAAGGTTTTATTGTTAATGTGTTTTTAAGATGGAATGTGCGGTGTTTTTTTAATGATATTTTTATGTGTCTTGTTTTTAATATGCTTTGGAAGTGTTGTTTATTTGGTGTGCTTCCTCATTATTTGTAGGCGATGTTTATGTTTTATTTTGAGATAGGAAATAATGGTGTTTTAAATGGGGAAGGACCATTGTATATTTTTTTCTTGAAGTAGTGTTTAGTTGTTCTCTAGAAAGGGTTTGCGAAGAATCAAGTTTGACTCCTTTTGTGTTAGTGTTTTCTTTATGTGATTTTTGGTTCATGAGTTGTTTTTGATATATATCTTTATCATATTGAGTCATGTGTTCTCTTATAGGTGATTCCCCATTATCAATAATTCCAGATGATCATCCAAAATATTTCATACTTGAGTATCAAAAGTGAGATCAACCTATTCAAATGATACCCCAACCCATTTTTGTAGTAGAAGGCTTTATTGGCATGATTTAAATTGCCTTCATGTTTTACTGCTTCTATTAGTTATAGAAGTTTTTAATGATGATGATTTCTATGTTTCATCGGGTTTATTTTTCATTCATTTCATAGTTTAGAGTGTGAAATATTGATGTGTGAATCATCCATGTCCTAGTTTGGGAAATGAGTGTTGTTTGTGTGAGTGATTTTCTTGGTGTGTCTTGATCTTCTATTTTTTTGTAGTGTCATGTTTCCCCTTTTGGAATAAAAATATAGAACTATTATTAGGGATTAGAAAATCTTGATTGTAAGGAATTAGATTATTTATCCATAAATTCTCCATCCATAGGTCTCAACGTGAAGTTAGCGTGTATTCAAGAAGCCTAGTGGCACAGATAGTCTGGTTAAGTTTATGCCTCCAACATTGTGGTGGGGTATTTAAAATAATCTATTGTGGGTGTTTTTCATTGTGAACGTACTTTTGTCACAAAGAGTGTGGTGGACTTACCCATAATGAAATTCTTTTAAGTATTTTGTCTCGAATGAATGTTTCAAATTTGTTTTCTTTAGTGGGATTCCCGGGTGAATTAGATGAGGTCTTGAGTGGGTATTTGTTGGTTGTGGTTTTAGTTGTCCAACCATTGGGCCCCTTACATCCCCTCCAAGAGTAGTGGGGGGTTAGGTATTAGTAAAATGTTTTGGCTCTATTCCTGTCCCCACTGTTCGGGAGTGGGGATTTTGAATTATTTTCCTTGTTCATCTTGTGATGGGCTGATAGGTAGTTGTGAGGGAGTTCTTAGTGGCCTGTGTGTAAAGGGATAGTTTTGATTCAAGTTTATTTTTCGATTTCTCATTCTCATTTGGTTATTAATGGTGGGGAGACTCACCCGAGGTCTCGTTGTGTTATATATTAAGGTGTTATGGTATTCTAGTTGAATTTTAATAGTGGGATGTCTATTCGGGTCTCCCCTCTACTGGTGACCTATTTTTTTTCTTGGTTTTAGTTTGATCCGGTTGAAGTGGATTTCTTTTCATGTTGTTTGATTTATTAGTTTTCTTCTTGGTTTGGGTAAATGTTTTGATTTTTTGGGTTTCCCCAATGGATTTTCTTGATGTGTAGTTGGGAGGGTTTTGTCTCAAATTTCCTACTGATTCTTGGGATGTGGTTCCTATTTTTTTGTTCTATTTCAAAAAAGAGGCATAATTTATGTTTGATTATGTGTGATTGTTTTAGATCAAGGGGTTGTATAATGTAGTTTTGAGATTCCTTAGTCATTGGTCGATCAACTGGAAGGTGTTGGGTATTTATGAGGTACTAAAGTGACAATGATGTGGAGAATTTCCACACCCAAATTTTATTTTGTTTTTGACCTCTCTAAATGCTTTACTTTTGAATCTTAGTTTTTGTTCCAAGTTTCAGGTTTTCTAGAATTTAATTTTATGTTTTGCAGGTTTTGGGTGATTTTTATTTGACTTATTTTCGGTTAGCGTGAAAGGAATGTGGAAGGGATGGTTTGTAAAATGATATTTAACACTTCTAGTAGAAAGGTTTTATGGGGTATGTTTTTTGGGTGGTATACCTCCTCTAGTTAGTTGTATTTTGGGATGAAATGGGTGTTTTGAGGACACTTTCAATGTTGCCCAGTTAGGGAACATGGTATGTTTAACCTTACAGAAAGTGTGCAAGGTTCACAAGGTTTATTCATGCTATAAAACACAATGCAGTCTATGTGTGCATCCCATCCAGCACTATATAGTGGAGATTAAAAGGTCTGTCAAACTATAAGAGATAATAGTGAAAACCACTCAAAAAAAGTTATTTTTGTGGTTTTACTTCATTTTAATTGAGTTTTTCCCCATGGACCCCCCATTCTAACTCCTCCAATATATATTCCCTCCATGGGGTCTTTTTACACCTGCAATCCCATCAAAGTAGGATTAGGGGTGTTTTCTTGGTGATTTTTAACCCTGATGAAAATGTTAGGGTTTTCTTCATCTCTTTTATTACTTTCCTTCTATTTATCTCTTATTTCCAAACCCTAGAGGTAATGTTGTCCTATTTTCTTGGCTAGGTTTTCCCTGTTTTTTGGGGGTTTTCCTTCTTAGGGATCCTTACGGTTGTACCAAGGCTCTCATGGCTGCGGTTGTGGTGTGGTAGTGGTTTCACAATATTTTCTAGAAGGTTCTTTATGTGAGGTAGTTGGTTCCATGTGTAAACATTATTTGATGAATTTATATTTGTTGATAAACCTATTTATCTTGTTTACCATCCATTGTGTGTGGTTCAAAAATACTTTTTTGGGTATTATTGATTGGGAGTTCAATTTTAACTTATTATTTTGACATTAAATTTGGAGTTATTTTAGGTTTTTCCTTGTTTTATCATTTGGGGTTATTTTATGATTCATGAAATTGTTTTATGAAATTTTATTGGGGCTTCCAATTCTGTTTGGTTATGGTATGGTTGGGTGTTTTTCCTTAACGAGGAGTTTTAAATATATTTTTTGTGCAAACCCTTGTGTCACATCTTGAAATAGTTTTATAAAATCTTTAAAGGGTTTATTAAATTACATTAATGGTTTGAAACATGTTTCTTACCATTGGGTGTGTGTATGATTTAGAAATTTATTTTTATGAAAATGATATTTTAGAACATATGGTACATGATTGTGCACAAATAGGGAAGCTCGGGTATCTATGTGGGCAGAGTAGGACTACTATGCTAGTAATCCAGTAATGTCCTCATCCATGTTTCACATTGCAAGATTGATGGAAAAGATACTAACTAAACTATGATTATGTTTGGGGACTATTGGAACATTGGTTTATCCCCTTATAGTGGCTCATTCATGAGAATTTTATTTGTTATATTTACTTTTACTCCGAGATACGATGTACCTAGGGCCCCACAGCTAGCCTGTGCCTCGGGTGTTCTTATGACTAGTGATCCTTGATTATTTTATAACTACTATCGATATATGGAGTGTTTGGATGGTAAATTCTATATCATATTTTTTTTCTTTAAAATTGTTCATTCTTTAATGCTTCCCTCTTGAATACTTTAATCATTTAATGTTTCATCTCTTCGAAATTGTTACTAGCATTTCTTCTTTATGAAAAAATGCATGATTTTTTTCTTAAATTATTTATCACATGGAATCTATTTCTTGGGTGGCATAATACTAGGCTTATTCGCATGCCCTACATACACTATTTGGTTCAAGTAGACTTGGTAATGTGTTTAAATAGGTAAGGTAATGTTATTTGGAGATATTTGTGTGGGTTGTTAGCTTCGTTTCTAGAAGCGGTGTTGTGGATATTTCTTGAGGGTGATGACAGATTGTCATGTGGCGATTCTTGGGATGTACTTTGTAGTATATTTTTTTTGTGGTTCTCTATTTTTTTAAACTATGTCACTCTAGTCAGATGTTTTCTTAAGACAAGTTTGGGGTGTATTTCCATATTTGGTTTGTTATTCTTCATTGTTTTATGCTTATAAATGTTGGTAAATCATTACCATGTTTCATTTATGATACCCAAGAACTTGTTCTAGCATTTAGGGATAGGGAATTACCTTAAGGGTTTTCAAGAAATGATTTGGTGGCCTATTTAGATGGAAACCTAGCCTAGTTAATAAAAAAATGATATCAGAGGAGGTCGGTTCTTTTTAGGACCTTGATTTTTAGAGCACCCGTTAATTTTTGGGGATTTGTGGTAGAGGGAATATGATTTTTGATTTTGAAGTGTATGAATGGAAAGGACTTCATGAACCCTAGCTCATTCCAAATCTCAGGTTACCATGGCATGTTCGGCTATTTTGGTGTTTTTTGGTTTTTGTGGATTTTTTATTTTTGGGGAATGAAAATGGAGTTAGGTAAGTTTAATCCATGATCTCATAGGTCCTAAAAATCCATGTTGACTCAGGGAATTAACATATAATGCTCCTAGTGGCGGTGGTGTGATTGCCATATGGATACCAATCATATGCCCATGTCACCCATCGACACTAGTTTCCCTTTTTGGATCATATTTATATTCCTTAATTTCAAAAATTGTATTTAGAAGACCTATTTTTCAATTTTGAGATGATGAATGGTAATGAATTTTTTTGGAAAGTGGAAATTCAATTTTCCTAACTTAGGATTCAAAATTTGGTTTTTTAAAATTCTTTTTGGGATGAAAAGAAAATTGTTTAACAGGATTGGATTTTTTAACATAAATATTGAATTTATTACATTTTTTTTGAAAAAAAAATAGATTTTTTTTGGAAGATATTTTTTTATTTTATTCTAAACAAAAATTAATGAATATTTTTTTAAACAATTATTTATATAATAAGGTTTCTAGAACTACTATAAATGATTTTAATGAGATCTATTGGTTTTAAAGTGATTAAATCTAATATTCTTGGTTTGTCTTTTGAGTTTGGGTGATTAAGATTTATATTATGATTTTTTGGCTAGTTTCCCATGGTGGACAATCAGCACATGGTTTGGAAAAATCATATAGATTGATCAGGGTAACTGTGCAAACTTTTGTTTTCTTCTGGTTGAGGGTGTACGGATGACACAATATTATTCTACTTATGTCTAAAAAATGTATGAATCTATTTCATCAATGTAGAACAATATTTCATGGTTGAAACATCATTTTCTAAACTATGTGACCAAATCATGCAGGTGTCCAAGTTTTCTAGTAAGGGGCACATGGTTGGTTTACTGTTTGGTAAACCATATGAAAAAACTGTGGATAATTACCATGTGTCCTAAAAATGGGAATTAATTGTTATTATAGAAAACGATTTTATTAAAGTGGATGTTTTTTTTGTATATTTTTTTATAAATAAACATTATTAGGATTCAATAAAATTATTTCTGAAGAAATGGAATTTGATGTGTTACAAAAAAATGGTTCTGAATGAGGTGGAGATGATTTTTGAATGGAAATTCTTGGGATTTTGTTTTTGGGTATGATGAAATGGTTTTTAATGAGAAATTTTAAATTATAAATTTAAATGGTAGATAATATGTTTTTTTGGAATTTTTTATAAATCTTGAGATGTGAAGTGGGTTCATATTGTGAAAATGTGTGTGGAATGTTTAGTTTTAGAAAGAAAAAATGTGTTTTTTTGACCATTGGTTCTTCCTTGAGAACTCACATGCATATATATGTGTGGAAAGTTGATAGATGATGTTATGAGAGGATGATTGCCCATTATGGTATAGTTTGTGGGTGCTCAGGGTGACACGAGAATTTTCATGTGAGTGCGACTCTACAAAATCTCGTTGGTGAGTATAATAATACACCAAGGTTGTTTTATTTTTTTTTCAAAAGTTCTTTTAATATGGAATGTGGAGTGTTTTTTAAATCCAATTATTGTATAGCTTTTTTTTCTATGATTTGGATGTGTTGTTTTTTTAGTGTCATTCTTCTTGATTTCGAGGTGATGTTTATGTTGTGTTTGGTTATTGGAAAGTGTGGTATTTGAAACATGTTTGGAGTGTTTTTTATTTTGGTCTTGAAGTAGTGTCTATTGGTTCTATATAAATGTTTTGGGAACCTTTATTTTTGTCTCCATTTGTTCTAGTGTTTTCTTATGGAATTTTTGTTCATGAGATGATTTTCATAGAGCACTTGATTTTATTGTACCCCTATATTCTCTTATAGGTGATTCCCCATTAGAAATAATTCTATTTTATAAACCTAACGATTTCATTCTCGAGTCTCTAAAGGTAGATCCACTTCTTAAAAGTATACCCTGACCCGTTTATTATAGTAGAGAGATCTCTAGTTTGATTTAAAATGTATTCCTATTATAGTGCATCTATTGGTTATAGAAGGTGTGTTAGATGGTATTTTTTGTGTTCTTTGGGTTCTTGGTTCATTATTTTACATGTTCAGAGTGATAAATATTGAAGTATGCATCTTTCATGTCCCTGTTTGGTAAAAGGGTGTTATCTGAGTATGTGAATTTCTTGGAGTGTATTGATCTTCGGTTTTTTTCTTGGAATGTCGTGTGGGACCTTTTGGCACCAAATTAAGGAATTCTGTTTTGGGATTTGTAGATCATGACTAAAAGGCAGTATATGCTTCATCCATCAGAGCGAAATCCATAAGTCTCAGAGTGAAGCTGGAATATAGTCGTCAATCCCATTATTGTGGAATGTCTAGTTAAGTTTGTTCCTCCACTATTGCAGTGGGGTAGTTCTAGTATTCTACTATGGTTTATTTATTATATTGAATTGTTTATTGTTACAGAGAGTGTGGTGGACTAACCCATAAAGCGATGTTTCTATGTATTCCATCAAGAATGCATGGATCCAATTTTATTTCCTTATTGGTATGCTCGGGTGATTTTGGTGAGTTCTTGAGTAGGTAGTCGTTGGTTGGGGTTTTAGTGGTCCACTCATTTGGACCCTTCCTTCCACTCCCTGAGTGGCGGGGGTTTTTGCTCCATGTAAAAGGTTCTGGATCTATTTCTATCCCATTTGTTTGAGAGGGGGGATTTTGAATGCATTGTCACATTCTTCTTGGCCTAGGATGGTAGGCCCCCGTGAGGGAGTCCTTGTTAGTCTTTTTAGAAAGCCATCATTTTGATTCAAGTTGAATTTTTACTGGGTCATTATCAACTTGGTCATATTGGTGGGGAGACCCTCCCTAGGTATCATTGAGTTATCTCATAAGTTTGTTTTTTCAAATTCTAGTTTAATTTTAATGGTAAAGATTCTTTTCGGGCCTCCAATATATTGGTGATATGTTCCTGGTTTGGTTTTGGCTTGATCCAATTTGTGTGGATTTATTTTTTGGTTGTTTGATTTATGATTTTTCTTATTGGTTTGTGTAAAATTTGGGATTTTTTTATTGTTGCCAATGGTTCTATTTGATGTTTTATTGTAAAGGTTGTGGCTCTAATTTCTTGTTTATTCTCAGGATGTGGTTCCAATTTATTAGTATATTTCGGACAAGTTTCATAACGTCTACTGGACTATGTGTGATATTTTTTGATCAAGGGGGTGTATCTTATTATTTTGAGAATCCATACTCGTTGGTCAATCAATTGGATTGTGTTTTCGAATTCTGTGGGTGGAAATTGTTAATGGTGGTTAGAATTATCAAACATGAATATTTGTTTCTCCTAGTGAACCAGCTTATCTTTTGGATCTTATTTTTTCTACCCTATTCTGGGTGGTCGATATATAAATTTAATGTTTTAGAGGTTTTGGGTTCTTTTTATAGACATATATTTGGATAATGTAAATGTTTTTAGGAGGATGTTTTTGGCTAATGAGTTTGAAACACACCAAGTGGAATATTTTTATGGTGTATGCTTAATGGGGGTGGTTTACCTGCTTGATCATCGTGAGTTTTGTGGTGAAAATAGTATTTTTGGGGTCTTTTTCTTGGTTACACGGTTATGGAACACAGTTTGTTTAACCTTCCTATAAGTGTTCAGGGGGTCAAATGGTTTGTGCACAGTTTAACAAACTATGCAGCCTATGTTTCTAGCCTATCATTGCCATGATAGAGGTGGATTTCATGGTTTGCGCACATTTTGTAAAATCATACGAGCTAACCATACAAACCACTTAGGAAAGGGAATTTTTGGGTGTTTTACTTCTTTTTAATTTTTGTTTCTCCCCTTGGACCCCCCATTTGATGTACTCCACCCTAGATGGCTTCCATGGATTTTTTTTGATCCTCTAAGCCCCTCTATGTGAGATTCAGTGCGTTTTCATGGTGATGCATCACCTAGATCAAATGTTTAGGGTTTCTTATTCTTTTATCTTTCATTTATTCTATTTTCCTCTTCTTACCTGACCCAAGGGGCCATGTTGTCCAATTTTATTATCTATATATCCTCCGTTTTGGGGGGATTTTTATTCTTTTGGATCCTTGTGGATGGACCTAGCCTCCCTTGGTTGCGGTTGAGGTGTGGTTGTAGTTTCACAACATTTTCCATAAGGTTCTTCATGTGATTTTTGTGGTTCCATGCTTAAATATTCCTTGATGAATTTATCTTTCATGATCAACCTATTTAGCATGTTTCTCATCAATTTTTTTGGTGTGAAAATTATTTCATTGTAACATTGATTGGAATTTAATTTTGAGGTTTCATTTAGACGTGAAATTGGGTGTTTTTCAAGTGTATTCCATGTTGTATCATTTGGTTTTATTTTATGATTCATGAAATTGTTATATTAAATGTTATTGGGGTGTCCAATTCTATTTTGTTATGGTATGGTTGGGTGTTTATCGTTAAATGTGAATTTCTAAATAGATATTCTATGAAAACTATTGTGTGACCTCTTGAAATTATTTTATAAAATCATTAAATGGTTTACTAAATTACATTAAGGTTTTAGAACATGTTTATGTACTATTTGGTGTTTGTTTTATTTAAAAATGTTTTTTACGTGAATATGATATTTTAGAACATGTGGAACTTGATCAAGAACAAATATGGAAGCCTAGGTATCTAGGTGGACGGACTAGCACTAGTATACTAGTGATCTGATTCTGGCCTCATCCATGTTTCACTTAGCAAGATTAACGATGAAAACACTAACTATACTATGATGATTTTTGGGTACCACTAGGCCATTTTGGTCTTATATTCTAGTGGCTCGTGCATCAGAAGGTTATTGGTTATGGTTACTTTTACACTGAGATATGATCTACCTCAGGCCCCACAGCTAGCTACTTCCAAGGGGTGTTCCCATGACTGGCTTCCATTGATTATATTTCACATTCCTTTGACATATAGTGTGATTGGATGGTTATTTCAGAAACATGTGCATTTTATTTAAATTTTTTCTTTACTTAAATTTTCCCCCCTTGAAATATGTTTTCATTTAAATTTTAATCTCATAGAAATTATAGCTATCATATCATCCTTATAAAAAATAGCAAGATTTTTGTCCTAAACTGATTATCAAATGGATCCTCTTACTTGGGTGTCATCCTATTTTGATTAGTATCACACCCTTTATACACATATTGGTGTATGTAGACTTGGTAGTGTTTGACACAGGTAAGGAAAGGTCTTTAGATATGGTGGTTGGGGTTGTTAGCTTCCATTCTTGGTGAGGTATTGTGGATATGGATTTATGGGGATGCCTTGTAAACGTGTGGTGGTTATTGGGATATAATTTATTCTCCCTTTAGTTTTGGTTGCCTTTGGATTTGGTTTTAAAATATGTAACTCATCTCTGACTTTTAGTAAAGTCATGTTTTTTGTGAAATTATATATTCGTTTTACTGAATGTTTTTTGTTGTTTTATTATTATAAATTTTAGAAAATTCTTCCCAAGATTTATTTATGATAATTAATAACATGTGCTATACCATGGGGATAGGAAACACCCTATGGTATTTCTCATGAACTGGGCCGAGAAATGGTTCTGATGATTCCCAAACATGGATCGTGACAAAATGGTATCTTAGTAAGTTAGTTCCTTTGGGGAGATCTTTTATTGGATAGCCCATTACAATTGGGGATGTCATGTAGAGAAGTTAGATTATCGGGATAGAGGTGTAGGAATGAGAGGGGAATCTTGAACCCTTAGTTGTTCTAATCCAAGGGTTACCATGGGATGTTAGAGTATGTTATTTTCTTTTAGATTTTGTGGATTGGGTGTTGTTGGGGAATGAAAAAGGAGTTGGTAATGTTACCTTCATGGGCTCTTAGGAAATAGAGATCTATGTGGAGCCGGTGCATTACCCTATAATGATCCTCATGATGGTGGTGTGATTTGAATATGGCTTCCAACCATATGACCAAGTCATCTATCAATGCTAGTTTCCCATTTTTGAAGCGTCTGGTTTTTCTTTAATTTTGTAAATTTTTTTGATTTTTTTTTGGAATTGTGAAAATATGTATGGTAATTTCCTTATTTTAGAATATGGAAAATGTATTTTCATAAATTAGGATTTGAAAAATTGGTTTTTTGTAAAATTATTTTTTGCCTTTAATGAAATTGTTTTAATAGGATTGAATTTTTGTAAGATAAATATGGAGTTTACTAAAATAATTTTTTTAATTGAAAGATTTTTTTAATAGAGTTTTGGAATTTATTCTATACAAGAAGAAATGAGTTTTTAGTCAATCTATTTCTTATGAAATGTGGCTTCTGGTATTATTTGAAATGTTTTGAATGAAATGGATTTGGTTTATAGTGATTGATTATAGTACTCTAGATTTTTAATTTGATATTGGTGTGATTCAGATTTAGGTTTTGTGTTTTTTGGGTTTTTTCTCTTGGTGTATGGTCAGCACACGGTTTAGTAAAACAATGAATCTTTCCCTAGATAACTTTGTGGGAATTGGATTTCTTCTGGTTGAGGGTGTACGACATACACACAATTAGTCATCTAGTGTCTAGATCATGTTGGAAGCCACTACGTCGAGGAAGAACCATATCTCATGGTTGGTGCATGAAATTTTTAATCGTGTAACCAAATCATGGAGGTGTCCATGTTTTCTAGTGATGAGTGCATGTTTGATGCACGTTTTGGTAAATCGTGTGAAAAAAACCATGCATAGTTCCCATGTGTCTTAAAATTTTGAAATATTCATGGTTATGGAAAAAGGATTTATTAAAGTGGATGTTTTTTTTGTAATTTTTTATAAATAAAAGTGAGCGGGTATCCTTAAAATCAATTTTGATGAAATGGTATTTGATGTGTTACAAAAAAAATGGTTTTAATGAGGTGGAAACGATTTTCAAATGGAAATTCATGGGATTTTTTGAGTATGATGCAATGGTTTGTAATGTGGAATTTTGAAATGGATCTCTACAAGGTAGTTAAAATGTTTTCAGAATGTTTTAGAAATCCTAATCTGTGAATTGGGTTGGGATTGTGAAAATGTGTGTGGAAGAGTTTTTGTAATGAGGATGTGTTTTTTACCTTTGGTACTTCCTTGATTACATGTATGCATAGATATGAGTGCAAAATGGATGTATGATGGTATGAGAGGATGAGTGTCTGGTATGGCATGTTTGATGGGTTTGTGAGGTAGCATGAGAATGTTCATATGAGTGAGACTCTACAGAATACCATTAGTGAGTATGAACATCCACCAAGGTTGTGTTGCTTTTTTAAAAGTGTTTCTAAGCTCTTGAGTGTAGTGTTTTTGTAATCCAATTTCCATGTGTCTTGTCTTTTCTATGATCTACACATATTGTTTATTTAGAGTACATAATCATGATTTGGAGATGATTTTTATATTTTGTTTTGATATTGGAATGTATTTTTTAATAAATGTTGGTTGAGAGTTGTTTATTTTGGTCTTGAAGTAGTGTTTAATGGGTCTCTAGAAATGTTTTAGGAACCATTATGTTGGGTCAATTTGTGTAACTTATTTTATATGTTACTTCTGGTTCATGATATGGTTTATATAGAACTCTTGATTTTCTCATTTCCGTGTGTTCTCCTATGGGTGATTCCCCATTACCAAGCATACCAATTGATCAACCAAAGGATTTCATTCTTGAGTATTGAATGTTAGATCAATCACTTCAAAGGATACCCCAACCCATTTCATGTAGTAGAGAGTTTTCTAGGATCAATTTAATGTGCCTTCCTATTATAGTGATTCTATTTGTTATAGAAGTTGGGATCTGTGGTGTTTTGTGTGTTTCTTCAGGTTTGATGTTCATTCTTTACCTTGTTCAGAGTGAGAATGATTAATGTGTGCATATTCAATGTCCCTGTTTGGTAAATGTGTATAGTTTGAGGAAGTGAGTTTCTTGGCGTGACTTGATCATACATTTTTGTTTGGAGAATCATGTGTCTCTTATGGCACCAAAATAAGGAATTTTTATTTGGGATTAGTATATCCTAACTAAGAGTCAATATATTCTTTATCCAACATTGATATATCCATAGGTCTCAAAGGGAAGCTGACATGTTGTTAGGAGTCTTGATGGTGTGGAATGTCTGGTTAAGTTTGTTCCTCCACCTTTGTGGTGAGGCCATTCCAGAATTCTACTGTGGGATATTTGTCACTATGAGTTTCCTATGGTCACAATGAGTGTTATGGACTTACCCAAAAGTTTATGCTTCTATGTATTCCATATAAAAAGAATGTTTCTGATTTTTTTCTTGAGTGAGCCACACAGGTGAATTGGGTGAGGTCTTTAGTGGGTAGTTGTTGGTTGTGGTTTTATTGGTCCAATCATCAGGACCCTTACCTCCCCTCCCAGAGTGGTGGGTGGTTTTTGTCTCTATAAAATGTGTTTCCTCTATTCCTATCCCCTTCATTTGGGAGTGGAGTGTTTGACTTCGTAAAATTCTTCTTGGTCTGGGTTGATAGGCCATTGTAAGGGGATTCTGGTAGGCCTGTGTAGAAAGGGATAGTTTTGATTGAAGATTATATTTCAATTATCCATTCTCAATTGTTCTTTAATGGTAGTTAGACCCACCCCAGGTCTCGTTGATTTCTATCATAATGTGTTAAAATATTGTTGTTGAATTTTAACGCTGGGGAGTCTGTTCAGGCCTCCCCTTTACTAGTAATCTATTTCCATTTTGGTTTTGGTTTGATCCGGTTGAAGTGGATTTATTTTGTGGTTGTTTGATTTTTGAGTTTTCTTTTTTGCATTGAGTAAATGTTGTGATTTCTGGAGTGTGAAAAATGGTTCGGTTTTAGTATAGTTTTGATGGTATTGGCTCTATTTTCTCATCGATTCACAGGATGTGCTTCCAGTTTCTTTTGTCTATTTCTGATAAGAGGCATATGTTCTCATTTAATGCGTGGGATTTTTTTAGATCAAGGGGTTCGATCTTGTGGTTTTGAAAATCCTTAGTTATTGGTCGATCAAATCGAAGTGTTGTGGATTTCCTCGGGTAGAAAATGTTAATTGTGGGGATAAGTGTCCCACCCAGACATTTTTCTATTGTTGTCATTTTTACTAGCATATCTTTTGGATTATACATATTCTTCTATGTTCTGGGTGTTCCAAATTAAAATATAATGTTTTGGAGGTCTTGAAAGATTTTTTAGATATATTTTTGTATAGGGTGAAAGGTATGAGGAGAATGTTGTTTGGAAAATATGTTTGTAACAAACATAGTTTACCCTTTTTATGGGGTTTGTTTTTTGGTGGTTTACCCCATTGAGGTAGGTGATTTTTTGGTTGAAAAGGGTATTTTTGGGGAATTTTTCTATGTTTTATATTTTGGGCACCAGGATTGTTTATCCCTATAGTATGTGTGTATGGGGTTTCATAGTTTTTTAATAGTTTAACAAAATATGCAGCCTAAGTGTAAAACCCACCTTACACTAGAAAGTGGCCGATTGCACGGTTTGTGCACCATTTGTCAACCTGTGGGAGCTAACTATGTAACCCAATCAAGAAAGGGTATTTTGGGTTTTCAATTATTTTTAATTGGGGTTCCTCACCTTGGACCCCATTTTGACTCCTCTATAGATGCCTTCTACGGGATTTTTTGGCACCTCCAATCCCCTCTAAGTGTGATTCAAGGTGTTTTAATGGTGATTCTTCACCCGGATCAAGAGGATATAGTTTTATTCTTCTCCTCTCTAGCTTTCCTTCTATTTTCCACTTCTTCCCTAACCCTAGGGGCCATGTGGGATTATTTTCTTTGCTAGGGTTGCTCATTATGTTGGGGGGGGGGGTTCTTCATAGTCCTTCTTGAGGTTGGACCTAGCCTCCATTAGGAGTGGTTGATGTGTGGTTTCGTTTTCACACTAGTTTCTTGATAGTTTTCCATCTGAGGTTGGTGGTTCCATGTCTAAATATTACTTTTTTAATTTAAATTGTTTTATGATCATTTTTAGCATGTTTTATATCCATTTTGGGTGGTTGGAAAACCATTTTTTATGTATCTTTGATTGGGAATTTAATTTTAATGTTTCATTTTGACATGAAATTTGTTATTTTCGTGTGAATTACATGTTGTATCATTTGGGGTTATATTAGGATTCATGAAATTGTTTTATTAAATTGTTTTGGGGATTTAAATTATTTTTTGGTATCGTATGTTTGGGAATTTGGTGTTAAATGTGGATTTTTAAAAGATTTTGTGTGAAAACCCTTGTGTTACCTCTTAATATTCTTTTATAAACTCATTAAAGGGATTATTTAATTACATTAAGGGTGTGTAACATGTTTACGTACAGTTTAGTGTGTGTATGATTTATAAATAGTGTTTTTTTGTTCAAATGGTATTTTAGAACACGTGGAACTTGATTGAGCCCAAAGAGGGTCACCAAAGTATATATGTGGGCAGACTATGACAAGTTTTCTAGCGATCTGATAGTTTCCTCTTCCTTGTTTCAATTATCAAGATTGAGGATGACAACACTAAGTAAACTATGATGATTTTTAGGGACCACTAGGACATTGTGGTCCCCCTTCCTAGTGTGTCGTGCATGAGAAGGATATTAGTTATGGTCACTTTTACAACAAGATAAGATGTACCTAGGGCCCCAGTACTAGTTTGTTCTTAGAGGATTTATTGTGACTAGTTATCATAGATTATATTGTACTTACCATCGGAATATGGTGTGTTTGGGTGACAATTTCAGTATCATGTTTTTTTCTTTAACAGAATTCATTCTTTAAATATTCCAGCTTGAAAAATATTTATTTAAAGTTACATATCTAAGAAATTGTCACTAGATTTTCCTCTTTATGAAAACATGCAATATTTTTGTCTTAAAATGTTTGTCACATGGAACCCATTTCTTGGGTTGAATCCTACTGGGCTTAGTCTCACACACTACATACTCTTTCGGGTGTAAGTATGCTTGGTAATGTTTGACATTAGTAAGGGGTAGGTATTTGGTGACAGTAGTTTAGGTTGTTATCTTCCATTATTGGTGTAGTGTTGTGGATATGGATTCAGTGAGATGAACCTTTGTCGTGTGGTGGTTCTTGGGTAGGATTGTTGACCCCTTTTGTTGTGGTTCTCTCTGGGATTGGTTTTACACAATGTTACTCATGTCTAAATTTTTGTTAAAACTTGTTTGGTCTGAATTTTCAGATCATTTTTATTAATTTTTATTGGTTTCCTATACTTATAAATGCAGGTAAATCATTCCAAAGTTTTATTAATGATACTCAGGTACTTGTGCTCGCCTGTGGGGATAGGGAACACCCTTTGAGTTTTTTAATGTACCATGTAGGGCTCCGATTTGGATGACGACCCAGCCTAGTTAATGAAAATAGTAACCTTAGTAATGAAATTATAAATAAAATTTACCCATATATCAAGTGATAATATTATAAAATTCTAGCATAGTATAAGTAAATTAATGTTTTTAAAAAATAGTAATTAAGTGTTGGTATTTTTGTAAGCCATGTATATTTAATTACATTATAATGAATTATTTAATAATTTAAAAGAATTCTTTTCATAACATTTCTTCATTAATATATATTTTTATGAATTATAATTATAATATAATTTTAATAGAAATTAATTAATTTTAAAAAGTGTTTGAAAATAGTTTAATTTTAAAATTTGTATTTTTCAATAAAATTTTTAATTAAATAAAATATTAATTTTCTCATATTTTGAAAATAATGTTCCTAAAACGGAGTTAATTTATTTAATTATACACATAAAATATTGTTAGGGTGAATTTTTGGTATGTTTTAAAAATAATGGAATTTATTTGGAATAATAAAATATAAAAATTTACGATAAATGCTAAATGAATAAATTTCTCTATCATGCTTTATTCATGGATGATGTAAATGGTCATTGGTTCGAACTCACATTACCTATTTAATGTTTTTGTCACATGAATCATGAATATTAGTATTCTTGAGAAATAATATTAAACTAATGATTAAAATAATGGGAAACCCCTCATCTCATCAACTATAAATACAACCTCTCTTTACATCCTCTCGTCACACCTCTCATGCCTTGTTCCAAGTCCAAAGTCTTCTAAAATAACCCCCTAATCCCCTATCCCACATTCAGAAGATCTTTGTATCATAAAAAACCAAAACATATCCTCTAAATAGGTTCTCAAGGAAGACATATTCAGAAGGTAAATTCCTCTTTTCTTTTCATTTATTTTCTATTAATGTTATATTATTTTCATTTCTATCCTCACCTCTACTCATAAAAATGTTGTGATATCTCCATTACCATACATTTAATAAAATTATGTTATAGTAATGGAATAATTCATCATCATTTCTCCTTTACCCTCCTTTTATAATAAGAATGAAAAAACAATATCAGATTTTTTAAATCATCACATTCATGGTTGATGCGTTATCAATTTCATTTATCATCATCAATTATATTCATGAAACTATATTTAAGTATGAGAAGGACTATAATATATATAATATGTCTTATGTATGATTATGTAATCTTTTTAATATGTGAAATTAATTTACAAATAAAAATGTGTTTGTTGTGATCAAAACTAGCCAATTAACCAAAACAATTACCAATAATGATTCATCTTCACTCAAAAATAAAAAATGAATATTATAACCATGTAATATTAAATATTTTTACTAGTAACATATATCTCCAATTATTCCAAACCTTTCTCCTTTTACATGGTTATCTTTACATGTATATAAATAAAGAAATTATGAATACCAACGAAACATATGCTCCTAAAATAATGAAATAGAACATCTTAACCCACAAAACAAGTTCTGAATGAACATAATATGGTTATACTCAGTCTATTCCATGTATATTAAGATGTAGAAATATTAATTAATGAATCTAATTTGGTTATTTAAGACATTAAGAACATGCGAATGACACCATCATACTTAAGGTAAGGTATTCTGTCCGAACCTCCATTATTTCTTCGGGATGTTCTATAATTCCTTTTACCCAAATGAAGTTATCTATTAATTTTAGAGGAATATAATAAATTCTATGTATATCCTTCAAAATCATATATCATACTCTATTCATCATTATCTTCGGTGGATTTACATGTTTTTATACGATTCCTTCCTCAATTCTTCCCAATAAGCAGGCTCATTTTAAGCGAACATCATGATTTCATAAACATTTCCAAGTATAATATAAAACATGTTTTGAATCCACCATTATTTGTATAAAACCACAATTTTTTTTATTAAAACCTTCTTAGTTTCACTTAAGGTTTTATATAAAATATTTCTTGGTTTTACGTTGTAAATGACCTTTGATATCTACCGTTAACCGCACAAAAATGATTTAATTATAATGTTTTCTAAGTATGCTTTTTATATCTTATTACATCAAGTTGACATTAATTTTCATGATATATTCCTATTATACCATATGATTTTCAATGAATGAACTAATTCCATTCCTTTATGGTATGTTTTATGATACTCCCAATTTTTATGCTTAATGACATGATTATGATACTGAATTCAAACAATGGGTAACCCTTATGTTTATATATGATTTGTTAAGTATGGTTCTATATGTGGAAAGAATATTCATGATCATGTTTTGATGTGTGCGCCTACATATCTCTCCAATGCATTGGTTAAGTAAGAGTCTCATGAGATTTTACGTGCGGCGTCTTCGTGAATAGCATTGACCCGTGCTACAAGGTACAACTGACTTAGAGAATAACCATAACGTGTGCTCTTATATGTGCAACGAGCCTTAACTCATGCTACAAATTTGTTTTATGTTTCTTAAACATTACTATGACTCCATGTTTATATGATTCCATGTTTATATGTTATTATTACATATGTTACATGCCTTTTATTACATTATGTTATGACTTCTAATCCATGTGCTAAAACATTATTCTAATGTTTCATCCCTTACAAGGATTTTTAGATCATATATTTGTACATGTTAACCTCAGGTTATACTATGAAGATGTATGAGAACAATAGAAGTTATGAGATCATTATAGATATTAAATAACAAAATGTTTAATTTAGTCCCATGTTTTCAATTTTAAAAACCTATTCTTCAATGACACTGCACTTTACGATCCATGGATTGTAATATGATGATTTATTATACTTAAAACCATGTAACGATATGTGTAAAAGTATAAGGTCTCTATAGTTTGTATCAAAGGATGGTCTAGTTATTTTTAGAGATCAGGAATAGAGTTCTTTAGTATGAACCTTATAAGTGATACTATGCTGAAGAAAACATCGCTAATTTTTTGTAAGTATAGATTAAGTGTTTTATCAAGTTAATACATCCCTATCTAGATATGAAAAAGTAGATTTGGCTCTAGCATAGATATATCATGGCGAAATACAACTTTTTGATAAACTTGAATGAGAACTATTGTACGACAGTGGGCATTGTTGCACTCCTTCTTTGACACTCCTAGGGGATATGCTTTGGTAAATTCATAAAAATATTAAAAACAATTATTAGGGGATAAATTAATTCAATAAGAATAAATTTGAAAAAACAAATCATGGGTAACCTAGAATGAATCCTAGGGAATCACGTGGTAGTATATACTATTACTTTAAGATTTTATCCTTTTATTGTTTAGTGTTTCCCTTTTTATGCTTGTTAGCTATGTATTCAATATCTCGATTGGTGTGTTCTTTTTCTTAGTTAATATCAGGAAATAGAAGAACATGTGAAAAAAATCAATGTGACAGGTAATGTGATGACTTCCATAGTGATTTTCTAGATATGATGGGAATAGGTGATCAAAACATTGTGAATGTAATTTCTCAACTGGCACATGTTATGAATAACTACTTGAATCTTGTGGAACACCCTCCTCCTACAAGGAAAGAGCCATTATTCATTTAATTCATAATATAGAAAAGGAATTCCATTTTTAGTTAATATTATGATCCCCTCCTCATATAATAGTGGATTAACTCCATTGAAGATATATTCTCTGTCATATAGTGCTTAGAAGAAAAAAAAGTTGTACCAGAGGTCTATTGTTTTGATGAGTAAACTGATTAGTGGTAGAAATTGGTCAATAATACGAAGTCCTAGGAGAAAATTGAGTCCATGGATTGGGAGGAATTCAACAATAAATATTCAATAAATATTTTTCCCAAACCCTCCATCTCAAGATATAAAGAGAGTTCCACATACATAAGAATAAGGATCATTAGACTATTGGGGCGTATGAAGAAAAGAAATCACAAGGCCTGTAAGATACACCTCTATCATTTTAATGAACATCGAATGATATTTTGATCACTTGATTAGTGGACTAAATCCATGTCTATGAAAAGGCTTGTAAATCCATGATTTTTATAGTTATGGGGAGATTTTTTCTACCCTCAAGGATTAAATTGAGATCGAATACTCTCAATGGTCTCATGGGTCCAATGAAAAAAATTGTAAAATGGAGTCCAATATGGATGTATCATCAAATAGATTCTATGATGAAAAGAAGATCAAACTTCATGTGTAATAAAAATTGTGTGAGGAAGCATCCTAGGAACTTTTTAATGGGAACCAAGAATTTATTCAAATGTGGAAGAATAAAACATATAGCTAATAACTACTAGAGGGATATGAATAATCCAATTAACATGGATGAATAATGTAAGGATTCTATCAACACTCTGCCCGTTGTGAAGTGTTACACCTGAAAAGGGTATGGGAATTATGAGAACAATTTTTCTAAGTTAAGGGTTTTTGGAGGAACTCAATAACCTCCTCTATGGGAACACGGAATGGATTATCCTATCACTACTACTGAGGTGGAGCCTGATAATGATGTGGTGATAGTTATGATAGTTATTCATTCAAGAATAGTGAACATTATTTTTTATACTAGTTCTGCACATTCATTCATATCATAAATGTTTATTAGAACTATTTAAACATGGCAACCAAATTTGGTGTTTGAGATATCAGTGAGAAAAGAGAATGGGTAAATTATTTCCTATAATTTTTATATATCCAACCTGAGAAATGTTGTAGAAGGAACCTCCTCTCATATCATGTCACACATACTCCAGTGGAGTTCAATTCTATTTTGGGAATGGGTTTTTTATCTATATACTAATACAACATTAACTGTCGAGAATGAGAGATCACTATACACACGAAAGAGTATCCTCCAATCATGTACAAGTGTAAGGCAAAAGATGAATCTCTTTATATAACGACCCATACTTTACATACATTATTATTAATTCAAAATTGAAGCATACTTATTACAACATATAACAAAACCATGAAAGGACCGTATAGGTATATTGTCTTTAAAAACTGGGAAACATAAACAACTAGTTCATAAAGCGTCTACATTGTCTCCCATTTATTTAATCATATCTATAGTCCATTTTGGCATATATTACTTAATAATCCTCTTCCTGACCTGGGGAAAGAAAACATACAAAAGTGTGAGCTCAAATGCTCAGTAAGGGTAAACAAAAGAAATATCAATCTCATCATATTCATAAGAACATAAAATTTTGTAAATCTTAACCTGCAAAAGAGTGCATAATTTCATAACATGGGATAAATCATAGTAGTGAAATGAATTCCCAATAATCATAACATAAAAGATGAAACTTTGTGTAATACACACATAATCATAGTGAATCATTTCTTATTAGTCAAGACTCATTGCAAAGACTATCTTAGTGGACAAAGTCCATTTCTTAACCGAGTTCACTCCTCATTTCAGTCCTGTTTCACTGAACCGGTTTAACCTGCCGTTCCAGCCATGTCTATCTCATGAGATATAAAATCTTTACCCAATTCATTGGAGGGAACTATAGGTCCCACCCATCTCATAATGATACCATTCTTATGTGTGCCACAAAATCATAAATCATACATCATTGCCTAACCCATGTAATAAAAATGGGATACATAAACAACATGACATCATAAAATAATTCATATAAGATAAAGGGATTCATAAAAATAATTCCATCACAACATAATCAAATCAATGTAATAATAGGGATAGAAACAGAACCCTATATTATCTTAAATGGAAAATAATTTTGATAAAACACTTGAACTACATTCTTGAGGAAAATATCCTTTCAACTTCAAAAACATTTTCCTTTCATAACATGTCATACAATTTTAAACTAAAAGAAGTTGATTAAAAATAACCTTGAAAACATGTAAAGGAAGATTCTTGGAAACAATGTTTTAAAAATCCATTCATGCCGTATAAGTTAAAAAAACATTCTTCTCGTACTTTTTTCAGAAAAGTCAAAAAGTACCTCGTATGAAAAACGACAAAAGATTCCTTTCATATCTATTACTAAAAACTCACAGAAGGGTAAAATTGGATATAAACTATTGTAGAAGTATATAAATATTACATATTGAGGAAACATGGATGTGGATGATAAAATACACCCCAGTAAATTCCAAAGTATAAACAATCTCGGATAAAAATGAGATTGTGATATTTCCATTACCTTAGGTCCGATTTTCTTCGTAAGTGTCCGAACCTCCTGTATAATGATTTAAATAATGTTATTGACTTATTAAAAAATCATAATTATTGTTATGATATCATATATGGTCATATTCTTATCTTCTTATTAGTAATATTTCATTACAATTTGTTATTCGGGTGTTTATTACTTTTTGTTCTTATGCGTGTTTATCGAATAAATTATTATTCTTCTCTTTAGGTTATAGATACCTCATTTACAGAATGGTATTAGTTTAATATATATCATATTCATTCATTAAATTCATTTATATAATCATTATGAAATGAAGATCATGTAGAACGAATCACATCACATCGTGGAGACGGTATTCCATACGTACGCACGAGCGATGATATCATTCCCATGATCGTGGAATTGTATTGGAGTGTATGTATACTATTTCAAAATCAATAACAATTTAAAATAATAATATGTATTCATTAATTTCACCCTTATAACCATCCAACTAAGGTGGTGGTGGAAAATAGATTACACCACGGCGTGGAGACGGTATTCCGTACGCACACACGCGCAGTGATTTCGTTTTCCGTAGGATGGATAAGAGGTGAAATAGGGTTGCTTCATATTTATAATAACTTATCAATATATGAGTGAAAATGATGTTATTACCTCATAATTAAACAACTAAATAAGAGAGAGTAGAAGAAGAGTGGAACTTGAAGAAAACGGTAGAAGGTATTACCTCTTTCTCGAATTGCCTCCTTTAAACTTTCTCTTAAGGCACTGGAGTTGGTCTTTTGATAAGACCAGTACCTCTAGTAGGTTTCTATGGAAATGGGGAAGTGAAATGGGCAGGGGTTGGCTGAGCTTGAAGGATCAAATTGGTGTGAGGAAGAGAGGGAGGAGGTGCCCTTTTATAAGGGAGGAGAGGGGAACCTTTGGAAATATAAGAAATATTAGTTTATATTAAATCCCAACCCCACTTAAAAACATCCGAAATGACTCATATCCAAATATTAGATGATATAGGGTTGTAATATCATCATCCAATAAAATTTAGTCATGTTAGGAATTTATTTTAAACATTATCAACTTGATTTATCCTTATTTATCAATTTAATTTTATTTGTGGTAATAATATTCTAAATTTTAAATTATTATAAATAATTACATATGTGTTGTGAATTTTCCATAATTTGAAACCTTATGACATTATAGAATATATAAATTTTAATTTATAAATTTTAAACATTTTTTTGATTTTTAAACAATTTTATAATATGTTATTTTTATAAAATAACAATAGTGTCAATTTTGACACTATTCATTTATTTTAATTTAAATAAAATATATACAGAAGATATGTTCACAATAAAAGCTTTAATAGATTCATATAATGTCATATTTACCTATAAAATTAGTGTAGCACATTAAATAGTTCATATAATATTTATTTTAATATTTTTAAAACACTTTATTTGATATTTTAATTAATAAAATAATTTCAACATCACTATTCTGTCATAATTAATGATAATTATTTAATCCCTAAAAATACTAAATAAATTCCTATGATTTAGATAATTGTATTATCATTCTGGAGACTATTCATTTTTGGAGTTTCATTAAGTGTATCACCAAATTAAAATTATTATACTTATAAGATTTAAGAAAGTGACATGTTGTCACATTCTATGGTTTTAATAATAATTAAATTATTTTCATGTACAAAAGTCCATTAAATGAATCTAATCCGACCCTTAGGTGATATGGGTCGACTTTTAGTCATCCAAGTGGATTTTTACAGGTGTTAGGGTAATTTTATAATCTTATATTTACCCTTAATTACCTGATTTACCTTTAACTATGGGTAATAAAATTTACCGTAGTTACTATTCATAATGCCCCAAAATAAAAAGTAGTCTATTAAAATAATTTGGACCCTCTGATTCTGAATATGGAATCCATATAAGTTGCAGTAATTAATTTAAAATTAATCCCATTGTTAAGAAAACGGGTTTTAGAAGTTAAAACATTTCCAAGGATTGAATTGTTTTTACATATGAACTCAATGTGAAATTAATGCTAATGACATACATTATATTAAATGGTAAAAATATATTCTATATATACTTTAAAACCATTCAATATTATAATTTATCAATATAAATTATCTCAATGAAAAAATTTGTTTTTAATTTAAAATTAGCATATTTTTACTATTCATCAAAATATAAAAGTTATCAGAAAAATATCAAAAATTTATCCAAAGTAAATTTTTATACCCTGATTCAAAAGAATAATTTTATTCTGTCAAATTGAACTTATAAAAATTTCAAAAAATAGTTTTAATGTTGGTGTGCCATCAAAAGGCGGCAAAACTGTATTTTTTGAAAAAAATTTCTTTTATCCAAAAAAAAATGATTTTGCTTTTATACCTCATTATGGAAAATGTATAAGTTGAATTAAAATGTTATAAAATTCAAAATTCAGTTAGTACTATTCATAACGGCTAGTTTTAATAATATTTTAATAGCATATCGTTGTTTAGTGAAACTCGGTATTGCGTACGACGCAAGCTATCGAGGAAGGTCGTGGTTGCATGTAAAGAAATCCAAGCTAGTGTTGTGTGTAGTGAATGATTCCTTTGATGATTTATAGAACATTCAAACAAAATATTTCTCATAAAAGTCTCGGGTGTTATATTCTACCCCCCTTAAAATGAATTTCACCCTCCAAATTTGTCACTTTGTAACAAACAGATGAGGATACCTCTCCCTCATCATATCCTCAAGCTCCTATGTAGCTTCTTATAATTGGTGGTTCCTCCATAAAACTTTCACCAAGCGAGTGGTCTTGTTTCGTAGGACTTTTTCGCTACGATCCAGAATCTCTATCAGCTGTTCTTCATAAGAAAGATCTTGCTCCAGCGGTACAACTTCTGAGCTGAGTACATGTGAAGGGTCAGGTATGTACTTTCTCAGGAGAGATACATGGAACACATTGTGTACTTGAGAGAGATTCGGTGGAAGCGCCAATCAGTAAGCTACCTTCCCAACACGATCCAGTATTTCGAAAGGACCGATATATCTAGGGCTCAACTTCCCCTTTTTTCCAAATCTCATGACCCTATTCCAGGGAGATATTCGTAAGAACACTTTATCACCCACTTCAAACTCTAGGTCTTTTCTTCAGTTGTCGGCATAACTTTTCTGTCGACTCTGAGCTGCTCTTATGTGTTGTTGAATAAATCTGACCTTTTCTGCCATTTCATCAATGAGATCAGGTCCTAATAGCTTTATTTCCCCAACATCATCCCAGCAAGTTAGAGTCCTGCATTTCATTCCATAGAGAGCTTCATAAGGAGCCATCTGAATACTAGAGTGAAAGCTATTATTATAAGAAAATTCCACCAAAGGTAGGTGTTGATCCCAACCACCTTTGAAATCCATAGAGAAAGCTCTCAACATATCTTCTAGAGTTTAAATTGTTCTCTTAGACTGACCGTCTGTCTGAGGATGATAAGTAGTGCTGAAACTCAACTCTGTATCCAGAGTATGCTGAAGACTTTGCCAGAACTTTGAGGTAAATCTCGGATCCTGATCAGATATAATAGAAAGTGGTACTCCATGAAATATTACCACTTCCTTAACATATATCCTGGCAAGCTGATCCAGATAGAAATCTTCTCTAATAGCAATGAAGTGTGTAGACTTTGTAAGATGATCAACTATGACCCAGATAGCATTATTTCTTTTGGATGTTTTAGGAAGTCCTGTGACAAAGTCCATAGTGATGTTTTTCCATTTCCATTCGGGTATGGGTAATGGTTGTAACATCCCCTTAGACTTCTGTCTCTCAGCTTTAACTTGCTGACAAACCAAGCATCGAGATACATATTCAACAACATCTCTTTTCATTCCATCCCACCAGAAGTACTCTTTCAGGTCCCTATATATCTTCATTCTTCCAGGATGAATAGAGAATGAAGAACTATGAGCCTCATCCAGCAGCTCCTTCTTTAATTTGGGGATGGGAGGAACACAAACCTGATTCCTGAACATTATTATCCCATCACAATCAAGGATGAATTCAGGAACATTTCTCACATTCTTTTGTAACTCTACATCTTATTTCTATGCCTCTTTAATCTTCACATGTATTGATGGTTGTACATTCATTTGAGAAAGATACGATTTTCCCCCTTCCATTATAATTCCAAGATCCATCCTTTGTAAATCCATAAATATTGGATCTTTTGTGATCCTCATCATGGATAAACTGGTGTGGTCTTGTCGACTTAATGCATCTGCCACCTTGTTTGCTTTCCCATGGTGGTAATGAATTGAGCAGTCGTAATCCTTAATCAGATCCAACCACGTTCTTTGACACATATTCAGCTCCTTTTGTGTGAAAATATACTTTAAACTTTTATGATCAGTATAAATATCACACCATTCACCATTATGGTAATGCCTCCAAATCTTAAATGAAAATATTACCACAACTAACTCCAAATCATGAGTTGGATAATTTTAGTCATGGATTTTCAACTTTCGTGAGGCATAAGCTATCACCATATCATTTTTCATGAGAACACATCCCAGTCACTTCTTGGATGCATCACTGTAGATCACAAACCTTTCTCCACTACCAGGAAGTGTGAGTACCGGTGCACTAGATAACCTTCTTTTAAACTCCTTGAAATTCTCTTCACATTCGTTTGTCCACACGAACATAACTCCTTTTCGAGTCAACCTGGTGAGTGGATTAGATAATCGTGAAAAATCTTTCACGAAAAGTCGATAATATCCAGCCAAACCAAGAAAACTTCGGATCTCAGTTACTGTTGTTGGTCTCGAACATCTTTCGATAACCTCTGTTTTTGCTGAATCCACAGATATCCCCTCTTTTGAGATTATGTGACCCAAAAATGCAACTTTTTGAAGCCAAAATTCACACTTGGTAAATTTGGCATAAAGCTTCTCCTTTCTCAGGGTCTTCAATATAATTCTCAAGTGATATTTATGTTCTTCCTTGCTCTTTGAATAGACAAGATTATCATCTATAAAGACTACCACAAATTGATCAAGGTAGTCTCTAAAGACTCTATTCATCAGATCCATGAAGATAGCAGGGGCATTAGTAAGACCAAATGGCATGCCTATAAATTCATAGTGTCCATACCTTGTACGGAAATCCGACTTTGGTATATCCTCCCTTTTGACCCTTAATTGATGATACCCTGAACGAAGATCAATCTTGGAAAAGTATTGAGCTCCGCATAGTTGGTCAAATAGGTCATCAATGCGTGGGAGAGGATATTTGTTCTTGATAGTGATCTTGTTAAGTTCTCGATAATCAATGAAGAGACTCATTGATCCATCTTTCTTCTTAACAAACTGAATAGGTGCCCCCTAAGGTGATGCACTAGGGCGTATGAATCCCTTATCAAGATTCTCTTGGAGTTGATTCTTCAATTCCTGCAACTCAATTGGGGCCATTCTATAAGTTGTCTTTGAAATAAGCAAAGCACCCAGTATGAGTTCTGTTTAAAAATCAACATCACAATTTGGTGGAAGACCCGACAATTCCTCTGGAAAGACATCATCAAACTCCCGTCCAATGGGCATATTCTTAATTGTGAGTTTCTCACAAACCATTTGAGATAAATAACCTTCATTAAGTGGAATCAAGACCCATAAGATGGAAGAAATTTCCACTGGAAGGTTATGTTCATCCTTGCATCGATAGACGATCATAGATTGATCTAGAATATGAAATGTGACTTCCCTTCTTTGGCAATTGATATGAGCTCCATATAAAGAAAGCCAATCCATGCTAAGAATCACATCAAATTCCACTATAGGAAGGATTACAGGATTTTCAAGAATCACTTTCCCACAAACTTCAATCGGGGAAGAATTATAAAACTTTTGATGCGACTGTTGTGCCATTAGGTGTTGTCATAGCTAACTCAACATCTAATTGTTGAGGTAAAATGGTGATACCCTTAGAAAAATCTTCAGAAATAAAAGAGTGGGTGGATCCAGAATCAAATAAAACATTTGCTACTAGAGTGGATGGTAAGTGTACCTTTCACCACATCATTATCATACTCCACATCGCTGATAGAAATTGCATGTGACTTTCCTTTGTCGTTAGCCTTAAGATTTTGTTGATATCGATCATCATCAACAACCCTTGGATTAGGGCATTTATTGGAATAATTCCCCATCTCCTTGCACTTGAAACATTGAAGTGTAGTAGGTTCATTCTGTGTGTCCCTTCCTTTGTTTTCATCATTAGACATTTTCTTCCCATCATTGCGGCATTCAAATGCCCGATGACCTTCCTTTCCACATTTGAAACATTTACTTGTCCCTTTAAGACAACTCCCTGCATGTTTCTTTCCACACTTTGAGCATAAGGGAAAGCTCATCTTCTTTTCAGTGTTCTCTTTAGATTTTCCTTTGAATTCCATTTTCCTCTTCTTATCAAACCCATATGACTGATGGGTTACTCTAATCTCCATCTCGACTTTGAGAGCACATCGAACGATTTCCTCATAGCTATTGAAGTCCCTTATGGCTAACGCCCTTCGAAGACTTGGTTTTAAGCCACTAAAAAATCGATCGATATTACTCTCAGGTTGGATAATAATACTAGAAGCGTACCTTGCAAGTCTTCTAAAATTTGCTTCATAGGTACCAACAGATTCATCATCCTTTTGCTTAAGTTCAATAAACTCTTTCTCCATCATTGTTCGGAGAATAAGAGTTAAGTACTTATTGAAAAATAAATTCTTGAACTCGTCCCATTCCATAGACTCACTTTCATCCCTTTTCCTCGTATTCTTAATAAGATTCCACCATTGATCAGAATCTACTTCTAAATGATACACTGATAGGATGACTTTATCATGTTCAGAACATAGAAGAACTGAAAATATCTTTTTAGTGGTTCTAATCCATTTTTCAGCATCTAATGGATCAGTAGACCCGCTGAAAGAAGGTGGATGCTGCCTCATGAAGGATTCAACAGAATGTTGCTCATTCCATTGCTCGTTTGGAAGTTCTGCATGATTCATAGCTTCAGAAAGTTGTGTGATCACGGCTACAATATTTTTCATTCTAGCTCCCACAACGTTTGGTGGCTCAGGGGGACAATCATTGCGTTGCCCGTCACATTCCGCATTAACACGGTTCCTTCTGGTTCCTGCCATTGACTAAATCTAAGAAGAATAGTGTGAGAAACACTAATTATAATAGGAAAACCACATAATCAGGAATAAAATTTCACACTTAAGGTCTTATCCTAGGTTATTCATGGTCATTTCTAAAACACTAAGATTGTGTTCTATGATTAGACTTTTCCTTAGGGTTTCTACTAAGTCTTTCACATCCTAGTTTCCAAAGGTTGACTATACCATTCCTCTGATACCGACTATAACCACCCATACATTACATAATTTGTTATTACTTCAAAATTGAAGCGTACTTATTATAACATATAACAAAATCATGAAAGGACCGTATAGGTATAGTGTCTTTAGAAACTGGGAAACATAAACAACTGGTTCAAAAAGCGTCTACACTGTCTCCCATTTATTTCATCATATATATAGTCCCTTTTGGCATATCTTACTTAATAAGCTTCTTCCTAACCGGGGGAAAGAAAGCATACAATAGGGTGAGCTCAAATGCTCAGTAAGGGTAAACAAAAGAAATATCAATCACATCATATTCATAAGAACATAAAATTTGGGAAATCTTAACCTGCAAAAGAGAGCATAATTTCATAACATGGGATAAATCATAGTAGTGAAATGAAATACCAATAATCGTAACTTAAAACATGAAACTTTATGGAATACACACATAATCATAGAGAATAATTTCTTATTAGTCAAGACTCATTTCCAATACTATCTTAGTGGACAAAGTCCATTTCTGAATCGAGTTCACTTCTCGTTTCAGTCCTGTTTCACTGAACCGATTTTACCTGCCGTTCCAGCCATGTCTATCTCATGAGATACAAAATCTTTACCCAATGCATTGGAGGGAGATATAGTTCCCACCCATCTCATAATGATACCATTCTTATGTGTGCCAAAAAATCATAAATCATACATCATTGCATAACCCATGTAATAAAAATGGGATACTTAAACAACAAGACATCATAAAACAATTCATATAGATAAAGGGATTCATAAAAAAAATTCCATCACAACAAAATTAAATCAATGTAATAATAGGGATATAAACATAACCCTATATTATCTTATATGGAAAATTATTTTGATAAAACACTTGAACTCCATTCTTGAGGAAAATATCCTTTCAACTTTAAAAACATTTTCCTTTCTTAACATGTCATACAATTTTAAACTAAAACAAGTTGATTAAAAATAAAATAAAAACATATAAAGGAAGCTTCTTGGAAATAATGTTTTAAAAATCAATTCATGCCATATAAGTTAAAAAACATTTTTCTCGTACTTTTGTTGGAAAAGTCAAAAAGTACCTCGTACGAAAAACGACAAAAGATTCCTTCCATATATTTTAATAAAAACTCACCGAAGGGTAAAATTGGATATAAACTATTGTAGAAGGATATAAATATTACATATTGAGGAAAAATGGATGTGGATGATAAAATACACCCCAGTAAATTCCAAAGTATAATCAATCTCGGATAAAAATGAGATTGTGATATTTCCCTTACCATAGGTCTAATTTGCTTCATAAGTGTCCGAACCCCCTGTATAATGATTTAAATAATGTTATTGACTTATTCCAGAATCATACGTATTGTTATGATATCATATATGGTCATATTCTTAGCTTCTTATAAGTAATATTTCATTACTACTTGTTATTCGAGTGTTTATTACTTTTTGTTCTTATGCGTGTTTGTTGAATAAATTCTTATTCTTCTCTTTAGGTTATAGATACCTCATTACTAGAATGGTATTAGTGTAATATATATCATATTCATTCATTTAATTTATTTATATAATCATTATGCAATGAAGATCATGTACAATGAATCGCATCACATCGTGGAGACAGTATTCCGTACGTACGCACGAGCGATGATATCATTCCCATGATTGTGGAATTGTATTGGAGTGTATGTATACTATTTTAGAATCAATAGCACTTTACAATAATCATATATATTCATTACTTTCACCCTTATACCCATCCAAGTAAGGTGGTGGTGGAAAATAGATTACACCACGGCGTGGAGACGATATTCCGTACGTACGCACGCATGGTGATTTCATTTTCCGTAGGATGGATAAGAGGTGAAATAAGGTTGTTTAATATTTATAATAACATATCAGTATATGAGTGATACTGATGTTATTACCTCATAATGAAACAACTAAAGAAGATGGAGTATAAGAAGAATGGAACTTGAATAAAACGGTAGAAGGTATTACCTCTTTCTAGAAGTGCCTCCTTTAAACATTCTCTTAAGGGACTAGAGTTGGTCTTTTGATAAGACCAGTACCTCTAGTAGGTTTATAAGGAAGTGGGCAAGTGAAATGGTCAGGGTTTGGCCGAGATTGAAGGCTCAAATTGGTGTGAGGAAGAGAGGGAGGAGGTGCCTTTTTATAAGGGAGGAGAGGGGCACCTTTGAGAATATAAGAAATATTAGTTTATATTAAATCCCAAACCCACTTAAAAACATCCAAAATGACTCATATCTTAAGATTAGATGACATAGGGTTGTAATATAATCAACCAATAAAATTTATACATGTTAGGAATTTATTTTAAACATTATCAACTTGATTTATCCTTATTTATCAATTTAATTTTATTTGTGGTAATAATATTCTAAATTTTAAATTAATTTAAATAATTACATATGTGTTGTGAATTTTCCATAATATGAAACTTTATGACATTGTAGACCATATAAATTTTAATTTATAATTTTTAAATATTTTTATGATTTTTAAACAATTTTATAATATGTTATTTTTATAAAATAACAATAATGTCAATTTTGACACTATTCATTTATTTGAATTTAAATAAAATATATATAGAAGATATGTTCAAAATAAAAGCTTTAATAGATTCATAAAATGTCATATGTATGTAGAAAATTATTGTATCACATTAAATAGTTCATATAATATTTATTTTAATATTTTTAATACAATTTATTGGATATTTTAATTAATAAAATAATTTCAACATCATTATTTTGTCATAATTAATGATAATGATTTAATCCTTAAAAATTCTAAATAAATTTCTATGATATAGATAATTGTATTAGATTTTAGGAGACTATTCATTTTCAACGTTTCATTAAGTTTATCACCAAATTAAAATTATTATACTTATAAGATTTAAGAAAGTGACATGTTGTCACATTCTTTGGTTTTAATAATAATTAAATTATTTTCATAGAAAAATATATATTAAATGAATCTAATCCGACCCTTAGGTGATATGGGTCGACTTGTAGTCATCCAATAGGATTTTGGCAGGTGTTAAGATAATTTTATAATCTTATATTTACCCTGAATTGCCTGATTTACCTTTAACTATGGTAAATAAAATTTACCGTAGTTACTATTCATAATTACCAAAAATAAAAAGTTGTCTATTAACATAATTTGGACCCTCTGATTCTGAATATGGAATCCATATAAGTTTCAGTAATTAATTTAAAATAAATCCAGTTGTTAAGAAAACGGGTTTTAGAAGTTAAAACATTGCCAAAGATTGAAATGTTTTTACCTATGAATTCAATGTGAAATTAATTCTAATGACATACATTATATTAAATGGTAAAAATATATTCTATTTATACTTTAAATCCATTCAATATTATAATTTATCCATATAAATTATCTCAATGAAAAAAGTTTATTTAATTAAAAATTAGCGTATTTTTACTATTCATCAAAATATGAAAGTTATCAGAAAAATATCAAGAATTTATCCAAAGTAAATTTTTATACCCTGATTCAGAAGAATAATTTTATTTTGTCAAATTGAACTTATAAACATGTCAAAAACTAGATTTAATGTGGGTGCGCCATCAAAAGGCGGCAAAACTGTATTTTTTGAAAAATATTTCTTTTATCCAAAAAAACTGATTTTGCTTTTATACCTCATTCTGGAAAATGTATAAGTTGAATTAAAATGTTATAAAATTTAAAATTTAGTTATTACTATTCATAACGGCTAGTTTTAATAATATTTTAATAGAATATCGTTGTTTAGTGAAACTCGGTATTGCGTACGACGCAGGCTATCTAGGAAGGCCGCGGTTGCGTGTAAAGCAAGCCAGGCTAGTGTTGTGTGTAGTGAAAGATTCCTTGGATGATTTATATAACATAAAAACAAAATATTTCTCATAAAATTCTCGGGTGTTACATTGTAAGAATCATCATCTCAGGTGTCGATAATGTTTATTTTTGAGAAAGCACATCTTACTCAAATTATTGAGACAATGGAGATGATACTTCTCAATGATATTCCCGTCGCTGGGGATTATATTGATTTATTCCCTGAATAATTATATGGTCTTATTATGGATATAGAGGTTTATTTCTCAATTTAACATATTCATGTATCCCTATATATATCAAATAGAAATTATAAAATAGCCACCATAGAGCTTGAATAGATGAAGAAGTAGTTATAGGAGAATCTTGAGAAGGGTTTTATACACACGAGTGCTTCACCTTGGGGTGTGGTAGTCTGCTTTTTTAATAAGAAGGATTGATCAATTCTCTCTATATTTATTATCATGAGCTCAATAAAATCCGAATAAATATCCAGTATTCCCTACCTTAGATAGATGACTTGTTTGATTAGCTACGTGGGTGTAGTTATTTTTCTAAGGTGGACCTTTAGTCAGGATATCACCAAATAATATTGAGGAAAGAATATGTTCCCAAAACCTCCTTTCCAATGAGGTATTGATACAACGAGTTCACAGAGATTCCCTTTGAATTTACCAATGATTCATAAATATTCATGTATTTAATGTATTGAATCATTATATATTTCCTCAATAAAATTTGTGGTGTTCTTTATCAATAATATTATGGTATACTCCAAGTGAAAGAAGAAACATGAGGAGTATTTGAATACATTGTTGATTACTATGTGAAGGGAGAAACATTGTGAAATGTACAGTAAATGTGAGTTCTAGATGGAGGAATTATCTTTATTGGGGATTTCTATCACTAGAAAAGAAATATATGTGGACACTTCTAAGATAATGGAAATTGAAGAGTGGCCCAAGCCAACATTTTTAATGGAGGTCCATAGATTTAAAGGTATAGATGGGTATTATCAATGATTTTTTGATGAACTTCTCATGATTTTTAAACCCAATGACCAAGCTAACACATTATGGAGTGAAGTTATTAAATACTCAAGAATGTGAGGAAAGCTTTAAGGATCTCAAAAAGTGGTGTATCTTTGAACTAGTACTCACACTCTTGATAGGTGGATAACAATTTTTGGTGTATAGTGATCCATCAAAGATGTTATTAGGATGTGTGCTAGTGGAAAATTATAAGTTGACAGCCTATTATTCAAGGAATCTATATAAAATGGGTAAAACAATCCCACACATGATCTGAAGTTTCCATTTATGGCCTTTGCATTGAAAATATGGCGGCATTATCTGTGTGGGGAGAAGTGTGAGACATATAATGATCACAATAGTCTCAAATATATATTAACACAAAAATATAATAATTATTTTCATTAAAATATGGATAGATCTCATCAAGGATTATGAATTCTCAATCCAATACCATACAAGTATGGAACATAAGGTTGAGGAAGGTCTGAGTAGAACAGATCCTGCATCATTATCAATAATGAGAATTGAGAATGATCTAATATTCATATATTTTAAGAGTACTAAAATTGGAATAAATAATGGGGTAACATAATTAATAATATCAAAAATTATTGACCATCCATCCCTCATGTAAAAAATAAAAGATGATTAAAGAAATGTTGTTGAAATTCAGAAAATGGTGGAAGCTATTCGAAATGGGAAATCGAATGAGTTCAAGACAGACAAGGATGGTGTCATAATATTTAAGTAACGATTATGTGCACCATATGATATAGAGACAACGATTTATATTATGAATGATGCACATATCTCAACCTTATCTATTCACCAAGGGAGCAGAAAGATATATCAAGATGTTCGAGAGAAATATTTGTGGGATAATGTGAAGAAAGTTATTTTTTTAGTATACATCTACATTCATGGTATGTAAGTATGGGAAAGATGATAAGAAATGGTCTAATGGATGATGAAAAAACTTCCCATTCCAGAATGGATGTGGGAGAACATCACCATGGACTTTGTCAATGAATATCCATGGACATCTAGAGGAAACAATTCTATATGGTTCATTGAGGATTTTCTTACAAAGACAACCGAATGTAACACAAATCTAGTGTACTTCTCATTGGATCAACATTCATGGATATATTTCATAGAGGATGTAAGGATTAATGATGTATCATAACCTATTTTATTTTATATAAATATGAGATTCACCTCAATGTTCTGGAAAAGTCTCCAACATGATCTAAGTACAGAAAAAAATCAGTACAGCCTATCATACTCAAACAAATGGCTAATATTAGTGAACTATTAAATAATTGGAAGAACTATTGAGTGTATGTGCAGTGATAATCAATGGGGGATGGGACCAACATCTTCCACTGGTCAAATTATTCTACAAGAATTATTTCCACTCCAGCATTAGAATAACACCATATGAATTTGTTTTTGGGAAAAGGTGCATAACACTGATGTGCTGGGTTGAAGTCAGTGGGAATAAACTATTAGGACCTGAAATGGTCAATGAAATGGTTGAAAAGGTGAAAACCATTCAATATCAAATCATGGTATCCCAAAGTCAAAAAAAGATATTTGTAGACAATCATCAATGAAACCCTGAGTTTAATATTGGATAAATTTTATTCCTCCATATATCTTTATAGAAGAAGGTCATGTAATTTGGGGTGATAGTAAAGCTATATACTAGGTACATATACCCCTTGGAGATTCTAGATCATGTCAGAGATGTGGACTATCCACTAGTACATACACCTACCATGTCTAAAGTAAATTATGTATTTCATGTATAACTCTAAATAAAATACATACTAGGTCCTTCACATGTACTCTCTTCATAGGTGGTAAAGTTGGATAATGATTTTTTTATGAGGAGCATCCAGTTAAGATCTTAGAGAGTAGAGAAAAAGTTATTTTTAATAGAACTACTCACATGGTCAATTTACTATAGAGTAACCATAATTAAAAAGATGAAAAATGTTGACTAGAGGAATTAGTGAAGGAACGGTAAACACAATTGGTTTCAGTTTAGAATGTAAAATGAAATTTCGAGGGTGAAATTTATTAAGTGGGGAAGAATTTAGTACCCCATTTTATTATCATTGAAATTAAATTATTATTATTAAGTCATATATTATAATAATATAATATTGCATATATAAAAGAATTCAGACCATATAAATGATGAATGAGTGAAATAAAAGGTATCTCTTGAAGTTAAGGAATGTATGTCGATAAAATAGTAACATGACCTTTGGTATTGTAAATTGATCCTTATGAAGAGAAAACTGGATAATTGAATAGTAACCTCACTAATGAAATTATATATAAAATTTATCCATCTTATATGTGATAATATGATATAATTATATAATCGTAAAAGAAAGTAAAAATTTTAAAAATTATTAGTTGGTGTTTTTGTAAGTCATGTATACTTAATTACAATTTTATTATGAATTTAATAATTTAAAATAAAATTTATTTTCATAAAATATATTCATAAATAATTATTTTGATGAATTATTATTATAAGATAATTTTAAGATACCTTAATTAATTTTTCAATGTGTTAGAAAATCCGTTTTGATTTTAAAATTAGTATTTTTCAAGAAATTTATTAATTTAACTAAAAAATATATTTATCATATTTATAAAATTTGGTTCATAAAATGGAGTTAATTTTTTAATTCTACACATAATAATATCATTAGGAATTATTGGGGTTTTCTGAAATACTTTAATATTTTTGTGATTATTAAAATATGATAATTTACTATAAATAATGAATGAATGAATCTATGCATTATCATTGAGTAATGGAAGATTTAAAATGGCCATTAGTTCAAAATAACATGTTCTATTTGCGTTTTTTGGTCACAATAATCATGTCATTTCATAGTATTGAGAAAAATATATTAAACTAATGACTAAAATAATTTGAACCCGCTTCTTGCATCCACTATAAATATAACCACTCTTTACCTCCTCTCCTCACACCTCTCAAGCCATGTTCATTGTCAAAATTATTCACAAATATCTCCCTAAGCCCCTCTCCCATGACCAGTTTCTCATTTTCACATATAATTCTCAAAACATCTCCCTTAAAGAGGATCTCAAGGAAGATATATTCAGGAGGTAAATTCCTCTACTATTATTTTTCTTTTGACATTCCTTTATTTTTATTTCAATCCTCACTTATAATCATCCATATGGTGTGATAACTTCAATACCTAACATATACATTAATTTTTTCACGATAATTGAATAATTCATCGTCGTCTCACTTTTACGCTCCATATATACTAGAAATCAAAACACCATCAGAGATGTGTTAATTTATCACATTCATGGACGACGACTTTTAATTTATTTTATCATGTTCAATTATAGTCATGAAACCGTTATTATAGTTAAACCAGGATATAATATATGTAATATGTATTATTTAGATTTATTTAAACTTTATTACAGATGATATTAATTTTCATTAAAAATGTGTTCATTCTGATAAAAAACTACCAATTAACCAAAACAATTATCATTAATGATTCATCTTCAATCCAAATAACAAAATAATTTTTTTACCATGTAAGCTTATTTATGTTCTCTAATAACATATAACTCCAATTATGGACAACCTTTCACATATTACATGTTTATCCTTACATGTATATAATCAAACCTATCATGAAACCCAAGGAAAAAGTCGCTCCCAAGATAATGAAATTGAAATTCTTATCCAACCAAAAAAATAATGAATGCGGTTAATAAGGTTATACTAAATCAATTAAATTTATAAGAGGTTATGGAAATATTAATTTATTATTTCAATTTGGTATCTATTAAATGAAGATCATGTGAAGGACACTATTGTTCTTAATGTAAGGGATTCTACCCAAACATCCATTATTCCTTTAGGTTGTTCTGTCATTATTTTTACCCAGATGAATTTATATATTCATTTTGTGAAAATATTATAAATGTTTTTTATATTCATAAAACTCATGTATCTTGATACATTCATTATTCTATTACAGGGATATACATGTTTATAAATGACTCCCTCCTCAATTTTTTCCAATAAACTAGCATGCTTTAAAGGAACATCCCGAATTCTTAACCATTTACAAGTACACTATATAATCTATTTTTATAAAAACATTTGTTTAATAAAACTAATATTTTTATTATTAGAATATTCTTGTTTCAATTGTAGTTTTTTATAAAAGATTATTCCACTTTATGTTTTAAATGACCATTGATATTTTATTGTAACCACACTAAAATGTTTTATTTCTAAAGTTTCTTATCCACTTTCTAATATGTTATTACATAATGTTGACTTTACTTCTCATTATATATTCCTATTATACCATATAATTTTCCATTCATGATATAATTCATTCCCTTAATTGAAATTTTTGTAATAATCCTATTTGTTATTTTTATGACATGATTATGATACCCTATTCTTACCTTGGGTAACCCTTATGTTAATGTATTATTGTTTATGTATGATTCTCTATACAGAAGGAATATTCATGAAAATGTTACGATGGTTGAACCCATGTAGCACTGCAATTCATCAGGTATATCTGAGTCACAAGAGACATTATTTTCAATGGTCTTTGAGGTTATACTTCACTCATCTTACCATGTGAAATGATCTTGGTGGTTAACCGTGACTTGTGCTCCCCTTTGTGAAACAATCATTGACTCATGCTAAAGTCATGTTTTATGTTTCTTTAACATTAATATGACTCCTTGTCTATATTATTCCATGTTTATATATTTTGATTCAATATTCCCTATGCCTTTTTATATAATTATGTCATACCTTACAACCCATATACTAAAGCTTTATTCTTATTTTTATTCCCTTACTAGGGATTTTAGCTCAGTCTGTTGTTCATGTTATCCTCATGTTACCCTATGAATATGTATTATAACGATTGATTTTATGATACCATTATAGATATTAAATAATGAAATGTTTTATTTAGTCTCATGTTTTCAGTTTTATGTACCAAGTCTTCCATGATAATAGACTTTAGGATCCTTGGCATGTAATATGTTTCTTTATAATTCTTAAATTCTTGTAATGATATGGGTAGAAGGATATGGTATCAATAATTATATATATTGATTATATTATGTAATATCCATGTTAATAAAAAATTAAACACATTATATGTAGTTTATAAATTACCTATTATCACATAAAAAATCATAATTTATTTCAAATACCGCATTATTAACCATTGTAAATGAATGAACTGTGGTAAAAAACCAAAATGACATGTTTATACATAACATCAGAACATATATATGAACATAAAAAATTTTAAAAACAATAAATCATTTCAATTTTGAAAAATTACATATCATTTTTGAGGGACATTCTATCTCCAAAATTGAAATTTCAATTTAAAATTCAAAAACAATATTTCATTAAAATGAATAAACCACATCTCAACTATATAACATGATCATCCAAAAAAGTATATTTATTTATTTTATAAAATAATTTTAGTTTCAATTTAAGCATATATATAATCAATAATGAGAGGAAATGCATTTTTATTTAAATGTTAATTGTTGTAATACCATGATTCTTTCCTTTGTAATGATAGAATATTACACACATACAATATCGAACTTCTTTTTTATTTTCATGGGAAGTAGATGTTGAACATCTTGGAAAAAATAATCTATCTAGGATAAATCATATGATTTCAAAAAAATTGATTTAATCACATGTTGAAATAAACAAAATATATATTAATAATAATAAAATTCTCCCCAATTAGAGGATATAGGGTCTTTAGTACCTTTTTGTATTTCTAAACTTTTTATATAGGAGAAACAAACAACATTCCATTCATGAAAAGACCAATTATTCATAGGCTCTAATATTGTTTTTAGTCACAAAATACTCATCACCTCAATCTTAAATTCCAAATAATCTAAAAAACACAAATGAATCTAATAATACACGGATGTATACATGCTACTAAGGCCAACAATGGTTCAAACTCACAATTCCTTGTTTATATCAATATGTAAAAAATAATTAGGTCCAAAAAAATTATCTTACAAAAAATATATAGTGGAAATATTAAAATATAATAATATCAAATCACATTGAATATTTACATCATGAATTATTTATTATCTCTATTTAGATTAAGTCCTTAAATATATATTTATCCTTGAGTAACACCACTATGTTATTTATATTTTCATTAATCAAATTCCTTTAATTATTTAAATCTTCTAGTTTTGGATACCTAAATATTAAATTATAAAATTTGTTAAATATTTTTTAGAAAAACCCCTAAAATATATTCTTTATCTATTTCCATTTTAATGGTAGTTTTGTATCATCAATACCTATATAAACCCATTGAAATACATGGATGAGTGAAGTTGATTATTTTGATGCTTATTTTCATTAACATTGTAATCATTAATGATATAAGAAAACATAAAATCCCTTTTAACGTGGTGAATTGGAAACACCATATAAGGAATATATAACCAAGTGACTAGAGAATATCATTTTTCAAATGAAAAAATAGATTATTTTAGGTTTATTATTTTTGAACTATAGTAGTCTAATTTATATTTTACATAACACTTATAATATTGATCTTCAAAAAAATAAAAAAAAATTAATCTATTTTCATTAATTAAAAGAAATTATATATTTGAAAATTTGATCTTCCTCATTTTTATAATAAATGATTCAACACTTTCTCAAAAAGATTGGTTTTCCACATACAAAAAATTAATATTAATGATTTAATCAATAGTAATATTACATGAGAATGAAAAAAATCTATTCCTATTTTGCATATTGAATGTGGAAGGTAACACATTCATCATAAATTTATGATACCCATATATATGAATTAAATATTCATACCTCCATCATCATAATTTATATAATTATATTCCTTTGAATTCGTTTTGTGAAAATCAAAGAGGGTGGAGATATTTGTGATTCTTTAAAGGAATATTTTATGTTTTTTATTCAATATTTATTCTACCAAACACAACCTAAAATGGAAAAATCCATAATAGGATTTCTATAAACACAACATTTAATCATCAATACAAAAAAAATCAATAATTTTCATCTAACCATTGACATTTTTCATTAAAATAATTTATTCTCTCTCAAATCATATGAGTTAAACCCACTGTAAAAAATTAAATGCGTACAATGTATTTCAACAAAAATTTATAAAATTTAGCTATGTGAATGCATATACATATTTTTTGGTTAATTGAAAAATAAACATAAAAATTCATACCGATTTTTGAACATCCCATCAGAAAACCGACATAGAATACCCTTAATTAAAAACCCCACTTTTTCATTACATCATATATATATACATATTATCTTGGGGATTAAACCCATAGTAAGATAGGTTTATATATATTCTACTTATACCCAAAAATATATTTACCAATTGATTCCATTACCTTAATATAATTTTTATCCAATTCATTAAGCTTTTACAATTTCTACACAATTGATAAAGATACCAAATTTTTTTAACTTTCTAATTTAAAGGAGTTTATTCCATATATTAATTTCAAAAATAAATATTTATTTTATAAAAAATTTTAAAAACAAATATCATGTTAATGAGGGTATCTCATAATTAATTCTAGGAAAAGGAGATACTAAAATTCCTTGGATAACCATATGAGTCAAAGTTAATTCTTCTATAATTGATTATATGGAAAGATGATCTTCTTGATTGATTATAGGACATAACATCAATATCATAACTCCTAACACCCAAATTTAATTTATGTAATGTTATTTTATATCAATTTCTCTCATTATTAAATGATGAACTATATTTTTATAAGAAAAATAATATTAATGTAATAAACAGTAATTAAGATATGTGTTAATACCTCTAATCAAATATCCTATAATTTTAAAATCAACTTAATTTAGTGGGAACATAATATATTTTTTACAATATATTCCCCATTTTATATATAAAAAAATAAAATATTGATTCAATTTAGTAATGAGATAAATAATTTTTCAATATAGAACACATGCAAGGATATTAATTTTTCAATTATCCATTGGAAAAAAGCAAATCTTAATCCAATAAAACCCAATATATATTTTAAATTTGTTTCCATTTAGAGTAATCCAAATTCCATAATTACTATATAACATTGAAGTATTAATTTTATTATTAATACATGTCATTACCATACATAACGTTGATACCATTTTATTTAGATTATGGAAAATGAAAAGTCAGATCATATTACAAACATAGAGAGTTATCTTGTATTGGCTTTTCTATTATTTTGGACTTTAACCACATTTTCAACATGAAATATTTTAAACATCATGTTAGTTTCATTACTAATTGACATGGTTTTTCATTATCAAATGAAAAAACACTTTATCACGTATATGTAATATTAATACAGATATATTAATGTTATAATATAATATAATTTAACCTAAATTCTGGTGGAGAATGTGAGTTCACATATTTTATATATATCAACCTAATTATTTATTATTCTGATGAGTTCATTATATATTTCATACTTTAAATTTCTATACATTATGACATTAATATATAATATTACAATGTTATTATTTTCTATATTAATATTTATGTATTATTAAATGGAAACATTTTGTTAATTTTTAATCAAATATTATTTAATAATAAAAATATCTTCATATAACATTCTGAGGGTTCTTAATTCAAACAATAATATTAATTATATAGTTTAACTACCTTCCCATCTCTATAAATTAATATTAATCCTCTAGAAACATAATATATACTATTATAAATAGAAAACTACTAATGAAATTTGGGGAAAATAATTGAAATTATCATTTTATTACTTTTTATATTAATGGATTTGTATATTATTATAACATTAAATATTTATACCATAGAGAAAATAATATCATCATTAAATCCATCAATCGGTAGAAACATTTCACTTTAGTCATTTATTTTTTTAGAAAGAATATTATTTTTCATTAAAAATATTTTAAAAGACTATTCAGGATTCAAGTAAAACAAATTTATTTGACATTGTGGAACTTAGTAATTTTTATTTATCTCAATTTTAGAATGATATTTATAAATATACATAGAAACCATTTATCATTGGAAAAAAATTAATAAAATCACATAGGAATAGAAAAAAATATATTTTTTATTTACTTCATATTATTTTTAGAAATACAATTAATTTCAATTTAATTATGTTCCATCAATATTTTTTTTCATACCCTTTGTTTCATTAGTAATGTTCTTGGAATGGAAGAAACCATATTATCATATTACAATTATTAATCATCCTAAATATCTACACATATTTTCACTAATAATTTTTTATAGTGGATACCATCATATTATTTTTATGTTATCAAGTGTTTTATGAATGATTATATATTAATTAAATAATAAAGGTGCTATATATACTTTCAACCAAACTTTTCAACCTAATACTAAAATATTTTTATTAATTATGCTTAAATGAGTAGTTGGGAAATCTCATTTTGTAAAATTTTCTCCCAAACATCACTAGGTTAACATAAAATTTCAATATATAAAACATTATATTTATGGAATTGATGTAATTTAGAAAAGGATTCTGTAACTTCCTGGTTTCAGATGCGGCCTAGAGGTGCCCCGTACGCGGTTGGTCACATGGCCTCAAGAGCATTTCTCTGAATGTCAGAGGTTGCCAACTAGCTATGAGGGAATTAGGTGTTATAGTGGGAAAACTATGCCATCATTGGTAGAGTAAAGCAGTGGAAATAAATAGATAACAATAACTAATGAAATAATGATACCATACAATAGTAGACAGTCGAAGACTGATAGAAAAAAAATAACTGGAGCACATATATAAATGATGTATGATACATATGTCTAGGAAAGCAGTCCAACAAGTCACAATGCTGGAATACAGTACTAAACCAAAGTAAAAAAGATGATAAATAAAATCCAACAGTATTAAAATCTTCATCTTGGTCCCATGCTCCGCAGATCCATAGCAATCAAGTACTTGAATGCCAAAACCCATCCCCCGGGGCCTGTGTCATGACAACCCAAAGCCCGCCTTCCATAGGCCAGGGGCTAGAAACTAGCACCAAATGATGTATTCCCTTAAACCGGGAAAAAATTGCTTTTATATCTTAGGACACACACAACCAATCACATAGAATGATATGAATACTAGTAAACTGTATATTAAACAGGGTGTGAACAATGAGAAAAAGGGGCTAGAATAAAATCCCAACCAGAATGTACAAGAAAAATGAAAAGTACAATTAATATGAAATAGCTCCTATGAAAACCCACCAAGGATCCTACATGAAGGGTAGGTATAGATCTCTAATGGTCATCTCTAAAGTACACCTCGTCTAAGGTCCACCTCTAGACTACCTCCAGTCTTGGTACCCCCCATCCTTAGTCAGCGTTATATGTCGTCTACACCAAACACAACAAGGTGCGGGCATAGAACGTGCAGGGGTGAGTATAACAATACTCAGTAGGGACCTTGAGACCCTAAAAGGTATCCAAAATTACACAAAGGATAAACCAAGAAGCAAGAAAACAACTGAAAAACCTACTAAGGTATATGCCGATAAATATACCTAAGTTATCAAATGTACCCATCTAATTCATGAGGAAACACTAGGTCCAACTCAAAATCCCAATGCTCAACTATTCCACCAAGGAAGGAATACGACGAAGGTAAAACCACAAAGATAATTACCACAAAGGTAATGCCGCACAGAAGAATACCACAGAGGTATCACCACGAAGGTAAGTACCACAAAGGTACGCCATATAGAGGATTACCATAAAGGTATCCCCACGAAGATAAGTACCCTAAAGATACACCACACGGAATATTAACACAAAGTTAAAGACTCAACTCACACCAAGTATAACATAGGTATGATAGTAAATATTATTAGATTCATCTTCTGAATAATCTTATTTGTTAAGAGGCAGACCCACATTGGATCCTAAATCATAAGACCCACATAGGATCCTAATACAACATACCCATGTAAGATCCTAGAGTATCCCCACATGGATTTTCTATAGCTGATCCAAGTGGTACTCTCAAACATAGACCCATGTAGGATCCCAAAACACATACCCACATAGGATCCCAAAGCACAGACCCACATAGGATCCCAAAGCACAGACCCACATAGGATCCCTTTATCATGTTACTGCCAACTAAAGGGTTCCCACACTAAGCTCACTTGATTCCAAGAGGGTCCGCACCTCAAGCCATAGGTCAATCCTCTAACTACCATGAATCCCCATGAAGAAGTATCCTAAAGGACTGCCACATAAAAGGGGTCTCAACGCAACAAACAGTGCGTCAATCAGATGCCCGGTCTGTAAGTTATTACCCTTTTAATCCCGAGGGCCCGGTTGGATTCATGTTCGATCCTACCCAGACATACCCCAAATTTATCGAAAAAATCAAGTGGGGTATACCAAAAGGACTATCTTGATCCATGGTTTCTATCACCACAGATGGTTCTTCAAACAGACGCATGTAGCTCATGATATGTACGAAAGAATGAAAAGGGTCAAAGTTTGTCTGGGTCCGGTCCGACCCGGTCCAACTTGGGTCCGGTCCTGGGTCTGACCCGGCCTGTTGGGTCTGGCCTGGCCCACTGGGTGGCCCGCTTGGATCCCCTCCTGGTTGGATGGTCGGCCTCCTCTGCGCGGCGCAGTCTCCCACTGCGACATCACCTGTGGCTAGCAGCGAGTCATCCACGCTTCTTCGGCCTCACGACCCCATGTTGCTGCTCTTGCATGACGGGTTGCACAGATGTGCACCACCAACCCTTCGTGTGGTCGGCCACCACCCTTGCTCTGCCATGGATGATGGGCTACATCCCTTCTTTAGTGGTGCGGTCACGCAGCCACCTTGGTTGTGGCCGGCCGGAGTTCAGGCCACCATTTCCGAGTCCCACTGGAGCAAGTCACTGGCACCGATTGCTATCCTCCTCCATCACGAATAATGCATCAAAAACCACAATAGTTGTGGAGTGTTCAGGCCATGTCCATTTGGCCTGCAACCTCCACGTTAGAGTGGTAGCAAGTGGCTCATGGGGAGAGATTCAACGTAAAAGAAAGTAATGAACATTAATAAAAAACACACCAAAATCTTGAAGGTTCCGAAGGAGGAGGTGCGAGGAAGAAGATGAAGTCATTGAAGAATTTTGGAATTCATTACTTCCGCAAGGCACTTCCGATCCAAGCTCAGGGTCAGTTCCTCATTCTTCATTGGAGCAAGTTCTTCGTTGGAGAATGTTCTCCCAAAGCACTCTTCTCCTTTTCCCAAACATGTTTCTCACGATAGGTGTGGTTCCAATTTAAAATCATAGAGTTTAATTTAATTAAAGTTGAAAATTAATTAAATTATCCTGGAACAATCAATTAGGATAAATAAATAGTCACCTCCCTCATTATAGAAGGAGTTTAAGGGGGTCGGTTGGTCCCCACCATTAATTTCAAAATGGGATGTTTTAAGCTCGGTTGGTCCCCACCACTGAACATTCAATTGGGAAGTTATATAAATAAAATAAAATTTCTTATTTATTTTATTTTTATTTCCATGAAAAAACATGAAAACTAACATTCACCATCGACCTATTGTGGTTGAGGTGAAGGTATCTTTAAGCAAATATCGGCATTGTGAGTTCAACAGTGTCCTCTGATTTCAATTCCGAGCACCGGTTCAAAAGTTACAAAAACCCACTCGCATATTTACTAAACATTACTAAAAAAAGTTCATAAATTCATTATGGGTACACAAGGCCTTAGAATCCCTTGCCTTTAATATTTTTGGACTCATAAAATTCTTATATAATGAAATGAATTAAATGGAAATTCTGGGTCTTTAAATTCTCCCCACCTTAGGGCTTTGCGTCCCCGAATTCCACCTTACTAAAATTAGGAAAACGAGTGGGGGGTACTGAGAACGAATCTAAGCCTCTCACTCCATTGTGCTCTCCGGGAGGTTCTCGTGCTGAAAATGTACGCGTACCAAATGTATTGACAACCCATGAAAGACTCACTTCTTTCGATCATCAATCTCTACTGGAACCTCTGAAAAAATCACCCCATAATCGACGTCCAACTCACTCCAGTCAATGATGTGTGAAGGATCATGCACTTATCTCCTCAGCTAGGATATGTGGAAGACTTAATACACTCGGTGCAGCTAAGGAGGAAGAGTTAGGTGGTAAGCCACTTCACTAACTATGTTAAGGACCTTAAAAGGTCTGATTAACCTTAGAGATAACTTTCTGCCCCGACCAAATCTCCTCAAAACTCGTCGAGGTGAGACCCGTAGAATGACATGGTCACTATCCTCGAACTCTAGAGGTCTCCATATTCTATCATCGTAAGACTTATACATGATATCTGTAGTCTTCATCCACTCCTGGATGATCTGCACATTCCCCGTGGTAGCCTGTACCATCTCTGTTCCCATAAGTGCTGACTACCCTGGGTCAGTCCAGCATAAAGGCGATCTTCAAGGTCGGCCATACATTGCCTCGAAAGGTGCCATCCCATTGGTGGAGTGATAGATATTGTTGATTTAAAACTCCACCAAGGGAATTTTATCCTCCCAACTGCGACCAATGTCATGGACACACGCACGCAGCATGTTCTCGAGGGTTTGAATGGTCCGCTCAGTCTGGCCATCCGTCTGAGGATGGAAGGCGGTGCTCAAATGAAGTTTCATCCCGAAAGCCTCCTGAAACCCCTCCAATAGTTGGGATGTAAAACATGCATCATGATTGGAGACAATCATCGAGGGAAGTCCATGTAGTCGTACAATCTCCTACACATAGAGGCGTCACATGCTCTCTACTGAACCCTGCTCTCTGATTGGTAGGAAGTGGGTTGACTTGGTGAGTCGGTTGACAATCACCCTGATAGAATCATGACCCATGGAGGTATGTGGAATTCCTATCATGAAGTATGTGGATATCCCATCCCACTTCCACTCTAGAAGATCTAACGGCTGAACTAAGCCTGCTAGTAAATGATGATCTGCCGTCACTTGTTGACAAGTGAGGTACCGAGAGACAAACTATGCTACTGCTTTCTTCATTCTAGGCCACCAGTGTTGTCGTCAGAGATCCTTGTACATCTTCACCACTCCCGGATGTACTGGTAGAGGGGATGTTTGGAACTCCCGTAACACTTCCTCCTGAAGAGACACTGGTATCATTGCAAGTACTCTGAAAATAATGTCGTGCTCCTAACCATCAGAAAATCTATCAGGTGCCTGCCGTGAGGATATATGGACAAGTCGATCCTCGTAGTCAATGTCCCCATGTTGCACCTCTCTGACTCGCTGATGAAATGGGGGAGTAATTTTAAGAGACTGCAGAAAAGCTACTCCATCTCGTTCCACAAAGGATATTCGTAAAGTAGTCATATGCTCTATCCCTTTACCTAGCAGCTTTATACCAGATCTCCTGATGATTGCATCTGCTACAATGTTCCCCTTCCTAGCAGTGTAGACTATCTCGAAGTCATAGTTCTGGAAAAACTCAAGGCAACACTTTTGTCTCGGGTTTAGGTCCTTCTGCAAGAAGATATACATGAGACTGTTGTGATCTGAGTAGAATGTAAAATGTTTTCCCATCAAGTAATGTTGCCACATCTTCAAGGCAAAGACCACTGCTGCTAACTCTAGGTCATGGGTAGCATAGTTCTTCTCATGATGTCTCAACTGTAAAGAACCATACATGATAACTGATCATTCCTTAATCAGTACACATCCGAGCCCGGCCCCTGATGCATCTCAAAAGACTACCTATCCAACAACCTCCTCCAGAAGCCCCAAGATAGGGGCACTAGTCAGCCTCTACCTCAGCTCCTGAAAACTCCACTAGCATTTCTCCAACAACACGAAGGGTTACCCCTTCTTCGTCAATGCTGCTAAAGGTGATGAAAATCTAGAGAAATCTGTCACAAACCTTCGGTAGTATTCGGCCAAACCTAGGAAACTTCGTACCTCCGTCAAACTCCTGAGTGGATCCCAAGAAATTAAAGCCTCAATCATTGTTGGATCCACAACAACTCCAGTCTCTGAGATTACATGTCCTAGGAAGTGAACCTCTCAGATCCAGAACTGGCATTCAAAAGCTTACCATAAAGCTAGTACTCTCGGTGTGTGTCTAGAACTATCTACAAATGATAGGCATGCTCCTCCTCGGTAGCTGAGTAGATCAGAATGTCATTGATGAAGACTACTACAAAGAGAACAAGGTATGGTTGGAATATTTGTTCATGAGTCCCATGAACACTGCTAGAGCATTGGTCACACCGAACGACATGACCAAGAACTCATAGTGTCCATACCGACATATGAAAGTCGTCTTCTGCACATCCTCGTCTTGTACTCTGAGCTGGTGATAACCCGATCTGAGGTCTATCTTCGAGAACCACCATACACCCTTCAGCTGATCAAAGAGGTCATAAATCCTCATGAGTGGGTACTTGTTCTTCACGGTCACCTGGGTCAGGCACTAATAGTCAACCCAAAGTCTCAATCTCCAATCTTCCTTCTTGGAGAACAATATTAGGGCTGCCTAAGGAGAAACACTAGGCCATATGAATCCCTTCCTCTACAAGTCCTCTTGCTATACTCGCAGCTCATGAAGCTCTGCGGAAGCCATCTGATATGCTGGTATAGATATCAGTGTCATACCAGGGTACAATTCAATGTAAAAGTCCACCTATCAGTGAGGAGGTAGACCCGAAACATCATCAGGGAAGACATCCGCATACTATTCCACCATTATAGGATAGCTCAGACTGTCCACATCAGCCACTCTGAGGGTAAGGCTAGCCAACTGATGGGCGATCGGTTGCACCCTCCTCTAGGTAAGTCCATCTTGTGCTGTAATGGCACCCTTCTCTCCAGTGAAGGTAAAACTAGTCCCATCCTCACGGATACACCACACTTTTTGCCTAATACAGTCAATATGAGCATGGAATATAGATAACCATTCCATACCCAAGATGACATCATAAGGCCTCGATGCTGCTACTAGGAGAACCCAACCGAAGCACAAACCTCCTAGACTAATCTCACACTACCAGAACCATTGTTTAATGATCAAATACTCTCTTGTAGAAGTCTCTAGTAGTAAGGATCGAGCTAATGGCTCTATCGGAATCTCTAAGATCCAAAAGAGGGTTGTGGAAACAGATGAATGACTGGAACCTGTGTCTATAAGTACTACAACTAAGGTGGAGTAGACATAGATCGTACCTCGTATCATCTCCAAAGCTCTATGATCATAGGCCTCAGCTTCCTGGAGCTGAGCTCGCCCCTATCCACCTACTCCCTATGGTCGGGGAGGACCACCTGGTGGTGGTGGCGGTAAAACCTTGAATCGTCGCCCACCACCAACTGCACGACCAGCTCCTCTGCCATGTCCACCTGCTCTCTGAGGACCTCCTCGATCAAACCTCTGTCTCTACATGGGAGGTCCATCGACCATTTTTTGATTATCTGTATGGTGGGTTGAGCAGTTTTTAGCCATGTGACCCTGCCCGTCACATGTGTAACACTGCCTACTCCTCGCATGATTGGCTCTGTCTCCGGTGCCCCGCACAACCGACACTGAATCATGCGGTCGTCTGCCTATAGGTCTTTTCCTCATGGACCTCTGTGACTTTTTTCTACTACCATCTACAGAAGACTCCACTACGTGATGCCTGGTGGTGGGTCTCGTTGCTGGTGGGTGCTCAGTTAGAAAACTCTCCACTAAGATGGCTCACTCTAACACCCCCACCTACATCAGGATAATGAAAGAAATCATTGAAGCCCTGATCTCCTGCCTGAGTCCCTTCTCGATGGTCTGGGCCCTAAATAATGGGTCCCACACCATATCAGTGGAGTAACATGAGAGGTTTGTGAAACTCACCGAGTATTGAGCCACAGTCATGTAGCCCTACTACAAATGAAGAATATCCTGTATACGCACTGTGTGAAGGGTCACTGGGGAAAAATCTGCCCAAAACAAGCTCTCAAAGTCTTCCCAGAATAGTGTCACCTCGTCGTGAACATGGATCATCAAGATCCACCATCTGCCTGCTACTGCCTATAGAATACTGGTAGCAAGGAACACCATGAGATCAGCTAGTGTTCATACCAGTCAAAAGACTCTCACCACGACCTCTAGCCAATCCTCAGATGCATGTGGGTCCATCTCACCCCTGAACCTAGGTGGCCTCTAGTGTTGGAACTCGTGAAATGTTTTCAAGAGGAATGCACCCTATACTACTGGGGCTGGTGGCATCGGTGACCCAATGGATAAGGGTACCACCGCTGCCTCCACTAGGGCCCCTAATGATAAAGGGTCCTGCACCAAGGCGTCATCTCTCAGTGGGCTTTCATCGCGTACTATACCCGGAACCTGAGATGGTTGGCTGCGTAGAGGAATCCTAAAAATAAACAAGTGCACCTTGGTCAATAAGTTATAGCTGGTGAGCTGACACAAAAAGATCCCAAAGAAAACTACTCAAAAAAAACACGTAATCAGTGTTTTCGTGCACTGAGTGAGAAATCAGAATTCAGGGTCCTGGTGTGTGGATACGTTGGCCACTACACCAACACTGGATTCCCTAACTGATAAGCACAATCACTGAACATAAAACTATTTCTGTTAAAAATATCAGAGTCCAATGTTCTATGGTAGAACTGACACCTCTGATTCCAATTTGTCACAACCCGTCCCCCGGGGCCCATGCTGTGACTACCCCAAGTCATCCTTTCATAGTCCAGCAGCTGGTGACTAGCATCAAAAGGTGTATTCCCTAAAACCGGGAAGGAATTTCATTTATATCCAGTAACACACACAAACAAGAACATAGAAAGATACGAACACAAGTATCTGCATAGTAAACAATGAGTGAAAAGTGAGAAAAAGGGGCCAGAATACAAGCCCAACTGGAAAGTAAAAGAAAAATGAAAAGTAAAATTAAACTAAAACAGCTCCTGTGAACACCCACTAAGGATCCTACCTGAAGGGTAGGTACAGCTCCCGAATGGTCATCTATATGGTAGGCCTCGTCTATGGTCTTCCGGTGAGCTACCTCCAGTCCTAGTACCCTCCACCTTAGTTAGTGCTATCTGTCATCTACACCAAACACAACATGGTGCGGGCATAGCCTGTGTAGGAGTGAGTATAAAGATAGTCATTAGGGACCCCGAGACCCTCAAAGGTCTAACAAAATACCCAAAGGATAAACCTATATACATGGAAACAACTGAAAATCCTACTAAGTTATATTTCCACACATGTACCAAAGTTATCAATTATACCCATCTCATTCATGAGGAAACACAAGGTCCAACTCAAAATCCCAAAGCTCAACTATTCCATAAAGGAAGGAATACCATGATGGTAACACCACAATGTTAAGTACCACAAATGTAAAATGACATAGAATAATTCCACCAAGGTATCACCATGAAGGTAAGTACCACCAAGGTACGCCACACAGAGGATTACCACAAAGGTATCGCCCTGATGATAAGTACCACAATGATACGCCACATAGAAGTTTAACAAAAAAGTTAAAGACTCATATCACACTATGTATAACATAGGTACAGTAGTAAAGATGATTATACGTATCTTCTAAATCATCTTACTCTGTTAAGAGGCAGACCCACGTAGGATCCTAAATCATCAGACCCATGTAGTATCCTAATACAGCAGACCCACGTAGGACCCTAATATAGCAGACCCACGTATTATCCTAGAGTAGTCCCACATGGATTTCCTAGAGAGAATCCGAGTGGGGATATTGAATATAGACCCACGTAGGATCCCAAATCATAGACCCACATAGGATCCCAAAGAACAAACCCACATTGGATCCCAAATCACAAACCCACATAAGATCTCATTCTCATGTTACAGCCAGCTATACGGTTCTTGCACGAAGATTGCTTGATTACTGGAGCATCCGCTCATGAAGCCACAGGTCTATACTCCAACTTCCACTAAATCCCATGAAGAATTATCCAAAAGTATCACCACATAAATGGGGTCTCAATGCAATACACAGTGCATCAATCGGGCACTCAGTCTGTAAGTTATTAGCCTTTTAGTCCCTAGGGTCTGGTTGGATTTGTGTTCGATCCATCCCGGCCGTACCACAACATTATCCAAAATCTCAAGTAGGGTATACCAAAAGAACCGTCTTTATCCAAGGTTTCCGGTACCATAGATGGTTCATCAAACGGACGCATGTAGCTCAAGATATGGCTGACAGAACGAAAAGGCTTGATGTTGGTCCAGGTCTGGTCTGACCTGGTCAGACCGACCCGAACCGACCCATACCAGGCCAACACAACCCGCTGGGGCCACCCCAGCCCACTAGGTGGCCCGCGCTGGGAGGCCCGCACTGGGCGGCCCACGCTGGGCGGCCCGCTCGGCTCCTCAGTTGGCTGGATGGCCAGCCTCCTCCAGGCAGAGCGATCACATGTCGTGCCATCACCAGTGGCCAGCAACGAGCCGGCCTCCCTCCATCACCACCATGGACTCATGCCATGGATAATGAAAACCAGGCATCACATATGCATGACACTACCCCTTCATGCAGCGGCCGCTGCCCTTGCTCTGTCGCGGCCGATGGGCCGTGTCCCTTCTCCAACGGTGCGGTCGTGCCGCCACCATCATCATGGATGGCCGGAGTGCCAACCGCTATTCCCGAGTCCCACCAGTGCCAGTCCCTGACACCAGTCTCCATCCTCCTCCATCGTGAAGAAGACCTCAAAAACCACAAAGGTTGTGGATTGGTCGGGCCATGTTCATTTGGCCCACACCCTCTAGGTTAGAGTGGAAGCAAGCAGCTCATGGGGAGAGATTCAACGTAATATAAAATAATGAATATTTAAAAAACATACCATTATATTGATGGTTATGAAGGAGGAGGTGCAAGGAAGAAGATGAAGTCTTTGAAGAATATTGGCATTCATTGCTTCCGCAAGGTGCTTCTGATCCGGGCTCGGGGTCGGTTCCACGTTCTTCATTGGAGCAAGTTCTTCAATAGATAATGTTCTCCCAAATCTCTCCTCTCATATTCCCAAAATTTTTTCCCACGAGTGGTGTGGCACCAATTTAAATGATTAGAGTTTATTTTCATTAAAGTTTTACATTAATTGAATTAGGGTGGAACAATCAATTAGGAGAAAACCAAGAGTCACCTCCCTCATTAAAGAGGGAGTTTAAGGGGGTCAGACGGTCCCCACCATTAATTTAAAAATGGGAGGTTTTATGAACGAGTGGTCCCCAAAACTGAACATTCAATTGGTAGGTCATAAAAAAATATAATATGTTGTTTAATTTATTTTTATTTCCATGAAAAAACATGAAATCTAACATTCATCCTCGACCTACTACAGTTGAGGTGAAAGTATCTTTATGCAAATATAAGCGTTGCGAGTTCAATGGGGTCCTTGAATTTCAATTTCGAGCATTGGTTCATAGGTTACAAAAACCTGATTTCACTTTTACTAAATGTACCTAAAAAAGTTTAGGAATTCATTCCAGGAACACCAGGCCTTAGAATCATGTGCCATCAATTTTCACAGACTCGTAAAATTCCCATTTGATGAAAAAAATATATTGAAATTCTAGGTCATTACACTAAAGTAGTAGGGTGCTTTCCCTTATCTATACCTGCAATAATATAATCTATTTGGCCCAAAAGCATGACCAAACTAGTGTGTGAGATGAAACCCCATAGGAAACCACCCAATTATCTGTGCCTAATAGTTAGTGGATACATATGGTAGGAAATAAGCAAAAAAATAGTAGTAATTGAAGAAGTACTCAAAAGTAAAAAGTCCTACAGTTTCATTTAGAAACATTTACTTTTAATTATTTAATAAACCAAAAACTAATACGAGCAACCCTCTGGGTAGTTCTCACTTCTTAACCCCTCGTGTAATGCGCCAACCCCAGTTTCCCAGAGTTGGTGCATTATTTTAACACATTGGCATGATTACAAGGAATCAAGTCCTGAAGTACCGATCAGTTTAGTAGTCTTGGAAAAAAAATTACATACATGAATGTTAAATTACACATTATAATGTACAAAACAACATAAATAATCCTTTATGAATGCCATTATTCCCTTGGCTTAACCCTACAAATCAATCACAATACACTTCTTGGAAATTTGGGAAAAATAAAAAATAGAAAGGGGTGAGCTCAGATGCTCAGTAAGGATAACAATATAGCGGAAACTTTCCTAAATGAGAATAATCATTTTAGGCAATGTATAACTAAAACAAAATCGTTTTAAACTTGAACTTCAGCATAATATGGAAAAAATAAGATGAAATAATACCATTTACTTATTCAAATGGATATTATACTAGTCGAATAATCACATGCAATATCAATAACCACTTTCATAATGATATAATGCATAATGCCAGACTATCATAACCACACAGTCAAGGCCTTATGCCAATACTACAAATAAAATTTTGTCAATGCCTTGCTCCAAGAAACTAGTTTGTCTCATGAGACCAACCGAACCATCAAGGAGCTATAATGGGCTCCCCTATCACTTATTAAGTCCAATTCATTCATCATATGAATAGGTTTAAACATAACATAAACATTCATATTAAAACTTGCATATGAAATGTCAATACTTTCTCCATAAACCCTGAATGGTATAAAAATAACACATCTACTGTCAAACATATCACAAAACATTCAATAAAATATGGATGTTTTGTATCATACTAAATCAACTTCAAATAAGCTTAAAATCCATCAAAGGATGTTGATTTAGATTAAATCAAAACTATTTGAGAGAAATATCTGTTTTTTTGAAATCATTTTAAAGTCACATAATTATAAAAGAAAATATTTACTTTGAAAATATTCTTATAACCTTGTAGGGGAGGCTTTGATGATTTCATAATGGTGTAAAATAGCTGCACTCACCGTATAAGTTAAAAAAAGACATTCTTACCTTAATTTTGTCGAAAAGGATAAATAGGACCATGTTTGGAAAACAATGAAAATATTGTTTTATAAACATCTTATAAAAATTTAAAAGTCTATAAATGACTTTAACCCATAGTCTATAAAATAGTAAGAAAGATTTAAAATGCATTTTTATGAAACATGTTATTGGATGATAAAGAGGTCCTAGTAGATAATTACGTATAAACAACCTGGGATAATGAAGAGATTGTGAAATAAAGCCTTAACTTGCACTTTTGGTTGCTTGAGGGTAGTATAACCTCTTGTATAATGGTGAAATAGTTGTTATTATTTTATACAATAATCATATACATTAATATGATATCATATATGATCTTTTAACATTGATTTTTTAATAATATCTTAGTATTATCATCGTTTCGGGCGTTAACTTACTCGTTTTATATTATATGTTTTGTTAAATAAGCTTCGAATGTAATGGATAGGTTGTATCTTATTAATATACAAAAATTATATAAAGTCATTAAACATTATTTTTAATCATCAGATGATAATTAGACTTGAATGGATACGATGTAGAATGAATCTCATCGCGTTCGTGGAGACGGTAGTCCGTACGTACACACGAGCGACAATATCATTATTTTGATATTAAAATAATATATAATTGGATGTTATGTCATATATAAAAAATAATTATAATTTTATATTTATTATTTAATTAAATTACACATCATTATCATACCCATCCAAATAATAATGTTTTGAATAAAAATTACACCACCACGTGGAGAGGGTAAGCCGTACGTATGCACGTATAGTGACATGTCATTCATAGGATAGATAGAATACTGAATACAGCTATAACATATTTATAATAACATCAAAGTATATAGAATATACTGGATTTATTATTTTACAATGTAAATAACATAGAAAGAAGAAGTTTAAGAAAAATGGAACTTGAAAGAGGTGGTGAGATTTTTACCTCTTTTTCGGGTTCTTCCTTTCAATTTGGTCAAAAGAGCTCCTTATTTTGGCTTTATGACTAATGTAAGGCCTCTAGGATGAAGTGATGGAAGTTTAGAGGATATTTGGGTAGGGTGTGGCCGATCCAAAAGGCTTTGAAGGTGTAAATTAGAGAGAATGGGGAGTGCCCTTTTATAAGAGGGGTGAGGGGAACCTTGGGAAAAGTTAGAAATATTATTTTATAATAAATTCATACTCAATTTATAATGGCTCTAATGTGGATTATTTAAAGGTTAAAGTGGGTATGGGTTGCAATCCTTTCAACCAATAGGTTTAATACAGGTTTGGGTCACTATATTAACCTTATCATTTATATTTAACTCTTAGGTAAATAGTTTGACATTTACAATGTCTATTTGTATTTTTATATTATATTGTAAATTAAATTAATATATACTTCCAAGAGAACCCCAAGTGGTTCATTAAAGATACTCCTATCATTATATAAGTCCTTTGGCTGAACCTTTGATTTTTAGGAATAGAACATGAATTAATAATATAATATTTGTTTTAAAAACTCTTTTATGTCAATTTTGTTAGTATTTGGTATTTGGTTTTTTCGAAATTTATAACATCATTATTAATTAAAAAACAATTCATCTAACCAACCCTAATATGTTATATTAACCTATAAAATTAGTTTAATTCATAAAATGTCTCAAATGGAATTTATTTTGATATTTATAATATCAATTATTTTAATATTTCATTAATTAGTTAATTACTGCATCACCATTGTGTCCTAAATAAATTAAATTATATAACGTCTAAAAATTATAAATAAACTATAATTATTTAGAAAATATATTTATATTTCTAATTAATATTTATAATCTAATTTATCCTATGTATAACCCTATATTAAAAATGTTTTAGTTATTTAACTTTGATTTTATCTCTTTTAACTCTTCTTTGAATTAAATAAAAATAAATGTCCTAATCTAATAAAAGTGGACCAAAGTTGTTAATATTTTATTCCTAAAGTTTTTTTTGGTCGAATTATACTTATCAAATATAATTAGTACATGTTTTAGGGTAATAATAATATCATTTTTACCCTTAATTACCCTATTCACATTTAACCGTGGTAAATAAAAGTAAAAAGTTACTATTTAACAACAAAATATTTTTATCTTATTGAACCACATTTTACACCTTGATAGTAACCAGGTCTCTCAGATTTTATAAATTCCATTCACATAAGTGTTAAAATTATGTTTTATGTGAATTTTCAAATTCTTCTAGCAGGTGGGTAAAAGAAGGTGAAAAGTTCAATAAAATTTTTATATATCTAAAATTATTCTAAACTAACTCAAATGAATTACATTAAACATATATAGGTATTATGTATCTATTTTGACCTTAATTAAATTTAAGTAGAATAAATAATTATTAAAAAAAATATGGTTTTAAAGTATAACTATGTGTTTTTCACTATTCATCAGAAATTGAATGTTTTCAGAAAAATATCAAAAATTCACCCTAAGGTAATTACGATATTACGAATCCAAAAATGAAGTCCATTTTGAAAGATAAAATTTATAAAATTTAAAAAATTTGGTATTGTTATTCATAACTGCTAGTTTGATTGGTTGTGGTGTGTGTTAGAACTCGAAGTTTCATACACCACACGCTATTGTCTTGTTCAAAGAGAAACGTACCATGCAAGATTGGGGTGTTACATTCTCCTCTCCATAATATAATTTTGTCCTCGAAATTTTTAGAATATTACTGCAGAAAAAGACTCGGGTGGTTGTTCATTATAAGTTCCTTGGGTTCCCACATTGCCTCTTCCATCTTATGGTTTCTCCATAGAACTTTTACCAGACGAGTCGTCCGGTTTCTCAGCACTTGTTCTCTCTTGACAGGAACTTCGCAATAAGACAGATCAGGTTCCAGTTATAATTCCTTATAGGTGAGTACAAGCATTGGGTTAGTCATGTATTTTCTCAACAGTGATACATGGAACGCATCATGAACTTTGGAATGATTTGGTGGAATTTCCCAATGATAAGCTACAGCTCGAATTCGTTCTAGAATTTCAAAAGGATCGATGTACCTGGGACACAATTTACCTTTCTTACTAAAACGTATAACTCCCTTACATGGAGACACCTTCAATAAAACATGATCTCCTACCTGAAATTCCAAATCCTTCATTCAGTTATGGTCATAGCTCTTCTACCTACTTTGAGATTCTTTGATGTGGTTTTGGATTAACTTCACCTTTTCCATCGTTTACTCCACCAGTTCTGGGCCTACGAGTTTTCTTTCACCAACACCATCCCCACAGTTTGGTGTACGACATCTCTTTTCATAAAACGCTTCATATGGTGCCATCTGAATAGATTAATGGAAGTTATTGTTAAATGAATATTCTACCAGAGGTAAATATTGATCCCACATACCTTGAATGTCAAGAGAGCATGATCTCAACATGTCTTCTAAGGTTTGAATACTCCATTATGATTGCCCATTATTTTGAGGGTGGTAGGCAGAGCACAAACAAAGTTCAGTACCCAAGTCCTTCTAAAGACTCTTCTAGAATCCTAAAGTAAAATGGGGATCACGATCAGAAACAATCGATAGGGGTACTACATAATGTCTCAAAACTTTTTTAATATATAGTCTTTCTAGACGTTCAAGTGGTAGATCTTCCCTTATAGCAAGAACATGTGCTGACTTGGTAAGACGAAAAAAAATGACCCATATTGCATCATTCCTTCTAGGAGTCTTTGGTTGTCCCATGATAAAGTCCATCGTAATATTATCCAATTTCCACTCAGGTTTGGGAAGAGGTTGAATGACTCCTCCAGGCTGTTGCCTTCCCACTTTCACTTGTTGAAAAACCATACATCTTGACACAAAATCATCAATATCCCTCTTCATGTTATCCCACCAAAAATGGTTCTTCAAATATCTATACATTTTGGTGCTCCCAAGGTATATTGAGAAATTGGAACTATGAGCATCATCTAACAATTCTCTTTTTAAATCAGGTATATCTGGAACACAAAGTCTCTTCCCAAATTTCAAAATTCCATCTTCATACACAAAGTCACTAAATCTCCAATCACTCACAGCTTTAATCTTCCTTTTAAAATCTTCATCATTGGTCTGAGAACTCTTTATACTTTCTAGTAAAAAAGGTTTGGAAAACATTTGAAAAAGTATTGAGGTTTCACCTTCCATGGTGATTCCCATATCCATCATTACTAGATCCATGTATATAGGATCCTTTTCAACTCTCATCTTGTTCAAAACTATATGGTTCTTTTGTTCTCAAAGAATCTGCCACATTATTTTCCTTCCCTGGGTGGTAGTGCATCGTGAAATCATAATCCTTGAGTAGTTTAAGCCATCACCTTTGCCTCATGTTGTGTTCATCTTGTGGGAAAATATACTTCAAACTTGTGTGATCGGTATATATCTCACATTTTTCACCATAGGGATAAATTTCTTCATATCTTCAACGTAAAGATCACATCTGCTAAATTGAGATCATGTGTAGGATAGTTTTTCTCATGAATTTTCAGCTATTGTGATGCATAAAATATAACTCTATCATTCTGCATAAGGACACAACCAAGTCCTTTCTTTGATGCCTCCCTATAAATAATGAACCCATCATTCCCTGATGTAAGAATCAATATAAGAGCATTGAATAATCTTCTCTTCAGTTCTTCAAAACATTCTTCACACCCTTTAATTAAAATAAATTTCACCCCTTTACATTTGATATTCGTCAATGGGTTAGCCGATCGGGAAAAATTTTGGACAAAACACCGATAATAACCTGATAAACCAATAAAACCGTGTACCTATGTTATACTCATCGGTGCAAGCCATTCTTGGATTGTGCATGTCTTAGAAGGATCAACGGAGATTCCATCTTTATAGAAAATATGGCCTATAAAATAAATCTTTTGAATCCAAAATTCACACTTGTTAAACATTCCATTTAATTCATGTCTTCTAAGAGTGTTCAGGATAAAGCGCAAGTGATTTTCATTATCATCGTAGCTTTTGGAGTATACCAAGATATCATCAATAAATACCCCGTAAAAATCATCTAGATATTCCTTGAAAACTCAGTTCATTAGATCCATGAAGGTAGGGGGTGCATTAGTCAATCCAGAAGGCCTTGATGTAAACTCATAATGCTCATACCTGGTTCGAAATGCTATCTTTGGAATGTCTTCCTTCTTCACACACAACTGATGGTATCCAGAACGAAGGTCGGTCTTTGAAAAGTATTGAGCTCCACGCAGTTGGTCATATAAATCATCAACGCGAGGTAGGGGATACTTGTTCTTTATTTTTATAGCATTTATTTCCTTGTAGTCGATACATAACCTCATAGATCCATCTTTCTTCTTAACAAAAACGACAGGGGATCCACATGGAGAAATACTAGGGCGAATAAATCCTTTATTACTCAATTCCTCTAGTTGTTTCTTTAGTTCAACTAATTCCCCAACGGCCATTCTATAAGGGGTCTTTGATATAGGCCTTGAACCAGGAATTAAATCAATAGAAAACTCAATTTCTCATTCTGGAGGATTTCCAGGTAAATCTTCCAGAAACACATCTACATATTCTTTCACAATAGGTACATCCTCAATTTGAACATTCCTTTCCTCACCCATAGTTATTTCATTCTCTTCCTCCCTGATAATTGAATTTAGTTGGGCTACTAGGGGTGGATCTTGATAAGAATTAGGTGGGGACGATTCTGCTCTAATGATAAGGTGTTCCTTATCATCATCATCAAAAATCGTAACCTCCTTCTTCTTACAATAAATCATCACATCATGGTCTAGAATTTAATCCATACCGAGGATTATATCAAATTCAATCATGCATATGATGATGACATTAGTAGATAAAGAACATTTATATGCTCTAATGGGGACTGATTCACAAAACATTTTTGCAATGATGCTTCCCTTAGGAGTGTTGACTGACAAATCCCTTGTTAAATATAATTGGAAATATATAATTTCCTTTGAAAATTGGGAAGATATGAAACAATGCGATGATCCATAATCAGATAATGCATTATCTAAACTTGAGGAAACCATTAAATTACCTACCACCACATCTTTCGGAACTTCAACCTCAGTAGTAGTGATCGCATAAGCTTGGACTTGATCCCTTATCCTTTTCTGAGGAAAGCATCCCTAACGCTTAGGACATTCATTTTCATAATGTATCATCTCCCTGCAATTGTAGCATTGATCATCGGTAGCTTCCTTCATCCCCTTACAATCACGAGCTTGGTGGGATTTTTCACAAAACTTGTAACAGACTCCCATTCCATTCAAGAAAGTACATGGGTGTTTCTTCAAACATTTACTATATGATGGATATTCAAATTTTCCCTTCTTCCCCTTATTTCCATTTCCAATGTGATCAGCAGATCTCTTCTTCTCTTATATTTCTTTAAAGTCATAAGACTTAGAGAATTTTTTTTCTGTCTTGATATCACATGAGAAAATATCTTCGTAATACGAGAAGGATTGTGAGACTAATGCCCCACAGATAAATGGTTTTAATCCATCAAAGAAACGATCAATATTACTCCTTGGGTTACGTATATAATCTGTTGCATGCCTTGCTATCCTTGTAAAGTTAGCCTCATACTTTGGGACATTCTCAACCTCTTTTTGTCTCAGACTCAGAAATTACCTTTCTATATTTGGTCAATGGTCACGAGGAATGTATTTTTCTAAGAAAAGTTCTTTAAACTCCCTCTATTCCATATTTTATAGTTCATCATCATCCTTTGTGTTTTGAATCAATGACCACCATTGATCAGCATCTCTAGTAAGGCGGTAAACTACCATGAAAACCTTTTCCATTTTGCTACTCCCCAAAGAGTGGAATATTTTCTCTAAGGAATTTATCCATTACTCATCTACTAATGGATTTTTATGCCCATTGAATGTTGGTGGTTGTTGCCTCATGATGTGATCTAACATTGATCCTCCACGCTGTGGATCTGGGTGCTCCATACGGGTAAGGTTATTATCATAACCTGAGTGAGTTGTCCCAGTATGGTGATAAGCTGATCAAAACTAGTAGTATCACTGGCTCCAACATAATTATCCTGAGAAAGAGGGAAATCCCTACATGGAGTGCGTGCATTGATACGGTTTCCATTCCTTCCACTAGGTGCCATTTCTAAAAAATAGCATAAACTAGATTAGTTTATGAATCAAAATACATAATTCCAAACTTTTAAAATACTTAACATAAATTGAATAGTTTATAGATATAATCCATAATCATAAAAAAAAATTCTTTGAGGAAGTATATACTCATAAACCCTTAATAATGGTTTGTAAAGAAAATGAGAATTATCCTAAGCATATCCCCTGGGAGTGTCATAACCAAAAGTGCACCAAGGTCCGTTTTCGTGCACCAGTTCTCGTTCGAGTCTAGCTCAAAGCGGTGTTTTTAGGTTTTACCCCTAGGTACATCTATGCCAGAGCCACCTCTACCTACTCGTATCTAGATAGGGATTTATTGCTTAGAAAACTCACAAAATATCTACGATACCAAATTTCTAGGCAGTTCTTCTATACTAATCCTCAAATTATATCTTAGGGATATGTGCTGTAATCAATGTTAATATAAATCTATCTCTCAAGGTTTTTACTAAAATTCCTCTAATACCAACTGTAATGCCCAGACCCCAGTTACCTAGAGTTGTTTCATTATTACATAACAATGGCATGATCACAAAAGATCAATTCTCGAAAGTCCAATTAGTTTAGTAGCCTTGGAATCACTAGATACATTCATAAAGTTTACATTACATCATAAAATGAAAACTACAACAACATAGTCTCCATAGTCCACAATCATATCCCCTCATACTATCACTACATAACATTTACAATACACTTCATGGAATCCTCTGAAAAATAAAACATAGAAAGGGGTGAGCTCAGATGCTCAGTAAGGATAACAATAGATGAGAAACTTTCATATATAAGCATAAACATTTAAGGCAATTTATAACTAAAACAAATGACTTTTAAACTTGAACATCATCATAATATGGAAAAAATAAATTGAAATAATTTCATTTACATATTAACATGGATATTCTACTAGTATAATAATCACATGAAATATCAATAACCACTTTCATAATGATGGAATGCATAATGCCAAACTATCATTACCACAAAGTCAAGGCCTTGTACCAAAACTACAAATACGATTTTGTCAAGGACTTGTGCCAAGACACTAGTTTGTCTCATGAGACCTACCAATGCATCGAGGAGCTATATAAGGCTCCACCCTTCACTTATTATGTCCAATGCATTCCTCATATGAAAAGGTTTAAACCTAACATAAAAATTCATATTAAAACAAGCATACGAAATATCAAAACTTTCTTCATAAACCATGAATGTTATAAAAATAAAACTTACACAGTAAAAAATATCACAAAACATTCAATACAATATGTAAGTTTTGTATCATAATAAATCAACTTTAAATAATATTAAAATTCATCAAAGGATATTGACATAGATGAAGTCAAAACTATTTGAGAGAAATATCTCTTTTTCTAAATCATTTAAAATTCACATAATTATAGAAGAAAACAATTAATTTCAAAATATTCCTATAATATTGTAAGGGAAGCTTCGACAATTTTATAACAGCAGAAAATAGTTGCACCTGCTGTATAAGATAAAAAAAATACATTCATACCTTACCTTTGTCGAAAAGGTTAAAAAGGACCTTGTTTGGAAAACGACGGAAAGATTCCTTTATAAAAAAAATTATAAAAATCCAACAAGGGTATAAATTACTTTAACCCATAGTCTATATAATTGTAATAATGATTTGAAATACATTTTTTAGAAACATGGATGTGGATGATAAAGAGGTCCCAGTAGATAATTACGTATAAACAACCTCGGATAATGAAGAGACTGTGAAATAAACCCTTACCTTGTACTTTTCCTTGGTTAAGGTTAGTTTAAACTCATGTATAATGGTGAAATATTTGTTATTAAATTATAAAAGAATCAGATACATTAATATGATATCATATATGATCTTTTAACATTGTTTTGTTAATAATATCTTAGTATTATCGTCGTTACTGGTGTTAGCTTTCTCGTTTTCTTTTATATGTTTGGTTACATAAGATGTGTTTTTTAGGGATAGGATGTATCTTATTCATATAAAGAATTATATCACGTCCTTAAACATTATTTTTAATCATCAAATGATAATTATACATGAATGGATATGATGGGGAAGGAATCTCATCACGTTCATGGAGACAGTAGCCCGTACGTACGCACGAGCGACAATATCATTATTCTGATATTAAAATCATATATAATTGAATGGTATATCATATATATAGAATCATTATAGTTTTATATTTATTATTTAATTCAATTACACATCATTATCATACCCATCCAAATAATAATGTTTCGAATATCAATTACACCACGACTTGGAGGCGGTAAGCCATACGTACACACGTATGGTGACATGTCATTCAAAGGATGGATATAATAATGAATATGGTTGTAAAATATTTATAATAACATCTAAGTATATATAATATCCTGGAGTTATTATTTTAGAATTGAAATAACAATGAATGAATAAGTTTAATAAGAAAGGAACTTGAAAGAGGTGGTGATATTTTTACCTCTTCTTCGAGTACTTCCTTTTGATTTGATCAAAAGGGCTACTTAAGTTGGGTTTATAACTAATGGAAGGCCTATAGGATTAAGTGAGGGAAGTTGAGAGGATATTTTAGAAGGGGGTGGCTGAGCCAAAAGGATTTGAATGTTTGAATTAGAGAGAAGGGGGAGTGCCTTTTATAAGAGGGTTGAGGAGAACCTTTGGAAAAACTAGAAATATTATTTTATAATAAATTCATATTCAGTTTCTAATGGATACAATGTGGATTATTTAAAAGTTAAGGTGTGGATGGATCTAAATCCTTTAAACTAATATATTTTAGATAGGTTTGAGTCACTATATTAACCTTATCATTTATATTTAACTCTTAGGTAAACAGTTTGACATTTACCATGTCTTTTTGTATTTTTTTATTATATGCTTAATAAAATTACTATATACTCCCATGAGAACCCCATGTGGTTCATTAGATATACACCTATCATTATATAAGACTTTTGGATGAACCTTTGATTTTTAGGAATAGAATATGAATTAATAATATAATATTTGTTTTAAAAACTCTTTTATTTCAATTTTGACACTATTTGGTAAATTCATAAGAACATTATTACTTAGAAACAAACTCATTTAACCAACACTAATATGTTATATTAACCTATTAAATTAGTTTAATGCATAAAAAGTTTCCAATTACATTTATTGTGATATTTATAATATCAATTATTTTAAAATTCTATTAATTAGGTAATTAATGCATCACCATTGTGTCATAAATAAATTAAATTATTTAATGTCTAAAAATTATAAATAAACTATTATTATGTAGGAAATCTTTTTATATTTATAATTAATATTTATAATCTAATTTATCTTATGTATAACCCTATATTAAAAATGTTTTAGTTATTTAACTTTGATTTTATCTCTTTTAACTCTTCATTGAATTAAATAAAAATAAATGTCCTAATCTGATCCAAGTGGACCAAAGAGGCTTATATTTTATTCCTAAGGTGTTTTTTGGTCGAATTATACATATCCAATAGAATTAGGACATGTGTTAGGGTAATAATAATATCATTTTTACCCTTAATTACCCTATTCACATTTAATAGTGGTAAATAAAAGTAAAAAGTTACTATTCACCAACAATTATTTTTTTCTTATTGAACCAAATTTTACTCATTGATATTAACCGAGTCTATCCGAGTGTTAAAATTCCACTCACAGAAGCAGTGATGTTATGTTTTATGTGAATTTACAAATTTTTCTAGGAGGTGGGTAAAAGACGGGGAAACGTTCAATAAAATTTTTATATATCTTAAATTATTCTAAAGTAACTCTAAGGAATTACATTTAACATATGTAGGTATTATGTATCTAATTCGACCTTAATTAAATTTAAATAAAATAAATAATTATTGAAATAAAAATTCGGTTTTAAACTATAATTCAGTGTTTTGTCACTATTCATAAAAAAATTAGTGTTTTTAGAAAAATACCAAAAATTCACCCTAAGATAATTATGATATTCCAAATCCAAAAATGAATTCCATTTTGAAAAATAAAATTTCTAAAATTTCAAAAAGTGGGTATTACTATTCATAACGGCTAGTTTGATTGGCTGTGGTGTGTGTTAGAACTCGAAGTTGCGTACAACACACACTACTAGATTATTCAAAGAGAAACGTACAGTGGAAGGTTAGGGTGTTACACCAAGGGTTACCAATACAAGAAAAGGTATAACAAATACTCTCTAAGGAAGCATTGATCATCAACTCACTCTATAGTCATGTGTAAACAAAGACTCTCTGAGGAAGAACTCACCGCCAATTCCCCCTTCAGTCTTTTAATGGTAAACTACAGACGCCCTAAGGAAGCACTCAACTTCAATTCCTCTTGTGGTATCTTAACGTAACTATAGACACTCTGAGCGGCCACTCAACGTCAATCCCCTATATAGTCTCACAGTGTGATAATTAAAAAAGACACTCTGGGAAATCCCTCAACGTCAATTTCACCTATGGTCCCACTACATCAGGTTCTCGCAGCCCTGTGTAAAGAAATCATGCACAAATGATATTTGGGAGCCAATGTAACACTAAAATTACTACTTGGCTAATTTAGCTACAAGGCATGGAAAAACATATCAGATAAAAAATCATTCCACGATTACAATACTAGTCATGGAAAGAAAAGCGGCATTCTAATAGGCAAGGCTAGACCAAACTGTCAAAAACAAGTAAACATGGGAAAAACATCCATTCTTGGAAAAGATAACCTTATTCTCAAACAAGTAACCTCTATCTAATCAAAAAAGTAATAAAATTAAAATAAAAGGATGAAATCATCAACACACAATACCCTGAACAAGGGTATTGGTCACTTTTTCACATATATCTCAATAACTAACCACAAAAAGTCACAAACCACTTACTTCAGTGTTGTACAATTGTTATACGTGAACCTCTAGCCTTGAATCACCCTAGAATGCAGTAGATCAAAAAAAAACCTAAAAATGTTCAATCAAGGATAAATCATGAAGGAGAATAAATTAGGAGATGATGTTCAAGAAGAATGGAGAATTCACTGATGAGATTCCAACTCAATCGACAGCCGTCAATTCAGAGAATGGACGACGAGTCGGGGGCTCAGTGAAGATCTGTAGCCATACAGACACTCCAAGACAAAATAGGTTAAGAAGAAGTGTGTTTTGTCTTTCAGATGTCACACTAGTCCATTTAATAAAAAAAGAAATTACATGACGTTTATTTTAAAAGCATGTGGTGTGTACATTCCTTTTCCAACCTCCACCTTAAGTGGTATCTAGGTCACCACACATGACCATGTACTCAGCCTTTACATGGCCAGCACATGGCTACCCATGGAAACCAAGTACAAAACATGTACTTTTAATTAAACGACATGTAATCCTTGAATTTCTAGAAACTCCTCTATTTCTAAAAAACAACAAAAAAAACATACCTGAAAAGAATATTTGGGTTCTTACAAACATCCCACCTTCATGAAAATTAGTCCGTGAATTTCCCTATCAATGTGGAGTGGAAGAAGAATCCTCAAATATCTTCAGCCACTGAAATCATACATCGACCTCCCTCTTCCAAGTCTCGACCTGTACTCGCTCGTGCTGCTATAGCACTCATACTAGAGGAACATACCAGCCACAGAGAACCTTCACACTTTGATAAAAAATCCAGATAGGATGCTCCTCGAATGAGGCATCCACCTCTAACTAAACATCTTCAGGTTGAAAAACATGAGATGACTCTGAGAAGTAACACTAAAACTGTGAAATGTGAATAACGTCATGCATGGATTGGTACCTCTTAGGTAACAAAAACTGATAGGCAACCGGTCCGAATCTCTCCAAAATCTCGATCAGTTCGACGTTCCTCTGCGAAAGCTTGCAATGTCTCCTAATCCTACTGTGTCCCAACCATGGTGTGACACGTAGAAAAACCTGATCATCATCCTCAAACTCCATAGGTTATCTCTGTCGATCTACATAAGAATTCTATCTTGACTGTACAGTATCCATCCTCTTCCCAATCAAATATATATGCTCTTTGGTCTCCTAGAAAAGGCGAGGTCCCAGCATAGCTACCTTTCCTGCCTCCAGCCAGCATTAAGGAGATCAGCATGGTCTACCGTACAAATCCTCATAATGTTCCATCTAAATATTTTCTTCAAAACTATAAATTTAGGAAATCTCAACAGGAGGTATATGTTTTTTCCAAGAACCTCAAAAATCAAGGATGCATGCTCGGAGCATGTCCCCATGCACCTGAATAGTACGCTCGGACTGGCCATATGTCTAAGGATGGTATGTTGTACTCAAAAGTAACATTGTACCCAAAGAACCCTGAATTCCCTTCTAGACATGAGAAGTAAAATGTGTGTCCCTCTCTGAAACAATGGTGTGTGGAACCCCATGTAGATGTACAATATCTCGGATGTTCAACCTTCTCATCTCGTTAACACTTCATGGTCTCCTTGATTGGAATGAAGTGAGAAACCTTCGTGAGTCTTTCAATGATGACCCATACAATGTCATTCCCTCAAGGTGACCTCGAAAAACCTGTCATGAAGCCCATTACGACCTTATTCCACTTCCACTAGGGAATGGGTAACTACTGCAAAAGCCCTACTAGTCCCTGATGCTCCACCTTCACATGCGGAAAATTGGGACACCTCATGATGAGACCATCAAAATCTATCTTCACACCTAGAAACCAATACTAACGGTGCATATCTCGATAAATCATGGTTACGCAAGGATGAACTACGCAAATTTTGGAATGAATGTTCTACATCATCTACTCACATATGTCCGCTAGCACCCACACGCGCCCATGAGAATGCATGATCTCATCCTTTCCCACTGTCCATCCAAGAATAGGGTCCCCTCCTGACAATCCCTCTCGTAAGACTAGTCCTTCTAAATCTTCTAGATTCCTCATTATCACCTGATCTAGAAGAGTAGAGGTAACCATTACAGAAGAAAGAAGCATTTCCCTCGGTCAATCATGTATCCCCAAATGAATCTCATAAAACTTATTCATATGCTGCCACTCACTGCTAGCCTCTGGAACCTCCTGTATCTGAGTTCTCATGCTTATCATATCAGCCACATTGTTTCCCTTACTAGACATATAGGAAGGCTCAATGTTGAAGGAATAAAGGTACTTAATCCACCTTATTTGTCTCAAATTTAGATCACATTTAGTGAAGATATACGTGAGAATTTTGTGGTTAGTGAAAACCATAAAATGATCTCCCATAAGGGAGTGTCTCCATCAGCATAAATCATGGACAACTGCAGCCAACTCCAGATCATGCGTTGGGTAGTTCTACTCATGTGGCCTAAACTTTTGTGGCCCAAAAGCAACGAATCCTTCCCTCTATGTAAGCACAACTCCCAGATCGATACCTAATGCATCACAGTACACAATATAATTCTTGCCTGTAACTGGAAATACTAGTATCGATGCAGAAGTCAACCTTCCTTTTATCCCCAGAAAGGATGACTCACAAGAATCTGACCACAAGTACTTCACACCATTCTTAGTCAGACCTTTCAGTTGTACTGATATGCTTGAAAGTCATTTATGAAACGTCTTTAGTAACTAGAAATCCTTAGAAAACACCACACCTCAATGACGTTCATTTGATTCTCCTGGGAAACTACTACTCTTACTTTCTCTGGGTCTATTGGTACTCCTATCTCTGAGATAACATTACCCAATAAGTAGATTTGGTCCATCCAAAAGTGGCATTTTGAGAGCATATCATATAACAGATGCTCTCTCTGTGTACTCAAAACGATCTCAAGATTGATAGAATGGTCGTGTCTAGTTTGAGAGTACACTAACATATCATCCATGAAGACTAACCTGAATGAGACCAAGTATGGATGGAACACTTGGTTCATCATTTCCATTAAGACTGCAACCACGTTCGTGAGACCGAATGGCATAACCACGTACTCATACAAACCATACCTACTCTAGAAGGATGTAAGAGGTATATCAGATGGTCTAACGCGAAATTGATGATAAATAGACCTCAGGTCAATCTTCAAGAACCCCTGGGCTCCTCAATGCCGATCAAAGAGGTCATCAATCCTCAGAAAGGGATATTGGTTCTTTATCGTCAACTAGTTTAACTTCCGATAATTTGCACAATGTATAAGGGTACCATCCTTGTTCTTCTCAATTAGGATAGTGGAACCTCAAGGAGAAGTATTGGGATAGATGAAACCCTTTGCCTCCAACTCATCCAACTGCTTCCGGATCTCTAGAAAATCTTGTGTATCCATTCTATAAGAAGGAATGGACACCGGTGCCACTCTTGGCACAAGATCAATAGAAAAGTCAACCTATCGCTTCGGAGGAAAACCTGAAATGTCCTCTGGAAAGACATATCTGAAATGATCCACCATTGGAGAAAATTTCATCTGTGAAGTACCCTAGTCTTCTTGATATAGACTAGAAATGTGGGATCTAACTCCCCCCAACCCATGATGATAAGGTCCCTTTTTGCAAGCCTAAATATTTTATTTTCCCTTGTGAATAATCAATCCACCCTATGGTGATGTGAAACTCACCCTATGGTGATAGAATTCGACAACAGCCTATAAGGGAACTAACCAGTCCCTTCCAAGAATGATGTCATTTCCTGTCATCTCTAAGATGTAGAGGTACCATAAGAAGTGGCACCAACCAACCTCAAGAGGTAACTCCTTACACTAACATACACTAGTCATTCTTGTTCCCAATGGAGTGTCTACCATCAAGTTATCAGCAGAAAAAAAAGATACAGAGCCCAAGGTTCTCTATAAAAACAATAGATATAAAGAAATTGGAAGACCCTGTATTGAAAAGAGTATATGTGAAAACTGAGGAAACTAGGTTCATACCTCGAGCTGTAGAGGGTCCAGGTTTCTGCTGATGATGGGTCTACTCTACTACAATTGTATGGTCTGTATCGCGGCCCTATGACCCTTTCTGACCACCCTGAGCTTATCCTCCCTGTGGTCATTGAAATCTTGGCGACTGACTACCACGGCTGCCACCTCCACCTCGGCCTGAACGGCCAGAAGAACACCAGTTTCCTAACTAATCAGAAAATCATGGTTCTTCTCCTGAAAACGGATTCATTGAAGAACCCCTATCAATAATTGTTGGTGAGAAGATCTGATAGAAGAAATGAAGATGAGCCATCATTCCACAAGATCGAAAATCTACTAGGTCCCTCAGGCAATGTGGCCTCATATGCCCGACCTTTCTTCACTGGTATCATACCACCTGGCAACCTGAACGTGTATTCTGCCTACTCGGATCCCCACGTGTAGTCTTTCAGTAGAGCTTCCAATTATCTTCCTATGAATTACCAACTCTGGATGCAGAACTACCCTATCCTACCACCCAAAATCACTCATGTTTCCCTCCATGATTAGCACCAGGTTGACTGTTGAATTGATGGAAGTAAACGTGAATATGTTCACCTGAGATCATATATCCTACCTGAGACCATCCTCAAACATTCGCGAATGGAATAACTCATATGCCCCAAGAAATGGTGTAAAGCGTTGCAACTTTGTGAAGCAAGAAGAATACTCCATGACTGAAAGAGTACCCTTCTCCAAACTCATGAACTCTTGGGATAGATCGGTTTTCTAGGTCTTCAGGTAGAAGTAATCGTAGATGGTACACTGAAACTCATCCCACACCATAACTTGGTGGCATCCCTCCTGTGAGATCATATCCCACCATCTCTTGTTGGAGTCCCAAAAAATATAAGTAGTGGGTTTGACTCTCTACTCTGGAGGCATCTCTAGATGCTCGAAGATATTCTGTATGGATTCTAGCCATGACTCTACATCCTGGGCTAATAGATCCCCTAAGAAGGTGGGAGGATGTGGCTACAGAAAGACCCAATTCAAATCCTCCATCGGCAGGGCAGGGGATAATGATTCTTGGAAGGTCTACATGAACCTCATGAATCCCTCTCAGAACTGTGCATCAGTACCTATATCCAGGATAACGGATGGTTCCAAGACTGGAAGAACTAGAGAATCTTCTAGTAGTCTATGATCTTCCATGTATGGTATCTGATCACTACCCTGAATCTGGCGTACAACTAGTGGGCATCTCGGCATTATGACTCTGCAAGGCCAAGAGAACACCTTAGATCAAGATTATCAAGGATTAAAAACTAGAAGTGTAAGAAGGGAACATTAGAAAGAAAGTATTCTGATTTTTCAAAACATGGATGCACGATGTGTATAATGCATACACGACATGTTCCCCATAGGCCTTCACGTGGATGTGTACTTTCACCAACCCAGGTCATGTAACACCCCACACACATGGAATGTTGTCTTAACACATGGTGTGTACCTGAATCTTCTTCCCCTACCTGAGTTCTTCTACACGGCTAAGACACATGGTTTCCCTTGAACAAGACTATATGGCGTGTTAGTGCAAGACACACTGTGTAATAGACAAACTTCACTAACCTGTGTTGTTAATTACATAGACGGTTATATGGTTGACTCTACATGGAATGTTAATTCAAGAAATGACATGTACAAGAAGGATTTCCGTAGTCCCTTGTTGTTCGTTACACAGATAGATACATGGGTTACACTAAACAGTGTGTTCAATATTGGCACGGTGTGTATAACTTAAGTTTTATTCATCTGTGTTGTAAGTCATACGGGTGGACACATGGCCTTCACGACAGGGCGTGTACAACCAGTACACGACATGTTCCCCAAGGATTTTCCAACCACATGCCTCTTCCCACAAAGCCAATTACACGATTAGAGACTACACGGTGTGTACATAAAGTACATGGCGTGTACTCAAGAAAAATAGTTACTTACTAAAAAAAGAACACATGGCGTGTATTTATAATTACACATCATGTGTTCTATTTTTTTCGGGATAGTTAGCCTGAGAAACTACTTTGGAAACCCAGAACAACACTGAAACAAACATTAAAGTACCAATTCTCATCTATGAGGTCCTAAACTCCTCGCGAATCAAAGATTGATTTATTATAAAAGTTATATTTAAATATAAAAGAACAATAATACACAAAATTAAAATCCATGAGGTTCCATAACACCTTAAGAACCAATGTTTGGCATCAATTCAAAAAAATTACACAATACAATACACTATCAAAAAGTAGGAATTCTATCATGGCATTTATCACTACAACATGCATATCTAAACCAATATCTATCACAACAACATGCAATTGGTAATTCACACTAAATAGAATGACCAAAATGCCTAACATGTGATATTTAGCAAGGTCCTATATGATGCATGAGATGCAATACCCTCATATCATCGGGTTGCAACAAGAACAGAACCTTAATAATATCAATGATAACAGCAAAAATACATGTGGATCACCCAACGATGAAATCAAATCAAATGTAATAATTGAAAAACAAGAAAAATATCAATAATGAAGTAAATTTTCCTTTCCCTGTACACGGGTTAGCTTCTCCCAGGAACATCTTATTACTAAGTACCTATTCCTTCCTATCCCTAGCTATAGGCTCCAAACAGTAAGTCAAGAATAAAAGAATCTCTCTGATACAACTTTTTAACGTTCTGTTTCCATATGCGGCCTAGAGGTTCCCTGTACCCAGTTGGTCACATGGCATCAAGCCCATTTCCTCGATCACTAGGGGCTTCCGACTAGTAGCAAGGGATTTGGGTGTGATAGTGGGGAAACTACATCCCCATTGACAGAGTAATGTAGTGGAAATAAACAGATAACAATAGCGAAAGAAATAATGATACCATACAGTAGGAGATAATAGATGACTAAATGAAATAATTAGCTGGAGCATATATATAAATGATTCATGATACGTATGTCTAGGAAAGCATCCCAATGAGTCACAATGATGGAATACATAACTAAACCAATGTACCAATAAAATCCAATACATATCTCCACAACATCAAGTACCTGAAGTAGAGTAGTGCTTTCCCTTATCTAGAAATGCAACAATATAATCTGTTTAAGACCAAAATCATGACCCAAAATGGGTGCGATACGAATCCTAGAAGGAAACAAACCAAAGATATATGCCTAATAGTCAGTGAATATATATGGCAGGTAATAATTAAAATGAAGTAATAGATAAAAAAGTACTCAAAAGTGGAATGTCCTATAGTTTCATTTACTAAATTTTACTTTTAAGTATTTAGTCAACCAAAAATAAATTCAAGCAACCCTATGGGTAGCTCTCAAAGCCTATCCCCTTTGGTTCCTCATACAAGAAATGGAATAATAAAGACTCTATGTGGAATAACACATCAGTATTTACCCCCTATAGTCATGTGTGAACAAATAATCTCTGAGGAAGCACTCACCATCAATTTACCCTATAGTCATTTAACGGTAAACTAAACACGCAATGAAGAATCACTCAACGTCAATTACTCCAGCGGTCTTGTAATGTATCTATAGAAACTCTAAGAGAGAACTCCACATCAATCCCCCCTATGGTCTTGCAACGTGATAATTAAAACAGACGCTCTGGGAAAGACGCCAACTTCAATTTCCCCTATTGTCTCACTACATCATGTTCCCGCAACCCCGTCTAAAGAAATCATGCAAAAATTATAATCAACAACCAAAGTAAACCTCAATGTTCTACTTGGATAATTTATGTACTAGGAATGGTACAACATATCAGATAAAAAAATCAACCCACCCTAACAATACTAGGCACGAAAAGCAAAGGGGAAGCCTAACATGCAAGGCTAGACAAAACCGTTAAAAACCAGAAAACATGGGGAAAACATACATAGCATGGAAAAGATAAACCTATTCTCAAAAAATTAACCTCTAACCAATCAAACAAGGAATAACAAGAAAATAAAAGGATAAAACCATAAACTCACAATACCCCAATCAAGGGTATTGGGAACTTTTTCACACATATCTCATTAAATAACTACGGAATGGCACAAACCACCTACCTCAGTGATGCACGATCAATATATGTGAACCTCAGACATTGAATCTCCCTAGAACGTCGAAGATCTAAAAAAATTATACAAACATTCAACCGAGGATAACTCGTGAAAGAGGAAAAATCAAAAGATGACGTTTAAGAAGAAAGGATAACTCACTGATACAATTCCAATGCAATTGACGGCGGTCAATTTGGAGAATGGACAGAAATATTAGGATTCAAAGAAGATCTATGGTCATACGGATGCTCTTGGACAAAATAGGTCGAGAAGTAGCGTGTTCTGTCTGTCAGACGTGTCCCCAGACCATTTAATAAAAAAGAAATTATGAGGCACGTATTTTAAAAGTACACATTGTGTACTTTCCTTTTTTGTCCTCCTCTTTAGGTGGTCTCCAGGTCACCACACATGACCATGTACTCGGTCGTTACACAGGCAGTACACAACAACATATGGAAACCAAATACACTGCGTCTACTTATAAGTACACGGCGTGTAATCCTTGAATTTACAGAAACTCTTATTTTTCAAAAAAACAACTAGAAAATAAAAACGTACCATGAAAGAAGATTTTAGTACTTATATATTTTAATTATTTAATATATTATAGGGATAATTTTACTCATAGGGTCTAAAAATTTAATGGATAGATGATAACACATTTGTTAGGACCACTACCTAATTTTTTGTAATAGAATGTTTGGGTGTGTAATATTAGGATATATTTTGAATCATTCAATTTCTCATAACTAAAACCATATTTCATATCGATCTAACAACTTATGAGTATCTATAAATAATATCATTTATTTCAATGTATTATTCAATAATAGTATTTGGGAATTTAGTACTATTATAAGACATTAAAATGTGTATCTTATTCTTCAAAGTCATTTTAATTCATCATTTATATCTTATTCGGAAATACAAATAATTAGTAATAAGATAATTCATGAACACCCAATGGATTAAACATTAATCGTTAATGAATAAGGAATAACGAATTTTATTTTTATTGTTTCATGGTTAAATTGAAACACACATAACCACATGCAATAACTCTAAAAATCCACATGATTTAATTTTGTTAGAATTGTGGGTATTTGATTTTCTTTTACCTTATTATATAGATTGATTTTTTTAAAGGATCTCACTTTATCAAGGGATCATATTCAACATACCATTATACATTCAGTTCCCCATGTTAATTAAACTTTATATAGATAATTCACTGATTCATTAATTTTATGTTATTCACAAATAAAATGAAAGAAGTTACTTCATGGCCATTAAATTGATAAATATTACAAATTTTTCACTCTCTATTCAAGTATATGGTTATATATCAGACTTTATAGTGCATTTTTAGAGGTAAAGTTAATCAAATAAATTTAGGTCCAAAATTTTCATCTACAATGAGTGATATTCTCCAACCCTTAAATATAGTGTACAATAATAATCTATATATACATACCCCCATATTTTTCCATTCCTGTTAAATTGATTTAAATTTATCTGTCATTCATTAACCATTCCTTAAAATCATATTTTAAAATTATGTTTTGAAGAAATTCCATATTTACAATCATATTTAAAGATAACCCTATAATAAACTTTTATGTACTATCACTATTTTTTCATAGCGAGATACATTATCCAATCCTTATTTCTTATGATTATAGTTGTTCATAAAATGGTATTTTTATATCACTTAGTTATTAATAATGTATCATCTTCATAACTTCCACTACCATTACAAGTTTATTATTCATCTTAATATTTTCATAATTTCATTAGTTAATACATTTAAGAGAATTATGTCCCTACCTGTTATTGATATCCTTGGTATCCATGATGAGAAAGATATATCTTTTAAAAAAAATAATATAAATAGAGTATACCATGAATAAAATTTTAATTTGATAAGATATAGTGTTGGATATCAACCTATTTTCAATTTAATAATCCTTTAACATATTCCTTAATTGAAAATAACAAAATATTGTTAAAGACTCCCACATTACAAATTAAATATACCCAATTTTTTGTGTCATTGTTTTAGAGTTCAATTATGATGTCATAAAATTTATGATTTTCCAAAAATAAAATTTTCAATGGGGAAGAAACATTCTTGTTCAAAGTTGGTCACATCATGTATTGAGTAGCATAAAAACCCCATCCTGTTTTATAGTGACGAAATAATAATTATTTTTTAATACTTCTATCATTCCTATTGATTATCCATATGATTCATTTTACCTCACATCAAATATAATTAAAAATTTAATGAAGTTATATTATCATTAGAGTGTTTTGATTGATAATCTAAGAATACATGATTATAAATGACTTAATATTTTCCATGATTAATATTCGAATACTTTTATTTCAATATAGATTCCAAACCTAACATAATATAAGATGAGTATTCATCTATTTTTTCTATTCAATTAATAGCTCTGTGTTTTCAAATGATAAATAATTTGAAAAAATTATCTCCCTATATTAATCTATCAATATCCTCTTATTTTCATTTCATGTAAATTGTTTAATCATTGAAAAACATAGTATTTATTTTCATGATTTATCATTACATCAATCTCTTTTTGGGAATCTTGTAATTCATCCATTAAATAAGACATATTCTATATATATATTGTTAACCGTACATATCATTCTAATCATCATAAGTTTCAATTGTCAAGTGATAGGTAGATCAATCAATAATATACATGATTTTTATAATTTTTGAATCATTTAAATGTTGTTCTTATTATGACCTATTTCCTTCTTAGTTTTAAAATTATGAGTATTTTATTTAACGTAATTATTTTTGTGGAATGTGTGATGGTTTTTTCACATCATATGAATCTTGATACCTTATTAGACACTGAGACAAAACATACTATTTTTATATAATAATTAGTGTGGGGAAATGATTTCGTGAAATTTATTTTTCTTCTTTTGAGTATTGGGGATATGAATGATATCACCTCACCAAATTCTTTTTCATGTTAGACATATTACAGAATATGAAGTTCCACAGATTTGAGATTCATTACATTTATTTTTATTTTTAGATAACTTTTTTCCTCCTATCTTAACATGACATATAGAATAAGAATGCATTAAGGATTTATCTCGAGATATAATTCTTCAATCACCAACACATTAATTTTCAAATAGGTTGGAAATAATTATTCTGTTATATCTAAGATTATGTTAGTCATCCAATTATGAAATGTGTTAAAATATTCCATTTTCATTATTTATATTCATTGGATGTTATTTCTTAGTACATTAATATTTTCATAACTATATTTTGCATCATCTACAATGGTTATTACTATTTACACCATATTTCCTTTAAATATTTTCTGGAAATAAGTTACATAGTGTTTGAATGTGATTCTACTATATAATTTAATCATTTGTAGTCCATAACAATATAATTATGGTCTTTTGTTGTGAGGTATCCAATTTCAAAATATCTAAAAGTCATTCCATGTATCATAGTTATTTTTGAATACTTTTCCACAATATATAAAATACTGATCCATATAATTTTATTATATTTAATTTTTCTCAAATAAAAAATTTTTATTTCAATTTATTTTATTTTTAATGATATTAAATTTACAAGAGAATCCTCCAAAACCCTATAAATTTTGATTCATTTTTTCATTAATGTTAGATATGGATTTATTCCATATAATTTAATAAGACAATTAAATATATTAAAATCAAACATATTATATATATAATAATTAATAATCATTAGAAAATAAATTTTAGTCTTTTGTCCATTGATGTGGAGGCTATAAAATAAAAAGAAATTTTTTTCTCTAATAAATCTACAATAGTTAGAACATGATCAAAAAACATTCTCAGTATAAATATTTGTCATCAGGTAACACATCCATTATAATAAATTTGCTAAATTTCATTATAATAATTTATTCCAAAACATATAAAAAGTTAAATACTTTTATTTTACTGAAAAAAGAATCAATTATTCAATAAAATTGTGATTTACTATCAACATTGTATCTTCCTGCAATAAATATAATGGTAAATACCAATTCATGTACCAAAAATACCCCACTAGTAATTAATTTACATGTTCTTATCCTTTTTCCCTCCTATTAAAATTATTTCTTTAAATGAGTATACTTAAATTGATTAATATTTCTTAGATATTTTAGCAAGTAAATTCCATATCCCACTATAAAAAAATATTTTTTCCATTTTTAGTATATATTAGGTGTAATTATACCATAACATATTAATTATTTTGAAATTTATGTGATATATAAATTTTTTTTGTTATTTCAATAATATCTCAAACCACGGAATGACACATCATCCCTATGGGAATGTTTTTCTAGATAAATTCACTAAATATACATACAATTTTTTCTAGATCATCATATATTAAATTTTTTTCAACTATGAAAACATATGTTTCTTTCTTATTAGCATACAATCTATGCTTTCCACCTTCTTTTGTAATAGTTTTGAAATACCTCTTATTAAATTGGTTTCGTAATAAAAAATATACACCACAATGACATGTTTATAACATTACCCCATTTTATTTAGGTTTATTTTAATATGAACATATTAAAATTTATGATACTTATATATTTTATATCTCTACCATGGGATGATTCACTACACTATTCCTCTTAAATAAATTTTTCTCTTGAAGGATACATCATGGAATTCCTTCAAAATAAATGTAGCCACAAAAGCATTTAATGTACATGCTTTTGAATCTAGATAATATACAATACATCGCCAATATAGTTTAATGGATGGTATTTTATATATTTTATTGTATTATTATGTCTACATCCCTTTAATCAATTATATTGTGAATATTTTCATATTTTTAATATATAATGGTCCATGGTGTGGTATATATCACCCAAAATGTGGGTTTAGTTATAATCACTAAAAAACAACTAAAACCATATAATCTTATTGAAAATACTTAAATCCATATTTAATAATAAATTGATTTCCTCCTTAAATATTATTTCCCAAAAAATGAAAAAAATACATCAATAAGTATCAATTAATTAATATTTTATATGTAAAGAATCATGTTAGATTATATATATGAGAACATTCATGTTACAAAATTGTTAGTTGAAAATTACTAATCTAATAATGGTGGACTCGAAGAATTGATAATAGATGACAGTGAAATTTTAGGTAATCTATCATTCATTTTGGGTGATGTTAAGCCTCTTAAAATCAAATATGTTTGGAGTAAAAAATATAAAAAATTACTACGTATGATAATATTTTTTTAATAAATCAATCCAATTTATTAATAGAGGTGTTTTCATTAAGAAAAAACTGAATTCATTAAATTAGTTAAACCATTACATATTTTGATAATAGTATTTCAGGTGTCCAATAATCTAGAATTTATATATTAATTAATGCTATTGGGTGATATTTTGTTTATATCATAATTAATAATGTAGTTTTATGACCAAAAATAATTCATTAAGTGAGAATATTATGATATAAATTGTGACAATATTTTTATAAATAAACTAATTGTTATTAAGTAATTGTATTTATTTTTTTTCATTGTAACATTTGACTAGTGGATTCATATATATATATAAATTGGGGATTTAATGCTAACATTTGTGAGTCCAATAATAATATTAAAACTCAATCCTATCATTTTCTCAAGTGATTTTTTATTTTTATGATCGGTGATAATGAACAAAGTGAGATATGTTTGAATCATATTGGGATATGAAGTTAAATTTTATAATTTAATGTTATTTTTGTTTATTAAATACTAATGATATTAATTATCATGTTCACTACACATATCTTATAAAAATCCAAAATATATATTACAATTTATAATGAATTAATATTGATGAATTAAAATTTTCATGAATATGTTCCTCATTTAATTAAAAGAAATATATCACAAAATGGTATTCATATATACAAAATTTCATTGTTGTAATTTTTAGCCTAATATATATCATTATGGTCTAAGTAAATGAATTTATTAGTTCTAAAATGGTAATAATCCTAGAGAATTTATAAATAGACATTTATGTTTTTAATTCCCATCATTATAATACATTAAATTTTTGATGATTTCATTGGAATATGGAGAGTGGGGTCAGCCCCTCCCAATTTTAAATTTATATGACCATATTATAAATTTCATTTAATAATTTTTTATAAATGTTTAAGAAGAAATAATATGTAGTTTTAATTATTTTTAGTATAAAACATATATTAAAAATATGTAATTAATTTCATCATCATCAAAATAATTATTTTTATTCAAGTAAATATAAACAGGTTGTCATAAGAACCACATCAAGGGGCCCAAAAATAATGAAAGCCAACTGTGTCCCCGCTAAAAATGTTAACCCCATGTGGTGGAAAAAATTTCAAACTAGGGATGAAAGAAATGTTTGTAATGGGAGGCATCAGAGAAGAAAAAAAATATGCAACCCTGTTTCCCTCCCTCCATTTGTAGAGAACAATCACCTAGAAGTTAATAAGACTTTGTCACATTCTGAATGTGTAAGAGATTGAATTGGGAACCCATAAATTATAATTTTATGACTCATATTGGATGAGTGAATCCATTTCTACAACTTCCAATGTCACTTTATTCTTTTGAAAATTTTGAAGGCAAGTGAGGAGATTCAAGGATTCCCATTAGAGAGAGTGTCCCTATCTAAACGAAGAACTAAATGTGAAAATTAAAGAATCATCTGAATTTAAAACGACATCACCTCTACTATCCATCCATGAGATGAAGGAGTTATAAGTATTCAGTTTAATACCCAAACATTGGGGATTGTAGGGAACCCAATTCTCCTACATACTTCTGCTGATGAGAGGGGGGGGAAGACAATAGCTCGAAGTGGCCTAAGGGTGGGCACATCCTCACTGTTCATTATATGACTAATCATATAAGGTAATATGTTTTTAGTGTCGATACCCAGTTCATATTATTATTTTTATCCCACCTCCAAGAAATTAGTGTTTTGTTCCCTCAAAATAGACCAAAAACCTACAAGAAGATTCACTAATATCACCACCCTTTTCAAACCGGGAACATCTGCACCATGAAACCATCACTCAAAGAAGGTAATACCCACATACTCTGGGGATAAGAAACCATTAAAATACTCTTAGTATCTCTTAACTATGATATTCCCCTTGCTTTCAAAAAAGTGGTGATCAATTGTATCCACCATGAATTTGTTGCTACTAGAGAATCTAGAGTCCAAGTGGATGCCCATGTGTTGAACATTATAATCATAACTAATGCCTAGTTATGGATTAACCTCATTAAGAAATTAAACATAGAAGGCATATTCTTTCTCCACTGGCTCCCCCTGTTGGAACCAGGTTTTTCAAAGCATGATTTGGTGTATGGTTTGTGTTTGTTGTCAATCCTCAGTGGAAGTTCCGAATGTGTTCCAGCAAAGTGATCATACAGTTCAAGCAGACAACAGTTTTGAAGGTGGCGCTGTTTCCCAGTGTTTGCCAAATTTTTGGGCCTCAAAATCGGAAAATGAAGACATGGATTGTCTGCAAAAGGAGCTTCGCATAAAACGGAAGTGGTGCGCGAAATATAAGAGGCTTGCGCGAAAAACTTAAGTTAGGCGCGGAAAACAGCGGGATGCGCGAAATAGTTTTTTCGCGCAAACAGTGTTTCGAATTCAGAGAGGCGAAAAATGGCAAAGGCATGGGCTGCGCGGAAAATCAGGGATGTGCGCGAAATACTTAAGTTGGGCGCGAAAAACAGCGGGATGCGCGAAATAGTTTTTTTTCGCGCAAATGCTGTTTCAGAATCAGTTTGGGGAAAGATGGCAAAGGCATGGGCTGCGCGGAAAATAAGGGTTGTGCGCGAAATACATAAGCTGGGGGAAAGATTACGCGCCAGATGAGAGATTTTCCGCGCCGAAGGGGATTTTGCGCGCAGTGGTCTCAGTCGCCTATAAATATGAGGTGACCCCCTTCATTCGGTGAGTTGGAAGACTTAGAGAAGATCCGAGGTCTGATGCGCGAAAAGGATCGCGTAAAGGAGCTTGCGCGAAATATTTGGAGTTGCGCGAAAAAGGGGATTTTTGCGCGAAATATTTTTCCGCACCAAAAGAAAATGTTGCGCGCAATAGGATGATTTTGCGCGCAAATGGTTGATGTCTCGCATATTTCTCAATAAGGTTTGTCTGCACATTTTGGTTATCCAGTTCAGTGGTTCTGTGCGTTCTAGTGCATCTCTTCCGGACTTCGATGCAAGCAGAGTCTCGTGCTGAGCAGAGGCAAAGACTTCAATGCAAATTTATTGAAGAGACCTACACGTCTATAAACTGAGTGAGACTTCACCAACGGCAGTGAGCCAGGGGGAGTCAACGGGAGTGACCCGAGGGACGCAGTGAGCTATCCCTGAACAATTGTAAAGGCAGTGAGCCTGGGACAGAGTTTCTGTACCCGAACATTTGTATCCGCAGCTAGTGAAGCATAGTGGATTTAGGTACGACCGGCAACCTGTCGGCGTATGCTCCTTGGACGTAGCCCTTAGTGGTGAACCAAGTAAAAATGACTGTGTCTTCTCTGTGGATGTGAATGTTTTTCATTTTGATCGTAATCATCATACAGGTTCAACAAGTTCCTACCAACGTGGGAACAAGATCCAACAAAGTAGAAGAAAAAGTGGTCACCCTGATTCACCCCTCCCCTCTCAGGGTGTCCCGGGGTCCTTCAAGTGGTATCAGAGGGTAAAGGTTGCTGGTGTTGAATCTGACCTTCTTCATCATGGAAAACGCCGTCAATGTCAGGGGAGTCCCTCACTTCGATGGAAGCAATTTCCAGATCTGGAAGAACAGAATGAGATCTCATCTAAGATCTCTTGGAATGGAAGTTCTTTTTTCTACCATGCAAGGAATACATGTCACTGATCCAACAGGTCTGGCTATGACTGAAACAGACAGGAAACTTCTTGATGCAGATGCTAAAGCACAGAATGCTCTCACTGCTGCCCTTTCTGATCAGATTTACCTGAAGGTGATGAATTGCACCTCAGCAAAATCTATGTGGGATAAACTTGAGAATTTTTATGAAGGTGATAGCAAAGTGAAGGAGGCGAAACTACAAGTGCTACACAATCGGTTTGATGATCTGAAGATGCATCCAGACGAGAATGCAGACTCTTTCTTCAATCGAATTACTGAAGTGGTTGGAGCAATTCGGGGTCTAGGAGAAGAAATCAAAGACATTGATATTGTAAAGAAAATATTAAGAAGACTTCCACCTCTGTATAATGCGAAGGTGTCAGCTCTTGAGGAAAGAGATCTTTCCAAACTTTCTTTAGATGACTTACTGAGCAGTTTGGTAGCATATGAAATGAGAGTCAAACCAGAAGATGCTACGACTCGGGTGAGCAAGGAAATGGCATTCAAGGCCATGGATAAATTGAAAATCTCAAAGGATAGTAGCGGTGATGATGATGAAGAGAAAGAAATTCTTTCTCTCATTGCAAAGAAGTTCCAGAAGGGGAAAGGGAAATTCAAAGGGAAGTTACCTCTCGCATGCTTCCGTTGTGGAAAAGTTGGGCATATTGCCTCTCAGTGCTTGAAGAATATCAATGATGATGACGGTGAAGATGAAAACTTCAAGAAGCCTCAAAGAAGGTTCTTCAAAAAGGGAGACTTCAAATCTGGTAAGAAAATGCAAAGGAAGAGTTTTGTCTGTGAAGAGGAAGAAGATGACAATGAATTCTGTGATGAAGAAGAACCAGAATTCAAAACTGGGAACCATGCTTCTATGATGGCCACTGTTGAAAAGTCAGAAGATACTGATGGTGAAAAACAACTGAGAACTTGTGTAGATCCTGAGGTGCAACTTAAGGATGCAGTTAGTAAGCTTAAGATTAAATGTAAGAGCTGCAATAAGTGGAAATCAATTGTAGAAGAATCAACTGAATATGTTGATCAACTTGAAGCTGAAATTGAACGACTGGAAGAATTTGTGAAGGTACAGTCTAAAATAATTGAAAGCAATGATGATGCAGTTGATCTGAAGCTGAGAGTTGAAGAGCAAGCAAAGGTCATCAATGACCTCACATCCAGACTGGATGAAAAATCCAAGACTGTTGAGGGTCTTGAGGAGGAAGTAGTTACTCTGAGGAGTAAAATGGAGACAGAATTAGTTCCAAAAGAATCGAGGAAGAAAATACAGTTCGGAAGATTCTCAGATGCAGAATTACTTGCAAGAGCCAAGTGTGGTTCAGATGGGGTTGGAAAAGTCTTGAGTGATCAAAGACCTGCTTGCATGGGAAAGAGTGGAATTGGCTGTGAGGCTGAGTCATCAACTGCTGGAAGTGCAAAGATCCAAAATAAAGATAAGATGGAAGTTGAACATGTTGAAATGTTACCTAGAGTGCTGAAAAAGGAACCCTCAATCCAAACTAAAAGGAGACCTGAAAATTATCCTCAAACTTTCAAAAATGGCAGACAGTCTTGCTATTCTCCCAAGGAAGAAGCTATGAGGAAAAATTCAAGTGAGAAGACATTTCTTCTCATGAAGTGTCAGTTCTGTGGCTATCTGGGCCATACCATGTCCTATTGTGAAGAGGCAAGAAGCTATCTGAATGGAGAAGATATAGATGCTCAACAAAGGAGAATAATTTCATATCCTAATTCTTATAGAAGAAATAATTTCTATGGATATTGTTTTCATTGTTCTAACTTTGGTCATAAGGCCATTAATTGCAGGCAGAGAAGGGACATTGACACCTCATACAGAAGTTCCAGACATGTCAAGTCTCGTCAGCAAGACGATGTTTCTCTTTCAAACAGGTTCTCACCTCTTAAAGAAGACTTTGACTATGAAGAACCTGGGTTTGCGGAAGAGATAGTTGAAAGGCCATCAGTTCTATATACTCAATCTAATGTCTCATGGAAGGAAAGGAGGAAGATTGAGAAATCAAACCTTGCAGAGGTAGCTCTCAAAGCCACAAAGAACAACAGTACCTGGATTCTCGATAGCGGTTGCTCATCTCATATGACAGGTAATGCCGGTCTACTTACAAATATCATAAAGAATGTTGATGGTACAGTAAGATTTGGTAATGATGGGGCTCTGAAAATCAAAGGGAGTGGAAGTACCAAATTAGCTAATGGAGAACTAAAGAAGACTGAAGTCCTTTACGTAGATGGCCTACGTCATAATCTCCTCAGCGTGAGTCAACTCTGTGACTCAGGACTTGTTGTTACTTTTAATCAGAAAGGCTGCACTATCAAGGGAAAAACTGGCAATTCTCTCATGAAGGGATGCAGAACAGAAGGAAACTTGTATCAGGTTGATAGTGAAGAGAATGTATGTTACATGACTGTTGAAGAAGAAAACAATCTGTGGCATCGGAGATTGGGACACATCAATCAACAAGACATGGAGAAAATATCAAAATTGAGAATTGTCATGGACATTCCCAACCTGAAGCGTGAGCGTGAAAAATCCTGTGATTCTTGTATTCGTGGGAAGCTGGTCTGCAGTTCATATCGGCCAAAGAAGAAAAAGGCATCTCACCTTCTTGATCTGATTCATACAGATGTTTGTGGTCCAATAAATGTTGCCGGAACTCATGGAGAAAGGTACTTTGTCCTTTTCATAGATGATTACAGTCGAATGGCATGTGTGATGGTCATTCACCGGAAACGACAGGTCCTTGACTGCATGAAAACATATCGGCGAATCGCCGAGAATGATACTGGACGAACAATCAAAGTGCTGCGATCTGACAATGGAGGAGAATACACGTCCATTGAATTTGAAAATTATCTGGAGAAGCATGGGATACAACATGAGGTAGCTGCTGTGAGAACTCCACAACAAAATGGAGTTGTTGAACGAAGGAATCGACAGGTGAACAACATGGCACGAACTATGCTGATTGAGAGTCGTATTCCACGACATTACTGGAAAGAGGCTGTTCAAGCTGCAGTGTACATTCAGAATCGAACAGGACTTTATATGGGTGAGACAAAGACACCATATGAATTGTGGCATGGACGGAAGCCTTCTCTAAAATACTTTCGTGTCTTTGGAAGTAAGTGCTTCATCAGGAACAAAGAAGGAAATCAGGGGAAATATGGTGACAATGCAGATGAAGGAATCTTCCTCGGTTACTCAATGAACAGCAAAGCCTACAAATGTTTCAACAATCGTTTGGGAAGGATTGTGGAAAGCAATGATGTTAAGATAATTGAAGAGAAAACCACAAATGATTCACGGACGTCATATGCTGATGTGATCGAAAGTCATGAAGAATTTGAACATGAAGAACCTACAAATGCAGAAATAGAGGAAGCTGTTCAAAACACTCATCAATCACATGATGATGTTGACTCAGAAGAAGAATCTGAAGAAGAAACTATGGCTGAAGAGAATACTACTGAACCTCGCAGGAGAAATCGAAGAGCTGAGATTGATCCATCCAACATAATTGGGGATAGGAGTGCACCCACTCAAACCAGAAGGATGAGGAATACCACACAATCTGCATTTCTATCAGTTGTAGAGCCATCCTCCTTCGAAGAAGCTGCAAAAGATGAATCTTGGGTGAAAGCCATGAATGATGAATTAGATCAGATTGATAAGAATCAGACATGGGATCTTGTCCAGAGACCCGAAGGTCACAATGTGATTGGTACCAAATGGATCTTCAAAAATAAGTTTGATGAGCATGGAAGTGTCATCAGAAACAAGGCACGACTGGTATGTAAAGGATACTCTCAGATTGAAGGCATTGATGTTGAAGAAACCTTTGCTCCAGTGGCTAGACTGGAGTCAATAAGGCTTTTCCTTGCCATGGCACTCCAAAGAGGATATAATGTATATCAAATGGATGTCAAGACGGCATTCTTGAATGGTGTACTCGAAGAAGAAGTCTACATTGAACAACCAGTGGGCTTTGTCTTGGGTACCGATGAAACAAAGGTCTGCAAACTAAAGAAAGCTCTATATGGTTTGAAGCAGGCACCACGGGCGTGGTACTCACGGCTAGATTCATATCTCAAGAAGTTGGAATTCAAAAGAGGAGGAGTTGATCACAATCTCTATGTGAAGAATTCTCCAAAAGATCAATTCATGGTTCTTGTCTACGTTGATGATATCATATTTGGTGGCAGTAGGAAGAAATCAGTGGATGAATTTGCCAACCACATGAAATCAGAATTTGAAATGTCTATGATTGGGGAGCTCACATATTTCTTGGGGCTGCAAGTTATTCAAAAGAAGGAATACACATTCATTTCTCAGGAAAAATATGCAAGAGAGCTGCTGAAGAAGTTCAATATGCAAGACTCCAAACCAATGTCAACTCCGATTGCAGTTGGAACTAAACTTGGAAAGCATGAGGATGGGAACTCTGTTGATCCCACCATGTACAGGAGGATCATTGGCAGCCTACTGTACCTGACAGCGACAAGGCCAGATATTGTCTTTGCAACATGCCTTGCGGCCCGGTTTCAGAGTAATCCAAAGGAGGAACATATAGCAGCAGTAAAAAGAATCATGAGGTACATTCAAGGTACACATAACTTCGGGTTATTTTTTGCTGCAGGCAGAGACAGTGAATTATCAGCATTTTCTGATGCTGACTGGGCTGGTGATGTTGTAGATAGAAAGTCCACAAGTGGTGGAGCTTTCTATATTGGGCAGAAATGTGTTGGCTGGTTGAGCAAGAAACAAGAAAGTACTTCTCTTAGTACTGCTGAAGCTGAATATATATCCGCCACAAAAGCATGCACTCAACTTCTTTGGATGAAGCAGCAGCTAACAGATATTGGTGATAAGGTGCAGCAACCAATGGTGATTTATTGTGATAACAAAAGTGCAATTGATCTTACGAAAAATCCGGTTCAGCATTCTCGTACAAAACATATTGAAATACGGTATCATTTTATCAAAGAAAAGGTTGAACAAGGCGTGATTAAAATGGATCATGTTGGAACAAATGAGCAAGTGGCTGATATCCTAACCAAGCCATTGTCCGCGGCTGTGTTCGAGAAGTATCGGTTGAACCTCGGTGTTCGACCACCTCCTACTGCATAAGGAGGCTCCGGAAGTCCCCTCTCCCCGTGTGTTTTGACTGTTTTTATCTGTTTATGGCTGTGATGCAGGTTTATGGGGGAGATACTATCCAGGGGGAGTATGGCTTGAGCTGAACGTTGAACAAACTTTTCGGTCTTTGGTTTTATTGTCAATGGGGGAGAAAGGAATAAATTCAAGGCAAGAGAATTCAAGGCGAGAAATTCACGGCAAGAGAATTCAAGGCAAGAAATTCACGGCAAGAAATTCACGGCAAGAGAATTCAAGGCAAGAAATTCACGGCAAGAAATTCACGGCAAGAAATTCATCTGTGATGGAAGTGTAAGATTGTGATGAGAAGTTTAATAAGGATAACATCGGGCGTCATGGAGAATTTCAAAACACTAAGACCCAATTCAAGCTTCCTCTCTTGTTTTCTACACCGAGCATTGCTCACGTAGACTTAGAGTGTTGGCTGAGTTGATTCTTGCGTTTTGGATTTGCTCATGGTTGGAGATCTATTGAATTTATTCTGATTGCCAACAAACCCAAAGGGGGAGATTGTTGGAACCAGGTTTTTCAAAGCATGATTTGGTGTATGGTTTGTGTTTGTTGTCAATCCTCAGTGGAAGTTCCGAATGTGTTCCAGCAAAGTGATCATACAGTTCAAGAAGACAACAGTTTTGAAGGTGGCGCTGTTTCCCAGTGTTTGCCAAATTTTTGGGCCTCAAAATCGGAAAATGAAGACATGGATTGTCTGCAAAAGGAGCTTCGCAGAAAACGGAAGTGGTGCGCGAAATATAAGAGGCTTGCGCGAAAAACTTAAGTTAGGCGCGGAAAACAGCGGGATGCGCGAAATAGTTTTTTCGCGCAAACAGTGTTTCGAATTCAGAGAGGCGAAAAATGGCAAAGGCATGGGCTGCGCGGAAAATCAGGGATGTGCGCGAAATACTTAAGTTGGGCGCGAAAAACAGCGGGATGCGCGAAATAGTTTTTTTTCGCGCAAATGCTGTTTCAGAATCAGTTTGGGGAAAGATGGCAAAGGCATGGGCTGCGCGGAAAATAAGGGTTGTGCGCGAAATACATAAGCTGGGGGAAAGATTACGCGCCAGATGAGAGATTTTCCGCGCCGAAGGGGATTTTGCGCGCAGTGGTCTCAGTCGCCTATAAATATGAGGTGACCCCCTTCATTCGGTGAGTTGGAAGACTTAGAGAAGATCCGAGGTCTGATGCGCGAAAAGGATCGCGTAAAGGAGCTTGTGCGAAATATTTGGAGTTGCGCGAAAAAGGGGATTTTTGCGCGAAATATTTTTCCGCACCAAAAGAAAATGTTGCGCGCAATAGGATGATTTTGCGCGCAAATGGTTGATGTCTCGCATATTTCTCAATAAGGTTTGTCTGCACATTTTGGTTATCCAGTTCAGTGGTTCTGTGCGTTCTAGTGCATCTCTTCCGGACTTCGATGCAAGCAGAGTCTCGTGCTGAGCAGAGGCAAAGACTTCAATGCAAATTTATTGAAGAGACCTACACGTCTATAAACTGAGTGAGACTTCACCAACGGCAGTGAGCCAGGGGGAGTCAACGGGAGTGACCCGAGGGACGCAGTGAGCTATCCCTGAACAATTGTAAAGGCAGTGAGCCTGGGACAGAGTTTCTGTACCCGAACATTTGTATCCGCAGCTAGTGAAGCATAGTGGATTTAGGTACGACCGGCAACCTGTCGGCGTATGCTCCTTGGACGTAGCCCTTAGTGGTGAACCAAGTAAAAATGACTGTGTCTTCTCTGTGGATGTGAATGTTTTTCATTTTGATCGTAATCATCATACAGGTTCAACAAGTTCCTACCAACGTGGGAACAAGATCCAACAAAGTAGAAGAAAAAGTGGTCACCCTGATTCACCCCTCCCCTCTCAGGGTGTCCCGGGGTCCTTCACCCCCCCCACTCAAAGGTGATTTTATTTGAGTGAACCACTTTGGGATAATCTATCACATTAAAAGAATCATATGTATTTTCCATGAAAAGGAATATATCATTTTCTATGATGGTCTCAATTGAGTAATATAGATTTCATTGATCTGGGATAAGAATGGCATCAATGAAACTCAGATATTTTTTTGGCCTCATTGAATTTAATGTTTGGGTAATGGAATGTAGGGAACCTGATGATTGAGCCATCCAAATTATGAAACAAGAATGATATTCCACCCCTTCTTGTGATCCATTGTGAATGAAACAATAGAACCTGAATATGAATAAAGAACCTGGGATAAATGGGGGATGAGTTCTTCCCTGAAACACGCATACCTTAATTATTTTTCCCTTCATCTGTCTCTCCCAAAGAGTTTGTTAGGGAAAATATTCCCACGAAATCTTTTGATGCATGTGGTTCAGGGTGTTCTTCATATTTTTCACACCAATTCCACCTTCTTTTTGAGGTTTTTCCATCCTCTTCCTAGAATCCCAGTGGCATTTGCCTTCAAATTGGGAATCCTATATAAATGATGTAATAATTCTATCTCTGTTATAGATAAACCTCTTACAAACCCTTGAAGAAGATAAATCATGAACCCAAAATGAAGCCAATATTATATTAAAGGGGGTTATTCTACTGCTGAAATAAAGATACTTTTTATGGTTCAATACTATACCTATTATTCTGCCTATAATCATATAAAAATGGGTAAGTTGAGGTCTTCTTAGAGAGAAAGGATTTCCTTGGTATTCTATCTGGAACATTACATGATACATGTTGAAGATGTTGATTATAGAGAAAGAAACAATGTCCAATCACCTACTAGAGATAAAAATATGTAATTAATATTATATTGAAATTTAAAGAGTAGCTTCCCACAAAACCATTTCACTATTTGTGTGACTATACATGGTTATAGTGATGATTGAGTCCTATGGTGTAGGTACATATGGTAAACCATTTTAAAAAAATTAACCATCATTGTATGGGGATACTACTAGGGTGGAAAATTGAGGATTTTAATTTTTTTGAGTTCGATATAATCATGAAACACAATGTCTCCAATGATAGTGAATCTTGGGAATTATACATGGAGTATGAGTTACATAGCATGAGACAAAATGATTTTATCAATATATCCATAAGAGGTAAATGGAGTATCCAAACCACAACAATAGGGGTAAATATTGATATGATCATGTGTTTAACAGTTGTTAAATTAGGGATATGACATCTAATGATTGAATTAATGACATATTAGTTCTATAGATCTCTTTTCAAGTTATAACTGTGACCAAAAAAATAATAACTTCATTGGCTAGTCTAATTGATCTTAATTCAAAATATTTAGTGAATAGTTTATTATATTACTAAATTGGGCATTTTCAATGGTAGCATGAAATTTTTATATTGGTGTGATCCATGATATAATATTGACTATTCTGAGGTTTGTCACATAATGATATATTAGAGTATATTTCTCATTAATAAATATATTTTTTTTGATTAGTTGTAAAGTATTTAACACACAACATATATATATAATGAATATAAATTATAAAATAAATAAAATTATAAGGTATTTAAATTAAATATAATTTTCAAAAATAATTTATAATTAACATAATAAATATTATTGATTATACGGAATTATTATGACATATATATTTTATATGAATTATTTTTTCATATATAATTTATTTTAAAATTAATTCAAATTGTTGAATATATGAAATGTAATTTTTTACTCTTTATTGAAATAAATAAAATGTTTATAAATTGGGTATAAATTATAATAAAACCATTTAATAGTAGAAAGAGGTGTTTTCCAATGAAAAATGTTTTTTTCATGGAATGATTATTTATCTTAAAAAATTAATTTAATCGCTATAGATATAATTTTGTTTAAAAAAAAATTATTTAACATATTAAATAATTTATTTTAAAAATCATTTACTGAATTTAATTAGAAATAAATTAGATTAAATTCATTTTTCTGCTTAAAATTTCATTATATTAAAAATGATTATAATTTAATTTTCTACAAATAAATTTAAAGTTTTTGTTAAAACTTATAAGAAATTAATTGGATAAAATGGTTCTCATATTTTTAAGCATAATATTCAAATTTGGTGAACAAGAAAATCTATTTTTGTCACTATGAATATTAATGGTGTTAAATCATTGTGACCCCAACAGGTGATAAAACAATTAATGGGGTGTTAAATATAGAGATAATGAATATATATATATATATATATATATATTATAAATTTTATTTTTGGAAGGTATTTCAAAAAAAATATCTATTATTTGAATCATGGTTTTTACATTCGACATTATATTGACTATGAAATTATAATATATATTAATGGTTTTTGTATTTACAATTGTTACACTCCCCTATTATAGAAAGGGAACATGATTTCTTATCTTATACAAACCTTCATTGTCAACAGAGATCAAACAAAAAATTAATAATTCTATTCTCAACAAATCTAGAATCGTTTTATATTTTTTATCTTTTTAAAAGATCATGCCAATGACCCTTCATAAGTGACCCAATAAAGGATTCTCAAAGTAGTGGTTATCATATTCACTACATCCTTTTATATTTTTATTTCCATCTCCAAAATATATAACCATAATTACATGGTGTATTTAGTATTATTGGTATAGTAAAATGTTTTATGAAAACTTTACATTAATTTTGTACTTTTGTTAAATCCTTTAGAAAATAATGATTCAATTCATTTTTAAGTGTGGACTACCCCAACCACCGAGTGATGTGACTCTTCTTTCTTATCCACCATTGACGACAGTCATACTAGTGAATTTATTAAAAATATATAATATGTATTTTATTATTATGAACCATTAAACATATATTATTAATTAACAATATTTATTTCCATTCATTGGTAAATGACAATATCACTCATATGTATGAATGATCTATTGTATTTAAAAGTTATATAACTCATTTTTCATCACTATGTTACATGATTTATAATAAAATTAAATAAAACTAATAAATATTATACTTATTACTTGAATATTATTCTAGATATGGTGAAACCGAGAAACAGTTTTGTAAACTAGAACCATCAAACCAAAAAATTCATGGGAAACATGCATGTTTTCTAATGAATGTTCATTTTAATTAAGAATTCATAATATATGGGAAGTCAAAAATTATAATGGACATATCTATATATACTAAAATATTTTAAACATGGTTCTAGTATTAATTAAATATTCATATAAATTTATTATATAAGAGTCTAGTAGTGTATATGAAGAATAACAGTACCCGAGAGAAGGGGTGATGTTGCAATCTCAATTTTAATAATGATTTTTAATTACCGAATCTAACTTGTCATAATTACGTACTATTTCCTCATAAATTCCATATATTTTCATATTATGTGGTTATTTATTTGTATTTAATGTTATCATTAAATATTGTTATCTATTGGAATTAAAATGATTGAGAAAAATGTTTTAGGAATTGAAAACAATATTTCTTCTTTGGTTGATAAAAATTTTCCACATACCCATGCTCATTAAAAAATTCTCAAGAATATTCAACTCCAAAATTTAGTTATTATTGATATTTATATTTGATAAAATTATTCATTCATTTCAATGTACTAAAATTAAAAACAAATTATAATATTTTTTGGGAAGTGGTTATTTATGAAATTTAATAAAAAGTATTAATGGAATCATTGTTGTAATATTTACCACAAGTGCAGGTATTTCGAAATCCCGGGAAATTAATTACATTCAGAATCACGTTACATTTATTAATTTTTATTTTCAATGAAAATTATTTTATCAATATTATATCAATTTTTATTTAAATTTTAATCAAATAATATGATATTCATCTTATGTTTTTAAAGATGTATTTGAATGGTGTTTTAATGTCGTATTTCATCCATGTTGTTATTTTTGATTTTTTTTATTCTTCAATAGGGATATGATCTTTTGATAACATAAAAATTATTCCCCTGATTTCCTATGATAATAATGCTTTATGGATGATTCCACGAAACTGATTTCACTCCCCCCATTAAAATATACTCTGATTAAATGATGAATCCTTTTATTATTGGGTGGTGAATATATGTATAGATTTAATTATATGGTGGGTTTATTTATTATAGCGCTCTATTTTACAAGATGGAAAAAAATCTTGATGGAAAATAAATCAAATATATTTGGATGAAAAATGAATAGGGAATAGAAATATACGCTCTATGAAACTAATTTAGTTAGATAAGGTAGACATTATTAATAGAACCAACATCACCAAAACATCATGGAAGTCCCTTGTATTTGTATCACATGGGATTATAGCTAACACAGACATGTCCAAACAATGATAATCACTTATTTGAGGCATCACCTTCACCAATTATTCAATTTTGTTTTACTATAAATAGGACATGTGTGCTCTACATGTTCAAGTTTTATGAATACCAAGAGACATGAAGCTATTCTCCTCAATCTCCCTTTTTCGTGTCTCCAAAACACTCGAGATGATTTTTATGATTTAAAATAATGGGTAATTAATATAATGGTTTGGAATATTAGTTCCCATTGGTTTAAAAAACCAATTAACTTTGTGAGGGACCACTTATGCCCTAGTCTTATAAGACTGGGGAAAATAACACTACCCATCTATAAATTTTCAAATCCATATTCCATTTTATTCTTAGGATAATCCTTATTATCAAGTCAATGACTCACCCAAATCATGTTTCCAATACAATAATTTTCCGAATTTTTCATCATCCATTCATTAATGAATCAATTGGGTTAGGTCTTATTCATCTCATCAAAGTATCAATTTAGTAAAATACTATTTGTTTTCCGAAGAATATCTTGAGAGATTTACATTATATTTAAAAAAATTATTAACATGTAAAACTCTTCTCCAAACCATGTCTCACATTTATACTAAAAATGATATTTAACTTTTCTACCTAGGTATATTATTATATTTTTCCCACTTTAAGACCCACACCATGAACGCTAGACTCAGATTCTCATTGAATGGGAGAAATTAGAGTTATTACTCTCCTAATCATGGTTTTCTATAGTAAATGAAAACCCCATATAACCTACATAGTTTTTTTGGTTCTTATGTTGTTACAAACCATGAGTGTCATCAAAAACATGGATATAAACCTTAGATATACTGGTGAGAAGCATCAATGCTCTGGTAAAAATATTTTTCTCCCACATGGTGCAGGTAATGAAGTGAATCATATAGTATATTATCATTTGTTTTCATATAAAGGGATATGTAATCCAAATTTATGGGATTAGAAAGAGGAGAAATTATTAAAATAGTAATCCCTTATGGGAAAATCCCCTAGTATTTCATCCCGAATAACCAGTCTTAGCCCCACCCACATCCACCAGTAGTCTTGTATCACATTCACTTTGGAATACCCCTGGATTTAACCCCTATATATTATTTTAGGATTATATTCCATTCCTAACTTCCATATCCCCTACATAATCCACAAGAAGATGAGTATGGTTGTAAAAACAAGGGCTTATAATTCATGTTGATGTCACTTTTTGAAATGGAAATTGTGACATGAAATAACTTGTGATATATCTGGTTTCCCATGTTATTCATATCTCACAAGGCCATAGAGATAAATTATGATCATTATTCTAGAATAATAAAAATATATTTATTAGGCCTCCATCTTAAGTGCAATCCCCATCTAGTCGAACTACATGGGATTTTTTTCTAGTCACAATATTATATGTATGATTTATACTTGAGGTTTAATGCTAACATCATCTAACCATTAGCATATTTAGTAGACCATAATAAAATTATAGTCATTTCCCCACCTAGAAGCATAAATTATTTCTAGTTATTTTTATCCTCATCTTCATTAGAAAATATTCCAATGGTGATTTATCATTATAGGACAAGGAGTTATCAAAAATAATTTGTCACTAAAACGTAATCCCCACCCAAAAATTAACTCTAAATAATTTTACTAATTGTATTACAGACTTGAAACTAAATTTTTTGAGGGTTTAATTTCTTCATTATGATTAATTTCATGGTTTGGCCCATATCACATTACCTTACATGCAACAACATGTCCTACTATGAAGCACAAAAAAAAATAGGTTCTAATTCTTCTCAAAATGATAGATATGTAACAGTACTAGTGGTGTAATCCCAACATTTTAGAAATGACCATCTCTTAGGGACATCATAAATTCTAGTGTTCCAAACTATATGATTAAAATTATCATCACAAAATAATAAATGAAAAAAATTGAACCAATGATATATACCAACATTAAAATCCACATGAATAGATGAATAATTTCATATTTATATAGTGGGAAGTATTATTTTTAGACTAAGGAAGGATTCAAGAACATGAATTAAATATATAATTAAGTCATGATAAAGTAAATAATTCCCTATAAAATATTCAAACAAGAGCGGCCTCCCATCATCTTGACCAATGTTATATCCTCAGAATCATACAAAAATTTCAAAGTGATCACCTACCTTTGAAAAAAAAATTTAAATCCATTACAAAATTTAAAATGATTTTGTGCTTTAGATTCCACATTGAAACCCTGATAGAAACACCCTTAATGGTGTGATAAATTCCCTATATATAAATAATTTTATAACCCCCTTCCTTTAAGATAATTAAATAATGGTTGACCCGACATAAATCTTTCAACCAGTTTGACTCTTCCACCATCAAACACTAGGCCATGTTATTTTTTATCCCCATTGCATGAATTTTTTTTAACCAAACATGAATAATTCATTAACCTAATTAACTACATCTCCCACATTTCAGGTGATTTTAGCTATAATACTTATAGAAATATAATATGAACCAATTATGGATCATCTAATTGAATAAATCTTTCATATATTTGTCTGAATATGATGTTACAATTATAGTGTTAATTTTTTATGTTACACATCTTCATATACATCCACCATAACTCCCTTAAATCAAAAATGGTGTATCTCCAAAAATTTGCAACATAAGTATCAGATGTTATATGAGTGTGGTCCACATCAGACCATAAGATGCCACAAATCACCCAATGTATTCAATATTAGATAGAAAATTACCTAATTCATCTTTACCATCCCAATGGAACTATCCCTACCACATTGTCTTCACTCTATACTCTCAGGGACATGAATCCTAAAAAACCATCTATCCAGTAATTGGAAATGTAAAGAAAAATGAAACACTTATTTCCTTCTCAAATCATTTTATGAGCCCCAACTTGGAAAGAAAAAAAACATTCCCCATTTCCATAGTGATATTTATTTAGAAGTAAATAATAGCCTCCTCTCAAAATTATAGTAGTTAACACGATGGTCTCATTTTAGTAGCATCAACCATAAATGTTGTGTGATGTAAAACCATTATCCTACTAAGGATATCACATGGTGGACCCCATCTAAGCTCACCGATCCATGAGGGCCCTAGAAAACCTCTATAATGAATCAACCATTAAATAATCATTAGTGTGATTACGTCTTTTTTTCACAAAAGAAACATGATAGTATACCAGAAGTGCAATCCATGAAGATGAAAATATTCATGCCTTCATCTATGTACCATTCTGGCATAGTTTAGAAGCTTCCAAGAATTTTTTTAATCATATCATGAAAAAATAAACGTTACATATATATTTCCACTCCCAAATATGAATAACAATAATTTACTCTGATTGTATCTTTTGTATTGAATAAGTTATATATTCGAAATCAAATTAGGAATGGGCATATATTCTCATTCTTGTTGTATATGTCTCCCACCACATCATGGGGATAATATAAGGGAAGAACTATATCCTACTAATATAATAAAAATATTTTTATCATATATTGGAATAAATTCTACTGGTCATAGATTGGGTAGAAAACACCCCACGCACTAGAATATTATCTAATTAGCATTATTAAAAGGTTAATTTGGAAAAAATATTCCTTCTTCTATTCAGGAGGTTCTTCGACAAAATCCCATGATAAATAGACAACTAATTTGGGGAAATATTCCCATTCCAACTGGTGAATATTGGTATATATTGATATATATATTATGAAAGGAACATATCTCATTTGGAACCCTAAGATCCTATCAATGTATTATTCCATCAACATGAGAATCACTCATGTGTTATACTATAAATTAATGTTAATATATAAACCATTTGAATCTAAACACATGATACAGTACATTTGAATATAATTCTCTCCATGGGTGATATTATATCTTGATGATAAATCATATCCCCTTTATGCATAATGGAAATGTATTTGAGTCCATTGAAAATCATTCAGAGGAATTAAAAGATCCTTTATACTTTTTTTAGATCATGAAAATAGAAAATTTAGTTGTGATGTTCCACCCATATACATTGATTATGTCAACATCGGTGGTGATTAATTTATTATTTTCAATGAACGCATTCTTTTGTGTCCACACTAATATCGATAATGAGAACTATTCTCATAAAGAGTATAGTGGATCACAACCTTATGGTGAGAAGATAAAATTGAAAGAATCCAATCACTATACTAATGTATAGCTTCAAGGAACTCCCCCTAAAATGTGATAGAAGAATCCCCCTATGTTTTAATGCTAAATCATGATGGTAGTCATATAAAATATGGGGTTCACAAAGGCATTCCTCCATAGTGTGATAAATCATTTTGACAACAATATACTGCCCTTTCCAAATCACTTATGATAAATAAATCATAAATTGAAGCACTCGTAATGATGTGGCAATCCATTTAGGATACATTTTCATTTATAATACAAAATCTTTATAAAGAAGAAGAAATCACAACCAACATTTCCTTCTCCAAACCGCCATTACATCACCTAGAATCTAGAAAAAGGAATATTCTAAAGAAATTTAATTTATACAATAATGAATTAAAGAAACACATACTCTACTAAAAAAATATTAAAAATATCTCAAAATATATGAATTGAATAAATTTCTCATGAGGGGAAAATGGTCTGAGATAAAATACCAGTATTTTTTTGCCCCTATCCACCACTCAGTATAAAATTATGGATACTTTTTCAGAGGAATATGTACATCACTCTCATTTGAATATATGGATATATTTTTACTAATTGAATGTAAAATTATTTCCTTATTAAGAATATACAAATCATATTGGGGAAATATATGAAGTTGATTTTCAGACCGATATGGATTCTATTTTAGCTGTATATCATCTAAAATTGGGAAAGTAGCATGATGGTATATAATTTTAATGTCTTCAATCATTACATTGTCAATATTAGGTGATCGCTGATTCCTCATCTAGTGTTCATATAATTGGATTAGGTGAGTAAAAAAATTAAAATTCAATATTCTTTATTATTATTAAGTCATCCTATATGATAAACTATTTAGTGTCATCAATTTTTTAAAACTCTCTGAACTAGGATCCTACCAAACTGATGGTATGAACAATATTAATAGACCATGAAATAATCTCCGAAATCTCGAAACTGATAAGAGAGATCCATTGAAGGACATATTCATTTAGAATCATAAATTTTGGTGCAATATTCTCACTTAAGGAATCTTGGTCATCACATAACTTATATTACCTCCAAATTATATATCTCACATTTATGCAACGAATTGTTCACATATTATGCTAACTAAAAAATATGCAAGATCATTATGATAGATACAATAGTTGAATCATCCAATGAATAAGTGTAGCACCATCCCATAAGAATGGTGAATTGTTACCACATCCACCTCATTAGTGCTCATAATATCCTACATACAGTTTTTCAAAAATTGAGTAGGTTTGATCATATCCTATATGGATAAGGGAATTTTTCCTTAACCTCCTCCCCCATTAGGGCTTTTCAATTCCAATTTATGAAGGTTCTTCAAAGAATGTTTCTTCAATTTTAATATTATATAAGAACCCATTTTATCCTCTTAATTGTGTATAATTATTTTGGGGAATCTATCTATATTACCGTTCATAAAATGGCTATGTGATAATATTTAAATGAAACAATTAGGCCTCAAAAAGGATGTAATCAAAAGTAACCCATTAATAGGGCCAGTCCTCCTGAAGATCATAATTTTGTAAGGGCTGCCTAAATGGTGACCAACCTTCCTACTATTAAAATGGTGATATGGTGATTTATATTAGTTATGCATTGGTAAATGACATTAAAACCATCAATGAAGATGAAACAAGATATAAAACTGGGGTAGGTGAATATGGGGATGATGATTCTATAAAAATTGGGTGTACATAGTAATGATTTATAAGGGTGAGAACAAGATAAATCTAAGGATTTATAATAATGTTGGGGCTCCCTCAAATAATTTCATACCACCCCATAAGTGAGATTTAATCAATGAAATGGATAACGGGGAGCCTGTATCCCTCATACTATATAAGGAAGGAAAACTTATTATTATTATTGAAATATTTTCCTGGTATGAGATAGATATTATTGATTCTAAGGTACTCACAATGTAATTATTTATAAGAATTTTCTATGTTTAATATGTTCTTCATGTGGTTATTAATATTAAAATAACAATAGATCTATCTCAATAGGAATAAAAATCCACACACTCAAAGTTATTTCCTTGACACCCTCTTAATATTTGATCTAGAAAACCATTTTACATATATTTTATATCGTCATGATATTAAGAGTTCCCTCCATTAGTACAATAGTTGGAGCTATGTCAAATTATTTACTATAGGTTATATTGGGTTGGTTATCAGACTCAAATATAGGTATTTTTTCCACAAAAGGATCATCTTGTTACTTCACCAATTAAAATACCTTATAAGAATATTTTTTATTCAGTGGTCTTCAACACTATTGATCATCGATAACCAAACCGATATCCATGTAAGTATACTATGGACCAATGAATTGGGAGAGAAATCATTACCCAGAATGAGTAGATGAGACCCCCACCCCCAACATTGGGAATCATATGTTTCTAAAATTAAATTCCTTTATAGATATAAAAGATCTCCTTAGACATTTTTATCTTAGTGTGGTCCCATAATTGGGACCCATGGGTAGTGAGAATATGGTAATCCCGTGTTCTTACTAAAGATATTGGTAGTAGTTTCCTTCTTCTAGTATATTAGTTTACCAGCTATGATAATCATCAGTTGGGATGACAACCATCCACATTTTCTTTATCAATTTAGGTCAACACTACATAATATCAAAATCCTTAGCCACTAAAATAATTAATATAAATATAATTATAAATTCAATTATTTAATCGATATATAGAAGGGTTTTACATACTAGATAAAATTGTAGCTTCCTTGTTAAGATTGTTTGGGACTCTATATATGGAACTTCTTTACTGAGTTGAAAAATTCACTCATTCTAGAAATGTATCAAGGTGGGATTAATAACCATTCGACAGTTTCCAAAATATTTTAATATTCCATTTTTTAAACCAAGGATAATTATTGAATAATGTCGTCAACTCATTGATGGATAATAATAATAGTGGAAACTAGGATAGTCAATCTTAATCTAGCCCAAAGGAAAGCTATACCTCCAAATCCAATGCCATATCATACATCACATCCTCATGAATAGAAATAATAGAAAAAATATCCCCATAATGATGAGATAATGGATTATAAAAATTAGAAATTCCATGAACATAATAATAATTCATATTAGTTATGATTTAAAATATTCCTTAGATATATTATAAAAAAATGGAAAAAAAATTACTTTGGATACTAGTGCCTAAAATTCCTAATATGGATGCTATCATGAGACATAAAAATTATTTCTCTTTTCACTAGATTTTAGTACACACTATCTAGTATTTCATTATTTTAGGAGATTCTATAGATGATGATTTATTTTGGGGTGGTAAAACTGAACAATCCAGATGAAAAAGTGGACAGTGGTTATACAACTATTTAGGATAAAAAATATTAATAAAAATAATTTCAAATTTAATACAAATATATGTTAAATGATTATATAAAAAACTAAAATCACTCTAAATCCTGAAATTCATATTAAATGTTTTATTTTGAAGACTATGCCCATGGAATCTCTTTATATATGTGACCAACAATGTTGACACAATTATCATGTAAGATAAAATCATCAATTATATGATGTAACTAGCATAATGAACGTATATTTCAATATTATAAACATGTAGTGATGCCAAATACAATCTTGAACCTATCAAAATTATTGCCTCTACTCCCAAGAGAGAAATAACCATCCCAAAATGGTACCATGGGGACTAACCTACAAAAAACCCTAATCTTATGGAAAATTACTCTTCAGTTTCATTAATTATATTTAATTAATTGATCTATTATCACTTGATGATTATAATTATAAATATGATATCCTTATGCTTGATCTTGGAACTATATGAAATGCTCACATGATTCAAGTTAATAAGGGATCATTTCGTAGTGACCAAACCTAAAATAGTAGTAACCACACATTTATTGATTTTTATTCTACTAGAAAATGTGGGAAATTTATTTTGTGATCCTATTGATAGAATGAAAATTAACCTGTATTTTTCTAGTGTTTTCTAGGCCTGAATGTTTTGGAGGACAAACTAAAGGGGGTGTAACAGTAAATTAAGAAATTATTAGTGGGTGGAACAAGTCAACCCAATCCACTCATTATAAGATTATAATAAAAAATATATTAAAATGGTTGACTAGTATACCTCAAACACTTTATTCCATCAATAACATGCTAATAGGAATCCTCTCATTGGGAAGTAGATACCTTTGGCTAAAATTATGCCCTCTTAAAATACTTTTCCATTGTCCCATATGATCCTTCATTTTTCTGACTCAGTCAATTTATCAGAAGACCTTGGAGAATATATTGTTTAGGATCTTATAGTCCCCCAATAGTTCAATTATTTTGTTTCTTTTTTGAACTATATCAAAAAGTGATCAATCATATGTAGTGTCACACATTTGTCTCTCCCAAAAATAAAAGATAATGATTCTATTAGATAAAGGCACAACATAACATTATATGTATCTATGAAACTAAATAAAACCAAAATCCAAGAAATTTTGTTATTATTGTAAAATTTATCAAATTCATTATATCTTGAAAACTTCATTGATTGGGTTGAATAAAATTCAATGTATTCACATATACTATAATGATTTATGGTTATGAGAAGAGTGATAAAATTCCTCTCTATTGATACAGGATCATAAATTAATTCAAGGATCTAATATCAGATATTGAATTTATATTAAATCTATAAGATTCAATATTAAATGACATACTAAAAAGTTCATGGTTTAATTTGTAACACCCCGATATTTTATGAGATAGATTCTTTATAATTTCATTGATGTCTTATGTTGTATGTGAAACCAAGATTAGCTTGCACTATATGAAACATTATATTAGCTTGCAGTATATGAAGGACCAGCCCTAGGTAAATCCCAAAGAGCCCACGAGTGAGGAAAAACACAAGAAAGAAAAAAATACAATGAAAGGGCCATCAATATTATTAATTTACTATAGCTCTCAGTGTAATTAGGGAAACAAATTAATGTTGGTCCTGGGAAACAAAATTCTCCAGTATGCCATGGAGTATATGACACAAAATTATTTTCTTGTGCTACACAAAATTTCATGTTTTTTTGATATAAACAATTTAATGAAAGACCGTGTATATGTGACTACTAAATATTATAACCTAGTCATTATATGTGTGTGTATTAATAGAATTAATTTCCTTCTAAAAAACGATTTAAAAGAAAATAATTGAGTCAATACAATAACAGAATCACTATTTGTGGATTTTATTTGGGAATTGTATATTTAATATATTCAATATAATGTTTTAAATTCATATTAAGTGTTTTATATATATGATATAAGAACAAATTCTATTTTTTGGATAAAAGAAGTGTTTTTCAAAAAAAATACTATTTTACCACCTTTAAATGGAGAACCATTTTTAAATATAGTTTTTCAAAATTTTATATGTTTTACATAACATTATAAACTTCTTCTTTGGAAGAGGTACATCAAAAATTAACTTGGATTAAATTTTGTGGTTTTTTGGTTGAAATGTGTATTTTAATGAATACTGAAAAATTGTACATTTTAAAAAAAACTACCTTTTTCATTTTATTTATTTATATAGTTAGACTATTTTTAAAATTATTTTAAAGTGTAATTGGATATTTTTTTATCATTTAATAATCTTTTTTTTCATTTTATGTACTTTCATATTTAAATTGGGAATAAAAACATTTCAATATTTTGAGAGTTTTTACTTCTTAAATACCAGCTATCCGGTTTTACCAATGATAATTAATTTTAAATTAATTAATGAAACTTATTTGTTTTGAATTTGGGAAAATAAATTCCATATTTGGAATTAGAAGGTCAAAATAACATAAATAGACACATTTTATTTTTGGAAATTATGAATTGTAACTCTAGTAATTATTATTTTTATTTACCACGGTTAAAGGGGAAATTAGGTAAATAAGGATAAAAATAATATAATAATAATATTAATTTACCCTAACATGTGACCTAATCTTCTTCTATGGCACATGGGAGACCTAAAAATCCATTGGATGAATATTTGAAATATGGGAGACACTTTTTTGTGAAAATGACATGTTATAAAAACTAATTTAATGTAATGGGAAATATAATAAAAAGATGTTTCTTTTTAAGAAAACAATTGTAAAGTGGGATTATTTAATTTATCTCTTTAAATATAAATAGTCATTTCAAATATAATTTTTTTTCTAAATCATGGTATTTTATTTATAATTTTTAAACATTTATAAATTTATTTATTTATTAAACAATGATGATACAATTATTACTTTATTATTGAGTGATTCAAATAAATGATATTATAAATATTAAAATAATTATAATTTAAAACTTTTGATGCCATCCACTAATTTTATATATTCTTATGATATGTTATATTTGAGTTAATTTATTCATTTCTATTTAATCATTTTTTATATCTTTAATAAAAATGAATTACTAAAAATTATCAAAATTTAGATAAATGGATTTTTAAAACAAATATTATTTTATTAAATTATATAATAGTCATAAAAAATATAAAATTAGGTCAAATGACAAATATAATATTAAAAATTTCATTCATAATTAACTTTAGTTTCTCTTGGAATTATATGTTAACAATATTGACCACATAGTGTAAAAATATACGAATGCATGATAAGAATTAATTTATTTATCTAATGGTTAATGCCAAAAGATATGGTTAAATTTTTGACTTAAACTTATTTAAATCCTATTGGTTGAGAGTACATTGACTTGTCCTTGTATTATCCTATACATATATCACTATAGATCTATTATAATTCTAAAATAAATTTATAATAAAATAATATGTCAAGACGTTCCTAACATTCCCCTCCTCCCTCTTATAAAATACCACCACATCAACCCACTTACACACACCACTCAAGCCCCTTGGGTCATCAAAATTCTGCTCAAATAATCTCCCATGATCCCTCAATCCCTCTTGAAGGTCACACATTGTGAGGAAATTCATTTTATGGTGTCATTTTATGAAATTAAGGAGGTTATCGAAAAAGAAGATGTTCAAATACATATCAAGGATATCAGGCATAAGCTGAGGGATAATTTTTCAATCTCATTATTATCTAAGATTTATTATCTGTAAGAATTTATTAGGGTATATTTATCATCCATTTCAATGTTTCATAAATATATAATATTATTTATATTATTATACTATTGTTTAATTTCAATTTTACCCATTGCTGAATTTTTATTAAACTGTATGGTGGGAATCATTCTTTCGTTTTGCATATGAGGTACATTTTGACTTTTCTGACAGGTGTATGAGAAGAATTTTTTTATGTTATATGTAATGAATGTATTTTTAAATCTTCTTAACACTATATTTCGATGATGTTTCTTTAACGTGATTTCATTTATATTTTCAAATAAATTATTACCATTTAAAATTGTAAGGCATTTTAAGAAAAGAAAATATTTTTGAAGAAGAATGTTGTTTTCCTCAATAATTTATTTCAAGTGTTTATACAAAATTACTTCCCATATAACATGAAACACTCTATATAAGGTTATGATTATATCCCTATTATTAATATGATTTTATTTTTTTAATGATTGAATTATATTTTTTATAAATTATGTTATGATGGAATGATGTTTCAGAAACCCATTTTATTTCCTGGGTTATGCTATGATGAATGATTTATGTTTTTGTGAAACATGTATTAATTATTTAACTATGATATGATTGGTACTTATATCTCCCTCCACTTCATTGGGTAAAGATTCATATATCATGTGATTAACATGACTGGCATGGAAGGTAAATCTGGTTCAGCAATTAAGGGCTATAAATACAAGTAAACCCAGTTCTGTAATGGAATTTTTCCACTATGATGGTCTTGGATACGATCCTTCGATAATGTGGAAATTATTTTCAATGATTACGTGTTTTCCAAAAGTTCATGTTTTATACCAATTATATGTTTTCATGGTTAATTATCTATTATTATTTATGTCTTACAAACTACTATGATTTATTTCATGACTCAAGATTTTTATATTCAAAGGTTATTTTCAGGTTTTTTTACAGAAATATTTTCATATATGATTTTCTTACCCTTATTGGGAATCTAATCTCAACCTTTATAATGTTTCCATTCCTTGGGTTATAAAGAAATCAAATAAGTAGGGATACTAAAGGGGAAGATCTTTATGGGATATTTGTTATATCATTCACACATTAGAAGAATGTATTATAAGATTCCAAAGGCACTAAACTATTATGGTCCTTATGCATGATTTTGTAAAAATAAATGAATATTAATAAAAAAAGATGTAGAATTCATATACGTTGTTCTTGGGTCATTATAGTTGTTATTATGGGGAAATTTAATCATCCTTTAGAAACTAGGATACGAAAAAATTAGTGAGATCCTGAGATATATTTCTAAGGTATTTCATATGGATATGTATAATTTTAGGTTACAGTCCTTTAATAATGGTAATGATCATGAATAACCTAAGATTAATCATAATTTGTAATATATTGAAAATACACCCCCTTGATTAAGTTGTTTTCATAGTATGATTATTGCCTCCCACACTATTCTTTTTATGTTTTAGACAATGGCTGGAAGCCAATGGAACCATGCGAATGATCACTGCAATGGGCAATGCAATGATTGTTCTGCTGAATAATGATTGTTATGGGAGATTTAATAAAAAATATTATCATAATACTTACACAATTTATGAATCATTATTGAATTCCAAATAGGTAGTGAAGGTAAAAACATTCTGTTTAGTCCATCATGAAGAAACATCCACAATATTTTAGTGGGACTTCTGATCAACTTGTTTCTCAACATTTTATCGGTACCATTGAAAATTTATTTTCCAACGTTTTCCATTCTGAGAATGAAAAATTCATTTTGGTTGTTTATCATTTGGAAGGAGAATCAGACTACTGGAGGACTCCAATCAAAAATATGATGAAACAAGATGAAATTGAATCCATGGAATTGGATGAGTTCGGGAACTTATTTTTAAATAATTACAGCCCCTATATTTTTCATAAAAAGGAGAAGAAGTTCCTTGAGCTTATGAAAAAGGATAATGAATCTTTTCATACATATGAGGCAAGTTTGAAATTACTTGTAAGGTATGCTTATGGTTCTATCATCCAACCTGAAAGTGAAGTTGATCGATTCTTCAGTGTCTTAAAACCAAGTCATAGAATGGAATTAGCTATAAGAGACAATAGTTTCTATGAAGATATTGTTTGTTGTTATATGAAGGTATAAATAGATGTTTCAAAACCCATACTTTACAAACATTGATATCACTTCATAATTTAATTATATTTGTTACAAGATATAATAAAACCATGACAGTACCATATAGGTATAATGTCATTAGAAACTATAAACATAAACAACTGGTTCATAAATCAACTACATTAAAGACCCAGAATTTTCAAATAAATTTTTTTCTAAATTCTTTGCAATTTTATGCATCACCAGTTTCTGACGGTGCCTGATTCAGAGGCCCGGTGTGCCTGGAATCAATTTCTGAAGATTTGTTCAGGTACGTTCAGCAAACATATGTGCTGGTTTTATTATCTTTTGAACTAGTGCTCGGAATTAAAATCTGAGGATACCGATGAACTTGCAATGCCGGTATTCGCTTAGGGTTACCTTTACCGCAGTTACATTTTATTCTGTTTGGAGGTTATAAATTGGGGTTTCTAATTAAAATTTTAAGATTAAATAAAAATGTGTGTGAAACACATTTTTATTTGAAGGTGGTTAAAGTATTTGGGTGGTGGTTTTCCTCTCCAATGGGAAGTTGGAGGTGGGGCCCACACCCACATAACCTCCCATGGGAGGGTATTGTGTGGCGGGGCCCACACGAGAACCTAACCCTTTAACTCCCCTTGAACCCCTTTAACTCCCCATGTCTTTAATGATCCAACCCATTCTTCTTGTATTATGGTGAACTCTCCACCTTCCTCCTCTCATTAAGTGTGCCAACCATTTAATTAATTAATTGAACTTAATCAAATTAATTAATTCTAGCTTTTGAATTTTGAAAAGCTTGTCAACAATAAAATAATATGAGAGCCTATTATTTTAGTTGGTGGGTGGAACATTGAGAGGATTTGGGAGGAACACTTGGGGAAATATTATTCTCTCATTGAAGAATGTCGTTCTTTAATGAAGATTGCTCCACATCTCAAGGAACGTGAAGCAACTCCTTGTACCTTCTTCAATCGGGGAAAGAACATGAGGCGACGCCCATGAGGACCACCGTCTTCCTTCCTCTTCCTCCGCATCAATGGAGAAGATTCCACCCGCAAAGGACGACGCCCCACATTGATGGAACGAAGTCCATCTTCCACAATATTGTCTTTCGCATCTTCGACTACGTTATTGAATCAAGGTAGGGGGGATTATGGATTATTTATTTTATACATATGGTTTATACTTACTTACTTCATAGATTATTTGTTGGATTGTTGTTTTAGCCTCTAACACGGATGGCACAAGATAACGAACATGTCCGGACCCACCATCAATTCTATCTTGATGCGCGGTCTGTTGGGCGATGGGTGAATAGAAGGGAAACCTTGATTTGAGGTCGTCGTAGTGAAGAGCAGGACCTGAGGTGGCTGTAGGCAAATACGGGAGGCAAAAGAGACCACCGAAATGACTCTGGTGGCCCACAGAATAGCACGGCGATGTCGAGGACCGGAGGTGGCGGCCGACACCGACCAGCCGCCTAGGGGCAGCAGCGCCCCTCGTGCACTGCTGGCGGAAGGCCACCGCATCACCGGCCGTGGCGGCGAAGAGGAAACCGATTCCGTTTGTTCCGGGGAGGATGGGCGGCACCAGCTGGTGCCACCATTATGAGGCACTAGGTGGCCGCCCCCCTACTCCGCTTGCCCAGCGCGAACGTGCTCAGCCCGCTGGCCGAGCCATGGTCGGCCGCCTGCCGCGGGGGCTGGGCCGCCAGCCGCGGGGGCCGAGCTGCTGGTCGCGCGGCCCGGACCGCTAGACGCGTGAGCCAGGATGTCCTCACCTGGGCCGGGCAACAGCCGCTGGGCCTGGCCACGCTCTACCGGGTGGTTCAACCCAGTTCGGGCCGACCCAGGGTAGGTTGGGCCAGGTCAGATATGACCCAGACCCCCCTCTTCAGACCACTTTTAGTGTTTCACCCATAACTTGACCTATAGACCTCTGATCGATGCACCTTCAGTTGTGTAGGATTCCTTGGATCGAGATGTTTGTTTTTTATATCACACTCAAGGTTTTGGAGAATTTTTATTATGGATTATTTATTTTATACCTATTTTTTACTTCCTGTTGTGTACTCTATTGTGTTTTTTTATAAAGGTAATGCCTTCCTAGCTTAGGGATTTTCACCTTTGGTGCTAGTCTCTGTTACCTAGAATATGGAAAGCGGGAATGGGGAAATCATGGCATGGGCCCGAAGGACGAGTCATGAAAAATTGGTATCATAGTATGATCATATATACCGCATAACATAGAATTTGTTTCTTTTAACGACAATAGTGTTATGTGTTCTGTGTGTGGTTATCTATTTAGGGAAACTGGTGATAGTGCATCGGCCAACGTATCCATACAATAGGACTTTGACTTCTGGTCTCTGACTTAGTGCATGAAAACACTGATTGCATGTGTGTTTCCTTTGGAAATGTTTTCTTTGTTATTACATTGTGTCAGCTCACTAGGAATATTGTTTTGACCATGGCACACATTTTTCCTTTCAGGATGGCCCCACGAAGGCGGCCATCTAGTGTTCCAAGTTATGTATGAGATGGTAGCCAACTGAGCGACGAGACCTCGGTGTAGTGCACCATCACAGTGGAGGCACCAGTGGTACCACTACCCGCTGGGCCACCGATACCACCAGCCCCTGCAGTAGAGAGTGCATGCTGCCTGAGTGCATTGCATGAGTTCTGGTGATAGAGGCTGCCCAGGTTCTGGGGAGAGACTGACCCACAGGCAGCTGAGGATTGGCTAGAGGCTGTCGTCAGTGTTTTCATATTGGTAGGGATACAACCCGACCTTATGGTGATCCTTGCCTCGAGTCTCCTACACGCAGAATCAGGTAGATGGTGGAGCCTGATTCTCCAGGTGCAAGATGAGGCATCATAACTCCGGACATACTTTGAGAGTCTCTTCCAATCAGAGTTTGTTCCATCCCCCTTCGTGCGGTGCATATTCAGGAGTTACTACATCTGCAGCAGGGCAACATGATAGTAGATCAGTACTCAGCAAGGTTCACCGACCTCTCATGCTACTCCACGGATATGGTGCGGGGCCCGTTCATCAGGGGCCAGATCTTTGAGTAGGGACTTACGCATGATATCAGGGCTTCAATAATTCCCCTCAAGATTCCGACACAGACAGGGGTATTGAAGCGAGCCCTTCTAGTGAAGATATTTCTCAATGAGTAGTCACTGATGGAGAGATCCTACACCGGACGACATGTACCAGAGTCTTCTACAGCCGGTAGTAGACAGATGTCACAGAGGTTCAAGTGGACTGGGCCATCAGGTGGGCGAACACAGGATATAGGTTCTGTTGTGCGGGGCACACGAGACAGAGTCAGCTATACGAGGAACATGCAGTGCTATGCATGCGGCGAGCAGGGCCACATGGCTCGTGATTGCCTGACCCGCCATGCAGATGAGCAGTAGACATTAGAGGGACCTCCCAGGAAGAGGCAGTGGTTCGACTGTGGTGGTCCACAGGGAGCGGGCTGACGTGGCAAAGGAGTTGGCCAAGCAGCGGGTGGTGGACGATGTTTCGAGGCTCTACCACCACCACCAGAAGATCCACCCCGACCATAGGGAGCTAGTAGATAGAGGAGGGCTCACCTCCAGGCAGTCAAGGCCTACGACCACGGCGCACCTGTGGTGATTTGAGGTACTATCTTTGTCTACTCCACCTTTTCTGTAGTACTTATAGACACAGGTGTGAGTCATTATTTTATTGTCGTTTCACTTGTTCAGAGTTCGGATATTCTAATGAAGCCGTTGTCTCGATCCTTACAGCTAGAGACTCCCACAGAAGCAGACTCAACGATTACGCACTAGTTCCGGTAGTGTGACCTTACTCTAGGAGGTGAGAACATCAGTTGGGATCTTCTTGTAGCAGCGTCGAGGACTTACAGCGTCATCTTGGGTATGGACTGGTTATCCACAGTTTATGATTAGATTTACTATACTAGGCACAATGTGTGGTGTATCCACATGGATGGGAGCAGGTTCAACTTCACAGAAGAGAATGGAGCCTTTGCAGTGTAGGATGAACTTACGCGGAGGAGGGGGCAGCCGATCACACATTAGTTGGCTAGTCTCATCCTCCGAGCGGTTGATGTGAGGGATCCGAGTTTTCCTGTTGTGGTGGATCAGTACGTGGATGTGTTTCCTGAAAATGTTTCAGGACTACCTCCTCGTAGAGATGCAGACATTTACATTGACTTGTACCATGGGACATCACCGATATCTACTCCATCATATTGAATGGCTCCTTCTGAGCTTCGTGAGCTATGAGTACAACAGGAGGACTTGTAGGGGAAGGGATTTATCAGACCCAGTGTGTCAACCTGGGCATCTCTGATATTTTTCTCCAAGAAGGGGCATGGGAGCTTGCGACTTTGTGTTGACTACCATCACCTTAATCAAGTGACCGTGAAGAACAATTACCCACTCCTGAGGATTGAAGACATCTTTGATCAGCTTAAGGTACCACGATGGCTCTCAGAGATAGAACTCAGGTCAGGCTATCACCAGCTCAGAGTTCGAGATGAGTATGTGGAGAAGATGGCCTTTAGTTGTCGGTATGGACACTACGAGTTCTTGGTTATGACCTTCGGCGTAACCAATGAACTGGCAGTGTTCACGAGTCTCATGAATAGGATCTTCCAGCCTTACCTTGACCAATTTGACGTAGTCTTCATCAACGACATACTGTTTTACTCAACTACTGAGGAGGAGCATGTCTACCATTTGCTGGTGGTACTGGATACACTCTAAGAGCACCAGCATTATGGTAAACTCTCAAAGTGAAAGTTCTGGATTCAAGAGTTTCACTTCTTAGTACACATCATCTCAGAGGCTGGAGTTGCAGTGGATCTAGAATATATTGAGGCAATACTTTCTTGGGAGCCACCCGGGAGTGTGATCGAGGTACAGAGTTTCCTAGAACTGGCTGGGTACTATCAGAGATTTGTGCTAGACTTCTCCAGAGTTCCAGCATCACTTTCATCATTGACGAAGAAGGCGAACCATTCATGTGGTTAGAGAGATACCAGTAGTGATTTCAGGAGATAAGGCAGAGGTTGACCAGTGCACCCATCTTGGGGCTACCAGAGGAGGGCGTTGGGTAAGTAGTTTACTGATACACATCTGGTATCGGAATTGGGTGTGTCCTGATGCAGGAGTGAGCAGTGATCACGTATGGGTCACGGTAGTTGAGACAACATGAGTAGAACTATGCTACCCATGAACTGGAGTTAGCAGTAGTGTTCTTCCCCTTGACGATTTGGCGGCAATATCGGATGGGTGAGAAATTTATAGTCAACTCTGACCCCTCGAGTCTCAGGTATATCTTCTCATAGAAGGACCTGAACTAGAGATAGCGGCGATGGCTTGAGTTCCACCAGACTATGACTTTGAGATAGTCTATACTCCTGGGATGGGAAACATTGTAGCAGATGCTCTCAGTAGGAGATCAGGCATTTGGCTGTTAGGAGAGGCGACAAAGCTGCTGGCCACGTTGCAGATATCCTTTGTGGATAGAGATGGAGAAGCCTTCCTACAGTCTCTCATAGTCACTCCTCCACTTCTTTAGCATGTTAGAGAGGAACAACGTGGGGACGTTGAATGTGAGATGCGACGTGCTCATATATCCTCAAGGAAGGCACATGATGGATTTTCTGAAGGTTGGGAGCAAGTCATCCTCTTCAGAGGACGTACCATGGTACCAGTTTTACTACTAGAGGATGTGTTGAGGGAGTTCCACAATTCCCCTCTAGCGGTACACCCAGGAGTGGCGAAGATGTATCAGGACCTCAGACGACAGCACTGGTGGCCAGGTATGAAGAAATTAGTAGCAGAATTTGTCTCTTGATGCCTCACTTGTTAGCAAGTGAAGGCGGAGCACCAGGTTCTAGCAGGCTTGGTTCAACCCTTAGAGGTTCCAGAGTGAATGTGGGATTGTATATCCATGGATTTCGTGAGGGGAAATCCATGTACATTCAGAGGACATGACTCTATCTAGGTGATTGTATACCAACTCACCAAGTTGGCCCACTTCCTACCGACCAGAGAGCATGGCTCAGTAGAGGGCTTTGGACGCCTCTATAATTAGAAGATCATACAACTTCATGGTGTGCCATCGACTATCGTCTTTGATCGAGATGCTTGTTTCAATTTCCGTCTATGCAAGGGGTTACATGAGGCTTTTGGGATGCAACTTTTCCTTAGCACCGCCTTCCATCTTCAGAAGGATGGTCAGATAGAGAGGACCATTTAGACTCTCGATGACATGATCTATGCATGTGTCCTAAACTTTGGTTGTAGCTGGGAGGATCACTTATCCTTGGTGGAGTTTTCATACAACAACGGCTACCACCCTACCATCGGGATGGCCCCTTACTAGGCAATGTACGACTGACCTTTTAGATCACCTCTATGCTGGACTGACCCCTGGGATCTAAGGTGTAGATCATACAGGAGAAGATGAAGACTCCACAGAGCAGACAAAAGTCCTACGATGATAGGAGACGGAGACCACTGAAGTTTGAGGATGGCGACAACGTCTTCCTATGGGTCTCACCTTGATAAGGTCTACAGAGATTTGGCCAGGCGGTAAGTTATCTCCATGATTTATCGGGTCGTTCCAGGTCCTTATCAGATTAGGAGAGGTGGATTACATCCTGGCCCTTCTAACTCAGTTGCATCGGGTGCACGACGTCTTCCATGTATCTCATTTGAGGAGATACGTGCCTGAACCATCCCACATCATTGACCAAGGGGAGCTGGACATCAATGATGGGGTGACCTTTGCGGAGGTTCTAGTGGAGATTGAGGATCCACAGAAGCGGGTCCTGTGTGGATGGTCGATTCCTCTAGTGCAAGTTCAATGGCAGGACAGGAACCTCCAGGAGAGCACATTTGAGCGGGAGGCTCAGATGCGTGCTCAGTACCCCCTTTTGTTTCCCTAGAGTGTGTTGTATCTTTACGGGGATGTAAAGCCCTGAGGTGGGGGTAATGTAAGGACCTGTAAATTTCAAGGAAATTTTGTTATTATATTCTTTGGAATTTTATGAGTCTTCAGTTACTGACAGTGCCTGATTTCGAGGCCTGGTGTGACCAGAATCAATTTCTGATGTTTTGTTCGGGTACGTTCAGTAAACGTACATGTGGGCTTTTCTATATTTTAAACCGTTTCTCGGAATTGAAATATAAGGACACCGATGAAATCACAGCACCAGTATTCCCTTAAGGTGACCTTTACCGTAGTTTCTTTTTATTCAGGTTTGAAGATATAAATTGGGGTTTCAAATTAAAAATTTGTGATCAAATAAAATTGTGTGTGTAACACATTTTTATTTGAAGATGGTTAATGTATTTGGGTGTTTACATTCCTCTCCAATCAGAAGTTGGAGGTGTGGCCCACCCCCATATAACCTCCCATGGTAGGATATTGTCTGGTGGTTCCCACACGAGCACCTAACCCTTTAACTCCCCTTGAACGCCTTTAACTCCCCTTCTCTTTAATGAGCTAACCCATTCTTCTTTTATTATGGTGAACTATCCACCTTCCTCCTATAATTAAGTGTGACTCCCTTTTAATTAATGAATTGAACTTAATCAATTTAATTAGTTCTAGCTTCTGAATTTTGAAAATCTTGTCCATAATAAAATAACAGGAGAGCCAATTATTTTACTTGGTGGGTGGAACTTTTAGAGGATTTGGGAGGAACTCCTGGAGAAATATTATTCTCTCATCGAAGAACGCCGTTATTCAACAAAGAATGCTCCACGTCTCAAGGAACGTGATGTAACTCCTTCTACCTTCTTCAACCGGGGAAAGAACGTGAGGTGACGCCCATGAGGAATGTCGTATTACTTCCTCTTCCTCCATGTCAAGGGAGAAGACTCCACCTGTAATGGACGCCGCCCGACGTTGACGGAATGACATCCATCTTCCACAACATCATCTTCTGTGTATTAGAAAACATTCTTGAATCAAGGTAGTGAGGATTATGGTTTATTTATTTTACACATGTGGTTTATACCCTCGTACTTGGGCGATTATATGTTGGATTACTATTTGAGCCTCTAACGCGGGTGGCACGTGTTAATGAACAAGTCCGGACCCTTCTCCAATTCGTTCTTGATACACTATCTACTAGGAATGGTATGAACATATAGGAAACCTTAATTTGAGGCTGTCATATTGAAGAGAAGGACCTGAGGTGGTCGTAGGTGTAGATGGGAGGGAAAATGGACCACCGGAACAACTCCAGTGGCCTACGGAAGAGCGCGGTGGCACAGGTCGCCGGTGAATGGAGGTGGTGGCCTGCACCGACTGGCTCCCTGGGGGAAGCAACGCCCCTTGTGCGCCACCGACGGAAGGCCGCTGTGGCACCGACCATGGTGGTGGAGCAGAACTTGCATCCGCGGGTTCCGGGGAGGACAGGAGGTGCCAGCTGGCGCCGCCATTATGAGGAACTAGGGGGCCATGCCCCCCCCCCTCCCCCGCTGCACAAGCCTAGTGAGAACGCACCCAGCTAGCTGGATGGGAAGCAGCCGGCTGCCAGGCTTGGATGCCAGCCACGGTGGGCCGCCAGCCGCATGGTCCGGGTTGCCAGTCGCGCGAGTCGGGCCACCAGCTGCGCGGGCTGGGCCGCCTGCCGCTTGGGATGGGCCACCCTCGCACGGGCTGAGCCACAACCACTGGGCTGATCCACGCTCTACTAGGCCAGACCTGGATTTGGGTCGGGTCGACCAGGTTTGGGCCGACCCAGGGCAGGTTGGGCCAGGTCGGACCGGACCCAGACCTCCCCCCTCTTCGGACCACTGTTGGTTTTTCTCCCATAACCTGAGCTACGGAACTCTGATCAACGTACTGTCAGTTGCGTAGGATTCCTTAGATTAAGAAGGTCGTTGAGATACATCACACTCAAGGTTTTGGAAAAATTTGGGTATGGAAGGTTTGGTTCTATCCTAAAACCAACCAGGCCCTCGGAGCAGAAACACTTATAATTCTCAGATCTAGAGTCTGATTGACATGAAATATGTCACGTTGGTTTCCTTATGATAAGATAGAAGTACGGGATACATCAACTTAGTACTTCCTTGGTGTATCGATACTTAGATCGAGGAGTGGACCCTCCCAGAATCGAGCGTGCTGTGTGTGGGAACCCTAGAGCTGCCTACGATGACTTCTGTACCGGAATCCTATGTGGGTTTGACTGTGATGAATACCATACTAGAATCCTACTTGGGTTCAATGAAGATGGATACTATACCTGAATCCTGTGTGGGTTCGATAGTTCTGACTTCTATTCCTGTATCCTGTGTGGGTCTGACATAACAATTGGTCCTGTATCCTGTGTGGGTCCGACAACTTAGACGAATCATATCCGGTCCTGTATCCTGTGTTGTTCTGACATATTAGCTAGTCTTGTATCCTGTATAGGTCCGACACCTTAGATGAGATAGCCAGTCTTGTATCCTATGTCGGTCTGACAGCTTAGCTGGTCCTGTATCCTGTGCGGGTCCGACAACTTAGATCATCTAGTGGATACATTTGATCATCTATATCTCTTTACTATTGTGGAATACCTGTGTGAGTTGAGTCATGTATTTCAACCATTATCATCGTGGTGATTGCCTTTACATCCTTTGTGGAATTTCTTTGTGATTTGGCTCGAGAGTTGGAGCTGGACTGAGATTGGTAACTTAGGTATATGTATGGGCATATACCTAAATAGGCTTGGTTGATACTTCTTGATTGTATCTTTCATCTTTGTTTATCCTTATTGGATATTGTGAGACCTTTCAGGTCTCGAGGTCCCTAATTTGTATCGTTATACTTACCTCTACACGGGCTATGCCCGCACCTTGTTGTGTTGGATGCAGACGACAGATAGCGCTGACGGAGGCCGAGAGCGCTACGACTGGACTGTACCCAAATGTGGACCTTGCGATGAGTTGGAACACGGAGGAGACCAATAGACATGATTGCTGAGGTGGACATCTGTACCTACCCTTAAGGTAGTAATTCCCAGAGAAAGATCCAGGATATTCTCTTTTCTATCTGCTGTTTTCCCATTTTACTTATACTTGTTGTTCAGTTGGGTTTGTATACTGGCCCATTTACTTTCCAGCACACTCTTTTGTATTCAGTTATACATTGTATTTACTTCCTACTCTGTACTCTGTTGTGTTTGTTTAATTTTATAAAGGCAACACCTTCCCACCTTAGGGATTCATTCCTTTGGTGCTAGTCACCATCCCCTGGCCTACAGAAGCTGGGCTTGGGGTAGTCACAGTACGGGCCCTGAGGACGGGTCGTGACAGCTACATTGTCTCCTATTTATTTCCTCATATCTGGACACATTTTTTCATATCATACTTAATACCCTTATTCATTTCATGTGGAAAAGAAACATATAAATGTGTGAGATCAAATACTCACTTAGGGTAAATAAATGATATAACAATCATAGCATATTCGTAATAACATAACATTTTAAAATCTTGTCTTGTATATAAAAGATCGTTATATCATATCATCGGATAAATCATAAAAGTTTAATTTAATATCAATAGTCATAACATGAGACATGAATTTTTATTGGAATACACACATAAGCATATAAAATCATTTCATATTAGTCAATGTCCTTTTCCAATACCATCATAGTGGAAAACGTTCATTACTGAATTGATTTCTCTCCACATTCCATCCTAGCATTACTAAACGAGATTAACTTATCATTCCAAACATTTCTATCTCATGAGATATAATTCTTTACCCAGTGACTTGGAGGGATATATAGGCCCCACCCATCTCATAATTAAACCATTATTATGTGTTCCACAAAAACATAGAAACAGTCACCATAGCATAACCTATGAAATCAAAAGGGTTTCATAGACATCATTCCATTATAATTGATATAAAAAATGAATTTACAAAATAACATTCCATTATAAACCTAATAAAATCATATTAATAACTGGTATAGAAACATAAACTTATGTAATCTTAGATGGAAAATAATTTTCATAAAACACTTGATCTTCATTCTGGAGGAAAATATGCTTTCTTCATCAAAAAACTTTTTCTTTTCTCAGACTATCATGAAATTTTAAATGAAATGAGTTGAGTTAAAAATACACTTGTAAACAAATAGAAGAATATTAATTGAAATAAGGCATTATCAAGATGTAAAAACCTGTTCATGCCATATATGTTAAAAAACATTTCCCTCATACTTTTTCCAAAAAAGTAAAAATGTACCTTGTATGGTAACAAAAAGAAAGATTCCTTAAAAACCATGTAGTAAAAGTAAAAATTGGAAAAAATGAAATTAAAAATTCATATAAAAATAACAAGCATTTTATGAGTACTTTTTTAGAAATCATGGACCTAGATGATAAATATATACATAGTTTATACTTACGAAAAAAAAACATAGATAAAATGATATTGGACAAGTTAACTCTTACCATAAGTCCAATATGATTCGTATGTATCTAAACCGCTTGTATAATGATTTAAATAAAATTAATTATTTATTTTAGAATCATAATAATTTTTATAATATCATTTATGGTCATATTTTCATCCAATTTTTAGTAACATTTCATTGTTACTCGTTATTCAGGAATTAACCGCTTTATGGTCTTATGAGTTTTTTTCAGATAAGTTCTTATTATTCTTTTTAGGTTATAGTAATATCATTTACAAAATGGTATTAGTATAATATAAGTCATATTTATTCACTCAATTCATTTATATAATCATTGATTAATGAATATTATGTAGAATGAATCACATCGCACTGTGGAGAGGGTATGTCCCACGTATGCATGAGCGAAGATATTGTTCCTAGAATTGTCGAATGGTATTGAATTTGATGATGTATAGTATCTAAATTTTTTATAATAATCATATATAGTAATTATTTCCACCATTATACCCATCCAATGAAGGTGGTGGTGTAAATAGAATACACGATGGCATGGAGACGGTAAGTCGTACGTACGCATGCATGGTGATTTAATTTTTCGTAGGATGGATAAAAGGTGAAATAGGATTTTTCATATTTATAATAACATATAAGAATATTAGTGATACTAATGTTATTACTTAATAATGAAATAACTAAAGGATATGAATTAGAAGAAGAAATAAATTTGAATGAATTGGTAGAAAAGATTACCACTTCCTCAACGTGCCTCCTTTAAATTTCATTTTAGGGAACTAGAGTCAATTTTTTGAGAATACCAGCACCTCTAGAATATAACTAGGGAAGTTTAGATGATAAATTGGTAGGGTTTTTCCAATCATGAAGGATAAAAATTTAGTTAAGAGGAGTGGGAGGAGGTTCCCTTTTATAAGAGGAGAGAGTGGAAGTTTAGGAAACTCTTCAGAATATTAATTTATTATAAATTCAATTTCGACAAAAAATTGTCCAAAAATTATTTATTTATAAGCTAATATGATGTTAGTAATAATTAACATCATCCAATAATTTTTTGATTGGATTTGAATGTTTCTTCATCATTATCATTTTGGTTTAAACCTTATTTTCCCCTTTTAAATATTACTATGATATTAGGTAATTTACACCTTGTGGGTTATTGTAATTACCATATCTTATTAAGAGACCCAAATAATAATGTTTTTTGAAAATTTTGGACTTATATTAACCATTTTTTTAATATCATATTTTTAGATATTTATTGTCATTTAAAATACTATTTTATTTTTTCAGTTAAGAATTGTGTCAATTTTGGACCCTATTAATACTTGAATTTTTAAAAATTAATAAAAACATTATTCCTTATAAAATAAGGCATCAAATAAAAGATAAAATGTCTATGTAATCTCAAAAATTCTTGGTTGACATCAAAATATCCAAATTGTATTTTTTTATATTTATAAATTCATTTATTTAAAACGTTCATTATTGAGGTAATCACTACATCAGATTTGTATCATAATGAAAATTATTAATATAATATCTAAAAATTATAAATAAAATACGATGATGTAGGAAATATTTTTATATTTCTAATTACTATTTATAATAATTGATATATTTTATATAACCCGATAGTAAAATTGATTTAGTTAATGATATATATTTGGGTTATAATAATATTTACTTTAAATAAATTCTTATAAAATGTCATCTTCACATCAAAATGAATCCATGGGGTCCCAAAAACGACCCAAGGATGACCCTAGTTGGAAGTAACTCAACCAATAGGATTATGACACAGTTTAGTGAAGTTTTATATTATTAATTCCTAATTTGTTTAACCTTATTTACCAGATTTACCCTTTAACCGTGGTAAACAAAATAACTAATGAAGTTACAATTCAAAATGTCCAAAATTAAAAGGTAAATATTCACACAATTTAGAACTTCTAATTAAAAATATGTAAGAAATTTTTCCAAATTCAAAATAGAGCAGTTGCAGTAATTAATTTGAAATTATTCTGGTTGTTGAAATGAGAAAACAGTTTTTAAAAGATAAAACATTACAAAAGATTAAATGTTTTTACCAATAAATTCATTGTAAAATTAATTATAATGACATACATCATATTAAATGGTAAAAATATATTCTATTTATTATTTCAAAAATTGAATATTTTAATTTATACATATAAATTATCTTGATGAAAAAAGTAGTTTTTAATTAAAATTTAGCATATTTTTACAATTCATTAAAACAAGAAATTTATCAGGAAAATATAAGATTTTTTCCTGAAGTAAATTTTTACATCCTGATTCAAAAAAAACATGTTTATGTTGTCATATAAAAATTATTAATGTGCAAAAATCTATATTTGAAATATGTTCCTCTTTCAAATGTGTAAAATTATCCTTTTAAAATAAATAGGTTCTTATACATAAAATTGGGTTTTATTCATTCCCTATGACTAAAATATCCCTTGGATGAATATCAAAAATATTTTATTAGTATATAAAACATAAATCTCCTTAATTTCATTACCAAATGTAATTCACTAAAAAATAAAATTATCTAATTGATTTATATTTTATCATAAATAATTAATATCCAATGAATTCAAAATGAATTTTCATAAGTTAGTTATAATTACCTCTGCTAACATAACGGCTAGGATACAATGATAATTTTATATTAAGGGAATATCATGATTCGTTTAAACTCACAATTTCCTGAAAATCAATCTACTTAAGGATAAAAATAATTTAAAGAAAATATTTCATAAAATCATCTAAGAGTTAAATTCTACCCCCCTTAAACTATATTTTTCCTGCAAAATTAGTCACCTGAGAATAAATAAGTGAGGACACCTCTCCCTCATCATTTCTTAAAGTTCCTATGTAACTTCTTCTAATTAATGGTTCCTCCATAAAACACTAACTATGTGAGTGGTCTTGTATTGTAGAATTTTTCGCTACGATCCAGAATCTCTATCGGTTGTTCTTCATAAGAAAGATCTTTCATAAGCGGTACAACCTCTGAGATTAGTAAATTTGAAGGATCGGTTATATTGATTCCTCGGAGAGATACATGGAACACATAATGAACATGAGAGATATTCGATGGAAGAAATAATATGTAAGCTACCTTACCAACATGATCCAATATTTATCGATATACCTAGGGCTTAGCTTTCCCTTCTTTCCAAATATCGTTACTCTCTTCCATGGAGATATTCATAAGAACACCTTATCACCCACTTCAATCTCTAGGTCTTTTCATTCGATGTCTGCATAACTCTTTTTGACAACTCTGATCTACTCTTATGTGTTGTTGAATATATCTAACGTTTTCTTCCATTTCATCAACAAGATCAGGTCCTAATAGTTTTCTTTCCCCTACCTCATCCTAGGAAGTTGGAGTTCTATACTTCTTTCCATATAGGTCTTTATATGGAGACATCTAAATACTTTACTGAATGCTATTATTGTAATAAAATTCCACCAATGGTAGGTGTCGGTCCCAATAACCTTTGAAATCCATAGAGAAAGCTCTCAACATGTCTTCTAGAGTTTGAATTGTCCTCTTAGAATTACCTTATATCTAAGGAAGATAAGCAGTGCTGATACATAACTCTATATCTAGAGCATACTAAATACTTCAATAGAACATTGATGTAAACCTCTGATCATGATTAGATATAATAGAATGTTGTACTCCATGCAATCATACCACTTTTATTACATATATCTGGGTAATCTAATCATGAGACAAATCCTCTCTAATATAAATGAAGTGTGCCAACTTTGTAAGGTGATCAAATATAACCCAGATAGTAGTATTGGCTTTAGATGTTTTGGGAAGTCTGATGAAAAAGTCCATAGTTATTTTATCCCATTTTCATTCTGGTATGGGTAATGGTTGTAACATCCCCTTAGACTTCTATCTCACATCCTTTACTTTCTTACAAACCAATAATCGAGAAACATATTCTGCGATATCTCTTTTCATTCCATCCCACTAAAAGTACTTATTTACGTCCATGTACATCTTTGTTCTTATAGGGTAAATATTGAATGATGAACTATGAGCCTCAACCAATAGATCCTTCATTAATTCTGGAATGGGAGGAACAGAAACCCGATTCCTAGACCTTATTATCCATCATAATCAAGGTTGAATTCAAGAATGTTTCCTTCCTTCTTTTGTAACTCTAAATCATCCTTATGTTCCTCTTTAATCTTCACTTATATAGATGGTTTAACAATCATTTGAGAAAGATAAGATTTATCCCCTTCAATTACAATTACTATATCCATCCATTGAAAATACATAAATAATATATCTTTCATGATTCTCATCATGGATAAGCTAGAATGGTCTTGTCGACTTAATGCATCCACCAACATTTCTTCTTTCATAGGGTTGTAATGTATTGAGTAGTAATCATCTTTAATTAAATCCTTCCATATTATTTGGTGCATATTCTACTCCTTTAGTGTGAAAATATACATTAAACTTTTATGATCAGCATAAATGTCACTCCTTTCACCATAAAGATAATGCCTTCATATTTTTAATTCAATGATTACCGCAGCTAACTCCAAATCATGAGTTGTGTAATTTTTCTCATGGATTTTCAATTTTCACGAGTCATAAGCTATCACAATATCATTATTCATGAGAACACATACAAAACCCTTCAGGAATTCATAACTATAGATCACAAACCATTCTCCACTACAAGAAATTGTGATCACATGTGTACTGGATAACATTCGTTTTAGCTCAGTGAAATTCTCTTCACATTACTCCTTCCAAACAATCTTAACACCTTTCTGAGTCAACTAGGTGTGTAGATTAGATAATAGGGAAAATTCATTCAAAAAACATTGATAATATCTATCCAAACCAAGAAAAGATTATATCTATGTTACTATTGTTAGTGATGACCTTCTTTTAATAACCTGTATTTTTGCGGGATCCACAGATATCCCCTCTCTAGAAATTATGTGACCCAAAAACTAAACATTTTAAATCCAAAATTCACACTTGGTAAATTTGGAATAAATATTATTCTTTCTTAGGGTCTTCAGTACAATTATAAATTGATCTTTATGATCTTCCTTTATCTTTGAATATACAAAAATATCATCAATAAAGACTACCAAAAACTTATCAAGATAGTCTCAAAAGACTCTATTAATTAGATCCATGAAGATTACAGGGGAATTAATAAGACCAAAAGTCAACACTATATATTCATAGTGTCTATACATTATACAAAATGTTGTCGTTGGTGTATCCTCTTTTTTGAACCATAATTGATGATACCCTAAATGAAGATCACTCTCAGAAAATTATTGAGCTCTGTTTAGTGGGTCAAATATGACATCAATGTGCGAGAGAGGATATGCTTTCTTGATTGTGATTTTGTTAAGTTCTCGATAATCAATGCAGAGATTCATTGATCCAGGTTTCATTATAACAAACAATGAATGGGCTCTCCAAGGGGACGCACTAGGACATATGAATCCCTTATCAAGATTCTCTTGGAGTTGTTTCTTTAAATATTTCAACCCAATTGGGGCCATCCTATAAGGTGTCTTAGAAATAGGCATTGCACCTGGTATGAGTTATATTGAAAACTCAACTTCTTGATTTGGTGGAAGACATGAAAATTCATCTATAAATACATCATCAAACTCATGTAATATGGGTTTATTCATAATCATGAGTTTCTCCCCAACCATTTGAGATAAAACCATTCATTTATTTGAATCATGTCCACTGATATGGAAGAAATTGCCAATTGAAGGTTATATTCATCCTTGCACTAATAGATGATCATAGATTCATCTGGAATATGAAATTTTACTTCCCTTCTTTGGAAATTGATATGAGATCTATATAAATAAAGATAGTCTATGCCATGATTCGCATCAAATTCTACTATATGAAGGATCACAAGATTTTTAGGAAGCACTTTCCCACAAAATTCAATTAGAGAATACTTGTAAACTTTAGATGTGACTGTTGTTCCATTTAGATTTTTCACATCTAACTCAACATATTATTATTGAGGTAATATGGAAATACACTTAGAAAATAATTTAGAAATACAATATTGGGTGGATCTAGAATAAAATAAAACATTTTCTACTTTAGAGTGGATGATTAGTGTACCTTTCACTACTTAATTATCATACTCCTTGTCGCTGAAACTAATTGCATGTGAAATTCACTTGTATATGGCCTTAAGAGTTTATTGAATTCAATTATGATCCATACCCTTGGATTAATAAATTTATTTTCATAATTACCTATTTCCTTTAACATGTAACATTGATGTGTAGGAGGTTCATTCTTTGTAGCCTTTTATTTGTTCATATCATCCGACATCTTTTACCGATCACTTCAACATTCAATTGTCCGATGACCTTTTTTTCCACACATAAAACATTTAATAGTCCCTTTAAGACAATTCCATTAATGTTTCTTTCCACACATTGAGCAGAATGTAAAATTCATATTATTTTCCGTGTGGTCTTTCTATTTTTCCTTTGAATTCCATTTTCCTCTTCTTATCAAAACCATATGACTGATGGGTTAATCCAATATCCATTTCAACCTTGATATAACATCAAACAATTTACTCATAGCTATTTAAGTCCCTTATGGATAATGACCTTCAAAAACATGGTTTTAAGCCACTAAAGAATTGATTAATCGAAGCCTCGAGTAGGATAATAATTCTTCATGCGTACCTTGCAGGTCTTGTAAAATTTTCATTATAGGTACCAATGAATTCATCATACATTTTCCTAAGTTCATAGAAATCCTTCTCCCTATTTTTTGAGAGATTATGATGAATGTACTTATTGGAAAAGAAGTTCTTGAATTTATCCCATTCCATGGACTCAATTTACTCCCTTTTACCCCTATTATTGATAAGATTTGACAATTTATTAGCTTCACCATCCAAATGAATACTTATAATATGACTTTATTATGTTCATAACATTTTAGAACTGAAAATATATTTTCCTTGGTACTGATCCATCCTTTAGCCACTAATGGATTAGAAGACCCGCTGAATGAAGGTGGGCACTACCTCATGAAGGAATCAAGATTATTTTGCACCCTCTATTGATTGCTAGGAAGTCTGGAATGATTCATATATTGAGAAGGTTGTGTAAGCATAGCTAAAATATTTTTCATTCTATCTCCCATAAAATTTTGTTGCTCAGGGGTACAATCATTTCATTTTCCATTGCATTCAGCATTAATGCAGTTCCTTCAGGATCCATCCATTGATTAAACCATTATTCATAGTGTGAGAAAAAGTAATCATAATAGGAAAACCACATAATCAAGAATAAAATTTCAATTTAGGAAACATTAGGTTTTATCCTAGGTTATAAATTGTCCTTTCTAAAACACTAGGAATGTATCATATACTTAGAAATATCCTTATGTTTCTTTCTAAGGATTTCTCATCCTAGTTTCCATAGTTTAACAATACCTTTCCTCTCATACCTACTATAACAAAAAACATTACATCCACTGATATCACCTCAGGATTGAAGCATATTTATTAGAACATAAAACAAAACCATGACAGAACCGTATAGGTATTGTGTAATTAGAAACTGGTAAACATAAAAAACTCATTCATAAAACATCTACATTGTCTCCCGTTTATTTCATCATGTCTAGAATCATTTTTGGAATATCGTATTTAATACCCTTCATCATATCTAGTAGAAAACAAACCTATAAAAGGGTGAGCTCAAATTCTCACTTAGGGTAAACAAAAGAAATAACAATAATATCATATTCAAAATAACATAACATTTGAAAATATTACATGCATATAAAATATCACAATATCATATCACGAGATAAATCACAACACTAAAATTTAAAACTAATAGTCATAAAATTAGACATGAAATTTTGTGGCATACAAAAATAAGGATATAAAATCATTTTATTTTAGTCAAGGTCATTTTCCAAGACAATCATAGCAGATAAAGTCCATTTTTGGACTGAGTTCTATCCTCATTCATACCTTGTATCACTGAACCAGATTAACTTGTAATTCCATCCATGTCTATCTAATGAGATATAAATCTTTACCCAATTCATTGGAGGTATATATAGGTCCCACCCATCTAATGCTAAAACTGTTCTTATATGTTTAACAAAAAACATAGAAACATTCACCATAGCATAAACCATGAAATCAAATGTGTTTCTTAAACATCATACCATCATAATTGATATAAGAAAAAGTATTTCCTATATAAAATTATACCATAAAAACAATAAAATCATAGTAATAATAGGTATATAATCCAAAAACTTTGTAATCTTATATGGAAAATAATTTTTATAAAACACTGGAGCTTCATTCCTGAAGAAAATTTCCTTTCATCTTTAAAAATGTTTTTTTCACAAATAGTCGTGTAATTTTAAAAGAATATAATTTTCTTGAAAATGAACTTTTAAATATGTATAGAAATATTCTTGGTAATAAGTTGTTATAAAGTTGTATAAACCCATTCATTCCATATATGTTAAAAGAACATTCTCCTCATACTTTTGCAGGTAAAATTAAAAAGTACCTTGTATGGTAAACAAAAGAAAGATTCTTATTTAACAATGTAGTAAAAGTCAAAATGGGTACAAATGACATCAAACATACATAGAATAATAGCATGACTTTTATGAGAATATTTTTAGAAAACCTGGATGTGTGTGATAAATATATACCCAGTAGATAGGTACAAATTAACAATCTCAGATAAAATGTGACTGGGACAGTTGTCCCTTACCTTAAGTATGATATGCTTCGTATGTTTCAAAACCTAATGTATAATGATTTAAATAATGTTAATAATTTATTACCAAATAATAATCATTTTTATGATAACCTTTATGATAATATTTTCATCAATTTGTTAGTAATATTTCATTGATATTTATTATTCAGGTATTAATTAGTTTGTGTTATTATGTATGTTTTATCATATAAGTTCTTATTCCCCTTTTAGGTTATAGTTATATTATTTTCATAATGGTATTAGTATAATATATTTCATATTAATTCACTCAATTAATTTATATAATCATGGTTTAATAAAGAATATATAGAACGAATCACATTGCACTGGGGAGATGGAAAGGCGCACGTACGCACGAGCAACGATATTGTTCCCATTATTGTTTAATGGTATTGATGTGGATGGAGTATAGTATATAAAAATTCTATATTAATCATATATAGTAATTATTTACACCACTATACCCATCCATGTATGGTGGTGGTGAAAAAAAGATTACACCATGGCGTTGAGACGGTAAGTCGTACGTACGAACACGTGGTGATTTCAATTTTCGTAGAATGGATAGAAGGTAAAAGAGGGTTGTTAAATATTTATAATAATTTCTAATTATATTATTTATACTTTGATAATACATTATAATGAAAAAACTAAAGAATATGAAGTAGAAGAAGAAATAAATTTGAATGAATCAGTAGAAGAGATTACCTCTTCCTCGACGTGCCTCCTTTAAATTTCCTCTTAGGGAACTAGAGTCATAATTTTGAGAAGACTAGAACCTCTACAATTCAACTAGGGTTGTTGAGAAGAGAAATGGGAAGGGGTTGTATGATCATGAAGGCTCCAAATCCAATTACATGGAGAGGGAGGAGGTGCCCATTTATAAGAGAGGATAAGGGAATTTTATGGAACTCTTCAAAATATTAATTTATTATAAATTCAATTTTGGAAAAAATTGTCCAAAACTTATTTAATTTGATGATAAAATGTGTTTTTTTATAATACTAATAATCCGATAATTTTTTTGACAAGTTTTGAATATTTTTATCCTTATCTTTTTGGTTTAGCCTTTATTTTACCCTTTTTAATCTTACCGTGATATCATGTTATTTACAGCTTCTATGTTATTTTAATTACCATGTCATGTCAAACGACCCAAAAAATATATTTATGACATATTTGGATTTATACTAACCATTTTTTCAAATATTAAATTTTTAGGAATTTAATATAATTTTATAAACTATTTTATGTTTTAAGTTATAAATCGGGTCAATTTTGGACACTATTCATACTTAACTTTTTAAAAATTCATAAAAACATTATTCTTAAAAATATATGGAATTAAATCTAATAAAAAATTTAAATTTACTTCAGAAAATTTGTGGATGAAATCAATATAACCATTTTTTTAAAATTTTTTAAATTCATTTATTTGAATCTTTCATTAATGAGGTAACCAATACATCATAATTCTGTTATAAATAAAACAATTTATATAATCTCTAAAAATTATAAATAAAATATTATAATGTAGGAAATTTGTTCATATTTTTAGTGACTATTTATATACATTGATATGAGTTCTATAACACTATATTAAAATACAGTTAGTAAAAGATATATTTTTAGTTTATAATTATCTTTACAGTAAATTAATTCTTATGAAATGTCATTTTCAAATCCAAGTGAATCCACGGGGTCCGAAAATTGACCCAAGGATGCCCCCAATCATAAATATCTCAACTAATAATATTAGGACACATGTTAGGGTAGTTTTATATTATTAAATTTTTATTTTTTACCCTTATTTTTACCAGATTAACCATTTATCAGTGGTAAATAAAATAATTACTGAATTTACTATTTATAATGTCCAAAAATATAAGGTACCTATTCAAAAAAAATAGGGCCATATGATTCTAAATATGGAATCCATTTTTCCAAATTCAAAACACATAAGTTACAGTACTTAATTTAAAATTATTCCCGTTGTTGAAATGAGAAAAAATGTTTTAAAAGTTAAAACATTGAAAAAGATTGAAATGGTTTTACCTTTGAATTTAATGTAAATTAATGATAATGACATAAATTATATTAAATGTTAAAAATATATTATATTTATAATTTAAAACATTAAATATTATAATTTATCAATATAAATTATGTTGTTGAAAAAAATTGTTTTTAATTAAAATTTAGCATATTTTTACTATTCATCAAAACATTAATGTTATCAGAAAAATATCAAAAAAATTTACAATGTAAATTTTTATATCCTGATACAAAATTACATGTTTATGTTGTCATATAAAAATTACTAATATGCCAAACTGTTAATTTAAAATGGTTACGCCATTCAAAGGTGTAAAATTAGCATTTGAAAAATAGGTTCATATATATAAAATAGCGTTTTATTCATACCCTTTGACTAAAATATCCATTATATGAATATCAAAAATATTTTATTATGTATATAACATAGATATCACATATATTTAATTAATAAAGGTAATTCACTAAAATATAAAAAATCAAATTGATTTATATTTTTTCATAAATAACTAATCGCTAATGAATTCGTAATGCATTTTCATAAGTTATTTATAATTAGTCTTGCTAACCTAATAGCTAGAAAATAATGGTAATTTTATATTGAAGGAATATCATGGTGCATTTAAACTCATGATTTCATTTATAGAATACTACTAAATGATAAAAATTATTTATAGGAAGTATTTCATAAAAACATCTGGATGATGCAAAGTTTGTTTTACATATAAATCTAATGGTTTTGGCAAGAAATGAAATATGGAGTTAAAATGAAAATCTCAAAACAATGGTAAAAATATAATGATTTTTTTCTAATTCTTAATGTGTTTGAAAAATCATGGTGGAGACTGTCTTAAAGGGACTATAAAATGTTTTAATTGTAGAAAAAGAAGGCCATCGGGCAATTAAGTGCCAAAGTAATGGGAAAAAGTTATCTAATGATGTGAATAGATAAAATTATACAGAGAATGCACCACCCACATATCCTTGATACAAGTGTAAGGAAATGGGGAATTATTATAACTAATTTTCTAATAAAAGGGTGATTAATGATGATTAACGTCAAAAACCTCTTAAGTATGAAGAAAAAATCCAAGCACATGTGATCACTATTAGTGATGTTGAGTATGAAAATAAAGTGGTGGAATGATTGATTTTTTATTGTATTGAGATTATAGAATAATGGATTAGTATCACATTTATGTTATTATAAATAATAAAATATATATTTAGTTGTCCATTGTGGATTTCCGTGGGTATTTGAATGTATATTGAAATTGGTATTGGTAAATATGAAATGTGATTGAGTTAATGAGGTGATATTTTTGAAAAAAACAAGATTTTGGGAAGGCTGACAATTATTATGAACATTATGATGAGATAATTATATTTGGATAGAGTTATATTCGATAAGAATAAGAAAATTTGATGATATTAGTTACCTTACAATTGTTTAAGGATTTATTAACAAATACGTTATGCAATCATGGGTGAATATTATACCATTTTGGAAGAATAATAAAACATGAATTATTTCAATTTGGATATCTGATAATTACAGTTGTTACCATCACTCAAGAGAATACATGATTAATGTATTAACATGTTTGGAATATGAAAAACAATAACTGCCTTATGAGATATGTGAGATAAATGTTAAATTGATTTTGTTCACCTCTTTCTAAAGTAGTAGGTTTTCAGTTTTTGGAATGATTGCAAGGTTATCCATTTATGGATAGTATAACTTATACTCTAGTTGAAATTTGATATATTAATGTATTATCACTCAATTAGTGTACTTAGAGATATGTGATAACATGTGTTAACATTTTCTTCAGACATATGGAATAAACTATCATTATATTTATGCATAACCTAATCTTCCAACAGTTTAGGAATGAAAGATTTTACATCATTTCATAGAATAAGGGATGAAGTGGATATTTTTCAAGGCATGACAAATGGTTATATTGTAAAAAATTCTTGTAAGTAATTATTAACTTGTTATTAAACATTAGGGAAAGGATCTTGAAACCCAAAAATGCTTTCATATCCCCTTCTTATCTGATGAATTAGATAGTCCCTTAAAAAATTGTATATTTATGGCTTTCTAGTTGTTAAGTTTCTCTAATCCTTGTTCCCTATCACTATCCATCAGAACATGATGGTTATATTTATCTTTCATATCTATGTTTTAACTCTTCACCTCTCTTATTCTATGTGGAGACCCAGTGATGGGTCACATTAGGTTACCATTAAGATTCTAACATTCCTTTTTAAAATGTTATTTAGTATTCATTTTCATGATGTGTATTTTTATGAAATAATATTTCAAGTAGTGAAGATTTTATAACCCTAGTGAATTTCTTGGGAGAAATTAACTTTATGGGGGTAGAATGTTACCCCCTGAGATTGAATTTCCCTTGTCATTTATTATTATTAATTTTGATAGTACACCCTTCAAGAGATGAGGTGGCACAACTACAAGGCAGAAAGGCTTAGAGAACATTATCAGACTCATAGGTATTAGAGGAAATCTCCCATACAAGACACATGAAACTGCTTCTCCCCAGAACATGTCCTGATATCTACAATCCTCTTTCGCAAGGATGGTCTACTAGTTGTCATGTGCAGATCTATACAGGCCCAGTACCGATGGAAATGTCATACCCTCAGATTATTGTAATTCTGATTAGCTCTGCTCTGGTGATTGTGACAGCTCTGATCCTCATTTGGAGCCTTGACCCATGTTGTCTGGCTGGTACATCTGGATCCTTGGGGTGGCCTGAAGGCCTTAAGGTTTCCTAAAGGCCTTGATAGATAACTGGCCTGATGGTCTTGTGTGGCTTGAAAGCCCTGCCGGACCTGGGGACCAAACTAGTGGTCCAAAGGCCCACATGGAAGAGTAGTTCTGGTTGGTACAGTATCGAAGAGTACATGCTACAATGCATGCTATAGTGCCTGCTACAGTACCTACTACAGTACTTCTATAGTACCCAAAAATATTTCTCCAAACTGAAATTTTATGAGAAAAATTGTTTTTAATTTTTTTGATGTCTTGTGTTCTATGCTACGCCAATATTAGCTTGCACTATACGCAACACTGTATTAGCTTACAATATACGTAACAAAACACCTGGCTTGTGTGACACACAATTTCATGTTCTTTTGATAGAATTAATTTCACAAAACATTGAGTATAAGTTATAAATAAATATTACAACCTCGTCATTATAATGGAATGTTTGAATACTATTAACTTCCTTCTAAAATATCTATTTAAATGAAAATAAGCGAGTCTATGAAATAATAAAATCACCCTTTATTGATTTTCTTTGTGAAATATGTACTTAATATATTCAAATTAATGTTTTAAATTCATATTATATGGTTTCTATATATTATATAAGAACAAATTTAATTATTTAGATAAATGAAATATGTTTTAATAAAATATATTTTTACTGCCTTTTGATGGAGAACCCTTTTTAAATACTGTTGCTTAAAATTTTATAATTTCTATTTGAAATAATAAACTTCTTATTTTGAATAGGGACAACAAATTTTACGTTGGATGAAAATTTTATATTTTCTAATGAAATTTTGATAATAATAAATGGTGAAAATGTGAACTTTTAATTGAAAACAATATTTTCGTACAATTTATTTATATGGTTAAATTATCATTATAAGTGGTATTAAATTATAGTTGGATTATTTTTTATAATTTAATAATATTTTGGTCACTGGAAGTAATTTTACAATAATATTGGACATAAACACATGTCAATCTTTTCATAGTTTTTACTTCTTAAAAACATGCTTTCTTGTTTTGACAATAGAAATTAATTTTCAATTAATTAACGAAACTTCCTTGTTTTGAATTTTTAAAAATGGATTCCATATTTGGAATCAAAAGTTCTAAATTATGTTAATAGGTTCCTCCTATTTTATTAACATTATGAATAGTAACTTAAGTAATTATTTTTTTTTACCATGGTTAAAGAGTAAATTAGAAAAATAAGGTTAAAATAATATTATAAAAAAATTAAACTACCCTAACACGTGCCCTAATATTATTTTATGAGTCATGGTCATCCAAGAAATATTTAGGCCAAAAATTTATCATTTGGGAGCCACTTCGGTGTGAAAATGACATGTTATAATAATTAATTTAATTTAAAGGGAAATAAAACATAAATATGTATCTTTTTACAAAATCAATTTTATGTTGGGGTTATATAATTGATCTATTTGACTACAAATTGTAATAAGAAAGATAAAAATAATTCCTACATTATTTTTTTATTTAATAATTTTCAAATTAAATAAAAAAATTATTTATGACACAATGATGATGCAGTGATTACCTTATTAATGAATGATTCAAATAAGTGATATTATAAATATTAAAATAAATATAATGTGATAATATTGATTCAAGAAATGAACATTATAGATGGATATGAAATGTTATATTTGATTTAATGTAGTTTTTTTAAATCAATTATGTTTTCTTAGATTTCACAAGGATCAATTACTATAGAGTTTCAAAATTGAGATAAATGATTTTTTAAAACAAATACTATTTTATTATGTGATATAATAGTCATAAAACTGAAATATTTAAAAAATGACTTAGATAATTGATCGAATTTCATTAAGGATCCACTTGAGGTGTACTTGGAATTTTTTAGTAACTATATGGACCATATAGTGTAAAAATACAAGAATACATTGTTACAGTTAATTTATTTAACATGGGGTTAAATCCAAATTTTAAGGTTCATTTTGTCTCCAAAACATGTCTAAAACCTATTGTTTGAGTGGATTTTGACCCATCATCATATTATCCTTGAAATATATAAATTTTTATCTATTATAATTTGATAATCAATTTATAATAAAATAATATTTCCAGAGATTCCTAAAGTTTCCCTTCTCCCTCTTATAAAAGGTCAACATATCTAACCACACACACACACCAATCAAGCCCCTTGGATCATAAAATATATGATAAAATAATATCCCAACATCCCTCCCGTCATTTTATAGGCCACACTTTGGTTAGAAAGTCACCGTATAGATACGTTTTGTGAAAATCAAAAGGAGATCCTCGAAAAAGTGGAGGTCTGGATACATATGAAGGATATCAAACCCAAGGTAACAGATTATTTCACGATCTCATTATTATATAAGATTGTTTATATGTATGTATTTACTGGTGTGTATTTATCAAGCATATCATTTTTTCCAAAATATATCATATTATTTCTATTATTCTATTATTTTTTAAAGTCAATTTTACCCATTAGTGAATTTTTATTAAATGGTATGGAAGGAATATTTTTTCATTCTCTATACGAGGTAATTTTTTAATTTTCTAGCTATATTACAAGAAGAACTTCTTTTTATCATATAATCGATGAATTTATTTTTACACCTTATTAATGACTTATTTCAAGGAATATTCCCATTCCCTATTTCTAGTTTATTTTTCAAGTAAATTATTTTCATTTAAAATTGTGTGACATTTCGAGAAAAAAAATGTTTTTGAAAAAGAAAGGATATTTTTCTCAAGAATTATTTTCATGTTTTTATAGTAATTATTTTCAATCTATGATGTTGCTCTTTAAAAAGTGTTATTTTTTTATCCAAATTTTTAATTTGATTTTATTTTTTTAATGATGGAGTGATATTTTATTTGGATTATGTTATGATAGAATGATGTTTAAGAAACACATTTTATTTATTCAGTTATGTTATGATGAATGATTTATGTTTCTGTTTCTCATGTAAGAATGATTTCTTTATGATATGGGTGGGACATATATCTCCATTCAATGTATTGTGTAAAAATATATATCTCATGAGATAGAAATTACAAGAATGGAAAGTAAATCTGGTTCAGTAATAAAGGACTGGAATGACCTATTAGCACAATTCAGTAATGGACTTTTTCCACTATGATGGTCTTGGTTATGAGCCTTGGATAATACGGAAATGATTTTATATGCTTATGTATTTTCCACATGGTCATGTTTTATACCAATTCTATGTAGTCATGGTTAATGTTCCATTTTGATTTATGACTTACAAACATCTATTATTTCTTTTATGACTCATGATTTTTATATTCAAAAGTGATGTTCAGGTTTTTTTACATTCATATGATCATCTATTATTTGCATACCCTTATTGAGCTTCTAAGCTCACCCTTCCTTGTCTTTCCATTCCTAGGGTTATAAAAAATAATTTAAATGGGATTACTAAAGGGGATGATCTTTATGGGTGATGTTTAAGATATTTCCCAAGATAAAAGAATGTATAAAGGCATTAAACTATTACGGTTCTCAAGAGTGAATTTCTAAAATAAGTTAAATATTCATTTAAAAAGTTGTAATATTCATTTATGTAAATCTTGGGTTGTTATAGTATCAACATGATATACTCCCTTCATTATATAATTATTGTCTCAAATACTAGGTTTTTGTAAAAATAAAGAAATTTTACTATGTTATAGCTCCATTTGACTCATTGGAATAGGAATACATCGATGTTGGATTTTACTAGGGAGAAGGAGAATTATCCATAACTAATGATGTCCTTCAGATTAATTTCAAAAATTGTCTAGAAATGACCTCATCCAACACATTTAATGGGATTTATAATGAATATATATTATCAATGAAACAAATTTAAAATAAATTATTTTATTTGGGTTAGTATTTATAGAAACACAAATTTTTCAAAGACATATATTTCATATATTTAGAGGAATATTCATTATATAACATAATGATCCATGCTAGAATCATATATGTCTAGTGCCAATAAAAACATGTTTATATAAATGACTAGATCATATGTTAACTACAAAAACTCCCTCTAAGTTCTTCATAACTAGAATCACTTTTAGGAATATCATACCTAGTACATTATGTGATAACCAATGAAAAATGAAACATAAGAAGAGGTGAGATTAGATGCTCTGTAAGGGTAAAAAACTAGGATATAAATGATAACCAAAGCATAACATGAGCATAAAGTTGTGAGAACATTGCATTATCATTTGAAAATATCATACCCAATATATCATGGATCATAATTCTGAGTTATGGATTAATTATTTTTAGATTATATGACACAAATCATATGTATTCTTTGAACATAATCCATGAGATCAAAAAATTGGCATAAATAAAAGAATAATGGCATACAAAAATGCATAGAAAATTATTTCCTTAGTAGTAAAGGATCATTTCAAGACTCTTAGAGTTGATGGGTTCATTATCGAATCCATTATAGTAGTAAATGTTCAATACCATGACTAATATAGCAGAAACATTACATTGTTGAAATGGGGTCAATCCCCTTCCAGTCATTTTTATCTCATAAGATAACTATATTTATCTAATTCGTTGGATGACAATAAAATCCCAAGACCACCCATCACATAAATAAAAAAAATTATATTTGTTTCACATGATAATAAAAAAATCATCAATTAAAAACCCATGAAAATAATATTATATTCATAACTATTCATCATATTATAACATGTAGAATTTAAATGTACTCTATAAACACTTCAGTTATTCATAATTACCAAACCAATGGAAAACACATGGGATTCATTAACATCTTGTCATCATAATCATAAACCATCTTCTCAATGAATAAGGATGGTATCCTTAGATCAGAACCTTATTAGAGTATAAGTATCATCAAACAATGTCATCATTTGAGTATATTCCATTAAAATATAACTTGTATTATATATTTTGTAAACAAATATTTCAAAATTTAGATCGCAACATCATATTCTAAAAGTTTACAAAATATTAATTAAATCATCTTTATTGAAAGTATCCATAGAAAAAATGTAATGTGTTATTAAATCATTGATTGGTTATTATGGCTGGAAATTCTAAACATTCCATATTTGTAAAAAAGAAACATCATCTTCATACATTTATAAAAATTCTAAAATGTACCTCATTTGGAAAAAGTCATGAGGTTTATATTTTTAACAATTTTAAAATATATATTGTTTGAAAAATTGAGTTTACACGATAATATTATTATATTAAAAATATTTTCGATTTTTTTAAAAGACAGGTATTGAAGGAATTTGTTTTTGTCCGAAGAGAGAAATAAAATATATTTTTCATTAAAATTGATCTTTCTTCTTCTTGTGTATATAATGTTAGAATATGTATAAAAAAAATTATTATAATGTTATAAACATCTTATTATAAATATAAAAATTGTATTGATAAGTATATGATAATATTTATTTATTGGAAATGTAATCCTAATCTATCTCGATAGTAATGATATTTTCACAAAAACCCTTTATTAGATTGGTAACATCTTAATTTTATGTCCCATGAAATAATAACCTAAAATGAAACATTAAATATCATTAAAATGATGGGAAAAATTGTATAACGTTTCAAAGTGATTTATATACACCTTATAAAAGATGATAAGTTCATAACTCAACATATTTCCCTAAGAAAATAATTTGAGATAATAAACCCTTACCTTGAACTAAATTTTATATTAAATAACTATAATATCATAAAAAATAAATTGAAATTTATTGTATATATATATATATATCAAAATAATTTACTTACATATAATATAATACTTTATACCATTATAACATTTCAACCCCCATTTTATAGAAATTCCTTTCAATAAATATCATTTTTGTGTGTTAAATATTTCATTTTAAATGGGAATTTCATTTCAGTACTTCAGATCATTGTACATTGATCATAATTCTATAATCTATAGAATGTTTATATGGATATAAATATCTTATATTATATATATATATATATATATTGATTCATTCATAAATGTAATAGATATAAAAATTATTACATCGCTTAAGGAGATGGTAAGGTGTACATACGCATGAATTGAGTTTTTACTTTTTTATTGGTGTAATGAATGAAAGGTAAATGATAAATCATTTTTCCAAAGTTAATATTATAGCATTTATGTATTATATTCATTAAATATATCCTTATCACCATCCTAGTAGAATAAAAATGAAAAATGAATTATATTACTTCATGGAGGTGGTATTCCACACATACGCATGATCACCTTATCATTTTTAGTGGACTAAAATGTAAACAGGTAGATGTTTTTTTATTATTCTGCAAGTATAATTATTCAATCAATATCATATAAAAACATTTAAATGATTATAATAACAATCCATGAAATATCATGGTGTTGGATGAATTGTGTCGCTATATGGTTATTGTAAGTAATATATATACACACATGATAATTTCAATTAAATTTTTATGGAAAATAGTTTTCATTTTAAAACCCCATGATTTTAACTAAACATAATGTTCGATAGCACATTCCACACGTAACTCCATGTTTAAACAAACAAGGATATAATAAAAAAATATTATTATATAAACATGAATGAGTTAACCCAACCATTAAATTAGAAGGTATGGATACTATTAACTAGTTTATGAAATAAAAATAAAGTATATATATATATATGTTTATTGATAAATTCTTTATATTCTCTAACTTTTAAGAAAAATAATTTATTTTTCATAAGATAAATTTCCATCATAAATATTTTTCTTTTTTTTATGAGAAAAACTATAATATATTTATGGAGAAATTGGAAATTTTACATTATAAAATAAAAATAATTTTTTAAGTTATAATTAAAAATTTTACATCAGGTTAATTTTAAGTAATTTTTTTTTTAAATATTAATTTATCAATGAATATTGAAAAATAAATTTTTTTCAAAAAACAATCATTTCATTTAAAAACATTATATAATATAAAAGTCTAAATAGAAAATTAATTTTATTTAAAATTAGTATAATTATTATTTTTAAATATTTAATACAATTAATTAAATTTAACTAATCTTTATACTATATGTTAGTACAAGTTTAGTTTTAGGTTTTATAACACAATGAAGAATAAATCCAAATTAATTTTTGGTCATAATGAAGAATAAAAAATAGAAAAAATAAGTTACCATAGTTAATGATAAAACATGTTAACCAAGTGCTAAAAGTAATGATCTATAAATTATTAAATCCTTAAAAAATGTTTCTACTCAGTTTTAGTGATGTATCTCATCCTTATCTCTCCTCAATTCCACTATTTATAAAAAAATGGCACTTTTCTTGACGATGAGATCCCATTGTTGATTAGTTTTATCTATTTTGAAGAATTTCACTCCTCCTCCCATAGAAAAGAAAAATCATTATCCTCCAAACTCATCAAATAAAAAAGACAATTATATCACCCAATTCCTTCATGAATACCATAATTAACTCTTTTACCATGTCTTATATTCCTTTTCATGATCATAAAGATAGTCTTAGAAGGCTTTATGTACAATTCTAATCAGTGGAAACAATGTTACTAATACTTGATATAGTTAATTTGTAACCATATGATATTAAAATGATAGGGTTTATTGAACAATTATCAAATAATTTCCTAGAATTTAATCTAAAGTTTATATAATATCGAATAAAATTATGATTTTGAAATAAACCCTTGAAAATGATATAATATAAAAGTGAGAATAAATCAATCAGTAGATTATATATATCAAATATAAATACACATAAAGAAATAATAAATAAAAAAATATATATTAAAAATTTATTACACACATAATCCTATAATACTAATGACAATGAGGAAGTAATATAACTTAATGAAAAGAAATTGAGTTATGAAATTTTTTTGCACTTGGTAACTGTTAATTTACATCTCCTTAGAAGAAATAATTAACGTTGAAACTAAAAATAATGTGATGATAGAATTATTAATGATATTACATATCAAAAGTATATGTATATACACCACATTAAATAAATTAGGTGTACAAAAATTAAGTATGTCTCACGGAATAAAAATGAGGCCAAAATCTTATATATTGTGTTTCCTATCGGGTTGAAATCATTTGACCAGCAGTATAATAGTTTTAAACATAATGATTACTTAATAAATAAAAATAATAATTCTTTTGTTATCATATATTACCCTACTATAATATATTATTACCAGTTTGTTAATAACCATTCATTATTTTAAATATTTCTGGTGTTAATTGCCTAGTTTGTTGAGTATGTTCTAACTTGTTATTTGTTTTTATAATTAAAAATATCATGGTTTCATCGTATCCAAAATGTAAAAAATGATGGTAATATCATGTTATCTCTTATATATGTATTTATGATAATCTATAATGTTTTTATATAATAAATTAAATGCACAGTTTATGGACACGGTAATCCGTACATACACATGAACATTCCCTTCATTTTATTATCACCTTCCAAAAGAATGAAGAGTAAATTATTTTTATATATATGTATATAGTAATTATATTACCCAATTTATGTAATATATTTCATATATTAATAATAAAATTATCATTATTATGTTCTTTGTATAGTGAGAATGAATTGAATCACATCATGGGTGTGGTAGTCCACACTTCCTCAAATGATGTTATCGTATTAATGAAAAATGGAAATTATTAATGTTATGTGTTATAAAGGTATTAAATAATCCTAAATAAATAATAAATATTATACATATAATATATAATTATATTTTCCATCATAATTTCCACCATGGGATGCGGTAAATGAAAAATGATCAATCATTATTTGGTGAAGTGCTAATTCACCATACGTGTAAATAGTATGTCTATTTCTGATTAGAAGGAAGTGTGTGTTAGTGTCAGTAAAATCCATAACAGAACAAAATAAAAGTATATTTAGGATACTATTTACATCATATAATCATTATTTAAATAAATTAATGGGTGGATGATTAAATTAAAGACACTTTTGAAAACGTTACCTTAAAAATCTAGTAACTCCTTTATGTTTATAACAATGGGATTCCTTGAAAGGATTTTTGAGAAATAGAATCTTAAAGTTCAATGGTAGGGATTTTGGGAAGATATTTGGGTATATTTTTTATGATATAATTTGGTTTAATAGGTGTGAGTAATGGGAATAAGTGGTTGTCTTTTATATTAACAGATGAGTGTAAAACATGTAATATTTTAACAAAAGAATTACAATAAGGTTTTTTCATGTTTCATGTGGATAAAATAATGATAAAAATTAAATACAAGAGATTAAAATGCCAATATAAGTAATTAAAATAGATATTGGATATTTTTATGGCGTGTTTCTGGACTTAATGTTAAGGTTTAGTTCTTTATTAATTAAAATGTAAAATTAATCATTGTAATTAATTTCAATCACTTTAACAAATATTCTTGGTAAATAATTTGTTAACTTATTATAAATAATAAATAATTTTTGATAAAAATATTTAATCCATTCTTACAAATTATAATAATATAAGTGGAATAAATTTACTAAAATCTAATCCTGCAGGTGGGACAACAATGTGGGTTTTTAAATTAAAAGCATCCAGATGTTTTCTATGTTATTATAATCAATTTCACAGTGAAATTATTTAAAATGAAATAAATTGTTTGAATTGAAAAAAATATAATCTAATTAAACATTAAAAACAATTAAAAGTATAATTTAACATCATAAATATATTATATTAAAAAGTTTTCATAACTAAAATTCAGTATTTTTAACTATTAAATTAAAAATGATATGTTCCTAAAAAATATCATATATTCACCATAGCCTAATTTTGTTGTTACTCATTGAAATATTATGTTTATTATGACATATTAAATCAATTAAATTGTTAATATTTGTGTTTATAATGGGTTCTCCATTAAAAGGTGTTTTATTGTATTTATAAAAATATGTGTTTTTATGTGTGAAGTTGGGTTTGTTTTAATCTTATGACTATCAAACCTAATGTATGAATATAAAAAATATTTTATAGAATTTATAACATATATATTTCTTTAAAATTAACATTTTATTTTTTATTAATTATGTTTATTATCACAAAACTCCTTTATAAGAATAAAAATAATATTATTTATTTTGATATACAGTTGTTTGTTATTTTCATTTTTCTTTAATTGGTATATTAGGATTTCATTTTATATTTTTATAAAACTTAAATTTTCATAAGTTAGTTAGTAATATTCATAACAATGAAAATTATGGCTAGATTATATCATATTATATTAAATAATAATATTTAAATAATACATTCTTATTTGTTGAAAGTCAGTGTTACATGTAACACAAGCTATCGAGGAAGGTTTCTCTTGCATGTAACACAAGATGACGTAGCTTTTTGTACATTAAAATAAATAGAATATATTATATTTATTTATTATTTTATTTTATTGGGTTTATATATACCCTTTTTACACTTGGTGTTTCCTGTAATAAACATAATTGACTACAGATTTGTACTTTAGAATTTCATAGTGTTACATTCTCCCTGCCTTAGTTAAATTGTTTCCAAAAAATATAAAATAAACATCGGCATTCGATTTTTTGATGTTTCCTAAATTCAAATCCAAAAACATGAGAAGGGTTCATAAAACATCCTCTATAAATGATAGAATATGATGTACAAAGGTTACATGGACTACCCTGTAATTAAGTCTCTATATAGTAGAACATTAGTGGAATGTGAAAATACTTCCTTAGATTAAAATTGTAAATATTTATAGGGAATGAATGAGGTCATAAATTATGAAACAATTGAATGATCATTAGGAAGTTGAGGGCCTCAAATACAAAAATAATTTTTGATTTAATAGGCCATCAGTTCAACAGAAAATTACTTTTTAGGACAACATTTTATTTTGAAGTCAATTTCTTAATGTTGGGTAATTGTTTTACTAACCAAGAATATAAGGAAATATTATCACTTGATATTTTTCAATTTTATATGAAAATTCATAAATATTTGGTGTGCTTTGATAAAATTTTAATTCAAACCATTACTCAAATATATTAATTACCAATAATAAATTTTATTATGCATGAAGTAGGAAAATTACTTTTAAAGGATCATATGGCCTATATAAGAGTGAAAAGTCTAAATATTTTTCTATAAATATATTCCAAAACCAAAATGGATTATATATTAATATAAAATTCTCCCATGTGGTAATAATGGTCCATTATTAAATTTTTACCGTCAAATTGTATAACTAAAAACAATGAAAAATTAACTAGTACATTGCATAGGTCAGTGGTTGGCATTAAACCCTTATCATCATTATGTCATGGGTTCAAAAACCATGGAATTGCTATAATTTAATGTTTCTTACCAATTATATAGGTTTTCCATGCCTAAAAGAATATTAATATGGTTTCCCAAATAAATCTAATTGTAATCCTTGAAATTTAATCTTTAGATAGAATCTTAAATATAGTTTTCAATACATCATACATATATTAATATTTCATCCATTTATTTCCTAAATACATACTCACATGGTCTAGGGTTTATCCTTTAAGAGTGGGCATTGACTCAGGTAATTCCCAAGTTCCCAACATTTATGGAAGAAAACAAAAAATTGAATCTTAGGATGAGTTTCATTTCATTCCATTATACTATTTATTTTCCATTAGAAATACTTTTCTATTGGCACTTCTTTCCCAAATAAAAAATTAATTTCCATACTCTATTGGTACACTTTTATATGTGTCTCCTTCCACACTACTCACATGTTCGAAGTCAAGATTTCTTTTCATTATGGTCTCCACTACTTGATCTCTTAGCACCCTACATACTTCTTTTCTTCGGTGTGTTCGGATGTTGGTAATGGTATATATTGTTAATCATATTTAAGGGGAAATTATTTCGTATAAAAATTATATCCTTCACTCCTTTCATCGCCTCATTTGGTTTCTCATTTTTGAATCCTTTTCGTTAATGTTCAATGTTAACTTGAATCCTTCATGTTCAATCCATTGATTAAAACCAAAAAGAATAATGTGAACAACAGTAGTCATTATTGGAAAATTATATAATCATTTATAATATATATAAATCAGGAAACCATATTTATAAATCTAAAACATCTTTGGTTTATCCTTAATCATTCATTGTCATTATCGATTGAAATTATTTCTAATGGTTTGTAATGAAAATGTGGATTATTCTAAAAATATAACCCTAGAGTGTCCAAAAAAGTGTGCAGTAAGAACCATTTTCTTGTACCATGGTACCTTAAGTCAGGATTGCAACACCATTAAAGATCTATTACTCATTGGTATATTTTTTCAAGAAAAATGCCAACTTTTATTATCCAGACATGGATGTATTTCTGGGAAGTCCCACATAATCTCTACCTTTACAAAATTATAAGATATTATTCTATATTTATCATCATATTCTTTATTAGGGTTACCTTATCCAATATATATTTTCCTAAATCTCATTCCCAATGCTTCCAGTAAAATTTATTTGTTACCAACTGTACAGGCTCGGCCCTAGAATCCTAGATCTATTGTCTGCTATAAATTAAATTGGAATAATTACATGGAATGAATCCCCTATGGTCATAATATTTTAGTAGTCATGGTAAAATATATACATATGTGAGTATTGTATTACAAAATAATACCCTCATTACAACATAATATTTTCTTCAATGTGAATAACATCAAGAATAATAACATTATTCCATCTCACATATACTTGAATATTATTCATAGTACGCTTCTTGGATTCCTACATGGAGGGAAAAAATGATGAGCTCAAATTATCATTAATGATAATTAATGTATATTGGAACCAATAATGAATCATTGATAATATATTAATATGTATTGTTAAATAATATAACACACATTCCATGTAATCAAAAAACTAAAATGATAATAATATTGAATTATAATAAAATAAAACACAATCTATCCAAATAAAAAGATAATGAAAAATAAATATGGCATTGTGAGAAACCTTAACACATGACATTAATAAATAAACTAGGAATGAATTTCATCCATAAATATGTCGATGAAAAATCTCATCAGTAGTAATAAATGTGTCTAATTGATTGAAATTATTAATTATTGGATGTTATGTCTCAGTCACATGAAGACCTATACTATGAAGACCTTTCACAAGATGGTTAAAATTAAAAGTATCAACCCATTCAATTTTTGTAACTTCTTTGTCTCATGAGAACCTATCGAGGCCTAGAGGGGCTATATAATGTCCAGGGCCCCCCAATAATTACATGTCCAACCCATTCCTTAAATTGAATAATCAAAATAAATAATATGACTTATAAAATTAATGTATTGAATGAGAAATATAGATTTATCAATAATTTCCCAGTTTATAAAATAATTATCAAAGTAATTACCATATGTAAAATGGTATATGGTTTTTGCAATATAAATATCGAAGATTGATGATATAAATAATTAGGGAAAATTCAATGATTAAAATTCATATGAAATTGAATATATCAGTGGTTCTAAGATGGAAATCATGGTAGTGAATATAAAAACAATCCTTGTCAAAATAAATAATGAATCTTCCAGTAAAAGTTTATAGATATTATAAATAACAAATATCCCACATGTACTAAAAAATAGTGGGTTGTTTTCATTGATGAAATAAATGAATAGCCTAAAAAATATTATTGAGGAAAATATCATTCTATCTTGAAACCTTTTGAACATATTTTCCATGGAAAATCACTTTTAAAAATATTTCCATTAAAACCCCATTTAAACATGAAAATTAATATTCAATGAGATGATGGTGGATAAATATGTGCATGTGATATGAGAAAAAGAATATATATTCCTTTTCCAGGGTAAAAAGGTTCTAAAAATTCCTTATATGGAAGGGGATCAGAAGATTAATTTGAAATAATTCATAAATTAAAAAAGGGGTAAAAATATCTTTAAGAAATAAATTTTAAAGGATAAAAACATTTTTAAAGCCTTTTTGGAAGACATCAGTTTTAGATGAAAATAAGTTTCCTGACTAAATATAAAAATGATGTTAGGTTTTCAGAAAAAAAAATATATAAATCATATGGGTACCAAAGAGTAGAAAAAATGGTACTAATACTTGATTTAGGTAATTAGTATCTTGATGATATTAAAATTAAATGGCTTATTTAAAAATTAAAAAAAATCTTAAATAGAATTTCAAGTACAATCAATCTCGAATAAAATTTAGATTGTGAAATAAACCATTGAAAATGATATAGTTTTGAACTGAGAAGCAATCAATGAGTAAACTAAGTGTATCAACTACAAATACATATAAGTAATCTGAAATGAAAAACATATTTAAAAAAATTATTAAACACATAATCATATTATATTAACAAAAATGTGGATGTAATAAAACTCAATGAAATGAAATTGTGTTATGGAATTCAATTCCATAATGTAAGTTTTAACTCAAATCCCCTTATAAAACCTCAAGTTGAAATTTAAAATACCATGAAGATATAATTTTTAATTATGTTTCGTATAAAAATGGGTAGTATAAACACCATATAAAAGAATTTAGGTGTACATAAATTATGTTTGTCTCATGGAAGGAAAATGAGACAAGAATCTCGTACCTTGTGTTTCATTTCGGGTAGAAGTCCTTTAACCTCCTATAGAATTATTTCAAACATTTTAATAACTTATTTAAGAAACAAAATAATACTTTTTAAATCATATATTATTTTCTTATAATATCTAATTACTTGGTTGTTAATATCCTTTCAATATTTTAACTATTTTCGGTGTTAATTGCCTAGTTTGTCGAGTATGTTCTAACATTTTATTTGTTTTTATTGTTAAATATATCGTGGATTCATCATCTATAAAATTTAAGCCATTGTTTTAACATCACATATATCACATATATATATATATATTTGTGTGTGTGTTTGTCTATGATAATCTATATTTTTTGGAGATAATAAATGAACAACACCATTCATGGAGATAGTAGTCCATACTTACACATGAATGCTACCTTCATTTCATTTTCGTATTTCAAAATAATTAAAAATAAAGGATATATATACAAATTTATATTATAATTATGATAAACTATTTATGTAATAAATTTTATATATTTTTATTAATATTATACTTATTACATTCTATGTATAGTGTGAACGAATCACATCGCTTTGAGGGGTCAGTAGTCCCCACTTACCCAAACAATGTTATCATATTAACGTAAAAATGGAATGTATTAAAGGAATGTGTTATAAAAGGATTAAATAAGATTAAATAAATTATACATATTATATATATCATATGTAAATAGTGTTTTCATTCTAATTTTCAATGTGAGAGGTGGTAAAATAAAAATGAACAATCATCATTTCGCGAGGCGGTTGTTCTCTTTACACGTGAACAGTATGTTCATTACCCATTACCTGGAAGTATGTGTTAGTGTAAGTAAAACCATTAATAAATAAACATCAACGTATATTGAAGATTCTGGTTAAATATTATAATTATAAATAAAAAATAAGTTAACGGTTGGAGGAGTGAATGAAAGGAAAGAGATCATTGGAAAATGTTGCCTTAAAATTGGGTAACTCCATTTGGTTTATAACAAAGGGCTTCCTTGGAAGGGTTTATGAAACAATGGTCACATAAAGGAATAGGGGATGGATTTTTGGATGATATTTTGGGTGATATTTTCTCATCAAAACTGGGTTTATAGGTGTGACTCATGGGTATAATTTGTGGTTATTTATAGTGAAAGAGGAGTGGCACTCTTGTATAATTTTGACAATGGAATTCATACCACGTTTTTATGTTGAATGTAGATCCAATAATGGTGAAAATTATGTGCAAGATAATATATTCTCTATATATTCTCATACAATAGATCTTGGAGCAATTTATTTTTCGTTTTGGGCCATAAGGTTAAGTTTGAGCCCCTTATTAATATTAATTTATCCTTAATCATTGTAATTAATTTTAATCATTTGATCTAATAATTTTGGTAAAAAACGAAGTTGGTCTTATAAGAAATTATTAATTATTCTAATTACAAATACTTAATCCATTTTTAGAAATTATAATAATAGAAATGGGAAATAATTATTTAAATTTATTCCCACAAGCAGGACATCAATGCGGGTGTTTAATATAAAAACGTCTCAACGTTTGCTATGTTTATATAATCCATTTCAAAGTGAAATTGATTCAACTTAAATAAATTGAATTAATTGATAAAAATATTTTCCAATTAAAATTTTTTTAAAAAATAAATGTCTAATTTATCCTTATAAAAAAATTAGATGAAAAATTCATTTTGAAATAAAATTTAGTATTTTGAACTATTCATCAAAAATAGATATGTTTCTGAAAAATAAAAAAAAATTAACCCTAACAAAATTTACCAGATTATATTTCAAAAATGAAATTTATTATGAAATATTAAATCAATTGAAGTGTGAAAATTATAAATTAAAATGGTTTCTCTTTCAAAAGGCCGTAAAATTGAATTTAGAAAAATATAGGCCATTATGTATGTAATTGGGTTTGTTATTATCTTATTCATATCAAACCCAATTGAATAATATCAAAAACAAATTGTAGAAAATATAATATATATATTTAATTAAAATAATTAAATAATTATAATAAATTATTTTTATTAAGAAAAAGCTCGTTTGAATGCATAAAAATAAAAAGATTTCCTTCTAAATCAAATTGGTTCTTATTTTCATTTCTCGTTAATTGGTTACAAATGAATTGATTTTATATTAATATAAATAATAAATTTTCATAAGTTATAAAATAATATTCATAACATCTAGCATAACATGTATAATATATAATATTATATTAAAAAATAATATTTTAATACTACATTTTTATTTGGTGAAACTCAGTCTTGTGTGTAATGAAAGTTATCATGTAAGGTCGTTATTGGATGTAATGCAATTTAACATTGTGTTGCATACATTAAAAGTTAAATAAATTATTATATTTATTTAATATTTTAATACATCATGTTAATATAATCCTTTTTTCCCTTGGTGTTGTGTGTCATAAACACTATTGAATACGATGTTGTACTTTTAAATTTCAAGGCGTTACAATTGTTACTATCCAAAAAGCCTAAAAATAAATGGTTTCAGTTTACCGAATGTGAACATCGTGATAACAAATATATAATCCATTTTCAAAATTAATTTTTTGTTTGTGGAAATAAAATTAAAAAATATGTGTTCAAAACCAGACAAAACCCCACTTTTTATGAAAATATATTTGTTAATATAAAATGAGATTTATTTTAATCATATGATAAAATAATATATTAATTAAATGATAAAAATAGTATTTAATATATTATATAAAAATTCCATAAAAATAAATATCCAATAATGAATTATTTATATTATATAGATAGAAACTAATTCTGTGCATAAAATGGGTTTTCATGAAAACTAATCTTTTACTTTAAAATGATTTTCAATTTCATTTAAAATAAATTGATGACCATTGAATTAATTTTATACATGTATTAACAATAAATTTTTCATTCTTTAGTTATGTAGTTTTAAAAAAATTAGTATCTATAAATTTACTATCATAGATACTATATCATAATTCATTTAGACATGATGATTCATATAATGGAAGGTATCAAAGAAATTAAATTTATTTTAAAAAAACATAAAATAATTTGGGGTTATAATCTTTGTTCGTAAAAAATATTCACCATAAAAATTGTTCAGGATAATATAATGAATGAGTGTATCTCTATTTTATCACATCCTCATGTGCCCATATTGTTTCCACAAATTTATAATTTCTCTATTGAACAATAACCATGTGAGCAGCATTGTTCCCTAGAAAATTATATCTACGATGAAAGATTTATTTTATTGTTATTCATATGAAATTACTTTCTCAAGTGGTATGACCAATATTTTTAGTATGTTTTATGGATCAGGTATTTACTTTTATAGGATTGATAAAATGAACACATCATGAACATGAGATAGGTTTGGTGGGAGCACCCTGCAATAAGACAACATCCATACACAATAACGAATCTTGAAAGAGAAAATATACAAAGGGGTTATCTTTCTTTTCAACTAGATTCCCAAAACCTTATTCCCTAGGAAAGTTCATAGAAACAATTTCTCACCAACATCAAACATGAAATATCATTGATGATTATAAGAATAAATTATTTATAGAATCTAGGATTCCTTAATGGGTTGTTGAATGGATATACATTTTTTTTAATTGCTATAGAAAGCTCAGTTCGCTAAAATATTTCTCTCTCTTTCATTTACCTAGAATATAAATGTTCTATAGTTCTCTTCATAGAGGCTTCATAAGGACACATATTAATGAATGAGTAGAATCTATTATTGTACGAAAACTCAACTAGAGGATGGCGTTGATATGAAATTCTATTAAAATTAATAGGAAAACATCTTAAAATATAATATCGGGTTTTATTGGTTATCTCATATTAAAAATTTATTTGACGATGATAAAAAACAAAAAATCAACTCTATATCTAGGACCTTCAGATGAATTTATCCTTACTTTGATGTAATCCTCAAATCATGATCTTATACAACATAATGTGGTACTCCAATCAAACTTACCACATTCATAATATAAATTTTGGCATTTTTTTAGAGATAAATCTATTCTAATATTAATAAATGTTTTTGTAATTTTATGGACCTTGAATACAACACAAATATATTTGTGTCCTTTAGATGTTTTACGGAGTGTGATGATAAAATACATGGTGGTATTTATCATTTTCAATTCTTGTTTGGATAATTTTGATAACATAACCTAAGACCTTTTTCTCTCATCCAAAACATGATGACCTGAAAATCACCAAGACACATACTCTAAAATTTTATTCATCCTATTATCTAACTAGAAATACTCATTCAGATATCTATAAATCTTTTTACTCCATATACGAATAGAAAATTATGAGTTGTGAGCATCATCCAATTGCTCATTCCTCAAATATGGTATGGATAAAACCCAATTTTGGTCATAAACCTTACCATTATATCACATTTGAGGTTACTCTAAGTAATTACTCTCACATTCTTATGTATCTCTACATCTTCCTTTTGAACCTATTTAATAAACACTGGGAATGGTGGATGAAAACTCCTTTTATATAGATATTATTTCAATCCTTCCTTCAATATTTCATGATCCATCAATTAAAAATTCTGAAATATTAAATTTTTTTTCATCATAATGGATATGATATTATGATTATTTTGAATCCGATAATCTTCCACCTTGTTTTCTTTCCATGGGTGGTAATGTATTGATTACTCATAATATGTAATCAACTCCATCCATCTTCTATATAACATATTCAACACATTATTTTTGATTATATACTTTAAATGTTTATGATTATTTTATATATCAAAAAATTATACAAAAATTTAACGTCTCGTTATCTTTACTTAACAAAATTACCACAGAAAACTAAAAATCAAATGTTGAGTAATTTTTATCATGAACCTTCAATTTTAATGAGGCATAAGCTATAACTATATAGTTATGAATTAGATCATTTCTTAGTTACTTATTTAATTATTCGCTAAAGAAAAAAATCCTTCAACACTATCGAGTAATGTTAGAATATGTTCAATGAATTTCCCTATTGTTTGATGTTTTCTACACATTCATCTATCCAATGAAACTTATCTCCCTTTGGAGTTAACATGGTTAGTCAATTAGACAGTCATGATAAATTATCTATAATGCAGCAATAATATCCATCCAATCCAAGGAAACCATAGATCATAGTCATAGTGGTTCTTCTATAAAAATGCTCAATACCATCTGTCATTGAATGATCAACTAATATACAATCACATGAGATTAGATAGCCCAAAAATTAATCCTTTAAATTTAAAAAACACACTTGGTAATTTTTCATATAGAATAAACTACCTCATTGTATTTGAAAATTCTCTCAAATTTTCTTCATTCACATTATTTCCCTTCTAACATATAATAATATCATCTATAAAGAAATCCAAAAATGAATCGTAATACTCTCTAAATTCCCTATTTATTTAATACATGATGAAACCATGGTAATTAAAAAAACCAGGGGGAATCACTACAAATTCATAGTTTCTATACCTTTTATGTAATGTTGATTAGGTCATATCCCACTTCATGACCCTTAATTGATGACATCCCGAATAAGTGTTAGTATAAGAAAAGTATTGAAATTTATGTAGTTGATCAGCAAAATTTGCAATATGTGGAAGAGAATTATTATTCATCATTTTTATCGTGTTATTTATAAAATATTATATATTGAGTTACATTGATTCATCATTATTATTATAAAAAATAATAGGTGCACCGCAAGGTGACACACTTTCATGAATGAATCAATAGTCAATATTTTCTTAGAGTTACTTATTCAATTTGTATATTTTGATCAAGGCTATTATATATGGAGTATATAAAATAGTTGTAGAACTATTTATAATTTATATAGGGAACTCTACCGCATTGTTCAATGGAAGAACATGAAATTATTCAAGAAATACATCAACATAATCCCATAACAAAGGAATATCATCAATGTTGAGATTCTACCCAACTATCCAATATAAACACCACTTATGAATAGAAATCAAACCCTTACAATGGATGTGATTTCCTTCAAAAATTAATATTTATCATCACAATGATAGATGATCATATTTTGGTATGGAATATCTTACCTAAAATACCTTATATAAAAAATATTGTGAGATTTATGTAAATAAATCCAATCCATTCCAAAAAATACATAAAATTCAACAATAGAGAGAATAAAAATATTTAAAATTTGTAAATTCCAATAAAAATCAATCGGATAATAATTATATAAATTTTATTTGATCATCATACCATGAGTTGTTTTCACTATTAATTCAACATATAAACATTATTGTCGAGTTATTATACCCTTATCTAATTATTCATATATAAATGCGTGGGTAGATCCAAATCAATTAAGGAATTAGTTGTTCTAGAGTGGATGGTAAGTGTATCATAATGTATATCATTATCATTATCTATACCACAAATATTGATCACATGATACTTAATTTTCTCAATAGAATTATTAGTTTTCTTGAATCAATCATCATAATCAACTATCAAATTACTTCATTGGTTAGGATAATTCCCACACACCATTCATTTGAATTGCATAAGTGTGGCTGGTGAATTCTATTATAGTTATTCATTATTTTTTTAAATGGATACTCTCTTTAGTCACATTGAAATTTTATATCTCAATGTTATTCATTTCCACTCAGAATACATTTTCTAGTCAATTGGAGAAAAATTAAAACAAGTTTCCTTCAACAAATTTACCATAAAGGATTTATTATCTTATTACCCTACTGAATTTTTGATTTTCCTTTGAATTTCATATTTCTTTTATTACCAAAATTATTAAATGGATATGTAAATACAATGTAAATATATACATTGAAACCATATAAAATTCTTGATATATTGGGAAGTCTCTTATTGATAACTACCTCTGGAAACATAGTTTTAAGACACTGAAAAATCGATCAACATTTATTTGTGGTTATATGTTAATAAAATAATCCTACCCCTCATGTATTACAAAACGTAACTCATAGGTACCAATAGAATCTTCATCACTCTTTTTAATCAGAAGGAATTACATATATATATATTTATATAAATAATATGAGGAAATTACTTTTTAGAAAACTTGTTATTAAACTTATCCCACACCATTGATTCAATTTCTTTATTTTTCCTTATATTCATGAAAAGAGTCCACCACTGATCATATTCTACTTATAAATGATAAAAAAATGAATTTTTCATGCTCCAAATTCTAGAGAACTGAAAATATTTTTTTTATTGTTTTTTATCGATTACATAAGAATAGGTGGATTAGAAGAACCACTAAAATAAAGAGGTTGTTTCCTCAGGAAGGAAATTATTGTATGTTTTTCCCTCATATTCTCATTTTACAGTTCAGAATGATTCAAATCATGATAATGTTTTCTTAGAAAAGAAACATGATTTATCATTATATCTCCCATGATATTTTTTTTCTTAGGCAGGAAATCATTAAAGTTTCTATCACATTATAAACTAATAAAATTACTCTGGGTTTTTAGAAATTAATAAAAAACTAATAATGGGGGTAGAAATTAAAATTGGGGGAACCTCATAATAATAAACAATAAATTATATGACATCTAAATAAATACACCTTCATTAGAATTTCTGAATCCATATGTTTAACTGAGTTCAGTAATGATTACTACTAAAACATTAGTATGTTATCCTATATTTAGACCTATCTATAGTCTTATCTCTAATTTTTCTCATCCTAGTTCCCGAACATGACTAATAATTTCTATGATATAAGGTATAGTGACCCATAAATTTAATAAAAATTTATTTTTTTATTTTTATATGAACTTTTATTACAAAACATAGTGATTAATTCGTAAATCATATAGGGATAACACCTTCAAAAACAAGGATATATAAAACCAAGTGGTTTGTAGTTTAATTATAAAATTTATAAATATTTTATCTATAACTAGAACCCATGTTAGACATATCATACTTATTTCCATACCTCATAACTCGTAACACCCCAGGCATCCATGGTACGCTCACTTTGAATAAGATAATAGCGGGTGTTGTACGCAACTTCGAGTTCTAACACACCACAACCAATAAAACTAGCTGTTATGTATATTAATACCCACTTTTTGAAATTTTATAAATTTAATATTTCAAAATGGACTTCATTTTTGGATTCCAATATTGAAATTAGCTTAAGGTGAATTTTTTGGTATTTTTCTGAAAAATTTCAATTTTTGATGAATAGTGAAAACACTGAGTTATAGTACAAAACAAAATTTTTATTTAAATAATTATTTATTTTATTTATATTTAATTTAGGAAAAATAGATACATAATACCTATATAAGTTCAACGTAATTAATTGGACTCAGTTTATAATAATTTTAGATATATAAAAATTTTATTGAACTTTTTTCTGTCTTTTATCCACCACGTAGGAGCATTTCCAAATTTAAATTGAAGATGATTTTATCGCTTCTGTGATTTGAATTTCAAAAATCTTAGAGATACAGTTGATATCAGTAAGTAAAATTTAGTTCAATAAGATGAAAATAATTTTTGGTGAATAGTATCTTGTTACTTTAATTTACCACGGTTAAAAGTAAATAGGGTAATTAGGGGTAAAAATGATATTATTATTACCCTAACACAAGTTATAATTCTATTTAAAAAGAGTAATTCTACCAAAAACAACATTAGGAATACAATATGATCATTTACGTCTAATTGTATTATATTAGGGTATTTATTATTATTTAATTCAAAGAAGAGTTAAAAGTGTTAAATTCAATGTTTAATAACTAATCCTTTTTTAATATACGGTTACAAAAAAGATAAATTCGACTATAAATAATCATTAGAAAGATAAGAAGATATCCTGTATAATGGATTTTTATTTATATTTTTTTATATGTTAAATAATTTAATTTATTTATGACACAATGATGATATAGTAATTACCTAATTAATGAAATCTTAAAATAATTGATATTATAAATATCCAAATAAATGTAATTTGAGACTTTTTAGGAATTCCACTAATTTTTTTTAGGTTAATATGACATATTAGGGTTGGTTATATGAATCTTTTTCGATGTAATAATGCTGTTATAAATTTAGAAAAAACAAAATACCAAATAGTGTCAAAATTGACAGAAAAGAGTTTTTAAATCAAATATTATATTATTAATTGATATTCTATTCCTAAAAATCTATGGTTTGGCCAAATTTCTTTTATAATGATATTTTTCTCATTAATTAATCACTTGGGGTTCTCTTGGAAGTATATAGTTTGTTTATTAACCATATAATATTAAAATACAAAGAGACATAGTAAATGTCTAAATATTTAAATAAGAGTTAAATCTAAATGATAAGGTTAATATTGTTACCCAAACCTATCTAAAACCTATTGGTTGAGTGTTTTATGACCCATTTCTACCTTATACTATAAATAAATCATTTTAGATCCATTAGAAACTGAAAATGATTTTATTATAAAATAATTTTTCTGGCTTTTCCTAAGGTGCCTCTCACCCCTATTATAGAAGGGCAATCCCCCTTCCCTCAAATTAACTCCTTAAAAGCCATTTGGCTCTGCCAAACCCTGCCTATATATCCTCTAACATGTCCTCATTTCATCCTAGAGGCCTTCCTTTAGTTATAAATGTCACGACCCAACCTCGGGGCCCGTGCCGTGACAACCCCAAGCCCGCCTTCCATAGTCTAGGGGCCGGCGACTAGCACCAAATGCGTCAATACCTATAAAAGGGAAGGAATTGCCTTTATATAAGAAAACAAACACCACAAAGTATGGAAGTTGAAGTAAAAACTAAGTAAACTGAGTACAAAAGTAAGTACTGGAAAGTAAATGGTCAGTATACAAACCCAACTGAATGTACAGTACAACTGAGAAATGAAAGTACAACAGCTGAAAAGTAAAATAGCAACCTCCAAGTCATCCTCTAGAATTCCCACATGAAGGGTGGGTATAGATAGTCTCGTCGGATCCTCGGGTCCGTCCGTCTGTTCCATGTACGTCCTGCCTGATAGTCCACCTCTAGGTACCGTTTCGCTCCACAAGCCTCAACCACGATCAGCGATGTCCGTCATCTGCAACCAACAAAATGTAGTGCGGGCATAGCCTATGCAGGGGTGAGTACACGATACTCGGTAGGGACCTCAAGACCCCTGAAGGTCTCCCGGAATCCAAAAAGGATAAACCCCAAAGAAAAGGTACAAAGACAAAGTATCAACCAACTCTATTTAGGTATATGCCCATACATATACCTAAGTCATCAATTCCAGTTTGGCTCCAACTCATGAGCCCAAGTACAACCTAGTACACACAGGAAAGTACAACCCAATCCACATAGGAAATCACAACCCAGTCCACACAGGAAACCAAGTCAATCATATCGAAGATAAGGATTGAAAATCAAGACTCAGCTCACGCAGGTATACTATTCACGAAGAGGGGTGGAGATGATAGAAGTAGCCTCTGAATCATCTCCCCTTCCGAACCCACGAAGGATCTAAGTACAGAAGTCGTCGATGTCGAACCCACGTAGGATCCTAGTAATGTAATAATCGCTGTTGAACCCATATAGGATCCAAGTACAGTCGTCCTTGCTGCCGAACCCACATAGGATCCAAGTACAGTCTTCCTCACTGCCAAATCCACGTAGTATCCTAGTATAGTTGTCCTCGCTACTGAACCCACGTAGGATCCAACTACAATCATCACCGTCGTCACAGTCGCAGCCAGCTCTAGGGTTCCTGCACACTGTACACTCGATTCCGGGAGGGTCCGCTCCTCGAGTAAAAGGGGTGGATACATCAACCTTCATTAAGACCAGAGATGATGTATCCTAACATTTTATCCCACATCATATGGAAAAACCAAGAAAAACGTACCCGAGTCACAGAGAACAAGACAACCAAGACATTTTCCAAAAAGTACATGGCATGTAGGTATGTGATACACGTCATTTCATCAGACTCCGGGTACTGCCCATGTGATATGGCCCGTGTCGCAGGGATGGTCGTGTAGATAAGTAAATACACAGCTTGTATTATGGTTACATGTCATGTCCAAACCTCAAGGGGCGGTTCCATGTGCGCTAGCCATGTATGGTCGTGTGGTGGAGTACATGCCCATGTAATCCACCATGTGCCCGTGTATTTCCGGAATACACACTGTGCCTCTTGTCCGTATGGTTCTTCCCATGTCTGTGTATCACCCATATTACACATCGAGCCTCACGAAGCCACTTCTTCAATGGTGGTTGTAGTACACGCTGTGCCTCGTGGTCGTGTGGTTCTTCCCGTGTCTGTGTATCTCATGGATTAGACGTCGAGCCTTGTGAAGCCGCTTCTTCCTTTCAATGAAGATATTACACGTCATGCCATCGTGGCTGTGTATTTTTATCCATGTCCGTGTATTTCCCTTGAATACATGCCATGTCCATCAAATTATCCTCTGTCAAACTATGTGGAGAGCACAAGCCGTGTGACCGGTGTCACACGCCATGTGTCACTTCTTCTGATGTCCATTACACCTGCCGCTGAATTCTTGTACTACATGGCATGTGCTTTGGAAGGACACACTGTGTATTCTGAAATTTTTCAGAAAAGACGCCACTGGCCAGCATGCCTCCTGAGGCGTCCGTCATTTGTTCCGATGATCCGTTTGCTACAAAACTCCCGTTCCTAGGTCATCCCGATGTTAGGAGGTCGTTTCCGATGTTTTTGGGCCTCTGATCAACTCCATATACTTTCCGTGATTCACCGCTCAAGAACTGTTGGAGAACAGCAAACAACAAGATCGGCGGAGGAATCAGACCGTGTTAGTTTGGTCTGGTTCCTTCCCCATTAGTTTGACAGAAAATGGTTTAGAGAGAACGAATAACATGGATGGTAAAACAACATTGCTCATTCATAAACACACCCCTACCTCAACAAAAGTTGTCCAACGACGGGCATCACAGAAAACGGTGTCACGAGATGAGGTTCCATAGACGTCGACGGAGAGCGTCCGAGGAGGATACATCATCTTTCCTTTTTGTCATGGAGAAAAGAAAAGTGGGAGCATCATCATTCTTTAGGGATTTGTCATTCTTCAATGAAAGGTGTCGTTCTTCACGGGATGATGAAGTTCTTCTAAAAACTATAACTCTCTCTCAAAAAAAAACATATCACAATAAGCTAACCCCCAAATAAAAATAAGACTCCACTTATTTTATTATTCAATCCAAGCATTTCAAATTTCCAAAATTCAAAACCAAATCAATTAATTAATTAAACATGAGTTGTCTAATTAATTGGATGTTATGTTGGCATGTTTAATGAGGGAGAGAGAGAGAGAGAGGAGTTACTCACATAATGGGGGAGTTAGAGGGGGTTTAAGGAATGTGAAAATTTGGGGGCTCGTGTGGGCCCCACCTCCCCCATAACCATGCATGGGAAGTTGGGTGGTCATGGTCCCCACCAACAACTTCCCATGAGAGAATTTAACATCCAAGGATAAAATAAAATTGTACACAATTTTATTTTACTTATCATTTAATCCCCAAATTTTAAAAACTCCTCCCGAGAAAACGAACCATCAGGAAAGGTCATCTTCAGCAATTACCGGCATTGCAGCTTCTTTGGTGCCCTCGGATTTCAATTTCGATCACCTGTTCAAAAGATAGAAAAACCCTCTCATCCGTTCACTGAACGTACCCGAGAAAAACATCAGAAACTGATTCTGGGCACAACGGGCCTCGAAATCATGTGCCTTCATAAACATTGTAGGCATAAAATCCCAAAGAATTTAAGAAAAAAATTCCCTTGAAATTTACGGGTCTTTACACTACTCCCACCTCAAGGCTTTATGTCCCCGTAAAGCTACATCATAAAACAGGGAAACAAATGAAGGTACTGTGCATGCATCTGAGCCTCTTGCTCCCATGTGCTCTCCTGGAGGTTCCCATGTTGACACCTGATGCACACTAGAGGAATTGACCATCCACGTAGGACCTGCTCCTGTCGATCCTCAATCTCCACCAGGACCTCCGCAAAAGTCACCCTGTCATCGATGTCTATCTCCCTGTGATCAATGTTATGTGTCGGGTCATGCATGTATCACCTCAGTTGAGATATGTGGAAGACGTCGTGCACCCGGTGCAACTGAGGTGGAAGAGGCAGGCGATAATCCACCTTGCCTATCCTGATGAGAACCTGGAATGGTCTGATGAAGCATGGAGATAACGTGCCTCTCCGGCCAAATCTCCGTAATCCACATCGAGGTGAGACCCGTAAGAAAACGTGGTTGCCATCCTAGAACTCTAGTGGTCTTCGCCTCCTTTAAGCATAGGACTTCTGTCAACTCTGGGCAGTCCTCATCCGCTCCTGGATGATCTGTACCTTCTCCGAAGTGGCCTGGACCATCTCTGGTCCTACATGTTATGACTCCCCAGGGTCTGTCCAGCACAGAGGTGATTAGCAAGGTCGGTCGTACAATGCTCGTATGGTGCCATCCCGATAGTGGAGTGGTAGCTGTTGTTATATGCAAACTCTTCTAAGGGTAGGTGATCCTCCCAGCTACGACCAAAGTCAAGGACACATGTACGGAGCATGTCCTCGAGAGTCTGAATGGTCCTCTCCATCTGACCTTCCATCTATTGGTGAAAGGCGATGCTCAGGCGTAGATGCATCCCAAATGCCTCCTGCTACCCCTTCCAAAGCCTAGAAGTAAAGCGAGCATCTCGATCGGAGATAATGGACGATGTCACACCATGAAGTCGTACGATCTCCTAAACGTAGAGGCTTCCCAAGCTCTCCACTGAGCCCTGCTCTTGGATAGATGGAAAGTGGGCTGACATGGTGAGGTGGTTTACAATCACCTAGATGGAGTTGTGGCCTCTAGAAGTACATGGTAGTCTCATCAAGAAATCCATGGATATCCCGTACAAATTCCACTCTGGGACCTCTAGGGGCTATACCAAACCTACTGGTGCCTGGTGCTCTACCTTCACCTGCAGGCAGGTGAGGCATCGTGAAACGAACTCTTCTACAGCTTTCTTCATACCTGGCCACTAGTGCTGTCGTCTGAGATCCTAGTACATCTTCACTACTCCAGGATGTAACACTAGAGGGGAAGTTTGAAACTCCCTCAGCACCTCCTCTCGTAATGAAGCTGGTACCATGGTATGTACCCTGAAAAGGATGACGTGCTCTCCTCCTATAGAAAATCCTTCAGGTGCCTGTCCTGAGGATATATGTACACATCGTGTCTCACAGTCAATGTCCCCACAATGTGCCTCTCTGAACTGCTGAAGTAGTGGAGGAGTGACTGTGAGTGACTATAGATAAGATGTCCCATCTCTATCCATAAAGAATATCTGCAACGCAGCTAGCTGCTCTGTTGCCTCTCCAAGTAGCCAGATGCCCGACCTCCTGCTGAGAGAATCAGCTACTATGTTCCCTTTCCCAGATGTATAGACTATCTCAAAGTCATAGTCCTGGAGGAACTCGAGCCATTGCCACTGTCTCATGTTCAGGTCGTTATGCGATAAGAGGTACCACAGACTCTGGTGGTCAGAATAAACTGTAAAGCGCTCGCCCATCAGATAGTGCCACCACATCATCAGGGCGAAGACCACTACTATTAACTCCATGTCATGGGTAGCATAGTTCAATTCATGCTGCCTCAACATTTGTGATCCATAGGCGATCACTGCCCACTCCTGCATCTGGACACACCCGAGTCCATTCCCGGATGCATCGCAGTAAACTACATACCCCACGCCCTCCTTCAGTATCCTCAAGATGGGTGCACTGGTCAATCTATGTCTCAGATCCTGGATGCTCTGCTGAAATCTATCCGACCACATGAAGGGTTTCCCCTTCTTTGTCAAAGTTGAGAGTGGTGCTGCAACTTTGGAGAATTCTGGCACAAATCTCTGATAGTACCCAGCCAAACCTAGGAATCTTCGTACCTCCTTCATGCTCCTAGGTGGTTCCCAAGCTAGTACTGCCTCAATCTTCACAGGATCCACCGAAAATTCTACCTCAGAGATGACGTGTCCCAAGAAGTGGACCTCTTGAATCCAAAACTGGCACTTTGAGAGCTTACCATAAATCTGGTGCTCTCGGAGTGTTTCCAGTACAACCCGGAAGTGGTAGGCATGCTTTTCCTCAGTAGTCGAGTAAATCAATATGTCGTCGATGAAGACTATGACAAATCGATCGAGGTATGGCTGGAAGATCCTGTTCATAAGACTCATGAACACTGGTTGATAATTGGTTATGCCAAAAGGCATAACCAAGAACTCATAGTGGCCATACCGACACTTGAAGGTGGTCTTCTGCACATCCTCGTCTCAAACTCTGAGCTGATGATAGCCTGACCTTAGGTCTATCTTCGAGAACCATCGTGATCCCTTGATCTGATTGAAGAGTTCATCAATCCTCGAAAGTGGTTACTTGATCTTCACAGTTTCCTGGTTTAGGAGATGGTAGTCGACACACAGTCACAAGCTCCCGTCTGCCTTCTTGGTGAACAAGATCGGGGAAGCCTAGGGTGAAATACTGGGTTGGATGAATCCCTTTCCCTGCAAGTCCTCCAGCTGTAACCTTAGCTCTCTAAGATCAGCGGGAGCCATCCAATATGATGGAGTAGATATTGGGGCAGTCCCAGGGTACATGTCAATATAGAAGTCTACCTATCTGCGAGGAGGTAGTCCTGAAAAGTCGTTAGGAAAAATTTCCACGTACTGATCCACCACAACAGGAAAACACGGACTCTGCATGTCATCTGCTCCTAGGATAATACTATCAAACTGATGAGCGATCGGTTATCCTCTCCACTGCGTGAGTCCATCCTACACTGCAAAGGCGCCCTTCTCACCGGTGATGGTGAACCGGCTCCCATCGGTGCGGACACACCGCACCTTGCACCTAAAACAATCGATATGAGCATGGACCGTAGATAACCAATACTTGCCCATGATGACATCGTAAGGCCTCGATGCCACTAAAAGAAGATCCTAGCCAAAGGTATCGCCTCCTAGAGTAATCTCACACTTCCGGCACCAGTGCATAATTGTCCAGTTTTCTCCCGTAGGAGTCACTAGCATTAAGGATAGAGCCAACGGATCCATCGGAATCTCCAAGCTCCGAATAAGGGCATCGAAAATGAAAGAATTACTCACTCTTGTGTCTATAAGAACTGCAGAAAGGGTGGAGTAGACATAGATAGTACCTCAAATCATCTCAGGTGAACCGTGGTCATAGGCCTCCACTGCCTAAAGCTGAGCCTGCCTCTATCCTCCAGCTCCCTGTGGTTGGGGTGGACCTCCTGGTGGTGGTGGTGGTGGTAGAGCCTCAAAGCACCCCCACCACCCGCTGCTCAGCCAGCTGCTCTACCTCATCCGCCTTCTCACTACAGACTGCCATAGTAGAACCTATGCCTTCTCCTGGGTGGTCCCTCAACCGTTTGGTGCTTCTATGCTTGGTGGGTTGGACAGTCCCGAGCCATGTGGCCATGTCCGATGCATGCATAGCACTGTCTGCCTCTCATATGAATGGGTCTACTGTGTGTTCCCCACAGATCTGAAACAGTGTCCTGAGGTCATCCACCTGTTGGCCTGGTCCACTTGGACCTCTATGATGTATGTCTACTGCCAGCTGCAGAAGACTCTGCAACATGTCGCCCTGCTGTAGGTCTCGCTTCTGGTGAAGGCTTAGTAAGAAAGCTCTCCATGAGAAGGGCTCGCTCCAGTACTCCCCCCTGTGTCAGAATACTAAGTGAGATCATCGATGCCCTGATCTCATGCCTCAGTCCCTGGTCGAAAGTCCAGGCCCGGAAGAATGGGTCCCATACCTTGTATGTGGAGTAGCATGAGAGATCAGAAAATCTCATCGAGTACTGGGCTACTGACATGCTGCCCTTCCGCAGCTGTAGTAACTCATGGATGTGCACCGCACGGAGGGTGGATGGAACGAACTCCAAGATGAAAAGGCATTCGAAGTCTGACCAAAGGAGTGATGCCTTGTCATTCACCTGGAGCATCAGGCTCCACCCTCTACCAGCTGTCACGTGCTAGAGACTCACCACTAGAATCACCATGAGATCTGTTGGTGTCCCTACCAATCTAAAGACTCGAACAATAGCCTCCAGCCAATCCTGAGCTGCCTGAGGGTCCATCACTCCGTGGAACCTAGGTGGCCTATGACACTTAAACTTGGGCAGTTTACTCAGGTGACGTGCACCCTCAGCTGCTGGGGCTGGTGGAATCGGTGGCTTGGCGTGTAGAGGTACCGCTGGTCCCTCTGCTGTAATGGGGCCCTGCACTGAGGCCTCGTCACTCGGTGGATTGCTGTCTCACACAAAACATGGAACCCAAGCCGGATGCCATCATGGGTCCATCCTAAGAAGAAATAGGTGTGCCACGGTTAATACAGTATACCCGGTGAGCTGACACAATGTAATCAAAAAGAAAACATTGGAAACACACATGCAATCAATGTTTTCATGCATTGAGTCAGAAATCAGAAGTCAAGGTGTAACGCCCCGACCCCAGTTACCTAGAGTCGGTGCATTATTACATAACATTGGCATGATCACAAGAAAGATCAAATCTCGAAAGACCGATTGGTTTAGTAGCCTTGGAAACACTAGATATATTCATAAGTTTTACATTACATCATAAAATGAAAATCTACTACAACAACATAATGTCTCCACAGTCCACACTATTATCCCCTCATAATTTCCTTGCAGGTTATTCATAACTTACTTCTTCACATCCTGGGAAAAATAAAACATAGAAAAGGGGTGAGCTCAAATGCCCAGTAAGGATAACAATATGGCGGAACATTCAAAAATAAGAATAAACATTTAAGGCAATGCATTACTAAAACAAAAGCCTTTTAAACTTGAACTTCAACATAGTATGGCAAAAGTAAAATGAAATAATGCCATTTACTTATTCACATGGATATTCTACTAATCGAATAATCACATGCAATATCAATAACCACATTCATAATGTCGGAATGCATAATGCTGAACTTTAATTTCTTTGTCAAGGCCTCGTCCCAAGACCTTGGGTCTAACTGTAACCGGAACCCAACTCGGAGTGCCTCTAATAACCGGACCCCAACCCGGAGTGCCTCTAATAACCGGACACCAACCCGGAGTTCCTCTAATAACCGGAGACCAAATCGGAGTTCCTCTAATAACCGGAGACCAAACCGGAGTTCCTCTAATAACCGGAGACCAAACCGGAGGGCTTACTTTTTCTGGTCCCCAACCCGGAACATACTTTTCTAACACATTCATTTGAATGAAAGGTTGAAATATAACATAAACATTCAGATTACAAATAACTTATGAAATGTCAATACTTTAACCACAAACCAAGAATGGTATAAAAATAGCACATCCACAGTCAAACATAACTCATTCAATACAATATGGAAGATTTTATTGTATCACATTATCATCAATCAATAATAATGAAGGATGTTGACATAGATGAAAATAATCATCAAAACTATTTGAGAGAAATATCTCCCTTTTTCTTGAAATTATTTAAGATCTATATAAAATAAAACATTTTCTTTTAAAATATTCTTATAAGCTTTTAAGGGAAGCTTTGAAGATTTTATAACGGCGGAAAATAGCTGCACCCGCCGTATAAGTTAAAAAAACATTCTTACCTTAATTCTGTCGAAAATGTTAAAAAGGACCTTGTTTTTAAAACGACGGAACGATTCCTTTAAAAACCACTTATAAAAGTCAAAAAGGGTATAAATGACTTTAACTTATATTCTAGCAAATTGTAAAAATGTTTTGAAATACATTTTTAAGAAACATGGATGTGGATGATAAAGAGATCCCAGTAGATAATTACGTATAAACAACCTCGGATAATGAAGAGATTGTGAAATAACCCTTACCAATTTGGTAACTTATGAAACATAAAACCCATGAAAGAGGTATCATACAATGAATATGTAAATACACATAAATTAGAGTGTATTACACAAATAATATAATTATGGGTAGTACATACACCACACAAAGGTAATGGTGGCAATATGGCATGAATCTCACGGGAATAAGGAGTGAGATGAAAACCCCTTACCACGTTAATCAACTGAGTCGTATGGACAAAAGTTAATAACCACCAAATTATTTACAGAATAACATGAATATAAAGATAATCATGATAATATATATCAAATGCCAGTACACAATACACCTCTTTCAATAATTTAGTGGCGAATAATGGAAATCTCACGGAATTGAATGTGAGATAAGAAAATCCCTTACCTTGTACTTTTACTTGGTTGGGGTAGGTTAACCTCCTGTATAATATTGAAATAATTGTTATTAATTTATACAAGAATCATATATATTAATATGATATCATATATGATCTTTTAACTTTTCTTTGTTAATAATGTCTTAGTATTATCGTTGTTTTGGGTGTTAACTTACTCGTTTTCTTTTATATGTTTTATTACGTAAGCCATGTTTTTAATGGATAGGTTGTATATTATTCATATCAAGAATGATATAAAGTCCTTAAATATCATTTTTAAATCAGAAAATGATAATTATACTTGAATGGATATGATGGAGAATGAATCTCATCGCGTTCGTGGAGACGGTAGTCCGTACGTACGCACGAGCGACAATATCATTCTTTCGATATTAAAATAATATATAAATGGATGGTATATCATATATACAGAATCACTAACATGTTATATTTATTATTTACATGAGTTACACATCATTATTATACCCATCCAAATAATAATATATTGAATAACAATTACACCACGACGTGGAGACGGTAAGCCGTACGTACGCACGTATGGTGACATGTTATTCAAAGGGTGGATAGAATACTGAATATGGTTGTACCATATTTATAATAACATCACAGTATATATATGATACTGGAGTTATTATTTTAGAATGGTAACAACAAAGTAAGAAGAAGTGGAAGAAGAAGGAACTTGGAAAAGGGTGGTGAAATCATTACCTCTTCTTCGGTTTCTTCCTTTTGATTTGATCAAAAGGGCTCCTTAGGTTGGCTTTCTGATCAAACTAATGCCTCTATGTTGTAGTGAGGGAAGTTGGGAGAGTATTTGGGCAGAGTTTGGCCGAACCAAAAGGCTTTTAAGGTGTGAAGAAAAGAGAATGAGGAGTGCCCTTTTATAAGAGGGGTGAGGGGCACCTTTGGAAAAGCTAGAAATATTAGTTTATAATAAATTCTTATTCGGTTTATAATGGCTCCAAAGTTGATTATTTAAATGTTAAGGTGGGGATGGGTCGAATACAACTCAACCAATAGAATTTAGACAGGTTTGGGTACTTATATTAACCTTATCTTTAAGTATTAACTCTAAGTTAATTAGTTTCACTTTTACAATGTCTCTTTGTATTTTTATATAATATGGTTAATAAACATAGTATATACATCCAAGAGACCACCAAGTGGTCCATTAATGATGAACCTATAATGATATAAGTCTCTTGGCCGAACCTTAGATTTTTAAAAATTTAATATCAATTAATAATATAATATTTTTTTTAAGAACTCTTTTATGTCAATTTTGACACTATTCAATAGTTGATTTTTCTGAAACTCATAACAGATTGATTACTTCGAAAAAAGTCAATTACATCAATCCTAATATATCATATTATCCTAGAAAATTAGTTTAATTCATTAAAAGTTTCAAATTTTATTTATTTGGGTATTTATAATATCAATTATTTTAATTTTTACTATTATAGTAATTAATTCATCATCATTGCGTCACAAATAAATTAAATTATTTAATATCTAAAAATTATAAATAAAATATCACTATGTAGGAAATCGTTTTATATTTCCAATTAATATTTATAATCTAAAATCCAACATATATAACCTTATGTAAATAATGTTTTTCTAAAAGATATATGCTTGTGTCATTTTTGTATTCATTTTAACTTAATTAAAATAAAGTGTCCTTATCACCTACAAGTGGCACCATGGGGTCCCAAAATCAACCCAAAGATGCCTATGGTCGAACATGTATCAACCAATAAGGCTAGGACATGGTTTAGGGTAATTTAGTATTATTATAATATTTATTTTTTAACCCTTATTTACCGGATTTACCCTTAACCATGGTAAATAAAATATTTACCGCAGTAATTATTCAAAATGTCTAAAAATAAAAGTTACCTATTTACACAATTTGAACATCCTGATTCCAAATATGGAATCCATTTTTCTAAATTCAAAACACAGAAGTGGCAGAAATTAATTTAAAAATTAATTCCCACTGTCAAAACAAAAACCGTGTTTTTAAGAGATAATAACTATGAAAAGATTGACACTTGTTTATGTTCGGTTTAATTGTAAAATTATGTCCAATGACCAAAATTATATTAAATGGTAAAAATATATTCTAAATATACTTTAAAACCACTCAAATTCATAATTTATCACTATTAATTATTTTGATGAAAAAAGTTGTTTTTAATTAAAATTTAGTAATTTTCACTTTTCATCAAAATATGAATGTTATCCGAAATGTACCAAAATTTCACCTTAGGATAAATTCGATATTCCGAATCTAAAAATGAATTCCATTTTGAAATATAAAATATATATAATTTCAAAAGGTAGGTATTACTATTCATAACGGCTAGTTTGATTGGTTGTGGCGTGTGTTAAAACTCAAGGTTGCGTACAACACACGCTACTATATTATTCAAAGAAAGCGTACCGTGGAAGCTTGGGATGTATCATTTTAAATTTTTGATGTCCCCATTTAGTCAAAAAGTTTAAAATATTGTATTTAAAAAGTGTTCACTCTTAAAAGTTGATAAAAGTGCAATACTGAAAATGAATTTGTTCTTCCATTATGTCTAAGATACTCATAATATGGAAAAATTATAAGGATTATATAAAGTTTAAAATTTAGTTAATACTATTCATAACCTCTTTTGAATGGCTTTTTGGTAAGTCATGGTGCAATTTAACTCGGTGTTGCGTGTATTGCAAGTTATTGAATTATTTTGAAGAAATAACACATTATGAATTCTTGGGGTGTTACATTCTCCCCTCCTTCAATAAATTGTGTCCTCGCAATTTGAAATTGTTCTTCGAAAATAAAAGGTTGAAAGTAGAAAATATATTTGTGGGAAAACCCACATCGGAAATTGGGTTACTAAAATTTAGTCTTAATATGAGGAAAAGAGAAATCAAAGGGTCACCACCAAATTATGATCTCGATTAGGAGAACATTGGTGGCAATTAAAGACTTATAATTGGAGGAAAAACGTAAATATTTATAGGTAGTGATTGAGGTCATCAATCACAAACAAGTGTAAAATTGAGGTCTTTAAATTCATCAATCTATGATGATTTGAAATAACATCGGTTCAACAAAACATAGGGTATTAGGATAACACATTTTTGACGTTTCAAAATATCTTAGATGAAATCGAAAAATGAATTAATGAGGCCTCTATTTAAAATAAAGAGTCGAAAGTATGAAGATTACCGAAAATAACACATACTAGGGTTCCATGTAGGAAAATATGGATATGGAAGAAAAATCTAACCATCAATTATCTGATGGAGAGTGGTAGAGAACATGGCTATGAAAAGGCCAACAATCCCAAAGCCATAAATTAGTGATGATTTAAGGTACCATCTAGGAAAACATTTTTGTTCTAAGATGCTTTTCTTAATGTTGAGGAATTTATTTATGAGATTGGCTAAGATCATAAGGAGATATACTTACTTTAAAATTAGAGTTTTATCCATTAATAAATATCTACCACAAACTCATCTTTCGCTCTAAAAGATAATAGAATGTAAAAAATTCTATTTACACTATTCGTATAGGGTTCCAAAATAAATGAATTTATAATTCATCTACAAGATCTTTTAATAAAAACTACATTATTTAATCCAGGACATCTCGTGGGCCAGTGGTAGGTGATACACCCTTGTCGCCCTTCGGTTGCGGGTTCAAGTCTCGTAGCCTTGCCGGACGCGACAGGTTGCCGCCTGACCTCCGGGTTGTCCTTTTATGGCAATCCAAAATAATCCAAACTAAAACTATCCAAAATACTTCTGTCCAAACTCACAGTCCAACATTTATAAGGAAGGTAAACATAATATAGATCCTTTTTACCACGTAATAGCATATGAATACCTTCATCATGTATTACCATATTCCTTATTGATTACATTCATGCTCCCTTATTCCATATAGAATGCTGGATATACTTCATTAATCCAAAAATGTTTTAAACCCCAACAATGATGGAATATAAAAATCATTAATCAGTTCCAAGGTAGTCAAGAATATCCAATATAATCTATCCAAAACAATCACATATTATTCCAAAATCACTACCTCAGTATCAGAACTATATTATGATTTATCATTCTCTCAACCATATATTTTCCAAAAAAAATTTCCTGCTATTGAGTCACTTTTCTTTGTTCCACACAATCTCAAGTCCTTAATGAAATAGTACTGCAGTACAATCCTTATATACTCCATAATTATTATAACAAGTACATTGTTGATACAAAACTCAATTGACATAATCAACATAAGAACTCTAATCATTCCTCTTCATCTGTGGTAGTATCATAACTTGATTATTATCCAATAACATCATTTGCGGCATAGTCTGATGACTAGGACATAGGTTCGCGTAGTGTCCAAACTCTATGCAAATGAAGCATTGTACATTTGAAACCATTTTCTTACCCTTACAGTCACGTACTTTGTGCCCTTTTCCTCCACACTTATAACAAACTCCCATTCCTTTCAGGCAAGTTCCAGGGTATTTCTTTCCACAGTTACCACATATGGGAAAATTTTTCTTTTCCCTCTTCCCTTTATCCAACTTTCTCTCTGCCATCCTTTTCTTCTCTTGCTTCCCTTCAAATCCATAGGACATAGTAAACTCTTTACTTATCTTATCAACGCATGATATTATTTCTTCATATGATAATAATACATGATAGACTATTTCTCTTATAAATTCTAGCTTAAGACCATGAAATATATGATCCTTCCTTCTCTTTGGATCATGTGCATTTCTGGAGTTCTCATTCCTTCTACTGGGTGCCATTTCTAAACAATGGCATACACTAGATCAGTTTATGAATCAAAATACATAATACCATACTTATAAAACACTTAACATAAATTGAACTATTTATGAATATAATCCATAATCATAAAAATGTCTCCTTTGAGGATGTATATACTCATAAACCCTTCATAATGGTTTGTAATGAAAATGAGAATTATCCTAAGCATATCCCCCGGGAGTGTCGTAAACAAGAGTGCAGCAAGGCCCGTTGTCATGCACCAGTTCCCGTTCGAGTCTAGCTCAAAGCAGTGTTTTCGGGTTTTACCCCTAGGTACATCTGTGCCAGAGCCGCCTCTACCAGCTTGTATCCAGACAAGGATGTATTTCTCGGAAAACTCACAAAATCTCTACAATACCAAAATTCTAGTATGTTATTCTATACTAATCCTCAAAGTTCTTCTTAGGTCTACGTGCTCTAATCAGTGTTTATCTAAATCTAGCTTCCAAGGTTTGAACTAAACTTCCTCTCATACCAACTGTAACGCCCCGACCCTAGTTACCTAGATTCGGTGCATTATTACATAACATTGGCATGATCACAAGAAAGATCAAATCTCGAAAGACTGATTGGTTTAGTAGCCTTGGAAACACTAGATATATTCATAAGTTTTACATTACATCATAAAATGAAAAACTACTACAACAACATAATGTCTCCACAGTCCACACTATCATCCCCTCATAATTTCCCTGCAGGTCATTCATAACTTACTTTTTCACATCCTGGGAAAAATAAAACATAGAAAAGGGGTGAGCTCAAATGCCCAGTAAGGATAACAATATAGCGGAAAATTCAAAAATAAGCATTAACATTTAAGGCAATGCATTACTAAAACAAAAGCCTTTTAAACTTGAACTTCAACATAGTATAGCAAAAGTAAAATGAAATAATGCCATTTACTTATTCACATGGATATTCTACTAATCGAATAATCACATGCAATATCAATAACCACATTCATAATGTCGGAATGCATAATGTTGAACTTTAATTTCTTTGTCAAGGCCTCGTCCCAAGACCTTGGGGCTAACTGTAACCGGAACCCAACTCGGAGTGCCTCTAATAATCGGACACCAACCCAGAGTGCCTCTAATAACCGAACACCAACCCAGAGTTCCTCTAATAACCGGAGACCAAACTGGAGTTCCTCTAATAACCGGAGACCAAACCGGAGTTCCTCTAATAACCGGAGACCAAACCGGAGGGCTTACTTTTACCGGCCCCCAACCCGGAACATACATGTCTAACACATTCATTTGAATGAAAGGTTGAAATATAACATAAACATTCAGATTACAAATAACTTATGAAATGTCAATACTTTAACCACAAACCATGAATGGTATAAAAATAGCACATCCACAGTCAAACATAACTCATTCGATACAATATGGAAGATTTTATTGTATCACATTATCATCAATCAATAATAATGAAGGATGTTGACATAGATGAAAATAATCATCAAAACTATTTGAGAGAAATATCTCCTTTTTCTTGAAATTATTTAAGATCTATATAAAATAAAACATTTTCTTTGAAAATATTCTTATAAGCTTGTAAGGGAAGCTTTGAAGATTTTATAATGGCGGAAAATATCTGCACCCGCCGTATAAGTTAAAAAAACATTCTTACCTTAATTCTGTCGAAAAGGTTAAAAAGGTCCTTGTTTTTAAAACGACGGAAAGATTCCTTTATAAACCACTTATAAAAGTCAAAAAGGGTATAAATGACTTTAACTCATATTCTAGTAAATATTAAAAATGTTTTGAAATACATTTTTAAGAAACATGGATGTGGATGATAAAAAGATCCCAGTAGATAATTACGTATAAACAACCTCAGATAATGAAGAGATTGTGAAATAACCCTTACCAATTTGGTAACTTATGAAACATAAAACCCATGAAAGAGGTATCATACAATGAATATGTAAATACACATAAATTAGAGTGTATTACACAAAGAATATAATTATGGGTAGTACATACACCACACAAAGGTAATGGTGGCAATATGGCATGAATCTCACGGGAATAAGGAGTGAGATGAAAACCCCTTACCACGTTAATCAACTGAGTCGTATGGCCAAAAGTTAATAACCACCAAATTATTTACAGAATAACATGAATATAAAGATAATCATGATAATATATATCAAATGCCAGTACACAATACACCACTTTCAATAATTTAGTGGCGAATAATGGAAATCTCACGGAATTGAATGTGTGATAAGAAAATACCTTACCTTGTACTTTTACTTGGTTGGTGTAGGTTAACCTCCTGTATAATATTGAAATAATTGTTATTAAATTATACAAGAATCATATATATTAATATGATATCATATATGATCTTTTAACTTTGCTTTGTTAATAATGTCTTAGTATTATCGTTGTTTCGGGTGTTAACTTACTCGTTTTCTTTTATATGTTTTATAACGTAAGCCATGTTTGTAATGGATAGGTTGTATATTATTAATATCTAGAATGATATCAAGTCCTTAAACATCATTTTTAAATCAGAAAATGATAATTACACTTGAATGGATATGATGGAGAATGAATCTCATCGCGTTCGTGGAGACGGTAGTCCGTACGTACGCACGAGCGACAATATCATTCTTTTGATATTAAAATAATATATAAATGGATGGTATATCATATATACAGAATCAATAACATGTTATATTTATTATTTACATGAGTTACACATCATTATTATACCCATCCAAATAATAATATATTGAATAACAATTACACCACGACGTGGAGACGGTAAGCCGTACGTACGCACGTATGGTGACATGTTATTCAAAGGGTGGATAGAATACTGAATATGGTTGTACCATATTTATAATAACATCACAGTATATATATGATACTGGAGTTATTATTTTATAATGGTAACAACAAAGTAAGAAGAAGTGGAAGAAGAAGGAACTTGGAAAAGGGTGGTGAAATCATTACCTCTTCTTCGGTTTCTTCCTTTTGATTTGATCAAAAGGGCTCCTTAGGTTGGCTTTCTGATCAAAATAAGGCCTCTAGGTTGTAGTGAGGGAAGTTGGGAGAGTATTTGGGCAGAGTTTGGCCGATCCAAAAGGCTTTTGAGGTGTGAAGAAAAGAGATGTAGGAGTTCCCTTTTATAAGAGTGGTGAGGGGCACCTTTGGAAAAGCTAGAAATATTAGTTTATAATAAATTCTTATTCGGTTTCTAATGGCTCCAAAGTTGATTATTTAAATGTTAAGGTGGGGATGGGTAGAATACAACTCAACCAATAGAATTTAGACAGGTTTGGGTACTTATATTAACCTTATCTTTAAGTATTAACTCTAAGTTAATTAGTTTCACTTTTACAATGTCTCTTTGTATTTTTATATAATATGGTTAATAAACATAGTATATACATCCACGAGACCCCCAAGTGGTCCATTAATGATGAACCTATAATGATATAAGTCTCTTGGCCGAACCTTATATTTTTAGGAATTTAATATCAATTAATAATATAATATTTGTTTTAAGAACTCTTTTATGTCAATTTTGACACTATTCAATAGTTGATTTTTGTGAAACTCATAACAGATTTATTACTTCCAAAAAAGTCAATTAAATCAATCCTAATATATTATATTAATCTATAAAATTAGTTTAATTCATTAAAAGTTTCAAATTTTATTTATTTGGGTATTTATAATATCAATTATTTTAATTTTTTACTATTATAGTAATTAATTCATCATCATTGTGTCACAAATAAATTAACTTATTTAATATCTAAAAATTATAAATAAAATATAACTATGTAGGAAATCGTGTTATCTTTCTAATTAATATTTATAATCTAAAATCCAACATATATAACCTTATGTAAATAATGTTTTTCTAAAAGATATATGCTTGTGTCATTTTTGTATTCATTTTAACTTAATTAAAATAAAGTGTCCTTATCACCTACAAGTGGCACCATGGGGTCCCAAAATCGACCCAAAGATGCCTATGGTCGAACATGTATCAACCCATAAGGCTAGGACATGTTTTAGTGTAATTTAGTATTATTATAATATTTATTGTTTAACCCTTATTTACCGGATTTACCCTTAACCATGGTAAATAAAATATTTACCGCAGTAATTATTCAAAATGTCTAAAAATAAAAGTTACCTATTTAAACAATTTAAACATCCTGATTCCAAATATGGAATCCATTTTTCAAAATTCAAAACACAGAAGTGGCAGAAATTAATTTAAAAATTAATTCCCGCTGTCAAAACAAAAAGCGTGTTTTTAAGAGATAATAACTATGAAAAGATTGACACTTTTTTATGTTCTGTTTAATTGTAAAATTATGTCCAATGACCAAAATTATATTAAATGGTAAAAATATATTCTAAATATACTTTAGAACCACTCAAATTAATAATTTATCCCTATTAATTATTTTGATTAAAAAAGGTGTTTTTAATTAAAATTTAGTAATTTTCACTATTCATCAAAATATGAATGTTATCCGAAATGTACCAAAATTTCACCTTAGGATAAATTCGATATTCCGAATCCAAAAATGAAGTCCATTTTGAAATATAAAATATATATAATTTCAAAAAGTAGGTATTACTATTCATAACGGCTAGTTTGATTGGTTGTGGTGTGTGTTAAAACTCAAGGTTGCGTACAACACACGCTACTGTATTATTCAAAGAAAGCGTACCATGGAAGCTTGGGATGTATCATTTTAAATTTTTGATGTCCCCATTTAGTCAAAAAGTTTAAAATATTGTATTTAAAAAGTGTTCACTATTAAAAGTTGATAAAAGTGCAATACTGAAAATGAATTTGTTCTTGCATTATGTCTAAGATACTCATAATATGGAAAACTTATAAGGATTATATAAAGTATAAAATTTAGTTAATACTATTCATAACCTCTTTTGAATGGATTTTTGGTAAGTCATGGTGTAATTTAACTCGGTGTTGCGTGTAGTGCAAGTTATTGAATTATTTTGAAGAAATAACACATTATGAATTCTTGGGGTGTTACATTCTCCCCTCCTTCAATAAATTGCGTCCTCGCAATTTTAAATTGTTCTTCGAAAATAAAAGGTTGAAAGTAGAAAATATATTTGTTAGAAAACCCACATCGGAAATTGGGTTACTAAAATTTAGTCTTAATATGAGGAAAAGAGAAATCAAAGGGTCACCACAAAATTATGATCTCGATTAGGAGAACATTGGTGGCAATTAGAGACTTATAATTGGAGGAAAATGTAAATATTTATAGGTAGTGATTGAGGTCATCAATCACAAACAAGTGTAAAATTGAGGTCCTTAAATTCATCAATCTATGATGATTTGAAATAACATCGGTTCAACAAAACATAGGGTATTAGGATAACACATTTTTGACGTTTCAAAATATCTTAGTTGAAATCGAAAAATGAATTAATGAGGCCTCTATTTAAAATAAAGGGGCGAAAGTATGAAGATTACCGAAAATAACACATACTAGGGTTCCATGTAGGAAAATATGGATATGGAAGAAAAATCTAACCATCAATTATCTGATGGAGAGTGGTAGAGAACATGGCTATGAAAAGGCCAACAATCCCAAAGCCATAAATTAGTGATGATTTAAGGTACCATCTAGGAAAACTTTTTTGTTCTAAGATGCTTTTCTTAATGTTGAGGAATTTATTTATGAGATTGGCTAAGATCATAAGGAGATATACTTACTTTAAAATTAGAGTTTTATCCATTAATAAATTTCTACCACAAACTCATCTTTCACTCTAAAAGATAATAGAATGTAAAAAATTCTATTTACACTATTCGTATAGGGTTCCAAAATAAATGAATTTATAATTCATCTAACAGATATTTTAATAAAAACTACATTATTTAATCCAGGACATCTCGTGGGCCAGTGGTAGGTGATACACCCTTGTCACCCTTCGGTTGCGGGTTCAAGTCTCACAGCCTTGCCGGACGCGACAGGTTGCCGCCCGACCTCCGGGTTGTCCTTTTATGGCAATCCAAAATAATCCAAACTAAAACTATCCAAAATACTTCTGTCCAAACTCACAGTCCAGCATTTATAAGGAAGTTAAACCTAATATAGATCCTTTTTACCCCGTAATAGCATATGAATACCTTCATCATGTATTACCATATTCCTTATTGACTACATTCATGATCCCTTATTCCATATAGAATGTTGGATATACTTCATTAATCCAAAAATGTTTTAAACCCCAACAATGATGGAATATACAAATCATTAATCAGTTCCAAGGTAGTCAAGAATATCCAATATAATTTATCCAAAACAATCACATATTATTCCAAAATCACTACCTCAGTATCAGAACTATATTATGATTTATCATTCTCTCAACCATATATTTTCCAAAAATTTATCCTGCTATTGAGTCACTTTTCTTTGTTCCACACAATCTCAAGTCCTTAATGAAATAGTACTGCAGTACAATCCTTATATACTCCATAATTATTATAACAAGTACATTGTTGATACAAAACTCAATTGACATAATCAACATAAGAACTCTAATCATTCATCTTCATTTGTGGTAGTATCATAACTTGATTATTATCCAATAACATCATTTGCGGCATAGTCTGATGACTGGGACATAGGTTCGCGTAGTGTCCAAACTCCTTGCAAATGAAGCATTGTACATTTGAAACCATTTTCTTACCCTTGCAGTCACGTACTTTGTGCCCTTTTCCTCCACTCTTATAACAAAATCCCATTCCTTTCAGGCAAGTCCCAGGGTATTTCTTTCCACAGTTACCACATATGGGAAAAATTTTCTTTTCCATCTTCCCTTTATCCATCTTTCTCTCTTCCATCCTTTTCTTCTCTTGCTTCCCTTCAAAGCCATAGGACTCAGTAAACTCTTTACTTATCTTATCAATGCATGATATTATTTCTTCATATGATAATTATACATGATAGACTATTTCTCTTATAAATTCTAACTTAATACCATGAAATATATGATCCTTCCTTCTCTTTGGATTATGTGCATTTCTGGAGTTCTCATTCCTTGTACTGGGTGCCATTTCTAAACAATGGCATACACTAGATCAGTTTATGAATCAAAATACATAATCCCATACTTATAAAACACTTAACATAAACTGAACTATTTATGGATATAATCCATAATAATAAAAATGTCTCCTTTGAGGATGTATATACTCATAAACCCTTCATAATGGTTTGTAAAGAAAATGAGAATTATCCTAAGCATATCCCCCGGGAGTGTCGTCACCAAGAGTGCAGCAAGGCCCGTTGTCGTGCACCAGTTCCCGTTCGAGTCTAGATCAAAGCGGTGTTTTCGGGTTTTACCCCTAGGTACATCTGTGCCAGAGCCGCCTCTACCTGCTCGTATCCAGACAGGGATGTATTGCTCGGAAAACTCACAAAATCTCTACAATACCAAAATTCTAGGAAGTTCTTCTATACTAATCCTCAAAGTTCATCTTAGGTCTACGTGCTCTAATCAGAGTTTATCTAAATCTAGCTTCCAAGGTTTGAACTAAACTTCCTCTGATACCAACTGTAACGCCCCGACCCTAGTTACCTAGAGTCGGTGCATTATTACATAACATTGGCATGATCACAAGAAAGATCAAATCTCGAAAGACTGATTGGTTTAGTAGCCTTGGAAACACTAGATATATTCATAAGTTTTACATTATATCATAAAATGAAAAACTACTACAATAACATAATTTCTCCACAGTCCACACTATCTCCCCTCATAATTTCCCTGCAGGTCATTCATAACTTACTTCTTCACATCCTGGGAAAAATAAAACATAGAAAAGGGGTGAGCTCAAATGCCCAGTAAGGATAACAATATAGCGGAACATTCAAAAATAAGCATAAACATTTAAGGCAATGCATTACTAAAACAAAAGCCTTTTAAACTTGAACTTTAACATAGTATGGAAAATTAAAATGAAATAATGCCATTTACTTATTCACATGGATATTCTACTAATTGAATAATCACATGCAATATCAATAACCACATTCATAATGTCGGAATGCATAATGTTGAACTTTAATTTCTTTGTCAAGGCCTTGTCCCAAGACCTTGGGGCTAACTGTAACCGGAAGCCAACTCGGAGTGCCTCTAATAACCGGACACCAACCCAGAGTGCCTCTAATAACCGGACACCAACCCGGAGTTCCTCTAATAACCAGAGACCAAACCGGAGTTCCTCTAATAACCGGAGACCAAACCAGAGTTCCTCTAATAACCGGAGACCAAACCGGAGGGCTTACTTTTACCGGCCCCCAACCCGAAACATACTTGTCTAACACATTCATTTGAATGAAAGGTTGAAATATAACATAAACATTCAGATTACAAATAACTTATGAAATGTCAATACTTTAACCACAAACCAAGAATGGTATAAAAATAGCACATCCACAGTCAAACATAACTCATTCGATACAATATGGAAGATTGTATTGTATCACATTATCATCAATCAATAATAATGAAGGATGTTGACATAGATGAAAATAATCATCAAAACTATTTGAGAGAAATATCTCCCTTTTTCTTGAAATTATTTAAGATCCATATAAAATAAAACATTTTCTTTGAAAATATTCTTATAAGCTTGTAAGGGAAGCTTTGAAGATTTTATAACGGCGGAAAATAGCTGCACCCGCCATATAAGTTAAAAAAACATTCTTACCTTAATTTTGTCGAAAAGGTTAAAAAGGACCTTGTTTTTAAAATGACGGAAATATTCCTTTACAAACCACTTATAAAAGTCAAAATGGGTATAAATGACTTTAACTCATATTCAAGCAAATAGTAAAAATGTTTTGAAATACATTTTTAAGAAACATGGATGTGGATGATAAAGAGATCCCAGTAGATAATTACGTATAAACAACCTCAGATAATGAAGAGATTGTGAAATAACCCTTACCAATTTGGTAACTTTTGAAACATACAACCCATGAAATAGGTATCATACAATGAATATGTAAATACACATAAATTAGAGTGTATTACACAAAGAATATAATTATGGGTAGTACATACACCACACAAAGGTAATGGTGGCAATATGGCATGAATCTCACGGGAATAAGGAGTGAGATGAAAACCCCTTACCACGTTAATCAACTGAGTCGTATGGCCAAAAGCTAATAACCACCAAATTATTTACCGAATAACATGAATATAAAGATAATCATGATAATATATATCAAATGCCAGTACACAATACACCACTTTCAATAATTCAGTGGCGAATAATGGAATTCTCACCGAATTGAATGTGAGATAAGAAAATCCCTTACCTTGTACTTTTACGTGGTTGGGGAAGGTTAACCTCCTGTATAATATTGAAATAATTGTTATTAAATTATACATGAATCATATATATTAATATGATATCATATATGATCTTTTAACTTTTCTTTGTTAATAATGTCTTAGTATTATCGTTGTTTCGGGTGTTAACTTACTTGTTTTCTTTTATGTGTTTTATTATTTAAGCCATGTTTTTAATGGATAGGTTGTATATTATTCATATCCAGAATTATATCAAGTTCTTAAACATCATTTTTAAATCAGCAAATGATAATTATACTTGAATGGATATGATGGAGAATGAATCTCATCGCGTTCGTGGAGACGGTAGTCCGTACGTACGCACGAGCGACAATATCATTCTTTTGATATTAAAATAATATATAAATGGATGGTATATCATATATACAGAATCACTAACATGTTATATTTATTATTTACATGAGTTACACATCATTATTATACCTATCCAAATAATAATATATTGAATAACAATTACACCACGACGTGGAGACGGTAAGCCGTACGTACGCACGTATGGTGACATGTTATTCAAAGGGTGGATAGAATACTGAATATGGTTGTACCATATTTATAATAACATCACAGTATATATATGATACTGTAGTTATTATTTTAGAATGGTAATAACAAAGTAAGAAGAAGTGGAAGAAGAAGGAACTTGGAAAAGGGTGGTGAAATCATTACCTCTTCTTCGGTTTCTTCCTTTTGATTTGATCAAAAGGGCTCCTTAGGTTGGCTTTCTGAACAAACTAAGGCCTCTAGGTTGTAGTGAGGGAAGTTGGGAGAGTATTTGGGCAGAGTTTGGACGAACCAAAAGGCTTTTAAGGTGTGAAGAAAAGAGAAAGAGGAGTGCCCTTTTATAAGAGGGGTGAGGGGCACCTTTGGAAAAGCTAGAAATATTAGTTTATAATAAATTCTTATTCAGTTTTTAATGGCTCCAAAGTTGATTATTTAAATGTTAAGGTGGTTATGGGTCGAATACCACTCAACCAATATAATTTAGACCGGTTTGGGTACTTATATTAACCTTATCTTTAAGTATTAACTCTAAGTTAATTAGTTTCACTTTTACAATGTCTCTTTGTATTTTTTTATAATATCGTTAATAAACTTACTATATACAACCAAGAGACCCCCAAGTGGTCCATTAATGATGAACCTATCATGATATAAGTCTCTTGGCCGAACCCTAGATTTTTAGGAATTTAATATCAATTAATAATATAATATTTGTTTTAAGAACTCTTTTATGTCAATTTTCACACTATTCAATAGATGATTTTTGTGAAACTCATAACAGATTGATTAATTCTAAAAAAGTAAATTAAATCAATCCTAATATATCATATTATCCTAGAAAATTAGTTTAATTATTTAAAAGTTTCATATTTTATTTATTTGGGTATTTATAATATCAATTATTTTAATTTTTTACTATTATAGTAATTAATTCATCATCATTGTGTCACAAATAAATTAAATTATTTAATGTCTAAAAATTATAAATAAAATATCACTATGTAGAAAATGTTTTTATCTTTCTAATGAATATTTATAATCTAAAATCCAACATATATAACCTTATGTAAATATTGGTTTTCTAAAAGATATATGCCTGTGTCATTTTTGTATTCATTTTAACTTAATTAAAATAAAGTGTCCTTATCACCTACAAGTGGCACCATGGGGTCCCAAAATCGACCCAAAGATGCCTATGGTCGAACAGGTATCAAAAAATAAGGCTAGGACACATTTTAGGGTAATTTAGTATTATTATAATATTTATTTTTTAACCCTTATTTACCGGATTTACCCTTAACCATTGTAAATAAAATAATACCGCAGTAATTATTCAAAATGTCTAAAAATAAAAGTTACCTATTTACACAATTTGAACATCCTGATTCCAAATATGGAATCCATTTTTCTAAATTCAAAACACAGAAGTGGCAGAAATTAATTTAAAAATTAATTCCCGCTGTCAAAACAAAAATCGTGTTTTTAAGAGATAATAACTATCAAAAGATTGACACTTGTTTATGTTCGGTTTAATTGTAAAATTATGTCCAATGACCAAAATTATATTAAATGGTAAAAATATATACTAAATATACTTTAAAACCACTCAAATTCATAATTTATCACTATTAATTATTTTGATTAAAAAAGTTGTTTTTAATTAAAATTTAGTAATTTTCACTATTCATCAAAATATGAAGGTTATCCGAAATGTACCAAAATTTCACCTTAGGAAAAATTCGATATTCCGAATCCAAAAATGAAGTCCATTTTGAAATATAAAATATATATAATTTCAAAAAGTAGGTATTACTATTCATAACGGCTAGTTTGATTGGTTGTGGCGTGTGTTAAAACTCAAGGTTGCGTACAACACACGCTACTGTATTATTCAAAGAAAGCGTACCATGGAAGCTTGGGATGTTTCATTTTAAATTTTTGATGTCCCCATTTATTCAAAATGTTTAAAATATTGTATTTAAAAAGTGTTCACTATTAAAAGTTGATAAAAGTGCAATACTGAAAATGAATTTGTTCTTGCATTATGTCTAAGATACTCATAATATGGAAAAATTATAGGATTATATAAAGTTTAAAATTTAGTTAATACTATTCATAACCTCTTTTGAATGGCTTTTTGGTAAGTCATGGTGCAATTGAACTCGGTGTTGCATGTAGTGCAAGTTATTGAATTATTTTGAAGAAATAACACATTATGAATTCTTGGGGTGTTACACAAGGTCCTGGTGTATGGATACGTCGGTCGCCGCACCAACACTGGACTCCCTGGACTGATAAACAAACTCAATACCCTAAACACTATTTCTTCACACAGAATAAATTATCAGAGTCATGAGTTCTGTGGTAGAACCGACTCCTATGATACCAATTCGTCACAACCCATCCTCGGGGCCCGTGCCGTTACTACCCCAAGCCTGCCTTCTATAGGCCAGGGGCAGGTGACTAGCAGCAAAGGAATAAATCCCGATAAAAGGTAAGGAATTACCTTTATATAAGATAACAAACACCATAGAGTATGGAAGCTGAAGTAAACACTAAGTAAACTGAGTACAAAAGTAAGTGCTGGAATGTAAATGGGCTAGTATACAAACCCAATTGAGAGTACAATACAAATGAGAAAAGAAAGAACAATAGCTGAAAAGTAAAACAGTAATCACCAAGTCATCCTCCAGAATTTCCACCTGAAGGGTGGGTACAGATAGTCTCGTCAGCTCCTCAGGTTCGTCCATCCACTCCGTGTACATCACGCCTGATAGTCCACCTCCGGGTACCGTCCCGCTCCACAATCCTCAACCATGATCAACGATGTTCATCGTCTACGTCCATCACAACGTAGTGCAGGCATATCCTGTTCAGGGGTGAGTATACGATACTTAGTAGGGACCACGAGACCCCCGATGGTCTCCTAGAATCCAAAAAAGATAAACCAAAAAGAAAATATATAAACACGATGTATCAACCAACTCTACTTTGGTATATTCCCATACATATAACTATGTCATCAATTCAGTTCGGCTCCATCTCATGAGCCCAAGTACAACCCAGTCCACATAAGAAAGTACAACCCAATCCAAAAAGGAAAGCACAACCCAGTCCACATAGGAAAGCAAGTCAATCATATAAAAGATAATGATTGAAAATAAAGACTCATCTCACACGGGTATACTATTCCCGAAGAGGGGTGGAGATGATAGATGTAGCCCTTGAATCATCTCCCTTGTTGAACCCACGTAGGATCCAAGTACAGAAGTCATCGCTGTCGAACCCATGTAGGATCCTAGTAGAGTAATCATCGCTGCGGAACCCACATAGAATCTTGGTACAGTCGTCCTCGCTAAAAAACCCACTTAAGATCCAAGTATAGTCTTCCCCACTACCGAACCCATGTAGGATCCAAGTACAGTCACCACCGTCGTCGCAGTCGCAGCCAGCTCTAGGGTACCCGCACACAGCACAATCGATTCCGGGAGGGTCCACTCCTTGAGTCAAAGGGGTGGATTCATCAACCGTCACGAAGACCAGAGATGATGTATCATAACATTTTGTCCAACGTCATAGTGGAAAACAAAGAAAAAAGTGCTCGTGTCATGGAGAACAAGAGAACCAATCCATTTTCCAAAAATTACAAGGCGTGTAGGTAAGCGATACATGTCTTGTCATCGGACTCCGGGTACTTCCTAGGGGATACGGCCCATGCTGCTGGGCTGGTCGTGTAGATAAGTAAATACACGATGTGTACTATGGTTACATGCTGTGTCCAAACCTCTAGGGTCGGTTCGATGTTCACCAACCATGTCTGTCTATGTGGTGGTGTACATGAATGTGTACTCCACCATGTGCCCATTTATTTCTGGAATACACATCATGCCTCTTGGCCGTATGGTTCTTCCCGTGTCTGTGTATCACCCAGATTACACACCGAGCCTCGCGAAGCCGCTTTTTCCATGGTGGTGGTAGTACACGCCATTCCTCGTGGTCGTGTGGTTCTACCCGTGTCCGTGTATCTCCTGGATTACACGCCGAGCCTCTCGATGCCGATTCTGCCTTTCAATGAAGATATTACACGCTGTGCCATCATGGTCGTGTATTTCTGTCCATGTCTATGTATTTCCCTTGAATACACGCCATGTCCATAAATGTCTCCTCTATCAAACTGTGTGGACAGTATACGCCGTGTGACCGGTGTCACACACCGTGTGTCACTTCTTCTGATGTCTGTTACTCATGCTGCTGAATGCTTGTACTACACGGCGTGTGCTTTGGAAGTACACGCCGTGTATTCTGGAATTTTCCAGACATGACGCCTCTGGCCAACATGCCTCCCGATGCATCCGTCATTTGTTCTGATGATCCGTTTGCTACAAAAATCCCATTCTTAGGTCGTCCCAATGTTCTGAGGCCATTTCTGATATTTTCAGGCCTCCGATTGGCTCTGAAAACATGCCTTGATTCACCGCTCAAGAATAGTTGGAGAATACCATACAAAAAGAATAGCGGAGGAATCGGACAGTGTTAGTTTGGTCCGGTTCCTTCCGCATTAGTTTGATAGAAAATTTTTTAGAGAGAACCAATAACATGGAAGGGAAAACAATGTTTCTCATTCATAAATACACCCCTATCTCAAAACAAGTTGTCAAATGACTGGCATCTCATAAAATGGCGTCACAGGATGAGGTTCTGTAGTCGTCGACAGAGAGCGTCCGAGGAGGATGCGGAATCTTCCCTTTTTGTCATGGAGAAAAGGAAAGAGGGCGCATCATCGATCTTCGGGGTTTTGGTGTTCTTCAACGAAAGGTGTCGTTCTTCATGGGGAGATGAAGCTCTTCTAAAAACTAGAACTCTCTCTCAAAAAAACTTATCACAACAACATAACCCCCAAATAAAAATAAGAATCCACTTATTTTATTATTCAACCCAAGAATTTCAAATTTCCAAAATTCAAAACCAAATCACTTAATTAATTAAACTTGAGTTGTCTAATTAATTGGATGTTATGATGGAATGTTAAATTATGGAGAGAGAGAGATAGGATTTACTCACATAATGGGGGAGTTAGAGGTGTCTTAAAGAATGTGAAAAGGTGGGGTCTCGTGTGGGCCCCACCTCCCTCGTAACCACACATGGGAAGTTTGGTGGCTATGGGACCCACCAACAACTTCTCATGAAAGAATTTAACATCGATGGATAAAATAAAATTGTACACAATTATATATTACTTATCATTTAATCCCAAAATTTTAATAACTCCTCCCGAGAAAACGCACCTTCAGGAAAGGTCATCATAAGAAATTACCGCTGCTGCAGTTTTTTCGGTGCCCTCAGATTTCAATTCCGATCACCGGTTCAAAAGATAGAAAAACACACACATCCGTTCACTGAACGTACCCAAACTAAACTTCAAAAATTGATTTTGGGCACACCGGGCCTCAAAATCAGGTGCCGTCATAAACTGCGTTCTCGTAAAATCCCATAGAATTTAAGAAAAAAATTTCCTTCAAATTTACATGTCTTTACATTACTCCCACCTCAGTGCTTTATGTCCCTGTAAAGCTACACCATAAACTAGGGAAACAAATTAGGGTAATGTGCACGCTTCCAAGCCTCCCGCTCCCATGTTCTCTCCTGGAGGTTCCAATGCTGCCACCTGATGCGCACTAGAGGAATTGACCGTCCACGTAGGACCCTCTCTTGTTGATCCTTGATCTCCACAGGGACCTCTTCAAAAGTCACCTCGTCATCGATGTCTACCTCCCCGTGATCAATTATATGTGTCGTGTCATGCACGTATCTCCTCAGCTGAGATACGTGGAAGAGGCCATGCACCCGGTGCAACTGATGTGGAAGATCCAAGAGATAAGCCACCTTGCCTATCATGCAATGAACATGGAATGGTCTGATGAAGCGCGAAGATAACTTGCCGCCTCGGCCAAATCTCTGTAATCCATGTCGAGGAGAGACCCATAAGAAAATGTGGTCTCCGTCTTCAAACTCTAGTGGTCTCCGCCTCCAATCAAAATAGGACTTCTGTCGGCTCTGGGCAGTCATCATCCACTCCTAGATGATCTGTTCCTTCTCTGTCGTGGCTTGGACTATCTCTGGTCCTACAAGTGCTGACTCCCCAAGGTCTGTCCAACATAGAGGTTATCTACAATGTCGGTCATACAATGCCTCGTATAGTGTCATCCCGATGGTGGAGTGGTAGTTTTTGTTGTACACAAACTCTACCAAGGGTAGTTGATCCTCCTAGCAGCGACCAGAGTCAAGGACACATGCACGGAGCATGTCCTAAAGAGTATGAATGGTCCTCTCGGTCTGACCATCCGTCTATGGGTGAAAGGCAGTGCTTAGGCATAGGTGCGTCCCAAATGCCTCATGCAATCCCTTCCAAAGCTGGGAAGTAAAGCGAGCATCTCGATCGGAGACGATGGACGATGGAACACCATGAAGCCATATGATCTGTTGAACATACGGGAGTCCCAAGCTCTCCACTGAGCCCAGCTCTCTGATAGGTAGAAAGTGGGATGACTTGGTGAGTCGGTCTATGATCACCCAGATCGAGTCGTGTCCTATGGATGTAGGTGGAAGTATCGTCATGAAATCCATGGATATCCCATCCCACTTCCACTCCGGGACCTCTAGGGGTTGTACCAAACCTGCTGGTACCTGGTGCTCTACCTTCACCTACTGGCAGGTGAGGCATCATGAAACGAACTCTGCCACAGCCTTCTTCATGCCAGGCCACCAGTGTTGTCATCTGATATCCTGGTACATCTTATCTAATCCAGGATGTACCTCTAGAGGGTAAGTGTGAAACTACCTCATCAATTCCTCCTGTAATGTAGTTGGTACCATGGTACGTCCCCTGAAAAGGATGACGTTCTCTCCTCCTACAAGAAATCCTTCAGGTTCCTATCTTGAGGATATCTGTGCACGTCGTGTCTCACAGTCAACGTACCCATGTTGTTCCTCTCTGACCCTCTGAAGTAGTGGAGGAGTGACTGTGAGCGACTGTAGAAAGGTTGTCCCATCTATATGCATGAATGATATCTGCAACGCGGCCAGCTGCTCCATCGCCTCTCCAGGTAGATGGATTTCCAACCACCTGCTGAGAGAATCAGCTGCTACATTCCCTTTCATAGGAGTATAGACTATCTCAAAGTCATAGTCCAGTAGGAACTCGAGCCATCGCCACTGTCTCAGGTTCAGGTCCTTCTACGAGAAGATGTACCGGAGACTCTGAGGGTCAGAATAAACTGTAAAGCGCTCACCCATCAGATAGTGTTGCCAAATCATCAGTGCGATGACCGCTGCTGCTAAATCCAGGCCATGGGTAGTGTAGTTCTTCTCGTGCTGCCTCAACTGTCATGATCCATAAGCGATCACTGCCCACTCCTGCATCCGGACACACCCGAGTCCGGTCCCTGATGCATCGCAGTAAACTACGTACCCTACTTCCTCTTCTGGTAGCCTCAAGATGGGTGCACTGGTCAATCTGTTTTTCAACTTCTGGAAGCACTGTTGAAATCTATCTGACCACATGAAGGGTTTCCCCTTCTTCCTCAATGCTGAGAGTTGTGCTGCAACTCTGGAGAAGTCTGGCACAAATCTCTGATAGTACCCAGCCAAACCTAGGAAACTCCACACCTTCGTCACGCTCTTGGGTGGTTCCCAAGCTAGAACTACCTCGATCTTCGCAAGATCCACCGCAACTTCCACCTCAGAGATGACACGTCCCAAGAATTGAACATCTCGAATCCAAAACTGGAACATCGAGAGCTTTCCATAAATATAATGCTCTCAGAGTGTATCCTGTACAACCCGCAAGTGGTAGGCGTGCTCCACCTCAGTAGCCGAGTAAATCAATATGTCATTGATGAAGACTATGAAAAATAGATCGATGTAAGGCTGGAAGATCCTATTCATAAGACTCATGAACACTGCTGGAGAGTTTTTTATGCCTAAAGGCATAACCAAGAACTCATTGTGGCCATACCGACACCTAAATGCCATCTTTTGCACATCCTCGTCTCGAACTCTGAGCTGATGATAGCCTAACCTTAGGTCTATCTTTGAGAACCATCGTGCTCCCTTGAGCTGATCGAAGAGGTCGTTGATCCTCAGAAGTGGATACTTGTTCTTCATGGTTTCCTGGTTCATGCAACAGTAGTCGACACACAGTCGCAAGCTCTCGTCCGCCTTCTTGGAGAACATGATCGGGGAAGCCGAGGGTGAAACACTGGGTCGGCTGAATCCTTTTTCTTGCATGTCCTCTAGTTGTACCCATAGCTCTCGTAGCTCAGTGGGATCCATATGATACGCTGGAGTAGATATCGGGGCTGTCCTGAGGTACAGGTCAATATAAATGTCTACCTCTCAGCAAGGAGGTAGTCCTGGAACATCGTCAGGAAAAACGTCCACATACTGATCCACCACAACAGGAAAACTCGGACTCCGCACATCAACTGCTCCAAGGATGAGACTAGCCAACTGATGAGTGATCGTATTTCCTCTCCTCTGTGTGATTCCATCCTGCACTTCAAAGGCTCCCTTCTCACCAGTAAAGGTGAACCTGCTCCCATCGGTGCGGACATAGCCCACCTTGTGCCTAATACAATCGATCTGATCATGGACCGTATATAACCAATCCATGCCCAAGATGATGTCGTAAGGACTCGATGCGGCTACATGAAGATCCCAGACAAAGCTCTGGCCTCCTAGAGTAAGATCACACTACCGGAACAAGTGTGTAATCATCGAGTCTGCTCCCGTAGGAGTCTCTAGCTATACGGATCGATCCAACGGCTCTGTCTGAATCTCTGAGCTCCGAACAAGGGAAGCTGTAATGAAATAATGACTCACTCATGTGTCTATAAGAACTGCAGTAAGGGTGGAGTAGACACATACAATACCTCAAACCATCTCATGTGTGTCATGGTCCTAGGCCTCCGCTGCCTGAAGCTGAGCCTGCCTCTGTACGCTAGCTCCCTGTTGTCAGGGTGGACCTCCTAGTGGTGGTTGTGGTAGAGCCTAAAAGCGTCGCCCACCACTCGCTGCTTGACCAGCTCCTCTGCCTCATTTTCCTGATCCCTACAGACTGCCACAGTCGAACCTCTGCCTCTACATGGGTGGCCCCTCAACTGTCTCCTGCTCCTCTGCATGGTGGTTCAGACAGTCCCGAGCCATGTGGCCATGTCCGCCGCATGCATAGCACTGTCTGTCTCTCATATGAATGGCTCTACTGCGTATGCCCTGCACATCTGAATCAGTATCCTAAGGTCGTCCACCTAATGTCCTGGTCTGCTTGGACCTCTGTGACATATATCTACTTCCAGCTGCAGAAGACTCCACTACGTGCCGCCATGCGGTAGGTCTTGCTGTTGGTGAAGGCTCAGCAAGAAATCTCTCCACGAGAAGGGATCGCTCCAATAGGCCCACCTGCGTCGGAATACTGAGGGAGATCATCGATGACCTGATCTCATGCCTCAGTCCCTGCATGAAAGTCCGGGCCTAGAAGTATGGGTCCTATACCATGTTCGTGGAGTATCACGAGAGATCAGTAAATCTCGCCGAGTACTGGTCTACTGATATGCTGCCCTGCAATAGCTGTAGTAACTCCTAGATGCACACCGTACGAAGGGTGGCAAGAACGAACTCCATGCGGAAAAGGCACTCGAAGTCCGACCAAAGGAGAGATTCCTCGTCGTGCACCTGGAGCATCAGGCTCCAACATCTACCTACTGCCGCGTGCAAGAGACTCTCCACAAGGATCACCATGAGATCTGCTGGTGTCCCTACCAATATGAAGACTCGAACAACAGCCTCTAGCCAATCCTCAGCTACCTGAGGGTCCGTCTATCTGTGGAACCTGGGCGGCCTCTAATGCTAAAACTTGTACAGTGCACTCAGGCGACGTGCACCCTCAACTTCTGGGGCTGGTGGCATCGGTGGCTCGACGGGTAGAGGTACCACTGGTGCCTCTGCTGTAATGGGGCCCTAAACCGAGGCCTCATCACTCAGTGTACTTCTATCTCACACAAAACTCAGAACACTATATGGCTGCCATCGTGGGGCCATCCTGAAAAGAAAAAGGTGTGCCATAGTTAATACAGTATACCTGGTGAGCTGAAACAAAGTAATCACAAAGAAAACCTTTGAAACACACATGCAATCAATGTTTTCGTGCATTGAGTTGGAAATCAGAAGTCAGGGTCCTGGTGTTGGGATAAGTTGGCCGCCACACCAACACTGGACTCCCTGCACTAATAACCACACTCAATAAGCTAAACACTATTTCTTCACACAGAAGAAATTATCAGAGTCCTGAGTTCTGCAGTAGAACTAACTCCTCTGATACCAATTTGTCACCACCTGTCCACACGGCCCGTGCAATGACTACCCCAAGCCCGCCTTCCATTGGCCAAGGGCTGGCAACTACCACCAATGGCGTAAATCTCGATAAAAGTGATGGAATTTCCTTTATATAAGAAAACAAACACCACAGAGTATGGAAGCTAAAGTAAACACTAATTAAACTGAGTACAAATGTAAGTGCTGGAAAGTAAATGGGCCAGTATACAGACCCAAATGAAAGTACAGTACAACTGAGAAAAGAATGTACAACAGCTGAAAAGTAAAACAACAACCACCAAGTCATCCTCCCGAATTCCCACCTGAAGGGTGGGTACAGATAGTCTCGTCAGCTCTGCAGGTCCGTCCATCCACTCCGTGTACTTCTTGCCTGATTGTCCACCTCTGGGTACCGTCCCGCTCCACAAGCCTCAACCACAATCAGCGTTGTCCGTCATCTACAACCAACAAAATGTAGTGCAGGCATAGCCCATAAAGGGGTGAGTATACAATACTCAGTATGGACCCCGAGACCCCCGAAGGTCTCCCAGAATCCACAAAGTATAAACCACAAAGTAAAGATACAAACACGAAGTATCAACCAACTCTACTTAGGTATATGCCCATACATATACATAAGACATCAATTCCTGTTTGGATCCAACTCACGAGCCCAAGTACAACCCAGTCCACACAGGAAAGTACAACCCAATCCACACAAGAAAGCATAACCCAGTCTATATAGGAATGCAAGTCAATCATATAAAAGATATTGATTGAAAATCAAGACTCAGCTCACGCAGGTATACTATTCTTGAAGAGGGGTGGAGATGATAGATGTATCCTCTAAATCATCTCCCCTACCAAACCCACATAGGATCCAAGTACAGAAGTTGTCGCTACCAAACCCATATAGGATCCTACTAGAGTAATCATCACTATTGAGCCCTCGTAGGATCCAAGTACAGTCGTCCTCGCTGCCGAACCCACGTAGGATCAATGTAGAGTCATCCTCGCTACAGAAACCACGTAGGATCCAAGTACAGTCATCCCCGCTGCCGAACCCACGTAGGATCCAAGTACAATCATCACCACCATCGCATTCACAGCCAACTCTAGGGTTCCTGCACACATCACACTCGATTCCGGGAGGGTCCGCTCATAGACTCAATGGGGCGGATACATCAACTGTCACGAAGACCAGAGATGATGTATCCTAAAATTCCATCCCATGTAATAGGGGAAAACCAATAAAAACATGTCCGAGTCATGGAGAACCAGACAACCAAGACATTTTCCAAAAAGTACACGGCGTGTAGGTAAGCGATACACACCGTGTCATCAGACTCCGGGTACTTCCCATGTGATACAGCCAATGCCGCAGGGCTGGTTGTGTAGAGAAGTAAATACACTGTGTTTACTATGGTTACATGCCGTGTCCAAACCACTAGGGTCGGTTCCATGTGCACCGGCCATGTCTGGCCATGTGGTGGAGTACATTCCCATGTACTCCACCCCGTCCCATGTATTTTCGGAATACACGTCGTGCCTCTTTTCCATATGGTTCTGCCCGTGCCTGTGTATCACCCAGATTACACACCGAGCCTCGTGAAGCCGCTTCTACCATGGTGGTGGTAGTACACGCTGTGCCTCGTGGCCGTGTGGTTCTTCCCATGTCCATGTATCTCCTGGATTACACTCCAAGCCTCGTGAAGCCACTTCTGCCTTTCAAAAAAGATATTACACGCCGTGCCATCGTGGCCGTGTATTTCTGTCTGTGTCCGTGTATTTCTCTTGAATACCCGCCATGTCCATCGAAGAATCCTCTGTCAAACTATCTGGACAGTACAGGTCGTGTGACAGGTGTCACACGCCGTGTGTCACTTCTTCTGGTGTCCGTTACTCATGTCGTTGAACGCTTGTAGTACACGACATGTGCTTTGGAAGTACACGTCGTGTATTCTGAAATTTTGTAGAAACAAAGCCTCTAGTCATCACGCCTCCCGAGGCATCTGTCATTTGTTCTAATGATCTGTTTTCTACAAAACTGCCATTCCTAGGTCGTCCCGATGTTCCGAGGCCATTTTCGATGTTTTTGGGCCTCCGATCGGCTCAGAAAACTTGTCTTGGTTCACCGCTCAAGAACGGTTGGAGAACACCATACAACAAGAATAGCGGAGGAATCAGACTGTGTTAGTATGATCCGTTTCCTTTTGCATTAGTTTGATAGAAAAAGGATTAGAGAGAACCAATAACATGGAAGGGAAAACATCATTTCTCATTCATTAACACACCCATACCTCAACAAAAGTTGTCGAACGATGGGTGTTGCTGAAAACGGCGTCGCGGGATGAGGTTTCGTAGACATCGACGGAGAGCGTCCGAGGAGGATTCAGAGTATTCCCTTTTTTTCATGGAGAAAAGGAAGGAGGGCAAGTCATCATTCTTTTGGGATTTGGCATTCTTCAACGAAAGGTGTCATTCTTCGCAGGAGGACGAAGTTCTTCCAAAAACTAGAACTCTCTCTCAAAAAAAACTTATCACAACAAGATAACCACCAAATAAAAATAATACTCCTCTTATTTTATTATTCAATCCAAGAATTAAAAATTTCAAAAATTCAAAACCATGTTACTTAATTAATTAAACTAGAGTTTTCTAATTAATTGAATGTTATGTTGGAAAGTTTAATGAGGGAGAGAGAGAGAGGATTTACTCACACAATGGGGGAGTTAGAGGGGGTTTAAGGAATGTGAAAAGGTGGGGACTCGTGTGGGACCCACCTCCCTCATAACCACACATGGGAAGTTGGGTGGTCATGGGCCCCATCAATAACTTCCTATGAGAGAATTTAACATCCACAGATAAAATAAAATTGTACACAATTTTATTTTAGTTATCATTTAATCCCCAATTTTTAAAAACTCCTCCCGAGAAAACCCACCTTAGGGAAAGGTCATCTTAAATAATTACGGGTGCTGCGGTTTTGTTGGTGCCCTTAGATTTCAATTCCGAGCACCAGTTCTAAAGATAGAAAAACCCGCTCGTCCATTCACTGAACGCACCCGAGCTAAATTTGGAAATTGATTCTGGGAACACCGAGACTTGAAATCAGGTCCTGTCAGAAACTGAAAACTCGTAAAATCCCAAAGAATTTAAGAAAAAAATTTCCTTTATATTTACAGGTCTTTACATGATAACCAACCTAAGGATCCCTTCCGATCAAATCAAAAGGAAGAACTCAAAGAAGGGGTAAATATTTCATCACCTAATTCAAGTTGTTTTGTTCTTCCAATTCTTCTTTATTTGTTGTTTCAATTATAATATAATAACTCCAGTATCTTTTATATACTGTGATTTTATTATAAATATGGTACAACCAAATTCATTATTCCATCCATCCTTTGAATGACATGTCACCGTACATGCATTCGTATGGCTTATCGTCTCCACGTCGTGGTATAATTGTTATTCAATACATTATTATTTGGATGGGTATAATAATGATGTGTAATTGATGTAAATAATAAATATAACATGATATTTATTCTGTATATATTATATACCATCCAATTATATATTATTTTAATACCAAATAATGATATTGTCTCTCCTGCGTATGTACGGATTACAGTCTCCACAAATGCGATGAGATTCATTCCCCATCATATACATTCATGGATAATTTTCATCAGATGATTAAAAATATTATTTAAAGACTTAATATCATTCTTAATATCAATAATATACATCCTATCCATAAAAAACATTACTTACATAACAAATTCTATAAAGGAAAATGAATCATCTAACACCCAAAACGACGATAATACTAAGATATTATTAACAAAGAAATGTTAAAATATCATATATGATATCATATTAATGTATAATATTATTTTAAAATTTAATATCAATTATTTGAGAATTATAAAAGAGGTTAACATACCCTCGACCAAGGAAAATTACAAGGTAAGCGTCAATTTCACTATCTCTTCGTTATCCGAGGTTTTTTATACGTAATTATCTACTGGGACCTCTTTATCATCCACATCCATGATTCTAAAAAATATATTAAAAAAAGTAATATTTACTAGACAATGGGTAAAATTCATTTATACCCTTATTTGACCTTATATGTTTTTAAAGGAATCGTTCTGTCATTTTTCAAACAAGGTACTTTAAGTCCTTTTCGACAAAATTAAGGTAAGAATGTTTTTTTAATATATACAGTCGGTGCGACTATTTTCCATCATTATAACATCATCGAAGAAAACCGTACGTGTTTATAATAATATTTTAAAAATAAATTTCTTCTTTATAACAATGTGACTCTTAAATAATTTCAAAATAGAAAGAGATATTTCTCTAAGAAAGGTTTTTATTTCATCTATATCAACATCCTTTGATGGATTTTAAGCTTATTTGAAGCTGATTTATTATGATACAAAACTACCATATTGTATTGAAGGTTTTGTAATATGTTTGACTGGGGATGTGTTAATTTTACACCATTCATGGTTTATAGATAAATTATTGATATTTTGTATGCTACTTGTAATACGACTGTTTATGTTCTGTTTAATCCATTTCATGTGAGGCATGCATTGCACATAGTAAGTGATGGGTGGAGCCCTCTATAGCTCCTCGATGCATCAGTAGGTCGCATGAGACAAACTGGTGTCTTGGAACAAGGCCTTGACAACATCTTATTTGTAGTCTTGGCACAAGGCCTTGACATTGTGGTTATGCAGTCTGGCATTATGCATTCCATCATTATGAAAGTGGCTACAGATATTGAATCTGATTATTCGAATAGTAGAATTTCCATGTGAATAAGTACATGGAATTATTTTATTTTACCTTTTCCATATTATGGTTATGTTCAAGTTTAAAAGGAATTGTTTTAGTCTTATACATTTCCTTAAATTTTTATGCTTATTTATGAATGTTTCTGCTTTATTGTTATCCTTACTAAGAATCCGAGCTCTCCCATTTCTATGTTTTATTTATCCTAGGATAAAAAAAGTATATTATGACTGACCTACAGGGATAGTCTATGGGATCTCAGTTTTCTTTATGAAATAAATGTTGTTGTCTTTTTTCATTTTATGATGTAATGTAAACATTATGAAAGTATCTAGTACTTTTAAGGCTACTAAACTAATCTATCTTTTGAGACGTGATATTTTGTGATCATGCCAATGTTACGTAATAATGCACCAAATCTGGGCTTCTAGGGTTGGGGAGTTATAGTTGGTATCCGAAGAAGTTTAGTACAAATCTTGGAAACTAGATTTAGATAATCTTTGATTAGATCACATAGCCCTAAGATTGACTTTGAGGATTAGTATAGAAGAACATCCTAGAATTTTGGTATTATAGAGATTCTCTGAGTTTTCCAAGAAATACATCCCTGTCTTGATACGAACAGGTAGAGGTAGCTCTGACACAGATTTACCTAGGGGTAAATCCCAAAAACACCACTTTTAGCTAGACTCGAATGGGAACAGGTTCACGACAACAGGCTTTGCTGCATTCTTGGTTATGACACTCCCGAGGGATATTCTTAGGACAATTATCATTTTCTTTACAAACCATAATGAAGGGTTTATGAGTATATACTTCCTCAAAGAAAACATTTTTATGATTATGGATTATATCCATAAATAGTTCAATTTATGTTAAGTGTTTTGCAAGTTTGGATTTATGTATTGCTATTCATAAGAGAATCTAGTTTATGCCATTGTTTAGAAATGGAACCTAGTGGAAGGAATGGAAACCATATCAATGAACACACTCCATGTATATATTTTCCTCCTACTCAAGATAATTATAGTGGAGCTAGTGATGCAACTGGTGCTAATCAGATAATCACCATACTTGGACAATTCACTCGGGTTATGAATATTAACCCTACCAGTAAGGATCACGTTGATCCGCAACATGGAGGATCAATATTAGATCGCTTCAAGAGGAAACAACCACCAACATTAAATGGGGGTAGAAATCCACTAGTAGCTGAGTAATGGATTAATTCCTCTGAGAAAATATTCCACGCCTTGGGGTGCAGCGAAAGGGAAAATGTTGTCATGGCAGTTTACTGCCTCACTAGAGATGTTGATCAATGGTGGTAATTGATTCAAAACACAAAGGAAGATGATGAAGTATCAAATATGAAAAGGGGGGATTTTTAAGTAATTTTCATAGAAAAATACTTTCCTCATGACCATCGAGAGGATATGGAATGACAATTTCTGAGTCTAAGGCAAAAGGAGGATGAGAATGTCAAAAAGTATAAAGATAACATTAAAAGGGTAGTGAGGCATGCTGCAGATTATATACGTAACCCAAGAAGTAAGATTGATCATTTCTTTGATGGGTTAAAACCATTTCTTCATCGATCATTAGTCTCAAAATACTTCTTATCATATGAAGATATTGTCTCATGTGCTATCATGATAGAAAATGGAATCTTTAAGTCTTACGACTTTAAAGAAAAGCAAGAGTAGAATAGATTTGATGAAAACTATAGAAATGGAAATAAGGGGAAGAATGGAAAAGTCGAATATCCATCCTGTAGTAAATGTGGTAATTAACACCCCGGTACTTGCCTGAAGGGAATGAGAGTCTATTACAAGTGTGGAGAAAAAGTCCACCATGCTCGTGATTGCAAGGGGAAGAAAGAGGCTGTCGATGTTGAATGCTACAATTGTAGAGAAAAGGGGAATTCTGCGAATGAATGTCCTAAGCGTTATGGGAACCTATCTCAAAAAAGTCCAAGGTATCATATCCAAGCTTTTTCTATCACTACTGCTGAGGTTAAAGCTCTGAAAGACATAATGGCGGGTAATTTATTGGTTTCTTGAAGTTTAGAAAATTATTTATTTGATTCTAGATCATCACATTGTTTCATATCTTCTCAGTTTGGTAAGAAAATTTGATATTTCCAATTTGATTTAATAAGGGAGTTGTTAGTAAAAACTCCTAAGGGAAGTATCATTGCAAAAACATTTTGTGAATCAGTCCCCATTAGGGAATATAAATGTTCTTTATTTCCTGATCTCATCATCATACCCATGATTGAATTTGATATAATCCTCGGTATGGATTGGCTTTCAGACCATGATGAAAAAATTTATTGTATGAAGAAGGAGGTTACTATTTTTGATGACGATGATAAAGAACACCTAATCTATAGAGAAGAATCATCACCACCTAATTCTTATCTAGATTCACCCCTACTAGCTAAACTAAATTTAATTATTGGGGAGGAAGAGAATGAAATAACTATGGGTGAGGAAAGGAATGTTCAAATAAAGTATGTACCTATTGTGAAAGAATTTGTTGATGCATTTCCAAAGGATTTACGTGGATATTCTCTAGAATGAGAAATTTAGTTTTCCATTGATTTAATTCCTGGTTCAATGCCCATATCAAAGACTCCATATAGAATGGCCACTGTGGAATTAGTAGAACTGAAGAAAAAACTAGAGGAATTGAGTAATAAGGGATTTATTTTCCCTAGTGTTTCTCCATGGGGATCCCCTTTCCTTTTTGTTAAGTAGAAAGATGGATCTATGAGGTTGTGCATTGACTACATGGAGATCAATTCTATAACTACAAGGAACAAGTATCCCCTACCTCGCATTAATTATTTATTTCACAAAATTCATGGATCTAAATAGTTTTCAAAGTTTTCCCTTCGATCTGGATATCATCAGTTGTGTGTTATGAAGGATGACATTCCAAAAACAACATTTCGAATCAGGTACGATCATTACGAGTTTACAGTAATTCCTTTTGGATTGACTAATGCACCCTCTGTATTCATGGATCTAATGAATAGAGTTTTCAAGGGATATATTGATGACTTTTTAGTGGTGTTTATTGATGACATCTTGGTATATTTCAAAAGCTATGTAGATCTTGAAAATATCATGCGAATTATCCTAAAGACTCTTAGAAGAAATTAATTATATGGGAAGTTTAGCAAGTGTGAATTCTGGCTTCATGAGATTTATTTCTTGGATATATTGTCTCTAAGGATGGAATCTCGGTTGATCCTTCTAAGACCAAGACAATCCATGAATGTCCAGCCCTGACAAGTATAATTGAGGTACGCAGTTTTATTGGTTTAGCAAGTTAATATCAACATTTCATCCAGAATTTTTCTTGATTGGATAACCCATTAAAAAAACTCACACATAAGGGGTTCAATTTGTTTGAACAAAAGAGTGTGAGGATTATATTGAAGAAATGAAGAGAAGATTAGTCAATTCTCTTATATTGAATCTACCATTAGGGAATGAAGGGATTGTTATTTATATTAATGCATCAAAGAAAGGACTTGGTTGTTTCCTTATGCAGAATGATAGGGTTATTGCCTACACATCACTATAGCTAAATATTCAAGATAAAAAATATCATACTCATGATCTCGAGTTAGTAGATGTAATATTTTCTTTGTTGATATGGAAACATTATCTCTAGGGTAAAAAATGTGAGATATATACATATCACAAGAGTTTGAAGTATATTTTCTCACAGAAATAACTCAACATGAGGAAAAGGAGATGGCTTGAACTACTCTAGGATTATGATTACATGATAAACTACCACCCGTGGAAGGAAAATAAGGTGGCAGATGCTTTGAGCAGAAAATATCATGGAGTTTTTAACAATATGATAGTTGAAAGGGGTCTTATTTACATGGATCTAGTAAAGATGGATATGGGAATCACCATGGAAGGTGAAAAATCAAGACTTTTTCAAATGTTTTCCAAACCATCTTTATTAGCAAGGATAGAAAGTTCTCAAGGTGATGATGATTAGTTTCAAAACAATATTAAATCTATGAATAGATGGAGATTGAGTGACTTCTTGTATGGAGATGGAATTTTGAAATTTTGGAACAGAATTTGTGTTCCAAATATACTTGATCTAAAAAGAGAATTGGTGGATAATGCTCATAGTTCCAATTTCACTATACACCATGGGAGCACCAAAATTTATAGAGATCTGAAGGAACATTTTTTGTGGGACAACATGAAGGGGTAGAATTCGGATTTTGTGTCAAGATGTATGGTTTTTTAAAAATTTAAAGCTGGAAGGAGACATCCTAGAGGTGTCTTGCAACCTCTTCCCATACCTAAGTGGAAATGAGATAATATTACGATGGACTTTGTCATGGGACTACCAAAGTCTCCTAGAAGGAACGATGAAATATGGTTCATTGTTGATCATCTTACCAAGTCAGCAGATTTTATTTCTATAAGAGATGATTTACCACTTGAACGATTAGCAAGACAATATATTAATGAAGTTGTAAGACTTCATGGAGTACCACAATCGATTCTTTATAATCGGGATCCCCATTTTACAACAAGATTTTTGGAAAGTCTTTAGAAATCCATGGATACTGAACATTGTTTAAGCACTGCCTAACACCCTCAAAGTGATGGACAATTAGAACGGACTATTCAAACATTAGAAGAAATGTTGAGATCATGATCACTTGAATTTCATGGTATGAAGGATCAATATTTACCTCTGGTAGAATTTTCCTATAACAATAGTTTCCATTCAAGTATTCAGATGGCACCATATGAAGCGTTATACATAAAGAGATGTCTCACACAAACCTGTTGGGATGATGAAGGTGAAAGAAAACTCGTAGGCCTGAAACACGTGAAGCAAATGATGGAAAAGGATAAGGTAATCCAAAACCACATCAAAGCAGCTCAAAGTAGGCAAAAGAGCTGTGCCAATAACCGAAGGAAGGATTTGGAATTTCACATAGGAGATCATGTTTTCTTGAAGGAATCTCCATGGAAGGGTGTTATATGTTTTTGTAAGAAGGGAATTTTATTTCCTAGGTACATCGGACCTTTCAAAAATCTAGAACGAATTATGGCTGCGGCTTACCATTTTGAAATGCTGCCAAGTCTCTCTAAAGTTCATGGTGTATTCCACGTATCACTGTTGAGAAAATACATGCCTGATCCAACGTATGTACTCACCTATAATGAATTAGAATTGGAACACGATCTGTCTTATTGTGAAGAGCCCATCAAGATTCATGATACAAGAGAAAAAGGTCTGAGAAACCGGACGACTCATCTGGTAAATGTTCTATGGAGAAACCATAAGATGGAAGGGGCAATGGGGGATCTCGAGGAAAATATGATGAAGAACCACCCAAGTCTTTTAATGCAGTAATATTCTATAAATTTCTAGGATGAAATTAGTTGAAGGAGGAGAAAATGTAACACACCAATATTCCATGGTACGCTTCTCTTTGAATAATACAATAGTGTGTGTTGTACGAAACTTCGAGTTCTAACACACCATAACCAATCAAACTAGTCATTATGAATAGTAATTCCCACTTTTTGAAAGTTTATAAATTTAATATTCCAAAATGGACTTCATTTCTGGATTCTGAATATCGAAATTAGCTTAGGGTGAAGTTTTGGTATTTTTCTGAAAACCATCAATTTTTTAGGAATAGTGAAAAACACTGAGTTAATGTTTAAAACCAATTTTTTTTAAATAATTATATATTTAATTTAAATTTATTTTAGGTCAAAATAGATACATAATACCTATATAAGTTCAATGAAATTCTTTGGAGTTAGTTTATAATAATTATAGATATATAAAAATTTTATTTAACTTTTAACCATCTTTTACCCACCTACTTGGAGCATTTGAAAATTTACATAAAACCTTATTTTACTGCTTTTGTGAGTTGAATTTTAAAAATCCAAAAGACAAGTTTGACATCATTAAGTAAAATTTTGATCAATAAGATAAAAACAATTTTTGCTGAATATTAACTTTTTAGTTTTATTTACCACAGTTAAAAGTAAATAGGGTAATTAAGGGTAAAAATGATATTATTATTACCCTAAAACATGTCATAATTATATTGGATTAGTATAATTCAAAAAAAACAACCTTAGGAATAAAATATGAACCTTTTGGGTCCACTTGGATTAGATTAAGACATTTATTATTATTAAATTCAAAGAAGACTTAAAAGTGATAGATTCAATGTTTAATAACTAAACCATTTTTAAAAGAGGGTTACACATAAGATAGATTCGACTATAAATTTTAATTAGAAATATAAAAAGATTTACTACATAATGGTGTTTTATTTATATTTTTTTTACACATTAAATAATTTAATTTATTTATGACACAATGATGATTTAGTAATTACCTAATTAATGAAAGATTATAATAATTGATATTATAAAAATCCAAATAAATGTAATTTGATACTTTTTATGAATTCCACTGATTTTCTAGGTTAATATGACATATTAGGGTTGTCTAGATGAATTTTTTTCCTAAGTAATAATGCTGTTGTGAATTTAGAAAAAACAAAATACCAAATAGTGTCAAAATTGACCTAAAAGAGTTTTTAAAACAAATATTATATTATTAATTGATATTCTTTTCCGAAAAATCTAAGGTTAGGCCAAAAGACATATATAATGATAGGTGTATCATTAATGAATCACTTTGAGTTCTCTTGGAAGTATATTGTAATTTTATTAACCATATAGTATAAAAATACAAAAAGACATGGTAAATGTCAAACTATTTAACTAAGAGTTAAATGTAAAAGATAAGGTCAATATAGTGACCCAAACCTGTCAAAATACTATTTTTTGAGTGGTTTTCGACCCATAATCACCTTATAATTTAAATAATTCATTTTTGAGCCATTATAAACACAATAAGATTTTATTATAAAATAATATATCTAGCTTTTCCTAAGGTCCCCCTCACCCCTCTTATAAAAGGGCACTCCCCCTTCCCACCAATTCACACCATCAGAGCCATTTGGCTTGGACAAACCTTGCCCAAATACCCTCTTTAATGTACTAGCTTCATCCTAGAGGCATTACTTTAGTCATAAATCCAAAATATGGATCCCTTTGGATCAAATCAAAAGGAAGAACCTAAAGAAGAGGTAAATATTTCATCACCTATTTCAAGTTCCTTTGTTCTTCCACTTCCTATTTCTTTGTTTATTCCATTATAAAATAATATCTAAAGTATATTATATATAATGTGATGTTATTATAAATATGTTACAACCATATTAATTATTCTATCCATCCTTTGAGTGACATGTCACCATACATGCGTATGTGTGGCTTACCGTCTCCACGTCGTGGTGTAATTGTAATTCAATACATTATTATTTGGATGGGTATAATAATGATGTTTAATGGATGTAAATAATAAATATAAAATGATAAGTATTCTGTACATATGATATACCATCCAATTATATTTCATTTTAATATCAAAATAATGATCTTATCGCTCGTGCATACGCACATATTACCTTCTCTACGAACGTGATGAGATTCATTTCCCATCATATCCATTCAAGACTAATTTTTATTAGATGACTAAAAATAATATTTAAAGACTTAATATCATTCTGAATATGAATAAGATACATCCTATCCATAACAATAATTACTTACATAACAAATCATATAAAGGAAAACAAATTAGTTAACACCCGAAACGATGATAATACTAAGATATTATTAACAAAGAAATGTTAAAAGATCATATATAATATCATATTAATGTATATGAGTATTTTATAATTTAATAAAAATTATTTCACCAGTATACAATATGTTAATCTACCCTCGGCCAAGGAAAAGTACAATTTAATGGTTAATTTCACATTCTCTTCATTATTTTAGGTTGTTTATGCGTAATTATCTACTGGGACCTCTTTATCATCCACATCCATGATTCTTAAAAATGTATTTCAAAACATTTTTACTATTTAATAGACAATGGGTTAAAGTGATTTATACTATTGTTTTACCTTATATGTTTTTTAAAGGAATCTTTCCATCGTTTTCCAAACAAGGTACTTTATGACCTTTTCGACAAAATTAAGGTAAGAATGTTTTTTAACTTAAACTGTTGGTGCGGCTATTTTCCGCCATTATAACATCATCGAAGCTTACCTTACAAGATTATAAGAATATTTTCAAAATAAATGTTTTCATTATAATTATTTTCCTCTTAAATTATTTCAAAATATAAAGAGATGTTTCTCTAAAAAAGGTTTTGATTTCATCTATGTCAACATCCTTTGATTGATTTTAAGATTATTTAAAGTTGATATATTATGATACAAAACATCCATATTGTATTGAGGGTTTTGTGATATATTTGATTTTGGATGTGTTATTTTTACACCATTCATGGTTTATGGATAAAGTATAGACATTTCGTATGATAGTTTTAATACAAATGTGTATGTTATGTTTAAACCATTTCATATGAGAAATGCATTGGACTTAGTAAGTGAAGGGTGGAGCCCTCTATAACTCCTCGATGCATCGGTAGGTCTTATGGGACAAACTAGTGTTTTGGAACAAGTCCTTGAGAAATTCTTTTTTGTAGTCTTGGCACAAGGCCTTGACTATGTGGTTACAAAGTCTGGCGTTATGCATGTTATCATTATGAAAGTGGCTATTGATATTTCATGTGATTATTCTAATAGTATATTATCAATGTGAATAAGTAAATGGTATTATTTAATTTTATCATTGCCATATTATACTAAATATCTTGTTTAAAAGGCTTTTGTTTTAGTCATATACATTGCCGTAAATGTTTATGCTGATTTATGAAAGTTTCTGATTTATTGTTATCCATACTGAGTATCTGGGCTCACCCCTTTCTATGTTTTATTTTTCCCAGGATGCGAAGAAGTATATTTTGACTGACCTGCAGGGACTGTCTATGGGATCTCAGTGTTGTCTATGGAAAAAATGTTGTTCTACTTTACCATTTTATGATGTAATGTAAACATTGTGAACGTATCTAGTACATCCAAGGCTACTAAACTAATCGGTCTTTTGAGACTTGAACTTTTTTCAACATGCCAATGTTACGTAATAATGCACTGCCTCTGGGATTCTAGGTTCAGGTCATTACATAACCTGTTGAAATGGAAATATAATAAATAGTGAGATAAATTCTAAATAATTGATGAAAAGAGAGATAACAATGACCACAAGAGCATAACACAATTAGAAGGGTCTGAAAATCATTCCATAAAAATTTAAAAGTATACCATATATTTCATAGACCATAATCTTGTTTCATTAATTAATGTTTGGAAGTTAATAATAAATTAATCATTATGAAATAAAATACCATGATCCATGAGTGGTTAAAATTGGAATAATACATAGAAATGTGGAATTAATATAGCTATATAAAATTATTTACATTATAGTCAAGAATCACCAAAAAAATAATCATGATGGATTGGGTTCACTCCCCAAACCATAATTTGAGTAAATGTTCCCTCCCATTATTATCATGGTGGATAATGTCCCTTAATATACATGGGTCACTAACCATTCCAGTCATGTTTATCACATGATATATCCATACTTACCCAATGCATTGGAGGGATATATAATGTTTTACCACCCTTAAAATGATGGAAATTGTACACATGTGTTCCGTAAGATCATATAACCTTCATTATACCATAACCATTAAAAAATGGTCTTAATAATTAATCTTAATAGGATAATATGTGGAAATGAAATGGGTTTAATAAACACTTTATTTATTTATCATTGTATAATCCATAGAAAAGGTATGGGTCTCATAAACATCATGTCATCAAAATAATTGACCATACATATGAAGAATATGGATGGAATCATTGGATCATATCCCTATTAGTGTATTAGTAACATCAATGGTTATTATAAAAACTATAAATTTCTTTAAAGGATCACTAAAATTTTTTCTTAGGAAAAATATTGTTTTCATTTTAAAATCACATATTTAAAATATAAAAATTTACAAAATATTAAACTTGAAAATTTTTTAAATGATTATGGATAATTTTAAAGTATGATTTATTTAATTTATTATTAATTATGGAATAAAATTACATTCATTCCATATAATTAAAAATAAAACAATCCTTTCATATTATTCTAAAAAGAAAAAAATTAAAAATGTCATGAAAATGACATCGTTGTTGATTTTATTATATTAATTAAATGTTAAATCATGTGTAAAAATTACAATAAAAAATAATAGTTTAATATCTAAATATTCTTATAAATTTTTGTTATAAAAAATGTGTATGTAAGGAAAATTATTTTCAAATGAAGAGAGAAATAAACTCTGCATCCCATAAAAAATATTCATTCAGTGTTAGGAGTATTAAAATTAGAAAAATGAAAGTAAATACTATCTTATAAATAAATGACCAAATGATAATTAAAGTTATGAGTTTCATGTGAATTTGAGAATAATATTTCATCATTATAGATTTAATAATTAATAAACCTGATAAATTAAGAGACCATAAAATAAAACCCTTACCACTTTCTAAAAATTTGAATTATAATCCCCATGAAAAAAACATAAAATGAAAATATAAAAGTCATGAACATATGTATGATCATTATATAAAATTTATAAGTATATTATATACACATATTAAATTTGATAGGTTAATAAGATATCGTATGTCCTGTAGAAGATTATTTTCTTTGATAAATACTTACCCCTCTCCCACATGCATTAAAATCACTCTATCTACAGGTATAATAATTTTTAATTTATTATTATTCTATTCCAAAATAATATACATAAATTTAATATTATATATGTTAACTTTATAATATTTCAACAGACATTTTAAACAATATTTTATTATAATCCCCATTTCTGGGTGTCAGTTATTGAATATATCAAGACAACTTTAGTTTGATATTTAAAATAAATGTATTTTTATAATGGTTCAATAATAAAATGAATATAAATAATTATATAAATATCAGATATATTAATTATATAAATATTAATAGTCATTTATAAAATATAGAGATAGAAAAATGCATTACATCGTTCATGTAGACCGTAGGACGTACGTATACATGAACATTGTTTTCAAAATTTGACATGTGGAATTAAATAATTTTGAATAATAAATAACTTTTATAGAATCATTATAAGAACATATATATCATATATATTCCTTAAATCAATTTTGATTTCAATCCATGTAAAAAATGAAAAATGAATAACATTGCTTCATGGATGATGTAATTCACACATATGCAAGAGTGACATTATCAATTTTAATAGATTTAATCGTAAGAATTAGTATGTAATGTTATGATTCCAGAATTATATTTTTTCATAAATATCCGATATAAATTTTAATCCCATAAAAATAACCATATAATTTATATCATTGTTGAAAAGGAAAGGAATCACTATATGGATACGGTAAGTTGTATATACGCACGACCATCACATACACTTCCTATTTGATGGTTAAGAGAGTGTATAATGGGGATTTAATAATAATGATAACAGTTTAGTATATTATTTATAAATAAGTAATTATTTTATGAAAAATACATTTTATTTAGTGTTGGTAGAGAATAATTAAAAATAAAGTGTTTAGTTATATTGATTACCTCTTATTTGAAAGAACTCGTTTAGATATCCTCTTAAGGATCCTATGGATGGTATTTTTGGAAGAACAAAAACTATAAAATGGGTTTATTGGAGTTGTATAGAGACTTTTTATTGGCTTTTCTATGATATAAGGATCAATGTTTTGTTTATAAAATAACATAGAGGTATAATTTTATAACTAATCTATTGGGGAACTCTTGATATTTCGTGAAATATTAAAATAAAATAAAGTCATTCTCTTACTAAAATGAGACAAAAAAATATATAGATTAAATTATAATATTTTATGGGGTTGAATACCCAATAACCAATTGAATTTTTATTGTTTTATGTGGGGTTTTGACTCTTAAATTTCTGTTTAACCGACTAGTTGACCAATTTTAAGATTAACCATATTAAAAAATAATTTACTCTTAAAGGGTTATAATTTTACAATAATGTAACTATTGAATCATAAATCGATAATTGTTGAAATTTTAGACTATATCTCATCTTAATTTTCTTCTTGAAAATTTTTTATACATTGTTTCAAAAAATTACAATATTATTTTGACCAGATACCATTAATATAAAATTTGACAGTATTCAATTAATTTGACTTAAAATCCATAAATAACAAGTCCGAATTAAAATATAATACATTCACGCATGAAAATTATTTTATATTAATCTATAAAATTCAGGCAGCATAAGAAATATTCCAAATTACAATACTTTTAATATTTTAAAAAATATTTAAATTTATTTTTATATTAATTGAGGACATATGTCATTTATTTTTCATAAGAATTTATGGTGATTATGTATTTGATAAATATAAAAAAACATTCTCATCATGAAACTAATTTTACTATGATAATAATAGATATTTATATTCATTCATAATTATCTTTTTTTCTTATGTGGACACATTAACATTATTTAAAAAAAGAGATTGGAATTTGGTATTAATCATTTATTGAAATATTATATTAGTTAATTTCATATAATAGTGTCCTGTGAATAACTAACTATGGAGATTCATGTGACTATGGTCTTTTTTAATTTATCCAATAATAATTAAGATGAAAAAAATATAAACATAACTTTTAATTTTAACAGATTTTAATCAAATTTACACATTACTAAGGTGATAAATTTTACCATAGTAACTATAATTCATGCCTAAAAATAAAAGGGTCATATTAAAAAAACATTAAGTGTGTGATTCAAAATATGGAATAAATTTATAAAAATTAAATCACTATATGTTTATGAAATTAATTATAAAAATAACCATGCAATACGGGGTGAAAACCACTTTATATAAAAATACATTATTAAACAAAAGACTTGGTTTAATATTATAAAATGCTCAGAATAAATATTAAATGAATTATTAAATATTATATTTAATATTTAAAATATACATTTCATTAAAACCATTCATTAATATGATTATTTTAAAAATATGATGTACTCAAAAAAACATTTTTTACGGAAACATTTTTTTACATCAAAAAGAATTTATTTTCATTTATAATCAAATTATGAACGATGATTTTATTTTATACATGTGTAAACCAAAATTGTTTCATAAAATATATATTCATAATAATTTCATCTCATCCAACTTCTAGAAAATAATTGTCACATATAGTATATCCCGATTCATTTAAACTCGATGTTATATAGAACACATGAAATTAAACAAATTAAATTTATTTGAAAAAACAATTCATTAAATATAATTTTTTACTATAGTTTTCTTCTCTTATAATGTTATTTACATCAAATTAACCCTAATTTATAAAATACATCTCTAATATTTATATTTTATGAAAAACCCTATGTGTCAATGCACTTTATTTTACTTTAAAGATTATAAAGATCCCTTTGTAATTAGATGAGTTAGAAGAAACATTAATATCACTAATAGAGAGGTAGAATACTATTAATACATACAATAAATTATGAGATATTTATTCTTCTTCTAGAACTAATGATCTCCCTTTATCACAATTTCCTCTTGATATTGGTGTAGAGGATGAAGAAGAAGAGAATTTCAAAGATGACCCTCCAACATTCAAGAAATGTGACTCTTACTCCATTGATGGTATTTGGGGTATAAATATAGGTATTTATTTGGACCAATGAACTACATTGATAACTTTGATCATGTTCCGTATATAATAAGAGTTAAATACCTCTTTACTAAAGTAGAAATATTTATTATTTCTCTAGGAATTACATAGAATTCTTGGGTCGTGATCTCGATGATTACACCCACTACCTATGTTTCTAGAAGATAAATATGGTTACATGAAGTTTTATATAAAAATACCTCCATCTCATGCTACCAACATTGATTTATAAGTTGATAAGATCATAAAATCCATCTTCATTTGGGAATTTAAATTCCTTAGGCATCTCACTAATGTTGTCCTAATCAAGAAAACAATAGGAATATTAGAGTTTTCTTCAATTTTTGGGATCTCCACTAGTATTCTCTAAAAGATAATATCCTACATCAAATTTCTAAAATATGGATTGGTGTAACTATGATTTATGAAGACCTATGAAAAATGGATGGTTTTCCATTATATTAAAAAAATATGAATGGAACTTAAATATGAAGAGGTCAATACATTCAAGACACCCCAATTAATATACTACTATCAGGTGAATCATTATATTTTGATTATCTCAACCGCTACATCCCTATATTCAAAAAAATCATTTTCAAAACATTTTTGGGTTATTTAATTAACTGATACATCTTTTACTTTTTAGTGAAATCTAAAAATCATTTTTATTATCTTTCTTGATAATAAGATAGTCTTCTTTGGGCTATGACATCATATCATTAAAATAATCACTTAAAATGTTCTTTCCTGTTTAAATAACGAAAATTTTGGGGGATTTTTGGTGAACTATATTCACATTGATGATAACCCTTATATGGCTAGGATTATCATTGAATTGTCCCCTTATCAAAACAAAAATTATTTTTTGGGGCTCTAGGGAGGCCTCTTCTATATCTTATTGTTGATAAAGATTATTATTAAAAAAGGTTACAATTATATGGGGTAATTAAACTATTTTATACCTATTTATGGACAGTTGTTTGTAAAAGAATTAAATTTTATCAATTTTTTTATTCACCACTTCTAGTGCCTCTCATTGAAGGAAATACAACAATTATATGTGTGATGGCCTTACTGTTTCACTTGGTGTTTTTCTTACCCAAAATAAAGATGCATGAAAGGAGAATTGTTTCTATAAACATAGTAAAACAATGATCAACACTGATATGTGATATTTAGATATGGATAATAGTTTCACTATGAAAATATTTTTATTTTAGAAACTAAGGAACTACCTATTGAACTATATGGTCTAATTGTTCTCTCATAATGACCAGCCCGTATATATCATTTACTATCATATACTCACTGAATTATTGGTATAGTAATCAGTTACTCTCTATCCTTTTTAGACATTGTCTATAATGAAAAGGATAATAAAAAGTTAGGTGTTAGAAGGAATGTTTATATAGATTCCTTTTAGAGAAAACATGCAAATGAATGATGATTTCTCTGGTGAATATGTCTTCTTTGTGAATGATTTCTCCCAGACATGGAAAATATACTTTGATAGTACTTCTATATAACCAATTGGAAAATTAATTGAAGACCAAAAACATAATAATGTATGTTTCTAATTTGATATTATCTTTATAAAAATGGTAGTTCTACATTATTCATTCATGTTGTAAAAAGGTTATGCTAATAATGGGTTATTTTTCCAAGACCTCATTGTAGGTTTAGATTTGTTAGTTGAAATATTATTGGCCCACCAAAACCTCAATGCCTATTCTAATTTGGTAATGAATCAAATCAATAGTGATTATTCCTAACATTCATTCTTCACGGGATTTGGTTAAAGAAACATTTATAAACCCTAGATACAACACAGTGGCTAACCTTGAGGCCATTCATAAAGAAGAAACGTCTAATTCTCATGTGGTCTTCCAAAAAATATTTCTGTGTTTTTAATATTTTGATAGAAACAAATTAAAACAAGTATAAACATAATTGAAAAAAATAGGGGTTATGAAATTGTGACTGAATATAAATAATAGGAAGTAAAATAGGGTGGAGGAAAATTTAGTAATCAAGAAAGAAGGAGAATAAATTCAATAAGAATAAGGTCAAATCTTGGATAATCCACTCTTATATACCTTTCTTAAATCATTAGATTAATACCGTGGACTCCAATACTCACTCAATTCTTAAATTATGACCCAAGTCACATACATCTCTCAAATAAATAGTGAACACATGAATACTTAAGTGCTTTATAGATTCAGTTCTCCTCCAAAATTCAAAACAAATCACTCCATAGACGCATTCCAGCCAAGAAGACTCCAAATCTTGAGTAATAATACAATGATATTTAGATAACATAGCAATAATAAAACACTTAGTCATGAAAATGAACGAGGAAAGTGAAAAATAGATAGTAAAAGGATTATCAATCAATTCTTATGAAATAGTGTTCTCTCATCTATACCCTAAATTACCATCACAATCTTATATGTTTAAGAATATGTGGTGATCATCATGACAGTGGATCCCAATGTAGTGACAAGTTTCAATTCATGAGTCATTCCTTAGAAATTAGACAACTATAAATGGATGTTTTATAACAAAACACTATGGGGAAGGAGAAAAAATGATCATTATATTTAAAATAATAAAAACATCCCAATAATATTGAAATAAATAAGTGGTAAAAAGTGAATTGGGAAGAAAAAGATGGAGGAGGGAGGGTGTAGAGGCCCGAACCTTAACGTACATAGATATTACATTACTTTTGCGGAATACTTAGTACATAACAAAACACACACACAAGGACCATAATAGTTTATTGTCTTTGGAAACTCGGAATAAAATCTTCTAATCGTGGTGAAAGATCTTCAATATCTTCCATAAAAATCTTCTTTTTTTTTTCTAAAACCTTTCTTTATATCGTGGGGAAAAGAAAACATAAAAGGGTGAGCTCAAATGATCAGTAAGGGTAATCAAAAGAAATATCAATCACATCATATACATAAGAATATAGCTTTTGGAAATCTTTACCTGCAAAAGAGCTTATAATATCATAACATTGAATAAATCATAGAAGTGAAATGTAATCCAAATAATCAAAACTTAAAACATGAAACTTTGTGGCATACACACATAATCATCATTTCTTGTTAGTCAAGACTCATTGCCAAGACTATATTAGTGGACAAAGTCCCTTTCTGAATCGAGTTACCCTCGTTTCAGTCCTGCTTCACTGAACCGGTATAACCTACCGTTCCAGCGATGTCTATCTCATGAGATATAAAATCTTTACCCAATGCATTGGAGGGAGATATAGGTCCCACACATCTCATAATGATACCATTCTTATGTGTGCCACAAAATCATAAATCATACATCATTACATAACCCATGTAATAAAAATGGGAATCATAAACATCATGACATCATAAAACAATTCATATACGATAAAGGAATTCATAAAAATAATTCCACCACAACATAATCAAATCAATGTAATAATAGGTATAAAAACATAACCCTTTAAAATCTTAGATGGAAAATAATTTTTATAAAACACTTGACCTTCATTCTTGAGAAAAATATCCTTTCTACTTCAAAAACACTTTTCCTTTCTTAACATGTCATACAATTTTAAACTAAAATAAGTTTATTAAAAATAAAATTGAAAACATGTAAAGGAAGCTTCTTGGAAATAATGTTTTAAAAATTCATTCATGCCGTATAAGTTAAAAAACATTCTTCTCATACTTTTGTCGAAAAATTCAAAAAGTACCTCGTATGAAAAATGACAAAAGATTACTTTCATATCTTTTACCAAAAACTCACTGAAGGGTAAAATTGGATTTAAACAATTGTAGGTGGATGGAAATAATATTACATATTGAGGAAACATGGACGTGGATGATAAAATACACCCCAGTAAATTTCAAAGTATAAACAATCTTGGATAAAAATGAGATTGTGATATTTCCCTTACCTTAGGTCCGACTTGCTTTGTACGTGTCCGAACCTCCTCTTTTTGACGCGCCTTTTCTTAACCTCCACTTAAAGAACTAAGGATGGTCTTTGAAGAAGACCAGGACCACTAGGATGATACTAGGTAAGTGGAGAAGAGATTTTGGCAGGGGTTGGCCGAGCTTGAAGGCTCAAAGTTGTGTGAGGAAGAGAGGGAGGAGGTGCCCTTTTATAAGGGAGTAGAGGGGCACCTTTGGAATAACTAAAAATGTTATTTTATTATAAAGCCAAATTCGGTTTTAAATAGCTCCAAATTGATTTATTTCGAGGCTAAGGTGGGGATGGGTCGAAATACTCTCATCCAATAGGATTTAGACAAGTTTAGGTTATTATTTTAACCTTATCAATTAGATTTAACTCGAAGTTAAATAATTTAACTTTTACCGTGTCTTTTTGTTTCCTTACACTATATGGTTAGTAAACTTACCATAACAAGCCCAACGAACCCCAAGTTGTTTATTATTAATATATATATCCTAATCTAAGTCATTTGGCCGAACATTAGATTTTTAGGAATTAAATAACAATTGATAATATAATATTTGTTTTAAAAACTAATTTATGTCAATTTTGACACTATTTGGTACATGATTTTTATGAAATTCATAACAGAATGATAAGTTCGAACCAAGTTACTTAAATAAACAATAAAATGTCATATTATCCTATAAAATCAGTTTAAGTCATAAAAAGACTCAAATTACATTTATTTGGGCATTTATAACATCAATTATGTTAATTTTTCTTCAAAAGGTAATTACTGCATCATTGATGTATCATAAATAAATTAAATTATTTAAAGTCTAAAAATTACAAATAAAATACCATTATGTAGGAAATCGTTTTATCTTTCTAATTAATATTTATAGTCGAATTTAGCTTATGTATAACCCCATATTCAAAATGTTTTAGTAAATAAACTTTGATTTTAACTCTTTTAACTCTTCTTTGAATAATAATAAATGTCCTAATCTAATCCAAGTGGGCCTAAATGATAATATTTTACACTTAAGGTTGTTTTTGGTCGAGATACACTTGTCCAATAGGATTAGGACATGTGTTAGGGTAATATTAATATTATTTTTACCCTTAATTACCCTATTTACTTTTAACCGTGGTAAAAAAAGTAAAAAGTTACTATTCACCAAAAATTATTTTCATCTCATTGAACCACATTTTACTTACTGACATCAACCGTGTCTCTCGGATTTTTGAAATTCCATTCACAGAAGTGGTAAAATTAAGATTTATGAAAAAAATAATTTTTTTAACTTCCACTTAGTAGTTTCACTATTCATCAAAAATTGAAGTTTTTCAGAAAATTGCCAAAATTTCACCCTAAGCTATAATTGATATTCTGAATTCAAAAATGATTTCTATTTTACAAAATTCCCAACATATAAGTTGCATTAATTAATTTTATAATTAATTTCTGCTGTCACAACAAATAGCGTGTTTTTAAGAGATAATAACTATCAAAATATTAACACTTGTTTATGTCTGGTGTAAACGTGAAATTACATCCAATGACCAACATTGTATTGAATTGTAAAAATATATTCTAAATATACATTAAAACCACTCAAATTAATAATTTATCACTATTAATTATTTCGATTTTTAATTAAAATTTAGTAATTTTCACTATTCACCAGAATATGAAAGTTATCCGAAAAGTACCAAAATTTCACCTTAGGCTAAATTCGATACTACGAATCCAAAAATGAAGTCCATTTTGAGAGATAAAATTTCTAAAATTTTAAAAGGTGGTTATTACTATTCATAACGGCTAGTTTTAATAAAATTTTAATAGTATATCGTTGTTTAGTGAAACTCATTATTGCGTACTACACACGCTATCGAGAAAGGTCGCGATTGCGTGTAATGCAAGGCAAGTCAAGGATACGTGATGATCAAGCTCCTTTTGGTGCAGCGTAAAACACAAGACATTAATGAAATTAAAAAGAATATTTTTCATAAAATCACGGGGTGTTACATTCTACCCCCCTTAAAATGAATTTCGCCCTCAAAATTCGTCGGGGTTATAAATGGTTTACTACTCGAAAGTTTCTTTAATAGAAACCCACATCGTAAAAAGGAATATCAAAACCAATCTTTAAAAACAAAAGTATGAAACATAACGGTTACCCAAATAAACTAATCACTGGGTTTCCAGATAGGTGAAAATATGGATATGGAAGAAAAATCTAACCATCATGTTCTGATGGAGAGTGGTAGAGAAATGGCTATGGAAAAGCCAGTAATCACAAATCCATAAATTTGTGACGATCTAAGGTACCATCTGATTCATCAGGTATCAGATCACTAGGACAACATTTTTGGTTTTCAAGATCATTTCCCTAAAGTTGAAAATTTGAATTAGAATAAATACTTACTTTATTTTGGTACAATCTCACTGTTGTTTGTGCCTTGAACAATTTCCACTTCTTCTCTTAAATAAATGAAGTTGAATTTGTTATTCGTGAGGTGTTAGCAGATCATGTGATAGAATGATGGGTCATTCCATCTGTCTCAAACAAAAGGTTAGCAAAAATTATATACATAAGTCGATCTATAGTGAGATTAATCATATGTGGTTCCTAAAATGGACTTATACTTCATGTATCATACTGCTTAATATAATAAAACTAGTTTCTACTAAACAGGGACTTCCTGTAGGCCAGTGGTAGGCGATAAAGCCCAGTCTCACTTCGGTTGTGGGTTCCATTTCAACAGCCTTGTCTGACGCGATGGGCTGCCGCCCGTCCTACAGGTTCTCCTGTTTCTAAAACTATATTACTATAACATCCCATCAATAATATCGAAAAAACTTCTATCCTTATACAATACTAACTTATGTCCAACATAATCCATTCCAATCTTTAGGCTTATCCATAATACTGCAGTCCACTCTCATAACATAGTGAAAACGATTACCAGAGATTTAACACCATCATTGATCCCCATATAAAATAAGATATATTTTGTTGGTCACATTCCAAACATTCAAAGTCCTTAATCATGTATTCTCTTGAATACCCATTGAAACATAGTGAAAACATGAATGCAGTTAAAAGTTAACACTTTCCACATATCAAAATCCTCAGAATTCTATATACTCAAACCATGATATCACTTAGTCCTTATATCAATCATGAGCTCATGAATACTGTTAAACATTTCATTTTCTTGTTTTCCCTTCATTATGCGCATAATATCTCAATCACTTTGAATACCACATTAGACCAATACATAAATATTCCAATACTCCATGATACAACATTATTTTGGAATCTGATTACATAAACACTTAATCATTCCACCACATCGTTTTCATATTCAACATTGCCAATAGTGATCGCATGTGACATCCCTTTGTCCTTCGCCTTAAGCGGTTGCTCATGTCGATCATCACTAACCCTTGGATTAAGGCATTTATTAGTATAATGCCCCATTTCCTTGCACTTGAAGCATTGAAGTGTTGGTGGTGCATTCTCTGCAGTGTTTGGTTTATTCAAATTATTAGAAACCCTTTTTCCATTACTTCGACACTCAGCTGCTCGATGACCTTCTTTTCCACACATAAAACATTTTCTAGTCCCTTTAAGACAATCTCCACCATTCTTCTTTCCACACTTTGTTCATAAGGAAACATTCATCTTCTTTTCACCATTATTCTGTGATTTTTCCTTGAACTCCATCTTTCGTTTCTTGTCGAAACCATGAGATGGATATGTAACACCAACTTCCATTTCTACCTTGATAGCACAACGCACAATTTCTTCATAGCTACTAAAGTCTCTTATAGCTATTTCCCTTCGAAGACTTGGTTTTAAGCCACTGAAAAATCGATCAACTTTACTTTCAGGTTGGATGATAATGCCAGATGCATACCTTGCAAGTCTTGTAAAATTTTCTTCATATATACCAACAGATTCATCATCCTTCTGCTTCAGCTCAAGAAACTCCTTTTCCATCTTTGTTCGAAGAATACGAGGGAAGTACTTACTGAAAAACAAGTTCTTGAACTCGTCCCATTCCATGGACTCAATTTCATCTCATGGCCTCGTATTCTTGATAAGATTCCACCATTGATCAGCTTCACCTTCCAAATGATATACTTCTAAGATGACTTTATCATGTTCAGAACATTGAAGAACTGAAAATATCTTTTCAGTAGTACTGATCCATTGTTCAGCAGCAAGTGGATCAGAAGACCCACTGAAAGAAGGTGGACGTTTCCTTATGAAGGACTCAATAGAATGTTGTTCCCTTCTCTGATCATTTGGAAGTCTAGAATGATTCATAGCTTGTGTAAGTATAGAAATAAGATTTTGCACTCCATCTCCCATAACATTTGTTTGTTCAGGAGGACAATCATTGCATTGTCCATTGCATTGATCAACACGGTTCCTTCGTGTTCCAGCCATCGTCTAAAACCCAAAAAGAATAGTGTGAGAGGCAAAAATCATGCTAGAGAAAAACAACATAATAAAGCGGGAGTACCTTCAATATCTAACATCTTAGGTTTAATTCTATGATCGTTATCGTAGTTCTAGTACTATAACCTATACGTATACTTAACCTTAGGGACATCCCTAGACATACCTTAGAAATATCTCTAGGGATTTCACTAGCATTTTCGCATCCTAGTTTCCAAAGGTTGACTAAACCTTTCCTCTGATACCAACTGTAGAGGCCCGAAGCTTAACGTACATAGATATTACATTAATTTTGAGGAATACATAGTACATAACAAAACACACAAACAAGGACCGTAATAGTTTAGTGTCTTTGGAAACTCAGAATAAAATCTTCTAATCGTGGTGAAAGATCTTCAATATCTCCCATAAAGATCTTCTCTTTTATTTCTAAAACCTTTCTTTATATCCTAGGGAAAAGAAAACATAAAAGGGTGAGCTCAAATGCTCTGTAAGGGTAAAAAAAAGAAATATCAATCACATCATATACATAAGAATATAGCTTTTGGAAATCTTAACCTGCAAAAGAGCTCATAATATCATAACATGGAATAAATCATAGAAGTGAAATGTAATCCCAATAATCACAACTTAAAACATGATACTTTGTGGCATACACACATAATCATCATTTCTTGTTAGTCAAGACTCATTGACAAGACTATTTTAGTGGACAAAGTCCATTTCTGAACCGAGTTACCCACATTTCAGTCCTTCTTCACTGAACCGGTATAACCTACCGTTCCAGCCATGTCTATCTCATGAGATATAAAATCTTTACCCAATGCATTGGAGGGAGATATAGGTTCCACCCATCTCATAATGATACCATTCTTATGTGTGCCTAAAAATCATAAATCATACATCATTACATAACCCATGTAATAAAAATGGGAATCATCAACATCATGACGTCATAAAACAATTCATATACGATAAAGGAATTCATAAAAATAATTCCATCACAACATAATCAAATCAATGTAATAATAGGGATAAAAAAATAACCCTTTACTATCATAGATGGAAAATAATTTTGATAAAACACTTGAACTTCATTCTTGAGGAAAATATCCTTTCTACTTCAAAAACACTTTTCCTTTCTTAACATGTCATACAATTTTAAACTAAAATAAGTTTATTAAAAATAAAATTGAAAACTTGTAAAGAAAGCTTCTTGGAAATAATGTTTTAAAAATTCATTCATGCCGTATAAGTTAAAAAAACATTCTTCTCGTACTTTTGTCGGAAAAGTCAAAAAGTACCTCGTATGAAAAACGACAAAAGATTACTTTCATATCTTTTACCAAAATCTCACTGAAGGGTAAAATTGGATTTAAACAATTGTAGGTGGAAGGAAATAATATTAAATATTGAGGAAACATGGATGTGGATGATAAAATACACCCCAGTAAATTTCAAAGTATAAACAATCTCGGATAAAAATGAGATTGTGATATTTCCCTTACCTTAGGTCCGACTTGCTTTGTACGTGTCCGAACCTCCTCTTTTTGACGCGCCTTTTCTTAACCTCCACTTAAAGAACTAAGGATGGTCTTTGAAGAAGGCCAGGACCTCTAGGATGATACTAGGGAAGTGGAGAAGAGATTTTGGCAGGGTTTGGCCGAGCTTGAAGGCTCAAAGTTGTGTGAGGAAGAGAGGGAGTAGGTGCCCTTTTATAAGGGAGGAGAGGGGCACCTTTGGAATAACTAAAACTATAATTTTATTATAAAGCCAAATTCTTTTTTAAATAGCTCCAAATTGATTTATTTTTAGGCTAAGGTGGGTAGGGGTCTCAATACTCTCATCCAATAGGATTTAGACAAGTTTAGGTTATTATTTTAACCTTATCAATTAGATTTAACTCTAAGTTAAATAATTTAACTTTTACCGTGTCTTTTTGTTTCCTTACACTATATGGTTAATAAACTTACCATAACAAGCCAAACGAACCCCAAGTTGTTTATTATTAATATATATATCCTCATCTAAGTCATTTGGCCGAACATTAGATTTTTAGGAATTAAATAACAATTGATAATATAATATTTGTTTTAAAAACTAATTTATGTCAATTTTGACACTATTTGGTACATGATTTTTATGAAATTCATAAAAGAATGATAAGTTCAAAACAAGTTACTTAAATAAACAATAACATATCATATTAACATATAAAATTAGTTTAAGTCATAAAAAGTCTCAAATTACATTTATTGGGGCATTTATAACATCAATTATGTTAATTTTTCTTAAAAATGTAATTACTGCATCATTGTTGTATCATAAATAAATTAGATTATTTAAAGTCTAAAAATTACAAATAAAATACCATTATGTAGGAAATCTTTTTAGATTTCTAATGAATATTTATAGTAGAATTTATATTATGTATAATCCCATATTAATTTTTTTTAGTAAATAAACTTTGATTTTAACTCTTTTAACTCTTCTTTGAATAATAATAAATGTCCTAATCTAAACCAAGTGGGCCTAAATGATAATATTTTACACTTAAGGTTGTTTTTGGTAAAGATACACTTGTCCAATAGGATTAGGACATGTGTTAGGGTAATATTAATATTATTTTTACCCTTAATTACCTTATTTACTTTTAACCGTGGTAAAAAAAATAAAAAGTTACTATTCACCAAAAATTATTTTCATCTCATTGAACTCCATTTTACTTACTGACATCAACCATGTCTCTCAGATTTTTGAAATTCAATTCACAGAAGTGGTAAAATTAAGATTTATGAAAAAAATAATTTTTTTAACTTTCACTTAGTAGTTTCACTATTCATCAAAAATTGAAGTTTTTCAGAAAAATGCCAAAATTTCACCCTAAGATATAATTGATATTCCGAATTCAAAAATGATTTCCATTTTACAAAATTCCCAACATATAAGTTGTATTAATTAATTTTAAAATTAATTTCCGCTGTCACAACAAATAGCGTGTTTTTAAGAGATAATAACTATCAAAATATTAACACTTGTTTATGTCTGGTGTAAATGTGAAATTACATCCACTGACCAACATTGTATTGAATTGTAAAAATATATTCTAAATATACTTTAAAACCACTCAAATTAATAATTTATCACTATTAATTATTTCGATTTTTAATTAAAATTTAGTAATTTTCACTATTCATCAGAATATGAAAGTTATCCGAAAAGTACCAAAATTTCACCTTAGGCTAAATTCGATACTACGAATCCAAAAATGAAGTCCATTTTGAGAGATAAAATTTCTAAAATTTTAAAAGGTGGTTATTACTATTCATAATGGCTAGTTTTAATAATATTTTAAAAGCATATCGTTGTTTAGTGAAACTCGGTATTGCGTACTACACACGCTATCGAGGAAGGTCGCGATTGCGTGTAATGCAAGGAAAGTCAAGGACGCGTGTTGAGCAAGCTCCTTTTGGTGCAGCGTACAACACAAGACATTAATGAAATAAAAAAGAATATTTTTCATAAAATCTCGCGGTGTTACATTCTACCCCCCTTAAAATGAATTTTTCCCTCGAAATTCGTCGGGGTTATAAATGGTTTACTACTCGAAAGTTTCTTTAATAGAAACCCACATCTTAAAAAGGAATACCAAAACCAATCTTTAAAAACAAAAGTATGAAACGTAACGGTTACCCAAATAAACTAATAACTGGGTTTCCACATAGGTGAAAATATGGATATGGAAGAGAAATCTAACCATCATGTTCTGATGGAGAGTGGTAGAGAACATGGCTATGGAAAAGCCAGTAATCACAAATCCATAAATTTGTGACGATCTAAGGTACCATCTGATTTATCAGGTATAAGATCACTAGGACAACATTTTCGGTTTTCAAGATCATTTCCCTAAAGTTGAAAATTTGAATTAGAATAAATACTTACTTTATTTTGGTACAATCTCACTGTTGTTCGTGCCTTGAACAATTTCCACTTCTTCTCTTAAATAAATGAAGTTGAATTTGTTATTCATGAAGTGTTAGCAGATCATGTGATAGAATGATGGGTCATTCCATCTATCTCAAACAAAAGTTTCGAAAAAATTATATACATAAGTCGATCTATAGTGAGATTAATCATATATAGTTCCTAAAATGGACTTATACTTCATGTATCATACTGCTTAATATAATAAAACTAGTTTCTACTAAATAGGGACTTCCTGTAGGCCAGTGGTAGGCGATAAAGGCCAGTCGCACTTCGGTTGTGGGTTCGATTTCCACAGCCTTGTCCGACGCGATGGGATGTCGCCCGTCCTGCAGGTTGTCCTGTTTCTAAAACTATATTACTATAACATCCCATCAATAATATCGAAAAAACTTCTATCCTTAAACAATACTAACTTATGTCCAACATAATCCCTTCCAATCTTTAGGTTTATCCATAATACTTCAGTCCACTCTCATAACATAGTGAAAACGATTACCAGAGATTTAATACCATAGTTGATCCCCATATAACATAAGATATGTTTTGTTGGTCACATTCCAAACATTCAAAGTCCTTAATCATGTATTCTCTTGAATACCCATTGAAACTTATTGAAAACATGAATGCAGTTAAAAGTTAACACTTTCCACATATCAAAATCCTCAAAATTCTATATACTCAAACCATGATATCACTTAGTCCTTATATCAATCATGAGCTCATGAATGCTGTTAAACATTTCAATTTCTCGTTTTCCCTTCATTATGCGCATAATATCTCAATCACTCTGAATACCCCATTAGATCAATACATAAATATTCCAATAATCCATGATACAACATTATTTTGGAATCCGATTACATAAACACTTAATCATTCCACCACATCGTTGTCATATTCAATATTTCCAATAGTGATCGCATGTGACTTCCCTTTGTCCTTAGCCTTAAGCGGTTGCTCATGTCGATCATCACTAACCCTTGGATTAGGGCATTTATTAGCATAATGCCCCATTTCCTTGCACATGAAGCATTGAAGTGTTGGTGGTGCGTTCTCTACAGTGTTTGCTTTATTCACATCATTAGAAACCCTTTTTCCATTACTTCGACACTCAGTTGCTCGATGACCTTCTTTTCCACACTTAAAACATTTTCTAGTCCCATTAAGACAATCTCCACCATGCTTCTTTCCACACTTTGTTCATAAGGAAACATTCATCTTCTTTTCACCATTATTCTGAGATTTTTCCTTGAACTCCATCATTCATTTCTTGTCGAAACCATGAGATGGATATGTAACACCAACTTCCATTTCTACCTTGATAGCACAACGCACAATTTCTTCATAGCCACTGAAGTCTCTTATAGCTAATGCCCTTCAAAGACTTGGTTTTAAGCCACTGAAAAATCGATCAACTTTACTTTCAGGTTGGATGATAATGCCAGATGCATACCTTGCAAGTCTTGTAAAATTTTCTTCGTATATACCAACATATTCATCATCCTTCTGCTTTAGCTCAAGAAACTCTTTTTCCATCTTTGTTTGAAGAATACGAGGGAAGTACTTACTAAAAAACAAGTTCTTGAACTCGTCCCATTCCATGGACTCAATTTCATCTCTTGTCCTCGTATTCTGGATAAGATTCCACCATTGATCAGCTTCACCTTCCAAACGATATACTACTAGGACAACTTTATCATGTTCAGAACATTGATGAACTGAAAATATCTTTTCAGTAGTACTGATCCATTGTTCAGCAACAAGTGGATCAGAAGACCCACTGAAAGAAGGTGGATGTTGCCTTATGAAGGACTCAATAGAATATTGTTCCCTTCTCTGCTCATTTGGAAGTCCAGAATGATTCAAAGCTTGTGTAAGTATAGCAATAAGATTTTGCACTCCATCTCCCATAACATTTGTTTGTTCAAGAGGACAATCATTGCATTGTCCATTGCATTGATCAACATGGTTCCTTCAAGTTCCAGCCATCGTCTAAAACCCAAAAAGAATAGTGTGAGAGGCAAAAATAATTCTAGGGAAAACAACATAATAAAGGGGGAGTATCTTCAATATCTAACATCTTAGGTTTAATTCTATGATCGTTAGCATAGTTCTAGTACTATAACCTATACGTATACTTAACCTTAGGGACATCCCTAGACATATCTTAGAAATATCTCTAGGGATCTCACTAACGTTTTCGCATCCTAGTTTCCAAAGGTTGACTAAACCTTTCCTCTGATACCAACTGTAGAGGCCCGAAGCTTAACGTACATAGATATTACATTACTTTTTCGGAATACTTAGTACATAACAAAACACACACACAAGGATCGTAATAGTGTAGTGTCTTTGGAAACTCGGAATAAAATCTTCTAATCGTGGTGAAAGATCTTCAATATCTCCCATAAAGATCTTCTCTTTTTTTTTCTAAAACCTTTCATTATATCCTGGGGAAAAGAAAACATAAAAGGGTGAGATCAAATGCTCCGTAAGGGTAAACAAAAGAAATATCAATCACATCATATACATAAGAATATAGCTCTTGGAAATCTTAACCTGCAAAAGAGCTCATAATATCATAACATGGAATAAATCATAGAAGTGAAATGTAATCCCAATAATCACTACTAAAAACATGAAACTTTGTGGAATACACACATAATCATCATTTCTTGTTAGTCAAGACTCATTTCCAAGACTATCTTAGTGGACAAAGTCCCTTTCTGAACCGAGTTACCCTCGTTTCAGTCTTGCTTCACTGAACCGGTATAACCTACCGTTCCAGCCATGTCTATCTCATTCGATATAAAATCTTTACCCAATGAATTGGAGGGAGATATAGGTCCCACCCATCTCATAATGATACCATTCTTATGTGTTCCACAAAATCATAAATCATACATCATTACATAACCCATGTAATAAAAATGGGAATCATAAACATCATGACATTATAAAACAATTCATATACGATAAAGGAATTCATAAAAATAATTCCATCACAACATAATCTAATAAATGTAATAATAGGGATAAAAACATAACCCTTTATTATCTTAGATGGAAGATAATTTTGATAAAACACTTGAACTTCATTCTTGAGGAAAATATCCTTTCTACTTTAAAAACACTTTTCCTTTCTTAACATGTCATACAATTTTAAACTAAAATAAGTTTATTAAAAATAAAATTGAAAACTTGTAAACGAAGCCTCTTGGAAATAATGTTTTAAAAATTCATTCATGCCATATAAGTTAAAAAAACATTCTTCTCGTACTTTTTTCGGAAAAGTCAAAAAGTACCACGTATGAAAAATGACAAAAGATTACTTTAATATCTTTTACCAAAAACTCACTGAAGGGTAAAATTGGATTTAAACAATTGTAGGTGGATGGAAATAATATTAAATATTGAGGAAACATGGATGTGGATGATAAAATAAACCCCAGTAAATTTCAAAGTATAAACAATCTCGGATAAAAATGAGATTGTGATATTTCCCTTACCTTAGGTCCGACTTTCTTTGTACATGTACGAACCTCCTATTTTTGACGCGCCTTTTCTTAAACTACACTTAAATAACTAAGGATGGTCTTTAAGGAAGACCAGGACCTCTAGGATGATACTAGGGAAGTGGAGAAGAGATTTTGGCAGGGTTTGGCCAAGCTTGAAGGCTCAAAGTTGTGTAACGAAGAGAGGGAGGAGGTGCCCTTTTATAAGGGAGGAGAGGGGCACCTTTGGAATAACTAAAAATATTATTTTTTTATAAAGCCAAATTCAGTTTTAAATAGCTCCAAATTGATTTATTTCGAGGCTAAGGTGGGGATGGGTCGCAATAATCTCATCCAAAAGGATTTAGACAAGTTTAGGTTATTATTTTAACCTTATCAATTAGATTTTACTCTAAGTTAAATAATTTCACTTTTACCGTATCTTTTTTTTCCTTACACTATATGGTTAATAAACTTACCATAACAAGACAAACGAACCCCAATTTGTTTATTATTAATATATAAATCCTTATCTAAGTCATTTGGCCGAACATTAGATTATTAGGAATTAAATAACAATTGATAATATAATATTTGTTTTAAAAACAAATTTATGTCCATTTTGACACTATTTGGTACATGATTTTTATGAAATTCATAACAGAATGATAAGTTCGAACCAAGTTACTTAAATAAAAAATAACATGTCATATTAACCTAGAAAATTATTTTAAGTCATAAAAAGTCTCAAATTACATTTATTTGGGCATTTATAACATCAATTATGTTAATTTTTCTTAAAAAGGTAATTGCTGCATCATTTTGTATCATAAATAAATTAAATTATGTAAAGTCTAAAAAATACAAATAAAATACCATTATGTATGAAATCTTTTTATATTTATAATGAATATTTATAGTCGAATTTATCTTATGTATAACCCCATATTAAAAATGTTTTAGTAAATAAACTTTGATTTTAACTCTTTTAACTCTTCTTTGAATAATAATAAATGTCCTAATCTAATCCATGTTGGCCTAAATGATAATATTTTACACTTAAGGTTGTTTTTGGTCGAGATACACTTGTCCAATAGGATTAGTACATGTGTTAGAGTAATATTAATATTATTTTTACCCTTAATTACCCTATTTACTTTTAACCGTGGTAAAAAAAAGTAAAAAGGTACTAGTCACCAAAAATTCTTTTTATCTCATTGAACCACATTTTACTTACTGACATCAACCGTGTCTCTTGGATTTTTAAAATTCCATTCACAGAAGCGGTAAAATTAAGATTTATGAAAAAAAAATTTAACTTCCACTTAGTAGTTTCACTATTCATCAAAAATTGAAGTTTTTCAGAAAAATGCCAAAATTTCACCCTAAGCTATAATTGATATTCTGAATTCAAAAATGATTTCTATTTTACAAAATTCCCAACATATAAGTTGCATTAATTAATTTTATAATTAATTTTCGCTATCACAACAAATAGCGTGTTTTTAAGAGATAATAACTATCAAAATATTAACACTTGTTTATGTCTGGTGTAAACGTGAAATTACATCCAATGATCAAAATTGTATTGAATTGTAAAAATATATTCTAAATATACTTTAAAACCACTCAAATTAATAATTTATCACTATTAATTATTTCGATTTTTAATTAAAATTTAGTAATTTTCACTATTCATCAGAATATGAAAGTTATCCGAAAAGTACCAAAATTTCACCTTAGAATAAATTCGATACTACGATTCCAAAAATGAAGTCCATTTTGAGAGATAAAATTTCTAAAATTTTAAAAGGTGGTAATTGCTATTCATAACGGCTAGTTTTAATAATATTTTAATAGCATATCGTTGTTTAGTGAAACTCGGTATTGCATACTACACACGCTATCGAGGAAGGTCGTGATTGCATGTAATACAAGGCAAGTCAAGGATGCGTGTTGAGCAAGCTCCTTTTGGTGCAGCGTACAACACAAGACATTAATGAAATTAAAAAGAATATTTCTCATAAAATCTCGGGGTGTTACAAAGGGTCCCATATTCAAGGATCTATGTTGATTCCCATTATTAAGGACACCAAACAATAGTGGAGTGACCTTGTTATTATAAAATAAAAAATATGAAAAAAGAGAGATAAATTATAATAATAATTAAACTCTACTTGGTGTGACTTGATGTTCATAACACCATCTACAAGTGACATCCATGATAAAATAGCCAACCACTCTTACAAACCCATTATTCTCCTTGAACATTCCATGAAACTCCCATAATAACCTCCCAGATCAGTTTCTCCATCACCCCTACAAATCATCGTCAATTCATCGTGAAATGAAATTTGTAAGGGTTCAAATAATCGTGTAATTTATTCAGACTTGGATGTCAACAGTTGAGGTTCGATCATTTTATTGTTATTACATTGTTTCTGACGCTATTGTCGGGGCATGTGCATCCGTCTTGTTCGAGGACGTCGATGCTATTTGTTGCCCCGTATTTCTGCTTTCCAAAGGCAGGCGACATCTGTTCCTTGTTCCAGGACGTTTTCTCCTTGATTGAAACATGATGATGGGATTTCAGTTCTTCCTTAAGCGGATTCCTCCTCGAAACTCTTCACATATTTTGGGCATCCCTTATATATTTAAGATGTGATTCATGAAACTCTTCCCAGTGCCATATCTTCATGGACACTGGTAAATTACACTGCTTTTGTCGGGACATTCCAAGGGGTCCAGTTAGGGAAAAAACCTTCGGTTGGGGGAGTAGCCACGTTGGACATCACTGGCGTGTCCGTACACTGGAACACTGGTGTGTCTGGGTTTCTTCCCCTTATTATAGGGCTTTATGAGGAAGTGAAGCTCGAGGCATCCCACATCAAATGTGGGGAATTTTATGACATAGGCATGTGTTGAAGGTTTTCCTCGATTTCCCATGTTTAACACAGGGTATGCCACGAGTCTAACATCTAGTAGAGACGTGTCAAACTGATCAAAACACTAACTAGAAAGGATCAGGTGAGGCGACCCATGGGGGGAATACCGATGTTGGGGCTAACACATGGTTAGAAAACCAGATTATTATTAAGGGGATTGGGGAATGAGGTGTCATAATCCCACCAGGATGTGGTGACCTAGATAAGAACCAAAATGGATGATTTATGTTTAAGTGAAGTGGGAGGAGAATGAGATGGAGTCGACTCGAGCATGACAGTGATGTTGGGCTTCAGTCTTGTAGAGACTTTCAACGTATCCCTGTGGCATGGAATCAAAGTCCATGTAGTTTGGTGGTTCCAATGGTTTACCATTGGTTGAGGTTTTAGTAGTATACCACTGAATAAGGGCCACAACAGCTTACTATGGGATGGGTTCACAACGGCTTATCATTGGATGGGGTTAGTCCTCATGGAATATTCCTACATACCCTGCCTAGGATATAGTGATCAAACCCACATAGTTTTTATGGGGTGGGGGTCATTGAAATGGCGTGAAGGAGGACCTGGGGTCCAATGGTTATTGGTCTTGAACCACAAATAGGTGTCCTACATACCTTTCCTTAGCATGAATCAATGTCCACATAGTTTGGGTGGGTGCAACAGCTTACTGCTAACTGGGGGAACAATGGTTTACCACTGATTAAGGTCCACAGTTTAACGTTATACAGGACGAGGGTGAACAGACGTGAAGTAGGACCTGAGGCCTTGATAGATGGTGGGCTTGAACCTAGTGGAGGCTTCCTACATACCCTGCCTTGATAGGGATCAACTTCCACTTAGTTTATAAATGGCGCATTGGTGTCTCTACGTGAATATTTGTTAGGACCAATGTGAGTTGGGCTTGAACATCTTGGGGGCTTCCTACATACCTCTCCTTTACAAGGATCATCATCCACATAGTTATCGAAGGATGGGGCTCTATACACTGATGTGATGATGGTTGGGAGCAATGGGGTGTTGAAATTGAACCTTAAAGAGGCTTCCTATGTACCCTTCCTTGGAATGGATCAAAGTACACATAGTTCAGAAGGAGTGGGAGAAACGATGTGAAGGGGGTCGGAGCAACCGGGTGTTCGAATTGAACCTCAAGGAGGCTTCCTATGTACTCTACCTTGTAAAGGATCAAAGAACTCATAGTTCAGATTGGGTTTGGGGCTTACACTCTAGGATGCCCTGGTAGGATGTCATGGTCGATGCATACTCTAAGCCCATCTGAGTCGAAATCGGTGTGAGAAACAAGAGGTAGTAAAGACCTGCCGATCACATCAGGAAAGGTGTGTCCATGGGAAGTGGGATGGGGCTACGTGTAGTTGGTGGCCCAAAGAGGAAATAGGGGCTTACGTTTGGATAGTAGCCCAAGGTGGTGGAGATTGGTACTTACTACATGAGGGTGGCCCATGTGGTGACAAGGCCCAGTGGGAGAGGGATTTGGCACCCAAGAACAAAAGAGGTGTAGGGATGTTGCCTCCATCAAGAAAGGCTAGGGGCTTACACTAAGGTGGTTGCCCTATCCCCGTAGACAAACAAAGCTCCGGTAAAGAGGTTATCATTCCATGTGAGGAATGATTTCACTCCTGTAGAGACCAGTGGGTTTAGAGAATTTCTGAGACAGGGCACCCCATATGCAAGGCATGAGGTGAGGCCACAGTTTAACGCCCTGTTCTAAGGATGATGGCGCTTTTCATTTTAACATCCTGTATATTGGATGAAATGGGTGCGCTCCGCACCCCTATAACTTACATAACCAGTACCCATCCACACTTGATGGAATGAAGGCAATGGAAATGCTGTAAAAAAATGGTGTTGGGAGGTGATCCCATTGGGGGGACCACAATATTGTGGCTATGTGAAGAAGCTATAGCTGTAAGCGTGCCTATGCGAAGGAGCATGAGGCAATGAAATGCAATGGGAAGTATTTTCCAAGGGACTTTGAAATTGTTTCGTGCAATACTAGATGGTCTCATCAGAAAAGGGGATGTGATGAAGACATTTTGGGCACAAAAAGTGCCTAAAGATGATGTTCAGAAGAGGGAAATTTAGCACGTGTAGAAATGGATAAGGTTAGTGGTCGTAGAGGTTCATGTGCAATTAGAGAGATTTGCACGCAATTGATGAGAAACCTGAACTATGGCGTGAAAGATATCGGGTGTGCATGCATTTTGAGAGATTCGTATGCAAAGGTATGCTATGGTTTTGTGCGCCAAATCAAGGGATTGCACACAAGATGGGGTGCGCAAGTCTGGGATGTCGTGCTCCAGAACTGGTCAAATTTTACACACAAGAGGAATGAATTATGTGCAAGGGGAATGAATTCTGCGCAAGGGTAATGAATTGCTTTCATGGGGAATGGATTGTGCACAAGCGGAATTCATTGCATATAAGGGGAAAGGATTGTGTGCAAGGGGAATGAATTGAGTGCAAGGGGAAAGGATTTTTCACAGGGACCGTTTTTTAAAGGGATTTAGGTGAGGGTTATGCCCGGGAGGTCCTTTGTGAAGGTAGACCCCTAGGTGATCTGTCGTGAAAAATCCCATACCTGAAATCCATTTTTGCGAGCTAAAGAGGTGGATTTTGTGCGTGGGTGGTGGTTCAGATTCTCCAGTAGTTGGAAGTTGAATGGGCGACCTTCTATTTATTTGCACTCCGGGCTGCTAGATCTATGTGGAAGCCAGACCGCTTGAAAAATTGTGTGATTGGGTCGGTGGCGTGAAAAAAGTCAGCAACCGAGGTCGGCGTTCATGCAAGTTGTCATGCTAGGGGTCGGTGGAATGGATGTTTCCATGCCTATGTTGAAAAATATCTCAGATCCTGCAGTGTTCCACGTGTGATAGATGTTTTTTTGTGCACGACTAAGACTTTTTTCATGGCCCTTCTAGTCCCTCCAGAATGGATCGTCGGGTCGAAATATGCCTTCGCTTTGTTGCGCAAAAACCCCCTTCAACCATTGATCATTTTTCAGCTTCTAAAAATCCCCCCCTGGGAATCAGATCTGCGAGGGGACACAAAAGTCAAATTTAGAGGGAAACGCTGACATGCATAACTTCTTGTGGTAGGCGCACACCCAAAACTGCAGATGCACATAAAACTGAGAAGTTTCACATAAACCACTTTTTGCACCTACAATATCCATGCTCTGTGCCTATAAAAACCCTCATAGGTCCCTCAGTCCGTATGTATTTTTCTCGCGCGATAAGTCTTGAGCTCTCATGCGCAAAAAACTGCCCCTGTCATGCACAAAAACTACTTTTGTTGCGCGTAATTACCTGAGTTTAGATATTGTTATACATGAAGACCCATGTTTGTCACGCCACTGCCTCTGTTTTTTGTGCCATACCTGCATTTCCGTGCTAACTCCTTTGGACCCCGCATGAAGAAGATGGTTGTTAATCTGGATGACGCTGAGAGAGAAGTTGTGTTCAGCACTCGAATGGTCGAGATGGTTGCCTATCCTGAGGTTTATGGCACACAAAAGATTTTTTCCAACAACAAAAATCTATTCAACATGTTGACCCGAGCCCCGAAGGAGTATGCATTGTCTGACAACTTACCAATATGGGACATCGGTATTTTGGTGGAGGAACTCATGCCAGGATTTGAAGTCGACACACCGTGGTCATGGGTGACCCGTGAGGATGACCTACCTCAATATAATATCACTAACAATGGTTATCCTACTAGAGAGACTAGACAAATGGATGTTTACATCCTGAATCCTAGGACCAGGACTATTTTGGGAAGTGACCCGGTTGCAAAAGATTCTTCATCCCATTATTCAAGTACATTCCGACAGAGTGTTACCGATGAAACTGAAGGCTAGCTGCTGGATTTGGACCTGTGGTCTGAACAAAATTTCACAAGTGAATGGCCCTGTGCATATTGGGTATGCTAGATGTTTGACCAGTTTGGGGCCAAAATGTGGCACATTGTTTTGTTCGGGGCAGTGTGGACGTCGCAGTTTCATTTCTAACATTTTCATGAGCTCAGGGAAAAGTTGTTTACCTGATAGTCCCCCAATAACAATAACTTTCATCTTCACTATGGGGAAGTTGGTATCCGCCTTTCAGAGATTCATTGCATAGAGGGTATCCCTTTGAATGGGAACTAGTATGATGAATTCCTTCTGATGAGGAACATCTGGGGAGACAGACCACGAACTCCTATCCTAACATGGCATCTGTTGGAGCTGGCTAACGAGAGGCTGGGGGTCAAGGGATTTTTGAATGACATCACCTATAAAAAAATGGTGTAGCTTGTTTCTGTAAATTGATCCAGAAGTCATGATTCCAGGGCGAGGAGGACGGTGAACGACTGTGACACAGAGGAGAAAAAGTGGATCGTACTGGAGGAACCTAGAGGTGGGGGAGTATTAATCATGGGGATTCTGTATGAATGAGAGTCAGGACCCAAACATCCAGTACACCAGATTTCCTACAACCTTCCTTAGTGGGTGGATCCTACTAGTGAGTGACACAAGTATGGGAGTTTGTCCAGCGACATTGTTGATGGATGGCATCACAGCTTCTAATCAAAGTTTCAATCAGGGAGTCCCCATGTTAGCCCGTTTGTATGCCATTATGGGGCACATATCAAGAGGGGGTTCACCGAGGAGGATATATGGTCCCTTTCAGATCCTTCATGGCTGGATCGCGGCTCATTGTGATGGGTATACCTTTCCAAATTTCATTCATCCTCCAGGTAATGGCATGAGACCTTCCTTTATGAATATTTTTGGGGTCATGTCAGTGACGCTCAATGAGGAGGGGGTAAGGATCAGAATCAGAAATCATGCCAATTTCAATTTTAGTATGTTCACCACTCTGACTGGCCAAATGATAGACAATGGGAAAGGATAACTGGATTAAAGGGAATACTTACAGGGCATCAGAGGTAGAGTTCTTCTGGCTTGTATTGATGGGAAGATCCTTTGTGACCACTAAGTTCCATCATGATTCGCCGGGCAGTTTGGATGCCTCCAGCGGATGCCGACAAAAGTGTATATAGATGTCTAGGAGGAAAGGCATCCCTCCGTTCTTCGCCAAATGTGGTTGATGTTCACAACCCATGGCTCTGGCGATGTCATTAACTTTCCACCCTTCGTAGTTGATGTTGGCCTCTCGAAAAAACATGCTGAGTGTTGGTCCATAGCATACCCTAAGGGACATTTGTGGAAGCAAGTTCGGCAACTCAAGGAAGCCAGTATAGAACCTGGGTGGCGAGAGAGAAGACATGGCGCTGTTGGGGAGGAAAGGTGAGAAGCAAGTCAGTCAACTGGGCCTAAACATTTTGGGACTACAGTAGTGGGTACATTGCATGGCGTGACCATGCCCTCATCTCCTAGGGGGAGAGGGGCTCGCGGAGTGGTCATGGAACTTCTCGGGAAGCAGAAAAGGTATTTGCTTCAACCTTATGATGATGTAATCTTCCTGGCTCTATGGTCGGCCAGGTTGACCCTATGGCAATCGATGGGTGCCAAAGCCCTCTAGAAAAAGATAATATGAGATGGACTCCAATTTCTATAGGTTAGGCTCAATCATATTGATGACAGGGTGAACTTCCATCGTTGCCACGCATACCTAACCACCATGGATTTGTACGCACACCAGTGAGGTTGGAGTGAGGAACCATCCCTCCTGGTTAAGGTAATTCTTGACCAGAATCATGATACATATAGGATGCCATCTCAGTGTGATTATAGCAATGAGGAGCCGGAGGGCAGTGAAATGGAAGAGGAGGAGGAAGAAGGAGAAGTTTAAGTAGAAGGGGAGCTTGGCATTGGAGGGTCTCGGGGGACATCCCACCAATGGGGTCTTAGGGAGAGTGGTGAGAACATTGGATCATATGTGGACATAACTGAGCTACATGAGGTATGTCTCATCCCTTATATATCTTTCCACCCTTTATTGTTTTCGTAGACCTTAATTAGATCTATTTATCGTGCTTAGGTGCATTTTGGCGCTGACCTAGAGGCTCCATACTAAGGGGGGTAGGAGGTGCCAATAGAAAAAGTGTGGGAGCCAACACCCTTTATTGAGATAACAAGTGTTGAGGGATCCCCTACAATGACGGATCCTATAGCTGCTGAAACATCAGAGGCCGATGTCTTGGTCTCTTGTAAGTTCATTACATAGACACTGGTATTTACCATCTGAGAGCACATTTGATCAGGGTGTTCATTGTTTGTGTTGTAATCACCACCTTGGAGGCTCATCAGGCTATCGAATCTAGGTTATTCTCGAGTGATTCAATGGAAAATGGGCCATCCCATTCAGGGCACACTTCCCAAATCAAGGCGACCAGGGAACTTGGTGAGCAAAGAGATGTGGATATCAGTAATATTAATGTCAGGGTGGGGACATAAGTGAGAGAAGTATCTAGTGAGACTGAGGAGTGAGAGGAAGGTCTCTCAAGGTTGAAGAGCCTAACCCTTTGAGATAAATACCTGAAGAAGAACCAGCTGTTGGTCTCTTGGCTTCTTTCCCCTACTATCGGCCTACAGATCCTGAAGATATAGATGATTCTGATTCAAAGGTGGTCGATGAGAGTTGTATGATGTAGCGCAAAGGGTGGAAGTGTATCAAGAACTTTCTCGGTCAGCCTTAGATAGAATTTCTAAAATAGATGGGATTGCTACACACCTGGTTGCGCTTTCTCTGTGCTGGAGGGGTGGATGATCACAGTCTTCATTCCACAATCTGCAACTACATGGCTGAGAATCTGCGTGAGAGAAATTGATGCTCTGACGTTTCACAGTGTCAGGAAGAGTCGGGGGGTACCCAAGAGTTTCTGAAGGAAGAACAAGAGTCATGAAGCCTCAAAGAATAGATGAAATAGAAGGAGGTATTCATTGAAAACTATTCTAATAATGTGGAGAAATTGAGGGCCCAGCAGGCAGATGCCCAAGAGCTGCTAGTGGAAGTAGGTCAAAAAATGATTGAATGTCAAACTGGACAGGTGCAAGCACAGGCTAGGGAAGGGGCACTGCACTCTGTGGCCACTGATGAAGAAAGCATTCTCAGGGGGAGGGAAGAAATCATGGAGTCCCCAAGACAAAAGGTTTTGGCACTAAAAAAATTTATCCAAGATGTTGATTCTTAAGGGCCCTATTTTGGTTGATCTCATAAATTCATTTCTCTTTACTGCCTCTTATTTTTAACTTTATATATGGATAGATTTAAATACTTTTTTGTATGGTTTAATATCTTGAAACCAGAATCCTGAAATAAATAGAAATCCATTCCTAAGCCCACATGGGTCATACCCAATGTGAGAAAAAAGGGATGCTATCATTATTACTTCGTTTGAATGTAGGAGTACCAACCAAGGTTTAGGAATCCGAGGTTCAAATATCCAATTTGTATTTTCGAGAAGAGAAGGGAGAGGCCTGATTATTGGACACTGAACATTGAATAATCGATGTGTTGTCTTCCCAATGTTCTCTAGTGTATGAGAAGGGTAACACCAGGGGCATTGGAAATCAATTCGGACATGAGGAAGTGGGAAGGGTTAATTACGATACCCCAGATTCAGAACACCATGGGGATGGTGTGAGAATAATGGATAACTGCTGACCATGTTAGAAACATAGTATCCATATTTTATTAGCCAGAAATGTGGATGACAAACTAGGGCCGACTACTGACCATGCTCGAAACACAGGTCATGACTCGTAATTTCATCCATTAGTCTACCCAAACGTTGGCCTAGGATAGTAGGTGAGCCATAGGCCAAGCATACATAATGTTAGGGGGTTCCTTTAGACATGAAAGATGATGAGGGTGCGAATAGAGGGTATGCAAATCATTGAAGGTGGAGTGGTGGTTTATTTGAATAGAATCAAACACTCTTTGTCATTATGAAAACAAGGTGGAAGCACAATAGGTGGGCATACCAGTCTGATCATGGATAATTCCTATTTCTAGATAGGACCTCTATGGGGAGGAAACTATCGCATCCAAACATTATCTTGGGGCATCTTGAATTTTTTCTAAGTAATGTTGCTATTACGTGGTTCCCCAAAAGAGTTTAGGCCTAGGGGGAGAAAATGGGAAGGAAGAGGACTTACGACTCCTGGTGCTAGACCTGAGGCGAAATTAAAAAGTTTCCCTATAAATCCCATAAGAATGTGAATCAATCCGTACATAGTTCATTAAGGATAACGTGGATAGAGACCAATGCTGGTAGGGGGAATCCTCCCTAGTGAAGAAGGTGACACATTCTATGATTATCATGGGGCATCCCGATCTTACTTAGGGTAGAACTGCAGTTTTAATGTCATGTGTTGAGGACATATGTACCTATGTAGTTTAACATCATATGGTAGGATAGGGAGTGAAAGGGGGGATCACAAAAGGGGAGTACGTGATGCGGTAGCTAAAAATCCAATGTGAATGGGGGAATAAAGAGTCTGCAATACACCACGTATCCTTATATAAAGTATTCTTAGGTAATGAGACAAAAAGTGAAAATTGGGATGGGCCCAATATGGACTATGGATTGGTAAGGAATTTATGAGACCCATGGCGGGTAATTATATAACCCGCCGTGAATGAGGACCTGGAGTCCATATCACCATGTGTTTCTTGGGGAGGTTTTAGGTCGAGAGACCGAAAATGAAAGGTGGGCTGGACCCTTGCCAGGTACATGGGCGTCCCTACCTATCCTATAAGGATGGGAATCAAGCCACACATAGTTCTGGATTGATGGAGTGATAAGATACTAGTTCATAGAGATAATAAGGTTGTGTGGGTCTGGTCCTCGCACCAAAAGAAGTAGCATTTGATAGGTCTTGTTTGTCCTCTAGGGTGAACAAATGTTTTTTTTGTGATGTAATGGACCTAGAATAGTAATTCCTGGAATCGACACAAAAATAAAGTCGTATAAAGGCATCCAAAAATGGTATGGTGTATGACCAATACCCAAAACGATTTCCTATTGAGTGAGGTCATCATAGTGCAGTGTTGTTTTTTCATCGTGCGGCTAGGATGATACTCTCACAGTTTAGAGTCTTGTTATGGGACCACTCATGCATTTTAACTAATTTCAATACAACCGTAGGAGAAATGAGGCTAAAGGGGTAATGTTCATGGTGCGATAAAGCATACCCAACATGAATGATGATGAGGTCCACATCACACCGCGCGTGATTCCTAGGAAGAAGCCTAGAGCCGAGGGGCGAGAAAGGGTTTAGAGGGAAGAAAGCGGGAGAGACCTGCTCTTAGTTATGCTAGACCCAAAAAATGAGATATTGGGGTGTTCCTACATATCCCATGGGGATGGGTATCAAGCTGAATATTGTTCTAAAATAGATCTTGGTTTAAGGTCTTAAAGCTCGGACCATGAAGAATCAGGACTATTCCAAGTAAGTGCAGACTCTGATCCAATCCCCAAACATATGTGAGTTGAACTTAGTGTATGAAATAATGGAGGATATGGTATTTTCAATACATGGATCACATATTATGGTAAAATTGGTGTGGAGCATGATATAATACGTTACCACAGATCTTTTTTTCTAACATACAAATGCACACTGAGGATTAGTACTAAGAGTTTTGAAGTTCTTCTTGGACATGATGAAGTGGACAAAGATGTGAATCATGTAACTAAAATTTTGGGATTAATGGGGTTGGTGTGACAATGGAGGATAATCGTTGACCATGGTCGAAACATAGAATCCATATCGTGTGACCAGAAATGGGAACAACAAATGTGGATTGACCACTAACCATATTTGCAATGCGAGACTTGGATCAATTTGTTGTTCTAAATCCTCGAGGATGTTGGCCCGTAATGGTAAGAGGGACCTTGGGCCTAGAATTCATGCCACTTGGGGGGTCCCTTCGGATGTGAAAGGTGATGGAAGTCCCAATTAAGGGGAACACAAAGCCGGGAAAATGGGTGAAAGCATGTCCAGGTAGAATCCAACACTCTTGGTGTTCAACCAAAGTATTCTTGGACACATTGGTGAATCACCTAAGAGGATCAAGGGGCTCAACGTAAAAGAAGATGATTTGAAAAGATAAGTATAGTACAAGGGGATAGAGAACTCTTAGGAGAAAGAGGCACATGGCGTTGTTGTTATAGACCTGACATTAATGAGGGTGTAAACCCATACCACACCATATACCCCTTTCCCAAGGTAAATGTAGGCTAAGGGGCCCATATGAAGCTGGACCAAAATACTAGACGTCTAGACGGTCCTACGTATCCCATAAAGATGAAAATCAAGCCACACGTAGTTCTAGAAGAGACACAGTTAGGGGTAGGATACCCTAATGTGTGAGGTGTATGACACGACAAGAAACTTGACGTAAATGTGGACATAATCCCATACCACATCGTATTATCAAAAGTGAGAACATGGGTCAGGGGCCCGGGTTTGGGACATAGACATATTGTCATGTCCAAATTGTAGTTTTAGCGTCTTTTAGTGAGGATGATAGTGATATTAGTTTAAGGTCATAGAGATCATACCATAGACGCTTCATTTAAAATTGGTAGTGATGGAAGAGGTCATTTGTTGACCAAATTCACAACACAGCATCCATCCTTGTGTGACCGAAGTTCCTGGAAAACAATTGAGCATCAATAATTGACCGTATTCACAGCACAACACTTGTATCAATTTTTTTTTTTAAATCCTCGAGGATTTTGGCCCGAGATGGTAGGATATCCCTTGGGCTAAGAATCCTTGCCAGTCATGGGTCCTTTTGGACATAGAAGAATTGAAACCCAAATAATAAGGTCGTGAAGCATGGAAGGGCTTATGCTGGTGGATGGGGTGTAAATGGAGAAGGAACACCTTGTGGGGATGTCAGTGGTGTGGTTAGATATCCCGGCGTGAATAAGGATGCGAGTCCATAGCACAATGCGCAATCCTAAAGGAGAACATGAGCTAAGGGGAAGAACGGGTCGAGGGACTTGATATTGGGCATCTCGGTCAGCTGTGTCCACATAACCTCTTATTCAAGTGTTTCCTTATCATTGTTCCTAAGCCCATGTGAGAAATGCTCAGTGTGGGAAAAAAGGACTGAGACTTGGGTCTCCCCATAATATAAGGGTCATATAGCTATCATCACCCGAGGGAGACTGTGGATTGAAGATATAGCGGGGCAGAACGAGCCACTAAACTAAATATTTGGGACCTATGTGAGTGGAGATAACGACAATAGATATCTGTTTACCATGTTCTAAAAACATCTTCAATATCGTGTTACTTGGAATAAGAACAAAAAAGGAGGATCGCATGCTGACCACATTTACAACACGGGGCTCATGTCAATTTGTTGTTCAAAATCCTCGAGGATGTTGGCCTGTAATGGTAGGAGGGCCCTTGGGCCGAGAATCTATGCCATTTGGTGGCGCTTTTGGACATGAAAGATGATGGAGTCCCAAACAAGGAGAATAAGTGAAGTATAAGTGTGCCTGTGCATTTCAATTGCAAGTAGGATGGTGAAAGAGGTGGAAGTCTCCAGGGAGTGGAATGCATGGAGGGGTTATGGTGAACTCGTTGTGAATTGAGGTAAAAACTTGCACCACACCATATGTCTTGACCCGAGGGATGATTCTGGAGTTTGGGGATGGAATGACAGAAAAAAATTTCTGGCATTCCTATGTATTCCATGAGGATGGAAATCAATCAATATGTAGTTCTTGAAGGCCATGCAGTTTAACAGCATGCAGTGAGGACGTGGGAGGATAAAAGAACGGCAAGGGGGCACATGGTGTGACCATCGTAAACATGACTTGAGGGGGGGCTAAATAATCCTACACTTTACCATGCAGGGACCCTCTAAGAGAACTATACCCAGGGGGGGATAGTTGAAGAGAAGAGTCTGGGGGCTGGACTCTGGACCAAGCGTCTGAGCATTCCTACGTATCCCATAAGGATGGGAATCAATCCTTACATAGTTCTATAAGATCCATACAGTTTAACGTCTTGTAGGACGATGAACAGTTTAACATCATGCGAGATAATGAACAGTTTAATATCATACGGGATGAAGTAGTTTAGGGTCATGTAGGACCCAGCAGTTTAGGTTCATGCAGGACATGCAGGCTCAAGAAAAGTATTTCATGAGAAATTTGGAATTGGTGGGAGTAGTTATACTATAACCATCTATGGTCCCCAGTGAGTATGCACCATTGGGGTAAACCCTAGGAATTATTTAAGGTCCTTCCCATTTGGGCTCCAACTTGTGTGGTTTACTGCCAGGTATTATTGGTGTTCGGAGGTCCAATTTCAAGTTTCCTTTCAAGAAGGAGCGGAGAAAAACATTCTTATTGAATGCTCTAGCCATCGTGTTCTGGACTTTTTCAAGGTTGTGCGGGGCACAAAGTCTGTTTTAGTCAAGCGCTTCAAGCTAAGCAAGGTAGAAATCAGGTACCTTATCTGGTGCCTTCTAGTCATAGATCTCTATGCATAATGAAGGCAACTGAATCTCGATAGGTTGGAAAAATTTAATCCATACACCAGGTAATATGGGGTCACCTGTGTGAAAATACGATTCATCATCCAATAAGCCCCGAGGGCGTTGGAGAGCTTGTCCAGAAAACTCATCTTTTTTTGACCAACCATTTTCTGCAAAATGTTATAGAGGGTTTTGTTGAACACCTTGATCTACCCATTTTCCTGCGCGTGGTAGTGGGATGTATGGTTAGAACGGATGTTGTACTTGGTGTAAAACTTCATCAACTCGGCCGCTCAGAAGTTGGTGTCATTATCAGTGAGAATGACGTGAAGGACTCCAAATCAGTAGATGACATTGGAGCACACAAAGTCAATGATAGAATGAGCCTTGACCTCCTTGATCATAACTTCCACTTCCCACTTGGAAAATAAATCTGTATCAGTCAAGAAGAACCGACACTGGAGAGATGTCACCGGCAGATATGGTCCCATGACATCTAGTCCCCAGAGTGCAAAGGGCTAAGAGTGCTTGGTAGTGTGGAGAGGCTCCGGTGGCCGATGCATAATGTCGGCATGAATTTGGCACATGTGGGAACCCTGTAGAAAACTCAATGTAGTCATGGATCATAGAGTGCCAAAAGTACCCCAGTCTCTAGATCTTGTGAGATATCTTCAGCCCGGTCTGGTGGGCACTGCAGGAACTGGCATGAACCTCTAGGATGACGTGAGAAATCTCAACTCCTTGGATGAAACAAGGAATAACACCATCAGACCCATGCTTGTAAAGGATATTCTCAAGGATGGGACCACTCTGGAGGGTAAACTATAGCACGCGGCATCTGATTCGCTCGTGCTCGTCCTAATTTTCCAAGAGATTACCCTGTCAGACGTATTCAGCCAAAGGTATCCTCCAATCGGGAGTCAATTCAATCACTACATCTGGGGGACCTGGGGGTCCAGACATGGATGTGTCGGTGGTAAGATGGCTTACCTGTGGCATTTCATCATCATCTGGAGTGATGGGACAATGACTATCTGATGTGCCACGTGGATAATCTATTCATCCTGCTCGGGATCAGCAAGTAATGACGCTAGGCCGGCCAAGGCATTATCTCGATCATTTTGTGATCGAGGGACATGGGTACCCTCTGGTCGAAATGGGAACTGGGCCATTAGCTTGACAGTGTGCTCCAACAATGGTATGATCTCTTGATTTCTGACGATATAGTCACTGTTGATTTTCTTGATTACTAGTTCGGAGTCCCCTTTCACTTGCAAATGGGGCACGCTGATCTCAAGAGCTAGCTCGATGCCAGTGATGAGAGCCTGGTACTCTGCTTCATTGTTGGTGTATCCTTATGACACTAGGAATGAGTATGGAGTAATGGATTGTGCCGGGGTAATAAAGACGATACCCAATCCTACCATGTTGATCCCAGGATCATTAAGCCTCCTGCCGGTGGGGCTTCGGGAAGCACTATTGAAATGCAACTGCCATCACAACATGGATTGGTCTATTGAGAGGATTGCCTCATCAGGGAAATCCAGGTCCATAGACTGGTCCATTATGGTTGTATGGGAAACAATGAATTCTACCGATGCTTGTCCATTCCTAGCCTTCTAAGGCATGAACTTGATGTCAAAATGCTGGAGGATTAACGCCCACAGTGCTAAGCAGCCTGTCAGCATGGGACGGCTCATGATATACATTAGTGGATCTACCTGGGACACTAGTTGTAACTCATGGTGTTGTAGGTAATGTCGCAACATTTATACCACGAATACTAGTGTGAGGAAGCTCTTCTCGATAGGGGAGTATCTGGTCTCCGTATCGAGGAGCATGTGGCTGAGGTAGTAAAGGTTGTTCTCCATTCCCTCATTGCTCTTCTGGGCAAGAAGGGTGTCGAGAGATCGTTCCAGGTCAGTCACATAAAGGAGCAGTGGTTTTCAGGAGATAGGTGGCATTAATACCGTAGGCTAGAGAAAATATTGCTTGATTTCCTCGAACACGGTTTGGAACTCTTCAACCCATTGGTAAGCGGGGAATTTTTTCATAAACCAAGAAAATGGATAACACTTACTAACCATATTCGCAATGAATCGGTATATGTAGGCTAAGTGGCCATGAAGACCTTGAAGATCCCAAATATTGCTCGGGGGAGGCATCTGGCTGATGGCCTTGATCATATCTGGAATACTAGAAATATGATTAATAACATCATACATCTGATCCAGCCATGAACTTATGCTTGCAGAAGGCCGCTATATGATAGGAGGAATGGCGGGCCCTACCGGCTTGACCGACGGCTGACTGGTGCTGGGAATGTCCCGCTGCTTACTATATGAAGCACGTGGACTACCTCTTATACTGGGGATAGCTAGCAGGGAGTGATCCGGGGTGGAGCGTGGATAATCACAGTGAGGCCTAGGTGGCTCTACCTGGTCCAGTAGCACAAACGACGATGGAGGAAGGTCATATGACACCAGATGAAGAAACTACATGTGTTGGGTTCTACGATGGGCCTGCTGTCTGGTCTTAGTGGTATGCATGGCCTGGCTAGATGTGCCAACTTGTGTTCCTCGATGACCCATATAGTCAAAGCTCCACCGACATTGTCGTCGGATAGGGATGTTGGGGAGATCCGCCTAGCGCTCCCCGTTGTCGGGAGTCATGTAGGGGTTTACTAGCTCCACGGTGTTAACTGAAGTGTGCCATCAACTATCACTCGAAGAGTCATCCACTACTAGGCATATTTTGGTAGAAATCACCATCTTTAGGGGAATGAAGTCACCGATAGTATGAGACGATGATGGCATTGGTGGGGCGTGTTGCTTTCTCGTGCGTCGTCGATGCTTGCTCTTCTGGGAAGGGGATGACTGTGATGATGATTCAGAATTAGTAGTTATGGATTCTGAAGTCTACAGACGATTCAGGCATGCACAGATGATACCATGGGAATGGGCGACCATTTTTCAAGCCATCAAATCGTCTTACTTCTAGGACATGTGGTTAGAAACCTACTATCACTCACCTTTGTTGTTGTTGTTGCTATCTCACCTGATGAAGACACATGCCACTTGTACTAGGGCTGGGACCAACCTGAAAATGTCGTTATTGATATGGCCTTGGAGCCAGTCTTTGAACCTATAGCACTGCTTGAGGGTGTGCCCTAGGATATGGTAATAGGGGTAGTAGTTGGGGAGATCAGTGAGGTTCACCTTTTCTGGCCTTTTGTACATAGGAAAACAGATGATCCCATTTTCCAAGGCATATCCGAAATAGTCGGGAACCTGATTCTCATTGAATTAGTAAGTCTGGTTTCTTCTATCTAGAAAGAGGACCCTTGGTTCCTGATCTTGATGAGGGGCAGGATGAGCCTGTCGAGGAGGCGGGGCATGATTATCCCACCTAGGTAGTGGTGGCGCATTAAGCGGCAATGCCTTCAAATTTTGAGGTGGTTGCTACTGAGCTGGAGGTTGTGCATGTTGTGGCAGGCCTCTAAGCGGTTGAAGAGGTGGCTCCACTGGTAATAATTCTAGCTATCTAGAGGCCTCTATTTGGGCCACCACGGTGGGCTCGGTTCTGATATCCCTCCTTGCAGGAAATGCAGGAGGCAACAGACGTTCCTGGATGGCCTGTTGTGAGGATTCTTCTAAGTGTTGGGCCTTATCAGAGAAGTCTCGGAATCCTCTAGGGTATTTCTGGGTGATCGGAGAGGGAACCGGTTCCATATTAACATTTCCCACACACATCGTCAGTAATTGATCCTGAGTTAGTGGCATGTCAAGGGAGTATGTAAACCCTTTACTCCTGGCGATAAAGTCTGTGACAGGCTCATCAGGCCTCTATTTTCACTTGAACAGGTTTGCGATACATGTCTTCTGAGTGGTGGAGCTGAACTAGTACAGAAATTGTCTTCGGATATCCCCCATCCCACAATTGACTTGATGGGGAGTTGGCTATAATAGAAGAATGTAGGCCCTTCCAATGTCTGTACAAAACATCAGATCTTTGAAGATTCTTGTTGTGCTTGAGTCCCTAACATTGTCCCACACCTTGAAATGAAGTGGGCTAGATTCTACTAGGGGTCACCCATCCTATTAAAGGGGGATAATGTGGGATTTCCAAAACCCGGGGGTGTTGGAATATCACTCACCAATTCTGAATATTGCATGCCAATAGGGGAGTGTTGCCTGTTGCATTTCCAATGCATCGAGGTGGGAGATGAGTGCCGCCATTAGATCATCTGGGCTGGCATCCCTTCCTTGATGAGGACCCCTGACCACGAGTGCATTGGCAGGTTCATTGACATGGTAATCAGGCCTAGAAGCTCATGGAGCAGCTCGTGGGGCTGCCTTCTGAGGATTTGGGGGAACCTGAGCTCAGTCCCGTGGGTTGTTACATCGTTCAGGAGGATTTGGTGATATGTTTCTCACCCTCTTTTCGTATTTTATGGAATCTACCCTGTATTCATGTGTAATATGTGAAATATCACTCAGAGGAAACTCAACTGGGGGAGTTGGGTCGACCCCTGTAGTATTGGTTGTGGATCCCCATAATCTGGATGTTGTTCTACAGCGTGTTCAACCAGGATTTCATCGACCAAATTTTTCTGTTCGGATTGTTGTTGATGCAACGTGACGTTCTCTAGGTCCTCCCCCATCTTCTGCACTATGGAGAATGGGTCAGAGTGTTTGGATGCTTCGAGGTTCTCTTTACACTTACCAAAATTCCTACTGGGAACTAATGCCTTGGTGGGCACAAGAAGACCTAGTAGATTCCTTTGTTGGCATGTAACTCTTCATAACAGATCTAGTATTGGTGGAATACCCTCGAGGGGTAAGTAGCCATCATGAAGCTCCATCTAGTTCTCCCCATTTAATATGTGGGGCATGTTGACCGTGATCCTTCTTGGGGGCATGTGATCAATATCACCTAGAGAGTCGGGCTATCATTGGATATGACTTAAGAGGAGGGTAGCATACTACCCCCAGCCACATATTTTCACTTGGGGGGAAGCCTCTTTGATAATCATGATGAGTACCTTGAAACTCTGAACACATTATTGTTGGAGGGCCCTACGGTGACCTGGTGACTCAGGGCACTGGGCCACCGAGAGTACAACTAGGTTGAAAAGGTGGCATTGCTCATCGATGTCCTCAAAATGCACTTGGCTCTAGGGATAAGCCACTTGTTGGTGATGAAGGAGGAAGTGAATCACCTAGAGGGTTTGATGAAAACACACAAACTTTTCTTGGGTAAGGGATTTTGGCGCACTAAAATTTGGTGTCCAAACCAGCCAGAACATCTCGAGGAAGTGGTTCACTGTGAAAATATTCCATAAGCTCCTTGGGTCAGATTCAGGGCTTGGACCTAGATTTTCACATTCATTAACTGATGGTGGCTAAGGAGTTTGAAATAGTACTGTGGTAGACAGTTGGGACGATAGGCTGGTCAGTGGAGAATATAGTGAACAGGCTGATAATCCACCGAATCTCGGGTTTTCCTCTGAAGAGTGTAGTGAAATGGTTGCAACATCGCGGTAAGACGGGCTGGGGACCAGGGTTTCCAGCACTACATCAGCGGTCGCTGGTGGACTACACTGTGGCCCTTCCACCATTACTCCCCAAAATAGCTCTCCATGGTCTCTAGTCGAGGTAGAGGGTGCTTCTGGTGATGACGGTGGTGACTGCGTGGTCGATCCCTGGGGAAATTCCCAGTTTTCATCCTCTTGGGAATACATATGGAGGGAGGCAAGGATCCAGTGGACCTCGCGTTCTAAGAGTATGAGGCCGATGTTCCTCGTTTCTACCCCAGCCCTTGACTCAGAGGAGCGAGGGGAGTGTTCCAGCAATTAGTCGTAATATGCTTCATAGTATAAGAAGCGGATAGGTTTGATCTTTTTCTAGACCATCCCATAATTCTTCTTATAGCGGCGACAACCCGCCTTCCTTCCCCTAGATGGTTCTCTAGGACAGGGTTGATTTCTGACACGAGGAGTTGCTTTGTCCATATTGGTGTTGGGGAAGGGAGGGTTTCCACCTGATTAAGTCGGGGTAAGTGGAGAACTAGGACATATAACAAAGGGGACATGGGGAGGACCTCTATGGGTAGAGATGAAGTGTGTAAGACCTCCACTGTAACTGGTAGAAAATGGGGAAGACCACCATGCTTGTTTCCCCTAGTGACATCAGTATGGAGAGGGTCCTGATACTGGTCGAGCTGAACAGCAGTAGGACCTAAATGATGGGCGCTGGTGAAGTGAAGCAGACCCTTACTCCTCTGATTGTGAGGGAGAGGAGGACCTTTTCCCGCTTCTATGAGGACATAGGGAGGGTTCCAACATTGGTGAGTGACAGGATGTTCAACATCCCCATACCAACGATATGTGTTGGGAGGAATGACTCTATATCCGGTGTAGTGGGCACATGAGAGACTTTCGTACTAACCATCACAACTGCTGGGAGAACCCTCATTTAGAATGAAGGTGGAATGGGGCATACCTCCATGTCAAGCCTAGTATCAGGGAAGGACCATGTTATCTATGGTAGCGGTAAGGGGAGGACCTTTGTACTGGGTGGCATCACTTCAGGTTAGTCTGCAGTGGCCATTGACTGTGTCGACAACCAAGAGAGTCGACCCAGCCTGCTCATGGGATGGTTGGGGTCTCGATCCAAGTCGGGCGTATGAATGTCCCTTCTCAGCGTACACAGGGGGTTGGTGATATGCGTCAGTAGTGGCTCAGGCCACAGTAGCTGCTGATGTTGATGCCCCTACGCGGACATCCTCTTCACCTTGTGCCCAGTGCTAGCATCGGGTTAGATGAACCAGATCCAGTGGTGCAGGTTCATGACTTACATACTCCTAGGCCAGTAATACCGGGTGGTGGTGCTGACGCGGCCTAGTGGGAGCCCTTGTTGGGAGCCCCTGGAATGGGATCTTGGCTAGGCGGACCCAGATATCCCCTACCTGGTCGGAATAGGGCAGGGAGTCATCGAGACATTCTGGTGAGAGGATCCCAAAACGATTATATGTTGGAGTGGGGAGCAGTTGATACCTGTGCATCCCTCTGGGGCTGCGTTGACGAAGAAGTGTAGACATCTCAAAATCAAGGAGCGCTATATCCCAAGTCAGTATAATACCCTACTCCTCATACCAGTGTACAAGGTCATTGATCACCCTTCGTTGGATGAACTCCGAGGGATATATGGGGTGAGGGAACCCAGTGGTCATGGTTATTGAGACAATCGTAGAAGATGCATAACCGCAAGGGACTGCCATGTTGGTACTGCCCCTGCCCCTATGTCAGAGGGTAGGCAGTGATCGAGTTCCGAGTGCAGCACCCTAGTTCATGAAAGCAAGGAGATTAACTCATCAGTGTTGAAAGCGAAATGGAATCGACATCCATTGCTCCAGTGCTATTCTATATTCCATGACCGATAAGAGTTATCCATGCTGACAACGTCATAGATCGGGATACCCAATGTTTTACTATGACAAATTCTGGTGAGTTTAATGCCAGGACCACTATTTGCTTGGCAAAACCGTGTATCGGATAACTGGATCTGGTGACATCCTAATCAACTGATGTCTCAAATGCTAAAAATCTCCATATTGAAGAGAATATTTTCACGTTAGGTTCTCCATTTCTGTTTTAGACTCTTTCTCTGGGGGGCGTGTGTCCGTCTTGTTAGGGGATGGTGGAGATGTTTGTTTCCCCGCATTACCGCTTTCCAAAGGCGGAAAACATTTGTTCCTTATTCAGGGAAGTTTTCTCCTTGATCTAAATGGGATGATGGGATGTCGATTCTTCCTTCCGCTGATTCCTCCCCAAAACTCATCACCTAGTTGGGGTCTCCCTTATAGATTTAAGAAGTGGATTGTGAAACTCTTCCAGTGCCATATCTTCATGGAAACTGGTTAATTACACTACTTATGTCAGGACATTTTAAGCAGTCTGGTAAGGGCAGCAACCTCTGGTCGGGGGAGTAGTCACCTTGGACATCACTGGCATGTATGGATGCGAGAACACAGGCATGTCTAGGTTTCTTCCCCTTATTATAGGGATTCTCAAGGGCACAGAAGCATGAGGCATCCCACGTCAAACGTGGGGAATTTTATGCCATATGCATGTATATGAGGTTTTCCCAAGATTCCCATGTTTGACACAGGGTATGCCACTAGTTTAATGTCTATCAAAGATAGGTCAGGGTGATTAGAACTCTGAATAGAGCGGATCAGGTGAGGTGATGCTTGGAGGGAGCAAGGATGTTGGGGACAACATGTGGTTAGCTACCTGATTGCTATTAAGGGGAATGGGGAATGAGGAAACATGATCCCAATGGGATGTTCCGACCCAGATAAGAACCAAAATGGATGATGGATGGTTAACTTAAGTGGGTGGAGAATGAGATAGAGTCAACTTGAGGACAAAAGTTATGTTGGGCTTGAGTCTCAAAGAGAAATCCTGCTTATCCCCATGATTGGGAATCAAAATCCACATAGTTCGGTTGTTCTAACAGTTAACCATTGGTTGTGGTTTCAGTGGCTTACTACTGAATAGGGGACACAACGACATACCGCGGGATGGGGTTACAACCTCTTACCACTGTATGGGGTTAATCCTCATGGAAGATTCCTACTTACCCTGCCTAGGAGACAAAGATCAAACTCATGTAGCTCCTATGGGATGGGGGTCGGTTAACCGATGTGAAAGAGGACCTGTTGTATAATGGTTGTTGGGATTGAACCTCAAGGAGGTGTCCTACTTATATTTCCTTGGCCAAGATCAAAGTCCACGTAGTTCGGGTGGGTGCAATGGCTTATTGCTGACTCGGGGAAAAATGGCTTACCACTGATTGAGGTCCACAGTTTAACGTTATGTAGGACAGTGGTGAACCAACGTGAAGGAGGACCTTGTTCCTAGATAGAGGGTGGGCTTGAACTTCGTGGAGGATTCTTATGTACACTGGCTTGGTAGGGATAAAATTCCATGAAATTCATAAATGTGGCATTAGTGTATCGACGTGAATATCGGTCACGACCAATGGGATTTGGTCTTGAAACTCATTGAGGCTTCCTATGTACCTCTCCTTAACAAGGATCAATGTTCTCATAGTTCAGGAAGGATGGGGATCAGTACACCAATGTAATGATTTTCGAGACCAATGGGGTGTTAGGATTGAACCGCAAAGAGGCTTTCAAAGCCCCTACCTTGGGAAGGATCAAATTCCACATAGTTCAGAAGGAGTGGGTGAACCGACATGAAGGGGGTTGGAGCAACCGGGTGTTGGGATTGAACCTTAGGGAGGATTCCTATGTACCCTACCTTGGCAAGGATCAATGACCCTGTAGTTCAGATTGGGTTTGGGGAGTACACTCTAGGCTTCCCGGGTCGGATATCATGGTCAAAGCTTACTCTAATCCCACATGAGTCATCCTTGGTGCAAGAAACAAGAGGCAGAAAAGACCTGATGATCATGTCACAAAAGGTGCATTCGTGGAAAGTGGGATGGGGCTACATGTAGTTGGAATCCCAAAGTGGAAAAAGGTCTTATGCATGGTTAGAAGCCAAATGTGATGGAGATCAGTAATTTCTCTATGAGGGAGGCAAGGGTGGTGACAAATCCCATCGAGAGAGGGATTCGATACCCAGGAAGAGAGGAGGGGCAGGGGTGTTGTCTCCTGCAAGAAAGGCTAGGGGATTACACAAGGGTGGTTGCCCTATCCCCATAGACAAACGCTGCTCCAGTAAAGAGGATCTCATTTCATGTGAGGAATGATTTCACTCTTTTGGAGACCATTGGGCGTAAAGAATGTCTGAGATGGGGCACCCCGCATGCAATGCATGGGGAGAGGAAGAATTTTAACATTATATGCTGAGGATTATGGCACGTGGTAGTTTAACATCCTTCAGCTCGGACGAAATGGGTGTGCTCTACACCCCTTGGAATTACATATCTGAAACATGCCCGCCTATGAGAGAAGGAAGGCATCGACAATGCTGTAAAAAAATGGTGTCGATATATGATCCAATTGGGGGTCCATGTTAGTGTGGCAATGTGAAGAAGCAATATCCATTAGCGTGCCTATGAAAAGGAGCATGAGGCAAAGCAATGAAATTGGAAGTATCATCTAAGGGCCTTTGAAATTGGTTCGTACAAACCTAGAAGGTCACATAGTAAAATGGGGTGTGATGTAGTTCTTTTGGGTGCAAGAGGTGCCTGAAGATGATGTCCGGAAGAGGGACATCGAGCACCTGCAGAAATGGTCGGGGTGAGTGGTCCCGAAAGGCCTATGCGTAATTAGAGAGAGTTGTGTGCAATTGATGCGCAATTGGAATAGTGGAGCGAAAGAGACCGGGTGTGCGTGCAATCTGAGAGATTCACGCGTGAAGGGGAGACGATGTTTTGCGGGCCAAATCAATGGACTGCGCGCAAGATGGGGTGAAAAAGTCCGGGCAGTCGTGTGCCAGAACTAGTCAAAGTTTTTGTGCAAGGTGAATGAATTTCATGAAAGGGGAATGAATTGCACGCATGGGGAATTAATTGTGCACAAAGGGAAAGGATTGTGTGCAAGGGGAATGATTTGTAAACAAGGGGAAAGGATTGCACGTAAGGGGAATTAATTGCACGCAAGGGGAATGGATTGTGCACAAGGACCCTGTCTTAGAGGGATTTGGGTGAGGGTTAAGCTTGGGTGGTCCTACGTGAAGGCAGACACCTAGGCGACCTATGATGGAAAATCACATACCTAAAAGCCATTTTTTCAACCTGAAGTGGTGAATTTTATACATGGGTGGTGGTTTGGATTCTTCATATGTCAAAAGTTGAAGGGGAACCCTTTTTATTTATAGGCACTCGAGGCCACTGAATCTGTTCGGAAGCCAGAACGCGTAAAAAATTGCACGACTGGGTCAGCGGTGTGAACAAAGTCATCACCCGAGGTCGGCGCGTGAACGAATTGCTGCACTAGGTGTCAGTGGTGTGAAAGTTTCTGTGCCTGCATGGAAAACATCCTCAGAACCCATGGTTATCCATTTGAGAGAGATGTTTTTCATGCATGCCTGATATTTTTCACACAGCACTTCTGGTCTTTCTGGAATTGATCGCCAGGTCGAAATATGCCATCGCTTTGTCGTGCAAAAACACCCTTCATCCCTTGAGCGTTTTTCAGCGTCCATATATATATATATATAATTTAAATATATTATTATTAGTATTATTTAAATATATATAAATACTTTAAAAATATATTTGTACTTTTTATTATACATATATGTGTGTAAAAGTATATTATAATGATGTATATATGTTATATTATATTATTGTTATTATTATTATGTTTTGTTATTTTTTCACATTACAACTTTTTTCTTCTTTGTCAATATAACCCCACATGATTACATGGTATGCATCCTATTAAATTAATTCAATTCTTTAAGTTGATTACATTATATAAAAATTGTTTTATATAGTATAAATAATATAAAATAACATAGACAATGTAAAAAACACTATAATGAAGAAAGAATGAAATATGAGGTTTTCTCAAGAAATCGAGGAACACAAAACAATGAAACAGAAACCAGATATTTGGAATAGTAATTTGATCCTTAGGAATAGTAATTTGGCTAATGGAATAGTAACATTACCTACAAATTTATAAATAATATTTAGGAATCTTATAAAAAGTAATACGACATAATTTTATCATAGTAAAAGTAAAGAAATGTTTTAGAATTTATTAATTAGGTGTTGATATTTTTAATAAAATAAATGTTTATTTTCATTTTATAATTAATATAATTATTTGAAGGAATATTTACTTTCATAAACTAGAATCATAAATTTTTTTTTCTTATTATTATAAGATAATTTTATGACACCTTATTTAATTTTTCAATGTGTCATAAAATCTTTTATAATTATAAAACTTAAATATTCCAAGCAAATGGTTATTTTAATCAAATAAATAAAGTTATTATATTAGGAAAATTATTTTCCTAAAATGGATGTTATTTTTTAATTTTACACATTTATAAATTGTTAGGGTTATTTTTTTTGGATTTTTCGAAAATAGTTATATTTTTTATTAATAGTTTAATACTGTAATTTACAGTATAAACTAAATACATGAATTATTGATTTATTGATGTTGTAAGGATGATGCAAACACCATTGAATTGAAATCAAATTCACCAATTACTTTATTAAGCCACAATAATCATCTCTATTTCATGTCTTGATCAAAAATAATAAAATAATTATTATAATTGTTAAAAACACCACTCTCCTCTACTATAAATACTACCCCCACCACCTATTCTCATCACACCAAAAAATCAATGAAACTTCCTTATATTTTTCCCATTTTTTCTCCAAAATATCTCCTCAATTTTCTAGTATTACTGGTGTCACTATAAGTGCATTTCTTATTACCTTGAAGAGGTTCTCAAGTAGGAGAATTCAAGAGGTAAATCTTTTTTATTCTCTTTCAATTTTTTTATATTATATTCTTATTATTATATCCTTAACTATTCTATCAAAACACGTATGATAACTCCAATATATTATATATATTTTAATTTTATTATGATAATGTAATATTTATCACAAAATGCCTTCTTCTCTCCCATTTACTCTAAAAAATGAAAACAACACCTATGAGGTTCTATTTTACCACCTTCTTGGATGACGTGTTTAAATTTTTCAATTACACCATCATGGCTGGTCATAAAAAAAAAATTTAATTAGATTATAGTATATGCATATTAACTTTTTTAATGTTCTATAACCATTATATAAAAAAAATATTAATTAATAAAACAATACTAGGTTATGAGGATCGAAAAAATGCCAAAATAATCAAGATTATCACTAACATTTGATCTAATGATTAATCTGTATACCATTTAAACGAATGAAATTGATAAAAATTTCATATTATGGATGTTCATTAATAACATTTAATTTCAATTCTATGAACATATTCTAATTTTTCTTGATTTTTTCATACATGTATAAGATTAACAGATCATGATAACTGAGGAAATGAAGGCTCCCAAAAAATAAAAGTGTATCTTATAAATCATGAAAAATACCATAATTGAAATTAATAAAATTATATTAACTAAAAAACATATAGAAACAGTTTTTAATTAATATATTAATTTATGTAACTAGATTGTCTATGACATTAATATCATGTTCATAACATATTCATACCTATTGTACGAGACATTGTCTAGATTTCGATTTCATTGAGACATACAAGGAATGGTGAATATAATGATTTTTATGTGCAATATCTACTTCCCATTTGAGATCGTTTATAATTTTAAATTCTATTTATATAAAATAACCATATTATTGTATTATATATATGATTATTATCATACTCGTATACCCTTAAAAAATGGTATTTATATTTAATGATATTTTAACTCGGTAAATATTGATGAATCTATATTCTCTACTCAATACAAATATTGATACGGCATATTGTTCTTGAATTAAAACTATTTATGAATAATTATTTGGAGTTTTATTCATAGGAAGGGCCTATTATATCCCCTTGATGCATCAACTGGCCTCCTGAGAAAAAACTATTGGCGACAACCCCTTAGTGTTTGTTTCAAAAACATAATCAAATGGGTATTTACCAATAAACTTCAACGGTCATGACGATATGATGGTTCATGATCCATATACATTAAATACTATAATTAATCATTTTATTCATTCAGAATTAGTTATCATTATCTATAATACTATCACTATGAAAAAAATCTATATATGTAATTCCATTCTCATTATATTGAAGGATTGCGTTTTTTAGTTATTCATCATGAAATTTTGATTATTCCAACTTGATTATGATAAAATTATTATTGATTTAGGTTTAAAAAATTTATAAGCCTTAATGATTTTTTCCGTACTTTTATTTGTTTTCCATCCCCATGTTTTTAAGATGAAATCTTTTAATAAGTGGAAAGGAAGCAGTTTATTTTCCTTCGTTATGATCTATATTTTTTCCAATGTAATAATGGAATCATATATGTATCTAGTTTATTAAATAGTTCTGAATGGGTTGATCATTTGTTATGTGACCTCTTGTATCTATTCCATTTGAAAAGAATGACTCTTGATGTTGGGAAATTGCAGTAGGGGTTGTTACAATTGGAATCAGAGAAACTTTAGTCGAAATCTCGAGAACTAGATTTTGAAGACCTCATTTAGGGAATGTACCCCCATGATGGAATTTTATGATAAACATAAAATTACATCCTAATGATTAGGTAAGTATAGATTAAAAGGTTTATCAAGAAAATACATTAATGCTTGGATACTACAAGTGGGCGTGGTTCTGGCACAAATGCACCTAGGGGTTATGACTATAACAAGGTGTCTTGGGACTGACCTTGGGTAACCTAGTACTTGATAATAAGCCTTATTGCACACCTATTTTGACTATCCCAGGACATATTCTTTGGATAATTAACATTCTATTTACAAAATATTATGAAATATTTAAAATTAACTAGTCCCCAAAGAAAATGTTATTATGATTATGATATTAGGTATGCATAAATTTTCAATTTATAATAAGTGATTATCTAATTATAAATTATTAATTATGATTCATAACCTAATTTTGTGTATTCCATTATTTAGAAATGGTGACTAATGGATGGAAATGAATCGATACCCTTAGACAATGTAGGGTTTTCCTGAATGACAATATCAACATAGTTAATGTTGGAGATGAAAAAATCATGAGTGTATTTGAAAATATTACTCAATTTATGATGAATAACCATAAAAAAGCTATTCTAGATCATTTAATATTGTATAATTCCCCATATTTTAGTGGGACTACTAATCTGTGGTAGCCGAGAAGTGGATCAAATCCCTTGAAAATGTATTTCTGTAATTTGGATGCAATGACATTTAAAACGTAGAACTGCCAGTATACTGTCTCAAGGGATATGGTGATCAATGCTGGTCTGTGATACAAAATACTAAGGAGGAATTTGAAATAAAATATATGGAATTCATAAATTTTAATGAAAATTATTTGAAAAGTAATTTCCTCATGATAATTGTATTGAAATGAAGATAAAATTCTATAGATTAAAACAAATGCATGAATAGATTATTGTGGAGTAAGAGGCTACCTTTACAAGACTATCCATGTATGTTATAGATTACATTCACGATTCCAAATACAAAATTGATCATTTAATTTATGTTTTTAAAACATATATCTAAAGGGCACTGGATTTTCAGACTTTTTTATCATAATATGAAATTATATTATTTTTTATAAAAATGAATAATGGATTTTCTAAATCCTATTGGTTGAAGGGAAATTATTATAAGAAGTGATCTTCTAATAATCATAGAAAGGGTGAAGCATCAAATAAGAATAAGGGAATGAATAAATTTCCAATATGTGAAAATTGTAGAAAGAATCATATCTTTAAAAAGAATTAAAGTCATGGGAGACTATTATAAGTGCCACTATAAGGGTTCTCAAGCTAAGGAATGCAGGTGAAATCAACAAATAATTGATGTCAAATTCATCAACTGGAAACATATGGGGAATTATTCTAATCAATTTCACAAGCATCAATGGAATCTTCCATAGAAGAGGCCATGCTAATATGGTCATGCTTGTGTGATCACCTCATCTGAAGTAAAAGAACCAAATGATGTGGGGTCATGTACAATAATCATGGCTATAAATTTTTCCAATTCTATATTTGATTCTACATCATCACAATATTTTATATCTACCAATATTTCTATGATAATTAAACATTTACCTTTTGATTTAACAAGCTTTTTGGCATTCAAAACTACTAAGAGATGCCTCATTGTAATAAAAATTGGCTTCTTAGATCCCTTCATGACACATAAACATGATTTAGTTTTTGACCTTATCATAATACCCATCATTTACTGTGACATTGTCCTCAGTAGGGCTGGCTTCCAAAATTTTACATCAAATTTTATTGCAAGCATAAGGAAATTATGGAATATAAATAATATGTCGTATATATCATATTTACCATAGAAACCTCGTCATCTAATTCTTATCTAGAACCAACACTATTAAATCTACTAAATGAAACTCTTGGGGTGGAATAGAAAACAATATCATGTGATGATGGAAGTAATCATTGAAATTAATATTTACTAATTGTTCATAAATACATTGAATTATTTCTTGAAGAATTACCCCAGCACCCCCAAAGAGGAAGAAGTTGAATTTACCATTTATATAATCCTTAATTCAATACCAATATCAAATAATCATTATAAAATGTAATCAATTGAATTGGTGGATCTGAAAAAAAAACTATATTATTTGAGTAATAAGGGATTTATTATCCCAAGTATTTATCTATGATGATCCCATGTTCTGTTTGTCAATAAGGAATACGGATCCTTGATTATTTGTATTTACTATAGAGATATCAATGTTGTTTCAATAAATTACATGTACACTCTACCTTGCATTGATGATTTATTTGATCAACACCATAGAGCTCAATATATTTTTTTATTTACCTTCCTTATAGATATCATCGATTTTGTGTGTGGAAGGAATATATTTCTAATACAATAGCCCAAACCAGGTATGGACATTACAGATTTAAATTAATGCCATTTGGACTAACAAATGTACCCTAAATGATTCTGGATCTAAAGAATATTGTGTTTAAGGAATATCTTGAAGATTAATTTTTTGTTAATTATCGATGATATCTTCATATGTTAAAAATTATATGAGGATCATTAGAACCACTTTTGGGTTGTTTTGAATACTATTAGATGAATAGAGTTATATGAGATAATTAGAAAGATAGAATTATGGCTTCAAAATATTTCTTTTCATGGCCATAATATCTCTAAGGATGGAGTCTAAAATGATCCGATTTTGACAAAGGTAATCCAAGAATGGCCTACACCAATGAATATAACTGAGGTACAATGTTTTATGGGTATATAAGGTAACTATTTTTATTTCATTCTGAATATTTACCGATTGGATAAATCGCTATCCAAGATCACACAAAATGTGGTTATGTTTTTATGGACAAAAGAATGTATAAAATGTTTTTTGGAATTGAATAGAATATTGGGAAATTCTTGAATATTGAATATATAATTATAAAATGATTAGTTTGTGATATATAGTGATGCATTAAATAATGGAATGGGTTTTTTCCTTGTGAAAAACAATAAATCAATTTCTTATGCATTGAGGTAGTTTAAGACTGATGAAAAAAATTATCCAACTAATGATCTTGAGTATTTAGTCATAATCATAGCTCTAAAGGATATAGACACACTATATATATGGTCAAATATGTGAGATATATAAGAATCAAATGAGTTTCAAATACATTATTACATATAATGAAATCAACATGAAGAAAATGTGATTTCTTGAATTACATCAAGATTGGGATTTATCAATACACTACCATCCAAGAAAGGATAATAAGGTAGAATATGGAAATAAGGTAGGATCATGGACCTATGACCAAAATAAGGATTGAGAAAGATCTTATGTTCATGGAATTATTTAAGATGGGTATCAGAATTATTAAAAACGAGGAAACATCAATCCTTTATCAAATTATTACTAAAACACATTTAATATAGAAGATAAAAATTTCCCAGCCTGATGATGTGAATTTTGAAAAGAAAATTAAATACTCTAAGGACTGAAGATTTAAATACATTGTGCATGAGGATTGAGTTCTAAAATTTGGAATGAGGTTATGTTTTTCATCAATTCCTGAGAAAAAAATTGAACTATTAGACTATGTTCATAGATAAAACTTCTCTATACACCCTGATAGTGCAAAGATATATAGAGAGTTTAAGGAAAATAATTGGTGGAATTATATGATGTTGGAAATTATTGACTATGTGTCCAGGTGTCTTTACGTCCAACAAGTGAAGGCTGAGAGACAAAATCCTAGAAGAGTCATGAAACCTATACCTATTCCTTTATAGAAGTAGGATGACATTACGTTGAACCTTGTCATAAGAATACCAAGGAAACCTAAAAAGAGTGATGAAATGTGAGATATTGTTCATCATCTTAAAAGACAAGACATTTACTTTCAATAATAGAATATTTACCTCATGAGCACCAAACAAGACTCTATATTAATGAATTTTTAAGACTTTATAGTGAACCTCTATCTATTGTTTCCAATTGGGTTCCATGATTTTCATAAAAATTATTGAAGAGTATTTAGAATGATTTGGATACCAAGCATCATATAAGTACTTCTTGTCAACCTCAAACTGATAGATAGTCTGAAATGACTATTCAAATATTGGAATACATGTTGATATCATTCTCACATGACTTTCATGGTATGTGGGGTCAATATTTTACTTTAATGGTATATTTCTACAGTAATAATTTCCATTCGAGTATTAAAATGTATCAATGTGGAGGATTATATGGTTGGATATCTCAAACTCCAACTTGTTGGTATGAAGTTTGTGCGGGGAAAATTATAGGCACAATACTTATTGAAGACAAAATGAAAAAGGTAAATAATATTTAGTCCCAAATTAATGAAGCTCAAATTAGGAAAAAGTGTTATGCTAGCAATTAGATAAGGAATTTCTAATTTCAAGTGGGAGATTATATCTTTCTGAAAGTATCTATTTATAAGGGTGTCTTACGGTTTGGTAAAAATGGAAATTGAGCATTAGTTACATCAGACGACATGAAATTTTAGAATGAATTTTAGATGTAGCATACCAATTATCAATGCCTCCAAGTATCTACAAAGTGAATAGTGTTTTCCACATATCATTGTTAAATAAGTACATGCTAGACCCAATGCATGTAGTCACCTATAATGAAATAGAACTCGAACCAATTTTTTCTTACTTTTAAGAGTCTATCAACATTGTTGAAAAATAGAGAAATTATTGATAAATCAGAAGGCTCAACTAGTAATGATTTTTGGAAAAACGATAAAATAGAAGAATCAACATGGGAACAAAAAGAAGTTATGAATAAGAAAAGCCCACATCTTTTCATCAGGAAGTATTCATGTAAATTTTGTGGGTAAAAATTCAAGAGGAAAGAATCTAACTCCACATGATTTCATGGTATGAATCCTCTTAAATAAATTCAATTTATTCAATAGATTACATTGCAAAAAAATTATTTCTTGTAGTATAAATCTTATAAAACCATATAGTGAACATAAAATAAACTATAAAATGATGAATGAATGAAATAGAGGGATTTATCTAAAAATTAAGGAACATATTCCAATGAAATAGAAACATGACCATTAGAATAGTAATGCAACCCTTATGAATAGTTATTCAACTACTGTAATAGTAACCTCAGCTATGAAATTATAAAAAATTCATGTATCTTTTGAAAGGTAATATTATATAATTACATCATTGTACATGTAAATAAAATTTATAGAAATTATTAATTAAGGGTTTATATTATTTATAAACATAAATGATTATTTTTTATTTTATAATTAATATAATAAAATAAATTGGAATTTATTTTCATGAAATATAATAATTATTTAATATCTTATGTCCTTTTAATTATAAGATAATTTAATGGGACCTTTGAAAATTTTTCAAAGTGTTATTAAATCAGTTTTAATTTTAAAATATGTATTTTTTTTGAAACATTTGACTTTAATTAAAATATATTTTCAAAAAATGGATTTCATTTTTTAATTTTATTCATCTAAAAATGGTTACAATTAATTTTTGGTATATTTCTAAAATAGTTTAATTGTCGTGAATAGTGAAATATGGTAATTAACAGTATAAGTTACATACATGAATTATTGAGCCATATATGATATATGAATGATTAAACACCATTGGTCCAAGATCCCTTTTTATAATTACTATATTTAGTGACAATAATCATCAGTATTTCTTTTCTTGATCCAAAATAATAAAATAATGATTATAATAATAAAAAATACCCCTCTCCTCTACTATAAATACCACCTCTCGACACCTATTTTTGTCACACCACAAGAGCCTTGAATATTTCTTATATTCTGTCCATTTCCACACCCAAACCTCTGCCACACGTTTTTTTCTTTCTAGTCTCATCAAAAGTCCATTTCCAAGTCCATTAAGGGGTTCTCAATGAGATGATTTCAAGATGTAAATCCTTTTTTCATCACATTAATTTCTTATAATTTATTTTCTTAATTTTATATCCGAATATATTCTACCCAGAAAAACATGATAAATATTTTTTCTTATAAATTCTATAATTTTGTTATTATAATTGAATATTCATCAGAAAAACCCTTCCCACCTCCCTTTTATTGTAAAAATTAAAAACAATTATCCTTTAGTTTCCGATTTACTGCCTTCATGAATAACATGTTCTAGTTTTTTAGTTCCACCTTCAAGGATAGTCATAAAACCACTTTTATGGTTAAACCATATTATAATATATGTCTGATATATATTTTAATGTTTTGGAGCTTTTATATATGAATAATAATATTTACTAAAACAAAACTGGTTCATGATGATCGAAAAACTCCAAAATAATCACTATTATCACTAAAATTGTATCTAATGATTAATCCTCATACCATATAACTGAATGAAATATATAACCATTTAATATTATATATGTTAATTAGTATCATATAATTTCAATTCTAGATAACTATTCTCAATTTAAATTATTTTTCCACACACATATACAAGTAAACAGATCATGAAATCCAAGGAAATGAATGCTCTCGAATGATAATGTTGTATTATATAACTCATCAAAATAGCCATAAATGAACATAAAAAGTTATAATAAATAAAATAAATGTATATAAGATTTTTAATTAAAATAATAATGGGTTTTATATTATTATCTAGGACATTATGATCATGGGTAGAACACATTAAGACATAATTTAAGGGATTTCATCTTAATTTATATTTCATTGAGACTTGGTATTGTACACAAAATAATATTTCTGTAGTATATCTACTACCCATTTGAGAACATTTTAGAATTTAAATTATATTTTTGTAAAATATACATTTTATTTTATTATATATATAATATTATTAACTTATCCTTATACCCTTTTACATATAGAGTCTATTTTTATGGTTGTTTTAACCAGGGAAAAATTAATGAATCTATATCATCTAATAAATAAAGATGTTGATAAAACATTTTGTTCATGGACTAAATAAATGTAAGAAGAAATATTTGGACTTGTAGTGATGGGATGGGCCTATTATACCACCTTGATGCATCGAAAGATTTCATGAGACATATCAGTTGGAGGCAACCCCTTCATGTTTTTTCCAAAACAAAATGAGACAGGATTTTACCCACCATCATAAACCATATTGATGGTATGGTGGTTCATGTTCCCTATACAAGAATCCCAATAATTAAAAAATTTCATTATTAAAAATTTAGTTATTATTATCCATAGTATTTTCATTATGAAAAAATATGTGGATTCATTTTCATTCATAGTTTATTGATGACAAGGGTTTTTTACATCTTCACCAATCTATATTGATTATGTATAATTGAATATGATTCAATTATTATTGATTCATGTTTATACTATATGTATCCATTTTGGTGCATTTTATATCACAGTTTGTTTTTCCCTTCCATATATATTCAAGATGAAATCCTTGAATAGGGGATAGGGAAGCAGTTTATTTTCCTTTATTATGATTTATGCATGTTTTTTCAATATTATATGAAAACTATGTTTGTATCTAGTTTCTTAAACACTACTAAATGGATCTATCATTGGTGATGTATTATCCCACATCTCTTCCATTTTAATAAAAAGACCACCTACTCTAGGTTACATAGGTTGGGTTTGTTACAGTCAAAACCATTCTTATGGCTTCATCTTCACAACATAAGTGTGGAGAGAAACATTCAATCATTTGGAATTCTAATTGGTAGAAAAATATTCTTCTCGCTCTTTTTATTTGGCAGGGGAAAATCTAGTTGATATCTAAGGTTGTAATTAGATGAAGATATTCTTTGGTTGATGCATCAGAAGAGCATTATGGATCTGAGTTCTCAGCTCAGTGGTGTGGGGGCCACATATAATTAGTGATAAATCAAAGGGGGGTGTTTTATCCATAGTAGCATCTTATTTGGATAGAAACCAAACATATAAAACATTGAAGCAGAGAGAGAAGGAATATTTCAAAGTTAAATAAACTACGGAAGCCACCAGGGAAAAACTTGTGTACCTTCCTCTTTAAAACCGGATCCAAATCCTATTAAATTGTAATTAGAAAAATTTCGAGTAATCGTTGTGATCCTTTGATGTTATATCTAAGGAGAATAATTTTGAACATGCCTCTATTTCCCTCATAGATGTATCCACCATTTTCGAACCATGTAAATTCATTATATCCTTCCAATATCTTCTTTTATTCAGTTTCCATCGCCATGAACCTCCACTACCCCATAATAGTAGTATCAAGGGGATTTGGGTCAAAACAGATGCAATGAATAGAATTTTTCTAGTGACAACAAAATTGAAGCTAGATGGAAAAATGTTTTTGAGTCCAGATCCATGAAGTGCTCATTGATATGATTGAAAAAGTGTAAGTAGGGCAAAAAATGGACCATAAATGATTTTAGTCATGGTGTTAATTTTTTTGATCAAACTACATTACTACAATACCCCCTTACTAGTGAAGACAACACTATTCATGCTAGTGGAAATTTTTTGTGACATTTGCAAAGACAATTGTTCTGATCCATGCCAGTGACACATCATTATTTGATTTGGACCATTGAAACTATTCTAGAAATATCTTGGCCAGTCAGAGTCTGTTTTCAAAGAACATGGGGTCGATTCAAGCTATTTTGACCATTTGAGAAGCATTTTTATAGATATATTTTATATAATATCTATAAATTAGTGTAATAACGTACCAGTAACTTGATTTAGATTATCTCTTTTAATTATGTTATCTGGAAACCCAAAATGGAGGATCTTTTTTATATTAAATATTTGTTGAAACCAATAGTGGATACCAATAATCACATTATAGTGTAAGAGGAGGAATCATCAACAAGAAGTAATCAGGGTGAGAATATTTCAACTAGTACCCCACCAATTGATGTAGAGTGGGACGTGCTCAATATAAAGTGCACTTCCTAAATCAAATAGTAGATCAATAATAGTGTATTTATAAAAAAAATTCCAATGAACATGATTCTTCAATTATTTGGAATTAACTGGAAGAGTTTTATGCAAGGTTAAATAAATAGAAAAATAAAACCTGAAATGAATTCTTTTCAATTTGATGAAAAAATAATTTATCAACGTATCACAACACATGAGTGAGTTCCGAGGTACTATTTATCCATTCATATTCATGAAAATGATAATTAATGATGAGTTTCATTAACATTTGATGTTGAGTTATTTAACAAATTTGTGCTAAACACCAGTTGTTTTGGTCTTTAATTAAACACTAGATGGAACTATCTTATTGGAAATGGTGAAATACAGATTGAAAATGAAGAATATAGAAGAAAATACAAGGTACATACACATGAATCAGAGGCCCTTGTCACAGAAAGAAAAGGGAAGAAGAAATGGTATTGAAGAAGAAGAGGAAGATAACCCCATAATCAATGTCTACAAAGTAGGAAGTGATCAAAATCTTGATAAATATATTACATGAAGTTCCACAACTGTGGAAATCAAGGATATATCATCCAAGAGTGTAGAAGTTTTAAGGCATATCATAGGAATTAGGAAGGTAATACTTAATATGATTATGTTTCATTTGTCAACGAATAAATTGTTTTTATTGAAGAATATAAACATCTCAAACGTTTAAGCCAAGACTGGAAATTGGTTATCGATTCTTAAACCACCTACCATGTAACTACTATAATTGATTTCATCTCATCATACACTTTATAGATTTTCAAACATGTGAATATGCGAAATTATGGCACATTTTATATTTAGGGTATTAGTTATATTTTTTCAAAAATAATATTGGATTAATGTTATCATTGAAGGATGTGAGGCATGTTCTAGAAATTCACCTCAATCTAATATTAACTCGAATAATTTAAAATGATAAAAATTTTGGTGCATTTGGTGATAGTAAATGGATGCTTCCCAAAGTTCACTTTTTACCTTCTAATGGTAGTAGAGATACTTCTCTTTACCTCCCAAATGAAAGACATTGTGGATGAGAATTCAATGAAAACAGAAAATATATTCCTATAGTTGTTTTGGACAAGAATTTTTGTCACATGAGTGATAAATAAATCAGAAGTATTTCTATGACGGTTCCCTCATGATGACTAAAATGTAAAATATTTGGATAACTATTTTGATTATATCATGGGAACACAACACAAAGGATTATTTTATAGTTATTTATTATCCATAAATGAAAATGTTTTAGATTTTATTAATACTAATGTATGAAACATGAGGACTAAGTTTATGGGAGATGATATTTATTTTATTACCTCCATAGATGGTCATTATAGAAAATTCATGGACATTTATTTGAAAACTAAAGATCAAGTGCATGATGTTTTCATGTAGTTTCATGTGAAGGTGGAATAATAAACCGAAAAAAGATAACGTGTGTTTGATCTAAAAATTTAAGAGATTAATATGTTTCATTTAAAGAGTATCGAAAGAGTTTTGAAATCAGGATATAAAAATAATTAGTGAAGACACCTCAACATAATGGTGTTGCTGAGAGGATGAACATAACATGTAAGAGAGAGTACAATATATTCTCTCAAATGAAAAACTAACAAACACCTTTTGTGCGGAAGAAATGAGGAACTTAGTTGATCTTATCCAACATTATCCAACGTTTCTATTAAACTATGTTGTTAAATAAGGGGTTTTTCATGTATAGATGTTTCAGACAAACAATTGATATTATTTGGTTTCATGTAATTTGTTCATATCTTGATACATGAGCATGCTAAGCGAGATTCAAAAGGAAATTAGTGTATCTTTTTGGGAGATGAACATTAGGATTTTGGATAGAAAATTTAGGACACTATTATCTAGAGGATCATTATAAGAATAAGTTTTGTATTTACTGAGGTTCATATAACTGAACATTTTGAGAAGCTAGAAAATGTGATGAAATTATATTCTGAGGAAAATCTAGTCCTTTTGGAAATTGTCTCACCACTATCAATACCAGATAGTGTGTGCTAGATGTGAAACACTGATTCCACATCACTACTAGGTAATATTTCTATATATGATGATATTTATATATCATATCATGTTCTAGAATAGATTAACCATGACGCTCATGTGAGGAGATCCACCAAATAATGATAATTCAGTCATAATTCACTGACCGAGGAGAGCCAGATTATTATGATTTTGTAATTAGGAATTATCAAATGACTAAATGGAAGAAGGTCATGTAATAAGATATGATATCCTTTCATAAAACCATAAATTTTATTTGGTGGAATTTCCACATGGAATGAAGACACGTAATTAAAAGTAGGTGTATATAATCAAAGGAGAATATGGTAGATCATAGATGTGCTGCAGATCTAGAATGTCTGCAAAGGGATTCAGTAATAATAAATTTATTAGCTTTGATAAAAATTCTCTATAGTTAAAATTTATTCAATCATATTTTTATAGGATTAGCAGCATTTTTGAACCTAGAAGATCAACTACTGGATGTAAAGATAACATTACTACAGAGGGATCTTTATACGGAGATATAAATGGGTAATTTAGAGATATTTCAGGTGAATGTTAATGAAAAAATTGAATTAAAACTGAAGAACTATTTACATGGTTTGAAATAGGAACTGAGGTAATGGAACTGAAATTCTAATAAATTCCTGGAAAAAAATAAGTATAGGAGGATGACTGCTAATCATTTTCTTTTCGTAAACAAACTTGTGATTGTGATTTTGTTATATGATTTCATTTTTTTGACGATATTTTGATTATTGGAATAGACATCATGTAACATCCCAGGTAAATAAAGAATAAATAATTTTCATAATTATTAATATTTACGAATTAAATATTAATTATATTTTAAAGGGGTTTCTATGTTCGATAGCGTACCCGATACGCAACGATGAGTTTCTTTGAAACTTACGTAGCATACTAGTAATAAAATAATATTATTTTAAATGTTAGTTAACAAGTAGCCGTTGTACTGGCGGGAATGGATAGAAATAACTAAAATATTATTAGATATGTTTTTAAATGTTTTTACATTTACCCAATAAATGATAAAGGCTTAAAATACGGAAAGAGATCAATTTTAGGGCATATATACTCTAATTTTCACTAAAGGTTCACTTATCACCTTTTAATGGTGAACCGTCATTAAATATAGTTTTGAACACTCTTATAATTTATTTTGGACCAAATATAACTCTTCTTTAGAATCGGGACATCAAAATTTACTTTGTGTAAATTTTTGGTACCTTTCTGATAAAGTTCATTTTTTTGTGAATAGTGTCAAATGTTGTATTTTAATTCAAAACCTCTTTTTAATCTAAATTATTTATATGATTAAATTATTATTTTAATTGGTTTTAAAGTGAAATTAGAAAATATTTTTACCAGTTAATCCAATGGTGGTCATTGGAATCAATTTCACTTTGAAATTGGACTTAAACTGGTGTCAATCTTTTGATACTTATTGTTTCACCAAAACACGATATTTGTCATGACAGCGGGAATTAATTATTAAATTAATTAATTTGACTTATATGTTTTGAATTTTGTAAAATGGACTTCATTTTTGAATTCGTAATATCAAATATAGCTTAGGGTGAATTTTTGGTAATTTTCTGAAAAACATCAATTTTTGATGAATAGTGAAACCACTAAGTGGTAATCAAGCAAACTGATTTTTCAGTTAAATGAAAGTTTACCACTAATGTGTATTGAATTTTGAAAATCCGACATACATGGTTGTCATTAAGAAGTAAAATGTGGTTCAATGAGGTTATAATAATTCTTTGGTGAATAGTAACTTATTAAGTTCTTAATCGCGATTAGTGGTAATTAGGGTAGTTTAAGGTATAAATAATGCTTTAATAATATTAAATGACCTAGAAACATGTCCCAACCTTATTGGTTGTGTCATGGCCAACCAAGACAAGCCATGGGCCAACTTGGGGACCCCATGGAGCCACTTTAGTTGGAAAATGACATTAATATATTTTTATTTAATGTTAAAGTGAAAATGACACTAACATAAATTGTTTTACTAAAATAATTTTTGAGTGGGGTTATACAAGTCCAAATTTTGATTATAAATAGTCATTGGAAAGCTAAAAAGATTTTCTACATTATAGTATTTTTTTATAATTTTTAGACATTAAATAAATTAAATTATTTATGACATAATAATGATGCAGTGATGACATCATTATTTGGCGATTTAAATAAAATGGAAAGATAATGTAAAATCTATGAACTAAACATGTCCAAAAGAAATTGGATGAGTGGATTTCGAACCCTTATCACCTTATCCACGAATTATATCAATGTGGGACCTTTTAAAACCGAAACACATTTTCAAATAAAGTAATATTTCTTGACTTTCCAAAAGTGCCCCTCCTCTCCTCTTATAAAAGGCCCCCACCTCTACCTCATTTCACACACTTCTCAAGCCTTTGGCTCGGCCAAACCCTACCCAATTACTCTCTCCACATCCCTCTCCTCATCCTAGAGGATTCCCTTTGGGAAGAATCCTTTCAAAGGAAGCCTTTAGGCTCAAATCAAAAGGAGTTACACTTTTAAAGGTAATTCATTCTCTCTTGTTCATTTGTTTTATTTTGCTTCTCCAACCCCCTAAACTCTTTTTTTTACTTCCTTTGTAACAACACCAGTATCTTAAATATACTAGGATGTTGTTATAATATTTATTTGAGCTACACTCTCACACAACTACATCAAATGGTTAAAGAACATACGGTTTCCGTGGATGGAAAAATTCTGCCTCCCGAAACGATGATTGTTCAACACTCATTTAACACCTTCAAAGGTGGCCATTATGATATCACTATTTTTATATATGATATATAATATGTTTATGTTTTCTTTAAGCTTCTGTATTTTTCATTTTTGGCATACCTTTATGGTTTCCATTATGGGTAAACACGATATCTTCATTTAAGGATGTGCGGACTACCGCCCCCTCAAAGTGATGTGATTCGTTAATGCCATATGTGGGATGTGTAAAGGATGGATTTAAAGTTATTATATATGATGTTATACTGGAATTATAAAATACCTCTATATCATTATTATTTCTTTCCATTAAAGTATGACATAGAAATGAAAGTAGCGTTCATGCGTACGTACGGCTTACCGTCTCCATGAACGGTGCATTTCATTTCTTATCCCCAAATGTAATGTACTATTAAAAGTACATGTATATAATGGATATATATAATTAATGGTATATCTAAATGATGAATATAATTCTGGAATTAAAATATACATACCTCTCATTTAGTTTTAATTCCATTAATATGACAAAGAAATGAAAGTAGCATTCATGCGTACGTACAGCTTACCATCTCCATGAACGGTGCATTTCATTTCTTACCTCTAAATGATTATGTAATATTATAAATACATGTATATGATGAATATATATGATATATATGTTATCCAAATCATTAATTTCATTCTGGATATAAATAACTTTTGACCACACGAACAACATATAATTGTAAGAAGTCAACTTTCGACTTAAGAACCAAATATTGACAAAACAAACATTATTAACTTAAATGGTTACATAATGTTTATAACATGGAAATAAGTGATAAAAAAGGAATAATGAACATTAAAAAGGTTCTTAATCAAGTGTAAATTAACTCAAGTTTATTATTCAGGACGTTAAAGAACAATCGAGTCAAGTCGGATACGAGGTAAGGGACTTCGTCTCAATCTCCTTTCATTGAGGCATATTTCGTTTTATACACAACTTTCTTTTATACGGTGTATAAACTCCTTTGACTTTTACTTTTATACAAAAGGAATCTTTTTCTACGAAGCGTTTTACTAAATGAAAAAAAGTAATGTTTTTTAACGTACGTGGTGACAACGACTTTTTCCGCCGCCGCGAGTATTATTTGATCTTTGGCTTTCTCAACAAGCCGTAATGTTTTTAGAATAAAATAAATACCATATACTCTTTTATGTATTTTGGTATTGAAAATGGTTTTGGAAAAGGATTCTATTACGTCAATATATTTATGATATATTGTGATTGAAATGTGGAAATGTTATCATTCCTTTATATTGGTTTTATATTTTATGATTTTATACTGGTACTTGGACATTTTAACGGGTGGTTACGTTATAAACCATATGACGGGTGGTGCCGTGAATACCAGGACGGGTGGTTACGTTATAACCTCCAATGCATTGGGTATGGAAGTCGGCCGTATGGCTATTCCATTAAGTATGTATGGAAATTGGTCGTATGGCTATTCCATTAAGTGATATGTGTGGAAGTCGACCGTATGGTTATTACACTTAAGTAAGTTTATGTCCCAAGTTACCTTTATATATGTTATGTGTTCTTTATATGGGTTTTATGGTAATTCTTTGGTTACAAAAAGGTAAGTAATGATACTTTATTCAGTGAAGAGTTTTTATTACTTCATAAAGGTGAAAAGTATTACATTGATAGAGTATACATGGTTTACTTGTTGTTTTTATAAACTAACAATTTTCATTCTTTGTGTATCCCTTACTGAGCTTTTTATGCTCACCCCAAGTTTTTTTGAAATGTTTTTCACAGGATTTAAAGTGGAATAAGGTCATGGATGGGATCAAGGGAATGTCATGCTATCTAAAACATGGAATCTAGACATCTTTCTTTTTAAGAGTTTTTATTTTATGGAGACTTAGTAGAAGTGTCTATTTTGTAATCTTTTAAGATGCAATAGTTATGTTCTAATTCTTTAAAACTCTAAACCTAAAAAGATCCTCAATGTGAATTATTCATTTAATTCAATATTAAGTAAGGTTTAAGGATGGGGGCCTTATAGTTGGTATCAGAGGTCGGTTTAGAAAACTTTAGGAGTTAGAAAAGTGTTATGTTATAATATGATTGAAATGATATAGCATATATGGATTACCATGTTGCTTCGCCTAAGATATTTCTGTGTTCAGAATGGTTTTCCACAGAGGAAACAAAGCAGCTATGTTGGGACGACATCAGGAGGAAGATAACCTTCCAAATCAGCAACCTGAGATGGTCGGAATCGGAACTGAACAGTTTGTTGCAGTGATGGCACAGTTGACTCAGGCTATAAATGGTGGTGGTATCCATGCACGAGATCAGACAGATCAACCGCAGAGGAACATGTCAGTGGTTGAACATTTCATGAGGCAACATCCCCCATAATTCAGAGGATCATCTGACCCTGTGCAAGCTGAAGGGTGGATTAAAGCACTGGAGAAGATTTTTGATGTCATGGGGTGTTCAGAACATCAAATGGTTAGTCTTGCGGTTTACCGTTTTGAAGGTGAAGCTGATCAGTGGTGGTCGATGGTGAAAAATATAAGGGATAGTGATGAGATTGAGGATCTTCACTGGGATGAATTCAAAGGTATGTTTCTTGAGAAATATTTTCCTAAGGTGGTTCGTCTTAGGATGGAAAAACAGTTCCTAGAATTGAGGTAGGAGAATGATTCAGTGGCTACTTATGAAGAAAAGTTTACTCGATTGGCAAGGTATGCTCCAAACTTCATACGAGATCTTGATAGTAAAATAAACCGTTTTTACTCAGGGTTAAAGCCAAAGTATCGAAGGGATTTAGCTTCTCGTGAGTTCAAAAGTTATGAAAAACTTGTTCGATGTACGGAGAAGGTGGAAATGGAGTTTTCCGATGATCAGGTGTTCTATGACAAACAACCAAATAAGAGATCTAGTTGGCAGGAAAAGGGGAAGAATTCATCAAAGAAGCAAGGAGGTAAGAAAACCAAATATCCATCCTGTGAGAAGTGTGGTAAAATGCATCCTGGAGAATGTTTATCCAAGTCTGGTAAGTGATTTCGGTGTGGTAAGTCTGGTCATATTGCTCGTAACTGTAAGGAAGATGATCAAGCAGGCAATGAAAAGCCAAAGGTAAGATGTTTTAAGTGTAATGAAATGGGTCATTATGCAAACAAGTGTCCAACGAAGAACTCAACTGGGGGAATGCAGGTAGACTACAAGCAGAAAGGGGTGGTGAAATCCTTTGCAACAACTTCAGCAGATGTTGGGCCATCGAATGAAGTGGTATCAGCTCCAGGGAGCTCAGTATTTTTCGAAGATTGACTTGAGGTCGGGGTACCATCAGTTGAAAGTAAAAGAAGTAGACGTTCCGAAGACTGCGTTGCGTACTAGATATGGCCATTATGAATTTGTAGTTATGACTTTTGGGTTAACCAATGCACATGATATATTCATGGAACTTATGAATAAAATTTTCCATGAGTTCTTGGATAAGTTTGTGTTTGTGTTTTGAGGTTTGGGAAGAGGTTATGTGTGCCTTGTGATTCACAGTTGAAGAATGAGTTGTTATGTGAGGCTCATAGTTCTCCGTTTTCAGTTCATCCTGGCAGTACTAAGATGTACAGAGATCTGCAGGAGTATTACTGGTGGGATGGAATGAAAAGAGACATTGCTGATTTTACTGTGAGGTGTTTGACATGTCAACAGGTTAAAGTAGAGCAGCAGTTACCGAAAGGGATGCTTCAGCCTTTACCAGTGCCAGAGTAGAAATGGGAAAACATATCCATGGACATTGTTGTGGGATTAACGAAGACATCTTGAGGTAATAATGCAATCTGGGTTATTGTTGATCGCTTGACCAAATCTGCTCATTTCCTTTTTATACGAGATACTTTCTCTCTTGAACAACTTTCCCGTTTGTATCTTAAAGAGATAGTCAGGTTACATGGAGTTCCTCTCTCCATTGTATCTGATCGTGATCCCAGGATTACTTCTAACATTTGGAAAGGCCTTCAGAAGTCGTTGGGTACTGAATTAAATTTTAGTACAGCTTTTCATCCTCAATCAGATGGGCAGTCAGAACGAACAATCCAGACATTGGAGGATATGCTACGAGCTTGTTCTATGGATTATCAGGGAAGTTGGGACCAACATCTTTCTTTGGATGAATTTTCTTATAATAACAGTTTTCATTCAAGTATACAGATGGCACCATTTGAGGCATTATATGGGAAGCGGTGTCGAACTCCAGCATTTTGGAATGAAGTGGGTGAAAGGAAGCTGATGGGACCAGAATTGGTAGAAGAGATGGCAGAAAAAGTTCAGTTGTTTCAAAAGCACATGAGAACAGCTCAGAGAAGGCAGAAGAGTTATGCGAATAACCGGAGGAAGGATATATCCTTCGAGGTAGGTGATCATGTTTTTCTCAAGGTTTCTCCTTGGAAAAGTGTGATGAGATTTGGTAAGAAAGGAAAGTTGAGTCCAAGGTTTATTGGACCATACGAAATTCTGGATAGAGTTGGATCAGTTGCATACCGGGTGGCTTTACCTCTGAGTTTATCTCAGGTACACAATGTTTTTCATGTTTCGATGTTGAGAAAGTATATTCCAGATCCATCTCATGTTTTGAGTCCAGAGGTAGTTTAGCTGGAAGAGAACCTATCTTATGAGGAACAACCGGTCCAGATTCTTGACCACAGGGAGCAAGTGTTACAGAATAAGGTGATTCATCAGGTAAAGGTTTTGTGGAAAACCATGTGATTGAAGAGGCAACGTGGGAATCTGAAAATGCTATGAGGGTGTTGTACCTCTCGTTCCCCTCATTGTTTGATTTTCATGATCACAATCACCTTATTATTTGTCTAATTTTGATTGAAGTGTTTTTGAATGATAGGCACAAGGTTTCCAAGAAGTTGGCCCAAGAATGGACAAGAAGTGGACTGAAATTCAGTCCACCGGCCAACCGGTGTGATAGCACCGGCCAGCCGGTGGACCTGGCAGAGGCATTGCCCACTGCCAGGTTGCACCGGTCAGCCGGTGGCTCTGTCACCGGCCAGCCGGTGGCAACCTGATACAACAGTGATGGCTACTGAAATTCAGTCCACCGGCCAACCGGTGTGATAGCACCGGCCAGCCGGTGGACCTGGCAGAGGCATTGCCCACTGCCAGGTTCCACCGGTCAGCCGGTGGCTCTGGCACCGGCCAGCCGGTGGCAACCTAATACAACAGTGATGGCTACTGCCTCACCACCGGCCAGCCGGTGGCTCTGTCACCGGTCAGCCGGTGCTGCCTGGGCAGAAGGCCTTCTCAACGTCCAAGGCACCGGCCAGCCGGTGGCCCTGCACCGGCCAGCCGGTAGCCCAGTCAAACTAGCCGTTGGCTTTGACCAGTCAACTCCCATTTGGCCTCCAACGGCTCCGAGGCCCTTTACAACGGCTCCGAAGACTCCCCAAGGGTTCCATGTCTATAAATAAAGGCCATGGAAGCCCCGGACACTTACCCGGATCATATACGAAGCCAACAGACATATTTTGTATCAATTGGCCAACCTCCGGCGACTTCCTTCAAAGGAACCTCAAGTGCTCCAACAACTTCCACATCCAAGGAGCTCCACCAAAGAATCTTGGAAGCGGCCTTCAACATCTCCAATCATTCAAAGGCGCCCAAGGCTTCTTCTCATATACGGTTTTTATTGTATATTTATTTTGAGCTTTAAATTTGGGTTTGTGCCTACAAACCCCAACACCTTTTCTCATCCCTCTTTCTTTTGGGTTTCACATCACCACTAAGGTGTGAAGAGGTTTCTTCAAGCCTTTCCTTTTAAAAGGCTTGTGTCATAGGTGAGCTAGCCTTCACCTGTAAGAAGGCTAGTGGGTTCTTGCTCAACCATTAAAAGCAAGTGGGTTCTTGCTTAACCACCAAAAGCAAGCTGTAATAGGTTCTAGTGCTACCTCAAAGCCTAGTGGGTTTCTTGCTAAAACCATTGAAAAGCAAGCGGTAGAATCTCTCAACGGTTTAGTTGGGAGCGGAGACGTAGGCCGGGATTTAGGCCGAACTCTGTTATCAATTCTTGTGTCTTGCCTCTTTACTTTCCGCTGCATTTCAACTTTGATTTTAATTTGTTAATTTTTTTTAACAAGCCAATTCACCCCCCCCCCCTCTTGCCATCACTCCCTTTTTCTCCAGCCCACAGTTGGTATCAGAGGCGAAATTTGAGTAATACCCTAACCGGTTTAAAATTAAAGATCCACTTTTGATGGCTTCAACCTCTTTCGCCCCCGAAGGCTTTTCTTTGGGTCGTGCTCCATTTTTTGATGGAACCGACTATAATTATTGGAAAACCCGCATGACTACTTTCCTTAGAAGCATAGGTTATCCCATATATAAAATTGTCATGCATGGTTACACTCTTTCTACTCCCGATGAATCCAAATGGACCCAAGCCGATATAAAAAATTTCGACCTTGATGGCAAAGCCATGAATGCTCTACATTGAGGCCTTGACCGAAATGAATTTAATCGAGTGTCCACATGCACCTCATCTCATGAAATCTGGAAACTTTTGGAGGTTACCCATGAGGGGACCAACAAAGTAAAGGATACTCGATTAGATATGTTTTGACAAGATTTTGAATCTTTCTCCATGCATCCAAATGAATCTATTTCTGAAATGTTTACTCGCTTTACTGACGTTTTGAATGGTAGAAAATCTCTTGGTGATAATGTTTCAGCAGAAACGATGGTAAAAAATATCCTTTGGATCTTACCAAGCTCATGGGCACCGAAGGTGACGGCGATTCAAGAAGCAAAGGACATCAAGAATATGCCGGTCGAAGAGCTCATCGGATCCCTCATGACTTATGAGATCACCATGAGGAGGCAAGCTGAAAAGGAAGGCAAACCAATCAAAGTTCCAAAGAACATCGCCTTCAAAGTTCAAGAAGAAGAAAGCTCCTCCTCCTCATCATCTTCCTTGTCAAGCGGCGATTCCGAATTGGAGAACCTCGCCCGCCAAATGCACAAGTTTATGAAGAAGCACAAGAAGAAGAAATCCCGCAAGCATCGAAAGCAAGAACCCGACAAAAGATCGGAGCCCAAGGTAAAATGCTACGGGTGTGGCGAAAAGGTCCATTACAAGCCCGATTGCCCACTCAACAAGAAACGGGCTAAGGAAAAAGGAAAGAAAAAGGTCCTCAAGGCGACATGGAGTGACACCTCCTCATCATCATCCTCCTCCTCCTCCTCGAGCGACCAAGGTACAAAATGCCTAATGGCATTTCACGAGGTAACTTCTTCCGATTCCTCATCCTTGTCCTCATCTTCAAATTATTTTAATCATTTATCATATGATGAACTTCAACATGTGCGAGACCAATTAGAAAATGGTTTTCATGAGCTTTCTTCAAAATTCGTTGCTTTGAAAAAGAATTTCAAAAAACTCTCTTCCGAAAAGGAACAACTTCTCAAAGAGAAGGAGGAGTTGTCCCTCAAATTACAAAACATTCCCAATGTTGATTCCTTGGAATCAACAATCAAAGATCTAAGGGAATCTCTTGCTAAATTCACCAACGGAGAACAAAACCTTTCAAAACTCCTTGGTTCTCAACGTGTTTCTAGAACCACACATGGACTTGGCAACACCAACCAAGCTTCCTCCTCCCATGCTCCAAATGTTTTTGTAAGGGGGAGCTCTAGTTTTAAATTTTTTAATTATTGTAAGAAACCCGGGCACCTCATTTATGAGTGTGATTGCAAAAATGCCCGGTACGGTCAACCCAAATCTATTTTTTATTCGGACGAGTTTTATAGGAGAAGACCCGCCATGAAACAAATTTGGATTGAAAAATCCCTTTTGGCGAGTCTCTCCGGGCCAAAAATAGTTTCGTTTCCCCGATGATCTTTTGTTTTATTTAGGGGGAGAAATTTTCTTAAATTCAAAAATCTCTTTCGATTCATTTTTCAATTAAAATTCATTTTTGATTCAAAACTCTCAATTTCAAAAATTTCATTTGGTTTCAAATTTCAAATTTCAATTGATTTTTGATTCAAAACTTTCAATTCAAACTGTTATTCAAATTTTCATTTCAATTTCAAAAATATCAATTGATTTTTCAATTCTCATATCTAGTTTTTCAAACCCTTTCCCTCAATCAAGTTTTATGCCCCGTGCTATTTTGATAATCACAAAGGGGGAGAAATTCTTGATTGATTGGGGAGAATCCTTTTGATCATGCTTAGCATTTACTTTCTTTATCCTTTAAGCATGTCTTTCTTTTATGTATTTTACATTTATTGTTTTGGTGATTGTGATCATCAAAATAGGGGGAGATTGTTGTACCTCTCGTTCCCCTCGTTGTTTGATTTTCATGATCACAATCACCTTATTATTTGTCTAATTTTGTTTGAAGTGTTTTTGAATGATAGGCACAAGGTTTCCAAGAAGTTGGCCCAAGAATGGACAAGAAGTGGACTGAAATTCAGTCCACCGGCCAACCGGTGTGATAGCACCGGCCGGCTGGTGGACCTGGCAGAGGCATTGCCCACTGCCAGGTTCCACCGGTCAGCCGGTGGCTCTGGCACCGGCCAGCCGGTGGCAACCTGATACAACAGTGATGGCTACTGAAATTCAGTCCACCGGCCAACCGGTGTGATAGCACCGGCCAGCCGGTGGACCTGGCAGAGGCATTTCCCACTACCAGGTTCCACCGGTCAGCCGGTGCTCTGTCACCGGCCAGCCGGTGGCAACCTGATACAACAGTGATGGCTACTGCCTCACCACCGGCCAGCCGGTGGCTCTGTCACCGGTCAGCCAGTGCTGCCTGGGCAGAAGGCCTTCTCAACGTCCAAGGCACCGGCCAGCCGGTGGCCCTGCACCGGCCAGCCGGTAGCCCAGTCAAACTAGCCGTTGGCTTTGACCAGTCAACTCCCATTTGGCCTCCAGCGGCTCCAAGGCCCTTTACAACGGCTCCGAAGACTCCCCAAGGGTTCCATATCTATAAATAAAGGCCATGGAAGCCCCGGACACTTACCCGGATCATATACGAAGCCAACAGACATATTTTGTATCAATTGGCCAACCTCCGGCGACTTCCTTCAAAGGAACCTCAAGTGCTCCAACAACTTCCACATCCAAGGAGCTCCACCAAAGAAGCTTGGAAGCGGCCTTCAACATCTCCAATCATTCAAAGGCGCCCAAGGCTTCTTCTCATATACGGTTTTTATTGTATATTTATTTTGAGCTTTAAATTTGGGTTTGTGCCTACAAACCCCAACACCTTTTCTCATCCCTCTTTCTTTTGGGTTTCACATCACCACTAAGGTGTGAAGAGGTTTCTTCAAGCCTTTCCTTTTAAAAGGCTTGTGTCATAGGTGAGCTAGCCTTCACCTGTAAGAAGGCTAGTGGGTTCTTGCTCAACCATTAAAAGCAAGTGGGTTCTTGCTTAACCACCAAAAGCAAGCTGTAATAGGTTCTAGTGCTACCTCAAAGCCTAGTGGGTTTCTTGCTAAAACCATTGAAAAGCAAGCGGTAGAATCTCTCAACGGTTTAGTTGGGAGCGGAGACGTAGGCCGGGATTTAGGCCGAACTCCGTTATCAATTCTTGTGTCTTGCCTCTTTACTTTCCGCTGCATTTCAACTTTGATTTTAATTTGTTAATTTTTTTTAACAGGCCAATTCACCCCCCCCCCTCTTGCCATCACTCCCTTTTTCTCCGGCCAACAGAGGGATAACTACCCCCACTTATTTTGATAAGTGAATAAAATTACGAGGACGAAATTCCCAAAAGGGGGGAAGGATGTAACATCCCAGGTAAATAAAGAATAAATAATTTTCATAATTATTAATATTTAAGAATTAAATATTAATTTTATTTTAAAGGGGTTTCTATGTTCGATAGCGTACCCGATACGTAACGATGAGTTTCTTTGAAACTTACGTAGCACACTAGTAATAAAATAATATTATTTTAAATGTTTGTTAACAAGTAGCCGTTGTACTGGAGGAAATGGATAGAAATAATAAAAATATGATTAGATATGTTTTTAAATGTTTTTACATTTACCCAATAAAAGATAAAGGCTTAAAATACGGAAAGAGATCAATTTTAGGGCATATATACTCTAATTTTCACTAAAGGTTCACTTATCACCTTTTAATGGTGAACCGTCATTAAATATAGTTTTGATCACTCTTATACATTATTTTCGACCAAATATAACTCTTTTTGAGAATCAGGACATCAAAATTTACTTTGTGTAAATTTTTGGTACCTTTCTGATAAAGTTCATTTTTTTTGTGAATAGTGTAAAATGTTGTATTTTAATTCAAACCCTCTTTTTAATCTAAATTATTTATATGATTAGATTAATATTTTAATTGGTTTTAAAGTGAAATTAGAAAATATTTTTACCAGTTAATCCAATGGTGGTCATTGGAATCAATTTCACTTTGAAATTGGACTTAAACTGGTGTCAATTTTTTTATACTTATTGTTTCACAAAAACACGCTATTTGTCATGACAGCGGGAATTAATTATTAAATTAATTAATTTGACTTATATGTTTTGATTTTTGTAAAATGGACTTCATTTTTGAATTCGTAATATCAAATATAGCTTAGGGTGAATTTTTGGTAATTTTCTGAAAAACTTCAATTTTTGATGAATAGTGAAACCACTAAGTGGTAATCAAGCAAACCGATTTTCAGTTAAATGAATGTTTACCACTAATGTGTATTGAATTTTGAAAATCCGACATACATGGTTGTCATTAAGAAGTAAAATGTGGTTCAATGAGATTATAATAATTTTTTGGTGAATAGTAACTTATTAAGTTCTTAATCGCGATTAGTGGTAATTAGGGTAGTTTAAGGTATAAATAATGCTTTAATAATATTAAATGACCTAGAAACATGTCCCAACCTTATTGGTTGTGTCATGGCCGACCAAGAAAAGCCATGGGCCAACTTGGGGACCCCATGGAGCCACTTTAGTTGGAAAATGACATTAATATATTTTTATTTAATGTTAAAGTTAAAATGACACTAACATAAATTGTTTTACTAAAATAATTTTTGAGTGGGGTTATACAAGTCCAAATTTTGATTATAAATATTCATTGGAAAGAGAAAAAGATTTCCTACATCATAGTATTTTTTTATAATTTTTAGACATTAAATAAATTAAATTATTTATGACATAATAATGATGCAGTGATGACATCATTATTTGGCGATTTAAATAAAATGGAAAGATAATGTAAAATCTATGAACTACACATGTCCAAAAGCAATTGGATGAGTGGATTTCGAACCCTTATCACCTTATCCACGAATTATATCAATGTGGGACCTTTTAAAACCGAAACACAGTTTCAAATAAAGTAATATTTCTTTACTTTCCAAAAGTGCCCCTCATCTCCACTTATAAAAGGCCCCCACCTCTACCTCATTTTACACACTTCTCAAGCCTTTGGCTCGGCCAACCCCTGCCCAATTACTCTCTACACATCCCTATCCTCATCCTAGAGGATTCCCTTTGGGCAGAATCCTTTCAAAAGAAGCCTTTAGGCTCAAATCAAAAGGAGTTACACTTTTAAAGGTAATTCATTCTCTCTTGTTCATTTGTTTTATTTTGCTTCTCCAACCCCCTAAACTATTTTTTTTACTTCCTTTGTAACAACACCAGTATCTTCAATATACTAGGATGTTGTTATAAGATTTATTTGAGCTACACTCTCACACAACTACATCAAATGGTTAAAGAACATACGGTTTCCGTGGATGGAAAAATTCTGCCTCCCGAAACGATGATTGTTCAACACTCATTTAACACCTTCAAAGGTGGCCATTATGATGTCACTATTATTATATATGATATATAATATGTTTATGTTTTCATTAAGCTTCTGTATTTTTCATTTTTGGCATACCTTTATGGTTTCCATTATGGGTAAACACGATATCTTCATTTAAGGAAGTGCGGACTACCGCCCCCTAGAAGTGATGTGATTCGTTAATGCCATATGTGGGACGCGTAAAGGATGGATTTAAAGTTATTATATATGATGTTATACTGGAATTATAATATACCTCTATATCATTATTATTTCTTTCCATTAAAGTATGACATAGAAATGAAAGTATCGTTCATGCGTACGTACGGCTTACCGTCTCCATGAACGGTGCATTTCATTTCTTATCCCCAAATGTAATGTACTATTAAAAGTACATGTATATAATGGATATATATAATTAATGGTATATCTAAATGATGAATATAATTCTGGAATTAAAATATACATACCTCTCATTTAGTTTTAATTCCATTAATATGACAAAGAAATGAAAGTAGCGTTCATGCGTACGTAGGACTTTCCGTCTCCATGAACGGTGCATTTCATTTCTTACCTCTAAATGATTATGTAATATTATAAATACATGTATATGATGAATATATATGATATATATGTTATCCAAATCATTAATTTCATTCTGGATATAAAGAACGTTTGACCACACGAACAGCATATAATTGTAAGAAGTCAACTTTCGACTTAAGAACCAAATATTGACAAAACAAACATTATTAACTTAAATGGTTACATAATGTTTATAACATGGAAATAAGTGATACAAGAGGAATAATGAACTTTATAAAGGTTCTTAATCAAGTGTAAATTAACTCAAGTTTATTATTCAGGACGTTAAAGAACAATTGAGTCAAGTCGGATACGAGGTAAGGGACTTCGTCTCAATCTCCTTTCATTGAGGCATATTTGGTTTTATACACAACTTTCTTTTATACGGTGTATAAACTCCTTTGACTTTTACTTTTATACAAAAGGAATCTTTTTCTACGAAGCGCTTTACTAAACGACAAAAAAGGAATGTTTTTTAACGTACGCGGTGACAACGACTTTTTCCGCCGCCACGAGTATTATTTGATCTTTGGCTTTCTCAACAAGCCGTAATGTTTTTAGAATAAAATAAATACCATATACTCTTTTATGTATTTTGGTATTGAAAATGGTTTTGGAAAAGGATTCTATTATGTCAATATATTTATGATATATTGTGATTGAAATGTGGAAATGTTATCATTCCTTTATATTGGTTTTATATTTTATGATTTTATACTGGTACTTGGACATTTTAACGGGTGGTTACGTTATAAACCATATGACGGGTGGTGCCGTGAATACCAGGACGGGTGGTTACGTTATAACCTCAAATGCATTGGGTATGGAAGTCGGCCGTATGGCTATTCCATTAAGTATGTATGGAAATTGGCCGTATGGCTATTCCATTAAGTGATATGTGTGGAAGTCAACCGTATGGTTATTCCACTTAAGTAAATTTATGTCCCAAGTTACCTTTATATATGTTATGTGTTCTTTATATGGGTTTTATGGTAATTCTTTTGTTACAAAAAGGTAAGTAATTATACTTTATTCAGTGAAGAGTTTTTATTACTTCATAAAGGTGAAAAGTATTACTTTGATAGAGTATACATGGTTTACTTGTTGTTTTGATAAACTAACAATTTTCATTCTTTGTGTATCCCTTACTGAGCTTTTTATGCTCACCCCAAGTTTTTCGAAATGTTTTTCACTGGACTTAAAGTGGAATAAGGTCAAGGATGGGATCAAGGGGATGTCATGCTATCTAAAACATGGAATCTAGACATCATTCTTTTTAAGAGTTTTTATTTTATGGAGACTTAGTAGAAGTGTCTACTTTGTAATCTTTTAAGATGTAATAGTTATGTTCTAATTCTCTAAAACTCTAAACCTGAAAAGATCCTCAATGTGAATTATTCATTTAATTCAATATTAAGTAAGGTTTAAGGCCGGGGGCCTTATACATCACCATGACTTATAAGTGGAAGAAGGAGTTATACAATAATTTAGAAATTAATGACTTGGGAGATGCTACTCAAATTTCTGTTATGATGATTACTCATGAAATGAGGAATCAAAATATTTGGATATCTTAGGAGTGGTACATTTAGATTGTTCTTGAAAGATTAAACATGAGCAGGGAACAAAAAGTTATCACTCTACATGCATGTCATTTCAGGATCATGATATGTCAATGTCCCTTGAGTGAATAGAATAAAGTGTAAATGGAAAAGGTTCATTATCAGTCAGTGGTTGGAAGAATTATGTATTCAATGGCATGCACCAAACTAGATATTTCACACAATGTTGTCATTGTGAGAAGATTATTATCGAATCTCTAAAAGGAGAGTTATACATCAGTAAATTCATATTGAAGAATCTCCGAGGTAATTATAGTCATTGTTTATATTTTCAAAGTGATAAGCCTATTTTTTAATGTTACAAAGATGATGATATTCATGGAGATGTAGACATGATGAAATCCATATCATGGTCCCAATTATCATTTTCAAGGGGTGTAATGTTATTGAAATCATGAATTCAGATGTTTTTTTCCTTATCAACCACATAAATAGAGTATATCATGGTCACTAAGGGAAGCAATATGATTCTATGGATGATGTGTTTTTACAGGATATGAGACATAGTTGGGATAACTATATTCTCTGTTTTGATAGTTAGAGTACAATTTATCCAAGAAAGAACCTAACATTTCATTCAAAGTCAAACAACATTGATGTTTGATTCACAGAAATCAAAAAAAATTGGAAGAAATATTATTTAATGTTTAGAAAATATGCACCAATGATAATGGGGAACACATGATGATAAATGTCCTACCGAAAGAGAAGTTGGACTCTTTAAAGGGGATAATAGGTATAAATTACACCCAAACTTGTCGTGAGGTGGAGTTTTTTGGTGTCCACTTCTAGTTAGGGAGAAATTAGTCTAGGAAATTTGGTTTTTCAGCAGCAACATATTCCTTCAATAGAAACCAAACGAGATGCAATTTCAATTATCTAGTAGGTGAAGATATCTAGGGTAGATAAAACACCCAAACCACTAGTGAAAAACTTGTGTACCATCCTCTATAAAACGGTATCAAATTCCCATTAAATTTTAATTTGAAAAACTCTATATAATCATTATTATCCGCCAAAATTATATCTAAAGAGAATATTTATAAATTTTACTCCCTTTCTCCCTTTGATGTTTGAACCATTGTTGAACCATTTTAATTCCTTATTTTCATCAAATTTCTTCTTTTTTAAGGGCTTGTTTGCTATGATGAACCTCTGTTACCCAAATAAGTGGTTCTCATCATCATGGCTCAGCTAGTTTTTCATCCTCTATCATTACAGGATTTTTCATTAACATGTGAGGATCAATTTGTTCTCTTCTCAAATGGTTCGCATCCCCTTGGTCTGGATCTTCTTGTCATGGTACAGTCTTCATGAGTTCAATAGAATGTGACATCATGAATAGTTCCATTTTCAGTGTGGTTTTGGTGGATTATCTATGGAATTGTTCTCAAAATAGAAGATGGGTGGTGAGATCTAGTGTCGTGCGGCTATGGTGGATCCTGTTCAAGATTGACTATGGAAAATGGATATATATTTGATCTATTTTTAATAACTAGTGGATGGATGGATATTGAGTTTTTAGATCTAGATATTGTAATTAATATTCTTTAGAAATGTTTGGATCTTCAAAATTGTTGTAGAATGGGTTCAGTTGTCTAAATAATTTCACATGATGTATTTAGCATCATCCACAATGATGAAGTGTAGTGGAAGTATGAGCTCAGATTGATTGGGGAAGATATGATAGATACATGGAGTTGGTGGTGGATCTCGATGCGGCAAAAGATGGATTGTTATATAGGGGAGTGTAAGGTCCATGGAATGGTAACCCATGGGTGGTAGGAGTAGTGGTGGTTGATAGTAAATGTATTGGTAGTATATAAGGTCGATAGATGGTGGTATGATAATGAATAAAAATAGATAACAATCAGTGGGGATGGTTGGAGACTATATAATGGAAGTGACAGTAGCACCAACTAGTTTTATCTGGATGTTGTCAGAGACTAAATTCAAAAATAATATTTTTTAATCAATAATTTTACATAAAAATATGCAAATTTTTAGACCCAAAGAAAAGAAACTACAATTTGAAATAAAAATCAAAGTTTTTACAAATGTAAATTCCAATTAAGTAATGATAAATGAGAGAAAATGAAATAACTAATTTATTAAAAATTAATTTCAATCGAAAATATTTATATTTAATGCCTAAATAAATATTTTAATATGAAATTAATTTAATGATAGATCCATGAACTATTTATAAACAATGATCAAAACTATATTAAAACCCAAATCATAGAATTAAAATCATAGTTAATTCTTCAAAATACATGTTGAAAATTTTGTAAACAAGGACCACATCAATCTCTCTATCACATTGATCATTTTTTTCATCAAAAAAATCCATTCTCTTTGTAATTATAGAACAATAAAAATGACTCTTCACATCCATATTAAAATAAATCATGTTATTTGGTTGATTTCTTGGGGATTTGTTTTAAAATGGGTGATGATTTTAAATGATTTTTTTTCAAAATATGACCTTCATATGTTCTAATACACAATGAAAATAATGGGAACCTAGATTCACTCACCATTAAAACGGTAATTCATATTTTATTATGTCACACACTCCAATACCTCTATTATAATTAACGATCCATTTCATTGAGTGATGACAGAAAATATTTATTTGGACATAAAATCTTAGCAAAATCCACCTTTAATTGGAACTCTATCTTTTATTTCAAAAAATTATTTTTATCACATCATCGATATAACTCAAATTATTTTCAAATATGTAAATTTTCACTTATTTATTTGGGTTCAATATTCTCCATTCCCTAAGGAGATCATTTATAAAAATACCTTTAGAGAACTATTTTTTATGCATTTGAAATATTTCTATATATATTTTTAATGTTGGGCACTGACACGACATTTGATTTTTAGTCCCTTTGTTCCTATAATTAACATTATAAATATAATAAATATTTTTTATATTGTGTATCGACATATTATTAAAGAAATTGGATATATATTATATGAAAACTCAGATCATAAATCAAAGATCATTGATGAGTATAGAATACAATGTTTACCATAAGCATGTCATAATATGGTTCAGCATGTGTCGTTCAAACTCCTCTCCCATTGAAAATACATTAAATGGATTAATTAATTATTAAATTAATTAATTAATTCAATTTAGTTCAATGTATAATTCTATAAAAATTTCGTTAGGATGAATTCTCTTGGGTTAGCTAAATAAATAATTGGATCTTTTTAGAATTGTCTATTCCTCCTCCATTGGATGTTCATGTCAGATGAATATGAAACTCTAGATTAGAGTAAAATGGGATTCAATTAATGCAATGACTATTCTAAAATCATTATAGGGGGCATTCTTTATTGAAGATCGATCCACAATCTTGGTTTCACTCATAATTTCGTGTTTTGAGACCCTTTGATTAATGATTTCAGTAGATACATCCTTTTTTGTAGGTTTTCACCAATTATTAAACAATTTGATATGCTTGTGTATATAAATTATATTATTTTCAATTGTTTTATATCATTGGGCTCTCTGTTCATGATTTATTGTAAAATAATGATTATAAACGATCATTTATCATTTGTTCTTATGACTTTCTCCACTAGTTTTTCAAATTCATCATTATTTAGACCTCTTGGTCCCTTTCAGCAATTTCTGGGCAGTACAAACCTGACCAAACCCCTGGATTTGTAACCATTTTTCAAAAAAGGAGTGGATAGATTTTACAATCAATGATCTAGAATCATTGTGAGTTTTGGAGGATATTTCCATAATTTTTGACAAACAAATCATACTCAGAATGCATGATGGTGTGAGTTTTGGGTGACAGACTTTTGATGGAGAACGATTGATATTTTCCTATGAATAATAGCCAAAATATGTTATCAATGGCCAAAACCATATGTTTTGGATGAATTCAAAGTGTGATCTATGAAGGATCAAGTACATTCGAGCATGTGAAGTAGATAGGGAAAACTGGTGAAAATAAAACTAAACACTGTTTTCAAGGATAAAAACATGGTGTTTATCCCTCAAAGTGGCGGTGGCTAGGGTTTTAGAAAAGTTATGGATTACACAACATGTACTCATCCTAAACTCCAGGTAGCCCTACCACTATTGGACTACTCATGCAATATATCAAAGGAGTGGTATCCCATGTGGGAGTACACGTTTAGGTATAAGGTGTTGTACCCAATTACATGGACATGTCCATAATACACAATTAAAACCCAGAGTCAGATTACATGTCATGTACATATTACATGGACACAAGGTCCAATACACATGCATGGAGAGCATGGAACAACTCAGCCCCACTTATCCTAGACATGAAGTGTAGCCCACTGACTTGGTGTTTACTTCAACATGGACATGGATTCATATATTGTCCAGGGACATGCCTGGGATGTGTAGCAGGACCACACACCATGTTGGTCCCCACAGACATTTTGTACTCCATAGTTCAATTTATGGAAACATCCATCACATGTATCTCCTTCATTGGAAGGTAGATGTTGGACTGTGAGTAGCCAATACTATATTTTCTCTTTTTATAATGTGATGTTTTTCTTAGTTTCACCTTTGTAGATTTGATGTGAAATTTTTATAGCAAATGGATTACTTAGGTTACTCTTGATGATAATATTTATCATGACTAATTGCCATAGAATATCGAGTTGTAACCTTTGGTGAAGTTTGGTAGTGGAGTCCCCAATATTAGTAGGTGCCCCCCCATCGGCATGGGTGTGGGTCTTATATAGATACCTTCATAGTGGAACCCTCTAATATATAGGGTATGAGTCCTTGATGATATGGAGTGGTACCCCCATGTTGTACCAGAATTCGGGTCCTCGATAACAAAGTGGAACCCCCTATCAAGTAGGGTGTGGGTCCTCAATGAGTAGAGTGGAACCCCTTATAATACCAGGGCACGATCCCTTGAACATTAGAGCCCCCCCCCACACACACACACACATTAGACTAGATGCGGGTAATATACCTTCCATGTCCCCTCCCCCCTCATCATCATATGGAATAAGTCATCAGGAAACTAGAGTGTAACTCCCTATCGACATGGGCACATATCCTATATAGATACATACCAAGGTGGAACCCCCCTTACATACTAGGGAATGGGTCTACTACAGCTTTTTTAGAAGAGCTGTGATATGGAGATCCCCTTACTCTTTCAATTATTCTAATTTAATTGAGAATATATATATATCCTTATTCTATTTCCAATCCTTGTGTTGGGTTACTCTAATTTCAGGAAAGATGAATATGTGTGTGGTATTCCACATGATTTCCATGTTTAGTTTCTCATGGTTGGATGAGTCTACTCTCCTATTATAAGGGGTGAAAAACCAGTGGGTTTCTCATCTACTCACCTTTTTTATCCCCTTTTGTTTGAAAGAACATATTTCCCAATATTTTTTGGTTGATCTGTACACTTTCACTTTACCTTGTGATATCTATTGTCATTATCTTCCTTCTGTATCTAATACATATCCCATTTAAACGTCTCGGGTGTCCTATTGGGTTTTTAGATAATCAACTTTCAAGGGCTTTTATGGAACATTTACTATCTTATACAAACAACGAACATTTCGATCATTAATACAAAGGTAATTATGGATGTTGGGTCCTTGGATAATTTACAGTGGCATTAGATTTGGATTATGGAGCTATTATATCTTTTAGATGTTTACTTTTCCAATATTTTTAGGTTGGGATATATTTCTTATTGGATGTGTATATTTACCCTTAAAATTTCTGTTTACATTACCATACATTTGACTTTTCTTGAGGTTCATGCATGATAGGTTTACCTTACAGGACGTATTCATCTTTTTCTCTTCCAGATAATGTTTTCCAATGAGATGGATTTGAATGTGCATGCAGGTACTTGGTCAAGGGCCTCCCTATGTTAGTTATGACTTTGCCACTAGTCACTAGCCCATAGCATGTGGAGGTGGGCTTGGGTTTTTTGCATCTCGAGATTTGACATGGGTCTGTTCGAGACAGATTGGTATCAGAGGATGTTCATTCCATAAGAAATTATTTGCACTAGTCCACTTACATGAATTTTGTTTCTGTTTAGGGAAACATTGTCAAAGGTTCTCGAGTGCGGATCTCATTCTTGGGAGTCCAGTGATTGTGCGACAGCCGACATACCCATTCATCAAGACCATGAATATATGTTTGTTGATTCATCAAACTGAGACATATATTTTATGGAAAAATGAACATAAATTATATATTATGGAGTCTTTGAATTTTATTCTTGAGTCAGATCCCCATTGTTATTTCTTATTTATATATATGCTCATCTAACCATGGTACATCTTGATAAATCTCAGGATGCCTTTGTGATGACATTTAGCTAGGATACTATCCTTGGTTCAAAACAATGAACTAATGAGTGAATATACCTTTGTTAAGGGTCCATCCAGTGATCCCCTTCCTCTAGGTGGGTATGTAGTAGTACCTCCACCTATTTAGTAGCAATTTTTCTTAGTAGAGGTGGCTGATGATGTGCTCATACTTAGTGTGCTCTATCTATTTTAGATCCAGAGGCTGCTAGGGTTCTGTGGCGATCCAGATCCTCAGAAAGTAGAGGATTTTATGGATTTATTGGTCTGTATCTTCATGCTTGTTTGGATCCTAGTGGATAAAAAATTTACACTGGCATCTAACCTTTTTCATGGAGAGGTTGGGCGCTATTAGAGCCTTTTTAGACATATGCGCGATGAGTTGGTGGTCTCATGGACTGACTTCTAGAATCTATTCTTTGAGGATTAATACTCTTTATACTTACGCCTATTATGGATCAAGATGCTTCTATAGCTGTTTAATGCAGGGATGATGGTGGTTGTGTACATAGTGAGGTAAAAAGGCTATACATGATACTCTCTTGACATGATATGGGATGTCCACATTAGAGAATGAAATTTTTATCTGGGACTCTATAGAGAGATACATGATAGTCTGGTACCCATATGAATGACCACGTATGATCAGTTTATGGATTGTGAACTTGTGACAAAGATATTTCTATCAGAAGGACCCTAAACTATGCGAGATGGAATTATGTGACCTAGAGTTGAGTTATCTACAACAGCTAATAGATTCAATGTCATAGGGTCATGGAATATGAAAAATTACCATGATTAGGACAATGAACTTGGTTAGAGTGATATCATTGGGATAGGGAATCCTATAGAGGGTCGATACATTTCTTATTATGGGAGAGGTCACATGGATTGAGACTTCCTGGCCATAAGTCTTGAGTAGCACATGCAGATAATGGACCGCCACAGTAGAGGCAGTGCTGTGATTGGGGATCTCCTAGTGGAGGATTGGGTAGTTTCCAAGGAGGTGGAGCTGGAATGGTATAAGGAAGATCAATGGGTGGTCTAAGATGTTATGATATCCATCCACCACCACCACTAGGTGACCCGTGTTAGGAATTGAGAGATGGTTGTTGGGATTGTGGACATCTACAGGATTTGGATGTATATGATCTCGCAGTGCATGAGATGATAATTGGTTTGGTATTTTTGTTTTCTCCTCTTACTTAAGTATTAGTAGACATAGTTTCTAGACATTAAATTATCATTATAATCCGGGTGCGAGAGTTGGAGTTCCCAGTTGAGGCTCTAGCCCAACAGCTTCATGTTGAGGTCTATATTAGGAATACTTCTTTTTTATATTATATCTACTAGAAGCATGAACTATTTCCTGTTAGAGTGAGGTTCATGTGGGACCTTTTGTCTATCATGATGTGAACCTATGATGTCTTATTGGTTATGGATTGGTTGTCCATGGTCTAAAACTAGATTGATTGTCACTACATACAAATAAGATGCGTACAAACTGATGGGACGAGGTTATACTTTTCTAAAGAGAGTGATCTCATGGTAGGAAATATGGGTTTTATGAGTATGAGGATACATAAAATCACTCAACAGTTAGTGATTAGAGTTCTTGGTGTAGTAGGATATTCAAGCATCTGGGTTCCTTTAGTTGTGGAAGATTTTATGGATGTCTTCCCCGAGGACGTTCTCGGACTATATCTAAGGCGGGAGATGGATGCTTTCATTGAACTCATCTTGGAACTACTCCAATATCTTATAAAGAATATCATATGTCTCTTATCGATCTCTATGATCTATAGTTGTAGTGGATGTACCTTGAAGAGAAGGGTTTCATCAAACCAAGTGTGTCCCCCACACACCTCCAATGTTGTTTGTTAAAAATGAAGATATGAGCTTGTTACATTGTGTGGATTATCGTCACCTGAATCAGTCCATAATAAAGACCATTTACCCCTTTCCGAATATTCATAACCTATTTGAGTAGTTGTGATAAGAGATATGGTTACTGAACATTGATATCAGGTTTGGCTACAACTAGTTAAGGGTTTGTAGGGATAATATTCCAATAATGACATTCCTATTATTCTACAGACAAAATGAGTTCCTAATGATTCCCTATGGTGTTATGGATTCCCACATTCTATTTATGGATGTTATTAACCATTTATTATATTTGTACTAAAACTATATTTTTGTTCCTTTCATTTAATATATACTCGTCTACTCTATATCAAAGGAAGAGCATGCATAGCACTTGAGGATAGTCCCTGATTTTCATTGAGAGAACCAACTTTATGAAAATCTCTAGAAGGATAGTTCTGGAGTCATGAGATTTAATTTCTAGGTCATGTAAATTTTTATCATGTTTAAGTCATGAACTCAATGAAGATCTACTCTATGATTACTTGGGATCCAACATAGAATGTGTCAGAGGTGTAATGATATCTTGGCTTGATAGGGTACATCACGAGGTTTTTGGTAAACTTATCCAAAATTAAATCATCTTTCATCATCCTAACATGGAAAAGGGGAGTTGTTTAACTGATATAAGTAGTTCTAGAGGGACTTTTAAGAGTTGATTATAAGTTTGATGAGTGCTCCATTGTTGATATTACAGAAGGAAGGTATGGAGGGTGTAGTGTGTTGTGATACCTCAGGAACCGGGAATGGATGTGTGTTGATGTAGCATTATGAAGTTATAGAATATGTTCTGAGGTAGTTGTGACCCCATGAGAATAACTAAAAAACTCATAATCTAGATATGGAAGTGATATTATTTTCCGTAAGGACGTAGAGGCACTTCCTTTTAGGAGAGAACATTTTTGTTTACTTAGTCCACTAGATTCTTACGTATGTCTTTATGCATAGAGACCTGAACTTGAGAGAGAAACACTAAAAGGAGTTCATGTAGGACTATGAAATTGAGATAGTCTATTCCCTATAAAAGGAAAACATTATAGAATAATCCTTCATAAGGATGTCTAATTCTCACTTAGTTGAGGAGGCTTCAGGGTAGTTGGCCTCCTTGCAGCTGACCCTGGTGGAGCATGAGGGTATAAATTATCTATAATTTATAGTGTTGACTCCTTTGATTCTTGATGTTTTGAGAGAGTAACATATGGTATATATAGACTTTTAGGTGTTATGTGATCCGATATCCATATACAACTCACTATATGGATATTCTAAATGAGAGAATTGCATAATAATATTCTAGCGGTGGATAGTGGTTCTAGTCATATTGTCAGAGGAGGTGATGCAAGAGTTATACACTTCTCCCCTAGATGTAAATCATACCGTGGGTAAGATTTATAGAGACCTTAATTGAAAAATTTAGTGGTTTGTCCTAAGATGAAACATAGCTGATTTCATCTCTTGGTGCCTCATATGCCTGTAGGTTAAGTCTAGGCACCATGTTCTAAAAGGATTGTTACATCCCCTTGAGATATCGAAGGGGAAGTGGGAAGAAATATCCATGGACATTTTTATTGGGATTCCACACATAGTGAAGTTCCATGATTCCATCTGGGTGATAGTTGACCAACTCAAGAATTCGACACACTTACAATCTATCAGGGAGCAATGTTTGGTGGAGAGTTTGTGCGAGTTGTTCATACGGGATATCACCATCCTTCATGGGGTTCCCTCAAATATTTCCTCTAATATTTATTCATGGTTTAGATAATGATTGTGAAGAGGCCTATTGCAGGGTTTTGGTATCAACATGAGGATGATTACATCCTTTCACCCCCACACCAATGCTTGGACTGAGCACACAATCTATGTGTTAGAGGGTATTTTGAGGGATTTCATTTTAAAATTCTGCTACAGTTGGGATGATCACCTACCCATTGTAGAGTTTTTATACAATAACAATCATCACACTAAAAGCAACATAAAACATTTTTATAACCTATATAATAGACCATTCATGTCAACCTTTTGTTGGATAGAGATTGGTGAGACATCTCTTGTGGTCCCAGAGAGGTGCAGGTGACGACAGAGAAAGTACAGTTGATCTGTGAGTGGGTTAGGAGTATCGAAACCATATATAAATATTACTCATATCATCATAACAATCCCTTAGAGTTTGAGTAGGGTTCCCATGTTTTCCTAAGAGTCTCCCCATGATAGTGACTACAGAGGTTTTGCTGGGAAGACAAGTTGTCCCCATGGTTCATTGTGCCATTTGAAATTTTGTAGAGGCATGTTGAGGTATCTTACCTCCTCTCCCTACCCCCATAGCTATATCGAGTGCATTATGTCATCCAAGTGTTGAAACTAAAGAGATATGTGCATGAACCTTCTACACAACATCGACTGGGTGCGTAAAACATTATGATGGGGCCACCTATGTACAGTAATTTGTGGAGATCGACAATTGATAGGAGCAATCTTAGCATGGATGGAAAATCCCCCTGGTCCATGTGATGTGGCAGCATGGGAACATTTATGACAGTTCCTTGGCGTAAGAGAGTCCAGTGCAGTCTTAGTATCCTGAGTTTTTTAATAGTTTTTCTTTTTGAGGATGTAAATATTAAAGGATAAAATGATGTAGAGACAATTTTTTCGAGTTCTATGACTTTGAAATTTTTCTATATATATTTCAAGATTTAGTTTAAGGGTCTACGTGTGATTCTAAGTTCTGATGTGCCCACAATTAATTTTATAAAGGCAGTAAATATATTTCATATTTAACATTCTTAAATTATTAAGTAAATGGGATGAATATTAAAAGGAAACTTGGGTCATAATCATATGACCATGGTTAAGTCTAGAATAAGGTGTTAACCCTAGCTGTCACATAAAATGGTTAGGTGTGGGGTGTTAGAACTACTCCCTTGATATTGGTGAATTAAGTGGATTAATTAATTATTAAATTCATTCATTCATTCATTTCATCATAATGGATAATTGTATAAGAATATTAGCATGAGGAATTCTCTAGGGTTATCTTCCTAAACGATGAGATAATTCCAAATCCCTCTCTTCTTCCTCTATTGGTAGATCATGTCGGACGATCATTAAACATCGTATTAGTGTAGATCATGATGTAAAGAACATATTCACTCCTCTAAAATCATTATTAGACATGTTCTTCATTGATAACAAATCCATAATCGATGAGAGACTTGTTATTTCTTGTTTCTATTCATATTAATGAAATTTTTTACTAGTTTTGTCCATTTTCAAGGATATTCCATAATTATTATAAAATTTCATTATCCCATGTATAGAAATTAAATTATTTTAAATTATTTTCTAACCCTAAATACCAATTATGGACCAATTGGAAATGAATTATCAGCATCGATCATTTAATCATTTTTCATGTTCTTTCCTCATTGTTTCTTCAAATTCTTCGTTGGTTTGATTTTGCGTTCTTGGTTTGAAAATTTCCAAGTAGTAACAAGCCTTATAGGACACCAATACTTGTAACAGTTTCCCAAATAGGAGGTGGTGGATGAAATGACCACATAACTGGGATCATTGTGATCTATGAATGATATTTTTTAAGATAATGGATTCTAATGAATAAAATATGGAGTGAATGATGGAGTTCATTTTGGGAGATAAATTTATGAAGATTAACATTGCATATTTTCCCATGAATGATGGCTGGAATCCATGATCTACAACCAGATCTATGAGCTTCTGACAGATTCAAGGTAGGATCTACGGCGAATCAAGTAGATTCAAGAAAGATAAGTGGATCTGTAAAATTGGTGAAAACTCAAGTACACACCATATTCAAGGATGAACACACATTTTGTATCTGCTCAGTAGTAGTGGCCATGTTTTCATAAATCTGAAAAATGACATGGCATATAGTTCTCCTACTCATCGTGTACTGCTACCCTAGATGGAAAAACTATGTGACAGATTACACAGGATGTATTCCATATGGGAGTAAACTGCCAGGTACATGGTCTTGTACATGATTACATACAATCAACCATGTCACATGGGATGCACCCCATGTGATGAAATATGTCATGTATAGAGTACATGGACACGGGTTTCAGTACATGAAATTGGATAGTAGGACATGGCTCGGTCCCAATTAGTCTTGACATGCCATTTAATACACCTACATGTTGTCTAACGATACAAAAAGATGTATTTGTGTTCTTTATAGGGACAAAGATAGGATATGGAGTAGAAGAACACACTGTGTGGGTCACCACACATGTTCTCTACCACTTAGTTTCATTTTAGGAAACTTTAACATTCTGTATGTTCTTCATTTAAACATGGATTTTGGCCTGTGAGTAGCCTATCCTATGTTTTTTTCCACATCGAAAGTGATGGTTCCCAAAGTTGTAGCTTTGTAGATATGATGTAAAATGTTTCGAGCACATTTCATACTTATATGACACTCAATGACTATAGTGATTAAGAATAATCACCAGAGACTACCATTTTATTCCCTCTAATGATGCATGGTAGTAGAGTCCTTGATCAATAGAGTGAAACCAACCATTTTAATGGGCATGGGTCCTTTACATCTACCTATTGGGTGGAACCCCCTATCAAGTAGTAAATGGATCCATGATAACCTAGAGTGTGGTACCCCCTATTGTACCAGTGGATGGGTCCCTGATTTCTGAGTGGAACCCCATATCAAATAGGGTGCAGGTCATCGCTGACTATAATGGAATTCTAATATCATATCAAGGTGTGAGTCCTTAAACATTAGATTATAACCCCCCCCCCTTAGACTTGGTGTTTTTCCTAAACCTATCTAGTGGATCCCCTATCAATATAGGTAATGTGTCCTTATGAATCCTGAATAGACACCCCCCCATTAGTATGGGCATGGGTCCTCTACATATACTTATCAGAGTGGAACCTCCTGATTTAATAGGGCATGAATTATCTACTCCATGTTTTGAACCCTCATATATGTGTCATAGTGACATGTAATTTCTTGACTTGGATTGTTATCTTCTGGGAAGACGTGTGAGATGTTGGGAATAGTTGATGTAATTTTTGACCTATTGGCTACTCTTCTTCTGGGGTGGAGCTATGATATAGAGATATGCATACTCTATTGTTTGGTATCCTATTGATTAAGAATATCTATCCTTCTTATGTATCCTATCCATATATTTGGTTAATCTCACTCAAAAAGTGGTGAAGACGCCTAGGGTATGACATATACATTTCATGTTTAGCTTTTCATGGTTTGATGAATCAACTCTCTGTCTATCAGTGAGGAAGACTTGACTGACAGTTCATATAATCTCTATATTTAGACCATTGTTTTTGAAAATCATGATTTCACTCTATTTTTTTGTTGATCAATACTCATTAAATATAACTTGTTACATCTACTATAATTATCTTTCTATTGTGTCTCTTACGGTTCCCCCATCACCTTTCGGGGTGTCATATTGGGTACATATATACTCACCCCATCATGGGATTTTCCCACCCTTGTCTTGTCTTATGTAGAAGAAGTAAAGGTCAACCATAAATATAGAGGATCATAGAAATAATAGGTGTTTGGACATTGTTTGATGGTCATAGAATTTACATTTCCAGTTTTTTTTGGTTGGTACATATTTCGGTTTGGGTGTCTATTTTTCATCTTTATTTTTAATTTTACAGTTTCGTAATTATGTGTGGTCTAGTGGTTTATTCATCCATGGTTTATTTTTATAGAATTGTTTCATATTTTCCGCTATCCTGTGTACTTTATCATTGATATGGATGTTTGTGGCTTTTTAAGTACTTAGGCTAGGGGACCCCCATGTTAGTTATTCCTTCGGTTCTTTTCTCTAGCACCTGGCCAATGGAGGAGGGCTTCAGATTATTGAGGAAGAATCCTAGACTTGGGTTGGGTCATAAAAATAACCTTTATTTGAATTCATCAAGCCATGTGTTTTTTATAAAACTACAAGAATCACTTATTATTCTTTTAAAGGGATTTATTCATAAGACACACATAGTTTCCATGTCTAATAGAGTCATTATGGGATCCTAATTACCCATTTTACTCTAGTTTTAAATGAAATTTTTGATTATCATTTTAGCAGGTTCCCTAAAATGATTAATTTTTAAAAATATGATTCACCTAGGATCACGTTAATATTTATAGATTCCTTAATTTAAAATCCAAATTCCACAAATATTTATCCTATATTATATTATTTATCAATTCCTATATATATCATCTATAAAAATTAGGTAACATGACTCACAAATCCTGAAACCCTATTAATTGTAGATGAATGAAAACCATAGAAACCACCAAATTATGATCCCATAGTTAAAAATATTTATATGGAAATTGATGCATAAAACCCTCAATTTGAGAATTAATTTGAAGAAAAATGACCATTAATTTTTAAAAACCTAATGGAATTTTGACGTATCCATAATTGAAGAACAACATTGAGTAGATAAAAACCCCTCTCTCACACACATAAAACATAAAAATTTTCATAATGTTGAATAATAATATTGGAGAATGTTGTATTTAATACAAATTCGAAATTCAGTTGTTAAACAATCATGAAGTGGTTATAAGAATGTTCCAAAATAACCTTCTCAAAACTCAAAAAATATTTTTGAAACATATTTTTTTAATAACATTATTTCTATTGGTATTCATAGACATTATAATTTGAAATACTATTCAGGTACTGTCATTATTAATAATTTTCTATTGAAGTGGGTGAATGAATGTGATTTTAATGGGTGAAAGTAGGTCTCACAATTCATCTAAACTAAATTTTCAATGCTTTATAATTAAAAATGTGATCACCTAAGAAACAAATAAGGATCCAAAATTCGAAAACAAAAATCTTGTGGTTTCCCCCACACTGAATTTTAAGAATCATGAAGCTATACATGATTATAGAATTTTAATGGAAAAAGGAAAATTCACTTCCCTGAATGTGAGAGCCATTTATTTTTATGTTCAACAATATATGGCATCCCACTATATAATTTCAAGATGATCCCATTCAGACCAACTATATTTATTATAAATTAAAAAAATGATCATTTTATTTATATATTTAATGATCAAAGTGAATTGAAACTAAATTTTAAGTTAGGGCTTTTTATCCAGTCAATATAATTTTGTTCTCTATTTATGCTTGATTGGATACCATGTGAAAATAGAGCCCAATTTTTTCATATAAAAACAACCAAAAAATTAAAACCAACTATTATGATATTTATATACTAAAGGAAATAATATTTTCATTTGATAAATATGACAACCCTGATTTTTATTACAACATAATCATGATTTATTACATAAAACGTCACTTGATACAACAAAGAATATCGAGAGGTTTAGTGACTTTGGGGAATAGGATCATTACATAAAAACATGAAACAGGAAATACAACATCTTTATTAAAAACTACCTTTACGTGACCACTACATTCCCATGTACTTAGCATTGCATGGGATAACCTGAGGACATGCATAAGAAAAGGGTGAGCTATGAATCCCAGTAAGGGAATACATGTGGAATAACATGAGGAGTATAATACATGTTAGACATTAGGCATATCAATATAGAACAAGAGAAACCTGAACATAAAGGCATGATAAATCATGACATTCATAACATGGAAATGTGGCAACAACACTTAACATGGAATTAGCATGAGCCAAGGCTCATTGCACATGGAGAATGAGTAAATTCTCACTGCACATGAAGCATGTGTAAACCCTCATTTCACTTGAATTAGCATGGGTCAAAACTCATTGCACATGACGTATCAAGATACTATACTTTACCCAATTCATTGGAGCGCTATAAGGGTGCACCCTTCTTAAACATTTCATTTCATGCATAAGTGAGCCACATGGATCATGAAACATGGATTCATAAAACATAATAATTTATTCCATGATAAAGTAATGTGTAATTAATACATGAAACTTTATAATAAATAAGTAAATGTGAATAAAGGTGAATACCCTTGATGGAGAAATGAGCATGGTATTCACTACACAATGGCATTGGCTTAGAAAATCAGTGTGATTTTGGCAGCGTAATGGCGTAACATAAGAATTCATAAAAATGGTTGATGAGAGAAAAAGGGGTTCCTCGTCATATTTAAATGTAATGGAATTTAAGGAGGTGATATATATGCATGTCCCAACAATTTTAATGGAATTAAGGTTCATGATACAAAAGTATTGCTTGAATGTAAATGAGGAGAGAGAAGTTCCTTTCGGAATTTCGGCATAGTAACGGGTGTACATGGGAGGAATTTAACGAGAGATAAAGGGTATCCCATAATTAAAACATAAATAGTGAATTATTAGTGAGGTTTGAAACCAAACCTCAACATTCATAATTGAAATTAAGAGGACAAAACAACTTAAAGAAAAATTGGACAAAATGAGAAAGGAAGAAAAAACCCTTATTGGAAGTGTGATTCCAAAGGCTTGAGAGATTCTTGAGAGAGGATTATTGGGAGCTTGGGGAACCTTGGGAGGATTCTAGAGAGGGTAGGGAAAAGGTTGGACGAACTCCAAAGGATTTGAATGAGGGGGAAGTGGGATCTTGGGTGGGTTTATATATGAAAGGTGAGAGAATTCTTTATTATTTAGGTTTGGGACAGCTTATATTAAATTAATCCAAACCACAAACCATCCCATGGTTTTTCCCACGGTTTTGGAAAAGGGAAGAGGAAAAAAATATCTTATAAGGCCAAATTCTGAACTTCTTAAAATAATAGTGTTGCTTGTGTGGAGGTGGTCACACTCCCGTGGAAATTAATTTAAAAAGACAAAGTGTTTAATAAGTCTTGAGGAGTCCATTAATGCATTTAAATGTAAGTCAAAGAAACCCAAAATCACATTATTTTAATGGTAAAAAATATATTGGCATAACATAAATATTATAGTATTTTATAATTTCACTATTGGGTCATTATGAAGTCATAAAACACATTATATATTTAAACGGTATTTAATTTTTACCCAAAAATTTGACTGTCTTAGAAAATTATGAAAAATTTACCATTTGATAATTTCGAAATCCTGATTCTAGGAATAACATTTATTTTATCTAAATAATTTTCTAAATTTGTTAATTTTAAATTCTAAAATAAAAACTGACATTTATCGAAAATTCACGGGTTTTGACAGAAATGGCTTTCAAACCTTAATAATAATAATTATAATTGCATTCATAAAATTATATGATCATTTATATTTAATAAAATTTAATTTAATAATAACAATAATATTATATTAAAATGTTATTTCATTCAAAAATCCACTAATTTAATAAAATATAATTCTTAATTAAATAATAACTAAAAACACTATTTGTACTTTAAAAACTATTTACAATGTATCAAAAATGACAAGGAGGTATATTAATTATTATATACAAAAATAATATACATGAACATAGTACTAGAGATTTGTTACATAACCCCTTAAAACAGCCGTATAAGACCTAAGGGTAAGGTGTGCGATGGGGACAGACTCTTGGGGTGGCTCGAATAACATCGCTCGAGTGGTAATCCCTATCAACTTCCACTTTTCCTATATACGGTCCCATTCGATCTTAACATGATGAAGCTCATCTTGGTCTTGGTCAAGAGCAAAGCCCAAGGATGCCACCTCTTTTTCGAGCTTCGATAAATGGGCTTCGTAAGGAGCAATTCTACTAGATGAGGCCATCGCTTCTTTTGTCTGAGTAAATTGGATTTGTTAAAGCCCTATATTTATACTAATCATGAGATCACTGTTCAACGACTATATTAGCAATGGTCAAAATTCTTAACATAAAACCAAAGAAGTTGAAATTTTATATAAACATAATGAAACATTTAATTAGATCAAGAGGGATTTCCATTAATGAAACTCTGGGTCGTTACAATATTCCCCCCTTAAGAAATTTCACCCTCAAAATTTTCCTTTTCCCACACTAAAGCAGATGCGGGTAACTCAACTTCATCATTTCCTCCGATTCCCAAGTCACTTATTCAAACGTGTGGTTTATCTACAACACCTTGACGAGGGGCATTATCTTATTTAGTAGAAATGTTTCTCTACGGTCTAAGATCCTCACTGGTTTCTCCTCATAAGAAAGATCATCTTCCAATTGTACCACCTTAGAAGAGAGTACATGTGAAGGGACTGGTATGTACTTCCTTAAGAGGGATACATGAAATACATCATGTACTTTGGCCATGATAGGTGGAAGTGTTAGTCGATAGGCCATAGCCCTGACACGATCAAGAATCTCGAAGGGGCCGATGTACCTTGGACTTAACTTCCCATTATTTCCAAACCTCATGAACTTCTTCCATGGAGATATGCATAGAAAAACCATATCCCCAACTTTAAACTCAAGGTCTCGTCGATGATTATCTGCATAACTCTTCTGTCAACCCTAGGCTACCTTGATATGATGCTGAATTGTTTTCACCATCTCCACCATTTCCTCGACCATTTTTTGTCCAAGAAGCTTACATTCACCGACCTCATCCTAACATGCCGGTGTTCTGCACCTTTTCCCATACAGGGCTTCATATGGTGCCATTTGGATGCTTGAGTGGAAACTGTTGTTGTAGGAGAATTCAACTAGTTGAAGATGTTGATCCCATCCTCATTTAAAGTCCATTGAGCATGCTCTCAACATGTCTTCAAGTGTTTGGATAGTTTGATCAGATTAGCCATCAGTTTGAGGCTGATAAGCCATACTGAAGTTCTGTTCAGTATTCATAGCATGTTGAAGACTCTTCCAAAACGTAGAGGTGAATCTTGGATCTCAGTCAGACACAATAGATAGTGGTACTCCATTCAACCTTACCACTTCCCTGATATATATCTGTGCCAGATGATCCAATGAGAAATCTTCCCGAATAACGATGAAGTGTGCAGTCTTTGTAAGACGATCCACAACAACCGAGATTGCATTGTTGCCTTTGCATGTCCTCGGAAGTCCAGTGACAATGTCCATGGTGATGTTCTCCCATTTCTATTCTGGTATGGGCAATGGTTGCATCATCCCCTTAGACTTATACCTCTCTGCCTTCACTTGTTGGCACACCAAGCACTTTGATGTATATTCATTGATCTCCTTCTTCATATTATCCCTCCAAAAGTCTTCTCAGAGATCTCAATACATCTTTTTTCTCCCTGGGTGAATAGAGAAATTTGAACTATGTGCATCATCCAAAAGTTCCTTCTTCAGCTCCGGACTTGATGGAACACAAAGTCGTTTCCTAAACCGCACAATTCCTTCTTCATTAACATTAAACTCTAAGGATTTCCCTTTTTCAATAGCTTCCAATTTTTCTTGAATTCCCACATCATCCTTTTGAGAATCCTTTAACCTTTCCAAAAGAGATGGTTGAGCAATCATTTGTGAAATTATTGATGATGTTCCCTTTTCTATGATTCCCATGTCCATCTTCATCAAGTCTAAGAAGATTGGATCCCTCTCAATTCTCATAATTGATAGAATCGCTGGATCCTTTCTACGTAGGGCATCTGCCACCTTGTTCACATTCCCAGGGTGGTAATGGATTGACTAGTCATAATCCTTGATGAGCTCTATCCATATTCTCTACTGCATATTAAGCTATTTCTGTGTGAATATATATTTAAGACTCTTGTGGTCAGTATATATCTCACATTTCTCTCCATAGAGATATTGCCGCTAGATTTTTCATGGAAATATCACCACCGCCAACTCTAGATCATGCATTGGATAGTTTATCTCATGGATTTTCCAATGGCTTGAGGCATAGGATATAACTTTATCATTCTGCATCAGCACACAGCCTAAGCCCTTCTTTGAAGCATCACTGAATACCACAAAAAGTTCCCCATTTGTGGGTAGAGTTAGCACGGGCGCAGTGATAAGCCTCCTTTTCAACTCCTTAAATTTTTCTTCACATTCATAAATCTAATAAAACTTTACTCCCTTTTGAGTTATCTTTGTAAGAGGGTTATAAAATCGTGAGAAATTCTTCACAAATCGTCGATAATATCCAGCTAACCCCAAGAAGCTACGGATATATTTTACCGATGTTGGCCTTGGACATCCCTCAATTGCATCTATTTTGTAGTGATCCATATATATTCCATTGCTTTTGATGATATGTCCCAAGAATGAGACCTCCTTCAACTAGAACTCACACTTGTTGTACTTCGCATAGAGCTTGTCCTTGCGCAAAGTCTCTAGTACAGTTCATAAATGCTCCTCATGATCCTCCTTGGTTTTAGAGTATATTATAATATCATCTATAATGACTACAAAAAATTAGTCAAGGTAATCTCTAAAGACTCTATTCATCATGTCCATGAATATTTCTGGAGCATTGGTGAGTCCGAAAGGCATTACTATGAATTCATAGTGCCCGTATCTTGTATGAAAAGAAGTATTCGGGACATCTTCCTTCTTCACCGTTACATGATAATATCCTGACCAAAAATCTACCTTGGAGAAGTATTGTGCTCCACGTAGCTGATCAAACAAGTCATCGGTCTGTGGAAGAGGATACTTTTTCTTTATCGTGAATTTGTTAAGTTCGCGATAATTGATGCAACCGCATTGACCCATCCTTCATCTTGACAAAGAGGACCGGTGCACCCCATGGTGAAGCACTTATGCCTATAAACCCTTTATCCAGATTCTCATGTAGTTGTTTCTTCAGCTCTTTAAGCTCAATGATAGCCATTCTATATGAAGTCTTGGATATTGGTAATGCCTCGGGTATAAGTTCAATTGAGAATTCGACATCTCTTCTAGGAGGAAGACCAGACAGTTCCTCGGGAAACACTTCAACGAATTCCCTCACAAAATGCATTTCTTCATGGATGGTTTCTTTCTTGGACTCAATCATCTGAGCCAAATACGGATTCTCATAGGGCAGTAATATCCATTCTTGAGATGATGGAGCTAAAGGAATTCATCTTCCTCCTTACACTTGTAAATAATCGTGGGTCGATTCTCCATATGGACTGCGATTTCCCTTTCCTGACAATTTATGTTGGCTCTATATAAGGAAAGCAAATCCATGTTAAGAATTGCATCAAATTCCACCAGAGGGAGTTTGACGAGGTTTTCTAGGAAATTAAATCCACATATTATAATAGGGGAGGACTTATATTCGTGGGATGAAATGATTGCCCCATTTTCCGTACTCACTGACATCATCGCTTCCATGATTTTTGGTGGTGCTGGGATTGTTCTACTAAACATTCGAGATATAAAAAAATGTGTAGAACCTGAATCAAAAAGTACGTTCACTATTCTTGAATGAATAACTAGCTTACCTATCACCACTTCGTTGTTGGGGTTCACTTCGGTAGAAGTGATGGAAAAAGCTCTTCCTTGCTGCCTTGGAGGTTGTTGGTTGCCTCCTAAAACCCTTGGATTAGGGTAATGATTTTCAAAATGACCCGGTTCTTTGCATTTGTATCATTGAACAACGTGTTGAGGTTTGAATGGAGTGTTCCTCTCCTTTTTCTCAGCCGTGGGTCTTTCTTGCCGACAGTTAACTGCTTGTTACCCTTCTCTTCCACACTTGAAGCATTTCCTCATCCCCTTAAGGCAATTTATAGGGTGCTTCATTCCGCACTTTTGGCAAGTGGGGTGCTGGATCATCTTATCACCGTTGGATTTATCCATCTGACCACCAGCATTGAAGTCCACCTTAAGCTTATTATCCCCATGATACCCCTATGATTCTCTGATCTCTATTTAGACCTTGAGGGCACATCGTACAATTTCATCATAGCTATCAAAGTCACGGATAGCCAATGCTTTTCATAGGCTAGGCTTCAACCCACCAAAGAAGCCGTCAACATTGCATTTGGGGGTAATGAAAAAGTTGGAAGGGTATCGTGAAAGCCTTGTGATGTTTTCCTCATATTCTCCAACCAATTCTTCATCATTTTTCTTAAGGGAAAGGAAGTCCCTTTCCATATTAAGCCAGAGGGTGTGCAGAAAATATTTATCGAAAAACATCTTCTCAAAATCCTTCAATTCCAACGCCTTGATATCCTCCTTAGGCTTCGTATTTTTGATCAACATCCACCATTGATCAGCTTCACCCTCCATTAGATAAGACAACAGGAGAACCTTCTCTTGTTCAAAACATTGAAGTATGGAGAAGATCATTTCAATGGATTTGATCCATTGTTCAACGATCATGGGATCGGATGATCCACTAAAAGTAGGAGGCCTTTGTCTCATGAAGCTCTCAATAGCGACTTTCTCTTTCTTAGGGGGGGGGGGGGGGTTGAACGTTCCTCTTGACCCGTGTATCTATTTAAAACTTGAGTTAGCTGAGAAGGAGGCGTGAAAAAGTTCGTGATTCCCGCTCCCATTGGATGGGGAATCACATTAGTATAGTCATGACACTGATCTTCACATCGGTTGTTAGCCCGAGTCCTCCTACTACCGGCCATTAGCTGGAATAAAAGGATATTTCGGGGTAACACATAAAGGGTAATCCAAAGACAAATGTTGATGACTTATAAATAAACTTTTATTTCCATAACTCATGAGTCTATAGGCTTCAATCTACGTTTTTCATGATTTACCTTCTAACATATATTCATAGAGGAATTTTTTTTCATTCCCTTAATAATGGTTCATACTAAGCTTGTGAATTTATCAAAACATATCCCCCGGGAGTGTCGTAACCAAGAGAGCAGCAAGGCCTGTTGTCGTGCACCAGTTCCCATTCGAGTCTAGCTCCAAGTGGTGTTTTTGGGTTTTACCCCTAGGATACATCTGTGCCAGAGCCGCCTCTACCTGCTCGTATCCAGATAGAGATGTATTTTCTTGATAAACAACTTACTCAATACTTACCAAAAAATAGGGATGTTTTTAGTATACTATGTCTTGTCTCTAAGACTTTACTAGGGTTTTCTAATCCTAATCCCAAAAAGAACTAAACCTATCCTCTGATACCAACTATGACAACCTTGCTTTTTATTACAACTTATACATGATTTATTACATAAAAATTCACTTGATACAACAAAGAAGATCGAGAGGTTTAGTGTCTTTGGGTCTTAGGATCATTAAAAAAAACATGAAACATGAAATAAAACATATTTATTGAATACATTCTTTAAATTACCACTACACTTCCTCGTACTTAGCATTGCATAGGATAACCTGAGGACATGCATAAGAAAAGGGTGAGCTATAAAGCCCAGTAAGGGAATACACATGAAATAACATGAGGAGTACAATACATGTTAGACATTAGGAATATCAATAGAGAATAAGAGAATCATGAACATAAAGGCATGCTAAAGCATGATAATCATAACATGGAAATGTTGGAACAACACTTAACATGGAATTAGCATGAGCCAAGGATCATTGCACATTGAGCATGAGTAAATTCTAATTGCACATGAAGCATGAGTAAACCCTCGTTTTCTTTTAATTATCATGAGTCAACACTCATTTCACATGACCTATCATGATACTATACTTTACCCAATGCACTAGAGCGCTATAAGGGTGCACCCTTCTTAAACATTTCATTTCATGCATAAGTGTGCCACATGGATCATAAAACATGGATTCATAAAACATAATAATTTATTCCACGATAATGGAATTTTGAATTTATAAATGAAACTTTATAATCAATAATTAAATGTGAATAATGGTGAATACCATTGATGGAGAAATGATCATGGTATTAACTACACAATGGCATTGGCTTAGAAAATCGGTGTGATTTCGGCAGCGTAACGGCGTGACATAAGAATTCATAAAAATGGTTGATGAGAGAGAAAGTGGTTCCACATAATATTTACATGTAATGGAAAGTAAGGAGGTTATATAGATACATGTCCCAAAAATTGTAATGTAATTCAGATTCATGATAGAAAAGTATTTCTTGAATGTAAATGAGGAGAGAGAGAAGTTCCTTTCAGAATTTCGGCATAGTAACGGGTGTACATGGGAGACATTTAATGTGACAGAAAGGGTCTCTCATCATTCAAACATAAATAGGGAAGTATGATGGAGGTGCAAACCACACCCCAACATACATAATTGAAATTAAAAGGGAAAAACAACTTAATGAAAAATTGGACAAAAATGAGAAAGGAAGAAAAAACCCTTACATGGAAGTGTGCTTCCAAAGGCTTTAGAGAGGCTTGAGAGAGGCTTCTTGGGAGCATTGGGCACCTTTTGAGGATTATAGAGAGAGTAGGGAAGTGGTTGGACGAACTCCAAAGGCTTTTAGTGAGGAGTAAGTGGGAGCTTGGGTGGGCTTATATAGGAAAGGGGAGGGAATTCTTTATTATTTAGGTTTGGGACCCCTTATATTAAATTAATCCAAACCACAAACCATCCCATGGTTTTTGCCAATGGTTTTTTGAAATGGGAAGAGGAAAAAAATATTTTATAAGGCCAATGTCCTAACTTCTTAAAATAATATGGTTGCTTATGTGGAGGTGAGTCACACTCCCATGGAAATTAATTTAAAAAGGCAAGGTGTTTAATAAGTCTTGAGGGGTCCATTAATGATTTCAAAAGTACGTAGAACAAACCCAAAATTACATTATTTTAATGGTAAAACATATATTGTCCGAAAATAAAGATTATAGTATTTTATTACATCACTATTGGGACATTATGATGTCCTAAAACACATTATATATTTAAACGGTATTAAATTTTTACCCAAAAATTTGACTGTCTCCGAAAATTATGAAAAATTCACTGCTGGATAATTTCGACATCCTGATTCCAGAAATAAAATTTATTATATCTAAATAATTATCTAAATTTTTTAATTTTCACTTTTAATATAAAAACTGACATTTATCGAAAATTCTCGGGTTTTGACACAAATGGATTTCAAACCTTAATAACAATTATAATTGCATTCATAAAATTATAAGTTCATTTATATTTAATAAAAATTAATTTAATAATAATAATAATATTTTATTAAAATATTATTTAATTCAAAAATCCGTTAATTTAATAAAATATAATTCTTAATTAAAGAATTACTAAAAACACTATTTGAACTTTAAAAACTATTTACAATGTATCAAAAATGACAAGGAGGTATATTCGTTATTATATAAAAAAAATAATATACATGAACATAGTACTAGATATTTGTTTCATAACCCCTTAAAATATCCGCATAAGACCTAAGGGTAAGGTGTACGATGGTGACAGTCTCTTGGGGTGGCTCAGATACCATCGCTCGAGTGGTTATCTCTATCAACTTCCACTTTTCCCGTAGACGGTCCCGTTGGAGCTTGACATGATGAAGCTCAGCTTGGGCTTGGTCAAGAGCGAAGACCAAGGACACCACATCTTTTCCAATCTCCGAAAAATGGGCTTCATAAGGAGAAATTATACTGGATGAGGCCATCACTTTTTTTGTCTGAGTAAATTGGATTTGTTAAAGCCCTATATTTATACTAATGATGTGATCACTGTTCAACGACTATATTAGCAACGATCAAAATTCTTCACATAAAACCAAAGAAGTTGACATTTTATATAAACATAAAGAGACATTTAATTAGATCAAGAGGGATTTCCATTAATGAAACATTGGGTCGTTATAGTAAAACCCCAAGGGGAGGTGTGTTTGGACTCTCCACACCTGGATAGCCTTTGCGTCAACCCTAGCCCGATTGAGGTTGAGACTCCTTTATTATAAACCACCATATTAAATTTTTCCCAACCCCATTGATCAAATTTTTTTTAATAAAAATTTGTCATATTATTTCAGGTCTCACTCTTCAATAGTATAGTACATATTAAAGAGTTATCGAAGGGAAAATAGATAAACGTTGAACTACCATTCTTATACAGGTTGAGGGTGAATCAGTTGTGTCAATTAAAATCCGAGATGTGACTTTTCCTATATTGAAATATAATAAAAACCTGATATTTTGTCAAAATAGTGTTTCAAGATCCAATATGACTTCCATATAGGGTTATAAAACCTCCTCTTTGACTATAGTTATGCACATAGTATGATCAAAAACCAAGAGTTTTGAAAATTTCTCATTTGGTGCAACTTTAATATCCTCTTGACTCTGCATAGCATAGAAATAATGTAATGAAACATTAAAACCTATAAATGTTGAAATAAAATCATGACCAACTTCAATATACTCTAGTTTAAATAATTATAATTAATCTTCCATGAATTGTTCTTCTCTATGAATCAGTGCAGTTTGTTCCACCTCCTCTGGAATAGTGATCATGGTTGTATTTGTTAGTTAGGAGTGAGGTATTCCACCCCCTCTATTATCCCTTCAAGTCACATCACCTCAATTTTTAATCTTCTAAGTAAATGTATTGGCTTTATTTTTTGGGTTTGACCTTCTCTATTATAGTAAATTATCAGAAATGTTAGTGAATAAAAAATGAACATAAGGAATATTATAAAGAAAATGATCCTTGAAATTATTCATACCATTATCAATGATTATAAATCCTATCGACTTCATACCCTAGAAATAATATTTATAATTTGATTCTTGAATTTCTATCCTTCAATCATATAGAATATAAAGATGAAAAATATGTAGCACTTACTTATTTTCTCTTTTGGTTCATATTTTACCTTTTCATCTATGTTATTTCTTATAAATGTTTTTAGTAGTTTTCTAGAGAAAATAAGTCTCCACTTAATTCTATATTATCCAATCAATATATTTTTTATACATTTTCATGATATTATTATTATAAACCATTTCATTATTTGTGAGATCTCAATGTTTTTGTTCTGAAAACCAATTTTGAAATGCTGTAAAAGACACCTCACGTTGATGAACCAGATTAGAGTGGGAAAATAAATTAGAATTGTTCGAGTACATAATTATTTTTTATTTTTTTATTTTTTATAATTTGAGAAAAAAGTTGAAATAACACTATGGTAAAAGTTTCATCCCCAGTAACAATGCCAAAATTTGGTGTGAAACTATTATGATATATTTTTCAAAGATACATTTATAAAGCCTAGATATGGAATAATGGAAAACCATGGGGTCTTTGTGAAAACCTAATACTATATTATTTTAATACCCAACCCCACTATTAACCATGCATTGGTTGGGTCTAATTTAGGGGTTCTTCAGGTGAAATTTAAAAAATTTAGATGGGATCATTTATTGTGCAGTGATACTACATGCTTCTATCAAACTATGATCCCTTCTAGTAAAAACCATGAAATAATCAGATGTGGTGGTTTTCATGGTTTTCACATGGTTTGAAAAACCATGTAACCCAACACGTAGTGGTATATGGATACAGTGCCGTGTTTTAAGGCCCATCCATACCATCTCATCTAAACGTTCATGGGAGATTTAATTATTTTGAAAATTATATAATAATTCCTAGAACTCTATTTTGTACCCCCTCCTTGACCATAAAATTCGATATCTCAATTTCGTAGGCTAGTAGAGCTATTAAGGACCCATTTTGGCTCCTCTGAACCCTCTCCAAGGAGGATCGATGTTAGAGGATCATAATTTGGCCCTCCCCAGGTATGAATTATCTACATGTTCTTTCTCTCTCACTCTCTCTCCCACTCTCTCTCTCTCTTCTTTATGATATTTTGTATCTCCATGTTTTTGGAGGATCCAATCCTCAATGTTTTAGATCGTGAATGTTGGTGGGATTCTTAAATATCCATTATCGATGTTTTTAATCAATTAATCCCCTTTCATTGGTTTTGTTTCATGATCCTGTAATATACGTTAGGTGGTTCCATTTAATATTTTCTAATTTATTTAACATTAAATAACTAATTTGAATTTAATTAATACAAATTGGATTATGAAAACCCCAATTCTCATTGAATTTTTGTTTTGTTTTTCATTGGCATGAAATTTAGGGAAACCCCAAATTCTATTGAATTAGGGAATGTTCGTGGAAATTAGAGGGAAATTATGTCATTGAATATACAAATTGATTTGTGAAATTAAATTGTGGAATTGATTTTGGATTTTTTTTTTATTTTTATTTTAGGAAAATGGTTTTAATTTTTTGGAAATAAACCTATTTGTTTTTCTCTTTGAAAAAAAGGAATAAATTTATTTAAAAAATCATTTTTGTTTTTAAATGGGAATTGGAAAATTGAAGTGAAAATTGGGTAATTTTTTTAAACATTTTTTAAATAAATTTTTAAATATGTAATTTTTTATATCACATGAAATAATTTTTAGTTAGTGGGATGTTTGGGATGACACTCTATTGACACCCTTCAACTCTATAAAAACATATACAAAAAGTCAATTCTCCGATAGGATAGTGATTAGTTCTCTTTGAACAGTGTTTGAGGGATTTGTGTACACATGTTGTAATGATAACCAATTTGAGTGTGTGAGAATCCCATTACCTAGAAATATCATACCTCTTAGAAGATGACCAAGATGATACTTTGTTATTATTTTTATATATATCCCATTGTTGTAAACTATTTTACATATGCCTTATGAACATATATAAAATATTTTATATAATTTTTTTTATCAAATTGTTTAAAAATATGCTATATCATATGAAATGAAAAGAATGATTTTTAATATTATTTTTTACTGTATTTATTATTTTTAAGAAAATTTGAAATGTTTTTTTCATTAATTTATTGTGCATTATTTTATTGAATCATTGATCATATGCTACTAGGATTTTATCTCACATAATAACTATTCCTTCAGCTGTTTTAGATTATCTTATTCTAGGTTTGAGCAATGGTAAGGTGCTATATGGAGGTGGATATTGTTTTCAAGATCATATTTCTTGATTTTCCATGTTTGTTAGGACCTATGATATTTGTCTTAACATTTTATTTTAAATTAATTATGTGATATGGGTTTATATGCCTAGTTGACTTGTTGTATTATTATTCCAATGTATTTTTTCTTCTAGCATAATGAATTGTATCTATTTTCATCTAATGATTATATAGAAAACCCATTCCCATTTTATTCTTGTATGGTCCCTGGTGATATTCTTCTACCCATAGGGATTGGGAATGCCCTTCTGGGTATGTCAAGACCAGCCTTGTTATCAGGGTACCAGGTTATCCTAGATGGTTTATGAAAATGTGGTTTCAGATTTTTAGGTTAAGCATCTTTCCTTAATGTCAGTATATAGTAGTTTAATCATAAATATACTTAGGAGGTAGTAACAACTAAGTGTTTATCCTTATCTCACTTTAATGATCTTTAAGTCACTATTGGTGGTTCTGGAAAGACAAATTGAGGATTTTTTCTAGTATTTTCCATTATTTTGATTGAAATGTATTGATATCTAAATCTTGTTTTTCTATCTATTGGGATTAATTTTCCATGTTCTTCATATTTGGTATTTTATCTGTGTAACCTTTATAATGTCTCTAATTGTGTCTACAGATGTTTTGTCATTTCAAGACTCATAGAAGACGTTCAAATTATATCCATGCAGAATATGACTATGAAGCTCATAAATGAAGTGATCTTTTGGACTATAATTTGGTAGAAGTTATCTTGTGTGTTATCCATGCTCTAGGGTAGTAACTCGCACCCATTTTTTCTTAGGATCCATTTGTGGACCCTCAAAGGGATATTTTATGGAATCATTATTAGGAGTGCCATTTCAAAAAGTCACCAGCATTCCATGTATCAAATAATCCTAATCTGGATGAGGATTGGCTATGATATATTGAGAAACAAGATGAGTTATTGGAAACACCTGATGAAATAATTGTGAAATGTGCTTGATTATTCATGAGGAACCTAGCAGGAGACGGTGGTACACAATGGTTTTGGTAAAGAAGAACAAGGTCGTAGAGTGGAAATAATTTAAATTCATATCCACTAACTAGTTATATCAGAGTCAATGATGTTGGATAAGGATTTAGACCATGAAGATAAATACACAATAATTCAAGATGGGACTTTGATATTATACTCATTATTAGATTTTTTTGTTGAATCATAATTAACTTGCTGATGTATTTGATAGTGTGTTAATTGTTGAGATGGACTTGGAAGGTGAGACAGTGTTAAATGGATTTAATTTTTACCCATATGCAATTTCAATGAATTCCCATAAATGGAAGAGTAAGTCTGATTATTCCCATGGTGTTTATTTGAAGTGAGGTTTTTTTGGACCTCATGTCATGTCAATAAGAGGCCCTTTGATTTTTTACCACTGTTGAGAACCTAGGAACTTGAAAAGGATTTCATTGATGAAAAAAATATATGTGGATCCTATAGACCCTTAGGTCACTTGAAAATGTTATGTCATTTATATTCCACCCCACATAGTGGCATGTGATCATCATTGCCTAATGAAACTGTTCTTCAAAAATATGCTTGGCGAAAGAAGAAGTCCTAGCCATAGACATCCCAAAAGAATCATTTCACGTGTATAAAGAGTCCCTATAAGAAATAGATACATTTCCAACAACTGTGATTGGTACCATCGTTATAGCTTCGTTATTCGTGATTGATTTATTTGATATTGGTGCATATCATTCATTTATGTTGACTCATATTGTGAATCTTCTTAATAATCCTATAGAGACTTTATCTTATTTGATCTTCTCATGTTATCTCATTATTAGATAACAAGATTATTTGGGATTTTCTAGTTCTTGAATTTAAACCACTTTAAATAATTTTTCGGATAGAATGGATCATTGATAATAGTGATCGGATTGATTGTTATCTTCGACATGACTCCTTTACTACACCATATAGGGTGTGTCGTATATTTCAAGTTGAATGGGATTTGAGTTTAAGTAGATACAAACCATCTTATCCAGAGTTGGTGAAATAAATATTAGTGCTTTCTTTTTATGTATTGTGAGAATCATTGAGTGGTAATCTCCCAAAAATTTTCGTCGTGTTTCCTAATTTTTTTCCTTATGAATTCTCTAGTTTTCCACCTGTAAGTGGGGTAGGTTTTTTTAAAAAAATTATTTTCTGGTAATCAACCATTATCTATTCATTATTTCCACATGTAACAATATTAAATTAATTATATGATGACTTAGTTGGATGATATTTTTTATAAAGTATTCATATGTCCAAGTGTGTCACCCTAGGCGGTACCTATTTACTTTATGAATAGAGGTGATGGGTCACATTGTATTTTATTATTACTGATGAGTCCATAGAGTTACCATAAAGAAAAAATATCTATTGAAACATATTTATGGTTTGTTTTACCATTTCAAAGTGGAAAAGTGTTTTGGGAAGATTGATCTTTCATCGGGTTACAATTAGTTGAGAATAAAAGAATCTAACATTCAAAAAACCACCTTTCTTAGAAGGTGCGACTAATATTAGTACCTTATAAGGAAATTTGGATTATGCAATGTTCATATAGATAATATGTAATTAATGATATGGTTATTCCATGATTATCTTGATACTTTTTTGGTGGTTTTTGTGGATGACATCTTATTTTCTCTTTGTCTGAAGAGGATCATGTGCATCATCTGAGATCTGTTCGGGAATTGTTGAGAAATCACCCACTATATTAGAGGATTTTGAAATGTGATTTCAATATTTTTTATGTGAATTAATTTGGATATATGTTTTTAAAACATTTTATTTCAGCTGATATTTAAAAGAAGAAAGTTGTTATGACCTGGGAGAAGCCACAAAATATTTTTAAGATTTCATGATTCTTGGGATTTATTGGATATTACTACCGGTTTTTAAATGACTTCTCAAAGTTAGCTTCTCCAATTAAATATATTACATGGAATGGAGTAAAGTTTACTTGATATGGGAAATGTTATAGTTATTTTTTTGATCTAAAATTTCATTTCACTACTACACTAGTGATGAATTTTCTAGTGTTCGGGCTTGGATATGTGATCTTTTGTCATTCATCCGGTTCATGTTTGGGATGTTTTCTAATATTGAGAGATCATGTGGTATCCTATGGATATTAGTATCTTTGGAAACATTTAAAAAAATTATCCACTACAGTTCCTTGATCTCACAACTGTGATGCCTGCACTTAGGTGTTGGTTCCATTATCTTTTCAGAGAAAGGAATTCCAAGTATTCTAACCACTAGATATTGATTTATATATTCTCTCAAAAATATTGTAATTTAATCTAGAGAATTTTTTTGGAAACCTGCAATATTTTGACTTCAACATCACCTATGCCATGTGGAAAGGGAATGTTATTACAGATTTTTTGAGTAGGAAACATTTGACCCATACTGTGAAAGAATCATCGAAAGAGTTGATCAAAATGGATATTTTTGTAACTTTACATATTGTATTTTAGAAATCAAGGGTGTATATTTTTTACTAGTTTTCAGATTAGTTACACTCTTTCAAGATTATTATTTGATAATAGAATATTGATGGTGATATTCATAGCATTAGAGACTCTATTTCTGGTAGGGAGACCATTTCTGACTAGTATTTTCTGAGGATTTAATTCAATGTTGTTAAAATAATTTTTTGGTACCCATATTGGTTAGGAAATCTATTATTGGGGATTTCGATAATACGTAGTGGGTAGTGCACCCCATAGCCATGAAGATGTCTGATGACATACACTGATGATTTTAGTGGCTAGATATGTGATGGGCCATTTCTTATTTTCACTCTCATTATTATACATGCCAATAGGTAAAGGATGAGTACCAAAAACCATCATGTTTTCTTCACCCACTTCCAGTACAGTCCCGGAAGTGGGATGATATTATTTTGAATGTTGTGGTTTGGTTTCCATATAACCAAGGAAATATGAATACAATATATATTGTTATCTATAGGCTGGAAAAATTGGATCACTTTATACCCATTCATCATACAACCAATGTTAAAATTATCAGAATTCTATAATTGAAAGAATTTTTTTTCTAAACGTTCCATCTACAATAGCCTCTGGTAGAGATCCCAAGGTTTACTTCTCCAATATAAATATGCCTTCAGGAGGCACTAGGATCTGATGTTTGTTTTACTAAATCATATTATCTATAGTTGAATGGAATGGTTGAATGGGATATATAGATTCTATAGTAAATTCACTGGCACTCAATCCCTACCTTTGGGGGGGGGGATTAGGATTACCATTGATGCTGGTTGAGTTTTCTTATAACAATTGTAGCCTGTCTATAATCAAGATGTCTCTTTTTGAGGCCTTCTATGCCCAGACATGAAAATATTGATTGTGTTTGTAGGAGATTTGTGAATGTTCATTTTTTGGACCAAGCATTGTTGAAGAGATAAAAATGATTCATTTGACTCATTAGAAAATGTTGGAAGCATAGATCCAGTATAAATCTTATACATAACATCATCATAAAGAATTGGAATTTTTACTTTGTGAACACGTGTTCTTGAAATTTTAAACCAGTTTGGGGGGTTGTTGTCTTTAGTGTAAAGGGAATATTTCTCTTCATTTTATTGGAAATTTTGAGGTTATAGAGCTGGTGGGGAAAGTTTATTACTATTTAGCACTTCCACCATAAAATCATTGATATATAATGTATTCTATGTTTCCCAATTATAAAAATTTCTTTCTAATCAATCTCATTTTTTGATATTGAGTGATCTTGTGGTGCGGCCTAATTTATCCATGACTGAGCATCCAGTCAGGATATTTGGTTATGATACCATGGTTCTAATCCATATCATGTTTTGAGATGGAGTGATCTTGACGTGGGGCCCAATTTATCTGTGACTGAGCATCCAGTCAGGATAGTTTATTATGATACAATTGTATTTTGTGGGAGGATGATACCTTTGACTAAGTTCTATGGAGGCATATTTTTGATACTCATTATACATGGAAGAGGTAGGCACTAATGGTAGAGAAGCGGCGTCATATTTAGAACATGCAATCTTATTAACATGATTTATGGGGATTGGATGTTTTTTTGGTGTGGAAGTTGTAACATCCTATCCCCATTTTCAAGCACCCCTCAGCCCCTTTTTTAACCACTATTGTCACCCAAAAAATGAGAATTTCCCAATTCAATATGGAAGGAATACCTTATAATGGGTATTATTTTCATTGAAAAATAAAATCAGGAATAATATGGTTGATAACTACGGATAATGTGATCCTTTCAAGGAATCAAAATAGTGTGAAAATCACAAGGTCATACATAGACTCCACCCACAACACATTAGAAACATAGGTCACCATAGAACCCCATTCAGCAAGTATTCATACTCTTGAAAAGTATCATAGGATAACTAGTGGTCGTACAGTGGTATCTGGAAAATCTCTCCTAGAAAATACGTGATTTTTTGGCAGCAGGCACTTGACCATACAACCTAGAAATCCTTTGAAAAAAGAAGTAAAACACCCAAAATGAGGATAACTATAACATTCATGAACACCATAAGACTCATCACCAAAGGGAAGGATGATTTTTGTTGATGACATTCGATCAAATTCCCATGACCCTTGAACAATTTTAAAATGAAACAAAGGAAATAAAAGGGCCGGAGGTGGGAGCTACCTGCAATTATAAAAGACATGTGTCATTCCACCGGTGTCCCATAAGATACAATGAGACTCTATCGTAATTTCATCATTGTCTCACAATTTACCTTTTTATTATCATCCTCATTGTGAAAAATGCCCTGGGTATGTCTATAAAGCCACGTGCCTCCACTTCGGCACCCTAAGGATTAACGAAAGGTTCGTCCCATGAAATGCTCAAACACCACATAGAAATTTTTTTTAAAACATGGAACAACATAAAAAAAGAATAATTTTATTTAAAAATACTTATGTAATTTCCTATAACCATAAAATGTTTTAAAATAAAACAAGGTAAATAAAAGGGGGAGGAGGTAGAAGCTTCTCACAATCATGAAAAACTTATGCCATTCTAAGGAAGTTTTTAGTGTTGTCTAGTGAGGCTCCTAGACAAGCCACCCTGATTTCTAAAAGACCCCCATACAATTAATCCTTGCATCAGGAAATGTCCAAAGTAAGGCATTGAGCAACCCACGAAGCCCTTTCATCTAGCACTTTTATCTCTCAAAGGCCCTTGGACATATTAAAATGAAAATACAAATATCCTTTGATATATCTTCATGAGTCAGAAAGTCCCTATTAATTGTAAATAATCCAATAATGGAGGAATTGATGATTGGGACTCATGGTCACTGAAAATAAGGAGACACCCTCGGAGGGATCAACAAATAAAGATCATAAAGATGCTTGTCACCACACCCCTTTACGGACACCAGCCTGGATCCACACCAGATATTCTATGAAAACCAAAAAAAATAACAATGTTGGAGAGGCCTATAAATTCCCCACCCTATTATGAAAAATGTGTCTCTACCAACTAAGAATATATGATCACTATAATCTAGGCAAAGGTTATCTTTTTTTGCATCCTAGTGCATCAGGCCAACCATGAACTAGAGAAGATTTCTCAGAGGGTCTCATATTATGACCAGAATGAATTTATTCAGGTAATATGTTGGTGAATAAATAGAGTGATCATGCACCATTCATAAAGAACATCGTGCGATCATTTATACATCACGTGAAGGACTTTTGGAATGATGTACGAAGAATAGAGCACACATATTTTGGATCATGGGATACTAAAAAAATCTACTACTGAATATATCTAAGGCATTGCCCATAAAAGTTATAGATCAAATACTAAAAATGAAAACATAAAAAAAAAAGTTCATTGAACCTCACGCGCTTCATGTGATCTATCAATGACATGAGACAAGACGATACATGTCACCCAGATCTTGTGATGCACTTTCAGTATTCCAGCCAGGCCATGAGAAGTCTTCTGTACAAGTTATATTAAGTCACAAGGTTCCCATTGGGCATGCCAAATTAGTCTCATGAAGCCCTCTGGGCCTGTCTCTCAAGCCTCACAATATCCTTTGAATTCATCTTCAGACTCATATAATGATTCCAAATCATGTCAGTTAAGTCTCGAAGATGCATCTGTGAATCTCAACTAAGATCTCAGGATACCCTCTATAAAAGTCATATAAGACTCGTAAATCCCTCCAGACATGTTGGTCAAGTCACGTGATTCCTTACAAGGATGTTAGACATGATATATGACACACTACAAGACATGTTGTGTTGAATCTCGGGACACCCTCTGTATGTTACAAGCCAACTCTTACAAATGAAAGCAGGTAATGTCACCTGGATCATGCGACACCTTCTAGAAAAGACATCAAGGTCATGCGATTTATTCCAGGATAGACCACCTAGTTCTTGTGATGTCCTCTGGAAAAGTAATCTTTGATTATGCAACAACTGTCAGATATGAGACTCGAGTTACGTGAAGTACTTTTGAAAGACCTAATGTATCATTTAGTTTTCATTAGATATGTCGGGAAGATACTCTCCTACATATCAGGGCTAGAGGAAAATCAACACATGTCAGGCTACAAGTAGGTCACATGGGAAACCACGTAGTGTAATCCCCAGCTAGCAACATAACAGGATATGTCCTAATAGCTAGGTAAACTACATGTTGTAATCCCCAAAAAAAGGATCTATAGAGACTCTAATTCCTACCATTTTTAGGAAATATAGTCCGCCTCTTCAAGGTTTGAGCCCCATAGCATTATCCCAATATGTTACTCCCTCACTCTCCAAGAGATGATATTTATTATTTTCAAACTATTTTTTTAACCGAGAATAGATCATGTGATCATAGGGAGTTGTGATAATCATATCATTAACATCATAATTCTCTACCAACTATGGAAACATGTGTATGTAAATCACTGATTGCACCATGATTCACTATTTTATTTCTCCCTTATAAAACTATTTTAAGTGGAGTGGTATCATAATTTAAAAATTTGAAAACAAATTTTATATCATTTTTTATTCAATTTTTTTTAATCACTATGAGCAATGGAAATTTAACTTGTTTTCCAAATTTCATTATAGGTGAGGTGATTTTGAGGGATCTGGTTGATGTTGAAGAAAATGGGTCAAATTGTGAATGATTCCAAGTAGACTAGTTGACTAAATTGGAGACTAATACTGAACCATGTCTCTAATTAGGGTAATATGTTTTTTTAGATCCAAAATATAGTTTCGTACAACTATTTTGAGGAAACCAAATCATAATTAGGTCATTAAAGGGTCCATCTGAACATATTTTTCCAAGGAATTGAATCTTCACAATGTCAAAATTGTTGTTGCGTATTTCATCCATATCTCAAGATGTATACCTCAAAATGATTCCATATTTAATATGGATATATTCATCATATGGGTTAATAAATTTTTAGTTTTATAAAATTTGAGATATGGTTTTCTACTAACCTAAAACAATGGATCAAGTGGTCCCTCAATACTATGGGACAAAAACCACCTTCCATATTTCCTATAAAATGATACCTTGGGAATCCCATTTGTATGTTCTACCATGAGGAAAATTTCTAGTATTATGTAGACCCATAGCATTACTCTCCCCTTCCAAGTTGTTATAGAATCCCATATTCTGATTGGGGATCAGGGATGAAGTTGATGTTCCACCTGAGCCACCTCCTCCTCTCATTGGTGAGATAAACGGTGGAAGGTCATTTTGAAGAAGCTACAAATATATGAATGGGAGCTCCAATTCATGTTATTACATTATTTTGTGTAATTTTTGTGTGAATCAATTCATTAATGTTTTTTCCTAAGATTATTCTTATTTGAATTATTTTTTTGTTTAATTATGTGAAACACCTTTTATATCAACAATGATTGGCTTAATATTTTATGTTGGAATATTGGTTTGTTATTATTGGAGAACACAAGAATCCTCTCTCTCTCAAACAAACTTGATATGTCAGTATTATTTAAAATCCATCACTATATTATTGAGTTCCAAACATTGACAACACAATTATTGTGCCAAGGGTTGGTTCTTTGTGCATTGTTTTAATGGGTGTGAGGGGAATCAAGATATTGACACCCCTCAACCAAAGGAATCCATTAAACCATTTGTATTTTTCAGAATAATGAACTCACCAACATGATTAGTGAACATGAAATTAAATTATTATTCAAAATTCAAAAAACACAACCTTCCTCTATCAACTATTAAACTCTTTACGTAAGTTATTTTATTTTTAAAACTATTTTCAAAACAACCCCACTATTTTGTAATTTTTTAAAAATAAACACTTTAAACATCCAAAACTCTTATAAAGATGACCTAGAGACTACCCTAGACTACAAAATATTCATTAAATCGCAATAAATTTTTTTTCATGACAATGCATTCAAATTGGGGCATCATTGTTAGGGAACAATTTAGTTTTCAATTTGTATTTTCAATAATATGTTTATATATTTTGTTAATATTAATTAATTTTATATTCTACCATTAAATGTTTTTTATTTATTTTTTGGGTTATCTCAAAGATGTGTTCTACTATGGTAGATTTACCTCCCTTCGAACTCGAACTAGAGAGAATCCTATATCAACGACACTGAGACACAAAAGGTATCCCTTGGAAGGAGGACACCCCACATCCTGTAACTTTTCTAAACCCCTCATTATCTTGAAACAAATTATAAACTAAACATAAATTTCATAACATGGATGAAAATAACATAACAGTAAAATATCGAAACATATGTGATGTTGATATTCAACTCAATTATATGCAAATGAAAGGAGAATCAAAAAACATTTAACTACAATTTTATGTAATTCTCTTATTTCCAAGATTTCATGGACTTTTTATAGAAGGACCACATAATACTTTAAAATAATTTCTTACAATTTTTTCTATATAAGAATATTTTAATTTGGATGATGAATAAGTAATTCTTAGATAATTCCCATTTTCATTATAATGTACTTAAATATATTTGTTGTATTATGTTAATTCCCCTGTAAGTAGTTTGAAAATCATGAAACACTTTTTTCTGGAAAAATATTTCGAAGCCTCTTGAACTACAAAAATAAGGATTGAAATTCATCAAATAGTACAATCTTATGGGGAAACATTTAATAAATATTGGAAAATATTTAAAAGGATTTGTTCAAGTTTCCCACAAATAGAGAACATATTTTAAAAAAATTTACATTAAATTAAATTGTTTTAAATACAAAAATGTGATATTTCAAGGTAAATATCCACAATTTATGATTTTTGTGGTATTTTGAGATTAATAAAAAATACCGCATTTTGGAGTTTTATAGTTTTAAATTAGATTCGTGTTTCACCTATAAATTTTTATATAATAATAAAAATCATGAAAATATTTCTTATTAGGATTCCATCAATCACGGGAATCATTTCAACCTCTAATTGCAAAATCTGAAAAGATGATATTGAAGCTCAAAACAAGATCATTATTTGGGCCTTGAAAACTGTTTTAAGATCTATCAATATATTGGTGTTGGGTCCATATATTGTAGATGGTGGGGTAAAATACTCTGAAATTCAAAGGATATACATTAAAGAAGTTGAGGAACATATTTTTTGAAAGAATATAAGCGTGGATCGTCTATTTTAATGGAAATTAATGCATGATAAGTTGGAGGTTTGGAATCTGTAGAGTCTAACTGGGAAGAATAAAGACTCATACTAAAATGGTCATAACACCATCATCTAGTATCTAATTAGGCTGAAATGTTTAGGGTGAACATGAAAGACTTTTTGTAACAACTTTTTTGAAGGATGATATTTGTGAATCATCCATATAATGGGTTGAAAATGTGAATACATTGGGAGGCCATATTCTGTCCTATAAAAGGATGAATGATCCTCCCTCCCAAAAATTCCATTTCATTCGATCCCATTTGTTGTGGGACACCAAGGAGGAGAACTATAATTCTTTATATCTTTTATTTATGTTAATTTAAATATATTTTAATTCCATATTCTTCACCATTAATCTTGATTACCCTTACCATGGTGGGAAAAATATTATGACTAATTGCGGAAGGGTTGGTTTCAATTTTGTAATTTTTGAGCTCATAGAAATAGTTGATTGAAATTTATTTCTCTCTTATTCAATCTTCTTTTCAATTTCATATAGTGGTTTTTATTATAAAGTTAAATTGTTCTTTATTTTTTTTTGTTGAAATTTTCATTAGAAAATAATCATTATCTCCCTTGACTAATTTATGGTCTATATACGATGGAATAGACTAGGGATTAGTGGTTAAGTACTCTATGATCATCTGTACGTGTGAAAAGGGGTAGTGGATTTTCTTTATTTTTTGGTATAAACCAAGCATGATCAGGTAATTATTATGTCAATTGAGGATATTCTATGAAAATATCAAGCACATTGATGGAGAGTGGACAAAATAGAGATCATGGAAGCTGTTTCTCTCACCATCACCATTTGACCAATGAAGTGAGCGGTAAATACCATGGAATATCACTTCAAACAAATTTGGAATAGATGATTGAATTACATAGAAAAAGGATACGATTTCAATTGGAAACCTGACCCTCAACTAATCAAGCTTCACATATCATATGTTTTCAATCCCGTGAATATACAATTTGTTTTTGATCATATAATTAATGGATTACATTTTTTCCATTTCTTTCAAAACTAATTAATTCAAAAGACTCCCCATTACTTCCTCGAATTAAATGTGAAAAAACTGTTTTGTGGGAAATCCTCTTCCAGAGACTTCTTAGGGTCAATCACTCCACTAAAAATATAGAATATAAAAAATTGTATTTCCATGCCCCAAAATATGAGTGAATCAAACACGGTTTCATTTTTTGAGAGGTAGCGAAAATAAAAAAAACATTTTTCAGAATTGAATGACTTATAGTTCAACTGAACATTTAAATTAATTAGGTCCTGAAATTGAAAGAACAGAAACCAAACTAAAAAAAAATCAGTCAATTTTTTAGGAAATAAACCTCTATGATTTTGGTGAACTCTAAGTGTTCACTCTGAACATGATATCATGGATGGAAATCCCAACCAATCCTTGCATGATCTATGCACACCCCAATTCCCTATTCCAAATATCCAACTCATTCTACCAACTACCGCAAATGATTTTGAAATTCTTATAAATATGATTCTCGTGATACCAAAATTTCATGGTCTGGTAGGAGAAGACCCAAATTGGAACAATCATGAATTTACCTTCACTTTCCAAGGTTCAATCCAAGAGGAGCACCTGATGACCAATTTACATATATATAATTCCCCATATCACTTAAAGGTGATACCAAAGAATGGTTGTACAATCTACAACCGTGGGATATTAGTGACCAGGTGGATTTAAAAATATGCTCCATGCTGAGATACTTTCCCATATCTAGGATGACTGCCATAAAAAATGATATTTATGTCACACAACAATCAACTGGAGAGACCCACTATGAGTATAGGGGAAATTTTTAAAATCATTGTGCTAGCTACCCGTATTAAGAAATAGAGGAACACTAATTTCATGTGTTATTATACCTTTGAATTATTGAAAATGATTGAAATACACTAGGACCTTCATCAAGAAAAGATATGATTGTCAAGTCACCTCGTGATGTTTGAGGTTTGATTGAGAATATTGCAAAAACCATGAAAAAATTTGATACAAGGGGTACAAGATACATGGGGATACATGAGGTAAAAACATATTATTCATCAGGATTAATTTAAACCAACTTTAATGACCTCACATTTATAGACTATAAAATAGTTGTAACTCAATAAAATAGACAGCGAGATTCAAAATAGGAAAGTGGTTTATGTTATTATTTCACTCATTATAATGACAAGTGTCCTAAAATTCAAGGGCAAGGAAATTCAAGTAGAATCAATTGTATCAACCCTAACCCAACAAGGATATGGAATCCAACAAAATCAAACAAGATCATTCAATTCTATCAAGTACCTAAGTAAACCTCTTTATTAGAAGCAATAATATCATAACCCCCTCCATTTCAAAATTCCTATTAACATCCATTCCAATAACAAAAATACTTTTATCCACCACCATTCCAATGAAAGGAATATGATAACCATAAAACAGTGCACAACCTTATATTGAAAAGCTACAATCGATGTATGAGGGCTTAGAAGATAAGGTTTATAAGATGACAAACATGGTGGGAAATATTTTTTTGAAATATTGTCAAATAAACCAATAAACTACCTTCCTATACAATCCCAAACATAATAGATAATTTCAGCATGATAACAACAGGAAGTGGGAAAGAACTTTCACCACCAGTAGCCCATAAACCTGAACAAGAACACCTGACCTGAAGGGGAATTCTGTGTAAATGCACTATAAAAAAGATAATAATGATGAGAAAGAGAAGAATAAGATTAGGTGTAATAGACAATAACCACCTTTACAAAGGAAAAAATGTTTGAAAAATGACTTACCACTACTATTTCCCTCCATGATGATCAAATCTAAGAGATTTCAAGAAGAATATCTTAAGAAAAAAATCATGGACACCTTCCAGAAAGGAGAAATTAATTTTACATTTTTAACACACTCAAAAAATTCCAATGTATGCTTAATTTTTCAAGGATATATTCACCATAAAGAGAATAATTCAAGGTAATGAATGGATCAACTTAGGAAGAAGTGTCTCAGCACTTATCACACCAAAATTTCCAACAAAATGTCAAGATCCATGGACGTTTTCCATTCCATGAACCATTGGATATTTTAATTTCTCTTATTATTTGGATGATCTAGGTGCAAAAATGAAAGTATTTCCTCAGTAAGTATGCACTTATTTTCATATGGGAGACTTAAATCCCACATGGGTGGTGGTCCATCTTGTAAACAGATCAACATATTTCCTAGTAGGAGTTCCGGAGGGTGTCCTGGTTAAATTCAAACACCTCTTATTCACATCTGACATATATGTGATGAATTTTGAATAAGATAGGTTCCCTTCACACACACCCATCATTTTGGGTAGACCTTTCATATAGATGGAAAAAAGAATCATCAATGTCCATGAAGGTACTCTCTCCATGGACATTGAATATAGCACTATCCACTTTAAATTTTTTGAATCCATGAGGAACCAATTAGTTGATCACTCGATATTTACAATCTCACATGAAGTATATAGTAAACCCACTGAAAAATCATTTATGTTGCATGAATTTTTATTCATATGAGAGAATTTTTCCATTAATGAACATTTGAATTCCCAAAACATAGAAGTTTTCGATTTTCTATGGGAAGAAGAGGTAAAATATGATTTTATTGAAGATATGTTGAGTGATGAGGAATATTATATGGTTTTGTATGTGTATGAGGTCCATCATTTGGATGTAGGTAATGTTAGTTTAATTTCATCTCTTTAGAATCCTCCTGAACTATAATTAAAACCACTCCCCAAAGATATTTATTATGTGTACCTTCGAGAGGGATAGAAATTAACAGTGATAAAGTAAACTAATCTATCTAAAACCCAAGAAAAATCATTGATTGAGATATTGAGATAGAATTACCAAGAATGAGTTTGGATCTTAGGTGTTATCTTGAGAATAAACCCAAAATATATGCTCCCGTAGAATTTTTTTTGAAGAAGATTCTAAACGTGTTAGACATCCCCAAAGGAGGACGAATCCCTCCTTGATAGAGTTTATAAAGAAGGATATTGAGAATATCATGGAATATAGTATCATCTATCCCATCTCAGATTCAAAATGGGTTATCCCTATTCAAGTAGTTCAAAAAAATGGTCTGACCACTGTGAGGATTGAAAAGAATGAGTTAATTCTTATGATAATTCAGAATAGTTGGAGAGTGTGCGTTGATTTTAGGAAGTTGAATCCGGTGACTCAAAAGGATCATTTACCCATACCTTTCATTTTCCATGTGTTATATATATTATAAGGGGGAACTCATCATGGTTTTTTGGCTGGATTTTCATGTTATTTCTAGGTTTTATTTCTCCTTAGGATCTATAGAATACCATATTTACGTCACCCTTTGTTACTTAGTCATATAAAAAGATGAAATTTTGATTAGGTAATGATCCAGGTACATTTTATTAGTGCATTGTAAGTGTATTTTCTTATCACATTATGGATTTCATACATTTTTTCTATGATGATTTATAATTTTTGGAGATTCTTCTGACTACTCCTTTAAAAATTGGGAAATATTTTTAAAAAATGCATTGAAAAAATCAATGTTTAATATTTTTAAAAGTTTAATTTCTTTGTTTAGAGAGGAATTTTTCTTTGTAATATAATTTCCCAAAAATTTTTTGAAGTAGATAAATCTAAAATTCATGTAATAAATTAATTTCCCAAATCTACTAGTGTGAAACAAATTAGATCATATTTAGGACATGTAGGATTATACAAGAGGTTTTTCAATGATTTTATTATGATTTTCTCCCTCTCTCAAGATTACTTTTGAATGAAAATGATTTTTATTTAAATGGTGCATGAAGGGAATCCATTGATGATTTGAAGATGATATTGATTTCACCGCCTGAAATGAAGACACAAAACTGGGAAAAACCATTTGAGCAACTTTGTAGTGCTTTCAACCAAGTAGTTGGAGAATTCCTTTCTATGTGACTTGAGGGTAGTCCACAGGTCATTTAATATTCCATTATAAGCTTAGATTCATCCCAATTATATTACAAAACCAATGAAAAATATTTCTTAGGAGTAATGTTTTTAATAAATAATTAGATCTTATCATCTTGGAACAAAAATCATTATTTTTTTGATAATGAATATCTTAGGTACTTGATGAAGAATGATGATCCTTAAATGAGGTTAGTAATATGGATGATACTGTTTTATGACTTCAATATTAAAATAAAAGACATGAAGGGATCCAATATCTAACTGGATGATCCCTTAAGTAGACTTCCAACCACTATGGAAACTAAAATTCCATAAAAAGACCTTTTGAATGATCAAATTATAGGAGGGAATTTGTACAATCATTGATGTATAAGTTCCTTTTTATGATGACATTATCAATTATATAGTAACATCTCATGTCCCATCTCAATTAAATTATCACAAAATTAAAAAACCGAAAGTTGATTGTAGATATTAAATTTGGGATGATCTATTTATTTGGAATATTGGAAAAGACCAAGTGATAAGAAGACGTTTTCTGGAAAATGAAATTAGTTCTATATTTTATTTTTTTATAATTTATCTTGTAGAGGACACACTGGAACTCAAAGGAGATGAATCATGGTTTTTGAATCTAGAATTTATTGGCACACCCCTTTTAAATATACTCATGAATTGTGTAAAAGGTGTGAAAAATTTCAGTTTTTTTGAAATTTTTCAAAAACAAGTAAAATGCACAAAAAACCACTTTATTTTTGTGAGATTTTTGTAGTCTGGGGAATATATTTTAGGGGCCCTTTCCCGATTTCATTTTAAATTTTTTTTATCTTTCTTACAGTTATTTATGTTTCCAAATCAGTGGAATTAAAAGTTATCAGGAGTGACAATGCTAAAGTTGTTTATTATTTCATTATAGGTATCATATTTTGTAGGTTTGGAATTCTGATAGACATCATCATTGGTCAAGGGACTCAGTTTTCAATAACATAATGTATGTTTTTTCGATGATGTATTTTTCGAATCTTAAAAAAATCAAATCCCTCTCATCCATAGAATAATGAGAAAACTGATGTGTCCAATGGGGAAATCAAAGGAATTTTAGAAAAGACTTTTAATCTAAACTGAAATTATTGGAGTTAAAAAGTTAGAAGATTCATTATGGGATTGTAGGATAGCATATAAAACCCTAATTGTATTTAGTATATATAGGCTAATTTATGGGAAATTGTTTCTCATAATTTTGGAATTGGATCATATGGAATATTGTTCATTGACGAAGATAAATTTTGATCTTGAAATTTTCGGGAAAGAATGAAGATTAAATTTACCCGAGATGGAGGAAATTATGAGGGAAGAATTTTAATATTATAGCATTTGCAAAGAAAGAACATGAGTGTACCATGGAAAGATGATACAACCGAAAGACTGATATCGTCTAGAAAAAGTTATGTTATTCAACGCTGAACTAAAGATAATGCCTAATATATTTCTCTCCTATTGGGAAAGTCCATTTAAAGATTCTCTGGTATAACTTTTTGGTATGGTTTAAATTCCAAAGGATGGAGAGCATGAAACCATTAATGTTAATGGGAATATGTTGAACAAATTTGATGGGACCCTACCATTAGAGCCATTGTAATTTATCACATTCTTTCAACCTACTTATCAATAAAATCCATTAGGTCTTACATATCCTTTACATTTTCTTGGTTGTTGTAATTTATTTTTAAATCTTCTTAAATATTAAATCCATTTGAATTTATTAAGAAAATACATCATTTATGTTTGGGGAGGGTACCTTTGTAGGTTATTATTTTCATTTTTTATTGGATATAATATTTTCAAAAAAAATTATGATTTTTATTTTTTTCCTGATTTACTATTTTTTAAAAAAGTTTGTTTATAAAATCATTTTTTTTGTGTTATCAAAATAGTGAAGCTAAAATGATTATCATTTCCATTTATAAAAACCATTTTAATGAGGGAATAATCATATTACTTGAATCTCAACATAAATTAACATGGAAAATGACTTCATTTCATGTTCAACTCTTTGGTAATTTCATGAAAAGTACCCTGATTTTTTAATCACATGCCATATTCTACTATCTTTTATTTAATCACATTACAATGAGAATTTTAAACCATTATTTTCATATTTTTACATTCATATCACTTCTTGAGAGAACCATGTCATTATTTATTAAATAATAATTTGATTAATTTCTATCAAAACATGAGGGTTTAATGTACATGTGTTTAAAATGATGGAGGCATTTATTTAGGTTTACACCCCCATTTTCATGAAAATACTTTTCATTATGTCCTACCATCTACATTTATTACATATAACCCTTAGAGTTTATGAAAAACCAATTTTTTTATCCACATTACAATCCAAATTTTCATATCCAACCTTCTCTTGATGTGAAATTTCATGATCTAGATGAACTTAAATATAGGGGAAGATGTATTTTACTATTCTATCTCATTTTCTAATACATTGGGTAGAAATAAAATGTTGAATAGCTGATGTTTCTAATCAATAATTAATTTATTAAAATTCATTTTGATATAGATATTTCATGATTAAAGATGTTGTGTCTTTATAGAGATTCCAAATGGGAAACAATGCTATGCCTATCTGATGCTTTCAAGAGAAAAACTATGTTTCCGAAGATTGATTTTCATTACTGTGAAATGATAAATAGAATAAAAATTCTGATATTTTTAATGATGATGGAGCTTATTTTCTTCAAAGGGGTAGATAAGGAGATCATACATGAGTGAAAAGTAGAATCATTAAATTTTTCTTCAAAAAGAGCCTATCCCTCCTCATTCTACCTCAAGATTATTTAACATCTAAATCCTACCAACCGAAAGCCAGAGAACATCCCTAAAAAATAATCATGATACAAAAATGTCCATGAATCACATCATGTGGATAAGTAGGAATATATGAAGACTATGGTGATACTTTCATGGGTTCGTATGAGAACAGCCTTGTTGAAAATTGATATTTGTAAGATAAGAGAAACATCATATGAGGTAGGTGTCTTGTTTGTTTGGAATGATAAATGAAGTGGAAATATATTGAATGATCTAAATGGATATCTTGAAATAATATTTTTGATGAGGCATGATATATTTTGGTTTCTATTGGGGGATTTGGTAAATTTCATGGTTATGTGTTTTGAATTTCCATTGACTAGATTTTGATACATATTTTTCAAGGAGTCCATGATCTATTCTTGGGGGAATTGATAGAGAAAATAGTTTCTATAATTTTATATTAAATATCAATGTTTTAAAACGTATGAATGTGTTATATTAAATAAAATTACCACCTTTTATTATTGCAGTTTTTTTTGATCTTAATCGTAAAAATGACACATTTTTGGATTTTTTCAGGTTTAAATTAATTTTTTACTTCATCAATAACATTTTATATACTAATCCCAATCATAAAATTATTTCCTTTAGGAAACATTAAATCAAGGTATTCATTTCAAAATTTCCATCCAAAAGCTGAATCGTCCATATGGAATCTCAAAACAAGCTCACAAGTCAGGCCTAGAAAACAGTTTATAGATCAATCAAGTTTTGGTGATTGGTTTATATCTCGTCATTGGGGGGCCCATATACTCTTAAATTCAAGGGGTGTATGAGAAAGATGTTGAGGAATATCTTTTATTAAGGAAGATGTTTGTTGATCTGGATTTTTCATAGGCATTAATGAAAGATAATTCCGAGGTTTCTAATTTGTAGAGTCTCACTAGGTAGAATAAATTATCAGACTAAAATGGCCATAACTCTATTGTTTCGTTTCCAATTATATTGAAATTTTGAGGTTAAAATAGAAATTAGTTTTGTAAAAACATTAATAAAGTATATAATATGTGAATCATCCATTTAATAGGTCAAAAACATGAAAACCATCGTAGGATAGACTCTTAACTATAAAATAAGGAGAGATCCTCCCTCTCAAACTATTCCCTTCCATTCCATCCCATTCCATCCAAGACACCCAAGAGGAGAACTTTTCTGCTTTCTCTCATTTATTTCTTTTACGTTCCATTTATTTTTAATAACTCAATCTCTTATGTTACTCTCTATTACCCATTACATTATGTGGTAAACATTTTGGGTGATTAGGTAAGGGTTGGTTTTCTATTTTTTAATGCTTAAATTCTTGTACATAATTTAATGAAATTTCATTCCCTCAAATTCATGGTTTTTTTCAATTTCTTATAATCGTTTTTATTATCAAGTGAGATTGTTCTTGATTATAGATTCTGTTATTTATTTTTTCATTGGTAAATGATCATTATCTCCCTCTACTAGTTTGTTGTTTATATATGATGCAATATACTTGGGATTAGTGGTGAAGTACTCTATGATCATCAGTAACTTTAAAAAGGGGTAGAGGAGGTTCTTGATTTTCTAGGATAAAAAAGACTCAGTTTCGTATTTCCCATGTCATTTAAGGTTATTCATTACAACTCTCTTTCACATGTAATAAGACTAAACCAAACTTAGATAGTGGTGAGGTTTTCCCTCACCACCACCATATTTCCAAAAAGTGGGACGAAACGATATCGATCGCGGAATCTCACTTAAAAACATTTCAAAAGAGGATTGAATTAAATACAATAAGGATACTATTGAACTTTTAAAACCAACCCTAAAGTAATCACTCTTCCTATATCCTAAGATTTAGATCAAGTGATTTAAAATTTATATTTTATAATTTTCTTAAATGGTTACTTTTATTTAACTTTATTAAAATTAAATAAATTCAAAAACCACCCCATATTCCCTCAAATTAACAGTGGAAAAAAGTTTTGTGTGCACTCCTCTTCAAGAGACTTTATAGGTTTATTTACTATACTACACATAGAGAATATAACAAAATTTGGTTTTCCACACCCCATGATTGTTGTGTGTCACCCACTCCACCAAATATGTGATCAATATTTAATAAAGTATTTTTATAAAGTTTTAATTCTTATTGATTGAAACATTATTTATGTAATTTCAGGTGGTGAGCAAGTTGATAAGACCTTGATTATAGTAGGAACCTGCATTAGGAACATGGAGAAAAAGACATAAAAAAATAATAGTTCTGTGTACCCATTCGAAGTGTCTATGAGGTGCAGAGTACTAAATTCGAGAAGAAAGAGTACATGATTTATAAAGACTTAAGTACCCTTCTTCAAAAAAAATCTCCTTCCTAAGAGAAATCCCAATATCTGCCCATCCTTTTTTGGTATCTTTTCTCATGAAACCCACTATTGTTACCAATTCCATCAAATGAGGGAAACATCTGAGAGTTGTGTGGAAATATTTCCAGGCCTCCCCTATAACCAACCCATTATGAGAGAACCTTACTATCCATCCAACCCTAGGTAGAAAGAAAACCAAGTCTATAATAATGGTGGTATTCAAACAAAACTAAAAAACAATAGAACCAACTGGGGAATATTGATCATCCACCCCCACCACCTAGAAATCATCAGCAACCACAAAGGCCTCTCCATCGACCACCTCTAAAACCGGACACTTGCCTAGAAGACATGATGAAACCAATGGCTTCAAATAATCTCCAATATTAAAAAACCACCCAAGATTTCATAGAAGACCTAAGAAACCAATTAGGTCAACTACCCACTTTGTGGTGGAAATCCAAAGTCATGGGTTGGGTAAAATACCCTCACAAGCACTGGTCAATCCTAGGGATAAGGGAAATGTCACTTCATCACCCTTCAGAGTGGAACTCAACTTAAAATCCAAATGAACCCTCCAATAGAGTCACTACCTCTTGAGGAAAATTCCTTTCCAACCATCTCAAATGACTCAAATAAAAAAAACATTATCCCAAGAAAAATCGCAATATAGGAAAGAGTGTTTATTTAAATGAGTCACATATCCCAACCATTCCTATTCAATTTCTCTAAAGGTCCACCTAAACAATAAAACAAAACATGATAACTAGATCTTATAATTTTTTTTAAAAAAAGTGCTGGTTAATATTCAATTGATTGATGTTGTAATGAAAATTCCATGATAGACTGAGTTTTTTAAGAAGATAAGTACCCAAAAAATGTGACGTAATGTTAATAAAAAAATTATATTTAGGAGGAATGTCTCATCATTGATATATCCATCACATCCCTATAAATTCAAGGATTTTGGAGCAATATTGGTTCCATCCACCATTGGGGAGTATTTCCTTTCCAATGTTATGATTGACTTAGGTACCTCTATAAATGTAATTCCTCGCTCTATTTTACCCTCATTATAGGTTGGGAAATTGAATCCAACTATATATTTTAAACTTTCAAACCATATTACATCACACCACACTAGTGTGTTAGAGGATGTTCTTACCAGAGTGAAAATTATAATTTTTCATGCTGAACTTTTTGAGCTTAAAATTGAATATGATGGGATTAATGGAAATTCCCCAATTATTTTTGGGAGGACATTCTAGAAAATTACAAATAACATAATTAATATCTCTAATTGTACATTATATATGGATTTTGGTGGTGAATGTTTCTATTTTAATATCCTCAATGCCATGAATCACCCCTTAGAAGACAATTCCTTAGTTTATGTTAATTATATTGATGTAATAATTTTTTATTAATATTTTAATAACTTTTTATATACTCCCTTTACTGATTTAATATGAAATTTTAATAATTGTTTTGAAATATTAATGTATAAATATTAAATATATTTTTTGAGCACAATTTGAATTCCTCCAGATTCAAGTCAGTTTACTAGTTTATTAATAATGATCACCCTACTAATCCAAATTCTGTGTTTCTTGTTTTTTAGGATTAACTATTCAATTTCCCACATTTAATTAGAAGAAATAATGGTCCAATTAATCCATATAAAGGGTCATATGAACCACACAAGAAGGCCCATAGAATCTGTGAAGAAACTGGACGATCAATGATTATTGAATTACTAGGCTCAATACAGAAGTTAAAATTAATTACTTCTCCTCAAATATTATTATATCAATTCTATTAGCCATGAATAAAAATTTCAATTCCAAATTCCAAAAACAAGAGGCCCAAATAAAGTTTTGAAGTCCATCCCACCATTCTGTTTGGAAATTAAAATGGGGACAGTAATCTGGAATTTTCTCCTGATTTAATCATCAAATCAAGATGTTATTTTTCATTTTTAAAGATAAGATATGTGAGGAAAATCTTTTAGAATAAATTATGTTTATTTTATGGAATCTTCCAGTTTAAAAACCATTCACATTTTAGCCTTTGAAAAAGTGATGATAAAAATGGATATGTGAAAACTGTTTAGTAAAATAGCTATATCTTTGGCTCCAGAAGTCCAATGGGCGCCCAATTTTGAGTGATGATAGTAAAAAACATGTATAAAACTTGGAAGAAGAGAACATCATGATATTTAGCTATCTGGATGGCCAAATTGGTGATTCAAATAGAATGGCACATTTAGTATTCAAAAAGTCCACCTCCTAGGGCTATAAATACTACCCTCATTTTCTCCTAGCATTTGGTTGGAATTTCAGAAGAGACGAGAATACATTGTCATGAAAAAATCCTTTCAAAAGGATTTGGAGGACCTTATATACTCATTTTTTTACTTTAGATACCCTTTATCCTCTCTTTGTTTTCATTTACTTCTGTGTTCATCTTTATTGTAATATTTTATGTCTTTGTTTTTCTAATTATATTTTAATGAATGATTCATATTATTGATCTATTATTCTCATCCTCCTTATATTAAATAAAATTAATTCTTTTAAAATAGTATAACTATAGTTGAATCCCTTTCCCTTCTTTTTCTTTCTCATTCAATCTAAAGACATTATTTAATTCCATTCATCATTTGTGTGTGTGTTCGAAACACCACTCTTTTATTATCCCTTTATTTTTTATATCTTCTTAATTCATCATCAAAAAATTACAACCATATTATTAACCAACAAAATGGAAGAGTAAATCTCTCATTTGGGTTAGTTATAATTTAGGAATGTTAAGTGATTGAGAACATTTGCTTGATGAATATTCTTTGAATTAACATTGTGTATGTTGGACTTAACAAGTCATGGATTAATGAATTATTTTGTTTAATGAGTGGTTTACAAGGATGATTGGAACCATAAATACACTAACATAAATAAGACATGATTATTATTAGAAACCTAAGTTATGTTAAGGACTGTATTAAATCCTTAACACTTAGGAAATCCAATCAACATCAACTTGGGATATGAGTGTAAATTTAATGCAATATAAAGAAAGGCTTTATGATATCACATGCTTACCTAACTAATGTTGAACTAAACCCAATCTTTATAAAATTATTAAATCAAACACCAATCATTAATCACTTCATTTAAGCTCTGCAAACAATCCCCCAAATGAAAATAATATCAACAAAAACTATCGACTATTAAAAAGTATCATCACCAAGGATTCGACCCGAGTGCTTCTATAAACATTAGAAGAGCATCGAAACCTTGAATGATCATTAGGCTTCAATCATACATTCTTTCCAATGGATCCATTTCTGAGGATGGTGCAATTAAGTATTCAGTAGTTTTTGGTTATTGTAAAAAAACAAAAACACACTTAATTTAAAAAAACTGAAAAAAACACAATGAAAACCCCACCTTCTCCAAAAAAATTATAAACGAGAAAAAAACACAAAGGAAAACTCATCTTATTCTTTATTCAAAAAAAAATAATTGAATTCCTAATAGCCTCCCAATTAATCCCCCTAATTTTTTGGACCCAAAAATTGACCAAACACTTCACCAACTTAGGATAAACATAAAAAATAATCAAATAATTTAGGAACTAGTCGTTGTCCAACTAATTGAATTATATATGGCCAATCCTAGAGAACAAACACATAAAAAACATGCTACCCTTAATATGAATTACTATCCTCTTGGTATTAAATATCCAAAAATAGAGGATAACACTAAATTAAAATCATGTTTGATTCATCTTATCCATCACTTCCACAGGATAGGCCGTGAGGATCCACATATCCACCTTAAAGAGAGCTAAGTGGTGTGTCCTACCATGAATCCTCAAGGTGTTTCTGAAGAAAAAATCAAACTTCAATCATTCCCTATTCCCTTAGCTAACTCTGCCAATTCATGGCACTACTACCTCCCTCCTAGTTCCATAAACTCATGGATTGACATGAAATGACTTTTCATAGAGAATATCTTTCTTGCTTCTCATACTACTTCCATCTGAAAGGAAATTAGTGCTATCCATAAATTCCCCTAATGAATCACTTTATAAATATTCTTAGAGGTTCAAAAAACTTGTGGAAACCTGCCCACACCACCAAATCCCTTACCATCTCTTGATACAATTCTTCTATGTGGGGTCATTTGTTATGGAGAGATCTCTCATTGATAACGCACATGGAAGTTCTCTTCTTGATAAAACTCCTACAGCTACAATAGATCTCATAATAAACATGGCTTTAAAAACCCAGAAATTTCATACTCAAGCACATGATCAAGTCAAACCAGCCTAATAGAATCAATTTGTAGAGCCCCACAATATAACTGAGTGGATGAGTGAACTTACAGGACTTGTGTGATAACTGGATGTGGCTTCGAAAACCCCAACCTCATCTTATCCACAATCTCTATTCCCTGGACCTATCAAGAATTGTGGAATCTTCATCTCCCCAAATCATCCAACTGAAACATGTCTACAACGTCAAGAGGATCAATCAGATTCATTTGGACCAATGCAGCTCAATGCATCATATTCTTAGTGGAACCCAAAACCTCAACAATCTGATCAGTTCATTAGAAACTTCAACCAACCCCTCTCTAATCCCTTCTATTCTTCTTATAACCAAGTTTTATGGTATGGAAACCCCATCTCTCATCCCCCTCAATTTCCTCCTCATAACCCAAACCAGTTCCAATAAGGTCAAGGTGTTGGTAACTTCCAACATACTTACCATTTGGTTCTTAAACCGCAAAGGAAGAATCCTCTTATTCTTCATTTTGGCTTCCACTATCCTAGTGATCCTTCCCAATTTCAAGACCAATAAAATTACTTTACAAAGAATGAAAATCTAGGTAATCCCAACACAGTACAAGCCTCTCCTTCCAAGTAACCATGGGAATGTGCAGTGTAAGATCTTGTATCTTTCTCCCATTACAGCCTAAAAACATTGAAACCCAAATTGTTCAACCCGCTTCCCACCTAAGCCAGAAACAACAACAAAATTAAACCCAACTCCTAGATCAACCATTACACAACCCAGGGGTAATGTAAGTGAAATTTCACTTATATCAGGGAACCAAATTTCTATTCCTAAGATATTTCCTTCAAATCCCCATTAAATGTTGACCTAGAAAATGAAATGACAAAGAAACTTGAAAAAGAATCTGAATCCAATCCCTCACCTCCTTCCATCCCACTCAGGAACCCAATTCCTTTTCCCCAAGCCATTTCTATGAAAAATATTTTCTTTGAACCCGATCTTGAAATGCTTGACATATTTAGACGTGGAGAAGTCGACATTACCCTCTTAGATTTCATAAAACAAATCCGTATGTATGCAAAATTTCTTAAAGAATTTTTCACCCACAAGAGGTAACTTAGGACCTTCGAAATTTTTTCCACCCAGTAGTGTATTCCCATAAAGTTCAATGAACCTAGGACCTTTATAGTTCCATGCTAGATTGGGTGTTCCAACTTTGATGATTCACTCATAGACCTTGGAGCCTCCACTAATGTCATGGAAAAATCCATATTCTCCAACCTTGGTATAGGACCCTTACATACAATGAGTGTTGTCATTCAATTGGCCAATTTAATCACTTCTAGTCATGAGGGTATAATTGAGGATTTCCTTGTTCGTTTCAATGATCATATCTTCCTAGTTGATATCAATGTTCTTGACAAGAAAAGTCGAACAACCTCTTCTCAATCTCCTCTAATTCTAGGAAGACCATTACTAATGACAGCTATAACCAAGATAGATGTCTATTCATGCATCTTATCAAAGGAATTTGGTGACCAACTAGCCATGTTAAACATCTTAAAATCCATGTGATACCCATCCGAGGATCACTCTTCATTCTCAATCAATGCTTCTGAGGAAAATTCTAAGAGTCATTTGAACCCCAATACATCATGTTCTTCATCTTCTAATGACAACAGATCTTGTGAAATCTCCACCATGGTTATAAATGTCATAAATTTTGATGGTGTATGGACCTTTCATTCATAGACTCTAAAAATATAGAGTATCTTGAAAACTATCTTGAATCTGACATCACTTTGATCTCTACTGCTCCACATTGGACAATATCAAGAATAATGAATCAAAACCAACATACTGTAGGACCTCGGGACACCCTGAGAGGGGAGGGGTGAATCAGGGTGTCAACTTTTTCTTTTCAAAAAAGGATCTTCTGTCCAAATTGGTAGGAACTAGTTAAACTTGTTTGATGAATATGATCCGCAATGAAACATTCGCATGCAAAGAGATGACACAACAATTTTTACTTGGTTCACCGCTAAGGGCTAAGTCCAAGGAGAATATGCCGAAAAGTTATCGGTCATACGAAATTCCACTAATCTTCATTAGTTGTGGATTACAAAGGTTCAATAAGAGTCACTCTATCCCAGGCTCAGTACATTTACAAAGGTTCCGGGATAGCTCACTGCTTCCCTTGGGTCACTCCTGTTGACTCCCCCTGGATCACTGCCCTTGGTGAAGTCACACTCAGTTTATAGACTTGAAGGTCACTTCATCATTACAAAATAATTCATCCTCTATTGAATGTAGATGCTCTACTGAAGACTAACTTTTACTCGTATACTAATCCCACATTGCACCAAAGGTATCAGGCAATCTTCCAGTTTTTGTGTAGCTCCAAAACGACTGGCATACAACATCCTCACCCAGTGCGCTTCTCCAAGAATAGCAAGCAAGTTTCAAGAACGACGCACAAGTCACATGTGCGGTACAAAATCGGAGCGCAGGTGAAACCAACAAACTTGCGCAACACTACCTCCTTCTACTCCAAACTTTGTGAGACTTTGCATCTTTAACTCCTAAACCGCCTTGGTCGCGCAGCCAACAACCTACGCGCATCCTCTACTTGTGCGACCCAACAACCACTTGCATGACTCAACCACTTGCGCAACGAGAGCTAGAAAAATCTCAAAGTATTGAACTTCCTCCCAAATTAGGGGGGGTCCTCTATTTATAGGCAAACTGGACCCCCTGCGTGGTGGAACGCAAGTGTCCTCACAGTGCGCAAGTCACGACGCACAGCTCCAACCGCCCAAGCCTCTGTCGTGCTACTCACTTGTGCGATCACACCAATACCAATGAGACCCTCTTTCCACTTCCATATTTTGAGGTTTTGATCATGAATAACAATAGGTGTGCAAGTTTCCAATCCTCCTAGGCACCGGTGCACAAGTCCTTTCTCAGCACACAGGTCACTTGTGCGACCCAACCAATACTTGCACGACCCTTATCCCTTTGCCTTTTTTCCACGTTCTGATCTTTAAAAACTCAAGGTGCTAAATTTCCCTATCCTTCAAGTACATGGCGCACAAGTATCTTTTCCAAAAAAAACTTTTCTTCATTTGTTGATTTTCGGGCCCAAAAAATTGGCAAACATTGGGAAACTATGCCACCTTCAATAATGTTGTCTTCTTGAACTTTATGATCACTTTGTTGGTACACCTTCTGAAATTCAACTAAGGATTGAAAACAAACACAAACCATACTCAAATTCATGCATAGAAGACCATGGTTCCAACACATACGTCCCTTCCTCCATTTATGAGTTTTCTACCCCCCAAAATGATAGATGATGCTGATCTAAAACCTCTTCCTAAACACCTAAAATATGCATTCCTTTTCCATGATCACTCTTATCATGTCATTATATCTGCTTTACTTACCAAAACTGAGGATTCTAAACATGTTCATGTGTTAGAGGAAAACAAAACGTCCATAGGGTGGACCCTATATGTAGCAACCCCAAAACCCAGGGTGCCTCATGAGACATGATATACGTAGCATTTCATTACAACATTTACAAAAATTATATCATGTCCCATGACTACAGAAGATCGCGAGGCTCAGGATTCTGGGAAACCAGCTGCTCTGGTAAACTTCATCAGTACATTCCATGCCTGAAAAATTTTAAACAAAACGTAGGGTGAGCAAAAATGCCCAGTAAGGGGTTTTAAAAACATTTTAAGAAACTCCTTTCTCAAAGAAGACCTTTTTGAAGAAAAAAATACTTTGATAAAACTAAAGCATTATCTTTTCTTAAAACATGGGATCCCTTTTTCTTTGAAAACCACTTGCACAAAGAAGCATGTACTTGAAATGAGCTTAATTATAAACATGATCAGATTGCGCAATATAAGAAGAATAAATAATGCATAATGTTAAAAACAAAGTTACTTTATTTCTAAATGAATTATATGACTATGCTGGGAAGACATGTATATCAAGGTTCATGAGTAAAATGCAGATCATCTAACAGTTTACCATATGAAAACAGTTCTTGTTGCATAAAGTACATTTCCATGATCTTGGGAGCCTTCAACTAGGGGTTGTCCTGTTAGTTGAACTAACCCCTGGTTAACCTTTATCATTACATGCAGAGGGGATGCATAATACTGGACTTTGTCAAGACCTCGCGTCATGACCTTAAATCATAACTTTAGTACGGGTCAAGGCCAAACGCCAATCCCTTTTCCCATGGAAGCACGAGCCAAGGCTATTCGCCTAGACCGTTGCACATGATAGCACGAGCCAAGGCTATTCGCCAAGGCCGTTGCACATGATAGCACGAGCCAAGGCTATTCGCCAAGACCATTGCACTTGATAGCACGAGCCAAGGCTATTCGCCAAGACCATTGCACATGATAGCACGAGCCAAGGCTATTCGCCAAGACCGTTGCACATAACGTCTCATGAGACTCTTGCTTTACCCAATTCATTGGAGCGCTGTATAATTCCGGGTGCACCCGTCCATAGACATTTAAGTCCTATACATCCCTCTCATATCTTGACTTGCTCATTCATTCAAGGGGTTCCATACATTAATAATTAAATCCCATTTTCACATACATATACATAACATGAAAACAGTTCTATCATTAAAACATTATGATATGAATGCTAAAATTTTGTGCACATAGAAAGTTCACATTTGAAAACTTGGGTTTTAAGAAAAAATAGGCATAACACTTTAACATTCCATACATCATGATACCCAAATTAAAGCATGTTCTTTCAAATATGATGATAATTGGATGTCATGGGTATTTCATACAGGCAATTGAAGTTACAATGAGCATAATCAAGTCCACCTTTGGGAAAGGCATATATATATAATTGTGAAAGTTCTTTTGATAAACTTCATCATGCTACAAAATATGGGGACCAAATTCATATTAATGTAAATGTGACTCAGTGTTTCAGTTAATTACATAACACTCAAATTAGACTGGGTCTCCCACCATTTTATTTCAGAGTATAAATGTAGAAGAGGGATTATCCATGACATTCGGGTGTGATTACACGTGATGAACACATACACATGGTTATATATATATATATATATATATAATCAGGTCCTGATAGTTCACGCCACACTTTTTTACAAAAAGTGCAAGAATTTCCAAAACGCTGATAAATGAAAATTTTCAAATTAGAAAAGTCATTTTGATATTAAACCAATCCTGAAACTTCACCATATATATATATATAACCATGTATATAAATAGTCCTGGCATCACCCTTGGATTAATAGTTTTAAAGGGCATATATAATTTTAGTAACTCATCACGTTATACCAAAAGTACTAAAACATAATAATCATACTCATTTATCATATATTCTGAAAAAAAGGGTTTATGCATTCAAAGGTATTTATATACATTTAGGTACACATACCTACCAAAAATAATATATATATATATATATTTAAATTCTACCTGAAACTAAGACAATTAAAAAAATGTTAATATCTTTTTACTTATATAAAGAAAAGAACCGGTTATAAATTTTCAGAATATTCCTTATCAATAAAAAAAATTATAGAATGGTATAGTTTATGGAATATACATATATATATATATATATATAAACCATATATACGTACATATAACCATCAAAGTGAAAAGATAAAATCTTTTTCCTTCCCCAAAGAAGTTAGTAGACACGGGGGGGGGGGGGGGGGGGGGCTAATACATGGATTATGATGTATGAAAGCCCCATACACATGCATAAGTTTAAGTATATCAGTATATATATGTATGTATATATATCCCGTATATGTTTATATTCAAGAAAACCGAAGATTAAGACAAACTTTAAAAACCGACTTTGACCCTTACAGAACGGAGAGGAGGTGAAGAGGAGACAACGAAGAGTGAAATCAGGTGCATAACCGTATGATAAACACACACACATATATATATATATCACACATGTATAAGCGTGTATATATATAAAACGAAACTCAAACAAAAAAAACACAGCAAAACCTCTCCCTTACCTTGCTCGATGAGGAGGAGGAGGAGCGAACGAGGCAGCAACAAGGTCCCGAAGCCAAAGAGGGAGCTGGCCCTTCGGCCTTCGGTGCTACACGGAGTTAAAAAAAAGAAGCAGGAGAAGAAGACTCTGCAACCGGGGAGACGTTGAGGGAACCGAGGTTGGGCATTAAAGAGGGCGGCGCCGACTTCATGGAAGGAAACGAGAGGGGAGTGACTGTTGTCGGCTCTGGCGGAGGAAACAAAGGCCTACACTACACTGGTTCAGCGGCGCGCTGAGGAAGAAGAAAACCGCGGGTGTGAGGGGAAGGAGAAAACGTGAAACAGAAGGGGCGGCCAGGATCAAACGCCGGTCGATCGGATGGCTGAGGAGTGGTGCGACTTTAAAAGGGGTGGACGGTGGCGATCAAGGGGGAAGAGGATCGGACGGCTCGGGGTTCTCCGCGGTTTAAAACGCGGTTTTTCTACAGGTTTTTCTTTAAAAAAATAAAAAAAATAAAATCGTTTTATTAATAATATTATTATTAATTTAATACAACATTATTGCACTCAATTATTAAATTAACTTTTATTGTTTTAATAAAAGTCATTTGACAATTGATTTAATCAAAACATCTTATTATATAAACATATGTATATGTTTATGTATATTCTGTTTTAAAATACCAATAATTTTTATTGGCCTTATTATATTAAGTATATTATTTTCAAACCATAATTATTATATTTTGGAAAATTAATGGGTCATTTAATCAATTAAAAAAAGCATCATAATATATATTTATTTGTTTATTTATTTATTTATTTATTTATTTTTACTTTTCTGAATTAGATAATAATTACGTTAATTTATATTTTTATGAAAACATTCGGATACACTCTTTTAAGGAGAGAAAAAGAAAGTGGTTGCTTAGAAGCATTTGTGTAAACTTAAAGACGTGAGATTTGTAAATAAAACCATAATTTAATATAGTTTCCAAAATAGTTAATAAAGGTCAAATTTTTTTTAAAGAAGTAAAGTATCTAATTTATTGCAACATAAATAACTCATAAAAATTCATTAGGTTTAATAAAACTAGAAAGTAAAAGTTCAATTGTTCAAATTAATATGCATAGTGGTAGAAAAACAATAATATTAATTTTTTCCATTTTGAAACGTAAAATAAAATTATCATTTTGGGAAAACAAGAGGTAAATTAACTAAATTAACATTGATGTCATTTTGAAATATTAAACCAAAATACACAATTATCATACCAACCCTTTTTGGGGTAAATCATCATATTTCCAACGGTCAACATAGATGATAAGGAGACCCAATGGTCAAAATAAACCAACGGTCGAAAATATAGCCATTTGGGGTTCAATGGCCATATTAGGGTGCTTATAAAAAGAATGGTTTGGTCTCGGGTGTCCCTTACCCCAAGTGACTGAAGGAGAAGCAAAGATGGTTCGTGTGATCCCCTTGTTGTTGAGCACGGTCGCTGTGGCTTCAGCAATCCTTATGTTCCTTATGATGGATGCTCGAAACCCCTACCGCATTCTCGGGCTCTTAGTAGTCTTAAGCAGTCTACCCATTATTGTAATCGGGTTCTTAGTTGGGATATTTGGTTAGTGATATTTTCTTGTAACCCGAAAATTTTAAGGCCCTTCAGTGTTGAGTTCCTAGATAAAAGTTACGTGTTTTTATATTTTACATTCTGATTGTTTTAAAGAGAGAACTTCAACAGCACAAAGCGCCCAATTTTCATTTATGAGGTTTGAAAACTTCGGGGTGTTACATTATCTCCCCCTTCAAAGAATTGCGTCCCCACAATTCTATCATTAAAAAAAAAGAAACTGAAACCCCAAACGTAAAACTCTACCGAAACAGCGGGTCTGGCTCGGTTAACGGGACACCACAGTTGGCACACAGCTCTTCAGTTTCCCTAGTCCAGATGCACCTCGAACAGTGCTCCTTGAACTCCTGGTTGTGCGTACTGCACACGGGCTTCCAAAGGGAGGCTCGTGCGATGCAAAGCTCGGATATGTCCGAGTAGATAAACTCCTTGATGACTCTTCTGGCCACATCCTGCTCGAGGTAGTCGAGAGGGATGATTCGGTTGAGGAGACTGATGTTCATGACTTGGAACATATAAGCTGCACTGAGCTGGCCATCCTGGGCGGCCACGAGAAAGCACGCTCTGGCAGTAAAGTTTTGTGCCAGAGTGAAACATTGGAACAAGCCCTCGAAGTACATTCCCCTTCTCCTATAGAAGGGGAGTTGAGCAGCAGCGATGAGCTGAAAGATGCGATTATTCTCACGACATAGCCGAAGAATCTCTGGACCTTTTGCTAAATTGAGCAAACATTGGCAGGACCCTCGTAGGTGGAGAAATGATGGGTAATCTACCATGCATGCCTTGATCAAGATGACTTCTACTAGCTCATCGGGTAGGGATGAGAAGTTCGTTTGTCCATCCATCTGAAAACAAACATCGAGGGGAAACTCTTAACAACATAGATACGGTGAAGACATGAAAAGAAACAAGAAACTTCCATTTATGAAAGAGTTTACACGGAAAAGTCTGAGTTCACAAGACGTACGCCACAAAGAGTGGCAAAACTTCCTAACTCTTCAATCCACACACAAGATGAACATACATGACTAAACTCATGGGAACATTTATAACGCCTCTTGAGTTTAGCATGAGGGGTGTGGAGATGGGAAACATCGGTGTACACTTCTTGCCTAAGAGACACACGGGTGGACTCATTTTCCAACGCTCCAAAGTCCATTAACTGGCCCCAGAAGCCGTAGTGCAGGACCTGGCACAGATAAGCCGCTCGGAGGTCTCCAGCAGTAGCAGCTTCTTGAAAAGGGTTATCTAGCATTGTGCCAAATTCCTTGCCAGTTGTAAACACTCAGAAGAGTCCTTCGTGATACCTTCCCTGACGTGCGTACGAGGGAAACTGGGTCATCATCATTAGGAGATAATCCATCCCCATTCCCCGGTGGAGACTAAGCACCCTAGATGAGTTTGACACATCGTACAAGTGCTTACACGTCATGCGAATTTGGGCATAGTTTAGAAAGTTCTCGCGACTGGCTAGAGATATAATGTTCTCTAGAGCCTCAGTGGGATGTGACAAAAGGTCGGTAGGTACATCAGCCATATGAAAGTTATAACATTTTTACTTAGTCTTAGCAATATATTTATATCACCTAGTTTTCCAGAGTTGCCTGAACCTATCCTCTGATACCAACTGTAGCAACCCCAAAACCCAGGGTGCCTCATGAGACATGATATACGTAGAATTTCATTACAACATTTACAAAAATTATATCATGTCCCATGACTACAGAAGATCGCGAGGCTCAGGATTCTGGGAAACCAGCTGCTCTGTTAAACTTCATCAGTACATTCCATGCCTGAAAAATTTTAAACAAAACGTAGGGTGAGCAAAAATGCCCAGTAAGGGGTTTTAAAAACATTTTAAGAAACTTCTTTCTCAAAGAAGACCTTTTTGAAGAAAAAAAATACTTTGATAAAACTAAAGCATTATCTTTTCTTAAAACATGAGATCCCTTTTTCTTTGAAAACCACTTGCACAAAGAAGCATGTACTTGAAATGAGCTTAAATATAAACATGATCAGAGAGCGCAATATAAGAAGAATAAATAATGCATAATGTTAAAAACAAAGTTAATTTATTTCTAAAAGAATTATATGACTAAGCAGGGAAGACATGCATATCATGGTTCATGAGTAAAATGCACATCATCTTACAGTTTACCATATGAAAACAGTTCTTGTTGCATAAAGTACATTTTCATGATCTTGGGAGCCTTCAACTAGGGGTTGTCCTGTTAGTTGAACTAACCCATGGTTAACCTTTATCATTACATGCAGAGGGGATGCATAATACTGGACTTTGTCAAGACCTCACGTCATGACCTTAAATCATAACTTTAGTACGGGTCAAGGCCAAACGCCAATCCCGTTTCCCATGGAAGCACGAGCCAAGGCTATTCGCCAAGACCGTTGCACATGATAGCACGAGCCAAGGCCGTTGCACATGATAGCACGAGCCAAGGCTATTCAGCAAGACCGTTGCACATGATATCATGAGCCAAGGCTATTCTCCAAGACCGTTGCACATGATAGCACGAGCCAAGGCTATTCGCCAAGACCGTTGCACATAACGTCTCATGAGACTCTTGCTTTACCCAATGCATTGGAGCACTGTATAATTCCGGGCGCACCCGTCCATAAACATTTAAGTCCTATACAACCCTCTCATATCTTGACATGGTCATTCATTCAAGGGGTTCCATACATTCATAATTAAATCCCATTTTCACATACATATACATAACATGAAAACAGTTCTTTCATTAAAACATTATGATATGCATGCTAAAATTTTGTGCACATAGAAAGTTCACATTTGAAAACTTGGGTTTTAAGAAAAAATAGGCATAACACTTTAACATTCCATACATCATGATACCCAAATTAAAGCATGGTCTTTCACATATGATGATAATTGGATGTCATGGGTATTTCATACAGGCAATTGAAGTTACAATGAGAATAATCAAGTCCACCTTTGGGAAAGGCATATATATATAACTGTGAAAGTTCTTTTGATAAACTTCATCATGCTACAAAATATGGGGACCAAATTCATATTAATGTAAATGTGACTCAGTGTTTCATTTAATTAAATAACACTCAAATTAGACTGGGTCTCCCACCATTTTATTTCAGAGACTAAATGTAGAAGAGGGATTCTCCATTACATTCGGGTGTGATTACACATGATGCACAAATACACATGGTTATATATATATATATATATATATAACCAGGTCCTGATAGTTCACGCCACACTTTTTTACAAAAAGCGCAAGAATTTTCAAAACGCTGATAAATGAAAATTTTCAAATTAGAAAAGTCATTTTGATATTAAACCAATCCTGAAACTTCACCATTTATATATATAACCATGTATATAAATAGTCTTGGCATCGCCCTTGGATTAACAGTTTTAAAGGGCATATATAATTTTAGTAACTCATCACGTTATACCAAAAGTACTAAAACATAATAATCATACTCATTCATCATATATTCTGAAAAAAAAGGGTGTATGCATTCAAAGGTATTTATATACATTTAGGTACACATACCTACCAAAAATAATATATATATATATATATATATTTAAATTCTACCTGAAACTAAGACAAGTAAAAAAAATGTTAATATCTTTTTACTTATATAAAGAAAAGAACCGGTTATAAATTTTCAGAATATTCCTTATCAATAAAAAAAATTATAGAATGGTATAGTTTATGGAATATAATTATATATATATATATATATATAAACCGTATATACGTACATATAACCATCAAAGTGAAAAGATAAAATCTTTTTCCTTCCCCAAAGAAGTTAGTAGACACGGGGGGGCCTAATACATGGATCATGATGTATGCAAGCCCCATACACATGCATAAGTTTAAGTATATCAGTATATATATGTATGTATATATATCCCGTATAAGTTTATATACATGAAAACCGAAGATTAAGACAAACTTTAAAAACCGACTTCAACCCTTACAGAACGGAGATGAGGTGAAGAGGAGACAACGAAGAGTGAAATCAGGTGCATAACCGTATGATAAACACACACATATATATATATATCACACATGTATAAGCGTGTATATATATAAAACGAAACTCAAACAAAACAAAACACAGCAAAACCTCTCCCTTACCTTGCTCGACGAGGAGGAGGAGGAGCGAACGAGGCAGCAACAAGGTCCAAAAGCCGAAGAGGGAGCTGGTCCTTCGGCCTTTGGTGCAACACGGAGTTAAAAAAAAGAAGCAGGAGAAGAAGACTCTGCAACCGGGGAGACTTTGAGGGAACCGAGGTTGGTCATTAAAGAGGGCGGCGCCGACTCCGTGGAAGGAAACGAGAGGGGAGTGACTGTTGTCGGCTCGGGCGTAGGAAACAAAGGACTACTCTACACTGGTTCAGCGGCGCACTGAGGAAGAAGAAAACAGCGGGCGTGAGGGGAAGGAGAAAACACGAAACAGAAGGGACGGCCAGGATCAAACGCCGATCGATCAAATGGCTGAGGAGTGGTGCGGCTTTAAAAGGGGTGGACGGTTGCGATCAAGGTGGAAGAGGATCGGACGGCCCGGGGTTCACCGCGGTTTAAAACGCAGTTTTTCTACAGGTTTTTCTTTAAAAAAATAAAAAAATAAAATCGTTTTATTAATAATATTATTATTAATTTATTACAACATTATTGCACTCAATTATTAAACTAACTTTTATTATTTTAATAAAAGTCATTTGTCAATTGATTTAATCAAAACATCTTATTATATAAACATATGTATATATTTATGTATATTCTGTTTTAAAATACCAATAATTTTTATTGGCCTTATTATATTAAGTATATTATTTTCAAACCATAATTATTATATTTTGGAAAATTAAAGGGTCATTTAATCAATTAACGAAAGAATCATAATATATATTTATTTGTTTATTTATTTATTTATTTTTACTTTTCTGAATTACATAATAATTACGTTAATTTATATTTTTATGAAAACATTCGGATACACTCTTTTAAGGATAGAAAAAAGAAAGTGGTTGCTTAGAAGCATTTGTGTAAACTTAAAGACGTGAGATTTGTAAATAAAACCATAATTTAATATAGTTTCCAAAATAGTTAATAAAGGTCAATTTTTTTTAAAGAAGTAATGTATCTAATTTATTGCAATATAAATAACTCATAAAAATTTATTAGGTTTAATAAAACTAGAAAGTAAAAGTTCAATTGTTCAAATTAATATGCATAGTGGTAGAAAAACAATAATATTAATTTTTTTCATTTTGAAACGTAAAATAAAATTATCATTTTGGGAAAACAAGAGGTAAATTAACTAAATTAACATTGATGTCATTTTGAAATATTAAAGAAAAATACACAATTATCATACCAACCCTTTTTGGGGTAAATCATCATATTTACAATGGTCAACATAGAGGATAAGGAGACCCAACGGTCAAAATAAACCAACGGTCGAAAATATAGTCGTTTGGGGTTCAATGGCCATATTAGGGTGCTTATAAAAAGAAAGGTTTGGTCTCGGGTGTCCCTTACCCCAAGTGACTGAAGGAGAAGCAAAGATGGTTCGTGTGATCCCCTTGGTGTTGAGCACGGTCGTGGTGGCTTCAGCAATCCTTATGTTCCTTATGATGGATGCTCGAAAGCCCTACCGCATTCTCGGGCTCTTAGTAGTCTTAAGCAGTCTACCCATTATTGTAATCGGGTTCTTAGTTGGGATATTTGGTTAGTGAGCTTTTCTTGTAACCCGAAAATTGTAAGGCCCTTCAGTGTTGAGTTCCTAAATAAAAGTTACGTGTTTTTATATTTTACATTCTGATTGTTTTAAAGAGAGAACTTCAACAGCACAAAGCGCCCAATTTTCATTTATGAGGTTTGAAAACTTCGGGGTGTTACACTATATGACATATCAGGAATCAACCCTTCCCTTTGCATGCATCACATCCATCTTGAGGATTAATCGAAACCAATTATAAAACCATAAAGAATACTCAATCCACTCATATATGTGGTAGTTGGGAAAGAGATCACCAAGCGTTTTCAAGCTGGAATTATCTACCAAATTTATGAAAGTGAATGGGTTAGTCCAATTCAAGTTTTACCTAAGAAAGGTCGGATAACTGTTTTCACAAATGAACATGGAGAGGTAGCCTCAAATTGTGTGAATAACAAATGTACTGTGTGAATTGATTACTGAAAATTGAATGTTGAAATAAGAAAATATCACTGCCCTCTTCCACTCCTTGATCTGATGCTAGAATGATTTGCTGGAAAGTCGCACTATTGATTTCATGATGGATATACCGGCTACTTCCAAATCCCAATCACACCTCAAGACCATTAAAAGAATACATTCACTTGTCCCTTTGGAACATATTCAGGTAAAAGAATTGTATTTGGCCTTTTCAATGCCCCTACAATATTCCAAATGTGTATGGTGAGTATCATTTATGAATTCGTTGAACACTTCACTGAAGTCTTCATTGACAACTACACCATTTATGGTAAGTCATTTGAATCATGCTTAAATTCACTCTATCTATCCCTCCAAAGGTTTTTCAAGTGTAACATTGTGTTAAATTTTGAAAAATGTCACTTCATGGTTTCAAATGGGATTTTTATAAGGAACATAGTTTTAAAAGAGGGTATTGAAGTTGATCCTGCCAAAATTGATGTGATCCAATCACTTCTCGAACCCACCTCTATCTGAGACATTCGTTCATTCCTCATTCATGATGGTTTCTATCAATGATTCAACCATAACATCAGTAGGATTTCTCTACCACTCACTTAGCTACTCCAAAATGATGTTTCATTCCATTTTGAAGAGGCTTGCAAGAGATCCTTCATTGAACTCAAAGCTTCTCTTACATCTTCCCCAATAATCAGACCCTTGATTGGTCCTTACCCTTTGAGTTGATGTGTGATGCTTCTGATTAGGTTGTTGGGGTTGTTCATGGTCAAAGAAGAGAAAAATTTAATCATTTCATCTATTATGCCTCAAAAATAATGGATGAAACTCAATACCACTACACTATCACTAAAAAAGATCTTTTAGCTATTGGTTTTTCCTTAAATTAATTCTGGCCCAATCCCTTTGGTAGAAAATTCATCATCTTCACCGACCATTCTGCTATAAAGTTATGACACAATAAAAGTGATTCCAAACCGAGACTAATAAGATGAATCTTATTGCTCTAGATGTGTGACCTTGAAACCAAAGATAGACACGGAAAGGAATACCTTGTTGCTGATCACCTGAGTATAATTTCTAATTCTTCTCTTTCATAAATCATTGATCCTAAATTCCCCACTGATAAATTTTCATATCTCACTCCAAAAATACCATGGTATTCCCCAATTATAAATTACTTGGTTTCTGGTATTTTTCCTCAAAATTTTACAACAGATAAAAAAATTAAGTTGAAATGTGTTTCAAAATAATATTTTTGGGAAGAAAGTAAACTTTAGAAAATTGAGGAAGACATGGTAATAAGGAAATGTGTTGATAAAGATGAGCATTCCTCCATCTTAGAATTCTGTCCCTCAATGCCTGGTGGTGGCCACTTTGGACAAAAAAGGATTTCTCGAAAGGACACAGACTCTGGATTCTTCTGGCCTTCACTCTTCAATGACTCTCATGTGTCCTGTTAATCAGGTCCCAATTGTAATTCCCCGAGCCTAGTTACACAGAGTCGGTGCATTATTACATAACAATGGAATGATACAAAAGATTATGTCTCTAAATACTGAGTAGTTTAGTAGACATGGAAGTGCTAGATACATTCATAAGGTTTACATTACATCATAAAATGGAAAACAACAACAACATTGTTTCCATAGACAAAAATGAGATCCCATAGACTATCCCTACATGTTAGTCATAATATACTTTTCACATCCTGGGTAAAATAAAACATATAAAGGGGTGAGATCAGATGCTCAGTAAGGATAAAAATATAGAGGAAGATTTCATAAATAACAATAAACATTTAAGGCAATGTATAAAAATAAAACAAAAGCCTTTTCAACTTAAACTTCATCATAATTTGGAGAATATAAATCAAAATAATGGAATTTACTTACTCACATGGATATTCTATTAGTCGAATAATCACATGCAATTTCAATAGACACTTTCATAATGATGGAATGCATAATTCCAAACCTTCATAACCACAGAGTCAAGGCCTTGTGTTAAGAATACAAATAAGTTTTTGTCAAGGCCTTTTTCCAAGACACTAGTGTTTCTCATTTGACCAACCGATGCATTGAGGAGCTATAGAGGGCTCCACCCATCACTTACTAAGTCCAATGCATTCCTCATATGAAAAGGTTTAAACATAACATAAACATTCATATTAAAACGACCATAAAAAATGTCAATACATTATCTATAAACAATGAATGGTATAAAAATAACACTTTCATAGTAAAATAGATCACAAAACATTCAATACAATATGGATGATTTTCATCTTAATAAATCAACTTCAAAAAAACTTAAAATCCATCAAAGGATGTTGACATAGATGAAATCAAAACCTTTTTATAGAAATATATCCTTTTATTTTGAAATAATTTAAATGTCATGTAATTATAAAATTAAACATTTATATTTGAAAAATATTCTTATAGTATTGTAAGGGAATCTTCTATGATGTTATAATGGTGGAAAATAGCCACACCCGCCGTATATGTTAAAAAACATTCTTACCTTAATTTTGTCGAAAAGGTCATAATGTACCTTGTTTGGAAATTGATGGAAATAATCCTTTATAAAAATAGTATAAAAGTAAAACATGGGTATAAATGACATTACCCCATAGTCTCTAAAATAGTAAGAATGTTTTAAAATACATTTTTAAGAAACATGTATGTGGATGATAAATAGGTTCCATTAGATAATTACTTATAAACAACCTCGTATAATGAAGAGATTGTAGAATTAACCCTTACCTTGTAATTTTCTTTGCCCAAGGTTAGGTTAACCTCATGTATAATGGTGAAATAATTGTTATTAAATTATGCAAGAATCATATACATTAATATAATATCATATATGATCTTTTAACATTGCTTTGTTAATTATATCTTTGTATTATCATTGTTTCGGGTGTTAACAGATTCGTTTTCCTATATATTCATTTCTATGTGAGTCATATTTGTTATGTATGGGATGTATCTTATTCATATATAGAATTATATCAAGTCTTTAAACATTATTTTTAATCATCCAATGAAAATTATTCTTGAAGGGATACGATGAGAATGAATCTCTTCACGTTCGTGGAGACGGTAATCTGTACGTATGCACGTGCGACAATATCATTATTTTGATATTAAAATAATATATAATTGGATGTTATATCATATATAAAGAGTAATTATCATTTTATATTTATTATTTACATAAATTAATTATCATTATTAGACCCATCCAAATAATAATGTATTGAATAACAACTACACCATGACGTGGAGACGGTAAGCCGCACGTACGCACATATGGTTACATGTCATTAAAAGGATGGATAAAATAATGAATTTTTTGGTACCATATTTATAATAACATAAAATTATATATAATATAATAGAGTTATTATTTTAATGTGGAAATAATAAATATAGTGGATGTGGAAGAAGAAAGGAACTTGAAAGAGGTGATGAAATATTTACCTATTCTTTGGGTTATTCCATTTGATTTGATCAAATGGGCTCTTTGGTTGGCTTTGTAACTAATGGAAGGCCTCTAGGATTAAGGTAGTATATTTTAGAGGGTATTTGGGCATGTTATGGAAGATCCAAATCGTTTATATGGTGTTAATTATAGAGAAAGGGGAGTACCCTTTTATAAGAGGGGTGAGGGGCACCTTTGGAAAAGCTAGAAATATTATTTTATAATAAAATCATATTCAGTTTCTAATGGATCCAAAATAGATTATTTAAATCCTAAGGAGGGTATGGTTCTAAAACAACTCAACCAAAGTGTTTTATATTGGTTTGGGTAACTATATTAACTTTATCTTTTAGATTTAACACTTAGTTAAATAGTTTGACATTTAACATGCCTCTTTATATTTTTATATTATATGGTTAATAAACATAATATATATTTCCAAGATTACCCGAAGTGGTTCACTAATAATACAACTATCATTATATAAGTCTTTTTCCCAAACCTTAGATTTTTAGGAATATAATCACAAATAATAATATAATATTAGTTTTAAAAACTCTTTTATATCAATTTTGACACAATATGATATTTTGTTTTTTCTAAATTCATAAGAGCATTATTACTTTGAAAAAAAATTATATAACCCACCCAAATATGTCACATTATCCTATAAAATTATTAGAATTTATAAAAAGTCTCAAATTACATTTATTTGGATATTTATAACATCAATTATTTTAATATTTCATTATTTAGGTAATCACTGCATCATCCTTTTGTCATATATAAATTAAATTATTTAATATCTAAAAAATATAATTAGAATACCATTATCTAGGAAATAGTTTTATCGTTTTAATGAATATTTATAGTCAAATTTATCTTAGGTGTAACCCTATATTAAAAATGGTGTAGTTATTAAACATTGATTTTAACTCTTTTAACTCTTCTTCGAATTAAATAATAATAAATGTCCTAATCTAAACCAAGTGGACCAAAAATGTTCATATTTTATTCTAAAAGTAGTTTCTGGCCTAATTATACTTATCCAATAGAATTAGGACATGTTTTAGGGTATTAATAATATCATTTTTACCTTTAATTACCCTATTTACATTTAACCGTGGTAAATAAAAGAAAAAATGTTACTATTCACAAAAAAATTATTTTCATCTTATTGAACCAAATTTTTCAAACTGATATAAACTGTTTCTATCAGAGTTTTTAAATTCTACTCACAGAAGCGGTAAAATTATGTTTCATGTGAATTTTCAAATTCTCCTAGGAAATGGGTAAAAGACGGTGAAAGTTCAATAAAATTTTTATATATCGAAATTTATTATAAACTTGCTACAATGAATTAAATTGAAATTATATAGGTATTAGGTATCTATTTTGACCTAAAATAAATTTAAATAAAATAAATAATTATTTAAATAAATACTCGGTTTAAAACTATAATTATGTGTTTTTCACTATTTATCAAAAATCGAATGTTTTTAGAAAAAATACCAAAAATTCACCCTAAGATATTTTTGATATTCCGAATCCAAAAATGAAGTCCATTTTGAAAGATAAAATTTATAACATTTCAAAATGTTTGTTTTAATGTTCATAACAGTAAGTTTGATTGGTTGTGGTGTGTTAGGACTCGATGTTGCGTACAACACACGCTATTGTATTATTCAAAGAGAAGTGTACCATGGAAGCTTGGGGTGTTACATTCTCCCCTCATTCAAATAATTTCATCCTTGAAATTTCTAGAATATTACTACATAAAAAGACTCGGCTGCTTCTTCATCATAATATCCTCAGGTTCCCACGTTGCCTCTTCCATCTTATAGTTTCTCCATAGAACTTTTACTAGACGAGTCGTCTGGTTTCTCAGCACTTGTTCTCTTATATCAAGAACCATGACAGGATCTTCGCAATAAGATATATTAGGTTCCAGTTCTAATTCAGCATAGGTGAGTACATGCATTTAAATAGGCATGTATTTTCTCAGTAGTGATACGTGGAACACGTCATGGACTTTGGAGAGACATGGCGGTATTGCCAACTGGTAAGCTACAACCCCAATTTTTTCTAGAATTTCGAAAGGTACAATGTATCTGGGACTCAATTTTCCCTTCTTACTGAAATGTATAACACCCTTCCAGGGAGATACCTTCAAGAAAACATGATCTCCTACCTAAAATTCCAAATCCTTCCTTCGGTTATCGGTATAGATCTTCTGCTTACATTGAGCAACATTGATGTGGTTTTGGATTACCTTTACCTTTTCCATCGTTTCCTCTAGCATTTTTGGGCCTTCAAGTTTTCTTTCCACAACATCATCCCAACTGGATGTTGTGTGACATCTCTTTCTGTATAACACTTCATATGGGGCCATCTGAGTACTTGAATGGAAGATATTATTATAGGAAAATTATACCATAGGTAAATATTGATCCCACATTCCTTTAAAGTCAGGTGAGAATGATCTCGACATGTCCTCTAAGGTTTGAATAGTTCGTTCTGATTGTCCATCAGTTTGGGGGTGGTAGGCAGTGCTCAAACGAAGTTCAGTATCTAGGGCTTTATGAAGACTTTTCTTGAATATTGATGTTAAACGTGGATCACGATCAGGAAAAATCGATAGTGTTACTCCATCATGTCTTAAAACATCATTAATATATAGTCTTTTTAATCGTTCATGTGGTAAATCTTCTCTTATATCAAGAAAATGTGCTGACTTGGTAAGAAGATCAACAATGACCCATATTGTATCGTTCAATCTAAGGGTCTTGGTTAGTCCCATGAAAAAGTCCATCATAATATTATCCCATTTCAACTCAGGTATGTGAAGAGGTTTCATGACTCATCTAGGATGTTGCCTTCCAGATTTCACTTGTTGACAAACCATATATCTTGATGAAAAATCAGCAATCTCCCACTTCATGTTGTCCCAGAAAAAATGTTCCTTAAAATATCTATACATTTTGGTGCTCCCAGTATGTATAGAAAAATTGGAGCTATGATCATCATCTAACAATTCCATTTTCAGATCGGGTATTTTGGGAACACAAAGTTTCTTCCCAAATTTCCAAATTCCATCTTCATACACAAAGTCACTAAATCTCCCATCATTTACAACTTTAATATTCTTTTGAAACTCTTCATCACTGGTCTGATAACTCTTTATCCTTTCTAGTAAAGATTATTTGGAAACCATTTGAAAAAGTATTGATGTTTCACCTTCCATTGTTATTCCCATATCTATATTTACTAGATCCATGTATATAGGATCCTTTTCAACTCTAATATTGTTCAAAACTCCATGATTTTTTCAACTCAAATCATTTTCCACCTTATTTTCCTTCCACGAGTTGTATTGTATAGTGAAATCAAAATCCTTGAGTAGTTCAAGCCATCACCTTTGCATCTTATTGAGTTCTTTTTGTGATAAAATATACTTCAAACTCTAGTGATTGGTATAAATCTCACATTTTTCACCATATAGATAGTGTCTCTAAATTATAAAAGAAAATATTATAGATTCTAACTAGAGATCATGAGGAGGATAATTTTGCTCATGAATTTTCATCTGTTATGATACATAGGCAATAACTCTATCATTCTGCATAAGGACAAATCCAAGTCATTTCTTTGATGCATCACTGTAAATAAAAAACCCATCATTCCTCGATAGTAGAGTCAAAATAGGATAATTGACAAATTTTATCTTCAATTATTCAAAACATTCTTCACACTATTTTTTCTAACAAAAGTTAACCCCTTTACGCATGATCTTGGTTAATGGGTTAGCCAACCAGGAACAATTCTGAACAAAATTCCGATAATGACCTTCTAAACCAATAAAACTGCGTACCTTAGTTATACTCATCGGTGCTAGACATTCTTGGATTTCCTTGGTCATTGAAGGATCAATGGTGATTCCATCCTTCGAGACAATATTGACAAGAAAACAAATATCTTGAAGCCAGAATTCACACTTGGTAAACATCCCATATAATTCATGACTTCTAAGAGTCTTCGGGATAATCCACAAGTGATTTTGATGATCTTTGTATCTTTTGGAGTATACCAAGATATCATCAATAAACACTACTACAAATTAATCCTGATATTCCTTGAAAAATCTATTCATTAGATCTTTGAAAATAGAGGGTGCATTAGTCAATCTAAAAGGAATTACTGTAAACTCGCAATGCCCATACCTGGTTTGAAATTCTGTCTTTGGAATGTATTCCTTCTTCACGCACAACTGATGATATTCAAATCGAAGGCTGGTCTTTGAAAATTATTGTGCTCCATGCAGTTGGTCAAATGAATCATCAATGCGAGTTAGGGGATACTTGTTCTTTATTATTATAGCATCGATCTCCCTGTAGTCAACGAACAACCTCATAGATCCATATCTCCTCTTAACCAAAAGGATAGGGGCTCCCCATGGAACAACACTAGGGTGAATAAATCCCTTATTACTCATTTCCTCTAGTTGTTTATTTAGTTATGCTAATTCCAAAATGGCCATTATATAAGGGGTCTTCAATATGGGCCTTGATCCAAGAATTAAATCAATGGAAAACTTAATTTCTCATTCTGGAGGATGTCTAGGTAAATCTTCTAGAAACACATCAACAAATTATTTCACAATAGTTACATCCTCTATTTGAACATTCTTTTCCTCACCCATAGTTATTTAATTCTCTTCCTCCCCAATAATTGAATTTATTTGAGCTACTAGGTATGGATCTAGATAAGAATCAGGTGGTGATGATTCTGCTCTAAAGATATGGTGTTTTTTATAATCGTCATCAAAAATCGTAACCACCTTTTTCTTATAATAAATTTTAGAATCATGGTCCGAAATCCAATCCATACCGAGGATTATATCAAATTCAATCATGGGTATGATGATGAGATCAGCAGATAAAGAACATTTAAATTCCCTAATGGGTACTAATTCACAAAACTTTGTGGTGATGATACTTTCCATAGGATTTTTGACTGAAAACAACCTTGTTAAATCAAATTATAAATATCAAATTTTCATAGAAATTTGAGAAGATATGAAACAATGCAAAGATCCAAAATCAAATAAAGAATTTTCTAAACTTGAGGAAACCATTAAATTACTTGCTACTGTGTCATTTAGAGCTTCAACCTCAGTAGTAGTGACAGGATAATCTTACAATGATCCATTGGCCTTTTCTGAGGTAATTTCCCCCTACTCATAGGAAATTCATTTGCATAATTCCACCTTTCTCTACAATTTTAGCATTCAATATTGACAACCTCTTTCTTCCCCATGTAATCACGAGCTTGGTGGCCTTTTTCAACACACTTGTAACAAAATCCCATTCCCTTCAAAAAAGTACCAAGGTGTTTTTCCCACATTTATTGCATGATAGATATTAAAATTTTCCCTTCTTCCCCTTATTTCCATTTCTAATGTGTTCAGTAGATCTCTTCTTCTCTTTCTTTTCTTTAATGTCATAAGACTTAGAGAATTATTTTTCTTTCTTAATAACACATGAGACAATATCTTCGTACGACGAGAAGGATAGTAAGACTAATTCTCAACCGAGAAATCATTTTAACCCATCAAAGAAATTATTAATCTTACTTCTTGGGTTATGTATATAATCTTCATCATGCCTCGCTATCCTTGTAAAGTTATCTTCATAATTTGCGACATTCTCATCCTCCTTTTGCATTAGACTCAGAAATAGCCTTTCCATATCTGCTTGATGGTCATGAGGAAAGTATTTTTCTATGAAAATCTCTTTAAACTCCCTCCATTCAATATTTTATAATTCCTCATATTCATTTTTGTTTTGAATCAATGACCACCATTGATCAGTATCTCCAGTGAGGCGGTAAACCGCCATGACAACTTTTTCCCTTTCACTACTCCCTAAGGCATGGAATATTTTCTCTTATGAATTTATCCATTTCTCAGCAACTAGTGGATTTTTACTCCCATTGAATTTTGGTGGTCTTTGACTCATGAACTGATCTAACATTGATCCTACATGTCGTGGATTAGGGTGCTCCATACGGGTAAGGTTTTTATTCATAACCTGAGTGAGTTGTCCCAGTTTAGTGATAAGATGATCATCACCAGTTGCATCACCAGCTCCACTATAATTATCTTGAGTAGGAGATCAATACCTATATAGATTGAATTCATTGATATGTTTTCCATTCCAATTCACTAAGAGAAATTTCTAAATGATGGAAAAAACTAGATTAGTTTGTGAATCACAGTTCATAAATCCAAAATCGTAAAACACTGATCATAAATTGAACAGTTTATGGATATAATCCATAATCATAAAAAATGTTTTCTTTGAGGAATTATATACTCATAAACCCTTCATAATTACATGTAAATAAAATTAGAATTATCCTAAGCATATCCCCCGAGAGTGTCGTAACCAAGAGTGCAGCAAGGCCCGTTGTCATGAACCAGTTCCCGTTTGAGTCTAGCTTAAAGTTGGGTTTTTGGGATTTACCCCTAGGTACATCTGTACCAGAGCCGCCTCTACCTGCTCTTTTCCAGACAGGGATGTATTGCTTGGAAAACTCACAGAATCTCTACAATACAAAAATTTTATAAAGTTTTCCTATACTAATCATCAAATTCTATCTTAGGCTATGTGTTCTAATCAGAGTTTACCTAAATCTAGTTTCCAAGGTTTTTACTAAACTTCTTTTGATACCAAGTGTAATACCCTGACCATAGTTACCCATAGTGGGTTAATTATTACATAACATTTGGCATGATCACAAAATCTCATGTCTCAAAAGACCGATTAGTTTAGTAACCTTGGAAGTAATAGATACATTCATAAGGTTTAAATTACATCATACAACGGAAAAATACAACAACATTTATTCCATATAAAACAATGATATCAAAAAGAATATCCCTTCAGATTAGTCATAATATACTTCTTCGCTTCCAGGGAAAAATAAAACAAAGAAAGGGGTGAGCTCAGATGCTCAGTATGGATAACAATATAGCGGAAGCTTTCATAAATATTCATAAAAATTTCAGGCAATGTATAAAACTAAAACAAAAGCCTTCTCAACATAAACATAATCATAATATGGAAAATATAAATCAAAATAATTCCATTTACTTACTCACATGTATATTTTACTAGTTGAGTAATCAGAAGCAATATCAATAGCCACTTTCATAAAGATGGAATGCATAATGCCAGAAATTCATAACCACATAGTCAGGTCCTTGTGCCAAAACTACAAATAAGATTTTGTCAAGACCTTGTGCCAAGACACTAGTCTGTCAAATGATACCAACTGATGCATCGGGGATCTATAGTTCGATCCACCCTTCACTTACTAAGTCCAATGCATTCCTCATATGAAAAGGTTTAAATATAACATATACATTAATTTTAAAACTAGCATACGAAATGTCAATACATTTTCCATAAACCATGAATTGTATAAAAATAACTCATTCATAGTCAAACAGGTCAAAAAAAATTCAAAACATTATGGATGATTTTTATCTTAATATATCAACTTCAAAAAAACTTATAATCCATCAAAGGATGATGAAATAGATGAAATAAAATCCTTTTTAGAAAAATACCTCTTTCTATATTAAAATCATTTAAAAGTCACGTAATTATAAAAGAAAACATTTATATTTGAAAATATTCTTATAAGCTTGTAATGGATTCTTTGATGTTATTATATTGGTGGAAAATATCTCCACCCGCCGTATATGTTAAAAAAACATTCATACCTTAATTTTGTCAAAAAGGTCATAGAGTACCTTGTTTGGAAAATGACGGAAAGATTACTTTATAAACATCTTATAAAAGTCAAACAAGGGTATAGTTGACATTAACCCAAAGTCTCGAAAATAGTAAGAATGTTTTGAAATACATTTTTAAGAAACATAGATGTGGATGATAAAGAGGTCCCAGTATATAATTACGTATAAACAACCTCAGATAATGAAGGGATTCTAGAATTAACCCTTACCTTGAACTTTTCCTTGGTCGATGGTACGTTAATGTAACAGCCCAATATTTTAAGAAAAATATACTTTTTAATTTCACTAATATCTTGTGTTGTACGCTACACCAAAAGGAGCTTGACAACATGCATCTGTGATTTGCCTTGCATTATATGCAATCACGACCTTCCTCGATAGCGTGTGTAGTACGTAATAATGAGTTTTACTAAACAACAATATGCTATTAAAATATTATTAAAACTAGCCGTTATGAATAGTAATAACCACTTTTTGAAATTTTTTAAATTTTATTTTTCAAAATGGAATTCATTTTTAGATTCTTAATATCGAAATTAGCTTAGGGTGAAATTTTGGTGATTTTCGGATAACTTTCATATTTTGATGAATAGTGAAAATTACGAAATTTTAATTAAAAACAACTTTTTCAATCGAAATAATTAATAGTGATAAATTTTTAAATTGAGTGATTTTAAAGTATATTTACAATATATTTTTACAATTTAATACAATGTTTGTCATTGGATGTAATTCTACATTTAAACCAGTTATAAACAAGTTTCAATCTTTTGATAGTTATTATCTCTTAAAAACACGCTATTTGTTTTGACGACGGGAATTAATTTTTAAATTAGTTAATGCAACTGATATGTTTTGAATCTGGTAAAATAGACATCATTTTTGAGTTCATAATATCAAATATATCTTAGGCCTCATTTTTGGTATTTTTCTGAAAACTTTCAATTTTTGATTAATAGTGAAACCACTAAGTGGTAGTTAAAAAAACTGAATTGTTCATAAAACATAATTTTACCGCTTCTGTGAATGGAATTTCAAAAATCTGAGAGACACGGTTGATTTCAGTAAGTAAAATTTGGTTCAATGAGATGAAAATTAATTTTTGGTAAATAGTAACCTTTTACTTTTATTTACCACGGTTAAAAGTAAATAGGGTAATTAAGGGTAAAAATGATATTAATATTACCTTAACACATTTCCTAATCCTATTGTACAAGTGTATCTCGACCAAACACAACCTTATGTGTAAACTATTATCATTTAGGCCCAATTGAATTAGATTAGGACATTTATTATTATTTAATCCAAAGAAGAGTTAAAAGAGTTAAAATCAATGTTTATTTAATAAAACATTTTTAATATAGGGTTATACATACGATAAATTTGACTATAAATATTCCTTAAAAAGATAAAATGAGTTCCTCTATAATGGTATTTTATTTGTAATTTTTATACATTAAATAAGTTAATTTATTTATGACACAACGATGATGCAGTATTTATCATATTAATGAAATATTGACATAATTAATGTTATAAACATCAAAATAAATGTAATTTGAGACTTTTTATGAATTCAACTAATTTTATAGGTTACTATGACATGTTAGTAGTGATGTAATTAATGTTTTTAGAACATATCATTCTGTTATGATTTTCACAAAAATCAATTACTAAATAGTGTCAAAATTGACATCAAATAGTTTCTAAAACAAATATTATATTATTAATTGTTATTTTATTCCTAAAAATATAAGGTTTGGACAAATGACTTAGATAAGGTTATATATATTAATAATAAACAACTTGGGATCGTTTGGATTCTTATAGTATGTTTATTAACCTTATAGTGTAAGAACACAAGAAGACACGGTAAAAGTAAAATTATTTAACTTAATGTTAAATATAAATGATAAGGTTAAAATAGGAACCTAAACTTGTCTAAATTCTATTGGATGAAGGGATTTCGACCCATACCCACCTTAGACTAGAAATAAATTAATTTGGAGATATTTAAAACGGAACTTGACTTTATAATAAAATAATATTTTTAGTTATTCCAAAGGTGCCCCTCTCCTCCCTTATAAAAGGGAACCTCCTCACTCTCCTCCTCACACCAATTTGAGCATTCAAGCTCGGCCAAACCCTGACAAAATCTCTTCTCCACTTCCCTAGTATCATCCTAGAGGTCCTGGTCGTCTTCAAAGACCATCCTTAGTTCTTTAAGTAGAGGTTAAGTGAAGGCGCGTCAAAAAGAGGTAATATCCATTACCGATCTTTTTCAATTTCTTTCTTCTTCAACTTCTTATTCATTAGTTGTTTCATGATAAAGTAATAACATCAGTATTTATTATATACTGATATGTTATTATAAATATGAAACAACTCTAATTAACCTTCTATCCATCTTACGGAAAAAGGAAATCACCGCGTGTGCGTACGTACGGAATACCGTCTCCACGCCGTGGTGTAATCTATTTTCCACCACCACCTTAATTGGATGGGTATAATGGTGTAATGAGTAACTATATATGATTATTATAAAGTGATATTGATACTGAAATATTATACATACACTTCAACACAATTACACGACCATGGGAACGATATCATCGCTCGTGCGTACGTACGGACTACCGTCTCCACGACGCAATGAGATTCATTCTCAATGATTAACCATTCATGAATGATTATAAAGTATATATAATAAGTACTAATGAAATATATGACATAATAATGATACTGGATTTATGTATATTTATATGTATGTCATCTACTTAATTCCATTCAATTCAATAAGGAAACGAAAACAGCGTTCATGCGTACGTACGGACTACCGCCTCCATGAACGGTGTATTTCATTCCATTTATCGATATATATTATATATATATATATATATATTCTGAATATATATTATATATAAATCATGTTTTACATTCTGGATATATGTAATCATGATCCAAGTAATCATATTAATAATTACAAGTTAAAAACACGGACGACAAATGAAACAATTTTACCCAAAACGATCTTTAGCATGGAATTTACAAAAGAACGGGTAATATAAAGTCATAAGTGAGACATATATGATATCATAACAATTAATATGATTCTGTAAAAAGTCAATGACATTATGTAAATCATTATATAGGAGGTTTGGACACTTATGACGCAAATCGGACCTAAGGTAAGGGAAATATCACAATCTCATTTTTTTCCGAGATTGTTTATACTTTGGCATTTAATGGGGTGTATTTTATCATCCACATCCATGTTTCTTCAATATGTAATATTATTTACATCCACCTACAATTTTTTAAATCCAATTTTACCCTTCGGTGTGTTTTTAGTAAAATATATGAAAGGAATCTTTTGTCGTTTTTCGTACGAGGTACTTTTTGACTTTTCCGAAAAAAGTACGAAGAATGTTTTTTTAACATATATGGCATGAATGGATTTTTAAAATGTTATTTCAAGAATCTTCCTTTAAAAGTTTTCATGTTTCTTTTTAATCAACTTCTTTTAGTTTAAAATTGCAAGACATGTTAAGAAAGGAAAGTGTTTTTGAAGTAGAAAGGATATTTTCCTCAAGAATGGAGTTCAAGTGTTTTATCAAAATTATTTTCCATCTAAGATAATAAAGGGTTCTATTTCTGTCCCTATTATTACATTGATTTGAATATGTTTTGATGGAATTATATTTATGAATTCCTTTATCTTATATTAATTGTTTTATGATGTCATGATGTTTAAGAATCCCATTTTTATTACATGGGTTATGAAATGATGTATGATTTATGATTTTGTGGCACACATAAGAATGGTATCATTACGAGATGGGTGGGACCTATATCTCCCTCCAATGCATTGGGTAAAGATTTTATATCTCATGAGATAGACATGGCTGGAATGGTAGGTTATACCAGTTCAGTGAAACAGGACTGAAACGAGGGTGACTCGGTTCAGAAAGGGACATTGTCCACTAAGATAGTCTTGGCAATGAGTCTTGACTAACAAGAAATGATTCTCTATGATTATGTGTGTATGCCACAAAGTTTCATGTTTTAAGTTATGATTATTGGGATTTCATTTCACTACTATGATTTATCCCATGTTATGAAATTATTCTCTCTTTTGCAGGTTAAGATTTCCAAAAGTTATGTTCTTATGAATATGATGTGATTGATTTTTCTTTTGTTTACCCTTACTGATCATTTGAGCTCACCCTTTTATGTTTTCTTTTCCCCATGATATAAATAAAGGTTTTATGTAAAAAAAGTGAAGATCTTTATGGGAGATATTGAAGATCTTTCACCACGATTAGAAGATTATGTTCCGAGTTTCCAAAGACACTAAACTATTACGATCCTTGTGTGTGTGTTTTTTGTTATGTACTAAGTATTCCGAAAAAGTAATGTAATGTTCATGTACGTTAAGATTCGGGTCTCTATAGTTGGTATCAGAGGAAATGTTTAGTCAATCTTTGGAAACTAGGATGCGAAAACCTTAGTGATATCCCTAGAGATATTTATAAGGTATGTCTAGGGATGTCCCTAAGGATAAGTATACGTATAGGTTATAGTACTAGAATTACGCTAATGATCATAGAATTAAACCTAAGATGGTTGATATTGAAGGTACTTCCCCTTTATAATGTTGGTTTCCCCTAGCATGATTTTTGCCTCCCACACTATTCTTTTTGGGTTTTTGGAAATGGCTGGAAACAAGATGATTCACGATAATGGAGGATATGATGGACAATGGAATGATATTCTTCATGAGCAACCAAATGAAATGGGATTTGGAAGTCCAAACATCATTATTATGCCGAATCAGCAATCTCATAATATGATCAATAAAGTAAAATTTGGTAAGTTTCCTGACTCGGCTAATAAGAGAAGATGGAGTTTCATGATGATCATAGAGGAAAGAAAGTTCAATTTCCCCTATGTAAATCATGTGGGAAGAGGAATCAAGGAGAATGTTTCAAAGGAACTAGAAGATGCTTTGGCTGTGGAAAAGAAGGACACAAAGAAAGTAAGTGCAAAGGAAAAGGCTCAGTTAACACCATGGATGAGGATAATGGTATTGCTACGACATCAACAATGGTTAAATGTTTTAAATGTGGAATGTACGGGTATTATGCAAACCAATTCCCTAAGGGAAAGTCTCATGAAGAGAATCAGTATGGTCGTATGGGTAGTATTTATGTTGATGATGATGAAGAGACTACAAATGATATGTGAGATGAAAGAATTGTTGAAGCTCGGTCAATGGTTTAAGAATGTAGTGGAATGATTACATGTTTATCATGTGTAATGTTGTATAAGTAATCTCATGGTACTATGGAATAAAGAGACATCTAAGGATTGTTACACTGTTGTCTTTCCTTGAGTTTTGAAAGTGTATGATTAATGGTACCAGTATCCATGAAAGGTTATTCAGATATTTTTGGAATATAGATGATATACGCATAATGAAGGGATAAGGAGAAAATTAAATGTTTCATAGTATTCATGAGCTCATGACTGATATAAGGAGAAGGTTAAGTAATGGATTGAGTATATAGAATTTTTGGATTATGGTATGTGGAAAGAATTAAATTTTGATAGCATTCATGTTTTTACTAAGGTTTAATGTGAATTCATTCTTCAAGAGAATACACGATTAAGGCCTTTGAATGTTTGGAATGTGACCAACAAGACCTATCTTATGATATATGGGGATCAAAGATGGTATTAAATCTCTGGTAATCGTTTTCACTATATTATGAGAGTGGACTGCAGTATTATGGATAAGCCTAATGATTAGAATGGATTATATTGGACATAAGTTAGTATTGTTTAAGGATAGAAGATTTTCGATATTATTGATGGGATGTTATAGTAATGTAGTTTTAGAAAAAGGACAACCTGCAGGACGGGTGACAGCCCATCACGTCGGACAAGGATGTGGGAATCGAACCCACAACCGAAGTGCGACTGGCCTTTATCGCCTACCAATGGCCTACAGGAAGTCCCTGTTTAGTAGAAACTAGTTTTATTATATTAAGCAGTATGATATATGAAGTATAAAGTCCATTTTAGGAACCATATATAATTAATCTCACTATAGAATGACTTATGTATATTTAATAACTTTCGCTAACCTTTTGTTTGAGACAGATGGAATGAAACGTCATTCTATCACATGATCTGCTAACACTTCACGAATAACAAATTCAACTTCATTTATTAAAGAGATGAAGTGGAAATTGTTCAAGGCACGAACAGCAGTGAGATTGTACCAGAATAAATAAGTATTTATTCTAATTCAATTTATTCAACTTTAGGGAAACGATCTTGAAAACCAAAAATGTTGTCCTAGTGATCTTATATCTGATTAATCAGATGGTACCTTAGATCATCACAAATTTATGGATTTGTGATTGTTGGATTTTCCATAGCCATGTTCTCTACCACTCTCCATCAGAACATGATGGTTAGATTTTTCTTCCATATACATATTTTCACCTATGTGGAAACCCAGTGATTAGTTTATTTGGGTAACCGTTACGTTTCATACTTTCATTTTTAAAGATTGGTTTTGGTATTCCTTTTTACGATGTGGGTTTCTATTAAAGAAACTTTCGAATAGTAAACCATTTATAACCCCGACGAATTTCGAGGGCGAAATTCATTTTAAGGGGGGTAGAATGTAACAACCCAAGATTTTATGAAAAATATTTTTTTTAGTTTCACTAATATCTTGTGTTGTAGGCTACACCAAAAGGAGATTTCACAACACGCATCATTGACTTGCCTTGCATTACATGCAATCGCGTCCTTCCTCGATAGCATGTGTAGTATGCAATAACGAGTTTCACTAAAAAACAATATGCTATTAAAATATTATTAAAACTAGCCGTTATGAATAGTAATAACGACTTATTGAAATTTTGTAAATTTTATTTTTCAAAATGGAATCCATTTTTGGATTCTTAATATCGAAATTAGCTTAGGGTTAAATTTTGGTGATTTTCGGATAACTTTTATATTTTGATGAATAGTGAAAATTACTAAATTTTAATTAAAAACAACTTTTTCCATCGAAATAATTAATAGTGATAAATTTTTAATTTGAGTGATTTTAAAGTATATTTAGAATATATTTTTACAATTTAATACAATGTTGGTCATTGGATGTAATTCTACATTTAAACTAGTTATAAATAAGTTTCAATCTTTTGATAATTATTATCTCTTAAAAACACGCTATTTGTTTTGACGATGGGAATTAATTTTTAAATTAGTTAATGCAACTGATATTTTTTGAATTTGGTAAAATAGACATCATTTTTGAGTACATAATAACAAATATAGCTTAGGCCTAATTTTCGGTATTTTTCTGAAAACTTTCAATTTTTGATGATTAGTGAAACCACTAAGTGGTAGTTAAAAAAACTGAATTGTTCATAAAACTTAATTTTACTGCTTCTATGAATGGAATTTCAAAAATCTGAGAGACACGGTTGATGTCAGTAAGTAAAATGTGGTTCAATGAGATGAAAATAATTTTTGGTGAATAGTAACTTTTTACTTTTATTTACCACGGTTAAAAGTAAATAGGATAATTAAGGGTAAAAATGATAATAATATTACCCTAACACATGTCCTAATCCTATTGGACAAGTTTATCTCGACCAAAAACAACCTTAAGTATAAAATATTATCATTTAGGCCCACTTGAATTAGATTAGGACATTTATTATTATTTAATTCAAAGAAGAGTTAAAAGAGTTAAAATCAAAGTTTATTTAATAAAACATTTTTAATATAGGGTTATACATAAGATAAATTCGACTATAAATATTCATTAGAAATCTAAAAATATTTCCTACATAATGGTATTTTATATTTAATTTTTATACATTAAATAAGTTAATTTATTTATGACACAACGATGACGCAGTAATTATCATATTAATGAAATATTGACATAATTAATGTTATAAACTTCAAAATAAATGTAATTTGAGACTTTTTATGAATTACACTAATTTTCTAGGTTAATATGACATATTAGTATTGATTTAATTAACTTTTTTTGAAATTATCATTCTCTTAGGATTTTCACAACAATCAATTACTAAATAGTGTCAAAATTGACATAAAATACTTTTTAAAACAAATATTTTATTATTAATTGTTATTTTATTCCTAAAAAACTAAGGTTCGGCCGAATGACTTAGATAAGGTTATATATATTAATTATAAACAACTTGGGGTTCGTTTGGCTTCTTATAGTAATTTTATTAACCTTATAGTGTAAGAACACAAGAAGACACGGTAAAAGTAAAATTATTTAACTTAATGTTAAATCTAAATGATAAGGTTAAAATAGGAACCTAAACTTGTCTAAATTCTATTCTATGAGAGGATTTCGACCCATCCCCACCTTAGCCTAGAAATAAATTTATTTGGAGCTATTTAAAACCGAACATGACTTTATAATAAAATAATATTTTTAGTTATACCAAAGGTGCCCCTCTCCTCCCTTATAAAAGGGCACCTCCTCACTCTCCTCCTCACACCAATTTGAGCATTCAAACTCCACCAAACCCTGCCAAAATCTCTTCTCCACTTACCTAGTATCATCCTAGAGGTCCTGGTCTTCTTCAAAGTCCATCCTTAGTTCTTTAAGTAGAGGTTAAGTGAAGGCGCGTCAAAAAGAGGTAAGATCCATTACCGATCTTTTTCAATTTCTTTCTTCTTCAACTTCTTCTTCTTTAGTTGTTTCCTGATAAAGTAATAAAATTAGTATTTATTATATACTGATATGTTATTATAAATATGAAACAACTCTAATTAACCTTCTATCCATCCTACGGAAAAAGGAAATCACCGCGCATGCGTACGTACAGAATACTGTCTCCACGCCGTGGTGTAAACTATTTTCCGCCACCACCTTAATTGGATGGGTATAATGGTGTAATTAGTAACTATATATGATTATTATAAAGTGATATTGATACTGAAATAGTATACATACACTTCAACACAATTCCACAACCATGGGAACGATATCATCGCTCGTGCGTACGTACGGACTACCGTCTCCACGACGCGATGAGATTCATTCTCATTGATTAACCATTCATGAATGATTATAAAGTATATATAATAAGTACTAATGAAATATATGACATAATAATGATAATGGATTTATTTATATTTATATGTATGTCATCTACTTAATTTCATTCAATTCAATAAGGAAACGAAAACAGCGTTCATGCGTACGTACGAACTACCGTCTCCATGAATGGTGTATTTCATTCCATTTATCGATATATTATATATATATATATATAATCTGAATATATATTATATATAAATCATGTTTTAAATTCTGGATATAAGTAATCATGATCCAAGTAATCATATTAATAATTACAAGTTAAAAACACGGACGACAAATGAAACAATTTTGCCCAAAACGCTCTTTAACATGGAATTTACAAAAGAACGGGTAATATAAAGTCATAAGTGAACCATATATGATATCATAACAATGAATATGATTCTTTAATAAGTCAATGACATTATTTAAATCATTATACATGAGGTTCAGACACTTACGAAGCAAATCGGACCTAAGTCAAGGGAAATATCACAATCTCATTTTTTTCTGAGATTGTTTATACTTTGGCATTTACTGGGGTGTATTTTATCATCCACATCCATGTTTCCTCAATATGTAATATTATTTCCATCCACCTACAATTTATTAAATCCAATTTTACCCTTCGGTGAGTTTTTAGTAAAAGATATGAAAAGAATCCTTTGTCGTTTTTCTACGAGGTACTTTTTGACTTTTCCGACAAAAGTACGAAGAATGTTTTTTTAACTTATATGGCATGAATGGATTTTTAAAACATTATTTCCAAGAAGAATCCTTTAAAAGTTTTCATGTTTCTTTGTAATCAACTTCTTTTAGTTTAAAATTGTAAGACATGTTAAGAAAGGAAAGTGTTTTTGAAGTAGAAAGGATATTTTCCTCAAGAATGGAGTTCAAGTGTTTTATCAAAATTATTTTCCATCTAAGATAATAAAGGGTTATGTTTCTATCCCTGTTATTACATTGATTTGAATATGTTGTGATGGAATTATATTTATGAATTCCTTTATCTTATATGAATTGGTTTATGATGTCACGATGTTTAAGAATCCCAATTTTATTACATGGGTTATGCAATGATGTATGATTTATGATTTTGTGGCAGACATAAGAATGGTATCATTATGAGATGGGTGGGACCTATATCTCCCTCCAATGCATTGGGTAAAGATTTTATATCTCATGAGATAGACATGGCTGGAATGGTAGGCTATACCGGTTCAGTGAAACAGGACTGAAACGAGGGTGACTCGGTTCAGAAAGGGACATTGTCCACTAAGATAGTCAGGGCAATGAGTCTTGACTAATAAGAAATGATTCTCTATGATTATGTGTGTATGCCACAAAGTTTCAGGTTTTAAGTTATGATTATTTGGATTTCATTTCACTACTATTATTTATCCCATGTTATGAAATTATTCTCTCTTTTGCAGGTTAAGATTTTCAAAAGTTATGTTCTTATGAATATGATGTGATTGATTTTTCTTTTGTTTACCCTTACTGAGCATTTGAGCTCACCCTTTTATGTTTTCTTTTCTCCAGGATATAAAGAAAGGTTTTAGGTAAAAAAAGGGAAGATATTTATGGGAGATATTGAAGATCATTCACCATGATTAGAAGATTACGTTCTGAGTTTCCAACGACACTAAACTATTACGAACCTTGTGTGTTTGTTTTTTGTTATGTACTATGTATTCCGCAAAAGTAATGTAATGTTCATGTACGTTAAGCTTCGGGTCTCTACAGTTAACCTCATGTATAAAGGTGAAATAATTGTTAATAAATTATACAATAATCATATACATTAATATTATATCATATATGATCTTTTAAAATTACTGTTTTAATAATATCTTAGTATTATCATTGTTTCGGGTGTTAACGGATTCGTTTTCTGTTATATTATTTGTTATGTGATGCATATTTGTTAGGTATGTGATGTATCTTATTCATATCCAGAATTATATCAAGTATTTAAACATTAATGTTAATCATCTAATGAAAATTAGTCTTGAATGGATACGATTGGGAATGAATCTCATCGCGTTTGTGGAGATGGTAATTCGTACATACGCACGAGCGACAATATCATTATTTTGATATTAAAATAATATATAATTGGATGGTATATCATATATATAGAATCATTATCATGTTATATTTATTATTTTCATCAATTACACATCATTATTATATCCATACAAATAATAATGTATTGAATAACAATTACACCATGACGTGGAGACGGTAAGTCGTACATATGCACGTATGGTGACATGTCATTAAAAGGATGGATAGAATAATTAATTTGGTTGTACCATATTTATAATGAAATCATAGTATATAGATGATACTGGAGTTATTATTTTAATATGGAAATAGTAAAGAAATAAGAAGTGGAAGAAGAAAGGAACCTGAAAGAGGTGATGAAATATTTACATCTTCTTCGGGTTCATCCTTTTGATTTGATCAAAAGGGCTCCATAGGTTGGATTTATGACTAAATGAATGCATCTAAGATGAATGGAAGATAGTTGATAGGGTATTTGGGTAGGGTTTGGCCGATCCAAATGTATTTTAAGGTGTGAATTATAGAAAAGGGTGAGTTCCGTTTTATAAGAGGGGTGAGGGGAACCTAAGGAAAAGCTATAAATATTATTTTATAATAAAATCATTTTCAGTTTATAATAGCTCCCAAATTGATTATTTAAAGGGTAACGTGGGTATGGGTTGAAAGACACTCAACTAATAGGTTTTAGACAGGTTTTTGTCACTATATTAACTTTATCTTTTAGATTTAACTCTTAGTTAAATAGTTTGACATTTACCATGTCTCTTTGTATTTTTATATTATATGGTTAATAAACATAATATATACTTCCAAGAGAACCCCATTTGGTTCATTAATGATACAAATATCATTATATAAGTCTTTTGGCCAAACCATAGATTTTTTAGAATATAATATCAATTAATAATATAATATTTGTTTTAAAAACACTTTTATGTCAATTTTGACACTGTTTGATATTTTGTTTATGATAAATTCATAATAGAATTATTACTTCGAAAAAAATTCATCTAACCAACCATAACATGTCATATTAGCCTATAAAATTATTTTAATTCATAAAATGTCTCAAATTAAATTTATTTTTATATTTATAATATAAATTCTTTTAAAACTTCATTGATTAGTTAATTACTGCCTCATCACTATGTCATAAATAAATTAAATTATTTAATGTCTAAAAAATATAAATAAAATAAAATTACGTAGGAAATTTTTTATCTTTCTAATGAATATTTACAGTCGAATTTATCTTATAATTAACCCTATATTAAAAATGTTTTTGTTATTACACATTGATTCTAACTCTTTTAACTCTTCTTTGAATTAAATAATAACAAATGTCTCAATCTAAACCAAGTGGACCAAAGTGGTTCATATTTTATTCATAAAGTTTTTTTGTCAAATTATACTTATCCAATAAAATTAGGACTTTTGTTAGGCTAATAATAATATTATGTTATACTTAATTACCCTTTTTACTTTTAACTCTGGTAAATAAAAGTAAAAAGGTACTATTCAGTAGAAATTATTTTCATCTTATTGAACCAAATTTTTCATACTAATATAAAATGTGTCTCTTGGAATTTTGAAATTCCACTCACAGATGCGGTAAAATTATGTATTATGTGATTTTTCAAATTCTTTTAAGAGATGGGTAAAAGACGGTGAAAAGTTCAAAAAAAAATTTATATATCTAAAATTATTATAAACTGACTCAAATGAATTACATTGAAATTATATAGGTATTATATAACTATTTTGGCCTACAATAAATTTAAATAAAATAAATAATTATTTAAATAAAAATTTGGTTTTAAACTATAACTCTGTGTTTTTCAATATTCATCAAAAATTGAATGTTTTCAGAAAATACCAAAAATTCACCCTAAGATAATTTCGATATTCCAAATCCAAAAATAAAGACTATTTTAAAGATAAAATTTAAAAAATTTCTAAAAGTGGGTATTTCTATTCATAACGGCTAGTTTTATTGGTTGTGGTATGTTAGAACTTGAAGTTGCGTACAACACATGCTATTGTATTATTCAAAGAGAAGCATACCATGGAAGATTGGGGTGTTACACCACTTTCCAAAAGTATTACACAATTTCAAAAAGAAATGAAATTCCACAAAAGACTTTACTTTTTTGGGAGATCTTCGATGTTTGGGGCATCAATTTCATGGGACCATTTTCCCCTTCAAATAGATTCTCATACATTCTTCTTGCGATTGATTCTTTTTCATGGTGGGTCAAGGAAAAAACCACTAGAAATACTGAATCACATACTGTTAGTGTGTTCATAAAGGCACACATCTTCCACTGATTTGAAACACCATGTTCCATGATATGAGACATAGGAACCCATTTTTATAATAGAAACATGGAACCTCTTTTGAAAAAAATGGGTTTGTACATAAAACATCAAATTCATATCTCCCCCCATACAAATATCATCGATGAACTTTACAATAGATAAGTTAAGAGATTTCTTGAGTGAATTGTAAAACCCACCAGAAAAAAGTGGCATGAATGACTTCGTGAAGTACTTTTTGCTTATCCAACTTCCTATAAAACACCTATTGGGATGTCTCCTTGTAGACTAGTTTTTGGTAAACCGTGTCACATAATAGTTGGAACCCAACTTAAGTCATTTTGGTCTTTGAAAACCTATAATTTTTTTTGTGAAAAATATGGTGAAGAAAGATTGTTTAAATTGGCTGAACTAGAGGGGCTTCATCTTGAATCCTATGAGAATTCCAATTTGTACAAAGAAATGGCTAAGGAACTCTATGAAAAACAGATCCTAATAAAGGTATTTCGGGAAGGTGAAAAGGTAATGATTTTAAAATCATGATTTTTTCATCACCCAGGTAAGCTTAATTCTCATTGGGAACATCCATTTATTGTTTCTCATGTTTACCCATTTGGTGCAGCAAAAATCCAAGATTCCTCTTCATAATAGATAATCACAGTTAATGGACATAAGTTAATGCATGAACATGGGAGAACACACAATCATGGAACAACATCAAATTCTATCAGATCCATAGTAGACCCTCCCCCAGATAGAGACAACAACCCACCAAATCCAAACTAGGGGCAGATCTTTCTCTTTAACTCCACTTTTTTTTCTCTCTCTCTCTCTTCTTGTTTTTATTCCTTCCTCCTTCTCATTTTGTTTTTTACCACTTTCTATATCACAATTTTTTTATTTAATCTTACTCTTTTGGGTGGGTGTGTCTTTATAAAAAAAACCTAAAAACTTAATAAATCATTTAAAAAATGTATGAAAAATCTAGAGTCTTACTTACTCCCCTTCGAATTTTCAAATTTTTTCCAACCATTTTGGGGAGTCAAAATTAATGGTATCATCCCAAAAATTTTGTGTTTTCTTCATAAATTTGGATATATAATATTTTTTCAAAACTAACAAATCTTGAATGGTCAATTTTTTGATTTTGAAAATGATTTTCCGCATCTCTGAGGAACAAAATTTCTTTTCATTTCATGGCCACCTCTGTCCATCTTTTTAAAATTTGTGTTTTTCTCCCCCATTTTTAAATCTTGAGTTTCTATACATTCAATCTGAATTTCCTATTTTAGTGTGCACTAATATGATAGAGGCATTTTCTAAACCTCATGAGAATCAAAATATACAAATATCCTCCCATTAACCATAAATTAATCCTCCTTTTGAAATCCCCTTCGAGCCTATGAATACTTTTTCCTTGTTAACCATATTACAATGCCAATACCATAACCCAACCAATATCAACATTTATTTTCATTACCTAATTTTTTGAAAAATAAATATGGGGTGAATGGATTCCATTTTGGGTTCCCTTTTATTTATTTTCAACATGTTATAATATACTTAAGGGCTAGCATCCATTTTATTTTGGGGGAGACATTGTCATTCAGTGGGAATGTATATATTTTTATCTTGTTCAAATGATATTTAAAAGTGATAAAAAATCAAAAAAATCAATGAAACTGAAAATAAGAATGGTTTATGTTTTGGGTGGGTCAAACATAACACCTCCTCAACATTTTATCTTGTTATAACTATTAAAATTAGTATCATGAAGAGATCACACATGGGTTGGGAGATGAGTGTGAGATCTGTTTCAAGTTCAACTTAAAAAAAATACATGAAAAAAAAGAAAAAAAAAGAACACGTAGGTCATTGGGAGAAGTTTAGTGGTATTTAAATATTTCTTCTTCTCATCCACTTCATATTTCCATCCCCTTTTGTGTCTTATTTTACATTTTCATTCCCTAGAAAATATGTGTTTCCATATCCATTAATTTCTCATTACAAAAACAATGTGCGTTGTTTTTTCCATGTTAGTGTTTTATCCCCATTTTCCAATTTTTTGGATATAATCTTTTTATAGTACCATATCCATAAAAAATATCCTAAAAATACCTCTTGATTTTTGAGCACTATAGGATTGGGAATGGATGCAGAGAGCTCTTTTAAACTCTATGATTTTCACTTTTGGTTGGTGAATGAGTGAACCTCCACAAATAAAATTTTATCATCTAGAGAGGAGTATGTTTTGTGTGCCACCATTTTCCATTTCTAAATTTGAGAATTAAAAAAAGAGTTGTTTTGGAACATTTTTTATATAACAAAATTAGGTGGAATTCAATATGGATGAATGAAATAGACTAAACCTCCCTTGAGTGGGGAAAACAAAATTATAATATTTTTTGGTTAGTGAAAAATTAGTTTGTCATGTTTTTATATTTTTTTCACATGAGGACATGCACAAAACTAAGTGTGGGGGATTTGATGTTATTAATATTTTCCTAAATTTTTATATAGTCCATTTACTAATATTAGATGAAATGTTCATTATTGTTTTTTGAAATATTAATGTATAAATATTAAATATAATTTTTTAGCACTCTTTAAATTCATCCAGATTCATGTTAGTTTAATAGATTACTAATAACAATCACCCTACTGATCCAAATTGTGTGGTTATTGTCTTTTTGGATTCCTTATTCAATTTCCCACATATCATTATAAGTAATCGTTGTCAAATTCTGCGATTTCAAGGGTCATATGGACAACACCGAAAGGCCCACAGAATCTGTGAAGAAACTGGACCATCCATGAAGACTGAATTACACGGCTCAATAAAGAATTGAAAATTAATTCATTCCCTTATAAATTTTTATAACAATTCAATAAGTCATGAATAAAAATTTCAATGCTCAACTCCAAAAAAAGGACCACAAATAATGTTTTTAAGTCCAGCCCACCATTTTATCCGAGAATTAAAATAAGGACAGTATTCCTAAATATTCTCCTTATTTAATCATCAAATCCGGATGGAATTTTCAGTGTGAAAAATATTATATGGGTAGAAAACATTTTATAATAAATTATTCTTATTTTAGGGAATCATTCTTTTCAAACCCCATACCCATTTCAGCCTTTGAAAAAGTGTTGATAAAAATGGATAGGTGAAAACTGTTTAGTAAAATAGCTATATTATTGGATCCAAAAGTCCAATGGCCGCCCATTGTTTAGGTATGATAGTAAACATCAATGTATACAACTTGAAAGAAGAGAAAATATCAAGATTCAGCTATATGGATGGTGAAATTTCTGATACAAGTGAAAGGAAATTTTGGAATGCAAACAGTCCACCTCCATGGGTTATAAATACAACACCCCTCTTCTCCTTGAATTAGGATGGCTTTTTAGAAGAGATAATAAATCATTAAAAAGACCAAATAATTGAAAAGGGCTTGAGAGGACCTTCCATACTCACATTTTCACTTGATTTACCATTCCTCCTCTCTTTTGGTTTCATTTACTTTTGTGTTCTACTTTGTGGTAATCTTGTATGTCTTTCTTTTTGTAATTCTATTTTAATGAAAGTTTATTCTTCTTGATCTATTATTCTCATCCACCTTCTGCTAAATAATATTATTCGTATTAAAATAGTTTAAATACTATGTCATCCAATTCTCTTATATTGATTTCTCATTCAATATAATGTCAGTATTTAATTCCCTTCATCGTTTGTGTGTGTGTTCGACACACCACTCTTTTCTTATCCCTTTCATTTTATTATCTTCATAATTCGTCATCATAAAATTATAACCAGATTATTAACCACCCAAATTTCTTAGTAAATATTCCATTAGGTTGAGTTATAATTTAGGTATGTTAAGTGATTGAGAACTTTTGCTATGAATATTATTTGAATTATCATTGTGTATGTTGGACTTGACATGTCATGGATTAATGAGTTGTTTTGTTTAATGAGTGGTTTTCATGGATTGTTGGAACCATAAATACACTAACATAAGCAATATATGATTATGGTTAGAACCTTGAGTTATGTTAAGGATTGTATTAAAGCCTTAACACTTGGGAATTCTAATCAACTTCAACTTGTGACATGGGTATTAATTTAATGCAATATAAAGATTCGATCAAGGATATCATAATCTTAAATACCTATTGATGAACTAACCCTAATATTTATCATAATGTAAAATCAATAAACAATCATTAATCACTTCATTTAATCTCTACAAACAAAACCCTTAATCAAAATACTATCAACTAAAAACAATTGACTACTAAAAAGTATCATCATCGTGGATTCCACCCGGGTGCTGTTATACACATTATCATAGCATCAGAACCATGAACGATTGATAGGTGAAAATCGGTTGTGATTTCATCTACATTCCCCTAAAAAGACATCTTCTCATTCCCCTAATCTAATTTGATATCTTTAAAACTTTATATAATTGATATGTAATGATTCATTCGTTTAATTTTGTAGTGTTCTATAAAAAATTCATGCATGTTTGTTAATTGATAAATTCTTGAACACTATGGATTCCATGACCATCGATGATACTAATAAACGTGTAAAAGATGATTCCTCATATGAGGATGTTACTATTGACTAGTTAAATTTTATCATTGAGTACCCACATTCACATTCACTCTCATTAATAAAAACTCCATCTGAATTTGATCTTATGCAACTACCTAAAAATTTAAATTCTTCATATCTAGAGAGTGGAAACAAGATTCCTATCATGATTTCTAGTTCACTCCATCTAGGGAATGAATTGAGATTAATTGAAATTTTTTGGCATCATAAACAAGAATTAGTACGGACACTTATACACATTCCTGGTATTATTCCATCAATTTTCAGACATCATATATTGTTAAATGATGAGGCTAAACCAGTGATGCAGGTACAACATCCATTGTACCCAAACCTATTTGATGTTGTTAGAATGGAGGTAATAACATTCTTAGAACCTTTGATCATGTAACCCATCTCTAATATCCAATGGGTCATCCAATAAAAATTTTTCTGTCTCTATAGATTATCAGTGACTAAACCAACACAGTAGGAATAACCATTTCCAATTACTATTCATTGACCATATTCTAGAGAGTATAGAGGGGATGTCCCAATACTCTTTCATGGATTGGTTTTCCGGATATTTTTATATCAATATTTCCCTCATAGACTTGGAAAAGGATACCTTCACTACCCCATTTGGATCATATTCATATATGATTATTCTATTTGGTCTATGAAATGTTCCAGGTACTTTCCAATGAAGCATGGTTAGTATTTTTTCAGATTTCCTATAGGATTTCAATGAAGTATTAATGGACGATTTAACTCTTTATGGATCTTATTTTGATGAATTGTTGAGTAGTATTCATTCTACACAAAATTCCTAAATTTAAAATAAACTTGTATTAAATTATGAGAAATCCTATTTCATGGTGAGATAAGGTATAATACTTTGGCATGTCATTTATGGGGATGGTATCCAATTGTATAAATAAAAATTAGATGAAATTTCATACATACCATTCCCCATAAATTTATGGGATGTGCTGTAATTAAATATTCCATGCTCGATTTTACTGTCATTTCATTCATGACATTAATAATATTTCACTTTCCCTCTCCTAGTAAACCGAAAAAGAAAAAGACTTAATTTAAATTAATGTGATGAGGATTTTATCAAAATGAAATAGATTCTCACATCACCCCCAATAATAATATGACCTCTATGTGATTTATCAATTGACCTCAGGTTCTATGCCTCTAACTATAAAATTGGGTAAGTCTTATCATAATTGGATTATCAAGCTCTACATGTCATATCCCTTGCCTCATGAACACTGGACTCTACAAAAGAGAACTACACAACAAGTAAATTTTTTTTACAATTGTGTTTGACTTGGACAAATTTAGGTCATATATTTTAGTGTAAAAGGTCATTGTATTCTCTGACCACGCAGCCCTCAGGTATCTCCTCAATAAGGCAGAATCCAAACAAAATCTCATTTGATGTATCTATTACTTCAAGAATTTAATTTATAAATTAGGGTAAAAAACGTGAAGATAATGTGGGGGATGACCATATCAGTAGAAACCTTCCGTCCATCAAAATTGACTCATCCACCTATATTACAATAAATGACATGTTTCTAGATGAGTAATTTTATTAAGTGCAAGTTGTTATTTCTTAGTATTCAGAAATTTTTAACTATTATGAAGCATCATTCATTCCTAATAATTTCAATAAAACCAAGATGGTCATCAAAAGCATGTGTCCCCTTGGTACATTTGGTATTAAACCTATCTTTGGTGCACACTTAGTGATCAAGTACATAGGAACTATGCTTCTGATAGAGAGTTTCAGAACATCTTTGATTTTTTCCACACTATTTATTGTGGGGTCCACATTGGTCCCCAATGGACTGCTCTTAAGGTCCTTAATTCTAGCAACTTTTTTCAAACACTTTTTTTCAGATGTCCGTGATATCTATACATCTTTCTTTCACTGTCAAAGCACGGGTAATTTCTCTAAATGAAATGAAATTCCAAAAAACCCTTTCTCTTCTTTGAAATTCTTAATGATTGGTATATTGACTTTATGGAAAATTTCCCAATTTCTTTTTCAACTTTTACATTCTTATATATTTTGATTAGGTGTCAAAATGGGTATAAGTGCCGACTAAAAGGATAGATAACTTGAAGACAGTTGTGGAATTCTTGAGAACCAAAATATTTTATAGGTTTGTATTACCTTAGATCATAATTAGTGACAAGGGTTCTCATTTTAGTAACCAAACAATGCAGTCATTATTACATCAGTAGCAGGTTGTGCATCGAGATTCTACAACATTTCACCCACAAACCAATGGTCATGTATATGTATCAAATTGAGAGAGAAAAAATATTCTTGAAAATGTGGTTCAACCCAACAGACAAAATTGGAGTCTTAGACTCGATGATTCAATATGGGCTTACCATACAGATTTTAAAACTCCCATTGGAATGCCACCCTATCAGCTTATTCGTTGGATGGATTTTTCACTTCCCTTTTGAGATATTTACCAGGCATATATAATAACCATTTTCTTTATTTCACAGTAATATTTTATTTATTACATAAAATGACACATAATACAATTGAAATGGTTGATATTTTATGTTCTTTTGGAATTATAAACATAAAAAAACATCATGAACATGGGATACAACAATATCATTTAAAAAATCCTCAAAAATATTTTTTAAAAATATATTTAACATTCTCAAAATAGTCTTCAAACATAAAACTACATTGGATAACCTAATAAAATTCATATGAATGAGGTGACATATAAACCCCAGTTGTGGAATAAACATGGAATAAGTGATACATGTTAGAAAATATTTATATAAATGATGAACAAAAGGAAAACTAATAATATGGAATGATATAGAATTAATATAGTAATATGGTAAGTTTGGATTCAATAGAAAACAATGAATCATGAACATAGGTCAAGGCTAAACTTCTAAGACATCACGGTGAAAAAGCCCCATAACGAAATTCAGTACACCCATATCCCCACAAGACGTATCATGATGCTAAACATTGACCAATTCATTAGAGTGTAATATAGGAGCACCCATCATAATCATTTCATTCTCATGATTTAGTGTGTCACATAGATCATACAACATGGATTCATTCCCCGTCAAAATTTATTCCATGATCAAGTAGTGTAAAATAAATACATTGAAGTCCCCTATCAGAATGTATATGTTCATCAAGGTGAACTACCTTGGTAGGAAATGGGTATGGTGTTCACTACAAAATGTTTTTGGCATGAAAAATTACGATGATATTTTGGTAGCATAATAGTATCACTTACAGATTCATAAAAATGGATTAATGATAGATAAATGTGTATCTCATAACATATAAATAAAATTTTATAAAAAATGTACATGGGGAAATACATCCCAAACATTAGAAATTGTAAATAGAGGGAATAAAGTAACGATGAAACATGAATAAAGAAAATAATCCTAACTATTTTTAAGTATTGTAAAAGGTGTACATAAAGTATCAAGGGAAGATTAATGAGGGTTAAAGTGGGATATAATAAGTTATAAATCATATTTATCGTAAGGGGATATGGAATAAAATATCCCAACATGATCAAACTAAAATTATTAATCATAACATAAAAAAGGGGTTCTTAAATAAATAGAGAGGAGAGAGATCCTATATAAATGTTTGGCATAGTAATGGCTTAGATGAAGGTAAAAATGAGAGTTGATAAATAACATATCATTAAAAAAACACCAAATAGAGAGCATTGTAATGTTTATAAAGAATTACATTATAATCAATTGCAATTAAAGAGATAAATTTCATAGAAGGTGCTCAAATTGAAAAGAGTTTAGGAAAGTGAGGATCACATACTTGAGTGTTTGATTCAAAAGGATTGGTAGTAGATTCTTAAAATATTTTGGGTGCCTTGAGAGAACTCATGGTAGTGGAGGACAGTGTAAAGTTGATCTGCAAGTAGTTGGAGTGAAGATAAATGGGAGTTTTTGTGGGTTATGTATGAATGTGGGAGATTTATTTATTATTTTGGTTTTCCATTATACATAATAAAATATCTAAAACCACAAATCATCCCATGGTTTTTACCCACGTTTTTTTTCAAAAGTGATTTTTTTATAAGGATAGGATTCAAAATGTTAAGATATTACCTTTTTGTGTTGTGTAGGTGAGTCACACTCTTAAACAAATGAATTTAAAATAATAAAATATATTATAATTCGTAGAGGATTCATTATTTATTTAAATAAATAAATAAACATAAACATAAAATCAAATTGGTTTCATGGAAAACACATATTTGGTCATTTATCATATTTATATTACTTATTACATCACTTTTGAGTCATTTTGATCCTATAAAACATAACATATATTTATAGAGTATGTAATGTTTTACCCAAAAATTCAACTATCTTAAAAGATTTATGAAAAAAATAACCATTGGATAATTTTAATTTCCTTATTTAAAAAATTAATATTCATTTTATCTTAAGAATTTTCTAAATATGTGAATTTTATATTTTAAAATAAAACCAATATTTAATGAAAATGATGGGTTTTTTACAATAACATTTTTTTGAACCCTTATAGAAGTAAAATTTACTTCATAAAAATTATATGATCAATTTTTTAATTATAGGTATTTAATAGTAATATCTCTAGGGTCTTGTTAGATATTCTTTTAATAAACTAGAAAATGCCTTAATGGTAAGGTGCACGATGGTGGGACTTTCATGGGGAGGTTTGGAAAACATGGTTTGGGTCGTGATATCTATGATCTTGGACCTCTCCCATAAAAGGTTTCATTAATTCTTAATTTTTTGGATCTCATCATTGTCATGGTCAAGTGATATTCCTAGAAATTCTATCTCCCACTGAATCTTTGATAAATGGGCTTCATAGGGTACAATCCTACAAGTTGGGGAAATCACTTCAATTTTCTATGATATTTGTAGTTTGTGAAACATAATATATATACCTATCATGTGATCACTAAACAATATCTATATTATAAATGGTAATGATAGATAATGGTCTTTTAAATCCAATAAGCATAATAAGACATAAGAAGTTCATGTTTTTTTATAACCATAGTAATATATTTACAACAATTCTAATGGAATTTAATTTTTAATTGTTTGGGTCAATACAATCTTCCCCCTTAAAACAATTTCCCTTAAAATTTTCTTTTACAAATCTAAAGTAGATGATTGTATCTCTAATTCAACACTTACTTCTGTTCCCACATTTCTTCTTCAAACTTGTTGTTTCTCATGAAAACCATAACTAGGGGCATTGTCTTATTTAATTGGACCTTTTATCTTTGATCTATGATATTCACTATCTAATCCTAATAGGAAAGGTAATTATTCTATTGTATAACCTATGGACTGAGTATATGTAAATGGTATAGTTTTTAATTTCTCAATACAAACAAATGGAATAGATTATGTAATTGAGATAGGTTCGGTGGTAGTGCTAGTAGATAGGACACCACTCTGATGGGAAAAAGTATCATTAAAGCACTGATGTACCTTGGACTAAGCTTTCACATCTTCCTAACTCTCATCACATACTTCCATGGTGATATGTGGAGCAATACCATGTCTCTCACTACAAACTCTATATCTTTTTGACAATTGTCAGCAAAGATCTTCTATTGACTCTAAGTATATTTGATGTGTTATTGAATATGTTTAACTTTCTACCCCATTTTGTCATCCATTTTAGGACCTAGCAATTGATGTTCCCCATCTTCATTCCAACATGAAGGTGTTCTGCACCTCAATCCATAAAGGGATTCATAGGGAGGCATCTAGATTCTTGAGTGGAAATTGTTGTTTTAATAGAACACAACGAAAGGAATATGTTAGTCACATACTTCTTTAAAATCAATTTAACATTCTCTCAATATTTCTTCGAGTGTTTGGATAGTCCTATTAGATTGGCCATCAGTTTTAGGGGGATAAGTGAAGGTCCCAGGTGCAGCGGAAGCTCATGGGTGGATGTGCCCACTTGACTTTTTGTCATTATCAATAATCAAAACAGAATCAATACGATGAGAAACACCAGACACCACGGGTCAAATCATAGACATAGACAAAGAAGAAGAATAGTCCCAGAACCACATATAAGGATCAACACAGGTTGATTATAATTAATTTAATTAATTGATAAGAAGTACCTTTTATGGCATTCTTTCTTCGTTGATATTTTGGATCACGTTCCGATGTGATTCGTCATTGCGTCGTAGAATCCAAGTGTAGACTTCCTCTAGTGTTGATCCACACATGCAACACGTATCTCTGGACATCGCCAAAGGAATCTCCAGGTGCTAGCGTGGAGAATCCTTTCCTTGCGTGGTCGGCCTTAGATCTCCTTGATCCGGTGGAGGAGGATCTCTCTCGGTTTTGAGATAGATCTTGTAGGAAGGAGTTCTTTTGGCGTTGAGAGAAATCATCAAAAATTTAGTACACAATGATTAGGGAAATGTGTTGGGGTTGTGAGGATATTTATAATTGGGTTTGAGGTTATAGATTTATGACAATAAATAAATGTGCTACGCATTTTATTTATTTCATTAACTATTATTGAACCCCCCCCCATGTTGAATCATTAATTCCCTAACATGCGCCCATGCTGATTATAATAAATATCATTTAATAAATTGAAATTATTTTCTCAAAATCCGAACTTGAAAAACTACATGGTGTGTAATCATTAATACACAATGTGTACTAATTTTTCTTCCTCCAACATTAAAACGATTTAGGCTTCCTTGAATAATTATTAAACCACATATGGGAATAATCTTTATTCTACTTGTGATACTTGGATACACTTAGTGTGTGACCCTCAAGGCCTATTTCTCATTGGCATTAGGTGGGCTTTCCTAAAGTCCAAGATTACTGTCTAGCAATGGGTCATGGCATCCAAGAGAAAGAAGTTGATGCCGCATTGACATGTCACCTCTCACGAATGCTTGCAATGTAATTTAATCCCTTTGTCTCAATATCTCATCAAGCAGGTTTCATGGCTGTTTCATAAACCTATATGCTTGATCTGGAATTCTATGACTTCCAGAAATAATCTCGTCGTGACACCATGGACATGGAATTTGGGCAATAGTTCTATTTCAATCATAGGGCCCAAGATATCTACTTCCACAAATATGGAAGTGAAAAATCCTTCCTCAACTTACCCATTAACAACATGTCATTCGTGACACACCCAATATACCAAACTTCCCACCAACTATCTTGGTGATGGTTTTCATCAGCAAATATAAGTGTGCGACTCATGATGTGTGTTAATGATAATTATCTAGTATAAGGACCATTACACCCGCTCGTAGATAGAAATGTCCGATGACACCAAAACATAAATGATTACAACTGGTGGGTTTGTTATCATAATATCCCATCTTGGAGATTACCATGTGTGAACTCCATGAGAGAGAGTCTCGTCTTCATAAGAGTACTCGCACGTGGTAGTATGTATAATATGTGTCCAATCATAGTATGTCATCCAACTGTAGAATGTTATTTAAGAATATTTTTATAGAATTTCAAGGTTGTCATAATAGTGGGGATCTTCCATGACTTTATTAATGCAAAAAATATTTCAGTATGTTATTATATTATAGTCATGAAGAACAATGAACATTATACAATAAGTGTACATTCATGTAATCAAATTATTAACAGTTGGTTATATGGAAACCAACTTTAACAAATTTTCACTTGGACTAGAGACAACTGTCTAAGACTTTTAGTCTGCTAGACCTCACATGATGATCATGTTTCTACTGAGTCAAAGCTTTAGTCAAGGGGTCTGCTATGTTGTCTTCCTTGTAAATACTGCTCACTGCAACTTCACCTCTCTGATAAGAATACCTCAAGAGATGATACTTCCGAAGTATTTTCTTTGTCTGCTGATGTGACCTTGGCTCTTTTGAAAGTGCCACCACTGTATTATTATCACAGTAGTGTATGATATGATCTTTACTTCTAGGAAATACATCCCACTCTTGGACGAAGCATCACATCCATACTGCTTCTTTAGCTACATCAGAAGCTACGATATACTTGGACTCTGCTATGGAATCTGCAACCACACCTTGCTTTGAGCTCTACCAGCTCACTACACCTCCATTAAAACTAGAGATGTCTCCAGTCTGTAACTTCATTTCATCTTGATCAGTATGGAAACTAGCATATACATGTCCTCTGATGACTAGTTCTTCATATTCTCCATAAACATGGAACATATCATTAGTACACCTTAGATAATTAAGGATAGTCTTTACTGCCATCCAATGGTGGTCTCCTGGATCAGCATGATATCTGCCTACCACACTCAATGCGTAAGAAACATCAATCCTTGTATATAGCATAACATACATGACTAACCCATTTGTGGATGCGTAAGGGATCTTTGTTATTTTCTTTCTTTCCTCATGTGTCTGAGGACAAATTTTCTTCGAAAGTTGAATGACATGTGACACTGGAAACAATCCCCTCTTGGACTGTTCCATATAAATCCCTTCAGTATCTTTTCAATGTATGTACTTTGACTCAGGCTGAGCATTCTCTTGGATCTATCATAATGGATCTTGATCCCAAGAATATATTCTACCTCACCCAAGTCTTTCATAGAGAATCATTTATCCAACCATGCCTTAACGGACTGTAATATAGGTACATAATTTCCAATTAGTAATATGTCATCAACATATACTATTAGTAAAACGATTTCACTTCCTCTAAACCTTTTGTAGATACAAGGATCCCATTCATTCTTAAAAAATCCATATTCTGTTATGGCTTCATCAAAATGAATATTCCATGGCCGTGATGCTTGCTTATATCCATAAATGGATTTCTGCAACTTGCATACCCTGTTGGAAACCATTGGAGTTACATACCCTTCAGGTTGTGTCATGTAGACATCTTCCTGGAGGTTCCCATTAAGGAATGTTGTTTTGACATCCATTTTCCAAATTTCATAGTCATGGTAAGCGGCAATGGCCCATAGGATTTTGATGAATTTTAGCATCGCAACCGGTGAAAAGGTTTCATCAAAGTCAATTCATTGATGATGTCTATCACCTTTTGCAACCAGTCGTTCCTTATAGGTGATGACCCTTCCCTCCATGTCCGTTTTCTTCTTTAATACCCACTTATTACCAACAGGTTTTACATCAACTGGAGGATCAACCAAAATCCAGACTTGGTTTTGTTACATAGAATCCATTTCATAATTCATGGATTCTTGACACTTGGCAGCATTTTTTCCTTCAAATACTTCTATGTAGGTAAGAGTATCATCATTGTCAACCAATAATGAGTCCCCATCCTCTGTGACAAGAAAACCATATCCTTCTGGTTCTCTCACCTCTCTCGTGCTCTTATGTAGTTCTTGTGTCTCTAGAACAGATTGTTCTTCCACAGAGCTTTGTGGAATCTTTTCTTGTACCAACTCCTGTGTATCTTGTGCCTCGACTTCATCGAAGTCTATCTTTCTCCCACTATCTCTTTTGAAGATGTTCTCCCTCTCAATTAATATGGAATGTCATTATAGTGTAACCTTTTTATCTGAGGGGTTATATAGGTAATATCCCAATGTTTCCTTGGGATATCCTATAATGGAACACTTTGGGCCTCAGGGTGAAATTTTGTTACCTGAAGAGGTCTTAACAAATGCTTCGCTACCCCACACATGTAAATTTGATAACATTGATTTGTGTCCACTCCATAACATGTATGGAATAGCATTTATCGATTTAGTTGGTACATGGTTTAGTATATGTGCTTCTATTTGTAATGCATATCCCCAAAAGGATAATGGAAGACTCGCATGACTCATCATTGATCTCACGATGTTTAACAGGGTGTGGTTCCTCCTTTCACTTACACCATTCCACTAAGGCGTGTAAGGAGGATTGAGTTGAGATAGAATCCCAAACTCCCATAAAAAATTAGTGAAGTCCAGATTAAGATATTATCCTCCTCTATCTGAGTGGAGTTTCTTAATCTTCACACTAAGCTAGTTCTCAACTTTATTCTTTTATTCATTTAACCGATCAAAATAATATGACTTATACCTCATTAAGTAAATATATTCATATCTACTAAAATCATCAGAAAGAGTTATAACATACAAGAACCCACCCCTTGCTTCAACTTGAAATTGTCACACTCACCTGTGTGAACTAATTCTAGAAGATATTTATCCCTTTCACATTTCCCACTAAATGGGGATTTCATCATTTCTCCATGTAGACACACATGACATACACCAAGTTGTTTTAGATCGGAAGAATCTAAATACGCATCTTGATGTAATTTTGTAAAATGTTTCTCATTGACATGACCTAGCTGGTGATGCCAAAGTTGGTTGTGGTATGATTCATGTGAATTAACATTGTCATCAATTTCCATTACTTGGTTTTTGTAGTCTAACACATAATGGAAATTATATAAATGTGCCCTAAAAAAATAGATGCTATCTTTATAAATTTAGAAACATTCATTTCTGAAAATGAAGATGAATCCATCATTATCTAATATAGATACTAAAATAATGTTTTTGGTTACATGGGGTACATAATAACAGCCTTTTAATAGCAAGACGAAACCAGTAAAAAAACGTGAGGTGGAAGTCTCTGACGGCTTCAACAATGAGTCTGGATCCGTTGGCTGCTCGCAGATCTATCTCACCTCGGTCAATATTTCAGAAACTACTTGGTCCTATCTTTGGATATAGATGTGAGCACTACAAGACGTATATAATACCCAATTATAAGAAATATATAGATTGCATTCGATAACAGACACACTTGAAGCTTTCCCTTACTTCCTTGGTTGGGTGCAATTTTTCTTCCAGTGGCCCTTCTTGCCACATGGGAAACAAACAGCCTCATGTTCTCTTGCCTCACCTTTGATGTTCCTTTTCATGGAAGGCCTTCAAGAAGATTCGGGCTTAAAGATCTTCACCTTTTCTTTTCATTTATTCACCATAAGTACATAAGCCTTTTCACTTTTCATATCATTGTTCACTTGGAGAATGAGGATAAGAAGATCAGATAGAGACTTCTCAATGTTGTTCCTCTAGAAATTTACAACAAAGTTAGTGAAGCTCTGGGGGAGTGATTCATGAATGAGATCAGTACGTAGTTATTCAGGGAGTTTAAACCATAGAACCTCCAAGTGCTCAATGTAGCCAATGAGATTGACTACATGAGGCCTAGCTGGGGAACCCTCTCCATTATTGCTATTAAATAGATCCTTAGAGACCTCAAAAGATTCCTATCATTCACTCTCCTGATATATACCACAGAGGTTCTCGAGCATGCTATAGGCATCCATGTATTAATGAGACTTCATGAGCTCACTAGACATTAATGATATCATAAAACATTGAATGTCGGGTGCATCGTTCAAATGTTGATCATAGACCAGGAAATCTTCATCACTCGCCCCTTGGGAAGGCGAATCAGGAAGTGAGGACTCCAGCACGTAAAACATTCGTTAATGGCATATGATAACCTGAAGAAGGATAAACCATTCCTAAAAGTTACTACTGGTGAGGATATTGTCTTTATCCATATTTGATCACAGAGAAAATGTGGTTGATGAGTTTGTCATATTGATTCTACAAATTAAAAGAGATGATTTATCAGTACCATTGGATTGGATTTTATGAAAAATAATAAATTAATTTATTAATTCTACTACTATATTATCATGTCCTAATGGCCCCCACCATTGAACTTGGAATGCCTAGTTTCTATGACATTATAGTGGAAAGTAACCATATTTCCCTTCACATAACCCCAACTAGGGTTGGTCAATCTATTTAAAGGTATTTAGGTAGATAGGTCTTTACCAACTGTGAGCTTACAATTCCTTGATCTGTTGAGTGGAATCCCCAATCCTGAAATCCTGACTTGGATTTTCTCAACAGTTGCCTCTATTTTACAACATGTCTAGTAAGGGATACTCCTCTTGATGTAAAATGGTTAAGTCAACTCAAAACATTCATAATAGCTTCCTTTATAAAAGTAAGTGTCCCAATAAAGGTTGGTCAAACAAATAGTTTTATTGTGTCTTTCCCTAAATCATGTAATAGAAGACTTGGTCTGACATAATATAGTATTTGAGGGATTTCAAAAATTTATGCATAGATTCGCATTATCACATGCTTGTTAATATTTTGTGATGCTTGATTAAGAGATTAACCATGTTCTGATAATGTTTACGCATGGTCCAGTTTTTATTTTATTCTGTCTTAGCATGCTGGTTTATTTCATTAACTATGTGATCATGAAAACACATACATAATAAATAAACCATTCAATCAGAACGAAATTAAATAATATGGAATAATCATGAGCTTCTATTGGTTATCTTACCAAGTGGTCTTGATAAGCTAACCCTGGCCTAGGGAAAAACACCTTGAACCTAATGGTTCATGTTTTGCAGATCCCACATGTCCACCTTTGTATCTTCTTAGGTAGGTTTCGCCTCAGCTTTGGATTTTGAACCATCTCCTCTAGATTGATAGATCCTCCATTACATGGAGTTTACTTTAATTAAACCATGGGAACATAATCCATACATTTTATTGGAAGAAGTCCAATAGGCCAAAGAATTTAAATTAAATAAATTTAAATGAAACCATACACACAAAAAGGGTCTTTGGTCTAGCTCATGATCATCTATAGCATGAAAATACATTTACACATATTTAGTATTAAAAGTATTTTAATCATTCTTTTATTCAAGATAAGAAGCGCTTGAATTCAATTAATTATGATATTATAATCAATCAATTCATTATCTTAAATTCCTTTTCTAAATTTCCTTGAGATTCTTCGCATTCATATTCCTTGTACGGGCCATTGTAATTTGGAGGAAACCATGTAAAATTCCATTTCTGGAATGTACATGGAATTTAGGCTATATTACAGGGCATATATCATCCCGACTTTTAAATACATAACATTTCATTACATTTTACATACAGAGGATCTTTAAAGTCTACTATCTTGGAAATCAGGAACATAAAACATGAGAACAACATAAAACATTCTTATAATAAATTGAAAGGCTTCTTTATTGTTCATAATATGTTGATTAAATAATCTCATAACCTAGGATCATACATCAATGGAAAGGGTGATTAGAAGGACTAGTAAGGTAAACAAGAGAAACATTTTACATGTGAACTTGAGATACCTCAAAAAAGTCATGATAAATAACTTTAAGGCATGAGAAAGAGATAATGAGGCATATCATAACAAAAATAACGTGTTTCATAACATGAAGATGTGGATACAACATTTAACATAGACAATCATTTTCGTTTCACCAAGGTCCACCCCAAAGGTGTCAATAAAAAAATTTACCAAGGTTATTCTCCAAGGTATCGTTAAAATCATCATCTCTAGAGATTAAGTCATTACCCAATTCATTAGAGCGCTATGAGGGCGCACACTTAATTTTTATTTATTATCATGCGAGCCACATATATCATCATAAAACATTTTATAAATAACCCATATAGCATTAAAGAAATGGGTTCCATTTCAAAATCATAATGTTTTAAAAACTGCTTTTAAGATATGATCTTTATGCCACTTTAAATCCATGGAAAAGGAATGCGGGCTTCATGTATGTAAATACCATAATTTAAAATAGAAAATTTTTATATATATGTGAATAACCTTATCTAAGAAATATCTTTGAGTATACACCTAACAAAATAAAAGAATTTGAGAAAAAGAGAGAGACATTTTGAGGTGAAACTTCTACAGCATAACGGCTATGTTGCAGGGGTTTAGAAAACATTGAAAAGAGAGGGTTCATGGTCACCCATTCATAAATTATCTATAAAACATTATAGGGAAAGGATATAAATAATATAAGAACATGTTAATGAAATTTGAATGACATACCATATGAAATGAAAAACATGAAAGGAAGAAAAAAAGAAGATTTCTCTTATGAAAATTCGGCAGACTAACGACGTCACTTAAAACTTCTAAAAAATGAATTGACGAGATAAAATAGGGACTCTCATAATATGAACATTAAATTACAGTATGATGGATATATATATTATACCCCAACATAAGAAAAAGTAATTTCAATGACTTGACATGAAAATAGAACTTTGAAAATGAGAAGGGTGAAAGAATCCCCTACGAAAATTCGGCAGCCTAACAACGCCACTTAAAAATTCAGAAAATGAAATGATGAGAGTAAAATGGAGTCTCCAATTATATTAACATAAAAACTACAGTATGTTGATATTAAAAGAACATCCTCAAACAAAATAACATGTATCACAAATGAAATAATATAAGAGAGAGTACTTGAAAAGAAAGAGAGAGGTAGGATCCCTTACCTTAAAGAGTAACTTCGAAAGCTTGAAGGTTGGGACCTTGGGAGGCTTGATGACACCTTGAGAGGACTCCATGGGAGGTAAAGGGACCAAAACATCATTGGGGAGGATTTGGAAATTAAATTATTGAGGGAAAGGCTCGGTATTTAGAGGAGAAGTGAGGGGACAAAGCATTAATTTCCAAGGGACACCTCATCGGTGGTATTGGAAAAACGGTGGGATTTCCCAAGGTATTTTCCTATGGTATTGGCCACTTGGGACAACTCATACCTTATATTACTATTCATAAGTTAAACAGAATTATTTCATAGTTATTACATCCTTAATGATGTCATTAAACACCTAAAACTCAAAAACATTACTTTCACTATTCACTGAAAATTCAACTTTCTCAGAAAAATCATAAAATTTTACCTTAACCAAATATCGATTATATAATTTCAAAAATGTACTCCATTGTATTAAAATAATTTTCTAAATATTTTTAATTTAATTTTTTTTTAAAAATACTATTCCCTGAAAATTCAACTGTTTCAGAAAAATTCCAAAAAATCACCTTAACCTAATATCGATGATCTGATTTCAAAAATGAACTCCCTTTTTTGAAAATAATTTTATAAATAATTTTAATTTAAATTTTATATAAATACATGTATTCACCTGAAAAAACTAATACTTAACCAATGATTTCTGAAACAGTTATTTACCTATTTTATTGAATCACATTACTTAATCAGGGTGCCTAAATTATATTAATTATTTTTAAGTGAAGTTAATTAATCTATTTGGTCACATTACTAGTCATAAGTGTAAAATCACTATTCAAAATTTTCTACTCATCAAAAAATAAGTTGATCTTATTAAACTCTAAATTTCATACTAAACAAAACTGTAGAAGAACATTTTTTGAAAATCATTACATATTATTAATTATTTAAGGTTCACAAAAATATTTAAAGAAAATCTGTTTTCTAGAATTCATCAATAATATGCATACTATATTTATCCAGACATTTGAAAATTCACATACTTCACCATAAGAAGGCATCACAATTTTTATTTAAATCAAAGTATTACACAAGGCAGTTACGTTCTCGTAACATAGCCCCTTATAACACCTGCATAGGACCTCAGAGTATGGTGTGCTAGGGTGATAGAATCTTGGGGAGGCCTATCCAACATTTCCCAAGTAGTGATTTCTATCAGCTTAAACATCTCGTTAAGGCGATTCTGTTCCAGCTTCACATGATGAAGTTCAGCTTGGGTTTGGTCCAGAGCAAAACCCAGAGGTGCTACCTTCTTCCCGAGTTCCATTAGATGGGCTTCGATCGGCCTGGGACTACTAGATGGGGCCATCAAATCATCTTTCTATATTAATTAATCAATATCACTTGTATTTATGGAATATAATTGCACCTTTTAGTTTCAAAAGGTCATATTGACTAACAGTCATATAACAGTTGCAACCCAACTGTCTTATTTTAATTATACTCATTTTATTAAATGAAATAGTTTTGTTGAGTATAAAATAAAATAAAACATAAAGATAGGAAACAAAATTTATTCAAAATTTTGGGTTATTACAATCTTCCCTCCTTAAGAAATTTCGTCCTCTCAATTTTAAAATTGTGCTTGGAAATTTTTTGAAAGTCCCAACTTAGAAAAAGATTCAGTAAAACTTTTACATTAAAAGAAAGAAAGGGAAGTACAAAGGTCACTCGATTTAAACCATACTAGGATTCCATGTAGGAAAACATGGACACTGAAGAGAAAAAAAGGGTCAAGTTCTGATGGAGAGTGATAGAAAACATGATTAGGAGAAACTAACCAGAAGAATATCACAAACATAAGATGTGTTAAACACTATTTGATTACCCAATAAGAATCGTAAACCAACAACATTTTTGTTTTATGTTCCTTTTCATAATTTTAAAGAATTAATTTACTATATTGAATAAATACATAAATAAATATACTTACCTTCATGTAGATTTTCATCCCTTAATAAGTTTCCACCAAGATTAATCTTTTCTTCAAACAATGAACATTCAAAAAGACTTGGTCTCATCAAAATCACAAGAATAATCTTCAAGATAATCACATAAACCAAAAAAGAATAACTATATTTTTACCTTGCCTATATTCATCAACTAAAACTAAACTGGTTAGTACGATATCATATAATCCCCAAAAAGGATAGTCCTTTATAAAAAGAAATATAACTATTAATCTCCAAAATTCAACAAAAGTATCCAATGTTCCAGAAATCCATTCAATACACAATCATCCTTAAAATTATTCAGAATAATCCAAACTAATATTGGAACCCAAAACTCAGAAGGATTTAATCACATAGTCTTCCCCAATAAATCATATCATTTATCTCCAAATAATAGTGACTACTATTAAAGTCTCATACTAAAGTGTAATTAACCTATTCACATATTCTCAATACTAGGTTCATTATTTTATAGAAATATCCCAAATCACTACATGTCCACAATAAATACTTAAATTCTTACAAAAAAAATTCAACAATTCCTCCCCAATTTAAATCCTATAGTATTTTATTTCACATTGGAATATTGTACTACAAAAGAGAAAACATCATCCAAAATAACTTTTATCATTTAATCAAAAAATCATTTTCATGAAAAATGGATATTCCTTTCATAAAACATAAGATTCCAAAATCAACTTATTCTTTATCCATAAAAATAGAAGGAGAATTAGTCAATCTGAAGGGCATAACAACAAACTCATAATTCCCATATCTTTTTTGGAAGGAAATTTTTGGAATATCATCATTCTTCACCGTCAATTGATGATAACCAGAACAAAGATCAATCATAGAGAATAATTGAGCCCCATAAAGTTGATCAAATAAGTCATAAATTCTTTGAAGAGAGTATTTGTTCTTCACTGTGATCCCATTCAGTTCCCTATAATCAATACATAGCTGAATCGATCCATACTTCTTCTTCACAAAGAGAACTGGTGCTCCCCAAGGAGAAACACTGGGTCAGATAAACCCATTCTCCAAAAGATATTGGAGTTGTTTCTTTATATTCTCTAACTCCACATTTTCCATCCTATAGGGGTCTTTGACATCAGATGAGATCCATGTATGACTTCAATGGAGAAATCTGGCTCTCTTTCAGCGGGAGGTCCAGGAAACTACTTAGGAAATACATCAACATATTCCAGAAATGATGGGGACACATTCTAAAAGAAAATATCCTTCTTGAGAAAATTATTTCATTTAAGAATATTTAAACTAAAAAGGATTTTATGTCTTAAAACTTCATGCTTATACAATTATATTTTTATATAATTCCTTCATAATGATTCATAAAAAGCTTTCGATTAACCAAAAAAATCCCCTGGTAGTGTCGCAACCAATAGTGAAGCAAGTCCCATTTTTGTGTACCAGTTCCCGTTCTAGTCTAGCTCAAAGAGGTGTTTTCGGGTTTTACCCCTATGTACATCTGTTCCAGAGTCATCTCTACCTGCTCATATCCAGACAGGGATGTATTTTCTTGATAAACCACTTTGTCAATACTCACCAAAATACAAGGAATATTTCCTATATTTAAACTTTTCTATAGGTTTAATCCTAATTTTTTCATATCCTAATTTCCATAAATAACTAAACTATCCATTGATACCAACTATAGCATCCCGCCATTTTAATAAATAACTTTTCAATACATTTTACATAAACAGGATCTTTAAAATCTAGTGTCATGGAAATCAGGAACATAATACATGAGAACAACATAAAACATTCTTATAAACACTTTAATGGATTTTTCATTATTCATTCTATGTTCATTACAACATCTCATAACCTAGGAGCATACATCAATGGAAAGGGTGAACAGAAGGCCCAGTAAGTGAAAGAAGAGAAACATTTTACATGTGGACTTGAGATACACCAATAAAATCATGATAAATAAGTTAAAGGCATGAGAAAGAGATCATGATGCATATAATAATAAAAATAAATTGTTTCATAACCTGAACATCTAGCTACACCATTTAAATTAGACAACCATTTCCATTTAACCAAGTTCCACCCCCAAGGTGTCATTAAAAAAATAACCAAGGTTATTCACCAAGGTATCGTTAAAATGGCCATATCTAGAGACTAAGTCATTTCCCAATGCATTGGAGAGCTATCAGGGCACACCATTAATTTAGATTTATTATCATGTGAGTCACATATATCATCATTAAACATTTCATAAATAACCCATATAGAATAAATGAAATGGGTTTCATTTCATAATCATAATATTTTAAAAACTGCTTTTAAGATACGATCTTTAGGTCACTTTAAACCCACGGAAAAGGAATGTGGGATTCATGTATGTAAATCCCAGAATTTAAAATATAACATTTTGATATATATGTGAATACCTTTTTAGAATAAATATCTTTTAGTATCCACTTAATAAAATAAAATAATTTGAGAAAAAGAGAGAGACAAATTGAGGCAAAAAATTCGGCAGCATAACGGCTAGGTTGTAGGGTTTTAGAAAACATTGAAAAGAGAGGGGTCATAGTCACCCATTCATAAATGATCCATAAAATAGTTGAGGGATAGAATATAAAGGATAAAATAAAATGGTAATGAAATTTGAATGTCATACCATATGAAATGAGAAACTTGAAAGGAAGACAAAAATATGATTACTCTAATGAAAATTATGCAGCGTAACGACGTCACTTAAAACTTCTAAAAAATGAATTGATGAGATAAAATAAGGTCTCTCATCATATAAAAATAAAATAAAAGTATGATGGATATAGAGATAATATCCCAACAAAAGAAAATAGAATTTGAAAGACTTGAAATGAAAATAGAACTTTGATAATGAGAAGGGTGAAAGAATCCCATACGAAAATTCGGCAGCCTAACGATGCCACTTAAAATTTTAGAAAATTAAATGATGAGAGTAAAATGGAGTCTCTCATTATATGAACATAAAAATTTTAGTAATATGAATATAAAAGAACATCCTCCTACATAAGAACATGGAGCATAAAAGAAATGACATAAGAGAGAGTACTTGAAAAGAAAGAGAGAGGTAGGATCCCTTACCTTGAAGATTAACTTCGAAAGATTGAAGATTAACTTCGAAAGCTTGAAGGTTGGGACCTTGGGAGGCTTGAGGGCACCTTGGGAGGACTCCTTGGGATGTAAAGAGACCATAAATTCCTTGGGGAGGATTTGGAATTTAAATGAATGAGGGAAAGGCTTGGTATTTATAAGAGAAGTGAAGGGACAAAGCATTAATTGCCAAGGGACACCTCATCGGTGGTACTGGAAAAACAATGGGCTTTCCCACGGTATTTTCCCATGATATTGGCCACATGGGACACCTCATAAATTATATTAATATTAATAAGTTGAACAGAATTATTTCATAATTATTACATCCTTAATGATGTCATTAAACACTCAAAACTCAAAAACTCTATTTTCACTATTCACCGAAAATTAAACATTCTCAGAAAAATCCTAAAATTTCACCTTAACCAAATATCAATGCTCTGATTTCAAAACTGAAATCATTTTTATTAAATTAATTTTCAAAATATTTTTAATTTAATTTTTAATTAGAAACACTATTCACTGAAAATTCAACTATTTCAGAAAAATCCCAAAAATTCACCTTAACCAAATATCGATGCCCTTATTTCAAAAATGAACTCTGTTTTATGAAAAATAATTTTCTAAATATTTTTAATATTAATTTTTAATAAAAAACACTATTCACCAGAAAAAACTAATACTTAACTAATAATTTCTGAAATAGTTATTCACCTATTTTATTGAATCACATTACTTAATCAAGGTGAAAAAATTATATTAATACTTTATTAAGTGAAATTCCATAATAATATTGGTCACATTACTAGTCATAAGCGTAAAATCACTATTCATAATTTACTATTCATCAAAAATTAATTTGATCTTATTAGAATCTAAATTTCATACTGAACACAACTGTAGAAGACCATTTTTTGAAAATCAATACACGTTATTAATTATTGAAGGTTTACATAAATATTTTCAAATTATCATTTTTCTGAAATTCAGCAGTAATATGCATACTATATTTATCTGGAAATTTGATAATTCACAAACATCACCATAAGAAGGCATCACTATTTTTATTTAAATAAAAGTAATACACAATCCAATTACGATCTCGATACATAGCCCCTTGTAACACCAGCATAGGTCCTAAGAGTAAGTTGAGCTAGGGTGATAGAATCATGGGGCGGCTCGGACAACATTGCCTGAGTAGTGGTTTCTATCATCTAAAACTTCTCACGAAGGCGATTTCATTCCAACTCTACATGATGAAGTTCGACATGGGTTTGGTCCAGTTAAATGACCAAAGGTGATACCTCCTTCTAGTGTTCTATCAGATGGGTTTCGATAGGCCTGAGACTACTGGATGGGGCCATCGAATCTTCTTTCTATATTAATTAATCAAGATCACTTGTATTTATAGAAAATAATTGCAACATTTAGTTTCCAACGGTCATATTGACCAATGGTCATATAACAGTCAAAACCCAATAGTCTTATTTTAAATAAAAAAAATTTATTAAATGAAATTGTTTTGTGTAGTATAAAATAAAATAACACACAAAGTTATGAAACAAAATTTATTCAAAATAATCGGTCATTACATGGCGTGTATTTATTTTCATCCTTTATCCAAAGTACATGCTGGGGGACTTGGCGTGTTTTCTATACTTTGGAAATTTTGCAGTACATGGTGTGTAGATTAATCTATCATGGAATTTACTTCCTTATTGCACGGTTACCGACTTGGAAATCTCGTGTACGCGGTTACAAGGCTTCTCCATGTACACAGTTTCACATGGGCCGGATCAGACTACATGGCATGTTGATTCAACATACACACCGTGTTTTCTGATCACGTTTGAATGTGATTCGTCATTGCATCATAGAAGCCAAGTGTATACTTCCTCTAGTTGTGATCCACATGTGCATGACATATCTCTCGACATTGTGAAAGGAATCTCCAGGTGCTAGTGTGGAGAATCCTTTGTTTTCATTGTCCGGCTTATATCGCCTTGATCTGATGGTGGAGGATCTCTCTCGATCATGAGAGCGTTCTTGGAGGAAGGAGTTCTTCTGGCCTTGAGAGAATTCTCTATAATTTTGGTGCACATTGATTAGGGAATAGTGTTGGGGTTGTGAGTATATTTAAAATCGGGTTTGAGGTAATAGAGGTATGACAATAAATAAACGTGTTGTGTGTTTTATATATTTCATTAACTCTTATTGAAAACCCCCATGTCGAATCATTAATTCCATGACATGTTCCCATGCTAATTATAATAAATATCACTTAATAAAATGATATTATTTCCTCAGAATCCTGACTAGAAAAACTACACGGTGTGTAATCATTAATACACGGCGTGTACTCGTTTTTCTTTTCCTTTCGAAAATGAAAACTACACGGTGTGTACATTCAATGTACACGACGTGTATGTCTTGTTTTTATTTTATTACTCTTCCAACATTAAAACAATATATTATTCCTTGAATAATTATTAAACCACATTCAGGAATAATCTTTATTCTACTTGAGATACATGGATAAACTTAGTGTGTGGCCCTCTGGGCCTCTTTCTTGTTGGCATTAGGTGGGATTTTCTAAAGTCCAATATTAATATCTAGCAACAGGTTAGGGAACCCAAGAGAAATAAGTTGATGCCGCATTGACGTGTCACCTCATACGAATGTTTACTGTGTAATTTAATCCCTTTGTCCCAATATCTCATAAAGCATGTTTCATGGCAGTTTCATAAACCTATATTCTGGATCCATCATTCTTTGACTTCTAGAAATAAACTCATCATGACACCATGGCCATGGAATTTGGGGGATAGTTCTATTTCAATCAAAGTTCCCGAGATATCTACTTCCATAAATATAGAATGGGAAAATCCTTCCTCAACTTATACATTAACAACATGTCATTTGTGATGCACCCAACGTACCCTACTTCTTTCCAATTATCTTCATGATGGTTTTTGTCAGAAAATCTAAGTGTGCGAGTCAAGACATGAGTTAATGATAATCTTCCAGTGTAAGGACCATTACACACCCTCATAGATAGCAATGCCTGAGGACTCCAAGACATACATAATTACTACTGGTGGGTCTAATCTTATAATCTCTCATCTTAGAGATTGCCATGTGCGAACTCCAGGAGAGAGAGTCTTTTCTTCTTACGAGTACTCACACATGATGGTCTATATACTATGTGTCCTATCATAGTATTTCATCCAACCATAGAACTTTATTTAAGAATATTGTGATATCATTTCAAGGATCTCATCATAGCGGGGATCTTTCATGACCTTATTAATGCAACAAATATTCCCAGACATTATTATATTATAGTCATGCAGAACAATGAACAATATATAATATGTGTACATTCATGTAATCAAAGTATAAAAATTTGGTTCTTAGGACACCAACTCTAACAAAAATCCCAGCTGATGTTTATCTCAGTGTCTAGAAAATGCTGGAGATTCTTCCAAAATGTAAAAGCGAAACTTGGTTCTCGTTCAAATATAATTGATTATGGTACTCCATGCAGCCTCACCACTTTTATAATGTATATCCGCTCAAATTAAATAAGTGATAAATCATCACAAATCACAATAAGCTCTGTAGTTTTTATAAGAATATTCAAAACAATCCAATTATAATTATTTCATTTAAATGTATTTGGATGTTCAGTGAAAAATTACATTGTGATGTTCTCCAATTTCCATGTTGTTATGGGTAATGTTTGAATCAAGCCCTTAGAATATTTCCTTTCATCTATCACTTGCTGACATACCAGGAAATTTGATGTATGTTTAGCGATCTCCTTCTTCATGTTGTCCCACCAATAGTTATCCTGAAGATCATGATTAATCTTTATGTTTCAGGGGTTAATGGAGAAAATCAAAATATTTTCATCATCCAATAGATCCTTATATAATAAATGATTTTATGGAACACATAGACTTCTCCCAATTCATACAATTATTACTTCATTAACATTCAACTCTGTGGATATCTATTTTCTTATTGTATCCACTTTAGTCTGAAATCCCACGTTATCTTTTTTATCCCCTTTAACATTTCTATAAGAGATAGTTGAGAAATAATTTTTGAAATCCATGATGAGTTTCCATCCTTCATGATACCCATGTACGTCCTCTTCAATTCTAAGAAGATTGGGTCCTTATAAGTTATAATTAATGAAAAAAATTGTTTGGTCCTTTCTACACGGGGAATCCTTCACATTATTCTATTTTCTAGTGTGGCGGTGAATTGTGAAGTCAGAGTACAAGATAAGCAATAACAATATTCATTGGTAAATATTAATATTTTTAAATGTGAATATATATTTTAGGATCTTGTGATAAATATGTCTCTATCACTTCTCCTCATAGAGATAATTTTTCCAAATTATCAATAAAGATATCACAACTTCCAACTCAAGATCTTGTGTGTGATAGTTTTTTACATGAACTTTCATCTTCATTGAGGAATAAGAAATTACTTTTTCATACTTCATTAAAACAAATCTGAATCCCTTATACAATGAATCAATGAATACTAAAAAAGATATCCACTTATGGGTAGTGTGATCACATGTGTAGTGATAAGACTCATTTTTAACTCTATATATCTTTCATCAAATTAATCATTCTAAGAAAACATGACTCCCTTTCGATTCATTTGGTTTGAGGTTTCAACGATTTTCATAAATATATTAAATTTGTTTCATAATACCTCACTAATCCAAGGAATCGATGGATATTAGTAAACGATGTTGGACACATCCAACCTTTGATTTCTTATTTCATTGAAGGATTCATAGATATCTCATTTCTTATGATGATATTCCCTAAGAATTAGACATCATTCAACCAGAACTCAAACTTTATGTACTCGGAAAAAGTTTCCCATTTTGTAAGGTCTTTAGGACAATGTTTAAATTATCCTCATGATCCTCCCTATATTTTGAGTATATTAAGATGTCATCTATGAAGACAACCAAAAAAATTTCAAGGCAATATATAAACAATTAATTCATCAGGTACAATAATATTTATAGAGAATTTGTGAGTTTGAATAGAATCACTATGAACTCATAGTACCCATACCTTATAAAAAATAGGACTTCGGAATATCTTCCTTTTTGACCCTTACATGATAATAACTCGATAAAATATCCACCATGGATACGTATTGTGAAACAAAAATCTGATTGAACAAGTAATCATTCTATGTCAGAGGATACTTGTTATTTATCATGATCTTCTTGAGCTCACGATAATCAATATAGTGGCACATAGATCCATCCATCTTCATGATGAAGAGGACTGGTGCACTCCATGGTGAAGCACATGGGAATATAAACCCTTTATCTAGATTCTCATGTAGTTTTTTATTTAGCACCTCATGGTCTAGAACAACCATCCTATATATAGTATTAGATATTAGAAATGACATAGGTATAATATTGATTGAAAATTCAACCTCTATGCTCAGTGGAAGCCCAAGAAATTACTTGGAAAAAACATCTGGGTATTCCCTCAAAATATTCTTTTCTTCATGGATGATCTTTAATTATTATCAATCATTAGATCTAGATATGCTTTCACATATTTCAATAGTATCAATGCTTGAGATGAGGGTGTTTATAAATATTCATCCACCTCCTTGCAATTGTATAGAATTAGGATTTTATTATCCATATGGAGAGTTAATTTCATATCACAATAATTTATGTTGGATCTATATAGAGGAAGCCAATCCATGACCAAAATTACATGAAATTGCACCAAAATTGGAATGAAAAGGTTATATAGGAAGATCAGCCCAAAAATTGTTTAAGAGTAGGCGTTATATTTAAGAGATGCAGTAACTTCCTGATTTTCCATTTTCACTGACATATATACATCCATGATTTTTGGTGGTGTTTAAACAGTTATACTAAACTACCATGAAATGAAAGAATGCATTAAATAAGAAAAAAAGGATGTTTTCTATTCTTGAATGAAACACTAGCGTACATATCACCGCTTTCTTGTAGGGATTTACTTCAGCAGTAGTGATGGAAAAATATCATCCTTCTTCCTTATAGGTTATTGGTTTTTTCCAAAAACCAAAGGATTACGATATTGGTTTGAAAAATGCCATGGATCCTTGAAGTGATAGAAATGAACGACGTATTGAAGGTTTAATGGAACATTCCTTTCCTCTATCTCATTAGTGGGTTTCTTTTTTCATGAATTATTAACTAAGTATCATTCCTTCCAAAGCCTAATTCATTTGTTCGTCACCCTCAATCAATTTTTGGGGTTCTTATTTCCACAAATTAGATAAGTGGGATGATGAAATTTCTTAGCACCGTTATATTTCTCCATCATACCACCAAAATTTATCTCTACTTTCTGCTTCATATCACCATAATACCCTTGGGATTATTTGATATCTATTTATACATTGACGGTACATCATGAAATTCTCTCATAGCCCTCAATGTCATGGATCGCCAGGGCTGTCTGTAGAGTATGTTATATTCCAGCAAAGAAGAGTTCGACCTTATAATCAAGGGTAAAAAAATTACGGAGTTATATCATACAATTCATGTGATGTTTTCTTCATACACCCGGATATACTTGTCATCTTTTTTCTTGAGGGAGGGTAAATCCCTTTATATTTTAATTCGGAGAGTGAGAGGAAAATATATACCGAAAAACACTTTCCATAATTCCTTCCACTCCATGAATTTGATATATTCCTTAGTCTTGATATTCTTGATCAATTCCCACCAGTGATCAGATTCTCCCCCCATATGATAAACAAACAATAGAACCTTCTCTTACATAGAACATTGAATGATAAAGATGATCTTCTCAATGGGGTTGATCCATTGATCTGCAATTAAGGGATTAAATAATCTATTGAAAGTATGATGTATTTGTCGCATGAAGATCTTGATTGTGGCTTGTTCTATATTAGGGGGTTTGGGTAGTCCTCATGATCTCTATTTATATTTAGAAATCTAACCCACCTAATTGTGTATCATGAAAAATTTTGCAATTCCTTCTCCGATCAAATTTGGTATCTCATTAGGGAAATCATCGCATTGCCTTTCGTATTGATTGTTTACCCAATTTCAATTATATCCTTCCTTTGGATATATTAAAAAATAAAATGAAGGAAATTTTTTTTAAAAAGTAAATACATAAATGGGAATATAATGAAATAAAAGTGATAACATATAAATTATATTTATCACCGTAACATATGAGTTTCTAGGCTTCAATCTATGTTATCTACGATCTATTTCCTAAAAAGTATTCTGATGAAATGTTTTTGGTTCCATTAATAATGGTTCAAAATTATATAAATAATTTACCAAAGAATATCCCTAATGAGTGTCAAACCAAGTGCATAGGAAGGCCCATTATTGTGTACTAAGTTACCCCAAGTCAGGCTTGGAACACCTTATCGGAGTTGTTACTTCTAGGTACATCTGTGCTAGAAACACACCCACATGTAGTATGCAGATTGGGATTTATTTTCTAAATAAACCACTTAATGTATAATTAACAAATTATAGGGATTATTTCTTATAATTAATATTATCCCTAAATATTTTTCAAGAGTTCTCCAATCCTAATCCAAAAATTAACTAATTATTTCCTCTAAAACCAATTACAACAACACTACTCTTTATTTCACATTAATGCATGATTTACTACATAATATTATACTTAATTCAACCCAATACTTTAGTAATTATGGTTTAATTTGTAATTAGGTACATAACATAACATCTTGAACATGGGATAAAACATCATTGTTAACAACTTCCTTGTAATGCTTTATTGACAACTTCTTTAACATTCTCAAAATACTAATTCCAACTTAAAACTACATGGGATAATCTGGGAATATATAACTCAAATGGTTTAGATATAAATACCAATATGGGAATAAATATGGAGTAAGTGATACATGTTACAAAGAAGGTTTATCAATGTTAAACAAGAGGAACATGAATAATAAGGTCTGATATAGGAGGATAATCATAATGTGGGAAATGTGGAAACCACTTAAAACACTAAATCATGAACACATGTAAAGGATAAACCAATAAGACATCATTGTGAATAATGTATCATAAATTATTTAGGTACTTTACTATCCTAACATGATTTATCTTGATAGAAAAACTTACTGAGTGCATTGGATCATTATCTGGGCACATCCATCATAATCATTTCATTCTCAGACTTAAGTGTGCCACATAGACTATAATACATTGATTCATTCATCATAATAATTTATTCCATAATCAAGGATAGTTGAATACCTAAATTTAAGTCCCCAATCCGAAACTATATATTCAAAAAGCTGACCACCAATGATAGGAAATGGTTATGATATTCTTTACACAATTGGATTAGAATGGAAAATCACAAAAAAATTTCTATAGAATAATGACATCACATAGAGATTCATAAAAAGAATTTATGAGAGATGAATGGGTCTATCATCAAATATACATAAAAATGGGAAGTAACAGGGACATGGAGAATCATATCCCAACATTATAAAGTCCAGATATAAGTTATTCGATAATGAATAAACATAAATAAAGAAACAAATCCTAACTACTTTTTGACATGGTTATGAGTGTACATAAAGGATTATGGGAGTATTAATGAGAGATAAAGGGGGGAATCAGAATTTATACGTCAAATTTAATGTATGGGGGTATGGAAGAATATATCCCTATAGAATAAAACTGATATTATTAAGAATAACATAAAAACTCTTGCTTCAATAAAAAGAGACGAGAGAAATCACTTATAAAATTTAGGCATTGTAACGTCTTAGATGATGGCAAAATCCGATGGGATAAATAATATCTCAATAATATAACATAAATTTAAAATTAATAGAATTTAAATATAAAAAATACATTATAAACAGATTCAATTATGATTAAAATTCTAAATAAGGTTGTTGAATTGAAAGGATAAGAGGAAAGTGATAATCTCATTCTTGAGTGAGTCACTCCAAAGGATTGAGGTTCTTATTAACATATTGGGTTACCATGTTAGGTCACTAGGTAGTGGAGGGATGTGTATGGATGTTATCCAAGGAGTTTTATTGAAGAGAAATGGGATCATGGGTGGGTTTATATAAGAAATGAGGGATATTTCATTAATATTTTGGTTTTGGCTTCTACATAATAAAATTTATTAAACCACTAACCATCCCATATTTTTTCCTATGGTTTCAGCAAAAGAGGAAAATGTTCAATAATTTTGATGTCCAAGGGGTAAAATTATTAAAATATTAAGCTTTTTGATGTTTAGGTGAGTCACACTTTTAAAGAAATGATTTTAAAATAATAAAATATATAATAAGTTTTTAAGGATTCATAATGGATTCAAAAAATAAATCATATAAATTTAAAATAACATTATTTTAAATTTAAATGAAATATTTGATCGTGGATACTATTTATATTACTTATTAAATAACCATTGGATCATTATGATTCCATGAAACACAAAGTATAATTATACACTATTTAATTTCTTACCCGAAAATTCAATTGTATCAAAATATTATTAAAATTTCACCATTGGATAATTTCAGTGACCTAATTGTAAATATTTAGATACATTTTATATAAATAATTTTTTAAATATTTTTATTTTCTATTTAAAATTAAATAACGTTATTTATTTAAAATGGAAGATGTTTTTTGACAATAAAAATTGTTAACCCATAGAAAAATTAAATTTGACTTCATAAAAAATATATGATCATTTATATTTAATTATAGTTATTTATCAATAAAATTTTATTAAAAAATTATTAATTCCAATTATCCATTAATTCATGAAAATGGATTTCTAAATTAAATTTAAAATTTAACGAAAAAACATTTTTGCATTTTATTTAATAAAAATAAAAAACATTTATAAAGTACTAATAATAGGATGGAAATATATTCATTATTCAATAAAAAATATTACACATACTCATATTACTTGACTCTTGTTACATATCCCATTAAAACACTACTAAATTCCATGAAGGTAAGGTTCGTGATGGTGGAACTTTCATTGGGTGGTTCAGTGAACATTGTTAGGTTTATCATCTCATTAAGCTTGATCTTCTTCCGTAACTGGTTTCTCAAATGCTTCAATTACTAGATATCATCTTGGAGTTGGTCAAGGAAAATCCAATAAATTCTATCTCCCTTAGAATCTTTGTAAAATGTGATTTATAGGGTGAGATCTTATGGGTTGAGGTTGTAACATCCATTGTATATAACAATTACAATTGTTGAAAACCCTATATTTTTACTAATAATGTGATATCATTTCAAAAACTATATTTTCAATGTTAGTGATATATAACTGTATTTTAAATCCAATGAGAATAATAACAAAAAATAAGTTCATTTTTTCTATTACAATATTAGTACATTTAATAAAAAATCAAGGGGAATTTTATTTATTATTGTACGGTTTGTTAATCCTATTATGCCATTAAACAATGAAATTTCAACCTTTCTTGTGCATGTGATCAACTGAATCACTTGATTCAGAAGATGGGGGAAATTAATGGATATTAATATTAGAACATCGAGATTTATATATAGTGAACCATGTATCACCACGACCATCTCATCCTTCATTGATAATTCCACATTGAGAAGAAGGTCATCATTTATAATGCAAGTATGAAGTTACATCCATTTCATTTTTTTCCAACTAGTTTTTCCCATACACTATTACAAATTTTTATCCATTTGGTTTTTTTCGAGTTCAAAATAAAGAAAAAAATAACCTTCACTGTCAATGGGTAGCGGTTAAACAACATTAAAATATCCATTCTGCAATCCCAATGGAGGAACTCCAGGTTCAACAAGAAACCTACCAATGACACCAATCAGGATTTATCCTTCATTCCCGCATTCTCTTTTATTACTATGAATAGATTACATAATCTAGGTGTGGTTTTGTGGGTACATTACTTGGTTAGAAACAAATTTTCATCATCAATATTATTTTTCTCTCTTTAACTTAATGAATATTATTTTTACCTTTCCTCCCCCACCCTCATTTCCCCCTCAAATTTTACTAGACTATTAATTTTCCATGCTCACTTTATGATGGAATATTATTCCAACTTAATCATGGAAAACGATGCCCACTAAATCAGGAAATCTATTGAAAATGCATGAGGGATTTCCCTCTTTCAAGTGGTTTAATAATTTAAAAAAATTGCATCAATGAATAAATGTGTTTTTAGCCTAAATATATCACTGTGGTGTTCGTTTTCTATAAAATTGTTTTCTTGTTAATGATTTAATTTGTTGTATAATTTTGAAGCCATTGTGAATAATGGTACCCTTTGGGTGAGTAAATGATGGTAAAATTGTGTCAATAAATATCTCCATACATCATTGTGCCCTACCCAGAATTGTGGATTTTTCATATAAAATTTAAGGTAAATATAAGTTAGGTTAATATTTATCAGCATACTGAAATTAATTTTCCAGGTATTTGTTCCTAATCTGACCTTTTTCATTAATATATTGATGTCACCTATTCTTGGGTACCTATAATCCAATTGTTGTAGGCCCTAAAAATCTAAAAATAAAAAAACACAAAACAATATAAAAATATGGGTTCTGTCTTAGGAAGGTCAAATACCACTCTTCTCTACCCTTTGTCTTGTTATAACAATTACAATTTGATTCACGAGGAGATCAAACATGGGTTGAGTGATGAGTGTGACATTTTTTCAATGTTCATATTTTTGAAAGAAATAAAAAAATGATAATAAATGAGGGATTGCATAAATGTATAGCATATGGGGATATATATGTTAGGAGCTTATAGTTTGACATTCAATAATTCTTATGTGAGTGGGTATTGAAATTTTATTTCAAAAGATATTTCCCAGGTTCGGTGGAAATAATTATTTTTTAATTAAAAAATTTAAACTAACATATATTTAATGGATAGAAAGTTGGAAAATAGCATGAAACCATTTTAACACACATATATATTGAGAATCAGTGACGTTGTTAACATCTAAATTAATTGATCAAATTGTTATCTTGTATCTCTTATAATTTAATTCTGATACAATTTTTGAGACATATTTTTCCATTACCACTGAGAATAACTCCTTGGTGTGATTTTGGATTTGATAACATTACTATCACAGATTAAACTTTCCTTGAATGTTAAAACTTCATGATATTGGAAAATATCTCAAGGAAATTTTTTTAGAAATTTTTCTTTTTACAGAAGTGAAAATGTTTAGGTTTTGAGGTGTAATTGCACTACGATTCACTATTTTATTTCACCCTTACACCACTGTTTGAAACTTTTTTTTCATAAAAAATTCCAAATTTAATAATAAATTGAACACCATGTTTGATTAAATTTTTTTATTTTAATAAATATTAAATAGATTAATTTAACTTTTTTGGATAATTTCAATGTTTTTTGGGGTGATTTGGAGTGCCGAGATTGAAGTTAAAGAAAAACGGACCAAAGTATGTATGATTCTAAGAAAACTAGTGGACCAAATAGACACAAAAACTAAAAAATCAATGTTATTGGGATGATATTTTTTTGATGATCCAAAATTTAGTGATATACAACTCTTCTAAGGAAACAAAATCCTAATTAGTCTGATAAGGGGCCCATCCAAACTGATTTATCCTGGGAATTAAATCTACACAATGTCAAATGTGGTATTTTTATTTCTAACATTTCTAGATATTCCAGCCTCTAAATGATGCAAAATTATATGTGATGATATTAAATATTTGGGGTAACAAATATTTAGTTTTATAAAACATGATATAATGCATTCTACACAACCAAAAAACAAGGTCCATGTGGTTTCTCAAAATTGGGCGACTCAAAACAACCTTCAAATTTACCAATAAAATTATACCCTGGGAGCCCCATTTTTACAATTACACTAAGAAAAAAATACCTGGTATTTTGGAGACCCCAATTATTTCACTCCCCTCCATGAAATTATAGATTCCCCTACCTTTATAGGGGGTCTAGGATGAAGACGAAGTTACACCCGAGCCCTCTCTTCCACTCGTTGATGAGATAAACTGGGGACTGTCATTTCGAGGAAGATACACATACACAGTAGGGGTATCTGACACTTATTCCTCTACTGGTTTTGAGTAATGTTTCGGTTAAAAAATTCATTGAACTTTTACCTTACCATGATTCTCTTTAAATGCTTTATTTCGATTTAATCAAGTGAAACACTTTTTATCTCAACACTGATTGGGTTGAGAATTAAATTGAGAATCTTGGGTGTTCTAATTGGATAACTCAAGAATCCCCTTTATCTAACAAATACATGAGGTATCATTTTTCTTTGGTAGTGATCACTCTTTTTGTCAGTTTCAAACCATGAAAATATGTTTTTTGTTTCAAGGGTTGGTTTTTTGTGCATCGTCTTAAGATGCAATTGGGGAATCAAGATCTTGACTATCCTCAACCAAAGGATTCCATTAAACCATCTATATTTTTCATTATGATTAATTAAATAATATGTTTATGGAACATGAAATTACCTCACTCTCTCATTATTATATAAAAACCACCTACTTTTTCAACTGTGAAACTATTTAATTAAGTCACATTGTTTTTAAAACTCTTTTCAAAAATAGCTCCTATTTAAGAATTTTTTATTTATATTATAAACATAAAACATACAACACTCCTTAAGAGATGAAATATGGTTAGCCCTATAGTATAAAATAATATTTAAATCATATTTAATTTGACGTGTCATGAAAATTAATACAAGTCCCAACTAGTGGCATGACACATTAACCTCAACAACAGGGCTTCTACCTTGGGGAGAATCCCAAGGGAATGATTAATCTATGAGACCTATCATTCCTAAAATAACCAGGATATGTAGGATCCCTTATTATGAAATGATTTCAAATAATCATACATTAAAATGTAATACATATTACTTTCTTAATTCTGACTATTAGGACCCAATCAATGGGTTCACCCCTCTACCTCATCCATCTACGAGAAGAAATATAAATTGAACTCTGCTAAATCTGATTCCTTCCATAACCGAGATACATAAGACCTCTATATATGATCTGATTTCTGAAATAAGTATTCCTAGGATGGTCTTACACATAATTATCATACCATTCGAAACTAAAAAAATGATAATTTTACATCCCTTGTTTCTCACACAAAGCACACCTCATTTCGGCATAGGGACTTACAGTAATCATGTCATATGGATCATAATTATCTATAATGAAAATAAAAAATCTCAATTTCTATTCCAAAAACAAATTATTTACATCAACTCTAATTCTTTCCATAATCGAGATACATACGATGTTCTTCTAAGACTCGATCTGGAACACTTAGTTTCTTATAGGTCCTATGTATGTCCTCTCTAGGTGATGTTAAAATGCACATGTCCAATAAACTATGTAGTTATTGATTCCTATAATGACCAGGAAATATAGGAACCCTCAAAATAGATCAATCCCCTTCATGGAATATTAACCACCTCCATTCATGGTCGCACATTCAGAACCACATGGTTTTATGACATCTACACATAAGCATACACCCATTACTAGAAAATGATTGAGAGCCTCAGATATATAAATATGGAATCAATAAAGATCCCCAATTATTCTTCAAATAAAATAGAATTAACCCCTGATCATTTTCTAAGGATAATCGGTCTCATATTGGGATTAGCATGAGATTTTAAACATATATTAAATCTATAAGAGAGCCCAAAGTAGGCAATAATTCCAAAAAAAAATTGTAGGATTAGCCCAACCTCTCATCTTCTTGAAAAATGATAGTCCCCAAGAGTCATTTGGCATGTAAACCTAGGATATCTCTTTCCTTTGCAAATCAGGTTTGTACCTAGTTATATATAGGGGAACTATTGGGAGTTTTTACTAATAGAAACAATGGTGACACAATGTTAATGATTGTGCACAACACAAGTCCCCCAAAATCAAACAGTTTTGTGGATCCCATCCACGCCTTAGAAACATGATGAAAAAAATAGTGAACCGAACATGAGTCTATGTAGGAACATAATGATTGGTTTAAAATCTTTTGGTACATTGTTTTTCTCCCATTATGCAAACAGAATCGGAAAGCATAATGTTACTCTCTTAGATGATAAAATGATCTTTTAATCAAGATTATGGACACATGCATATTCATACCCTATGAAAAACCAATTAATAATCCCATAATAATCAAATTAATTCTTCTATATAACCAGGGTTCATATATGTCCATCCTCATTTTTATAAATATATGCAAGTAGAATGGTTGAGTCTGGAATAGAAGAACATTTTTGTTAACCATGCATATCTTATTGATCATATTATGCCTATGATATTACACTAGTTGGTAATATTATTATTTATCATTTTCAGAACTAGAGATACTACTCTCAGTATCACAATTCATGTCAATGTCTCCATCATCCAGTATTTCCTCTAATAAATCATTTTCAGCTGTAACCATAGTGGGTAGAAAAGTGATCATACCAACTTGATAGCTCTATAGTTCATTGGAAACCATGATGGTCCTAGAGAACCATCGAAATGGTACAATCCTGACCAAGGAATCTGCTCATTAGGTTAACCAAGAATGACAATAGATAAGTCCACATCACCCAAGGAAACCAACCACAAAGCTAGTATCCCTTATTACTACATCCTACCAATTTGGGATCAAATACACATATAGAAAAAACAACCACCTTACATCTCTAACTGAGGAGTATTATGAAGATATATACAATGCCATTTCAGTTTTAATTCCACCATTGAGAGAATTGTCAACTGCTATAACTAACACCTTCCCACTAGTACCAACTGGTCACCTACATATGGTACCACCTGACACAATGCCTCCTCTTATTCCCATACACCGAAAATAAGGAATTCTCTTCAGATGGTAATGATTCTATATATCTATAATAGGGATAATATCCCCACTCATACTAATGTGGGAATATTACTATAGTAGGAATGGGGAGGCACATATCTTTACCCATATACATAAATCCCATTGTAATATTCTGATGGAACAAGGAGGAACGAAGTGGGAATATATTCCCGATTCAATCGATGTCATCTTCTAGTGTATAATGGAGAAGGAAATTGTGCAGGATAATATCCCTACACACAATTTTCTAAAATGAAAATATATTTTAGCAACCACTGAAGATTTCTTCCATCATAATCAGGATCTATTTCTGATAAAGGGACAAGCACATTCTCTTATCCCTATAACTAGGGAAACTCAACACTTTGATCATTGTGAACAAGTGGTTGTACCTGAGCAAGCACACATTCTTGCTCCCGTCCAAGGGGATTATCAGCATATTCTGATAATTTATGAGTCATTGGACTGATATCATACTCATATTACAATAGGGTATCACCATGTGAGAGTGGAACATGATTTGGGATAGGGAAGCATGCCTATCGAAAATTTTTTGTAGCAAATTCAAAAGGCCCATGATCGGTCTCATATCCCCGTTCTGGCAGGGTCTCAGTGTGTAAGAGGGAAATAAGCCTCCTGAAATGCTCATATTCTATGGAAGAAGCCTAGATGCATACTCCAAAGGCCCATTATCAGGTATATACCCATTTTCTATCTATTTCTAACCAAGTGATAATGGTGCAAGCCTTGGGATAGGCTCATATTATTATAAGTGAATATTCCTGGAATATTCCAGTAGATCACAGATTCAATGTACTTATTAATAATTACTCTAATAAATTAATACAGCAGAATAATTCCATGTTAATACAATAGGGTGATAATATCCCTTCTCTCATTCCATAGGTTGATCGAGTAGTGAATCACTATTCATTTTCACCGTTACATCACTGTGTTAAAAAAATTTTGTATCAGAAATTCCAAATTTAATAACAAATTTCACTTCATTTTTTATTCAATTATTTTGTGATAATCAATATTAAATGGTGTTATTTCACTTGTTTGGATGATTTCGTTGCCAGTGGAGGTGATTTGAGGGCCCAATATGATGTTGATGAAAATTTGGACAAAGTGTGAAATATTCCAAGAACACCAGTGGAATCGAACGAACACTACAATGGATCTATTAATTATTATGGGCTGAAATTGTGTGAGAGGATCAAAAATTAATTGGGTAACAACTCTTATTAATAAAATAAATACATTTTTTAAACTAAAGTGTCCCACCAAACTGATCTATCCAAGCCACGAAATCTACTTGAAGTCAATAGTGGTGTTCTGTGTTTCATCCATATATAAAGATTTCAACCTCAAAATGATGCCAAATTTTCATTGCAGATATTGAATATTTGGAGAAATTATTTTTTTTAGTTTTCTCTGAAGTGATATAAGACATTAAAGATGTCAAAAAAACATGGGCCAATTGGTTTTACAAAATATGTGTTCCCAAAACCACCACAACTTTTCCTATAAATTGAGAACTCCATCTTAATGTTCTAATAGGATAAAAATATAGGGTATTTTGGCTAACCAAAATATTCATATCCTTACCTAATAAGTTTCTTCGGCTCCTATACTCATAGGGTGGCCAAAGATGAAGGTGAAGTTACACTTCAGCCTAACCCTACTCTTGATGGAGAGCTAAATAGTGGACAATCATTTCAATGGAGATACACTCACTTGGGAAGGAGTTCCGACACATTTTATTATAATATTTACAGGTAATTTTTGTTTTAAATATTCCACTTAACTTTTATCTTTTAACACTTCTCTTCTAAATTAATTTCTTTGGTATAACTAAGTGAATCACATTTCATTTCAACACCGATTGGGTTGAGAATTCAAGTGGGAATCATGTGTGGTTTTGATTGGAAAACATAAGAATCCTCATTATCATAAAAATAAATCATATGTCAGTGCATCTTTGGTTCACTTTTTCTATTCATGATGTCTAAACCATGACAACATTATTTTTTTGTCAATGGTTTCTTTTGAGGCATAATTTTAAGAGGCAATAAGGGGTTTAATATCTTGAAAACCCTCAACCAAATAATTCCATTAAAAAATATAATGAACTATCTATGATTTGTAGTGAACGTGGAATAACCTCATTCTCTCATAATTCTAAAAACTGCACATTCCTTTTTCAACTACTAAACTATTTAAAATATCTTTTTTTTGAAGTATTTTTAAAATAACCCCTCCCTCTTTTAGTACTTATTATTCAAAATAAACTCTCTAAACCAATAAAATCTCCTTGAGAGATGACCTAGGGTCTTCTCTAGATTATAAAATCATATTTAAATAAAAAAAAATTAAATGTGATGAATAAACAATAAACTTTATACTACATTTCCCTGAAATGCAATGATTTTTAGTGCCTCATTTGGATAATAGTTTTGTCAATTTTGTGAATATTTATTTGTTTTATCATCTAAAATTAAATATTTTTTTTGTGATATTATTTTTTTATTGTATAGGATCTATGAATTCCACATTTTACTCAGGTAATTTTACATCCTTTCAGACCTAATCTAGAGAGGATCCCATGTTAGTGACACCAAGACACATAGGAGAACCCTTTTAAAGAGGACACACTACACCTTGATTATTTTTTTAACACTTATTCTTCTTGAAATAAATTATAAATTGAAGATAAAATATATATCATGGATGAAAATAACCAAAAACTAAACTAAATAACTTAAAATGTTGTCAATATACAACCTGTATATATTCAAGTATAAGGAAAGGAACCCAATTTTGAACTTAAATCCTGTTTAATTAACTTATTTCCAAGATTTGATGGACTCAAATGAGAAGAACTAGATAAGAAATGAAAATAGTTTAATAATGTGTGTTCTAAATTAAAACCTACTAATGTTGATGAAGAACATGAAAATCTTAGGGAATTCCATTATTTATGAGGAGACAATGAAAATAATTGGTTATATTATGTTAATTCCCCAATAAGTGGTTGGGTGGGCATGAAACATATTTTCCATGAAAAATACATCCTAGCCTCTCAAACTGAAACTATATGGAAATAAATTTGTGAAATAAGGAAATCAAAAGGGGATACACTTCAAGACTAATGGTAATGATTTGAAAGGCATTATTTAAGTTTAAAATTCCACTAAATAAATGATCAACTATTAAAAAATTATTTTTATGAAGGTTAATTCTAATTGATCTAAACAAGATTGATGTTGTTGTTGGTGGTTCACAAGATGATAAAATCCCATTCACAGAAAGAACCCTGATTGTTAACATGGCACCGAACAATCAACAATTCCAGTTAATGTCTTGTGTTCCCATTTGAGGTGTCCATTATGTGAAAAGTACTAAATTTGATAAGAAGGTGCACATAAATATTGAATAGTTGTGTATCCTTCTACATTAACATTCTCTTTAAAAATGTAAATAGAAATCTATTCCTACAATTCATTGTAGTATATTTTCTTCCAAAACCCACCATTTTGACCAATTCCATTAACTACGAGAACCATCTGATATTTTTGAGTAACTTTTTCCAGGACACCCCTATAACCAATCCATTAGGCAAAAAAAAACAATTAATACCACCCTTGGTGAAAAAATAAACAAGCCTATAAGAAATTAGGTTATTCAAACCAACCTCCATAACTATGGAACCAACCGAGCTAGAGTAGTCATCCACCACCACAACCCAGAAATCTTCAACTAATAGAAGGGACTTTCAAAAACCCCCTACAAAACCAAAGACTATCATAGAGTAAATGATGCATAAAATGGATTAAAATAACATCAAATTTAAAAAAAAACCTAAGAATATATACAAGACCTAAAACCCCAATTACACCAAATCAATAACTCGATGGGATAATTCCAAAGTTTTGGGTTGGATAATCTACCCTCTCAACCACTAGTAAACCTAAGGTATAAGTGAAATGTCAATTCCATCACCCATTGGAGTGGAAATCAACTTAACATCCAAATAACCCCTCCAATAGATTCATATACAGTTGGGGAAACCACTATCCCAACCCCTGAGAATGGTCTTAGTTAAGAAAAATCTTATCGAGAGAAAAATAACCCTAAAGGTTAGAGTGTCTGTTGAAGAGTCTACTAGACCAACCATTACACATCTATTTCCCCAAAGTTTCACCCAAAGAAGGAAACTAAATAACTAAATTTGATAAATAACTAATAAAAACATTCAAAAATGTACTTGTTAACACTCCCATGATTGCTTCCATAAATAAAATTCTATGATATACTCGGTTTTTGAAGGAGATATGTACACATAGATGGTGAATTCATGGAGATGAAAAGATGAGACTGTGGAGGAATGTATCAGTATTGATAGATAAATCCCTTCTCACCAATTTAAATGGTCCTCAAATATTCTCAATTCCACACACTATATGGGATTATTTATTTTTCAATGCTTGGATTGATTTAGGTTCTTCTATAAATGTGATTACTCACTCAATTTTATCGTAAATGATGGTAAAAGAATAGAATCCCAATGGAATTAATTTTGAACTAGAAATATATATTACTTCACACCCCACTAGTGTGTTAGATGATGTCCTTTTGAGGGTGAAATTTTAAATTTTTACTACTTATTTTTATGTTCTAAAAAAATAAGATGATAGGGTGGATGGACATGCCATAATTATATTGGGGTGTCCGTTATTGAAAACTAAAAAAACCATAATTAATGTCTTTAATGGTACCTTATCTGTGGATATTGATGGAAATATTGTCATCTTAAACATCCTTGAGGTCGTGAATCACCCCTTATAAGAACATGCCTCACTTTTAGTTAATTAAATTGATGTACACCATTCAACTGAAAAGACTATTGTTGTTTCCCCTGACCCCCTTCCTATGTTTTCGTCTTTTATTGAAATTATAGTTAATGAATCATGAATTTAATTATGTAGTGTTCTAAAAAATTGTTAGGAATACTTTTTAATTTATGATTTCTTGAACACTAAGGATTCAATGACCATATATGATGCTACTAATCTTGTAAAGTCTCATTCCTCATTTGAAGATGTTACCACTGAGTAGCTAGATGAGATCAATTACCTATCATTTTCACAATCACTCACATTAAACAAAAATCTTCATAATTTGGAACATAATACACTACCTTAAAATTTTAAATATTCATATCCTAAGAATGGAAACATGTTACCTATCCAAATATCTAGATCAGTCCCTCTAGAGCATGAATTTCACATGCTTGACCTTTTTTGGAGTATAAAAATGAATTAGGATGGAAACATACTACCATTTCATGAAATTTCCCATCCATTTGAAAACATAATATATTATTAAATAATGAGGCTAAACTAGGGAGGTAGGAAAAACGTCGAATAAAACCAAATCACCAACAAGTTTTTAAAAAGTGTATAAAATTTTATTATTTGTTGGAATCATTTACCCCATCTCTAATTGATAATTGGTATGTCCTGTGTAGGCATTTCTCATGAAAGTTTTTCTTACTATAATTAAAAATGAATAAATAAATTGGTTCCAAATCATGTGAATAATAGTTAGAATGTCTGTATATATAATCTCCAACAAAACCAATACATAAGGAAGGACCATTTCCCATTACCGTTCATTGACCATATTCTGGAGAGGCTATCTAGGAAGTCCCATTATTGTTTTCTTATGGGTATTCTGGATACATTTATATCCCTATTTCCCCTAACGATAAGTAAAGGACAACTTTTACTATACACTTTTGCACATTTTCTTAAATGAGGATGACATTTGGTCATTGAAATGCTCCAGGTACTTTGTTGTGATGCATCGTTATAATTTTTTCAGATTTCTTAGAGGATTTCATGGAAGTATTCATGGTTGATTTCACTTTTTATATATCCTATTTTGTTTAATTTTTTGTTAGTCATGGTTTTTCTTACATCAGTAAATTGAATATAATCTTGTATTAAATTAATAGAAATTTCATTTGAATATTTCACCAAGTTATAATTCTTAGTCATGTCATTTCTAGGGATGGTATACAAGTAGATAAATTTATAGTGAATGAAATTTCTTCCTTATCATGTTCCAAAAATGTTTGGGATGTGTGATATTTCTTATGCCATGATGGATTTTGTAATCATTTCAATCATGACTTTTGTAAGATTCCACTCCCCCTGCCCTGCTTAATCTAAAAGGATTGGGATTTTTTGGGAAATAATATGAGGAAAAATTTAATAAATTGAAATTGAGTGTCACATAACCCCCAGTAATCCAACCACCTCAGTGGTATTTTCCATTTCAACTCATGTGTAACACATATAACTATGTAATTGGGGTTGTCTTGTCACAATGGGTTGATCTTACTCCACATTCCATTTCTTATGCCACGCTTACAATAGAAACTACCCAATAAAACTACACTTTTACTAAAAAAGAATTCATTTCTATTGTGTTTTCATTGGATAAATTTATGTCATACCTCTTAGGTCCCAAAGTCATTATGTTATGAGAACATGTATAGTATCTAATTAATAATATTGAAGGAAAATAATATATAATTAACCAAATTCTCAAACAGAAACATTTTAATCAAGAAATTAGTGATAAAATTGAGAAGAAAATGTGGTGGCATACCATATCAGTAGGATTCTGTCATCCTCATACATTAAATCAACCATCTATATTCCCAAAAATAGCAAGTTTCATGATGAGAAATTGTATTGAGTGAATGATGATATTCCTTAGTATTCGTAATTTGTAAATTATTGGTTATCATCATTAATTTATAGAGATTTCAAAAAAAATATGACTATCTAAAACAAGATCCATGTGTTATATTTGGGATGACCCCGAACATTGGCACACATTTAGTGATCGGTTGTTTAGTGTTTGTGTTACTGATAATGAGTTTTAGTATGTCAATAGGTTCTTTCCAAAATCTTTCTTATGGGTTTCACTTTGGTCCCTAATGGAGTGCTCACGATGTTATTGATTTTAGTCTCTTTTGGCCGAAATTATTTTAGAATTCTCAAGATTTATGTAAGGATTTTCCTTACAGTAAAATAATGGGGAATGTATCTAAAATGAATGAAGTTACACAAAAACCCTTTCTCTTCCATGAAATTTTTATGCTTATGGTATTAACATTATGGTACCATTTCCCAATTAATTTGAAAAATTTTACATTCTTTGGGCAGTTGATTGAAAATCAAAATGAGTAGAGGCATGATAAACAAGGATAAATGATTACAAGACAGTTGTTTGAGAACCCAAATTTTATATTGGTTTGGATTACCTATGTTCATAATCAGTGAACATGGTTCTCATTTCTACTACCAGACAATGAAATCAATTTTTCATCGATATGGGGTTGTGAATCGAGTGTCTACTGTATATCTCCCACAAACCAATGGGCATGATGAGGTATTTAATTGAGAGGTAAAAAAAATTCTTGAAAAAAGGTTCAACCCAATAGAAAAAATAAGACTTTTAGGCTCAGTGATTCATTGTGGGATTACCAATATGCCTTTAAAACTCTAACTGGAATGTCACATTATCATCTTGAGTTGAGAAAGGGTCGTCACCTCCCTATTGAGATTACTGTACCATTAAACAATAAAATATTAATCATTTTGGTGTAGGTTCTCATATGATGATTTAGATTTAGGAGCATCATAAAATGCATTGGGATTCATATGAGAACGTTGAGATATGTAAAGTGAAAACCATGGATTCATATGACCATCTCATCCTTAATCATCAATTACACATTGAAAATAAGGTCATCCATTTCAATTCATTGCTAATGTTTCATCAAGATAATATTCATTATTGCGGGTTTGGTCTATACAATATTACTACTATTGATCCATCTGGTGTTTCTTAGGATAAAAATGAAGAAACAAAACAAACATTCAGTGTTAATTAGAAGTGGTTGAAGTACTTTCATGAATCCCTTCCTATGTTCATGGTGGGGGAACTCTATATTTAAGAAGAAAAGTACCAATGACACCCATTAGGATTTATCCTTCCTTCCCACATTGTATTCCATTACATTAAGGACACTTCACACTCTAACTGTGGGGGAAATTGGTACATTCCTAGGTTAGTTAATAATTTTATTCATCTTTTTAATTTATTTTATTCTTTTCTTTTGGTATAGTATTGTTACCTACCCCCCCCCCCCCCGCCATTCACCTTAACTTTTGTGTCTGAATATTCATTTTTGATTCTAGATTATTCATGGAAAATGATTCCAACTTAATCATGGAAAATTATTCCCACAAAATATTGGAAATTAATGAAAACACTTGACGAATTTCCCTATTTCATGTTGTTTTAATATTTTCAACAGTGATGGAATTTTTGATTTATCTGGAAATTTAACTTTGAGGTGTGATTTTTTTTACTAAATTGGATGTTTTTCAATTATATAAATAGTTGTATCATTTTTAAACAATTTTGAATAATGGTACACTTTGTGTGAGTAGTTTAAGGGTAAATTGTGTCAAGGAATATTACCATACATACATGCACCCAACTGTGAAGTGTTAATATTAGTTACTTTATAGAAGGATAATATATTTTAGATTAATATTTATATACCTTACTAAATGTTTTTTCCATACATTTTTTCCTTATTGGGTCTATTTCATTATTGTACTGGATTGGACTTTGCATTTCTAGAAAATACCGACTCGTGTACACCCTAAAAAACAAAAAATGAAAAAAATATGGGTTTTAAATTTCTATGATAAAAAATCATATTTATTATACCACTAATCTTGAAATAACTATTATAATTAGTTTTGTGAGGAGATCAAATAAGGGTTGAGTGATGAGTGTGAGATGTATTTCAAGATGCACTTTTGAAAAAACTAATAAAAAATTAAAGGACTGATGAAATGTATAGCATATGGGGATATCTAGTTTTGGAGCACTAGTTCTGACTTATAGGAATTGTTATGTGAGTGGGTATTGAAATTTTATTAAAACGACTGTTGAGCAGGTTTGATGGATATAATCATTTAAGCAGAACATTCTAAATTGTCATATATTTACTAGATTGAAAGTGGAAAGAATAAAATTAAATGTTTTTCACACAAACATGTGTAGAATTAGTGACATGGTACTATTTTGTATTATTTTCATATATTTTAATCTTGCATCTATTATAATTTCATTCTAATACAATCTAGAAGACACTATTTTCTTTGATCACATTGAATAACTCCTTGGTATGATTTTTCCTTTGATGACTTATCTATTATGAATTAAATATTCAATGTTAAATCTTAATGTTTTTATGAAGATATCTAAGATTTGTTTTTTGAAATTTGAAATTTCTCAGGAGTGGAAATGTTTATTTCTGGCGGAGTGATCATGTCATCATTCACTATTCATTTTTACCCATACATTACTATGTTAAACTGATTTGGTATCATAAATTCAAAAATTTAATAAAAAACATCACTTCATATTTGATTCAATTATTTTGAATTAATCATTATTAAAAAAGTGTGATTTCACGTTTTTTGGTGAATTCAATGTTGGTGGATGTGACTTGGAGGTAGATGATAAAGATGAAGAAAAACGGTCAGAAATGTCTACGATTCCAAGAACACTAATCCACTCAAATAGACACTATAGCTGATCTGTGAGTGAAATTGGGATGAAATTTTGTAAGAGGATCCAAATTTTACTGGGATACAACTAATCTAAATAAAATAATTCCCAGTTCTCCTATTAAAGGGACCATCCAAACTGATCTTTCCAAGCCACCGAATGTGGCCAAATTCCGAAGTAGTGTGCTATGTTTTATTCATATCTCGAGTAGTCGGAATATAAAAGATGCCACATTTTTGCTGGATATAAACAATATATGGGGTAACAACATTTTATATTTCTCCAAATATCGATATGACACTTTTGATTTTGAAATACATGGTCCAATTGGTTTTACAAAATTCGTGTGGCCAAAACCACATTCCACATTGCCTATAAATTGGAACATTGGGAAAACCATGTTTAAGATTTACTAGGAGGAAAATATATAGTATTGTAGAGACCCAAAAAAATCCAATAGTCATCCAAGAATATTTAGACTCTCTTATCCTCATAGGGGGTCATGGATGAAGGATATGTTCCACCTAATCCACCTTCTCCTCTTGATAGTGATCAAAACGGTGGAAGATCATTTCTAGGGCACTACACAAACATGGGATGGGGTTCTAGAACTTATTATTCTATTGGTTTTTTTAGTATTTGTGTAAAATATTTCAATTATATTTTATTATTGAACTATTCTTCTCTAAATTAATTTATTTGGTATAAATAGGTGAAACACTTTTCATTTCAACACTGATTGGGTTGAGAATTCATGTGGGAATATTGGGTTGTTTTTATTGGACAACAAAAGAATTATTTCTCTCTAACACATACATGATATTTTAGTATTCTTTAGTATCACGTTTTCTATGCTTTTGGCCCAAACCTTGACAACATGATTCGTATGTAAAGGGTATATTATTTTAACATTATTTTAAGAGGCAATTAGAGAATCAAGATCTTGATAACCCTCAACCATGGAACTACATTAAACCTATTAAATGATTCAGCAGAATAAACTGTCCAATATGTGTATTTAAATTGAAATAACCTCCTTCTTTCATAATTCTAAAAGCTCCACCTTCCTTTTTTCAAATATTAAATTCTTCAATTTAAGTTAATTTCTTAAATATTCCTTCAAAACGACACCCATATTTTAGTATTGTTATAAAAAATACACACTCTAAACCTATCAATGATTTTTTAGAGACAACCTAGGGTATTCCCTAGACTATAAAATTATCATTAATTCATAATGAATTTGACATATCATGAAAAAACAATCATATTTCCACTAATATATTCCAGTGGGGAATGCATATTCCGGCCTGGTCCATATTCCTCATCCAACCGTGGTTCAACAAGTGAGAGAGTCGCAAGCATCAGGGCATGCACATACTCTAGCCAAGAAAGATGGGAAACAAATTCCAAAGGCTCATGATTGGGTTAATAATCTTATCATGACTAAGGCTCACCAAGTGATAATGGAGGATTCCTTTGGATAGACTTAAATTCCAATTAATAATGAGATAGATCATTAGCATATTCCAACAGCTTCTCAAACATTGGTGAATATTCTAGTAGAACTGTACGGTTATATATATGTTTTAGAAACCATCAAAAATCATTCTCATATCCTTTAACAATCACAAAAGGCGGGTAGGAATATTCCAACCATGACACAGAACATAGAACATATTCCTTATCTGCTCAATGAAAGTGTCCTTAAGGTCATTCAAGACACATTATCATCACCATGAGGGTCTTTTGACTCTTCTACCAAAGTGGATGAAAAGGATGTTCTTTACCACGATATTCCTTGTAAAGGTTGTGTGTATGTGGATCACAAGGACTTTATTGGTTGGAGTAGATGACTCAAGAGGGGGGGTGAATTGAGTATCTAAATAAATTTCGGTTAAAGTGGATATTTACAACATAATATCAACCTATAAAATTAAACACAAAGTCAGTTTTTAGTGAATTTATAAATGTCTTGATGGTTCAATTTGATTCTCAGAAGATTGATTAGTTCTTTGTTTTACTAACCTATCGATTAAAAAAACTTTCGAAGCAAACATACAGATTCAAAACAAATGTAAGAACTTGATAAACTAACTATCAAAGTTTAGGTAATCTTATTGCAGGAAAGATTTATCATATAAGAACTATAAGATAATCAACACAGTGGATAAAACAAGAGGTTTAGTCTCAAGAAGAGACTTATTCCTCTCCACTTGGTGATCACCCGCCACCAAGATATTTATATTAATAAATATTTGATCCACATCCTAGATCAGGGTTCACAATAGCACACCTAGCGGACCAGGTAACACTTCACCTCTACCATAGTTATTCATGGGAAATAAAGACAAACAGATCACACAGGATCTCTTCCATAGTTCTACATGGGATACAAGTGTAAGATGTGATTGAGTATAAGGATAGTTTGATATATTCTAGTTATTCTCAGAAGATAGTGTTTGTGATACAGACAAATATTCACACTTTTCAATTAGTGAAGAAAAAACACAATAGAGTTAAGAAAGGGAATAGAGTTAATAATTCACTGTGTATTGTGATGAAATGCTCTGGACTCAATGGATGTTGAGAAAATGGTATTTGAGTCTTCCTCTTGAATTTGTCTCCAAAATAGAGTATCACAGTTTGAATAATCCAGCTTCGAGGAGTGAAAAGGTTCAACTCTTCAATGTCTCGATGTATACTGAGGTTTAGGAGAAAGTTTCTTGTTAAGATATTTTTTTTATCTGAAGCTCTTAATTCCTCTATTTTTGTATTTTCACAGTCTATGTCTCATAATGTCTCAACATGTCTCAGTGTGTAATGATTTGTGTACGAATTGGGAGAGTAGCTGTGGTGCAAAGAGCTTCCCTCAAAGATGAAATTTATGGTTTTTCAAGATAGATATCAGGACTTTCCCACAGATGAAAACATCCAGAAAAAAGGCATTTCTTTGGCCTCCAGGTGTATATGTTGTAGCAGCCCCAAGAGGGAATCAGTTTTCACCAGTTTTTCAGAAGTGAATGGGCAGATCTTCTCTAGAGAAGCTCAGATAGAAGGATTTATTTCATCTCCTGTTGTAGTTCGGTACAGGAATTTCTGGAAAGGTTGTTCATGGGAGTTGAGCCTAATAGAATAGAGTCCAAGTTCCGGTGTTACATTTTTACCTCAATTTAATGGGAAATTTGGGAGGTGAGGAACAAAACCAGATGGCAGGTCAGCCCCTCTTCTTCTGTTATTCTAATGCGCTTGAAGGGACTGCTACATGAGTTAATGTCTCTATTGAAGAGGGGCACAAACTGTTTTGGGGGTTCTGTTCCTATGAAGGTTTCAGGGTGTATTCCGTAGATGTAGGGGGCTTGGGTAAGATGGAAGCCCCCTATCATCGGCCTTAAACTTAATGTTGACGGGTCGTTAATGAATAGATTTATGCACGGAGGGGGTCTGGTTCGGGACAGTAGTGGATCAGTTTTAATGGAATTTATTAGCTTCCACGGTCCAGGGAATTCGATGGGGGCGGAGGTACGGGCATTACATACTGGTGTTATGCTATGTAAAAGGTTCTCGTTGATGATCATGGAAGTGGAGTCGGACTCGGAGGTGTTGATCCGGGCTCTCCAGGGGAGAGGTGATGTCCCTTGGTATTGGACTTACTTGGTTCGTGCTTGTGGATTAGAGCTTTCTAATGATTGTGTTGTCCCACATATCCCTAGAGAGGCCAACTTTGCTACAGACGCTCCTTCTCATGGATGTAGTCCTGATAACCCTTTGGTGATGTTCTCTACTCTGGGTTCTTTACCTCAAGATTGTAGAAGATTTGTGGTAGGGGACGCTTTGGGGATTCATCATTTTAGACCTTCATGATATTGTAATGTAATGTTCCTTTTTTAAAATAAAAAAATCAATATTTAGTCAGGTCATTTTATACTCCATGATCCTATAGGCCTTAAGATTATCACACGTTTATGTACCTCGTACTGACTACGGATAGTCATACAAACAACATTAAAAAATATTCAAAAACATTAATTTCACTAAATATAACCATTAGAAATAAATTTGAATAAATAATCTCGAAATAGTTATTTATACTAATTGTTGAGCCATCTTTAATCTGTTGTCTTCAGTTTGAGAACATTGGTCTGTCATCTTTGGTGGGTCATCTTCGGTGTGTCGACTTCAGTCTGTCGAACTTCAGTGTTTCAAACCTCTTTTTGTCAATCTTTGGTGAGTCAAACTTCGGTTCTTCGACTTTGGTGTGTCAAACTTCGGTTTGTCGAACATCAGTGAGTCAAACTTCAGTCCTTCAACTTCGATGAGTCAAACATCGGTCTGTCAAACTTTAGTGAGTCATAATTAGGTTTCGGTGTGTCGACTTCGGTTTCGGTGTGTCAACATTGGTGTGTCAAACAAACCATCAGTGCCAGGGAATCTAGAAATATTGTGAAGTGTCTATCTTACCAGACAAACTGTTATGCAAAATTTAAGTATCAATATATTTTTAAGAATATTTATTCATGAATATAAGAGATTGAATTATTAAAGTATATGTTTCTATTTGACATAATTTATTTAGTGAGAGATATTAAAATGTCATGAAAGAGTAGAATCTGTATATTGACATTATATTTGATTATGAAAACTACAATATCTTGGTGGGTCCACTATAGTATCATGGAGGGTCCAATAATCTACCCCTTTTTTATAATAAAAAAATATGGCATTCATAAGAATATATAGAATAAAGATATCTTTGACATATCTGAATGTAATTGACCAATATAATTAAAGTTTTTCATTACTAGAATTTATTAAAAACAAATCTCCCCCTCAATAAATTGATTATATAGAGTATATTCCATGTGTCCTAAACCAGAAAAACTTCCCCTTAGATAAATAATCAATTCTTAAATATAAATTATGCCTCTTATTTTTCTCCCCCTTTTGGGATTAGCAATAAGATAAAATAGAAAAAAGAGAAGAACAACACCATAAGGATTTACTTTAAAAGGTAAGAGAGTACAAGGAAAACAAGAAGATAAAATCCCTATCAAAATATACAATCGATTATTAAGGGTTTGGATGTTGAGGAGATTTGCCTGTGTCTGAAGGATCTAATGGATAAAGAGAGGGTTTGGGAGTGGTAGAGGGTAGGGGTGGTTTGAAGATAACACGAGGTAGTGAAACACCAGTTGGGACAGTAACTACAAGGCTAGGCCTTCTCTCTAATAAAAAATGACTTGGAGACTGCTCAGTAATGATTGGTCAAATCTAGGAAAAAGCCTGAGAGACAGTCATTGGAGCAGGAGGCCGAGAGGTAGTACCCATTGATGCAGCAAGAGGGACTACAATATCCTCTGCCTGAACATGCAGATAAGGTTTGAGCATATTGATAAAGTCATTAATGATTTCACCCACGTATTGCATTGCCTTCTCTAAGTCATCCTTATTCTCCATAAATTTACCCAGCAAAGGGGTGATCTCTTTCAATTGGAGAACATGATTTTTGAATGCTTCTGTGACTGGAGGAATTCTCATATTTTCTTCCAGAAACATGAAACTATTGATGAGGTCATGCTTGTTGTATATATAAGTGAAATACTTATCCACATTTTTACAGATATCTTTCTGAGCTGCAGAGGCTTCATTTGTGCACTTCCTGACAATATTGTACACAAGATCTAAATTATTATGTACTTTTTCAAGCTTTTATTTATCTGAAAAACTCTGGAGTTTTTGAATTTCCTCTCTCATCACAGTCTTTAGAGACTCAAAATCAGGATTAAGACTTTTCCCACTCTTGGAACTGGATGGTTCAGGCGACATTTTTCCAATATCTTCTTTGAACTTTTTCATATCAACACTGAGTAGATTAGTTACCAAGTTTCTATGAACTTCCAGAACACCGCTATAGGAGGTATTGAAGTTAGAGGTTAATGAATTCCACTCATTGCTCATTTTTCTTACTTCTTGTCTCAGAAAGGTGTAGTGTCTAATAAAGGGTTCTCATGTAGTAATAAGATTCGGTTGATTCTCCAAGATCACCATTCTTGAAATCAATGTCGAATCAGCATCTGAGATACTTATAAAGGTGGAGGCTTCATTTCTGGATCCAACTGAAGCTATCACAGACTCAAATATCTCATTCATAAACTTTTCCAAAATCATCCTAAGTGACATATTCAATAGGCACTCACTGATCTATTGGTTATAGATGTTGAGGTTCTGCTAGTGGAACAGGTGAAATATGTTCTGGTTTATCATGGACTTGTGGAACATGAGGAGGTACCCTTTCCTCATCTGAGTCATAATATAAACCGAAAAGAATGTTGGCTGGATCACTATTCCACTCTCTATAAGAGGTCTAATCTCTTGGCTCAACAGTATCAATTCTTACCCTTCTTCCCTAAGGCTCATGAATAACATCAATATCATCAACTACTTCATCCTGGTCTCGGACCATAAAAACTTTTCTTGGAATAGGAACCAACTGAAATTCAGGTTCTTCCTGAGCTCCATGTACTTCTGCATCACTTGGTACATCCTCAATTTGAGGCACTAGAACTACATCTTTTTCTTCTTGGCAGCAACCATAAGATTATTTAATTCAGGAATGATCTCTTGGTTTTCATCAATATGATGAAGTGGTCTGTACTCATGTTCAGCATCACTATGACCACCAACCTGTTGATCAACATGCTCAATACCATCACCAGCCCCATGCACAGACTCCTCACTGGATATGTCAACCACATGTTGTCCCACTTATAGAGAGTCACTCACATGCTCAACACTTCCTCCATCACCAACATCATCACCATCATCACCATGATCGCCATCAACATCATCATCATCAACAGATTCTGCATCTAATTTTCTAACATAACCTTCAACTCCATTAACTTCAGTTTCTTCCTCTTCTTCATCACCTAGAATAGTTTCTCTTAAAGGTAAGTCTGAAGGGGGACTAGCAGGTCCATAAGACATATTTTTAGGACTTTTAGCAATATCAGGATCACTCGTATCATCAAAAGGAGACCCTTCTTCCCTTGGCACATTAGGTTCAGTGTCCTAATCAAAATAAACTAGAACCTCATCTGGTTTGATACCTGAATCAACTTGGTCCTTTGGTCAAGAAAGATGATCAACTAGATTGATATTTTCATATAGATATTCATTATCTCCTACCCAAAATCATTTCCATGGGTTCCAAAAGATTTTTATCCTCTTAAAAATGTCTTTCTGAAAAAAAAATCTATTGTTGGCACATATCACTTCATCTCCATTTTCAACACAATCTAACATTTTCAACATGGTAGAAATCATCCTCAGATAGTATAAACAGGTTGCCTTCTTGTATGGATTAATCAAATCATAGATATGCACCATAAGATATCTTCATAGATTAACTTTTATTCCATGTTTCAACAAAAATATGAAGAAAAAATTGTGATATTTTATATAAGAGAAATCTCCCTTCGTTGGGAAGATTTGATGTTGTATGAATATAAAAATAAGTCTTACTTCTCCTTCAAATTCATTTCCAATAGTCCTCCTAGATTATTTATTTCTAGTCATCTCCTTCAGAGAATATTCATTGGAAAACATGTTTGAATAAGGAGGAATATTACTAGGATAGTCAGCATAGACACCTTCATGAGGCACCTCTAAGCATTCAACCCATTCCTTAAACGAAAAAACCAATTCCTTTCCCTTTACCATAGATTTCTGCTTTGCTGCCTCAGCTATATTCAGTGATATACTCAAATCTTGATAGAATTCATGCACAAGATGGGGATTATAGGGTCTTTCATTGTTGGTGAACCAACTAAGCCACAAATGAGATTCCGGTACCTTTAATAAAAACGGTTTTCTTGATAGAATCCACTCAGTAGAGACATCTTCTTCAGCTGTAACTACTCATGTTTATAATCTCGGTTTTGTTGTCCCACTAGACACACCTTTATGATGCATATTAGAATGAGATTTTCAAGGTATTCCATTGCACACTTAGTCATATCCATGATGAAGCTTCTGATTCCAATTGTGTTGAGAGGTCGAGAGTCGATAGAGAGTGTGACAAAAGGTAGAAGGCTTTACGGAAGTGGAGAAGGTGAAAGGTCGGGATGGATTGGAAAAAATATATCATTTAGGGATTGTGAATATTAAAATATAATAATTTAAACATGGTAAAAGGAAGAATACAAAACAACATCACTTTATTAAAAGCAGACAGAATTTACAAAATAGCCCTTAAATATATCAGTGTCAAGGAATAGGTTTCAAGAAGATCTATTTCACAAGAGATCAGTTTCAAGGATCGGTATTAGAAATATTGGTTTTAGAAAGATCGGTTTTAGAATCATCAGTTTCAAAAATATCGGTTTCAAGAATATCGGTTTCAAAAAGATCGTTTTCAAAAAGATCATTTTCAGAAAGACCAGTCTCAAGAAGATCAGTTTCAGAAAGATCGTTTTCAAGAAGAAAAATTTCAAAAAGATCAGTTTCAAAAATATTGGTTTCAGAAATATCGGTTTCATGAAGATTGGTTTTAGAAAGATTGGTTTCAAGAAGATCAGTTTTTGAAAGAACGGTTTCAAGAAGATCAGTTTCAATGGGATCTCCTACTGATTTATCATTCCTAGTTCATGTATGATGTAATTCATTCTCTCAGAATTTAAGGGTTTAGTGAATATATCAGCAAGCTAATTTTTAATCCAAATAAACTCATGAGTTATATCACATTTTTTATAATGATCTCTCAAAAATGTGATCTCTTACATCAGTATATTTTGTTCTAGAATGAGAAATTGGATTCATAGAAATATTAATAGCACTTGAATTTTCCCAATTTATGGGGATATGTCTGAATTGAACTCCATAGTCTAATAAGGTGTGTTGCATCCAAAAAATTTGTGCATAGCAACTACCAGCAGCAATGTATTCTGCTTCAGCAGTTGATAATGCAACTAAATTTTGTTTTTTACTACGCCATGATGTTAACGAATTTCTCAAAAAGTGACATGTTCCTAAGGTACTCTTTCTACCTAATTTTCATCCCCCAAAATCGGTATCTGAATAGATAACTAAATCAAAAGGTTATCCTTTAGGGTAAAACAATCCTAAATAAGTTGTATACTTGAGGTAAATGAAAATTCTTTTAACACTATTTAGATGTGACTACTTTAGGTTTTCCTGAAATATCGCACACATACACACACTGGAAAAAATATCTGGCCTACTAGAAGTTAAGTACAGAAAACTCCCAATAATTCCTCTTTAAGCAGTTTGATCAACTGATTTTCCATTCTAATCATGATATAACTTACATGTAGAAATCATAGGAGTTTAAGTACTCTTAATTCTATTAAATATTTATCTTTTCAAAAGATCTTTTGTGTACTTACATTTATTTAGAATAACAACTTCTTTAATTTGAAATATTTTAAATCCACAAAAATATTTAAGTTCACCCATTAAACTCATTTCAAACTCACTTTTCATTATGTATGAAGATTCATTACATAAATAATTTTTAGAAGATCCAAAAATAATATCATCTACATATATTTGGAATATTAAGACTTCTTTGGAAACTCCTTTTATAAATAAAGTAGGGTCTGCAAGTCCTTTTGTAAAACCTTTAGAAATAAGAAAATTACTTAACCTTTCAGACCAAGCTCTTGGAGATTGTTTCAAGCCATACAAAACTTTTGATAATTTGAACACAATATTTGGAAAAATTGGATTTGAAAAACATGGGGGTTGTTCCATAAAATCATCTTCAATTATATAACCATTTAAGAATTCACTTTTGACATCCACAAGATATAGTTTAAAATCCAGGTGTGCTGCATAGGCAATTAAGATCCTAATTGCCTCAAGTCTATCTACTGGTGAAAAGGTCTCTTCATAATCAATTCATTATTCTTGATTTTTTCCTTGTTCAACTAGTCTAGCTTTATTTCTAACTATATTTCCAGCTTCATCTACCTTATTTCTAAACACCCATTTGGTTCCTATGGTCAAAGTATTCTTAGGTCTATCTACAAGTTTCCAAAATTTATTTTTTGAAACTGATTAAGTTCTTCTTGCATGGCCATTACCCAAAATTCATCATTGATAGCATCATTGATATATTTATGTTCAGGATGTGACAAGAATGCTTGATGTTCAACCTGGTTTCTCAAGGATGCTCTGGTCTGTGTTCCTCTATCTAAATCTCCATCAACAACATCTAAGGGATAATTTCTAAGGGTTCTAGTTGGTCTGGAGAAAGTAGAACTCGATATTTAATGTTGGTCAGGTTGATCTGGTTCACTATGGTTAAGGTGAGAAGAATTTTCAGAACTAGATGTTATCATAGATTCCTTCTCATGATTATTTTTTATTTTATCATTAATGTCCATATTGGACATATCCTCTTCAGTGTTTTCTGGTGAGGTCTTGGGATTATGTGGATCTGCATCATCAAACTTGATGTGCACAGATTCCTCCACACATCCGGTTTTCTTATTAATGACTCTATAGGCTTTAAATGATGTATAATATCTACGAAATATTCCTTCATCACTTTTCAAGGAAAATTTATCTATATTATCTTCAGTATTTAGGATATAAACATTACATCCAATAACATTAAAATAACCTACTTTGGGTTTCCTATTATTCCAAAACTCGTAAAGAGTTTTCTTATGAATGTGTCTAATTAAGACTATTTTTATTATGTAGAAAGCTGTATTAACAGCTTCAGCCAAAAAGTAAATGGGTAGATCATATTCATTGAGTATAGTCCGGGCAATTTCTTGTAAGGTTCTATTCCTTCTTTATACCACACCATTCTATTGAGGTGTTCTAGGTGCAGAGAAGTTATGATTATAACCATTTTGTGATCATAAGGATTCAAAATCTATATTCTCAAACTCACGACCATGATCACTTCTTAAGTATTTAATCTTAAGTCCACAGATATTTTCTACAGTCCTAGCATACTTGGTAAATTGAGAATAGGCTTCACTTTTATGAGCCAAGAAAAAGGTCCAGGTATACCTAAAAAAATCATCTATAAGAAAATAAACATAGTGCTTCCCATTGAGACTCAAAACTCTAGATGGTCCAAAAAAGTCAATATAAACAAACTTGAGAGGTTTAGAAGTAGTTACTTCTTTCTTTGGTTTGAAAGAGATTTTATGTTGCTTTCATTTTTGACAAGGATTTCATACTTTATTGTCTGGAAACTCTAATTTGGGTAAGTCTCTAACTAATCCATTTCTAGTTGACATCCTATGAGAGTGTACATTACAATTTCCTAGTCTTTTATGCTAGGTCCAAGACTCTTTGTGGATTTCATTTAGACAAGAGACATTTTGTGAGGCTAGTGTGTCTAAATTTAAGGCATATACATTATCATTTTTAAAACCAGTAAATACCAAATTATTTTTGGCATAAAAAACATGGAATAAATCATTTTTAAATTTAACATTAAATCAATCATCACACATTTGTGATATTTTGAGGAAGTTATACTTCAGTCCATCAATATACATTACTTTATAAATTGAAATAGAGTTAGGGTTACCAATCTGGCCTAGGTTGATGATTTTTCCCTTACCATTTTCACCAAATGTGACATTTCCTCCATCTATCTTGATAAGACTTTTGAAGCTTAAAAAATCCCTTGTAATATTCCTAGAACACCCACTGTCCAAGTACCACATCTTTTTACAGTAACTCTTTAGGCAGTTTACGTATAAAATAGTTTAACCAAGAAATGACATTGGTACCCATATTTGTCTAGGTCCACAAACATTGGTAATCTAATATTTAGGAACACATAAATGTCTTATGGGTTTCCTATATGAAAAATATAGAGTATTTGAAAAATACACATTATTTGGTCCTGTGGAATTGGATAGAGTAAAAGAATTTGAGGTGATGGAACATGAATTACAATTCTGTTTTTTAAAAATAGTAGCAAATTTTTTATATTTGGATACAAAATTTGATTTAGATAAATTCTTTTGACCTGGTTGATATCCTAGAAAAGTTGTAACACCCCAAGATTTCATAGTGTGTTATTTCTTCAAAATAATTCAATAACTTGCACTACACACAACACTGAGTTCAATCACACCATGACTTACAAAAAAAAATCCATTAAAAGAGGTCATGAATAGAATTAAATACATTTTTAACTTTATATAATCCTTATAATTTTAGAATCCATATTATGAATTTCTCAGTCATAATGCAAGAACAGATTCATTTTCAGTATTACACTTTTATCAACTTTTAATAGTGAAACCTTTTTAAATACAATATTTTAAACTTTTTGACTAAATGGGGACATCAAAAAATTTAAAATGAAACATCCCAAGCTTACACGGTACGCTTTCCTTTGAATAAAATAGTAGCGTGTGTTGTACGCAACTTCGAGTTTTAACACACACCACAACCGATCAAACTAGCCGTTATGAATAGTAATACCTAATTTTTGAAATTATATATATTATATATTTCAAAATGGACTTCATTTTTGGATTCGGAATATCGAATTTAGCCTAAGGTGAAATTTTGGTACTTTTCGGATAACTTTAATATTTTGATGAATAGTGAAAATTACTAAATTTTTATTAAAAACAACTTTTTTAATAAAAATAATTAATAGTGATAAATTATGAATTTTAGTAGTTTTAAAGTATATTTAGAATATATTTTTACCATTTAATATAATTTTGGTCATTGAACATAATTTTACAATTAAACCAAACATAAACAAGTGTCAATCTTTTGATAGTTATTATCTCTTAAAAACACGCTTTTTGTTTTGACAGCGGGAATTAATTTTAAATTAATTTCTGCCACTTCTGTGTTTAGAATTTAGGAAAATGGATTCCATATTTGGAATCAGGATGTTCAAATTGTGTAAATAGGTAACTTTTATTTTTAGACATTTTGAATAATTACTGCGGTAAATATTTTATTTACCATGGTTAAGGGTAAATCCGGTAAATAAGGGTTAAAAAAATAATATTATAATAATACTAAATTACCCTAAAACGTGTCTTAACCCTAATGGTTGATACATGGTCGACCATGGGAATCTTTAGGTCTATTTTGGGACCCCATGGATCCACTTGTAAGTGATAATGACACTTTATTTTAATTAAGTCCAAATGAATACAAAAATGACACAAGCATATATCTTTTAGCAAAACAATTGTTACATAAAGTTATATAAGTTGGATTTTAGATTATAAATATTAATTAGAAAGATAAAACGATTTACTACATAATGATATTTTATTTATAATTTTTAGACATTAAATAATTTATTTTATTTATGACACAATGATGATGCAGTAATTACTATAATAGTGAAAAATTAAAATAATTGATATCAAAAATACCCAAATAAATATAATATGAAACTTTTAATGAATTAAACTAATTTTCTAGGATAATATGATATATTAGGATTGATTTAATTGTCTTTTTTCGAAGTAATCAATCTGTTATGAGTTTCACAAAAATCAACTATTGAATAGTGTCAAAATTGACATAAAAGAGTTCTTAAAACAAATATTATATTATTAATTGATATTAAATTAATAAATATCTACGGTTCGGCCAAGAGACTTATATCATGATATTTTCATCATTCATGGACCACTTGTGGGTCTCTTGGATGTATATAGTAAGTTTATTAACCATATTATATAAGAATACAAAGAGACATGGTAAAAGTGAATCTAATTAACTTAGAGTTAATACTTAATGATAAGGTTAATATAAGTACCCAAACCTGTCTAAATTCTATTGGTTGAGTGGTTTACGACCTATCCCCACCTTAGCCTTTGAATAGTCAACTTTGGAGCCATTGGAAACCGAATATGAATTTATTATAAATTAATATTTCTAGCTTTTCCAAAGGTGCCCCTCACCCCTCTTATAAAAGGGCACTCCTCATTCTCATTTCTTCACACCTTCCAAGCCTTTTGGTTCGGCCAAACTCCGCCCTAATACTCTCCCAACATCCCTCAATACATCCTAGAGGCCTTAGTTTGATCCGAAAGCCATCCTAAGGATCCCTTTTGATCAAATCAAAAGGAAGAACCCGAAGAAGAGGTAATGATTTCACCACCCTTTTCCAAGTTCATTTCTTCTTCCACTTCTTCTTTCTTTGTTGTTACCATTCTAAAATAATAACTCCAGTATCATATATATACTGTGATGTTATTATAAATATGGTACAACTATATTCAGTATTCTATCCACCCTTTGAATAACATGTCACCATACGTGCGTACGTACGGTTTACCGTCTCCACGTCATGGTGTAATTGTTATTCAATATAATATTATTTGGATGGGTATAATAATGATGTGTAACTCATGTAAATAATAAATATAACATGTTAATGATTCTTTATATTTGATATACCATCCATTTATATATTATTTTAATATCAAAAGAATGATATTGTCGCTCGTGCGTACGTATGGACTACCGTCTCCACGAACGCGATGAGATTCATTCTCCATCGTATCCATTCAAGTATAATTATCATTTGATGATTTAAAAATGATGTTTAAGGACTTGATATCATTCTGGATATGAATAATATACAACCTATCCTTTACAAAAATTTCTTACGTAACAAAACATATAAAATAAAACAAGTAAGTTAACACCCGAAACAACGATAATACTAAGATATTATTATCAAATCAATATTAAAAGATCATATATGATATCATATTAATATATATGATTCTTGTATAATTTAATAACAATTATTTAACCATTATACAGGATGTTAACCTACCCCAACCAAGAAAAGTACAAGGTAAGGGTTATTTCACAATCTCTTCATTATCCGAGGTTGTTTATATGTAATAATCTACTGGGATCTCTTTATCATCCACATCCATGTTTTCTTAAAAATGTATTTCAAAACATTTTTATTATTTACAAGAATATGGGTTAAAGACATTTATACCCTTGTTTGACTTTTTATAAGAGGAATCTTTCCGTCGTTTTCAAAACAAGGTCCTTTTTGGGTTAAAGTCATTTATACCCTTGTTTGACTTTTTATAAGAGAAATCTTTCCGTCGTTTTCAAAACAAGGTCCTTTTAACCTTTTCGACAGAATTAAGGTAAGAATGTTTTTTTAACTTATACGGCGGGTGCGGTTATTTTCCGCCGTTATAAAATCTTCAAAGCTTTCCTTACAAGCTTATAATATTATTTTCAAAGAAAATGTTTTATTTCATATGGCTCTCAAATGATTTCAAAAATAGAAAGAGATATTTCTCTAAAAAGTGTTTTGATTTCATCTATGTCAACATCCTTTGATGGATTTTACTCTTATTTGAAGTTGATTTATTATGATACAAAACTTCTATATTGTATTGAAGGTTTTGTGATATGTTTGACTGTGGATGTGCTATTTTTATACCATTCATAGTTTATGGTGAAATTATTGACATTTCGTATGCTAGTTTTAATACGAATGTTTATGTTATGTTTAAACCTTTTCATATGGGAATGCATTGGACTTAATAAGTGACGGGTGGAGCCCGCTATAGCTCCTCGATGCATCGGTAGGTCTCATGAGACAAACTAGTGTCTTGGCACAAGGCCTTGACAAAATCTTATTTGTAGTCTTGGCATGAGGCCTTGACTATGTGGTTATGATAGTCTGGAATTATGCATTCCAACATTATGAAAGTGGTTATTGATTTTTGTATGTGATTATTCGATTAGTAGAATATCCATGTGAATAAGTAAATGGCATTATTTCATTTTATTTATGCCATACCATGTTGAAAGTTCATGTTTGAAAGGCTTTTGTTTTAGTTATACATTGCCTTAAAAGTTTATTCTTATTTATGAAAGTTTCCGCTATATTGTTATCCTTACTGGGCATTTGAGCTCACCCCTTTTCTATGTTTTATTTTTCCCAGGAAGTGAAGAAGTAAGTTATGAATGACCTGCAGGGATATTATGTGGGGATATGAGTGTGGATTATGGAGACAATATGTTGTTGTAGTAGTTTTTCGTTTAATGATGTAATGTAAAACTTATGAATATATCTAGTGTTTCCAAGGCTACTAAACCAATCGGTCTTTCGGGATTTGATCTTTCTTGTGATCATGCCAATGTTACGAAGTAATGCACCGACTCCAGGTAGCTGGGGTCGGGGCGTTACAAAAGTTGTATATTTTGGGGCAATCTGTTTTCCTAGAAACTGAGTCAACTTATCTCTACCAGTAGTAAACTTCTAAATATGTCTCTAATTTCTCATTTGATAATTTGCGTTCAGTATTTTCTTTTAACAGATGGGCACATTTTTCTTTCTCAATATCCAGATCAGATTTTCAATTAGAATTTAAATCATGTTGTCTATTTAATGATTTATATTTTTTCTTGAGATCATTAAAGGTATCCGCAAGCATTCCAAAATATTCAAATAATTCATCATTTGTTATATTTCCATCATTGTTTGATTCAATTTCATTCTCATAATAATAAAAATTATGTACAGGAGAATTAAGTGTTACCTTGGATGTTTCTGTCATGAAACATAGGTTTGAATGTTTGTTCTTCTCAATATCAGATATGTCAAATCCACTTGATCTATCCTCTAAAGCACTCCATGTGACTTTTATAGAATTTTTTTAACCCTTTCCCTTATCATCATATTTATTCCTAAATTTCAGCTTGGGCCAGTCTGCCTTCACATGACCTTTTCATTCACACTCATAGCAGATTATTTCATTTGATTTGTCATTCCTTTTTCTGTATTTCATCCATTGTCCTTTACTATAATAATTTCCCTTTTAGTTTTACTTCTTAATGAATTTCTTCTTTCAGTAGAACTTTTTGAACCTTCTAGAAAGATGATCCATTTCCTCATCTCTATTTGAATATGACTATTCACTAGTGAAACTGTCTATAGGAACATGAACCTTTTCTTTTTCTTTGTTCTATGAATTTGATGTCGTGAATGCTACTTACTTCTTCCTTATTTCCTCATATACTTCTTGATTCAACTTAATCTCTCCTTTTTTACATCAAAAATTTCAAATTAGTTCCTCCAATGGAAGTTTTCCCTTGTCACAAGATTATCAAATAGAAGCGGATGTTCATCCCCATCTATCAGGTAAGCATCGAAATAGTCTCATGATTTGATCCTTGTTATCCATTGTTTTCCCAAGCAGACTAATGGTGTTAACTATTTCACTGAACCTGAGATACATTTCAGAGATAGGATCATGAGGCTTCATTTTAAAATTATCATATTTAATAGTGTCTGTATTTAAACTCATATCATTAACATTAGTTGTTCCCTAATAATATATAGATAAAGTATCCCAAATTTCATATGTAGTTTTACAAGAAAAAATAAAGTTAAATTATTCACCCCCTAGGGCATAGTATAGAGTATTCATTGCATTACAATTATTTTCATAGTAAGATTTGGTAGGTTCATCCTAGGTGCTTCTAGCAGTTTTAGGTATTGCATATTTTCTTTCAATAACAGTCCATATTTCAAATCCCATACCTTCTAGATGTATTTTCATTTTATGTTTCCACTGAGCATAGTTAGGTACATTAAAGAAAGGTGGTCTGTTAGTAGCAGCCCCTTCTAGTCTATTTTCCATGATAAATATTGTAAAATAATTTTAACATGATAATTTTTTTTAAATAATAGAAATTTGAAGATCTTTGAAACTCAACTATAATCACTGTTGACACGATTTCAAAAACTAACAGTAGCATTAAAAATTCCTCTGATACAAAATGTTGGTTGGAGTAGATGACTCAAGAGGAGGTGAATGGAGTATCCATAAATATTTCTATTAAATAGGTTATTTATAAAATAATATCCCCCTATAAAATTAAACACAATGTTAGTTTGTTGTGAATTTATAAAAGTCTTGATGGTTTAATTTGATTCTCAGAAGATGGATTAGTTCTCAATTTTACTAACCTATTGATTAACAAAACTCTTAAGCCAACCTACTGAAACAAAACAAATGTAAACACTTGCTAAACCAACTATCAAAGTTTAGGTTATCTTAATGCAGGAAATACATATCACATGAGAAATATAAGATAATCAACACAGCAGATAAAACAAGAGGTTTAGTCTCAATTAGATACTTAGTCCTCTCCACCTGGTGATCACCTACCTCCAAGATGTTTATATTAATAAACATTAGATCCACACCATGGATCAGGGTTCACAAAAGCACACCCGACTGTCTAGGTCACAATTGACCTCTACCACAGTTATTCATGGGAAATAAAGATAAAAAGATCACAAAAGATCTCTTCCACAGTTCTACGTGGGATACAAGTGTAAGAAGTGATTGAGTATGAGGATAGTTTTATATCCTCCAGTTATTCTTAGGAGACAGTGTGTGTGATACAAACAAATATAAACACTACTCAATTTGTGAAGATAAAACACAATAGTGTAAAGAAATATAATAGAGTTAAGAATTCTCTGTATGTTGTGATGTAATGCTCTGAACTCAATGGATGTTGAGAAAATGGTAGTTGTGTCCTCTTCTGGAAGTTGTCTTTAGAACAGAGTATCGCAGTTTCTGTAATCCATCTTTGATAAGTGAAAAGCTTCAACTCTTCAATGTCTCGATGTACACTGAGGTTTATGATAAGTTTTCTTGTTATAATCTTCTTGTAATCTCAATATCTTAGTTCCTCTCTATTCATATTCATACAGTCTGTCTCAACATGTCTTAGTATGTCTCAACATGTCTCATCATGTAATACTTTGTGTACTACAGTTCATTAAAGTGAAAGATGAGGTACTTTTATACTCTAGGATCCTCTAGGCATGAAGATCTTCACACATGCATGTACCTCATACTGTCTACTGATAGTCCTACAAGAAAAATTAAAAAAATGCCAGAAACATTAATTTTTCTAAATATGACCATTAGAAATAAATTTTAATTACTAAACTCGAAACAGTTATTTATAACAATCGGTGAGTCATCTTCGGTCTGTTGTCTTTTATTTGATAACATCGGTCTGTCATCTTTGGTGTGTCTTATTCGGTGTGTCAACTTCAATCTGTTGAACATAGGCGTGTCGAATTTGGTGTGTAAAAAATCGTTATATCGAACCTTGGTGAGTCAAACATCGGTGTGTCAAATTCGATCGGTCAAAATTTGTTCGGTCGATCATCGGTGAGTCAAACTTCGGACTCTCTACTTCGGTGAGTTAAACTTCGGTCTATCACACTTCAGTGATTCATACTTTGGTTTGGGTGTGTCGACAATGGTTTCGGTGTGTCGACATTGGTTTCGGTGTGTCGACTTTGGTTTTGGAGTGTTGACTATAGTGTGTCAAACTAACCATCAGTGCCAGGGAATCTAGAAAGATTGCGAAGTGTCTGTCTTAGTAGACTATGTGTTATGCAATGGGTTTGGTAGAAATACATTTGTAAACATATTTATTCATGAATATAAGAAATTTAATTATTAAATTATAAGTTTCTATATGACATAATTGATTTTGTGGGGGATATTAAACTGGTATGAATGAGTAAAATCCGTATATTGACATTATTTGTGATTATGAAAACAACAATATCATGGATGGTCCACTACAGTATCATGGAGGGTCCAACAGACTCTACTCCCATTATCCACCATAGTCAAACAACTGATGATGATAAATACCATAGATAATAGAATCATCCCCTTCACCAGACACGTTCTTGTAGAGTGGTATTAAATATTATGATACTTTCCAATAGATAGGTTCTCAAAACATCACGGTAAACTACATATGGTTCCCCCCATTAACTTTTTTTAGCACTAAACTCTCAACAGAATGTGACAATCCGAGCCATCTTCTATTGTCTGGACAAATGGAGTAATGTGTGTCTGATGAGGAAGAGGCTAACAATGACATATGCATAGATATAGCTGAAGAAACATCCCCATCATGTACTAGCCCCATTATACTTTTTAATTTGAGATCCCATATGAGATAGAAAAGGATTCCATGCCTTATCAACACCAAAATATTTGGGATAATAATAAAAAACTAATTTCTCGACATCTTTCATATACATGATAAAGATTTCAACCATAGAAAATTAATATACTATGTTGTCAGCTAGACCTGGCTGATACCTCCATGGTATGGGATCCTAGACCAGAAAATCATAGTTAAAATCTCCAACATTATATCCTCCACTATATTATGAAACTTTGGAAGCTGATCTCTAAGGAAACATCTTGTATACATATTTGAGGATGGGGAATGTATGTAGTGTTACACTTTGGTACACTCCTAGAACAATATAACCCCTCAAATTCATCATATGGTAATGTTATAGAATCCTATAATGTTATAAATTCTAGAGAAATTAAGGTACTGGGTAACACAAGATAGTTGGTCAACAAAATAGAATTCCATCACTTCGATGATGCCCAGACATCATGAATGGATGGAGAGGATAGCCAAAAAATCAAAATGGTCCCATCGAAGCAATGTGAATGCATTTAGGGCACATAGACTGAATTTTGTGATCACCTTAATATCTTCATGTAAGTTAGGGTTCTCATCCTGGGATTTTATTGCACCAAAATCCAATGTTAGCACAGCTACACCACAACAAACAAGCCACAATAGCAACGACCATAAAAACCGTCCATAAGCATACTCGCCCCCTAGTTGAGGATAATATATACCACCACCTCCACCACTAGGATAATAAATTCCTGACAGGATTCATGACATGTTCTTAAAGCTATGAGTGAACCCCAATACACTAGGCTAGTGGAATTTATATATCAATCATTGTCTTAAGGTTCATCATCCCCTGAGAGGGTCCTGTCGGAACTAGTGAAAATTTGATATAACAATCATCCCCCTGGGATGTGGTTATTTTTATCTTCATGTCCATATAAAGAATCATAAAGTCCATGATTGGAGTCATTTTTTCCTTAACAATGGGACCAATCAGTGCCATTTATGTCCCTAAATGACCCCACCCCATAGGATGGGGGAATTTTCATCATCAACATCATCACCTAATATAGAATCAGTCTTCTCTAGGTTAGGAGGAAAATTCTTGGTGTCCCACCTATCCCTCCCATCATCGGAAAAATTCTACTTGTTGGGGCCTATTATGAAATCATGACTACAAACTCCCACAAGGTCATTACTCATAGGCCATGATTGGAGGAACATATATATAAATGGTGATCAGACCCCCTTGGGTTGCAACCTAAAATATTCCAACATGTCCAATGGACCAAATAATAACCATAATGAAAGTTGTGAAGAGTTATCATATTACAATGAAATTAATAGAACAACCACCATTACACAATATTCCTCTATGAATGTTTTAACTATCAACAGGGAAGTCATTGATCAAGAGGAAAATTAATAGGGTCATAAAATGGAGAGTCTACCCTCAAAGAGGGTGATTTAGATAAACAAAATGGAAATTATCATACCGTGAAAAAAAGAAGGATCCAAAATATGGCACCAACAAATATCGAGTTTGCATCTACATGATAGAACATTTCCATGGGGAAAGGTACAACTACATCCTCATCAACACAAGAAGAATTGAAGTTACTTTTTTTAGGAACTGTTTTCATAATATGAGAGAATGAAAAACACTCCGGAAACTCAAAAAAAGATAATCATGGGAAATATTCTTATTAGGTATCATCTTTATGAAGAGGGTAATATTCTCCCTCCTATATAAAATCTGCTGGAATGAGAATTATCTACGTATTAGACTAACTCTGTAACCAGGCTGCATTTTTATGTAAGTGAGGATGTCGAAAATGGTTGTGACTTAACTCTGTTGTGGGTACATCCTATCCATCACCATTGGAATCACCCATTCATAGGAGGAATTTAGAATCAGCTAGATATGAAGGAATGACCACCTCATATGCCCATACCCACTCCCTATAGATAGGGGATGGCTCAGACAACAGTGCCCCTATAGTTACTTAATATCATCATGTCCCTAACCACTCGAATAGAAGCCATGGAAGGGTGATATGCACCTATTAAACCTGAGAGGAAGCCACATCTCAAATTGGTGGATTCTACTCCACCTCCACCCAACATCAACAATCCTACCTTCTATACCTTTAATGGTGTGGTATGCCCAGAATAGAATCTCAAACACTTTATATCCAGGGGTGGGCAGATGATGGGCCCTTGAGATCAATAAGAGGTAACAAAACTAATGTGTTTGTACATACTAAGACATGTCCAATTTTTTTTTGATATAGCAATTTTCCAGAAGGACCAGCTATAGGATGGGAAGACCTTCATCATTATTTCCTTTATTAATTCAGATCCATGTAGATGAAAATAACAATAGTAAACAGAAATAATTATGAGAAACAAGAGAAATATAGGGTGTTTGATTTATTTGAAAGATGGAAAGGTTTATCCTATTCACTCATAATCCCTCTCTTGAAAGATAAACTATAGAAACTCTATGCTGAAATATCAAGGATGATTTATAGAAACCTCTGATCCACATGACATTTTTTGGTGGGTTTCGCAAGTTCACTGAATCAGAACAATGTATTGAGGGGGAGATTCAGAGAACCTGATCCAAAACATGACTCATGCTGACAACACATAAAAAATGTCTAGTTTTAGTAGAGGATAAAACATTCACCCTCAATCAATCAATATTTCCAATCCAAGCACCTAGTAATGCCCCAAACCACCTAGAACCTCCTGTTGAGTGCTAAAATCCATAGAATCTCCCTCAACCAAATGTATAATGAAATTAGGGTCACCCGATATATTTATAATGGATGAAATAAGTATACTCATTCCAAAATAGAGAATTCCCCAGCTATTATTTTTCCACCATGGAAAATAACCAGATCATGATTATATATCCAAGAATGTCTGATGAGTTCAACCTCACCGTCCATCCCAAAAATTGCCCTTACTATAAAAGGATGGGTCATAGCATCCATGGAATCCTCATCATCAAAAACATCCTTTATGGAATGGTCTATTATGGATAGGTGATGTTGAAAAAATCTTCAAAGTTTGTGGAATTATTAACCGTTGTCTGGTCAGAAGAATATGATGGTTGGATGAAAGTATTTTTCAGGTGTGCTAAAAAAATTGACAACTGGATAACTCAAAAATAGATCATCAATCCCATGCCAACCTTGGGGAATAGCTACATATATATAAAATATCTCTAGAACCTAAAGAGGTAACATCAAATGTGCCTCACAATGGTTGGAATGATCAGTGGATGTTTTAAGAAATATACGATCAAGAATCAAAATCTTCTCTAACACAAGCTCTGACTATTTGAAATTTCTTCTTTGTAGCATCTACAGCACGACCACTGCACTAACAAAAAGAATTTTCATCATATGAAGAGCTCATATTTGGTTTTCTCATTGTTATACACTTCTAATACACCTTAACCAATGATGATTATTCCCCTAGATATGAATTTCACACACATAAAAGTTAAACATGAGGCCGTATGTGCCAAAACTTAGGATGCAGGGGACAACACGGGCATGGTCGGACCCAATATTAGAGTCATATCCCCATGGAGGACATATATGTAGCTATAAGTCAGGGGAAAGAAATCCATTAGGGAAAAAAGAGACTAATAGGTTCCCTAGAGTCCTCTCTTAGTCATCCACATCAGATTATCTTGCATAACCGCCTAGCGGGGGTTCAATACAATCAACACAGGAAATGGGAAATGGAAGTGTGACCAAAACCACTATTAAGAGATGTCCCCTAAACATCTACATCAGCACCAAAACCATCCACCACAGATGACTCAGCTCCAAACCCACATTCCATGGAGAGTCCCCATATCAAGAAGCACTAACTCTTGGTATAGAACTATGACATTATAAAATATCTATCTATTATCCTATCCAATATCTCAATCCTTGATGCACTCCATCATTCAAAAGAACTCGAGGAGGAACTTTTCAATGCCCTTTATATCCCACTAGATTTTGATATAGATTTCATTTCTGCTGAGGTCTATTCAGTGGCTACCATGTTCTCAGAATGTTAAATTTTTATCTAGTTCATTGATCAAGATAAGGATTAGGTCATCCAAGGGAAAAAATAACCCTATATGTATCAAAAAAACACAATAATGTCAACATCAAAAGGCTCCAATTTATAATGGTTTTGAAATCAACCTGATCCCAGTTCAATCCCTCAGACGATAGGGATTTGGAAAAAGGGACATATCTCACATTAATCAAACCTTTCAAGTATATGATAATCATGAGAAAATACCTCTCAAGAAGATCAAACATGAAGCAAATTTTGGGTAACTCATGTCTAACTTTGATTTCATGGTTATCCAGTAAGACACTGCACACAATGTTATTCCTAAAATTCCCCGACTCCATATCCACTTTCTGGTACTATCAATATTACATTAGTGTCTGAAGTATCCCATTGATGGAAATGATGGTATAATACAAAGAGAAAAAACCCCCTTCAAGACAAGATGAGCCATATTTTCTGAAGCATATTCCAATAAGAAACGAGGCAATCAACTAATGGCGGATGAGGATATACAAGTTGTAGCTCCCAATGTTTTGGGGAACTCCCTTGTGAATCCATAGATTATGCTCTATAATGGCTTTTTTCTCAACATAAATCTAGTCAGGGTAGTATATCTAATGATATAGGTCCAAGCCCCTTCAGTCCTCAATTTCAGTGTAACATGAAATAAAATTTGGCATCTCTCTATGATAACTCTTATAATTTCCATCATCACCTTGATAGTGATGGAGAATCCCCCAGACAACCAGCTTTGTCTAAAAATGCCTCCATAAATTCACAATTGGAGGAATATGAGGATGATCTCAAGAACACCCCTCTAATATCTTGGAATGTGTCTTCACCACCATAGATGATCATAGATAGATAAATCTTGAAATTTAAGAAGTACAATTTCCTAATAATGATTGTGTCGACATTCCCATAGAATAACAATAAATGTGCATTTCTTTTCTAAAGAAGGACCAATATGTGTGCATATTGAACAATACGAAAGTGCCTGGACTGAATGAAGATGTGGCTATACACTATTATAGACTACCTGATGATCATCGAGGATTCAACCAGAAATCCAATAGGAGGCACCCATCTCAGGCCACCAATGTAGAGGCAGATGTTGACAGGTTCATCAAATAAGATTTGTGAGAGATGTGAAATACCTAATATGTATTTCCAATATCATCCCCATCATGAAACAATAGTGGGATGATTTGGTTATGTGTTTAATTCAAAGACCTTATTCATCATTTCACAAAAGATGATTTTACTTTTCTGATCAAAAAAATCTTGATTCAAGAAACTATAGGTTTCAAAACCCTTTTCTTTTATGGATGGGTTCTCAGGGTACAATCATATTTAGATGGCCCCTAAAGATGAATAATGAAATGCCATCAGACCACCTCATGGGATCTTATTCTATCAGGTCATTCCCTTAGTATTAAATAATGTTGGCACCACATATCAGCAGGTCATGGATAAAATCATTAATCCATTCCTAGTAAGTATTTCATAGTGCTATTTTGAGGATTTGGTTGTTAAATCCTAATATCAAAGGGATCGATTCACGGTTATCCAGACAAATTTTGGCAAGCTATGGAAACATAGACTAATTATTAATCTATTGAAATTTTCTTTTGGGTAACATCAAGAATATTCATTGTCTTTATTGTGCACCACCATGGTATTGAGTATGATCTAGAGAAGACTAGTGATATTTTAGAAATTTGACCCCCCCCCCCCATAAATCACAATGACATGAAGTGAATCCAAGGAAACATCACTTATATTCAGTGATTCATAGCCATCCTATCTAGAAAATATCTAACCTTCACTATGATAATGAATGGATTTCCTATCAATTGGATGATGAATTCCAAAATTCCTTTGAAGGTCTCAAACAATTCCTAATACACCAACTGATTTTGATGCCTCTAGTGGAAGGGTGGTCACTCATATAATATGGTTCTTCCATGGAATTACCACATGGTTCTCCCATAACATATAAAACTGATATGATAAGTGATAATAGTCTCTTCTATCTCAGTGAGATGACCATACTTACTAAGACTAGATATTATGAGGTTGACAATAATTGCCTTCCAATAATCTTTGTGGTGTAAAAGGTTGAGGCATTACTTCCAGCACTATGAAGTCCACCTGGTCTCTCTTATCAATCCACTATAGTATATCATATGCTTTTTTATGTTGAATGGGTTCTTGGAAAGATGGATGGTCATTTTTCAATAGTATGACATTAAATTCTAATCACAGAGGTTAGTGAATGGAAAATTTGTTGCTTATTTCCTTGCAGTAGATCATGCCTCGTAATAAAAACTTGAAGATTGAAATCACCCCAGATAAATAAAAATTCTATTGGAATGAAACTCCTCAGACATGGGAGACGTTCTTTGATGGAACCTCTTAGATTCATTTCAGTATAAGTATGGAAAACAAGAAGCTTAATCAGGTTGGTCTGTGGATATTATCTATCCCTCGAGATAAAGTAGTTTTCCCTACACTTTCTCACTATCCAAAGGATGTACAAAGGATGAGGATGAATATCAAGCACTTGTTTGTAGATTAGAACTATCCCTACATCTACACATATCCAACTTGAAAATCAATGGGGAATCTGAATTCGTGATAAAGAATATCAATGGTAAATATGTCATAAAAAGAAATAAATGCCTCCCTTGGTGGCTGCATAAGGGGATTAACGGAAGAGTTCCCTTTTGAGACCACAAAACAACATGTTCCCTGATCACATATTTCTCACACCAACATAAAGGGTAATATGGCCACTATCCCAATTGACCCTGATAGATGGGAAGAAATCTTCCATATAACTCAATGAAGAATGGTCCCATTGGTTGTCGTATACGATATAGAAGAAACCAACTATGTTAGCACCTCCCCAGAGAATGATGAACCCAATACCACCACTAGATTGATGGAACCTATAATTTGATATATCCAAAATTGGATTCTACCAGTATATAATTCTTGTAGGGAAGAAATTTGGTGCCAGAAAATAAATGCCACTCTTTATAATGGCCCAAATGAGTAGAAATCCCTATAAAAATGAGGATTTTATTGAATCCTCCTCGAATGAGATTGTCACATTTGTAGAATAATCCCATGTAGGATCTTATAGAACTAATAAATCAGGTACCAAGAACTCCCACCAAATAAAGAGGATGATATATTATAAGAAAACCTTCATATAAGACTATGTGGAATTCACTAATAAATTTCATGTGTTATAGATCCTTGCAAAAATCATCCATCATCCCCTAGAATTTCAATTTATATTTCAATATTCCTTTCCATTTTATGTTTGTGGAATGGTTGTTGAGAGGCCATATCCCCTAACAAAATATAGGGAGTCCAAGTACATCCTTACTGCTACCGACTTATTTTCCAAATGGTTTGAGTAAATACTCATCAAGGAATTTGGGTTGAAGAGAATTATCAACATCATAAAGTCCCAAATCATCACCAGGTTTGGGGTCCCATGCAAAATATAAATGGACAAGGCCACCATCTACATTAAAGAAGAGCTAAAAAACTATACTAGGATTAAAACATATACCCCAATCACTCATCTCACTATCATGTAGCAGCAAATTGATAGATATAGGACATCAATAAGACATTATTAAATATAATCTAATATATGGTAGGGAAGGATGATAATTTATGGATTGAAAAACTCTTCCACGATTTATGGGTCTATCATACTGCCAAACATATTGTCACACATGAAACTCTATACTTCATGGTGTAGGGGACCCAGGTAGTGTAACCTATTTTAATCTAGTTTCCTTCACTCCAAATACCCATTTTTAGACAACTATTTGATTTTGAACATTTGTAAAAGTAGCTAGAAGAATTGTAATTGCTATATTAGAATATATTGCACACAGTGCATAACCATGAGTTCCATCATAATTAGATAGCACTGGATTTTAATAAAAATACCTTCCTTCATTCATTCCTCCAAGGAGAACTGCAATTGACTCTCAAATCTTTGATGATACTGAAAAATAAGCCACCCAAACTAGAACCCATGTTGGAAGGTACTTGTGTTGTACATAAAGATTATCAGAATATAGCCTACTTATTAGCCACAATGAATGAGGACCATGAAACACAACCCAGTAATGATAGATTTCTCAAGAAATACATTGTATCAATTTCATCATAGGGCATAAAAATCATAGTTAGCCCTTTAATTCATCCTTACTTCAGGAAGTTAAACTACATGGCCATTATACTTACCGCAAGGTGTTAAATTTTATGTCCATCATCCTCACCATAAGGTGTTAAAAATAGTGGATTAAGTCTCTACAAAAAAAATATAAACTATATGGTATTTTCCATCTTGAAAACTTTATAGTAAATTGTGCAAAGTTCTTCCTTTCCACATGACGTCAAAATACATGGTTCTCTAATAATTATGTATGGATTGATTCCTACTATCATAGGATATGTAGTGATGCCCAAACCACAATTCATAGGTCTGGCCATTTGATTACATTCCTTTCACATTAGGTGATCCATTGTCCTTACCACATGAAATTAAATTGCAAGGAAAATATCCTTACCACATGACCTTAAACTATAAGAAAAATATCCTTAACACATGATGAAAAACTGCAGAGATCCAGAAAATCCATTTTCTTTCCTGGAGGATGATCCATATCCTTACTATATGACATAAAACTACATGGATCCATAATATCTTTCTTTGTTCACATCAATTCACCCACATCATTACTTCATGAAATTATACTACATGGTCTTTCTAGACCTATGTATGGCTTGATTCTCATTTCTAATGAGATATGTAGGGAAACCTCAATATTATATATTTGTCCAACCCCAAAATGATAAAGAAATACCCCTCTCATTCTCTAAAATTCCTCAACACTATGAGAAAAATTCTTTTCGTTCATTGTTTCTCACAATGAGAATAGATCACAAGGTATTAGGAGTCATGGTAAGGGATTCAACAGGCCCATCACTATCCTGAATGAAAAATCATAAAATGAATACCCTAATTCCTCTCTATATGACATTAAATTTCATGATTAATGCACCCTGCATGACATGAAACTGCACAATCTTGTCAACCCCACCTGAGAGAACCACTACAATTTGTGTTGTACTTCAACCACACCTTAATCCACTCTATCCCTCCTCACATCAGGAATCCCATGTCCTTGTCGCATTATGTTAAACTTCACTATTCTTTAAGAACAATGTGGGGCTTGATTCTCATTTGCAAGAGATACGTAGAAATTCCCATACTTCCATCCTTTAGCCCAATCTCGACACCACCACTTTTATACATTGGTTTATCTTCATCAATTCTACACAATGATAAAATACATAGTTCCCTATAAACTATATTTATATTTATTCCTTTCATCATAGGATACATAGTGATGCTTGAGTATTTAATCGTGGTCCCAACTATAACAATTAATGGAAATAATTACCTCCTATATATATGGGATAGACCAGAATATGGTATTTCCCACTCAAGAACTACATATGGGTTGATTATTTTCCTCAGATGATACCTAGAAAATCATGTACTTACAATATTGGTCCCAGTCACAATAAATAAAAAAATATTCCTTGAACTTTTCATACAGGTCACACCTACTAAAGGAATATCAATTTGAACAATATGTGTCTTGATTCTAATCACCATGGGATATATAGTGACACCCAAAATTACATTCATGAGTCCATTTGAAATACCACAATTTTACATCATGATATCAACATCATCACCAAATGATGTTAAACTATATGGCCTTTTAGAACTACGTGTGGTTTGATTCAGATTTTCCTGAGATATGTAGTGATGCTTGGACTTCCAACCTTGGGCCCAACCACAATGCTTCCATCTGTTCACGTCGGTTCCCAAATCTGTATTGTATGATGTTAAAATGCACATGAATACATTCTTACCACATGTTTCTAAACTACATGGGAATATGTCCTTACCACAAGATGTTAAACTACATGGAAATGTGTCCTTAACACAAAATGATAAACTACAAAAAAGTACATAATTACAGTGTGATGTTAAACAGTGGGGAAAATTTCTTGGTCACATGTCATTAATATGGCACAACAAATGTCTTTAAAATATGATGTTAAACTACATGGAATGCATCCCCACTATATGAAGATAAACTTTGTAGAACTTAATCGTTTTTCATTCCAATTTGAAGGACCACAAGAGACTTACTTTGGTCAACCCAAGTATGGGAAGCTTTTTACATCTTTTAAAGTCACTTCAATCCATGTCCCACACTTCATGTATTGAGTACCTCATGTTTTATCAAGACATTAATAAAACATGTAAAATAAAATAGATATCTCTCTTCAACCATGATATTGATGCAAAATATCTTTATACCCACCAACCAGCTACATATTTTCCCCATATAATGGTTTGTCCAGTCTCTATGAGCCTAACGTCACCAAGGCATATCTCAGCACCTTAGTGTGGTTTGTACCTATCCCTGTGCAATTATCTCATATAATTACACATGACATGAGAAACCTGGGCTGTGATTTACAATATTCACATATCGAGATCATAATGATGTTGGAGTTCTCTTGAACCTAGGTATCCTAATTATGATTTTATATTACATCTTTCATTTTAGGTATGTGTGTGTCATGACCATAAACTATTGGTATATTAGTCAAAGGTAAACTTCCGTTAATTGTAACCAATAATTTTCCAAATCACAATACCCGAAAATTCTAGAGAAAGAGACAAAAAACATATCAAGTTGAAAACCCACAAATGGAGACCTAAGAAAAATTAAATTATTTGTTCGCTAAACTCATCATCACCAGAGTTTAGGAAAAAATAATAGTGAAAATGAAAAAGGTATAAATGTCATAGGGTCCACTTTGTGGCACTAATAATAGCTGATCTATGCTCACTGGTCCCCATGGTCCATGAAGAATTTAAATCAATGATTTTTACATCTTTTCTCCATGATAATATGTTCTGTATATGGTGGAACAACTTATTGGATGATCAAAACCTTCATGAATATGACACATTTCATAAACCACTTTAATACCATGGATGTATGAGCTAATGTAGCCTCTCCAAAAAAGACCCGTAATAAGGACACACTCTGATAAATGAACCATTATATCCTAGGAAGGCCCCCTTAAACCCAAGAGTTATCATCTTGACCTATTAGAATAGTAGAGGCTCGATTGACCTATACACACCAGATTTCTTTCTCTCTAGTTAACTCTAATATTCATGGGAAATGATTTAAAATTCTTGTAACCATACTATTCAAGTTGATTTCACATCCTCAACTTTATGTCATAGTGTTATGTACCCTTTATCATGCAATGAATTCAACACTTCATTCTCAAACCTTTGATGGATCACACCTCAGGATTCAAACCCACATGGAATGGGGATTGAACTTCATAATCAAGATATTAACATCCCTAGGGAGCCAAAACCCATCCGTGATATCCTTCATTCCATTAACAACATCAACATGTAGACTTCTGAGTGCTGAAAAATCATTCATAACCCTCATAAGAACAATAGATAAACATTTTGTGGCCTTGATATCAATGCATAAGTGCTTTGACCAACCAATAAAAGAAACAAACTCCTTGCAAGAAACAAGGTTCTATCCTTGAGAGCCCCAGTGAAATCAAGGAATAACCGAACATGTTAGAGTGTTACATGACATACTTGGTACATCTGCTCTATCCTATTTCCACTAACTCAATATTTTGTGTTATGATTTATGTCACCCACATTCTTAATATCTAGGAAGGCCTAGTATTCCATGTATTTCATAGTCAATCATATTTACTCCCATAAATCTCCCATTACCCTTGGAAAGTAGTGGATATATGCTTTTCTCATACATGATATTGACATATAAATGCTTTTACCCACTAAATAAATGCATCTCCTCCTTGGAAGAAAGGAACTCCAATCCATTCGAGCCCTAGAAACACCATGACAAAACCAAGCACATTAGTGTGTTTTATGTCATTCATGTCAGGTTTGTATCATATTTTATAGTAAAAAATATTGTGTCCAGTCACAAGTACTCTAAACTATAGAACACCAATGGTCAATGATCAAAGATCCTAAAATACATCACACCAAGGGTCCATGCTCAAATACCCTAAACTACCCCACAAAAAGATCCAAGATCAAAGACCATAAAATAAAACACAAAAAGGTCCAATCCCAAAGACTATAAACTATACTACACCTTAAGGAAAAGTTCAAAGACCCTAAAGTACAACACACCAAATGTCTAATTTTAAATTACATAAAATACAACACACCAAAGGTCCATGCTTAAATACCTTAAATTAATGTGTACCACATGCCCGAACTGAAAGACCATAACATAAATCATGGATGTTTCTTGGATTGAAAATGCATGTAAATCAAACTACAATGCCTTAGCACGATAGATATTCTCTAGAAAATCCAATCATATTTGGTAGAAGAGGGTGAACTGTCCCTCTAGTACATGTATCCTACCCCAGAAATCCATATACAAATATGAAAATATCATGAAAAATTGAACTTATACCTTAGTAATGAATCTCTTGTTGGTGGGAATTCATGAGTACTTCTCAAAAGTAATCTCTTATAGTGAAATTATTCCAATCTGGGCATTTAGGTTTACTTGACATTACACAAAGGATGGGTAGCATTGTAGATTCTCATAATATCTAACCAACAAAATATCATACATATTGTGAATGAATGAAACCTTGATCGTAGTATAAAAAATTCTAATTGTTCCTCCATTCATAGTGTAAAAAAATAGTGAGTAATTTTAAAATTTTGGAGTCTCCTTGATTTCTCAAAAACAAAATGCATTATCGGGGTTGGGATAAGATACACGTTGATCTGTTGCACTAGCATAGTCTGCAATACACCAACAGAAAGCATCAATGGAACGTTGGAGTGCTTTTCACCGCTCTTCAGCAGTTTCTACTAGAGGATGAAGATTATAAGAAAAATATATCCTCTCCTTAACCCCTTTTGATTGGTTTCAAAGAAAGATAAATATGTTGAAAGATCAAACCCCATATGAGTTATGTTTTCCTCACATCTCTCTATCTATATAGTCCAAGAATCTATCTAAGCTTGTAATTTGGATATCAATTCACAACAATTCTCTAATATCCTAGAAATCTCCCATATTTTCCTACCAAGGGGAACCTAATTTACAATATCATGCAAATCCCTTTCACTTGGGGCAAGATCTCATTAGGTCGGGATGATTTTCTGTATAATTTCATACAGAGGTTATCGGTTGAACCCACCTTACCCTATTCATGAAGTAACAGGTAATGAAATTATCTATGGTCCTGGAATAAATCCATATGGGTCTTAAGGATCGGGGAATGAATCTGTTTCTAGATAAACTTATTTTTCACATAATACTATGAAACTAACATAGTTTCCATGGAAGGATGGTGAATAACCAATTAAAACAATTCAACAAAGTGGAGAAGAAACACCATATTCTATTACCTCTATAGGTGTATCATCTATAACCTATTTTTGAGGATTAAATTCCACACCATTGTCTATTTCACTATAAAACAAAATTCATTACTTGAGTGAGGTATCTTTCTGGACGTTTCTCCTAGACCATTAATCAATTCCATCATTCCATTTAATAATAGGGTTGGGGAGGAAAAATATATCTCCACATGAATATCCAACTAGTTTAGCACACCACTCAGATAAGTTTCTACACAAGCCTGGGAATGATCCTGGGTAAGGAAAGTGGAATAAGCATCAGTTGGTAGATGAATGATCTCATAGATAATGTGTTCACATATCACCATATTCCAAAATTGGTGTATGACCCCAGGATGCCACTCACCTCAATCACCATCCAAAGGAAAAGTTTATAGAACATAAAATGCCTCAAAACTGATAACCGAATCGATAAGGGGTATAGGGTTTGCAGATAAATTTCACATCCATTATAGACGTGAGATCCCCATCATAGAGAGAGTTAATTCATGACCATTAATCAATAGAACCACTTTTGTTATCAGAAATTGGTCCATCCACTTCAGAGAAAGAAGTAAAATAGAAGCTTTCAGTTTTACTCAGTGGATGTTTAACCTCGACAAGAATTTTTTGAATAGCCCCAAACCAATATATATTCCCCATTTTGGGGTGGCCTGAATAATATGTCATATAGGTTGTTTTTTAATATTTTTAAAAATGAAATATCTCCACTATCTAGTTAAACAAAATAAGAAAGGACTGCAAATCATGTAAGGGGTGCTACCTTGTATGATATGGCCCAAGATCTAGTAAATATGTTTAAGTGTTAGTACTTTCAAATTGAGAAATATTCCTTCCAAATGTTGTGCTACCATCACCAATGTACTAACATGGATCTCAGAGTATGAATCCTCAGTTGGGAAAATCCGGAGATTATAAATAACGGATATAAAGCCTTCCAAAATAAGGTCTAGAGAGATATTTGAATTAACTAAATATCACCATGAGGTATAATCCCTTGATTCCAAGATATCCAAAAATAATCTAGTTCCATCACATGAATTCTATGAAGGGTAGTCTAGATGATGTATAACAGTTGGATTATCTCCCCTACAACAATGAAAAATATAAACAAAATCCATGAATGAAATGAGTGAATTAATTGTGAGCTCCTTTACAATAATAAAAATATCCCTCACCAAAACTAGGGTCTACAAAGGATCATCCCAAACATCCAAATGATGGACGAATTCATCATACATCTCTCCAAAAGGGTGATACAACATAGTTGGTAGATAACCCATAGGTTCATACCCACTTCTTTATGGGGCATATGGAATATGATGGTGTCAGTGCACCAATGGCTGATCATCTATCGAAGAAGGTTAGGGTGGTGGTAAATTATGAACTAGTAAATCCAAATGACAACATAAAGATGAACCCTATATAGATATTTAAAAAATTCTATCAAGTGTTCTGTAACCCGGAAGGGACATAGCCATTCATCAGAGAAGTTACCATCGGGATGGAGATCCCACTTCGAACCCCATCATGTGCTTGGATTTCTCAAGGATGAAGATAATATACTCAAATTGATATGAGAAATGGGTTGATGTGAAAATTCACAACCATCTGGAACAAATGATGATATTTTCAATATATAATATAATTCATGAGACTGAGCTGTGATCAGTCAACCCTCCTCATCAATTTTCATTTTGACACGGTTGAGAGAGGTCGACACCCAACAAGATGGTTTATTAGATTCCCTAGGCAAGAGGAGAGCATCAACCAACAAACCAAACCTATATAGAGTAATCCGTTGAGATAATGTATAAACATGATGTCTGGATGAGAGGAACCTCTTTAGAGTCTCATTATATGTATATGAACAATATCAAGGATTTTCATTATGATTCCAAACAATCATGGCCCTTTGATTGGATATAGCCGTGGAAGATCGATGGGAACCGAATGCCATAAAAGAAGAGCATGTGGCATATTTCAGACATATATGAAATAAATTACTTTCAAAATAATGAAATAATCCAACAACGTCATGTGCATCACATGAATCATGATGGGATACACAAACTTCATAAAGGTTCAATGAATCACCTAAACTCTAAAGGACTCGTTGGTCGAATAACCACTATATGGAATTGCACAATCTCATGAACCCTTTGGAGACTCATGATCATGTAACCTATACATGGTCACGAGAATTTCATAATTAACAAGAGACCATATGATCCATCCCAAAGACCCCATGAGTCCCCTAATAAAATTATATCCTCATAGATTATGTTCAAAAAATTAACAAATTATTGTTCATGTTTGGATTAGATAGGTGCTTCAGTAAAGGCAGTCTTGTAGTGAGTTCTATCAAAACAGTTTCTCGTGATAGGGTCTCATGAATAGGTGTCATAATCAGGACTCACAGAACAGTCTTTTGGTAGGGGTATGTTATGGAGGATATGAAATTTGGTTATGGTGGAATGATATTTAATGGATAAAACCAACCCCCTTACCTATATATATAGGGAGTTTCGTAGAATTCTATGCATCTCCAAAAAGACCAAAGATCACCCAAGACACTGGTTCATGACACCGCCAAAGCCTCTTGAAGGAATTTACTTTCTTGAGAACTGATCCCTTGTCCCCACAGATGTCTCTCGTGAGGGGGGAGGGGGTTTCCTGACACCAAAAAATGAGCATTGAAAAATTCATAGAGGATAGAATAACAAAATGTGGGTATTATATTCTCTGCAAAAACAACTGAAGAATACTATAGATGATACCTACAGATTGTGTGATCCATCTGGGGAATCATGTTCATGTGACCATAAAATGGCCATGTAATGACTCCATCCATAGCACATAACATACAATGAACCCCATGGAACCCAAATCAGAAAGTCTTATTACTCATTCTATAGCTCTTTGGAAAACCAGTGATCACACAACAACAACTTGATAATCTCCCCCAGGCCAAGTGTTTTGTCGGTAGGAAGCACCTTACAATCCAACCAAAAAAATTCATTGAAATAAGGATAAAAATACCTAAAGGGAAGAGGCATATAACAGTCATGAACATCTGAGACTCAAACAAAAATGGAAGGATAATTGTTCTTGACAATATTAGAGAAAATTAACATGACCCTTATGCCATTTTAAAATGAAAAATGGAAAAAAATGAGAGGATCAATGACCTACTCGCAATCATAATTCACATATGACATGGCCCTAGATGTTTGCAAGACACCCCGACACTCTGGAGACATGTTTCATCATCTAATTAAATCCCTTTGTCTTTTTATCCTCACTATGGAAAGAACCCTAGGTATGTCCAGGAAATTATTAACTTCAACTTCAACTCCCTAATGATGAATGGATGGATCTTTCCATGCAATGTGTGAAAATCCACATAGAACCTTTGATTATCATGTGGCGTATCGTCAAATAAATACTGTAATTTTATTTGACATTAATCTTTTAATTTCTTATGACCCTATAACTTTTGTAAAAAAAATAAAGGAAATAAAATATGGAGGAGGAAGAAGCATCTTGCAGTCATAAAACGCTTATGACACACAAGTAGATCAACTACAATGTCTATAAAGAATCTTGGACATGTAGCCCTGATTTCATGGAGACCCAAAACAATCCTTCATTGCCTTGAGAATTTTCTTGGGCAAGGCATTGAGCATGTTATGAATGCACTTCAACAAGCTCATTGATCACATTACGTCCCATGGACATGTCAAAATGATAATATAAAATTCCTCCAGCATATCCACATGAGTCAATAAATCCACATTAATTAGAATAATCCAATAATTGAGGCATTCATAGAGGGACTTATAGTCACTAAAAATCAAGTGAAACCATTACTACAATCCACGAAAATGGATTATGAGGATGCATGGTTCAAGAACCCTTCTCTGAATCTAGCAATGATATGTTCCAGATATGCTGTGAAAATCAGCAAACAACCGGGGTCACATGGCCTATAAATTCCCCACCCAGCATGAAAAATGCACTGCTACCTACCATAACCATAATACCATGATGTTTTAGATGAGAGATTAATTTTTCACATCCAGACACATCAGCATAACCAAGCACCAGAGTTGATTTCTCAGAGCATCCGATCTTGTGACCAATAAGTCTGTTGTTTGCTAATATACCAGTGAAAATATGGAGTGATCATGTGCCTTGCATAATGAACTTCTCATGATCATTGATAGATCAAGTGAAGGACTTATATAATGATGTGAAAATAAAATAAATCACATCTTCTATATCATATAATACTCAAAATAAAATTATTCTAAATAAATATAAGGCATTCAAAATAAAAGGGCTTAAACAAATACTAAACGTGAAATACGTAAAAAAAATGTTCGTTGACCCTCATGTTTTTTTCCTGAGTCCTCCAAGACATTGGAAAACACCAAGACATGTGACCCAAAACTCACAAAACTCTTTCTATATACCCTATAGTTCATTCTAAGTCTAATGAACATGTCAAAGAATGTCACATGGTTCACTTGGGCATGCCACTTTAGTATCACAATGCCCTCAGGGCCTGTCCCCCATGCCTTGCGATGTCCTTTTGGTACATCGCCTGACTCATATAATGGTTCCAAATCATATCATTTATGTCTCATGGATGCATATGTGAATGTTAAATAATCTCTCATGATACCCTGTGGGAATGTTAGCAGAGATTCGTGACGCTCACCAGACATGTCGTCCTAGTCTTGCAATGCACTCCACAGATGTTATCCAAGACATGTGACTCACTCAAATATTTTTTGTATTGATTTTCAGGACACAATCACAATGCTTCAAGATAAATATAGTGAATGAAACCAGGTAATGTTATATGGATCATTCGAAACCCTTTATAAAATCCATCCTGGTCATGTGATGGCTTCTAGGATACACCACATGGATCCTGTGATGTCATCTAGACAAGTCTGTTTTGATCATAAGACAACATTCAGATATGACACCCTAGTTAAATGAATTACTTTATTAATTAAAATTGGATAATTTAGCTATATTCATATATTCCAAGAATATAATCTCCTACATATCAGGGAAATCTAGAAATTAATGCATGTTAGGTTGGAAATATGGTCATAAGGGTAATGTCATAGTGTAAGCCTCGACCAACGGAACTATGATGACTCTGATTCTTGCCATATTCAAGATGTGTATGCCACCCCTTCCTGGTTATATCTCCTTAGGTTTTATCCAATATGTAAGTCCCTCACTCTTCAAGTGATGATATTGATAATTTTCCAACCCTTGATTCTCACACATTAGCCTCAACACAAGGGAATCTTCCTTGGGAAAAATTCCAAGGGCATGATTGAACTATGAGGACTCTGATTCATGCAACAACCAGGATACATAGGACACCTTCCTAAGGATTGATCTCAAATAAACATAAATTTTGATGAAATTCTTAAGAAAATTATTTTTTTGAAGATTAGGACCCAATCATTATCATGGATTGTTCACTTCACCTCATTCATCACCATGGTGATAAATAAACTAAACTACGAAGAATCTAATTAGTTCCATAACCCAGATACATAGGACATCTATTTAAGGAATTTTATCTATAATTTGTATTCATTTGGTGTTCCTTGTATAGATGTCCCATATCAGGAGAGAAAAACAAATGAACTATATTGGTTTTGATTCCTGCAATAACCAAGATGCATAGGATGCATCATAAGGGATGAATCCCCTTATCAGAACATTAACTACCTCTTCGCATGGAAGCACATTATGTAGCACATGGTATTATGACTTAAGCATGTTAGTGACCACTGATTAATAGAAAATGATGGAGAAATTGAGATGCATATATATGGACTCACTAAAGATCCCATAGTATATGGAACTTAAAATCGAATTATCCCATGACCATTTTGTTAGGGTAAATGGTCATGTATCACGATTAGGATGAGATTCATGAACATGTCATAAATATATAAGAGAGACATGGAGTAATAAATAATTCCCCCCAATAGTGTGTGATGAGACAAAACTCTCATCCTATTGAAAAATGTGATTCACAAGGATTCATAGGGTCAAAAAACCCAGGTGATCAACAAACGTTGGAAAGAAGTTATGTACCCAGTTACGAATTAGGGAACCATTGGGAGTTTTTAGTAAGAGAAAATATGGTAACCAAATTTCATGAATGTGCACAACACAAATCCGGCACAATAAAACAATTTTTTGGATCCCATATGAACCTTAAAAACTTATTGAAACAACCTTAGTATGGTTGGGTCTTGATTAGGGGTTCATCAGGTGAAATGTTGGAAATTTTGAAGGGCTCTTGGTTTGTGCATGGTCGGTACATGGTTTTCCCAAAATGTGTATCATGTTAGTGAATCCCATTAAAACCCAAGCAGTGAGGGTTTTCATAGTTGGCTCATGGATTGGAAAATCAGTCCCCCTCTAGGAAGAAACCATGTATCCCCACATGAAAGGGTGCACTATTAGGGAGTATGGTTTGAAAAATCATGCAGCCCTTCCCAACTAAACATTTATGTGTTGTTTAATTATTCAAAAAATTATTAATAAATTCTCTAAAATAAACTTTTGACCCCCGCTCAACCCTAACATGGTATATCTTGATTTATTAGGTTGGGAGGGTTATCAAGGAACCATTTTGGCTCATCCATACCCTCTTCTACGAGGATTTATGTATGGTGATCACCATTGGGTACATTCCTAGAAATAATTCTCTCCTCATTCATTCTCTCCCTCTCCCTCTTTATCAATCTATCTATCTTCATTGGGGGTTGTTATATATATATGTTGTTTAAGGATCTAATCCCCACTATTTTATATCTTGAATCTAGGTTTTATTATCGAATCGTTGTTTTCAATGTTCATTATTGATGAATCTCATTACGGAAGATGTGTTGTGTGATCATGTGATCTTTGGTTTGTTGATCCATTTACAATTTTCTAGTTTCTTTAACCCAAAAGTTTTTATTTGAATTTAATTTCATTCAATTGTATTATGAAAACCCTAATTTTCATTGAATTGAGAAATGGGGTTTTTAATGAATTTTGGTAAAAACCCCATTTCCATTGAATTGGAGTATGTTTGTGGAAATATGATGGAAATTGTCAAATTCATTTAGGAAATTAAATATTCGAATTGATTTTTGAAAATGATTTCAAATTTGAATTTGAGTAAAATGTAATAAATTGTTTTTATATTAACCAATTTGGGTTTATCCTATAAAAAGAACTATATTGATTTAAAACCCTTTTTTTAAATAGAAATTGACATATTTATGTATAAAAATGTGTTGATTGTATTTTCAATAGTTTTGAAATAAATTTGCCCTTATTGATTATTATTAGAGAACATACGAGAATTTATAGTTAGTGAGTTATTTAGGACAATACTCTATTGATTATTTACAACTCTAACAAAACCAATGCAATAGGTCACGTCCCTGATGGGATGGTGATGATTTCCCTATGACTATTGTCTGAGGGATGTGTGTACACATATTGTTATGGTCACATATTCGTTTGTATGAGGATCTAAAAACATTGAACTATCATACCTTTTGGAAGATGAACATGATTCTACGTAGTGTTTATTTTGATATATATTCAATTATTTATAAACTCTTTTTACAAATTCCTAGTGAACTTATATAAATTTTTTTATATAAAATGTTTATTTCTTCATTGTTTAGAATTATATTCAAACATTTTAAATGTCAATAATTAATTGTTTTAAATATTATTTTTTATTATCATGACTATTTTTTAAATTAAAATGGTTGTTTGGTAAATAAATTATACCACATTTTATCAAATCTTTAGTGAGAACCTACTGGAGTTTTATCTCACACCCTACCTTTTCCTTTGGGTGTTGGTATATTATCTTCTTCTATTTTAGATAAATAATAAAGCACCACATTGTGGTGGATTTGTTTCTTTAGTATTCAGTTTTCATGTCTGTTAGGACCTGGGTTGTATTTCTTTGAATTTTACAGTACTTTGATGGTGTAGTTTGGTTTTTTATACCTAGTTGACTTCTGGTACAGTGCTCCCCATGGAGTTATATTTTGACCATACTCAATTTTACATGTTTTCTTCCTCTATTTATGTTGGAAAACGATTCCCAATTTATTCTTTCCTGGTGTCAGGTGCTAGTCACTAACCCATATAGATTAGGAATTCCCTTTAGGATATGTTAGGACCAGCATGGTTTTCAGTGTACCAAGGAATCCAGACTGGTTTGTGATAGTCTCTCTGAAGGAACCAACTCTAAATTTACTATTACTCTTACAAAAAATATTTTTTTGTTTTTATTTATTTTTTTACAAAAATTTGAAAACAACCATAGACAGTGCTGAAAAACATAGTGGGAATGATGACATAGTTAATGAATAGGAAACATAGGGAAAAATACAAGATGATGGAAAATGAATAAATCTCTAAAGAAGGAGAAGAAAGTGATTTAGAAAAAGGATGAATCTAGATTGTTCCACTCTCATATAACCTATATTTATTTTATGATGAATACCATAAACTATCATCCTCAATAAATACATGACATATAAATAAAATCACACTCCTTTATCACATAAACAGTGACCACATGAATACAGAAGTTCATCATACTCGAGCATTCCTCCATAAGGAAAAATGAATCATTCAACAGAATCATTCGGGGAAAGAAATCTCACAACCCAAAATGATCCTACTTAGATCATCTGATCACACAAACAAAGTCCATAACTCAGTTGAGAAAAATTGGTAGGAAGGGTAGAAAATGATTCAAAGGATAAGGAAAAAATTCTCGTGAAATATTTCACTCTCCCACACCCCTAAATCACCATTACAATCTACTTGGGTGAAGAAGCTGGAATGATCATCATCATGTGAGGATCTTCTTGCAGTTTCAAGTTACACATCCTGAATCACTCCTAAAAAACATTCCTTCCATCATAGAATGATTGAGAACAAGAAAATATAAGGAAGAAGAATAAAATTTCATTATATTTATTAGAATAAAAACAAAAAAAATGGTATTTATCAAAATATGAAAATAGTGAACATGGAAGTTTTAAAAGATGAATGGACGTTCTCGTTTGTTTGGATCAGAGTCGATTATTCTGTCTGTGGATTATGAAAAATAGAGGATTTGTGACCCTTTTGTACTAATGTTCAAAAGAGAATATATATATATATAATAGGTACGATTTTATGTGGTGTTCCTTGACACACCTGTCCCTAGCTCGAAGTGACATCCAGCAGAAAGTAGACCACCTATCATACAGAACCATTCTTCCCATAGAATATTCAATGTTTTCACAAGATCAATTCCCATGATCGCCTCCCACAATCACCTTCAATATCCCTCACTCTAATCATCTAAAATTCATCTAAAAATGAATTTCATGGGGGTTCAAATCACTTTGTAATTTTTTGGTGCCAGAAGTCACTACAATATGTCCACACAATTTATAATATATTGTTATTATTATATATATATATATTTATTATATTATTAGTAGTATTAGAAAAATTTATAAACATAAATATATCTATATATATAATACATATATATGTGGATTTATCATTATTATTATATATTTAAATATTATAATGATTGTTATATTTTATAATTATTGTTATTTTAATTATAATAGTAATTATATTTTGTAAAAAAAACCTTTTCCAATTTTAACCTTCTTTATTATGGGATTCCTTGGGGCTTTGACTTCACATCACATTGGTGGTGAGCTACTGGATTCCTTGGGAAGCTCCATCAATTCACAAAAAGAATTTATGATCTCCATCCTCATAGGGGTAAATATTAGTGGTAGGCCAGGTTTCAATTGACTGAATCTCATTCGTTGGCATATGCTTCACATAGGCATCGAGGATCTAGGCTTTTAGTTAGGTACCACTTGTGATCTTTGATTTTCATCATCCTCATCATAGGTCAATGATAGATTTTTCACCAATAGGAAACTCTCGTGTCTTTGACATTACCATTTTTAAAATCGAGTAGAAGTTTAATTATTTTTAATTTCATACAAACTACTGTATAGTACAAAGTAGGGTCGAACCCATAGGTAAGGAATTGTGACAACTTTTCTTCTAAAACAATTAAAAAAGATCCACTCTAGTCATTAGTGAGGATAAAATTTCTTTCTTTTTCATTTTAATAACTTTTTAATATTTTTTGTATATTTTTATGGAAATTAAGTAACACAACCTTATTTTTGTAATTTTTTCTAAACTAGGTTGAAACAAGAAATAGATTAGAAACAACAAGTAACAGAAATATAAAATGATGATAAAAGAACAATTAAACTCTCGAGGAAAAACTCTATTCTACTGGTTTAAAAAGTATTCCTCGTTACATAAATGTTTTTGCAATGTACCACCATAAATCCAATGACATACCTCCCTCGCCAGTATTTATGCCATACAAATTGATCAATCATAGAGTTCTCCCTCCAATAATGGTTCAAATACTAGTTTAATATTTGAAATGTACAACAGAACATGCTCTCCATTAGTTCTGATGTTTTCATTTTGAATTAAATGTTTTAGAAAATGGATCCATAATCTGAATCTCTAAATTATTTTTGAGTATTGAGATTAAGTTCTAGTGGTACAATGCAAATGAATCCTTTCATAATTGATCTTGTCGATCAATTCTGAACACTTTTAAATGGTAAATTTAAAAGGAATAAAAGATTCACACTAAAAGTAAAGTTTCACAGAACGTGATGATTTAGGCAACAATCATGTTCATTTTAATTATAGAAATTGAAAAAAAACACTATTACGTATTACGAGAATTTAAAATAATTGGGAGAAAGAACTCCACGAATGGGGCTTTGCTATGGTACTCCTTCATCTCTAGGGCAAGCCACTGGGTCTCCAGGATCTCCTTAAAGGATCTTCTTAGCTCTGATGTGTGAGAATTTCAGTTGTCAAATTTTTGCATCCTCCATTGTGTGTCAAAAATGACACTCCACCCCCTCTTCACTTCTATTTTTTCTCCTTCGAAATTCTATTTCCAGGAACTGCATGTCAATGCCACCTTCCACCAATATAGTCTTTTCTTCTAGCTGCACACCGCACATGTGCATTTTTTTCACTCAACACCTGTCACTTTAACTTTTCTAGTGTGACTAACTTCCTGTGAATTAGTTGAGTGAACTTGGATGAGGTTCTACCTCTTGAATGAACCATAATATCATAGAACAATACAAAACAGTTAAAAAAATATTATATAAATATTAATTATTAATGTTATTAATTAATTATGATGTCTTAAATTAGATAAAATTACTAAGTTTATAATTTCATATTATTTATTGTGTTATTTTATTAGTATTATAAATAAGAAATTATTATAACTATATTTTATTTTTGATTTAGATTATTATTTATTAATTATTATATTTAAATTATTAATTTATTATAATTGTTATTATTTTATTATAATAGTTAAGTTATGATAATAAATTAAATGTTAATGTATTATTTTTTTGATCGTTTTAGTTAATAATTAATCATTATTAAAATTAAGTTTAAAATGTATTATTATATATTTAATTTAATTATTGTTGTGTAATTAATTAATGTAATTAAATATTATTATTAAAATTTATTCTAGTTTTTAATAAATTTTATTATATCTATTAAAATTAATGTATTTATTTAGATGAATTTAATTATATTAATAATTCTAATATATATTGTAAACTATTATTAATTGTTTTAGTTTTATATTTTATTAATTAATATTTATTTTAATAATTATATTTTTTAATATTAATTATTTATTATTTATTTTTTATTTTTTTCTTCTTCCTCACTCCTTATCTCTTTCCTCTAGAACAACACGGGAAAGGGGGTTTTAGTAATAGTTTCTTCTGTCAGAAACCGCTTCATTGGTAGCTCGATGGTGGATTTGGATCCTCCTTTAGTGATGGACTAGCTCGATTCGGGGTGGTGTGGAAACTCAGCAGCGGTGATACAACGGATTCTGGCTCGGATCCTCTTTCCGTCGAGCGATACCCCTTTCTCTAGCTGACACTGGCGCGACCCTCTTTGCACATCAGTAATACCTCCTTGGTGTAGGAGACTGCAGAATGACTCCATGTGTTGTGACGAATCCTTACTTCTCTGATGGAATCTTCGTGTTCGGATCTACAGCGGTTTAGATCCTCCTTGATTGTTGGTTACAGATCCAATTCTTGAACATCTACAAGATTTGATTTTAATTTTGTGTGAATATTTATTGAACTGGTTTTTTTGTAAAACATTGAAGTATCGATTCTTGATGGGTGGATGTGTTGATAGCTGTGCAACGACTATTTTCATAATGTATGTTACAACTAATTGAATTGTTTACCTGAAACATTAATAATGTTAATCTATTTAAATATACCTAATTAAAATATATAATATAAAATAAAAAACTAAATTAATTAATTTTGAAAATAAATGGTTTAATTGATTATTTAATAAAAATGTCATCCTGATAAAAAGTTGAGAATATTAATATTTCTAAACTAATTGATAAATTATTAAACAATAAAAGTTAAGTAAAATTAAATTAATCATTTTAAAATCTAAAATTACATAATTGGTTATAAAAGTGGATAAATTAATAAATTTAATTGTATAAATACAAAAAGTATTTACTAAAAAGTGTAAAAATAGTTAATTAAATTACTAAAAACTACTAAAAATGATGTGGAAATTTCTGTCAAATTAGAGGCACATAAAATTCCCCCTTACTAAAACATTGTTTGTCCTAAAACAATCTCATTCTTTATTATAATTGAAAAAAATAAGTGAGATTATATAACTGAACTCAAAATGTTACCAGTAAAACACTTTCAAACAGAGGATAGAAAATGTGTGAATATGTTTTAAAACTGAATTGTTCAAATGAATCTCGCCTTAAATAATATTCTCACTGGTAGTATAGAAAGAAATGAATCATCATGAAATGAATATATTCTACCACATATGGGAAATTGGTTAGTGACTCATCTCAATTAAAATATAAGATATAATTCTAAGTGTGATAAAAAGCTAAAAAAAATTAGGATTAAGAACATAAAAATAAGAACCTTATACTTTGAACATCACCTCGATTCCAAAAATAAATATACATATTTTTTAAACAACTTATTGATAAAACCTAAATAACTATCATATAACCCAATTTCCCCCCTTTTTCCATTGGTTTTCATCATTCCCCTCACCTTAATGAACTAATTTTTTCCCTAGACACTTATGTAATTTTTTCCCAATCCATGTATCAAGTGATATGCTCTGTGTATGTTAACTTATTCAAATTGTATAGAGGGCTTATAGTTGAGATAAATTTACCCAGCATCCATGGTCTCATAGATTCTCCATGGGACCCCAAATGCCCAAATTACTCTAATTTCATAATATTTATATAAAAACCATATAAATTAGCTCACTATAGTGATATGTATTTTTAAATAAAGAAATTAAGTCCCCCAGGGAAGAGGTCAAACTTCTAGTTCCTAAGGATGTGATTTCAATTCCGTAAATAGGCAACCCATATCACATTTAAAAGTAGTTCCTAAACCTAATTTTCAAAAAAAAAATCCCAAAATAAATTCACTCAGAAATCATTTACCATCCTTAATTTTTTATTCAAAGAATATATTAACTACTAATCAAGAATCATCCAAAGGAAAGACTCATTTTATTATAGTATACAACCTAAATTGCACAATAATTTTTGAAAAAGATAACCATTTTTTACAAAATCATGAAAGTAGCAGTGGGAATTTAAGGGCTTCCAATTAAACTTAGTTAAGCTAAATAAATAGTTGACCCCCTCCCTCACACTTAAAACCCAACTTTTCCCCCAACGCTGAATTCAAATTTGGAGAAGAACAATTTTTCAAATAAAGTCCAAAATTTATTTTCATTTATTTATATTTATGACATGTTGATGGGTATCATTAATGTTGAGAAAAATATGTTTTCCCCAATGAAAATAATTAACAGTAGGTTCATTATCCAAAGACAATAATTAGAATTTAAAACAGTAGCATAGATATTCAATATAGTTCAAATGGTAGCATGTAAATTGTAAGTGCACAATGTATTGAGTGTAAGAATTTTGACAGATTGGGTTCAATAATATTTTCAGTTGAACATATTTATTTATGTTATAACACCTTAAAGAAAAAAGCAGAACACAATACAACAAGTTTTAAATCTACAGGCCCCCAAGACACATAGTTTCAAACAATTAAAATATTTTATACTAGTGAGTTTCAATTTCCAGAAAAGAGGTACAACTAGATGGTTTTTTGTAAATGAATGTGACATGTGCAGAAAAACATTTCAAAGAAGTGTGGGAGCAGAATTTTTCATTAAATTGCAACCATGAAACAAATATATTGCAGAATTTTTCAACATAAAGACATGTAACGGAATTTCAGTGTAAGAAAATTTTTAAATGAAGTAACATATAAAGAAAAATATGTTTAAATTAACAGTCACTAACTCAATGTTATTAGTTTATCAGTGAGTTGTTGTTGATATGACTCACTAAATGTAGTAGAATGGTGGGTCAAATGAACTATCAGATATTATTAATGATTTTTTTTATTAAATTGAATGGTTCAGAAAATATGAAAGTAGACTAAAGAGTAGATAACACCCTGGAATTAATGTTTTCCATTAATACTTCAGGATAGGAATTCCACAACCTTGGGACACAACAGTAGAATCCTAACACAGAAAACATTAACAAGGGTAAAGGACAAAGAAATAGTAGAAATTGCACAAAAATTGAGCATGCTGCATTTTTATTCAAAATCCAAAAAGGAAAAAACAAAACCATGGGTTTCCTCCCACAGAACGCTATGTTTTAAATACTGTAGCCTGACTTTATTCCGAATTAGTTATCAAGGACAGTGAAAGAACCCAATCTATTTAGTTTTCCTTCAAACTAGAGTTTCACTATTTTCCCATTAACCATCATGGGTTTGTTCTCTTCGCCTACAATATCAATAACTCTATTCTTATGTACTCTCACAATAGTAAATGGTCCAAACCATTTGGAATTAAGTTTTCTAGGAAAGAGATTGAGTCTAGAATTAATGAAAAGGTCCTTCTTTCAATGTTTGAATTCTTTGGTTAGAGTGATATAAATATAAAATATCTTAGTACTCTCCTTATAAATATTTTTAATTATCAAAAATCTCTCTACTTATTTCATCCATATCACTCACCTCAAGCTTTCTCTTCTCTCCATCACTCTTATTATCAATTTTTAGGGCCTTAACTTCCCAACATGACTTATGTTTCAACTCTATACGAAAATGATACCATTTTCCAAAATTTATTTTAAATGGATACAAACTTATTGGGGTATTGAAAGAAGTTCTATAACACCATAAAGATTCATCTAGTTCAAGAGACTAGTCTTTTCTAGAATGTGACACAGTCTATTCATGAATATGTTTCAGTTCCCTCTTAGAATATTCCACCTATTCACTATATTGTGGATGATAAGGAGTTCCAGTCATATGAACACAACCATACTTTTCCATCAAATCCTTAAACTTGATGTTTTTAAAATGAGTTCCATTATCAGTTATAAAAGATTTTGAGACTCCAAATATTGAAAAGATGATCTTTTTGAAAACTTTTATTATAGAGTGGGCCTGGTTGATAGAAAATTCCACTGCCTCGACACACATAGACAAATAATAAATAGTAATATGTATATAATCCTTCCCATGAAAATATAGAAATGGACCCATCAAATCTAAACCCCAGACATAAAAAATTTCTACTTCGAGAATAACTTTTTTTGGTAACTAGTTATTTCTACCAACATTGACTCGCCTTTTATAATTATCACAGTAAACCACAAAACTCCTTGCATCCTTAAAAAGGGTAGGCCAGTAAAAACAAGAGGGAAGGACTTTTTGTGCTATCCTTTCACAATCATGGTGACCTCCCTAAGGCGATGAGTGAAAACTCTCTAGAATTGGAAACATATCTATTTCAGGAACACACCTCCTAAAAATCCCATCAACACATCTTATAATCTCAAAAAAGCTTCCCAAAGGTAATAATTAAGATCATAAATAATTATTTTCCTTTCGTTACTGGAAAGTGCTTTAGGAAAGACCACTGCTACCAGGAAGTTGTCAAAATATGCATACCTTGTGGATATCCTGATTGACACAGTGAGTAGCTTCTCATAAATAAAGGAATACTTGACCTCCCTTGGATATTCAGATTGGGTATAATGAATCCTATAAAAATGGTAAGAAATTAAATTTTTATCTTCATGTTTCTCCCTAATCACTAAATAAAATTCATGTAGCAAAAAAATCCTTCTAATCAGTCTATGTTTGGTTTCATTCTTAGACAACAAGTACTTGATGGAAGAATGGTCAGTAAAAATGAAGGCGTTGGATCCTAAAATTTACTGTACAATCGTCTCTAGAGAAAACAAAATAGCGAACAACTCATTTTCAGTAGTTGTGTATTTTCATTGGGCCTCATCTAGAAATATATTAGCATAATACACCTCATGCAGATTCCTATTTGTCCTTTGTCCAATTAAAGCTCCAAAAACCATATTACTAGCATCACACATAATTTCAAAAGGTAATTTCCATTTATGATCAGTGATGATGGGTGTTGTGGTGAGTTTTTCCTTGAGAAGAATAAAATATTTCAAATAGTTTTCATCAAGATTGAAAGTAGAATCATTGAACAACAAGGAACACGAGGGCTTAGTTATTTTAGAGAAGTATTTTATAAACCTTCAGTAGAAACTGAAATTCCCTGAGAAAATTCAAAAACATTTTAAATATTAAGGATGTGGTAATTTTTAAATGAATTTTATCATTCCGTTATCAACTTCAAGACCACTCTTTGGCACTATATGAGAATGAACAATACATTTTGTGACCATGAATTGACATGTTCCCCAATTAAGAACATGGTTGGTTTCAATTCATCATTCCAAAACTAACTCCAAATTTCCCAAAAATGTATTTAATGTATTGCACACAATGGAGAAAAAATCTATGAATACGTCAATGATTCTCTCCATCATGTCTATAAAGATATCCATCATACACCATTGAATGGTATCTGGGGCTCCAAAAAACCCAAAATGCATCTTCCTATAGGAAAATTTCTTAATGGGCGGGTGAAAGTAGTTTTCTCAAGATTCTCTATAGAAACAGTAATCTGGTTGTAACTATAATACCCATCTAGGAAATAGAAAAATTCATTTCCAGAAAGCTCTAATTCAATTGATCAAGGAACAGTATTGGAAAATTTTTATTCCTAGTAGCTGAATTAATATTCCTATAATCCATATATACTCTCTATTTTGTGGATTTTCTAACTTGGATTTCTTCATTTCTTTTCATTTTTGACAATAGTGAACCTCCCTTCATAGGGACAACCTGGACTGGGTTGACCCAAGTGGTATCATGAATGGGATATATTGTACAAATGTCCAACAACTTTTTCACTTCCTCTCTAAAAACTTTCTTCTTGTTTGGATTTAACCATCATTAGATTTTTTACCCTAGTCTTATGATCAGGATCCATAAGAATTTGGTGCCTGAAAAATGAAGGACTAATATATTTAATATTGGCTATCGTCCACCCCATAGGTGATTTAAATTTTTATGAACATTCCAAAATCTCTTCTCTTTATTTTCATTATGACCATGAGATATTATAATAGGAAAAGTTGAATTTTCACCCAAGAATGAATATTTCAAATGTGCAGGAAGTGGTTTTAGTTCCAGAATGGGTGTTTTTTTACTAGAATGAAGACCCTTGGGACTATGAGGACAAATATATTCAACATATTTCTTGTAAGGAATATTAATAGATGAAATATTGTAAATTAGATGTTCAGATTCAGACTTTACAGTGCTGCTGGCAAAAGTGAACATCACACTATCAAGATATTCCATATCAGAATTTAATATTTTTATCAAAACAGAATCTTAATGTTGTCTCAAAATCTCTCCCTCAAAATCATAAATGTTCCCTATAGTGTTGGGGAAAATAGGGTCACCCTCAATTTCACTCAAAAATTTCTTATGTTCATAAAGATAGGACACTCCTACAATAGAAACTGGAGAGTTTTCCAAATCTAGAAAATTTTCTGGAATCAGGTTTCAGACAGAATTTTCCACATGTGAGACATGGAAATCAGGACTTTCATCTTATAGATGAATTTCAACAATAGAATATTGTTTCTAATATTATCCAATATTTTAATATGAATTTTTATCTTCTAAGGACTCTATTTTTAATAGTTTTCAAGGAATTTTGGTCAATTAACATTTTTGAACAAATAAAACTTTTCTTGTTGTTATCTAATTTTGAAAATTAACTGACATTTAGACACATTAATTATAGCACGTCTGGTGGACAAGAATGGCCTACCCAATATGATGTGAACCTGTTGATCACACTCAATATCAAGGACTAAAATGTCACAAGGAAAAATAGCTTTCCTACCCCAAATAACCAATCATCAACCCTACCAATAGGATGAGTGATAGAACAGTAAGCTAATTGAATTATGGCTGTGATGGGTTGAAGATCACCCATCATCAAATTTCAAAACAGTGATTATGCGAACAAGTTAATACTTGAAACTATGTCACAAAGTCATTTTAGTTGATCAAAATATCCTAGGGTGCAGGGGATGACCCAAATACCATGGCCATTTAGTTTGGGTGAAACTTTATTTTGGAGCAGAGCACTACACTCTTCAGTGAGGCTGTAGGTAGTAAATTATTCAAGGGTATTTTTATTTGAAACAATTTTTTTATGATATTTCATGTAATATGAGATTTTAACTAAATTAAAAATGAATGGAATATCCACTTATAGTTTGGAAAGGAGAGAATGGAACTGAAGAAGTTCATCCTTGGTGTTACTTCGAGGTTTCAACTTTTCAGGGAAAGGGTTGTGTGGGGAAAATTTTCTCAAAATATTAGCCATTTCCCTCACCACTTCATCAACTTTTTATCTTCCTTTTTTAATTTTTTAGAATAATTTCCATCTTGAGTTTTAGTTGATAAAGTCATATTTTGATCATTTCCAAAAGATTTTTCTGGATTTCCAAATTGGGTATAAAGCATATTTTTATTTATATGGTCATGAAGATCTTCCTTTTGAGAATTATGAAGTTCTTTTTAAGAGACATTTAGAGCATCGATCCAACTTATAGTGACAATAACCATGATATTCTCCCTAGTATTGATTTCATTTTTCTAAGAAGCCTTCTTTTTCCCTAGAAGAGAAATATCTAGAAAATTGGCCCAATTTTGTTTCTGTATTCTACATCCAAACATTATGTTGCATTTTATCAGTTTTATATTTGGTTTCATGTTTATTCAGCTGATTTATGAATCATTCCTCCTAAGAGATCATTCTTATCAATATTAGATCTATCTTAGAAGACATTTATACATAATTATTACCTTATGAGTTAGAATGCTCACCCCTTTGTTGATTTTGAACGTTTTGTCTTGATTGGTTTGAGTAATTTGGGGTAGTGGATTTCTTAATTAAACCATGATCTTTCCATGGAATAGTTGGATGCTTCCTATAGTCTTGATTGTAAATTTTGGAAAATAGGAATTCTTTAGGAGGTATCCTTCGACCATAATTTAAATAATTTGATTTTTATTGTTATTATACTGGCATTTCAAAGTTAGGAAAAAAGTTTTTAGGGTTCCCAAATAGTCCACATTGTGAAAATTGATCACTTAGCTATTGGTTGGTGTTTTGATAGCCTAATTAGTTAACAGATTATTTTGAATTCTAGTTCATAAAATATTTAAGTTAGTTTGTGATTTCATCATTTTGAGTTAGAGATTCATTCATTGAACCAATTTTAACATTATAATTTCTATTAACTCATTTTCTTCTTGAATTTTTAAGTTGTGAATTAAAATAAAGATTATTAAAGATTTGTCCCAACTCATCACCTGTTTTTTCATTGTAATTACCCACAATAGTGGGATCAACTATGATATGAACAGAGTAGGATAGCCTTTCATAGTATGTATCCATGATAAGGTTACATGGGACATGATGATGTGGACACTGCCTAAGAAGGTCCCTAAATCTTTCCCAAAATTCATGGAAAGATTCTCCATCTTCTTGATAAAACCTAGTTATCCTTGTTCTCGGTTATCCTTTAAACATTTAGGGATAAAATTTAATTTTAAATGAGTTATATAGTTGATACCAATTCTCAAAAATGTTCTCATCTAGGCTCACAAATTGGTTCCTCGAATTACCTTTAAGGCAAAAGGGAATGAATATCATTCTCATTTCATGTTCAGTATGTCCGAGAAGAGGTTACTACAGCATAGTAATGTAGAAGTATCTAATGAAGGAGATAGAGTCCTCATTAGAGAACCCATTGAATGTAGGTAGTAGTGAAATGTGAGATTCTTTTAGCTCAAAATTTCAAGCTCTAGGACTAAGTATATTGGAAGAAGGATTGATTGAAACGTTAGGAATTTGGAACTCTCTATCCTAGGACTCTCATTCTATAAGAGTTCCGGATGGTTTTGAAAGTTAATATCAGGGACTCTATTATCCCTTTTATTCATTTCTATTTTGTTCTTCATTATTAGAGCCATGATATGTTTGTCAATTTCTAGATTCAGAGGCTCTAAACTAACAGTAGTGGTTATTGTGCTCATGAAAAATGTAACAATGGTTGAATTTAGCACAATAGTTCAACACATCAAAAAGTAGAAATAATAATGTCTAATGTTACATATAAATGATGTACAGTAACATAAATAACACAGTAACACATAGAATTTGACAGAAATGAATTTTTTAAAAAATTTTAAAAAATTTCAATTTTTTGTGTTTTTTGGAGATATTTTTTTGAAATTTTTTAGAAAAGTACCAACTCGTGCCTTCCAAGACAAAGAAGTGAAAAACATTACACTACTATCATTGAAATTGAGTCAAATTTTAATTATTTTTAATTTACTAAATAATACTATATTGTGGAATGTTGGGTCAAACCTATAGGGAAGGAATTGTGGCCACATTTCTTCTAAAAGATTTTAAAAAGATCAACTTTTTTTAGTAGTGAGGATAACCATGATTTCTTTTTTCCGTTGTTTCCTTTTTTATATTTTTTTGATTATTTTTAAGGCAATTAAGTAACACAACATTATCTTTTTATTTTTTCTAAACTATGTTAAAATTTGAAATAGATTGATAACAACAAGTAACAAAAGAATAAAATGTTGATAAATGAACAATTAGAATTAAATTCTCAGGAAAAAACTCTGTTATACTGGTTTAAAAATGATTCCTCATCAATGAAACGTTTTTGCAATGTAACACTTTAAAAATAATGAAATAACTCCCTCTCTAGGAGTTAATTCATACAAATTGATCAATTTTGGAGTTCTCCACAATAACAAAGGATCAACTGCTTTTCTAATATTTGAAAAGTATAACAGAATAGACTCTCTGTTAGTTCTAATGTTTTCATTTTCTATTAAATTTTTTAGAAAATGAATCAACAATAAGACTTTCTGAATGATTGTGGCGTTTTGAGATTATGTTCTAGTTGTAAAATGAAAATTAATGATATCAGAATTGATCTCGTCGATCAATTCTAAACATATTCAAATGATAATGTGAGGAGGAGTAAAAGATTACCAGTAGAAGTAGAAATTCACAAAACTCAAAGATATAGGTAACAATCATGTTCATTTTCATTATAGAAACTGAAAACACTCTAGAATATATTATGAGAATTTAAAATAATAGATAGAATGAACTCCCTGAATGATGGTCTACTCTGGTACTCCTTCGACTCTAGGGCTAGCCGCTGGGTCTCCAGAATCTCCTTGAAGGATCTTCTATACTCTGATGTGTGAAAAGTTGATTTATAGAATTCTTGAATCCTCTATTGTGTGTCGTAAATGATACCCCCCTCTTCACTACTCTTATTTATCCTTATATATTCTGTTGTCATGATCTGCATGCCCCTGCCACCTTCCACCAACATAGTGTTGTCTTGTTGATGCACACCACACACATGCATTTTTTCCCTCAACACACATCACTTTTACTTTGCTCTTCTAACTAACTCCCCGCGAGTTAGTTGAGTGAATCTTGATGGGGTTCTACCTATTGAATGAACATACATATAATAGAATAATACAAAACAGTTAAATAAAACAAATATTATTTAAATATTAATATTAAAGTTGTCAATTGATTATGAATTCTTTAATTAGATTTAATTAATATTTTTTTAATTTTATATTTTTTATTAAGTTATTTAATTAGTATTATTAATTGAAATTTATTATAACTATATTTTTTTATTTTGATTATTATTTATTAATTATTTAATTTAATTTATTAATATATTATTTATATTATTATTTTATTATAAAAGTTAAGTAATAATAATCAAATAAATGTTAATTTATTATTTAGTTGATTGATTTAGCTAATAATTAATAATTATCAACATTTATGTTTAAAAAGTTTAATTATATATTTAATTCAGTTATTGTTATTATTTAATTATTTAATTTAATTACATATTAATATTAATTTTTATTCTAGTTTATAATTAAGTTTATTTTAACTATATAAATTATTGTATTTTTTTGATTAATTTAATTATATTAATTATTCTAATATATTTTTTAAATTATTATTAATTATGTAATGTACCAACCCTAGTTACCCAGAGTCGGTGCATTATTACATAACATTGGCCTGATACAAGGAATCAAGTCCCGAAAGACTGATTAGTTTAGTAGCCTTGGAAGTACTAGATACATACATATGTTTTACATTACATAATGAGATAAAAAACAAAATTTTGTCCCCTTCAAACACACTTATATCCCTTAGCCTATCCCTACAGGTCATCCATAAAATAAATCTTCATATACTAGGAAAAATAAAACATTGAAAGGGGTGAGCTCAGATGCTCAGTAAGGATATCAATATAGTAGAAACTTCAAAAATAAGAATAAACATTTAAGGCAATGTATAAAACTAAAACTAAATCCTTTTAAAAATAAACATCCTTACAATATGAAAAGATAAATCAAATAATTCCATTTACTTATTCACGTGGATATTGAACTAGTGTAATAATCACATGTAATATCATTAGCTAATTTCATAATGATAGAATACATCATGCCTGACATCATAACCACATAGTCAAGGCCTCGTTCCATGACTACAAATAAGATTTGGTCAAGGCCTTGTGCCAAGACACTAGTTTGTCTAATGTGACATACCGAGTAATGGAGGAGCTATATTGGGCTCCACCCATCACTTACTAAGTCCAATGCATTACTCATATGAAAAGGTTGAAATATAACATAAACATTCATATTAAAACTAGCATACAAAATGTTAATACATTAACCATAAATCATGAATGGTATAAAAATAACACATCCATAGTCAAAAAAATCACAAAACCTTCAATACAATATGGAGGAACTGTATTATAATAAATTAACTTAAAACAATTTTAAAATCCATTAAAGGATATAGACATAGATGAAATCAAAACTATTTAATAGAAATATCTCTTTCTATTTTGAAACCATTTAAAAGTCATGTAATTATAAATGAAAACATTTATTTTGAAAATATTTTTATATTCCTATAAGGGAAGATTAAAATGTGTTAAAATGGCGGAGAATAACCACACCCACTATATAAGTTAAAAACATTATTACCTTAATTTTTTGAAATTTTCATAAAGTACCTTTTTTGGAAAACAACGGAAAGATTCTATTCAAACCATTTTATAAAAATTCAAATAAGGGTATAAATAACTTTAACACATAGTCTAGTAAACAGTAAAATTGTTTTGAAATACATTTTTAAGAAACACTTATGTAGATGATAAAGAGTTTGCAATATACACTTATGCAAATTCAACCTCGTATAATAAAGAGATTCGGGAATTCCCCCTTATCTTGTACTTTTCCTTGGTTGAGGGTACGTTAACCTCCTTTAAATCAGGTGAATCAATTTTTTTGAACGAAACGAATTACACAAATTGCCTTCTGCCTAATGTAAGGCTTCTAAGAGAATGAATGGGATGTAGGGAACTTAATTGGGTAGAGTTTGGATGACCCAAGGGTTTTGAGAGGTGTGAGAAATGGGTTAGATGTGAGGGCTTTTCATAAGGGGGATGGGCTCTTTAAGAATGTTTGAAAATATTATTTTATTATATAATTATTTTCAGTTTATAAAGTTCCAAAACTCATTAATATCGAGGATAAGATGACTCATGTTTGAAATAAAATCATACAATAATAATTGGATAGGTTTTGGATATTGTTTTAATTTTTATAATCTCATTTATTTAAATCATTCATTAAGAAGGTAAACACCGCATCATTATCGTGTCATAAAAAATTTTATTTATTTGTTGTCTAAAAATTATAAAAAATTTTACTTGATTTAGGAAATCTTTTTAGATTTCAAAGGAGTATTTATAGTCTAAATGATAGCTTATATAACCTCCTGTAAATTTTATTTTACTAAAATATATATGTTTATGTAATTTATGTATTTACTTTAAATTAATTAATATAAAGTGTTGTTATCACTCTCAAGTGGCTCCATGGGGTCCCAAAATTGACCAAAAGATGCCCATGGTCGGACATGTATGACCCAATCGTAATATGACACATGTTAGAGTAATGTGATACAATTATATTAATTTTTATTTACCATATTTACGAGATTTACCTTTTAACCATGGTAAATAAAATATTAAATGAATTAAATATTCATATTGTATAAAAATAATAGTTATCTATTCACAAAATATGGACCTCTCGATTCCAAATATGGAATCCATTTTTCCAAATTCAAAACACAGAAGTGGAAGAAATTAATTTAAAATTATTTATTATTTTCAAAACAAAAAAGTGTGCTTTTACAAAATAATAACTAATAAAAGATTGACCCTTGTTTATGTCCAGTTTAATTGTGAAATTACATCCAATGATGTAAATTATACAAAATAATAAAAATATAATCGAATGATACTATAAAACTACTCAAATTTATAATTTAACACTATAAATTATTTCAATTAAAAAAGATTTTTTTAATTAAAATTTAGTATCTTTAACTATTCATCAAAAATTGAATGCTTTTAGAAAAAGTACCAAAAATTTACTCTAAGCTAATTTTGATATTCTAAATCCAAAAATGTCGTACATGTTATAAAATTAAAATTACAAAATTTCAAAAAGTGGGTATTACTATTTATAACGACTAGTTTGATTGGTTGTGGTGTGTTAGAATCTTGAAGATGCGTACAACACAAGCTATGAAATTATTCAAAGGGAAATGTACCAGGGAAGATTGAGGTGTTACTTTCTTCCCTCCATCAAATAATTCGATCATCAATAGTTCTATAATAATACTACATAAAATGATTTGGGTGGTTCTTCATCATATGTTCCTCAGGTTCCCACATTGCATCTTCCATATTATGATTTCCCTATTGAACATTCACAGGACGAGTTGTCTGGTATCTCAACACTTTTTCTCTGCTATAAAATATTCTGATAGCCTTTTTGCAATAAGATAGATCAGGTTATAGTTCTATTTCTTTATAGGTTAGTATATGCATTGGGTTAGGCATGTATTTTCTCAATAATGATACATAAAACACATCGTGAACTATCGAGAGACTAGGAGGAATTGCCAAACGATAAGCTACAAATCCAATTCATTCTAGAATTTTGAAAGGTTCGATGTAACTGAGACTTAATTTTCATTTCTTACCAAATATTATAACACCCTTCCTTGGAAATAACTTCAAGAAGACATGATATCCTACTTGAAATTCCTAATCTTTCCATCAGTTATCAGCATATCTCTTTTGCCTACTTTGAGATTCATTGATGTGGGTTTGGATAACCATCCCCTTTTCCATTTTTTCCTCAAAAAGTTTTGGTCCTATGTGTTTTATGTCACTAAAATCACCCCAACAAGTTGGTGTGTGACATCTCTTTCCATATAATACTTAATATGGTGCCATATGAATACTTGGATGGAGACTATTGTTATGGGAAAATTATACCAGAGGTAAATATTGATCTCACATACCTTGAAAAACATTTGAGCATGATCTCAACATATCTTAGAATGTTTTAATTGTCTGTTCTAATTTTCCATCAGTTTGAGGGTGGAAGGTGGTGCTCAAATGAAGTTTAGTATCCAAGGCCATCTAAAGACTTTTCTAGAATCATGATGCAAAATGAGGATCAGGATCAGAAACAATCGATAGGGGTACTCCATGGAGTCTTACAACTTCATAAATATATATTATTTCTAGACATTCAAGTGGTAAATCTTCTCTTATAGAATGAAAATTTGTAGAAATAGAAAGATAATCAACAATAACCTATATTACATCATTCCTTCTAGGAGTCCTTGGTAGCCCCATGACAAATTCCATTGTAATATCATCCCATTTCCACTCAGGTATGGGAAAAGGTTGCATGAATCATCTAGGATGTTGTCTTCCAGCTTTCACTTGTTGAAAAACCATACATCTTGATACATTATCAGAAATCTATCCCTTCATGTCGTCCCACCAAAAATGTTCCCTCAAATATCTATACAACTTAGTGCTACCAGGGAGTATAAAAAAATTGGAGCTTTGAAAAACATCCAATAATTACCTTTTTTAGATCAGGTATGTCAGGAACAAAAAGTTTCTTCCCAAATTTTCAAATCTTGTCTTCATATACAAAGTAGATTAATATCCCATCATTCACAACTTTAATTTTATTTTGAAACTCCTCATCATCAATAAGAGAACTTTTTATCTTTTCTAGTAAAGATGCTTTTGAAACCATTTGAAAAAGTATTGATGTTTCACCATCTATGATTATTCCCATATCCATCCTTACTAGATCCATGAACATATGATCCCATTCAACTGTCATCTTGTTCAAAACTCCATGATCTTTTCTGCTCAAAGCATCTTCCACCTTATTCTCCTTCCTCGAGTGGTAGTGTATTGTGCAATAGCAATCCTTGAGTAGTTTGAGCCATCCCCTTTACCTCATGTTGAGTTTATTTGGAGAGAAAATATAATTCATATTCTTGTGATTGATATATATCTCACATTTTTCAACATAGAGATTGTGTCCACATATTATCAGAGAAAATATTATAGCTTCTAACTCAATATCATGAGTGGGATGGTTTTGTTCATGAATTTTTAGCTGTCGTGATTCATAGGCAATAACAATAACAACCCTACTCTTTATTAAACACTAAAACATGATTTATTCCATACATTCACTTGATACCACTTAGAAGATCAAGAGGTCCATTGTATTTGGGGTTTAGGATCATTAAATAACAACTAAAAACATGAAATACAATATCTTTATTGAAAATTTCTTTACATGACCACTACATTCCCTCATACTTAGCATTGCATGGGATAACCTGAGGACATTCATAAGAAATGGGTGAGATATAAAGCCCAGTAAGGGAATAAACATTGAATAAAATGAGTAATACAATAAATGTTAAACAATATTAATATCAATGGTGCACAAGATAAAAATTTACATAAAGGCAAGATAAATCATGATAATCATAACATGGAAATGTGGCAACAACACTTAACATGGAATTTAGAATGTTCCATGGCTCATTGCACATGGAGCATGAGTAAACCCTCATTGCACATGAAGCACAAGTAGGATCTCATTTCACTTGAATTAGCATGAGTCGACACTCATTTCACATGACATATCATGATACTATACTTTACCCAATGCATTGTAACGATATCATGGTGCACCCTTCTTAAACATTTAATTTCATGCATAAGTGTGCCACATGGATCATATAACATGGGATCAATAAACATAATAAGTTATTACACGATTAAGTAATGTGGAATAACTACATGAATGTACAATTCAATATGAATTTGTGCATAAATGTGAATACCCAGGATAGATACATGGGTATGGTATTCACTACACAATGATCTTGGCTTGGATAAATGAGGTGCAATTTTGGCACCATAACAACATAACAAAAGGATTCAGGAAAATGGTTGATGAGAGAGAAATGGGTGTCTCATCATATGTACATGAAATAGATAGAAAGGTGGCTATATAGATACATTTCCCAACAAACTTAATGGAATTTACATGCCCTATTCAAAAGAATTACTTGGATGTAAAAGAGGAGAGAGAAATCTCTCATGGAATTTTGACATGGTTACGGGTGTACGTGGGAGGCATTAATGAGAGAGAAAGCGGTCTTCTATTATTCAAACATAAGGAGGGAAGTATGTGTGAGGTTATAAATCATACCCAGCATTTTTAATTGAAAACTAAAGGGCATAACAATATAAATAAAATTGGACAGAAATGAGAATGGAAGAAAACCCTTACTTGGAAGTGTAATCCCAAAAGCATGGGAGAGGCTTGAGAGAGGTTTCATGGGAGCTTGGGGAACCTTGGGAGGATTATAGAGAGGGGAAGGTAAGGTGTGGTTGAAACACCAAAGTATTTGATTGAGGAGTATGTGGGAGCTTGGGTGGGTTTATATAGGAAATGGGAGAGAATTCATTATTATTTTGGTTTGGGACACCTCACATTAAACTAATCAAAACCACAAACCAGACCATGGTTCATGCCCATGGTTTTTTCAAACGGGAGTGGAAATTAATATTTTTTAATTTCAATATCTGAACATCTTAAAATAATAGGGTTGCTTATGTGGAGGTGAGTCACACTCTCAAGGAAAACAATTTTAAAAGACCAAATGTTTTATAAGACTTGAAGGGTACACTACAGCTTTGTAAAAGTAATAAAACAAACTCAGAATTACATTATTTAATTTTCAAACATATATTGGACCGACATAATGTTTATAGTATTTCATTTAATCACTATTGTGTCATTATGATGTCATAAAACACATTATATATTTAAATGATATTTAATTTATATCCAAAAATTTGACTATCTCAAAAAATTATGAAAAATTCACCATTGGATAATTTTGATGTACTGATTCCAAAAATAATATTCATTTTGTTTAAATTTTTTTATAAATATGATAATTTTTACATTTAAAATAAAAACCAACATTTATTAGAAAATCATCGGTTCTGATAAAAACAGGTTTTAAACCTTAATAAAAATTTCAATTACATTCATAAAACTATACGATAATTTTTATTTAATAAAAAGTAATTAAATAAAAATGATAATTTATTAACATATAATTTAATTTAGAAATTCATTAATTTATCAAAATAAATATCTTAGTGGAATATTAACTAAAAATATTGTTTGTGCTTTAAAAACTACTTACAGTGTAACAATAAAAAGAATGTATATTCCTTATACAAGAATAATGTACATAGTGATAGTGCTCGGGTATCATTACATAACCCCTTATAACACCCGCATAATAAGGAAGGGTATGGTGTGTGATGGTGATAGACTCCTGGGGTGGCTTGAATAACATCTCTTGGGTGGTAATCTCTATTAACTTCCACTTATCCGGTAGTTTGATCCGCTCAAGATTAACATGTTCAAGATCGACTTGGGCTTGGTCAAGAGTGAAGCCCAATGATGCCACCTCCTTTCTCAGCATTGAAAAATGGTATTTTTATGGGTCATGTCTACTGGATGAGGCCATCACTTCCCTTTTTTGAGTAAATTGGATTTGTCAAAGCCCTATATTTATATTAATCATGTGATCACGGTTCAACAACTATATTCGCAACGGTCACAATTCATAAAGGAATTTTAAAATAAAAAACATAAAACAAAATAAGTAAATACATTTTACATAAACATAAGAATTCATTCAAGTATACCAACATGAATTTTCATTAATTAATTATTGGGTCATTATAATATTTCCTCCTTAATAAATTTCATCCTTGAAATTTCCTTTTCCCACACTAAAACAGACATGGTTAAATTTTCTTCATCACTTCCTCTAATTCCCACATCTCTTATTCAAACTTTTGGTATCACCACAACACCTCAATGAGGGGCATAGTCTTATTTTGTAGAAAATTTCACCTATGAACTATGATCTTCACTGGTTCCTCTTCATAAGAAGGATCATCCTCTTCCTGTACTAACTCTGAAGAGAGTACATGTGAAGGGTCTAGATTGTACTTCCTTTATAGGGATACATGAAAGACATCATGGAATTTGGCCATGGTAGGTGGAAGTGCTCATAGATATGTCACAACCCCGACATGATTAGGAATCTCAGAGGGGTCGATGTACCTTGGACTTAACAACCCTTTCTTTCAAAACCTCATGAACTTATTCCACAGAGATATGGATAGAAATACCATGTCTCCAACTTTAAACTCAAGGTATCACCAATGGTTATCTTCATAACTCTTCTGTCGACTCTAGGCTGCCTTGATATACTGATGAATGGTTTTAACCTTCTCCACCATTTCATCGACCATTTCTGGACCTAGCAGCTTACACTCACTGACTTAATCCCAACATACCCGTGTTCTGCACATCTTCCCATAAAAGGTTTCATAAGGTATCATTTAGATGATCGAGTGGAAACTATTTTTGTAGGAGAATTCAACCAGTGGATTATGATGGTCCCACCCTCCTTTAAAATCCATTGAACATGATCATAACATATCCTCCAGTGTGTGAATAGTTCGCTCAGATTATCCATCAGTTTGAGGATGATAGGCCGTATTGAAGTTCAGTTTAGTATCCAGAGCATGTTGAAGACTCTTCCTAAACATAGAGGAGAATCTTGGATCTTGATTGGATACAATAGATAGTGTTACTCCATGCATCCTTACCACTTCCTTGATATATATATGTTCCAGTTGATCCAATGAGAAATCATCCTGAATTTAAATGAAGTGTGTAGAATTTGTAAGATGATCCACAACAACCCGGATTGCAATGTAGCCTTTTTATGTATTCGGAAGTCCTCTGACAATGTCCATGGTGTTGTTTTCCCTTTTCCATGCTGGTCTGGGCAATGGTTTCATCATCCCCTTAGACTTCTTCCTCTCTGCCTTCACTTGCTAACACACCATACGCATTGATGTATACTCCGTGATCTCTTTCTTCATATTATCCCTCCAAAAATTATCACAGAGATCTCGATATATCTTTGTCTATCCTGGTTGAATAGAGAAATTTGAACTATGTGCATCATCCAAAAGTACCTTCTTCAGCTCCAGAATTGATTGAACATATTGTCTTTTCCCAAATCTCACAATTCCTTCTTCATTAACATTGAAATACGAGGATTTCCCTTTTCTGATAGCTTCCAATTTCTTCTAAATTCCCACATCATCTTTTTGATCATCCTTTAACATTTCCAAAGGATATAATTGATAAATCATTTGTGAAAGGATTTATAATGTTCCCTTCTTTATGATTCCCATGTCCATCTTCGTCAAAACTAAGAAGATTGGATCCTTCTCAATTCTCATCAATGATAGAATCACTTGGTCCTTTCTACTTAGAGAATCCTCCACTATGTTCACTTTCGTAGGGTGGTAATGGATTGAGTAGTCATAGTCTTTGATCAGTTCTAACCATCTTCGTCGGTTCATGTTCAACTCTTTCTGTGTGAATATATTCTTGATGCTTTTGTGGTCTGTATATATTTCACACTTCTCCCCAAATAGATAATACCACCAAAATTTTAAAGCGAAGATCACCACAAACAACTCTAGATCATGTGTTGGATAATTCTGCACATAAACATTAAATTTCCTTGATGCATAGGCAATGAATTTGTCATTTTTCATCAAGACACATCCCATTCCCTTCTTTGAAGCATCACTAAATACCACAAAAGTCTTATACTTTTGGGTAATGTGAGCACGGGCATAATGATAAGCCTCCCTTTCAACTCCTTGATGATTTATTTTAATTCATCACTCCAAGTAAACATTACTCCCTTCCATTTTATCTTGTTATGAGGGTTGAACAATCATGGGAAATTTCTCTCAAATCGTCGATAATATCCATCTAACCCCATGAAGCTATAGATATCTATTACCGATGTTGGCCTTGACCATCCCTTTATTGCAGTTGTCTTGGAGGGATCCACAAATATTAAATTGCTTATGATGATATAGACCATGAATGAGACCTCATTCAACTATAACTCACACTTGTTGTACTTTTCATAGAGCTTCTCCTTTTTCAAGGTCTCAAGTACAGTTCATAGATGCTCCTCATCCTCATCCTTTGTTTTGGAGTATATTAGAATATCATCTATAAAGATACCACAAATTTGTCATGGTAATCTATAATGACATTATTCATCAAGTCCATGAATATTGCTAGAGAATTAGTGAGTCCTAAAGGAATTACTATGAATTCATAGTTCTCGTGTCATGCACAACAAGCAGTCTTGGGGATATCTTCCTTATTCACCCTTACTTGATAATATCTTGACCAAAAATCTACCTTGGAGAAGTATTGTTCTCCACACAACTGATTGAAAAAGTAAACAATTCATGGTATAGGATACTTGTTCTTTATCATGATTTTGTTTAAATCATGATAATCGATGCAAATGGGCGTTGACCCATCCTTCTTCTTGACGAAGAGGACTGGTGCACCCCATGGTGAAGCACTTGGGTGTATAAACCATTTATCGAGATTCTCCTCTAGTTTTTTCTTCAACTCCTCAAGCTCCACAACATCCATTCTATACAAATTCTAGGATATTGGAAAGACCCCAGGTATAATATTGATTGAGAATTAAACATATCTTATTATAGGAAGACCAGGAAATTCCTTGGTAAAAACTTCAGCGAATTCCCTCATAATAAGCATTTCATCAAGAATGGCTGCCTCCTTAGACTCAATCATATGAGCTAGATACTCATTCTCATTGGGAAATAATATCCACACATGAGAATATAGATCTAATGAAGATTCATCTTCCTCTTTTCACTTGTACGGAATCGGGGGTTGATTATCCACATGGACAATGATTTCCCTCTCATGACAATTTATGTTGGCTCTATATAAGAAAAACCAATCTATGCCAAGAATTGAATAAAATTCCACTAGAGGGAGTATGATGAGTTTTACTAGGATGTTCAATCCACTGATTAAGACAGGGGAGGAGTTATATTCATGGGATACAATGATTTCCCCATTTTCCATAATCACCAACATCTTTACTTCCATGATTTGTGGTGGTGTTTGGATTGTTCTACTAAACATTCAAGATATAAATGAATGTGTAGAAACTAAATCAAAAGTACCTTTTCTATATTTGAATGAATAACTAGTGTACTAGTAACCACTTCGTTGTCGGGGTTCAATTCAATAGTACTGAAGGAATAATATCACACATTTTGCCTTAGAGGTTTTTGGATGCCTCTGAAAACACTTGGATAAGGGAACTAATTTGAAATATTCCCTAGTTCCTTGAAGTTGAAGTAATGAACAATGCTTTTAGATTCAAACAGAGTGTTCCTCTCCTCTTTCACAGCTGTGGGTTTTTCTTTTTGTCTGTTAATGGCTAGGTTCCTTCTCTTCTACACCTAAAGAATTTTTTCATCCCCTTCACGCAATTTCCGGCTTATTTCTTTCTATACCTTAGGCAAGTGGGGTACAATATTTTCATAGCACCATTGGATTTATCAAAATAACCACTATAATTGAAGTCAAACTTATGCTTATTATCCCCATGATACCCCTGAGGTTCTCCGGTCTCCATTTCAAACATGAGGGAACATCAGACAATTTCCTCATATCTATCGAAGTCTTGGATCGTCAGGGCTTTCCGCAGGCAAGGTTTCAGACCACCAAAGAAGTGGTCAACCTTGTATTCAGGGTTAACTACCAAGCCTGAAGTGTATCGTGCATGATTTGTGATGTTTTCCTCGTATGTTCTAAAATATTCGTCAGCTTTTTTCTTGAGGGCCCAGAAGTCGCTTTCCATCTTAATCTAGAGGGTGTGTGGAAAGTATTTATAAATAAACATCTTATGGAAATCCTTCCAATCCAACACCTCAATATCTTCCTCTGTAATGGAAATTTTGATCAATGTTCACCACTGCTCAGCTTCTCCCTCCAAATGATAATCATCCAGAAGAACCTTCTCTTGTTCGAAACATTGAAGGATGGAGAAGATGTTTTTGATGGTTTTGATCCATTGTTCGGTTATTGATGGATCATATGATCCATTAAAAGTATGAGGCCTTTGTCTTATTAAGCTCATGATAGTGACATGTACATTCTTGGGGGGGGGGGGTTGAATGTTCCTCTTTACCTGTGTTTCTATTCAATGCTTGAGTTAACTGAGAGAGTATCTTGACAATGTTCCCGATTCCTGCTCCCATTAGATTGGTTATCGCATTAGAACAGTCATCAAATTGGACTTCACATCGGTTTTTAGCCCAATTCCTCCTATTACCGGACATTTTCTGGAATAAAATGAATGATAGGGGTAACACATAAAGGGTAATCCCAAAATAGATGACTTATAAATAGCTTTTATTTCCTTAACTTATGAATCTATAGGCTTAAATCCGTGTTATCCATGATCTACTTTCTAACATATATTCTTAGGGGAATTTTTTTTATTACCTTAATAATGGTTCAAACTATGGTTGTGAATTTACCAATACATATCCTCTGGGAGTGTTGTAACCCAGAGTGAAGCAAGGCCCGTTTTCATGTACCAGGATACCTCAGGTTAAGCCTAAAACTCCTTGTTGGGGTTTTCATCCCTAGGCATATATATGCTAGAGCCGCCTCTAACTTCTCGTATCTAGACATAGATGTATATTCTTGATAAACCACTTACTCAATACTCACCAAAACATAGGGATGCTTTTATTATAACTTGTATTATTCCTAGTTATTTCACTATGGGTTTTTAATCCTAATCCAAAAAAATAACTAAACCTATCCTTATATACCAACTATAACAACCCTCCTCTTTATTACACACTAAAACATGATTTTTTACATAAACGTCACCTAATACAACACAAAAGATCGAGATGTATAGTGTCGTTGGGGATTAGGATAATCTCATAACAACTTAAAACATTAAATACAACATATTTATAGAAAAAATACTTTACATGACCACTAGATTCCCCTATACATAGCATTGCATGGGATAACCTGAGGACATTCATAAAGAAAGGGTGAGCTATAAAGCACAGTAATGGAATAAATGTGGAATAACATGAGTAATGAAATACATGTTAGACAATAGGAATATCAATGGAGCCCAAGAGAAACATGATCATAAAGGCATGATAAAGCTTGATAATCATAACATAGAAATGTGGAAAGAACACTTAACATGGAATTTAGCATGACTCAAGGCACATTGCACCTGGAGCATGAGTAAAACCTCATTGTACATGAAGCACGATTAAACACTCATTGAACTTGAATTATCATGAGTCAAAATTCATTGCACATGACATATCATGATACCATATTTTACCCAAATCATTGGAGTGCTAACAGGGTGAACCCTTCTTAAACAGGTCATTTCATGCATAAGTGTGCCACATGGATCATATAATATAGAATCAATCAACATCATAAGTTATTACGCAATTAAGTAATGAGGAATAAATACCTGAATTTACCATTCAATATGTATATTTTCATAAAGGTGAATTCTTTTTATAGAGACATGGGAATGATATTCACTACACAATGATCTTGGCACGAAAAAATGAGGTACAATTTTGACAGCATAATGGCGTGACATAAGGATTCGTGAAAATGGTTGATGTGAGATAAATGGTTGTATCATCATATGTAAATGAAATGGACAGTAAGGTAGTATTATAGATACATGTACCAACTAACGCAATGTAATTTAGATTCGTAATACAAAATAATTACTTGGATGTAAAAGAGGAGAGAGAAATACCATGCCGGATTCCGGCATGGTAACGGGTGTATATGGGAGGCATTAATGAGAGAGAAAGGGGACTCACATCACCCAAACATAAAGAAGTCAGTATGTGGAAGGGGAAAAAACATACCCCAACATTTTTAATTGAAAGAAAAAGGGTATAACATTTTAAAGAAAATTGGCCAAAAATGAGAAAGGAAGAAATCCCTTACTTGGAAGTGCGATCCAAAAATCTTGGGAGATGCTTGAGAGATGCTTATTTGGAGATTGGGGAACCTTGGTAGGATTTTAGAGAGAGGAGGGCAGGGGTTGGTCGAACTCCAAAGGCTTTGAGTGAAGAGGAAGTGGAAGCATGGCTGGGTTTATATAGGAAAGAAGAGGGAATTGTTTATTATTTACGTTTGTGACACCTTACATTAAACTAATCAAATCCACAAACCATACCATGGTTTTAAGCCATGGTTTTTTCCAAAGGGGAGTGGAAAAAAATATTTTATAAGGACAAATTTTCATCTTAATAAAATTATAGGGTTGATTATGTAGAGGTGATTCACACTCTCAAGGAAAACAATTTAAAAAGAAAAAATGTTTTATAATCCTTAAAGGTTCCACTATTGCTTTGTAAAATAAATCAAACAAACCCAGAGTCGCATTATTTAATGGTAAAACATATATTGGACGAACATATTTTTTATAGTATTTTATTACATCACTATTGGATCATTATGATATCCTAAAACACATTATATATTTAAATGGTATTTAATTTTTACCCAGAAAATCGACTTTATCATAAAATAATGAAAAATTCACCATTGGATAATTTCCACATGCTTATTCCAAATATAATATTAATTTTATATAAATAATTTTCTAAATATGTGAATTTTTACTTTTAAAATAAAAACCAACATTAATCGAATATTCTTGGGTTTTGACAAAAACAACTTTCAAACCATAATAAAAATTACAATTGCATTCGTAAAATTAGATGATAATTTATAATTCATAAAAAGTAATTTAATAATAATAATATTATTTTATTAAAATATCATTTATTTTAAAAATTCATTAATTCATCAAAATATATTTCATAGTTCAATATTAACTAAAAATACTATTTGTGCTTTAAAAACTATTTACAAATAACAATAAAAAGAATGTATATTCTCTATAAAAGAATATTGTAAATAGTCATAGTGATAGGGTCTTGGTAAATAACCCCTTATAACACATGTATAAGACCGAAGGGTAAGGTGTGCGATGGTGACAGACTCTTGGAGTGGCTCGAAAAACATCGCTCGTGTGGTAATCCCTATTAACTACCACTTCTTTCGTAGCTGGTTCCGCTCAAGCTTAACGTGTTCAAAATCAGCTTGGGTTTGGTAAAGAGAAAAGCCTAATGACACCACCTACTTTATAAACTCTGAAAAATGGGCTTCGTAAGGGGAAAGTCCACTGGATGAGGCATTCGCTTCCTTTTTCTGAGTAAATTGGATTTGGTACAACCATACATTTATACTAATCATTTGATCACTGCTGAACGACTATATTAACAACGATCACAATTCATAACGGTATTTTAAAATCCAAAACATAAAAACAAGTAAGGGTATACTTTTTACATAACCATAATAATACATATATATATACCAAGAGTAATTTTCATAAATGAATTTTTGGGTCGTTACAATAACTATATCATTATGCATAAGAACACAACCATGTCCTTTCTTTGAAGAATCACTATAAATAACAAACCCATCTTTCCCTGATGGTAGAGCCAATATAGAATCATTGAATAATATTCTATTTAGTTTTTCAAAACATTATTCACACTCTTTTGTCCTAAAAAATTTAACCCCTTTATATGTGAGCGTGGTTAATGGGTTAGACAATCGGGAAATATTCTGGATGAATTGCCGATAATAACTTGCTAAACTAATAAAACCGCGTACCTCATTTATACTTGTCAGTGCTGGAAATTCTTGGATTTCCTTAGTATTTGAAGGATCAACAAAGATTCCATCCGTAGAGACCAAATGGACAAGAAAATAAATCTCCTGAAGTAATAATTCACACTTGCTAAACTTCCCATATAATTCAATTCATCTGAGGGTTTTCAGAATAGCGCGGAAGTGATTTTCATGAAATTCATAGATTTTTGAGTAAACCAAGATATCATCATTAAATACAACTAAAAATTCATCAATATATTCCTTGAAAACTCTATTCATTAGTTCCATGAAAACATAGGGTGCATTTTTCAGTCCAAAAGGCAATATTGTAAACTCTTAATGCCCATACCTGGTTTGAAATTATATTTTCAGATTGTCTTCCTTTTTCAGACACAACTGATGATATCTAGATTGAAGGTAAATAATTGAAAAATATTTACCTCCATGAATTTTATCAAATAAATCATCAATACAAGGTAGGGGATACTTGTTCTTTATGATTATAGCATTGATCTCCCTGTAATCAATGCACAACCTCATAGATCCATATTTCTTCTTAATAAATAGAATAGGGGATCCCCATAGAGAAACACTAGGGTGAATAAATTCATTCTTACTCAACTCATCTAGTTGTTTCTTTAGCTCCACTAATTCCACAGTGGTCATTCTATAAGGGGTCTTCGATATGGGCCTTCAACCATGAATTAAATCAATGGAAAACTGAATTTCTCGTTCTAGAGGATGTCTAGGTGAATATTATAGTAATAAATCATCATATTAATGTACAATAGTTACATCCTCTATTTGAAAATTCCTTTCCTCACCCATAGTTATTTCACTCTCCTCCTCCCCAATAATTTAATTTAGTAGAGATACTGGGGGTGGATATAGATAAGAATCAGATGGTGACATTTTTGTTTTAAGGATAATGTATTCCTTATCATCATCAATATTTGTAACCTCCTTCATCTTACAAAAAAATTTCGCATCATGGTCCGAAATACAATCCATACTGAGGATTATATCAAATTAAATCATGGGTATGACGTTGAGATCAGAAGATAAAGATCATTTATATGATCTAATGGGAACTGATTCACAAAACATTGTTGTAATGATACATTCCTTAGGATTTTTGACTATCAACTCCATTATTAAATCAAATTGGAAATATCTAATTTTCATAGAAAAATGGGACGATATGAAATAATGTAATGATCCCGAATCAAATAAAGCATTGGCTAAACTAGAGAAAACCATTAAATTACCTGCCGACCCATCTTTTGGGGATTGTACCTCAACCATAGTGACTGTATAAGCTTGGCCTTTCTCCCTTGGACTTTTTTGAGGTATGTTTCCTTGGTGCATAGGAATTTTATTTGAATAATTCCCCTTTTTGTTATAGTTGTAGCATTCAACATTGACAGCCTCTTTCTTTCCCTTGCAATAACTAGTTTGGGGGCATTTTTTCCCACACTTGTAATAGACTAACATTCCCTTTAGTCATGTACTAGGGTGTTTCTTCCCACATTTACTACAGGATGGATATTCAACTTTTCCCTTCTTCTCCTTATTTCCATTTCTTGAGTGCTCAGTAGATCTCTTCTTCTCCTGCTTTGCTTTAACATTGTAAGACTTAGAGAATTTATTTTCTGTCTTGATAGCACACGAGACAATATGATCGAATGATGAGAAGGATTGTGAGACTAATGCTCGATGTAGATATGGTTTTATCCATTCAATGATTCAATCAATCATACTACTTGGGTTATTTATATAATCTGGTGTATTCCTTAACAACCTTGTAATGCTAGCCTCATACTTTGCTACATTCTCTTCTTCCTTTTGCATTAGACTTATAAATTGTCTTTCCATATCCGCTCGATGGTCACAAGGTAAGTATTTTCTTAATAAAATATCATAAAACTCCATCCATTCCATATTACATACTTCTTCATCTTCCATTGGTGTTTTAAATCAATGACCACTATTGATCTGCATCTCCTATGAGGAGATAAACTTCCATGAAAACATTTTCTCTTTCGCTACTCCCCAAAGCATGAAATATGTTTTCTATGGAACTTATACATTGCTCATCTACAAATGTATTTGTAGTCCCATTGAATTTTGGTGGTTTTTTCTTCATGAATCGGTCAAAAAGTGATCCTACGCGTTGTTGATTAGGGTGCTCCATACGGGTAAGGTTATTATTCATAACATGAGTGAGTTATCCCAGTATGTTGATAAGCTGATCAGCACCAGTTGCATCACCAACTCCACTATTATTATCTTGAGTAGGAGGGAAATCCCTACATGGATTATGTTCATTGATACTATTTCCATTACTTCCATTAAGCTCTATTTCTAAATAATAGCATACACTAGATTAGTTTATGAATCGTAATACATAATTCCAAACTTGTAAAACACTTAAAATAAATTGAACAGTTTATGGATATAATCTATAATCATAAAAAATGTTTTCTTTGAGGAGGTATATACTCATAAATCCTTTATAATGGTTTGTAAAGAAAATGTGAATTATCCTAAGCATATTCCCTAGGAGTGTCATAACCAAGAGTGCAGCTCGACCCGTTGTGGTGTACCAAGATACCCTGGGTCAAGCATGAAACTCCAAAATGGAGTTTTCACTCATAAGTACATATTTGCCAGAGTCACCTCTACCTGCTTGTATCCATACAGAGATGTATTTCATGGAAAATACACAAAATCTATACATTACCAAAACTCTAGGAAGTTATTCTATATTAATCCTCAATGTCTATATTAGGGTAATGTTCTCTAATCAATGTTTTTCTAAATCTAGCATCCAAGGTTTGTACTAAACTTCCTGTGATACCAACTATAACACCCAGACCCATGTTACCTAGAGTTGGTTCATTATTACATAAGATCTAGAAGATACAGGGAATCATGTCCCAAAAGATCAATTAGTTTAATATCCTTGGAAGTACTAAATACATACATAAGTTTTACATTAAATCATTAGATAAAAACAACAACAACATTTTTTCATCTTTCAACACACTTATGTCCCATACCCTTTCCCTGTTGGTCATCCATAAAATACATCTTCACATCCTGGAAAAAATAATTCATAGAAAGGTGTGAGATCAGATCCTCAGTAAGGATAAAAATATAGTGAAAACTTCATAAATAAGCATAAACATTTAATGTAATGTATAAAACTAAAACAAAATTATTTTAAACATAAACATCAACATAATATGGTAAAGATAAATCTAATAATTACATTTAATTATTTACATGTATATTCTACTAGTAGAATAATCACATGTAACATCAATAGCTAATTTTATAATGATGGAATGCATAATGTCAGACATCATAACAACATAGTCAAGGCCTTGTGCCAAGACTACAAATAATATTTTTTCAAGGCCTTGTGCTATGAAACTAATTCGTCTCATGAAACCAACTGATGAATTGAGGAGCTATAGCAGGCTCCACCCCTCACTTACTATGTCCAATGCATTCCTCATATGAAAAGGTTGAAACATAACATAAACATTTCTATTAAAACTAGCATACAAAATGTTAATACATTAACCATAAACCATGAATGGTATAAAAATAACACATCCACAGTCAAACATATCACAAAACATTCAATACAATATGGAATATTTCTATCATAATAAATCAACATCAAAGAAGTATAAAATCCATTAAAGGATATTGACAATGATGAAATAAAAACTATTTGAGAGAAATATCTCTTTCTATTTTTAAATCATTTTAAAGTCATGTAATTATAAAAGAAAACATTTATTTTGAAAATATTCTAATAATATTGTAAGGGAAGCTTCAAAGGTGTTATAACGTTAGAGAATAACCACACCCGCCATATAACTTAAAAAAACATTCTAACCATAATTTTTCGAAAAGGTGATAAAGTATCTTGTTTGGAAAATGATGGAATGATTCCTTTCAAACCATTTTATAAAAAGACAAATAAGGGTATAAATATCATTAAACCATAGTCTAGTAAATAGTAAATTTTTTTGAAAAGCATTTTTAAGAAACACTGATGTGGATGATAATGAGGTACTAATAGACACTTTCGTAAAAACAACCTTGGATAACAAAGAGATTGTGAAATTAACCCTTACCTTGTACTTTTCCTTGGTCAAGGGTATTTTAACCTCATTTAAATCTGGTAAATCCCTTTGGTTTGAAACAAAATGCTTCCTTGAAGTGCCATATGTCTAAGGTAAGTCTTATAAGTGGAATAGAGGGATGTAGGGTGCTTAATTGGGAACTGGTTGGATGAGACAATGTGCTTGAGAGGTGTGAAAAATGGGTTAGAGGTGGGGGCTTTTTATATGGGGGAGGATGGGTTCTTTATGAATGATTCAAAATATTTTTTTTATTATATATGGATTTTTGGTTTATAAAGGTCCAAAACTTATTGAAGCCAAAGATAATATGACTGATGTTTGAAATAAAATCCTCCAAAAAAAATTGGACATGTTATGGATATTTTTTTAATTTTTATAATCTCATTTATTTAAATCATTTTTTAATAGGGTAAACACTGCATCATTATTGTGTCATAAATAATTTTATTTTTTTGATGTCTAAAAATTATAAAAAAACCATGATGTAGTAAATCATTTAAGCTTTAAAATGAATATTTATAGTCGAAACATTTACATATATAACCCCTTGAAAAAATTATTTTACTAAAAGATATATGTTTATGTCATTTCTGTCTTTACTTTAAATTAATTAATATAAAGTGTCATTATCACTCCCAAATGGTTCCATGGGATCCTAAAATTGACCCAATAATGCCCATGGCCGGACTTGTATCAACCAATATAAATAGAAAATATGTTAGGGTAATTTAATATTATTATAATAATATTTTTACCCTTATTTACCATATTTTCCTTTTAACCATGGTAAATAAAATATTTACAGAATTAAATATTCATAATGTGTAAAAATAAAAGTTACCTATTTAAATAATTTAGACCTCTTAATTCCAAATATATAATCCATTTTTACAAATTCAAAACACAAAAGTGGATGAAATTAATTTAAAATTAATTCACGTTGTCCAAACAAAAGGCGTGTTTTTAAGAAATAAAAACTATCAAATGATTGACACTTGTTTATGTCTTGTTTAAATATGAAATTACATAAAATAACCTAAAATATATTAAATGAAAAAATGTAATCTAATAATACTTTAAAACTGTAACACCCCCAAGCTTCCACGGTAAACTTCTCTTTGAATAATACAGTAGCGTGCGTTGTATGCAACTTCGAGTTCTAACACAGCACAACCAATCAAACTAGCCATTATGAATAGTAATACCCACTTTTTGAAATTTTATAAATTTTATCTTTCAAAATGTACTTCATTTTTGGATTTGGAATATCAAAATTAGCTCAGGGTGAATTTTCAGTATTTTTCTGAAAACATTACATTTTTGATGAATAGTGAAAAAAACACAGAGTTATAGTTTAAAACTGAATTTTAATTTAAATATTTAATTATTTTATTTAAATTTATTTTAGGTCAAAATTGATACATAATACCTATATATGTTCAATGTAATTCATTTGTGTCCTTTTATAATAATATTTTATATATAAAAATTTTATTGAACTTTCACCGTCTTTTACCCACCTCCTTGGAGAATTTGCAAATTCATATAAAACATAATTGTGCCACCTCTATGAGTGGAATTTAGAAAATCTGAGAGACACGGTTAATATCAAGGAGTAAAATGTGGTTCAATAAGATAAAAATAATTTTTTATGAATAGTAACTTTTTACTTTTATTTAACACGGTTAAAAGTAAATAGGGTAATTAAGGGTAAAATCATACTATTACTACCTTGAAACATGTGGTAATTCTATTTTCTAAGTATAATTAAACCAAAAAAAATTTAGGAATAAAATGAGATCCTCTTTGGTCCACTTGGATTAGATTAGGAGATTTATTATTATTTAATTCAAAGAAGAGTTGAAAGAGATAAAATTAAAGTTAAATAAAAAAAATTAATACAGGGTTATACATAAGATAAATTAGATTATAAATATTCATTAGAAATATAAAAATCTTTCTACATAATGATAATTTATTTATAATTTCTAGACAGTAAATAATATAATTTATTTATGACACAATGGTGATCCAATAATTACCTAGTTAATGAAATATTAAAATAATTGATATTATAAATATAAAAATAAAGGCAATTTGAGACTTTTTATGAATTACACTGATTTTATAGGTTAATATAACATATTAGGGTTGGTTAGATGAATTTTGTTCGAAGTAATAATGATGTTATGGATTTAGAAAAAATACCAAATAGTGTCAAAATCGACATAAAAGAGTTTTTAAAACAAATATTATATTATTAATTCATATTATATTCCTAAAAATCTAAGGTTCAGAAAAAAGTACTTATATAATGATAGTTGTATATTTAATGAACTACTTGGGGTTCTCATGGAAGTATATAGTATGTTTATTAACAATATAATATAAAAATACAAAGAGACATAGTAAATGTCAATCTATTTAACTAAGAGTTAAATATAAATGATAAAGTTAATATAGTGACCCAAAACCGTCTAAAATCTATTGGATGAAATTATTTCGACCCATCCCCATCTTAAACTTTAAATAATACACTTTGGATCTATTAGAAACCAAATATGAATTTATTATAAAATAATATGTCTAGCATTTCCAAAGGTGCCTCTCACCCATCTTATAAAAGGGCACTCCCACTTCTCTCCAACTCATACCATCAAAGCCTTTTGGCTCGGCCAAACTTTATCCAAATATTCTATTAACTTTTCTCAATTCAACCTAGTGGCCTTAGTTTGATCATAATGCCAACCTATAAATCCCTTTTGATCAAATCAAAAGGAAGAACCCAAAGAAGAGGTAAAAATCTCACCACCTCTTTTAAGTTCATTTATTCTTCAACTTCTTATTTCTTTGTTATTTCCATTCTAAAATAATAACTCCAGTATATTATTTATATTGTGATGTTATTATAAAATTTGTTACTACCATATTCATTGTTCTATCCATACTTTTATGGATATGTCACCATACGTGCGTACGTACGACTTACCATCTCCACGTCGTGGTGTAATTGTTATTCAAAACATTATTATTTTTATGGGTATGATAATGAGGTGTAATTTAAGTAAATAATAAATATAACATTACAATGATTCTTTATACATTATATACCATCCAATTAAATATTATTTTAATATCAAAATAATGATATTGTCGCTCGTGCGTACGTACGGACTACCGTCTCCATTAATGCGATGAGATTCATTACCCATCATATCCATTCAAGTATAATTCTCATTTGATGATTAAAAATAATGTTTAAGAACTTGATATAAATATGTATATGAATAAGATACAGAATATCCATAACAAACATGACTTATGTAACAAGACATATAAAATTAAACGAGTAAGTTAACACCTAATACGATAATAGTACTAATATATTATTAATAAAGAAATGTTAAAAGATCATATATGATATCATATTAATGTATATGGTTATTTTATAATTTCATAAAATATATTTCATCATTATAAAGGAGGTTAAACTACCCTCAACCATGGAAAATTACAAGGTAAGGGTTTATTTCACAATCTTTTCATTATCCGAGGTTGTTTATACGGAATTATCTACGAGGACCTCTTTACCATCCACATCCATGTTTCATAAAAATGTATTTCAAATCATTCTTACTATTTTTTAGAGTATGGGTTAAAGTCATTTATACCCTTGTTGACTTTTTATAAGTTGTTTATAAAGGAATATTTACGCCGTTTTCCAAAAAAGGTCCCTTTTAACCTTTTCCACAAAATTAAGGTAAGAATGTCTTTTTTAACTTCTACGGCGGGTGCTGATATTTTCCGCTGTAATAAAATCATCAAAGATTCCCTTAAAATCTTATAAGAATAATTTAAAATTAAATGTTTTCTTTTATAATTATTTGAGTTTTAATTTATTTCAAAAGAAGATATATTTCTCTCAAATAGTTTTGATTTCATCTATGTCAACATCCTTTGATGGATTTTAAGCTTATTTGAAATTGATTTATTATTATACAAAACATCCATATTGTATTGAAGTTTTTGTGATATGTTTGACATTGGATGTGTTATTTTTATACCATTCATGGTTTTTGGAGAAAATATTGACATTTCGTATGCTAGTTTTAATAAGAATGTTTATGTTCTGTTTAAACCTATTCATATGAGGAATGCATTGGACTTAATAAGTGATGGGTGGATCCCATTATTGCTCCTCGATTCATCATTAGATTTAATGAGATGAACTAGTTTCATAGCACAAGGCCTTGACAAAATCTTAATTGTAGTCTTGGCACAAGGCCTTGACTATGTGGTTATGATGTCTGGCATTATGTATTCCCTCATAATGAAAGTGGTTATTGATATTGCATGTGATTATTAGACTAGTAGAATATCTATGTGAATAAGTAAATGGAATTATTTCATTTCATTTCATCCATATTATACTGAAGTGCAAGTTTACAAGGATTTTGTTTTATTTATGCATTGCCTTAAATGTTTATGCTTATTTATGAATGTTTCAGCTATATTGTTATCCTTACTGAGAATCTGAGCTCACCCCTTTCTATGTTTTTTTCCTAGGATGTGAAGAATTATTTTTTGAATGACTTGGTGGGATATTGTGAGGTGATATGAGTGTAGTCTAGGGAGGAAATATGTTGTTTTAGTTTTTCACTTTTTGATGTAATGTAAACATTATGAATTTATCTAGTGATTCCAAGGATACTAAACTAATCGATCTTTTGAGACTTGATATTTTGTGATCATGCCAATGTTATATATTAATTCACTGACTCTGGGAAACTGTGGTCAGGGAGTTACAAAAACAACACAAATTTATAATTTAACACTATAAATTATTTTGATTAAAAAAGTTGTTTTTAATTAAAATTTATTATTTTTTACTATTTCTCAAAAATTGAAAGATTTTGTAAAAGTAAAAAAATTCACCCTAAGATAATTATGATATTCCAAATCCAAAAATGAAGTCCATTTTGAAAAATAAAATTTTAAAAATTTTAAAAAGTTTGTATTTATATTCATAACAGCTAGTTTGATTGGTCGTGGTGTGTTAGAATCTCGAAGTTGCGAACAACACAAGCTATTACATTCTTCAAAGGGAAAAGTACCGTGAAAGCATGGGGTGATACAAATTATTTTAGTATTATATTTTATTATTTAATAATAAATTTAATATTTATATTTTATTAATATTAAATATTTTTTATAAAATATTGTTTATTTTTGTTTCTATTTATGTTTTGAATTAATTTATTTTATTTTTTTCTTTCATTGCCCCATTATCTCCCTTCTCCAGTGCAATAGGGTAAAGTGGGTTTCAGTTCTGGTTTCTTCCGGAGAAACCACTTTAGTAGTAGCGTGATGGACACTCCAAATCCATTTTCAAAGATGGACCAGCTCGATTCAGGGTGGTGCCTCAACTCATCAACGGTGATACAACGACTTGTGTCTCGGCTCCTCCTTTAGTCCAGTGAGACCCTTTTCTACAGTGGAAAGTGGCACATACCTCTTCACACAGTGGAGGTACCTCCTTGGTGAAGGAAATAGCTTAACAACTCCATGGGTAGTGAAAAAACATAGCTTCTTAGATGGAATTGTGGTGTTCATATCAATAGCGGTTCATCTCCTCCCAGATTCCTAGTTACAAATACAATCTGCGGAGATCTAAAAGATTTAATTTTAAATTTGTGTGATGATTTGTTCAAATGGTTGTTATTAAAACTCGGGTGTATTGATTTATAATGGGTAGATGTGTAGATAGCTGTGAAACATATGTTTTGTGGTCAGGGGTCTGATCTTTGGAAATTCATGAAGGTTGTAAAGTAATGTATAGAGGTGGTGATGAAGCAATGTCGGAAGCTAGTGATTGAGGGTGTCACTGTGATTTGTTGATGATGGTGGTCGTAAAAGGAGTATAGGATCAGTGCCAGTGGGTTGTGAGTGCGTCAATAGTTGTAGAATGGAGAAAATGTCAGTCTCAGGGAAAGAGGAAGAAGATGGGGAGATCAACACCAACAGTCAGTATTGGTATGAAGAAGTGAGGCATCAGTAGCAAGGAAGTGAATAATTGTCTTGGTTGTAGGCACCAAAAAGTGGCATCGGGGAGACAACTGATGTAATATAGGGATGTGATGTAATTTTGAGACCGATGGGTGGAGTGTGCATGTCGACTGCAGCTTGAAGGAATGTGATACCGACACCAACAGAAGAATTGATGAAAGGGTGAGCGTCAGTATTAGTGGGAAAAAGTATCAGTAGCAGGAGTGAAGAACAGTGGCACCAATGATGAATGGTGGCACTGATGAGGAACAGTGGCACAGATATCTAAAAATTTAATCTACAACATAAACATGAATCAGTAAGGAAATAAAGATTTAAAATAATAAACTAATTAATTATGTAACATGATAAAGACTAAAAATGAAAAACACATTATTTAATTAAATTAAAACATAATTTCTTAATGTATATTAAAACTAATTTAATTGTTTAACTAAAAAAATAGTAATGTTAATTTATTTTAATTTACCTAAATTAAAATATATAATATAAAAAAATAAATAAATTAATTAATTTGAAAACAAAATGTTTAATTTATTATTTAATAAAAATTTCATACAAATAAAAAGTCATGTAGATTAATATTTCTAAACTAATTGATAAATTATCAAACTAGAAATGTGATGTAGTATAAAATTAATCATTTTAAAAACTAAAATTACATAATTAATTATAAAAGTTGATAAATTATTAAATTTAATTATTGAAATAAAAAAGTTTTATTATTTACTAAAAAGTGTAAAATAGTTAATTAAATTACTAAAAACTATTAAAAATTATGACGAAAACCTTGTCAAAATAGAGCCACATCAGTATTACTCTACTTTACATGCTCACAACCCCTTAGGATGGATTCACTCTGTGTGGGTCAATCATCAAGAGTTCAACAGGATCCGATGACATCTTGGCGTCTATATATGGCACAAGTTTGGGGGTTTGTGATGACATAATGCTCACTATGGTAGTACGTATAAGTAGTAGATGAACCTAAACCTGAGAAATAAAATATCATTAAAAATGATAATAATTAAAATCACATTAATGAATTTACCAAAATCATTTTTAAATTCCAAAAAAAACATGTGAAATAAATTAAAGGAAATTATTTATTCTATTATTTTAGAAAAATGAATTTTAATATGGATAATATATTTTTGTTTATAAATTATCAAAAAAAAAATTCCAAAATAAGATTATAAATTTTAATTTCTGTTAGAAATTAAAATTATAGAAAACGCAAGTTCAACTAATTTTTTTAATAGAATAAAATAAATGAATTAATTTCACCCAAATTAAATTCATTAAAAATATGTATGTTTAATAAAAAAATACATATCTAATTAAGAAGTTCACATAATTATAATTCTAATATCAGTTGACCCATAATTATAAAATTTTAATCAAAAACACAATTTTAGCATTGGAAACTCATTTAATTCCTAAAATTAGTTGTCACAATATGTTTAAACCTAGGATAAAACAATGTTAAGAGAAAATAAGATTTTATTCCAAAAAATCACTGTGAGTTAGGGTTAATTTAATAATTCCACTCATAGCCTAAATTAACTATAATATCATACTCATATAATTCCCAATAAGATACTTTATAAAATGTGGCTCTAAACATGATAGATCCTAACTGGGATGAATATTTCATCAACATTGTGCACAATATAATGGTGTCACTATTCATTAGTAATTACATGGAGTTGATTCATCAGGACAATTTCATACCTAAATAATATAATTCTTCACATGGTTAGATGAAACCAAAATTATACTACCACTAATGTGGGATTATTACATTGGAAGATGAATGAAAAGAGAAAATATGGAAGAGGATAGACCACAATTATCTTTTTGAAAATCCGAATAATATGAATTTCCACTTTATATGAGGACTTGATGGAGTTATCCTCATACGCATTGATGGAGGTGAAACTGTTATTATTATTATAGAAGTCAACATGAGTTCCTATAGTTCTCACTAGTCATTGATTATGATTTCTTATCAAATATAAAAGATATATTACGTATAGCCTTTAATAATGCAATATTGTTTTTGGAATTAAAAAAATATGTCATTCATATCAGATACATGGGAATTTTATCTATCAACCCTAAAATATCTTCAACACTTCAGAATACACCATTCCATTTTATGTATAGGTAATAGATAGTAGAGGGATATATCACCATACAATAATATTTCATTACTACTACTGACTTCTTCTAAAAAATTTCAAAGTCCATACCCCTCAAGGATGATTGGAAAAACAACATCATAAACATAGTACAGTCAATCATCAGTACATAATTTGGGGTCCCTCAACCAATATTAATAGAAATAGACATAAAGTTATCTTATTACAAAATGAAATGGTTATATCAATATTAAAAAAAACTTCCAACCATTCTTCACACTATCTCATAGAAGAAAACAATAATGTAAATATTTTTAATAAAAATATGTCTAAGATACATAAAAAATAGTGTAAAAAGATGAGAAATCGTAGCCTTGAAATATTTTGATTTCCATCTTATCATATCATACTAAAACCTATACTGGTATATAGTAATCCTCATAATCACTTATATAGCGGAAAAAGGTAGTTCAGCCAATTGAGGTCCAATTACATTTGCTACAAATTAAAATTTTTAATTTGATATATATATGTCGGAAATATAAATGGCAATAAATTAGTTGTTACTACTCTATGAGAAAATATTATATACCCTTTATGACTTAGAGGATAACAAAAAAATATCAAGAAAAACTATAAAAAAATGTTCAACCTCATTTATTTCTTAAAGAGTTTAAGGATTTGGCTCTATCAAATCCAATAATACCCATAAAGAAACCTCCAAAACTTGAACCAAAATGGTTTGTGGATTTCGTCATTCATAAGGTCCACTATAATGATTTATATTTACTATTCTCTATGGATTTGGAGCATATCAAACCTCTAACAATGCATGGTTCCTTTATAAATATTACACATAATCTTGATCTATTATCTTGGATGAGAGTCCTTAAAAGGAACACCATTTCCCAATGATATGGAAATCTAAAATGCTGCAACAATATGTAATAAACATAAAATTTTAAACTATGTGTAAAATTTTGATTAATAATTTGTTAAAATACATGGTAACTGTTTCATTCTTTTTATACGACTTATAACAATGTGTTGTTGTGGTCCCCGCTAAAGTGGACCTCTGCTCCCAATATATGGGTCCTACCACAAAATATTCATCTCATGAACTATGTGTAGCATGATTTCAATAAAACCAAGGTATGTAGTGTTACCCAGATCCTAAATCCTGAATCTACCACAATATGATAAAAATGATACCTTCCCACATAATATCCAGATCAGCAATGGGATCTTTCTATCCCATAACTAACTATGGCTTGATTATAATTACTACGACATATATACAAACACAAAAATCCCTTAGTCCTAGTCCACCCATCATATAAATAATTCCCCTATCCTATATATGAATTAGATTTAAAAAAGGGAATCCATAAATCAATATCTCATTTATATCCTCAAATACAATGAAAAATACCACTTTTTCAATGCAAATGAATCAGATCTACATAGGGGAAAACTACATCATTATATCAATGGATGGAATAGTTCCCATTATTAGGAAATATACTGATTCCCATAACCTATATCTTGATCTTAGTCAAACAAATTCTCCACCATTAATTATTTATTTCTAGTGATGTTGGTACACCGATGTCCTTGAATCAAGTGATTGATTTTTTTCTCGGTAAGCAGTCTCAACTGTCATGGTCAAAGACCTAGGAACCAAAATAGTAACAAAAATAACATTCTTACCATACGAAATTAAACATCATGTTCAAACATTTTTCATTATCTTGTAATGTTAAACTACAGGATTCAATCCCCAAAACATGTATCAAATAATGTTTTTTGTGTCATAAAAAATCCTTGATTAGTGTTATAATAATCTTTTTATAAGCCTAAAATTTATTATTGTTTATCATAATGATATAAAATCACATTTTCGTAGATATATTGGTTTATTTTCCTAATTTCAATAACTAAAAAATTCCACGAATTGAATCATGGAATATTATTTCCATCATGTAGGACCATATACTGCCTTTCTCTTCCATTTCATATAATCATGATCTATGAATGGATATCTTATATAGAATTGTGTCTGTTATGATCTCATCATTATTAAACCTATAGTTATTCTTAAATCTAGTATCCTAGTCCTATATCACATTAAAAAAAAAAATAAACCCATATGTATCAGTCATATATATTCTTGTAACCTTCTTCCTAGAAATACATTAGGAATTGATTTTATTTTTATGGAATTTGTAATGATTCATAGATCTCATTTACTATTTCCATATATGAAAACTAAATACATTAAAATGGTAATTTTCATTACATGTGTTCTGGATATATAAATATAAACCCTTAAATGGGCCATATGATGTTTGTTATTAACATCACATGTGTATAATATTTACCTAGTCCTAGTGGGGTCTAGTCTGAATGATTCCATCATACATTTTGGAATACTTCATTCAATAAAAAAACATCGTGTTTTAGGAATCTTTGATCCTAAAAATTTACCTATGTTATTAGTTAATGGAAAATCTATCTCCATGGGACTCCTCTGTTCTGACTATACATACTACACCCCTAATATGGCTCTACATGTGCATTACCAATATTTCACATCATATAGAATCATCTTCAACCTTATAATAAAGTAAATCTCGCATCTATATTCCAGAAAAAAATTACATTGCATGCCATTATTGGAAAACGTCCAAGGTCATTACTCACTTATATGTATCATGTTGTTACCTTCGATCTCAGAACCCCATTATCATGATTTACAATTTATCTTCTCATGGACAAAAGATATTGTAGAATCCGTAAAATGTGATCCATATTCTATTCCTTGTCACTACAATAATTGGTCAAATATTTTCACCCTAAATCATCAGAAACCCATTTTTTCTCTTGTATGACCATCAATTTGATAGAGTGTTCTTCATCATATGGAATGACCCTCCTTACATATGATCTAAATATATGTAATTAATCCTAGTCTTGGATAAGAAAAATTTCATTTCAAATGATTCCATCAAACATTAAGGACATATGTTTTCCAAAAATCACGCTTTGTGTCTAGGGAAACTCAGATAATCACAATAATTACTTGGTTATTAGTGATATGAGAATCTATCTCTAGTGGATATTTATGTTCTATCTGTGCATACTTCAACCCCAATATGTATATGACAATGTTCCCCTGATATAAAAAATCAACCAAAGGAATCATCATCTCTAGGATAATGTTTCTTTTGACTTTTTTACAATTAAAAAAATTACTAATGAAGACTATTTTTAGAAATGGTGCATGGTCATTCCTCGAAAAACTGTATCATGTCAGCATACCAGATATGAGATCCAAAATATTACGACATACAATGTATCTCCTATAAATTCAAAAGATTTATGAGTATCATTTTTTGGTGCTCCCCAGTGGGATATAATTCCCATTCCTTTTCTCTATTAATCATGAGTTTAATTTTTATGCACAGCATTCCTAGGATTGTTTCAAAATGAAATATCACTACCACGAATTAGTGAATGTAATGTGACTATTATGTATAAAAACCATTGGATTAACTTGATTAACCTAAAACTACCCAAAGAAAAATATATAGATATAATCAAAATTAGATCCCTAAAATGGAATAATGCACAAATATTTGATTCCATGTTCCCTAGGAATGATCTTTTCAAGATCTATAATAAATAAAAAATTTGAATTTAAAAAGGAAAAAAACAAATTAAGTCATAAATTATAATTTTATTGATAAGTGTAAGAAATATTACCCACTAAGTCTACTCTATAGATGAATTTCGGATAATTTATGGAAAGTAAATAAAATAGAAAAATCATTTAGGACCCACTATTAGTAACAAGTCATTGCAATGAAATTATCCTATGCCCATATCCTAGAAAAAATATAGATCATTGAATTATACCCTTTAATACATTTTGGTTTAAATATATTAAAAAAATGATTTTCCAAATAATGATACCTCGTATTTCAGTAAAACAATCCATATATTGTGTTATTGGGAGAGTGATTACACATATATCCATCATTGGGCCATATATAAGTTGAAAAAATTCAACCTAAATGCTTGATAATTTTAGTTATTCATGATGGGAAAGTAGAAATAGTTAAATGAGAAATCATGAAGTAGATTCCTTACATTTTATATAAAAAATTTATGGAGCAGAAACATGTTTTAGTATCACATTTATATAGTCATCCATTAAAATATACGATCTATATAGTTTTTAAACCTATAGAATGATAACTAATCCTCATAAACAATCTGTTTAATCCCATCAACCTCTATATATTTAGCATCCTCAACATGATGCTTCTTTTTCAACTCATCAAAAATCAATTCTTCCCCATGAACATGAATCTCCTGTAATGATTAGTGAAGATACTGAATCTCTCATTTGAAAATGTCAAACATTTTTTGTGGATGTTCTATTTTTATTTATTTCACGACAATAATATGTTTTCATTCCTATACATCCATGGTAGGATAATTTTCATCTTAAATCTTTGTAGCTCAATGGTCATCATATTTGGAAAAAAATATCACCTTGATAAATATTTATTGGGATTTTTTCTCATTATCATCTAATATAATTACATTATTTATATGATAAAAAAGTATATGATAGTTTAATCTCCATAGTAAATTGTGGCATACATTCAATAGAGCTAATAATGTTATTAGGGAAGATCTTCTAGGGGAGTCTCTAAAACCTGCTTCCATATATCATTCCAAATATATTTTTGAGGTATTTGTAATATATTAAAGGCCTATATGAATTCGTTAGGACCATTATTTATAGTTTATACATATCTTAGAATCAAATAAATAGAGAAAATGTCTAGTATCATTCACTTAATGGGGAATAAATCCTCACATTTTATTGTTGGTTAAAATGGATTAGTATCATCCCTTTCATGGTCAATCCTTGATGATGAATCTACATAATGGTTGAATATAATAAATAATTATTATCAAAATTTTAATTCAATACACAAATAATAAGATAATGAATCAAAAAAGTCAATACTCACCAGTAAATTGATTATTATATTAGTCCAAGTGTCCCCTCAGTTCTCAAGATTGATCAAATTATATGGAAGAAACTTGATATAGGGTAAATACTTCTATAATATTTCAAAGGCCCATGTAAAATAACCAATATGAATCACCCCTTTATGAATTGTGGCCTAGGGATTTCATAACTGATAGAATATGAAATTTCTCGATGTCTTTTTGATAGATAATATTGGAAATATTCTCTATATTAAAATACACGAGTCATGAATATTTATTAATACACTAGTAATGAAAATGATAGCTAGAGATGACTAAAGGTTTTAATTTTTATGAATCATTATTGAAATCACAAAGTTCCTCTAAATAGATCAATATAGTAATTAGTACAATAATTTCATCCACTACCATTACATCAGAAAATGAGACATCAAGCCATGTTGCATCATAATTATTCATGACTTACCATATTCCTATAATAAGACCCAATTTTTTCCAATTTCTAACTTCACAAACCATGGACTTTGATGTTTCCCCATTAAAAGATAAGAGATTCATAGATACCTAGAGGGTGGATGTCTTAGTTCATGTTGAAGGATTGGTTTCCTATAAGATTGATTTGTCCGATATTACTGAATCCTTGTTAATATAATTCTTGATAAAAATTATTGGTAAAAAAAATTCCTATGGATCAATGCATAAAACTTATATGTGGGTCATTTGAATCAGGATCACAATTGTGACATACTTCAGATATCCAAAGAATGCAGTAATTTCATCTAAGAGAAAAGATGAATCAGTAGTGGTTTCTTTATTATCCTCCAACAAATGAAATATTCCTAGAAATATAAAGGAAAAATACTTTTTCAATATATACATGAAAGTATATTATACATAGTCATCATTATTTTGATTGTCCACTCTACATTAAATAATAGAACAAGCCAGTGTAATATCCTCTCGTATATCTTAAAATGAAGGTAGGGTCTCACATGCAAGGGTCTATGATTCAACCCTTAAATTATCCTAATTATATGAAGTACTAGAACCATAACTATTATGGTAGGAATGAGAAGAATACTTTTTTTAATAAATATTTATTTATTGATGTGTATATTTTAAAAACTAGGAATAGGTGGTGTTGTGGAAACTAATAGTGGCAGACCACAAGATTATCCAAAAACATTTCTCTATACAAAAATTTTACATTATATTTTAGAATAATTGTACATTTCATATCAAATACCTATATTGGAGGAGGCCGATGAGAGTATCTACCCACTTATCTTATTTAATTAACCCTTTTATGTGGAAACTCCCCTACTATGAGATGTGGTTATTCCACTCTCATGATAAGACTATCTGTCAAATTGCATATCAGTTATTTCATCCTCGCTTATTCTTCGTCCTCCCTGTACAAATTTAATGGGCATATTTTTTCAATATAATTTCCACTAAAAAAAATTGGTGGATACATTATGTGGATAACACCATCAATATCAAATAATTCATTCCATCCAACAATATGTTCATTAAAAACCATTATGTTACACCCCCTCCAATTTTTTGGTCACCTATTTTTCGGTTTGGATTTTTTACTTAGTGGAATATATGATAATATTAATCTCTTGAATGTGATTTCAAATTATCTAGGATTGGTACTATATTAAATGTAAAAAAGATCCCATATATATCCACATGTATGAATATTCATGTTGATTTGTAGAATTTCTTTTAACTCCCTAGCTTCAAAATGCATAATATACCACAATTAGGCTCATTAAAGCCATACATAGTCTGATTTTTCCTCATCTAGATGTGAGGAAGACTCAAAATCCTTCAAATAAAATGATCTAATATGCCTTTCCATCACAATATTAGTTTAAACTAATAGACCCCATTTAAATTCTCTATGGTGAGGACGATATCACCATAGTTTATCATTAGTCAGTATATTATTTTCCACATTAGATCATCATATATCATGTGCTTAGATATGATATGTAAATATTGGAGATTCATCTCTAAAATATATTAGTGGATCCTATACCATGCCTTCCTCAGCTGATATTTTTATTAGCAATGATTCAATTAACATTCTTTTATAACATTCCATGAGGATATAAAGAAAATCAATAACTAGAACATCTAAGAGTTAATATGATGGATGTGCTTAGCATAGGAAATGTTTTCATCACATGAGAGGATCCTTTGTAACTTCCCAACCATAATTTCCTAGAGTCAGTTCAATATTACATAACATTGGCATGATCCAAAGAGATCAAGTCTCGAAAGGCCGATTAGATTAGTATCATTGGAAGTACTAGATAAATACATAAGTTTTACATTACATCATGAAATAAAAAAACAACAACATTTTATCCCCTTTGAACACAATTATATCAATTAGCCTATCCTCAACCATAAAATAATTCTTCACATCTTAGGAAAAATAAAACATAAAACTTTCTGAGCATAGATGCTCAGTAAGGATAATAATATTGCAAAAAAAATTCATAAATAAGAATAAAAATTTAAGGAAATGTATAAGACTAAAAGATAAGCATTTTAAACTACAAATTCATCACAATATGAAACATATAAATCAAATAATTCCATTTACTTATTCCCATGGATATTATACTAGTCTAATAATCACATGCAATATTAATTTCCAATTTCATAATTATGGAATGCAAAATGCCGGACATCATTACCACATAGTCAATGTATCGGGCCAAGACTAAAAATAAGATGTTGTCATGGATTTGTGCAAAGACACTTGTTTGTCTCATGTGACCTTCTAATGAATCTAGGAGCTATTGCGGGCTCCACCCATCACATACTATGACCAATGCATTCCTCATATAAAAAGGATTATATAACATAAAAATTCATATTAAAAATAGAATACAAAATGTTAACACTTTAATCATAAACCATTAATGATATAAAAATAACACATCCACAATCAAACATATCACAAAACCTGTAATACAATATGGAATATTTGTATCATAATAAATCAACTTCAAACAAGTGTAAAATTTATCAAAGGATGTTGACATAGATGAAATCAAAACTTTTTGAGAGAAATATCTCTTTCTATTTTGAAATATTTTAAAATTCACATAATTATAAAATAGAACATTTATTTGGAAAATATTATTATAAGATTGTATGGGAAGCTTCGAAGATGTCATAACGGAGAAAAATAGCCACACCCACCGTATAAGTTAAAAAAATACAATCTTACCTTAATTTATCAAAACGGTCATAAAGTACATTGTCTAAAAAATGAAGTAAAGATTCATTTAATAACATAGAAGGTATGAAAATGGAATAAATTACATTAACCCGTATTCTAGAGAATAATAAAAATTCTTTGAAATACATTTTTAAGAAACACAAATGTGGATGATAATGAAGCCCTAGTAGTTAATTACATATAAACAACCTCAAATAAGTAAAGAGATTGTAAAATTAACCCTTACCTTGTAATTTTCCTTGGTCAGGGGTACATTAACGGCATGTATAATAGTTAAATAATTGTTATTAAATTATACCAAAACCACATACATAAATATTATATCATATTTGATCATCTAATATTTATTTGTTAATAATATTTCAGTATGAGTATCATCGTTTCGGGTGTTAACAGATTCGTTTTCCATTATATTTTTTGTTATGTAAGTCATATTTGTTATAGATAACATGTATTTGATTCATATACATATTGATATTAAGTCCTGAAAATTTATTTTTTAATCATAAAATGAAATTTATTCTTAAATGGTTACATCAGGGAATGAATATCATCGCGTTCAACGAGATGACAATTTGTACGTACACATGAGTGACAATACCATTCTATTTATGGTGGAATAATTTTTAATTGAATGGAATATCATATATAAAGAATCATTAATATTTTATATTTATTATTTTCATCAATTATACTCATTTTTATACCCATCCAAATAATGAAGTGTTTGAATAACAAAATACACCAAGTTGTGGAGATGGTAAGTCATGTGCACACACACATGGTGACTTTTCATTCATAGGATTGATAGAATAATGAATATTGTTATACCACATTTATAATAACATCATAGTATGTGTAAGATACTAAAGTTATTATTTTGGTTAGGAAACAACAATTAAAGAAGAAGTGGAAGAAGAAAAGAACTTTGAAAGAGGTGGTGAATTATTACCTCTTCATCAGGTGTTTCTTTTTTATTTGATCAAAAGGGCTCTATAGGTTATATTTAAAATAAATTTAAGGTCTCTAGGTTTATGGGAGGTTAGTTAGAGGATATTTGAGCAGAGGTTGGCCAATAATAATGGCTTTGGAGTTGTGATTTGGAGAGAAGGGGAAGTTCCCTTTTATAAGAGAGGTGAGGGTCAGTTTAGGAAAATATTGAAATATTATTTTATAATGACATAATTTTCGGTTTATAATGTATCCAAAAGGATTCATTTTGAGGATAATGTGGGCATGGGTCGCAAATATCTCATCCAATATGTTTCAGATAGGTTTAGGTCACCATATTAACCTTATCTATTAGATTTAACTCTTAGTTAAATTGTTTAACTTTTACAATGTCTTCCTGTGTTATTATAATAAATGGTTAATAATCTTGCTATAAAAACCCAAGAGAAACCCAAGTGGTTCATTATTGATATATCTATCATTATATAATAATTTTAGACAAAACATATATTTTTAAGAATAATATATCATTTATTACTATAATATTTTTTTTAAACTCATTTATGCCAATTTTGACACTATTTGGTATTTGGTTTTTGTGAAATTCAGAAAAAATGTATCACTTCGAAAAAAATTAATTTAACCAACCATAAAATGTCATATTAACCTATAAAATTAGTTTAATTCATCATAAGTATCAATTTACATTTATTTTTATATTTATAATATCAATTATTTTAATCTTTTATTAATAATCTAATTACTCCATCGTCATTGTATCATATATAAATTTTATTATATAATGTATAAAAATTAAAACTAAAATACTATTATTTAGTAAATGTACTTTTATTTCTAATGAATATATATATTCTAATTTATCTTATGTATAAACTTATATTAAAAATGGTTTAGTTATTAAACACTGAATTTAACACTTTTAACACTTCTTTAAATAAAATAATAATAAAAATCTTAATCTAATATAAGTGGGCAAAAAGGATCATATTTTATTTATATGGTTGACTTTGGTCTAAATAAACTTATCCAATAGAATTAGTACCTGTGTTAATTAATTATAATATCATTTTGTACATTTAATTATCCCATTTACTTTTAACCGTGGTAAATAAATGTCAAAAGTTATTGTTCACTAAAAATTATTTTCATCTTATTGAACCAAATTTTACTTATTGATGTCAACAATGTCTCTCAGATTTTTTAAATTGAATTCACAGAAGATGTAAAATTGTGTTTTATAAAATTTGCAAATGCGCCTAGAGCGTGAGTAAAAGACGGTAAAAAGTTCAAAAAACTTTCAATTTCTTATATTATTATAAAATGAATCCAATGAATTTCATTGAACATATATATAAATATTATGAATTTATGTTTACCTAATATAAATTTAAATAAAATAATAAATTAATTAAATAAGAACTTGGTTTTAAAAAATAATGCAATGTTTTTCACTGTTCATTAAAAATTGAATGTTTTTAGAAAAATACCAAAAATTCACCCTAAGATAATTTTGATATTCTGAATCCAAAAATGAATTCCATTTTGTAAAATAAAATTTATAAAATTTTCAAAATTATGTATTACTATTCAGAACTACTAGTTAGATAGGCCGTGGTGTGTTAAAACTCCCCGTTGCATACAATGCAAGCTATTGCATTATTCAAAGGGAAACGTAGCATGAAAGCTTGGGGAGTTACATTATCCCATCCTTCAAATAATTTCATCCTCAAAATTTCTAGAATATTACTACATAGAAATAGGTCGGTGGTTCTTCATCATAAGCTCTTCAGGTTCCCACATTGCCTATTCCATCTTGTGATTTCTCTATAGAACTTTCACTTGACGATTCGTTCGGTTTATCAGCACATGTTCTATAGTATCAAGAATCTTTACAATCTCTTCATAAAAATATATATTGGGTTATAGTTCTATTTCATCATAAGTGAGTACATGTGTTGGGTCAGACATGTATTTTCTTAACAGTGATACGTGTAACACATCATGATCTTTGGAGAGACTTGGCGGCATTTCCAAACGATAAGCTACAACTCCAATTCATTTTATAATTTTGGAAGGTCTGATGTACATGGAACTTAATTTTCCATTCTTACCGAATTGTATAACACCCTTATATAGAGATACCTCCAAGAAAACATGCTCTCCTACTTTAAATTCAAAATCTTTCCTTTGGATATCAGCATATCTCTTTTTCCTACTTTGAGCTACTTTGATGTGGGTTTGGATAAGTTTCAACTTTTCTATTTTTTCCTCAACAAGTTCTGGGCCTACGAGTTTTCACTCACTGACATCATCCCATCCATTTGGTGTGCGACATCTCTTTCCATGTAACGCTTCATATGGTTTCATTTGAATACTTGAATAGAAGACATTTTTATAGAAAAATTGTACCAATGATAAATATTGATCCCACATACCTTGAAAGTTATGTGTGCAAGACCACAATATGTCTTCTAACGTTTGAATAGTCCATTTTGACTGTCTATCAGTTTGAGGATTGTAGGAAGTTCTCAATCAAAGATCAGTATCCAAGGCCTTCTGGAGAATTTTCCTGAATCTTGATGTAAAATGGGGATCACGATCAGAAAGAATCAATAGGGGTACTCCATTAAGTCATACAAATTATTTAATATATAGTATTTCTAGACATTCAAGTGATAAATCTTGTCTTATATCAAGAAAATGTGCTGACTTGGTAAGATAATAAACAATGACCCATATTCCATCATTCCTTCTAGGATTATTTGGTAGTCCCATGACAATGTCCATCGTAATATCATCCCATTTCCACTCAGGTATGGGAAGAGGTTGCATGACTCTTCTTGGATGTTTTCCTCCATCCTTAACTTGTTGACAAACCATACATCTTAACACATAATCAGAAATATCCCTTTTCATGTTGTCCCACCAAAAATGTTCCTTCAAATCTCTATATATCTCAGTACTACCAAGGTGTATAGAGATATTAGAGCTATGAGCAGCATCCAAAAATTCCCTTTTTAGATCAGGCATGTCAGGAATACAATGTCTATTCCCAATTTTCAAAATCCCATATTCATATAAGAAGTTGATCAATCACCCATCATTCACAACATTAATTTACTTTTGAAACTCCTCATTATCAGTATGAGAACTTTTTATCCTTTCTAGTAAAGATAGTTTGGAAACCATTTGAAAATGTATCGATGTTTCACCTTCCATGATTATTCCCAAATTTGTATTTACTATATCCATGAACATAGGATCCCTTTCAACTCTCATCTTGATTAAAACTCCATGATCCTTTCTACACAAAGAATCCTCCACCTTATTTTCCATCCACGTGTGGTAGTGTATAGTGAAATCATAATCCATGAGTAGTTTAAGCCATCATCTTTTCCTCATGTTGAGTTCTTTTTTTGAGAAAATATATTTCAAAATCTTATGATCAGTATATATATATCACATTTTTTACTATATAGACAATTTCTACATATCTTCAAAGAAAAATTACAATAGCGAACTCAAGATCATGAGTAAGATTGTTTTGTTCATAAATGTTTAGCTATCGCGATTCATAGGCAGTAACTCTATCATTCTACATAAGGAAACCAGAAAGTCCTTTCATTGAAGCATTACTACAAATAACAAACCAATCATTCCATGATGGTAGAGTCAAGATAAGATAATTAACTAATCTTCTCTTTAGTTCTTCAAAAGATTCTTTACACTCTATTTACCAAAAAAAATTAACCCCATTACGTGTGAGCTTCGTTAATGGGTTTTCCGATCGGAATAAATTTTGGAAGAAATTCTGATAATAACCTGCTAAACTAATAAAACTATGTGCCTCAATTATACTCATCGGTGGTGGACATTATTGGATTGCCTTGTTTTTTGAAAAATCAACAGAGATTCCATCCTTAGAGGAAATATGGACAAGAAAAGAAATTTCCTGAAACCAGATTTCACACTTGTTAAGCTTCCCAAATAATTCATTTCTTCTAAGGGTTTTCAGAATAGTGCGTAAGTAATTTTTATGATCATTGTATATTTTTGACTATACCATGATATCATCAATAAATACCACTACAATGTATTCAAGATATTCCCTAAAAACTTTATTTATTTGATCTATGAAAACAAAGTGTGCATTAGTCAGTCCAAAAGGCATTTCTGTAAACTCATAATGCCTGTACCTAGTTCGAAATGATGTTTTCATAATGTCATCCTTTTTCACACACAGATAATGATATTCATATCAAAGGCCAATCTTTGTAAAATATTGAGCAACCTGATGTTGGTTAAATAAATCATCATTATGAGGTAGGGGATACTTGTTCTTTATTTTTGTAGCATTAATCTTCATGTAGTCAACACACAACCTCATAGATCCATATTTCTTCTTAACAAAAATAATAGGGGCTCCCAATGGGAAAAAACTAGGGAAAATAAATAATTTATTACACAATTCACCTAGTTGTATCATTAGTTCCACTAATACCACAATGGCCATTTTATAAGCGGTCATCAATATGGGCCTTGAACTAGGAATTAAATCAATGGAAAACTCAATTTCTCATTCTGGTTGATGTCCAGCTAAATCCTCTAGAAACACATCAACATATTCTTGAACAATAGGTATGTCCTCTATTTGAACATTCTTTTCCTTACCCATAATTGTTTCATTATCTTCCTCCCCAATAATTGAATATAGTAGAGCTACAGGGGGTGGATATAGATAATATTCAAATGGTGACGTTTCTACTCTAATAATAAGGTACTCCTTATCATCATAGAAATTTTAACCTTCTTCTTCTTACAATAAATTTTTGCATCATTTTATGAATTCCATTACATTCCGAGGATTATATTAAATTCAATCAAGGGTATGATGATGAGATCAGTAGATAAAGAACATTTATATTCCCAAATGGGAACTGATTCAAAAAACATTATTGCAATGATATTTCTTTTAGAGTTTTGACTGACAACTCCCCTGTTAAATCATATTGGAATTATCTAATTTTCATATAATACTGGGAAGATATAAGACAACGTGATGAAATGTAATAAAATAAATTATTGTCTAAACATGGGGAATCAATTAAATTACCTTCCACCATGTATTTCAGAGCTTCATCTTCAATAGTAGTGATATCATATACTTGTCCTTTCTCCCTTGGAATTTTCTAGGATAAGATTCCATGGTGATTAATAAATTCATTTGCATAATTCCCCTTTTATCTACAATTTTATCATTCAATATTGACAACCTCTTTCTTTCCCTTGCAAATCACATGATTGGTGGCCTTTTCCACAACTCTTGTAACAGACTCCCATTCCCTTCAGGCAAGTACTGGGGTGTTTCTTCCCATATTTTCCACAGGATTGATATTCAACATTTACCGTCTTCCACTTATTTCCATTTTTAAAGTGTTCATTGTATCTCTTCTTCTCTTTCTTTGCATTAAATTCAAAAGACATAGATAATTCATTTTCTCTCTTGATAGCACATAAGACAATATATTTGTATGATGATAAAGATTTTGAGAATAATTCTTGATGGAGAAATGATTTTAACACATAATTGAATCAATAAATCTTACTCCTTGGGTTATGTATATAATTTGATGCATGCCATACTAACCTTGTAAAGTTAGCCTCTTACTTAGCGACATTCTCATCCTTCTTTTTCCTCAGATTTAGAAATTGTCTTTCAATATCCGCTTGATGGTCACGAGAAAAGTATTTTTCTAGGAAAAGATATTTAAACTCCCTTCACTCCATATTTAATACCTCTTCATCCTTCTTGGGTTTTGAATTAATGACCACCATTGATCTGCATCTCATATGAGGTAATAAACTACCATGACAACTTTTTCTCCTTCACTACTCCCCAAAGCATGAAATATTTTCTCTAAGGAACGTATCCATTTCTCATTTATAAAGGTATTTTTAGTCCCATTTAATATTGGTGATTGTTTCCTCATGAATCATTCTAACATTGATCCTCTGTGTTGTGGTTCAGGGTGTTCTATACGGGTAATTTTAATATTCATAACCTGAGCTAGTTGTCCCTGTATGGTGATAAGCTAATCCACACCAAATTCATCACTAGCTCTACTATAATTATCCTGAGTAGGAGGGAAATACCTAAGTGGATTACGAGCATTGATAAGGTTTACATTCATTCCACTAGGCTCTATTTCTAAACTATGGAATACAGTAGATCAATTTATGAATCTCAATATATAATTCCAAACTTGTAAAACACTTAACATAAATTGAACAGTTTATAGATATAATCCATAATCAGGAAAATAATTTCATTGAGGAGGTATATACTCCTAAATCATTCAAATTGGTTTGTAAGGAAATTTTGAATTACCCTAAGCATATTAACCGGGATTGTCGTAACCAAGAGTGCAGCAAGGCCCGTTGTCGAGCACCAGGATACACTAGGTAAAGCCTGAAACTCCTTGTCGGAGTTTTCACTGCTTGGTACATCTGTGCCAGAGACACCTCTACCTTCTTGTATCCATATAGGGATGTATAGATTGGAAAACTCCCAAAATATCTATATTACTAAAATTATAGGATGTACATCTATAATACATCTCAAATTCTATCATAGGGTAATGTTAAATAATCATTGTTTTTCTAAATATAGCTTCCAAGGTTTGTACGAAACATCCTCTAATACCAACTATAACGCCCCGACCCTTGTTACCCAGAGTCAATGAATTATTACATAACATTGTCATGATCACAAGAGATAAATTCATGAAAGGCCGATTAGTTTAGTAGCGATTGAAGTACTAGATACATACATATGTTTTACGTTACATCATGAAATAAAAACAATGTCCAAATTTCTCCCCTTTGAATACACATATATCCCTTATCCTACACCTATAAATAATCCATAAAATAATTCTTCACATCCTGGTAAAAATAAAACATATAAAGGGGTGAGCTCAAATCCTCAGTAAGGATAACAATATAGCAGAAACATTCATAAATAAGCATAAACTTATAAAGAGACATATAAGACTAAAACATAAGCCTTTTAAACATCATATTCAGAATAATATGGAAAATATAATTAAAATAATTCGATTTACTTATTCACATGACTATTCTACTAGTCGAATAATCACATGAAATATCAATTTCCATTTTCATAATGATGGAATGCATAATGTCGGACATCATAACAACATATTCAAAGCCTCGTGCTGAGACTAAAAATAATATTTTGTTAAGGCCTTGTTCCAAGACACTAGTTGCTCTCATGAGACCTATCGATGCATCGAGGAGCTATAGCAGGCTCGACCCGTCACGTAATTAGTCCAATGCATTCCTCATATGAAAAGGACAAAACTTAATATAAAAATTTGTATTAAAACTAGAATATGAAATGTTAATACTTTAAACATAAACCATGAGTGGTATAAAAATAACACATCCACATTCAAACATATCACAAAAACATTAATACAATATGGAAGATTTGTATCATAATAAATCAACTTCAAACTAGTGTAAAATCTATCAAAGGATGTTGACATAGATGAAATCAAAAATATTTGAGAGTAATATATCTTTATTTTTTGAAATAATTTAAAAGTAATATAATTATAAAAGAAAACATTAATTTTGACGATATTCTTATAATCTTGTAAGGTAAGCTTCGAAGATGTTATGACAGTTGAAAATAGCCACACCCGCCGTATAAGTTAAAAATGACATTATTTCCATAATTTTTTGAAAATGTCATAAAGTACCTTGTTTGGAAAACAATAGAACAATTCATTTCCAAAAATAGAAGGTCAAACAAGGGTATAAATAGAATTACCCCTATTCTAGGATATAATAATAATGTTTTGAAATAAATTTTTATGAAACAATAATGTGCATGATAAAGAACTCCCAGTAGATACTTACATATAAACAACCTCAAATATGTAAAGAGATTGTAAAATTAACCCTTACATTGAACTTTTCCTTGTTCGAGGGTATTTAACATCCTCTATAATAGTTAAATAATTTTTATTAAATTATAAAATAACCGCCTATAAAAATATGATATCATATATGATCTTGTAATATTTCTATGTTAATAATTTTTTTGTAGTATCATCATTTAGTGTGTTAACCAATTAATTTTCCTTCAAATGTTTTGTTACATAAGTCATGTTTGTTATGGATAAGATGTTTTTTATTTATATCAATATTGATATTATGTTCCTAAACATTAATTTTAATCATAAAATGAAATTTATTCTTGAATGGTTACGATGGCGTAATGAATCTTAACGTGTTCGTTGAAATGATAATCTGTACATATGCACGAGCGACAATACATTTCTATTGATGGAAGAATCATATGTAATTGGAAGGTATATCACATATAAATAATAATTAAAATGATATATTTATTATTTAAATCAATTATACTCAATATTATAACCATCCAAATAATGAAGTGTTTGAATAAAAAGCTACACTAAGAAATGGATACGGTAAGCCGTACGTATGCACGTATGGTGAATTGTCATTCATAGTACGGATATAATAATGAATATGATTTTACTGTATTTATAATAACACCATAGTATGTATAGGGTACTAGGGTTATTATTTTGTTTTGGAAACAACAATTAAAGAGGAAGTGGATGAAGAAAAGAACATTGAAAGAAGTGGTAAAATTATTACATCTTCTTCGGGTGTTTCCTTTTGAGTTGATCAAAAGAGATCCCTAGGATAACTTTTTGATCAAATTATGGCGGTTAGGTCAAATGGTGGGTAGTTGAGAGGATATTTGAGCATGTTGTGGTCGAGCCAAATGGCTTTGGAGTTGTGATTTTGAGAGAAGGGGAAGTGACTTTTTATAAGAGATGTGAGGGTCACTTTCAGAAAATCTTGAAATATTATTTTATAATAAAACCATTTTTGGATTATAATGGATCCATAAAAAATTATTTAGAGTCTAAGGTGGGTATAGGTCGAAAATATTTCAACTGAAATGTTTAAGATAGGTTTAGACCACAATATTAACCTTATCTTTTATATTTAACTCTTCCTTAAATAGTTAAATTTTACATAGTCATCTTGTATTATTATAGTAAATGGTTAATAATATTACTATAAATATCCATGAAAACCACAAGAAGTTCATTATTAATAAAGAAATCATTATGTAAGTCTTATGGCCAAAAAATTAGATTTTTAGGAATATTATTTAATTTAATAATATAATATTTGTTTTAAAAACTCATTTATATCAATTTTGACACTATTTTGTATTTTGTTTTTGTGAAATTTATAACAACTTTATAAGTTAGATAAAAAATAATTTAACCAACGCATAAAAATCATATTAATCTATAAAATTAGTGGAATTCATTAGAAGTCTCAATTTACTTTAATTTTGAAATTTATTATGTCAATTATTTTAATCATTTATTAATAAGGTAATTAATTCATGATCATTGTATCATAAATAAATTTAATTATTTAATGTCTAAAATTTATAAATAAAATACCATTATGTTGGAAGAATATTTAACTTTCTTATGAATATTTATAGTCGAATATATCTTATGTATAACCCTATATTCAAAATGGTCTGGTTATTAACCATTGGATTTAACACTTTTATCTCTTTTGTAAATAAAATAATATTAAATTTCCTAATCTAATCCAAGTGGAACAAAAGAATCATATTTTATTTAAAAGGCTGATTTTGGTCGAAATACACTTATCCAGAAGAATTAAGTAATGTGTTAGAGAAATTATAATATCATTTTTTACCATTAATTACCATATTTACTGTAACACCCCAAGATTTCATAGTACGATATTTCTTCAAAGTAATTCAATAACATGCACTACACTCAACATGAAGTTCAAGCGCATCACGACTTACCAAACTAGTCGTTTAAAAGAGGGTATGAATAGTGTTAACTGAATTTTGAACTTTATATAATCCTCATAATTTTAGATTCCATATTATGAGTTTCTTAAACATAATGTAAGATCTAATTCATTTTTTTCAGATAAAAGAAGTATTTTTCAAAAAATGAACTATACCGCCTTTTAATGGCGAACCCCTCTTAAATTCAATATCTAAAAATTTAATATATTCAATTTGAAAAAATAAGCTTCTTCTTTATAATCAGGACATAAATATTTAGTTTTGATGAATTTTTAATGTTTTTCGGATAACTTTCATATTTTGATGAATAGTGATAATTACTAAATTTTAATAAAAAAATTTTTATTATCGAAATAATTAACAGTGATATATTTTGAATTTGAGTGATTTTAAATTATAACTAGATTATATTTTTACCATTTAATTTAAGGTTGGTCATTGGATATAATTTCACATTCAAACTGGACATAAGCAAGTGCCAATCTTTTAATAGTTTTTATTTCTTAAAAACATGCTTCTTGTTTTGACAGCGGGAATTAATTTTAAATTAATTTATGCCACTTATGTATTTTTATTATAGAAAAATATATTCCATATTTAGAATAATGAGGTCCAAATTGTGTAAATAGGTAACTTTAATTTTTAGACATTTTGAATAATTACATCGATAAATATTTTATTTACCATGGTTAAAGGGTAAATCCGGTAAATAAGGGTAAAAAATAATATTATAATAATATTAAATTACCCTAAAACACGTACTAACCCTGTTGGATTATACATGTCTGACCATGGTAATCTTTGGGTAAATTTTGGGACCCCATGGAGCCACATGTAAGTGATAATGAAACTTTATATTAATTATGTTAAAGTAAATACAAAAAATGACATAAACATATATCTTTTTGGAAAACAATTTTTACATAGGGTTATATATGTTATATTTTCGACTATAAATATTCATTAGAAATCTAAAAATATATCCTATGTAATGTTATTTTATTTATTTTTTTTAGGCATTGAATAATTATGTTTATTAATGACCCAGTAATGATTGACTATTTTCCTTATTAAAGAAAGAATCAAATAATTGGAATTACAAATTTTAAAATAAATATAATTTAAGGTTTTTATGACATCCACGAATTTAATTGGTTAATATGACATATTTTTATTACATAAATGAATTTTTTGTGAATTATTAAATTTGTTAATATTTTAACAAAAATAAATTATTAAATAGTGTCAAAATTGACATAAATGAGTTTTTAAGACAAATATTGTATTATTAATTGATATTATATTCCTAAAAATATACGGTTGGCCAAAGAACTTATATAATGATATGGGTATAATTAATGGACCAATTGGGGGTATCTTATATTTATATTGTATGTTTATTAACTATATAATATAAAAATACAAAGAGACATTGTAAATGTCAAACTATTTAACTAAGAGTTAAATCAAAAAGATAAAGTTAATATAGTGACCCAAACCTATCTAAAACCTATTGGTTGAGTGGTTTTCGACCTATACCCACCTTAACCTTTAAATAATCTACTTTGGAGCCATTAGAAACAAAATATGAACTTATTGTAAAATAATAGTTCTATCTTTTCCAAAGATTCCCCTCACCCATCTTATAAAAGGGAACTCCCCCTTCTCTCTAATTTACACCTTCAAATCCTTTTGTATAAGCCAAACTCTACAAAAATATCCTCCCAACTTCCCTCGATTCATCCTAGAGGCCTTCCATTTGTCAGAAATCCAACATAAGGAGCCCTTTTGATCAAATCAAAAGGAAGAACCCGAAGAAGGGGTAATGATTTCCCCACCCTCATTCAAGTTCATTTCTTCTTCCAATTCTTCTTTCATTGTTATTTCCATTCTAAAATAATATATCTAGTTTATTCTATGTAAATCGATGTTATTATAAATATTTTAAAGCTATATTCATTATTCTATCCATTTTTTAATGACATGTCACCTTACGTGCGTACGTACGACTTACCATCTCCATGTCGTGGTGTAATTGTTATTCAAAAAATTATTATTTGGATGGATAAAATAATGACGTGTAAATGATGTAAATAATAAATATAACATGATAATGATTCTTTATATATGATATAACATCTAATTATATATTATTTTAATATCAAAATAATGATATTGTCGCTCGTGCGTACATACGGACTACCGTCTCCACGAACGGGATGAGATTCATTCCCCATCATATCCATTCAAGTCTAATTCTCATTTGATGAATAAAAATAATGTTTAAGAACTTTATATAATTATGTATATGAATAAGATACAACCTATCCATAACAGACATGGCTTATGTAACAAATTATGTAAAGGAAAACAAATCAGTTAACACCCGAAACAATGATAATACAAAGATATTATTAGTAAAGCAATGTTAAAAGACCATATATGATATCATTTTAATGTATATGATTCTTTTATAATTTAATAACAATTATTTCACCATTATATAATAGGTTAACCTACACTCAACCAAGTAAAAGTACAAGGTAAGGGGTTTCTTATCTCACTTTTAATTCCGTGAGATTTCCATTGTTCACCACTTATTTACTGCATGTGGTGAGTGTACTGCCAATGATTGTATTCATTGTGTAATATAATTTAATTTCTGGATATTTACATTATCATTGTATGATCCTTCTTTAATGGGTGTATGTTTCTTAAGTTATCAAATTGATAAGGGAATTTGAAATTTCAATTTCCACTCATTCATCCTTACGCGTATTTCATTGATTATTTTACTCCAAGATTATGTGTGGAATCAATATTCATTTTCATATGTCATAATTTCCACTCCCCTTTATGTGGACATACATTTTATACACATATTCACTCCATTCAAGATTATGTGTGGAATCAATTTTCATTTTCTTATGTCATAATTTTCAATCTTTTTTCTGTGGATATACTTTTGATACATATAATAAATACATTGATGAACTCTCACGTCATTGATATGAACTTGATAAGAGTAATTTTAACTCAATCTCCATTTGTTGAGATAAATATCCAATTCATTGGTGTTGTTTTTAGAATTATATCTATGAATGTCCTCTGATTGATTTCCAATGAATATCCAATCATATTGAGTTTATATATATATGTCACACATAATTATGTTGTTGATTTATCTTTAACCAACGTATATGGTCTTTATAAGAAATTTCATCTCAATTTACATTCCATTGAGACTTCTATATTGTTATACAGTAATTTACTTTTATATGGTGTATATAATGTACTTGGACATAGTATATCATGAATTCATTTATTCTAAAGATATTATAAAGTTTTTATTACCTCAATTATTTGTATTCAAGTGTCTCTCTTTTGGTTTGGAACTCTAAGAAAAATATCATTTTAATTTTTTTGAAGATTTATTATTCTAAATCTTTCTCATTAATGTCCATGTTTAAAAAATGTTTTTAAGTATTTTTATATATGGAAATTAATGTTTCAAAATTAAAATTCCTTTTAAAAGTTTCAAAGTGGTATGGGACACTTGGATTCAAAAATCTATTTTTAAATGGCTTCTTGAGAAATAGTGTGACTTTTAAATGGTTTCCAGAAAAAGGGGGATATTTCTATCAAATAGTTTTGATGATTATTTTCATCTATGTCAAATATCCTTCGTTATTCTCGATTGAGGTTAATCTGTTACAATAAAATCTTCCATATTGTATTGAATGAGTTATGTTTGCCTGTGGATGTGCTATTTTTATAAAATTCATGATTTGTAGATAAAGTATTAACAATTATTAAGCTAGTTTTAATACGAATGTTTATGTTATGTTTCATACTTTTCATATGAGGAATGAATTGGACTTATTAAGTGATGGGTTAAGCCCGCTATAGCTCCTCGAGGCATCAGTAGGTCTCATGTGACAAACCAGTGTCTTGCCACAAGACCTTGACAATATCTTATTTGTAGTCTTGGCACAAGGACTTGACTATGTGCTTATGATAATCTGGCATTATGGGTTCCATCATTATTAAAGTGGTTATTGATATTGAATGTGATTATTCGACTAGTAGAATACCCATGTGAATAAGTAAATGGAATTATTTCATTTTATTTCTGCCATATTATGCTGAAATTCAAGTTTATAAGGCTTTTGTTTTAGTTATAAATTGTCTTAAATGTTAATGCTTATTTATGAACGTTTCCGCTATATTGTTATCCTTATTGGGCATCTGAGCTCACCCCTTTCTATGTTTTAGTTTTTCTAGGATTTGAAGAAGTATTTTATGAACGACCTGAAGGGATAGTATGAGGGGATATGAGTGTGTTCTATGGAGACATGATGTTGTTGTAGTTTTCATTTTATGATGTAATGTAAGACTTAGGAATGTAACTTGTGATTCCAAGTCTTCTAAACTAATTTGTCTTTCGAGACATGATCATTTGTGATCATTCCAATGTTTTGTAATAATGCACCGACTCTGGGTAACTGGGGTCGGGGTGTTACAGTTTGTATAAGAGATGTTTAGTACAATCATTGGAAGTAGGATTTAGATAAACTCTGATTAGAGCACATAGACCTAAGATGGACTTTGAGGATTAGTATAGAAGAACTTACTAGAATTTTGGTATTGTAGAGATTTTTTGAGCTTTCTGAGCAATACATCCCTATCTGGATACGAGTAGGTAGAGGTGGATCTAGCATAGATATAACTAGGGGTAAAACCCGAAAACACCTCTTTGATCTAGACTCGAATGGGAACTGGTGCACAACAACGGGCGTTACTGCACTCTAGGATACGACACTCCCGGGGGATATGCTTATTATAATTCTCATTTTATTTATAAACCATTATGAAGGGTTTATGATTATATACTTCCTTAATGAAAACATCTTTATTATTATGGATTATATACATAAACCGTTCAATTTACGTTAGGTATTTTACACGTTTGGAATTATTAATTTTAATTCATAAACTGACCTAGTTCATGCCATTGTTTAGAAATGGAACCCAGTAGAAGGAATGTGAACTCCAATAAGATGTATGATCCAAAGACTAATAAGGATCATATCTTTCACGATATTAAGGCAAAATTTAGATGGGAATTAGTCTCCCATGTATTCTCAACATATGAAGAAATAGTATCATGTGTTAATAAGATATGTAAATAATTCTCTAAGTCATATCGCTTTGAAGGGAAGAAAGAGAAAAAAAATATGGAAGAGAGAAATATGGATAAAGGGAAGTGGGAAAAGAATAATTTTCCCATATGTGATAACTATAGGAAGAAACACCCTGAAACTTGCCTGAGCAAATGGGAGTTTGTTATAAGGGTAGAGAAAAAGGAAACCAAGTACGTGATTGCAAGGGTAAGAAAAAGGGTTCAAATGTATAATGCTTCATCTGCAAGGTGTTGGGACACTATGCATACCAATGTCCAAATCATCAGAGTATACCCCAAATGATTCTATTGGATAATAATCAAGTAATGATACTACCATATATGAGGAGGAATGATTAGAGTTCTTATGTTGTTATTAAATAATTATGTCATTTGAGTGTTGTATCAACGATGTACTGGTTATAATAATTATGGAGTATATAAGGATTGTACTGCAGTACTATTTCATTAAGGAATTGAGATTGTGTGAAACCAAGAAAAGTTACTCGAAAATAGGTTAAATTTTTGGAAAATATATGGTTGAGGGAAATATAAACCATAATATGCTTCTGATACTGAGGTAGTTATTTTAGAAAAATACATGATTGATTTGGAAAAATTATATTGGATATTCTTGACTACCTTGAAATTGATTAATGATTTGTATATTCCATAATTGTTGGAGTTTACAACATTTTTGGATAGAAGGAATATATACAGTATTCTATAAGAAATAAGGGATCATGAATGTAATCAATATGGTTTTATGGTAATTCAGGATGTTGTAGTGTTTTAAAAGAATACATGATGAAGGTGTTCACGTGTTATTACGTGGTAAAAAGGATCTTCATTGTGTTTACCTACCTTATAAATTTTGGACTGTGAGTTTCCAAATAAGTATTTTGGATAAGTCTAGTTTGAGATTATTTTTGGATTTCCATAAAAAGGAAAACCCGGAGGTCGGGCGACAACCCGTCGCGTCCGGCATGGCCATGAGACTTGAACCCGCAACTGAGGGGCGATAAGTGAGTATCACCTACCACGGGCCCACGTGATGTCTTGGATTGAATAATGTAGTTTTTGTAAACAAACTTTCTGGTATATGAACTATAAATTATTTTTTTTAACCCTATAATAATAGGATAAATTGAATATATTTTTTATGATCTACTATCTTTTAGAGTTAAAAATGAGTTTGTGCTAGAAATTTGTTAAAGGATGGAACTCTACTTGTCAGGTATATATTTTTCTTCATCTCTTATTATATGAAGAAATTAATTATTAAACTTTAGTGAAGGTAACTTTAGTCCGAAAAATTGTTATCCTAATAACTTATATTTAGTTGAACCGATAGTATTTTAGATCATCATAGATTGATGAATTTAAGGACCTCAATTTTTCACTTGTTTATGATTTATGACCTCAATGACTACCTATAAATATTTGCATTTCTCCTCCAATGATATGTCCCTAATTTCCACCCATGTTCTCCTAAACGAGATCATAATTTGGTGGTGACCCTTTCATTTTCCTTTTACTCTTATTAAGACTAAATTTTATTAACCTAATTTCTGATGTAGTTTTCCCAAAGGTATTTTCTATTTTCAACCTTTTATTTTAGAAGAACAATTCCAAATTGCGAGGACACAAAGAATGTAACACCCCAATATTTCATAGTATATTATTTCTTCAAATAAATTCAATTACTTGTACTACACACACCACCGAGTTCAAGCACATCATGACATACCAAACTAGTCGTTCAAAAGCGGTTCTGAATAGTATTAACTGAATTTTGAAATTTATATAATACTTATAATTTTAGATTCCATATTATGAGTTTTTTAGGCATAATGTAAGAACTACTTAATTTTTTTCAGATAAATGAAGTATTTTTCAAAAAAAAATGCACTTTTACCGTCTTTTAATGGTGAAATCTTCTTAAATTCAATATTTGAAACTTTAATATATTAAATTTGACAAAATAAACTTCTTCTTTAGAATCAAGACATCAAAATTTATTTTTGATGAATTTTTTATGTTTTTTTGATAACATTCATATTTTGATGAATAGTGAAAATTAATAAATTTTAATTAAAAACAACTTTTAAATCAAAATAATAAATAGTGATAAATTATGAATTGGGTGATTATAATTTATAATTTGATTATAGATTTACCATTTAATACAATTTTGGTCATTGGACATAATTTCGCATTTAAACTGGTAACAATCAAGTACCAATCTTTTGATAGTTATTATTTCTTAAAAACACGATTTTTATTATGACAACGGAAATTTATTTTAAATTAATTTCTACCAATTATATGTTTTTAATTTAGAAAAATGGATTCCATATTTATAATTAGGAGGTCCAAATTGTGTAAATAGGTGAATTTTATTTTTAGACATTTTTAATAATTACTTTGGTAAATATTTTATTTACCATGGTTAAAGGGTAATTCCGGTATATAGTGAAAAACAATAATATTATAATAATATTAAATTAACCTAAAACCTGTCCTAACCATATATATTTGATACATGTCCACCCCTGGGTATCTTTGGTTCAATTTTGGGACCCCATGGAGCCACTTTTAAGTGATAATGACACCTTATATTAATTAAGATAAACTAAATACAAAAATGACATAAGCAGATATCTTTTAGAAAAAATATTCCATAGGGTTATATATGTTATATTTTGGCAATAAATAATAATTAGAAATATAAAACAATTTAATACATAATGGTATTTTATTTAATATTTTTAGACATTTAATAACTAAATTTATTAATGACATAATAATGATGCAATATTTTTTTATTAATTAAAGAATGAAATAATTGGTATTATAAATGTCAAATTAAATATAATTTGAAAGATTTTATGACATCCAAGAATTTTATTGGTTAATATGACATGTTAGGATTACTTAAATAAATTTTTTCTAATTAATAATGTTGTGAAGACTTTAACAAAAATCAATTATTAAATAGTGTCAAAATTCCCACAAATGAGTTTTTAAAACAAATATTATATAATTAATTTATATTATATTACTAAAAATATACGTTTCGTCCATAGAATTTATATAATGATAGGTTTATCATTAATGGACCACTTGGGGGTCTTTTGTAAGTATATTGTAAGGTGATTAACTATATAATATAAAAATACAAAGAGACATGGTAAATGTCAAACTATTTAACTAAGATCTACAAAAAAAAAGTTAATATAGTGACCCAATCCTATCTAAAACCTATTGGAAGAGAGGTCTTAGACCTATAACCACATTAACCTTTAAATAATCTACTTTGTAGTCATTAGAAACTGAATATTAATTATTATAAAATATTATTTCTAGCTTTTCCAAAGGTGCCCCTCACCCGTCTTAAAAAAGGACACTCTCCTTTATCTCTAATTCACACCATAAAAGCTTTTTGTATTGGAAATATTCTACCCAAATATCCTTCCTACATCCCTCACTGCATCCTAGAGGCCTTACTTTAGTCAGAAAGCCAACTTAAAGATCCCTTTTGATCAAATCAAAAGGAAGAACCCGAAGAAGAGGTATTGATTTCACCACCCTCTTTCAAGTTCCATTCTTCTTCCACTTCTTCTTTCTTTGTTATTTCCATTATAAAATAATAACTCCAGTATATTATATATATTGTGACGTTATTATAAATATGGTATAACCATATTCAATATTATATCCATCCTTTTAATGAAATTTCACCATACGTGTGTACGTACGGCTTACCGTCTCAACGTCGTGGTGTAATTGTTATTCAAAACATTATTATTTGGATGGGTATGATAATGATGTTTAATTGATGTAAATAATAAATATAACATGATAATTATTCTGTATATATGATATAACATCCAATTATATATTATATCAATATCGAAAGAATTATATTGTCACTCGTGTGTACGTTCGGACTACCGTCTCTACGCACGCGATGAGATTCGTTCCTCATCATATCCATTAAAATATAATTCTAATATGATGATTAAAAACAATGTGTAAAGACTTTATGTCATTATGTATATGAATAATATACAACATATCCATAACAAACATGGCTTATGTAACAATGCATATAATGGAAAATGAATCATTTAATACCCGAAACAACGATAATACAAAGATATTATTATCAAAGCAATGTTAAAAGATCATATATGTTATCATATTAATGTATATGATTCTTTTATAATTTAATAACAATTATTTCACCATTATACAAGAGTTTAACCTACCCTCTACCAAGTAAAAGTACAAGGTAATGGGTTTCTTATCTCACTTTTAATTTCGTGAGATTTCCATTGTTCACCACTTATTTATTGCATGTGGTGTGTGTACTTCCCATGATTGTATTTATTGTGTAATATAATTTAATTTATGGATATTCACATTATCATTTTATGATCCTTCTTTCATGGTTTCATGTTTCGTAAGTTACCAAATCTATAAAGAAATTTGAAATTTCAATTTCCACTCATTCGGCTTTACGCACACTTCATTGATTATTTTACTCCAAGATTATTTGTGGAATCACTATTCATTTTCTTATGTCATAATTTCCACTCCCCTTTCAGTGTATATACTTTTGATACACATAATCACTCCTTTGATAAACTCTCAAGTCATCGATATGAACTTGATAAGAGTAATTTTAACTCAATCTCTATTTGTTTAGTTAAATATCAAATTCATTGGTGTTGATTTTAAAAGAATATGTGTGAATGTCCTCTGATTTATTTACACTAAATATCCAATCATATTGAGTGTATTTATATTTGTCACACATAATTATGTCTTTGATTTATCTTTAACCTAAGGATATAGTCTTTATAAGGGATTTCATCTTTATTTACATTCCATTGAGACTTATTTGTTGTTATACAACAATTCACTTTTATATGGTGTATATAATGTACTTTGACATAGTATATCATGAATCCCTTTATTTTCAAGATATTATAATGTTTTGATTACCTCAATTATTTTTATTCAAGTGTCTCTCTTTTGGTTAGGAACCCTAACTAAAATTTCATTTTAAATGTTTTAAAGATTTATTATTCTAAATCATTATCATTAATGTCCACGTTTTAAAAATGTTTTTAAGGATTTATATATATAGATATTAATGTCTTAAAATTAAAATTCCTTTTAAAATTTTTAAAGTGGTATGCGACACTTTTATTAAAAAATCTCTTTTTAAATGAATTCTTGAAAAATAGTGTGACTTTTAAATGTTTTCAAGAAAAGGGGGATATTTCTCTCAAATAGTTTTGATTATTATTTTCACCTTTGTCAATGTCCTTAATTATATTCAATTGAGTTTAATCTGTTAAAATACAGTCTTCTATATTTTATTGAATGAGTTCTGTTTGACTGTGGATGTGATATTTTTATACCATTCATGGTTTGTGTGTAAAGTATTAAAATTTCGTATGCTAGTAATAATACGAATTTTTATGTTATGTTTCAAACTTTTCATATGAGGAATGCATTAGACTTAGTAAGTGGTACGTGGAGCCCACTATAGCTCCTCGATGAATCGGTAGGTCACATGAGACAAACTAGTGTCTTGGCACAAGGCATTGACAAAATCATATTTGTAGTCTTGGTAGAAGGCCTTGACTACATGATTATGATAGTATGGAATTATGCATTCCATCATTATGAAAGTGGTTATTGATATTTCATGTGATTATTAGACTAGTAGAATATCCATGTGAATAAGTAAATAGCATTATTTCATTTCATTTCTCCAATATTATGCTTATGTTCAAGTTTAAAAGGCTTTTGTTTTAGTTATACATTGCATTAAATGTTTATGCTTATTTATGAAAGTTAACGCTATATTGTTATCCTTACTAGGCATCTGAGATCACCCCTTTCTATGTTTTATTTTTCCCAGGAAGTGAAGAAGTATTTAATGAATGACCTGTAGGGATAGTATGAGGGGATATGAGTGTGGTCAATGGAGACAAGATGTGGTTGTGGTTTTCATTTTATGATGGTATGTAAGACTTATGAATGTGTCTAGTGATTACAAGGCTACTAAACTAATCAGTCTTTTGAGACTTGATATTTTGAGATCATTCCAATATTATGTAATAATGCACTGAATCTGGGTAACTTGGGTCGGGGTGTTACATTTACTTTTAACCGTGGTAAATAAATGTCAAATGTTACTAGTAGAAAAAAATTATTTTCATCTTATTGAACCAAATTTTACTTACTGATGTCAACCGTGTGTCTCGGATATTTGAAATTCAAATCACAGAAGCGGTAAAATTACGTTCTATGCAAATTTTCAAATGTTCCTAGAAGGTCGGTAAAAGAAAGAAAAATGTTCAATAATATATTATATATCCAATATTATAATAAAATTACTCCAATGAATAACATTAAACATATATATGTATTATTTATCTATTTTTAACTCAAATAAATTTAAATAAAATAACTTATTATTTAAATAAAAATGTCATTTTAACCAATAATGTAGTGTTTTTCAATATTTATCAAAAATTGAATGTTTTTAAAAAAATACCAAAATTTCACCCTATGACAATTTTTATATTCCAAATCAAAAAATAAATTCAATTTTGAAAAATAAAATTTATAAAATTTCAAAAAGTTGGTATTACTAATCATAACAGCTAGTTTGATTGGTCGTGGTGTGTTAAAACACCAAGTTGTGTACAACGTAAGTCATTGCATTATTCAAAGGGAAAGGTACTGTGGAAGCATGAGGTATTACATCCTTGATCCAATATCACATAGAGATATCTATCCAAAATTGGATGTGTCATTGATTGGACATATATAGGAAGTGATATGATTGGTTTTTATGGAGAACAATATTTACATGAAAATTTATAACATTCATTGGCCTCATAAATGATTTCATTGTCTATTAATATTGGAAAAACATATTTTTTCGTGGCCTTCATGTACACCCTTTGAATATGTGAATATTCATTGATTATAATGTGATCATTGTTATTATTTTAATGAATATGTATCTTTTAACATACACTGATGACTTATTTGATCGACTTCAAGGAGGCCAATATTTTTCAAGTAATGAGATTTACACTATAAATAATCATATATGGTTAGAGAAATATTATATACCAAAAATAACATTTTAAACAAGGTATGTACATTATGAGTTTACAATAATGACTTTTGGATTGACTACAACACATTTTTACATTATTTTCTTAATAAATGCACTAATGAAAGGGTATATTGTTAACTCTATAGTGGTATAAGTTGATGAAATGATAATGAAATGAAGGATCTATAATGATAAAGGGATTAATTTAAAAATAATTCTAAGGAACCTCAGATAAAAAAATATTTCATATTTATAATAATTTTCAATTTGGGATTAATGATCTTTTTTATTTTGGATATCCACATTCCGATGGTGGAATATATGTTTACCCATGAAGGAAAAATTTAGTCAATTAATTCCCTACACTAAATAACCTAACTGAGATCCAATGTTTCTAGGGTTTAGAAGGTTTGTATCGGTGGTTTGTTCAATATTATGGTTGGTTATGAAACGTGTTGACCTAGATAACATGTAAAATTAATAAATCCAAATAGTCATAGGAATTAAGGAATTAGTGAAATTAAAAAAGAGGAGACTGACTAATGCACCATTTGTTAACTATACCTCAATTTTGGGAATGATTTTTTTTATATAGTAACACATAAATGATCATAATTCATTGTGTCCGTATACAATATTATTGTGTGGATGCCTAGGCATCTGAGTAATTAAAAATCCATTAATATGACTATATATCTCATGAAATTGAATTTCAAATTATAATAATTTATTTAAAAATATAGAGACACTTCTAATATAGTGAATGTATTGATATATATATGGACCAAAATATATTGATTTATATCTTCGCATATGAGGATATTAGAATTAAGAAAATAAGATGTTTTTAACTACTAGTAGACTTTGATTTCCTAACATACTACCAATGATCATAAATATAAATATATAGTAAATATGGATTGGGTGATTTTTAAGTATAGAGATCCATATTTCATTTTTTCAATTAATTATTAACCATCCATACTAGATATGTTAGATAATTCACTATAGGATGATGAGAACGTGAAAATGATTTATAATGTTGTGAATGATTGGAAATTGATAAAATTTATATATAGACATGTTATATTAATGTTGAGGAATAATTTATGTGTCCCATTACTTATATATTTGAAAATGGAATTAGTTTTAGGTATCACATATATAAAAATTCTCAATTTATCATGGTATCATAATAATATTTATGTATTTATGAGAAAATTTCTAGTGGAATGGTACAATGTTGTAAATTGTTTATTATATGTCCACACACAACGTCTTCCAACTGGTAAACTCTAAAATAAAATAACATAACTACCTCTATATTTACCTTTATAGATGTGGGACAATGTAACGGTGGAATTATTCAATAAACTACCAGGGCAACAAGGATGAAATATTCTATAAGGGTCATTGTCAATCATCTTTTGAAGTCTTATCATTTCATAGTAATAATGGAAAACCTACACTTTGAGAACCATAGATAAATTATAAAAGCTAAATCATAAAGCTTCATGGGGCCTATATATATTTTATTTGAATGTGACACACTATTCATATTTAAATTTTTTAAGTCTTCAAAGGGATCACGACACTGAGATGCATTTATGAACTGCCTATCATCCGTAAACTGATGGTTAGACTGAATGGAAATTTTAGTTTTTGTATGAAATGTTGAGATCATATCCTCTTGGGTTTCACGGTATGTGACATTAATATCTACCTTTGTTAAAATTTAAATACAATAATAGACACCATCCTGAAAACTATATGGCTCCATATGAAGTATTTTATAGGAAGTGTTGTCTTACAACAACTGATTTAGAAGAAGTTGAATAAATAAATATAGTTTTCTAGATATTTTCTATGTAATAAATTTAATATATAAACCATTCAAGATTATACTAGAGAATACTATAGATGATAAAATATCCATGATGATAGTCAATGTAATGAAATGGAATTTCATGTTGGAAAACATGATTTATTGAATGTTTCACTATAGATGAGAGTTTTATTATTTTGTAAAAATGGGATATTGTGCCCTATATACATTAGGAATATTTTGAAAACTATAATTAATTGGAGTTATATCTTACTGATTTGGTATGCCACATAGATTTTATAATTCAAAAAAATGTCTAAAATTTTAATTTCTTATGAAATATAGGATAGATAAAATGAACATTCTCACATTTGAAGGAATATAGTTGGATTCTGAATAGTATTATAATGAAGAACATGTCAATATTCTTGGAACCAGATTTCATGTGTGACAGATTCAGGAAGATCCTCTAGTGAATTACCTTAAAAAAAATCGAAAATTAGAAGATGAAAAATATGACCATGATGAAGCTTTGATGATGGAATATCCATAGATGTTTTATAGATTATACATCTCTTAATTTCAATCAAAAATTTATTTATGGAATTGGGATAATGTAATAACTGATACAAAACTATAGAAGGTAAACACCACATCATAAACTATCACACTCCAAAGAGAAATAATTTATGAATCTATTTATACTTTATGTTTTAGAATTTTATATTGAACTAAATATCTTCATTTCTTAAATAATCTTATCAAAAGTATATTATTATTCATTTATAATCATTTTATGACAATTTAAATTTTTAGTTGAAAAATATTGTTTTCACAAAACCTAAAATTTGCATGCCTGTCATTTTATATGAAAAACCAATGTGATTAAAAAAAATTCCATGAATTAAAATACTATTATATATAATTACAATATTAATTTTAAAATATTATGTAAACATATAAATCTTAAATCCAAATTTTTTTAATGTAATTAAAATTTCACTTTAATTAAAAAAAATTATTTTTTGGATGTTTATTTTAATGATGAATTTTCAACAGATATCCAATTTTCTATTACTATCAAAACCTCATACCATACCATTATTTTATAAATCCATTTATTTATCACTATATCATATAATTTTATCTTATATGTAAATTTAATGAATAAAAATTTTCTTCTTAAAAATTAGTTTTACATGACTAAGTTTGTTTATTATAAAATTAACATTTGAAAACATCCAAATAAACTTTTTATAAAATTATTTTCATATTTTATAGATAATTTAGAAAATTATATAAATGGTTTATTATTAAGAGTTTTTATGTTTTTTTTACAATTGTAGAAAATTTATTACCATGGTAAAATTAAATGATAATAAAAGATAAAAGATATATCCAAAATCTATAAAATACACAACGTTTCCTAAATAATTAGTTTTGGGGTAGAATGTTAATTTTTAACCACTATAATTACCTATTTAAATATTTTTTGTAAATTAATTATTGAATAGAGACCTCACATTATTGAGGATGTATTCATAACTCCCAAAATACCCTTATGATCAATTATAAAAGAGTAAAATCTCCACCACTTAAATAATAACCTATAATTTTAATTTCTCATTGAAACTCAACCATATTCTCCTCCTATAACCCTCTATCTTGTTTAAAATCTATCTGTCATAAATAATTATCATAAGGACTTCAATTCCAAGAATATGTTCAAGGAGAAAATCTAATACCCCAATGTGAGCATACATAGTTTTTTATTAATTATCATATTTTAAATTTATTATATACATAGTAATGTAATGATATTATTACCATTTATTTTATATAATGGTATAATATTATGCTTTTTTCATTGTTACTTCATATATCGCATCCATTAAGAGAAACCAAGACACCATTTGTGTGTTCTGTGGAGTACCACCTTCATGATGTGATGTGTTTAATTTTCCTTCTCTGACTTTTGAGGACGGAAGCATTGAATTAAAGGATAAATATTATTTTATTAATTTAAATAATATTTTTATGGAAAATTGTTCATTTCATTAATAAATCTTTAACAAATTATTATCGAAATTTATTCTTCTAAAAAAAGTACTCCAACGACAATATTTTATTCAATTTTTTTAATGTTTTAATATTGATTATATTATATTTTACCTGTATTTAATTAATATATATCCCAAAAATAAATATTACTCATAATATTAATTTTTTGGTATATTTTTAATAAAAAAACAAGCTCACAACCATTCTTTTAATCAAGGAATGTTTATGTTTGAGGTGGTTTAACCACATTATTGGACAATATTATGAATTTATATCAGAATGAGTAGTGGAATATAGATAATTATATAATAACATATTAAATTTTATATAACAACTTATTTTTATTTTTTATATGTTATATCAATATTTATTTCATTAATTAAGAATACAAACATTGATCCCCAAGAATCATTGAACCATGTTTTTTTATAGATTACATCTTCAAGAAAAAGAATAAAACACTCACGAAAGGAATATAATAAATAATAAATAATTATAAATTATCCATAATAGTAATTTTACATATCTAGTGATAAGGATATTTGAATGAAAAATAAAAATATACACTATAATTATGAAACTAATATCAAGGATCAAAACTAATAACACGTTATGAGGAAAATCTATAAAAATCATATAGAGAATGATTATCTATGAAGATTATAAAGGAAATGGATTTGAGTAATGTTATGGATTAATTGATTAGGAAAAATATTTTTCTAATAATAGATATATAAGTGCATTTTGGAGGTCAGGAAAAGGAGTAAGGGTTTTCCATCCCAAACACCTCTATTTAGGGATACATGTTATTATGCTCCATTTTTTCTCTATATGGTGTATATACTTCCTAATTGAGATATTATATCCTACGATTCCTTTATGGATGAAACTTAATTATAAATTTTAAGCCATCAATTTTATGGATTATGGATTTTATATCCAATCAATCATTATGAAGGATTTTTATGTCACAATTTTAACAATTTGAGGAACATGTTATATTTTCAACATATCTTATATTGTGTGTTGTATACACGACCAAAGAATACATTTTTGATTATACTCATGATATGTTTGGGATTTAAGTGTCTATATTTTTGTCTATATTACACATTATTTTGGTTAATGAGTATCCAAATCCATTGTTAAACTCAATCCATTCCATGTTGGAAAATAAATATTATGTTTTGTTAATTTAAAATTGTGTGTAATTTCATACAAAATGAATCCTTCTATAGATACTGGAAACCTGATGTTCTTATAGCATGAAGAACCAAGTGGTAATCAAGCCAAAAATGGTTTTATGATCATTCAATCAATAGTTCCCCAGATGGTTGAGGAGTAGTCCTAAGACTGCACACCCAGTGAGACACTCATGGGGGTATGATATTGAATATTCACATGATCATAATGATCCATGATGGAGGAGTTTTCCTATGTTTTAAATGGTATCCTACCAATATAAAATAATGATACCAATTACTATGATCAATGGATAACCCATCACATTCAAAGTACCCTCACTACTATATTTCATTCATATAGGTAACTCATGTTACTTTTCTGATACCCTAAAACAACTATGTTAATTAAGGGATGTTCAACTATAAATTGAAATTATTTTATTTAATGGGGGAATAATTTGATCAATATTTTTCATTACAATGATATCCAGTTTTATTATGTAAGAGGTTACTTCTATAATGGAGTAAAACATCTTGATTACTCTTATGGAGAATTCATTGTACAGAATCATGGAAGGGGAATAAAATTATATAGCCCTTTGATAAATTTATTGGCCTAATTAGATAGAAAAAGATGGGTTTTGGTGTATACCACTTCCTATAATAGGATAGTTTCTAGGATCAATTAATTAACAACATTTTTTGTTGCCCAACATTATTAATTACATTAGTATGATATCATTTATTATTTTTACCAATGTTTTTATGAATTTTCCTTCATATATAATTCTACCTGTTTTAAATTATTATTGCTCCATGTTTTTTATTTCTTCCAACTACATCACTTATTATATGTTTATTTTATGAAAGATTACACTTTAATATAGTTCTGACTGAAAATATAAGAACACAATTATATATTTTCTTTTCTATAAGATCTTAAGAGGTATAATACACTTAATTCATAGTGATATGAAAGAAGGGACAATCATTTTTTCATAATATGTCCATTCCATATCTTATGTGTTGAAATATTTTATATTTATGTATCTAGATATCAAAATTTACAAAACTATTATATACTTCAGGAACACTTTTACATTTTACTAATAATGTAATATAATAGTATATTCTATGTATCTAGAGTTTGAGATCTTACATTTGTATAACTCTTTTATTATAAATGATTTATTTATCTATAAATGTATTTCATGTGAAAAATGTGTTTTTATTATAGTAAATAAACATATTCATAATTGAAAATTGATTTTAATTATATGTAAATAAGAAATATTCAATAAATTTAAAAATATTCATTAATAATTGTTTATTCATAATTTAATTGTATTGAATTCATATTTATTTTTAAAAATTCATTTTTTAATATTTTTCACTAGGTTATGTGGGGATAGTTTTAAAATGAATTTATCATAGTTATAGTAACTAAATATCTTCAAATTTATTCCACATTTCGAATCAGTATGGCCATATTAATTTATTTTATTTATTTTATTTTTTGAATTAATGAGTAGTTACTAAGGTAAAACATTATCACTGTGGAAAGTGATAAATCAATTAACAGTGGATCGGGTTTAAAATAGTGATAACGTGTAATATATCAATTAAATATGGTTAAATTTGATTCTATAAAGTAATTTTGAATCATAAATTTATGATATTATATTTTTAGTTGTTTTTGTGACACATACACTTGAATTTGACAATATTATATTTTTAAGGTTTTATTTATTTTCATGTGTTATACTCACCCATTTATAAAATGTAACCTCAATACCTATCTTCTAAAATTATTCAATATCCACTTAACATGATCAAAAATTCCCTAAAACTATTTTAAAAAACCTAATAAAAATTTTGTATTATATTTTCTTCATAAAAATCCAACCCATTGGTCTTTAAAAATAAGTCCAAATGAGGCTTCTCAAGGAAAAGGTAATCATCTTAACAACATCCTATTATGATTTATTCCTCTACATCCTACTATTAGTTTATAAATATATTTAAATTATCAAAGTAGTATAATTATTGGACTAAAATTATTTATTTTTTATTTAAGGACATTTTATTCTTCATTTCCATCCTATGATAGATGATAATGTTTTTTGTGCATATGTGGGGATTAACCATCCAAATATCGATGTGATTCATTTTTCATGACATCCATACATGGTTGTTCATATAGATATAATAAAAGACTACATTTTGAATATATTATATTATTTTTATTTTGGATTCATATATTATTGTATACATTTATTTCATATCATTATTTGGAAAATAAAAACATCACATGTGCATACGTATATGCTACCATCTTCACGATGTGATATAATTTTTTTCATGACCACATTAATGAAATTGGTATAAAAGATTATATAATGAATAAATATTAAATTTATATCATGAAATATCTTATTTGGATAATAAAATTTTGACAATTTTTAATGTAACTGAACTATAAAACCAAAATATACTTGGGAAAAAGACATGTTTTCCCCTAAATTTTAAATTTAATGTGGAATTATTATGTAATGGGTAATCAGAAGGTCTAAATAAAGAACATATAGTATGATAACTATAAGTGTTATTATTATTTTTATGTATATAGATCTAAATTTATTTTACAACAATTATAGAGAATGTATAAAGAATATCTGGACCTGGGGTAGAACATTTGAGAAACAATTTCTTGAACCTCGTGATAATATTTCATATTTTATATATTATTTTTTATTCAATTTCCATGATCTTGTGAATGTTTTCAAAAATTTACTTATCTAGGAAAAAATTATTATTTAATTTTTTTGAAAGTATATATTAGTTTCATTTCAATGGATTGAAAGTTAATTGTCATGTTAATTCTATTAAGATGTTATTTTATGTTTTAATGAAAAATGTGAAAGGAATCATTATTTTTAAATTTTCAAAATTAATTTATTTTCCCACTGTCATGAACATTCATTACATGGAATCTTTAATTACATTATTTCATGGTTATTTTATAGAAAAATAATTTCAGTTTTTTAAATTTAAATGATATCAAAGGAAAATGATATATTTATCAACATTTAAAATATTAGTTTGAATATTCTTATAAATATATAGTTGATATATGTAAGAATAATTTCAAATTTCTTTTCATTCACTGGGGATATTTTCTTATTATTCTATTCACATTCATTCCCTATATGGCCTATGAAAATTATTTTTAAGGGCTATTCTTAGAAACATGTTTGATTCCCATGGGTTAATTGTGATATTAAAAAATGATGACTCATATTCTGATCTTGTAGCAAAAATTCAAATTCTATTAATTATATGAATGAAATTATTGTTAAATTTCTCAAATTAAATCTTTAATGATTGATATATCATTCGATAATATAAATAGGATGTTGAGTGAACCCATTCCAGGGAAGAAAAGATGTTAGGGATTGATCCCAATTCATTATTGACCATTATTCATAAAATTATGATGGAATTGGTAGTAAGCCTTATCTAATGAAATGACTGTCTATAATTAAAATAGTATTATAATTCTAAGGAAAATTTATTATTCTTAGGATAGCCTCTCAGGGCTCATTATTGATTAATGATGAATCCTCCATTTTATGATTCATGTCTTCAAAAGTTATAAATTATTATTCCTTGATTCGTGATTTATGATTTATAAATGATAGTTTATTAATTTCATAATTAATGATCATGATATCATACCATTATTCTTGTCTTATTTCTTCACATGCATATCTAATGATATAACACAATGTTACCCTTACTATACATCTGTTCTAACCCATTCACATTTCTCTATTTTCCCAAGGTCATGAATAAAAAATTAACATAATATATGTCAACAAATACTAGTATAGTAGAATAAATTATTTGTATATTTTTATGATCTATCATGAAATAAGTTGACTATGTATCTGGTCTCCAAATATATTAATCATTCACAATTCTAGGGGGTGTATTTTGAGAAATGCATTGAATATTCATTTATAATGATTGAAATTTTATTTTTGTTATTCTTTTTCATCCTTATATCCGGGTATTGTTAACCAAGATAAGTGGGGGTCTATATATACTTGGTCATAATCTAATCAATCTACTCATCTCTTGATGTAACGAAGTTCGTTACCTTTATCCTCCAATACATGTGTCATGGACTAACCACATGTAAAAAAGTATGTTTTCTCCTATAATTTGTTTTGATTTAGTTACGTATGCCAAATATGTATCCATATTATCTCCCAATATTTATTACATAGATTCAAATTTTTTAGAGTGTTTATTTAGGGGCCAAGTTTTTTTATATAATATTGTATATATTTTATTATAGTTCTAGATTCAAAAATGGATTTAATCATATAACATAAATTATTGAAGGGATGTAGTTAGGTTTTTTTATTTTTAATGTGAATGTAAATATATATAAAATTGAGTTTATTGTAATGGTGGAATAATCCACTCATAAATTGAGATTAAGATCCATACCATGTATTTTGGAAATGAATAATGATGTTATTATATTATCAAATAATAGGTTAAATATAATCAATAAAATAACTACTTTTCTTGATGATTGATGATATTATCATATGCTAAAATAAATGTGATTATATTTAGAAATTACATTCTATTAATATATATTTAATAGAGTTTTATGATGTGTTCTGGACTTGTTATTTAAAAACATGTTATGTTGTTATTATAAAATAGAAAAACAACTTAAAAATTAAGAGAACTATTATATAACGTTTTGGAAAACCCATTGTACTATATCCAAGAATAATTTTAGATGGAATTAGTGAAGAAGAACAATTTTATGATTTTTTGATGAAGGATGGGTGAATCTATAATTTTAGAGGTAGTAAAGATACTTGAAATAATAATGATAATTTTGATACTATAGAAAATATTTGATGTTAGATAAAGTGGTTTGGAATTATTCTAGTAATTATATTAATTATTTGAAGCTATTATGAGATTATTTAGAAATTTTGTTATATATTTAATATGATTCTAATATCATAAGAGTTTATTTTATTATATCTATAATTTTTCTATAAGACATAAAAATTGCTATATAGAACTGTAAAATACATTGACTGACATCACACGACACTAGAGTTCATCGTAATGATTTTTTAAATCATCATAAATTTTTTTGATCCTTATAAAACAATGTTTCTAGTTAATAAGACTACATTATTTAGTAAGTTATAAAAGAATACATTATATGAAAACTCACACACTTTGTTTGGCATCCCAGTGGGGGTGAATTTTCCAAATCAATGGTCTCACTATGACTTCATAAGATATATGATTTCCTATAAAATATTACCTGTCCTCATAAAAACAATATATAATGGTATGGAGTTAAAATGGAAAATGTAAGTCTTATATAGTCTATCCAAAATAATTTTTTGGTACTAATTCTGGAAAAATAATGATGGATGAAGTGAACCTCATAATATTTTTGTTGATTCCACCACTTAAAGAAAACTATATATTTCAAAAAGATTAAAATATTGATTTCATATAATTTTATATACTAATGAATGAAATAAATATAATGCTTATTAAGTAATTCATAAATGTTAAATTTATAATAATGATTTATCAAGACATCATTCATGGTTTTATTTTTGGAAAACATAATAACAAGGAAATGAAGTGATAATTATTTCATTGATTAGGGATTTTTAAAATATGATATATGAAATCAATATTGCCTATTAAGAGTGGGTTCTATAGGACCAACAAAAACTATACTGTTTAAATTAACAAACCATGTATATGGTGAGTTATAGATGATGTAACCTTACCATTAAATTGTTTATATTTTTTCATCAACTATTTAGATGTTAATTCTCATAGATTTTTTTCATATCAAATGGTTATAATATTTCCCAAGCTATAATGAGAATCTATATATAATATGACATTAATATTAAACATATTTTTTATGTTCTAGATACCTTATATTGACTTTACATCATTATTATTTAAATATGGGGTGTTGGGGCACATAAGAATTGATATGTTTTCTCATTAAGTTTTCACTTGGTGTTCTCTAGTATGTGAGATCTTGAGGGAAAAAATAAATAAGAAAAAAACATGTTTCATCTTCCATTGGTGGTTCATATATATGAACACATATATTAATCTCATAAGTTGAAATCATTATCAGTGTGTACCATTTGATCAGCTATATTGATTAAAGGAAACAACCATGACATTAATTTCATTGTGAGGTAGATTGTGTTGGGTGCATCAAAGATGGTATCGAATTGGATGAGTTGGGAAGATATAATTTTTCACTTTCAAATTGAGGAAGTGATATCATGGGACGGGTTGATTAGTTTGGTATTGTCTTCATAAATCCATGGACAAGGTAGTAAAAGGTATGTTTGAATACTAACATAAATAACTAATAAAGAAAGAATAGATGATAAAATAGGTATGCACCCTTCATTATGAGATATCATTAGATAAAGACATTATATTACACAGTGAGTTTTTGAAGGACTGGTTGTCAATATTATGGCATTCCTAATCTCATTATCATCCTTGATGGTTATATAGTCTCTACAATTTTTCAATGAATAATATTAATTGTTATTGAGATATGGTCTTAGAGGGTCACTAACAATAGAATATTCTAAATTATATCAAATTCTGGTAAATGGAAATATTGGACATTGTGGGACCTACCACATGGTCAGAGAGTTTTCTAGGTAATCGATCACCAATTAATGAATAAATTCATTATTATTCGAGTATAAAATAATTAGGCTAAATTTATTTATTAAAAGTATTCATATGGTAGTAAGTGAATACATGAAAAATTTTATATGAAAGAATATTATTTTACTCAATGTTTATTTAATATTAGATGGAATTATGAGTCTTGTTAATGACTCTTGTTTATCAGGTAATATATTTATTATATATTTCATGTTGGAGATAAAATAAAAATGATGCACATGATGTTTTTAGTTCATTATAACATATCATTTATTATGTATTTAGTGGACATTTGATAAATGAGGGATGGGGAACCATTAACAGATAATTTTCACATATACTCTATAAATAGAGGATAAGCTCATTTCATGGAATATTCACCATTCAGAATAGAGAGAAAATATCTCCTTCCATATCCAAGAACGATAGTGGATGTATTAGATCAAATGATGAAAGAATTTCATCTTGGATTAAAGGACCGATATTGAGGTGATCATATTTACATAAAATAAATCATTAATGATCAACCCTAGCACCTGCAATTTGATGATTGAGATATGTGTGAACTCTTGAAGTATTTGTGGACAATCTAGTGGGGTTCATCTTCAGAACCTACGCTAATTTTTCACCTTCGATGAAATGTAGTCAAGCATGAATCAATTTTAATGAGGTAACTATTTGATTTAATTTTTTGGTTATTAAATCCACAAGATTTCCTTAGACCACTATTGAGGCTTGGATATATGGTGATGATGAATTTATGTATCTATGGTGAAAAAAAATTTATATCCCTAGCCCACCAGCATCCACTGCACTCCCTAATACTTAATCATGATATTAGAGGTATCTCTTCAATTTTCTGAGATTGGGAAAATTATTTTTCATTAAATTGTGTTTAGGGTTATTAATTGGGTTCCAATTAAATAAACAAAACATAAAATTGATTTTAGATGAGAATGTTAATACCATAAATATTTTTTGATACAAATCATTCTAGTTCATTTTTGGTTTTTATAATTGAATAATATGTTTTTAAAAATATTATTTTCACCCTTTTCTCATGGCTAGTTTTCATTTAGGGACCCTTACATTGACTGACTAGGTTCTGGCCTGAAACCAAAAGTCGGAACTGTATAAGACGTGAGTTGTTCAATTCCACATGTCGTATTAAATAAAAAATAAAATAAATTCAATTGGAGGAAAATATAGTATTTTTAATTTTAGTATAATAAAAATCGTTTGGGTATCTTCCAAGATCATGTTCATCATCGAGAATTGATGTTATTAATAATAATATAACTTATTATATACTCCCATTACTTATTTTATATTAAATGTGTATAATTTGTGTGAAATATGAATTTTTAATATTAAATATAATTTTTGAGCACTATTTGAATTCATCCAACTTCAATTCAATTTTCTATTTTAATTATAACTCTCACAATAATTATCCAAATTTTAGGGTTTATCATTTCTAAAATTCCACATTCCATATACGAAATTTCATTAGAAGGGATCTTGGAGAAATTCTTCCATTTGAAGGATCATATGGTCCACACTAAAAGGCCCAAATAATATACGAAGAACCTAGAAAATACATGAAGATAGGATTACTGGGCTCACTATAGAAGCCCAAATCTTTTAATTCTCCTTCAAAGGTCAGAGGACAGTTCATTTCATCTTGGATATAAATTACAAAGCCCAACTCCAATTACAAGGGTCCCTACTGATGATTTTAAAACAACCCCACAATTCTGTTGGGGAAATACAATTATTATACCATTATTCATTTTTATCCTAAAAGAGACTTAAATTCGAGATGATATTTTTCAATGTAAAAGAGGATATTAAGGAGTACAACTATGTTTTATAAAATGTTCGTATTTGAAGGAATATTCCTATTCAAAAACTCATTCACATTTAGTCCATAAAAAAGATTGGATTGAAATGGACAGATTACAATTTTTTAATCAAACCGCCATAACATTGGCTCCTTAAGCCCAATAGATGCCAAATGTTAAAAGTAGGTAGAGAGATAAATATATACAACTTTTAATAATAACATATCACAAGATTCTACTCTCTAATTTAAAAAATTGTCAATGCAAGTGGACAGGCAGATTCGGAATGCAAACATTCCTCCTCCTTGGGCTATAAATACAACCCCCTCTTCTACTTGAATGTGGTAGGAATTTCAGAAGAGAGGATCATATATTGGCAAGACCAAAGCCATGAAAAAGGCTTGGGAGGAGCTTCCATACTCATGTTTTTATCTGAGAGTCCTTTCCTCCTCTCTTTGTTTTCATTTACTTTTGTGGTGTTCTTCGATTGTAATCGTGTAAGTGTTTATTTTTGTAAATCTATATTAATTAAAGTTTCTTCTTCGTCATCTATAATTATCATATGGCTTCATCTAAATAATATTAGTGGTATTAGAATTGTTTAAATACAGTTTAATCCTCTTCCCTTATTGTTCTTTTTCATTCAATCTAATGTCAGTATTTAATTCCCTTCACTATTTGTGTGTGTGTGTTCGAAACAAAACTCTTTTATTATCCCTTTATTTTTCATCACTTATTAATTAAACATCATAAAATTATAACTAAATTACTAACTACCTAAATGGATGAGTAAATCTATCATTTGGGTGATTTATAATTTATGTATGTTAAGTGATTCATAACTTTTTCTCAATAAATATTCTTTGAATTAACATTGTGTATGTTGGAATTAACAAGTCAAAGATTAATGACATTTTTTGTTTATCATGGGGATTCCATGGATTATTTCAACCAAAAATACAGTACCATAAACAAGTAATCATAATGATAGGAACCCTAAGATAAGTTAAATCTTAGATTAAATCTTTTAAACTTGGGAATTCCGATCTAAGTCATCTTGTGAAGTGGGTATTAATTTAAAGAAATATAAAGAAAAGCTCAAGGATATCATAAGCTTAAATCACCAATAATGAAATCACCCCAGTACTTATCAATTTTTTAAATCAATCATCATACATTACATTTTTAATTGGCTCTACAGACAAACACCCCAATCAAAATAAAAGAAACTAAAAACAATCCACTATTAAAATGTATCATCACAGACGATTCGACCCGAGTGCTTCCATAAACATTAGAAGAGAACCAGAACCATGAATGATCGATAGGCAACAATCGTTCATTCATTCAAGCATCATTCCACCTCATGTCTATCCGAGCTGCATCTACTGTCGAACTCATTCACTAGTACTACCGTTTTTGTTTGGACCACCAACGTACACCATCATGGACATCTTCCCTTCCTATAGCTTCAAATCAAACTAGGAACATACCACTATGTCTTACCACCACTCCACAATCTCACTAGCTGAACCCATGAACACTGCTGCTTCTAGATATTACCTCAATTCGGATCAATCCTACAAACTGCCTCACATCCAGAATTTCTCTCTACCACTATGCATGGGATTTATAATTGTGACATCCCTTGAAATAGTGGTAGAACATATTGAAATACCTCTTATCCATCTGTTGGCCTCTTTTTCTTTGTAGAAACCAGATGATCATGACCACTCCACTGATTGGGCTCCTGCATGTATCCTGCTAGTCTAATCTGACCTAAACCTCTCTTGGATCTGAATAAGTGCGTATTTCTATCCTAATGTTGTCCTTCAATGGGTCTGACTGACAGGTAATAGCCCTGAGCATGTTCTTCATAGCCCTAAATGAGCCTCAATGGGTCCGACCCGACCTACAATGGGTTTAGGTAACATTTCGATGTCAATAGTTTTTTTAAATATAATCAAAATTAATTCATTAATTTCGGATTTCAAAAAATACTAATTTTAACATTATGAATAATTGATTTATTTTTTTTCTAAAAAAATATTTAATTTTTTAATTATTTAGTATAAATTAAATAAATAAATCAACCAAATATAAATAAATTATTTGAATTTATAATAATTCATTTATTTTATCAAAAACCCTGTAAAGATATATATATTTCAATTTAATTCTGCCTCACATTTTTTTATATACATATAGAATGATCATGAATAGTGACCAACCATGCATTTTTTTGTTTTAATTAATTAGTTATTATGAATTTATGTTATATTTGCAATATTGTGTTCATTTTTTATAATTATATATGAAAGGTCCTCTTTTATAAAATATATATATGTCCTTTCAAATACATCGTATTTATATTTATACTATGTCTTTCTGAGATCCCCTAATATCCATGCAATAATTTATGTACTCTTGACGATAATGCAGTAGGTCACGATCCACACCAACTCAAAGTGACCACCCATATGATATATAGACATACTATATTGGGGATGAGTAGCACCATTAGTAAACAACCAACATATGTATGATACTCGTAGATCATTATTAATCCCATTGAGTTTGAACGGATCAATGAATATTAGATACTAATGAAATGTTTGGTAATTTTATTTCCATTATGCGATGTTTATTATATTATTCATCTTCATATTTACAAGAAACACATTAAATAATAAACATAAAAAATATATAAATATGTGATGAAATTTTCTATTAAAACATTTTCAGTTGTGGGAGAGACAAATTGTTATTATATAAATGGATTATATTCATTATGTAAAATATTTTAAAATCCTCAATTAAATATTAATTTCACAATTCCTTCCATCATTTGAATTTGAAAAATACTAGGTTTATGGGTTTCTCATTATCCATATTTGGTAGTGCCTTCTACTAATGGGGTGATCTTATGAGATTGATGGGTGAAAAAAATGATTATGGATGTAATGAAGTACCCATATCTACATTGATGAATAATTAGAGTTAAGGGTTGATTAAATCATGTTATATATTTTAGAGGATGAAACATAAACTAACAAATCAAAGAGCCTAAAGTTAATGTGGCAATCCAGTAAAATGATTACCTTGAACTCAATGAGTATTTTTGTAACCAATGCGTGTAAACTATGAGATATTTGAAGATTCATTTCCATTAGATTACTAAAGAAATAATGTATTTGAATTATAGTACATAGGGTTTCAAGAGTTTGTTAAAATAATGTGTGACATTTGATGATTAAATTTATCAATATTTTTTAATCTAAAATCATGATAAAATTTTAATCTATTAAGTTTTTTTATATAAAAATGGAATGTGACACCACGTGTTAACTGAGATAATTATGGAAAAACAAAATGTCAAAAATGGTATGAAATTCCCTGATTAGTTTCAACAGTAGTAAAAAATTACAATTATATTAGAAACTCAATGATCTAGAGTCCTCTATAACTATTTATGCACCTTATGATGAAAGGTTGAGAAAAGTTCATGTAGGTAACTCTTGTATTATGCATATGAAAGTTATCAAAAAATTATATAATCAATGATTCAATTAAGTTTTAGATATAACATCAGTATATAAATGATTTCACATATTCTCCCATATTTGAGAATATTATGAGGATAATATGAAGCAAGATATTAATAAGGTTATTTTTATATTAGATATGTGTGAATGAAAAGATAAATTAAGATCTTTAAACACATTCATTTCCTAAATATTTTTTCAAAAAATTACTCTAGATTTATTGAATATTAAAAAATCAACAGTGTTGGAAAATGATTCATTAACATTTTTGTAATTTTATCTGGGTAAATAAGAATATAAAATAAGGTTAATCGTTACTTGTAGTAGTGTTTTAGTTGAAAGACAAAGTGAAAAGGCCAATGGAAACTATGAAACCAAATGCACCTTCAAAATTTCTTTCAATGAAATGAGTAAAGGAATTAAAAATAATATTTTTTTTGCATTTCATTAATTACATCTATCTATGTTTATATGTTATGAATCAAATTAATAAATTCAGTAATTTCTTCATTGTTAGGAATATTCATTTATGTATATACTATTTTTTTTTATAATTTTAAATTACTAAATATAATATTTATATCACATATTTTAATAATATATTAATTATAAAAGATATGATATGTTATAAGAAGTAAGGTGTGTTCTCCACAAAGCAGAAAATGGTTGGTTCCTATGTCATCTGTGAGATGTAAAAATCTTATATATTTCCAAACATAATAATTATAGATGACCATTAGATAAGTATCAAGAAAAAATTTTCTTTTGTGATTCAAACATTGGGACATTATTCCTTTTTGGAATAATTTTTTCTGGTCAATAATTCTAAACAAATAGTTTTGTAATTCTTGATTCATTGGAAATACCAGATGAATATAAAATGTAAGACTCAGTTTTACCCATTTGAATAAATATAATACATTTTCAAGAATAAATAATGAGTTTTCATGTTTATACCTAGTATGATTTTAGTATATTTCTTAGTTAAAGTCCTTAGGTATTATAAACATACTTATGTACTCAGTTTTTGAAAAATAAACCATTAAAAATAATTGTATATAACATATATTTCTGAATTAGTTCATCTAGAGTGCATGAAATATTCCAAGGGTAAGATACTGATAACTATAATTTATAATATTACTTTACATACATTTATGAATGAAAAAATTAAGTAAAAATACAAATGGTAAGGAAATATATTATTTTAAATGGGTGCTTGTCTCAAATATTATCTTTAACAAGAATTCCTCAATATTTATAAAGTCTCATTGAATAATTATTAAATTCACAACACATTTACCAAATCAGTGCTATGATTTTAATAATGCGGAACAATTATTAGCCCACATGTTAACAATGATTAATATAATATAGAATGGTGTAATTACTAAAATCACATTTACATATACACATTAGTGTAATAATATACATTAAAATGGCATCAATGTTTCAGACATATATGCATTGGAAAAAATCAATCAATTTTTTAAATATGGTTTCAAAATAATGACATAATCCCATAACCATGTGGGAGCTATAATGAAAAATTGGTATCATATGAGTCAAAGTCTGATATAAATAAATTATTTTATAAGAACGTTGTGTTTGGATTCAATGTGTTTGTTTTTTATAAAAACAAAATTTCCTAAATAGAAACAAAATATGAATATATAATAGTTATCCTAGAGTTTACTTAGAAAATTAATTTAATCTCTTAGATAAAAAGAGATAGTATTTTTATTTTCTACATTAATGTAAAAGGGTGCAAATCTCAAATTGAGATAGTGGGTGAAAAATTGACTTAAGAATAAAGAAATCAAGAGATGCAGAAATAGTCGACTCAGGAAGAAGTTCCACAAGAGGTACTGTGAAATGAATGTTCCCAAGAGACATGTTGTGTCACAATAATAAAACCATGGTAATGGTTTTTTTATTCACCATAGACGGTGATACATTATTTATTGTGGATAATTAATCCTACAAGTAACCAGTTTGCTAAAATAATATAAGATTGATAATATCAATTGAAATTCAATAATGGATTCCATGTATCAAATAATAGAGGATTATTATTTTGAATAATAAGGTGGGTATTAAAATGAAACAATATTGGACTATACAATCATTTTACAAAAGGGATCAAGTGATCACACCAAGTCATTATACCTAAGTCCATTCGAATTTTACTTTTCATAGATACTATGTATAATAATTTTATATGGAATTGGATGTAAAGATCTCAAATATCAAAATCCATATCTAAAACACAACCAAAAAGGGTTGGAGAAACTATAGGATTCCAACAAGGAGTACAGGTTACAAAAATAAAATTTTGGATTTAGGTAAGAAATCATACCATAAAATATTCATTTTTAATAAAAATTTCCATATGAATATAATATTTTAATGGGATATTTATTATTTTACATGTAAAAAATATGTGTAAAACATATAGAAAACAATATTGGTATTATAGTTAGTTAATACTAGAATGAAATTAACTCTCTAAAGATTGACTTATAGTAGCTAAATAAGTTCCATGGGAAATGATCGATTGAGGTAGATGTAATGGTTTCATAGAAAAAGTATAATTGTGCATATATTTACATGGTATTGAAAAATTCATGTTTGAAAAATTCAAGAGGGAATTTTTACTAATGTTACAAGGCATATATATCTCTAATAACACTTGTGTGGGATATATTAGTAGAATTAAGAGGTGGGTAGAATTCGATAATCCCCTCAAATTGATCTATCCTATATTCCATGTTGTGTACTACATATGATATTTCTGAAATAAATTTTATTATTGCTAAATATCACATAAATCTGAGATTACTACAGAAGAAGCATTCAAATATATCTGATTGTACTTGAGAAAACATAAAATTATATACCTGGAATATGGAGAGGAAATGATAATATTTTTATGGTTTAAAGGCCATTCCTCTTTTAAATTGACATGATATAATATATTTTTCATGCTATGTATTAAGAAAGACTAGATCAGTCAATACAATGGAAACCATGCCTACAAATACCAGCATTGTTGTATCTTATAGGAGACATAATGAAGTAGTGTAAAATAAGTAATGGTTTTTTATAATTCCAAAAATGACACCAAGTAAGTAACTTTTTTCATTATGGATATTATATTTCTGGTATTATCCATGATGTCATGTTTTAATCATTAAAAAAAAGAATACAATAGGGGATGTAATATTTTTAGAAGTTTAACTCAATCAAATGCGGTAAAAGATAGAATAATTCCTATAAAGGGGATATGTTGTAGGATAATGAATAAAGACATGAACCAATAGAAATAAGGATCTTATCATGTGATAGATACACAAGGATTGTTAACATGTTGTCTATATTTAATGTGGAAATGTTTTCATAGGTGGTCCCTAGACACAACATAAATTTTACTTTTCTATTAACATACCTTTTTTATAGTTGGTTATACATGACGTACACTTAAAATTATAATGTTGATATTTCTATAACCAATATTTAAATGGTAGTTTCAATTGATTATTTATGGTACCAAAAGGTTATAACAGTTCCTAGGATATAATTAGAACTTTGATATACTATGAAATTAATCTTAAATATATGTCATATAGTTTATATACATCATACTGACTAGACACAGTTGATGTATGGATATCTAGTGTTATTGGATTATAAGAACTCAAATTTCATCTCATGAAATATTCAATTGGTGATCTCTAGTATATGAGATAATGAGGAAAATCCATCTAATATAAACACCACATGTTTCAATTGTATTCGGTTATTCCTTTCTATTAATAGGTGCACTGGTCTGCTGACTTGATATAATCATATATGTGTTCAATTTGAATGTGTACATTGATGTAAGTAAAAAACCATGAAATTTATGTTGTGGTGAGGTATCTTTAGTTGGGTTTATCATTGGTGATATCAAATTGGTTGAATGATAAGATTGAATTTTCCAATTTTGAGTTTTCGAAATGATATATTGGTCCTAGTTGATTTGTATGGTAGTGCCTTTATAAATCAATAGCCAAGGTAGTTGAAGGTAAGCATGTCCTATTTGAAAAACCAATAATAATGAAGGAACTGATTATAAAAAAAAGTGTGCATCCTTACTTATGATATATTTTGAGACAAATAGCTTATATTACACATTTTATTTTTATTGGAAAGGTAATCATTACTATGACTCTTCCTAATCTAATTAGGGGACATGATGGGTTTCTAGAATCTACTCATGGTTTATGAATGATATTCACTATTATCAGGATAATAGGAATGTGGGTCACAAAAAAATAACATATTCTAGAGTCTTCTGTATTATAGTGATTTGAAATATTGGACATGGTGGGCCCCACCACGGGTTTTTAGGGTTGTCTAATTAATTTTTCACTGTTGAATAATTAATTCATTTTTATCATTGTATAAAATAATATTGTTGAATATATGTGTATAATGTATTCATACGGTAGTTAGTGAATACAGTAAAAATATTATACCAATGAATATTATTTTGTTCAATGTTCATTTAATATTAGATGGAATTGCAAGTAGAGTTACTGACTCAAGATTATCATGAAATATATTTATTATATATGACAAGTAGTTGATAAAATATTAATGAGTTACATGATGAAGTTACTTCATTATAATGGATCATTTATGATTTATTTAGTGGATGTTGGATATTAGAGGTTCAGGAAAAGCTAATGAGGTATTTTGGATATCAAATATATAAATTGAGGATATATTCAATCCATGGAATATTCAACATTTGGAAATAATATATTTTCTCTCCTCCCGCATACTAGAGAGTTAAAGGCTCTATCTAAATGAATGATCTAAGAGCCCCGTTAATTATTGATGTAACAAGATCGAAGTGATCATCACAACATCAAAGGAATAGTAAAAAATCACCATTGCACCTTGTATTCGATGATTATCGAATGAGTGGACTCTGGAACCTTGTTTCAATGATCTAATGGGTTTGAAATTCAAATACTTCAATCAAAAGTAACCAATTATGATTTATTGTCATACATTATTTGATTTGAAATATGTAACCATTCAGTTTAATTTTCTTCTTACTATATTCACATGTGAACCTAATATCTTTTTTGGGATTTATTTCTTGAGATGATGAAGTTAAATATCTATAGTGATGAAATTTTTTAAATTCATATCCAACCAGCTTCCACTGTACACCCATGTATATGAATATTGTTCATCAAGGATTAATAAAAAATGTTTCTTCTAAAGATAATATTTAATAGATTAAAACATCATAAAATCAACTATGATTCATGTTGAACTAATTATACAATTCATATTCATGATATGAAAATGAATATAAAATAATATTTAGAATCCTATAACAATATTGAATCTGAAATGAGGAACTTCCAAAATAAATAAATTATGAAATTAAATATATTTATCATTGAGGTGTGCTGCATTATTTCAAATATCATAATGAATTGTAAATCTTGATGGGAATTAGATGGTTGAAAAAAGTTCTATCTAATCATTGAATATTGATAATGAATATTATACTACAATTTTTAGAATAATTTAACCTAAAATTTTAAGACCTACTCTGCAAATGATTCTATTGTGTTATTTTTATACTATAACAGAGTTTGATAAGATATGGATAGTATTACAGATAAATCAATAAGAAACATCTTGATTCATCTTGTAGAATAATGTTAAGACATAATTGGAGTGGATGAAGTTTGTATGATTAAAATATTATGAATACAACATTTTTTGTAAACTATAATATGTTTGAGAATTTTGAAAAATGAAGTGATTATATTTTATATAAACTGTAGATTTCATGGGAGCACCCCCATGTGGGTTAATTTATGATAATGATATTTTGGATCCTAAAAATGATATTGTTTGATATTTACTATATTAAATATATATATATATATATATATTATTCTTACCTACACGTGAAATCAAAAATGAATATTTCTATTTGTAGACTACAATTGAACAATATCAATCTTTAAAAAAAGAATAATATAAAACATGATTCTTCTATAGATAAGAATATATCATTATGTAATCATTGAAGAAGAAGCATATCACATTTTTTTTATTTATTAGATTTAGTTTTTTGATAATAATGAAAATGAAACATGTGTTAATATAAGTTCATCTAATACCCATTATCATAGAATTGAAAAAGAATAATAAAAAGAGTTGAGAATTTTATATGTATATGAAGTTCTCCAAATAACTATTTTAAATCAAAGAAATTTGAAACTAAGTTGAGAAGAGAAGATAAGATATTCTATATATGATTTATGAAATTTTGATTGAAAATAAAATGAGAAACATGCATGTAGTATTAATTATTCAAAAAACATTGAATACATTGATTATGAGGTAACATATCAATATATGTTTTGGTTTTTTCAACTATTATATATAATAGATCTACTTCATTTGGTTAGAGTATGTTTTAAAAAAGACGGTGAATTGATGTATAATCCATGGGAAACAACATTTTCTCTCTTTTTTAATATGGTGAGAATGGGTTTAGTATGATAACCTAATAACCCCACTTATAATTTATCTGAGTATAATAATGTGAAATTTTAGAGTTAGGTGATATTAATCGAATGAAGGGATCAGTTTCACGAGAGGGAATAAACCTTATGAAAACACAATGTGCATCTTTTTTGTGTGATTTTTAAATAAATTTTGCGTGACTAATTGAATGACCAAAAAAAGTTCCTCTATTTTTATATAATGAAAGAACAGCTTCAAAATACAATTGGGGTAAAATATTTTAAAGAGAAAAATGAAAATTATAAACGATTATCTATAAATGATTTAGTCTCCCCATCATTGGTTTCATCACTAGCCCAACCATACTAAAATATGGTATTAAATAAAATTAGCTTATATCATATTGAATCTAATTTTGGATTTTATAGAGTTCATTTTTGTTCATATTTGAGGAGCATCTAGAATATTGTCATATGGATATTTTGGTTTCTCTTTATATTGCTAAAATAAGGCAATTTCATCCATGACGTTGAATAAAAAGAAAAATAATGTGGCTAATATATTGAGGAAAATTTTCAAATAATGAATCACCTCTAGATTAATGTATTCATGGTTTCATTTTTAAAGCTAAATCTATTAAAAATGATTATTACGTGGAATCATGCACATGTTGTGATGAATATTTAACCACCCATATTATATATATATAAATTTCAATTCTGAAAGTATAAGTGTGGAATAAAATATTATATTGATAATATGAACTAAAAAATCCTTATAAATAATTTACTTACTAATATTTTTATAATATTACATTTGGTTAAACAATTTATCTTGTGGTATAGTTATAATATAGTTATATTTCATATTTCTATTAAATATGTTATAATGTTTTTATTTCATTGTCTTAAAATGTATGTAAAATGAATTATCAACACATATTTTAGATGATTATAAAAGGAATGACAATAAATTTTGAATTAATTATTTAAAAAATTTGTTTTACTTACTTTTTTTAATTTTACTAAGCATGTAATGTTTTTCAGTGAATAGTTAAAATACATTTTTTTACCAATTGTTTTTATTCAAGGATATTGTCAAAACATATGACTGGCATTGATATTTATAAATCTTGATTCATTATTTATGGAAAACTAATTTCATTGAAAAATATTAGATTAAACATTTTATATTAAATGCTTGTCATTTTTGGACATTAGTAATATTTAATAGAAATAAAATAAATTACATTGGTCATTAAGTTGAATTAAATATTGCATTTTTAAAATTTGGTCCCTATTTTTCCAAAATTCCAAAAAAATCATTCATTTAATATATTAAAAAATTTTCATTAAATTTAATTCCATTTATAGTCTTCTCCCTCAACAAAAGTAAAGAAATAAATTAAATTATTTCTATGAAATGATTTGTAGATGTTTATGTGGTAAAACTAAAAATAATTTCTATAATTAATTTAAATTTTATTTCATAAAATAAATTAAATATTTCAATTATCATATACATATTATTATATAATCCAATATTTCATTTTGTTCATTAAAATTAATTAACATTACTGAAATTGATGTTATATTGAAATGGGTAAATTATGTTATAAATGAATTAACATAGTGGAAAAAGAAAAAAATTGAAACAAAAAGGTATGATATTGGATTATTTATGGGAGGTTGATATCATATCTTTCCTCATACCATTATTAGATTTTTTTGGATCCCTTTTCCTTGAATAATGTTAATATATTATTAAAATTTAATGATATTTTACCATATACCACCCTCTTTATGTGTAAATATCTCCCTTTGGACCACAAATGTAAATATTTGGATCATATATATATCTTACCTAGTATCTTTATAAACCATTCCCATTACCACGATGCATTATTCTCTCCAGAAGCCTAACATATGGAGCCTTATAGATGTTTCAAAGAGAAAACATTTAAGGGATATGTAATACTCTAAACCTAGCTTTTCAAGTTCCTTTATACTTATACACCCCTCATGTCCAATATATAATTTAACATATAAAAACCCAATAATTTCTAATATTATAATTTTTTATAACACTAATGTGACATCCATTTTATACCTTCCTCCAAAATAATTATAGAAAATGAAACATTGTCATGTATTTGTGTCGTATACTGCCTCCATGAATGACATGATCAATTTTCCATCACCCCCTTAAATTAATGGTACATTAATATTATTTAAATAACCAATATGATACCTATAACATGTTTAGTATTATTTAATGATAATTATTTCATTTCTAACCCTCATTTATTGGAAAAATTGGGTTTCATATATACATATGTGAGGATTACCGCATCCATGGAACGAATTTTTTTCTTCATTAATACTTGACATCTATGATGTAAAAAATTTATTTATTATGTATACAATATATTATTGAAACTATTAATATTGAGGAAAAATATTATTGGCCCTAATATATTTTTTACTCAAAATACATTATCAGGGTAAATTGAACTACCTTAAATAGACATTTCAAGGCACCTTTATTCATTTACTTCTATTGTGAGATAAACCATGAAGATATGTAAGTTTTTTTCTATTTTAATTAAAAATTAAATAATAATACACACATTTTTAGAACATATTGTTATTTTATAACACCATTGACCAAGGTCAACAAACTAAATGCATTATGGTAAAATTAACAGAAAAAACACAAGTAATCTGCATAAAGAGAATATATATTATATATAAATAATAAACGATATATGTAATCTAAAAAAAATTAAAAATAGATTAATATTTTTCATGATTATATATTTCTTTTTGAAATTAATTTAAATATTCATAATGTTATAATCAAATTTATTCCAAATTCAATTTTGATGTAAGGGATATTCAATATCACAACCATTATTTATCAATTACATGTTATGTTTTGTTTTTTGCATTTTATAATTCCTCATTCTCATAAAATTATTATATTACTATATATATTTCCCAAAAATATATACCTTACTTTTATCATTTTCACTACTTTGTTTAAACATGGTTTTATTTTCCTGTTAAAACCCTACATTAATGTTAACCTTATTTAAGGAACCCATACCATTTTGTATCTCATTTCAAATAATAAAACCCATCAAAGGTTTTTAATAATTAATATCTTCTATAATAACTGTTTAATTTATTAAAAAAATTATTATCTTATAAATAAGTTTTATATAAAAATATATTCTCATTCGTACATTATAAAGTTACCTAACTTATTTTATAAAGAATCACCTAAGTAGTTCATTTTTAATCACGCATATCCAAATCATTCTAATTAATTTTCTATGTTTGAGTTAGAATTCAATATCATTAAAACTTTTTCAAATATTAGAGCCTATTGAAATTAAATTCCACCATCACTTGGTAGTCCTTATGATTTATCTTTTTTTATTACATGATTCATAATTGAGAATCTCAGGTCCTTCTCATGGGATTGGTTATGCATATGATTTATATATGGTTTCTTTTCTATATGTGGAGACCAGATATCAAATTTTCATTAATTTTTGTGTTTCCTTGACTTGTATCACTCACTAATGAATTGGGTATAACTTTATATATTCCTAGAAGCAATGTATGGGACTTAGGAGTAAGCCTAAAAAACCCTCTATATTTTTTTATTTCTGATTATTTAATAGGGTGTGACCCTTGACATGTTATTATGGTGTCATTTCATAGGTTGGTACACATATTTTATTATTAAAAGATCTTATGTTTTAGTTTTTTTATTCAATGTTCCCATTTTTATGATCTCTAACCATTTTTTACCATGTAATAACTCTTTAATGTCTTATTATGCATTATTTCCCTACTTAATCCATCATTGTGATTTCTTGAAAAATGTTTTCCATATATTTTTTCCCTATATAATCTTATAGAGTTTTAGAATATATATATATATTAGGATAAAAATTTAGTCTATTATGTAATTATTAATTTTAATGCATTGAATAATGTATTTATGTATATATTCTTCAAATGAAATAATACCATTAGATCCCTGGTTCACACTTATTAGAAATCTCTGTGAAAACTATAAAATAAATTTTTTTATGGATTATTCCATAATATTGGGTATCATATAATGGTCTAGTTATTCTTTTATATTAATATTATATATCATTAAGTAAGTCCATAGAAGATTGATTAATAATAATATATCATACTATTTTTTTGGTAATGTTTTTAGTCAATGGTTTTCCAAACAATGACATCTGTATATTGATAGTACAAGTGGATTGTGGCCCAAATAGATATATACAAAGTATTAATATCCCCAACAAGAGTGGGTTTGGAATTAACTCAATCATCACTTAACAGATGAAAAATTACCCCACATCACACATTTATGACACTCCATAGGTATATTATTTTGATAACTCATATGGACTTTTCAAACCAATATAAAGCATTGAAAAATTTTGTATTCAACAAACCTAGGTTTGAAATAATAATATATATATTTCCATACACAATGCTGATTGAAACATAGATATTAAAACATTTGGTCATTCACATCATGTATGAGTTACTCATATTATGTTTATGGTTTGTATTTTAGAAACATGTTAATAAAATTATTATAATCCATAAATATCTATTATTTCATAAAATGGGTGTACGTATTTGGGATCTTTTTAGATATGTGTGTAACCGGAAATGGGATGATTGCATAATGAAATTCCAAAAATCATGTAATGAGGAGATATGAACCTCTTAGTTGTACTAGAATATCTACCTCATGTTATGAATAATAACATAAATCTAAGGGAACAAATTTTGAGATAGAATTTTGTAGTTGAGTCATTTATGTGATAAAGTCCTATAACTTATAGTGGATCTTATAATCCAATAATTTATAAATTATGTATTTAATCAATTGAGATGAAATTCAATTTACACTAAATCTTTGAGAAAGAGAATGTTATATTGACTGTTTACCTCCTTGAGGGTGTATTCGATCAGTGGTAAATAATGATAATGAATATTATCAACATAAGAAACATAGAATCATTGAGTTGGGATTAATTAAATAAATTGTTTATAAATAAATACTTCCCTTTCATTATCAATATAGTGTCCCAAACCTTTTACATGTTTTTTTCATGTTTTTTACATACACAGTCATTTATTACAACCCAATGATCATGATGCATATTTTATTGGGAACACTAGGTTCATAATACATAAAAATTAGACTAAAAAATGTTTTTATTTTATTCTCCAAAATGATATATTAAATCTAATTGAGCTCCTAAACTACGTGGGATAACATTGGGGAATACATTTAAAAATGAGATATGATATAATTCTAGGAAAGATAATAAAAATTATATGGAAGCATAACTTGTGAGGAAATGTTTAACTAGATATCATGAAAGAGAAAGCTCAGGAGTAATCATATTGGATCATAAAAAATGAACATGGTATCATAAAATAATGAAATCATATTATATGTTGCAGTAACATATAACATGACATAAACATCATTTATGTATTTATATCGAGACAATATCACCTTATAGACAATGTCTCATAATTAATTATACATACTCCTTGATAACATATATGACATATCATGAGAGTAAATATTTAACCAATTAATATGAGATCTATCTTATCGAAACCCAAATAACATGTTCTTGATTATGTGTTCCAAAAAATAGTAACAAATCATAGGGAAGAACCATAATTATTACACATGGAAATAAAATGGACAATATAAATTTTTCTCATACCAAAATTAAAGGAAATTTCATAATGAAGGAATTTAAGGGATTAAAATAAGGAATGTATTACCCAATCGATGTAAGGTCTACTAAAATATGTATATATGTGAGAAAAATATATGAATAACTTAGAAGAAATATATAATATCAAAATTGATCAACATTGATGAAAATATCATTAAAATATTACATGGAATATTTCTTGAGAAAAATACCCTTTTAAATTTGAAATTTTTTTTATAATATAAAAAGACCAAAAATATTATAGAAATAAATTTCTCTAAAAAACGCTGGGAACATAAAAAGTAATCATAAAATAATTAATTATTATTAAAGGTAGGTAATTTCATACATGCTGTAAAAGTTTATAAAACATCCCCTTTTAAATTATTGTAAGATTGTAAAAAATTACATCATTAATTAATTTATAAGAACATTAAATTAAAAATATTTTATAAAAATTCCAACATGGGAAAAAATTTATTTTAAAAATCATTTTTAAAGTGTTGATAACATTTATGAAAATATCTTTATAATGCATTTATATTGAAGAAAAATTATTTTCAACCAAAGAGATACATGAAGCTAGATTCTCTTAAAAACATTTATCAATAATTTTATGTACCAATGATAGTAGAATGGTAATATTACTTCTAAATTTCATGAACTATAATATTTTAATAAAATTAATGTTTCTTATTATAAAATGATAAAATAATTTTATATAATGGAAATTCAGTCATTAAAAAACCCAATTAAATTGAGTTTGATACATAAACCCTATCTGATTTGGTAACATTTGACTGATGACTCCCATCGATAAAGTAAATTTATTATAATTTTAAATATCATTATTTTTAGTGGATTAATTATATAATATGTAAATGGTTTTTATATATTACATTTAAATAAAATTAGGTTCATAAAATAACATGAGTCTTAATATAGGAGGTTTTGAGATGAAATTTATTCCTTGAGTTCAGACATTTTCATGTATGTATTTTATCAAATTTGTAGCAAACAAAAAAATATATGTTTTATAAATATCCTTTTCCAAGTTTAATGAATTTTACTTATAACTTTTACTTAATTTATTTTAAAGACATAATTACTAACTTATTCAGTAATGTCCATATTGGTTGTTTTGAGGATGCTCCAGTCATAATTTCAAATTAAAGTCGGCGTGTTGATTGTGTTAAAAGGGGAGATTGTTTCATAAGAAATAGAATAATAATAATAATTTTTTTTCATTTTTATACATTAATTATATTTTTATAACCTACCATGAACTATTTTTATGGAAAATTATGTATGATACAATCGTAGAAAAGGTATGACCAATGTATGCTTGTGTAACATATCCATTTATCAATGGACATATTAAAATGAAGGTAAGTGATGTTTTACATTTATATAATGATTATTATATCATATATATCATATTAATTCTTTAAATAAATCTTCATACACCATCAACGTGTTTTAAATTAAAAATGTATATCATCGCTTCGCGATACAGTAATTTGATGTCCTTATGAATTATATTATTACGTTGAAATGGATGGTTAGGTAAGAATTTATTGTAAATTTCATTTTTCATGAAATACTAATATTTTTTAATATAATATATAAACACTAAATCCTTCATCATGAATACCATAAATTTGTTGACAGATAACAAATTTTATCGGTTTATTATGTTGTAGTTCACCATACCCGCGAGCAGTAGAGACCCAAAGCCTGACGTACATGGACATTACATTACTTTTGCGGAATACTTAGTACATAACAAAAACACACACACAAGGATCATAATAGTTTAGTGTCTTTGGAATCTCGGAACGTAATCTTCTAATCGTGGTGAAAGATCATCAATATCTCTCATAAAGATCTTCCCCTTTTTTTACCTAAAACCTTTCTTTATATCCTGGGGAAAAGTAAACATAAAAGGGTGAGCTCAAATTCTCAGTAAGGGTAAACAAAAGAAATATTAATCACATCATATACATAAGAACATATCTTTTGGAAATCTTAACCTGCAAAAGAGAGCATAATTTCCTAACATGTAATAAATCAAAGTAGTGAAATGAAATCCCAATAATCATAACTTAAAACATGAAACTTTTTGGCATACACACATAATCATAGATAATCATTTCTTGTTAGTCAAGACTCATTGCCAAGACTATCTTATTGGACAAAGTCCCTTTCTGAACCGAGTCACCCTCGTTCCAGTCCTGTTTCACTGAACCGGTATAACCTACCGTTCCAGCCATGTCTATCTCATGAGATATAAAATCTTTACCCAATGCATTGGAGGGAGATATAGGTTCCACCCATATCATAATGATACCATTCTTATGTGTGCCACAGAATCATAAATCATACATCATTTCATAACCCATGTAATACAAATGGAAATCTTAAACATCATTACATCATAAATCAATTCATATAAGATAAAGGAATTCATAAAAATAATTCCATCACAACATGATCAAATCAATGTAATAATAGGGTTAAAAACAGAACCCTTTATTATCTTAGATGGAAAATAATTTTGATAAAACACTTGAACTCCATTCTTGAGGAAAATATACTTTCTTCTTCAAAAACATTTTTCCTTTCATAACATGTCATACGGCTTTAAAATAAAAGAAGTTGATTAAAAATAAACTTGAAAACCTGTAAAGGAAGCTTCTTGGAAATAATTTTTTAAAAATCCATTCATGCCGTATAAGTTAAAAAAACATTCTTTGTACTTTTGTCGGAAAAATTCAAAAAGTACCTCGTACGAAAAACGACAAAAGATTCATTTCATATCTTTTACTAAAAACTCACCAATGGGTAAAATAGGTTTTCACCAATTATAGGTGGATGGAAATAATATTACTTATTAATGGAACATGGATGTGGATGATAAAATACACCCCAGTAAATACCAACGTATATGCAATCTCGGATAAAAATGAGATTGTGATATTTCCCTTACCTTAGGTCCGACTTTCTTTGTACGTGTCTGAACCTCCTCTTTTTGACGCGCCTTCACTTAACCTCCACATAAAGAACTAAGGATGGTCTTTGAAGAAGACCAGGACCTCTAGGATGATACTAGGGAAGTGGAGAAGAGATTTTGGCAGGGTTTGGCCGAGCTTGAATGCTCAAATTGGTGTGAGGAGGAGAGGGAGGAGGTGCCCTTTTATAAGGGAGGAGAGTGGCATCTTAGGAAAATCTCAAAATATTTTTTTATATTACGGTCAAATTCGGTTTATAATGGTTCCAAATGGTATTCTTTCGAAGATAAAGTGGGTATGGGTCGAAATCCTCCCATCCAATATGATTTAGACAAGTTTAGGTTATTATTTTAACCTTATCAATTAGATTTAACTCTAAGTAAAATAATTTAATTTTTACCGTGTCTTTTTTTTCATACACTATATGGTTAATAAACATACTATATCAAGCCAAAAGAACCCCAATTTGTTTATTATCCATATATATAACCTTATCTAAGTCATTTGGCCGAACCTTAGATTTTTATGAATAAAATAACAATTAATAATATAATATTTGTTTTAAAAACTATTTTATGTCAATTTTGACATTATTTAGTAATTGATTTTTGTGAAAATCATAACAGTATGATAAGTTCAAAAAAGTTAATTAAATCAATAATAACATGTCATATTAACCTCTAAAATTAGTGGAATTCATAAAAAGTCTCAACTTATACTTATTTAGGCATTTATAATATCGATTATTCTAATTATTCACTATTATGGTAATTACTGCATCATCATTGTGTCATAAATAAATTGAATTATTTAAAGTCTAAAAATTACAAATAAAATACTATTATGTAGTAAATCTTTATATATTTCTAATGAATATTTATAGTCAAATTTATCTTATGTATAACCCCATATTAAAAATGTTTTACTTATTAAACTTTGATTTTAACTATTTTAACCCTTCTTTAAATAAATTAATAATAAATGTCCTAATCTAATCCAAGTGGGCCTAAGTGGTCATATGTTATTCATAAGATTGTTTTTGGTCTCATTACACTTGTCCAATAGAATTAGGACATATGTTAGGGTAATAATAATATCATTTTTACCCTTAATTACCCTATTTACTTTTAACCGTGGTAAATAAAAGTAAAAAGTTACTATTCACCAAAAATTATTTTCATCTCATTGAACCACATTTTACTTACTGACATCAACCGTGTCTCTCGGATTTTTGAAATTCCATTCGCAGAAGTGGTAAAATTAAGTTATATGAAAAATTCAGTTTTTTAACTACCACTTAGTAGTTTCACTATTCATCAAAAATTGATGTTTTTCAGAACAATGCCAAAATTTCATCTTAAGCTATATTTCATATTCCGAATTCAAAAATGAAGTATATTTAACCAAATTCATAACATATAATTTTCATTAATTAATTTTATAATTAAATCCCGCTGTTAAAACAAATAGCGTGTTTTTAAGAAACAATATCTATCAAAAGATTGGCACTTGTTTATGTCTGGTTTAAATGTGAAATTACATCCAATGACCAACATTGTATTAAATTGTAAAAATATATTATAAATATACTTTAAAACCACTCAAATTAATAATTTATCACTATTAATTATTTTGATTGAAAAAGTTGTGTTTAATTAAAATTTTGTAATTTTCACTATTCATCAAAATATGAAAGTTATCCGAAAATCACCAAAACCTCACCCTAAGCTAATTTTGATATTCCGAATCCAAAAATGAAGTCCATTTTGAAAAATAAAATTTACAAAATTTCAAAAAGTGGTTATTACTATTCATAACAGCTAGTTTTAATAATATTTTAATAGCATATCGTTGTTTAGCGAAACTTGGTGTTGCGTACAACACACGCTATCGTGGAAGGTTGCGATTGCGTGTAACTCAAGCCAGGTTAGAGATGTGTGTTGTGAAAGCTCCTTTTGGTGTAGTGTATAACACAAGACATTAATGAAATTAAAAAGAATATTTTTCATAAAATCTCTGGGTGTTACATTCTACCCTCCTTAAAATGAATTTCGCCATCGAAATTCGTCGGGGTTATAAATGGTTTACTATTCGAAAAATTATTTAATAGAAACCCACATCGTAAAAAGGAATACCAAAACTAATCTTTAAAAATGAAAGTATGAAATGAAACGGTTACCCAAATAAACTAATCACTGGGTTTCCACATAGGTGAAAATATGGATATGGAAGAAAAATCTAACCATCATGTTCTGATGGAGAGTGGTAGAGAACATGGATATGGAAAATCCAACAATCATAAATCCATAAATTTGTGATGATCTAAGGTACCATCTGATTTGTCAGATATTAGAGCAATAGGACAACATTTTTGGTTTTCAAGATCATTTCCCTAAAGTTGATGAAATTGGAATTAGAAGAAATACTTTCATGATTTTGGTATAGTCTCACCATTTGTCGTTATTTGGACAATTTCCACTTCATCTCTTAAAGAAATGTAGTTGAATTTGTCATTCGTGATGTGTTAGCAGATCATGTGATAGAATGATGGGTCATTCCATCTGTCTCACAAAAAAGTTATCTAAAATTACATAAGTCCATCTATAGTGAGATTAATCATATATAGTTCCCAAAATGGACTTATACTTCATATATCATACTTCTAAATATAATAAAACTAGTTTCTACTAAACAGGGACTTCTTGTAGGCCAGTGGTAGGTGAAAAAGGCCAGTCGCACTTCAGTTGTGGGTTCGATTCCCACAGCCTTGTCCGACGCGATGGGTTGTCGCCCGTCCTGCAGGTTGTCCTTTTTCTAAAACTATATTACTATAACATCCCATCAATAATATCGAAAAAACTTCTATCCTTAAACAATACTAACTTATGTCCAACATAGTCCATTCCAATCTTTAGGCTTATCCAAAATACTGCAGTCCACTCTCATAATATAGTGAAAACAATTACCAGAGATTTAATACCATCATTGATCCCCATATATCATAAGATATGTCTTGTTGGTCACATTCCAAACATTCAAAGGCCTTAATCATGCATTCTCTTGAATACCCCTTGAACCTTAGTGAAAACATGAATGCTTTTAAAAGTTAACACTTTCCACATACCAAAATCCTCAAAATTCTATATACTCAAACCATGATATCACTTAGTCCTTATATCAATCATGAGCTCATGAACATTTCATTTTCTCGTTTTCCCTTTATTATGCACATAATATCTCAATCACTTTGAATACCACATTAGAACAATACATAAATATTCCAATACCCCATGATACAACATTATTTTGGAATCCCATTACATAAACACTTAATCATTCCACCACATCGTTGTCATATTCAACATTGCCAATAGTGATCGCATGTGACTTCCCTTTGTCCTTTGCCTTAAGCGGTTGCTCATGTCGATCATCACTAACCCTTGGATTAGGGCATTTATTAGCATAATGCCCCATTTCCTTGCACTTGAAGCATTGAAGTGTTGGTGGTGCGTTCTCTGCGGTGTTTGCTTTATTCACATCATTAGAAACCCTTTTTCTATTACCACGACACTCAGCTACTCGATGACCGTCTTTTCCACACTTTTAAACATTTTCTAGTCCCTTTAAGATAATCTCCACCATGCTTCTTTCCACACTTTGAGCATAAGGAAACATTCATCTTCTTTTCACCATTATTCTGAGATTCCTCCTTGAACTCCATATTTCGTTTCTTGTCAAAACCATGAGATGGATATGTAACACCAACTTCCATTTCTACCTTGATAACACAACGCACAATTTCTTCATAGCTACTGAAGTCTCTTATACCTAATTCCCTTCAAAGACTTGGTTTTAAGCCACTGAAAAATCGATCAACTTTACTTTCAGGTTGGATGATAATGCCAGATGCATACCTTGCAAGTCTTGTAAAATTCGCTTCGTATATACCAACAGATTCATCATCCTTTTGCTTTAGTTCAAGAAACACCTTCTCCATCTTTGATCGAAGAATACGAGGAAAGTACTTATTGAAAGATATGTTCATGAACTCGTCCCATTCCATTGACTCAATTTCATCTCTTTGCCTCATATTCTTGATAAGATTCCACCATTGATTAGCTTCACCTTCCAAACGATATACTGCTAAGATGACTTATCATGTTCAAAACATTGAAGAACTGAAAATATCTTTTCAGTAGTACTGATCCATTGTTCAGCAACAAGTGGATCAGAAGACCCACTGAAAGAAGGTGGACGTTGCCTCATGAAGGACACAATAGAATATTGTTCCCTTCTCTGCTCATTTGGAATTCCAGAATGATTGTAAGTATAGGAATAATATTTTTCACTCCATCTCCCATAACATTTGTTTGTTCAGGAGGACAATCATTGCATTGTCCATTGCATTGATCAACACGGTTCCTTCGGGTTCCAGCCATCGTCTAAAACCCATAAATAATAATGTGAGAGGAAAAAATCATGCTAGAGAAAACAACATAACAAAGTGGGAGTACCTTCAATATCTAACATCTTAGGTATAATTCTATGATCGTTAGCGTAATTCTAGTACTATAACCTATACGTATACTTAACCTTAGGGACATCCCTAGACATAACTTAGAAATATCTCTAGGGATCTCACTAACGTTTTCGCATCCTAGTTTCCAAAGGTTGACTAAACCTTTCCTCTGATACCAACAGTAGAGACCCGAAGCCTGACGAACATGGACATTACATTACTTTTGCGGAATACTTAGTACATAAAAAAAACACACACACAAGTATCATAATAGTTTAGTATCTTTGGAAACTCGGAACGTAATCTTCTAATCGTGGTGAATGATCTTCAATATCTCCCATAAAGATCTTCCCCTTTTTTTACCTAAAACCTTTCTTTATATCCTGGGGAAAAGAAATCATAAAAGGGTGAGCTCAAATGCTCAGTAAGGGTAAACAAAAGAAATATTAATCACATCATATACATAAGAACATAGCTTTTGGAAATCTTAACCTGCAAAAGAGAGCATAATTTCATAACATGGGATAAATCATAGTAGTGAAATGAAATCCCAATAATCATAACTTAAAACATGAAACTTTGTGGCTTACACACATAATCATAGAGAATCATTTCTTCTTAGTCAAGACTCATTGCCAAGACTATCTTAGTGGACAAAGTCCCTTTCTGAACCGAGTCACCCTCGTTCCAGTCCTGTTTCACTGAACCGGTATAACCTACCGTTCCATCCATGTCTATCTCATGAGATATAAAATCATTACCCAATGCATTGGAGGGAGATATAGGTCCCACCCATCTCATAATAATACCATTCTTATGTGTGCCACAAAATCATAAATCATACATCATTTCATAACCCATTAAATACAAATGGAAATCTTAAACATCATGACATCATAAATCTATTTATATAAGATAAAAGAATTAATAAAAATAATTCCATCACAACATGATCAAATCAATGTAATAATAGGGATAAAAATAGAACCCTTTATTATCATATATGGAAAATAATTTTGATAAAACACTTGAACTCCATTCTTGAGGAAAATATCCTTTCTTCTTCAAAAACATTTTTCCTTTCATAACATGTCATACGGCTTTAAAATAAAAGAAGTTGATTAAAAATAAACATTAAAACTTGTAAAGGAAGATTCTTGGAAATAATGTTTTAAAAATCCATTCATGCAGTATAAGATAAAAAAATATTCTTCGTACTTTTGTCGGAAAAATTCAAAAAGTACCTCGTACGAAAAACGACAAAAGATTCATTTCATATCTTTTACTAAAAACTCACCAAAGGGTAAAATAGGTTTTAAACAATTGTAGGTGGATGGAAATAATATTACATATTAAGGGAACATGGATGTGGATGATAAAATAAACCCCAGTATATACCAACATATAATCAATCTCGGATAAAAATGAGATTGTGATATTTCCCTTACCTTAGGTCCGACTTGCTTTGTACGTGTCCGAACCTCCTCTTTTTGACGCGCCTTCACTTAACCTCCACTTAAAGAACTAAGGATGGTCTTTGAAGAAGACCATGACCTATATGATGATACTAGGGAAGCGGAGAAAAGATTTTGGCAGGGTTTGGCTGAGCTTGAATGCTCAAATTGGTGTGAGGAGGAGAGGGAGGAGGTTCCCTTTTATAAGGGAGGAGAGGGGCATCTTAGGAAAATCTCTAAATATTATTTTATATTAAGGTCAAATTCGGTTTATAATGGTTACAAATGGTATTATTTCAAAGCTAAAGTGGGGATGGGTCGAAATCCTCCCATCCAATAGGATTTAGACAAGTTTAGGTTATTATTTTAACCTTATCAATTAGATTTAACTCTAAGTAAAATAATTTAATTTTTACCGGGTCTTTTTGTTTTCTTACACTATATGGTTAATAAACATACTATATCATGCCAAACTAACCCCAATTTGTTTATTATCCATATATATAACCTTATCTAAGTCATTTGGCCGATCCTTAGATTTTTAGGAATAAAATAACAATTAATAATATAATATTTGTTTTAAAAACTATTTTATGTCAATTTTGACATTATTTAGTAATTGATTTTTTTTAAAATCATAACAGTATGATAAGTTCGAAAAAGGTTAATTAAATCAATACTAAGATGTCATATTAACCTAGAAAATTAGTTTAATTCATAAAAAGTCTCAACTTATACTTATTTAGGCATTTATAATATCAATTATTCTAATTTTTCACTATTATGGTAATTAATACATCATCATTGTGTCATAAATAAATTGAATTATTTAAAGTCTAAAAATTAAAAATAAACTACCATTATGTAGGAAATCCTTTTAGCTTTCTAATGAATATTTATAGTCGAATTTATCTTATGTATAACCCCATATTAAAAATGTTTTACTTATTAAACTTTGATTTTAACTATTTTAACCCTTCTTTAAATAAATTAATAATAAATGTCGTAATCTAATCCAAGTGGGCCTAAGTGGGCATATTTTATTCCTAAGATTGTTTTTTATCAAATTACACTTGCCCAATAGAATTAGGACATGTTTTAGGGTAATAATAATATCATTTTTACCCTTAATTACCCTCTTTACTTTTAACCGTGGTAAATAAAAGTAAAAAGTTATTATTCATCAAAAATTATTTTCATCTCATTGAACCACATTTTACTTACTGACATCAACCGTGTCTCTCGGATTTTTGAAATTCCATTCACAGAAGCGGTAAAATTAAGTTTTATGAAAAATTCAGTTTTTTAACTACCACTTAGTAGTTTCACTATTAATCAAAAATTGATGTTTTTCAGAACAATGCCAAAATTTCATCCTAAGCTATATTTCATATTCCGAATTCAAAAATGAAGTCTATTTTACCAAATTCATAACATATAAGTTTCATTAATTAATTTTATAATTAAATCCCGCTGTTAAAACAAATAGCGTGTTTTTAAGAAACAATATCTATCAAAATATTGACACTTGTTTATGTCTGGTTTAAATGTGAAATTACATCCAATGACCAACATTGTATTAAATTGTAAAAATATATTCTAAATATACTTTAGAACCACTCAAATTAATAATTTATCACTATTAATTATTTCGATTGAAAAAGTTGTTTTTAATTAAAATTTTGTAATTTTCACTATTCATCAAAATATGAAAGTTATCCGAAAATCACCAAAATATCACCCTAAGCTAATTTTGATATTCCGAATCCAAAAATGAAGTCCATTTTGAAAAATAAAATTTTCAAAATTTCAAAAGGTGGTTATTACTATTCATAACAGCTAGTTTTAATAATATTTTAATAGCATATCGTTGTTTAGCGAAACTTGGTGTTGCGTACAACACATGCTATCGTGGAAGGTCGCGATTGCGTGTAACTCAAGCCAGGTCAGAGATGTGTGTTGTGAAAGCTCCTTTTGGTGTAGTGTATAACACAAGACATTAATGAAATTAAAAGAATATTTTTCATAAAATCTCGGGGTGTTACACGAACAATGATTTCGTTTCCCATTTGAAGGATGAGAAGATAGAGAAATATTATGACATTATCATAATATAATTTCCATATATAAGATATATTGGTTTTAAAATATTCATATTTTTAATATCATAATTGACGGTGTAAAAAGAAGATGAAAAAAATGAGCTTAGTAAAGATGGGTACCTTTCCTTATAAGAACCTCTTCTAGATATCATATTAAAGAGCCTATTGATGGTATTTTGGTAATAAAAAATCCCTATAATGTGTCTATGAATTATTTTATAAATATTTGGTAGTTTTCAGTCAACCAAAATGGATTTTTATGTTTTAAAATGAGAGGATAAGGTGTGTGATTTCATAATGGATGATGAGTAGTTTTGTAGTAAATAAACAGTACTATTCAATTATAAGAAGTCGATCTTGAGAAAAGTGCCTAAAAATTTAAAAATAAATGATTAGTAGAGTGATATGGAAAATAAACACTTAAAAACGTATAATATATTATTTTTAAAAAATTTATTCCATTAAAATCTATGTTTATTCACTTTTACAATTTTAGTTTTTAACCATGGTAAGTACTTTTTTTTACATTTTTTGATTTTCAATATGAAAAAATAGAAATGAACATATTAACTATTATTAATTATTATTAATAAAAATATGTAATCCATTTTATAATATTCAATTCATATAATTGTCCAGAAAAAGAAATTAAATCACTAAATGATTTGAAAAATGGTTTCTTAGAAAATAAATTTTTTCAATAAATAAATGATCTTATATTTACTCTATGAATATAAAAGTAATTATATGAATATAAATATATATAAATATATTTATAATATATTAGTTTTATTTTATATATTTTATTAATATTATTTATATTATATAATTAAAATAGATAATCTTTATGCATTTTAAAATAGTTTTTTAAAATCATGTTTTAAGCGTAAAAAATTAACTTATACCAAAATCATGAAATTTGAAAACTATACTGAAATTAATTATATTAATGAAAATTAAATTGACCACATGTATCAATAATAACAATTAAAAAATATAATGTACCTTTGAAAATATTTTATTTAATTAAAAGACATGATAATATTTGAATAATCACTAATTTTCAAATCATTTCTGAAAATTCCCAAAAGTTCACACTAAGTTCATTTTGATATTATGATTTTAAAAAATATATTTTAAATTTATAAATTATTATTTATAAAATTATCAATAAATATATTGATTTTTTTTCTCAGAAATTGTAAAATAATTCATTTTGGTTGGAAAGATATGTTTTGTTGATAAAAATATCTATAAATAAGTTGAGTGCATATATATTGAGAATTTATTAATAAATTTTCATTGAATTTGAGATTTATGTATATGTATAAATTAATTTATAATATTCATATATTCCATTATAATGACTATGGATTTTCTATGAATGACTATAGAATAACATTGGGAAAATTTCTAAAAAAGGGAACTATGTCAGTGAAGAATTATGGGGCTTAGAGATTTTTGGGGTGGTGGTAATAAAAATACTGAATTTTTTATTTGTAGGAACTTTTTTAAGAAATTTGTAATAACTCATTAATTGAGTCTCATAATTACAATCTAATAATACGTTTGGTATTGGAATGTTGGTTTTACCCTAGGTGAGACATAATGTTTGTTAGCATTGGGCAGCTAGTTCGAGGTGACCTTTGATGGGGTATTAAATGATGGGGGTTCATTAATTAATTTTTTTATAAAACTATTCCCCGCAACCTCTGGTTTCCATGAACGGTATAAGAGAGAGATATACCCCTTTTCACGATGGATGGATCAAGGGGTTGGGGGATTCGGTACCACCAAACTCTATTCTTAATGGTGATGAACACTGGATTATGGTGTATGAGTTCTAAGAATCATGATGGACCTGAATCATCAGTGTTTCACCATGAGGTAGGAATATTTATGAGACATATGTCCTAATTATTGTACATGTGTTTTTTATGGATATATATCCCTATTATTGGATCTACTGATCCCCACCTGGTTTATCTATGGAAATTTTTTGAAAATATGTGTTTTCTAGAGTATTCTAGGGAATTTACATGTAGAAATCTCAATCACATGTTGTGTTGTAAAGGATAATACATTGTTTGTTCTTTTCATTCATGGAATATTGTGTTATGGAAACATCACATTTTTTAATGGGATTGTATACTTTAAAGTGGGGCCTAGCCATGTGGTTATGGAAATGGGTAAACATACTATGTTAAGTAGACATGGATGTGTAGAAGGACAAGGCTTAACACACAACATTGAATGACGTAAATGAACATGGGTTGGAAGAAATAGGTAGGTTCTCAGGTTGGTGAAACTTGTCGTGTAATATATTTTTATGCCGTATTGAGTGACATGGCTAGTAAGGCCATCTATGGGAGAGTACATGGCTAGGTGATCAAGAAAGGTTACAAACCATGTAACTAGATATACAGACCATGTATTTTCCTCGTACATGAAGAGAGGAGAAATGGTACATGGTTAGGGATCAGTTCCAAGTGACATATCGTGTATTGTGGGTGCACACCACATATTACCCTCAGAGAAATTTATCTTGTTTATATATGTTTATAAGACATTGATGGAGTCCTGTGAGAAGCCTATAGCAAGTGGTTTTCAATGTAAAACATGATGGTGGCCATGATATTGACATTTGATATGTGACTTGAGGTGATGCATGTGGGGTTCTTCTTTCAACAACGGTCGTCCAATATCTGTTGTGTGTGTCCCCTTAGTCAACCCCATTACTGTATAATATTGCATCATTCCATTGATATAGAAGTTCTATCCAATCTATATGATTTTTTTACAAATATTTTGTCATATCCCTTCATGATAATTAGGTGTGGGCCTCTATAATTTGATCATATTTCTTATTTGGGGTTTTGTGGTATCGACACGAACCTCTTTCATGAGTGATAACCTTTTACAAGGAGGATTTACCTAAAAGGGTTCTTGGTATCATCATCTATAAAATCCCAAATATGGTGTGTAGTTATATATTTTGTTTCTGTGTTTTCTATTGGTCCTAGTTGAGATCCCCTATTTGTGTACTACGATTCTGAATCATTATAGGGTTGGTGGTGTCCCCTCAAATTCAAGGGTGTGATCCCATATCCGAGTGTTATGATCTCCATAGATCATGATTGATTTCATGGAGTCCCCATTATTCTTGGGTGGGATTTCCAAAATATGTGTTTTGATCTTCTCTTTTTCATTAGGGTTCATTGAGTAGCCCATGTGACATGTATGTGATTCCTTATATTAGAATCATTAGCATCTAGGTTTCAGCATGACATTCTCATTGGATGACCAGACAAGAATGATATTGGGAATGTATTACATCATGAATGACCAGGATGTACCATCGAGTTTGTGGAATTGAATGAGAGGTATCTCAAGGATGTGTTCTTTCATGGATGGTTTTACCATAGAGCGAGTACTCCTGAATGAGAATCACATATGATCCTTATGTAGAATCTTATTATATATTATATGGTCGAGTGCATGCTATTTGAAGTCTATAAAGTGTATATCAAGGTAATTCTATGAGTAGTTTTGGTCTGTATCATATTTTAATGACATTCTAAGCATTATTTACCTGACTATTCATGTACATCCAAGGTGTGTTGATAGAGTTTGTCGTTATATCTCTTTGGAGTCTCATTACCTTTTGAATAACATTCAAGAAGACAATGCCTTCTAGTTCAACCCTTTTATAATAGTTTATTAAAGATCCTGCATGGAATTTTTATACTCACCCATATAATATATCTACCAAGTAATGCTTTTTCCTCTATAGAAAACATGACTTCTTATGAATTCCTTGGAGTACCCAGAGTGGGTAGAGCATAGTGAGCTAGACAGAAAGAGGTGTGTACCAGTAGTTTCATTTGACGGCAGTCCCCTCCTTCTGAGAATGGTGGACTCTTTTATAGTTTTTTTGGGATTTTATTTTTCCTTTTATTTAATTCTAGTACATATTTAATAATCTTATGTGGGTATATATTATGATTTTATTTCATATCTGTTGTATTATTATCACTACGATATTTATGGAGATGGATATGTGTGTGAGTGTACATGTACTATTGACTATGTCCTCCCATGTGATTGATATAACTACTCAAAACTATTCTTCGAAACCTATACTATTTGAGGAGGGACTGGGGGAGTCTCCATTAGTTTATCACTGGCTTTCAGGGCCTCTATAGGTCATTTCATGATATATTGCTATCAGTGCGGGTTTCCACTCTGGGGTCGTAGTGTTGGGATTGTCCAGCAATGAGATTTTTTTGGGTTTAATGGAATTTTTTTAATTGTTTTTCATATAGATTTCATGTTAAGGAATTATTAATTGGTTCATCGACTAATGTATATATTCAATAGAAATATGAAAAAATTCTTTTTGAAATGAACAATTTTGTAACTTTTTCCATGGAAAGTTTGGTACATGAATCGTATAAGACTATGTCATGGTTTCCATTTCCATCACGAGTCTGTTTCACATGTATTCTTTTTGAACATGATATATGTTGATTATTTTAGAATTCCTACACAATTTTATCCAAATATTATTCTACAGTAGGATCACGGTGATGATATTTCTAGTGATGATGTGTCAATGTACGGGTCTTCACCTGAGGTGGTTCCTCCTAATGGTTTTCTAGTTGTTTAATCACCCTATGAGTAGTTTGTTGTACTAGAAGTACTAGACAAGGATTAACGTAGGTTGGCCACCTTCCATATGTTTTAGAGACAGCTACCTCCTTGATTTTAGGGTTATGTAGTCCTCCATGTTTCCGATAGCTATATTCATGCTAAAACATGTGATTTTTTCCTTTTGAGGACCTCAACCAATGAAATATTAGTACTAGAGATGAGTCTTATTCAGGGATCCAATGGGATATGGTGCAGTATGGTGACTCAGAATGATGATGAAATTATTCTCGCATAAAAAAAATTAATTTCTCTTCGGTGAATATTTTTATCCATCCATGTTGAGATTGGTACATATCCAGGATCGTCTACAGCTTTAGTATGGTAGCATGGACATGCTAGTGTATTTAGTGAGGATCAGTAACCATTCAATATACTCCCTAGATATGAACTGAGATACATTTTTTCTATGTACCTTTTAATAGGTATTCCACTTATATCTCATGGATTTTGTTGTATATATATATATATATTCATTCCAACCTATGACTGTGTAATTTAGTAGGATGTGGTGATGGAAAACATTATTGATGAACAAATACCAACTATTGGTGCTTGGAAAATAGGATTTGAGACCTCATAAGCTGGTAGATGAATGTATGTGTAGGGATCATGTTATGTAAGATACATTGAGAGATGATCCCATGATGGAAGATCTTCATTTCAAGACTATCTGGTCTGTTCTAATCATCCTTAATAGATTTAGTGTTTCTCTTATTACATTCTAGTGCATATCATTTGATATTTTCTAAACCACCATTCCATGATTGAGAGATGTTCGATGGACAACCCTCATATAGATAATGACAAGGGAGTGGACTTATTCATGATGACATAGATGAAAAAGGAGTTGGGATAGCTATATAAGGTGGAAGAAGGTTTAGGTGGGAGACATGGGCTAGGATACCTATAGGTTGTAGAGTCCTAAGACCCAAAAGATTCTGGTATGATTAAAGGTATGGTATGTGTATTTTCTATTTTTTAAATGTCACCATTAGACATAGTTGAAAAATACTCTATCATTATGACATTCTGCTTAAGGATTTCTCCATGTAACATAGGGCATTAATTGAGATTTGTGAGGGTGATGCATGGTGTAGCATTACCCACATAAGAAATAGGAACACTTCTCATAATAAGACATATTATTGGGATGTGATTAAAAACATCCATTTCAATCAGTTCAACCCAAAGATGTTATTTTCAAGGTGTTATAGATGATCCCATTTAAGTTGTGTGTTTTGGATGTTTGGGGGGTTGAGGTATTGGGGGAATACCTAGATATTGTGAATATTCCTGAAAGGAAATGGCTGAGCTTTTGACTGAAGGGGTTTCTTTCCTTGAATCATGATTATGGTTCAAGGTATCACATGTGACTTCACATTACCAATTGTAGTTAAAAATGAGTCATCGGAAACTTTTATCTAAGTGTATCCCCTTTTAGAGGCCTTTTGATACAAGTGGAGCCTTTTTACTCAACCATTGTTCCTTGAGGCTCCATCAGAGAGGATCCAAGATCTTGAAAACATATATGTTGTTACCTACCTCTATAAGAGAAATAGTGTTAGGTAGTTTCATTCCATAAAGGTAGTGAGATATCATATAAGGTTTCCCTATTGGTGAATGGTCTGCTTCCATCTATTCTTATATGGATTCTTCTATTGCGTGGGGATGTTTTTTTTAGATTGTGTGATATAGTTATTCATTTCATAAATAGTGGACCCAAGAGGAGAAAATGATATCAATTATGGATGGATACAACTGACTTTTTGTCAGTTGTCTAGTATGACCCTTAAAAAATGGATTTAATGAGGATTAAATTCCATATAATTGTGGTGGATGTGATGAATTATTATGATGTAAATTCTATGAATACCTACCAACAAATAATTAGACATCTCTAATAGGACCCAAGTACTTCCATGATATTTTTTTCGTATATCTGTTTACTCCCATGGAGCTTCGTGATCTGTGATGTTGTTGGAGTTTTGTAGGAGTTATTTGTAGGACCTAAATTGTTCATATAAGAATCACAATATTTTTCTATAATATGTGTAATAAAATAATTCATTACCAATTCCTACAACCCTCTTATTAACAAATAATTGTATTCATCATTAATACCATCATTTTCTTGGAATTATAGTTTCTAGTGAGAAACTCAACGATGGATTTAGACATTCACAGAGAGTACCAATTTTATGTAAAGATCATGTAGTGCTAGTACTAGGTTCACATGTTCCACTTGTTATGATATATCATCTCAAACATTCATGTGATGGTAGACCCAGTAGTGGTTTAGGTCGTGTTAGATCTAATGTCACCATCGGTTCCTCCATAGCAGCAAATTCTCATAGTGAGTTTCATGGAAACTTTTTTTGAGTGAGTTATTGGAGTAGTTGACCACTTTGTAGAAGTCACATGTGGATGGGGATAGTGAATCATATCTCTATTCGCTAGATGTTAGACCTCTTATTTTTTTAGAATGTTTTAAAGGTACATCATAATTTTTTTTGTGGGATATCACATGACCTCATATCCACTGAATATGTTTTTGATTGATTTTCTTATGGTGGGGAGTATATCATCCTTCTGTGGATTGATGATGACACAATTAATTCATCCAGTTGATTAATTTATTGTAGTTCCTTCCATCAATTGTGTACCCAGGACATGGTTTTATATACTTGAATACATTTTAAATTGGTTTTGGTGGATAATGTTGAGGTGTGTCATTGATGATTTAGCTCATAATTTCTCAAATAATAATAGGGGAGGATCATGGATGGGGAAAGTATTGGGGTGGTGGCTTTGTTTTTTGATGTGGTTTCCATGATAAAAAACAGGTCCCAATTGTATTGTTTCTTTCATATACCAACTCACCAATATGGTCAGCTTTCTAACCATCCATTAGAGGAGCTAGTAGAGAGGTAGCTGGTATGAGAGGCTATATCCATGGTTTATAGTACCATTTTTTAGTTAATTAATTGGGTTATCTAGGTGTCGTACTTATTAGACCCCATGAATAAAAATAGATAGAGTGAATACAATTTCCCACATGCCTCAACTGAGGATACAAGTGAATCACTCATTACACAATGTAAACTCGGTTGAGATGGGTGTTGAGTGTAGATTTTCCTTTTATTAGATTACTAGTGGTGATTGAAATTTATCCAGTGGGGACCCATTCAAGGGTTTTTATTCCCCTAGGTGACTATTTTTTGATACCATGAGAACCTAATAGATATCTCACTGGTGTGGAAGTCCCAGATGGATTCTCAGTTTCTAAACCTTGTGAATAGGATTTGACATCTCAAGATAAAAAACCTTGAAGGTGAAAAGTGTTTAGAAACATATATCTTCCATTGAATTAATTTAGAGTATTTCTAGATATATTAATGAAGTTTTGAATTGATTTAGTTCAGAATTTTAAGTCTCAAAGATCCTCAGTGTGATGATATTAAAATTATCAAATATTTTATATCACACTAATGTAGTTTTCAATGAAATATTGTATAACCCATGAATAAAGTCTTCAATTGTATCTACAGTTGAGTTCATAATGTGGGGTTACCCAAGGCATGAGATAATGTTATTTGGTGTTCTGGTCTTAGTTAGATGTGACCATTGGTGGAGTAGTAAATGAAGGAGGTTTATCAATTATATAAAATAAAATTAAGATATCTAATTCACCACACATTGGATTCTACGAACGATAGAGGAGAGGGATAATAACATTTTCATGAAGGATAACCAAACTAGGGTATAGGAAGTGCCACCAAACTTAATTTATGATGCTAATCAATACCAGATCTTGGTGTAGCTGGTTTTAGGCAACACATCAGACCCGAATCTTCATATTTTCACCATGAGGTAGTTGTATTTATGATCCTTACATCTAGATATTCATATATTTTTTGAATTAAGATTATATATATTTATTATGAATTCTCTAGATCCCATGGTTGTTTATATGAGGTAGATTTTTTAAAATTGGGGGATTTTTGAGTATCATATTGAATTTCCATTCATAAATCATGATCACATTACATTTCATACAAGATAACATGCATTTATGTCTTTCAATTTAGGGATGATTATGTTTTTTTAACTAACTGAAACACATTATGTAGTGATGGTCAGTTGTGTGGTTGAAAACATGATTGGAAACACTATATGAAGTAGGAATATATATGAATAAGGGAACATCCAGATACCCGGTCTGTATAGATATACATGGGAATTGGTCCAGGACATGGTCAAGTACCCATATTTATGGAACACTCCATTTACTATATGTACACACCATGTAGAGTTATATGTAATGTGAGTATTTCTGTAGATGAGGACAAAACCATGAGATCGGGTGACGTTAAAAAAATTCTAAACATTTATACACCGTTTTTAATTTCTTTATTCATGCCATGTACAACATGGGGACACAAATAATTTTTGATTCTTGGAGACATGCCTTGTATTGTGGGTTCATTCCATGTCCCCCATTTAGATAGTTCTCTATTTCACATATCCATCATCAATAAACATATATAGGTCTAAAGGTATCCTATCCTATCTATTTTTCCTTGTAAAACTATACGTTATCCATGGTTTTGTCATCGGAGAAGAACCGCGAGGTGATTCCATTAGGGAACCTATTTTAGTGATGCTTTGAAAATATTATTTGGGTACATTCTCTTGGTTTATCAACTTAATGATATAGTGTAGCATCAAACCCTCAGTATAAGATTATGATACCCTATTCAAGATTGGATCATATATAGTTTTTTTTGTAACTTAATGATACTGAGGTGGGGTCCTCTATCATCTTTTTTTCTTTCTTATATGGGGTTTATGGTATTGGCCTAACACTCATTCAAGTGAACTGATACCCTACTTAGAGGGTTGATCAGGTGGGGTTCGTTGTATCTTTTTTTATATGTTACCCTACATGGTGGGTAGTTCCATATTGTGTTTACGGTATCTCCTAGTGGTCCTTGTTGAGATCCCAAATTTGGGTATCATAATTATAATTCTATTTAGAGTTTTTGGAATCCCTAGTGGCCCTAAGTGTGATCCCCTATCTATGTTTCATGGTCTCTAGAGTTCTAAATTGTGTTCTTGGTTTCCCATAACTATTGTGGGTGTAATCCCATATCTATTTGTTGATATATTTTGTGTTCTGTTAGGGTTTTTGGAGTCCCTAATAAGATATGGGTGGGATCCCCTATAGGTTTATGAAGATTCACTAGGTTCTAATGTGAATTTATGAATGGAGAACCCCAATGAGCATGTTCTCTCTATTGTATTCCATTAGTGATTGAAAGAACATGTTATCAGATTAGTGATAGTTGATGAGTGAGATCTAACTAATGAGTTCAAAAAGGTATTACCGGGCTCTTGGAGTGAGTACTCCAAAATGAGTGGTACCTTTGAGCCTTATGATGAATATTTTGGCAGGTTGTATGGTTACGACCCTGAGACACAGAGTCTATGAAAAGAATATATAGGTTATTCAAGGTGACCTTTTTTAATTTCTCATATTAATATTATATTAAATGCGAAAATGATATGAATACTCATGTAGATATATGGTATGAAGTTAGAGATTCATGTTATCTCTCATCTGGGTTTTTGTACCCTTTGGATATGGGGGAAGAAGAAAGTTGCCTTTTAGTTGATATATTTGAATATTTTGTTGTTATGGAACCTGCTGGGTGTTTTTATACTCAACCCTACTTGGTATATTCCCAGACATTTCATGTATTATATGGGTTACATGAATTTTTATGGAATTTTAGGAGTACCTGATGTAGGCAGAACATAATGATCATGACAGATCACGGTCTATAGTAGTGGTTGAATTTGATAAAATTCCCAAATATATTTTTGGGTTGTTATATTTTAAAGATTTGGAGGTATTTTAATTTTCTATTTTATTAAATTCAATTACTTATGTCATATTATTATGTCGGATTTATATTAGGCACAAATTTAGTATCAATTGGATTATTATCTCTACATTGTTTCATAGAGATGGATATGAATGTGTGTGTGAAGGTACTATAGGATAAGGCCTCCCATGTGTGTGATATTATTACATAATAAATTTCACTAGCCCCTATACATTTTAGGTATACAAGTGGTAGACACACATAGGTTATCGCCAAGTGGACCCTAGTGGGTTGGGTCATGATAGAAAATTTAACATCTTTGTTATATCAACAATATATTTTTTGGGTCATCTATGTTTGGTTTTATGTTTCATATATGTGATTGAACATTATGTTATTATTTCAAAATATTGGGGTGTCACATTATAACAACCATTATTAAATTTTATCCTTACAGTTTGAACATGTTCCCTGTAATCAAGGCTATGACTTTCAAAAATTCCAATTTTGAAAATCCACATCATAAAAAGGGTTAATAAAAAATATTCTAAAATGAGGGAAACGGAACTATAATGGACATCTGAAATGAAAAAAAATATATTTCCACATAATTAGAAAAATGGTGATATGATAAAACATGCATATAAAAATATGATACATTTATTAGATAAGTCTATAACTTTTTTTATAAGATAAGAGACCATTGATTTATCGAAAATGTGTAACATTTCTATTAAAATAACCATTTCCTAAATTTGAGGGATCCTTTTACTTTTTATACTATGGATATAATAAAATAAACATACTAGAAAATTATAATTTCATTTTTATTCACATTACATGATAATCGCATATGTTTCTCAAAATAATGATTATTTATATTGAATTTTTTTCAATGAGTCAATAAAATTAACTTCAAACTGATCACATGAATCTATAAAATGACATAATGATATTCCCCTTGAATTTAGATATTATTAAAAACCCAAAATTTTAAGAACATGTTAATATAATTCAAAAAATGAATAATCCTCCTTATTGATCTTTATATCCAATTTTTAACATTAATCATTCCATATCTAAATAACCCTATATCACAAATGACCTCAAAATACAAGGATTTAATTATTTACATTCAAAATACTCATTCATTATAAATATAAGTTTATTCCTAAGGGATATATATACATCATCTCTATGAACAGTTTAACAAATTTCATTAATCACCTCAAAATCCTAAAATAATTTAGAAATTATTGCTCAGAAAATATGGTTCCCAAATTGAACATAAAATTTATCCATAAAATATCTTATGAATATATAATTTTATAGTAACCTATACATAAGAAAGTCCAGTTGTAGGTATTTTACCAACATCACTCATTGATTATGTGTTCAATCCCAATGGCATTTCAAAATATTATGAGTTACACCTCACATGCGGGTTTGCCTTTTTCTAAAAATATATAAATATAATTCCAATAAGTTTCCAAAAAATTTGATGAATATCCTAAAAATAACATTAATCATAAAATATATTTTTTACCACTAATGTCTTCTATATATATAATTTTTTTCCACAAAGGTAAATAATCTGATATGACTATAATTACCCTAAAATTATGAACATATCAATGATTATCCTTTCCTAAATTATGTTTTCCCAAAAATACAACCTTACTATTAAATAATGTTTCTGTTTCATTTTTATTACTCAACATATGCTTTTAAATACTTAAATAAAAACTAGTAGGGATTTATCCTTAGAAGATAATTGATTCCTATTACCAGAATACCATTAATAATAGTTCGATAAAATGATTCTTATAATACCAAAAACTAAACAATTCAATCATAACACATTAGTGAATGTCATAAGATATTACAATCAGAATTAATAATTTTAAAATGGTATTGACTGGGATAATAACCAAGTTCCCCACATCAGCAACATTTTTATATTAGTGGTTCCATGTGTTGAACTTTATATCCACATGTCATGTTATCCAGACTACTCATTTTTATTTGGAAATTACCTACATTGTTCCCTCCTTTCCCAAACATGAATCTTATTCCAGTTCCTTTAATTCATTTTTTATTTTTCCTATTTTCAGATTTTTTACATGTAGAAAATCGAATCATATTTTCTTTTATAATAATTAACACTAAAATTTATATTATATTTCTTCCATATAATATATAATGTGATTGGAAAATTAAATATGCTCTAGTATCTAATTAAAATTCAATAAAATTAAATTTGAATAAAAACAATATGTATAATTTTCAATAATATTAGGTTTAGAACCTCATTAGTTGTAGGGTCGAAATATGAATGTAGATGATAAATTATAAAAGGGGGTTAATTGTAATTTTAAAAACATTCATTTTTAACCATATGGAAAATTAGGTTTAACAATGTTAAAATGGGTAAATTTAAAAGACCTCTTCTAGTTGTACAAACATTCTAGGTTCTAGAAATGTGGTCCAGAAATGAAACTTATGAAATGTTTTCAAGGAAAATATTCTACCTTAAAGCATATAGAATCATAATTATCAGAGTAAACAAAAGAATAAGGAAGTATAAGAAGGTTATACATTCTTCCTTAATCAAAATACATCATAAATAAACTTGAAACAAAACATGTAATGAGTATGAAATATATTAACCCAAAGAGAAGGGTATCTAATAACCTAGGATAAAGGTCCCTTGATGTATACTTTCTTGAAATTCTGTCTTACCCACACTAGGGTATGCTCTTGATAAGAATATTGGAAAATGTCTTGCTATCCCTACTAGCCCTCAAACTTTATGTTTGTTAGAACCTCTGTCTTCCTATCCATGGAAGACCTCAAACATTAAGGTTGTCTAAACCTCTGTCTTCCTATCCCTAGAAGTCCTTGATTGTACACAGAAACAATCAGAGTTGCACGAAGCAAGATTAAAAAGATGTTCAGTATGCACAAGGAATGAGAGTCTCTCTCTCCGGAAATAACTTCCGCAACATGAAATATATAGACTGATCAAGTTGGTCATTAGTAATGACCTCATTCAAATGAGATCCTATTTATAGGCACTTCTCAAACAGTTGGCTCCCTCCTCCTATGGTCATATTTTTCCATGAATTTCAGAGGGACCTATACATGTGTCACTCAAACAACAGTTAGTTAGAAATAGAGTGTATGACTTCGTACCATAACTATAACATGTGTAAGAAAAATAAGGTTTCTTAAAAAAATATAATTTTCGATATATAAGGAATAATAATTGTTCGGAGTCAATGAAAATTATAATTTGGACACTATAAATCATGTATATTCGAATTCTGTTTTCCAAATAATTTAGAACATGAATTAAATAGATTTAAAAAATCTTAATTATAATGAATTTGGAGTATGAATTCATAAGAATTTGGAGTCTGAATTATGAGTAATTCAGAGTCTAAATTATAAGTAATTTAGAGTCTGAATTATAAGGAATTTGTATTCGAAATTCTTAGGAATTTTTATATGAATTTCAGAGAATTTGGAGTCCGAATTTCAGATAATTCGGAGTCTGAATTTATGAGAATTCGGAGTCAAAATTTCAGAGATTTTGAATTTAGATTTTTAGAGAATTCATATTCTTATTTTCAGAGGCTTCAGAGTCTAAATTTTAGATAATTTAAAGTCTGAATTTCTTAGAATTCAGAGTCTGATATTCAGAGAATTCAGAGTATGATTTTTAGATAATTAGGAGTCTGAATTTTAGAGAATTCAGAGTTTGAATTTTAGATTATTCGGACTCTGGTTTTCAAAGAATTCGGATTCTAAAAATAGAATACCCTCTAACCAAGGATTTATAGGATTCTGAGGTTTTAGATATGAAACTGAATTTTCTCCTTTACGAATAAAAGATTTAGATTTAGAGAAACTATAATTTGAACAATGAAAACATGGGTAAGGATAAAATTTCCTTGAGGAAGGAAAATTTTCCTTATTAGGAAAATATTAGGTAAAATATGATTTAACATAATATAGAGTGTTTGTGGTTTTCAAAACATAGTGTAATGGAAAATTCATAAGGAAACCATATTGACTCGACAATATCCCCCTTTCTGGAAAGCACAAAATTCCTTAAGAAAAATAATATAAGGACTTGGTGTATTTTTTTATGAACAAAAAAAACATATCTCCCTTTACATATGAATCATAGTTAATACAACTAACCCTTCCTTAGGTTTTGAAATCCCAAAGGATCCTATTCATGATTTTTTGAATGATAATTTACATTTTCTTGCAAAAAAAATCATAATTGATAAGAACTACCCTTTAGATGAACACCCCATTACATGGGAAAATATATTCTTTACTTAGTACTCTTTATTAGTCCTTTCACCCCCTTTTTTAATTTCAAAATGGAATAAATAGAATGGTGAAAAAATTATAGTACCTGAAAAATTAGTACTAAACTACCAAATATATATGAAGAAAAAGAAAAAAATTCATTATGATTGAACGAATTTGTACAAAGAAGAAAATACAATAAAAGATCCATATGAGGTAGAATTATCCTTCTTTTTCTTTCAGAATTAACTTCTTGACAATGGTTTTCAGATTCTTTATCTCCTTGTCATCTTCTTCCATATGCTTGAGCAGCTGATCCTGATCATCATTTTCCCTCTCCAAGGATTTTATCTTTTCTTCCTAAGCCTTAAGAATATCTATCTGAGCCTTCAAAACTTCTTCATGCACAACAAGATTCTCTTCAAAATCAATTCTAATATCCCTTTATCTCTTCCAATTCATAACCACTGAATTAAGTTTTCTATTCAATTCCTTGACTTCTTGATTTTGTGTTGTCTGTTCTAGAGTCTGATTTTCCTCAAAACTTTTAGTAAGATCATTAATATTCCCATCTTCGTTGTCAAAGGATTATTTTACATAATCTTGAAATTCATCAAAGGCTCTAAAATATTTGATTGTATTCCTTGAAAAACTTGTATTCTTCTTGCATGATATTTTTATAAGCATCATATTCAATGAAGAATGTTCTGAAATTAGTCTCAAGCTTTACAAAATTATCCATGAGCATGGTGACTGAATCTAATTTCTGATTAATTGAGTGCTGAAGCATCTGGAACCTTGAGTATATAATCAGAAATAAGGTAATTGTATCAACCAGCATCTTCAACGATTTTCCAAAAAATCATGTCCAATAGAGGACGATTCCAGATCAACATGTCTAGTTGGTGAGGATTCTTTTTCTATCATTTATGATTTCTTCTTCGATGAAGTCCAACATATTTCTTTTTCTCAAAATAATTATTAGGAGTTTCAACCCACAACTTCATTCCCTTATCAGCCCTCAGAAGGATCTCTTCTTCTTTTGGTGATTGTTTTCTCTAGAAATGGGGATGAACTTGTTTTTTTAATGTTCAAACATTTTACTAGGTTTCTAACGGGTGTATTCATAGAACTAGAAACATCCAATGATTCTATATCTATTTTGACCTACATTCCATAGGAAGTAGGTCATTAGTTATGGACCGATGAGGATTAAGAATTTTCATTGGTCGAGAGGATGGGATTTTGGACTCATCACACCTTTTTGGGGGGAATTATTGTCTGCTCTGGGACTCTCTTTATAGATTTAAGTTATGTTCGTGAATCCTTATTAAATTACCAAGTACAAAAATGAGCTTTCTTTAGATGTGATAATCAATGATTGATATTTATGTGATTTAGATAATCTTTTCTATTTATTTTAGGTTCTTCATCGATAGAGAATCATCTGTATTTGTTATAGATTCTTAGTCAATGGTATCCTTCAACACATTATATAGAAATCTCTTGGTCATTATGATAACCATACTAGTTTTAAAGCCACTCAGTTGGGAACTTGATGTTTATTGTCATTCAGAAGGACATGGATTATTTCAGAGTTGGGATCGTTCCCGCAAATGGGCTACCTATGTATCCTTGTTTAGAAAAGGAATCAGAACCCACATAGTTCGAGAATTAAGATATAGTTTAATGTCATATGGGATAAATATGAATTAATGGATGATTGGATTGATCCTTTGAAAGGATTCCTATGTACACTAGTTTTAAGGTAGAGATCAATGTCCACGTAGTTCGGTTACGAATTTTGGGGGCTTATGTATGATTAACAACCCAAAGAGATGTTTCATGGTTACATTTACACTCTGAGATCATGTGAGTAATGCTCGGTGTGAGAAACAATAAGTATCAGTAAACCAGATGATTTGTGCCACAAAAGATGTGGTCACAAGGAATGATATGGGGCTTACGTATGTATGATTTCCCAAATAGATAAAGATCAGGACTTCTTTCAGAGAATAATCCTGGGAACAGGGTCCATAAAGGTATATGTGCTTTTATGGAGATTTGGATACTCTAACATGGGGCTTACTCCTGAGTAAGATGCCCAAATTAGGAGGGGACTTGGGGCATACTCTTAATCAGGATGCCTAAATTTGGGAACTTGAGGATTAATCCTGAGGAGGATGCCCATTTTAAAGAACTTGGATTGGGGTTGTTTTCTGAAAAGGAGGCTGAGATTTGGGAACTTGTGATTAGGGATTACTCCTGAAAATGAGGCCCAGGTTAAAAATTTCAGGACTGGGACTTACTTCTTAAAAGGAGGATGCCCAGGTTAAGGGAACTATTGGGACATACTCCGAATGATGATGCCCATATTAAAGATCATCTCATTTTAAAGAATGAGGTTGAATGAATAAAATCTCTAACCCTAGTGACATAAAGATATGTAAATCACTGGGTTTTGAGAGATATTCCATAGAATCCCCTTCAGATGAGGAAGCCAATAAAGGAATCATTCCATAAATGACTTTAAAAAAGACTTTGAAGGCTAAATCTTGAAGAGGAGAGGTGGATTTGAATAAATTAGTTGAATAGGCAGGAGGGGCAACCAAAAGCAGGTAGGCGCGCAGGTCTTGTTTGGGCGCACAAGTCCTGGTCATGCAAGTATACCTGCGTGACACATGTGTACATGCACGACGGTCAACCCATAGGGTAATACTTGGGAGATACTTTTCTCGAGCCCCTAATATTATCTCTAAAGGCTTCTAAAAGGGTGGAGTGCAGGCTCTATTGAAGGGATAAGGTGGTACGCATGTGTGACCATTTCCCATAAGGGATGGACACTTAGGCACACAGGTGTTGATGACTTTATCCACTTAGGCCTTATTCCTATTCTTTAGATCTTCTGTTTAATGTACGAAATTACCTTAGAAGTGATCAGAAGATTTCAAGTAGAGACTAGGATGCAGAGAGCATAAATATGGTATTTGGATTTTTTTTCTTACCCGAAATGGGGGGCCCACAAGGGGTATTTATAGGCTTTTAATGACCTTGGGCAAAAATCAAATAGGGAACAAATGTCACCTGCACGCCAAAAATGTGGCGCGTAGGTATACCTATATGACCAGCTTCAAACTTGTGCGTCCCATGCATAAAGTAATCCATGTTCATGCCTTTGTTGATTTTTAATGTTTTTTCAAAGGATGAATCACATTGTGCTCAATGTATTTCTCTTTTCATTTGTTATTATCTATGATGGAAAGGAGCGTAAAAAATGTCCCCCCTTAGTGTTGGATCCGAAAGGAATGAGGATATGACTCTGAGGTAAAGAGGAAAACCAAGGAAGGGCGGCACACAATTTTTGAGACCATAGGTAGCAGCGTGTAGGCTACGGCAGGGCATATAAATATGTGCTCCATCCTTACGCAAATCACCCAGCTTTGAACGCTTCTGAGCTCTCGCCGTGCAGGTTGATTATTTTTCATGGTTTCATTGCTTATGTTCATGTCACGCTTATGCAAAGGTATTTTGACCTGCGCGGTGATACCTATGTGCCAACACCTGCACGACATAGTTACGCTTACCCGCCCTAATTCCATAACCATTTTTTCACTTTTCTTCACAAATTTTATGAAAAATCGACTAACTTAAGAGTTAATTATTAGAATTTTGTGCAGATTCAATGGCTCCTAGAAGAATTGGAACGACTGATGAACTGGCTAGCAAAAGAATTGATGAAATGATTTACATTGTTGGCCATGATTATTGTGATATCTGCGATAACACTCTTCTAGATCTGAAAAAGTACTTGAAGAAGTATAATCATAATTTATCACAGAGCATCTACTTGCCTCTGTATGGTCATAGTCATCTGCAAGAAGTCAATATTCCAGAAGAAAAGAACTATCTCCCGCATTCGTGGTTTCAGACTTACACCAATTTTTCTTCAGCAAATATCTCAATGGGATGATCATTTGTAAATACATGAATAGTGAAGAAGGCCTACATAATGCATCATAGACCTTGTGCCCCAGATCTGAAACCTCACAAGCTTGAGCTGCAACCACATTGTTATCCTTCAATCTTCTGAAATTATCAGATGGATCAATCCAATGGCTGGAAGAAGAGTTGGGACTTCCATCCTGGAGGAGGTGTGAATCCAAATTGGATGTGGGCATATTGGGTGCGACAAACCTGTGCAATGTTTTTCAAGGATTTGAAAGGAGTTACAATAAATGAAGTCATCTGGGCTGGGCAGGCATATGTTTATAGGAATGATGATTTTGTGCCAGAGCAAATCAGCCGCTGGAGCCCAGAAACTAATTCCTTCCATCTGACTCATGGAGAAGTATGCATTAGTTTGTGGGATGTCTACATGATCTCTGGGGATCCAATTCTAGGTGACATGTATGATGAATTCATCCCCCCCAAGGTGACTTGAATGATTTGGAGAAGACTCCGGCTTTGGCTCAGGAATTATTGAATATTTTATACAAGATCAAGAACTCAAAGACCTCCAAAACTCATTCTAGAAAGGATATTCATCCAGAGGAGTGGATTGATATGTTTCTTACCAGGAAGGAGGGGGAGTGGACCACCTGTACTCGTCCTACTATTTACCCAGAAACAGAGAAGAGGGGTGCTATTGGCACATTCTGGCCGACTCTAGAAGTGGGAAAATTTGGGAAGTGAGGGTACCAAGTGGATCAGAGAATCCCAAAAAAGACCCATCTGGAAGGCTTCTTAGCCTTGTCACATAGTTTTTATCCTCTACCACTCAGGGATTCGAAGGGAGGCGTCAGGGCAGGGACCTTCTTTGTGCTGACCAAATTGGATGAGAAGAAAATGTTTGGGTTGGCCACCCCCATTTTAGTGAAGAATCCTAGGAGTTTAGTCCATGTCTTTATGGATAAGTCTCTATTGAGAATAGTGGGACCATTCAAAGTTTTCTAGGGATGGATCACCACTCATTTCAAGACATATGTTATACAGAACGGAGTACTGGTTCCTAGAAGCTCTTTCAGGCCATCAGTGTAGGCATTTTCCAGAGTTTCTCCACTAGCTCTCAATTCCTATTATATGAAGGTGAGGTTGAGCATGTTCAAGGAATTCAATTTATTTCCTTATGGAAACCCACAAACCAGGTGGTTTGTTGATGAAGGAACAACCATAATAGAATGGAGGTTATACATACTGGCCTTCAGAGATGGTGTATTGGCCACCGAGATTGAAGAAGTGATTATATGCAAGGCCCATGCTCCATACAGATTTTCACACCAATTCAAGTGTCTAAAACAGACTGTCGTATCCCCTCCTATGCATGTCAGGTCAGAGAAACATTCGATGGTGGACCGAAAACTATGGTTGCTAGAATATATGGAGAAGACAGGGGCAGTGTTTGATCTAACTGTTGCTAAGTCAATGAGTAACTTGACTACATGGTATACCGAGAATTGGATAGAATCATACCCTGAAGGGGTGCGGAATCATCCAGTTTATCAGGTGAGGAAGAAGAAAATAACTATAGAGAAAGAAACCCTTCATCTGGAAGGTGAATCGTCAATGACCAGAGTTTATTCACTAAGTTACTCACCCTGTGCTGACTCGCCGGATTCTCAAGATGGGGATGATGAGGCACGACATCTGTCAAAGTGACAGCGTACCAAATATAATCCACCTATCAGAATCAAGAGACCCACTCCATGGACCCCTAGTGAGTTACTTCATTGGGGCAATTAAATCACCATTACATTATAGAGCAACAAGTCTTATTTTCTTATCCATTATCTATAGTTGCGGGAGCTGGGAAGAAGATGAAGTCTAATATTGTCGGACCATCCTCGCAGCCTTCTGGTACACAAGCTAAATATCTCTGACCAGAGGGTGTCCAAACATGGTGGAGCTTATATTGCAATGCTGAAACTGCCTAGATGGGTCTGTGGGAGGGGCTACACATCCCTATAATAGGGAATCCTTGGGCCTCCACTGATATCCATTTCAAGGATAACCCTAATGAAGTGTGGGCTTACATCAGAGAGATGGGGAGGCTCATCTATGGCACCGATGATTCCATTCATCTCACCAAGTGGGTGATGGAAATGATAGATCATGGAACCACTGAGGGGACTCGTGCTTCCAGAGATGGGGAGTGGCATGATTACATGGCTCTTGATGATGTAAGTCTCTTTCCTTATTTTCTTTGTAACTTGATTCTAGTTAAAGCTTTGTTACTCAAGGAAATTACTTTCCTCATCCTGCAGCTTGAAAAGAAAGGAACTACTGAGGTTCCTTCACCACATTATAGCCCTGGTGGTACTGCCATTGGGGATAATGAATCTCCTCATGAGCCAGGTGAAATATCTCTAGGCCAGTAATCCATGGAGGGGGAGTTGGACATGGCTTTTCATTCTCTTATTCCTGTAATTGGAGATGATGATGTCAACACTCCTAAGAAGATAATGAATCCAAGGCATCGAAGGAAGAAGTGCATAGCTAATTGATTCATTATTTGTGGTAATTACTTCGGATATTCATGAATCATAATATTAGAATATTGATAATAATTCTTGGGATTGCATGGGATTCTTCAGTTTCTACTCTAAGGAAGAGAACTATCCCTCCTTTGAGGACGACGAAGGGTGCTGGTGAACAATCAAAAGTTCATGCTGACTTGGCTGCTCCTGGAGAAGAGCCAGCGTCTATTCCCAGTACCGCTCCCTCTGTGTTTGAAAGGAGAGAAAGGCCTTCTTCTTGTAATTTAACAATGCTTCATAAGATGTTGAATGAAAACATAAACCTACTTCCATTCTATGATACTTTAGGTTCAACACCTGCACCAGAACATCCGGTGGCCATTGCAAGTGATGTCGTAATTTTATCAGAAGAATCTGTCTGGGGTCAGAGGCTATAGGATGAAGGTCCCCAAGAAGACATATCGAATTATCCCACTGGTTAGACTAACCAGGAATATGAGATAAAATTGGATGAAATTATAGAACATGGTGCATATTTTGAATATTTTTAAGATCATGTTAAATTACCATGTAATTTAGAAGATTTTGGACCTGAGTGTTATCCTTAGTCCTATTAAAATAAATTCTTATTAAATCTCTAACTATGATTGGTTAAAATGAGTATTTCCATCTAAGAAAGCTACTGAACTACCAATGCCTGAAGGCGGTATAGACCACCCTACTATTGCAGAGACATTAGCTCAAGTGGAGATTAACGCGATAGAGCTTCCTGAAACTCGTCCTAAAAATCTTGTTGAAGCTAGGAAAGTAGGAGAGGAGCCTTCTCATGTTGCTGATCTACCATTGGATATGAGATAACAATATTTGTAGCTGCACTTCATTTTCTAGATTTCCAATCAACTTTTTTAATCCTTTGAAACTAACCAAAAACATTCAATTGACTATGCAGTGCCGTAAATTTCAGTTTATGGATCTGGAGGTGAAGCCTCCGCCTCTGTCCCAATAGGAGTAGAAGTAACAAGGGTCAGGGGGGAAGGAGGATAACATGGGACTCCTCTAATTGCATTAATCCTAGATTATATTCCCCCATGTGACAGTGATGCTGAGTCAGACCCGGAGGTATAAATGGTGCTCCAATTTTCACATCGCAAGGCATGGAAGAACATATAGAAGATCATATTTGAAGTGCCGCTTGAAGATATGTCTTCGAAGATCCCACAACTCTCATCCCTGTTCGTTATGTTGGGACTTGGCTGTTTTGGATATCAAGAGATCCATTCCATGGTGAAACAAGTCATCTTAAGAAGGGAGCAGGAGCATGGGTACCTTCAAGACCTAATCAGAGTAAGGTTGTCAGCCAATATTAGAAAATTTGAGGATGTGGTGTTCCGATATGAGGCTAATCATGCTTCCAAGTTGAAGGAGTTGAAGCATAAGATCAAGGAGAATGTTTTCCAACAGATGCACCTTTAGCAACAGTTAGATGTTGTTACTGGGGAACTTGACCATCTTAACAATTCACTAGATGGAGTTCAAACAAATTGTATGAAAGCCCTTGTTGAATCCATGGAATCACTTCATCATGCCGAAAAGAGTGAATCTGGTCGAGTGCATGAACTTCAAGTGGCTGCAGATGAAGATCGGGATGCCATAAATCCAATGAAGACTTATGTTGAAAGTATCTTGTAATCCCTGAAAAAAGAGAAGAGACTCTAGTCTGTGGATGTCCTTCTAACTTTTGTGCATTAAATGAAAAACACTTTAATCTTCAATCACTTGTGTTTGAATTCTTTTGCTACCTGCATTAAATTTTACCTAATCCATTGGGCTTTTTAAGCATAGTTTTATTTTTTTCTAGGATTCTTATAAATAACCCTGCAAACTTTGAATCTTTCTATAGCCCAATATTACCTAAATCATACAAAATTTTTGTTTACTGAGCTGTTTCTTGACTTTTTTCAAAGTTCCCTTGTCTTTTGTGGGTAGTTTAAAGTCATGCAAGTCAGAAAAAAAAAGGGTAATGTTTAAGGTCGAAATAGCTTTGACCAAATGGATTAAAATTGACTCAATTCAATGATAATTTATCTAAAGACATATTTCCATTTTCAATTATGGGGGAAAACATATAAACTATAACTTATGAAATTGTGAATCTGATGAATGATGTGAAAAAGGTCTAAAAGGCATTAGAAGAAGTACTTCCTAAGAATGAGGTTACCACTATTTAAAAAACCCATTAGGGTGTTGAATTATGCAAGGCTGCTTAAGGGCATTGGATACATAGTCAAATAATAGCATCTTTTGACTGAAAGGTCTGTTATGTAGACTACTTATGCAAGCCCACCTAAGGGTACGTGCTGCATAGTCAGGAAAAATAATTCTCAGAAATTTTAATTTTATATTGCTAAAAAGCCAATGAATCTTTATGGAGATTCAAAATTTCCAAATCATAGAGTCTTCTGTTTGGAGAGAGGTACTTGAATATGGAGAGGATATTTCAAATCAAGATTGTCAAATAATTGGATGAATGTCACTCCTACAAAGGTCTGACCCAAACGTAGGGAATGGAAATATAAACCTTAGACTTGAATACTTTCAGATCATGAAAAAGAATATGGGAAAAATATGTTATGGATGACTATTTTTTGCGGATCCCTACATATTGTCGTTAAGAAAAATAAGGGCAAAACTGGGTTTCTTTTCATGACTGAAGTTTCCATTATTTGAAAAACCCATTAGGGGGTTGAATTTTGAGGTCCACCTAAGGGAATTGGTTGCATAGTCAAATAATAGCATCTTTTGGCTGATAGGTCTGTTATGTATACTACTTATGCAAGGCCACCTAAGGGCACGTGCTGCATAGTCAAACAAAAGAATTCTTGGGTATTAGACATTTTGTTACCATAAGTTAAGAAAAAGGGTTATAGATATCTGAAAATATTTATGGTTAGGAGTAAGACACATGAAAATGAGAATCTTCCAATGCATTAAGGAGATACACAGACCAATGCTAACCATAATCATGTTATGGATGGGTCCTGAATTGGGATATTGGACTTCACTACATATCCCATTAGAATGAGAATCAAGGAAAATGTATTTCATGAAATAATGTTTAACGCCATGTGGGACGAGAGTGTATGATATCTTAGTTTAGGGTCATAGAGCTCAGACCATAATAAGGATTACACATTGTGTGTTTTATAACCCTGATGTGAATGAAGACCAGGGTTTTCATACCACATTCATGTTTTGACAGGGGGACTTTTCAGCCAACGGACTGAAAGTTAAATTCGGGGTTAGGCCCAAAGACATGGGGCTGGATTCGAGGGATGCTTAAAAATTCCTATGTATCTCATAAGGATGGGAATCTAGCCACACGTGGTTCTTGAAATACCATTTTCAAAGATTTGGTTCGTACAAGTGAAGGGTGAAAGGGGACTTAATGCAATAATGGTTTGACCGAAGATTAAAGGTTCAGGCATTGCCATGTATGCATGTAGTATTTGGAATATAACATGATTGGAGTACAATGTAAATAATGATTCCCTTTCAGGTGAGGGTGTCAAAGAATATTGTATTTTATTGTCGTACAAGACAAAAGTGTGAGTAGTTTAACATCATATATCAAGGATGATGGTGAACCAATGTAAAAAATATTGGTTCTGGGGGTGGTTTCATGAATCATCCTCATATGAGATGAAGGTGATCCGATGTGAAGAGATTGGTTTTGGGCTTTAACCTTGGGAGGTTTCCTACGTACCCAGTCTAGAAGGCAAGGATCAAAGTATGCGCAGTTCGATTAAACAATGAATTGGTAATAAAGTTGTTCTTGAGAACAACGACCTAAAAATTACTGTCGGGACTTACAGATGGTTATCATCTCAGAGAGGGTGTTATGTTTGAATTTTACACTAATTTCACGTGAGACATACTCAGTGTGAGAAGCAAGAAGTAGAAACAACCCTAATGATGCACAGTTTAATGTCATGCTGGAAGAAGAAGGGGCTGTGCAGTTTAATGTCAAGCTGTGAGGACAATGGGGACACAGTTTAATGTAATGTTGAACATATTATGGACTTATTCATAGTTTAATTTCATGTTGGAATTACAGGTGATGTACAGTTTAGCATCATGTTGCTAGCACATAAGAGGGAGAATACAGTTTAACATCGTGTTGGACGAAAGGGGGATTGTGCAGTTTAATGTCATGCAGTAAGGACAATAGAAAGGCTGTATAATTTAACGTAATACAGAAAGGATGACATAGTTTAACGTCATGTTGGATGATGATGTGAATAGTTTAAGGTCATATGCATTGATCGGAGTGATGTATTTGTGTTATACAAAATACTTCTTTAGAAATATGGAAATGGTTGGAGTCGTGATGAGTTCTCCATCCATTTAGATTAAAGAATAAGCTCCATTTTAGTAGACCTTATGTATTGATTAAGGTCCTTCCCACTTTGGCTCAAGTTTTGGAGGCTTATTTATTGGTATCATTGGAGTTATGAGAACCAATACCAATTCTCCCTGAATTAATTAATGAAGATGAACTTTTTTGTTGAATGCTTGTGTTATTCGATTCTGATAGACTTCCAAGTGGTATAGGGTGCACAATTATTTCTCATCTAGACATTCCAATTCAACCAATCACTTTTGAGATTGTTCATATATAGATGACTGATCACAAATGGATACCCTGAGTGAGGGTAACTGGACCTCAATGGGGAATACTGCTTCTGTTCCATATACCAATGAATATGGAGTTGACCGCGTTGCAGTGCGGGTGGTGGTCCGATAATCCCATAAAACATGAAAATTTTATCTGGCCATGATTTCATATCTTTATCCACCATCATTTGTAGTATGTTTGAAAGATTATTGTTGAAGGCTTCTATTTGGCCATTGGCCGCTACATGATACCGAGATGAATGATTGGATTTGAATTTGTATTCTTGATACAATGTCCTTACCTCGAATGAACAGAAGTTGGTGCCATTGTCTGTTAATCTGGTATAAGGGACACCAAATATTGTAATGATGTTAGACTCGATGAAGCTAACAATGCTTTTAGAACTAACTTCTTTGAGAGGTATTGCCTCTTCCCATTTGGAAAAGAAGTCAGTAGAAGTAAGAATATACTTAAACTCCTTGGATGTAGCTAAAGGATAAGGTCCTACTACATCCATTCCTCATGTGGAAAATGGACATGACTATTTAGATGTATGAAGAAACTCTCGGGGTTGATGAATGAAGTTGGAATGTACTTTTCAAGAATGACACTTCTTAGTGAAATAAACACAATATTGTATCATTGTAGGCCAGAAGTATCCAAGCCTTCAAAATTTATCATATAGTCTATGTCCAGACTGGTGGGCACCACAGACTCCTGCATGCACTTCTTTTATGACAACCACTGTCTCTTCACCATCAATGCATCTGAAGATAATTCTGTCAAAACTTCTTTTTTAGATAATTTTCTCTAGGTGATCTTGGGATATCATAAAAAGGAAAATTGACCACACGTCGCCAGATTTGTTCTTTCCCGACTCTATCAGGTGGGAGTGTTCCATTTTGAAGATATTCCCTGATAGGTGTCATCCATTTTGTAGTATTACCATATGGTTCAGAAATGGGATTAATTTCATTGATTTCCTCTGTTTTGGTTTGAACATAAGGTGAAATTGTACGATGGTGGGTAATAATGATGATTGTCTTATCCCGATCTGGATCTTCTAGAGCTGTGGATATATCAGCCAGTGCATTAGCTTGGGAATTTTGTGATCACAAGACATGATAAAATGTCGGTTCTGAAGGAATCTATGCCATTAACTCTCTGACGTAATCATAGAAAAGGATTAACTCTTCTTTTCTGATGGAATAATCCTCATTGACTTATTTGATTACCATGTCTGAATCACCTTTCACCTTTAAGTGATTCACTTGTTCCTGAAGTGCCAACTCTAATCCTGTGATGAGAGCTTGATATTCTTCCTCATTGTTTGTCCTGCCTCCCAACAATAAGAAAAAATAGTGTAGCACTACCTTTTTAGGAGAAATGAGCACAATTCCTAACCCAACTTTTTTGAATTTAGGCTCTTCCATTTTCTTCCCTATTGAACATCAGGAAGAACCATCGAAATACATTTCCCATGTTTGAAAATTATCTTGAATAGAGAATAATTCCTCATCAAGAAGTACAGTATCTAAAGATGTATCTTCTATTGAAGGATGTTCAACAAGGAAATCCGATAGATCATGGCTCTTTATTTCCTTTTGAGACACATATTGAATATCAAATTGCTGCAAAATAACTGCCTACCTTGCCATATGTCCTGTAAGAATTGGATGAATAAGGATGAATTTTAGCGGGTTATTGCGAGATACCAATTGTACCTCATGATGTTGCAGGTAGTGTCTCAATTTTTGAACTGCAATGATTAATGCTAGGAATCACATTTCAATACCTGAATATCAAGTTTCTTCTTCGATCATAGTTCGACTGAGATATTAAAGGCCATTTTCATTCCCAACATCATTCTTCTGAGCAAGTAAGGCACCCAATGATCACTCTAAATTTGTTAGATAAAGAATAAGTGGCCTTTCTTCAATAGTTGGCATTAATACCGGTGGACTCAAGAGACATTTCTTGAGAATATTGAATGCTTCTTGACATTCTTTAGTCCACTGGTAAGTGACTCCCTTCTTTATCAATTTGGGGAATGGTAAACTTTTTCCTGCTAAATTGGAGATGAAACACCAAATATAGGCTAAGTTTCCTTGAAGTCCTCTCAATTCATTCAAATTTCGAGGAGGTGACATACCAAGAATTTACATTGTCTTCTCAGGATTGAATTCGATACCCCGATAGCATACAAAAAAAACAAGAAATTTTCCTGAGGTTACCCCAAAAGCACATTTCAAGGGGTTCATATTCAAATTGTGTTAACGAAGATTGTGGAATATGATTTCCAAATCAGCCAAGTGATTAGAACGTTGTCAATATTTAACCACTAAATCGTCCACATAACATTCAAAAAACATCCCTAAAAAGGGTTTGAAGATATGATGCATGGAACGCTGATATGTTGTGCCTACATTTTTTAGGCCAAAGGGCATTACTCAATAGAAAAACACACCCTGAGGGGATCTGAAAGCTGTAGATTCTTCATCTTCTGGATCCATTCAGGCTTGATTTTAACTGGAATATGCATCCATGATGTAAAGTGCTTCATAGACTGTTGTTGCATCAATTAATAGTTCTGTGATCGGAACTGGAAAATTATCCTTGGGAAAATGCTGATTAAGATCTATAAAATCAATGAAAACTCTAATTTGCCCGTTCTTCTTTTTCATAGGGACAATATTAGCCAAACATTTGGGATATTGAGCTTCTCTAATGAAGTTAGCTTTGATAAGATTATCCACTTCAGCTTCAATTTTGGAAGCATAAGTTGGGTGTGTTCTTCTTGCAGCTTGCTTGAATCCTCAATGTTCTTCTAGCAAACCCAAATGATGATTAGAAATATCAGTATCAAGGCCAGGCATCTCTGTTTAGTTCCAAGAAAATTTATCTCGATTTAGCTTTAAAAATGAAATATAAATTTCTGGCTCTTCAAAAGTCATGGCTGCACTAATCAAAGTGGGGTGTGGATCTTCTTTTTTACCCAGATTTATTTCTCTGAGTTCATCCATAGTGGTAGAGATACCCTCTTCAAATGATGGAGGAGCATCCCTGAGAACTTCCTCTTCTTCTTCAACATGTGTTATTTCTTCTTTTTCTACTTTCATAGTAGATGATGAAGCATAAATTCCATGATCAGAAGAGATATTAAAATTTGATCATTTTGAAGAATAAGCTTTCATTTCTTACCCTATTGACGATGAAGGGTCTTCCTTGGGTAATAATAAAGAGGAGATGATGGATTGAGAATCAACATCATCATTCATCTCTCACATTGATATAACTTTTTCTGGCCTGGTTGGTGAAGTATAGTGTTGATGGATTTCAGCGGTTGAAATGAAGACATCTCCATTTGAGCTTTCATCATTTCTTGGTGAATCACCAATTTCACCTATGTTATCTGGATTGATTTCCGTAATTGTCATTATGAATGTTTCCATAAGAGTATTTGGATTCGGGTCTATCCTATCAATTTGACTGATAGGAAACACATAATTTGTACTCACATGTGTGAATGGGTTTACTGGAATCTTTTTCAAAGTATATGCAGCATTAACTTTGGTAACCTCCCTTGTTATGGATTTCTCCGTACCCTCCATGTGATAAAATTCCCCCTCAATGTATTGAGATTCACATGTTGTGAATGGGGCTTTATCACCATACAATGTCTCAATTTGACCATTGAAACAATATTTGAGACATTGATGGTATGATGAAGGGATAGCCGCATGTTGATGTAGCCAATGTCTTCCAAGAAAAATGTTTAAAGATGTGTCATGTCGAACAACCATGAAATCTGAATTGGATACAAGATCTCCAATCTGATTTCTGAGTGTGATCTCGCCTAGAGGTTATTGTTCATTTTTATCATATCCTTACAACATCGTAGAAGAAAGAGATAAATCAGATTCGGTGAGGCCTAATCGACAAAGTGTACGAATGAGGATAAGGTTGATTCCTGAACCATTATCAATGAAATCTCTTCGGATATCTACATAATTGACCTTCCCAGATAAATACAAAGGTACAATATATCCATGCATGACATCATATTCCTCTTCATTTGTGAAAGATATCATTGAATGGCATTCTGCATGATCATTATCTACATGGTAGAATTCAGCTGTAACAATTTCAGTTATGAATTCCTGAGGACTTGACAAAGCCTCAATGAGTGCCTCCCGAAGATCCTTTGATAAATTCATGGAATCCAGAATTGATAACTTGGTTTTTACTTGGGCCAAATTTTTCATGAAATCATATTTTTGATCCAAAGGTCTACATTTTCCAACAGGAACTTGTGGTTTCATAAGTACCTTAGAGGTTGGGGCTTTGGAAGTAGATGCTTCTTGTATCGGGGTAGGAGTTGGAAATACTCTTGGATTTGGAATATTATTCCTAATATGTGCATTTACTTTCTGAGAGGAAGAAGGTGGAACCTCTAACCAATCCTCCAGAATAATTTTTCCATGACTGAGTCTGCCATGCCTGGAAGAACATTCTTATACTTATTGAGCTTGCTGAAGGGCTCTTCCACAAGTTTCTGCTGCAGAAACAGTTCTAGCAGGGGTAAAATTGGAATAGTTCCTTCTAGGATATCCATGTCTTCCTCTGTATCCTAAACCTCCGGAACTCCCTCTAATTCCTCTATTTGAAACAAGGAACTCAGGCTCATCAAGATTGAAACTATGACCAGCATAACGATCTTTTTAGTGAACAATGTTAACAGAACCAATGATCAACTCTTCATCTCATGAAGACTCCGCCTGATTAGCCAATTTAAGTTGTTCCATTTGGTGGGGTGGTGCCCGTGGCTTTGAAGTAGATGGCATAAAATCTTCTAGAGTCAAAGAAAACATGGGCTTTGACATGATCTCATCATCTTCTGACTATTCCTCTTTCTTTGAATTATTCCACCCCATTAAGGATTTTTCTTTTGATGAAAGTGGTTTTGTTGTGGAATTCATAGAAAAATACACAATTGGTTTCTTCAATTGCATTTGCAAAATGGCATGAGATTAGTTCATCGTTTTCCAAACCATCTAATCATCATATTTCTACACATTTTTGTTTTTGACTTCATGCCACTCGCTTTCTTCCTTTGGATCTGTAGCAGTAACACATGCTACCTAAGATGAAGAACCTTTCAATTTGACTTGTCCTGAGTCCACCATTTTTTGTAGGAGGTATTTGAAGACAAAAAACTCTTAAATGGGATTCTCCAACATCTGATTAATTGGGAAATAGTTGGTATGGTCTTCATCTCCGTCCTTATTTGGCCTTTTGGTCCTTGGAAATTGAACCAAATTATTTTCCAGAACTGAAATGATGTAACCTGGAACTTCTTCATTTTGGAAAGAATACACTTTGCTCTTAATATCATCAAATTGATTACGTCTTTGATCTCTGTGATCATCTTGATGAAACAACCTCTGTTGTTGACGCTCAGGAGGTGGAGCCCTTCGATAAGATGAAGGTTTTGAAGTAGAAGTAGGTATAGGTGCTTGTTTAAACATAACTGTAGAAGTCTCTTATTTACCCATTCTCCTTCCTGGAGATGATGGAATTACATCGGTTTTATCCTTAGTCTTTGTATGTGAGTCTTCAATCTGCTGTGTGATCGAAGTAATGTCTCGAAACCCTCCAATGTATTTCACAGGGATCAATGGTGTGTGTAATTCATCACGCAGATTTACCACACAGATTGGAAAAAATTATTCTTGGGGTGGTTCTAAGCTTAGTTAATATGTTATTCCCTTCCATCATGCAATGAAATATGAAACTCTATCATTCTCCCTTTGATAACAATCTGTACGATCAAAAACAATTATCTTTGGCAATGTTGAGCTGAAATGAAGAAGAAATCGTTGACGGAGATCCTCCCACCTGGTAATTGACCAAGATTGCAAGCATGTATACAAAACAAAAGTAGGTCCTTGTAATGACTATACAAAACACATGAGCTTAACTACTTCTTATTGCTGAGGGGTTCCCATCATATGATCACAATGTGAAACAAAATGTGTTAATTATTGCTCTGGGTCTCCCGAACCATTAAAGATTACGAATGTGGTACTTGCAAAACTTTATGGGGGAGGAATTGCATCGACCCATTCAGGGTAAGCTCTTTTTTCTGGTTGAATTTGAGAATTCTTTCCCTCTATAGCTTCCAACCGAGCTGTTAATGACTCAATGGTAGTTATTAAGTTTTGAGAAACATCTGGTTGAGCATGAACCTGAGCATGTGTGATAACTGGAGCTTGGATAGGTGTGGTGGCTGGTACTACAACTAATGGTAGCACCACCGATTATTGTTGCACATGACCCATAAGATTGGACCTGTGAGGGTGTATTGGAAAAGGAGGATATTCTTGATCTATCTCAGTAACTGCAAAAAATTTTCTTGGCTGACTGACTCCATCACGCTTAGCAGGAAGACTACATTAAAGTATTCTACATTCAACCTTCTTAACTCCTTTATTTCTTCTTCCTATTGTGCAATCCTTTTCCCTAGTGAGATAGATTGGCCTTCTCTAGAGGAAGGGTGGGACATAACCTGATTTTTTCCTTTCCCCTTATTGGATTCCTTTCATAGAGTGGGAACTTGGTTATTTGAAGGAATACCAAGATTCTGGCTAAGCCTTTGATTTTGTGTACGCACACCTTCTTCATTGGCTTCCGTGTGCACAACTTATTGAGCAGGAACTTCCTCATCTGATCCCTATGAGTGAGCCTTACGTTCTGTAGGATCAAAAAAACGACATTGATGACATTTATTGATGCATAACGTATTACATCCTTCCTATCATCATTTTTGCGATATTGTATTATTCCATGTCATTGATGAAACATTTCCTTTTGTTGATTTGATCCCTCAAGAACCTCTTGACAAACCAGAATTTGGAGGGAATGTCCTAATAATATGGCTCTCCGTTCCGGTTGGGGATTCTTCTCTAATCTAGAGAAGAATCAATTTCTCTATGGAAGATATTGAGGATTCGAAAAAGTCCCCAGTCTGGTGGACTGGGGCTGTTCCTGCTGTTCTTGTTCAACTCCTCAAATATTATTTGTTGATTCTGAGGGTTGGGTTAAAAGAGTCCCTAGTCTTGTAATATGGTGTGGTTCTTGAGTTGCTATATCTGAGACTTTCTTAAAATATCTCTTGATCTTGCGGACATTAGTCTAGAAATTGGCTGGATACATCAACCAACATCCACTCAAATCACCCGTCTCAAAAGACCGTTGGGTGATTTCTGATACTTTTGTCACTTGATGATGTGCACCCTCTAAACAAGAAGCCTGTTCAATATTCTCATTTTCCTAATTCAAGATTAATTAGAAAAATTGTTCTCAGTATGCCTGATTTTGAGAAGAACTAGATGAGGCATGTGCCTGAGCGAGCCTTTGATTACAAACAATGCCAATTGGTTGTGGCCGACCATCAGTAATAACATTGCATGAGACCATTTTTGGTGGGCTTTGTTGGCTAGAGAGTATAATTAAATGTAGTGCTCCTTGGACACCCCATCCACTGATATGAATAACATATGGGGAATTTAAAATTAACTGGCACAATCTTCTTAATGTTCCAAGGCATGAACGCTAAAGGGATCTCTGCTTCTTTTCAGATTTCGGATATCGAGAAACTGAGAAAGAGTCCAAATCAATTTGGCGTTGTAACCCTTCTATTATCTTGACATGATTTTATTATTCATCATAAGATAATATTTTACATTTCAATTGTAAAATATTTTTCCACATGTTGAGATGAATATTGTGAATACAATCTTCCGTCAACATCTCTGGAATGTCATACTGAGAGTCAGCCAAAGGCCAAAACATAACTGGCACTTCACCTATCTCCAGTTGTTTTCTCATATTTAGCAATTCCTCTTTATCATTCAATGAAGATTCTTTTACATGATTAGACAAGATCCGGGGCTTCCTTATTGCTTCATCCGATTCAACATGATTGGTAGAGAATTCATTTATCAAACTAGAAGATGAATGACCCAGGGGTGGTTCGGAGAATGACCTACATACCGGGCTATCTTATGATTGAGAAAGTATTTCACTTGCTAGAAGTAAAGCATCAGACATGACTGGCTTCACATTTTCATGTGACTCAAGATAAGAGGGATTTCTCATCACTGCATTGTCCTTTGAAGAATTTTCCAGGAAATGTGAAGTACTACTAAGGAGAGGACTTTCACAGCTTAATTCATCATCATGGGGAGGACCACCATGGTGGGTTACAGCAAAAGATGAAACCTCTTGCTCCTTAGTCTTCTGTCTATGAAAAGGGTTATCATGACTCTCCTCTACAGATAATACTTCGTGATCGACCAAAATTTCATGAAGAAATCCTTCATGAGGGAGTGTCTAATAAAGAACATTGGAATTAATGTTCCCACTCTTGGGAAATGAGAGAGTATAATCTTGACTTGCAATAGATTGTCTGAGTGCATCAAGAACTCCAGCATCATGTAAGGCCTTATTATAGATTGGCCCTTGATATCTTGACTGTTCTGGATGGGTCTTTTTCATAGACACCTTCTTACTCACTTTAGGAACCACATGTTGATGAAAGTGGTTATTATGGGCAGGTGTATGTGCCTGCTTAGGAGAAATAGTCAGGTTAGGCTAATTATCTCGATTAAAATCAGGTGTATCTGCATGACTTGATTTTCCATATGACATGGGGGAGTGTTCCTAACAACCCTCTTGGACTGGAACATAGATTTTTATCTATTCTGGAGTGATATGTTGATGTGTCACCCCACTGAAATTTATAGATTTTTTATTCTTTCTCTATGATGCTGCTAAAACTGTTATAATATTCTGACAGGCATCAAGAATATGAGCAGGGATTTTATTCTGCTCTTTAACCATTTTTATAATGTGCTTGGTGACATCAGTTGCCGGAATGGGAATATATGTCCATTACATGCTTGGAATAGTTGTGTATTCCTACTCCTTCCCTCCTTTTCCAATCAGTGAATTCTGACAGTACTAATATGTGGAGGTAGAGAGTTGAGTCTGCTCCAAATATTTCTTCGTAGCTTTCTGACTGACTTCTCTGAGTGATGCCAAATGGGACTGTAGGCAGACTTGATTAACATTGTTAGGTGTATGTGCCTACTGTGTATTCTTTATCAAGTATGGTTGACGACCTTCCTTAAATACTGGAAGACGAGACTACTGATAGAATTGTTGATTGTAAACATGTGTATGTCCCTCCTTACCAATCACCCCCATATTAGATTGGTGAGATTCTTTGGTTGTAGTCAGACGAGCCTGCTAACTAACTGATGAGTTATAAACAGGTGTATATGACTGCCTATAATACTCCGATGGAATTTCCTCGAGGGATTGGTGTTTTACTGCCGGACGAGTTTGCTGGGTAGTAACATCAAGATGGATCGGTGTATATGCCCACTCGTTTCTTTCCATCAAGTTGGCTTGATGGACTTCTCCAGAGGGGGAAAAAGTAAGAACCTACTCCCTATTGACCAAATTTCATCTCTAGTGGTTCGTCTTGCAGACTCGGGTTTGAGGGACCTGAGCCGAACCCCTAAATGTGATACCCTCATCATGTTGAGGGTGCACTGTCGAACGAGTCTGGTGGCGATTGTTGATGGGATCCCTCGGGAAGGACTCCTCTCTCCTTGAATTAAGGCATTGAGGGACATTGTCATTCACCTCCTCATTATATGGGAGGGACTGGTGATTGCGTTTCGGGGATAATGACCCAAAATGGTTGGAGACGGTGGTTGGAACCTCTTGTTTCTTGATCACCGGTTGTCGTTGTCTGGACAACCAGGGTGAATTATTGACTTGGAGGTCTTGTCGATCAGCCTACAGAGTCGGAATGGTACCATGTCGATGGTATTCCATAACCAGTGCATTTGAGACCCAACATTGAAGAAGTTGAGTAGGTGATGTCGTCCTCAAAGCAGACAAATATGCAGCATGAGTAGCAGTAGATGCAATCACAAGTGTGAATTTTAGTGAAGCCATTTCTGTAACATAGAAGATCATGGAAAATAGTGCATGTTTGATATAACAGACATAATCAAGATAAGTTAGGCCACTAAATCTTTTGAATTGAGAAAATATGTTATTGAATGTTTTATTCTCCCTCTCATTGAGTTTAAATAGGGGATTGACAAATAAGTAAAACATCATTTTAACTTTGTCAAGGATTCACATCGGGTTCACCATTTTTTTGTTACCTCTGGAAATTTGGATGACCTTGTTTGTTTATGTTTCAAACATTGCAATTGGTTTCTAATGTGTTTATTCATATAACTGGAAAAATCCAATTTTTCTATTTTCATTTGGACCTACTTTCCAAAGGCAAGTGTTCATTAGATGTGGACTGATGAGGATTAAGAATTTGCATTGGTCGAGAGGATGGGAGGTCAGAATCATCACACCTTTTGGGGGGGAATTATTTTCTACTCTGGGACTCTCTTTATATATTTATGTTATGTTCGTGAATCCTTATTAAATTACCAAGTATAAAAATGATCTTTCTTTAGATCTGACAATAAATGATTGATATATATGATATTTAGATAATCTTTTATATGTATTTGAGGTTCTTCAATGATATATAATAATATGTATTTGTTAGAGATTCTTAGTCAATGGTATCCTTCAACACATTATATAGAAATATCTTAGTCATTATGATAACCATATTGGTTTTAAATCCATTCAGTGGGACACTTGAAGTTTATTGTCATTCAGAAGGACATGGATTATTTCAAAGTTGGGATCGTACTCGCAAATGGGATACCTATGTATCCTTGATTAGAAAAGGAATCAGAACCCACGTAGATCGGGGATTAAGATATAGTTTAATGTCATATGGGACAAATAAGAATTAATGGATTATATTCTTGAACCTTAGAAAGGCTACCTACATACTCTACTTCTAAGGTTGTTATCAATGTCCATGTAGTTCAGTTAAGAATTGTGGGGGCTTACGTATGATTAATAGCCCAAAGAGATGTGTCGTGGTTACTTTTACACTCTAAGCTCACGTGAGTCATGCTCGATATGAGAAACAAGAGGTATCAGTAAACCTGGCGATTTGTGCCATGAAATATGCGGTCACAAGGAATGATATGGGACTTACATATGAATGATTTCCAAAATAGATAAAGATCAGGACTCATTTTTGAGATGAAGCACGTGAACAAGGTCTATAAAGGTATATGTGCTTTTATGGAGATTTGGATGCTCTAACTTGGGGCTTACTTCTGAGGAAGATGCCAAAATTAGGCGGGGACATGGGGCTTACTCCTAAAGAGGATTCCCATATTTGGGAACATGGCGTTTACCCCTGAGGAGGATTCCCATTTTAACGAACATGAACTAGGGCTTATTCCTGAAAAGGAGGCCCAGATTAGGGAACTTATGATTGGGGCTTACTCCTAAAAAGGAGGCTCAGGTTAAAGATTTCATGACTGGGACTTACTCCTAAAAAGGAGGATTCCCAGGTTAAGGGAACTATTGGGACTTACTCCTAAGGAGGATGCCCATATTAAATATCCTCTCATTTTAAATAATGAGGTTGAATGAATAAAATCTCTAACCCTAGTGACATAAAGATATGTAAATCACTAGGATTTGAGAGATATTCTATAGAATCCCTTTTAGATAATGAAGAAAACAAAGGAACCATGCCATAAATGACTTTAAAGAAGGTTTTGATGGATAATTCATGAAGAGAAGAGGTGGATTTGAAGAAATTAGTTGAATAGGTAAGAGGGGTACCCAAAAAGAGGTAGGCGCGCAGGTCCTGTTTGGGCGTGCATGTCCTGGTCGTGCATGTACCCCTGTGCAACACAAGTGTACTTACACGACGGTCAACCCATAGGGTAATACTTGGGAGAGACTTTGCTCAAGCCCCTACTATTATCTTTAAAGGCCTCTAAAAGGGTGGCGCGCAGGTTATGTTGAAGGGATAAGGCCCCATGAAAATGTGAACATTTCCCATAAGCGCTGGACACTTAAGCGCACAAGTATTGATGACTTTCAACACTTAGGCCTTATTCCTCTTCTTTAGATATTCCTTTCTTGGTTTGAAATTACCTTAGAAGTGATCGGAAGACTTCAAGAAGATACTAGGGCACCAGGATCTTAAATCTGACTTTTGGAATTTTTTCATCCCCGAAATGGTGGGCCCACAAGGGGTATTTACTAGCTTTTGAAGACCTTGGGAGAAAATCAAATAGGGCATGTAGGTATACCTACATGACCATCTTGAAACTTGCGCAGCCCATGCTTAATACAATCCTTGTTCATGCCTTTGTCGATTTTTGATGTCTCTTCAAAGGATGAATCACTTTGTGCTCAAGGTATTTCTATTTTCATTCGCTGGACTCTATGACAGAAAGGAGCGTCAATAGTGATGCATGCTCACTATCAGATCACTGAACAAACCTATCTTCCTCAAAGAATTTCTTTCTCAGGACCTTCCACAATATCCACATGCTGAATGAAGTCATAACTATTAATTTCTTCTTCGGATAGCTTATTCACTTCTTCCTCACCGTTTTATTCTTTTACTAGCAGATAAATTTTTGAATATTCAGCTTCAGATGTTCATATTTATTGTTTCTCAGAAGGACTCTCCTCATGATAATCCTCTACATACCTTATCATCTCTTTAGTATCACCACTTCCTTCCTTCCTTCTTCTTCTTCTTCTAATTCTTCTTCAACTTCTTCAACTTCAACAATTTCTTCTTATTGTTCTACTTACGGAATTACTAACTTCTTTCTTGAAGTTAGTGGGATTAATTCATTCAAAAACAGTTTTGGTACCTAGATTTGATCAGAGGCTTTCTCAATAGCTTTGATAAGTTATTGAAATATTTTATCCTCGAAAATCTTCTTCGCTTTCTTCTTTTCTATCTCTTTCTTCTCAAGATATTTAGTAGCCTTTATCTTTAAAGATTTTTCCTCAATAGGATCTAAGACAAATGTAGGCTCCCCTTTATTTCTGTTCTTCTTGTCCTCTCTCCACTTAGACACTACTTCATCAGGGTAAGTATTTTTCTTCTTTCGTTTTGGGGGTGCTGATTGAATATCCTTATCCGCATGGATTTTTTCTTTTTCTTCTGGTTCCTTTTCCTTCCTCTTTCTTCCACCCTTTTTAGTAGTCTCAGCCACTTCCAGTTTCTTTGATAGAGATTCTATTTCTGATTTAGACAAATCATAAAAATCTCCAGATTTACAACTGAAGCCATCTTTCATCCTTCTCAAGGCATCATCGCTAAGCATCATAACCTTGTAATTTCATAACATGGAACTACAAGGTATTTTGAATGATTGAAGTCAAAGAACACTAATCTTGGAGAGAATTATCAGATTCATGATAATTTGAGACATCAAATTTTCATTCTTGATATTCTCAGTTGTAACCAAGATATATTTGACCAATTTTATCTTCCTGAGGATCACTAGGAAATCCAAAATATAGATGTCACTTTTCTTCAGCGAATCCTTATCCCATTTTCTCATAATGATAAATCCTTGAACCCATAATTCAAAAATCAGGAAGTTTATAGATAGATTGATAATCTTTGGAGTCGTTACTTTTTTCAAGCCAAGGCACTATAAATCATTTTCCTTCTCAAATGAACCCGATACATCCAGTAATTTTTGGGTGAAAAATTATACTTCACCTTCATAATGAATTTAAATTAGACTGGTAGCCTTGGTGTAGGAAAGGTAGTAAGCCATCCTATAGCTTTTGAAGTAAAACTTATCTCTCCCTACTTCGTTGAAAAAACATTCGTAAAATTCAACCAACAACTTCGGATAAACGAGATCCTATTCCTTCGGTTTTGATATACAAAGGCATTCCCATCTGTTCAAATTGATGTTCATTGAAATGATAGAATCATAATTAGAAATTAAATTTGGATCAACTAACCGTTCTCTGTATATCTTCCACTCACATATTTCCTTAACAGTCGACATTTATTTCTGAGGAGAGGCTTCAACAGAAATTCAGAACAAATGAAAACATGAGAATCCAGACCGACCTTATGAAAGGGGGTAGAACATCACCACATGAAGACTTTGAAGATCGATGTGGGACAAAAAATAGGGGGTCCTTATATAAGTGTTTGAGATGAGGGTTGAACTTCCTTGAATGATCCTATGGTTAAAAAACTCTTGATCAGATCTAACGGTTGAGATGATAGTCAAAGAAGGGATTTGGTATGATCCGATATTCTATGGTTGTTAAGATAAACATTCAGATTTAATAGAAAGTGAATCCGAAAAAGTTTATTAAAGAAGATAAAAATACCATCATCAAAAAAGATGATTACAAAAATTTAAGAAGGAAAACATACCTTCTGGATTTCTAGAAAAATTACTCATAATGAGGAAAATTATTATTGAATAAATTTAAAGAGAACTTTGATTATGAAGATTTTTATTTATAAAAAAACTGATTAAGAAAATTTCGATTAGGAAAAATTTTGATTATTAATAAAAATCATATTACAAAAAATTTGATTAAGAAAATATTGATTAAGAAATTTTTTGATTGTGAACAATTTTTAATACGAAAAATTATGATTATGAAAAATTTTGATTAAGAAAATTTTGAAAAGGGAAATGGAAAATTTTGACTAACAAGAAAATTTACTCCCCTTATGAAAATGGGTTTCTTACTATAAGGATATATGTTTCAATAAGAAGATGATAGAGAAGATTACCATATGGTTATCATTCCTAACATTTGTTTAATGTATTTAAATCTATTAGAGGGTAAATATTTTGTGAAAATATACACATGTTGATCTTGTGTTCTGATAAATTGAAGAATAATATCTCTTTTTTTTGTGTCAGGTACCTAAGAAAGTGATGTCTAATATCTATGTTTTTTTGATGAGATTTATGTGGATGGTTTTTAATTAGGGAAATGGCACTAGTATTTACAGACAATATTTTTGTTTTGTTAAAACTCATACCATAGTCTGTTAGTAGGTGTTGCATTCACAATACCTGAGAACAACAACTTCTAGTTGCTATATATTCAACTTTAGTAGTGGAAAGTGAAACCGAGTGTTTCTTTTTTGCATCACCATGAAAATAATGAATCTCTTAAGAAATTTCAAGATTCAGATGTAATTTTTCAATGCATTCTACATCCACCCAATTCAGCATAAAAAAGATTTTTAAAACAAAAACATTTCTAGAATTATAAAAGTATCCTAAATCCATGATTCCCTTTAAGTAGCGAAAAATTATTTTCACTACCTTTAAACGAGATTCCTTTGGATTGGATTGGTATCTTGCACATAAGCATACATAAAACATTATGACTGTATAAATTGCTGTGAAATATAGTAAACATCCTATCAAACCACTAAATGATGTTTAATCTACTGGTTTCCTAGCTTCATCAAGATAAAGTGAATTTGAGGTTCCAATGGGAATACTAATACTCTTAGTTTTTTAATATCCATACATTTTAAGAAGATATTTAATATACTTATGTTGAGATATATAAGTTCCTTCTAGTTTTTGAGAAATTTGAAAACCTAGGAAAAATCTAAACTCAAGCTTCATACTCGTTTCAAACTCATATTTCATTAGATTCATAAACGAATCGGTTAAAGATTGCTGAGTTGAACTAAATATAATGTCATCAACATGAATTTGAACAATAAAAACATTTTTATTATCTTTCTTTATAAAGACGATTGGATCAACATTTCCCCTAACATAATTGTTTTGAAACAATAATCTTGTATGTTTATTATAGCTGGATCTAGAGGATTTTTTATGTCCATATATAGGTTTGGTAATTTTGAAAACAGGTTCCGAATGTTTTGTATATTCAAAACGTGGAGGTTATTCAACATAAACATTCTATTAAACATATAAATTAAGGAAATAACATTTAACATCATTTTAAAAAGTTTAAAGTTAAATAATGTTGCAAATGCATGTAATATATGAATAGATTCAAGTCCAGCTACTAGAGGATAGATTTATTTGTAATCTATTCCTTCTTGTTGAAGATAGCCTTTATAAACTAATCTAGCCTGGTTTCTTACTATGGTTCCATTTTCATCACACCTATTTCTGAAGAGCCATTTTACTCCAATAATAGATGTTTCCTTAGGTATTTTAACCAATGTACATACATTATTTCTTTCAAATTCATTTAGCTCATCTTTCATGGATTTTATCCAAACATTGTCACCTAAAGCTTCATCAGTGTTTTTAGGTTCTAATTGAGAAATTAATTCTAGATGTTTTACTTCATTTCTTACGGACGTTCTAGTTCTTACAGGTTGATTTACATCACCAATGATACTATCACTATGATGATTCTTAAGAAACAACTGATTTGGGTTTTTTAAAACATGTTCATCAACACATGGGAGGAAATCTTCAGGGGTAAATGACTCAAAAAAACTCTTGAACATTTTTCTTATTAGAAGGATCTTCTATTAAGGGTTGATAATAAGTTTTTGAAAACACATCTGAAAATGTAGGTTGAGGTTGTTTAAAAACAAAATGATTAGTTTCATAAAATTTAACATGTACTGTCTCTTCAACCGTATAATTATTTTTATTAAAAACTCTATTAGCCTTAAAAGTTGTGGAGTAGACTTAGAAAATTCCTTCATCCGATTTGGGAGAATATTTATGTAAATTGTCTTTAGAATTCAGAATGAATATTTGAATTCAAATACCTTGACGTTGGAAAGCCTAGGTTTCCTACCATTCCAAAACTCATAGGGGGGTTTATTACCAGTCATGTTTTGGGAATAATCAATATCCATGTACCATGTATTACTATTCGTACTATCTTTATTTTCCTAAAAATAATAGTGTTTGACTTTTGGAACCCAAAATTTCTTGGATCTAGAAATTTCATAAAGAAATTTTTTTGATATCCACATTTTCTTAGAAAAATAAGCTTTATGAAAACCTAACGACTGAGTTTTGTTTAAAGAACAATTTTTTCCCAACTCCCACCACACTGGAATTTAGTGTAAATGAGGTAATTTGAGGAAAAAAAATAAATATTACTAAAAATCGGATTAGAATGAGTATAAACAAATCTAGAATTATAATTTATAGCCCAAATTGGGAATACGTCTTATCAATGTATTCCTTTCCTAAGGTAATGTTTGACAAACACTTCCTCAAGGAAAATATTTCTGAATTTAGTTTAATAACTATGTTTTTATCCACAAAACATTAGTTTTGGCACTAGAGATAGTCTCTAAACTTTATTTCATAGAAATTACAATTTCAAGATCATTAAAAAGTTTATCCTTCTCCGAACTAACTTCCTCAAAGATTTAGAAAATACTTTCTAAATCATAAACATTCTTATCAAGATCATTAGAAAGATCTAATACTTCTTTAGTAAGAATATAAATTCTAGAAATTTTTTATCAAGATTTCTCATGAGTATATAATTTTTATTCTCAGGAAGTTTAGGAAACCTATAAACTTCTTCATAAGAAGGTAATGTATTATCTTCATCAGAAGAAGACTATTCATTCGAAGATTAATAATATTTAGTATCACTATAATTTGTATTTAATGATATGTTATTTATGGATTTAGCATTGTGTACCTTGGTTATTAGACAATGATTTTCGATAGGCAGCATGACAAGAAGACCAAGATTCTTCTAATAAGAAGATTCATACTCTAAGGACTCATCAGAAGAATCTCTACTTCTGGTACTACGTGTGTCATTAGCTTTCAAAACATTCATATCTTTAGCCTTGTAGTACTTATTTCTATTTCTCATAGAATTATTTTCTTTTCTATACTTTTTTCTTAACCATTGGACAATTTGGCCTTATATGCCCTTCTATTTTTTATTCTTAACATGTGACTTCTGAGGCTTTCTTGTCCTTTCATTATTTCTTCTTAAATCTATACAGAAATTCTTTATTTTCAACTATCATGTTCATCCTTTGAGCCAGATTAGCTAGGTCATTCTTAGAATGTTCAATTTCACTAGATTTAGGTAAAACAATGACATTCTTTTACTTAGATCTTGTAACCCTTTCAAGATTCTTGGATTTTATAGTAGTAAAGGATACACTTCCATTGAAATTATTCTTCTTATTCACATCATTATCTCTTTTAATTCTTATCTCATGTTGCAGAAGAGTTCCAAAAATCTCATCAATAGTAATTTGAGATTCTTTCCTATTCTCATCAATAGATGTTCTATTAGATTCTCACCCATTGGGCATGATATCTATGATCTTGTCCACAAGTGCCTCACCATCTAATCCTTTTTCACCCATGGATTTTAAACTGTTAAAAATGGTTATAAAACTTTTTTGTACCTTGCACCCAAGTTCTTCATAAGGAAATATAAATCCATGATATTCTGCTCTAATCATAGCTCTTCTAGTTTATATAACCTTAGATGAACTAAAATGAGTAACCTCAAATTTCATCCAAATACAATTTTCAAATTCACATGAAGAAATCACACTATATATATTCCTAGTCATGGAACACAACAAAGTATTTCTTACCTTGTAGTTTAGTTGATATTCCAACTTTTCTTGATTAGTAAAAGTTCAGACTTCCTTATCAGGAATCTTGTAATCTCCAATAAGCATAAAAAAGTCATATAATCTAGTATTAATAATGAAAGTATTCATACGATCTATCCAATATTCATAATAATTCCCATAAAGATATGATTTAGATTTTAAATCGAACCGACATTCATTCCTACCATATAAATGAAAATATCATTCTACATAAACTTGTTAATAGAAAAAGTTTATGAACAAGAAAAAAATACTAAGCAAGGAAAACATATATAATAATGAATACTTTAACGAGAAAACATATATGTGAATATAATTATTTCAGAGACCTCCTCTGATACCAATTCTAGGATAGATATATGATTGAAAATGCTCAATTAGAAGGGGGTGAATTGTAAGTTTTAAAAAATTCATGTTTAACCTTAAGGAAAACTATGTTTAACAAAGTTCAACATGGTAAATTCATCGGACCCCTTCAGTTCTGAAAACATTCTAGGTTCTAGAAATGTGGTTCTAGAAATGAAACATAAGAAAAGTTTACAATGAAAAGATTCTACCTTAAAGCTTAAAGAATATTACTTTTCAGTTTGAACAATAGAAAAATAATGTATAAGAAGGTTATACTTTCTTATTTATCAAAATACAGCGTAAATAGACTTGAAACAAAACATGAAAAATGTATGAAATCTTTTAACCCAATGTGAAGGGTATCCAACAACCTTGGATAAAGGTCCCTTGATTTATACATTCAATAAAGTATGCCTTACCCACACTAAGGTAATCCCTCAATAGGAATATCAGAATTTGTCGTTCTATCCCCACAAGCCCTTAAACATTAAGGTAGTCAGAACCTCTATCTTTTTATCCACATAAGTCCTCGAACTTTAATATAGTCAGAACCTCTGTCTTCCTATCCTCGAAAGTCCTCGATTGTACACAACAACAATCAGAGTCACACAAAGCAAGACGAACAAGATGTTCAATACACATAGGGAATGGGAGTCTCTCTCTCTAGAAATCACTTCAGCAGCATGTAATATCTATAGTGATCTTATCAGTCATTAGTTAGGAGCTCATTCAAATGAGCTCCTATTTATAGGAAATTCTCCAATAGTCGGCTTGATCCTCCAACTATCATATTTTTCTTTGAATATCTGATGGTCATATACACATGCCACTCATAAAATAGTTAGTTAGAAAAAAATGTATGACATTGTTTCATAACTATAACAGGTTTAAGAAAAATAAGTTTTCTTAACAAAATCTATTTTTTGGAGTCTAAGGAAAAATAAATGTTTAGACTTTAGGAAAATAATAATTTGGACACTATAAATCATTGATATTTAGATTTCATTTGTCAAAGAATTCAGAATCCAAATTCTATAGATTTTGAAATCTGAATTCTAATGAATTAGGACTTTGAATTATTAGGAATTTTGAGTCATAATTTTGAGAAATTCAGAGTCCAAATTCCATGTAATTCATATTCTAAATTATAAGGAATTAAAAGTATTAATTCTGAGGAATTTAGATTCTTAATTTCAGAGAATTTGGAGTTTGAATTTCAGAGAATTCGAAGTCTGAATTTTAGATAATTAGGAGTCCGATTTTCAGAGAATTCAGAGTCTGATTTTCAAATATTTCAGACTCTGAATTTTAGAGAATTTGAAGTATGAATTTCTGAGAATTTGGAGTCTGGTTTTCATAGAATACGGTGTATGATATTTAGAGAATTAATAGTCTGAATTTCAGAGAATTTAGAGTTGGAATTTCAGGGAATTCGGAGTCTGGTTTTCAGAGAATTCAGATTTTGAAAATAGAATACTCTTTAACCAAGTATTTATAGGATGCCAAGGTTTAATAAATGAAACCAAATTTTATCCATTAGAAATGAAAGAGTTATATTTAGAGAAACTATAAAATTAACAATAAAAACATAGGTAAGGAAAAAATTTCCTTGAGGAAATAATATTTTATTTATTAAGATAATGATTAGAGAAAATACGATTTTTTAAGAGAGAGTGTTTGTGATTTTAAAAACATAGAGGAATGTAAAATTCATAAGGAAACCTTACTGACTCCACATTATAGAAATCATTACATTTACCATCTCATTGGTTATTTTCCTTCTTTCTTCTACTTCCCCTCATTAACTAAAAATAATAAATGAAATTGGACGCGAATAAATTAACATACAAAAGGGGAAACATATATAACTATAAGGAATAAATAAAAAATTAAAAGTATATAATATCATATTTTTATTTAAATATTAATCTAGTTTATCCTTGATAACTTTTCATTTTACATTCTCTAACTAAAAAATTTTTTATTTTCCTTCATATTGTTTTGTAATGAGTTTTTTCATTTAAAAAACAAATGATTTGGGAGTGTCAAACTAGGAGGGTAGCAATGCCCATTTTCGACCACCAGGTGAAAATTATGGAAATCCCAATGTGAATTTTTATAATTTATTATACATTTATACAATTTTTTTGTAACCTACTTCCAATTGTCATATTCAAAAGGGATGTAAATTATTAGAAACGACTCTCCCAAAACATCCCAAATATTTCACGATATTTTCCTATAAATATAATTATCATTATACATTTCTATATGTTTCTATCTAATTAATTCTAGTCCTAATAAAAAAATAACTAGACCTTTCTTGGATATCATATATAATGACCAATTTCATATTAATATATTTTTAAATAATTTATAACATAATTATCCCTTAAAGACAACCAAAAATTTTGGATGCATAATTTTTTTGGTAGAATTAGTTTATAAAACATCAGAGAGTGACATAAATAAAACCTTTTATTTTGTTCTTCATAATGAGATTCTAAATCCTTTTGTTCTCCTAAAATACATGGAAAAATTTAGGGAATACATAAAGAAAGGGGTGATCTAAAAATTTTAGTAATGTGGAAAACTTGATAAGGAAGCATAACATGTGATTCAAATGTATAAAATGATTTCATAAAAGATAAGGCTCATGATTAATCTCATTAAATAATTACATAATGAACATGGAATCATATGATCATGTAATCATAGGAAGTTTCAAAGCAACATAAAACAAGAAAAAAATGATTCAAGGATATATTACTAGAAAATATCACATGGTGGTAAAAAGCCTATATTTTATTAGATTACTCCCTATTCCCATACATGATGCTTCTTTATAATAAATCCCTACCCAATTTAGGTGAACTCTGTCTTTTCAATCCCATAATAACATGTTAATGCTTATGTCTTCCATAGAATGGAAATAAATTAAAAGTTATAAATATAATAATTACCCTTGGAAATATCATGGGTTGCATAATCATTCATCATATAATAATCTAGTAAAATTTCAAAATGAAGGCATTTGAGAGGCAAACGTAATGAATGTCTTACCCAATTAATTTAAGGGTGAAAAATCTAGGAATACATTTCATATAAATATATAAAAAATTTTGAAGTAATAAATTACATTTAATGTTGAAATCATTGATGAATATGTGTTTAAAAGATTACAAGGAATATTTCATCAAGAAAATATCCTTTTACCTTTTAAATCCTTTTTTTCTATATCAAAAATTCAAAATGTTATAGAAAAAAAATTCTTTGAAAAATAAAATTTAATTGTATAAAATATGCTTCGATGAGGTGAGTGGTCTTAGTTGATGTTAAATCTGTACACGTTGTATAATTTAAATAGTAATTCCTTGCACACTATTGTAAAAATTGTTAAAAAATACCTCGTTTAGAAGATAAAAAGAATATTCCATTGGTTTTTTTAAAATGTAAAACATGGTTAAATATGACTTTATAATGTTATTTGTATAATTTTATAAAAAATCATAAAAATAATTTTAGGAAACATGGATATGGAAGAAAAAAAAATTATAACAAAGAGTGAAATGAAATAGCTTTTCATAAAAACATTTTATCTATAATTTTATGTTCTAAAGAAAGGAGATTGATAATATTAAATTAAATTTTCTTGAATAACCATTGGATAATAATATTAATGGGTATTATTAAAAACATCAAATAATATCCTGTAATATAAATTCAAGCATAAAAAACATATTGAAAATGAGATTTAATCATAATCCAGTAATGCTTTGGTAACTTTTGAATATTAACTATATTAAATGATGTAAATAAATAATTGAATAATACATAATTAAGTATGATTTATTCATAATATAATATTTAAATTGGATTCAAGTACACAATTTAAAATAATTTAGATGCATAAAAGAACTCGGGCCTCAAAGAAGAATCTTTTGGGTTGAAACCCTTACCCTGAGTCCAGAACATGTCGTGAATTTTTTTATCTCCATTAAATTATATATTAAAAATTATTTGTATTATAATTTATTTTTTCATATTTAACTCCTATAAAAATAATCCATTTTATTCATATATTATTAATACATATTTACTTCCTTATTGAGTTATGAGCAAGTATGTTGTTTAGAAAATTCTCTGTTCATAATATTCAAACATCATCTTTTTCCTAACAATGTTGAAAGGGGTCATTATTGCATCATATCTTGAATAATAATAAATTAATAATTAAAATTTATTTAAAAAATATACTTTTAAAACCATCCATTGAAATATAGTTATGAAAATTGGAGTATGTTACAATCAAAGAGATGATAGGCCAAATGTACACATGAATAACATTTATATTTTTTTGATAATAATGATAGAAAGAAGAAAAGTGTAATTTTATCATTCCCAAATGAAAAATATATAATAAATATCATATTATTTGATTAAATATACTAACCTATACAATCCACATGGTGTGAAAAAAAATTACAACTCTTAGTGTGCCAGCAGTTCATCATACACCCATATGATGTTATGATTTTTCAATGAATGAAAAATTAAGAATTTGTACGATATGTTAAAATTAAAAAATTATTATTATTTATTTTATATTATATATGAACATTAAATTCATCATTATTAATATACTTTTTAGGTGATCATGTAATGAAAATTACATTGGTTCACAATCCAGTAGTCCATCTTACACAATAAAGATTGTTTTGTTTCTAATTTGATGGATATGGGTATGGATAAATATTATAACACAAAAATAATTAAATATTTGTATATATGATATAATAGTGTTATTATATTGTTTTATTTTATACATAATTTATGGTTCAAAAATAATAATTAAAATGAAGGAGCTCAGTGAATATGATTACATTCACATAGAAGAGCCTCCTTTGCATATCTTATATTTGACTCTAAGGGTGGTAATTTGGAATGAAAATAAGCACATTATTTAGGTAATGATGTTGATGATATTTTTATGTTTTTTTATACAATTTTATTTTTAAATGTGTAATACAGAGGATAGTGGATAGTCTTTTATACAGAAGGAGGAGTGGTGTTTTTTAAAACACCGAAAACTATTTAAAACTGGGTTGTAAATCTCATTGAAAGATCCTCCAAAATCAAAATATAAAGCATATGAGTATATATATTTTAGAAAAATAAATCCAACACAATAATTACTCATATTTGAAACATGTTATTCTATTTACCTATAAAGTTACTTACTTTTTCCATTTTAGTTTTTCAACCACACAAACTAGTTTTTATTATTTTATTATTCATTATTACCCAATGAAAGTTGACCTTGTTAACTAATATTAATTATTATGAATCCAAATAAGGAATAATTTGTTCCAATTCAATTAATATATGTTTCAAAATATAATTTAAAACTAAACTCACAAAATGTGTTTAAAATCTATTTTCAATAAATGCATTTTCCATGAAATAGATGATATTATTTTAACTTTATGAATATAAATCATCATTTTATCAATCTAATTTAATATAAAAAATTTATAATATATGTATTAATGTAAATATAGCTTTAATATTCTTCATTTAAATTAATTAAAATGGATAAAAAATTTGCATTAAAAAATAATTTCTTGAAAACCTCATTTTAAAGCATTAAAATTAACTTATACCAAAATCATGAAAATTAATTATAGAGATAAAAATAATTAGATTATTATAAATAAAATAGTAATTATTTATATAGACAAAATATAAAATATAATGGAACTATTAAATTACTTGATATACTAAAATGAAATTAAATAATTTGAATAAACAGTACTTTTCACTATTCACTGAAATATAAATCATTTAAAAAAACCAAAATTTCATCCAAAGTTATTATTTAAATTATTATTTCAAAAATTAGTTTTTTTTAAAATAAAATTAAATAAGTTTGGATAAATTAATTAATATATTTTCTCACAAAAATTATTAAAAATTATTTTTGAAGGAAACATATTCTTTTTAGAATAAAATACCATTATTAAACTATTATTTCCTATTTTTCAATAATTTATCAATAAGATTATATTTTTTAGTAAAATTATTTATACACATACTAGAATTTTTATGTTAGAACCATTTTTAGTAAATAAGAAAATTAAATGGTAAAATAGTTATGGATGGGGTCTTATAAGCATTAATTCCCTCATGCAAAAAGAAACCAATGAAATATATCAAAGATTATATTTAAACTAATAAGAAGAATCATAGTCACAAAACCAATTGGGGTGATATTATAAGGGACCATTAGTCCTAGTGACCATAATATAGTTAATACTATTCATAACTACCATTTTAATGGCTAAACTATAAATATAATATATATCGCGGGCATTTTAATCTTTGTGTTGTGTTTCGTATTAACTATTGAACATTACACTATTATTTTAAATTCAAAAGGTGTTATAATCCATATTAAAATAGATAGGGTGTTAAATACACTAAATAAAGAGGAGTATTAATCAATTAGTTCTGGTGATCTTACCAAAATAATTATTTCATGATATATGTCTAATTTTTTAATTAATAATAAAATATAAATATACCACTTCTTCAGTGGCCTAAAATTGAGACCATGAAGAGAGTTCAAACTTCTGGATATATAAAACTATGAATAAGATGTTTTAAATTCCCACAATTATGAGATGTAAATGGATAATTCTTAGTAGTCTCATAGATCAATATATTATAAGTGGAAAATTGAGTTTAACTATACGGGACCGCTATATTAAAGTTGTAGAAATTTTAAAATTCAACACCCCATATGTCAAAAGTATGGATAGATGTATCCTATAATGTACGACATGGGGAATAAGAAATAATTTCTGTGTGAAAAGAATACACATGTATCCAAAAATTTATAAGTGAAAGAAATAAATAGAAATAATATATTGATTATAATAATTGATATATCAATTCTCATAATGTTTTGTAATGTTTCAACTAAAAGTCACAAGGACATTATGAAAAATAATTCACTAATAAAAAGGTTTTCCAATATAAAAATAAAAACAACCCCCATGTCCAAAGGACCAAGTGTGGGCCTATGATAACAATACTAAAGAGGTTTATAAATACAAAAACGTGTTGATATGTATTCTAGTTATTAATTTAAGTATATAAAATAAAAAAAATATTATGGTTCTTTGAATTCTTTCATATTATACATGTTTGATATAACTATTTAATTACCACTAAAAAACATCAGGGTTATTTTATCATTGAAAATAGTAGTGGGGAAATTATTTTATCCCTATCACATAACTCATCACTAGCTAATATCTATTAGATGAATCTACCAAAAAATGATGAATTAATTATTTCTATATAATTTTATGCTATAATATTTATTAAATCATTGTTTCAATAATGATCCACCAAAAAATGGTTAGGATAAGGAAGTCACATTCTATATCAAGAGTTACCCTATGATTATATTGAAGTTCAGGGAAGAGGGTAATACTCATAATGAATATTTATTAGATTCATTTATATTTAAAACCCTTTGAGGTAACATATTAAGAAAAATAGATTTATTAAAAAAAACTATACTCTTGAAGACGATTACATTTTAAAGGATTACATTAATTTATTCCCTAAATAATTTCATGGAATTTATCATGATTGAGTGGATGGGTTCTAAATTAAAATTATTTATCACTTTTCAATCTATGACTCTCTATTTAATGGAACACAGTTAAAAAATCTATTAAAAAGAAATTATATGAAGATTTATACATAGATTTCATATGTTCATGTCTGCCACCATGGGTTGTACTAAAAATATTTTCATAATGAATTATGGGTCAATATATCTATATATTAATTATTATGAAATAAAAAATATCATGACAAAGAAAAACTATCTCCTACATAATATTGATGATTTCTAGGATTAGTTAAATATATATCAACACTTAATTAGTGTAAAAAATCAATCAGGACATCATTATTTTAAGGGTAATAATGGTTATATTCATAATAATTCCTTTTTAAAATGGTATTATATTTATGAGTTCAAAGATATAAAATATTTACTAACAAATGATCCAGTAGTCTTATAGAATTTATAAATAGACTCATTAGAGATTACCTGAAATTCTGTTGGTAATTTTTATAAAAATATTATAATATATTATAAAAATAAGGAGTATTAATAGAAGAATTTTAGTTATGTGATAAGTAAATTGTGGAAGGACATTTTATATGAAAAATATTAAAAGAAATTCATGATTTAGAATGTATCATAAACGGAGTAATTATCACATATGGAGGGATATAGATCGACCCTTTAAAGACTAAAGTGATTGAGTATAGGTCAAGACCATATTTTTATACCATGAAATATCATCCCTTAGATTAACTGGGTATTAAATATTAATTTTAATAAAATTCTCAAGAGTTTCAAAAATGATAATGAAGGTATCCCATAGGGTAGTGACATATGATTGGTTTGATGAATGGGGAGAGAGCTATATGGACTTAATGAAGAGGATAACTACTACCCGTATACTCAGACTACACACATGTGAGGAATGATTTTTAATTTCTTTTTAATCATAAAAAATGTTTTGGGATGTTTTAAGATGTATACAAGTAATGTGGTATCATATTTCTCATGATAGTTTACCGGTTATGAAAAACATTTTGTGACATCTGATCTATAGTTGGTTGTGGAAATCATTCCATTTAAGATTCAGATTAATTATCTCTATATATAGACATGTGATATTTATACAGACCATAAGAGCATAAAATAAATATTCACATAAATTTAGTGTAATATAAACACTGTAGATTTATTTATTTAATCACGGGTTATGACTACTCAGTCCATTATAATCAAGGTAAGGATAAAAACTTCTTATATTCCTTCAATATAAATTATCTAAAAACATTATATAATATTAGGAATAATGAGAAAATTAACATCCTTTACATGAAATATTTCAACATGGGTATCCTGAATGAAGGGAAATTATCCAATCTTTATCAATTTATTGATCAACATTCAGTACTATAGAATATAATAAATATATAAATTGATTTTATATAGATATAGATGTGTGTGGATTCATTTAAAAATGGGCAATACCATGAGTTAAATATTTATTATGAATGAGTTATGATATTTGGGAAACAACTAGGTATACCCTAAGCACTAGTAAATAAATGGAGTTATGGAACGATGCACATAGTTCAACATTCTCTATTTAACATGGGAGAAAAATATGAATAAAGATCTCTGATAGATCTCTTGGTGTAATTATATGATGATTAATATTGTAGAATATATGTCAAAATGACAAATTTTTCAGTAGATTAAGTATGAAAGGAATACATTGAAATGGATGACGCAACAATTTCCAATTCTTATATGGATATAGAAGAATATCAGAATTAATTATTTCATGGGTGTAAAAAAGATATCTAAAGGAATAGTTCCAAATGGGTTATGGTGGATTGTATTATATGTTCTTCTCACTTAATAATAAATTTATAGTAAATACAAATCATTATACTTGAAAATATTTTCAATATATTATTTCTAATTAATTGTTTAACACCATTATAAATTGAATCCGATTGAGATTTAATGTTTGCCTCGTGTTCTTGAAGAGTCTTTAGCCAATAGTAAACATGGAGTTAAACATAAAAATATATTATCCCCCCTAGTATGATTACCAATGTGAATGACCTATCCAGAGTGATTAGGATATCTTAGGGCTTGATCTATTACATAAATGGAGGCATGGATGAATGTATTCTAATAACCAAGTTCTCATAATACATTTTTGAACATAGTAATTCCTATGGACCTATTTCAATCCATCTATGATATTATTTATAGAAAACATATATAATGGGAAAAGCTAGTGAATGAAAGTACCTATTATGATTGATTTCCAATTATATGGTTCAAAATTTAATGACTATCCAATAACACAATAGGATGGATATAGGATAGAACAATTCTTTTTCTGGCAAACATCAACTAATCTTTGAGTATATGGTTGAAAAAATGGTGTTTCTCCACACATCTTTATGGAAGAGTGTCATGATATTTTCAATGAAGGGGAATCTATGTAGAATATTCTTCATCCACTATAATAATAAAGATCATATCAGAATTGTAGAATTCTAACCATAACTCCCACAAAACTAGTCTAAAGTACATGATGGGTTCCATTTTCTCCTCTCGAGGAAGTAAATAAATAATCCCTCACATGTACCAAATTTAGATGTGATATACCTGGAGGATTTATCACACATGAGGACGTTTCCATGAATATCATGGATGGAAATGAAAACATTCAGAGTGAAAATATTATAATAGAACAATCCATGTCAACATAGAGGGTAACCTAAAGTGGAACACTATAATGACTGAAGACTATTCCTAATCACCATGTTCTTGATAAAAGAACATGTGAATTAAACAATTAATTGTTGGAACAATTTCACCCTTAATATATAAATATATATAATAAGATAAAAACAATTTTCTTATCATAATAGTTTTCTAAAACATATAATATATCAAAACAGCCAAACCATAGTGGCGTCATCTAATAACTAGGTAACATGGTCTAAATGAAAAAAGTGAAATACCTACATAATTGAACTTGAAGAAACCCCTTAGTCCATCCCAACATGACCTTATGTGACCACCATCCAAACCCTCTAGTTGGAAACAAGATAATTGAAATCCACCCTCAACATGAATATCTTTCATTTAACCTTATTCAGTAAAAACAAGGCTGAAACCCCCAAAGGAAAAAGTATGGAGTGAGTATTAAAGCTTAGTAAAATTTTTAATAATATATATACACTTTATATCCACATATATACATTATTTCTAATATAAAACATATTTATGAAACATTTTCAATTTATATCACTTTCCCTTATAATTTCCTCTATTTTATTTCTATTCAATAACATGACATATTGAAATAAATAATGAAATATGAAAAAATATTTATTCATGAGGAGTAAGAAAATGAATGAAATAGTTTTTAAGCATCAATATCCATATAAATTCTAAAAATAATCATATCCTATAAACATGTTCATAATGTGTCCTAAATTCTTGATAGAGAAAAGCATGACATGAGTGTATTCACAACTAAGACCCATAATATACAACGGAATGTATAAGTGACTTATAATGTCGGGGAACATCAGTCTCCCAAAAAGGATACCTATTAAAAACCATGAAATCAAGGTATCCCCCCACTAATATAATACTAAACTAGGGTTCACATGTGCCTATAATTCCCTTGCACCCCCATGTTCTTCAAATGTTCTATTATATCATGCATAAATTGTAGAATCAAAAAAACATTTAGAAAACCTTTTTCAATGAATATAAATTTATTTCTTATTCCCACATATTAAATATACAATTTCATTAATGATTCCACACTGCTTCCATGATTGAAACCACATTTTATTTTTAAAAACAAATTTGACGCACTTTTTCCTTGAACATAATGTGAATTAATATTGTTTTCAATAATAATATATTTTTAGAAATAATTTTTATAGACATAAAAGATAAAATTAACCTCTCATATATTTTTAATCACCATTTCCATAAATCAAAACCAATATAAATCATACAAATTGTTTTGTAGGAATATAACATTGGATATATACACCTACCTCATGATGAATGAAATTGAATTTTCGATCAAAACCAGTGATAGAAAATAAAATTATTATGTCCGCACAAAACTAGAATTTTTTTTGAGATAATGAAAAATCGAAGAACCCAAGACACTAATTAATTTGAGAAGGTAATTAAAAATCTATTTGAATAACACAAATGAGTTAGAATATGTGGTAAAGGGGAGTCAAATATTAGTTTTAAGGAATAAATCTAGGCAAATTAATGCATTAAAACTTATAATATTGGTCTCATGTAGATGAAGTAACTAACCCCAGAATATCAGTTACAATGAGAGCCTTTCAAAAACCTAAACCACCACCATTATTCCATGGAGATTAACACCATGTTCTAGTGGCCTCTCCAAGGATACTATCCATTGGGGCTAGCCACACAATGGCTCTAAAACCTTGGATTTTTTATTCTTACCATGAAATTATCTACACTAGTTGTCAATATTGATTGTATTGGTGCATAAGTATACCCCCAATAGTCCACTACAAAGAAATTTCCCTAACAATTGTGTGGTGCCTTAGGATATATCAAACATATGTCCACAGAAAACATCCTAGCCACCACTAATTTCATGGTCTTAGTCGGTTTTCATCAGAATGCCCAAAACCCAATCATTAAGTAACTAAACACGTCTAAATATTCCAAAATGAAAATACAAACTCACAAAAAGTGGATCCTTACATGATTACACATAACTTGTTGTTAATATTCTACCATCCATAAAGTAATTCATCCCCTGGAATGGATCATGATCACACAAAAAATAGATAATGCTATTACTACATTACCACGTTCTCAAATTATCATGAGTCTTGGATGACCTTACCATACATTGATAGATCTATAAAATATTTCACCATGTTTACAAATAACACCATATCATATTAGTACACATTCATAATAATCTATTCTATCAGTATATTGTTAGGTTATACATCAACATCATCCCACTTGATCATTTTATACAGATATCGATAATACTTTTTCAGTTTGGAAATATTGAACATGTTATAGATTGTTTTTTAAATATTTGGGCTGTTTAATTAATATTCCACATACCTCAATTAGTCATAAATCTTGAAAAAAGTTGATATAATGTTGGAATAATATACCATGACTCTCAAAACATCTATATCCTAATTTATGTGAAACTCTAAGGAAAACCTTATCAAATATCTAAAACATAAAGAGGAGATAATGATGATTGGAACACGATATCTATATATATTAAACTATCACCAACCTGTTCCTGATAAATGTCATGGTACCTATCATCTAATGAATGATTCTCAGTCTAATTAAGGACCATTATATGACTACATCCAAATAAAGAGATTATCTACAAGGCTTACCATATAAAGCATCATATGAAACTATCTTGATATACTCCTAATAACTTTTATTATTGGAAAACTCCAATATATGAATATGTTTCTCCCATGAAAAAATGATATGAAAAAATCTATAAGAACATTATCAATAATCTAGAAGTACCATATAGTTTATCTATCCTATTATGGAAGATAATATGTGCTTAAAATCAATGGTGAACTCATGGATTAATTAAACCCACTCCAATTATATGATGCAAAGTGAGGGTCACTATCTGAAATGATTATTAATGGACAGAAATGGAGTCTGATTATCTTCCTTGCATTAATTTGATTAAAATATTGTACAAATTTTTCCATCATTGTTAATAATAAATGAACTAATATTCTGAGTTGATAAATTATCATCCATATCATGACCTTACAACTATGAGTGTGAGGTAATAGAATCATGATGACCACAACTGTGTCATCCAATTTCAAAACTATAATGGGTATGTGTTGCTGGAAACCACGTGGCCTCATATGGTTCAAATTAATCTTATGAGAAATAAGGCACTAGAGAAAAAAATATTCAATTGATTGATGTCTTCCTATCAACTAGTAATGACACCTCAGGTAATGATATATCTTCATATCTTCATCATGAATAGTCTAACTAGATCATTTTCCTTACCCGGTGAAATACTACATGATTCCTATAAGAACAACGATCCTAGTTTAGTAGTATAAAACCCAATTAGGAGATCTAGAACACTCACAATAGATCTACCCACTATAAATATTCATACTATTGAATTAACTATAAATATACATATCATATCCATCTCTAATATAATCATCCATAGAAGATAAATCCTTAGTACATGCTAGGAATATCTAAATGTCATCTCTCCCTTTATCCATGTGTATCATAGAAAACAAATCTCATCATGAAAAACTCTTCAACTGATTCCATCGCTTCTTATGTTTAAAATTTTATTCACAAAGCATCTAACACCATGCCTCCATTTCTAGGGGTGTTTTAATAAAAAATCCAATGTTATGAAGGTACTTCACTCAATGCCTCTACCTCATGTTTAGATTAATATGATTAAATAAAACCATCATACTCTCATGGTTATAATACATTGTAAAACACACCATTAAGAGATAAGGGAACCATTTTATTAGAGTGTACATCACTACCACCAACTCATGATCCACAATGGGCTAGTTATTCTCATTAGAGAATAATTAATTACATACAAAATCTACCAACTTTCCCACCTACATCATAAAAATCCCAAACATGTACCTAAGTAAACATAGTATACATCATTTATCAAACAAATATAATGAAGGATGAAGATGATAGATAATTTTATTATCAATTTTAACTCCAAAAAGTTATACAAAATTTAGATCCCTAAATGAAAGTTCACACCCATATAGGTTAACTGTATTATAAGAGACGCATGCTTGGATAATGCAAATTCATTCTTCCTATAATAAGAATATATTCCCAAGAAACTATTGAACTAAAGTATTTACATTGCTACTCTAATGATATCATTTCCCGAATCTTCTCTAGATACAGTAAGATTGATTTCATAGAAATATGATTCCAAATAAAATTCAACTATTTAATATAGAAAAAAAATTATCTCCTCCAGTAAAATGGATATTAAATTAATATTCCATGGATATTTTTCAAATTTTCATCATTATCGAACTCATATATTGAATAAACAAGGATTTCATTTATAGTGAATGCCAAATTAATCCATGAACTGATGGGGGATTTAATTCATCAAAGCTATAAATTCCATAAAATATATTCATATAAAAAATATAGAACTAGATATGTATAAATACCATACCATCACCTAAAAACTATATTTTTACTATAATACTCTTGAACCCTCAGATAATGGTTCTAAAATCTCATATCAATATTTAGAACTGACTAGGATCCATTAAGTTGATTATGAAGATTAAAAATCATAGGAATGACAAATTGTTTATTAATAATCACTTGGTTGAGTTTCTAAAATAAAATAAAATTTGAATACTCCAAACTACATTCATTAAAAAATACATTTATTGATAAAAATGTTCAATAATTGGATGAGTAAGTCCATTATCCACAATTTCCTGAATAAAATATTTGATTAATATAATCTAGCGTGTCTATTGTAGTATGATTGTATGGAAATGGGCCTCATCACTAAAATCAATTCTACAAATTACCTGAAGTCCCTGGGAGGTGGAAACCTAAATAAATTATCTAGTAAGACACTCACTGATGATTATAATATGTGGGGGAATAATAAGAGTTTCAATAGATTCATGAAACTTCTTTGAAATATTTCATGAGATTGTCTCCCCACTAAAGACAACAGTATCTTATATAGTTGACATAGGATCCCACATAACCTAAATGAAATTAGGGAATCCACCAAGAGAACAAAACAGAACAAAATAATGATAGTTATAAATAATATTTTTATATATAATAATCTAATCTATTCAAATTAAAACATCACAACTTTCATGATCAAAACAAAAAATCCCTACCTGGTTTCGTTCATAGCAATCACCATCCAAAACCCGGGATATTTAAAAAACTTCTACAAATTCATTCCCAAAAAAATATAAAGAGTTATAATGAAATAAAGATCCTATTGTAAAGAACCAATAAATAAATATTATTGGACATGATAACATAACATGTTTCACAAATACAAAAAAATACATAACCATTGAAGATTAAATAAATATTGCATCTCTTGTAGTAGCCGGTAACACCTCTGACATCTATGGCTCCCACTTCAATATATACAGATGTTCAACATCATCTTGGAATTCCATTTCACCAAGATAATAGGGTAGGGGTGTATCAGGGTGTCAATAATTTCTTTTAAAGAGTTAGATATTATTCCCACATTTAAAGGAAATTTTTAATACTATTTGGTGGAATTGTGAAGTAATAAAACATTAACATTTATAAAGGCAACACATCAGTTTTAATTGATTCACCACTAAGGTCTAGTTTATGGATAATATGTCGGTAGTTTTTTTTATACCTAAATTGACTAATCATTGTTTGTTATGGAATACAGGTGTTCATACATAGTCACTCTGTACTAGGCACACTGCCTTTAAAATATATTATGGATAACAAACATCATCCCCTTAAACACATCCACCGACTCCCCCTATCTCACTACTTTGGGAGAAGTATTATTCAATTTAATGAATGGAAGATCATTTTAGAATATTAGAATTTAATTCCTTTTCAGTATCTAGCATGAGGCTCTAATTGCACCATAGTCCTACATCGATGCCCCGGAATGCATTGTTCACTTAAACTAGATGCTTGACACTGGTGTTCACAAGGATCATTCCTGAATCTCACAACCTTCCAAAATAAATTTTAATTTGTGGAAAAAAATTCCTTTCCAAATTTTACAGATTCATCATGGAACACAGAGTCATTACAATACTCTTTTTTTCGAGATATTTATTCATTGGTCATGACTAAGACACACTTTTCGTGATGATCATGCTCACAATAAATATATAATTTTCTATGATTTAATCCTATAATAATTCACACCGATTCATACTTTTCTATAAAACATTCATGTATAATTATGTGGGGGTATCCACCTATTTATTGGCTCGGCCTTTTGCAAAGCTCCCATGCCTCCAGTAGATTTTTTATGAACCTCCAAAAAATATTCATGAAGCTCCTTCATTCATTAAAGTCAAGTGATTTTTAACCCACTAACAATGATTTCTCATAGTCTTTAAGAATACCATCAACCCATCAGGAACTCATGATTCTTTTCATAGTCATGAAGAAAACCATCTTTCCCTCGTTCATTTGGGAAGCTCCATACCTTCACAAAGATAAAAATTTTGTGAAACCCAGTCTTAGATAAACCCAATCATGAGGAAACTTATTACATTACCATATTTGAGAAGATTCAATTCAAAAACACTACCTTTAATGACGCTTTCTCTATCCTATTGATTTTGTGCCCAAAATCAAGAAAACTCTAGGAAATGATGACACCTTCTATGTTGTAGTGAACTTTTACCATAAGTTCACATTCCTTTAAGACTCCCTAATCATACTAGTATTTACTGAAAACAAACACAAACTAGTATCCTTTTCTAGTTATGAAATGTGTTGGTTCCAACGATCTACCTCTTGGTATTTTAAATAAATCTTTCGATAAATTCAATAAAGACCCATACTCTATCAAAACCTATTATATGAGAGAATACTCATCTAACATAGTATGATTAGGTGAGTAAACCCTGGTGTAGAAAAAAAGAGGGGAATCATGAGTTGTGTTCTCATGTTTTGGAAATATTAAAGATTTAAAAGATAAAATCTGAGAAATATTAATTGTATCTTCTTTACTTCTATTTTTCATCGTGTCCAAAAATAATTGCATTCTTTATCAAAAACCTACATCTAGAAAAAATTTATAACTTGAAAATTATCCATTCTCCCCCATTCAAAATAAACCTAAAGAACCTGTATTTGTGCATATAGATCCTAAAACTAACACACCATGGATTATATCTCCCCCATAATCCAACATCACTTCTCCAAGTAGATTAATTGAGTTAACACAAATGGAGAGAAAGGACATGTTGTGACCTCATCATGCACGAGGAGGTAGCTAAACACCAAGGTTCAAATGATGTTTCTTGAACACATGTGCTTCCAATGATTTAGTAATAATGTTATCTACGTGGCCATTATTTCCAACATGCTCTATTTTAATAACACTTCATTGTTGTTTTTCTTGATAAACTGATATATGATTTTAATATGATTTTTATGAGACGGATAAGTTTGATTCATCAAAATTTTGATTGTGATCTTGTTTTCAAATTCTAATTTCTTGTGATTAACAAACTCTTCCACTGATTCATGCAAGATTCTGCTAAAAATAATATCATCCCCATACACCAGCACCATAAAATGATATTTATGAGAATTATTCACATAGAAATTATGGTCAGAACCTGCTATTTTAAATTAATGTTTCTTCAAATAAGAATCGAGTTGAGAATACCACACTCTTGGGGCCTGATTCAAACCATAGAGAGACTTCTACAATCTGTAACCATTACTATCATTATTCCCAAACAGAAACACCATTGGTTGTTCAATTTTTACTTCTTCTACAAGAAATCCATTTAATAAGTCCATTTTAACATCCAGCTAATAAATTTTGTACTCTCTATGAATTTACATTGAAATTAAAATCCCAAAAGACTCCAGTCTAGCTATTAGAGAAAATGTTTCATTAACATCAATTCCATCAAAATGTGTATATCCTTTACATACTAAGAATATATTTTTTTCTGATCAAATTTTCAAGCTCATCAATTTATTTAAATATCCATTGTGTTTCAATCAGATTGTAATTTTAGGGTCTCTTAACAAGCTCCCATGTTCGGTTATTTTCAATCTGATGTTGTTCTTCATCTGTGTCATTAACCCATGATTTATCCTTCACTAATTCATCAGATAAGGTTGGTTTCACAATTTATAAGATGGAATAATGTATTTAATTCCACATTCTTATTATCACGGGTGTGGCCCTGTCCCTAATGATGTTGGATTGATTAATTTCTTGACTTCTATTTCTCATGTGTGGTTTTGGGGATATTTATCCAGCAATGGTTTCCTATTCTGATTCTTATTTTAAAACATCATAACATTGTGAGCCCTGATTATTCTGTAATAGTTCCACTATTTATAAATAAGAATATGTCTTATTTCATATTTCTTCTTCACCTTCTATCATATCATCATATGAAACATTTACTTTAAAAAAACATGAAAATACGTCAGAGAGGGATTCTATCCATAACATAACTAATATGCTATCTTGGTTTCTACCATATAAAATCTATATTTTATTTTTCTTATCCACAAATACATGAACAACCTCTTTTCAGTAATGATGAAAAAAATTACTCTCAATCAACATAGTTATGGCCATATTTGCCACCTACCAATTTATGTGTTCAATAACTCTTCTTTTTGGGATTCTATCTATAACCACATCATGGATTATTTCATGATTTTAAGAAAATTTTTAAATTCAATGGATGTTTATTCTCCTCCATTATAACATTCTATAAACTTGATTGTGTGGCCAATTTCATTCTCTGCAATTTGATGATAACTATTTATGCAAGAAAACACTTATTATTTCCTTTTAATAATAATTACACATTCCATTCTACTAAATTTATAAATATAAATAATGAATTAACTCTCTCCATATGTTCCAACCACATTTATTGAACCATATAAATATTTGTGGATGAGATCAAAACAATTTAAATCCCTTTTGTTTTTTGTCCTTTATGAACTATGTAACATATTGTTTTATATGATAGAATTCGCTGTATTTTATCATTCATGCATAAAATTGGGAATATAGATTATTATCTTCAGCATAGATATATTTTCGATGCTCTGTGGATTAATTTGACCCAACCTCTGGTCCAAAAAGTTGTTTTATTCTTTAATTATTATGCAACAAATGTTTTACTTACTATCAAACTGGTATAAATTCCCATCTATTATGCATCCTTTCGTGAGAGAATTATCATCCTCTACATTGATAGTACTCCCCTTTTGATTTAAATTCACTATCAGTCTGAGGTCATCAGGTTGTATCACACTCAGGATATTGTAATGAAAATTTTCCCCATAGTAAAATCACCCTTTCTAAGATTGTTATTTTCAATTTCACTGTTTCTAATGAATTTGATCTTTAAAGAACCATAGTTTTAGAAAATCATTTTTTCACCAACCATTTTCTTAATATTTTTTAATAAATCTTCATTTCCCATCACATGGGAAGAGAATCTACTATCAAGAATCCAAGTACTATTGTTCTTAGTATCCTTTAGTGTTATTTCTACAAGGATGGTTTTCTCGATTTTATTTATTTCCTTCCATGAGATAATTGATTGAGTGTAGGATAATGATAGCCTTTCCAATATATTTTCCATATGCATTTGTTCATAATAGTAATATTTGTATTCCATACGACAATATGTATTTTAATGATCAATTATGCCTGGTTGGTGGGGATTGACTTTTCACTATGTTATGCATGTAATGTTCTCACCATTACTCTTCCTACAATGAATATCTTTGTGGGTATATTTAGAACAGTGAGAAAATATACATAAAATCTATTTAAGCTATATGATGTAGAATATTGTATCATTCTCATTTTTTTAATTCATAGAGCTTCCCAATACAGATAACACCTTACCTCTTTATAGTATGACATTGTTTGGACAGGAAAACCACATAGTTGAAATTTCATAAGAGGTCATGTCTTTTCTTTTCACAACCCCCTCCAACAAAAGATACCCTTATTGGGAGGTCAATTAGGAAAGGGACATGATGACCCTTGAATCGTACCTATAGTAGGCCATAGGTTTCCAACTAGCACCAAGGGTATATAAATATCACAAAATAGGAGGCATTGCCCTTTTTTTGAAACACGATGGAGGGATATACTGAATCATCCATAATGAAACTCTAAGACAATATGTTAAAGAAAATGAAAAACCACCCCACATTCATTTGAAAAATATAACTAATACAAAAAAGGACTCCAATTTATGTACCAAAAGTAAAGCTACACAGTGACACAACAACTATCCAGATCTGATCAAGTAATTTCTAGCATGGTTCATGAAATCATACGAGAAACTAGAAAGTATTTTAATATACATTTTGTGAGCCTACAGGTATACTCAGTATGAAACCCAAAGTCTCTCATGCACATATGAAAGTATCATTCTAATTCCCCTTTTAGAAAATACTAAAACCAAAAATCACCTATCTAGTATACTAACCATCCCATCCTCAGCAGCACGCACTCAAAAAATAACACAATCCATGTAATATAATATAATTCACATAGATGATAGGGTACCCCACACCACTTACATATTATTAGCCTCTCTTTCCTAACAAAAAAAATTCTTGGTGCTCCCTCCTCTTCCAAACATATCTCATCACATCCCGCCTACAAACACCTTTACCCCCAACCACATATCATCTTATCACCTGGGCCAGCACCCACATTTCATCCTGCACGCAAACACATGGGCTTCACAAACCACTTTTCATCCCATCACTTGGACCACAAGCCACATCTCATCCTATACATAGGAACTTGATCCTCACAAACCAAATCTCCTCCTATCACCCTGGCCATGAGCCACATCACATCTAATTTTGAAAAACCCTAGGAAAAAAAACACATATAATCCCCAAATCACCTAGGATATCACAAACCAGAACATACCTAAATAATCGTGGGCAATCACTTCCTATAAGAAAGAGAATAGAAGAGTGGATTTTTAGCCATCCATCCTCCCATAGAAAGGTTTGGGAAAGGCTCCCTCTCCTTATGATGATGATGTTGTTCATCACATATTTCTTAACTAGGGTGGGTTGTTTATATAAATCATAAGAATGAATATTAATATATATATATATATATATAAATAGATACCAAACACTCAACCCAACCTATGGGTTCTCAATCAAAAAACTAGGTCGCAATACTTCTAACGTTTTTTCTACCTTTAAATAAACAACACCACACAACAAGCCACAAACCCTATCCATAATCCCATCAACTTCATTTAACCATTTTTGGTTCTTTATTAACCAATATTTATTAACACTATTATCCAAAACAACTCAAACCATTCCAGAACTCATTAAAAATTATTCAAACAATCCATCACTAGTTGGGAAACTACCAAGCACAACACACCACAAGAAACACACCAATTTCAATCATGTAGAAAATCTAGGAGAATTACTCCTACCGCCAATCACCATCATTCTTCAAAGCCATACCTCCAAAAATATCCAAAAAAACAAATCCTTCAACAGATCCCCTCACAAACTGATCTCATCCCCCTTGCACCACATTTCTCATACATTCTACAACCAATCAGTGTCTCAACCTATGATTTCATTACACCACCCAAGTCATTCACCATCACAGAACCGTGCCCATAACCACACCATATCCAAACATAGAAAAACACCACACATGCATTACACCCAATTCATATCATCTCTATCCCATGAACATAACCACAACAATACAAAAATACACATCACCCCACATAATACGCATACCACAATTCTTGGTCTAACAATGCATCACATATTTAATTACACTTGTTAACTCAAGGGTTATCACAGAAACTGGGTAATCCTTGGGAATCCCTTTATTCTACATGTGTATGTGATTTAACAATTTCCATATACAAGTATTCAATAAGATCAAACCAACATTCAACTTGTATAGTATTCAAATAATGACCACTAATGGCCAGGATTTATAGCGGTCCATTTAGCCCATATAATTCACAACTCCATTATAACATCAAAGCCACAAAAATATGAAATTTGTATCCCTATACCCATTTCATTTTCATTTAACATATTCTTATCTTTCATTAGTGTGGGAAAACTATGATCCGTTGGAAAAAAAAAAGTGGATCCCTCCCACATGATGCACATTCAAAGAGAAATTAAGGAAAACCCCTACCTTGAAGAATATTTTCAACTCGTACTTGCACCGTAGAGTGAGGAAGAATGCCCAAAAGCAACAATTACTGTAGAGACCCAAGCATGAAATACATGGAAATTACATTACTTTTGCAGAATACCTAATACATAACAAAAACAGATGCCAAAGGACCGTAATAGTTTAGTGTCTTTTGAAACTCAGAATATAATCTTCTAATCTTGGTGAAATATCTTCAACATCTCCCATAAAGATCTTCCCATTTTTTCTTACCTAAAACCATTATTTATATCCTGGGGAAAAGAAAACATATAATGGGTGTGCTTAAATTCTCATTAAGGGTAAGCATGGATAAAATAAAACAAACCATATACATTTGAACTTCAAAACATGAACATAAAGTTTACACATCAAAATCATGAGTTGTGAAATAAATCCTGGATGTACGTAAGGAATAGGTTATAAAAGATATAAATCATGATAAAATAGAGTGGGAATAAAACATTAAATTGTGGAAAACCATTAAGCACATGGTATTATTTCCATAGTATCCAAGGCATTATTGCCAAGACCATATTAGTGGACAAAGTCCCTTTCTGAATCGAGTTCACTCCTCATTCCAGTACTGTATCACTGAACCAGATTAACATACCGATCTAGCCAGGACTATCTAATGAGAGTTAAATATTTAACCAATTTATTGGAGGGAGATATATGTCCCACCCATCTCATAATGAAATCATATTTAATTGTTCCACAACATAATCATAAATCATTCATCATAACCCAAATAATAAAAATGGGTTTCATAAACATCATCCCATCATAACATAATCCACATAAAACAAATGTATATAATTTCATAATAAGAAAATTAAAACCAGTTAAATTATAGAGATATTATACTTAAAACATACACATATGAAATAATGTCATCTTAGATGGAAAATGGTTTTGATAAAACACTTGAAATGAATTATTTAGGAAAATATCCTTTCTTCTTAAAAATAGTTTTCTTTTCACAAAATGCCAAAAAAATTTAAAATAAAATTGTTTTATTGAAAATAACCATGAAAAATTTAAGAGTAAACTTCATAAAAATAAGGTGTTATGAAATCATAAAAATCCGTTCATGCCGTATAAGTTAAAAAAATCTGCCTCCACATACTTTTGCTGGAAAAGTCAAAAAGTTCCTCGTATGGAAAATAAAAGAAAGATTCCTCCCATAGCACAATGTAATTTTCAAAGAGGGGTAAAAATTAATTTAAAAATACATGGAAGATTATAAAATTATCACTAACCTTATGTCTGATATGCTTCGTATGTATCCGAACCACCTGTATATTGATTTAAATAATGTCATTGAATTATTAAAGAATCATAGTCATTATTATTATATCATATATTGTTCACTTATGACTTTATATTACCCGTTCTTTTGTAAATTCCATTTTAAAGTAGTGTTTTGGGTAAAATCGTTTCATTTATCCTACGTGTTTCGATTTGTTGTTCTTGATATTATTACTCATATCCTGATTTACTTAATTACAGAATGTAAAACATGATTTATATGTAATATATATTCAGTATAAAAATTTATATGATATATTGAAAAATGGAATGAAATACACTGTTCATGGAGACGGTTGGTCGTACGTACGCATGAACGCTATTTTTGTTTCCTTATTGAATTTAATGGAATTAAGAAAATGAAACATATAAATCCAGTATCATTATTTTGTAATATTTTTCATGATTATATATTATATATATACTTTTTAATCATACTTTAATGGTTAATCATGGAAAATGAATCTCATCGCGTTTGTGGAGACGGTAGTCCGTACGTACACACGAGCGATGATATCGTTCCTATAATTATTGAATAGAATGATATAATATCTCATAATCAGTATGATGTTATAATAACCATATACAGTTATTCTTTACACCATTATACCCATCCATGTAAGGTGGTGGTGGAAAAATAATTACACCATGGCATGGAGACGGTATTCCGTACGTACGCACGCGTGGTGATTTCATTTTCCGTAAGATTGATAGAAGGTGAAGTGAGGTTGTTTAATATTTATAATAACATATAAGTATATTAGTTATACTTATTTTGTTAATTTATAATGAAGCAACTAAAAAATAAGAAGTTTAAGAAGAAAGAAAACATGAAAGAATGATTAGAAGAGATTACCTCTACTTCGACACACCTCTTTTATGCTTCATCTTAAGGAACTAGAGTTGGTCTTTTGAGGAGAACAGAACATATATAATGTTTCTAGGAAATTTTATATGGTAAATTTTCAGGGATTGGCCTAGCTTGAAACCTCAAAAATTGTGTAAAAAGAAGAGGGAGTAGATTCCCTTTTATAAGGGAGGATAGGGGAACCTTAGGAAAAACTTAAAATATTATTTTATAATAAAGTCATATTCGGTTTATAATAGATCCAAATTTATTTATTTATAAGCTAAAGTGGTTATGGGTCTAAATATTCTCAAAAAATAGGTTTAAGACAAGTTTATGTTTCAATTTTAACATTATCATTTAGATTTAACTCTAAGTTAAATAATTTAACTTTTACCGTGTCTTCTTGTTTTCTTAGACTATATGGTTAATAAACTTACTATAACAATCCAAAAAAACCCAAGTGGTTAATTTTTAATATATATAACCTTTTCTAAGTCATTTTTATGAACCCTTGAATTTTAATAATATAATAACAATTAATAATATAATATTTGTTTTAAAAACTCTTTTATGTCAATTTTGACACTATTTGGTAATTGATTTTTGTGAAAATCATAACAGCATTATTAGTTCAAAAAAAGTTAATTAAATAGATACAAACATTTCATATTAACCTATAAAATTATTGGAATTCATAAAAACTCTCAAATTACTTTTTTTGGGTATTTATAACATCAATTATGTTAATATTTCATTAATAAGGTAATTTCTGCATCATCATTATTTCATAAATAAATTATATTATTTAATGTCTAAAATTTATAAATAAACTACCATGATATATGAAATATTTTTATCTTTCTAATTAATATTTATAGTCGAATATATCTTATGTATATCCCTATATTAAATTTTTTTAGTTATTTTACTTTGATTTTAACTCTTTTAACTCTTCTTTAAATAAAATAATAATAAGTGTCCTAATCTAATCCAAGTGGACCTAAATGGTAATATTTTATTCCTAATGTTATTTGTGGTCTAATTAAACTTATCCAATAGAATTAGGACATTAGTTAGGGTAATAATAATATCATTTTACCCATAATTACCCTATTTTCTTTTAACCGTGGTAAATAAAAGTAAACTTTTACTATTCACAAAAAATTATTTTTAACTTATAGAATCACATTATATTCCTTGATATTAACCATGTCTCTCAGATTTTCAAAATTCAACTCACATAAGCAGAAAAATTATGCTTTATGTACAATTGCAGATGCTCCTAAGAGGTGGGTAAAAGAAGGTGAAAAGTTCAATAAAATTTTTATACATCTAAAATTATTATAAAATGACTCCAATGAATTACACTAAACTTATATAATTATTATATATCTATTTTTAGATAAAATAAATTTAAATAAAATAAATTATTATTTAAATAAAAATTTAGTTTTAACCAATAACTGAGTTTTTTCACTATTCATCAAAAATTAATAGTTTTCAGAAAAATACCAAAATTTCACCCTAGGATAATTTCGATATTCCAAATCCAAAAATGAAGTATATTTTGAAAGATAAAATTTATAAAATTTCAAAAAGTGGGTATTAATATTCATAACAGCTAGTTTATATAATATTTTAATAACATGTCGTTGTTTTGTGAAACTCGATATTGCGTAACACACACGCTATCTGGGAAGGTCGTGATTGCGTGTAAAGCAAGCCAAGTCTAGGTTGCGTGTAGTGAAAGATTCCTTTGTTGTTTTATATAATAGAATCCAATCATATTTTATTTATACATTTAATATATATATATACACACACACACACACACACTCAATGTTGCGTAGAATAACTTCAATCAGACAAACATGAAATTTTGTGTAACACGATCCAAGAATAGTGTTGCATGTACTGCAAGCTAATACGGTGTTCGGTATAGAGCAAGATAATATTGGTGTAGCATACAACACAAGAAATCAAATAAATAAAAATGAATACTTCTCATAAAATCTCATGGTGTTACATTCTATGCCCTCGAAATTCTTCGGGGTTATAAATCGTTTAATAATATAAAGTTTTATTCATAGAAACCCACATCGTAAAAAGGAATACAAAAAACTAATTTTACAAAATATGTATGAAATTTAACGGTTAATCAAATTTACTCATCTCTGGGTTTCCACATAAGAGAACATAGGTGAAAATATGAATATGAAAGGGAAATATAACCATCAACTTCTGATGAAGAATGGTAGAGGACATGGCTATGAAAATGCCAACAATCACAAAGACATAAATTTGAGATGATCTATGGTACCATATAATTAATCAGATATGAGGGCACTAGGAAAACATTTTTGCTATTCAAGATCATTTCCCAAATGTTGATTAATTTTTTAATTAAAAGAAATACTTACTTAATTTTGGTACAATCTTACTGTTGTTCATCCCTTGAACAATTTAGACTTCACCGCTTAAAGAAATGAAGTGGAATTTGCCTTTTGAAAAGTGTTAGCAGATCATGTGATAGAATGATAGGTCATTCCATCGGTCTCAAACATAATGTTCAGAAAAGTTATATACATAATTCCATCTATGGTGAGATTAAGCATATATTGTTCCAAAAATGGACTTATACTTCATCTATCATACCGCTTAATAAAATAAAACTAGTATAGACTAACTAGGGAATTCCTGTAGGCCAGAGGTAGGTGATAATGGCCTGTCGGACTTCAGTTGTGGGTTCGATTCTCGCAACCTTGTCCGACGTGATGGGTTGTTGCCCATCCTGCAGGTTTTCCTTTTTTTAAAACTACACTATTATAACATTACAGAAATAATATCAAAAAAATGTTCTAGCCTTAAAAAATATTGTCTGATGTTTCACATAATCCATTCTAATCATTATGCTTATCCAAAATACAAATGTTCAATCTCATAGTATAAAGAAAATTATTACTTGAAAGGGCACATAAAAAACCCATGAATAACATCATTTATCACCCATATATCATAAGATATATCTTGTTGGTCACATTCCAAAAATGTGAATACCTTAATCATGTATTACCATAGAACCTTAGTGAAAACATAAGTGCTGTCAAAAGTTAACTCTTTCCATATACCAAAATCTAAAAATTTATATATACTCAATCCATGATGTCACTTTGTCCTTATATCAGTAATGAGATCATGAATACTATCAAACATTTCATTTTCTCCTTATCCCTTCCTTATGAGCATATCATCTACTTTCTAAAATATTTGAATCACTTTTCATGGTTACCAGTACCATATAATTATTGAAAACCACAATAAACCAATACATAGATATTCCAATATTCCACAATACTATAAATGATATTCCAAAACATTATTTCAGAATCCTGTTACATAAACACATAATAATTCCACTACATCGTTGTCATACTCAACATCACCAATAGTGATCGAATGTGACTTCCCTTTCTCCTATAACTTAATATTTTGTTGAGGTAGATCTTCATTATACCATGGATTAGGGAATTGGTTAGCATAATTCCCCATTTCCCTACACTTGTACCATTGATGTGTTGGTAGAGAATTCTCTGTAGTATTTTCTCTATTCACGTTATTAGAAACCTTTTTCCCATTACTTCGGTACTCACCTGCTCGATGACCTTATTTAACACACTTGAAACATTTTCTATTACCTTTTAGACAATCTCCACCATGCTTATTTCCACACTTTGAGCATAAAGAAACATTCAACTTCTTTTCACCATTGTTCAGAAATTTTTCCTTGAACTCCATCTTTCATTTCATGTCAAAACAATGAGATGGATATGTAACACAAACATCCAGTTTGACCATGTTAGCACAACGCACTCTTTATTCATAGGTACTAAAGTCTCTTATAGCTAATTCCCTTTGAAGACTTGGTTTTAAGCCACTGAAAAATCGATCAACTTTTCTTTCAGGTTGGATGATAAATCCAAATGCATACCTTGCTAGCCTTGTAAAATTCACTTCTTTTATACCAACAGATTCATCGTCCTTTTTCTTAAGCTCAAGGAACTCCTTTTCAATATTTGTTCTAAGAATAAAAGGGAAGTACTTATTGAAAATTATGTTCTTGAGCTCATCCCATTCCAAGGATTCAATTTCATCTTGGGGCCTTGTATTCTTAATTAGAGTCCACCATTGGTCTGCTTCAACTTCTAACCGGTAAATATCCAAAATGACTTTTTCATGTTCTGAATAGAGAAGTATTGAAAATATCTTTTCAATTCTAAAAATCCATTGTTCAGCAACAAGTGGATCAGAAGACCCACTGAAAGAAGGTGGACATTGCCTCATGAAGGACTCAATAGAATATTGTTCCTTTCTCTCCTCATTTGGAAGTCCAAAATGATATGTAGCATGTGTAATTATATCAATAATATTTTTCACTCCATATACCGTAACATTGGTTTGTTCAATAGGACAATCATTGCATTTTCTATTACATTGATCAACATAGTTCCTTCGGGTTCCATCCATCGTCTAACTCCCAAAAATAATAGTGTGAGAGGTAAAAATCATGGGAGGAAAACAACATAATAAAGGGGGAGTAATTTCAATATATTACATCTCAAGATTAATTCTAAGATTGTAACCATAATTATAGGACTATAACCTATACTTATACTTAACCGTAGGGACATCCCTAGACATACCTTAGAAATATCTCTAGGTAATTCAAAAAAGTTTTTGCATCCTAGTTTCCAAGGGTTATCTAAACCTTTCCTTGGATACAGACTATAAGGACCTAATCTTGACATACATGGACATCACATTACTTTTTCGTAATACCTAATACATAACAAAAAAAGTCCCCAAAAGACCGTAATAGTTTAGTGTCTTTGGAAACTCAGAATATAATCTTCTAATCTTTTTGAAAGATCTTCAACATCTCTCATAAAGATCTTCCCTTTTTAACCTAAAACATTTCTTTATATCCTGGTAAAAAGTAATCATATAAAGGGTGAGCTCAAATACTCATTCAGGGTAAGCATGGAGAAAATATAATAAACCATATACTTTTGAACTTCAAAACATGAACATAATGTTTACACATCAAAATCTTGAGTTGTGAAATAAATATTGGCAGTATGTAAGGCATTGGTCATAAAGGAACATCAATCATGAAAAAATATCGCGGGAATAAAACATTTAATTTTGTAAAACCATTAAGAACATGATATGATTTCCATAGTATCCAAGGCATTGTTTTCAAGACCATATTAGAGGACAATGTCCCTTTTTGGATCGAGTTCCCTCCTCGTTCCAGTCCTGTCTCACTGAACTGGATTAACTTACTGTTCTAGCCATGTCTATCTCGTGATATATATATCTTTACCCAATGTATTGGAGGGAGATATATGTCCCAAACATCTCATAATGAAATCATTCTTACTTGTGCCACAATATAAACATAAATCATTTATCATAACCCAAAGAATAAAAATGGGTTCCATAAACATCATCTCATCATAACATAATCCATATAAAACAAATGGATATAATTTCTTCATAAGAAATGTGAAACCATTTAAATCATAGATATATTATAATTGAAACATACACATATGAAATAATTTCATCTTAGATGGAAAATGGTTTTGATAAAACACTTGAAAAGAATTCTTGAGGAAAATAGCCTTTATTCTTAAAAATCATTTTCTTTTCACAAAATTCCATGAAATTTTAAAAGAAAAGGATTTTATTGAAAATAACCATGAAATATTGTAGAGTAAACTTCATTAAAATAAGTCGTTATAAAACCGTAAAAATCTGTTCATTTCGTATAAGTTAAAAAAACATTCTCCTTGTACTTTTTCCAGAAAATTCAAAAAGTTCCTCGTATGGAAGAAAAAGAGATATTCCTTCCATAGAACAATGTAAAAGTAAAACAGGGGTAAAAATGACTTTAAACATACATGTATGAATTTTAAACACTTTATGAAAAACATTTTTATGGATATGGATGAAAAAAAATAACCCCAGTAAAAACATACGTATAAGCATTCTCGGATAAAAATGAGATTTGCAAAATTATCCCTTACCTTATGTATGATATGATTCGTATGTATCTGAACCTACTGTATAATGATTTAAATAATGTCATTGAATTATTACAGAATCATATTCATTAATATGATATCATATATGGTTCACTTATGACTATATATTACCCGTTCTTTTGTAAATTCCATTTTAAAGCAGCGGTTTGGGTAAAATCGTTACATTTATCAGGTATGTTTCGATTTGTTTTTCTTGATATTGTTACTCATATATTGACTTACTTAATTCCATAATGTAAAACAAGATTTATATATAGTATATATTATGTATATAAATATATATTATTGTTTGATAAATGGAATGAAATACACCGTTCATGGAGACGGTAGGCCGTACGTACACATGAACGATTTTTTCGTTTCCTTATTGAATTGAATAGAATTAAGTAAATGAAACATATAAATCCAGTATAATTATTATTTAATACATTTCATGATTATTTATTATATATATACTTTATAATCATATTTGAATGGTTAATCTTGGAAAATGAATCTCATCACATTCGTGGAGACGGTAGTCCGTACGTACGCACGAGCGATGATATCGTTCAAATAATTATTGAATAGAATGATATAAAATCTCAGAATCAGTACGATGTTATAAAAACCATATATAGTTTTTATTTACGCCATTATACCCATCCATGTAAGGTGGTGGTGGAAAAACTAATTGCACCACGACGTGGAGACGGTATTCCGTACATACGCACGCGCGATGATTTCGTTTTCCGTAGGTTGGATAGAAGGTGAAATGGGGTTATTTCATATTTATAATAATATGTCAGTATATTAGTGATACTTATGTTATTACATTATAATGAAAAAAACTAAATAATAAGAATCGAAGAAGAAAGGAAACTTGAAAGAATCGGTAGAAGAGATTACCTCTTCTTCGACGCACCTCTTTTATGATTCCTCTTAAGGAACTATTTATGGTCTTTTGAGGAGACCAAAACCTCTATAATGTTTCTAGGGAGATTTAGAAGGGAAATCTTAAGGGTTTGGATTATCTTGAAAGCTCAAAATTGTGTAAAGAGAAGAGAGATGAGATGCCCTTTTATAAGGGGGAGAGGGGAACCTTAGGAAAAACATAAAATAATATTTTATAATAAAGCCATATTCGGTTTATAATAGCTCCAAATTGATTTATTTCGAAGCAAAAATTGGGATGGATTGAAATCATCTCATCCAATACTTTTTAGACAAGTTTATGTTACTATTTTCACCTTATCATTTAGATTTAAGTCAAAGTTAAATAATTTAACTTTTATATTGTATTCTTGTATTCTTACACTATATGGTTAATAAACTTACTATAACAAGACAAACGAACCGCAAGTGGTTCATTATTAATATATATAACCTTATATAAGTCATTTGACTGAACCATAGTTTTTTAGGAATAGAATAACAATTAATAATATAATATTTGTTTTAAAAACTATTTTATGTTAATTTTGACACTATTTGGTAATTGATATTTTTGAAAATCATAACAGCATGATTAGTTCGAAAAAAGTTAATTAAATCTATACTAACAGGTATTAGTATCCTATAAAATTAGTTTAATTCATAAAATGTCTCAAATTACATTTATTTGGGAATTTATAACATCAGTTATTTTAATATTTCATTAATAAGGTAATTACTGCATCATCATTGTGTCATAAATAAACTAAATTATTTAATGACTAAAAATTATAAATAAAATACAATTATGTATGAAATATTATTTTTTTTCTAATGAATATTTATAGTCGAATTTATTTTATGTATAACCCTATAATAACATTTTATTAGTTATTAAACATTGATTTTAACTCTTTTAACTCTTCGTTAAATAAAATAGTAATAAGTGTCCTAATATAATCCATGTGGACATAAATGGTCATATTTTATTCCTAATGTTATTTTGGGTTGAATGAAACTTATCAAATCGAATTAGGACATGTGTTAGGGTAATAATAATAACATTTTTAACTTTAATTACCTATTTACTTTTAACAGTGGTAAATAAAAGTAACAAGTTACTATTCACCAAAAATTATTTTTATCTTATTGAACAACATTTTACTCCTTGATATTAACCGTTTTTTTCAGATTTTCGAAATTCAACTCACAGAAGCGGTAAAATTAAGTTTTATGTATAATTTCAGATGCTCCTAGGAGGTGGGTAAAAGACGGGAAAAGTTCAATAAAATTTTTACATATCTAAAATTATTATAAAATGACTCCAATGAATTGAATTGATCTTATATAAGTATTATGTATCTATTTTTACCTAAAATAAATTTAAATAAAATAAATGATTATTTAAATAAAAAGTCGGATTTAACCAATAACTCATTATTTTTACTATTCATTAAAAATTAAAAGTTTTCAAAAAAATACCAAAATTTCACCCTATGCTGATTTTGATATTCTGAATCAAAAAATGAAGTCCATTTTGAAAGATAAAATTTATAAAATTTCAAAAAGTGCATATTAATATTCATAACGTCTAGTTTATATAATGTTTTAATAACATATCATTTTTAGTAAAACTCGGTATTGCGTACAACACATGCTATCATGGAAGGTCGTGATTGTGTGTAAAGCAAGTCAAGTCAAGGATGCGTGTAGTGCAAGATTTATTTTTTGTTTTGTATAATATAATCCAACCATATTTCATTTATACATTGAATATATATATATATATACACTCAATGTTGCATACAATAACTTCTATCATACGAAATTGAATTTTTTGTAACACGATCCAAGAATAGTGTTGAGTATACTACAAGCTAATAGGGTGTTGCGTATAGCGCAATATAATCTTGGTGTAGTATAAAACACAAGAAATCAAATAAATTAACAATAAAACTTCTCATAAAATTTTGTGGTGTTGCAATTACACCACTAGAAATGCAGATCAACCTCTTCTGCACCAGAAGATTATCAAAACACCTCAAAAACACAAAACCCCATCTGAACTGTATTACAATAGTGAATCCCATTGATATAACAAGAGTAAATTGATGATAAAGAGGAGAAAACTCCCCAAAGATCAATCATGGATCATCAACACTAGGACCGGTACATCAAGGAGGGAGGAGTAGTGTAACACCCCGATTGTTGGTGAAATTTTTTTCTTTCAAATAAGTTATTATTTTTTATATTTTTCATATCACGTGAAACTATAAATAAATCTTATATATATTAAAATAATTTAGTTATGTATTACATTTCCACTGAACTGAAATGACCTGTGCTACATCCAATATTGACTTGTTTTTTCCTACATGTAATACTGACATGGCTTTCGTTGCATGAAACACCAACTTGGCATATGTTACATTCAACACAAATGTTTCTTATGAAACATAATTTATTATTAAAACTATTTAATTGAGATAATTATAAAATATCCATTAATTTTAGTTATATGAATATTAATAACTAATTTTCAAATAATATTTATAATTGTTTTATATTGGTAGAACATATTGATAATGAATGATATTATTTTAGGTAAACCCCATCTATGTTTAAAAATATCGTTCAATTGAATGAACCACTTTTAATAATAAAATTAAACATAGAAACATTAGTAAATTAATTTTTATACAATAAAATACATTTTTTAAAATTAAAAATTATAAAATTATCTTAGCATGAATTTTTGGGATTTTTCTATGAAATTTATTTTTTGTAGAATAATTAAAAATATTGTGTTTTAGTTAATAAGTTCCTTTTATTTTGAAAAATTATTAATGTAAAATTCAAGTTATATTTGTTTTAGGGTCACATTAAATCAATTTTACAACTAATAATACAATTTAAGTCATTATAATCAATATCACATTGAAATTGAATATAAAATCTTAATAAACTTTTGAACGTTTTACTTTGAAATCCCGATTTATGGCTACATCTACAGGATTACCATTAATGATATTCTTCTCTTTTATCTAAATGAACCTTCCAAAAATTTAAATACACCATTTTAACTATTATATTATTTATATTCTAATAGTATCCACTTAATTTTTGACCTAAAAGTTTGGTAAAATTGATTAAAATTAATCACAATGAATTGGGTCAAATTAACCTTAATTAGGGACTAAACCATACAATTAAGGGCCCGAATGACTGAGACACTTTTTAAAAAGCCATTGGTTGTCCATATTTCTTAAACAAACATTTCATTAGTCATTTATAATGGTTTCTATGAATATTGATAGGTAATAGCATGTGTACAAATAACTTTTTTTAAAACATTTTATGTGAGTCCATTTCCTTCACTATAAAAGGCTACCACCACTCCCTCTTCCTCACACCTCTCAATCCCCCTTAGCTCTCCAAAAATATGTTAAAATATGCTCCCAAATTACCTCCATTACTCATTTATGCCTCCCTTGGGATGAAATACTTCGAAGGAAGCCTGTTGGAACCAACCAAAAGGAGTTGCCTGATTAAGAGGTAACTTCTTGTCTCAAGATCACAATTTTCATTTCAATTATACACACCCTCAAATATTTTATTTTACATGATTATATAAAAATACCTATATATTAAATAATATTGTATTTTTATATGTAATTATTTCTACTTACACTTAGACACATACACATCTAATGGGTAATAAACATACTATTTCTGTGTACGGAGAACAACTCCCTCATGAAAGGATGAGTGTCCATTTTTTCCTTTACTACCTATAATGTTTGTCATTATGATGTAAAATATAATTATATATGTCTTATTTTATATTTATTATCTCTTTATTCATATTTATTCCTTTTATAACCCATATCTTTTTATTATCCATATGGTGTAAATGAAATAATTTCATTTCTGGATGTGTGGACTACCGACCCATCAAAGCGACGTGATTCATTCACACACTGCACGAAATGTATTAAGGATGGTTTTAGTTAACTAATATGATATATTTAACAATATAATTATGATATCATTATATTATACACATTTACACTTATTTTTCATTTTCTTTCTTTTTTATTTCGACCGTTAAAACAAAAACAACATTCATTTGTATATACCGCTTACCGTCTCCATGAATGGTGTATTCCATTTAATAATTATGATATATATTATTATATAATAAAAATTATAGTTATAAAAGATATTTATATCATTATTTAAATTTTGGAGATGATTATTTGAATATAAGAACCAAATATTTTTCTAATTAAGACGTATGCGGAGAACAAAGAAAATATTACCCAAAGTGAAACCTTAACCTAGTATTGTTAACATGTGGGTCATATATGGTCATAATAAAACCATATATGGTATTATATATAATAATAACATTCTTAATAATATGTATCATAAATTTATATTTATTATTCATTAATATTGAATGAGTATGGTGAGAGTTAAGACACAAGATAATGGAATTTCATCCCACTCTTATTTTCACCACATACTTGTCTTAATCACCACTCCCTTATTCTTTGTGGTTTATATAATCCACATGAATGTATTATATTCCTATTATAATTAATTTTTTGTTTATTCACATATATATTTTATGATATTTCTTTCATGGGGTTTTTTTTAAAATTTAGAAAATCAGCAAAATAGTTTTTGTATAAATTTGCCTTATTTGAGACTCATATTTGGTTATGCACCTAAATTATATTTATAGGTGTATATAAATACTTTTTTAAATTTAATATCATTAATTTCCTATATTTCATGATATTTTATGATTTATTTAATTTTTCTTTCATACATGGAAAGTATTATCTAATGTTACCATGTTATAAGAGTTTATTGAAACAATCTCATCACTGTTCGAGATTGAATATGATTATAATTTCCTTGATGAAATATTAAGATCTATATCTAATAGAAATTCCATAATTTTATTATCCTCAATATATTCATAATATAATCATGTAATGGGACCATTTTTTTACTATTTTGTAAACAATAAGGTTAAGAATGTTTTTTAGGAAATCTCAACATTACCTTCTATTTGATCGGAAATCTACATTGCTTCCAAAACATGTTTTCTAAAATGGGTTTCCAAGATTATTTTAATAATATCCTATTATCATTAAAATATTTTTCACCCTTTTTTATTTTACCAATTATCATAGGAATCTTATTATTTCTTTTCTATCATGCATTTTTCTATCTTTTTACCATGAAAAATGAAAATTCATTTTACCTCGTACGGCATTTATGGTATTACCCACTGTCATTTCTATGAATCTTCCTTTTCATGTCTAAATTTTTAATTATTAATATATTTTTTTGTATGTTCATGGAAAATTATTTTTAAACTTTTTTCAATCTTTATATATATTTTTTCAATTTATTTTCAATGAAATAGTTTTCAAAACATTTCAGAGCTTTATTTATATATTTTCAAAGTATTTTTAATGAAATAGTTTTCAAAACATTTTCAAGATTTCATTGTAAGGTTTCAAAATTTTTTCAAATAAAAATATTGTTAATATGTTTTTAATATTATTTTATATTTTTTCATAAAAGAAGGTTTTCAATATAATCTCATATCTTATTTATATATTTTTAGGCAATTTTCTATGAAAATAATTTTAAAATGGTTTTATGTAATAAAAAAATTGAAGAAGAAAGGATATGTTCCTCAAGAAAAGATTTTCAAATATGTTTCAAAATTATTTTCCATATAAGATTACATATTTTGATATTAGTAATTCCATTCAAGGAGAGGATATAATGGTTTCCTTAATAACCTTTCTGTGAATTAGTGATTCTTAATGTTTTGGTCTTTATGAAACATGTTTCTTTTCCACAGTTAATATGTTTATGAAATTCATTTCTCATACAAGGGATATATTTTTGTGAAATATGTTTCTTTTACATAGGTTATATGATTTTGAAACATTATTATTTTCATGGGTTATTATTTTATGAAATGATTTTTAAACCGATATCTTTTCTGTAGGTTATGATGTGATAAAATCTTAATGACACCCATTTCATTTCGTGGGTTATGATTTGATGTTTATAGAACCCATTTCTTTTCATGGGTCCTAATAAAATGAATATTTTGCAGAACATGCCTATATTATTTCATTATGTGAAGGGTGAGAAATATATCTCTTATTACTAAATTGGCTAATAATAAATATTTTATTTGCACAAATGGTACGTGGGAAGACATCCCATGCTCTATACTAGAGGGTACACAAGAGAACATCCCAATCCCAAAACAAGATGGTATACATGAGAATTTCCAAAGCCCAAAACAATAAGAAATATTGGATAACATCTAATAATCGAAACTAGAGGGTATACAAGAGGAAATCCCATACCCGAAATAAGAGAGTAAACATGAGGAAATCCCAATCTCGGAATAAGAGGGTAAACTAGAGGAAATCCCAAGCCCAAAACAAGAGGGTACATGGGGGCCCATCAAAATCCCAAAACAAGATGGTACATGTGAAGGAATCCCAATCCTAAAGCAGGTACCCTGGTGATTTTCCCAAGCCTAACATGTTACAAAGGCCATATTAATCTTCCTTGACATTGGTATTTTATATGCTTATGGTTTTTCCATAATTCCATGTTTTATTGCTATGTCATTATATCAAGGTTTGTGTTCTTTATTTACTTATGGTTTGTGTCTTGAAGACATAAAATCTTTTTTATGATCTCTAATATGCATGTTATGATAATCAAATGTTATATTCATGTTTCATACATTTTTTTTCATGTTATGTTTAGGCATTTTCTTTATTTACCCTTATTGATCATCTGAGATCACCTCTTTCTTTTGTTTCCTTTCTCAATGTTATGAAGAAAGGATTCAGGTAGAAGCACTATATGTGTAGGTATTTATGGATACGTTGATGATCTTTCACCAGGATAGAATATTTTATATCTATGTACCAAAATACACTAAACCATTACCATCCTCGATCATGTATTTTTTTAATGTACTAAATATTAATCTAAAATGATGTAACATCCATGTATGTTAATCATGGGTAGATATAGTTTGTATCAAAGGAAACAATTATTCAACCCATTAATATTGGATGAAAATGCTTTAGTGATATCCTTAGGTATATTTGGAATTATATGTCTACAGATGTATCTATAGATACATACAAGGATGAGTTAACATTTAGGAAACCGTCCTGGAATTTCGGTAAAGGATATAGTAAGTGGATTCCTACCAATACATCCCCATATAGATACTAATAGTGGATGTGGATATGGAAATAAAATACCTAGGGGAAACAACCCTGACAAGTGGATTCGACCATGACTCACGATAATATAGTACACCACAATGGGCCTTATTGTACACCAGATTTTAAAATATAATGGGATATGATTTTGGAATTGAAAAAGATCACAAACTATCATAAAGGATTTAAATAGAATAGTTATATGAATAAACTAGAATAAAAATAAAGTGTCATATATTAAGTATGTTTTCAAACTTTAGACATCATATATGTGACTATTTCTGATTAAGTGGTTCCTCTTTATGATAATTGTTTCTTACTCCATTCTTCTATTTTGTTCCAATGGATGGAACCCGAAAGAACCGCTTTAATGGTGATTGTGATGGAGAATGAAATTAATTTCTTCCAGAATAAATGTATGTTATGGGATAAGGAATAAAAAAATTAATTGTTATACTCTCATATCTTTCTCAATCTATGAATCTCGATGAGTTTCAAAATAAAAAAAGTAGGGAAAAAAGTTATGTTGAGTGCTTCATGAGGAATCATCCACCTTCTTTCAGCAGTTCATCTGATCCACTTATTACTAAACACTATATCAGTACCACTGAAAAGATATTCTCTAGTATCATGTGTCATGATCACAATAAATTCATTTTGGTTGTTTATCGATTAGAAGTTGAAGCAGACTAGTGGTGGACTCCAGTCATGCATACAAGAAAGAAAGATTAGATTTAATACATGGATTGGTATGAGTTCATGAACATATTATTCAACAAGTACCATCCTAATTACCTTCTTAAAAAATTAAAAAGGAGTTCCATTACTTGAATCAAAAAGAAGATGAATCTATCGGTACCTATGAGCCTAAGTTTACAAACTTACGAGGTACGCTTCTAGTATTTTCATCCAAACTCAATGTGAACCTAATAGGTTCTTCAATGGATTAGAGCCAACTTTCATAAAGTTGTTGGACACAATAGAATTTTTTTTTACAAAGTTATTCTGTGTTGTGCAATTAAATTTGAAATGGAGTTTGGAGTTACATATTAATATCATGATTTTTACAAGAAAAATATGTTTGAGTTCAAAGGGAAACCTTACAACCATTGTAAAAAATAAAATATGACTTTAACTATGGAAAAATTGTTTGAGGAAACATTAAGGGAATTTACTTAAGGGGACTACTAAATGTTTTAAGTGTGGAAGGTATGTTAATCTATTAGTTGAATTTCAAACCAATGGGGGTAAGAAAGATAATTATGGAAATAATTAGAAATCACCCCAAAATCCACCTCTTAAACATAAGTGTTTAAATTGGACAGATTTTGAAAATTACACTAACATGTTCCCAAATCTAAAGACTTATATGAATGATAAGCCACAAACACCATTGAATAAAAAGGAAAATGGGAGATATTATGTGATCATAATGGATAATGTCAACTGAGATAATTAATAAGTACTTATCCTCTCCCCTTATATGGGAATTTTATGTTCTATTTTGTATTAGTAATCCCTATCAAAATATTATTATTCATCCTTTGGTGAGATTTCATGTGATTATATTTCACTAGATGGATTATCAAATAATAACATCACATTATATATTCTATCAATACAAGGATGGACCCATGTTTCTAATATAATGTTTTTGTTTAAGATAATAGACAATTTAAAGAATAAAGAGTGAATTAAATTTTTGATGGGTTACAAGGTTAACCACTTATGGAATGGATTAGTCAAACATCAAATGAAGTTAGTAAGATTAAATTTTTATATTTCTATATGAGGATATCATCATATTAGATAGCCTAATAAAACTACATTATGTTGATGATAACTGATGGGATGACGTATCATGCGTCTCATGATATGTAAGCACTTAAAGAACTAAAAATCTCACCATACTTTTTATAGAAAGAGGTGAAGTGGATCAAAAAAATACAAAGGGTGATGTTGTTATGAAATTATGAAAGTATATATTTTAATGAAAATAATTTAACATTATGTAAATGGATCTTAAATCCAAAAAGGTTTTCCTAGTACCATTGTTTCTGATGAATCATAAGGACTCTTAGGTCATCACAGGTTTATGGTTTTTTGATTGTCAACATTATCCTGACCATAATGTTTTTCCATTTTCATCGAAACATGATAATATAATTTCTCTTCCATGTCCATGTTTTTCTTCTTACTTATGTTTTCCTATGTGGTAAACTCTTTATGAGTTAATTTATGTAACCAATATGGTTTCAACTTCCCATTTCTAAGGGATATATTAGTATTAATTTTTACATTGTGGGTTTCTATGAATGAAACTTTCATGTATTAAACCTTTGATAACCAAGATGAATTTCTTGGGTAAAATAATTTGTAATGGGGGTATAATGTAACACCACTAGATTTTGTGAATTTTTTTATTTCAATTTATTTTTTATTTTTGATAATTTTTATTCTACATGACACTTTATATAGTTCTTATATAAATATTAAAAAAATTACGTCCAACATTACATTCACACAAAATCAACTTGGATTGTGCTAAATGTAATATAAACTAGTCTGGCACTATAAAAAATAACTACATGGCTTGTTCTACCCGCAACACTTACTTGGAGTTTGTTACTCGCAACAGTAATGTTTCCTATGAAAAAATATTTTAGTGTTTAAATTATTCAATAGGGATAATTATAACCTATCCATTAAAAATATTAATTTTAATGTTAATAACTAATTTAAATTATTATTTCTAATTTTTTTATATAGATAAACCATATTGATAATGAATGATATAATTTTTGGCAACACCATTCTATGTTTAAAAATATCATTTTTTGAGTGAACCCATTTTAATAATAAAATTAAATTTAGGCAAATTTATATATTGAATTGTATAAAATATTGGAAATTTTTTAATTTATAATATTGAAATTAATTTAGGGGGAATTTTTGGTATTTTTCTAAGAAACTTCTTTTTTTGATGAATAGTGAAATATATTTTATTTTAGTTAATAACTGACATTTCATGTAAATAATTAATAAGGTGATATTATATGTTAAATTTATTTTCAGGGTCTCATTATATCAATTTTACATCTAATAATAAAATGTAGGTCTTTATAATCAATATCACTTTGAAATTGGATATAAAATATTAATAAGCTTTTTAATGTTTTACTTTAAAATCATGCATTCTCGCCACGTCTATGGGATTAGCATTAATTTTAATTTTTCCACTTCTATAAATTGAATTTTCAAAAACTAAAATACACCATTTCAATCAGTATAATATTTATAGTCTAATAATATCAACTTAAATTTTGACAAAAAAATCACTAAAAGTGATTAAAATAATTCATAGTGATTAAGTCAAATTAAGATTTATTAGGGAATAACCAATAAAATAAAGGGGAAATGACCTATATAATTTTAAAAAACCTATTTAATATCCATATTTTTGACACATACCTTACATTCTTGATTAAGTATGGGGTTTTATGACTATTTTATGTAATAACATGTGTACACCTATCTTCTTTTCAAAAAAAAAATCCATGTGATTCCTTTTCCTTCCCTAAAAAGGGCCACAACCACTCATTAATCCTCAAACATCTAAATACAGATTTTATTTCCAAAAGTATGCTCAAATAAGAATCCAACTTCACTCCCTTACCCCTTGAACCCTCCCTTGGGAAGAATTTTATCCAAGGATGCATTTTTTGCACCAACAAAATGAAGTTATCTGATTAAGAGGTATCGTCTTCTCTCAAGATCTCCTGTTTTATTTCCATTTTACACCACTTAAAATATATTATTATCCATGATTATATAAAAAACATGTATACTCAGTATACTAGGATGGTGTTATTTAAATATTTTGACCCCAACATACACACACCACTATAAAATGGGTAACGAACTTATTATTTATTTGTACGGAGAACAATTGCCTCAAGAAATAATGATTGTTTATTTATCTGTTAACACATATCATTATTTTATTTATTATAAAATTTCACACCATTCCATTTTAAATTATTTTAATTTATTAATTTTCTTGGCATCAGGTATCATTTTCTAGGTGTAGGTTGATGCCTAATTTGAATTTTACAGTTTTTATGGAAAATGAGTGTTTTGTGCTTAGGAGCATAAAAAGCAAAAAAAAGTGCACAATTTCAAAACTGTGTGTCTTTCCCATCTTAATGTGTGGTCTACCCGATGTTCAAAATAAATAAATAAAATAAAATGAGTGAGAAAATTAAAATAAAAAAAACGAAATTTGAAATAAAATTTAAAGTATTGATTTATTAATAATATTATTATTATTATTATTATTATTGAGAATATTATTATTAATTTTATTATTATTATGAATATTAATATTTTTATTAGTATTTTTATTTTTATTATTATTAATATTAATATATTAATTATTAAGATTATAATTATATTTATAATTATAAAAATTAATTAATTTATTATATTTTTGGGCTTGATTTACCCCTCCTCTCCACTATCCCCTTTACCATGTGTGCATGACCCCCTTCTTAAATCGCATGACGTAGCCCCCACCCTTCCCGAACCTCTAGTAGCACGCCTCCCCGCTCTTTTAGAGAACCTCCTTCCCCTTTCGGCAACCTCCCTACTCTCCTCCAACAGTCGTTCCTTCCCCTCCTGATGAGCCTCCTTGCTATAAGGCTGAACCCCCTCTCCCTTCTAAATTTCAATGCATTTGAACTGGTCTGAGCATACTTCTCTTGTGTTTGATGCTGATCGGTGTCCTCTCTCTGGTGTGTGACTCCCCTAAAGGCCACACCTCCTTTCACTATGGGTAACTCTCCTTTTGGTTTTTGCTGGGGTTTTCTTTTCTAGTAGCTCTGTTCTAGTTTTTGAGGTTCGATCTTGAGTATATTGGATCAATTTAATATATTAGTGTTTGATCTTACCTCCCGGAGGTGTGGTTGAGGTGAGGTTGCAGCTTCTCAACGTTTTCCAGTAATTTATTCATAGCAGGTAGGTGGTTCTATGCCCTAGAATTTTTAGATGATTTAATTAATTAGTTTAATTTATTTTAACATGTTCTATAAAAAAATTTTGTGATACGAATTATGTTTTGGACATATCTTGGATTGCATATATCAAGAAAAGGTATTTATAATGGAAATTTTCTTATATTTTATATGTGTCTTGTTGAGGAAATTTTGGAAGTTGTTCAGTCAATTAATTATGGTATGAAAAGTGTATTTTCAAAAGTACTTGAGGTGTGAGTGTGATAAAAATGAGTTTTCAAAAAGAATATAAATTATTTTTTTCATTTTGGTTTTTACTAAGAACCATGAAATATGATTTATGGGTGTTTAAATGATGCAAGAATGGTTTAAATGTGGGAACGTGGCCTATATATTGGATCCCAAAGGGGCTTGGGCATAGAATCAGTGGGTTTTAGTTGGGTGTCTTCTTATATTTTTCAAAAGGGAGTTTTATGAATAGTGTAGGTGATGGTAAAAGAATTGGAATGGTTTTTTAGTGTGACTAAAATGGAAAATGGAATATTATAGTAATGTTGTCCTTTTTGTGCACTTTTTAGTATGCATTATGAATTGTTTAAATAATGAGAATAATGTTTTGGAAATGAACTTGTTTTCTGTTTTGATTTAAATATGTGGTATTAGACCATGGTTTTGAGTGAGAAAATTTGGTCCTTCTATGTATTTAAAAATTTATTTTAATGAATTGAAAATTTATTTGAAAATGTATTTTTATGTGTGTAAAATAAAAAGTGGATTGTTCATGAAATTGGGGATTTCATTAGCATACTTGACATTGAGTTGTGGGAGTGATGATGTGTGTGACATGTGTACATGGACTTGAGAAAAAATAAATTCCAAGTAATGAGGTTGATGAAGTAGGACAAGATTACTAGTGATACAGATGTGGCTACGGCCCAGTTTAACTTAGTGGGATTGATGTTAATAACTCTAGATAAACATAGGTGATGATTGGAGACAACTTGGTTATGGAAGTGTACCCTACTTGTGTCTCATGAATGATAATGTTAATGGTCATGGTTTTTAAGCCACATTTTACTAAGATGAGAGGTTCCAAGAATCCCTCATGAGCTAGTTAGGCCCTAGGGATTTACCCATGGTGCTCTACCTTATATGATGGTGTGTCATCTATCTATATATGGTGTACCTCATGTGTGTGGATTTTTGTGTGTTGGACATTTAAAAAACCCATTTTATTTCAAGAAAATGGTAATTTACTGGTATACTTTTTAAGAGGTTTCTTTTCCTTAGAAATGATTACTCAAAAATAATTTCCTTGATTTGTTTTCCTTTTTAATGAACTCTTTATTTAAATGAGCATGTTAGATTATCTTGTAAATTTTTTCTCATGGGACCTCATTATTTGGTGTAATACTACTAGGCTTTGGCCCACACCCTACATACACATTGGGGGTTATGTTTATCTTGTTCTATGTGTGTTCCAGTTAATGTCTTTGTTCTTTGTGTTGGTGGTTGGGTTCCTAGTTTTCTTCCTATTGTGGATCGTGGTGGAGTTGGCTTGAGGATGTCGCTCCTCTCGTCACTTGGAGGTTTGGGGTAGTTTTGTTGTTTTCATTATATTTTAATGATTTGGGGTATTTTCTTAATGTGTTAAATTCAATTATGTAATGTTTTTATGACTTTTTTGGTTGAGAATTTTTAGTTTAGGGTTATTTTAAATTTTTGGTTCCATTCTTTATGTAATCAGGTAAAATCATTCTTCTTCTTTATTTTGATACCCGATCACTTGTTTCCAGCCTGTGGGGATCAGGAATTCCCTAAGGGATATCCCACAAACATGGCTGGGTATTGGGTTATATAGAGACCTAACTTAGTTCATGACAAAATTTTACAGGAGAACATCATGCCCTTTTGTGTCTTCTTCCTCGTGGAAGAGTTAGGGTAAACAAGATCTTGGATTTTCAGGACATGACGTTCTGGTTTTGAGTGTGATGCCTGGACAACACACCACATGATGGGACTCAAGTAACCTGGGTAAGTCATGTTTCATTTCATTCATTTGGTTCTTGTGGTTCATTGATGATTGGGGAATTGAAAAGAGAGTTGGTTCGATGGTCTCAGTGAGCTTGTGGGGCCTAGCAAGCCATGTGGGGCTAGAGACATTTCCCTTAAACACACTATGTGATGGTGGAGTGATTGGAATATGACCACAAACCATATTTCTAAGTCACCCACCAGCACTAATTTCCTCTTACTTTACCATGTGTCTCCATACATTCTAAAAAGTGATATGGAAACATTTTTTTGATAATTTATGGAGTCTAAAAATTAAAAGTAGATGTTCTGAATTTTAAAAAGAGAGGAAAATGGGTTTTCAATATTTCATTGAATTAAGCTTTAGAAAGGTGATTTTTTTTCTAAAATTGTTTTCAGTGAATGTGGGTGAGTTTATGGGAATTGGGTTTTTTTAAATATCAATTTTTGTTTTTTTGGAATTAAATTTTTGGAAAAGCAAGAATTATATTAAAGAGGGTTTTGAAAAATATATTTTTAATGGGATTTGGTAAACTATTGAATTTTTTTTATTGGAATGAATTTTTTAAAATCAACGTGTTTGATTTAAATTTTAATTTTTATTCAAATGGTATGTGCTTTTCTAAAAAAGTTTTATGACATTTTTTTTTATTTTTATGGCTAGCAGTTTTGAGAATGTGAAAGTCTGGGTAGAATGTTTTGGTTTTGAAATGTGGATTGTTGCTCATTTTGGACTGATGAAGGGAATGTGTGAGATATAATTGTAACGACCTGAAGTTTTTTTAATGGAAATTTATTTCTTATAATTATGTCACATATAATCATTTTAGGAAGAACAGTTCCACATCCTGATTAAATTATCTACTAAATACAATGTGAACATTATATCCTATACATTAAAGAAAATTTTTCCACTTCTGGGTTTGAATAATTAAAATCTTACATACGCATTTTTGAGCAGTTGGATATTTGGAATCTAATGGGAAAATCATAAATTTTGGTGAATTATAACATATCATTAGGAATACTAATTTTACCCTTATGAATAATAATATGGCTCTTTTGAATTTTAAATCAGTCATATGAATATTAAATTTACCAATAATTGTATAAAAATATTTATCCATCCTATAAGTGGTAATATGATATAATTATACAATAGTATAAGTAGTTAAATATTTTAAAAATAATTAATTAAGTGTAGGTAATTTTATAATACATAAATTTTTTTAAATTAATTTAAAATAAATATTATATTCCTAAAATGAATTCATAAATTATTATTTTTTGTCTTATTATTTTAACATAATTTTATGAGACCATATGTAATTTTTCAATGTATTATAAAATTATTTATAATTTTAAATATTGTGTTTTCCAAGTAAATAATGATTTTAATTAAAAAATAAATTACTCATTTTTAGAAAATTATTGTCATAAATTGGAGTTCATTTTGGAATTCTACACATTGAAAAATTGTTAAGGTATGTTTTTGGTATTTTTCTAAAATACATGAATTTGGGGTGAATAGTGAAATACGATAATTTATGATAAATGCAAAAAAACCTGAATATTTTAGCCATGATTGAGTCGTGGATGGTGTAAGTGACCTTCGGTTCAAACTAAAATTCTCTAATTACATTATTTAGTTACCATAATCCTAAATATTTTTTATCATTAGCAAAATAATAAACTAATGATTAAAATAATAAGTAAGCACCACTGTCCTCCAATATAAATATCACCCCTCACACCCTCTTCACCAAACACCTCTAAAGCTTTGAGACTTGCCATTATTTTGCACACTAATCTTCCCCATTCCCTACCCCACGTCTAGGAGCTCTTGGTCTCATCAAAAGATAGTGGCTAGGTTCCTTGAGGAGGATATCAAGAGGAGACATCATGAGATAAATCCCATCTCTTTTCTTCTAATTTCTTATCAATTTCAATTTATTTTCTTATTATCTCTTCACCACCATTCATTAAAATGGAATGATAACTCCAATAAGGTAAATATATATAAATTTTATAATTTTAATGTAAGATCCAACATTTAAATCCTTCCTATTTCTCTTTTATCTTGAAAGTGATTTTGTCTCCCGTGAAGTGTCAAATTACCGACATCATGGGCGATGGACAATCACATTCCATAAAAACCTTTATGGCAGTTAATAAAACCATTAAATGGTTGAAAAAATATTTTAAATTGTATTTTTTAACCACTTTTATATTTGGAACTTACATATACACGTAATATTAAATGATAAAACAAAACAAGTCTGTTGTGATCCATAACCTCCAAAATTATCAAAAAACTATAATAATTTAGTTTTTAGCTAATAAATCATAATCATGGTATATATAAAACCATTAATAATATTATTAAAATTATATAATATCAATAAAAATATGATAACAATTATGTATGTTTATCCGTATCTTAGATGAACTTTCCTTCATGAAAACAACTGAATTGGTCATGAAAACTATGAAAACAAACACTCTAGAACAATGAATTTAGACAATATAACTCATCCGAAGGACTGTTAAAGAAAATAATAAAATCATAATAAATCATATTCATGTATTAAAGGTGTTTTATTTTTTAATTATATAATCTATTGTGATTATATAGTATATTAATGTGAAAGAAACTTTCAGACAAAAGTTAAGGAGATTTCTCAAACTAAACACTATTCCTTTGGGGGTTCCCTCTTTCACCCCATTTTTAGTATGGTTATTCCTTAAATATAATTTATTCATCAATACATTATATTTTTGGGATATACCTATTTTATATTGATTTTATGATAAACAAAATTCTTTCTAAATCAACTCTGCGTTCAAAACACTCCTTTTACTTCAAACACAATGTTGATGATTATTATATTAATTACATTATTTCCCCATTAATTTGGGCACTTAAAGATTATGAATGAATTATGATGAGATGAAACTCATTTGTTTACATGTTTTATTTAGGTTCATGATTGATATATGTTCTATGTAAAATTCATGATAATGTAAATCTTGTGATGTGATAGGTGTGCCCAGAATTATATAGTGCAATGTATATGTTATAATGTGATGGCTGTGCCAGAAATTATATAGCACTATAATGCAATGGGTAATTCTAATAACCTAAAGTGTAAAGTGAAATATTCCTGAACATGATTCTATCATTGTTCACAACTATGTGTGTTAGTTGACCACTAAGACATAATGTTTCATTTTTTACTTATTGCCACATTCATGTCTTCTCTTAATGATTCCTCTCGTGATTATTATCATATGCATATGTTATGATGATAATGATTATGATTATACCATTCTATATTGTTTCATTTTCTTATCAATCCCTTTACATGGTTTTTAGATCACTTATTTTTTATTTATATCCATATGTGACTACATTTACTAATGAGAATTAAAGCACTGATAAGAAGAAATAGAAGAAGGAATTAAATAAATGTTTATGTTATATCTTTTAGATGTTATGTATGGTCCTAGTATTCCCATGATGATTAAACATTGGATCCATAATGTTTAATTAATTCATGTTATGTATCTTTAAAATTATGAAATAATAATGTTATTAAAATATAGGTATCTATTGTTAGTATTAGAGGACATTTTAGTAAATTTGGGAATTAGTATTAGAGAACCATAGTGAAAACATTTAGTATGAGACTACACATATGTAAGAATCCAGGATTCATTGCTAATCATAGGTATCCCACAATATATGCCTTTAGGCTTAATTTCACAATGAAATAAATTATATATTAATGAATTTTTGACTTATGTTTTGTTCTAACATTTTCTATTTTAGAAAATGGGGGTACCCAAAGAAACCTTGCCAACAACATGTGTGATGGATGTGCAACCATTTCCCAAAATAAATCCCCATTTATTTTAGTGCTGGATTAAAAAATTTCATGGGGATGCTTAACCATCCCTCTCCTGTTATGAACAATCACCTAAATAATGTTGAATGTCCTCCTCCTCTAAAAAGGGATCAACTGGCTATCATGTGTTTTTTTAGAAATGACCACCAATGTGTTGTGGATATTTCAATCCACTAGTTGCGGAATAGTGGGAAAACACAATGGAGAGGATTATCTATGTTAATCACTATTTTTAGATGTAGAAAGTGAATAATTCGCTTTATCGACATGACAGAAAGGCTGGTTATTGGTGGGCATTTTTTAAGAACACCAAGACGAGTGTTGAAATTGAAGAGATGGAGTGGGAATCTAATAAGATAACGTTTCTTATTTTATATTTCCCATGATATCCTCAAACTAATATAGAGAGATAATTAACTGAACTCAAGAAAAATGAAGGAGAATCTTTCACAGCCTATGAATAAAATTTAACAAGGAATCCATGGTACACCTTAGGTTTTGTTATAAAAAATGATTGAAAATTTGATAAATTATTTAGTGTTATAACAAAACTCTTTAGATAGGCTCATAAAATTAGAACTTTGGAAGTCATGAAGAGGCTGTTTGATCTTCTCTCAAAGGGTATATAGAGTTTCTAAAATCCTCCTGTTGCTATGGTGATAAGAAAAGAAATATGGAGTCTCAAACTAGAGGATCTAATGAAAAAGGAGGAAATAAAACTCAACCACCCACATGTCAGAAATGTGGGAAGAAGCAACATGGGAACAAACTCAAATGGATGCAGAAAAGCTTCAAATGAGGGATATAAGTCCATAAATCATATTATTTTCAAAAAGACAAGAAATGGATAGACAATTTGATGGAGGAAAAGATATCTCCACACATGTACTAATGGTACAACTATTAAGAGAAAGGGAACTATGAAATACAATGCAATAAAACATGATTTCTTAAGGGTAATTTGCATCAATAGACACCACAACTAGAAGAGAAAGGGAAAGCATATTCCATCACTGTAATGGAAGTAGAGCATGAAAAAGAAGTAGAAGAAGGTACACTTACTATTCCCTCAAGAATGGAAGAATTATTATTTGATTATGGTTCTATGAATTTCTTTATATCTCACATGTTTTCTAAAACTACTGAATCAAATCCACATAACCTTGAATTAGACATATTTTTAAATGTACCTAGTGGTTCAATCATTGATACCCAAGTGTATGAGACTTAACCTACTGGCTTATGTGGGATTATTCTTCCATAAAATCTCGTGGTACTTCAATCCATGTAATTTGATTCTATTCTAGGGATTTATTGGCTCCCTTTGTATTGAGCACATATATACAGTCAGGAAAAGGATATATCTTATCATATTCTAAACCATCACATGATCCACTACAAATGAAAGGAATATCATGAACATCCATTACAAATCTATCAACTATGTGGGTGTTCATATAATTTTGTCATCAACAATACATGTCTTGGTTTTTTGGGGTAAGTGTCACTTGGTGGGTAGTCCATTTTGGGTCTCCCAAATTTAATTGGAAATTCCACTTTCTTTATTAAAAGTTTTCCTACATTTTCTTGTTTTTTTGTTAATTTGGAATCCCATTGGACTATGAAGGATTATTAGTTTCCGCATTCGGGTTAGGCCCTATTGTGGTTTTTTGGGGGTGGAAAGCGTTATATTGGGGATAATTTTAACACCCAACCTATTTAAATTATTTTATTTTGTTAATATTCCTAGTATCTACTATCCTTGTCGATGTTCGGGTTGAAGTTAGGTTTGAATTTTACAGAATTATTGAAAATGTGTGTATTGGGCTTAGAAGCATCTCATGCATGGTTAGAGCATGGATTTGAAACATTATGGATTTTCCCAGGACAATATGTAGTCTTCTTTTTGTTTAAAATAAACAAATAAAATTAAATGGGAGATTAAATTGAAATAAAATAAAATAAGAGTAGTGAAAAAAAATTTAATGAATGGTTTTAATAATTATAATTTTATTATTATAAAAAATATTTTATTATTATTATTAATTATAACGACCCATACTTTACATAAATTGTTAATACATCAAAATTGAAGCACACTTATTACAACATATGACAAAACCACAAAGGACCGTATAGGTATAGTGTCTTTAGAAACTGGGAAACATAAACAACTGGTTCATAAATCTTCTACAGTGTCTCCCATTTATTTCATCATATCTAGGGTCCCTTTTAGCATATTCTACTTAATATCCATCTTCCTGACCTGGGGAAAAGAAAACATAAAAGGGTGAGCTCAAATGCTCAGCAAGGGCAAATAAAGGAAATAAAAATCATATCATATCTTTTTGAAAATCAAAAACTGCAAAAGAGATCATAATATCTTAACATGGAATAAATCATAGAAGTGAAAATGAGATCCCCATAATCATAACATAAAACTTGAAACTTTGAGGCATGCATACATAATCATGGAAAAGCATTTCTTGTTAGTCGTGACTCATTGCCAAGACTATCTTAGTGGACAAAGTCCCTTTCTGAACCGAGTCACCCTCGTTCCAGTCCTGTTTCACTAAACCGGTATAACCTACCATTCCAGCCATGTCTATCTCATGAGATATAAAATCTTTACCCAATTCATTGAAGGGAGATATAGGTCCCACCCATCTTATAATGAATCCTTTCTTATGTGTTCCACATAATCATAAATCATACATCATCGCATAACCCATGCAATAAAAATGGGATTCTTAAACAACATGACATCATAAAACAATTCATATAAGATAAAGGAATTAATAAAAATGTTTCCATCACAACATAATCAAATCCATGTAATTATAGGGATAAAAACAGAACCCTTTATTATCTTAGATGGAAAATAATTTTGATAAAATACTTGAACTTCATTCTTGAGGAAAATATCCTTTCTACTTCAAAAACACTTTTCCTTTCTTAACATGTCATACAATTTTAAACTAAAAGAAGTTGATTAAAAATAAACTTGAATACTTGTAAAGGAAGATTCTTGGAAATAATGTTTTAGAAATCCATTCATGCCATATAGGTTAAAAAAAACAATCTTCGTACTTTTGTCGGAAAAGTCAAAAAGTACCTCGTACGAAAAACGACAAAAGATTCCTTTCATTTCATTTACTAAAAACTCACCGAAGGGTAAAAATGGATTTAAACAATTGTAGGTGGATGGAAATAATATTACATATTTATGAAACATGGATGTGGATGATAATACACCCCAGTAAATACCAAAGTACAAACAATCTCGAATAAAATGAGATTGTGATATATTCCCTTACCTTAGGTCCAATTTGCTTTGTACGTGTCTGAAGATCCTATATAATGGTTTACATAATGTTATTGACTTATTCCAGAATCATACATATTGATATGATATCATATATGGTCATATTATTAGCTTCTTGTTAGTAATATTTCGTTGTTACTTGTTACTCGGGTCTTTATTGCCTTTTGTTCTTATGCGTGTTTTGCCGAATACATTCTTATTATTATTTTAAGGTTATAGATACCTTATATCCATAATGGTATTAGTGTAACATATATCATATTTATTCATTCAATTCATTTATATAATTACTATGTAATGATGATCATGTAGAACGAGTCGCATCACATCGTGGAGACGGTATTCCGTACGTACGCACGAGTGATGATATCGTTCCTATGATCGTGGAACTGTATTGGAGTATATATATATTATTTCAGTATCAATATTACTTTATAATAATCATAAATAGTTACTCATTACACCATTATACCCATCCTTGTAAAGTGATGGTGGAAAAATAGATTACACCACGGCGTGGAGACGGTATTCCTTACGTACGCACGCGCGGTGATTTCATTTTTCCGTAGGATGGATAGAAGGTGAATTACGGTTGTTTCATATTTATAATAACATATCAGTATGTAAGTAATACTAATGTTATTACTTTATCATGAAACAACTAAAGAAGAAGAAGTTGAAGAAGAAAGAAATTGAAAAGATCGGTAATGGATATTACCTCTTATTTGGAACGCTTCTTTGAATCCTTCACTTAGGGAACTAAGATTGGTCTTTGAAGAAGACCAGGACCTCTAGGATTATTCTAGGGAAGTGGAGATGTGAAAAGGGCAGGGTTTGGCCGATCTTGAGTGCTCAATTTGGTGTGAGGAGGAGGGGGAGGAGGTTCCCTTTTATAAGGGAGGAGAGGGGCACCTTAGGAATGTCTCAAAATATTATTTTATATTAAAGTCAAAATCGGTTTATAATGGTTCCAAAGGGTCTTATTTCGAAGCTAAAGTGGGGATCGGTCGAAATCCTATCAACAAATAGGATTTAGACAAGTTTAGGGTATTATGTTAACCTTATCAATTAGATTTAACTCTAAGTTAAATAATTTAACTTTTACCATGTCTTTTTGTTTTCTTTTACTATATGGTTAATACACTTACTATAACATGCCAAACGAACCCCAAATTGTTTATTATTAATATATATATTCTTATCTAAGTCATTTGGCCGAACCTTAGATTTTTAGGAATAAAATGACAATTAGTAATATAATATTTGATTTAAAAACTATTTTGTGTCAATTTTGACACTATTTGAAATATGATTTTTGTGAAAGTCATAACAGAATTATATGTTCGAACCAAGTTGATTAAATCAACACGAATATATAATAGTAACCTAGAAAATTAGTGGAATTCATAAAAAGTCTCAAATTACATTTATTTGGGTATTTATAACATCAATTATGTCAATATTTCATTAATAAGATAATTACTGCATCATCTTTGTATCATAAAGAATGATACTTATTTAATCCCTAAAAATTCTAAATAAATTCCTATTATATAGATAATTTCATTAGATTTCTGGAGACTATTCATGTTCTAAGTTTCATGAAGTTTATCACTAAATTAAAATTAATATACTTATAAGATTTAAGAGAGTGACATGTTGTCACTTTCTTTGGTTTTAATAATAATTAAATTATTTTCATTGACAAAATTTAATTAAATGAATCTAATCCGACCCTTAGGTGATATGGGTCGACTTTTAGTCATCCAATAGGATTTTGACATTTGTTAGGGTAATTTTAAAATATTATATTTACCATTAATTACCCGATTTACCTTTAACTATGGTAAATAAATTTTACCATAATTACTATTCATAATTCCCAAAAATAAAAAGTAGCTTATTAACATAATTTGGACCCACTGATTCCAAATATGTAATCCATTTTTCCAAATTCAATACACAAAAGATGCAGAAATTAAATTAAAATTAATCTTGTTGTCGACGGAAAACGGGTTTTTCTTTAAAACATTGCAAAAGATTGAATTGATTTAACCTACGAATTCAAGGTAAAATCAATGCTAATGACATACATTATATTAAATGGTAAAAATATATTCTATTTTTACTTTAAAACCATTCAATTATATAATTTAACCACATAAGATATTACGATGAAAAAAGTTGTTTTTAATTAAAATATAGCGTGTTTTTACTATTCATTAAAATATGAAAGTTATCGGAAAAATATCAAAACTTTATCTAATGTAAATTTTTATATCCTGATTCAAATGAAGAATTTTATTTTGTCAAATTGAACATATAAACATGTCAAAAACTAGATTTAATGTGGGTGCGCCATCAAAAGGCGGCAAAACTGCATTTTTTTAAAAATACTTATTTTACCCGAAAAAAATATTTTGTTCTTATAACATGTTCTAGAAATGTGTAAGATGAATAATAATGTTATAAAATTCAAAATTTAGTTAACACTATTCATAACGGCTAGTTTTAATAATATTTTAATAGCATATCATTGTTTAGTGAAACTCGGTATTGCGTACGACGCAAGCTATCAAGGAAGGTCGCGATTGCGTGTAAAGAAAGCCAAGCAAGTGTTGTGTAGAAAAAGATTCCTTAACATAAAAGTCTCGGGTGTTACATTCTACCCCCCTTAAAAAGAATTTCGCCCTCGAAATTCTTCACTTTGCAACAAACATATGAGGATACTTCTCCCTCATCATATCCTCAAGCTCCCATATAGCTTCTTCAAGTTGGTGGTTCCTCCATAAAACTTTCACCAATCGAGTGGTCTTGTTTCGTAGGACTTTTTCGCTACGATCCAGAATCTCTATCGGCTATTCTTCATAAGAAAGATCTTTCTCCAGTGGTACAACTTCTGAGCTGAGTACATGTGAAGGATCTGGTATGTACTTTCTCAGGAGAGATACATGGAACACATCGTGAACTTGAGAGAGATTCGGTGGAAGCGCCAATCGGTAAGCTACCTTCCCAACACGATCCAGTATTTCGAAAGCACCGATATATCTAGGGCTCAACTTCCCCTTCTTTCCAAATCTCATAACCCTCTTCCAGGGAGATATTCTTAAGAACACTTTATCACCCACTTCAAACTCTAGATCTTTTCTTCGGTTGTCGGCATAACTTTTCTGTCGACTCTGAGATGCTCTTATGTGTTGTTGAATAGATCTAACCTTTTCTGCCACTTCATCAACGAGATCAGGTCCTAACAGCTTTCTTTCCCCAACTTCAACCCAGCAAGTTGGAGTCCTGCATTTCATTCCATAGAGAGCTTCATAAGGAGCCATCTGAATACTGGAGTGAAAGCTATTATTATAAGAAAATTCCACCAAAGGTAGGTGTTGATCCCAACCTCCTTTGAAATCCATAGAGCAAGCTCTCAACATATCTTCTAGGGTTTGAATTGTTCTCTCAGACTGACCGTCTGTCTGGGGATGATAAGCAGTGCTGAAACTCAACTCTGTATCCAGAGTATGCTGAAGACTTCGCCAGAACTTCGAGGTAAATCTCGGATCCCGATCAGATATAATAGAAAGTGGTACTCCATGAAATCTTACCACTTCCTTTACATATATCCTGGCAAGCTGATCTACAGAGAAATCCTCTCTAATAGGAATGAAGTGTGCAGACTTTGTAAGACGATCAACTATGACCCAGATAGCATTATTGCCTTTGGATGTTTTAGGAAGTCCTGTGACAAAGTCCATAGTGATGTTTTCCCATTTCCATTCGGTTATGGTTAATGGTTGTAACATCCCCTTAGACTTCTGTCTCTCAGCTTTAACTTGTTGACAAACCAAGCATCGAGAGACATATTCAGCAACATCTCTTTTCATGCCATCCCACCAAAAGTACTCTTTCAGGTCCCTATACATCTTCGTGCTTCCAGGATGAATAGAGAACGATGAACTATGAGCCTCATCCAGCAGCTCCTTCTTTAATTCGGGGATGGGAGGAACACAAACCCGATTCCTGAACTTTATTATCCCATCACAATCAAGGTTGAATTCAGGAACATTTCTCACCTTCTTTTGTAACTCGATATCTTCTTTTTGTGCCTCTTTAATCTTCACATGTATAGATGGTTGAACATTCATTTGAGAAAGATAAGATTTTTCCCCTTCCATTATAATTCCAAGATCCATCCTTTGTAAATCCATAAATATTGGATCTTTTGTGATCCTCATCATGGATAAACTAGCATAGTCTTGTCGACTTAATGCATCTGCCACCTTGTTTGCATTCCCAGGGTGATAATGGATTGAGCAGTCATAATCATTAATCAGCTCCAACCATCTTCTTTGACGCATATTCAACTCCTTTTGTGTGAAAATATAATTTAAACTTTTATGATCAGTATAAATATCACACCTTTCACCATAAAGGTAATGCCTCCAAATCTTTAATGCAAAGATTACCGCAGCCAACTCCAAATCATGTGTTGGGTAATTTTGCTCATGGATTTTCAACTGTCGTGAGGCATAAGCTATCACCATATCATTTTGCATAAGAACACACCCCAATCCCTTCTTGGATGCATCACTGTAGATCACAAACCTTTCTCCACTACAAGGCAGTGTGAGCACAGGTGCACTGGATAACCTTCTTTTCAACTCCTTGAAATTCTCTTCACATTCCTCTGTCCAGACAAACTTAACTCCTTTCCGAGTCAACTTGGTGAGTGGATTAGATAATCGTGAAAAATCTTTTACAAAATGTCGATAATATCCATCCAAACCAAGAAAACTTCAGATCTCAGTTACTGTTGTTGGTCTCGACCATCTTTCGATAACCTCTGTTTTTGCTGGATCCACAGATATCCCCTCTTTTGAGATTATGTGACCCAAAAATGCAACTTTTTGAAGCCAAAATTCACACTTGGTAAATTTGGCATAAAGCTTCTCCTTTCTCAGGGTCTTCAATATAATTCTCAAGTGATCTTCATGATCTTCCTTGCTCTTTGAATAGACAAGAATATCGTCTATAAAGACTACCACAAATTGATTGAGATAGTCTCTAAAGACTCTATTCATTAGATCCATGAAGATAGCAGGGGAATTAGTAAGACCAAATGGCATCACTATAAATTCATAGTGTCCATACCTTGTACGGAAAGCCGTCTTTTGTATATCCTCCCTTTTGACCCTTAATTGATGATACCCTGAATGAAGATCAATCTTGGAAAAGTATTGAGCTCCGCGTAGTTGGTCAAATAAGTCATCAATGTGTGGGAGAGGATATTTGGTCTTGATAGTTATCTTGTTAAGTTCTCGATAATCAATGCAGAGTCTCATTGATCCATCTTTCTTCTTAACAAATAGAACAGGTGCTCCGCAAGGTGACTCACTAGGGCGTATGAATCCCTTATCAAGATTCTCTTGGAGTTGCTTCTTCAATTCCTGCAACTCAATTGGGGCCATTCTATAAGGTGTCTTTGAAATAGGCAAATCACCCGGTACGAGTTCTATTAAAAACTCAACTTCACGATTTAGTGGAAGACCCGGTAATTCCTCCGGAAAGACATCATCAAACTCCCGTACAATGGGCATATTCTTAATCTTGAGTTTCTCACCAACCATTTGAGATAAATAACCTTCATTTAGTGGAATCAATACCCATAAGATGGAAGAAATTTCCACTAGAAGGTTATGTTCATCCTTGCATTGATATACGATCGTAGATTGATCTGGAATATGAAATGTGACTTCCCTTCTTTGGCAATTGATATGAGCTCCATGTAGAGAAAGCCAATCCATGCCAAGAATCACATCAAATTCTACTAAATGAAGGATCACAAGATTTGCAGGAAGCACTTTCCCACAAACTTCGATCGGAGAAGAATTATAAACTTTTGATGCGACTGTTGTGCCATTAGGTGTTGTCACAGCTAACTCAACATCTAATTGTTGAGGTAAAACGGTGATACCCTTAGAAAATTCTTTAGAAATAAAAGAGTGGGTGGATCCAGAATCAAATAAAACATTTGCTACTTTAGAGTGGATGGTAAGTGTACCTTTCACCACTTCATTATCATACTCCACATCGCTGATAGAAATTGCATGTGACTTTCCTTTGTCTTTAGCCTTAAGATTTTGTTGACGTCGACCATCATCATCAACCCTTGGATTTGGGCATTGATTGGCATAATTCCCCATCTCCTTGCACTTGAAACATTGAAGTGTAGTAGGTTCATTCTGTGTATCCCTTCCTTTGTTTTCTTCATTAGACATCTTCTTCCCGTTATCACGGCATTCAAATGCCCGATGACCTTCCTTTCCACATTTAAAACATTTACTTGTCCCTTTAAGACAACTCCCTCCATGTTTATTTCCACACTTTGAGCATAAGGAAAAGCTCATCTTCTTTTCAGTGTGCTCTTTAGATTTTTCTTTGAATTCCATCTTTCTCTTCTTATCAAACCAATGTGACTGATGGGTTATTCCAATCTCCATCTCGACTTTGAGAGCACATCGAACGATTTCCTCGTAGCTATTGAAGTCCCTTATGGCTAACGCCCTTCGAAGACTTGGTTTTAAGCCACTAAAGAATCGATCGATCTTACTCTCAGGTTGGATAATAATACCAGAAGCGTACCTTGCAAGTCTTGTAAAATTTTCTTCATAGGTACCAACAGATTCATCATCCCTTTGCTTCAATTCAAGAAACTCTTTCTCCATCTTTGTTCGGAGAATACGAGGGAAGTACTTATTGAAAAATAAGTTCTTCAAATCGTCCCATTCCATGGACTCAATTTCATCCCTTTGCCTCGTATTCTTAATAAGATTCCACCATTGATCTGCATCTCCTTCCAAACGATACACTGCTAGGATGACTTTATCATGTTCAGAACATTGAAGAACTTAAAATATCTTTTCATTAGTACTAATCCATTGTTCAGCAACTAATGGATCAGTAGACCCGCTGAAAGAAGGTGGACGCTGCCTCATGAAGGATTCAACAGAATGTTGCTCCTTCCTTTGCTCGTTTGGAAGTCCTGCATGATTCATAGCTTGAGAAAGTTGTGTGAGCATGGCTACAAGATTTTTCATTCCAGCTCCCATATCGTTTGGTTGCTCAGGGGGACAATCATTGCATTTCCCATCGCATTCCGCATTAACACGGTTCCTTCGGGTTCCAGCCATTGACTAAAACCAAGAAGAATAGTGTGAGCAACACTAATTATAATAGGAAAACCACATAATCAAGGATAAAATTTCACACTTAAGGTTTTATCCTAGGGTATTCATGGCCATTTATAAAACACTAAGATTGTGTTCTATTCTTAGACTTATCCTTAGGGTTCTTACTAAGGCTTTCACATCCTAGTTTCCAAAGGTTGACTATACCTTCCCTCTGATACCAACTGTAGCGGTCTGGAATTACTTCCAGTGGACTATAACTGATACCTATCAGGGCACTCCCTGGGCGACTACACCCCCTGGGCGGGACACACCACCATCCCCAGTGGCAGCCATTTCCTCATGAAGCCCTTGGGCGGAGAGCCATGCTTCGTCCAACGCTCACATGTGAGAGTTCCCAAGGATCGGATACATTCCTACCTCCTTTGCCTCTGATACCAACTATAACGACCCATACTTTACATAAATTGTTAATACTTCAAAATTGAAGCACACTTATTACAACATATGACAAAACCACAAAGGACCGTATAGGTATAGTGTCTTTAGAAACTGGGAAACATAAACAACTGGTTCATAAATCTTCTACAGTGTCTCCCATTTATTTCATCATATCTAGGGTCCCTTTTAGCATATTCTACTTAATATCCATCTTCCTGACCTGGGGAAAAGAAAACATAAAATGGTGAGCTCAAATGCTCAGCAAGGGCAAATAAAGGAAATAAAAATCATATCATATCTTTTTGAAAATCAAAACCTGCAAAAGAGATCATAATATCTTAACATGGAATAAATCATAGAAGTGAAAATGAGATCCCCATAATCATAACATAAAACTTGAAACTTTGTGGCATGAATACATAATCATGTAAAATCATTTCTTGTTAGTCATGACTCATTGCCAAGACTATCTTAGTGGACAAAGTCCCTTTCTGAACTGAGTCACCCTCGTTCCAGTCCTGTTTCACTGAACTGGTATAACCTACCGTTCCAGCCATGTCTATCTCATGAGATATAAAATCTTTACCGAATGCATTGGAGGGAGATATAGGTCCCACCCATCTTATAATGAATCCTTTCTTATGTTTGCGACATAATCATAAATCATACATCATCGCATAACCCATGTAATAAAAATGGGATTCTTAAACAACATGACATCATAAAACAATTCATATAAAATAAAGGAATTCATAAAAATGTTTCCATCACAACATAATCAAATCCATGTAATAATAGGGATAAAAACAGAACTCTTTATTATCTTAGATGGAAAATAATTTTGATAAAATACTTGAATTTCATTCTTGAGGAAAATATCCTTTCTACTTCAAAAACACTTTTCCTTTCTTAACATGTCATACAATTTTAAACTAAAAGAAGTTGATTAAAAATAAACTTGAATACTTGTAAAGGAAGATTCTTGGAAATAATGTTTTAGAAATCCATTCATGCCGTATAAGTTAAAAAAAACATTCTTCGTACTTTTGTCGGAAAAGTCAAAAAGTACCTCGTACGAAAAACGACAAAAGATTCCTTTCATTTCTTTTACTAAAAACTCATAGAAGGGTAAAAATGGATTTAAACAATTGTAGGTGGATGGAAATAATATTACATATTTATGAAACATGGATTTTGATGATAATACACCCCAGTAAATACCAAAGTACAAACAATCTCGAATAAAATGAGATTGTGATATATTCCCTTACCTTAGGTCCAATTTGCTTTGTACGTGTCCGAAGATCCTGTATAATGGTTTAAATAATGTTATTGACTTATTTCATAATCATACATATTGATATGATATCATATATGGTCATATTATTAGCTTCTTGTTAGTAATATTTCGTTGTTACTTGTTACTCGGGTCTTTATTGCCTTTTGTTCTTATGCGTGTTTTGCCGAATACATTCTTATTATTCTTTTAAGGTTATAGATACCTTATATCCAGAATGGTATTAGTGTAACATATATCATATTTATTCATTCAATTCATTTATTTAATTACTATGTAATGATGATCATGTAGAACGAGTCACATCACATCGTGGAGACGGTATTCCGTACGTACGCACGAGTGATGATATCGTTCCTATGATCGTGGAACTGTATTGGAGTATATATATATTATTTCAGTATCAATATTACTTTATAATAATCATAAATAGTTACTCATTACACCATTATACCCATCCTTGTAAAGTGATGGTGGAAAAATAGATTACACCACGGCGTGGAGACGGTATTCCGTACGTACGCACGCTCGGTGATTTCATTTTTCCGTAGGATGGATAGAAGGTGAATTAGGGTTGTTTCATATTTATAATAACATATCAGTATATAAGTAATACTTATCTTGTTACTTTATCATGAAACAACTAAATAAGAAGAAGTTGAAGAAGAAAGAAATTGAAAAGATCGGTAATGGATATTACCTCTTCTTTGGAACGCTTCTTTGAATCCTTCACTTAGGGAACTAAGATTGGCCTTTGAAGAAGACCAGGACATCTAGGATTATTCTAGGGAAGTGGAGAGGTGAAAATGTCAGGGGTTGGCCGAGCTTGAGTTCTCAATTTGGTGTGAGGAGGAGGGGGAGGAGGTGCCCTTTTATAAGGGAGGAGAGGGGCACCTTAGGAATATCTCAAAATATTATTTTATATTAAAGTCAAAATCGGTTTATAATGGTTCCAAAAGGTCTTATTTCGAATCTAAAGTGGGTATGGGTCGAAATCCTATCAACCAATAGGATTTAGACAAGTTTAGGGTATTATTTTAACATTATCAATTAGATTTAACTCTAAGTTAAATAATTTAACTTTTACCATGTCTTTTTGTTTTATTTTAGTATATGGTTAATACACTTACTATAACATGCCAAAAGAACCCCAAATTGTTTATTATTAATATATATATTCTTATGTAAGTCATTTAGCCGAACCTTAGATTTTTAGGAATAAAATAACAATTAGTAATATAATATTTGATTTAAAAACTATTTTGTGTCAATTTTGACACCATTTGATATATGATTTTTGTGAGAGTCATAACAGAATTATATGTTCGAACCAAGTTGATTAAATCAACACTAATATATCATAGTAACCTAGAAAATTAGTGGAATTCATAAAAAGTCTCAAATTACATTTATTTGGGTATTTATAACATCAATTATGTCAATATTTCATTAATAAGATAATTACTGCATCATCTTTGTATCATAGAAAATGATAATTATTTAATCCCTAAAAATTCTCAATAAATTCCTATTATGTAGATACATTCATTAGATTTCTGGAGACTATTCATGTTCTAAGTTTCATGAAGTTTATCACTAAATGAAAATTAATATACATATAATATTTAAGAGAGTGACATGTTGTCACTTTCTTTGGTTTTAATAATAATTAAATTATTTTCATTGACAAAATTTAATTAAATGAATCTAATCCGACCTTTAGGTGATATGGGTCGAATTTTAGTCATCCAATAGGATTTTGACATTTGTTAGGGTAATTTTAAAATATTATATTTACCATTAATTACCCGATTTACCTTTAACTATGGTAAATAAATTTTACCATAATTACTATTCATAATTCCCAAAAATAAAAAGTAGCTTATTAACATAATTTGGACCCACTGATTCCAAATATGTAATCCATTTTTCCAAATTCAATACACAAAAGATGCAGAAATTTAATTAAAATTAATCCCGTTGTCGAAGGAAAACGGGTTTTTATTTAAAACATTGCAAAAGATTGAATTGATTTAACCTACGAATTCAAGGTAACATCAATGCTAATGACATACATTATATTAAATGGTAAAAATATATTCTATTTATACTTTAAAACCATTAAATATTATAATTTAACCACATAAGATATTATGATGAAAAAAGGTGTTTTTAATTAAAATATAGCGTGTTTTTACTATTCATTAAAATATGAAAGTTATCGGAAAAATATCAAAACTTTATCTAATGTAAATTTTTATATCATGATTCAAATGAAGAATTTTATTTTTTCAAATTGAATATATAAACATGTCAAAAACTAGATTTAATGTGGGTGCGCCATCAAAAGGCGGCAAAACTGCATTTTTTGAAAAATACTTATTTTACCCGAAAAAATATTTTGTTCTTATAACATGATCTAGAAATGTGTAAGATGAATAATAATGTTATAAAATTCAAAATTTAGTTAACACTATTCATAACAGCTAGTTTTAATAATATTTTAATAGCATATCATTTTTTAGTGAAACTCGGTATTGCGTACGACGCAAGCTATCAAGGAAGGTCGTGATTGCGTGTAAAGCAAGCCAAGCAAGTGTTGTGTAGAAAAAGATTCCTTAACATAAAAGTCTCGGGTGTTACATTAATGTTAGTAATATTAATATTATTATTAATATTAATGATCTTATTATTATAATTAACACTATAATTATTATTATGCTTATTATTATTATTATTAATTTTAATTATTTTATTAGGGTTTTATTTTCTCTGCCACTTCCATCTTTCCACTATCCATGCATGTTTCCCCCTCAGGTCACGCGACGTGGTACCCCCACAATTCTAGGACCTTCCGTAGTGCACCTCCCCCTACTTCTAATGCACATACATCCCTTTATGGTGGCCTCCCTCCTAATCTATAGTAGTCACACTTTCCCCTCATAACGAGCCTCCCTACCGTGTGACCAAACCCCCTCTCCCTTCTCCTCTCTAGTGCACATTAATTAGACAATGCCCCCTTCGTTGGTGCATGACCCCGATCGACACCCTCTCTCTAGTGCATGACCCCCCTCCCTTCACCCTCTGATGTCCACACCTCTTTTCCCTCAGTGGAATCTCTTTCTGGGTTCTATTGGAGTTTTATTTTACAGTGGATAGGGTCTTTTTTAAGGTTTCAATGTCAATTATTTTAGTTCGATCACTTATATTAGGGTTTGATAGTTCCCCCTAGAGGTATGGTTGAGGTGTGGTTTCTTTTTATAAGATTTTTCATAAATTTATTCATATAAGGTAGGTGGTTCCATACCCTAAAATTTTATCTGATTTAATTTTTTTTAATTAATTTTAACATGTTTTATAGATTCATTTTATAATGTGATTTTTTTGGATATATTTTTCATGCATATATGATGAATTGGATTTTCTGAAATAATTCCATGTCTTTTATATCTGCCTTGATGTGGAAGATCATGGTAGTGTTCAGTCAATTCTTTCAGTATTCAAGATGTGTTGTCATAAGTTCATGAGGTTGGAATGTGATTAAAATGGGGTTTCGCAAAGAATATAAATTATTTAATCATGTTAGTTTTTATTAATAACCATGAAATATGATTTATGGGTTTGAAAACATTGCAATAATGTTTTAAAGGGGAGGAAGTGGCCATTGTGTGGGTTTACAAAGGGGCATGGACATATTATTAGTTTGTTTTAGTTGTGTGTTTCACTTATGTTTGTTAAAATGGAATTTGATGAATTATGTAGGTGATGGTATAAGTATTGTAATGGGTTTTTGGTTTGAGTAAAATAAAAAATGGATTAGTATTTACATGTTTTACTGTTAGTGAAATATTTAGTTTGAGTAGTTAATTGTATAAATAATGGGAATCTTGTTTTGGAAATGAACTGGTTTTATGTGTATATTCAAATATGGGGTCATAGAAAATGGGTTTGGGTGAGCCATTTGTTCCTTTTTGGGTCCTTCTAGATGGATTTTAATGAATTGAAAAATATATTTGAAAAGTATTTTGGTGTGTGTAAAATGAATTGTTGGTTTTTCATGAAATTGGTTATTTAATTGGAATAAATTACATTGAGGTGTGGGAGTGGTGATCCGTGTGACATGTGAACATGAACATGAGCAAAAGGGAATCCAAGGTTACAAGGTAGATGGACTAGGAATGGCATTCTAGTGATATAGAAGTGGCTACTACTCAGTTGCACTTAGAAAGATTGATTTTGACAACTCTAAGAAAACATGGGTGATGATTGGAGACCACTAGGTTATAGGGGTGTCCCATAATAGGTTCTCATGCACGAGAACGCTAATGGTAATGGATCTAATCCACATATCCATGAGAATAGAGGTTCCTAGAATCCCACATGGTCTACTTTAACCCAAGGGATTTACCCAGGTTTATCTACTTTATATGATGGTGTTCCATCTATTGGCATACATTGGACATCTTGTGTGTGGATGTGTGTGTGTGTGAACGTTCATAAATCCCCTTTTCATTCATTAAAATGGTTTAGAATTGGGTTTATTTGTAATCGGTTTAATTTATTTTAAAAAATTACTCACAAATGATTTACTAGAATTTTTTTTATTTTTTAAATGTATTTATTTAAATGGTCATGTAATAATATCTTATTAATATTTTGGAATGGAACATCTCTCTGGGGTGGAATACATCTAGGCTTTGGCTCACACCCAACATACACCTTTTGGTGTATGTTGATCTTGTATTATGTGTATTATAGGTAAATGCTTGGGGAATTTTGATACAGGTTGGGTTCCGAGTGGTCTCCCTATTATGGATCGTGGTGGAGGTTTCTTGAGGATGTCTCTCATCTTTTCTCTTGGAGGTTTGGTTTAGTTTTATTATTTTCTTTATATTGTTGAATTTTGGGGGTTTTGCTTAAGGTGTAAATTTAATTTCTGGAAAGTTGTTATTCCTTGTTTGGTTGGGAAATTTATATTCAGTATTATTTTAAATTTTTACTTCTATTGTTTATTAAATCTGGTAAAATTGTTCCCATTCTTTATTTTGATACTCGGGCACTCATTGACAGCCCATGGGGATTGGGAACGCCCTTCGGGTTATGCCACAGACTAGGTCAGAAGGACACCCTATATTGTTAGTGACAGGTAAAATATGTTTATATATAAATTATATTATATCTAGATTGTATTTATGCTTCTTTATTCCTTTTATGAAACAAATATTTTTACTCTCCATTTATTGTAAATGTGATAATTTTGTTTGAAGAAGTGTGGACTATCGTCCCCTCAAAGCATTGTGATTCATTCACACACTACATGGACTGTATTAAGGATGGGTTTAGTTAACATATATGATATATATAACATTATAATTATACAATAATGACATTATATACATATACACCTATATTTCCTTTTCCTTATTTTTTTCAATTTGATAATTAAAACAGAAACTAGGTTCATACTTACGTATGACTTACCGTCTCCCTGAACGGTGAATTCCATTTTATATTTATTTTTTATGTAGATTATTATAATATAAATATATTGGTTATAAATGATATTTTTATCATGATTTAAATTTTTTGAATAATTAAATAAATATAAAGATCATAGATCTAACAAATTAAGATGAATGGTGAACAAAGGAAATATTTCCCAAAGTGAAACCTTAACATATAATCATTAAAAGGAAGGTAATATAAGGTTATAATAAACCCATGTATGGTATTATATATGAGATTAATATTCGATATTGTATTTTTAATAAGATATATTTATTATATAGAAATATTGAATGATTATGATGAGATTCAAGACATAAGGTAGTGGAATTTCATCTCACTTTTATTTTCATGAGATACACACCTTAATCACCTCTCAATTATTCTTTGAAGTGTATGAAATTATCATGAAGATATTATATTAATATTATATTTAAATTTATGGGTATTTACATATCAATTTTGTGATCTTTATATAATGGGGTTTATGTTTCAAAAGGTAGAAAATCAGTGAACTAGTTTGTATCAATTTTCCTTCTTTGAGACTCATGTTTTGTTATGCACCAAAATTCTCTATCGAGTTGCATATACATCCTTTTTATATGTAATATAATTAATTTTATACTTTTCATTATATTTTAAGATTCATTTAATTTAATTTCATACATGGAGAGTATGTTCAAAAGTTACCAAGTTATAAGACTATTGAAACAAGCTCATCGATTTCTTGAGATTTTTTTTGTTTATGCTTTCTTGGATTAAATATTATGATGTATATCTCAAGATAATTCATAAATATTATTATAATATGGATATCCAATATATAATAATCTATTCATACCAATTTTCTAATCTTTATTACATAATAAAGTTAAAAATTTGTTTTACAAAATCCCAACAATACCCTCTCTTTGGTTAGAAATATGTATTCATTCAAACCCATGTTTTATAAAAATGGAATCCCATAATTCTATAATACTATACTATTATCAATAAAATAATTTTTTTCCATTTTTTCTTTTACCAATTATCACAGGAATCTTCTCGCCTATTTTCAATCAATGCATTTTGCTAACCTTTTTACCATGAAAAAGGAACTTTTATTTTACCTTATAACACATGTATGGATTTACCTACCATCATTTCTATGAAGGTTCTTTTGAATGTTTAAAGGGTTATTTTTCAAAAATATTTTTTTAATTTATGTTCAAGAAGTATGGTTTTAAAAAATGTTTTCAATATTTATTTATATATTTTAAAAGTATTTTCAAAGAAACTATTTTCAAAACGTTTTGATGATTTATATATAAGTTTTCAATGTATTTTCATAGAAATGGTTTTCAAAACGCTTTCGAGAATTATTTATAAGTTTTCAAAGTGTTTAAAAAAGGTTTTTAAAAAGTTTTACTGCTTATATTAAAAAAAATTAATGAATTTTTTTTTAAATGATTCTAAGTATTCTTTATAAGTTTTTAAGGTATTTTCTATGAAAATAATTTTTAAATTGTTTTATGTATTAAAAATAATTTTTCAAAGAATAAAGGATATTTTCTTCAAGAAATGTTTTTGAAATATGTTTCAAAATTATTTTCCATCTAGGATGACATCTGTTGATGTTAATAATTCCCTTCTAGGAAATGATATAATGGTTCCACTCATAACCTTTCTTTGAATTGGTTATTCTTAATGTAACGATCTTTATGAAATTCATTTCCCTTCCATATGTTATATGTTTATGAATTTTTTTCTCTCCCACAATTTATATGATTATGAAATATATTTCTTTTCTCCGGGTTATAATATTTTGAAGCCTGCCTCTTTTCATGGGTTATTCTTTGGTTAATTGACTATGAAACCTATAAATTTTCGATAGGTTATGCTGTGATAAAATGTTTATGAAACCCATTTCATTTAGTGGGTTATTATTTGATGTTTATAGAACCCATATATTTTCATGGTTAATTATATGATGAATGTGTTTCCAAACATGCATGCATGATTTCATTATGTGGTGGGTGGGACATATATTTCCTTCCAGTTTGTTATGTATTGATAAAAGTTTTATAAGATCATAGGGTATATGAGGGGACATCCCAATCCCAAAACAAGAGGGTACACATGAGAACATCCCAAACTCAAAACAGGAGGGTACATTTAAAAACATACCATTCTAGCAACAAGAGGGTACACGAGAGAACAACCCACACCTAAAACAAGAGGGTATATGGGAGGAAATCCAAATATAGAAATAAGAGGGTAAATAGAATGAAATGAAAATACTAAAACTAGAGGGTGAAGGGGAGGACATACCAATCCCAAAACAATAAGGTACATGGGAGGAAATCCCAATCCCAAAATAATAGGGTATACAAGAGGGAATACAAATCATGAAGGAGGTACATGAGTGATTATCCCAAGCATAACATGTTACAAAGACCTTATTAGGCATCCTTGAAATAGGGTTTTTATATGCTTATGTGTCTTCCACTACTCCATATTTTATTCCACTATTATTATTTCAAGGCTTATGTTCTTTATTTCTTTATTGTTCATGGATAATCAACTTCTATTATTTAATATGATCTCTAATATGTTGTGTATGATCTTAAATTGTTATGCTCATGTCCTACACCATTTTGATTCATATTATGATAACACATTTTTATTATTTACCCTCACTGAACATCTGATCTCACCCCATTCTTATGTTTCCTTTATCAAGGTTATGAAAAAAGGTTTTAGGTAGAAGCACTAAAGGTGTATATTGTTATAGATTATTTTTATGATATTTCACCAGGATAGAATATTTTCTTTCCGTGTTCCAAAGACACTAAACTATTACGGTCACCAGGATTTTATTTTTTCATTATACTAAATATTCATATAAAATAATGTAATATCAATGTATGTTAAGCATCAGTAACTATATGTACGGATCCATAGACTCATCGGGGCACCTAGGGTTCATTTGCGATGAGCGGAGAAAGCAATCCATGGCCGAATAAATAATTGTTTGGAAAAAAAGAATTATTAAAACTAGACATGATCGGGGAATTACCAGATTTGTAGAATTATTCACATTGTGTAATACATGGTATTCGGTTTTACCGAAAAAACTTCACCTATCTATTTATTTTATTGTTCAATCCATTAAATCTTACACAATTTAAAACCATCTAGATAGGCCATGAAATAGATATTCACACCGTGTAATGTGATTACATGATGGGTAATCTCCATTCTTCCAGCCTTTGGAAGCCAAACCTCTCCAAAATCCTTTTGATACTCCTTTCAACAATTCCACTATCTAAAATCACAATATAAATGACTGACAAGGCCAAGAAAATTACATTAGATACCTCTCAAACAATTCTTGGCCTCGAGAATCCAAAACCAAGGAAAAAAGAAAGAGGGGTTCGAATAATCACCCCATGATAATCCTTTAAAATATCATTATATTCTTGAAACACCGCTAATAACCAAACAAATTAACATTCAATGATAAACCACACTATGATATTTGAAAACCAGATTAGAAAAAATCACTTCCAATAAAACCTCCTCCAAAATTTGGCAACCAAAATTACTATAAGACACACCACATTAGAAGAGTAATCACACTATCTGAACACACCACCAGGGAACTCTATCCTCCATGTAAAGATATTATCAGCTCTGGGTGGCACTGGCTATCCCATGTGGGATTAATCGCTTCATAATTAATGTGTCTCAATTAGGAATTGGGTCCTTCCATATTCATGTGTGAATACATTAACACATATTATAGAACAAGGAAACAACTCATCCCATAATAAAAAAGGTTCAAGCATCATATTCCAAAGAAAATAGATCAAAACAACTCTGGGTAGAGGTCATGTATATTCTCAAATCACTTTTAATTACTCTCCTTCTTGTCACCATGCATTTACAACACATGTACTAAAGAAATTATATTCCCATACAACACCTTATCTTGATGATCTTGGCTATCAACTTCTCTCTCTACAAATTTTGTGTCAACATCAATAGCCAACTCTCCTAAGTCAATGGCATGGGTGTCATCATGATGATACCAACAAAGAATGGATTCATGAACAACATCATAGACCCACTCTAACATAGGTGACATTGGAAAATGATATTTAACTTTTCCAACTAGCTGCAACACCTTGAAGTGCCCAACGAACCATGGAGAAAGCTTACTCCATCCGCCAAACCACTATTTCCCACATTGGGGGGAAGCCTTAAAGAACACATGGTCCCCAAAATATTACCCCAAGGGCCTCCTCATATGACTTAAAAAAGACTTATCTTGATCTTGTGCTGATTTGATCCTCCCACAAAGAGGATTAACATTCTCAGTCATTCTGGCACTACGTCTGGACAAAGAAGAGCATTCAAACAAACCTCCATCCAATACAATAGAGAATGAAATAGTCTCATGTAAAATTCATCAAATGGATCCATGCCAATGGAATATAGATATATATATATATTATAATATAACTACACAAAGGGATGGTGTCATACCGAAGATCCTCTAATGTCCAAGATGCATGCCTACAACATATCCTCCAATGGATGGATAGTCTGCTCTATTTTCCCATCTATTTATGGATGGAAAGTAGTGTTGAGGCATAACTGGGTTCCAATGTAAAACTTCAATCCCCTTAATTATTTTTTGGTAATCCCCTAATCCTGATATGATACAATGGAACTCAAAACTCCATTTAACTACTCTATTTCGTCTGTGCACCACCCGGACAAGGCATCCACTATGCCCGACTCCTTTACTGTTAAGATGTGGTATGATTATGTAAATCAACCCACTATCACCAAGATAGAATCATAGCCTCTCTAGACCTGGGGTTACCCTATGACCAAATACATCTAGATTTCATCTCAATTCCACTTGAGGACATCCAAGGGCAGAAAAAGACCCTCGGGAACACGGTGCTCAAACTTCACCTGCTGGAAAACTAAGAACATCGCCACAAACTCCACCACAACCCATTTCATCCCAGCCCACCAAAAATCTGTACGCAAGCCATGATACATCTTAAAAACCACTATAGGTACTGTTAATGGTGAAATATAAACCCGTAGATGAATCCCTTTCACATTGCCATCTAAACAAACAAATTCCACTAAAAAACATCTGGTTATGACCATCATCTAAATATCCTTATAGAGCATTAGCGTGGCCAATACGATGGAACAAAACCTCCACCAATGAGTCTCCCCATTGAGATGCCTCCACCCACTTCATGAGAAAAGGTTTCACCATCATCTGAAACAAATAACCTCTATAACCTCCCACTCTGGAAACTAAGTGCAAGGCATCCAACTCATTCATCACTCTCCAATAATTTAAAGAGTCATGAAGAACCTTCTTCAGCATATTATTGCTTAAATAATATACCATGAAATTTTCCCTTCCTGAGGTATAGGTGATCCTGAAATCATATTCCTGAAGAAAAACCATCCACCTCCATTGCACATATTTAGATCAAGCTAGAAAAAGATATACCTTAAGCTGTTCTAATCTGTTAAGACCCTAAATCACTCCCCCAATAGGTAATTCCTATATAAAGTTAGTACAAACACAACTATGACAAACTTCAAATCATGGGTGGAAAATATATTCTCATGGGGATGTAATTTCTTGGACCCATAAGATATCACTTCATGTTTCTGCATCAAGGCACATCCCAAACCTAGATGGAAAGCAACACAAAACACCTCAAACATCAACCATTCCACTTGAAATAGGAGCACTAATGCACTAACCAAATCCAATTCAGGTAATTGAATGCTTCTTAGTACTAGTCACTCCACAAAAAAATTTGGTTCTTTTTAGTTAGAGTTGTCAGTTGAGATGGAAATCAATAGAAATTGGGTATAAACATTCGCTAATTTTCTATGAGATGTAGAAAACTACGATCCTCTACCACATTCATGGTTTAATCCCAAGAAACAAAGCACTTAATCGTTAGATAGGTAAACTTCCAAACCCTTATAAGACACCAAATTCCCATGAAAATTCACCTCTCATGTTGAGAACATACAAATGGACAACTTTCCATATAGATGGTGGAATCCAAGGACCTACAAGAAAGCTCTAAGATTCTCAGTGTAAACCTCCTCTAACATTGAGTTGATCATGATGACATAGATGAATAAAACCATAAACTAGTATAGTATATAATGAATGACTGAGTTCATAAGACCCATAAAGAGGACTGGTGTGTTCAAAACACTGAATGGAAATACCATTAATCAAAAGTTCCCATATATTCATTTCAAGGGAGTCTTCAGCATATAATCCCCCTTCATCCTGAAATAGTGATATCCAGACTCTAGATCGATCATAAAAAACCAACTCACCAATATCATCTAGTCGAAAAGATCATCTATTCTTGTAAGGAATAACAATTTTGACCATTACCTAATTCAACAAATGGTAGTCTATACGCTGCTTCAAACCACCATATTCTTTCTTGGAAAACAACACTAGAGCACTGCACGAAGACACACAAGGTCAGATTAAAATCTTCTCCATCAATTCATAAATCAGAATCCTCAACTCCTCCAACTTACAAGGAGAAATCTGATAAGGATCCATCAAAACAGCATAAGCACCAGGTTGTGAATCTATCCCAATCTCAACATCACATCGAAGAGGTAGTGTCACAAAATCCTTGGGGAAAATATCCAGGAACTCCCCAGTGACTCTAAGAATCTCCATCAACTCAGTTTCTACAAATTCCACTCACATATCATCCAATAAATAATAAATAGGCTCTACATGCCAACATCCCACATGACTCCCCCACTTTTTAACAAAAACTACATGTTGGCTATAATGATATTAAAACAAAACTCCCCTAAAAAAGTAGTTGATAACATCATGAATGGAGTGAAAATAGCCGATTCCTTAGATGAAATTGTTTGGATGCATATGTAGCAAGAAAATAACCCCATGGGATTAATTCATTACCATCATTGGTCTACATCCCCGCCATACATCAAACAAGTAGGTCTGGCCTCCGACTGGCGTACTTAATAATAAGGGAATGGGAATACTATCAATTAATATCCCTAGATAATTGACTTGAGTAGGTGAAAAAAATGATTATGAATCTCCAAAATCAAACAAAGCACAAAAAAGGGTACTAAAAAAGTTGATTGTACCCATGATGATCTCTGGCCCTATTGGAACTACTACCTCTTTAGCGTGAAACTGACCATTCCTAACTCCTCTATATCTCTAATGATAACCACCTCCACATCCATGATTGGATCATGGTTTAGAAGAATTAGGGACACCTTGAGGTCAGACTCTACCTTCAATATGTCCCCTCGGTAGAGAAAAATCATGTCGTTCCTACTATTGAAATTGTCTTGTCGGCAACTGCTACTGAGGTTGAGGCTGGTCATTTCCTCCTCCACAAAATAATGACTGTGTAGCTAATGGGAATTTGATATAAATATGGACATGAACCCCATAGATGATAAAACATATCCGAAATCCCAAAAAAATGGTATGGGAACCACTGGCACCAGAAGTATGAAATGAAAACAGTCAAGGTCTACTCCATGCTGGTCCAAACCTTGAAGGTCCTAGAATATAATAATTTCTGCTGAAAAACCCGTCTCTCTAGGAACAATGATGGTTCCCCTCCCATGGTACACCTACTCATGAGTGAACTCACATGATCACCTAAGCCTTCTTCTAAACCTCCATATACGTTGGGAACATAATGGGAGTAACAACATACTAGATCGAAGGACCAAGTGCCTCCTAGAGATGTCTCACACGAGATTCATCATCTAAAAATAGATCTATTGAAAAATCAAGGAGGTACTTGAACTTGATCCCATGTTACCACACTAACATACTCCCCTGCTTAAGTGAGAGTTCCTCCTACCTCTTCTTATCCTTCATGGTTTATGAAAGAAACTCTTCCCATAATTCCTTATCAAAGTCGACCCAAATAGAATTTGCTTCCTTCTTCTACCCTATATAAAGAATCCACCAATTTTTCACTTCTCCTCAAATTTTAATAACCTCCAATTGAGCCTAGTACTCTAGAGGGTCCCGAATCAAACTGAAGGTGATCTCATGATCCTTGAGCCATCTTTCCATCTCTATGTCTAAAATACTACTCTCATACATTCCCAGATCCTAACACTGGAAAGCACACAATGCCTTCTACCATTGTTCATCCTCCATAACCTTATCAACCCTTCATAAATCAAATAGAGTAGCCCGCCAAGATGCCACTACCTAAACCACATGAAAACAATGGCCGAGGTCTATAGTTGAAAAGTAAATGGGGAGTTCATAAGTATGAGTTGTAATGGACTTAACTAACGTTTATTTTAGTTCATTTTATTCATTTTATCATTTAAAAAACTACCCATTTTAAATAATAAAACAAGTCATTATAGTGAATTTAGCATTCCAAGGTCACTAACATACCAATAGTGTAGCCTCACTTAGTCGTTAGGTAGTCTCAAAGTCCTTTCATCGGATCAAATGGGACCTGAAATCCCATTTCTTAACCGGTTATCCCTAGACTATGTTACACACCAACATCACCTAACACTGTTTCCCTATAATCCCATACAATCCTCACAATGACTAACCAAAAACACCATCCTATCTTTCATCCATAACCTCTGATACCATTCGGTCAGGAACCACTCACTCAAAATATACCCCACCTAGGCTGGAAATGAATAAAGGTAGATGATGGACCCTGAGTCCCACCTCCAGTAGGCCTCGGGTTGGTGACTAGATTAATCTCAACAGACGAGAGGCATTGAATTTTTTAAACAATATCAGGATATAATATAAAACAACCCCAATGAAACTCCAAGATATTTTATAAAATAATCACAATCTATCCCACAGGCAGGTGAAAGATAGAACCGATACAAAACAAAAGTATCCAATGTAAGTAAAAATTGTAAATCTAAGAAGAGACACAAAAATATTAAAATCTGGGCTACTAAGGTCCAGAATGGTTTTTGAAATACTCTGGGAATCCTAAAAAGAAGAATATTTATAGGGTGAGCATACATGTATACTCAGTAGGAAAAATAACATTTATCATGTAGATGTGAAAGAAGTATATTGATTCCCCTGTGAGAAAACCACATAACCAAACAACACCTACTTGGTATACTAACCATACCAACCTCATTAAGGAACACCCACCAAATAATGAAAGTCATTTAATTTAATATAATTAACATTGATGAAAGGGTACCCTACACCACTTCACACTGATTAGCTACTCTTTCCTAATGGAATATGTCCTAGTGCTACCACCTCATTTGATTACACCACATCACATCCCTCCCACATACACCTAGGCTACAACCACATCTCATCCTATCTCCTGGTCCACAAGTCACATCTTATACTACCCACATAAATAAGGGGCTCATAGACCACATATCATCCCATCACCTATCCATGACTGACATCTCATCTCGCCTGAAGACACATAGGCCTCACAAACCACATCTCATACTATAAACTGGATGACGATCCACATCACATCTCATCCTGAAAACCCCTGGGAAAGCCCAAAACATATTTTCCTGAAAACCCATTGGAAATAACAAACCAAAACATCTCCGATGAATCTTGGAATATCATTTCGTGGAAGATGAAATATAGAATAATACGTTTCTATCCACCCATCCTCCCACCAGGTTGTTTGGGAAAGACACCCTCCCCTATGACAATGGGGGTGTTCAGTGCATATTGATCAACTAGGGTGGGGTGAATATATAAATAAAAAGGGAAAAATATGAGTATATATATATACAACAAAAACTCATCCCAACATATGGGTTCTCAAACAGACAACGATATCATAATACTACCTTCTCTGTCGCTACTGTTAAATGAACAACGCAACAAAATAAGGCACAAACCCAGTCCAAATTACCATCCAATTCATTTAACAAATTTCCATTTTTTATTAGAAATATTTATGAAATTTTTCAACCATAAAAACTCATACTATTACATCCATCATTAATAATTATTAAAACATTCCATCACTACTCGAGCACCTTGAAAGCAAATCAAACACTAAGAAACATAGAAAATTCAATCATAGAGAAATTCCGGGATAATTACCCCAAAAAACCATGACCATACTTCTAAAATTCAATCACTCAAATACCATCCACAGACAGAAAAATATATCAACACCTTCCCGTACTGCCGGATAGTAGCCTCATTGCACCACATTTCTCATCTCTTCCACAATCAATCAATCTCTCAACCTATGATTTCATTACAACACCTAAGCCTTTCTTCATCGCACAACCATTCCCACAACCACACCATAACACCACCCAGAAGAACCATGCACACACATCATAGCAACTTCATATCCCATATTTCACATACACACTACCATAACTATCTCACCCAACACATAACCCCACATACCAAGCATAACACAATTCCAGGTTTAACAAGGCATTCCTTATTTCATTCAACTTGTTAATTCTGGTGTGATCATAGAAAATGTGTAATCATGGGGAATCATTTTCTTATCCAATTTTCTTGATTTAAATATTTTCATATATAAGTGTTCAATATGATCCATCATATATAAAAATTGTTTAGTGTGCAAACAAGGACCCCCATCAGAAATGATTTTCGGGGGGGCTTTTAGCCCGTATAATTCACAAAACCAAAATAACATCTAATCCACAAAAACATGAAAATAGAATCCCTCTATCACAATAAATTTTATTTACCCTATTCTTATCTTTGATTAGTATTGAAAAAATATGATCCATATGAAAAAAATTAGATCCCTCTTTCATGATGCACAATCAAAGAGAAATAAGGAAAAAAGCCTAACGTGAAGTAGATTTTCAACTACTCTATTCATCATAGGGTGGAAAAAATTCCTTCAACTGACAATCGCAGAGAATTAATGCATATAAACATATTCTACATGATAATTTTATCAAAATTATTCCCAAACATCCATATCAAGAAAACCCATATCATAAAAGTGAATCCTAGGGAAAAGAGGGAACTGATAAAAAAGAGGATACAACTCACCATGGATTTCCAACGAACAACCATCAGGATTGATAGATAAAGTATAGTGGAGTAAGGATCAAAGGAATCCTATGGGCACCAAGGATTCATCTATAATGAGAGGGAAAAAACAAGGGTCAAATGAATAATGGTTCACCTGAAAATAATTATTAAAACTGAACATGATCAGGGTATTACTGGATGTGTAATACCCTTTCACATCATGTAATACTTAGGGATTCATTTCACCGAAAAATGTGCCGCCTCTCTATTTATTTAACTTTTCAATCTCTGAAATATTACACATTTTGAGACATTAAAAACAAGAGATGAAATGGAGTTTCACATCATATAACATGATTGCATGATGTATAATCCACATACTTTTAACCTTTAGTAACTGAACGCCTCTTAACTATTTTAGATCCTCCTCCAATAATTTCCAATGACCAAACATGCAATGTAATAGACTGGGAAGGAACATACTATTAAAAATCACTTCCTTTCCTCATCATGTCTCCTTATTTATTTATATTTTTTTTTCGATCATTTCTCGATACTTGCTGATAATTTACACCTCTCCTTTATATTTATTTTGAGGGTTTCTTTGTTAAGGAATCAGGTGACTTTGTGGTATGTCCAAATTTCTTCTTCAATATATTTTGACTCATCTCATTTAAATCATTTTATTTTTTTTCATCATATATAATTCCTATTTTTCCAACAAATCTATATCTATCACCATTCAAGGCCTTCTCTACATCATAAGAACCATAATTAGCTCTTTTAATAGCTTTAAATTTAATAATCTTCCAAAAATATATTTTATTATTTGATTCCAATTGTTTTGGATATGTTTAAATTTTAATCCTTATATTAATAACTTCTTCTTCAAGTACCTCAACTATCATATCCCTCTCCTCTAGTCCGGATGTAAGGTCATTGATGAATTTTTTCTTTATCTTCAATCATGTGAATAAATTCCACAACTTATTTCAAGCATTCAGTAGTTGTTAAATTTGCTTATTCCTCTTCTTCCAATAGATCAATTTATACTTCAATCTGATCAAAATACACTAATGAATCATCCAGAATAGCTCTCATATTTCAATTTCTCTTTCTTTTAATGTAATTCCAATAAAGAGAATCCAAATGTTCCACCTTGAGATCAATTACACTAATCATCTAATTAAATTTATTTTTGGAAGGTTACACCTCTTCAACATTATCCATCATGGATGCATGGGTTTCATATTTATACTCTATTTCCTTATCTTCTCAAAATTCAATATCATCATGTTATTCTTTATAAATGAAACCATTTCATGATAATTAATTTCCTAGTTCAAAGTCTCCATTTTGGGGAATCCTTTTTTTAGACTTCTTCATGATTCTTGTGTCATATTCATCATCATCGAACTTCATTGAACTTTGAGATGAAATGTTACCAACTATACCGCATTTAAAATAGGATAGAGGAATCATTCTATAAAATATCCCTTTTCCACTCTCCAATTTAATGGAAGAATGATAAATAAGTTCATCTTCCCCATTTTCATCATCAAAACTATCTCTAGACACCTTTTCATCATGAATTTGAATTTCATTTCATTTCATACATGAGTTGCTTCATTTTTTGGCTTGAATCTCACTTCACAATCTACCAGACTAAATTTATGAACATTAAGATAATGCATATATAGGTCCATTTCCTCAAGGGATGACACTTTTGGATTGTAAATAGGTGGAATACTTCTCATGATTTTTTTCAAAATTTCAATATATAAAATTTCATCAAGAGGCCCTCTATTTTGTCCAATAAAATCTATAATTAAATTAAATAATATATATGTATTTTTATTTGAATGAATTTTTAGATCATAAATCATAATGTGAAAAACAATTAGTTTCATATCCTTCACTTTCATATCACCTTCATATATATTTTCTGATGTTTTCCATATAGACTTGGCTGAAGATATACTCATCACTTTAAATAAAAAATTATTAGATAGAGATGCAATAAGAGAATTTTGTGCATGGGAATCTACATAAATAATTATATAATCTATTTTGGTCATAGATAGACAGGGCACATCAGTAACCTAAATCCCCTCAGTAGTGGAAAAAAGAACATCCATCCCATAGGATATAAAATGAGATCTCATCCAATTCATACAAATTTGGAATCTTCTTCCCTCAAATAGGGGGAATCCTCTGACAATAAATATATTCTTCATGAAAACAATAGAGGGAAAATTTAAATCCAATAACCTATACCCACTGATACCACATAATGGCCCCTGAAACACCCTGAGAGGGGAGTAGTGAATTAGGGTGTCAATTCTTTCTTTTACAATGATAAATCTTATTCCCACATTAGTAGTAACTTGTTAAATAAATTTGATAGAGTCATGCAGTAATCAAACATTTAAATGTATAGAGACGTTATAGATGTTTTAAATGGTATGACGCTAAGGTCTATTCGATGGAGCATATGGAAATAGTGTGTCAGTCGTACCTAAATCCACTAATCTTCACTAGTTATGGAATGCATATGTTCAGGTATGATCAATATGTTCTAGATACACTTACATTAAATGGTTTTAGGGATAACACATTACCTCCCATAGAATATAATCATCCTATAGACATGGCTCACTACTTTGGGTGATTTCTTACTCAGTTTAATGACATGAAGGTATCATTAGTATATAAACATTTATTACTTTCCCTTTACTAGCACGAGACTCTACTTGCACTGAAGTCCTGAGTTGATGGACATGAAAAAAGAGTTCAGTTAAAATAGTTGTTCAACAATACTTTTCAGGTAGCTCATTTGTGAAGATACTTCATGAAGCTCACAACATTCAAGAAGAAAACTAACTTAATGAAATAAAATTCCTTTTCAAAACTCACTAGATCATCACATAATACCCATTCGTTATGAAAATCCTTTTTCCAATATACCTAAGAATAGGTCAAGAATAATACATTCTTTTCATGATTCACAGGATCACAATGAGTACCTAATTTTTCAATATTCGTTCCTTCTTTAATTCATAACTATTCAAAATTTTATCCAAAACATTTCATGTATAGTGATGTGGTTTTTGAATGTTATTTATAAGAATGGACATTTGGGATGTTCCCATACCTCCAGTAGATTTTTCATGAACCTTAAAAACATGTTCATGATGATCCTCAATTTTTGAAGCTCCATGAAATTTCAAACTCTTTGTTAATCTTTCTCATAGTCACATAGAACATTATAAACTCATTACGCACTCACGATGCTTGTCGTAGTTTTGAGGAACAACATCCTTCCATCATGCATTCGAGAAGATCTACATAGTCACGGAGCTCATCATTTTGTAAAACTCAGTATTCATGAAACCTAATCATCAAAATGTTTATGAAATTACCATATTTGAGAAGATTTAATTATAGAAAACATCCTTTCACGATATATGATCCATCCTAATAATTTTGAGCCCCAAAATTTTGGCAATCATTAGGGAATGACGCCACCATTATCAATGTATTCAACTTGTTATTTAAGATCATCTACCTTAAAAAACCATGATAATCCTAGTATGGATTTAAGACAAACACAATAAATTATATTTTTATAGTTGTGAAAGTCTGTGGTTCCAACAAAACATTATGTCTAATAAATCCATTTCTATTCAAGTCCTCCAACTACACCCTCATCTCATGAAGCTATGTGGGATCCATCCGATATATTGGCACATATATCAAATTCATATTTAGATGTATATAAATGGATAGTCCTATATATTCATGGGGAGGTAATCCTAGAACATCCTCCAGAAATATGTCCTCATACTCTTCCCCCACTATAGGGAACTAAGATCTCATTACATTCAGTACAATAAAGTTTGTCCTCTCTAACTAATGATTAATCTGCTAAAACTCCTATGAATGGGTCCATCGTACACTCTTGGTTTTCCATTTCACAAAAAATGGAAATCATTGTCCCATAACTGGGGAAACAATGTGTAAATCACCTAAAATAGTCTATATGGGAATAAACTATAGATATCCAATCCATAGATAAGATGGTTTCATAAGGCCTTATCGTTTCTACAAAGAGATCCCAATAGAATCTTTATCCTCCCAAAATGAGGTCACACTATCGGCAGAAGTGTGTGATAACTAATCCATCACTAGTAGGAGTATCCAAGTTCAAGGTTCTATCTAATAGCTCAATCAGAATCAATATGTCTCAAACCAGATATGTGGAAATAATGAAATGAAAAGAATTTATGTCTATCAGTATTGCAGCTAATGCATAAAAGTCACAGATCGTGTCTTATATCATTAAAATAATCACTATGTCATATTCCTTGACTGCTTATAGGTTCCCCTGCCTCTTTTCAATATCTCCTTGAGCCTAACATTGACCACTTAGGGGTTCTCATTGTAACAATTCAAAGCATCTACCACCTCAATATGCTATCTATGCTCTTCTTACACACAATATTACCTACATAACTATATTATTTTACCACATTATCTACCTCAGTGGAACATCCATGGTCTCCCTATAAGACGTATGGTGGGTCGGACAATATTGAGAAAGATATCCACTGTCATCACATGAGTAGAACCCCCTCTCCCTCGGCTTCATAGACTCATCTGGTGAGACCTTAACCATAGATATTATTCTCTATGATATCATCCAAAAATGTATTACACATTCAGGTACCTAATATTGACATCAATTCTATACTACCGAAGTCTCTACTCATATGTACCCTCTACCAGCAACTGCATTTTGTGACTGCTCATCCAAGAAACTATCAACCAATAAAACTCTCTCTAGCACTTTAGTAGTGGTAGGAAGTCATAGAGGTATAAAACTAGATTATATTTCTCTATACATTCATTGATTGGTTGTCTAAGACCATACAAATTGATCATGATTCATATCCATTCAGTAACGGAATTGGTTGGTGAACCTCTATGAATACTCAACTACAATCATGTTACCCTACTTAAGCTAAAGAAGATCATGGATGCACATATCCATCAACATAACAACAGTAGACTCTTAGCTAAAATGTCTCCCAAACATTGGCTATTGTAAAGTTTCCACATCATATGACTGGGTCTCCAAACCCCAACATCTTCCTATAGATCGATGGAGAAATATTGTTTCATCAAAACCCATAGGATCTTGTTGATGTCCTAAAAAACACTCCTCACTTCCTCAAGCCAATCCTTTGTAACATGTTAGTAGATATAGCCATAGAACCTAAAGGTTCACTATCACTAAAACTCATGAATGATGCTCAACCTACACACCTCATCCACTGGTAATAAAGGTACCATCTTCTTCTCAACATGTGGTGGTATAGCTAGGGTACCACATGGAGGTAAGACCTCTATATCTATACCATATATCAATGCCCTTCCCCTGAGAGGGTCATCCTTGTGATCCTTATGAATAATCCAAGCTATCATATGTCATACAGGCATCCTAAAATAAATGATATATTAAAAAATAATGACTATAACTTGAGAGATAACTCAAGAAGGACATAGAAACCAAAAACCCATTACTATATGATTCATGCTCCATTTTTTCCATACAACTACTATCCTCGTTTATCGTGTTTAAAGGAAAGGGATCATAGTCCAAGTAATGGATATTTCGATCATCACACCAACACTAGAGTCCCCAGACTAAAGTCCCAAATAGAATCATGTAAAACTATTTCCCCAATCCAATCTCATAGACTCTAGTCCTAAGATAGAACCAACTACTATGATACCACTATATCAAAACCTGTCTCAATAAGGCCAATTCAGTTACTCCCTAAGCATATCTTTAGTAGGTTGGGAGCTGGCAACTAGCATCGAGTAGGAATATCAGTAATGTGGGACCCCTTACCCAAATGTACTTGTAAACATGCACACATCTCGAATCCCATAGGATGTTGAAATGTAAAAAACTGATAAATTATGCATGAAAACATCCAGATCCCAGCTCCATAGTATGAAAAAAAGTAATTGAAGTTAAATAAGGACAAAATTAAAGCCCAAAAAAAGTAGTCTAAAAAAAGACCAACTTGAAATTAATGATGGGGACTGCTCTCAAGAAAACTAAAGGAATACACCTCAGTTTTTTTGACTCACTAAGCACCTCTTAGTCTTAGTAATTCAAGGAATCCGTTAAAATTTTGATCATCTTCACAACAAACGACACATCTGGGAAAATCCCATATAGTGGTGTCTATAAAAATACCCAATAGGACATCCCAAAAGTAGAATTCATATAACAATAAGAAAAATAGACAGTTATATATAGGTATATGTCTAAAAAACATATAAGATGAATATCATGATATACACAACAAAGGAACACAATCCCAAAGTAAATTCATAACCACAATGCTAGCCAAGGATTCTTACTCAAAGGTTCCACATAGACCTCAACTAGTAGAAAACACTCCCTAAGTCATATATGTCTAATGACGTCCATCCAAGAGGTCTTTCTCATAGAGTCTCATCATAGTAAGGATATACTAGATGTATGAAGAGATAAGATACATAAATGAGGATAACACCAAGGAAATGGGTTATACCAACAGCTCAATATGAAATGACTTACTATGTGAAGTATTGACACTCATGTAGTGTTGGTCGCAATGATACCAAGAACTACACCTAGGGAAAGAAGATGATATAGGATCTCACTCCAAGCCTTACAAAATGAATCCTATAACTTTATCTTATAATCCCCACAGAAGTATTCACTATACTATGCGTAGGATGAGATTTTATACTAACCTTTTGTGAATGAATATTGAGAATTCACACTAAAAAAAACATGTCCATGATACATAGGAAATGGGTTCTAGTCATTATTTGAAGGAGTAAACAGTGTATAATAGTAGTACACGGTGATTCCCTTCAACACCATGTTATGTTCAAGTAAATGGCCCATGTCAGTGTCTATTTAAAACTAAATCTTGTGAACATTCCCATGTACTTCTTCCCATGTCCTAGTACACATCTATACCTGTGTACACATGGTTTGGCTATGTATATGTGTGAGTACATAGCATGTTCAAGACCATGTACTCAAGGACATGTCTTTGTACCCTCTGAGGTACATGCCATGTATCCTGGTCAAGTCAAGTGTTTTGTGATAGAATCACATGTTGTGAAATATTTTACTTCACCCCAAAATAATAGTTGTTGCACCATGGATCCACAGGGTGTGTTCCACCAGAACACGAATCATTTAACATGAGATTTAATAGATCTCATGGGCTTCTCCTCCACATTTCTAATTTCTTCTCTAATGAATAGATCCACCACCGGTACCATAACTCACAGCCATAGAACATAGATATGGTGTTTGACTGGCCTTGTTACTACCGATGGCCGAATTCCAGTACTCGATTCTTAGGAAAATTCAACATGAATCCACACCTCTGTCATTCATCTAAAACCCTTGCATGAACACTCCGGATCTAGCCCTGATAATTCAAATTATTTATAATCACAAAATCCTTGCAATATACCAAGTTAATATCTTAAATATCTAATTGTTTCACTATGAAATGGGTGTGAAACATTCAATTCCTTGGTATTTGGGTGAAACCACCATGAAAATGAAACCCTGGTGATTAACCTAGATTGGAAAATGGGACAAAACCATGAAACACCCAAAAAGAGGAATGAACAATAGTCATGTTCAATTTTCCTCGATCTATTTCCATTATAATAATTATTGATGAACCAATATTAAATAAATCATTCTTCCAAAATATTCCCATTGATAAACACATCCTGCAATACGACCAGTCCACAAATCAATCCGTTGGTCGATTTATTCAAGTTCATTATGGGAATTAATACTAGGGAAGAAGTCCAATCAAAACATCATCTTACCTCTACTTAAAAATATTTATTATGAATAGAAATTATTCATCATTGTTGTTGGTGAGATACTCTAATTCCATTGCATAACAATAGTGGAACCTTTATTTAGTTTTTGTTCATTAATGGGTCCTCCTCCAATGGCTCTCAAATTCCCTCTCAGAATTGAAGGTTTATACACCTATCCCTTCAATTACTGCTATAAAACATATTTAAGGTAGATTATAGACTCATACATCAATAAATAAAATAAAATTATATTTAATTATTTTATTTGTTTTACACTTGCGATGAATTTTTCAAAAATTCCTCATGCCGACCAGGGTTACTTCATTCCTAAGGTAAAACATGCATTCTGAAAAAATTGGTTCCCTATTATTCATGGTCTGGGATTCCATTTATAATATATCCAAATTTTTAGGAAAATATCATGTGAATTATCTTTAATATATTTCAAACATTTATTTCGGGCACACCAGGCCTCAAAATCACATATTGTCTCAATGCCTAGTCTTAAAAATAATCCATACAATATCCAATAAATTGTATAGTAAATATGACTTTCTAAATATATAGTGAACTATATAAAATGATTCACCTTATACTCCTATTATATATTGGAAATGAATCTAACAGAATAGATATTTTGAACTATAGTCTCCCCTTAAGATGAATCAAATCAAGGATTCTCCTATGAGGTTCAGTCGGAATTTTTCCCTATAGCATTTAGATGTGGTCTTATTTAAGTGTAAATTGTCTATATTACTAAGAGGATGGAAATAATTTTTAAAATTATTTTTTTTTAATAAAAAAAATACTATTGAATTTAAGAAAAAAAATATGAGCATATAATATACAATTCTACACACAACCATACTTCCCATGGTTACTCGAGGTTTTTCAGGAAATTGAGAGGGAAAAGTACACTCTAATATTACTTATTAAGTCTCAAAAGATCTATATCATGTATATAAATAACCCTTAACATAGTTTGGTGATAAAAAATCATGATATTATTTTTTATTGGTATCCAAACACTTTTATAGTAATTTTGAACATAATATTCCATGTCATCCCTTAATGTTTAATTAAATTGGAAAGCCATAAAGCCAAAATGTAATTCCCAATCCCTATTATTTAGTGACAAAAACCTAGTTATCATAAAAATATATTCTAAAAAAATTATGTGCAATTAAAATATGATAATATGAAAACAAAATAAATTATCACAACATATATATAGAAAATATCTTATGTAAAATAAAAAACATGAAGTTAACATCTAAAAAGAAGATATAATGTTCAAAATGAACAAGGTGGAATAATATCAACACAGAACATAAATAATCCCATATCTCTATCTCTATGGTACTATATTCCATAACTACGCCAACCAACTTAAAGGTCACACAATCCAAGAGATATTATTTCCATATAATGGTCTTCCCTTTTCCAGTATACTGTAAAACCAAGGACACAAATTCCTAAAGAAAAAAGTATGATGTTAGCACTGATGCTCGGTATGATTCTGCAATGCTTCTAAAACATATATATCAATAGGAATCCATTATTTTTTTTATAAAATATATTTCAATTTTTTTTAAATGAAATCATTTTCCATTATAAAACTATTATTTTTCCTTCTTTCCAAAACATTCATTATTTAAATAAATAATGAAATATGGTAGAATATTTATGAATGAAGCATAAATATATGAATAAAATAGGTTTGAAGAATAAAAATCCATCTGTTGTTAGAAAAAAGGAAAATAAATAAAAAATATATTATATTGTATCATTAATGAACAATTGATAAATACATGACATGAGGGTGTAGACAAATACATCTTATAAAGTAATATAGAAAGTGTAAGTAACTCTTATTATATTGGAACCTCTATCCCCATGAATGGATAATAATTATAAACCATTTAATAATGTTATTAAACCCAAGGGATATCATAGGTCGTTAGGGACAATATATGTCAATTATTCCCACAGAACCCAAGGTCTCTCAATGTACTATTAAATAATAATTTTTTTGAGAAACCAAAACCACATTTCGAGAAAATTTTCAAGGGAAATTTATTTTTAATTTTAATCCCCACACATTTATAAAAAGTTTTATATAGATATTCCTCAGAGTCTCTATTTATTTAAAACTATTTCCATTTTAAACCCACATTTCAGTCCATTTTTTAGACACATCATGTGCATCAAAATAGTTTTCAACAAAACCCTCTTTTTAGATATCATATCCATAGACATCATATATAACATTAAAAAATCCATTAAATAAATTACTATTTTCATAAATAAAAATGAAATTTAATTATACCACCCTAATATTTTAGAATATATTATACTTTAAATAAATTTTATTTCATTGATAGCATCTATTTCATGAAACATCGAGTTTAAGAAAACCATGATATACTATTAAAATATTTAATGGTGACCATTATAATATAAAAATTAAATTTATTATATGAATAATAATATCCACAATTATACAATTTTGTAAGCATATTTTAGATAAATAAATTATACTATTAAATGTGCTCTAACGTTTAATAAATTCTTCACATTATTTAAAAAATATTTTCTTCATAAAAAATGTTTTTATTTATTTTTGTGAGAATATAATATAAATAATTTATATTAATTTTATAAATATAATTTTTTGAAATTGAAATTAACAGTCCAATTTATAATTTCGATATTTTGTTTGGATAAAAGTTCTTGAGTTTTTAGAAAACATTTATTTTTCAATGAATAGTTAAAAATACTCATTTCTTTTAAACAAGTTATAATCTCATGTCATTAAAAAATCCCTATAATATTTTAATTTTGATTGTAAATTAAAATAATGTATTTTTATAATGAAATAATTTAATTAAAAAAATTATCAATAATACTTGCGATCTTATTATAAAAATACTTTTTGATATGAAAAGTCATTTTTTCCTAAAAGAGCCATTTTTTCCTAAAAAAGCCATTTTTTCACACCTAGTGGGATACATATAAAATGAACTAATGTAACTTATAGATATTTTATTTCATAAAATAAATTCTATATTTTCGATATAAATTTATATTATTTAATAAGTTCAACAAAATTTTACTTCATAGTAAATAGTAATAAAATAAATAATTAGTTAAAATGTTAAAATGGTAAATACAGTTAACCTATGTTAAAACTAAGTAACAAGGACACCATTTTTCATATAAAATATAATTTTGTGAGGTTATTTTTATCTTGATCTCCTTATAAGAGATATTCATTTATTTTGCGAATTTTTCAATGATAGTGACCTATAAATTATTTAAAGTAAACAAAAATATGTCATGTCAATTTATTATATTTAAAATTATATTATTTAATCACATAGGGAAAAAGAAATTATTGAATTATTATTAAGGATAAATTTTTTCTTAATGAATTTCTTTTAATTAAGGTAATTAATTTAGTATTATAGTGATTATATAATGATAATAAATTATCATGTAACACCAACATTAAATTTTTTTAATTAATAGAGAAATGAAATAAATTATTTATAAATAATTAAATGTAATATAATATCAATTAGTTATAGTTTTACATGATTTTTATAGCTGAATGTATCACGTTAATGAGGTTTTGAAAGTCTATATTTTAGATCCCTGTTTTTCATGATATATTTGAAGTCAAATTAAAGGAATGGTGAAACTAATTACATTATTGTTATTTTATAATAAAAAATAATCTATAAACTGATTTAAAATTACAAAAATCTCTATCATTGTCCATGTGATTTTTATTTGATTAAAATTTTCATATATGGTCCATTTAATTCCCAATTTTCTTTTATTGTAAGTATGGTGATCCCTAAAGAGTAAAAAATCATTATTTTGGTATTTGTAGAGAAGTTTTAATGTGTGTAAAAAAAAGTATTGTTAAAAAATACTAATAAAAATAGTACATATATTATTGGATGATATTATTTAGAACTAAACTCATCCTTATACTTAATTATAGCGGTTTTTATCAATTTTAAGGTGAAAATTAATTTATAATGGTTTTATATATTTTGAAATTCCAAAAGTGCCCCTCCCATTACTAATAAAATGGAACTTCTTCTCCTACTTTCATCAGGAATAAAAATCTTATTTTTGTGGTCAATACCATCCCATAAAACTTCCAAAAATCTCATAGAATTATCTATAGGGATTTTTTCATTATAAAAGCTCAAAGAGGATATATGAAGAAGAGGTATCATGGTTGACCAAAATTTTTGGATTTATTTCTTCTTCCACCTATATTAAATTACATTACATCATAAAAATATAATAAAATCATAGTATACCTTATAATAATATTTTATTATGTTAATTTCATAATGTACATCCATCTCCTCTTCCATTTAATGGGAAAAAGAGTCATTGTTCTTGTGTACGGAGGACTAACTCGTCACGAAACATTGTAATTCATATTTCCATCATCATCTCTTGTGTCTCTTTAAGGTGATGGATTTAATTTTATAATTTATATTAATGAAATATTTATTTATATATAAAATTAATATAATATATAATTTCTTCACTTTACATTTATTGAAATATAATCATTTCAATCATGTGTATGTGTGGATCACCACCTCTATGAAGTGATGCTGGTATTGTTTCATTTCCATGTCACATGGATGATATATATATGTGTGTGTGTGTGAATTTATTGAAATAATAGTATATTTATTATTGATTTCATTCTGTAAAGATAATAAAACACTTGACCTCTTTTCCTCATGATAGTTGATAGATGGATACATTACTCATACGTATGTACGGCCTGTCGTCACTATGATAATAATGTAGTACATTTCGTATTGGTATTTAGTGTTATATTTATTGTTATTTCTTCCTTGTGGTATTGATTCCAATGTTACCAAAGTGGTAAGGGTTTGTTTCACAATCTCATCATTATTTGGGTTTTTTTGAAGTTTATGATGGGGGAATTAATATAAATTCCTGTCATAATATCAAAATAATTTCTACTCTGATGGGTGATTTTGGAAATAATATTTTTTTGTTATCCACTCTTTACGTATACAAGATACTAAAATAATGTTGTTATGGAAAACTACCATGACTTTCTACTTAGTGAGAAATTTTTTTATTCTATATCATTATATTCCATAAAATATTCTTAATACGTTTTTTATAATATATAATTATTTTTTAATATATTTTTACCCATGTTTGTTTTTTTTTCAAATGGTTTAAATGGAATATTCTAATAATTATTTGAACATGGTACTTTTTTATATTTTTATAAAAAATGTTATAGGAATCATTGTTTTTGCACACATGGATTTAATTTAAGTTTCTTACAGTCATGACATCTCATTTATTGAGAATTTGTTTTATATTTTGCCCTGATCATTTTAAATGAATTTTTTTTCCTCATATTTTAGTAATTTTTTAAATGTATTTCAAAAAGAAAAGTTCTTCTTCCTGAATAAATCTTTTAATGATATTTTTATTTTCATAAATAATCAACAAAATTTACCCAATATGTTTATTTTAAACCACTAGATATATGTTTCATTAATACCATTATTATTCATTCATAATATAGTTTATGAATAATGTGAATTAATAAATATTATCATTTAATATTCTTGTTTTTCAATATGATTATTTATCATGATTATGTATTAAATTGTTTCCCCCTTATAAGATAAATCAATTCGACCTAATATGTGATGTGTAGGGACCACTATAGTCCCTTGATGCATCAATATATATCAAGAGATATACTATTATTTATATTTGTATGAGGACTTATGCATTTATGTAAATGTATTTTCAAGAGGGATTGATTATATGGTTATGATATTCGACATTATCCATTCCATCATTACAATATTATTTATTGTTTTCGATGTAATTATATGAATAGTTATGATATCAATGGATAAATATCAATTTCAAGTGATTATATATATGATATAATTTGATAATAATTTATTACTTCCACATTATTATTTATGTATATGTTATTTATTAAATGGAATGTGATTTAGTTATATACCATGATATTTTGATTATTCATTATTTTCTCATTATATCTTGCACTATACATAACCCTAACAGATCTTTTTAACCCACATGATATTTTACTACCTTTAACCATGATATGAATATGTAATAATTGAATGTTTTTGTGGATATATAATATTAACATTCACTTTATTTTATTTTTATGTTTTCAAATATAATTAGAGATTCATGCATATATCTATTATACCAAGACTAAAATACTAATTAGTCCTTTGCTAAGTGATCACATTTATCATATGCTAATGTAAAAAATTTAAAACTGGATTTGAGATATTGGGGTCAGTGGATTTATTGTAATCATAAGATCATAAAAAATAGATGGGAATATAAATTATGATAGATATACCTCATGATTAGACAAAATGTTTTTTCTTCTAAACTAATTGTGTAAAATGAATTTATCTTGTCATCAAGAGCCAAGTTTAATAATGAAAAACCTAAAAAAGATAAGAAAAACCCACGATACATCTACATGAGTGATGAATATATATAACCCCATCTCAGAAATGGAATAATATAGAAGATTATCTAAATGTGATAGAAAATTCAGTTTAATAAAATAAAATAGTGTTAATAATTGAATTAAAATCCCCCATTTGGGACACATGAGGATGGAATAACCACACCAAGAAGATTAGATGAATTTGAGTGATTAAAAAAATTAAAGCAGAACAAATATTCTCTGGTTCTTTCCATTGTAGTGTTGTATCCCCACTCAAATGACTGACCATGGGACCCAACCATGTCGTTTCCCTAATACCCATTCTGTTTTTGACAATCCACAACCTCCCTTTGACCTATGGTGAGTGTTTTTGGTCATGTAAAATAGGGAGACCACCAATGGGACATTTACCGGGATACACCCTATACTAGGCATGGTGGCCAATTCCATTTCACATACTAATACCAAGAGCACACCAAGACCACCACCACATCTTTGAACCTAGCCATTTTTCCATAAAATTCCAAAAATGGATATTTAAGCCATGGAGTGCCTCTTAATCTTTTGAAACTAGAATGGTTAATGCATAAGAGGATTCATACATGATTAAACAAGTCAGGGTGTGATAATGAAATCTCAAATAGTTAAGGCACTTTAGAAATATCATATTTACAACGAATTGACGTTGGGACCTGAAGAGATCCTGAAATATAATCACCATCATTTTTCCACCCTAGAGTATGAAATGATATTTTTATTGTGAAATTTCATAATGGGGAATAATATAATGACCTAGGATTTATATATAATAATTTCCATTTAAAATATGTACTTGTGTCAAATATGGTAATATAGATGATAACATCAAGTATGATCTGATCATTAACTCATGAAATAATCTATTAATATGATTACATTTAGGAGACCAGTCAATATTGTGTAATAGTAATAATATATGTATATTTCCTTCTTTAAAATTTATTTTTAGTGTTTTTTAATTTTATTACTTTATATCAATGATATTTGTTTCACATATTATACATAAATATAATAAAATGAGTTTCTTTTTTATTATTCATTTGAACATGATATTGTGATTATTTTGTTTGAAATTCATAATTAGTTGATTCTTAGAAAGAATGGTGAAAATAATATATTCCAAATATTGAATTATTTTTTGATATATTCAAAAAAATGATTGACATATAAATATATAAATATTTATTGTGTAGTTAAAGAATATAAAATTGTGAATTTTAAAACATGAGGTTAAACTTATAATTCAAATTCTTAGATATTTTAGTCTTATGTAATATTTGATGATAAAAAAAACATAGTTTGGACTTACATGAAGTTAAATATTATATAATTTAAATTTATTTTAAGATTTTTACAAAATAAAAAATAAATTATTTTCTTTATAATAATCATGTTTGTATCATTTAAATATAATTCATTCACAATCTTATACCGCACATAAATTCTAATCCTAAAATATATATTTTTTTTAAATAGTTTCTAAGAGTTATGTGAGATAATAAAAAAATAATTTCAACAAAAGCTTGATAGTTTATTTAATAAATTTTTATTTTGTAAATCATGAGATTGAAATTATTAAATAATTTAAATTTCAATCCCATCCATTAAAATTATTTACTTATTGGGAATTTTGATCCACTAAGGTTACATTATGGTAAAAGTGTTTTTATAGAGTGTTAAAGGTTAAAAGCAGTGATAAAAATATATGATACTAAATTATTGAGTAACGGTCAAAATTATCTAAATATAGAAGGAATTATTTGAAACGTGTGGCACCTTATCCTCTAAACAATGGAAGGAAATTATTAACAAGGTAAGATATTTTAATAAAAATCAACTCTCTTTACTTATAAAAGAAGGTCACATACTCCCCATTTCATTACAAATTCCAAGGATTTGGTTCAACAAAAATCCAACCCATGATTCTCCTCATCACTCCACCTATTCCCTTCATGTCACGGTCTAACAAAAACACTAATAATTATAGCATCAATGAGTTAAATAATTGGGAACATCTAATAGAGATTTAATACTCTCAACCCAAGTTTTGGTGTTCTTTACTTCATATACACCACTCACGTCCCATTTATCAAATATTTCATGAAAAAAAATAATTTCTTATTATATTTAATTATTATTATACAAATAGAATATCAATGTTATTTCATCCTCTAAAATCATTGTGAAAAATAAAAACATTTCCATGCATATATGTGGATGACCACCTCCATGTAAGATGTGTTCACTTTTTCATCCCCACCATAGAATACATGTTCAAAAAGTATTTTGAATTAACTAATTAGATATGTAAAAAATTAATTCAATGTTGAGCTTATAATTATTTCATTTCATATCCCTTTAAATTCTATATAATATGAAAGTGTTGAATGTGAGAATGTGAGGACTACCTCCTCCACGAAAAGTTGTGTATTGTTTTAAATTACCACCTAACATTGGTGGTATAATAAATTTATTTAGTATGTAAAAATTACATGTTTTTCACAATTAATACTAGAAAAGAATAATTCATATAATTTTATATCTTTTATTCCTAATAAATGATCATAATAAATATTACTACCTAAAATAGAGTTATGGAGGAACATTTCTTAACATGGGTCTATTTTTGGATAAAATATAAAATTATTTATGTAATTTTAGAGTATAAAATCAAATTAAATATACCAATAAATCAGGATATCATGAATTTATATCACAACACATTTGACGATTGTAAAAAATGAATGTGTTTCAAAGAACTTAACCAAACACCCATGAGTAACCAGAATAAAAAACATATTAAATAAATAAATAAATATAAATAGTTGATTTTCCCAAATTAAATATCTTTGAATGATTCTTATGGGTATGTATTTGTTGAAATTAATTTAATTGTCTTTTTCTTTTAATCACAAGTAAATACAAACATCAAACCTAGTGAAAAAGATCTTCTCTAATATCCACATTACATTTTTATTACATTGTCTATTTCATTTAATCCTTCTTATGAAATATTAATATCATGTAATATTTATATTTTTTAATATATTTGACTTAAATATATGTCTTTATAAATTTTATATCAATTTTATTAGTTATACATGTTCTTAGTTACCTTTGAAATCCCCACATTGATGTAAACACTTTTTATATGATCTTTCAAATTTCATATCTAATATCAAGAACCACCCCAAAAATAAAATTTCAAAACAACAGATAGATTCTATAAAACCATATCTATCTTATGGGCATCCAATGTTGATCAATTATAGGTTTAATTGTACTTAATGTGATCATTTCTTCATTAAAATGATAACTAACACATTTCAAAAATCATCGCCAAATTTTTTCAGTTATATTTTTTATTTAATTGATTATTCTATGGAATTATTACTATTGATATTCCATGTTCAATATCTATATCCCATTTTGAATTTTGAATTTTGATGAAATTTAAATCCTCCTTCTTTAAGGAATCCTTATTATTTGTCCTTAAGTAATGATTTGAATCATAATTATGTGCTTCACTTCTTTTTCAAGGGTTTGAACATGATTATGACTTGTATATGTTTTATTTTAATTATGTGGAATGAATTTGTAATATTTTCATTATATGATAGTAGATTTTGAAATTATATATATCTAAATGCATAGGGGAGTTATTTATATCTTATGAAATTATATGTAATGGATTATGGATCAAACATAATTTAATATGGTACTTTGTCCACATTTTATTGATATTGATGGGATTGAAACTTGATATATGTTTATGGTGTAACGTCTTATGTTATTTCCACATATTAAATGTTTAAATTAACATATTTTTTTCATTTACTAATGTAACGTATCCGTGAATATGACAATTCTTTTTTTGATATCATGTTATATGTAATGTCCCAGATTTTCTCTATATATTATTTTTAATATTATATGGGAATTAATTCGAAACTAGGCTCTGAGATGGTGTGCAGTTCCGAGGCTCGGTGAGCCTGGAACAAATGTTTGAATTTATTTTAATAATTAAATAAAGCGAGCATGTGGTGTTCCTAAAAAAGTGGAATAACTCTTAAACGGGTGCTCGAATCAGAAATCTGAGGGCACCATTGCGTTCAGAACAGTGTTTTTACCTTAGGCGAGGTCTAGCATCGGCCGGTGTAGGTCAGTAGTAAAATCTTGTTTTTGGACGCAACCGTAATAAAATATTTTATTTAAATCTTTGTTACATCGAAATCCCTTATCTTTTTAAATGGAGATTTTGCAGGGGATCAAGGTTACAATTTCAATAACCCTAAAACCCTTGGCGGCTCTGGAGGATCTGGAGGAAACCACCCAACGCGGTGACGACGACGCAGCGACCAGATCATCGCTGACGAACGACGCGAAATCTAAGTAGGATGTTTAAATTGTGATTTCTTCCCCATTCTTGATTTCTATAATGAACGCGGGATAATCCACGAACAGAATAGTCCGCGGATCGATTGTTCTTGTGGGATGGGGTCTTTCAGGGATTCTGGGAGATTAAATCCATGATGATTCTTCTGTTGTTGATCTTTTCTACTCCGTTTAATCCTATTAACGGGAGTAGATCAATGCCGTGATGAACAACGACAGAGGTTCGTTCCTCAATTTTGTTTCATTGGATTTCTCCCCTTTCTCTCCTTCGCATTCTTCGCTTTCTTAGTGGGGTGATGAACAATAGATCATTGAAAATTCGTTCTGCGATGCAACGATCCGAGATTGTGGATCCAACCCCGGAGGGGTGTCACAGAGGTGTGACGACGGTTTCGACAAGCGATTCGGAGTGGATCAGGAGATACGAGCTTTCAAGAATTTTTATTTGGTTGGATCGTTTGACGTTTATGATCCTTTTTAAGAGCCTAAAACAACCGTTATGATGTTCGTGTGACGAAACGAACCAATCCCTGGAGTATCGGGATGAATGGACAGGAAATCGATATCTGGAGGTTCAACTACGATTAGAGGAAGAAGAGGGTGTTTCTGGAAAAATCCCGACTACACGCCGTGTAATATGGGATACACGGCGTGTGTCTGTCGGCGGACCACATGGCATGTACTCCGGGAGCACACAGACACGGGTAGGGTACACGACCAAGGACACGCCGTGTATACCCCCCCCATCAAGAACTGGAAAGATACACAGGATACCCCATATACTGGTACACGGGCAGGCGACACGGACATGGGCATAGACTGTGTACGGGATCATGGCCAGCGTACACAGAGCAAGCCCCAGGTGCTCGGACACGGCGTGTTATATTTCTACACGCCATGTAGTTTCTTTCTAACCGACAGGCCGAGTGACACGGGACATTTACACGGGCAGTGCCCAGAGTCAATAACACGGAATGTACTTTTATACACACCGTGTAGTGGAGTTTTCAACAGACCGGATAGACGACATGGTCCGTTTACATGGGTAGTAACCGGGGTCAAGGCACACGACCTGTAATCATACTACATGCCATGTAATAATTTCTTCAAGGCTTGATCTGCTTGCCTTCTACGACTTAGACTACTTTTCTTAGGGTTCGGGCAGTTGGTTCTTTCCTTGAAAGTTCTGGTATCATTTCCTTTACACAGGAGTATGATCCCTTCAGCAGAACTTCCTGAATAGAGTTTTTTGAATCCCCTCTGTGAGACTTAGAGTCGGATGCTCTATTCATTCCTGGAACCCTATGTAGAGTTCTTGGTATAGAAATGACCAACATTACTTGGGTGTCGATCCTCTACATAGAAGATTAGCTCAGACTGAGTTGTTGGAATCACCCTATGACTTGGCCATGATCCTCATCTGAGCATCATGTTCCCTTAGTACTTGTGGAGTGCGTTCTCCTAGAGTGATTACTTCATGTCTCTCTCTCTTTAGACCTAGGAGTGTGTTCTCCCTATTATGTGCTTAGTGTAAATCTTCGAGATGGATCATAGTGGCGGTATCGCGATGGTCGTTTGTGTATGAGTATATCTGGATATTCTTGTGATATGTTCTATAGACATATACTCTGTGGAGCTAACTGTATCTTTCCTTTGTGGTGTTTTTTACCTTGTTGTATTTTTTTGTGGTTTCGGGGTGTCCTACTAGGTTTTTTTATACACACCCCTGCACGGGCTTTGCCCGCAAGTGTTGTGTCTTTGGCAGACGAGCGAGCCTTTGACATGATTCTATTCGGACTAGGACCAGACGATACTCAGTGAGATCAGATAGGCCAAGGTGCGTCCCTACGGCTACAGATTATAGTCCCATCACTTTTCTTTACAGGTTGGACTTTGTTACGGACTCTCTTTTGGTGGGCTTGTGCTTTTGGCCCAGGGTTTTACACTTGTTGTACTTTACTTTCCTATCGTACTCTATTGGTTGGGTTTTAGTGTATGCATGAATTTTTTCCGTTTTTAGTAGTTTTCACTTTTTAGCATTGCGGGATTGGATATGTGTATGCATTTGTTCCGGTTTATAGGCAATGCCTCCCATGTTAGTAGTATGCCTACTCGGTGCTAGTCACTAGCCCCTGGCCTATTGGAGGCGGGCTTGGGGAGTTGCGGCTCGGGCCCCACTGGGACGGGTCATGACAGAGTGGTATCAGAGGTGGTCAGTTCTACCTTAGGACCGAGAGTCTGTGAGTTGGTTTGGGTGAACAGTGTTAAGTGTTTCGAGTTCGGCTTTCAGGCCAGGGACCCTAGTGTTGGTGTGGACAGCCGACGTATCCATAAACCAGGACTCTGATAACATGCTTTTCGACTTGGAACATGAGAACACTAGTTGCAGGGAAAATAATGGTACATGCATCATATAGGAATGGGTTGTGGTTTCCATTTCCTTCTTGAGTCATCTCTCCAGACATACTCACTGACTGAGATACATCTTGTTTCCTTACAGGATGCCTCCGCGATGTGTACCCGCTAGGATCCAGTAGCTCGATCATGGGGATGACCCCCTCAGTGATGATGCTTCGATACAGGGACCAAATCCCCCAGTTTTATCACCAGGTGGTGTGAAGTTATCCCACCACCTGTGGAGCAGAGTTTAGTCCCTGCTGTACCAGTGGAGGAGGAGCGCAGGCTGAGCACACTCCACGAGTTTCAGAGATATAGACCCCTCAGGTTTCGAGGCAAGCATGACCCTCAGGCAGCAGAGGACTCGCTTGAGGCGGTGGCCAGATTCTTCCATTTGGTCATGACACCAGCAGAACAGATGGTGATCCTGGAAGCAAGCCTTCTGCAGGGCTCGGCAGGATGATGGTGGAGTTTTGTTATCTAGAATCACGATGAGGCGACACTCGCTTGGTCGGAGTTTGATAGTCTCTTCAGAGAAGAGTTTTCACCGGTTACCCTGAGAGCAGTACGCATACAGGAGCTTCTTCAGCTCCAGGAGGGAACCATGATGGTGGTTGACTATTCGACTAGGTTTACCTACCTCTCACGGTACTCGATGGATATGGTCATAGATCAGTTCTTCCGAGCTCGGACATTCGAGTGGGGCTTGCGCAGAGATATCCGAGCTAGCATCGTCCCTATGAGAATTCCTACTTATGTTGGGGTGCTCAAGCGGGCTTTCGTGGTCGAGAGATTCTTGGCAGAGCAGAGATAGCCGGCAGATGGAAGTAGTGAGCAAGCTGGAGCAGAGACCTCGACAGCAGGGAGCCAAAGTCAGGGACCCATACGTGGGAGATGTTTTTAGAGGAGATCCCAGGATAGGAGATCTACCGTACAGGGTTCACAGGGTGCATCTAGTCAGCCTCGAGAGAGGTGATTCTACTCATGTGATGGCAGGGGACATCTCGCTCGAGATTGTCTGACCTGCCATACTAGTGACACAGGAGCAGTGGATGGACCACCGAGGCAGAGGAAACGTGTGGATCAGGTATATCCACGTGGTGGCAGACGTGGTAGGGGAGCTAGGAGAGCAGCTGGAGGTGGTCAACGTTTTGATCTTTTATGACCACCACCCCCAAGAGGTCCACCCAAGGATCAGGGAGCTGGTGGCCAGAGGCAGGGACAGCTGCAGGCGGAAGAGGCTTATGACCCAGGTACTCCTGGAATGATTATAGGTACTATCTGTCATTTATACCTTGGCTGCCGTATTGATAGACACAGGTTCTAGTCATTCCATTCTGGATACTTATCTTGTTCGAGACCTTGAGATTACAGTTGATTCGTTGACTCGAACCTTACGCTTAGAGACACCGACTGGAGAAGATTCAGAGATCACACACCTCTTTAGATAGTGTGACCTGACCCTTGGAGGCGAGAGTTTCAGTTGGAACCTCTTGGTGATAGCGTCGAGTCCTTACGATGTCATTCTTGGTGTGGATTGGCTATCCACAGTTCATTCCCAGATGGTCTGTTTTAGGCGAAGGGTGCGGTGTGTCCACAGTGATGGAATGAGGTTCTCTTTTGTTGGTGAGAGAGAGACCTAGGAAGTTCAAGATAGACTTGTACATAGGAGGGAACAACTGATTTCACATGAATTAGCTAGCCTAGCCCTTGGCAGAGCAGATGCTATGAGTTTTCAGTTTCTAGCAGTTGTGGCTGAGTACGAGGACGTCTTTCCAGAGGATGTCCCCAGGATACCTCCCTATTGGGAGATAGATTTATGCATTGAGTTGCAACCCAAGATGACACCGATATCAGCATCAGCATATCGGATGGCTCCTGCAGAGCTTCGTGAGCTGAGGTTGCAGCTGGACGACTTGTAGAAGAAGGGCTTTGTGAGACCCTGTGTTTCACCCTGGGTAGCCCCAGTGCTGTTTTCCAAGAGGGCAGATGGGAGATTGAGGCTATGTGTGGATTATCGGCACCTGAATCAGGAGACCGTAAAGAACCGTTATCCCCTATCGAGTAATGATGACCTCTTCGGCCAGTTGAGAGGGGCACGATGGTTCTCGAAAGTTGATCTACGATCAGGCTATCACCAGTTGCGAGTACGGGAGGAGGATATACAGAAGATGGATTTCAGATGTCACTATGGTCACTATGAGTACTTGGTGATTCCATACGGCATGACAAACGCCCCAGTGGTGTTCATGGGTCACATAAACCGGATCTTTCAGCCCTGTCTAGAACGGTTTGTAGTGGTCTTCATCGATGATATCCTTGTGTAATCTGTGCCTGAGGAGCAGCACGCGAGACATCTAAGGATGGTTCTGGACACACTCTGAGAGCACCAGTTGTATGGGAAACTCTCGAAGTGTCAGTTCTGGTTACAAGAGGTCCACTTTTTGGGACACGTTATCTCAGCAGATGGTGTAAAAGTGGACCCAGCCAAGGTGGAGGCAGTGCTAGCAAGGGAGCCACCCCGAAACGTGACGGAGGTGCGGTGTTTCCTTGGGTTGGCAGGCTACTATCGGAGGTTCATCCTTGATTTATTCTAGGATTGCAGCACGCATTATAGTTTTGACCCGAAAGGGGAAGCCTTTTGTGTGGACCGAGAGATTCCAACATGCTTTCTAGCTATTGAGATAGAGTTTGACGAGCACCCCGATATTGAGGTTACCGGAGGAGGGTGCCGAGTACGTAGTGTTTTGTGATGCATCCGGAACCGGGCTTGGTTTTGTCCTGATGCAGAGGAAAGTGGTGATTTCTTATGGCTCACATCAGTTGAGGCCACACGAGTAGAACTATGTGACCCATGATCTTGAGTTGGCAGCGGTAGTCTTCGCATTGAAGATGTGGTGGCACTACCTGATGGGAGAGCGGTTTACCATCTACTCTGATCACAAGATTCTCATATATATCATTTCTCAGAAGGATCTGAATTTGAGATAGAGGCGATGGCTTGAGTTCTTCATGAATTACGACTTTGCGATTGTTTATACTCTTGGGAAGGGGAATGTAGTGGAGGATGCTCTCAGCAGGAAATCTAGTTCGCAGTTGTTGGATGAGGTGACAAGGAAGTTGGCCTCCTTACAGTTATCCTTCATGGATGGAGATGAGGTATCTTACCTTCAGTCGATGGTTGTTACCCCTCCACTCTTACAGTGAGTCAGGGAAGCATAGCGGGAGGATGCTAGCTGTGAGACTCTACATGCTTAGATATCCACAGATGATGCTGATGATGGATATTCAGAAGGTGGGGAGCACGTTGTCCTTTTCAGAGGAAGTACGATAGTACCAGAGACGTTGCGAGAGGAGGTTCTGAGGGAGTACCATACATCCCCTTTTGCGGAGCATGTAGGCGTAGAAAAGATGTATCAGGACCTCCGATGTCAGTTATGGTGGCCAGGAATGAAGAAGGGTGTGGCAGAGTTCATCTCTTAGTGCCTTGTCAGCAAGTAAAGGCTGAGCACCAGTTGCCAGCAGGTTTGACTTAGCCCCTTGAGGTTCTAGAGTGGAAGTGGGACGGGATATCCATGGAATTCGTGATGGGTTTACCACGTACGTCCAGGGGAAATGATTCCATCTGGGTGATTGTTGATCGACTCACCAAGTTGGCCCACTTCCTAGCCAAACAAGAGTAGTGATCAGTGGAGAGATTGGGACGCCTCTACGTGCAGGAGATAGTCCGACTTCATGGAGTGCCATCCACAATCATCTTAGATTGTGATGCTCGTTTCACATCCCAGTTGTGGAAGGGATTGCAGGAAGCTTTTAGGACTCAGTTACGCTTGAGCACAACATTCCATCCCCAGACTGATGGCCAGACAGAGCGGACCATTCATGTCCTGGAAGATATTCTTCGGGCTTGCATACTTGACTTCGGTCGTACCTGGGAGGATCACCTACCACTGGTGGAATTCTCTTATAACAACAGTTATCATTCTACTATTGGTATGGCACCATTTGAGGCTCTGTACGGGCGACCTTGCAGGTTGCCACTTTGCTGGACTGACCCAGGAGAGTCAGCACTCATGGGCCCAGAGATGGTGAGAGCAACTACAGAGAAGGTACAGGTCAAGCTGGAGTAGATTAATACTACACAGAGTTAGCAGAAGTCAAATTCCGACAGGAGGTGGAGGCCCTTGGAGTTCGAGGAGGGAGACCATGTGTTCCTTCGGGTCTCACCTCGACGGGGATTGCAGAGTTTTGGCCGAGGAGGAAAGATATATATAAGGTTTGTTGTCCCTTTCTAGATTCTGAGTAGAGTTGGTGAGGTAGGGTATCACTTGGCTCTACCTCCTCAGATGGACCGGGTACACAACGTCTTCTATGTGTCGCAGCTACAGAGGTACATGCATGATCAATCGCATGTCATCTACTGGGTTGAGATGTACATCGACGATGGAGCAACCTTTACTGAGTACCAAGTGGAGATCATGGATCGATAGGAGAAGATCCTTCGTGGGAGATCTATTCCCTTAGTGCGTGTCCGGTGGCAGCACGGGAATTTCCAGGAGAGCACGTGGGAGCAGGAAGCTCAGATTCGTGTGGAGTACCCGCATCTTTTTTAGTAGCCTTTGTTTTGTCTTTTCGGTGACGTAAAAGCCCTAAGGTGGGTGTGATGTAATGTCCCAGATTTTCTCCATGTATTATTTTTAATATTATATTGGAATTAATTCGAAACCAGGCTCTGAGACGGCGTGCAGTTCCGAGGCCTGGTGAGCCTGGAATAAATGATTGAATTTAATTTAATAATTAAATAACGTGCGCTTGTGATTTTAATAAAAAAGTGGAATAACTCCTAAAAGGGTGCTCATATCAGAACTATGAGGGAACCATTGTGTTCAGAATAGTTTTTTTACCTTAGGAGAGGCCTAACATCAGCCGGCGCAGGTCGGTAGTAAAATATGGTTTTTGGACGCAACTGTAATAACATATTTTATTTAAATATTTTATTTAAATCTTTGTTACAGTGAAATCCCTTATCTTTTAAAATGGAGATTTGGCAGAGGATTAGGGTTATAATTTCCATAACCCTGAAACCTTTGGCAGCTCTGGATGCTCTGGAAGAAACCTCCCAACGTGGCGACGATGACGCAGTGACCAGATCATCATCGATGGATGCCGTGAAATCCAGGTAGGATGTTTAAATTGTGATTTCTTCCCCGTTCATGATTTCTACGACAAACACGGGCTAATCCACGAACAGATTAGTCCACGGATCAAACGTTCTTGTGGGATGGGATTTTTCAGGGATTCTGGGAGATTAAATCCATGATGATTCTTCTATTGTTGATCTTTTCTACTCCGTTTAATCCTATTAATGGGAGCGGATCAACACCGTGATGAACGACGGTGGAGGTTTGTTCATCAATTTTGTTTCATTGGATTTCACCCCTTTCTCTCCTTCGTTTTCTTCGCGTTCTTTGTGGGTAGATGAACAACGAATTTTTGTGTATCCGTTCTATGACGTAATGATCTGATATTGTTGATCCTACCCCGGAGCAGTGTCACGGAGGTGCGACGGTGATTTCGGCAAGCGATTCAGATCGAATCAGGAGATACAAGCTTTCAGGCATTTTTCTTCGGATGGATCATTCGACGTTTATGATCCGTTTTAAGAGCCAAAAACACTCATTACGATGTTCGTGTGATGAAACAAACCAATTCCTTGAGTATCTGGATGAATGGACAAGAAACTGAGATCCAGAGGTTCAGCAACAGCATGAAGAAAAAGATGGTGTTTCGGAAAAAATCCTGACTACACACCGTGTAGTATGGGATACAAAGCGTGTGTTCGTCAGCGGACCACATGGCGTGTACTCTAGGAGTACACTGACACCGGTAGGGTACACGGCCAAGGACACACCATGTATACCCCTCCCTGGCAAGACGCGGCAAGATACATGGGATACCCCTTGTACTGGTTCACAGGCAGGAAACACTGACACGGGCAAAGACGGTGTACGGGCACATGGCCAGCGTACACAGAGCGAGCCCCAGGAGCTCGGAAATGGCGTGCTATATTTCTACACACAGTGTAGTTGATTTCTAACGGACAAGTCAAGTGACACCGGCCATTTACACGGGCATTACCCAGAGTCAATAACACGACGCATACTTTTCTACACGCTGTGTAGTCGAGTTTTCCACAGACCGGACAGATGACATGGGCCGTCTACACGGGCAGTACCTGGGGTCAAGGCACATGGCATGTAATCGTACTACACACTGTGTAATAATTTCATCAAGGATTGAGCTACTTTCCTTCTACGACTTGGACTAGTTTTCTTAGGGTTCGTTCCCTTGGTCTTTTCCTTGAAGGATCTCATATCATTTCCTTTACACAGGAGTATGATCCCTTCAGCAGAACTTCCTAAATAGAGTTGTTGGAATCCCCTCTGTGAGAATTAGAGCTGGATACTCTATTCATTACTGGAACCCTAGGTAGAGTTCATGGTATCGACATGACCATCTTTACCCGGGCGTCGATCCTCTGCATAGCAGATTGGCTCAGACTGAGTTGTTGGAATCACCCCATGACGTGGTCGTGATCCTCATCTGAGCATCATGTTCCGTTAGTACTTGCGGAGTGTGTTATCCCAGAGAGAGTACTTCACGTCTCTCTCTCTTCAGACCAGGGAGTGTGTTCTCCTTGGTATGTGTTTAGTGGAAATCTTCAATCTGGATCCTAGTGGTGGCATCACGATGGTCATTTCTGTGTGAGTATATCTGGATATTCTTGTGATATTTTCTATAGACATATACTATGTTGAGCTGACTGTATCTTTCCATTGTGGTATTTTTTCCCTTATTGTATTTCTTTGTGGTTTTGGGGTGTCCTACTGGGAATTATTATACTCACTCCTGCACAGGCTTTGCCCGAACGTGTCGTGTCTTATGTAGTTGAGCGATCCTTTGACTGGATTCTAGGCGGACCAGGACCGGATGATACTCAGTGAGATCAGACAGGCTGAGGTGCGTCCCTACGGCTACAGATTGCAGTCCCAAGACTTTTCTTTACAGGTTGGACTTTCATTCAGACTCTCTTTTGGTGAGATTTTTCTTTTGGCCCAGGGTTTTACACTTGTTGTACTTTACTTTCCTGTCATACTATGTTGGTTGGGTTTTTGTGTATGTATGCATCTTTTCTGTTTTTCGTAGTTTTCACTTTTCAGCTTTGCGGGCTTGGAGATGTGTGTGCGTCTGTATGGGTTTATAGGCAATTCCTCTCATGTTAGTAGTATGCCTACTCAATTCTAGTCATCAGCCCCTGGCTTATTGGAGGAGGGCTTGGGGAGTTGCGGCTCGGGCCCCACTAGGACGGGTCGTGACATTATACCTCACAACTCCCATGTTATGCTTTATTTAAATCTTTATTCCCTTACATGGTTTTCTATATCCGCCTTTTCCTCATGATCTTCCCCATGGTATCCTATACAATTTTATAATATCTATTGTTGTTATATAAAATATTTTGAGTTTCAAATAATTATATTTTTTAATTTTTTTATTATGAATTTATTTTTTTAATCATCTAAATACACTAATCCAGCTATATCATTGGTTAGTAAATAATTGAAATTGATAAAAATATTATGAAATGATTTTTTTTAATGATTTTGACACTATATAATTTTTATTTAATGAATCACAAAATTGATTTGTATTGTTTTAATAAGGATTATTTAAGGAATTTTCATATTTGAGACCACTAATTGATATTTTTATACATCAAGGGACACCATGATTTAATAAAACATATGAGTTGGAAGGCAATTCAATATAAAATTTATTAATCATAAAAATTAGTAGGTGTAACACTCTAAAAAACTTTCTTAATGATATGGAAGAATCAATATTAAATAAAAATAAATTTTTTTTACATATCTGATGAGAAATTGAAAAAGCTTTTTTGTGAGAAATTTTTTATTTATGAAATATTTTTTGGAGAAATATAATTACCTTAATATGAATGAAAAATATAAAAGAATACATGTTAGATAAAATAAATAAATGAATTTTGGAATTTCATTTCTTGTTTTATGTATGATGTATGATGTTATGGAATAAAAGACTAATAGAGTGAAATGATAGGGTGAAATCACTTTCATACTTGAAGTGTTTTCCATATTGCACTGTTTTTTAATTATATAGACAGGAAATAAATTATAAAACAATAATACCATAATTTTTTTTGATTTTTTTAAAATAAAAATTTTATTAATATTTTTCATTACCTGGAACACATAGTTTAGATTGTGCTACATGCAACATTGAGTTCACCTCAATGATGATGTATTTTTAAATAAATTATTATAATACTTATCACCTAACTATTGGAATGGAGGATATGAACTCAATAAACTATATTATGAAAATATATTGTCATTCAATTTTCAAGATAATATATAAGAATAAACCCAATTTTATACTTAGAAACATTATTTTACAAAAAAGTAATGTTGTTGGATTTTATGAATTTATTTTAACATTAATATTTTATAAATTTTGAATTTTTTTGACATTATAATTTATATTTTTCAAATACACATGTTAAAATAAGATTATGGTAATGTTTTTTTATTTTTTAAAAAAGAATATTTTTTAATGAAAAGTGACTAATACTATTTTTAATTATGAATCATCATTTATTTTAATGATTTTAGAAAATAAATAATTTTTTATGATGGTTTTAAATTTATTATTAGTTAAATTACATATCTATTATTATTATTTATTTTATTAGAATCGATTTTATTTTGTTTTTTTATGTTAAAACATATTAAATATTTGATGATTTTCTCTTCGGAAAACAATTTTTCATTATGTCTACAGGTTCAATTTTAAATTAAATATTCACTTTTTCATTAATGTAACATGTAAAAATAAATTCCATATTTGGAATTATCATAATCTATACTTTTTAATAATGTAAACTTAAATTTTAACAACTATGTGTAGTAAAAGGAGTAAAACAATTGTCGAGGTTATGGTGAAAATGGGTTTACATAAGGGTTAATCTAAAATGATATGTGGTAAAAAACTATAAAAAAATAAGAAACTAATATAATAGACACATTTGGACCTTATCAACTATATTTTTTGATAAGGTCCCAATTGAGGGCCTTTTTTAATTTGAAAAACATGGGAATTCTTTTTTCCCTTTTAAAAATAAGAATTGTTCAACTCACCTAACTTATAAATGTCCACCTCCCTCCTCTCCTATTCACACATAAAAAACCATCAGTTCAAAAAAAAACTTTAAAAACGACCATATTTTATTACCTGATATCAACCTAAAATCCTTATTATGTTCTTCAGTCCATCATATCTAGGCTTTTAGTGAAAACTAAAATAATTTTTTCGAAGAAAAGGTAACATTTCTAACAGACCATTTTATTATATTTCATCCTCCACCTCCAAAAAATATTATTCAAAAATTATAATGTAATAATAAAATTATATTCTATATAATTATATTTAATTATGTTAATTAAATATAATATATCTTTTTCCTCTTCAATCAAATGGGATATGATATGATCTAGAGTGTGTATGGAGGACTACCACCTTGCAAACTGATTTCATTTGGTTTTCCATTACCTTCTCTCATGGCAGAATATAATTATAGAATAAATATTTATATATTAAATATATGAGATTATTATACTACTATAATTATTTTATCACATATAAATTCTTTTATTCCATTCTGCGGGGGATATGATACTGTCGATCGTGTGTACGGTCGACTACTACCCAACAAAGTGGTGTTACTCATTTTTCACTCACAATTCCAATGGAAGGTAATAATGGAAAATTTTAATGAATGTTTTTAATATAAATGAAATAATAATGATTCTATAAACATTATATATTATTTTACCTTTACTCCTTTAATTCATTGAGAAAATGGAAACATCGTTAATGTGTACATATGGCCTACCGTATAAATGAACGGTGTATTTCAATGCCTATATCTAAATTTAGTGGAATACTATTTATAAATATATAATTAATATATATGATATTTCTATTATTTTTAAAATAATGGATATTATGAAACCATTATCAAATTAATTGAACAAAAAAATAACAAATCACATCATACATGAAAAACAATGTTGTTATTGCACAAAATGTAAATATAACATTGAATTATTAATAAATGAGTAATAAAATGTATATTAGTAGATAATATATGGTATTATGTATAAAATTATTGTTATTTTATAGTTTTATAATTAACATATATTTATTATATAGTAGTTTTTTCCATCTACGATGGAATTAAACACTTAAGGTAATGGATTTCAAGTCTCCCATTTATTTGTGGGATACATATATCAATTTGGTAATCATTTTTATGGTGTTTATAATCCCATTTTGAAATGTAATATAATGATTCTCATTATTTTCATGAATTTGATGTTTACTTTTATGTTATTATTTATTTGGTATTATGATTCAAAAGACAACCATTATGTGAGAAAATTCCATGTTCACCACATGTTTAATTTATGTGTTTTGGATAACTTACCTTAATTTAATTTATTATGATTATCCTAATTTTTTTGGGATTTAAATATCCATTTTAGTATATAACATTCGTGGTGTTTATGGTTCAAAAGGTACCAATGCAGTATGGGGTTTTAGTTTTAATATTTCTTTCTTTGAGACAGATGATATGTTATGACCCTATATTCTTTTATGAGGTGTATATACATTACCATTGACATAAAATAACATGAATTTATTTATTTTCAGGATATAATATTTTTCATTAAACTTTATTCTTTCACATGAGTTAGAAATCAATCTTATAAAAGTGGTTAGTGTTTATGTTACAATCTCATCATTTATCGGGATTGCTCATGATTATGAATTCATTGCTGATATCATATGTTATAAATCTAAATAAAGTATTTTTTTTTATTCTCATATTATTATTTATATACAATATATGTTTCCCATTAAGTTTCCTCTCTTTAGGTACTCATGATTTTAAAATATTTCTTTTATATAAAATCACCTTTATTACTATGTTTAGTTGAAACCACTTTTTTATTCAAATTTTTTTAGATTTTTGTTTTCAAAAACAAAACAAATTTTCTAAATTATTTTTTAAATTAATTTATTCCCATATTTTAACTTTAAATTTATTAAAGGAATTTTCTTGTCGACTTCCAAACTAGTCCGATTTGGATTTTAACAAAAATGATAAAAAAAATATTTTTTTAATTCCTACAACATGTTTGTAATTAACCACTATCATGACCACTCAATTTTTTAAAGATTGTATTATATGATTCAAAATAAAAATAAAATAAAATTAATATTAAAAAAATTTCAACATTACTTTTTTTTAATTTTGGAATGTTACATTCCTCATGAAATGTTCCATGTGTTCACTGAAAATAAAAAAAATATATAAGATTACATACTTTGATGTTAATGATTCTTTAATGGGGTTTCGATGTAAGGATATGATTAATATTATTTCTCTATATGGTTTATTATTAGTTTGAAAATATATTTTTTATCAAACTCTCTTATTTTTCAATGGTTAATGCTATGATGAAATAAAAAAATAAATATGAAACACATTTATCTTCCATATTATATTATTTGTTGAAATATTTTCAAAATTGATTATTTTCAATGGTTATAATATGATGAATGTTTTAGAAGTTGTGGAACACATATGTATTAGTTTAACTATGTGATGTATTGGATATATATCTCTATCAGATGCATCAAAAAGAATTTAAAACTCATGATATAAACTGGACTGTAATGGGGTGTGAATCAAGTTCCTTATATGGATTTTTCCTCTATGATAGTCTTGGAATATATACTTAACAACTATAATGGTTTGGAGAGTTAACCCATTCAACGATTATAATTTTTTATACATGTCTTTCTACAAATGAAATGATATTCTATGTTTATGTGTATACCAAAAATCAATATCTTATGTTGATGTTAAGTTCTCATGTCTCATTTTTCTTGTTTCAATTTTTATTCTTGTATAATGAACATCCAATACTTATACTATGACATAATAGTTTTCTCTTTGACACATATGGCATGGTTTTAAATTGCTACTCTCATGTCCTCATTTCCGTAGGCTCATGTTATGTCAGTATATTTATCTTCTAAACCCTTAATGAGAATATAAAATCACCCATTATTATGTAACCTTTTGCAAGTTATTTAAAAGTGTTTAAATAAGGGTATGTTTATGATGATTATTAAAGGGGAAGATATTTGTGGGATATGTAAAATATCATTCACAAAATAAAAATATTGTGTTTCTAGTCTCCAAAGGCACTAAAAATTTATGATCCCAATGAATTTTTGGTGTATAGTAATGAATATTCATATAAAATATGTAATATCTATATTTTTAATCGTGGTTCTCTAGAGTTGTTATCATAGGAAATGATTATTTAACCATTGAAAACTAGGATGAAGAAATTTTAGTCAAATATCTATGGTTATTTCCTATTAAATTTCTGAGGATATATCTAAGTATATGAATAATGATGGGAGAAAGAATAAGAAAGTGTCATCTAATTTTTGAAGAGGATAGATTATGTGGTTCAAGATAAATTAAATCCATGCCTATATACTAAAAGTGGATGTAAATTTTGTAGTGTCTCTGACCTGTTAGCCACCCAAAGAGTGCTATCAAGCTGGGTGCCACTGGCCTTAGGTGTGCCTCATCTTGTGACAAATGAATACGACAATAAGAGAGGGTGTAATTTAACAAGTTGTTGAGACTATACCCTATAAGGATAGATAATAATACTGGCCTGAGTAATAAGGTCTGAAAAATAGTGTAAAGAAAGACTGAGAATTATCAAAACAAACTTTCCATGCAGAAGCACATTCAATAATCTGTAATAGTAGAAGAATTAATAAATTGAAGTAGCAGAAAATAAATAAGAAGATAAACATTACAAAACAACTTGCAGAAACTAAATACCATAAGAATGAATTTCATAACTATTATTACAAGTAAATATAAAAAATGGGTTCCAATGGCTAACCAGTAGAAGTCATACATATATTGAATGCTAATAAGAAAAAACAAAAAATAATAGAATCTTGAGTTAGGAAAGACCTCAATGTCCCACTCCAAACTCAATGAAATCATCAACTAAGATTGATCTTTTGAGGATTATCCTTTACTTGTTTGTAAATTCATAAATTCTACACATGTATCATAGGACCCATGCAGGGTGTGAGATGAATCTCAGTAGGATACCACCAAGTGTTTCATGTCAATAATATGAGTTTAGGTAGGTGTAATATAATAAATAACTAAGAAACATGATGCAATAAATAAACAGGTTTTCTTTGGTGCTCAATATCCAACATGAAACCACCACCTTCCTCATAAAACACTAGAATATTATAATAGAATTATGTCCTTATCCTATGAATCATGGTACTTCTGAATATCATATAGACCAGGTGTACCCTCAGGTTCAACCTAAATCAATAACTCAAAAACTTTTACCTCCTAAAACATAATGTCTCAATCTGTACTGACATCCTGAAGGCACACCCATGAAACAAAATTTGATCCCTAAAGCACCTAAAAGAAAGCATACATCAACAGAAAGCCAATAACTGAAGTAAAAATGTTATATATCATCAAAATAAATCGAGGCCCATGGTCTCAATTACAGAGAGCCTCTGCCCCCAATCGATAGCCTTGCCACTATCAAGTATTTTCTCCTCACCTTTGACCTGGATTTCTATAGAAATAAACCCCAAACGATTTCTTAAGACACACTACCTTGGTCATATGCCCACTCGAGTGTTCAAAACCACCTCATCAAGGAAATAATATTGTGTTCACTTGACTCAATTTGAAATAGTGGACATCAAGAGTGAGCGGTAATCACCAAGAATAATTCCCTAAGACACAATAACATTGGTACCTCATGCCACATTGACCATGTCACTCAAATATGACGGAATTTACATCCCAATATCATCATCTATTCCCAAATTAACTACCCCATTACGTCAAATGACATCTTCGATGCCCAATCATGTGGTCAAAATAATCAAGAAATTTGGGCCAAGGCCAACTAGATGATCAACATCACCTCAAAACGTTGTCTTATCCACCTAAAATCATCCTAGTTCAATCCAATCATGACCCTATGGGTCTCATCTCAGGAAATTAGCTTATCAAAATAATTTATATATATTTATAAACCTATTAAATAAGAAATAAATTCAATATAATTGAATTTCCCATCTCAAATTAAATAAAAAACTCAATCCATCCTATATGAATATGATAAATTCAATTCATATAATCAATCAATTTAATTTCAATAAGGAATCCATTATGATTTAATGTCACAATATCAATTTAACAACCATTACCAAATTAAATTAAAACAATTCCAATTATATAAAAAACACATCCCAACACAATAACCTGAGGTGCCAATGACTGCTTACCCAGCCTCGCATGCTTGAAATTATAATGGGCATTCCATGAGGAATCCCACATGGTCAAACAATCAATTTGATATGAAATAATGGGGCCTCTCTCAAAACCCAATGATGAACTAAAAATCTGCACTACCCAAAAGTCTGTGAAAACCAAAATCAATGTTTGATGCACCTACTTTAGCCTCATAGACAAAGTAACATCTGATATCGATATCCAATTTGAAGAAGATTGGCATACATATGAGTTTCCATCGAAATCCATGAAATAATATTGGATGGAAATAGTGGTGTGTGAGGTGATGGATAAACCCTGAGTAAGTAAGGGCGAGGTTGTCCTTACGATTATGACTCTAACTCACCCGATGGATCTGAAATTAGACCATCGATGGATAGAAGGGATCAAAATCCACTAGAGGAGTGGATGAGGAGGCTTCCACCCACTTTTTGTGAGACTAAAGAGAAATAAGGGTGGAGAAAGGATAAAAAAACTGAAGAAAAAACTTTTACAGGCCACACGGTTTACCTGAATGGTTTTTTTAAACCGTGCATGCTACAATGTTGAGATGCTGCACAAAAAAGGAACCCTTGCACTGTTTGTACACAGTTTTACCTAACTGTGCTCAATATGTGTGGAATCCCACTAGATTAATTACATAGAACCTCATACAACCATGTGTCTCACATTAATAACTAACCCAAATCATGCTCGAGTTCAAAATGTGGTTTCAAGATTACTTGGAAGGAGACAAACTATTTTCCCTAAATAGTTCACCCTAGCCTGTAATTCCAAAATAGACCATTTGGCCTCTAATGCTCCCAAAACCAAAAAAAACACTTGAGGATATCTCGAAACCTCTAAAATTACACAAAACCATCATATAATGTTGATGGAACAAAAGGAATTGAATTTAATTATTAGATTAAACAATGGCATACCCACTAATTGAAAAGTTAAAATCTGGAGTTTTTTTACCCAACTCAATACCTGGGACATTACAATATCCCACCCTTAACATAGATCATCATTGAGTTATCAAATGAAACCTAGAGAAGGAAATTAAAATACCCATCCTGGTAGAAGATAACCCATACTACCGCAGTCTCAAGGGTTTAGGACAAATTCTACATGGGGGCTCCCCACCATAGGAATTGCTTATCCCAGTCTAAACTAACAAAAAATATCAAATAGAAAAAGGTCTATAAACCTATTTCTAGGACCCATAGACCACCCATGATGCAATATCACTCATGAACCTCACAAGGTGATCTCATGATACATAAACCCCCAATTCAAGTCCCACACTGCATCGGTGCCCGCCTCGAGCCCACAGAACACATGGAATCATTGATGCCCACATCTCTATGGATAATCAAATCAATCTCAGTGCCTGACACCATAGTCAGGTACTCCAACATTATGGTTCTTATATTCATTACACTTTCAGTAACCCATATCCTCAAGGTCTAATTTCTATAAAACCTCAGAATCCCGCTTCCAATGATGCTCAATCATAAAATCTTTTACCTCACAACGCATATATATATATATATATAATCATGTACCCGAACTGATGAAAACCTCTAACCAACATTTGGTATATGAAAATAAATCATTTGATCCTCATGAACCAAAATGTACATTCCTCAATAGTCCATTCCAAATGGAATAAAATAAAATAAAATCACAACCACACTTGTGGCATTCCTCTGACTGTCATCAGCTCACAAGCCTGCTTAGCCCCTGGCTACACCATGACAAACACCTTTCCTATAGCACAACTTCCTGATGGATGGAATACCTATGGTACTACCCAACCCACCAGCCATTGACCCTTATCCTGGGTCCCACTCTCTCTATCATGGCCTCTGTGTACACTTGATGCTCATCTACCCTCACCCTGTACCGATCCAAACCCGGCTTCAAAATCCTATGTTCATACATGAACCTCACTATTAGCTGTATAAGAAGGCCTCCTACAAAACCTATTAAGATTCCAAAACATTAAAAAAGCCCAAAACTCCTTTGGAGGACACACGAATTGAGTTAGAACATCTTCTAGATTCACACAATGGAAGGAAACCATAGAATATCCACTATGAGGTGGTTTGATCTTGTAATTAGCATGACCGCCTTGTTGTAACTAATATCTTACACGCTTATTTAATTCCAAACCATCACCACTAGGATAACCTAGAGCTACTACGTAGATTTAGTTTGACCAGTCTATTAGTTTTCCTTTGGCTATGAGTTCTTGGTTCGCTAACACAGAAAATGAGGCCAACCTAAATATCTGTACCTACACCCAAAATTTTGTACTGTAAACCATCCTCAAATTGTCTTACCCTGGAGGTGTCATCACTGACCATCCAAGATAGATATGTCACCTTGATGAATTCTTAAGAACTCAAGAGCGCATTCATCACTCAGACTCTCTTTGAAATAGTGCTTGATGAATCTTGCCTCAAAGTACTCCCAGTATAAACCCTTATATTTTACAGCCTATCCTACACATCCCACCAGCGCTTAGCCTATCCTTTGAGCATGTACATCACCATTTTGACCATCCACCTTGGAGGTATCTTGAGCTATTCGAAGATCATATTTTTACTCTCGATCAAGTTCTCATACACCCGAGGACCAACCACGCCTGGAAAAGTGGTGGGTGTTATGACTAAAAAACCCAAGTGAGGTAATCCATGGACATATTAACTCCTTGAGAACCTCTATTGATCCCTTGTAAGGCACGTTCGAGGATTTATTAAGGATTATCATTGATCCATGAACCAAATATTGAATGATCAAGCGGTTTCCCCACTTTCATTGGATCTTGTACCTACCCCTTAGCATGTACCTACGGGTCATGATCAACCTAACCCTTAGGGGTTTTAAACTGCTTATTCTCTAGTGGAAACCTGTCCTCACCTTCCTAACACTCCATCCAATATATTAATGTGGAAACCCACTGAATACCATCAAATGGTTATATATCCCAATATAAATAAATCTACATATTGGGAACAAAATAAAAAGGCAACGTCAACTCACTACCCTTACTCCCCCTACCACAACCATACCCCATTGAATCCCAGCCTCATGTCCTGCTTAACAACCCTCAATAAACCAAGTATCAATAGTACGATGGGTTGTACCCATCCTAAAAACCGTGGTTTCATCAATCTAAAGATGAGTCTCCCAATCATGGTGATCTAAATCACCACAACCATAGCACATGCCTTCTCCTATAATAGATAGGATTGTTTCATTTACCACTTGAAATTTCATTTATATATATATATAAAGAATGAAATAACAATTTAATATCACATTTCCAATTTCTAAAACATTTAAATCATTGAATTTTATTTTTATCTCGTGGTATATTCATTTTAAAAGGAATATATGCATTTGTAAATTTAAAAGACCCTAAAATGTGCCTATAAAAAGCCAACCAATCAAGAAAATACACATTACTACACCTACCAAGGTCCATATCTCACTCCTTTCATCACTAGGACAAGGATCACATGTCACAAAAATAACAATAAAATTTTAAATAAGAAATCCTAGATGGAAATCATACCAAATGTAATCTAATAAAAGTAGAACAATAATTCCCACCCATGGTAACATGGCCTGTCCCTCGTACCTTGGGCTACAGGCACCCAATCATGAGCTCTAAACCTAGTTCCAATAGAAACTAAAATCTATTCTAACATAATCTAAATATTAATATCAGTAAAATACGTAAAATGAACTCCTCTAATACAATTTGAAGTGTCCCTGACACAATAGCCACTCGAACAGTGCTATTGGGCTAGGTTTCACTAGCGTTAGGCATGCCTCCATGTTTACCAATGGTTGCTTGTAACACCCGAGACTTTTATGTTAAGGAATATTTTTCTACACAACACTTTCTTGGCTTGCTTTACACGCAATCACGACCTTCCTTGATAGCTTGCGTCGTACGCAATACCGAGTTTCACTAAAAAATGATATGCTATTAAAATATTATTAAAACTAGCCGCTCTGAATAGTGTTAACAAAATTTTGAATTTTATAACATTATTATTCATCTTACACATTTCTAGAACATGTTATAAGAACAAAATATTTTTTTCGGGTAAAATAAGTATTTTTCAAAAATGCAGTTTTGCCGCCTTTTGATGGCGCACCCACATTAAATCTAGTTTTTTACATGTTTATATGTTCAATTTGACAAAATAAAATTCTTCATTTGAATCAGGATATAAAAATTTACATTAGATAATGTTTTGATATTTTTCCGATAACTTTCATATTTTAATGAATAGTAAAAACACGCTATTTTTTAATTAAAAACAACTTTTTTCATCGTAATATCTTATGTGGTTAAATTATAATATTGAATGGTTTTAAAGTATAAATAGAATATATTTTTACCATTTAATATAATGTATGTCATTAGCATTGATTTTACCTTGAATTCGTAGGTTAAATCAATTCAATCTTTTGCAATGTTTTAAAGAAAAACCTGTTTTCCTTCGACAACGGGATTAATTTTAATTTAATTTCTTCATCTTTTGTGTATTGAATTTGGAAAAATGGATTACATATTTGGAATCAGTGGGTCCAAATTATGTTAATAAGCTACTTTTTATTTTTGAGAATTATGAATAGTAATTATGGTAAAATTTATTTACCATAGTTAAAGGTAAATCGGGTAATTAATGGTAAATATAATATTTTAAAATTACCCTAAAAAATTTCAAAATCCTATTGGATGACTAAAAGTCGACCCATATCACCTAAGGGTCGGATTAGATTCATTTAATTAAATTTTGTCAATGAAAATAATTTAATTATTATTAAAACCAACGAAAGTGACAACATGTCACTCTCTTAACTCTTATAAGTATATTAATTTTACATTAGTGATAAACTTCATGAAACTACAAACATGAATAGTCTCCAGAAATCTAATGAATGTATCTACATAATAGGAATTTATTTAGAATTTTTAGGGATTAAATAATTATCATTTGTATGATACAAAGATGATGCAGTAATTATCTTATTAATGAAATATTGACATAATTGATGTTATAAATACCCAAATAAATGTAATTTGAGACTTTTTATGAATTACACTAATTTTCAAGGTTACTATGATATATTAGTGTTGATTTAATCAACTTGTTTCGAACATATAATTCTGTTATGACTTTCACAAAAATCATATATCAAATAGTGTCAAAATTGACACAAAATAGTTTTTAAATCAAATATTATATTACTAATTGTTATTTTATTCCTAAAAATCTAAGGCTCGGCCAAATGACTTAGATAAGAATATATATATTAATAATAAACAATTTGGGGTTCTTTTGTCATGTTATAGTAAGTGTATTAACCATATAGTAAAATAAAACAAAAATACATGGTAAAAGTTAAATTATTTAACTTAGAGTTAAATCTAAATGATAAGGTTAAAATAATACCCTAAACTTGTCTAAATCCTATTGGTTGATAGGATTTCGACCCATACCCACTTTAGCTTCGAAATAAGACCCTTTGGAACCATTATAAACCGATTTTGACTTTAATATAAAATAATATTTTGAGATATTCCTAAGGTGCCCCTCTCCTCCCTTATAAAAGGGCACCTCCTCCCCCTCCTCCTCACACCAAATCGAGCACTCATGCTCGGCCAACCCCTAAACTTTTAACCTCTCCACTTCCCTAGAATAATTCTAGAGGTCCTGGTCTTCTTCAAAGACCAACCTTAGTTCCCTAAGTGAAGGATTCAAAGAATCGTTCCAAAGAAGAGGTAATATCCATTACCGATCTTTTCAATTTCTTTCTTCTTCAACTTCTTCATCATTAGTTGTTTCATTATAAAGTAATAACATCAGTATTACTTACATACTGATATGTTATTATAAATATGAAACAACACAAATTCACCTTCTATCCATCCTACGGAAAAATGAAATCACTGCGCGTGCGTATGTACGGAATACCGTCTCCACGCCGTGGTGTAATCTATTTTTCCACCATCACTTTTCAAGGATGGGTATAATGGTGTAATGAGTAACTATTTATGATTATTATAAAGTAATATTGATACTGAAAAAATATATATATACTCCAATACAGTTCCACAATCATAGGAACGATATCATCACTCGTGCGTACGTACGGAATACCGTCTCCACGATGTGATGTGACTCGTTCTACATGATCATAATTACATAGTAATTATATAAATGAATTTAATGAATAAATATGATATAGGTTACACTAATACCATTCTGGATATAAGGTATCTGTAACCTTCAAAGAAGAATAAGAATGTATTCGGCAAAACACGCATAAGAACAAAAGGCAATAAAGACCCGAGTAACAAATAACAACGAAATATTACTAACAAGAAGCTAATAATATGACCATATATGATATCATATCAATATTTATGATTCTGGAATAAGTCAATAACATTATTTAAACCATTATACATGATCTTCGGACATATACAAAGCAAATTGGACCTAAGGTAAGGGAATATATCACAATCTCATTTTATTCGAGATTGTTTGTACTTTGGTATTTACTGGGGTGTATTATCATCCACATCCATGTTTCATAAATATGTAATATTATTTCCATCCACCTACAATTTTTTAAATCCATTTTTACCCTTCGGTGAGTTTTTAGTAAAAGAAATGAAAGGAATCTTTTGTCGTTTTTCGTACGAGGTACTTTTTGACTTTTCCGACAAAAGTACGAAGAATGTTTTTTTTAACTTATACGGCATGAATGGATTTCTAAAACATTATTTCCAAGAATCTTCCTTTACAAGTATTCAAGTTTATTTTTAATCAACTTCTTTTAGTTTAAAATTGTATGACATGTTAAAAAAGGAAAAGTGTTTTTGAAGTAGAAAGGATATTTTCCTCAAGAATGAAGTTCAAGTACTTTATCAAAATTATTTTCCATCTAAGATAATAAAGGGTTCTGTTTTTATCCCTATTATTACATGGATTTGATTATGTTGTGATGGAAACATTTTTATGAATTCCTTTATCTTATATGAATTGTTTTATGATGTCATGTTGTTTAAGAATCCCATTTTTATTACATGGGTTATGCGATGATGTATGATTTATGATTATGTGGCACACATAAGAAAGGATTCATTATAAGATGGGTGGGACCTATATCTCCCTCCAATGCATTGGGTAAAGATTTTATATCTCATGAGATAGACATGGCTGGAACGGTAGGTTATATCGGTTCAGTGAAACAGGACTGGAACGAGGGTGACTCGGTTCAGAAAGGGACTTTGTCCACTAAGATAGTCTTGGCAATGAGTCATGACTAAAAAGAAATGATTTTCCATGATTATGTATGCATGCCACAAAGTTTCAAGTTTTATGTTATGATTATGGGGATCTCATTTTCACTTCTATGATTTATTCCATGTTAAGATATTATGATCTCTTTTGCAGGTTTTGATTTTCAAAAAGATATGATATGATTTTTATTTCCATTATTTGCCCTTGCTGAGCATTTGAGCTCACCCTTTTATGTTTTCTTTTCCCCAGGTCAGGAAGATGGATATTAAGTAGAATATGCTAAAAGGGACCGTAGATATGATGAAATAAATGGGAGACACTGTAGAAGATTTATGAACCAGTTGTTTATGTTTCCCAGTTTCTAAAGACACTATACCTATACGGTCCTTTGTGGTTTTGTCATATGTTGTAATAAGTGTGCTTCAATTTTGAAGTATTAACAATGTATGTAAAGTATGGGTCGTTATAGTTGGTATTAGAGGGAAGGTATAGTCAACCGTTGGAAACTAGGATGTTAAAGCCTTAGTAAGAACCCTAAGGATAAGTCTAAGCATAGAACAAAATCTTAGTGTTTTAGAAATGGCCATGAATACCCTAGCATAAAACCTTAAGTGTGAAATTTTATCCTTGATTATGTGGTTTTCCTATTATAATTAGTGTTTCTCACACTATTCTTCTTGGTTTTAGTCAATGGCTGGAACCCAAAGGAACCGTGTTAATGCGGAATGCGATGGGCAATGCAATGATTGTCCCCCTGAGCAACCAAACGATATGGGAGCTGGAATGCAAAATCTTGTAGCCATGCTCACACAACTTTCTCAAGCTATGAATAATGCAAGACTTCCAAACGAGCAAAGGAAGGAGCAACATTCTGTTGAATCCTTCATGAGGCAGCGTCCACCTTCTTTCAGCGGGTCTACTAATCCATTAGTTTCTGAACAATGGATTAGTACTACTAAAAAGATTTTTTCAGTTCTTCAATGTTCTGAACATGATAAAGTCATCCTAGCAGTGTATCGTTTGGAAGGAGATGCTAATCAATGGTGGAATCTTATTAAGAATACGAGGTAAAGCGATGAAATTGAGTCCATGGAATGGGATGAGTTCAAGAACTTATTTTTCAATAAGTACTTCCCTCGTATTCTCCGAACAAAGATGGAGAAAGAGTTTCTTGAACTAAAGCAAAGGGGTGATGAATCTGTTGGTACCTATGAAGAAAATTTTACAAGACTTTCAAGGTACGCTTCTGGTATTATTATCCAACCTGAGAGTAAGATCGATCGATTCTTTAGTGGCTTAAAACCAAGTCTTCGAAGGGCGTTAGCCATAAGGGACTTCAATATCTACGAGGAAATCGTTCGATGTGCTCTCAAAGTCGAGATGGAGATTGGAATAACCCATCAGTCACATGGGTTTGATAAGAAGAGGAAGATGGAATTCAAAGAAAAATCTAAAGAGCACACTGAAAAGAAGATGAGCTTTTCCTTATGCTCAAAGTGTGGAAAGAAACATGGAGGGATTTGTCTTAAAGGGACAAGTAAATGTTTTAAGTGTGGAAAGGAAGGTCATCAGGCATTTTAATGCCGTGATAATGGGAAGAAGATGTCTAATGACGCAAACAAAGGAAGGGGTACACAGAATGAACCTACTACACTTCAATGTTTCAAGTGCAAGGAGATGGGGCATTATGCCAATCAATGCCCAAATCCAAGGGTTGATTATGATGGTCGACGTCAACAAAATCTTAAGGCTAAAGACAAAGGAAAGTCACATGCAATTTCTATCAGCGATGTGGAGTACGATAATGAAGTGGTGAAAGGTACACTTACCATCCACTCTAAAGTAGCAAATGTTTTATTTGATTCTGGATCCACCCACTCTTTTATTTCTAAAGAATTTTCTAAGGGTATCACCGTTTTACCTCAACAATTAGATGTTGAGTTAGCTGTGACAACACCTAATGGCACAACAGTCACATGAAAAGTTTATAATTCTTCTCCAATCGAAGTTTGTGGGAAAGTGCTTCCTGCAAATCTTGTGATCCTTCCTTTAGTAGAATTTGATGTGATTCTTGGCATGGATTGGCTTTCTCTACATGGAGCTCATATCAATTGCCAAATAAGGGAAGTCACATTTCATATTCCAGATCAATCTACGATCGTATATCAATGCAAGGATGAACATAACCTTCTAGTGGAAATTTCTTCCATCTTATGGGTATTGATTCCACTAAATGAATGTTATTTATCTCAAATGGTTGGTGAGAAACTCACGATTAAGAATATTCCCATTGTACGGGAGTTTGATGATGTCTTTCCGGAGGAATTACCGGGTCTTCCACCAAATCGTGAAGTTGAGTTTTCAATAGAACTCGTCCCGGGTGCTTTGCCTATTTCAAAGACACCTTATAGAATGGCCCCAATTGAGTTGCAGGAATTGAAGAAGCAAATCCAAGAGAATCTTGATAATGGATTCATACGCCCTAGTGCGTCACCTTGGGGAGCACCTGTTCTATTTGTTAAGAAGAAAGATGGATCAATGAGACTCTGTATTGATTATCGAGAACTTAACAAGATCACTATCAAGAACAAATATCCTCTCCCATGCATTGATGACTTATTTGACCGACTACGCGGAGCTCAATACTTTTCCAAGATTGATCTTCGTTCAGGGTATCATCAATTAAGGGTCAAAAGGGAGGATATACCAAAGACGGCTTTCCGTACAAGGTATGGACACTATGAATTTATAGTGATGCCGTTTGGTCTTACTAATGCCCCTGCTATCTTCATGGATCTAATGAATAGAGTCTTTAGAGACTATCTTGATCAATTTGTGGTAGTCATTATAGATGATATTCTTGTCTATTCAAAGAGAAAGGAAGATCATGAAGATCACTTGAGAATTATATTGAAGACCCTGAGAAAGGAGAAGCTTTATGCCAAATTTACCAAGTGTGAATTTTGGCTTTAAAAAGTTGCATTTTTGGGTCACATAATCTCAAAAGAGGGGATATCTGTGGATCCAGCAAAAACAGAGGTTATCGAAAGATGGTCGAGACCAACAACAGTAACTGAGATCCGAAGTTTTCTTGGTTTGGCTGGATATTATCGACGTTTTGTAAACGATTTTTCACGATTATCTAATCCACTCACCAAGTTGACTCGGAAAGGAGTTAAGTTTGTCTGGACAGAGGAATGTGAAGAGAATTTCAAGGAGTTGAAAAGAAGGTTATCCAGTGCACCTGTGCTCACACTGCCTTGTAGTGGAGAAAGGTTTGTGATCTACAATGATGCATCCAAGAAGGGATTGGGGTGTGTTCTTATGCAAAATGATATGGTGATAGCTTATGCCTCACGACATTTGAAAATCCATGAGCAAAATTACCCAACACATGATTTGGAGTTGGCTACGGTAATCTTTGCATTAAAGATTTTGAGGCATTACCTTTATGGTGAAAGGTGTGATATTTATACTGATCATAAAAGTTTAAAGTATATTTTCACACAAAAGGAGTTGAATATGCGTCAAAGAAGATGGTTGGAGGTGATTAAGGATTATGACTGCTCAATCCATTATCACCCTGGGAAAGCAAACAAGGTGGCAGATGCATTAAGTCGACAAGACCATGATAGTTTATCCATGATGAGGATCACAAAAGATCCAATATTTATGGATTTACAAAGGATGGATCTTGGAATTATAATGGAAGGCAAAAAATCTTATCTTTCTCAAATGAATGTTCAACCATCTATACATGTGAAGATTAAAGAGGCACAGAAAGAAGATGTCGAGTTACAATAGAAGGTGAGAAATGTTCCTGAATTCAACCTTGATTGTGATGGGATAATAATGTTCAGGAATCGGGTTTGTGTTCCTCCCATCCCTGAATTAAAGAAGGAGTTGCTGGATGAGGCTCATAGTTCATCGTTCTCTATTCATCCTGGAAGCACGAAGATGTATAGGGACCTGAAAGAGTACTTCTGGTGGGATGGCATGAAAAGAGATGTTGCTGAATATGTCTCTCGATGCTTGGTTTGTCAACAAGTTAAAGCTGAGACACAGAAGTCTAAGGGGATATTACAACCATTACCCATACCCGAATGGAAATGGGAAAACATCACTATGGACTTTGACACAGGACTTCCTAAAACATCCAAAGGCAATAATTCTATCTGGGTCATAGTTGATCGTCTTACAAAGTTTGCACACTTCATTCCTATTAGAGAGGATTTCTCTCTAGATCAGCTTGCCAGGATATATGTAAAGGAAGTGGTAAGATTTCATGGAGTACCACTTTCTATTATATCTGATCGGGATCCGAGATTTACCTCGAAGTTCTGGAGAAGTCTTCAGCATACTCTGGATACAGAGTTGAGTTTTAGCACTGCTTATCATCCCCAGACAGACGGTCAGTCTGAGAGAACAATTCAAACCCTAGAAGATATGTTGAGAGCTTGCTCTATGGATTTCAAAGGAGGTTGGGATCAACACCTACCTTTGGTGGAATTTTCTTATAATAATAGCTTTCACTCCAGTATTCAGATGGCTCCTTATGAAGCTCTCTATGGAATGAAATGCAAGACTCTAACTTGCTGGGATGAAGTTGGGGAAAGAAATCTGTTAGGACCTGATCTCGTTGATGAAATGGCAGAAAAGGTTAGATCTATTCAACAACACATAAGAGCATCTCAGAGTCGACAGAAAAGTTATGCCGACAACCGAAGAAAAGATCTAGAGTTTGAAGTGGGTGATAAAGTGTTCTTACGAATATCTCCCTGGAAGAGGGTTATGAGATTTGGAAAGAAGGGGAAGTTGAGCCCGAGATATATCGGTCCTTTCGAAATACTGGATCGTGTTGGGAAGGTAGCTTACCGATTGGCGCTTCCACCGAATCTCTCTCAAGTTCACGATGTGTTCCATGTATCTCTCCTGAGAAAGTACATACCAGATCCTTCACATGTACTCAGCTCAGCAGTTGTACCGCTGGAGCAAGATCTTTCTTATGAAGAACAGCCGATAGAGATTCTGGATCGTAGCGAAAAAGTCCTACGAAACAAGACCACTCGATTGGCGAAAGTTTTATGGAGGAACCACCAACTTGAAGAAGCTACATGGGAGCCTGAGGATATGATGAGGGAGAAGTATCCTCATCTGTTTGTTGTAAAGTGACGAATTTCGAGGGCGAAATTCTTTTTAAGGGGGGTAGAATGTAACACCTGAGACTTTTATGTTAAGGAATCTTTTTCTACACAACACTTGCTTGGCTTGCTTTACACGCAATCGCGACCTTCCTTGATAGCTTGCGTCGTACGCAATACCGAGTTTCACTAAACAATGATATGCTATTAAAATATTATTAAAACTAGCCGTTATGAATAGTGTTAACTATATTTTGAATTTTATAACATTATTATTCATCTGACACATTTCTAGAACATGTTATATGAACAAAATATTTTTTTCGGGTAAAATAAGTATTTTTCAAAAAATACAGTTTTTCCGCCTTTTGATGGCGCACCCACATTAAATCTAGTTTTTGACATGCTTATATGTTCAATTTGACAAAATAAAATTCTTCATTTGAATCAGGATATAAAAATTTACATTAGATAAAGTTTTGATATTTTACCGATAACTTTCATATTTTAATGAATAGTAAAAATACGCTATATTTTAATTAAAAACAACTTTTTTCATCGTAATATCTTATGTGGTTAAATTATAATATTGAATGGTTTTAAAGTATAAATAGAATATATTTTTACCATTTAATATAATGTATGTCATTAGCATTGATTTTACCGTGAATTCGTAGGTTAAATCAATCCAATCTTTTGCAATGTTTTAAAGAAAAACCAGTTTTCCTTCGACAACGAGATTAATTTTATTTTATTTTCTTCATATTTTGTGTATTGAATTTGGAAAAATGGATTACATATTTGGAATCAGTGGGTCCAAATTATGTTAATAAGCTACTTTTTATTTTTGGGAATTATGAATAGTAATTATGGTAAAATTTATTTACCATAGTTAAAGGTAAATCGGGTAATTAATGGTAAATATAATATTTTAAAATTACCCTAACAAATGTCAAAATCCTATTGTATGACTAAAAGTCGACCCATATCACCTAAGAGTCGGATTAGATTCATTTAATTAAATTTTGTCAATGAAAATAATTTAATTATTATTAAAACCAAAGAAAGTGACAACATGTCACTCTCTTAAATCTTATAAGTATATTAATTTTAATTTAGTGATAAACTTCATGAAACTCCGAACATTAATAGTCTCCATAAATCTAATGAAATTATCTACATAATAGGAATTTATTTAGAATTTTTAGGGATTAAATAATTATCATTATTTATGATACAAAGATGATGCAGTAATTATCTTATTAATGAAATATTGACATAATTGATGTTATAAATACCCAAATAAATGTAATTTTAGACTTTTTATGAATTCCACTAATTTTAAAGGTTACTATGATATATTAGTGTTGATTTAATCAACTTGGTTCGAACATATAATTCTGTTATGACTTTCACAAAAATCTTATATCAAATAGTGTCAAAATTGACACAAAATAGTTTTTAAATCAAATATTATATTACTAATTGTTATTTTATTCCTAAAAATCTAAGGTTCGGCAAAATGACTTAGATAAGAATATATATATTAATAATAAACAATTTGGGGTTCGTTTGGAATGTTATAGTAAGTGTATTAACCATATAGTAAAAGAAAACAAAAAGACATGGTAAAAGTTAAATTATTTAACTTAGAGTTAAATCTAATTGATAAGGTTAAAATAATACCCTAAACTTGTCTAAATCCTATTGGTTGATAGGCTTTCGACCCATCCCCACTTTAGCTTTGAAATAAGACCCTTTGGAACCATTATAAACCGATTTTGACTTTAATATAAAATAATATTTTGAGATATTCCTAAGGTGCCCCTCTCCTCCCTTATAAAAGGGCACATCCTCCCCCTCATCCTCACACCAAATTGAGCACTCAAGCTCGGCCAACCCCTGAAATTTTCACCTCTCCACTTCCCTAGAATAATCCTAGAGGTCCTGGTCTTCTTCAAAGACCAATCTTAGTTCCCTAAGTGAAGGATTCAAAGAAGCGTTCCAAAGAAGAGGTAATATCCATTACCGATCTTTTCAATTTCTTTCTTCTTCAACTTCTTATTCTTTAGTTGTTTCATGATAAAGTAATAACATCAGTATTACTTACATACTGATATGTTATTATAAATATGAAACAACCCTAATTCACCTTCTATCCATCCTATGGAAAAATGAAATCACCGCGCGTGCGTACGTACAGAATACCGTCTCCACGCCGTGGTGTAATCTATTTTTCCACCATCACTTTACTAGGATGGGTATAATGGTGTAATGAGTAACTATTTATGATTATTATAAAGTAATATTGATACTGAAATAATATATATATACTCCAATACAGTTCCACGATCATAGGAATGATATCATCACTCGTGCGTACGTACGGAATACCGTCTCCACGATGTGATGCAACTCGTTCTACATGATCATCATTAAATAGTAATTATATAAATGAATTGAATGAATAAATATGATATATGTTACACTAATACCATTCTGGATATAAGGTATCTATAACCTTAAAAGAATAATAAGAATGTATTCGGCAAAACACGCATAAGAACAAAAGGCAATAAAGACCCGAGTAACAAGTAACAACGAAATATTACTAACAAGAAGCTAATAATATGACCATATATGATATCATATCAATATTTATGATTCTGGAATAAGTCAATAACATTATTTAAACCATTATACAGGATCATTGGACACGTACAAAGCAAATTGGACCTAAGGTAAGGGAATATATCACAATCTCATTTTATTCAAGATTGTTTGTACTTTGGTATTTACTGGGGTGTATTATCATCCACATCCATGTTTCATAAATATGTAATATTATTTCCATCCACCTACAATTGTTTAAATCCATTTTTACCCTTCGGTGAGTTTTTAGTAAAAGAAATGAAAGGAATCTTTTGTCGTTTTTCGTACGAGGTACTTTTTGACTTTTCTGACAAAAGTACAAAGAATGTTTTTTTCAACTTATACGGCATGAATGGATTTCTAAAACATTATTTCCAAGAATCTTCCTTTACAAGTATTCAAGTTTATTTTTAATCAACTTTATTTAGTTTAAAATTGTATGACATGTTAAGAAAGGAAAAGTGTTTTTGAAGTAGAAAGGATATTTTCCTCAAGAATGAAGTTCAAGTATATTATCAAAATTATTTTCCATCTAAGATAATAAAGGGTTCTGTTTTTATCCCTATTATTACATGGATTTGATTATGTTGTGATGGAAACATTTTTATGAATTCCTTTATCTTATATGAATTGTTTTATGATGTCATGTTGTTTAAGAATCCCATTTTTATTACATGGGTTATGCGATGATGTATGATTTATGATTATGTGTCACACATAAGAAAGGATTCATTATCAGATGGGTGGGACCTATATCTCCCTCCAATGCATTGGGTAAAGATTTTATATCTCATGAGATAGACATGGCTGGAACGGTAGGTTATACCGGTTCAGTGAAAGAGGACTGGAACGAGGGTGACTCGGTTCAGAAAGGGACTTTGTCCACTAAGATAGTCTTGGCAATGAGTCCTGACTAACAAGAAATGATTTTCCATGATTATGTATGCATGCCACAAAGTTTCAAGTTTTATGTTATGATTATGGGGATCTCATTTTCACTTCTATGATTTATTCCATGTTATGATATTATGATCTCTTTTGCAGGTTTTGATTTTCAAAAAGATATGATATGATTTTTATTTCCTTTATTTGCCCTTACTGAGCATTTGAGCTCATACTTTTATGTTTTCTTTTCCCCAGGTCAGGAATATGGATATTAAGTAGAATATGCTAAAAGGGACCCTAGATATGATGAATTAAATGGGAGACACTGTATAAGATTTATGAACCAGTTGTTTATGTTTCCCAGTTTCTAAAGACACTATACCTATACAGTCCTTTGTGGTTTTGTCATATGTTGTAATAAGCGTTCTTCAATTTTGAAGTATTAACAATGTATGTAAAGTATGGGTCGTTATATTGCTGACTAGTGGAGAGGGTGTAATTTAACATGTTGGGGAGACTATACCCTCTTGGGATAGATAATAATACTGGTTTGAGTGATAAGGTATAACACATAGCAGAAACAGAGACATAGTAGACATCAACCAGACCCACAAAGAGGAAGCATAATCAATAATGAGAAATTGAAAAGGTAGTAATAAATAGAAGTTGTGTATCATAAATAACATGATCAAAATTCCAACACCACATGTAGAAGCTATTCATTATAAAAATAAATTTCATTTCTATTCTTACATGTAAATATAAAAAAGGGGCTCTAATGGCTAACCAGTAAAAAGAAAGCATATATATCATGGTGATAAACAAGAGAAACTATAACAGAAACTCTAGCTAGGAATGACCTCAAGATCCCTTTTCAAACTCCATGAAATCATCCATTATGATCTAGCTTTTGAGGCCAATCCTTTACCTAAACATAAATTTATAAAGTCTACACATGTCATGAAGGACATGTGTAGGGTGTCAGACAAATCTCAGTAAGATGCCACCCAATGGTGTATTCCTAGAATATATTTTTAAGTAGGTGTAATAAAGCAGATAATTAATTAGTTGGATGAAATAAATACAAAAGGGTTATCTGGTTCTCAATATTCACTAATAATCCATTATATTCCTCATCCAATGCTAAAATATCATAATATAATAATCTCTTTGGACCATGGAACAAGTTACCGATAAATTTCATACATTCTCGGTGAACCCTTAGCTTCTACCTCAATCAATAACATGAAACCACTTGCCTCCTGACACCTCATGTCTCAAAAAGTACTGATGTCCCAAATTCACACCCAAGTAATACAATATGGTCCCTTATACCCCTACTCAAAAGCACAAATCAGCCCCAATCCTGGAAACTAGAATTACACCAATATCTATCCTCAAAAAATATAGACCTACAGAGTGATCCTTAACCCCTAACTGATAACCTCATCTCTATAAATGGATGAATCCTGACCTTCTACATTGATTTATATGGTAATCACCCCCTAATGGTTTCCTCAGATACACTATTGGGGGGCATCTACCCACTAGAGTGGTCAAAACCACCTCATCAATGGAGTCATCCTATGTTCACATGACTCAATTTGGGGCTTTGGCCACCATGGATGAGCGACAATCCCAAAAAAAATTCCCTACGACACATCAACCATGGAACCTCCGGCCCCTATAACTAAGTCATTCAAATATAAAGGCCTTTCCATCATAATATCATGATACATGACCAACATGTTGACCTTTAAACCACAAAAAAACATCCTTAAAACCTAAAATTATTGTCAAAACAGTCACGAAATCTAGGCCAAGGCTAACAAGATGATCAACATCAACTTAATATGATGTCCTAATCACCACAAATCGTCCAAAACCAATCCCATCAGGACCCCATGGGTCTCATCCCATGAAATTTTCTTTTACGTAGTATTTAGATATATTTATAAAACAATATACTAAGAAATAAATTCAATATAATTAAATTTCACATTTCAAATTAAATAAAAAATCAACCCTACCTATAATTGGGTAACACAAATAAATATAATCAATCAATTTGATTTCAATAAGAAATTTGTTAAAGATTAATTACACATCATTAATTTTTCAAAAATTAGCAAAAAAAATTAAATCAATAACACACCCCGACCTAGCTACACAAAGTTTCAATGTCCATTAACCTAGTCTCACACACTTGAAATTCGAAGGTGAATTGCCACATGCATCCCACATGGTCATCCATTTAATGTAATTTTCAATAATGGGTTTTCACTCAAAACCCAATGATGTGTTAAAAATATGCACCACCAAAACGCTTTTAAAGAAACAAATCAAGGTATGAACCACCCAACATCGACTCGTAAACATATGCACGTTCGATATTGACCTATAATTTGAAGCGGGTTGGCGTATATCTGAGTTTCAATCAAAATCCCTAAAATTGGATTAGATGTAAATAGTGGTGTGTGAGGTGAAATATAAATAAATATGAATGGTGGGTAATGTTGGCCTCACCTCTATGACTCCAACGTATCTGAATGATATGAAATTAGACAACCAAAGTAAGATAGGGATCAAAATCAACCAGAGGAGAGAAAGGGGGATTTCTCCTACTGTGTGTATGAACAAGGATAAGGAACGGGAGAAAAGGGAAGCCAAAGAAAACAAATAAAAAACATAAAAACCCATGTACATTCCCCATGGTTGGCCAAATTATTTGAGTTACAGTGTTGAGTTACTGCCAAAAAAGGCACCCTACATGTTTTTCACATAGTATGACCTAACCATACTCAAACTGTGTGGAATACCTCTGAAACAAATTCAATGAACATTTCACAACCACGAACCTCAGTCAAATGATATACCAAAATTGTGATCCAGTACAAAAGGGGACACACAGTTACCTATAAGGGGCCACACAATTTATCCTAAACCATATCCCCCAGCCTGTAATTCCAAAACAGACCATTTATCCTCTGATGCTCCCAAAACCAAAACAAAACTCTTTTGGAACTCTCTAACAATCTAGAAATACCCAAAAACATCATATAAATCTGATGGTACTCTCAAAATTGATTTATGATCATTATATTAAAAGAGGTAATAGCCACTAATTGAATATTTCAAATTGGGAGTAGTTTTCAACTATAATAAATAACCTGGAACAATACAAATTTGGAATAAAAGCACCTAGGGGTAATAAATATGAAAATAGAAAATTAAAATAGAATCAATAATCACATTCTTGTTTAAAAATACATTATTTCATACTGAGTTTTACATTACATAGGGATATGCTTTGGGAATTCACTACCTTTTTACGGTCCATTATGAAGGATTTGAATAATGGCCACGAATGACCATGGTTAAGAACAATGTTTCATACATTGAAAAAACGTTGTCATTATTTACACATAATATATGTTATTTTACATTATTATTTGGTTTTCCTAGTATGACAATAGTTTCTCACACTATGAATTTTTGATTTAGTTAATCGGTGTAAAAAAGAAGGAATATTGCTAACTTGAAATTTGATTGACAAATCAATGACCAAGAGTAACCACATTGGATGACGAATGGAGAAATATATATTTTGATTATTTGTAATTATAAATCATGATATATGATTAAAATTTTGAATTTCATTTATATTCCTAAAGCATTAAAAAGGTAAAGAAGAAATTTTATGCAAGTTTTCCAGGTAAGTAATACATAGAAAAGATGTTTCATCTTCCTATATGTTAAGAAGGAGGAATAATAACTTAGAATAATATCTCAAATAGATGGGATGATGTTATATGTGTGGAAAATAAGGTCATTTGGGGAAAAATTGTTAAGGAGTCCAATGTCTTATGTGTTTTGAACTTAAGAATTACCCATGTCAATTCATTGTACCAAGATTTAACTTCATGTCCATGAAAAGTTATCTTCCGTATCATTTATTGATGTGGAAGGATTAAAGTATTAATGTATTGGTATTCAAGGAATATATTATAGAATTATTAATTTTTAATTGTATTTTGTTTTTAATAATAATGAAACATCTTGTTGGTCGGAGTGGTTTACTCAAGAGGGGGGTGAATTGAGTACCAATTAAAATTTCTGTATTTAAAAACAGTGTCTTAAAGACCCCCAAATAAAATAATAAATTAAACTGTAGTGAATTTATATTAAAGTAGAGGTTCTGTCAGATTCTCAAGGGATTGATTAATTCCCAGTTAATCAACACAGGAGTGTGTGATTATCTTTTGAAACTAACTTACTAATCTACACTTAACATAAACACTTGCTAATTTAATTATCAAAGTAACTTTAAAAACAGTATTAGTTTTAAAGTGATTAGCAGCGGAATAAAACTTTGAAAGAGATGGCACACCAAATGTAACCAAGAGGTTCAGTCTCAAGTCGAGACTTAGTCCTCTAAAAAGTTTATATAGAAAATGATCCACACCCTGGATCGGGGTTCAACAGTTTACAACTGTCCAGGTCCAAGACCTCTACCACTGTTCTTCGTGGGAAACAGTACAACAACATCTAGCTGTCTAGGTCACACACGACCTCTACCACTGTTATTCGTGGGAAAGAAAGAATGGAAGAGTTTGGTAAGGATTTACAAATCCTTCAGTTTGAGTACAGGAGACAGTGTATGTGTTAGATATAGCAGATAACACACACTGCTCGAAAAGTATAGTAATAAATCACAGAACAAGAGATGTAGAGTTTAGAAGTGGTCTTTGTGATCTCAGTGTAGCTCTGGACTCCTTTGGATTCGATCAGAAGTGAGTTTGAGTCCTCTTCTCGTTTTGGTTGGAGAAACAGAGTGTCGTATGCTCCAGGTTCACAGAGTGAAAAATGTAGTCGATGAAGTTCTTCGATAATATTTTGTATGCACAGAACTCTTCTTGAGTAGGCTTGATTGTGTGTGTGATTCTGTCTTGCTTGGTTCTTCTTGTATGCGCAGAGCTTTTCTTGAGTATGTCGTATGTCTTCCTTGTCTCTGTGTGTGTTTTTCTCTTCACTCTTCAGCATAGTCTTCTTTTATTTATGTCACGTGCAACAGGGGACATAAAAGATTTCCTTTCTGCAGGTACGAGGTACGGGTTCCTGACATCCGGCAACCTTTATCAGATATTTGAAAAATCATTAAAATGTATGATATGACCGTTAGATAGTTTAAATAAAGATAAATAAAGAAATTCAATCAGTGAGTCGAGTGATCGGTAGGTAATCAGCATCGGTAGCTTGAACATCGGTTAGCTTGAACATCAGTAGCTTGAACATCGGTTGGTACATGCTTGTATCGGTGACTGTTTATCGGTAGCTCCATGAATCGGTAGCTCCATGCGTCGGTAGCTCCATGCGTCGGTATCGGTAGCTGCGAGTCTTTATCGGTAGCTTCGTCCATCGGTGACTCATTCCATCGGTAGCTGTTTATACTTACACCGGTAGCTCTATGTTTGTATCGGTAGCTGTCTGTAAGTCAGTAGCTTACATTTATAAGCACATCGGTAGCTCTGTGTTAAGTATATCGGTAGCTGTCTGTCGGTAGACTAAGTCTAACGGTAGACTGGTTACCGGTATCTCTTTATCAGTAGCTATAGGCAGATTACTTATCTGTTTTATGCAGAACACATCCGATTGTGTTAGAATTTTTTTATAACTTGTATGAACATGGATAAATGAGAATTAACATATTCCAAAGACTATTTTAAAAATTATTATTGGTTTGATCACAGATTTGAAATAATTAAAGTATAGATCAATGATACTTAAAGATATCATAGAGAATGAAAACATAATTGGGATTTTCGACACATATGAATACAGGATTGAGATTATCAAAACAGGTGAGGTCAACAATCTCCCCCTTTTTGATAATCACAATTTATGATATGGGCATTTAACATAGTGAATATATACTAGTAAGGAGTATAATATTGAATTCAATTTTCTCATTGAAAACAGCATCATAGATAATAGAAATAGTATGATATAGACATAAGTTATCAAACGTAACAATCATAAGGTACTAAATAGACATAAGGTATCAGAGGTAAACATAAAAAAATTATTTTTCTCCATTGAAAATATTTCTCAGTCTCTCATTTTGTTCTCCCCCTTATTATTATTATTGTTCTCCCCCTTTGTGATAATCAAAAAGTGGGAAAGAATATATATATATAGGAGACAAATAACACATGAGAAGTAAAAAGAGTTCCTCTGTATTAGATCAGTCAGAAAGTACAAAAAAAACAGAATACAAAGGAATTCCTATCAAAAATCTTGGCCACTGGATCAACCCACATCTTCCACGTGAGATTTGCCTTTGGGATCAGAAGAAGGCTCGGGTGGTGAGGATTCAGGTGAGGGTTTCGGAATGCCAGAAAGGATCAAAGGAGGATGAGCCACTGACACAGAGTCAGGCCTGTAGGTTGAAGATTTTTGGGTGATCATTGGTGTGAGGCTGCGAATAGCTTGAGCAGGAGTCAGCTGGACTGTAGATGCAGCTGAGGCAGAAGCAGGCAAAGCAGGAGGGATGATGACTGGTCTGGCATCAACATGCAAGAAGGGCAGCAGCAGATTTCTAAAATCCATAATAATTCCTCCTCCTCTTTCCATAGCAGAGATGAAATCATCTTTGTTCTCCATAAATTTCTCTAAGGCAGGAGTCAATTCTCTTAGCTTGCTCACTTGTTCTCTGAAAGCTTGAGTGACTGGAGGGAGCTTCATGTGTTCCAACATTAGCTTGAAGTGGTGTTCGAGTTGATGCTTGGTGAAAATTTTGGTGAAGTAGTGGTCCACTTTGCTCTTTATGGCTTCCTGAGAGGCAGAGGCTTCTCTCATAAAATCTTGAACAATCTTCATTATTTCTCTAGCAGAGTCTCTTGTAGAAAGCACCACTCAGCTCAACTCCGATGAGTCCACAGAACCACTGGTTGAAATAGAACCAATCTCCTCCTTCAACATTGCTCGAACTTGATTCAGGTGAACTGATAATTTGGATGTGAGAGGCCCAAGAGAGAAGGAAACAGTTTCTTCGAAACTCTTAGACAAACCACTGATTAGGCTTTGAACTTGAGAGTCTTGTAACTGAACATGATCCTTCACTGAGGTTTTGAAACTTTCAAACACTAAGACAAACTGGCTTACTACACTCTTCACATAAGCTAGGTCCTTGTCAGCTTGAGACTTGGAGCTCATATAAGAGTCTAAAGCAACAACTATTGTCTTGAGAGCTTCAAGGTCTGCTTCGATTCTAGAAGACTGAGTCTGGCACTCTTTCACTTCTTCCATAAGCTCAGACACAAAAGAAGATAAATTACAAGCCAGAGATAGCTCGAAGGATCTCTCTAACATTTTCATTTCTTCATAAAAGCTTTGCTTCATCTAAGCAACTGATACCCTGAATGATTCTTTCAGCTCATTCTACATGGATTCAAGATCTGATTTAGAGACAAAATCATTTGAGACAGCTGCAGCAGATCCTCTTGCTGAGGCCAAACTAACTACAGAATCAGTCATTATTGAATTAATTGAGGATGCAAGAGAGGTTTCCATTAACTTTACTTCTCCAATAAAACTGGATTTGAGGTCCTCTTTCAGCTTATTCAGATCATGAAATCTGACCACATCATCTGGCAACAACTCAGAAGCAAGATCATAATTGGTCTTCGGTCTATTCTCAGACATATCATTATCTGAATCCGGATAATCCAATCCACAGACTATAAACCCTGGGTCTTCTACCCAGTCTCCAAGCTCAACAGCTACTGTAACATTTCCAAGAACAGACTGATGCTCCCCCTCAATGGGTGCATTCTCATGTATCACAACATCCTTTTCTGCTGGCCTTTCTTCATCAGAATCTTCCACAACAACTTCCATCTCAGCAGCAGTAAGTAGGTTTTCTGAAACAGGTACAGCTTCTTCTCTATCTCTTTCTACTTCAGCAGCAGGCATATCTGAGCTTCCAATCAAGGGACTCATACTCAAACTACCATAAGCAGACAATTCAGATACATTCTCCTTTTCCTATTCTTCTTGGTGAGAAACAGACTGGTCTTCCTCATGAGTAGACACAATTTCCTCCACCTTTCCTTTCCTAGAATAAACCAATTCTGCAACAGGACTTGGGGGCAAGTCTGGATCTCCTCCAACATCCATAGGAGTTTCTTCTTCTTCTTCTTCTGTTTCATCACTATAAATAGGTTCCTCTCCATCAGGTCTCAGACCCGGATCTCTCTCATCCTTTGGTCTTGAGGGATGATCCACAGGATTAAACCTATCATATATCTTCTGATCATCACTGACCCATTCTCTCTTCCATGGGTTCCAGTTAATTTTCATGTACATACAAACAGTCGAGGTGATGCAGAAATTGTTCTTGACTACAACCATCTCATCCTGAGACTCATCTATTTCTTTCACTTTTATCATCACTGAAATCATCTTAGCAAAGAATAAAGCATTAGTCTTTGACTTTGGTCTAATCATGTCTTCCATTTGAAGCATCAACAATCTGCACAGATTGATTTTTACACCATGTCTTAGTAAATGAAGAAGATAGATATCTTGATATCTCAGATTTTCAAAATCTCCTCGCCTAGGTATCAACACATGCTGAACAAACTTGAAGAGCAGTCGATTCTCTCCATCCATTTCAGCAGCAACCACTTGCCTTTGATTCCCATTACCAGTCAGCTCTTGTAAGGCAGTTTCATAATCAAAGATGTCACTGCTAGGTGGCATTGCTCTTGATATATACCCAGAGACACCTTCATGTGGTACTTTCAAACTCTCAGCCCACTCTACTGAAGAAAAAGACATCTCTTTTCCATTTACAAAAGAGCTTATCCGATTCTCATTTTCAGACTTCTCAAAGGTTACAAACTCATAGAACTGCTTTACGAACTTCGGGTAGTATGGGCCATTGTTATTCGAGAAACAATCCACCCATTTTTGGTCTTCCATAATCTCGAGTACTAAGGATTTGCTAGGCAGTAGCCATTCCACGCACAGTTCCTTCTCGATTACTATGTCTCTATTCTGCAAGTGAGGATTCACTGGTCGCCTTCCCGATCTAGTTCTGACTTCACTAACACTGGCTTTATGCTGTGTCTTCTACTTCTTAGCATTTGGTTCTACACTTTCTTCTCTGACAGTAAGAAGCTTGGTTTTTGCCATCGCGGGTTTAGGGTTCTTGGTCGATTTGGGAGATAAGGTTCGAAGGTGAGAGATTTTGAGCTCGGTGAGGTAAGAAGTGGCTTAGACTGAGTTTTATCATTTAGGAATTCCAAATAAACAACTAAAATAGAGTTATAAAATAAAATAAAATGATTCGTATTCTTGGCGGCAGGCAGAAGTTTTAAAACCTTGCATCGGTGTGAGTTAATCATCGGTGAGAAAAACAAATCGGTGAGAGTTGTACATCGGTGAGAATTTCTACGTCGGCGAGAAACTTACATCGGTGAGAATTTTCACGTCGGTGATAATTTCACATCAGTGAGAATTTTACATCAGTGAGGATTTTCACATCGGTGAGAATTTTACATCAGTGAGGATTTTCACATCGGTGAGAATTTTACATCAGTGAGGATTTTCACATCGGTGAGAATTTTCACATCGGTGAGAATTTCACATCAGTGAGGATTTTCACACCGGTTGTGATTAAACATTCCCAATTCGTGTCTTATGTAACTTAGCCTATCCGAACTTAAAGGTTTAGTGAAAATATCATCCAATTGATGTTCGGTGCCAATAAATTCAAGAGAAATATCACCTTTTTGATAGTGATCTCTTAGGAAATGGTGTCTTACATCTATGTGTTTGGTTCTAGAGTGAGATACAGGATTCTTAGAGATGTTTATTGCACTGGTGTTATCACAGTTGATTGAAACATGTTTAAAAACATATCCATAGTCCAAAAGAGTGTGTTTAATCCACAGAATTTGTGCACAGCAACTACCAGCAGCTATATATTCTGCTTCGGCAGTAGATAATGCAACTGAGTTCTGTTTCTTACTACACCAAGAAACTAAGGATTTTCCAAGAAAATGACATGTTCCTGATGTGCTTTTTCTATCTAACTTACAACCAGCAAAGTCAGCATCTGAATAACTCATTAACTCAAAGGATTTCCCTTTTGGGTAAAACAAACCTAAGTTAACCGTGTGTTTGAGATATTTAAAAATTCTTTTAACAGCAAGAAAATGAGATTCTTTTGGATTAGCTTGAAATCTAGCACACATACACACACTAAACATAATATCCGGTCGACTAGCAGTAAGAGAAAGTAAACTACCAATCATACCTCTGTAATTTTTTTGATCAACTGGTTTCCCAGTTTCATCTGTATCCAATTTACAGGTAGTACTCATAGGAGTTTCACTTTCCTTGATACTATCCAAACCAAAACGTTTTAAAAGATCCTTTGTATATTTACTTTGATTCAAAATAATACCATTTTCATTTTGAAATACTTGAAATCCAAGAAAGTACTTAAGCTCTCCCATTAAGCTCATTTCAAATTCATTTTGCATACTTTTTGAAAAATCAGTACATAAAGAGTGTTTAGAAGATCCAAAAATAATATCATCAACATATATTTGTACAACTAAAACATCTTTAGGAATTATTTTAATGAAAAGAGTTGGATCAGCAATCCCTTTAGTAAAACCTTTTGAAATAAGGAAATTGCTAAGTCTATCATACCAAGCTTTTGGAGCTTGTTTTAAACCATACAAAGCTTTAGAAAGTTTAAAAACTTGATTTGGAAAATGGGGGTTAGTAAATCCAGGTGGTTGTTCTACAAAAACATCTTCAATTATAAAACCATTTAGAAATTCACTTTTCACATCCATTTGATATAACTTGAAATCCAGATGTGCAGCATATGCAAGTAAGATCCTAATGGCTTCTAGTCTAGCTACAGGTGAAAAAGTTTCCTCATAGTCTATACCTTCTTCTTGACTATATCCTTGTGCAACTAGTCTAGCTTTGTTTCTAACTATATTTCCAGATTCATCTACTTTATTTCTAAAAACCCATTTTGTGCCTATTGTCATAGTGTCCATAGGTTTGTCAACTAATTCCCAGACGTTGTTTCTTTCAAACTGATTTAATTCTTCCTGCATAGCTATTACCCAGAATTCATCATTGATAGCATCATTGATATTTTTGGGTTCTAGCTGTGAAAGAAATGCTTGATGTTCAACCTGGTTTCTTAGAGAAGCTCTAGTTTGTGTTCCTCTATCAAGATTACCAACAACAGCTTCTAAAGGATGATTCTTTAGAATCCTTGTTGATCTGGTAAAGGTTGGACTAGAAATTTCATGTTCATCTATAGGTTCAGGTTCAACAGAAGCAGATTCTGGAAAAAGTCCAGAACTGGATGCTTTTATAACAGGTTCTTTAGATTTATCATTAAGGTCTAGAATAGACAAATCTTCTTCAAGATTCTCAAGAGAGGTTTTAGGCTCATGTGGATCAGTTTCATCAAACTTGATGTGAACAGATTCCTCCACACATTTGGTTTTCTTATTGAATACTCTATAGGATTTACTTGAAATAGAGTAACCCAGAAAAATTCCTTCATCACTTTTGGAAGCAAACTTATCCAGATTATCTTTAGTATTCAGAATAAATACTTTGCAACCAAAAACTTTAAAGTAATTAACCTTAGGCTTTCTATTGTTCCACAATTCATAAGGGGTTTTCTTAAGAACAGGTCTAATTAAGACTCTATTAATAACATAACAAGCTGTATTTACAGCTTCAGCCCAAAAATAAATAGGCAGGTCATATTCATTGAGCATGGTTCTAGCAATTTCTTGAAGGGTTCGGTTTCTTCTTTCTACTACACCATTCTGTTGGGGTGTTCTAGGGGCAGAAAAGTTATGAGTATAGCCATTGTGTGAGCAATAAGATTCAAAATCTTGATTTTCAAACTCACGACCATGATCTCTTCTCAAAGTTTTAATCTTAAGTCCACTAAGGTTCTCTACAGATTTAGAGTATTTAACAAAAGAAGAACAAGCTTCACTTTTGTGAGCTAGAAAATATACCCAAGTATATCTAGAAAAATCATCTACAAGAACATAAACATAGTGATTCCCATTTAAACTAGAAACTCTTGATGGTCTAAACAAATCCATGTGAACCAATTCAAGTGGTTGAGAAGTAGAAACTTCTTTCTTTGATTTAAAAGAAACTTTGTGTTGTTTTCCCTTTTGACAGGGGTTACACACTTTATCATTTGGGAATTCTAATTTAGGTAGGTCTCTAACTAGGTTCTTTCTAGAGAGTTTTCTAAGTGAGTGAATGTTGCAATGTCCCAATCTTCTGTGCCATAGCCAAGATTCTTTATGAAAAGCATTCAAACAAGTAATATTCTGTTTAGCTAATGAATTCAGATTAACAGCATAAACATTTTCATTTCTTAAGGCAGAAAATACCAAAACATTCTTAGAATTAAAAACTTTGCAAGAATCATTTTCAAATTTAACATGAAAACCATCATCACATAACTGAGAAATACTTAATAAATTGTATTTAAGGCCATCAACAAATAAAACATTAGAAATCGGGATTGAATCAGTGTTACCAATCTGGCCTAGGCCGATGATTTTTCCTTTAGAATTATCACCAAAGGTGACAAAGCCTCCATCAACTTTTATTAAACTCTTGAAACAGGAGAAGTCTCCTGACATATGTCTTGAACATCCACTGTCCAAATACCACGTCTCTTTACAGGAGCTCTTCAAGCAAGTTCCCTACAAAACAGATTTAGATGGGAGATGATTTTGGTACCCATATTTTCTTGGGTCCAGACAGGTTAGCCAATAACACTTTAGGTACCCATATTTGTCTAATGGGTCTCATATAATTTGTAGAATTGACATGCTTTGAAAGATAAACTTTATTAGATCCATAGCTATGTATATAACTGGTTGAAGCATATGAAGTTCCAGAATTACCTTCATTCTGTCCAGATTTTGAAATGAATCTAGTTTTGGAAATTTTCCTTTGTCTAGGTTGGTATCCTATACCAGTAGTATATTTAGGTGCTATTTGCTTTCCTAGCATCTGTGTTAGTGTATTTTTGACATTGGTGAACTTCTCTAAGTCTTTCTTGAGTTGCTCATTACATAGTTTTAGTTCAGTGTTTTCTTTCAACAGTTGAGCATTCTTCTCTTTTTCAATAGTGAGTTCGGTTTTAACTGTAGTGGTGAGAGCATGCTATTTCTTTAATGACTTGTATTTATCCTTAAGTTCATTACATGTCTCTTCCAGCATATTACAGTACTCAAACAATTCATTTTTAGACATTGTTCCAGAATCAGAATCAGATTTTGCATTATCTCCAGAGTAATAAGAATTTAAAGCAGGAGTTTCAGCAGTTACCTGAGAAGTGTTTGTCATAAAACACATGTTGGCTCGATTCATTTCAGAGTCTGAAGATTCAGCTTCACTTGTGCTGTCTTCTGAAGCACTCCAAGTAGCCTTCATGGCTTTCATAAACTTATTGTCCTTATATTCATATTTCTTTTTATACTTCAGCTTTGGACAGTCGGCTTTAATGTGTCCTTTTCTCTTGCACTCATAGCAGAAAACATCATCTGATTTGTCATTCTTCTTCCAGTCCTTTTTCCATTTACCTTGGTGATCATACTTACCCTTATAGTTTGTTTTTCTGAAGAACTTCTTTTTCCAATAAAATTTCTTAAATCTTCTAGCAATGTGAGCCATCTCAGCATCACTGTCAGATTCACTTTCACTGTCTTCACAGCTTGAACTTTCAACTATAGCTTGAATCTTTTCTTTGTCCTTATTCTTTGAAGTTGAGGATTTGAAGGCAACAGACTTTCTTGGAGGTTCATTTTCTTCCTCTTTATTCACTTTGAGCTCTTCTTCATACATCATCAGCTTGCCAATTAATTCCTTGACAGGTAGAGCAGCAATGTCACATGATTCTCTGATTGAGACAGATGTGCCTCTCCATCTATCAGGTAGACATCTCAAAATTCTCATAATTTGTTCCTTCGATGAGACATCCTTTCCCAGCGAGATCATTGTATTGACAATTTCATTGAACCTGAGATACATGTCAGAAATGGGCTCGTCAGGCTTCATTTTAAAATTATCATACTTGATAGTATAGGTGTTCAATCTCATTTCTTTAACATTTGTTGTTCCTTCATGAGAAATAGCTAAGGTATCCCAAATTTCATATGCAGTTTTACATGCAGAAATTCTATTAAACTCTTCATCTCCTAGAGCACAGTACAAGGAATTCATGGCTTTATAGTTGTTATTGTAAGCAGTCTTTATAGGTTCATCCCAAGTAGATCTAGCAGTAGTAGGAATTTTGTATTCTGATTCAATAGCAGTCCAAATATCATAACCTATGCTTTCTAGATGAATTTTCATTTTCAGTTTCCACTGAGCATAATTAGTTCCATTGAATAAAGGTGGCCGGTTAGTACCAGCACCCTCAAGTCTATTGTCCATGATGAGAAAATTTTAAAGAGATAAAAATTTAGATATAACAAAAATTTTAAGAACTTTAAAATACAACTAAAATCACAGTTCAAAAGCAGAGTACTTTTAGAAAGTATTTTCAATCCTCTGATAACAAGTGTTGGTCGGAGTGGTTTACTCAAGAGGGGGGTGAATTGAGTACGAATTAAAATTTCTGTATTTAAAAACAGTGTCTTAAAGACCCCCAAATAAAATAATAAATTAAACTGTAGTGAATTTATATTAAAGTAGAGGTTCTGTCAGATTCTCAAGGGATTGATTAATTCCCAGTTAATCAACACACGAGTGTGTGATTATCTTTTGAAACTAACTAATCTACACTTAACATAAACACTTGCTAATTTAATTATCAAAGTAACTTTAAAAACAGTATTAGTTTTAAAGTGATTAGCAGCGGAATAAAACTTTGAAAGAGATGGCACAACAAATGTAACCAAGAGGTTCAGTCTCAAGCCGAGACTTAGTCCTCTCAAAAGTTTATATAGAAAATGATACACACCCTAGATCAGGGTTCAACAGTTTACAACTGTCCAGGTCCAAGACCTCTACCACTGTTCTTCGTGGGAAACAGTACAACAACATCTAGCTGTCCAGGTCACACACGACGTCTACCACTGTTATTCGTGGGAAAGAAAGAATGGAAGAGTTTGGTAAGGATTTACAAATCCTTCAGTTTGAGTATAGGAGACAGTGTATGTGTTAGATACAGCAGATAACACACACTGCTCAAAAAGTATAGTAATAAATCACAGAACAAGAGATGTAGAGTTTAGAAGTGGTTCTGGTGATCTCAGTGTAGCTCTGGACTCCTTTGGATTCGATCAGAAGTGAGTTTGAGTCCTCTTCTCGTTTCGGTTTGAGAAACAGAGTGTCTTATACTCCAGGTTCACAGAGTGAAAAATGTAGTCGATGAAGTTCTTCGATATTCTTTTGTATGCACAGAACTCTTCTTGAGTAGGCTTGATTATGTGTGTGATTCTGTCTTGCTTGGTTCTTCTTGTATGCGCAAAGCTTTTCTTGAGTATGTCGTATGTCTTCCTTGTCTCTGTGTGTGTTGTTCTCTTCACTCTTCAGCATAGTCTTCTTTTATTTATGTCACGTGCAACAGGGGACATAAAATATTTCCTTTCTACAGGTATGAGGTACGGGTTCCTGACATCCGACAACCTTTATCAGATATTTGACAAATCATTAAAATGTATGATATGACCGTTAGATAGTTTAAATAAAGATAAATAAAGAAATTCAAACAGTGAGTCGAGTGATCATTAGGTAATCAGCATCGGTAGCTTGAACATCGGTTAGCTTGAACATCGGTAGCTTGAACATCGGTTGGTACATGCTTGTATCAGTGACTGTTTATCGGTAGCTCCATGCATCGGTAGCTCCATGTGTCGGTAGCTCCATGCGTCGGTATCGGTAGCTGCGAGTCTGTATCGGTAGCTTCGTCCATCGGTGACTCATTCCATCGGTAGCTGTTTATACTTACACCGGTAGCTCTATGTTTGTATTGGTAGCTGTCTGTAAGTCAGTAGCTTACATTTATAAGCACATCGGTAGCTCTGTGTTAAGTATATCGGTAGCTGTCTGTCGGTAGACTATGTCTATCGGTAGACTGGTTACCGGTAGGTCTTTATCAGTAGCTATAGGCAGATTATTTATCTGTTTTATGCAGAACACATCCGATTGTGTTAGAATTAATTTATAACTTGTATGAACATGGATAAATGAGAATTAACATATTCCAAAGACTATTTTAAAAATTATTATTGGTTTGATCACAGATTTGAAAGAATTAAAGTATAGATCAATGATACTTAAAGATATCATAGAGAATGAAAACATAATTGGGATTTTCAACACATATGAATACGGGATTGAGATTATCAAAACAGGTGAGGTCAACACATCTATTTATTGTGTCAAATTGGGAATAATATATGTCTCTAAATTTTATTTACATAAGAGTTAAAGATAAAAAATGGGGTTATGAGTTTAAGGTTGATCATAATTTAAAATTCATTAAAATATATTTTGAGGTATTATTTGATGGATTTTTATCGAGATTAAGGTTATTTTGCGTAAAATTTATTGAAATATGGCCCTTTCATTTTGTATATGTTATAGTATAATCTTTTATTAGGGATGCCTTTACATTATAGGGGATATTCTTAAATGTAATGGTAACCATAATGGGTCATCTAATATTTTATGGTAAGGCAGTTATGATATAATGAAATTTAAATTTTATTATAAACTATGATAATATAGTATTGGTGAAAGGATAAATCGCATGCCATGTGACAACATGATACATCTGGAAAGGCTACGAGACATGAACCCATAGCGATGGAGGAAAAGGATATAGTTCCTACCACTAGCCTATGTGAAAGTTTAATTTCTATGGGATGACATGAATTGTGATATTGTTGTCTATGTATCATTGCACTAGGAATGTCATAATTTTAAGTCTGAGAGACAAATTTATAAGGGTATTCTACCACCATTATCCATATAATAATGGGAATAAGAGAACATCAACCTGTATTTTGTCATTTGCTTCCCCAAAACCACTATTAGAGAAAATAATATATGTTTTTTTATTAAAACACCTTAATAATTAATACCATTTCACCTAGATTAGAGAATATTTATCTCCATATTAGATTTACAGAATATACATTAAAAAAGTGGTAAAATTTTAGGCAATACCACATTCAATTATAAATGTTCTAGATCTGAATATTACCTTGATGTTTTCTGGAAGACCATAGATATTTATTGATAAAATGTTGGGTTTTATCACTTAATACCATCTTCAAACTGAATTTTAGAATTATATATCAATTCAAACCCCAAAGAATATGGTAAGTTATTATTTAATGTATTTCAAAAGTGGTTGGGATCAAAACTTTCCTATATTTGAGTTTTAAAACAAAAACATCATTCACTTTATCATTTAGATTGCTCCTTATAAAGCCCCTTATGGAATGAACAATTTGATTGAAATGTTATGCTAATAATTATTAATGCAATGTAGAATATTATATTGGTTAGAAGGTGTTTCTATGAATTTATACATTTAAAAAAGAAGGGAAAACTACACCCTTAGTATATATTTCCTATTGATACACATCATCATATCGGGACAATAACATATCATTTGGTGATTCCACCGATTCTCTCTCAGGTTCATGATGTCTTCCATATATCTCGCCTAAGGATGCACATAAATACTACATAAAATGTATCAAACCTAGATGTAATACTAATGAAACATGGAATTTATTATGAGAAAGAATATGTTAAGATACTAGATCATACAATAAAACTACTATAAAACAAGACCACTCAACTATTCAACGTTTTCTGGTAAAACAACTAGCTTGAGGAATCTACGTGGGAAATAGAGTATGTAATGAAGTAAATGTATCCTTAGCATTTAGTACCGAAGTGATGAATTTCAAGGGAAATTTTCATTTTAATAATGATGTAATGTGACACCCTTATGTTTTGTGATTTTTTTAAAAATAAATAAATTTATTTTAATATTTTTCATTACATGAAACAATGAGTTCATCTTATGTTATATGAAACAAAATTTTTAAATGAAACATCACATACTATTAAAAAATTAAAACGATACGTAATTCCTACAAATTGGAATGGGGGCCATGAATAGGAATAAATAAATTATGACAATATATTTTTTAGAAATGTATATATATAATTAATTAAATGGTGAAAATTTAGTTATAAATTAAAATAAAAACTATTTAAAAAAGGAAATATTTTTCAAAAAAACTATTTTTATGAGAACAAATACATTTTACCTGAAAAATTCAAACTAATAAATTTTTAGTGAATTATTTTAATTAAATGACTATATTTTATATTAAAACACTTTTTAGAAATTTATGTTATATAATTTTTAGATAATAGATAAGAATAAATCCAATTTTATTCTTTAAAACTATATTTTTCTAAAAAACATTATTGTCTCTATTTACACCTATATTTTAAAATTAAATTTTTCTATATTTTAAAATTTTAGTTTATAATATATAAAAAATTTATATCTTCCTATCAAAATAAAAATATGGTGAATTTTTTGGTTTTCTAGGAAAAAATTACTTTTTCAATGAATACTAAAAAATATGTTTTTATTATGAATCTCCATTTCCTTTAAAAATTTTAAAAACAAAAAAAAATTAAAATGGTTTTAAAATTACAATTAGTTTAATTATATATTTATTAATCCAATCTAGTTCATATGAATAGATTTATTATTGAATTAGGATTGTTTTATTCATCTGACGTCTTTCTCTTTGAAAACACACTTTTCTCATCACGTCTTCTTGTATTATTTTGAATTAAATCTTTCAAATTATGTGAATAGATTTTGATAAAATGGATTAATTATTTTTATTCATAATTTTTTATATTTGAAAATAATTTTTATTTATTTTTTACCATTTTGAATAGTTAAAGTAGTGAAAATTAATTAACATGGATAAGTTGAAGATTGATTTATCAGGGGATGAATCTAAAGAGATAGTGGGTAAAAAGACCAATAATATTTTACAACACCCATTTTATATCTGTATTTCATCCTTATAAACTATGTAGTTTTTTTATTATCCATTTCTTATCCTTGTATCATGTAAATAATGTGGGAACACCTTTTTCATTTAAAAAACAACTACTGTTCCACTCACCTCACTTATAAAAGGCAACCCCTCTCCTCTCTTATTCACACATTCAAAACCCATTATGTTTAACCCAATAATTTCATGAAATAGTTCTCTTAAAAATAATTTTATAGTTTTGAATGTTTTATATACACTTAACACCTAGTGTTTCATTCATTACATGCAACCATGTATCTATCTTGTATTACTCTCAACAATAATTTTAAACAAAAGGTGATATACTATAAAGAAATTATTAATTTATAAGATAATTAACACCAAGACATTAAAATGGAGGGATTAAATAGTATTAAGTAAGTAATTAAAAAATATTTTTTCACAAATACATAAAATTAATTATAAGGTAACCAATTAATTAGAAATTAAATGTAAACCCATTTTAATATAATGGAAATCGTTTCTTTTGAAAAAACATTTTACGCCTAAAACACATTTTAAATTAATAAATTAATTAAATAAATATGGTGAAACATTTAATGATATTTATATATATAATATTAAATAGAATTTTTAAATTTAATATTAAATTATTTCTATAAAATATTTAATAATAAACCCAATTCTATGTTAAAAAATAATATTTTTATAAAACGTTTCTATGCCACCCTTTTTGTGTACATATTTTTAAAATTATTTTTTTACAACCTTAGATAAAAATTGAAATATTTTATTTTATTTTTAAAATAATAATTTCTAAATTACCATTTATTGAATTTTTTATAATTTTCAGAAAACGTTAATTTTTTTATGAACAGTGAAAAATACTGAATTTAAATTGAAAAAATCTTTTCATTTTAATATTTTATAAAGTAAAATTTTATTTTAAATTTTATTTAATATAAAATTTGTAAAATTATTTATATATATATATATAAATTAGATTTAGGTATTTTTAATAATTTATATATTGAGTTTTGATATAAAAAATCTATAATGTTTTGAACATTTTCTCTTTGAAAATCTGTTTTCCCATCTCATCCGTGGGATAAGATTTGAAATTAAATATTTCTAATTTTTTGAATTATATTTGAATAAAATTATTAAATTTTTATAATCATAATAATTTATATTATATTATCAGTTTAACTTAATCATTGAATATAATGAATAGTGATAATAGTAAAATTTGATTATTATAGTTAAGGAAAAAATGGGTTTACCGGGGGTTAAACTAAAAAAATAAGTTTTAAAATGACCTATATAAATTTATAAAATGCATAGTATAGACATATTATGACCCTATAATTTATATTTTTTTATTATAATCAAATTTACGTCTTTGTTTCAAGTGAATAACTTGGGTACTCTATTTTCTTTTCGAAATTAAAAGTGTGCCCCTCACCTCACTTATAATTAGACACCAACTCCTTCCCCCAATTCCAACATTCAAACCATTGTTTCATAAAATAAATTCCCAAATAACATCAAAACATATCTCATACCTTACAATATTCCTTATTTTGTGAGGAAGAAAACCTTTTATGGATTCTTGTGCAAACCGATAGAGGCAACCCAAAGCAGAGGTAATGTTCTTCAATTAGAATTTTAATAGTATTACTTACTCCACCTATATAAAATATTATTAAAATATTTTGATATAAAATACCCCCTTTAATACATATAAATATATTTTTTAATGTTAATTTAACAACCTACAATTATAACCACTTCCATCAAATGAGTTATGAAATCAACATTCTTGGGTATAGTGGTCTACTGCCTCACAAACTGATGACATTCATTTTTTCATTACCACCTCTCAGAGTCCGGTATGGTGATAGATCTGAAGTATATATATTAAAAATATAAAATAATTATTCCTATATAATTATTGTATCATATATAATTGTTTTACTTTCAATTAAGTATGAGTTATGATAACATCGCTTCTGTGTGTGGTGGATAACCACCGAGTGAAGTGATGTCAATTTTTTACTAATGCTATACATGGATGATAATAATGATTTTTTAAGAATATATGTGTTATAAATTAAATAATTATGATCTTTATGACTTATTTATCATTATTATAGGACAACATAAAATCTCATTTCTTACCTTATCGATATTTGAAAGAAGAAAACATTGTTCATATATGTGTGTGATACCACCTTCACAAAGTGATGTGACTCTCTCTATTTATCACCACACTACATGTCTTGTACATATAATTATATTTAAATTAAAAATATCTCATTTATATAATTATTATAATTATTCAAATAAAAAAATTACTTACCTCATTTTTTAACTATCATTGAAAAATGTAAACATTGCTCATGGGTACGCATGACCTACCTTCTACATGTTCGTAACATACATCATTTCTCCAAACCAACATTTATAACATTTAGTAAAAGTATAATTATTATATAAATATTATAATTATTTCATTATTATTACTCAATATATTATTTAATCAAGATCAGTGTTAGTGTACCTAAAATTGAAAATCAAAACATATATGAAAAACCAATCAATTATTACCCGAAACATTATTTTAATAAGAAATTCGTAAAAAATGGGTAATGAATGGTAATATGTAAATCATATATGGTATAATATATATAATTATGGATTTATATGAATTTTATATTAAATATATATAAAGTATATATTAGGTTTGAATGTGTATAAGGGAAGTTAATACCTAAGGTAAGGGATTTTGTTCGCTCTTTTATTTTAAAGAGACATGTGTAAATTAACCACCTGTTTTCACTTTATTTGGTGTTTATACTATCCCTTTTACATTTTATATCATGAATATACTTATTTTAATTACATTTAACTTCTTATTTTATGTTATTATTTATTTTTTCTTATGGTTTCGAATTTTACTAAATAGATAAGGGATTTCCATATCAATTTTTTTACTTTTGTTATAAAAATATCATATTCACCACCAAATTAAATTATGTACTGTCCATACAACCCATTAACATATTTTATGATGATTTAACTATAAAATAATTATTTACATATCCATTTTATTATTTCTCTTTTATGAGGAGTATGGTTCAAAGGTAACCAAAATGATAAGGGAATTTAGTATTAATTAGACTTCTTTGAGACATATGTTCTGTTATGCACCTATTATATTTTATGAGGTTCATATAAAACACAACTTACATGTAATATAATTAATTTATTTTTAGTCATGATATTTTATTTTTCTTTTAACATTATTACTTCTGGGTTATTCTGATTCAATGTTAACAATGTGGTAAGAGTTTGATATTACATTCTCATTATTTTTTCAGATTGTTTTTCAATATGATTCTAATGATAAAATTGTATGATTTATATCTTAATGAACTCCTTAATTTTATTATACATTTTATATTTATTAATCATTAAATTTTTACATTCATTTTATTCATTTATGTACTCAATAGTTAAAAATAATGTTTTTAGAAAAACATCATTATTTTTATCTTCTGTTAAAAACACATATTTTTTAAAAACCAGGATTTCTGAAAATATTTTAAAAATTATTTTTAAGATTATTAAAATAATTTATTAAATATATTTTTTTTTCACATTTTCAACTTTAAATAAATTAAACATGAATTTTTATATAATTTACCAACTAATAATTGTTTGCATTTTACATAAAATGTAAAATCAATCATTATTTTTCCATGTACTATATTAATGAAATTTCCAATCATTATGGTGGTTATTTTACATTATGCTAAATTTATAATTTTTCATGGTTATTTTAAAATAAAATTATTTTGAGAATTTTTTATGTTATAAATAAATTGTTTTTAAACATGGGAATGTTTCATTTGTGAAGAAATATTTCTATTTATTTTTAAAGCTTCCTTTATATGTTATTTTTATTAATTTTATGGAAATAGATTTATACATCATTTTATGAAATTTTAGTATAATAATATGACTTTCAAAGAAAATGTATCTTCCTCAAAAAACATTTAAATTCAATGGCCTAATCGAATAATCGACATCTAGATTAGGGAAGGACTAATCCATGTCAATCATTGAAGAAAAATTATTTAATTGTTTTTATATTGATATTTATTGATTATGATGTAGAATTATTGTTCCAGTGGTATTTGGGTTGTGTGAATCATGAAACATATAAGGATTATGTTTTTGGGAATCATATATGTCTTTATGTAATAATAACATAAGAGTTATGGCTTCCATCAACGGTTTATAAGTTTATGTATGATTATAATTTCAAATCCTTCAATGTCCCTCTTGATGATTTACATGATAAGAGTTTATCAAGATTAAATATATTTATGGATAAAATTATTGCAAAAAACATAATTGGTTTTGTATACTTTCTAGTAGAAAAATTATTTTAGGAGGAATGGAATCATAATTTTTTAACATATGATTAATGGTACATTTAACCATAAATATTATTCTTATCTTTAATTTTGAGGAAATTATGGGTTATAGTTGTTCACATTATGAATTCAGAACACATCATTTCTATGAGAGAAGAATTATTTCTGGATCCTCTTTCCAGAATATACATTAAATAAATGTTAAGGTTATGTGAGGTGCAAGATTAAATTGTATCTGATTAGGATCTAAATATTACTTCGATGTTTTGGAAAAGTATTTTGAAAGATCTTGATACAATGTTGAGTTTCAATATTAAGTATTGTTCTTTGATAGATTTCCTATTTAAGAGAACAATTCAAACCCTTGTGGATATGGTAAAATCATTTTCTATGGATTTCAATGATTTTTAGGATCAAAAGATTCCTAATTTATATTATTCCCTCAACATTAGCATTCAATAAATCATTCATATGGATACTAATGAATCCCTTTATTGATGGATGCGCTCAACTCTAATTTAGTGGAATAAAGCTAAAAAATGAAGTTATTAGAACATGATACAGATGATGAGATGGTATAGAATTCTAGAGACACTCATTATTATTTATTGAAATCAAAAATATTATAGAAATTTTATGATTATAATCACCGATGTGATATGGAATTTAAATTTGGTGATATATCCTTTAAACTGGTTTCTCAATTGAATAAATTAGTGAAAACTAAGCAGTAAGTATATTAGTCCCATTGAAATACTTGATCATAATAAGATAGTATCATACCATTTTTATATTCCACTAATCATCTCTCATTTTCAAGATTTGTTCCTTATATCCCTCTTGAGTATTTAAATACCTAAACCTTCATATTTACTTAACTCATATGACATACAACTTGAACATGGTATTTCTTATAAGGAAAAAATTATGTAGATTCTATATCATACGTAGAAAGTTCTATTAAATAATTCCAGTAACATGGTAATTATTTTCATGAAACCATAATCTTTAGGAAGTTATGTGGGAACCATTTGATATATTTAAGAAGAAGTATCCTCATTTATTGATACCATAGTGATTAATTTGGAGGGGGAAATAATTTTTTTGTGGTATATAATGTAACACTATGAGTTTTTATGATATATATATATTAAAATAAATATAACAATTTTGATATTTTTCTTTACACATAAAAAAATTTATATTTCATTACATGTAACTTTGAGTTTATCTTCTGGTACACATAATGTCTGGTTTAAACACAAATTGACTTGCTATTAAGAAAATATTTCTAATAAGATAGTTATCATGTAGTCATTGGAATAGATGATGTAAATAGGTTTAAATAAATTATTATAATATATGGTTTACACATGTTTATAAAATTTATTTTTTGCTGACCAATAAATTATAATAAAATAAAATAGTTTCTAAAAAAGGAATTTGTTTTAATAATAACAATATTTATGTGTGAATACAGTTTTTACAATAAAGAATTAAAAATACCAAATTTTAGAGAATGATTATAATGAAATTTAAATTTAATTTACTCAATTAATTTTCTTTACATTATTTTTAAAAATTTTCTATACAAGATATAAGAATAAATCCAATATTATTCTTGAAAACTCTATTTTTTTAAAATTAGTTTTGTTTCACTTTTGCACACTTATTTTTATAAATAATTTATGAAATTTTTATCAATAAAAATTTAAATTATAAAAATAATTTTTCAAATCATCATTTAAAATTTATCTTACGATGAATTACATACATTTTTCTAAAAAGAATAATTATTTTGATTAATATTAAAAAATACTGAATTTTAATATAAAACTACATTTTCATTTAAATTATTTGGAAAGTTAAATTATATTTTAAATTTCCTCTAAAGAAAAATTTATTTAATTGTTTATCTAAAAATAAGATTTATTTAATTATTATATGTTTCTTATTGAATTATTATATAAAAACATTGTCACATATGGAACTTTTTCTCTTTGAAAACCTATTTTCTCACCGTGTTTACAGGGATAAATTTTAGATTAAAATATTTCTATTCGATTAATTTAATTTGAAAAAATGCATTTCATATTTGGACTAAAAATCATTTATATTATTTAAAATGGTATAAAAATTTGTTTACTAAAATTAATAGTGAAAAAATAATAAATAATTTCCACGTTTATGGTAATATAGGTTTTATAGTGGTTAAACTAAAAAGATAAAGGATAAAATGACATAAAAACAAAATAAAACCAATTTATGGCAATATTTCTAACATATAATGTTAAAGGATTCCTAATAACCTGTTTTTTACTCTTTTACCATTTGAATAAAATGGGTACACCTTTTTATTCTCAAAAAGTACAAGTGTGACACTCACCTCACTTATAAAAGGCTAGTCCATATCCTATCATTTTCACACCACAAAAAACCTTTCTATCAATAATGTACTGACAAAATAATTTCCTCTAATCCTAAAATCCTTTTTTTCATAAATCCAACCTAGTAAAGATTTTCTTTCAAACCAAAGGATGTTACCCGAAAAGATGTAATGTTATCCAATTACCGTTTTTATTTTATTCCCCCTCCTACTCCATAAATTCTTATTAAAATAGGATAATATAATAACATCATTATCTTGAATACACTAAGGTTTTTTATTCTAATTTAATGACCTAAAAATAAATCTAATTAAATCAAATGGGTCACCAAATAATCATTCATTTGTACGGTAGAGCACTGCCTTGTGAAACAATGATATTCATTTTTCCATTGACACCTCTCACAGTTTGGTATTGTGATGGATATAATGTATATAATGATATATATAACAAATTTATACATATATAATCATTATATTACTTATTAATTTTTCTTCATTCCATTTTAAAGGGGATATGATAATGTCGCTCATGTGTATGATAGACTACCGCTTCACGAAGCAATGTGATTATTTTTTCATAAATACTTTAAATGGAAAATAATAAAATACATTTAATGAATTTATGTGATATAAATGAAATAATTATTACATTAATGACATATTTATCATTCTTAAATGATAATGTTTTATTTTTTCCTTACCCTTTGACCCACTAAAATATTATAATGTTGTTCTTGTATGTGTGGACTACCTCATTCACAAAGTGATGTGACTATATTTTCATCACCACACATCTTGGATGATATGTATAAGTATATTTATAGTAATAATTTGTTATTTATTATATTATTATCATTATATAAAAACTAAACATAACTTTACTTATTTCCAAAATGATATTTGAAAAATTGAAACATTACTTATGCATAAGTATGACCTACCATCTCAATGATCGTAAAGTACATCATTTCTCGAAACCAACTTTAATTAATTTAATTATAATTATATTTTATTTGAAAATATGATAATTACATCATAATTCTTATTTAGGAAATAATGGAACCCTGATAAATGTAAGAGGACTGAAAAAATATCAAAACATATATGAAAATGTGGTTATTTCTCAAAATGTGATTGTATAATAGAATGGGTAAAAAGGGAAATTTTTTATCATAAGTAAATAATATATGACATCACATATATAATTTAGTTTCTATAAAATATTTATAATAAAATTATATTGATTATACAAGAGGATTAAATGTGTACAATGGAAGACTATACATAAGGTAAGGGAATTGTAGTCTCTCATTTATTTCTTGGAATATATGAAAATTCAACACTCATTTCTTTTGTGGGGTGTATATATTGAAAAATTTAAAATTTATATTATGAATATCATTATTTTCACTATATTTAATGTTTCATTTTATGTTATACTTTATCGGAGTTGAGATTCAAAATTTTATAAAAACAATACTAAATTTCTGTCTCACTTTTTACTTCTATGCAAAATATTCCATATTCATAAACAATTTAATTTACATGGTTTATATAATTCACCTGAATATATTTTATGATTATTCATCTAAAAAATTATTTGGATTTACATATCCATTTGAGGATCTATCTTTCACGGGATTCGCAGTTCAAAGGTTACTAAAATGTTAAGCAGTTTTTGTCTCAATTTTTCATCAATGAGACATATGTTCTGTTATGGGCCTATCTTATTTTCTAAGGTTTTTAAACATACCAATTGTTATGTAATATTAGGAATTTAATTTTTCTCATGATATTTTTTTATCTTTTTAATATTTTTCTCTCTGAGGGTTTATGTTTCAAATTTACCAAAGTTGTAAGAGTTTTTTCTATAATCTCATCATTTATTAGGAATAATTTTGATTACACTTAAAATAATAAAATATTGTGATACATATCTTTTAAAACACAAGAGTTTCACTTTAATATGGTTATTTCTTGACAAAAATGTTTTTCCATTCATTTTCTTCTCTTTATGTATGCAAGAGTTCAAAATAATACTTTCATGAATTTTTTTTATATATCTCTTCATTCAAAAATTCTTTGTTCTCTAAAACCATAATTTAAAAAAATATTATCATCATCCAAATGATTTATTAATTATATTGTAAAAAATAAGAGAATTATTCATTTCATATTCCAAATAAGGAATGTTTGGATTTTATAAAAATTGGAAATGGAATCTTTATTATAACATGATAAACCTGAACATAATTTCCCACCATCATGATCATTATTTTTTAAAGATTCATTAATAAGTTTTATAGGATATTTTTGAATAAAATGATTATATAAATGTTTTATTTTTTATTTTTTTTCAAAATAGAACAATTATTTTCTTCATAAAATGAATTAAATTAATTTTTAATTCTCTTTTATATATTTTAATGTTACTTTTCGATGAAAATAATTTATTAATTCTTTTATTTGATTTTAGGTTTTAAAATTGAATTTAAATGATATTTTATCCTTCTTAGGAAAAGTCCAATGTGACTTACCTTTCAAAATCATTCTCCATCTTTGATTTCATTCCTTTATGTAGTGTATACTTTGTTTTAGATATGAACTAAGAATACCATTCTGATTCATTATTTGATTGGTTTATAGAAAACATATGTCTACAAAACCTATTTATATTCCATGGGTTATACCATGATAAAAGTCTTATAAAACCCACTTCTATCTCCATGTGTTAAGAAGTTGCAATATAATGGAATTTTTATGAAACATGTATCTTTTCCACAAGCCATGATATGATGAAATGATCATGAATCCCATATCATTTTATTAGTTAGGATATGATGAATTTTTATGATATTATGGAAAACAAATATATTATTTTCATCATGTTATTTGTGAGACCATCATCATCCTCAAATGTATTGGGTAATGTTTTAAATCCTATAAGATAAAAAATAATGTAATAGGGATTAAACCCGGTTTAATAAGGGCATTTTTCTGCTATTATAGTCTTGGGAGCGAACATTGACTATAGTTTCGGTTTTTAGAGTGAACCCATTTTATTGTGAAAACCTTGGAATTTATCCTTGACTAATTTGTAAATTATTTTATATTCTTATGTGTGTGCCAAAATACCATGTCTTATGTCAATGCTATATTCTCTTAGCACATGTTTTTTTTATTTCCTTATGATTCATATCATATGAATTGTCAATATTTTTTTCATGACTCAATATTATAAAATTTGATATGATTTTTATAGTTTTCAAAGGTTATTATCATTTTATCAAACCTCTATGCTCATGTTTTGGTTTTGTATCTCCCATGTTTTCCCTTACTGAGCATCTGAGCTCACCATTCCTTATGTTTCCTTTCCCCAGGTTATAATGGAATTTTTGAAGTAGGTATTTTTTGTGGAGATTACTAAAATAGAATATATTTTTGGTATATGTTGTAGATATTTCATCAAGTGTTTAAATTTAGTACCTATTATCCAAATACAATAAATAGCTATAATCCTCTATTATGTATTTGGTTATTGCATTAAATATTCATCTAAAAAGATATAATATATTTGTCTAAAATTTTGTTGTCGCTATACTTTGGTTATTATATTCCCCATAAAAATACCTTCCTTAAATCCATCCTATAATCCATGAATCCTTATTTTGGTAAAAACTTTAATCTAAGAATCCTTTTCCTACAACCCAATTGAAGTTTCCTTAATAAAAGGAAACATCCCAAATAAGAAAATTTATATTATTTCATCAAACACCTCATTAAATTATTATTAAGCATTTTTGATATAATAACTTCATTATATTTCATATACCAAGTTTTTATTCTATTAATTTGAAAACCCAAATTCTTCTTCTCTTTCATCAAATTGATATGAAATCATTATCCAAGAGTACATGGAACTATCACCTCACAAATCGATGTCATTTTTTTCCATTACCCCCTCTAATGGATGGATATAGTGTAGGATTAAATTTTAATATATTATATTTATGATATTATAATACTTATGGATTTATTATATCACTACAACTTTCTAAATTTCCATCCATTAGGGGATATGATAATATGGATCAATTGTACAGTGGATGACCACCATATGAAGCGATGTGTTTATTTTTTCACCTATGATTTCCATGAAAGGTAATAATAGATATATATAATGAATATATGTGTTATATATTAAATATTAATGATTATATAATATTAATAAACTGTTTATCTATATTTATTTAAATCTGTTTTGATATTGAAAACAATGTTCATGTGTCGTTATGACCTACCATCTCTAGGAATAGTGTATTTAATTTTCTATATCTATATTTTTTAGAATACTATAAAAACATATATAATGAATATATATATTTATATATATATGATATCTATATATATCTAAGTTTAATAACATAAGGTTTCTCTCCCAATAGGGGATATGGACCACTGATGTGATTGTAGGGGTTCATTGGTGTGCAATCACGGACACCGATTATAACATCATCACTGGTCTCTAACTGGTTGGTTCACGGAGCAAAGAACACCCAAAAACACTCATATCCATGATTCATGGACCCAAATTGCAAAGGTAGGTGCTCGTTGGATGATTTTTCTATCAACACTTTACGATATCCCATTGTTCAAGAGTATGGGAACTCAGGATCATCTCACTTCTTATTAGGTGAGAAACTATCTATTCTGGGACTCTATTATAGATTTAATCTATTTTCATATATTTATGAATCCATGGTTCATTTCTAAACATGTTTCTATGGAATATCTCTATATTATAAAGATCACTCAAAGGTATGCATGGGTCTAGAATCGTTTGTATGTATTGTAGATTCTACATCAAGGATGATTCATGTATGTATCCAAAGTTCCTCATTGATGATATAATTTCAAGAAAAAATCCATGATTATTTGGTCATTCACTATGATAATTCATGTTTTGAGCAATATGGGATGGTGCTCTTGAATCTATCATCATCCAGGGAGGATGGGAGTTATTTTTATTTTGTGATTGAAACCATAAGATGGGGTTCATACGTATCCTTATGAGGGGAATCAGAACCCATCTAGTTTGAAGTCTCTTTACGGACACATCACCTTATAAGGTTAGGTGGCAAGGACCCATTCAAGAATTTTAACATCATGGATAAGGGGTGCACGAGTGATTGATTGCCTGGTCAGGGATGGTGTGGGACTTATGACGAAGCGGCATCAAGGTAACCGGAATAGACATAGTCTCCTAGGTTGATATAACCCTACTGGGGATGTGGTCTAGAGAGAATTTGGGTGATTTTTGTGTCTAGTTTGGGCCTTAGGGAGGCTTCCTACGTATCCCAATTAGTTGGAAATCAAATACCTCATAGTTCAATTTTAGTTGGGAATTACACCCTAGAGGAGGTCCATAAATGGGGACTTGATTTCATTAGGGATTACACCTTCTAGGAGGCACATTTTATCTTAGGCCTTGATAGGGCATCCTATATATCCCAGTTTTTTCAGGAAATAATTTTCTCATAGTTCATTGTTTCAAGTGAATTGCATAGATGCCATGATCTCTACATATCTCTTATACCACAACAGTAATTCTCAGTGTGACGAACTATAGGAAGTGATATATTTATAAAATCATGAAAAATTTCATTCCACTGATGGAAAAGGAGGAGTATGGTGGTAGAATTGGTCGGGGAGAGAACACCACCTCCTATGATTGAAGGGACATCCCCAATGAGGGAATTCTTGAAATGGGTTTTGGGGAAATGGGAGGAGCATTATTCCTCATCAAAAGGGAATGAAACCATGAGTTTCTTCATTCATCACTAACCCACCTCAAAGGTAAAGGATTTCAATCTAACATAATCCCTAGAATGGGGAGGTATATGTGACTATCTTGAGGTCAAACACGTATTACCATGGGATTGTAAACTTATGGAAATTCTGGGGGGTTACCTTATCATAGGGATTACACTCATGATTCTTCATACAATTGGAATGTAAAATAAGAATGGGACATTGATGTGCCTAATGGTTTAACTTATGGGTCATGTGTCTTTAGAAGAGTATTTTTTCAAATGTCATTGGACTGGTTCGTAGATGGTCTACGGATGGTGTGATGGGAACAGAAGGCAATGGATTAAAATGGAGGGTGGAATTACTGATATTACCAAGTTCTCCATACAATTTCATTATGCATAGTTCGTTTTACCTAGAATACCATGTTACTATGTCGGTGAAGTGGTTGTCTTCATACCATGGTGGTATGTAGATCTGGATTTGGTGCATCTCGAATTTTCTATGTGGAACTATGTTATGTCTACATACCATGGTGGTATGCAAATATGAGTTTTGTCTGCATACCATGGTGGCATGTGATGCTGAGATCCATCAGCGTAGTGATTTTATATGCATTTCAAGGTTTTTTCTGTGAAGAATTATGCTATGCAGGGCACCAAATTGAACATAGGGAATTGGTCATGCACTTTGTGGGGAATTCATCAATGAAGGAAGTTGGGTTTGTGGTCTTCAAATTCATAATATATTTTCTAATTTCATGTTATTCAGTAGGATATACAAATAGTGAATCATCTTGAAAGTTTGTCTGTTGAGTTTCTCTCTTATTCCATTCATTATTAGATCAATTGACTCAAAAAGTCCTCAATCTCCTCATTCTTTCTGTCCCTTCATGGAATCCTTCAGGGGATTTTTATAGAGTGGAGAAGTAGCTAGATCGGTTGGTCGCACGACATATTTTGTGGAATCCCAATAATGAAACAACTAACCCACTGAGGAATCAGTTAATTAGAGTCCCATGGGTTTTCAGTTCATTTAGGCACAAATCACAGCCTCGGTCCCTCGAACGACATCGTTCACGAAATGCCATCGGCTGCACATTCCCTAAAAACTGTTTGAGTCCACAAAAAAATAGTATGTGGGGTGAATTTCTCCACCTCCATCCCACGAACAACTGCATTTGTGGGGTTCTAGTGCCACCATATCCATCCTGAAAACTGTTGAGTTTGCGGGTTTATTGTGAAGCAGACTGCCATGCAGAGCAGCGGTCCGTGAAGGATGTTTCCCTTTATAGTCTAACTGTTCTTTTTCCAAATTTTCTAGCTTCTTCAAAACTCATCTCCAAATATAGATTCTGTTAATTTCATTCCATTTCAAAATTACAGGATTATTTTACTTCCCTTTTCAATATTACTGGGACCAAACAAATTCTCCCCATAAGAATGGGTTCTGATTGAAAAATTGAGGAGGCTATTTGAATGTAGAATTTGGTGCTGAAATGAACTAATTTATGGTATAAGGGTGGACTTTTAGGGGAACCATTCCTATATATAGGTAGCTAATGTCATTTTTCTCTATTTATTTTCATTGAAAACAAATTACTCTCACTATTCTCTCGGTCACATAGTTTCATTGAACCATATCCTTTGTGGACTCCCTTCACCCGTGAACTGAACCTTGCATCCATGAAATTGAAAACATATTTCCATGAATAGTGAGTTTGGGATTCTGAATAGCATGGTTTTGGTATGTGATTTTCATCCCAATTCTTTTGTGAACAAATGGTTCAATAGAAAACTATTCAAAGGCTAGTGCCCTATGATCCTTCCGTGAACTATCGGTTCATAGTCCAAACCATCTATGGAACGTTCATATTTGGGACCTTAAATATATGGGATGTTTTACAGTCTATTATAAATTTTTGGAGGCTAACTCCTTGCATGTTCATTGTAGGAACAGAACAGATCTTCCTCCTTCCTCAAGGTGTGAAACCAGTAGGAGGGTGGCTATAATAGAGAATGTTCTAGTAGATCTCCAGTCTCATGTCAGTCCTCAAGAGAGTACTCTAACAAATATTATTTCACAAGGAATTACTAACTACCCATTAACTAATCGGTTGACACTATACAAATTTAGACTCCAAGTTGACACCCCTTTTCCACTGATTTCCCAAAGAAGCCTTACCATTCATCTTGAGATGTCTCATGGGAGTGATCTCAAAAATGATTTTGTTGTGGGGGAGATTATAACTACTTCAATCAAAGAGAAAATAATTATCTTGAGTGACTCTATGTGGACGCAGAGTAACCATAATAGCCACAACACATCATTTGAATCAGTTTTCCCTGACTTCCCATCTATTTTCTACTTTTCACAGAATGATCCTAATGGAGGGTGGAACTTTAAATGGGTTATATGGTCTAAAGGGTGATTTTCTGCTGAGTGGGAATGTGAATTATGGGTCCCCTAGAACTACTTGGATGACCTTGATGCACTTGAAGCTATCAACCTAAACCAGGTGGTGTGGGACACCAAACTCACTATATATTCATTGGGTGAGATGCTACCTAAGTTTCTCAGTTGCTGATGTTCGAGAACTAATACATTCCACTTGTCTCATATAAAAGTGGGGATAATTCTATTGGATATCTACCAGATAGGTGGACATCCCATCCCAAAAAACATATATGATGAATTATTTCTATCGTCTAAAACTTGGAGGAATGTCGAACATATATCCCCATTGGAGGGGGATTATTGATCACGGTGGAGAGGATAATTTTTCATCCCCTTCATGTTCCCTCACTTATTCCGTTTTAGTATTAGACAGGTATATTCGTGTTGGTGAATGGGCCAAGTCTGAGAGTTCTCCATAGCCAAACCCATCTAACCCAGCTATTGTGAATCATTCTGATCTCTTATTATGCTACCCTCGAAGTTGGTCAATACACAACCTAGGGTTATGAATTTCAGGAAACCATATATCCAAAACTATGATTGAAAGGTTTTTCTACCATGATCTTTAGTGGGTGACTCTTCCCTTCTCAGGACATATATACCAGTTTTAGAGCCTTCACCTTAATGATTGTAGCAACTTTTGTAGAGGGACAACCCATCAACCTATCCATCCCTACCCTTGCTCATATCTATGAATTATTGTGGCAGATACTATAGAGAAGGCCCCCATAGCATCATAGAGGAACATTTTAATTTTTAAATGGATAGATATCAGAGTTCATATCCAACTATGATTATTGACATGTCCCAATGGTTCCTCATTCAAAATACCACCTGGATCTACTCAATTTTGTCACTGTCCATCCAAAAACCATAGATGTTGACAACATGATCAAATTGTTGGGTTATTTCTCAAAATTTTCATTTTAACCCTAATCCGTACCACATAGAGAAATGGTGAATGACATGAGTGATTATTTGGTATAAAGTTATTATTTTATTGTATTGTATGATGAAATATTATCCTCGTATATTGATAGTGTAACAATATGTAAGATGTATACTTCTTATAGGTTGGCCAAGAAATTTGGTTGCATGTAGCAAGTCGCAATAATCCTTATCAACAAGATCAACAGGGAATCTCATTCGGTAATATTCTACCAACTATAGTTGATGATGATGTGAGGGTACTCTAATATAGAAGTCCTTAGTCACCCTATGATGAAATAAATTTACCTATTGTTGGTGTCTGATCAATTGTGGGTGGATTCCTATCCAGATGTCGTACTGGAAAAACCAATTTGACAGGTGAAAATTCCCTTGGAAAATTCTAATCCCATACCATTTGTAGCAAACTTCAATGTTACTTCTATGAGAATGCACTACATCCACTATTGCATTCGTTCGTAGGGGACTTCATTCGTGTTCCCCATATCTTTAGAGAGTGATTCAGATCCCATATCATTGGTTGACCTTGTTGGCAGCCCTACTGAGGCCAGCCCCAGTAGAACATCCCCAAAAATTCTTGAATCTATTTTATGTCCCCCACACTTACCTTCAAGTGATTATCCATCTATGGGGGTGGAAAATCTCCCTACTTGGGAAAAAGCATAGAAAGATGTCATTGGTTTTTCTGGCGCTTCTGGATTATGTCTCTATCATAGTAGGTAAACATGACCAAAGTCCAGATGTTATCCAGGGTCACCGTGCTATGTGGGAATGGGCAAGGATCCAAATTTGTACTATAGTCACTGAATCTCTTTTAGAAGAACTTATTTATGAGTAGGAAACTCTTCGATGATTGGTTATAAATTTGGGTTTAGATGGAATTGATTATCAATATATTCACATTCTCATATACTAGATTGTCATGGATTAGGGAGGTCTAGATTCTAATGAAGGTATAATTTCTTTTCTTAATGCCTCGCATCATCTATTGATGACCTTTTAGGGTATTACTATGGAATTTCACAATTTAATGGATGAGGAATAAAATTCTCATGAACATGTAATTTACATAACTGAAGAGTTTCCGGAATGCGAGGCTCGTGTGGCCAATCTTAAGCCATAACTAGTTTCAACATGTTTCAATATTAACTCCATTAAATAGACGGGGTGATATCTCACGGATGCTACTAAGTAAGCACATACAACGTTTGATGTAGAAGCTGAAAAAAGGGTCACATTAGAAAAACCACATGATGTCTTACATCAGACCATTATTGATCTACTGGAAAGAGCCATTCAGTCTTCATTGTAATCCTTTGGGTGGTCCTATGCTATCGTTGTTTTGACATTGGAGAGAAAACCCCATATTTTTTATATCCCCCCATTCAAATTTAATCACAATGGAAACTTTGTTTCTCATCATGCTATTCTTTTATATTTCTCTATGATACCAATCAAGTATAGTCAACATCATTTTAAAAATAATCTCTACTAGAAGTCAAACATAATAAAATATGGGGTAATTAATTTTAAATAATAATAAAAACATATAATGTTTTCCTGAGTTTAGGGAAATTGTGAGTGAAACATTACTATTTATATGGTCCAATGAATGACTCAACATTCTTTTAGTCATTTTATATTATGTCTCTAATTTTTACATAATCATGTTATGATGCAAGCTTTGTGGGTATAACTTTAACTTTTCTTAGGCCTCCCTTTGTGGGTTTTCGATCTAACAAGTTTTGTCTCCCTTTTAATATTTTGAATGCTCAGTATTTTTCCTAAACCATAAAAAGTATAGGTTTATAGAACTAGTAATTGGCATTTATTTAGGGTTATCTTTATATTTATTCATCCTGGTAGGTTTTGTTTCTTTTTTTTTTCAATGATAGCTTAAAGTCTTGAAAACTATACTATCCTTATTGAGGTTTTAGGTTGAACAACATTGACCATGACTGATGTTTTAGGTATAATATATTTGAACATGATTTGTAAGGTAGGGGGACCAATTTTCGACTCATGGACAAAGGATTTCCCAATATTGATCATACATAAATTAGGGATTTCTGTGGACCCTGATTTGTTGGATTTTGTATATTGGATATGTAATGGTGCATGAAATACATCTGATATATGGATGTAGGAGGAGAATCTACTGAGAATTTTTTTTCCTTTGGTTGAAAAGAAATATTTGTGGTAAACATATTCAGAGCTAAAGAGGCATTGTGTGATGAGTCAAAAAAAAGTTGTTCTTAAGACACTAACCTTCCACTTCAGATGGCCAAGTAATTTTAAGGGAATTTGAATGTCTCAAAACAATCAGGGGTGTCATGTCAAAGGAGATGTTTCTAAAAAGTGAGAGGAAATTTATATCAATGGTGATCATGAATGGGAGGCCACTCTTGCACATATTTTTCTTGTGAAAAATATGGTCTAAGCATATTGAATTTTGACACCGTGAATCCATGAAATTTGAAATTTATGAATGAAATTTAGTTTTCTATGAACAAGGGGGTAAACTTTTAATCCTTCTCCTTGGTGGTCTGACTAGGAATCTTCTAACATGCTCTAGCATGAATGGGGATAAAATATGTACACTATAATATAGGGGTTTCCAAAACCAATGAGTTAGGTGGGAAATATATGTCAAAAAATAAGCATGGGAAGGAAGGGAAGCCTCTCTTTTGTGTGAATTTTCCATTTGTTGATAGGTAATTTTTTTGGAAAACTTATGTAGACCCACCGGGGAATTGTGTTCGTAGTCAAAACAATGTGTCCCCTTGACAACAAACATCCATTTCTGATAGTGAGGGATGATTATGGGGACTCAGAGCCTTCTGCACTCTGAGAATGGTTTGTGAAAAAGTGGGTGACTGAACATGAAAGCCGGAATTTCTTGTCATAATTTATTAGGAATTGTTAAACGTGTTTCCCTACACAGGTGTCTGGAGGCTTGGTCACACTGGTCTAATCCATGTGTGGGAAATAGGGGATTATATTATTTCCTAGAAATACCCATGAGATTCAGGTGTCACTATGTATCTCATTATAATGAGAATCAATACACACATTTCTCTTGATGTACCATAAAGTTTTGTGCCATACGGTGAGGATGTAGGTTACCTGTTGTGATGGGGAAACATATGGTATTCCCAATATGGGTCATATTACTAGGACCCTTGTGACCTTTCTACAGATTGACATACTTTGTCTATCTGGGGAATCCCCATTCCGTAACTTTTAATCCCACTTGAGCTACGCTCTATGTGAGCTACAAGGGATGATAAAGGGTTAGTCTGGCCATAGAGGGATGATGTTACTGAAAGCAAGGTAATTTGGATTCTTGGAAATCTTTCATAGATGATCCAATATTTTGAGATCCAGGTTTTGTTGTGCCTCTCATTGGGATGAGATTCAGATGTAGTTCCATGAATTTCGTTATGCTTAGTCTAACCTGAACAAATAGAAGGGTCATTTTTTTAGAATGTGTCTGGACCAGAATGTGGAATCTGGGTGTCACTACATATCTTGTGAGGGTAGGAATCAACCCACATGTAGTTATAGAAGAAACTACCATTATAGGTCTAGCATGTATATAAAGAAATTGTAATTTTGTATGGTGGTGGTTAGGCCAAGATATAGAATCTGCGCATCACTACATATCCTTATGCCAAAAGGAATAAAGTCACACATAGTTCTAAAAGAAACATCCTATAATGGAATGGCCCATATATAGTGAATGGGAATTTTTTTAATGGTGGTGGTTAGTATAAGATATAAAATCTAGGCATCACTACATATCCTTATTCCAACAGGAATCAAAACACACATAGTTTTAAAAGTAACTCCCTACATGGGTCTGATCTTTATGCAAGGAGTGGGTTATTTTTCGTCATTATTTTGTTCTAAAAAGCCTTTCATGTACCTTTACTCTCTGTTCATGTGGGTGGAATACCTTACCACCATTCCTAAACTCATGTGAACTTATCACGATGTGAGAAACAAGGAATAGAATTATCTTCTCAAGCAATACAGAGATAGTAAAGGGTAAATAGAGAAATTTATTATCATTTGGTGGATAGACCGTGATTTAAGATCAAGGCATATCTACGTAACTAATTTATTGATAGTAATTAAGTTATATGTTGTATTGTGAAGGGGGTTCCCATGGGGATATGGATCACACATAGGGATATGGTCATACTATTTTTTTCCCACACATATCTGAATCATGTATGATGAATCGTGGGTTGGAAGGAAATGATCCATGTATAGTTTTTTATCATATGGTGAGGATGACAGGTGCCATGTAGTTTAACATCATTTGGTAAAGACACATGTGTTTTACAGTTTAACACCATACAGTGAGGATGTTTGTCATCTAATTTAACAATATATGACTAAAAAAATTAGGCCATGTTGTTTAATGTATTGTGAGAACGAAATTTTATCATGAATTTTTCCATCATGCGATCTAGATGATGATTATAATAACTTTATCATCGTGAAACATGGACACATATGGAACTATGAAATATAAATTCTTTCCTCTAATACGAACTCTATATAGTTTATTTTTTATATGGACAAGATGATAGATCACCCGATATGTACGGAAAGGCCTGTCATATAATATAGTTTGAAATCATGTGATTAGGATGTTTCTTTAATAAAATTTATCATCTTGTTCTGAATATGACTTTTTTGGGATACACGAAATATTTCCTCAATAATCATACCATGGTAGACACTATAGTGAGTTGGCCATCCATTGAAATTAGTGAATAAGCTCTGTTAGAGTAGACCATATGTAATATATATGATATTTCTCATTTTGGTTTTGTTTTAGAGGTATCCTTTTGGGTATCATTAATATTTTGAGGAATATTGCCATTTTTTTACATCATGTAAGGACTGAAGCTGAACAATTTTGTTGAAGGCGCGTGCAATCCGGTTTTGAGAAATTTCAAAATTATGCAAGGTATGAAATATTTTCTCATCTAGTTTATCCAACTAATCAGACTATTTCTTAGACTTCTTATATTTGGATTATTGATCATAGATGGAAATGAAAATTTAGGGTAATTGGACTTCAATTTGTATGACCTCTTCCATCTCGTATACATATGAATATTGTGTTTCTTCAGTGGTTGTGAAAGTTGTGGTCTGGTAAGCTCATTGAGCATGGAGGAGCTTATCTAACAATGATGTCTTGTCCTTATTTACATTTTTCTATAATATGTAGGATAAAGTCTTATTAAAGGACTCTATCTTCCTTTTTTCCTCTGTATGGTAATAGGATGAACAGTTAACCATGATTCGATACTCTGGATATAACTTTTCAAACATAACTGAGCAAAAATTGGTGTTGTTTTCTATCACTATTTTATGAGGGAGACCAATTCTGGAAATGATGTTGAATTTCACAAAGCTAAAAATGTTTATTTCTTTGACTTCCATGGGGGTGTATCTTACTCCGATTTGGAATATAAGAATGTTTCTTTGAGAATATACTTGAATTGTTTGGTCGTAGTGGGAGGGTAGGGCTCCAAGACATCCATTCCCCATATGGAAAATGGCCAGATGTATATAGTTGTGTGAAGTAACTTTGTGGGTTTATGGATGAAATTAGCATGGACCCAATAGGAATGTAACATTTTGGTGAATTCAGTGAAATCTTGTTTCATAGTGGGAAATTAGTATCCATGTCATCGAATTTGAAGTGAGAGCTTTCTTCGTGAATTATTTTCCCAATAAACATCGGCATGAACTTCCTTTATAATGATTGTGGTATCTTTATGATAAATGCATTTGAGAAGGATCCCATAAAGTCCTCTATTATAAATGACCTTTAGTTGATTTGTTCCATTATATAGAACAATGTTAATTGATCGTATTCAGATTTGTTCTCTTCTGGATCTGTCTAGTGGGAGTTATCCCTTTATAAGGAATTCTACAATAAGAGTCATCCATTTGAGGGTAGGAACATATGGCTTAAGGACATTACTGATCTTATCAATCACTTCTTTGTTGTCCTGAATGAATGGTAAGACCATATGATGATGGGAAATACTGATGACTATTTAGTCCCTATCTAGATCATCTAAGATGGTGGATGAATCTTCCAATGCATCATTCTATTCACTTTGTGATTGGGGGACATGAGGTATTGTAGGATCTGATGATAATTATACCATTAGCTCGCATATGTGGTCCATCAAAGGAATTAGGTCCACTTTGGTGTTATCATTGTCACCATTTACTTGATCAATAAGCAGTTATAAATCAATTTTTATCATCAAATGTTCTTCTTATGCTTTCAATGGGAGATTTAGGCCCAAATAGAGAGCTTGATACTCTGCTTCATTGTTTGTGCACCCCTCTGATAGTAAGGAGTAAAGTAATACTACCTTTTTCTGGAGATATGATTATGACTCCAAATCTCAATTTTTTGAGATTGGGGCCTTCCATCCTTCTTCCTGTTAGACTTATAAAGTCATCATAGAAATTAATCTCCCATGATTTGGAGTCCTCTGGCATAGAGAAAACCTCTAAATTTGGAAAGTTAGCATCCATTGGAGTCATTTCATTCAACGGGTGTTTCTCTTGTAAATCCAATAACTCCTAGAATTTGGTTGATTTCTGTTGTTTGAATGACATATAGAACTATTTATAGATGACCACCCACCTTGACTGGCTTCCAGTCAATGTTGGATGGATGAGAATATACTTGAGGAGGTTTCTTTGATATACCAAATGTAACTTATGGTGTTGTAGATAATGCCTCTCCTTTTGGACTAAAAATACTAGTGCTATACATCTCTTCTCGATATTAAAATTATGATTCTTAGAGTCAATCATGGTCCAGATGAGATAGTAGGGTTTTTCTCACTGTTAATACAAATCTTTTGTATGAGGAAGGAACCCAGTTATTTCTCGAAGGTTGTAACATACAAAATAAGTTTCCTTCCATCGACGGGCAGCATTATCACTTATGGGTTTAAGAGATATTTCTTGATCTTATCACATGAATCTTGGAAATCATCTATCTATTAATATGCGACACCCTTCTTCATCAACCTGGTAAAGGGAAACATTTTCTTGTATGGTTGGCTATGAAGCACCAAATGCATTCTAAATATCCTTGATGTCCTCTCAATTATGTAAGGTTGTGAGGATATGAAATTACAATTATTTCTTTTTTCTTTTTGGGTTCAAATTCAATGTCTTGATGACATAAGACGAAGTTGATGAATTTCCCTAAGGAAACACCGAAAGCAATATTTAAGGTGTCTATTTTTGGACTTCTCTCTCATTGTTTTTTGAAGACGCTTTCAAGATCTGCCATGTTGTCTGATCATATTCTGGATTTAACCACAATATCATGAACATAGCAATTAAAAAATCTTCCTAAGAATGGTTTGATGATGAGATTTATGGTAAATTGATATTTAAAAATGTCATTCTTCAGGTTTAATGGCATTACCTTATATGAAAAATACAAACTAGGGGGCCCTGAAGGTGTTGGCCTCTTCATTTTCTCACATCATTTGAATTTGGATTTATCCCGAATATTCATACATGAAAAAGAGGGCTTGATTTATAGTGGATGCATTTATTATAAATTCTATGATCGGGATCAAGAATTCATCTTTCAGGAAATGTTAGTTGAGATACCTAAAATCAACACAGAATCTGATCACCTAATTTTCAACTCAAAACATGAGGACACTAGTTTCAGGGAAAACAATGGTACATTCATCTTATAAGAATAGGAAGGGTTTTCCATGTCCTTCTTGTGTCATCTCTCTAAATATACTTATTGACCATGGTATATTTTTAATACTTTTAAGATTCATCTATGACATATGATAGTTATGGTTCAACATTAGGATCACAAGGATGATCCACTCAGTGATGAGGCATCATTACAGGGAATAGTTCTAGAGTTTCTACCTCCAGGTGGTGCCCCAGTGATACCACCACCTATAGAGAATTATATGGTGCATGTAGTACTAGTGAATGAGGTGTACATGGTGAGTGAAATAAATTACTTTTAGCATTAGAGACCCCTCATGTTTTGAGGGAAGCCAACCCATAGGTGGTAGAGGACTATATTTAGGAAGAAACCATAGTTTTCTAATTAGTTAGGACACCAAAAGAAAATATGGTGGTCGTAGTAGTGGGCCTTCTTCATGGATCAAGAGGGAGATGGTGGGTGTTAGTGACCCGGTATTTTGACACGGACACTCTATCATGGCTTAGCATTAGGTTTTCATCAAATAGGAGTTATCTCCAAATATGCTGAGGGTTGTATGTCTCAAGGATCTTCTATAACCTTAGAATAGTAGCACGATAGTAGCTAAGTGTTCATCTTGGTTCACAATCCTTTCCATGTACTCGATTGATATGGTTTGTGACAAGTTTTTCAAGGATCGGGCGTTTGAGAGAGGGCTTCATTGAGACCTATAAGTTATTTTTACTCATTTATGAATTCCTACCTATGATGGGGTTATAGAGATAACTTTAGTGGTTAAGAGTATTTTTTTCTATGTATAAAAACACAATGGTTACCAGTAGTGGGAAAAATGAATAAATACCTTGGTAGTAGGGATCTCATATCCATCACACGTACCTTCAAGTGTGAAAAGTTTTTGGAGGACGTCTCAGGATTGAGAATTTGATGTTCAGGGCTCACAAGATGGGTCCTCCCATCCCAAGGAAAAGTAGTTCTACTCATGTGATAGTAGGGGGTCATTCTTGAGAATGTCCAACATACCGTATAGATGATATAGGGGTCATAGATGGATATCAAGGAAGAAACTACAATAGGATTGGGTAGGTCGACAGAGTAGTAGACATGGTAATGGACCTGTGAGAGAAACATGAGTGGTAGATTTTTTTACATGTTACCAATAGCACCCCCAGGTGGTCCATGACTAGATCCAGGAGCTATAGGACATGGGTAGCGAAAAGTGAAGGTGATCAAGGATTTTGACCAAGAGGCTTTGAGAATAATATTAGGTTTAATTTGTGACATTTATACATTATTTTCATTACTGGTAGATATATTTTCTAGTAATTTTTTTCTTTCCACGTATCTTTTTCATGACTTGGAGATTCTGATTATTTCCTTTTCTCGACCCTTGCGCTTTTGGACTCTGAATAAAGATGACTCTGGGATCACACACTTGTGTCGATAGTATGACCTAACTCTTGGAGGTGGGATATTCTTTTGGGATATCATTTTTTCAGAGATGATTATTTTTGATGAAATCATAGGTATGTAATGATTATCTGTTGTTCATGCCCATATTGACTATTTCAGGTGAAGGATGCAATGTGATCATAGATATTAAACTAGTTTCTCATTTTTTATGAAAATGAAACCCAAGAAGAAAACGATGGACTAAAGCATATAAGGGTGAATCTGATTACTCATAAGTTAGATATAATGAACCTTGTTTTAGTCGATGTTATGATTTACCAGCTTTCGGTAATTTTGGTAGAGTCTGAGGGAGTCTTCCCTAAGGATGTTATAAGAATACCCCTTTACCGTGAGATAGAATTCTACATTGATCTACAGCTCGGGATGACATCAATATCTATGAAAAAATATAAAATGTCTCCCACATAACATTGTGAGTTTAGGTTGTTTTTGGAGTATTTATAGAGGAATTTCTTCGTTAGACCCAATGCTTCACCCAGGGCAGGCCCAACATTGTTCTCTAAGAAGTTAGATGGATGCTTGGAGTTATGAATAGACTATAATATCTTGAAAAAGGTGATCTTGAAGATATAGTATCGACTATTGAGTATTTAGGACCTCTTTGATCAGTTGGGATGGTAATGATGGTTCTCGAAGGTTGACCTCAGACCAAGCTATAACCAGTTGCAAGTATGAGATAAGGATATATCGAAGAATGAATTAGTATATATCTATGTTCACTATGAGTTATTTTTTATTCACTTTGGAGTGAATAATTACTTAGTATTGTTCATGGGACTCATGAAAGTGATCTTTCATCCTTTATTATACCGATTCATGGTAATATTCTTTGATAATATCCTTGATTATACTATATCCAACGAGGATAACACAAGACTCTTGAGAATGGTTCTGGATATACTCCCACAAAACCATATTTATTGAAATCTCTCAAAGTTGTAGTTTTGGATTTCAGAGGTCCACAATCTGGGACATGTTATCTTATTATATAGTGTGGTAGTGTACCTGACCACATTTGAGGTACTGTTATCTTGGGAGCCACCCAATAGCAGGATAGAGGTACGAAGCTTAATTTGTGTGGAAGCCTATTACATGGGATTTATATATGATTTCTCTATGATATTAGTAGCCATGATATCTTTGACTTAAAGAGGAAACCTTTCATGTTGATAGAAAGGTTCTAGTATGGTTTTTAGTATGGGAGGTAGAGATTGATGAGCACTCCCATCTTGATATTTCCATAGGGGGTGTTGAAAATGTACAATTCTGTGATGCATTGGGAACCGGTCATGTTTGGGTTCTGATGAATATGAAATCCGAGTTTGACTATGGTTCACATTAGTTTAGACCACATTATTATAACTATGTGACCCATGATACTACGTTAGTAGTGGTAGTCTCCACATTAAAGATTGTGTGACACTGCCTGATGATCAGGCCTTTTATCATCTAGTGTGATCACAATAGTCTCAAGTGTATCATATCTCAGAAGGATTTTAACTTGAGATAGAGGCTATTACTATATTTTCTACTTGATATTTACTTTGATAATTTCTATACACTTTAGAAGGGGAACATGGCATTATATGCTCTCAGTAGGAGATCTTTTTCATAGTTTCTGTGCAATGAATTAGAGAAATTGGACACATTGCAGTTACCCTATGTGGATTGATATAGAGATTATTACCTCTAGTTGATGGTTTTCACCCCTCCTCTCTTGTAGTGAGTTAAGGAGGCTCATCTTTTGGATGATGATTGTGACACCTTATTTACTCAGATGTCACCTATACATGCTTCTGATGGATTTTCTGAAGGTGGGGAATATGTAATTCTTTTCAAATGACACATGATGGTACATGTGATGTTGTAGAATAATTTTATGATAGAAATTTGTACATATCCATTGGAGGTACTTATTGGTGTGTAAAATATATACAAGGACATCTGACATCATTGTTGGTATCCATAGATGAATAAGGAAGCTACAAAATTTATATTTTGATGCCTTTCATGTAACTAGTGAAGGTGAATAACCATGTTCTAGTTCGGTTATCTCAACCCATTGAGGTGAAAGAGTGGATGTTTTATTTGATATCCATGGATGTCGTGAAGGAATTACCCCATATGTCCATGTGACATGATTCCATCTTGGTGAACATAGACGGACTCACCATGTTGGCCCACTTCGTAACTATTGATGAGAAAATTTTAGTAGAGAGATTTTGACACATCTACGTAAATGGGATAGCTTGAATTTATTGATTTATATCGATGATCCTTTCTATTCATGGTTATTTATTCACATCCTAGTTGTGGAAGGAATTACATGTGGCTTCCAGGACTCAGTTATGCTTGAAGCACAACAATCCACTCTAAAATGGCTGCTAGACAAATTGGACCATTCAAGACATAGAGGACATGACATGAGCTTTCAGGTTCGACGTTCACCATTGTTTTGAGGATAACCTAACACTAGTGATGTTTTTGTACAATAAAATCTACCATTAAAATATATATATGAAACCATTCGAGGCTTCGTATGGGAAAACCTATAGGTAACCATGTTTTTAGAATGAATTAGGAGACTCAACACTTATTATCCTAGAGTTTGTGCAAGAAACTATAGAGAAGGTTTAGAATATTCAGGAAGAGATACAGATATCAAAGATATATTAAAAGTATTATACAGACATATGATGGAGGCGTTAGGAGTATGAATACGGAGAGCATGTGTTACTAAGGGATTCACCTTAATGTGGATTATATAGATTTGTCCGAGATGGAAATATATCTTCAAAATTAATTGACCCTATCCATATACTATGTTGAGTTTGGGATGTGAAATATCAGTTGCCTCTAGTTTGAAGTTAGACCGGGTACACGACGTCTTCCATGTGTCACAGTTGAGGAGGTACATGCATGACCCATCACACTTTACTAACTAGGGTGATATGAACATCAAGGATAGATCTTCCATTTCTATGTATCTTGTTGAGATTGAGGATTAGAAGAATAGGATCCTTCATGAGAGATCGATTCCTTTGGGAATTGTCTAGTGGTAGCCTTGAAATATTTATGACAGCATATGTGAGTGGGAGGCTTAAATTCAAGCTCTATACTAACATAAACTTTTTTATACATTGTTTTTAGATTTTGTGGACATAAATCCCAAATGTGGGGATAATTTAATGACTATTATTTTCAACATATTATATTATGATATTGTATGGATGATGTTCAAGACTATGTGTGAGGATGACGTGCAGTTCCCTAGCTCGCTGTTCTCAGAATAAATGTTTGAAACATATTAAATAACATGAGAGAATAGTTTTCCTAATATTGTGGATTAACATTTAAATAGGTAATAAAATTATAAATTTGATAACACTATTGTGTTCATAATGTGGGTTTTACCCTAGGAATGGCATAACCATGGTTAGTATGGGGTATTTGTAGAATGGACTTCGTGGGTGTAAGATGAATAAAATAGTTAATTAAATTACGTTATTTTATTTTGCTGAAGTGAAAACCTGACCTATCTTATAAGTAAATAGTTATGTTGAATTAATGTGTTTATCAACTAAAACATAGAGATTAAGATAACTATTGGGGATCTCTCAAATGAGTCTTCATTGGTAGACAATTACCGAATGAGAGATCAATGACCAGTGTGAGATAAATTTAGAGGATTTCACCAACAATCACAGCAAAGATCCATTTTTCATCATCGATCGATCTAAATCAATGTACAATGTTATTTGATTGGGTTTTATTTCCATATTTTATCTATGATAAACATATATCTATCAAAAAATAGATTGTTCCAAGGATAATTGGTATTGTGTAATGGGTTTGATTAATTAGGAATTGGTAGAATTTAATTATGATTAATTTTTATCTCTTAATTCGTCATTCTAATAGAAATGAATTGAGGTTGACATGAACATCTACAAATGTATGTTCCTTGTAACTGTTCTTGTACTTTTCTCCCCAGATTTATTTATTCATTACGGGTGTTCTTTGTTGACTTTTGGTTTAAAATACACTATGAAATTGATCATTTCACACCTATTTTATTGGAATATAATTCAATATTATATATCTAGTATCGGCATGACATGACACTGGTGTGATGATAGAGATAGTATTGGATCTGACGATGTAGATGCTTGATTTTTCTACTCATCAACACCTAGAAATGAACACCATTTGAGGGCATTTTTTGAACTAATTTAAGGTCCATATGTTGTTGATAATTGATGGAATTTATTGTTAGGGATTGATTCATGATTTTATAGTGATGGGAGAGGCTGTAATAGTGGTCGGAGGAGTATCTAATGATGAAAAAATGGATATGGAAATATGGAAAATTCTACACTACATGACATGTTACTCTAATCCACACACCATATTGGCCTCAATCACCAGTGGCTAGGGTATCAATATGAATATAAGTATCACACAACATGTGACCTTGTCACATGGTGTGTGGTCCCCTTTTGTGATCTTGACATGTACCTCAGAGGGTACACAAAAACAGGACAGGGTACATGAGCCTGGGAAAGTCATGTACTCCCACATGGAAATGGATTTTCCTTGTGTACATGGTTATATCTATGTACTGGTATATGTATAGAGTACACAGTTAGATACAAACAATTTACTATTACAAAAACATAAACACAAACCATTTACATGGGCGAGATCCAAGATTGAAGTGGAATAGAGTGTTACCCTACTGCAAGCCATGTACTCTATTAAAATTGGATAAGAGATCATTTCCACTATATCATGGAAATGTTTAATTATGGTGTGTTCCCCACATCCGTTCCCTAAGGGTTAGTATAGAATCTCCTATAACACATTTGATTGTGATCCCTTTATTGGGAATTTTTAGATAATGTTTTTGGAATCCTTTAGTGAGGCCTGGAGTGCGATCCTCTATTCATCTTCATAGACTAGATGGAGTTCTTAGAATCTCCATGACCAATACGATGTAGTTATTGATACTCTACTTAGCATGTTACTCCAGATTGAGTTGCTGGTATACCTTATGGCCTTTGGAGTTATCTTCATATTTGTATCATATATTTTCTGAATATCATCCTTTAATTATAATTTTGAGAGTCAATAAGCACTAACTCTCATTTGGGCATCATTAGTTCTTTCATACATTGGAGGGTGTTCTCCCGGACGAGTTCTATGTGTAACCTTCAAGCTGGAATCCATGGATAGTAATACGTTTTTGACTTACCTTTATACTGTGTGTCCTTGTTGAGGCTATCTCGATGTTCTGGTTATTTGTGTTGTAGACATATACCATTTTACAGATAACAATATTCTATTATTTTATAAATTTTAGTTTTAGGGTGTCTACTATGTATTTTTATATTAACCAATGCATGAGATTTTCACACATGCTTCTTGTCTTGTGTAAATGATAGACCTTTTGACAGAGTCCTAGACATACCAGGACTAGATGTTTCTTAGTGAGGCAAGATATAACATGTTTTGTTCCTATAGTTCCTTGATAGTAGTCCCTAATTTTAAATACATGGTGAAATTGTTTTTAGACTCTGTGGTGGGCCTATATTTTGACCCGTTTACTTTCATTTACTTTATGTTGTACTCTAATTGTGTGATTTAGATGTATTCATGCATGGCTGTTTGATTATTTTTTTATTTCATTATTTTATGGAATTGGATACCTATACATTTTTAGAGTTACTTAGACTAAAGGCTCCCATGTTGGTGATATGCCTACTTGGTGCGCGTCGCCAGCCCCTATCCTGATGAAGTTTGGCTTGGGGAGTCACGAAACGAGCCCCATTGGGTGGGTTGGGTCAGATATAATGATGTATTAAATGTTTATATATGATATTTGTGATATCTTTATACTTATATAATTATTCTATCACATATACCTTCTCATATTCCATTTATTGGGTGTTACGATAACATCGATTCTGTGTATAGAAGATTACCACCTCACAAAGTGATGGGATTTGTTTTTCACTTAAGTTTCATAAGGAAGGTAATAGGTATAAATTTAATTAATATATGTTATATATAAGAAATGATAATTATTCTATATTTTTAATATATTATTTACATTTATTTATTTCAAACCATTGAGAAAATGGAAACAACGTCCATGTGTGCATACGACTTACTGTCTCTGCGAATACTGTATTTCATTTTCTATATATGAATTTTATGGACTACGCAAAATACATATATAATAATTATATATTAAATATATATCATGGTAAACACTTTCGTGATAATATAACCATTATAAATTTACTAAGACAAGAAAATAAATCAAAACATTTATTGAAAACACACAGTTATTACATGAAACATGAATTTAACATCGAATTGTTAATAAATGAGTAATGAAAGGGTAATATTTAAATCATATATAGTATTATATATATATATAATTATGGTTTTTGTTGATTTATCATGATGGTATATTTTCATACATGTGTTTTCAATGTGTAAGAAGGAAGTCGAGACTTAACGAAATATATTTTTAGTCAGTCTTTTATTTCAGGAAGACTTATGAAAATTTACCATTTCTTATGTAGTTTATATATTACGCTTTCAAAAGTTATATCATGAATAGAAATATTTTAATTATATTTAATTTTTCATTTTATTTTATTTTTTATTGGGTTATATGACTCAAAAGATTAATAATGTGGTAATGGATTTCTATCTGACTTTTATTTTCAGTTGAACAAATTACATATTCACAATGTGTTTCATTTACGAGGTTTATATACATCCCATGAATATAAATTTTCATTTATATACGTAAATTAATTTATATTTACTTATAATTTTTATGATATATCTTTCATGGGGATTATTATTCAAAATATACCAATGTGATTAGGGTTTTTTATCTCTATTTTCCTTCTTTGATACTTATGTTTTCCAATACACCTATATTATATTATGATGTTCATATAAATTTTTTTTTTAATTTAATATAATGAATTTATTTATACAATTTATACTATATGTTTTACTTAATTTTTTATTTCATGGGGATTAATATTCCATGATACCCAAGTGGTATGGGTTTTATGATGTAATCTCATTGTTTATCTAGATTGATCATGATTATACTTACAATCATGAAATATTAAGATCTATATCTAAAAAATTCATTTACTCTCCACTAGTGTTTTTGTAGAAATTTTTTTTCCATTCATCTTCCTCTCATTATGCACTCAAGAGTTCAAAATGACGTTGTTAAGAAATATTATCTTTATTTCTCTCATTTGTCAAAAATGATTTATCTTCTTAAATTAATTTCTAAAAACTTTTAAAAATATATTTTAACAACCTCTAAGTGATTTATTAAATATATTTTTATCCATTTTTTACTTTTGTACAATGTTATATATGAATCCTTATTTTTTCTCCAAAAAATTCCTATTAGGGTGTTACAAAAATTTTGAAAAAACTCTTTGTATTAATGTTTATGATAAGTACAAACTTTATCTCCATCATGACCATTAAATGTTTTAAAGATTAGGTTATATGTTTACATTTTTTTCAAAGAAAATGATTTTAAAAATGTTTTCTTTTTTAAAATTATTCTTTGATGTGGAAAGTTGATTTTCCTCAATAAAGTTTCCACGTGATCCTTCAAAATCATATACCATCTAAGATGACATAATTTGGTGTCACTTATGCGATAATAGTGTTATGATCCAAGGATATCCCAATAATTATTTATCTGTATGTTTTATGTTTATGGTGAATATATGTTTATAAAACCTACATTTTTAATGGGTTATACGATGATAAAATTATTATGAAACCTAGTTCATTATCTCTATGTAATGCTATGATGAAATGATTAAATGATTATGAAACCTTTTTCTTTTACACAAATAATGTCATGATGAAATGTTTTTCAATACAACTTTTTTCAATGATTATGATATGATAAATGTATTATGATCTTTTGGAACACAAATTTAATATTTTCATTATATTATAGGTTTCACCTACATCTCCCTTGAATGAATTGGGAAAATATTGAAATCTCATGAGATAAATAAAACTAGATGGGGGTGGAAATAGTAAAGTAAGGGACATTATCCACAATGATTGTATTGGGAGTGGACCTTGGATACTATGATGGTTTGAAGAGTACACCCATTCCACTTTGATAGTTTTTTGAAATAATCCTTTACTACTAAGGAAGTGATTTTCTAGGCTAATGTGTATTCCAAAAATCTATACCTCATTCCAATGTTATGTTTTCAGGAATCATGTTCTTTAATTCCATTTTGTTTCAAGTCTTTGAAATTCCATTATTTATACCATGAAATAATATATTAATCTTTGATATGAGGATTATGGATTTCATATTCTATGATCATGTTTTCATACATTTATTCTCACAACATGTTTTTGTATTTCTCATGTTTACCCGTACTGAGCATCTACTCTCGTCCTTTTTTTTGTTTACTTTCATAAGTATTGAATAATGGATTTATGTATGTTGTCATTATGAATATTATAAACTGGAAATATCCTTATGTGATATGTCGAATATCGTTCACTAAATAAGTATACAATGTACTGATACACAAATGGAATTAAACCATTAAGATATAAAGGAATGTGTTTTTTAATGGAATTAATATTCATGTAAAAGATTTAATTTCTATGTATAAGAAGTCTAGGTCACTAAAAAACACCCAAGATGGATCTTCATAATATTATTAATTATATCATTCTTCTACAAAAGAATTTTAATGGAGTATTAACACAATGAAAATAAATTTATGAAAAATGGAATTCATAAATTCAATAGAAATATAAACTACTCTATCATGGAAAATGGTATCCCACTATAAAAATAAATAACTATTCACTAAATTTTTCATTATTAATATTAAAGGAATAAAATAAAATAAAAAAATATTTGGATGGATTGTAAATATAATAAATTCACCACATCTTTAATGTTCTATAAAAAATTGTCAAAAATATACGTCTCCTCAATTGGAACCTAAAAAAGGTTGATCATTCCCAAAAAATGGATGGACGGAAATCCATTCCATACTATACCTACAATAAATAAATGAGGTTTGTAAGATTTTATTTATGTTGCTTTTTATTTGAAAAAATTATCATTAAATACCAATTCAACATGGACGTCAATTGAATATATTTTAGATCACAACAAATATGTTGTAGAGCTATATCTAAGAAGAAACTTTATATATAAAAACAAGTTTCCTAGAAAAAGAAAAATACGTCAACTACAAAATATTTGAATCTATTTAAATCATTTTTAATTATTAGAATAAATACTTTAATAATGATTAACATTTATAATACGAACCATTAATTTGAAACTTGTATAATAATGTGAAAATTGTACTATTAAAAAGTATGCATGTAAAATAGTACAACAAGTCATACATTATGAGCCAACAGGTGAATATAAAATGTAAATCAAATATTTCCAAGAGGTCAGTAAACAAAACTATGAAGATAGTCATAAATAAAAAATAATGATTCTTCTATTGTGGTATGAGATTCCACATCATATGTTATTAAAACTTATATATGGATATGCAAACTAAAGGGGGGATGTTGGAATAAAAAATGACCGAATCAAGGAAATAGAGAGAAAACATGATTGGATTATTGGTTGAAATCTGAGGTGAATAGTTTAAGGGGATTAAAAAGTAGGGTATCTCAATGGATATAGAGGATATATATAAATGGTTCATTTAAGATGGACACATTTTTATCAATTAATTTACCTATATACCTCAAAACATTTAATTAGTAATTAACAAAGAGAAAGCATCTATGACTCCTACTATAAAAAAATCATGTTATAAATAAATATTCTACCAACAAGATAATTTAGGAAAATGTTTCAAATCAATGAATAATATAACACCCCTATATTTTAAAAATAAATTTTTAATTAAATAAATACTATTTTAATAACTTGATTCATATACAACCTTGATCTAAAACAAAATGTCTATATATTAAAATTAAATTATTTAATTTCATCCTTATGATATTACAATTGAATTAGAGAAAAAAATAATAAGTAAACCCATTATTAAATAAATATAAAAAACTATGAAATGTAATAAATTATTACAATTCTTCTTTATGAATCTCATTTGTTTGAGTAAGGAATAGAGGTATCTTCATTAGGGATTTCTGAAGAACCATACCAAGATGAACTCCATAAAATATGTCTTGTGTGAATTTTTTTGAGAGAAAAAATAAATCTTAATGAAATTTGACGAAGATTTATTCTTCCTAATATGGAACTCAAGAGACCCACAAGAACACAACATATCTTTAGCCTCATGTATAGATCTAGTGGGGTAATGTAATTTGATGAACGTATAAAATAAACATGCAATGATTAGTATATTATGTAGACATATTAAATTTATTTTCTTCTTATATATATGAAATTTTATATTAAAATAATTATCATTTTTAATATCAATGTACCTATGAAATTAATTTAGTATGGATGAATAAATAAAAAGACAATTTAATTCATAAAATTTTATTTGTTTCAAAAAATAATTTATACATTATGAATTTTTATTTGTGGAATAAAATTCATTCTTGTTGATTAAATATATTTTTGACATAAAAAATGGATTAAAAATAATTTAATTTGTATATTATATGAAATAAGAAAAAAATAGTTCATATATAAAAATATTTTGTTTATAAAAATCTATTTCTTATGTATCATAGATGTTAATTTTGATATAATTTTCTTATATTGGGAAATTTTATTTCATTAAGTAATTTATAAATTCAGAATTATCTCATAAAAAGTTTTTAATAATGGTAATCATATATCTTAAGAAAAAAATTATTTCCCATCATTAATTTTTAGTTAATGGTAATAAGGGTAAAAATGCGTAACATTTTTTAAATGTTTGGGTTGAACCCTCATTTTATTATTAAAATAGAGAAATGAACCCTCATTGACTAGGTAGAGGGAGGAGATACATTACATATCCCGATGTCCAAGGGGCATGAAAGCCCATATCTTTTCCCAAAGGGCCTTATGGTGAATTCTAATACTACAGTACCCAGGCTATTGTAGTACCTCTACCGTAGTAGTTCATGCTATAGTACCTACATCGCTACAGTGTCACTACTGTTGTAGTTTCGATGCTACTATAGTATTTCTATAATGACCTACAACATTGTTGTTGTTGTACTAATGAATTTTTCCCTTCTCGAAATTGATCCTCTGTTTTTTAGATTCCATGCATGAGCCTTTACCATTGGGTACATGCTCTTTCTCAAGTAAAAATGAGTAACATAAAGTATCATTAATTTATCTAAATTAACCTAACATAGAAACCTTGAAAAAAAAATCTGTTAAGGTTTAAACTCATATATACAAGTGGCATTTTTGTTTCCTCACATTACACAACAAACTCATATGTAATCTTATTCTTACATCTTACCCGACATTTATTTCAGTTGACAAGTCCATCATTTTCACTTATAAAAGGATCGCACATCCACCCACACTAATACACAACTCTTATTATAATTAAACCTAAATCGCAACCAATTAAACTTATGCTAGACTCCTATAACATATATTCTATCACATTTTTATTAGATATTTTTTCCATGACCTAGATTTCTCAGAGGGAATTTAAAAGATGAATCAAACTAACCATGTTACTATTACACTCTACCTAACTTGTCCTTCTCTCTATTTCTCATAGTCCCTCCTAAAAATCCTATTATAAAATTTATAAAAGAATTAATTTAGTATTTTAAATCTAATTTTATTTATATATTAATGGAAAAACCATTATCTATCTCCCTATAATCCATTCAAAAAAAATATATCTAACTAATATTGTGTGAGGACTATCGCCTCCATAAACAACATATTTCAATTTTCATCACCACAGTTAAGGGATGTTACAAATAATATTTTTAATTTATAAGAATTATATTTATTCCATTATTTTGATTTTGGAAATACTACATTAGTTTTAATTAATAATATTAACATGAAATTATCATTGAAAATATATTCGTCTAAACAAACTGTAATAATGGAAAAAGTAATTCATTCTTGTCTTATATCATTTTCTTTATTCATTCAACTGTTCAAATATCAGATTCATTACCTTAATATCATCTAAATAATATCATTTCAATTCATTAAATGATATTATATGAATATAATCTGATACATATTGATACTCACCCGTAAATTACCGCATGTCCTTTATTAGTAATGTTTAACCACATTCAAGAAAAAATCTATAAATTTTATATCATGGATGAAATTGAAAAAATAATTAGTGATAATATTTTAAATTAATGTGTAATGTTCGTTTGGATAATGGTTTTAGAGGAGTAATATTTCTATGAAACTCATTCTTAATATACAACCTTTTATTATTTAAAATTATTGATTTTTTTATTAATATTATCTATACAAATCATCCCAAAATATATCAGTAGATGCACATAGGAAATTAACAATTATTATTATACTTATTTAATATTATATTTTATTACCATGAATGATGATCTTGGTATTATAGAATGATTTCCTAAATAAAAATTTTAAATCATGCGCAAAATAATCAAAATCATTAACATTTGATAATGAAAATAAAATATAATGTACTGATTTATGTAAAAATTTGATTATAATCTAAGAGTATATTTTTTTTTATATACTAATAAGTAACAATAATTTATTATAATGATAAATATATTATATTTCATTTGGATTTTCTTGATGTGGAGATGAAAGGTAAGGGGTTCCAATCTCACTTTTGATTCTTTATGATATATGTCATATATCAATTGTTTTATATTATGTTTTTTGTGTAATTACTTGTACAATATTTTATCATAAATTCATGAAATTAATGTGACTTAAAAACTCTTCTCATTTTTAGTCTTCCATGGGATTTGGATTCATGAGCTACCAATGTTGTATTAAAATTTTTAACTCGTCCTTCTTTTCAATGAGTTATTATAAATCTCCATGAACATCATTCATCTATGATTGGATTAATATATAAAATTATTTGAATATATGATAAATCAAAAATACCTTATGGTAATTTGATATTTTTTATTTATAGCCTCATCCTTGATGAATTTGGTTCTAATAAAATATAATTTCTTTAAGAATATTTAATATTATTTTTAATTAATATATTTCCCCCTTATTTTTATTCTTTCATCCTATTAATTTCCTATTTCAATATATTAATATATACATATATGAATTTATGTATCTTATTATTCAAATTTTGTTTTGAAAATAATTAAGATGAAGTTTTATTAACATTTTTATGATGTGGTTTTCAATAATCATATCTTTAAAAAATGTTGGAATGATTTATAATTTTCCATGAATAAATTCTACAATCAACTACAAATTTAATTTTGATTAAACACTATTTCATTAAATATAGACATTTTTGGAATTTCCTTCCAAATAAAATTTATAAATTCCCATATTTCTGTTGATCAAAATTGATATTTTCATAAGGGAATAAAAACGTCTTCTCCTTATGACAACATTAAGAAATTTTTTGGAAGAATTTTTTACATTTAATTTATATTATTATTGTTTAGTTGAATATATCTAACCTCTATATAGTACTGTAATAAATATCATAGTATAAATACCTTTATGATATAATCATTTTTTGTGATTGAAGTTTTCTCTATCAACTTGCCTAATTTTAATAGTATGTTATGTGGTACCATTTAAAAATGGTATGAAACCCGTTTTCATTCCATCAATTCTCATGTGCTGATAAATTATTGATATATTATAGAATAAAAATATATATATATTTATGGATTTGGTACAATATCACCTTCTAATAAAAAAATCTACAGTGAAGGTGAAGTTTCTCCAACTAATTCCGGTAAGTGTAATTTCGGAGTCTAATCTTTATGAAATCCCAACTCTTACCCAAAATATAATTTTCATAGTAGAACCAAATAGATCCAAATGTTTTTTTGGAACACTATTAAGGGGGATCTAAATATTTCTCCCATTATAATATACATTATAGTTTCAATAATAGTAATTTCTAAGACTTTCAATAATACAAATTTCCATACATTTTGTAGTACAAAGATATATAACTATTAAATTATTGTTACTAATATTTAAATTCCTAACTCTTTGATTCCAACCCTCATTCATGGTAACTAATCTAGGTGGATCAGAAAATTCACCATCACACATATAAGAATAAAAAAATTCGTAGTTTAAAAAAAAATTATAATTAATTAAAATACTAATACAATTACCCTATATTATATTTTAATTAATACGAACACATCTGTAGGTATGCGCATAGTGATAGTCCATTACCTTATTAATTATTCAACTGAATTTTATTACTTGTCTATCTTACTGAATTTGTAAGGTATTGGTAAAAAGTATTGTGACCATGTTATCATCATTAATTAAATAAATTAATATATATTCGAAATAGTGGAGTCTAGTGTAGGCTCTAGGTCATATCTTAAAGATAATTGAAGGTATTGATGGTCTATTTTTAAATATTTTTCATTAAAATAAAATAAATTTTTTTTGGAATATAGATCAAAGTCAAAAATAAGAAATTATAAATGAAATGTATTTTTTAAATCTCATAAAACTAATTTGGGTTCAAATTTGGTGTAGAGTAGTTATCATTTAATTTTTGAAACCTATATTAAAAAATTACTTTTTCATATTAATTCATTATAAATTATAGATTTTTTAGTTGATGGTTAGTTTGAACACTGATAATCCCCTATCCCATTGATTTTTTTCACATAGTAATGAACACAAGTCCAACTATGGTATATCCAAGATAAAACCATCGATTATGGATAAAGGGTTTCTATGGTACATTGAAATCTTAGTTTTAAATGATTCAAAAGGAATATTATTTTTTTATTTATGGAGTAATTGTTTTTGGGGTAACTCAACAATAATATTTTAAATCATAAGGAACAAAATATAGTGTACATTGTATGTTTCTACCAATGAGGTCTGAAAAACCCTAGAAATATTTTCTGTCACTTATTATAATGATTTAAAAAATTTCAAATAATTTCAAAATAGTGAAAAAAAATTAGGGTTTTGATCTTTAAAATAATAAAATATTAACTAGTTAAAAATAAAAAACAGTTACGAGAGTGAAATTCGATCCGATGTGAATTTTTTGTTTTCATTCCATCTTAGGTATCTGCTGTTTAACCAAGTTTAATTCCCCCTATGTGACTCAACATAACAATATTAATTAAGACGCCACTCACTATCTATAAATTTAATCTTCCATTAAACTATGATTTCTTGGGAATTTTCCCTCGTATCTTCATATGTTAACTTGTATTAATAACACAACTCATCCTTTTGAATAGATATTAGTGGTAACTCAAATCCTATCTTCTAAAAACTCACTTGAATGAGTGATTCAGAATTCTGATAGTTAAATAACTAATATTATTCATACATATAAAATTATAGAACTATTAATACATATAAAATTATAAATAAATAGGGTTATCCCTCCTCGAGTTAGGCCACTCATGGTTAGTTCACATTTTTTTTGTTTATAAAAAACTTGGGGGGAAATAAAAATGTATAATGAAAACTATAGAAATATAAAAATATGAAACTAATATGGATGTATAAATCTTGTGGAATGATTTATCTTTAGGATACACTTACCTTTTAAAAGAAATAATTTTCCACAGATCCGCTCTTCCTTGTGTGGTTAATCCAAGTGTCTTTATTGTAGAAATTGATTCATACATGTGGATTGTAAACCATTGAGGGTCTTTATCCATATCATCTTACAGCTTGATAAAAAATATAATAACATCAACCAATCCAATGAACTCTTTTATTCTTCTAGATGCATCCTCATGTGACATTTGTTCCCTTTATATTAAAATTTACCGTATTCAGTTCGACATACCTATAAGGAATATTCTTTTTTCCCATTAAAATTATAATTCTTATCCAAATAGATATGGATCATTACCTATGTCTTAGATTTTACAATTTTAAATATATGTTGGTCTACTTGGATTGTTTACATATAAAAAATGAATTCATGGATGAATGACATTATAATATATGACATTAACATAGTAAATCATTCTCTATGACTGGTTCTAGGTTTTTCAATATTAAATCTTATAATCTATGATATCGAGGTATTACCAAAACTAAAATTACAATTTTTATTTTAATGATATATAATTTTATAGATGACATGAAAACTAAAAATAACTACCAAGATCAGAATTTCACTGCCTTTGGGAACTACTCACATAATACACATTCGAGGAAATAAGTAACAAGAAATTTTCAAATAGTTTAATATGAAAGAGTATTGATGTAAAGGAAAATTCATTACTAGAAGATAAAAAATTAAATAGGCTTTAAAAAAGTTATGTTATACATAAAATTGACATTAATAATGCTATACTCATTTTTATAGTAAGATATAAATGTAAAAAAAAGTAATTTTAAAAATGAATAATTATTTTAAAAAATTAATATAATTAAAGTCATTGAAATTTTATATTGAAATTAATATAAAGGAAAATGTAGGTTAAATTTTCAAAAGATTTTTCAAAAAGTCTATATATGTTATCGTATAAATAGAAAAAAAATCAACTAAAAATGATCAAAAAATTATTTTAATAATAAAAAATAGTAATAAATAAAAACTAATAAATAATAAAAATTAGGTATAAAAATCATGTATAAGAACAAAAATATCCGAAAATATTCTATTATAAGATGTAAATGTTTCGATTTAACAATATTAAAGAAAGTGATGCATAAAAGAATGAATATCCTTTTCAAAAAGAAGGATAAGGAAGCATAACTGAGAAAATAAATCATATTAGAGAGAGTAAGAGAGAGATATGATGACAAATATTTTAACCATAAGAATGAGAAAAAATATGAAAAAATACTTAAAAATAATAATATCTATGAACGATGAATATGTTTGATATGAAAGTATATAAGTAATATCTCATAATTAAATTTCAAATGATAAGGTATAATTTATTTTTTCATTAAATATTCCATATAACAAGAGATAAAACATAATGAAACATTACATAAATATAAATAAGTCTCGAGAGATAAAAATCCTAACCTCAATTCCTAACTCACTTGGATGTTGCTCTAACATCCTTAATCTTCGAGACACCTCCTTTGGTATTCACCTTAAGGATCACAAGAGTAGAATTTTGATAAACGTAGGACCTCTAAAACATGGTTATGTTGGTTTGTAGAGAACTTTTGCCTGATATTTAGTATGGTATTGTGTTTTGTAAGTGAAGATAAATTGGAGGAAGAGGGGTGAATTTATAGGCAAGGGGGAAAAGACCTTCTGAATAAATTTTTATTATTATTTTACTTCTTCTTCAAAATATGAAAATTTTAGATTCTTATTACTAAAAAATAGTGTTTGATTTTAAAATACATATTTTCATTACATTCAAATAAATAAACTATATGGGATAATTTTAATTTTTAATTAATAGTAAATAATAAAAAATATTTTTTTATAGTAATAAAATATAATTTCAACTTGGGAAATAAATTTATATATTTTTAAATTAAGTTTATTATTTTTAAAGTCTTTTTTAGTCATTAAATATATTTTATATAATCAAATATATTCTATAAATTAAAATTTCATTTCTAAATTATTATTATTTCATAAACAATATGATATATATAAAACAAGTATTTTTACACTTCATCAAAAATTCATATTTTTCATAAATATACGAAACATTCACCCTAAGATACTCATGATTTGCTCAATCTAAATTTGATTAATATTTTTTCAAAATAAAACTAAACTAGGTAATTTTAAAATATGAATTAAAAAAATATTCTTATAAATGTTTTAAATTATATAATTCAATAAATAACATTATAAAATTTTAATTTTTATATGTTATTATTTTATTAATCATAAATATTACATATAAAATATTTTTCTATTCTCAATAGTCATTTAATATTATAATGGTCAATCATTATTTTAATGCTCACTTGTTATTAAAATGGTCGTATAATAATTATAATCCCTATAAATACATATTAGTTCTTTCACATTTCATTCAAATAGTTTCCTCTCAATGTTTTGTGTATATCATTTATAAAATGGAAATCTTATTTCTACTGCTTCATTTAATTATTACAATTTTCTTTTTGAATGTGATAATTTGTAGGAATCCATGATGAAACTGAATGTAGAATATTAGTTCTATTATTTATTTATATTTATTTTTTCAAGATACTTCTATTAATTGTATAAAGGGTATTTATATTTCATATTTATTGATTGATATTAATGAAATAATAAATTTATTGTATATTTATGATTTTCCTTTAATTTATTTTTTTTAATATTTTTTATTTACATAAATTAATATTTATTAAATAGATAGTTAGTTATTAATTTTTTTAAAAAATAACTAATTGATAATGATTTTATATTCATGTAATTACAAATAAAAGGAAATAAATATGTTAGATGTTTAAATATATATTTAAGGATGGAAATTAAAAAATATATTCATTTATAATCTAGGATGTCACATTCTTCCCCCATAAAAAATGTGCCTATGTAATATTCACTCAAAAATATACACTAATAAATATTTTCACTTATTTTCATAAACCACATTACAAAACCTAATTATTAGACAAACATTTACGTATGGTAGGTTCTCTATATGACTTGGTTTAATTCAATTTTAAATGTTAACCATGTAGTCATATTAGTTATACTTATCATAGTACCCTTAGAGAAAATTTTTATCTGTATAAATCATTATAAACAAAAAAAAATTCTTAATTCCAAAAAATAACCAAATTCAACTCTAATAAAAAATTAATTAGTATTTAATTATTACTAGTGTCCATAATTGATACTAATTAAAGAATTCCATGGGAAGATATACCTCTTGGTTTGTAATATTTTCATTATCCCCAGTGGTAGTCCTTTTTTTATTACTCCCAGTGCATTTATTCATGATTTTCCCATTCTTCACATGTTCAAGTTCCCATAGATTGGATAGAATCATTTTATATAATACAAAATGAGATACTGATGAAGAATTTTTATGTATTCTCCAAAAAATATTTATAATGCACTAAATGATATGGGATGACCTAGTTTGTTCTCTTGAAGAGTTGTTGTAGTCAATGATTCACTACTTCAAATTCATATATTAGTTTTTCATATTTTTTTAATGTATGATATAAAAATAAAATAAATTAGTTTTTGATAATTGAAAATTAAAAAATAAAATTAAACACACATATGAAATTAAAATAAAATAAATGTAAACAAAAAGAAATTTGAATGAAATGACATATACCCAATAGAATCTCCTACATAAAACCTTCACCATATTATTATTAGTTTCTAATTTAATTAATGGGACAATTAAATAGTATGTCTAAACATCCTATTATTTATATGGTTGTAAATACATGGTTCTCACAATGATCACTAAGAGACAACAAATTCACCACTTCAAAAGAGGGAGAATATTGAAGAAGAAAAATCTATGCATCGAGTGGAAAGTAAAGATACAAAGGAATCTTTCCCACTAAGATCCCCCTAGGAATAACTCTATAAAAATAAGAAACAATAAGAATGAATGTCAAAATACTTGGGTTCTTAACTGGATTACTCTGTCGATAACTTCCTTGTGATATCTACTTATGATAATAAGCATAAGAGAACATAGTGAAGAAGAAGATGTGGAGGCAAAACAAAAGAGTGGAAGAATAAGATAAAAATGAAACTTAAATAAAAACATTAAATGTGATTAAAAAATGAAAAGATAACAAAATAAAATTCTAAACTATATATAATGGGAACATAGTGTGCCAAATACATGAAATGAAGAAGAAACATTCTTTTATAGTAAAAATATGTATAATTACTGGCTCTAAATATATACGACAAATGTAAGTGTGTTAAAGCCCCATTAAATGACTGAATTTGGTAATAGTTTCTTCTATTATTCTTATTACTAATTTACAGTCATGATAACGTAAAATTTCAACTTTATTAGCCACAAGATGTAGGATTAATGGCCACTTTACTTAGTAAAATTCATTTTCCCAATAAGACTCTTTTTATTTCTCATATCAAAATTCCGATGCATTAATGGCCTTAAAATTGAAGAAATAAATAATGTCCACCATTATAAAAGTTGATAGGCAATATTTCCTATTTTTTAATGTTTAATATAATCTCCTTTGGACCATAAAATGTTGATATATGGGCCCTACATCAATAATATATAAATTTGATTATAGTTTTTCACACCTCCATTCTGAGATGGTTTTGGGCCTTCAAATGGAGGGTTAAGGTTTGGGTCCAAAATAATGAAATGAATAGCAATGAATATATAATCCTAAAAAATAATAAAAGTTCAATTTTAATCATTGTAGAAAAATTTATGGCTAAAATATAGAATAAAGATAAAATACATAAAATCAAAAATATTCCATTTTTTTAACTAAGATCATAATACTTTTAAAACCATAAAATATAATAATTTCCCTTAACATAACAATTGGGTGCGATTGGAAAATTGAAATTAAAAGTAAAATAGTTGAATATATTTTCCTTATCAATTCCACCACAATTAAACATTTCACTCTGGGACAATAATCTTATAATGAGTTCAAAACAAACATTTCAAAGTATAAATGAAACCATAGCTCAGTTATCATATCACGGAAAATATAATGCCCCCTATATGGTTAAAAATTACATAACTCCTGAAAACTAATATTAATACATTCAATTTCATGTTTATCCTAATTTGAAGGTCATAACTACATCCCTACAAATATCTTTCTCCCATCACCCAATGATTTTTGTGTTTGTGGAGTTTTACCCATTCACAAAAGCCAATGTAATTCTATAGGATTTCTATCCCCAAGTATCACCACTTCACGGAGTCACAAATATTTCCATAATGAGGTCTTTTTCAAGGGTTATTTCTGAGTCTGAGGGTTGGAATGTTGAAAATATAGAAACATATGAGGTAGAATGTGGTGGGTTAATCTCTAAAATGAATTAAATACATGAAAACAATTTTTCTTAAGAATGGTGTGCTCCTCAATCTACTCGAAAATGAATAAACTCCAAACATATATTTCATACTTGGAAAGTTTAAATTTTGAATTTCAAAATCAATGATAAATTTTATCCCACTTTTCCAAAAATTTATAGCATTGTTTAAACTTCAATTTCTGTCAAGATTTCTCTTCAGAATAATACTTATTAGAAAAAGAGAAGTAAATTTTGATATTAAAATATTGCTGAACAATCATACCATTTGTGTAATGATATTTTGGTCACCCATCCATATCTCTACAATGAAATTTCTTCTTCTATATCACTAATAAAATAAAAACACATTCAATTCAAGTCTACACAATTCTCCACGAATGAAAAATAAAGCTCATCTTTCCCCAACCCCACACATGAGTTCCACAATAATAACACATTTAACATATAGATAATAATGTAAAGGGATAAATGGATTGTAATTTGGATGCATTAAGAATTATTTCTTTGCTTCTATGGGATTTATAAACGTTATATTAAAAGGTAGACCAAAATAAGCGTTTAATGTGTCAAGGGATTTCAATGTGGGTCCTCAATCATAAATAAGATATTTCATGGACTCTATGATCTTAGAAAAAGATAAAATAAAAATACATAAATTAATAACATATCACAATACTCTAAAAATATAAATATATAGAAGATTTCAATAGGATTAGAAACCCATTGTGTTTGGAAAGATTTTCAATTTGGACACTTCTAGTCCACATGAATTTCATAATCAATCAAACATCTTCAAATGAAGATATCATAAATTAAGAAAAAAACCATTTATAAATCATTTAAAACCACAAATACTCATGTAAGGAAATGTTCCAAAAATACTATGATTTCATGAATTTTAATATTTTCTCAATTTAACTCAACATTTTTAAAAACACACTAAAAAATCAAAAAAGAAAACCTGAAAAATAAAAAATATATATAAGAAAAATAAAATTAAATAATTCAAAAAAAAATTTAAAAATGATTTAAAGCATCACTCATACATATTCAATTTACTATACCATTTTTAGCTCAAATCAGATCAGAAAATATTATTCATACATAATTTTAATTTGTGAAAATAAAATAAAGGAAAGGAAAGATAAAACCTTATTTATATTTCCATGGACGCCCTAAGTTAAGACCCCGACTTCTACCAATTTAATAATACTGGAAATAAAGAAATAAAATATATGATGAATAAATATAAAATATAATGTTGAAAGAAAAGGGATAATGCTTGGTTTAGACCACCCAGAGGGTGATAGGTTTTTACTTCCTCATGTTGGGAAGAAGTAGGGGATTATCCCTAATCAGAAGGTGGTTGCAGTTTCATTGACATGAACCACCACAAGTGACATTTTCCAGTGTCCATAGGTAGAATAAAATAATAGATAACCCAAAATATATATAAAAAATTTACCAACCCCTATTATATAATAAATAGAAAAATTGAGTTCTAGAGTGGGAGGGGAAAATGATAGGGGTCCTCCCTATTGACTTATGTGGTGTCCCCCTCTACATGGTGTGCAATTTGATAAAGAGGAGGTATTTGAATCAACACATACATCTCCATATCTTCTTATACATCCACCACCACTTGGGTGGTACCTTCGCTTATCATCCTTGTCATCTTCTACTTTTTCTATGTTTGAAGATTCTGAAAAAGAGATGTCATAAAAAATTCATCTTGAATAAGTTAAAACATGAGTAATCAATAAAGAAATATTCCCTTTCAAGTATGTCATCTAGGAAATTAAACATTCTTAGAAGGACCATTGGCAACTCAATATCAGCAGGTGAATCTTTATCATCATCTTCCAATGTATTAGATAGTTATAGAGCTACTGGTTTTTTATTTCCAAATACGGGAAAATTAGGTTTTTGGTTATCTTTAATAAGGTTAATATATGATTCTTGAAAAAATGATTATCTCTCAAAATTATATCAATTATAATGTTTTCATTCAGGACCTCCTTGAGCAATGGATGAGTTTGGGTTGATCTGATTAATTTCATAACATGCCCATTCTCAATTGCCTCATGTTTTGTACCATAGAAATAATTGGTGAAATATCTTACACCACTCATTCTAGTGTAGGTTTTAGTTCTAGTTTGGGATTCTTTACTAGTGAAGGAATATATTCTTCACCACTAGCTTCTTTTGCGTTCTGTTTTTGTATTTCTTATTTATGTTCTTGAAACTAGAAATTTTGAATTTCTTCATCCTATTTCACATGAGAGTAGTCAGTCCATGAAAAATAATTTTAATTTAAATTAATCATGAACAAAGAAGATATTTTAATTTTTCTCAATTTTCAATTTTATTTTATGAAAAAACAAAATTATTCACAAAATGTAAATAAATATAGTGAGTGAATACAGTGTTTCTCCATGTAAATGGTGCCAATTTTTCGAATAATTTTCATGTGCACTATCAAAAATATTTATAACCAAGTGCTATTGTAATGACCCGCCAATTCTTATGGGCTTGAGCGTACAACAAGTTATTACTATGCCTTAAGAGACATCTCTATGATGCCAAAGGCTGGAAATAAATGCAAAAGGGTTTCAAATACAAGTTGGGGACGATTTACCCTTTAATTAATAAACCCATAAACCTACCAACCATAACCAAACATTCACTATATGATGCATGAACAAATGGAAGACTACTCAACAACTTCATGTATCTCAAAATCACTTGAAAGTAAGAAACATGAGAAGAATAACCAAGTATCAAAGTACATAGTGGATAGACTACACAAGACTCTCCAAACACATCAAGGCACCATACTACACAAGCTCAAAGCTCCAAAATCTATGAACAACCCAAATATCAAGAGGTAGTTTTAAACACATGTGAAACATTACCTTTTCCCCTTTCCTGGAAGATAGCATCTGCAAAATCACAAAAGTTCCAAAGTAGGGGTATGTATAAAACTCAGTATATTTTCCCCGGTGACATCCCTACTCATGCCACTAGGATAGAATAGTTACCAACAATTATATAAAAGAGTTTATAGAAAAAAAAATTCAAAATAGTTTATAACTAAATATAAACAAGTTTCTAAAACCATTCATTACCAAAAGCATACAAGTGCAATTGAAACCAATTTTCCCAGCAAGATATTTTTCTAGAAAAATAAATAAAAAATCATTACAACCATTTCAAAACATCCATTTATCATCATACCAAACCATTCCTTAAACCCATGAAACCAACCTTGCATTCTACGTTATGACAGTTCCATACACATGAGCAGTTTCTCGTCGATCTACCAAGTCGTCACAAGGTATTTTTTCCCCATGTGCCATTAACCCTTTGGCACCGAGCACAATGTCATATTTCAACCAAGTCCCATGTATCAAATTCTCATGAGCCATTAAACCTTTATCACTAATTACAAGTTCATATTTCAACAAAGCCTCATATATGAAACATGAACACACACCACATATTCCCAACGATCATGCCAAAACAACCCTTTCAATAAAAACACCTTTGTATTGAAAACCGTTTTTGTCAAAACCTTTTCAGTGCCATAAAATTTCAATTCCAATACTTTTCAATAAAACTACATTTTTATTGAAAATGATTTCTATTGAAAATATCTTTTCATAAACCATTTATCAATTACCTATAATCCATAATTTAAAATCATCATTTTAAATTCAGGAAACTAAACCCCCTTTTTCTCAACTATTCACCAAGATCACGCAATTTCACAAAAACCATAAATCATTAGAAATGAATATTTTTCCATGAATTCCATAATAAATTAACCAATTTGAATCTAAGACAATAAATTATAGCAAGAGGAGTCAGGATAGAATCCTCTTACCTGGAAGGGTTTGACAAAACTCGACAACAGATGAGGAACGCACAAGAAGACATGTCAATTATCCAATAACGACCTTAGATGTATTATCCTAGCATGATCAGGACACATAAATAAATTATTTGGCATACAAAAGGTAGATTTAACCACTATTGGTTATGATTTGAGAAAGAATGGAGATCTGAGAAGTAGATCTAAGCAGATCTAAGAAAATGTGACAAATCAATAAAGAATGATGACATACCTCATGAATCAAATCAAGATTCCAAGAAATAAGGTTAGATCTCTTCCTATATAATGAACAACAACATTTTTATCCTTAAATTATGTTAAAAAACTTATATCTACAAATATGTGATGTAGATCAAATAAAACGATAAGGAGAAAAGGATGAGTTTGAAGAAAATATAAATAAACAAAGAAGATAGGCACTTACCCCCAGAATCATGCTTGAAATCACAGAGAGAAGGAACTAGGTTGGCTCTAACTCATGTGGGTAGGGTTCTACAGACTTCTAGGGAGAGTAATCTCGAAATAGGGGTGTTTTGATGCCAAAAAGAAATATTTAGATCAAAAATGAGTAAGCACTAAAAAATATGCTCTAGATTTAACCTCTAGGAATGGTTTGACGACGTGGTTTGGGCCTACCGTGTATGGATCGTGCGACCTTATTTTTGGTCCCAAAACTCCTTATAATGCCCCAAAAATCTCCCATCCTTCACCTTTGCCATTTTTATGGGAACACATCATTTGTGGAAACATCCCACTTTATGGAAACACCCCACTTTATAGAAACAACACACATTATGGAAACATCCCACATTATGGAAAGAACCCATTTTATGGAAACACATTACTTTAGAGAAAAAATCCACTTTATGGAGACAACCAACATTATGGAAGCACCAACTTTATGGAAACTCTCTATTTTATGGAAACTTTTAATTAAATACACACTAATTAAAAAACTGTGAGTAAAGGGTTATGTACCCAAAATTTGGGGGTACTATATTCTCCCCATAATTACTCTTTATGTACTTAGAAAGTTGAAAACCCCTACTATCCAAAAAGAGTTTTTGCCACTACTCATTAATTTCCTTCTGACATTCCCAAGTCTCTTCCTGAATCTGTACATGTTTCCAGAAAACCCCCACTAGGCTGATGATTTTCCCATTCAAGACTTTCTCTTTTCTATCCATGGTCCGCACTAGGATATGTATCAGTGATGCATCTGGTTATAGCTCTCTGTGATCCCATCTGATTACATGGTCTAAGATCAGGGCGATACTTTTTCCACTGGAATAAATGGAACACATTATGCACTGAACTAAATATAGGTGGTAATGCCAACTGATATTCCACCTCTCCAATCTGTTCCAATATCTCAAAAGGGCCAATGTATATAGAAGATAAAATTCCCTGGTTCCTAAAGTGATGATTTCCAAGACATGTAATGATACCTAAGAAGACATGATCACCCACATATAATGACAATGGTCTTCAATGGTTATTTTCACATTATTTCTGATGACTCTGAGTCATCTCTATTCTCTCTCTAATCACTAGATCTTCTCCATTGTTTCTTGGACAAGGCTTGGACCGACTAGTGATGCTTCACCCATTTCTACATAGCATAGTGGAGAATGAAAAGGATGCCCATACAAGGCTTCAAAAAGAGCCATGTGTATCAAGGATTGATAGTTGTTATTGTATGAGACCTACACTAAGGGTTTATGATCCTCCCATGTGCCACAAAAATCCATTACACAAGCCCGTAACATGTCTTCCAATGTTTAAATTGTTTTATTAGATTCCCCATCTATCTAAGGATGATATGTCGTGTTCATTGTCAACTGAGTCCCAATGACTAGATATAAGAATTTTCCAAAATGATATGTGAACCATGAATATCTATCTGAAACTATTGACACTAGTACACCATGTATCTTTACCACTTCTCGAATATATATTTTTAAAAGATCCACCACCTTATGAGTTTCACGAATAGGGATGAAATGGGACAACTTGGTTAGATGATCCACTATCACTCAAATGGCATCATATTTCTAGGCCATTCATCAAAGACTTGTATCAAAATAAATTTCTATCTGATCCCATTTACACACAAGGATGGGAAAATATTTTAACATACCGATTAGTCTCTAATGCTTTGCATTAACCAGCTAACAAGTTAAGCACTTCGAGATGAACTTAGTCACCTTCCTTTTCATGCCACTCCACCAAAACTATTCTTTAAATTCCTTATACATATTCGGTGTACCTTGATGTATAGCCCATCTCGAATAGTGTTATGAATGAAGGAGTTGTTCTTAAGAAATCATATGTACAACCATCCAATCTCTGAAACACAAAACTGAACCCTCGTCATATTTCTATCCCTCAATGGTCTCCCCACCATTGAGTTTTTAACTTTCAACCACACATTATGCATTAGATGTTTGTACCTCTTTGATCATTTTTACAAAATCAGGAACAAGCATTGCTAAAAATAAAATCGAAAAATCACCTCGGTCTTTAAATTCCTCATGCATGTCAGCTACGACCGACATCAACTGTCATTATTTTGAAGCTTCTTTCTCCAATTGAGCATATGAGTTCTTACTCAATGCAACCACCATCAAATTTCTTTTCCCCGGTGTGTACATCATGTCAAAGTTAAACATTTTGAGATACTCCATCCATCTCCTTTTCCTCATATTCAAATCTCGTTGTGATAAAATGTGTTTCAAGCTTTTGTGATCCATAAACAGAGTAAATTTCTCACCAAAGAGATAATGTCTCCATGTTTTCAAAGAATATATGACTGTAGGTAACTCCAAATCATGTGTTGGGAAATTTTTCTCATACACCCTCATCTTCTGTGAACCATAAGCAGCCACATGATCTCTTTTCCTGAGAACACAACCCAACCCTGATCCCAAAGCATCACAATACACCACATACCCTAGTCCTGATACTGGAAAGATCAAGATAGGTGTCGATATAAGCCGAACATTCAGTACCTGGAAATACTTCTGACATTCCTTCATCCATTGGAATGGAGCATTCTTCTTTATCAGATTTTTTATTACTGAAGCTAGTTGTGACAAATCATGCACAAAGAATCGGTAGTAACTAGCTAGACCAAGAAAAATTTGTATAAAAAATACATTCTTCAGTGGTTTATAAGAGATAACAGCTTCTATCTTTTCAGTATCATCAAAAACACATTTCTTATAAATGACATGGTCATGAAAATGTACTTCATGTATCCAAAAATCAAAAAAGGATAATTTAAAATACAAACAATGATCTCTCAATATTAGTAACACTATTTATAGGTTCACCTTATTATCATCCCTTGTCTTTGAATAAGCCAAAATGACATCCTCAAAAACCACAACAAAAGAATCCATATGTTGTTTAAATATTTGATTCATCAATGCCATGATATCGTTGTGGAATATTTTGAACCAAAAGGCATGAATATATACACATAGTGTCCATATCTACTTCTGAAAGATGTCTTTTGAATATCCTCCTTCCAAACTCTTAATTGGTGATATCCTGTTCGCAAGTAAATCTTGGAGAATCACTGATCTCCCCTTAATTGATCGAAAAGATCATCAATGCATGGAAGTTTATATCTATTCTTTATCATAACTTGGTTAATCTTATAGTAATCAACACACATTCGAAGATTTTCCTCTTCCTTCTTCACAAAACAAACTGGTTCTGGCCCCAGAGACGTACTTGGTTGAATGAAACCCTTTCATTCTATCTCCTATAACTACACATTCAATTCCCGTAATTCTGTTGGTTCCATCCTATAAGATGGAAGGGAAATTGGACTGTTCCACATAAGGTGATCAATCATAAACTCTACTTCCCTTAGAGGTGGTAACCATGAGAAGTTCTTGTGAAAGACATCTGTAAATTGACCCAAAATAGCTGGAAAACTATTTTCGTCGATCTCTTCCATTGATGCCCAAGTCAACACTTCCAACTGATAAGATATTGTTCCGACCATTGGTTCCAACAATCTCTTTACAACTTTCTTTACAACCCACTCTCCTCTGAAGAGATGCATGATGCCATCCATAGTATTGAAACTAAGTGTTATCCTATAAAATTCGATTTGAACCTTGAACGTTGTCAGCGAATCCATGCCCAGGATTACATCATTGAAATCCATCATCAATAATGATAAGTCCCATTTTAGCTTAGCTCCATCAATATTTATTGAAAAAACTCTACACATAATGTCTCAACATTCTATTTCACCGAGAGGAGTTTGGATTTTTATCATAGAAGGGATCATTTCTGGTTTTAAACATAGAGTATAGGTTCCCCACTTACTCTTCATATTAGTGATAGAGTGAGTACTCAGCTCCCCTAGTGAAGACAAAAATTCATCCTCCAATTGGATTTTCAGTAGTGACAGATATCGTAAACAGAGTATCCTATTGAAGTCCCAACTCAACAGTTTGAAATGCCGGAGTGATGCTTTGGACCAACTGTTGGTTCACCACTGGATCGGGTGAAACCAAATTCTCAAGAGCCTCGTCGGGTTGTTTTCGACAATGTCTACTGGGTTCCATTTTCTAAACTGATAACAAACTCCATTAATCTCACTCTCTAGAAAATTTTGGATTTTCATTTCAAATTCTATCACATCAACTATCACAACATTGTTTTACAAAACAATATTTTTCCCATGATCAACCATTTTTTAAAACACTTTACACACTTTTGAAAATCAAACCATTTTCAAAATACGACAAGCATTCTCTTTTTCAAAATCTTTCATTTGAAAACCAATTCAATTATTTTTCAAAAATCAAAACTTTTTTTCACAACATGAATAATTCTTCAAAAAAAATTATTTTCTTCTAGTGGGAAGTCATTCATCTACAATGCATTTCATGCTTGTCTCATTGGCTAAACCCAAGACAAAGAGATTTCAAAATTCTAGAAGTGCCGATAAACACTTATTTACCCAACTCCCTAGTAACATTATGTTCAGAATAAAATAGTTAGCTACATCATTTTATGAAATACATTTCATGTTCACAATCCTACCCCTATCTCAGATTCCCACCCAAGGAATAGACAAGAAGGGATTTCATCTCCAAAACTAGGTACATCAATGAATACATGATAGGAAGGAAAAACAAGATGATACCACTTGTTCCACCACTGAATGAATAGACTGATACCATTTCTTATGACCCACCAATTCTCATTGGCTTGAGAGTACAATGATTCATTACTAGGCCTTATGATATATCCCCAAGATGCCCAAGGCTGGAAATAAATGCCGAAGGGTTTCGAATACAAGTTGGGGACGATTTACCCTTTAAGAAAGAAAACAATACACCTACCAACCATAACCAATCATTCATTATATGATGCATGAAAAAATGGAAGACAACTCAACAACTGCATGTATCTCAAAATCACATCAATGTAAGAAACAATAGAAGAGTAACCAAGTATCAAAGTACACAATGAATAAACTACAAAACACTCTACAAAGCCCACAAGACACCATGATCTAAAATCTCCAAACTCCAAAATATCCAAACAGAACAATCATCCCGAGGATGTGCTAAACACATGTGAAACATTACCTTTCCCATGTCCTAAAAGATAGCATCTACAAAAGTACCAAAGTGCCAAAGTAGGGTGGGTATAAAACTAAGTAGGTTTTCCTAAAGGACTTCCCTACTTACACCACTAGGATAGAAGAGTTAGCAACAATTATATAAAAATGTTATTTATAGAACAATTTCTCAAAAATATTTTATAACTAAATATAAACAAGTTTCCCAAACCATTCATTACCAAAATCATACAAGTGCAATTAAAACCAACTTTCCAAGCAAGTTATTTTTCCATAAAAAGAACTAAACAATCATTAAAACCATTTCTAAATATCTCATTATCATCATACCCAACCATTACTCAAACCCATGAAACCAACCATGAATGATACATTATGACAGTTCTATAATCATGAGTGGTTTCGTGTCGATCTACCAGGTCATCACAAGGTGATTGTTTCCCATGTGCCATTAACCCTTTGGCCCCGAGCACAAGGTTATATTTCAACCAAGCCCCGTGTATGAAAGTATCATGTTCCATTAAAACTTTGGCACTATGAACAAGGTCATATTTCCACCAAGCCTCATATATGCAACATGAACACACACCAAATATTCCAAACGATCATGGCAAAACAACCCTTTTAATAAATACATTTCTATTGAAAACCATTTCTGTCAAAACCATTTCAATGTCAAACCATTTCAATTACAGACCATTTTAGTAAAACTCCATTATTATTGATAGCCATTTCTATTGAAAATATCTTTTTCATAAAACATTTAGCAATTCTAGAAAATCCATATTTTAAAATCATCATTTTAAATTCATGAAACTAAACCCCCTTTTTCACAACTATTCACCTAGATCACACAATTTCAGAGAAACCATAAATCATATCAAATGAAGATTCTTCCATGAATTTCACAATCAATAATACAATTTGAATCCATGCCAATCCATTCTAGTAAGAGGAGTCAAGTTACAAGCCTCCTACCTCAATGGTTTTGAAAAACCTTGACAAAAAATGAGGAACACACAAAAATATGGGTCGATTCTCTAATAACGGCATTAGGTATCTTATCCTAACAAGATCAAGGAACAAAAATGAAATATTTGTCATCTAAAATGTAGATATTCCCAGTATAGGTTCATATCTGAGAAATAATGGAGATTGGAGATGTAGATCATAGAAGATCTAAGAAAATGTGACAAATTAAGAAAGAATGGTGACATACCTCAAGAATCAGATCAAGATTCCAAGAAATAAGCATAGATATCATCCTCTACCATGAACAACTCCATATTTATCCTTAAATGACGCTAGAAAACATATATCTACACACAAGAGGTGTAGATCAAAGTAAATGAGAAGGAGAGAAGGAGGAGTTTGTAGAAAACAGAAAAGCACCATGAAGATCGGCACTTACCCCAAGAATCAGGCTTGAAATCACCAAGGGAAGGCTCTAGGTTGGCACCAACTCATGTGGGGAGGGTTCCTCATCCTTCCAGGGAGAGTAATCTCGATATAGGGGAATTTTGAAGCCAAAGAGAAATATATAGACCAAAAACGAGTAGGGTCCTAAAAAATAAGATCTAGAGTTGACATATACGCAAGGATTGACCACACAGTTTGGGTCAACCATGTATCGATTGTGAAACCTTCCTTTTGGTCCCAACACTCCTTATAAAACCCCCAAACTCTCTCATCCTTCAACTTTACAATTTTTATGGAAACAGATTTTTTTATGGAAACATCCCACTTTATGGAAACACCCCACTTTATGGAAATAACCCACTTTATGGAAACACCCCACTTTATGGAAACAACTCACTTTATGGAAACAACTCACATTATGGAAACAACCCACTTTAAGGAAACAACCAACATTATAGAAACACTCAACATTATGGAAACTCTCAATTTTATAGAAACTCTCTATTTTATGGAAACTCTCTATTAAATACATACTAATTAAAAACCCTTGAGTAAAGGGTTGTGTACCTAAAACTCGGGGAACTAAAGTTGTATAGGGGATCATATAGGTCATTCTCTTGAGGATTAGTTTGAGTTAATCACCAGCTACTTCTAATCTAGTTATAATTTTAGATATTTTTTTACATTTTTGAAATAAAAATAAAATAAAATACTTTTTCATAATTGATAATGATAAAATAAAATTAAAAATTCACATCAAATCCAAAAAAAATGAATTCAAACAAAATTATGTTATAAAGAAATGAGATATACTTGAGAGAATCACCTAGATTAAACCTTCATCATATTATTATTAGTTTAAAATTTACTTAATTAGAAAAAAAGTAGTATGTTTGAAAATACAATATTTCCTTCGGTTTGGAATAAATGATTCACTCAATTATTTCCAAGATACCACACATCCACCTCCTCGATCAAGGGAGAATATTGTTATAAAAAATCTACGCCTCGGGTGGAAAGTGGATACACAAAGGAACCCTGACCAATAAGACCCATTTGAAATAAGTCATATAAAATTAGAAAAAAGTAATAATTAATGATAAAATACATGGGTTCATCATTGCATTACTACCACAGGAACTTACTCATGTTATCTACTCATGATCATGAGCATAAGAGTTCAGAGTGATGAAGAAAATGGGAAGAGAAAACAAAAGAGAGAAAGAATAATACAAAAAGGGAAACACTAAAATTAAAACATGAAAAGGGATTATATAGATATAATAAAATAAAATAAAAGACTGAACTACATAAAATGGCCACTTAGAGCACCAAAAACTTGAAATGAAGAAGAAACATTGATTTAAAGGAAAAAGTGGACAAATTTTTTTCTCCAAATGTGTCCACCAGATAATAGTGCATTGGACTCTTTTTAATGACCTAATTTGGTAATGGTTACTTATTGAATGTTGTTTGATTGCATTAAGGTCATGTTACTTCAAAAGTTTAGCTTTATTTTCCATAAAATGTAGCTGTTATGGCCTATTTTTGTAGGAAAATTAATTTTCCCAGGTAGGCTCTTTGTATTCCACATACCCAAATTCCAATGAATTTATGTGCTTGAAAATGAAGGAATAATACATTTAAAATTTTTATATGTTGTTAATACAGCTTTAATAATTATACATGTTGAATTTAATCTCATTTGAACATCCATTTTTTGTGATATAGGCCCCACAAAAAAATTCTCCAGATCTTTGAACTTTTTTTAGGCCTTTATTTTGAGCTAGTTTTGGGACATCAAATGGAGGATTGGGATATGGGTCCAGATGAATATAATGCATACCAACAACTTTAGAATCCTAAAAAAGAATAATTTTTCAATTTTTATTTGTTTATAAGTTGTTATTACTGAAATATAGAACAAAAAGAAACATTTCAAATACAAAATACACCATTTTGAAATTAATCTCATAATACTTCTAAAACCATAAAATGTGACATTTTACCAAAAATAAAACATGGGATGGATTAAAAATTAAAATTGAATGTAAACTAATTGAAAATATTTTCTCTTTCATATACCCCTAGACCAACACATCAAGATCAGTTTCTAAATTGATATATTATTACCCATAATGTGAAAATTTCAACCAACACCCAAGATCACATGTTTTCTGTGTTTGTTATATATACACATATAAAATTATAATAATATACTCATACTATAATGTTTAATGAAATCACTCATTTAATACCACCTACAAACTACTCAAAATATCTTTTAATACTATGATCACATATAGAAAATAGGAACCATAATTAAAGAGTGAGCTCAATTTTAATAGGTAAGACATAATCAAATAAATATAGGTGAGTTATCAATAAGTCATAAAAAGGTGAGATATATGATCATGTTATAAATAGGATAAACTGAATAAGGTCATGAAATAAAATGAAGTGATATTTATGTGTGATAGAATAATCATGCATCATAGAATAAAATCTATAAATGGATGATCTTGAAATCATGGCATACACAATAGAAGAGGGATGTGAAATCACAATAAAATAACCACTAACTATGGTGACATAAAATAGAAATGTGTCACATATATATGCCTAAAAATTGTAACATATTTCAAGAATCACTTTTAATACTATCATAAAAGTTTGTAAAATGATAATTTTAGCATTACCACATATAACGTAATGGAAAATTCCACCTATATTTTTTCCATCAATAACATTTTCAATAAAGATAATAAAATCATCAACACTCATAATATCGAGATATCATAAGATATTAATTATCACCCAATGCACTGGAGGGATAAATAATTTTTATTTTACCCATATACTTAATTAAATATTAAAACATATGTGATCCACAAAGACATAAAAATAAATATAAATTCATTGAAATCATATAATGATATACCCATATAAATAAACAGGGTATCTAATGAAATAAGATAACTATCTAGTTAAATAATCTTCAATATAAATAATGAAGTATAGGGTATCCACATTGTATATAATAAATGGTATAATATCTCATAAATAATCCCCCCTCATTTGAATGTATAGATATTGAAGTAAACACACATCAATCATAATAATAAAATATATTGTATTAAAAAGGGAATTACATTGGGAGAATGGTTATATTGTTGTATATTTAAATATATGGAAAGACGAAGTTAGTGATTGATCATTTCTCTCATAGAGATTTTATTCATAGCCTAACACCTATACATTAGTTCAGGGATAAGCAATCAATGAATTAGTTTCATGGAGGTTTTTTAAAAAAAATAGATAATATTTGAGGAAATATAGAAAATGAAATTATAAAAGAGTGGAATATGATAGGTTACAGACATAGATGAAAATCCATCATATGAAAGTAAAAAATAATAATAATTTTATTTAATATATTTATTTTTAATGAAATGTTGAAATAAATAAATTTAACATAATTTTTAAAAAAGGTAATAAATGATAGATTATGATATTTTAAAAATTAACTAGTTTTTAAAAAAATTAATATAAATTATGTCATTCTAAAAGAATATTGATAATAGTTGAGTGGAAATTAGAAGATAAATTGTGAAAATAGTTTTCAAAATATTTGGATATGTTGTCATAAAAATAGAGAAATAATTCTCATTCAAAAATAATTTTTTAAAAAGGGAAAAAATATTCTATTAAAACATATTTATAAAAAAACATTATCCCAATAATTAAATATTCAAATTAATTATATTTAATTTATATGGATATAGAGGAAGATGGATATTGTAAAATATTACCTTATAATCATTGTGTGTTAACTAGGGAAAAATGACATTATAGGTATGTAAACATGAAGACATGTATATTCCTGAAAAATGATAGTTAAAGAAGCATAAATTACAACAAATGATAATGAATGGGAAAGAACCCTTATGATGTAGAGGATAAGTGCATGAATGTTAATGAATAGGAAAGAACCCTTATGAACAATGAAATATATGAAAATTAAATATGTATGCATTGAGATAAGTAATATGTAAAAAATTTAATTTAAAAATAGTAAGGTATACATTAAATATTTTTTTGATAATTCCTAAAATAGAGGAAATGGCATTTAAAAACAATATAAAAAAGTAAATAAGTCTAAAAAAATAAAATAAATTAACTCGGTTTGTGGCTTTATTAGATTCTTATATATACTGGCCTATATTCGAGACCCCTCCTTTTGATTTTTCCATAAATATTCTATGAAATTTAATTTCATCATGCCAATACCTCTAAAACATGGTTATGAAGATATGGGGAGGGATTTTGTAATAACTCCGACCCTAGAAGCCTGGAACTAGTGTGTTACCTTATTATATTTGATTGATTACAATGAATTAAATCTCGAAGTATTTAACTATTCAAAATTTTTTAATACATGATTACATACATAATACTGATTTTATATCAAGATTAGAAAATAAAACATGATACATAAAAAATCAAATAAACTATTTCTTGGAAATCTCATTCAATGATTTATTCTTCATATCCTGGGCAAAGGAAACAAAATAAGGGTGAGATAAAATTATAAATAAGGGTAAAGTACAAAATAATATACCATGAATAAATAATGAATAATAAATGTGGAAAAGGAAATAACTAAACACAGATTCTATGTAAATTACTAGATAATCCCTAATCAATATAAAATATTACGTAACTAAACACACCTTCTATTAAATAAATAAGTTGGAAATTAAATACATTGAAATATTTTTTATAGTGAAAATACCATGTGTAATAAAAAATAAAAAATAAATAAAAGAAATTATTAATTATTATATTCTATTTTCCCCAGGTACATGAAATCTTTACCATCAAAATCTATTCACATGATAGTTTAAAAGTTCTAGACAAAAACCATTTGGATTTGGAAAAATGATTCTTATCAGGAGACTACTAATGAATCAAGGGGGTGTGATTTACGAATAATAATCCTTGTCTTGAGGTATAAAGCATTCCTAAGATATCAAATAATTCTTTTAACAATCTACCTTGTCAAAAAATATCTATATTGAGTTTAAAATACATATTTATTAAAATATATGCAATTAATCAGATAATTATCAAAGTAAACATCACATGTAAAAATGGAATATGGATTAAGAAATAATTAAATCCATCATATAGGAATATGTATATTTAATATAAATTTAATGATCAAAAAATGATCATAAGTAAGATATTGTTTCAAGAGAAAGATAACAATCCCTAAAGAAAGTGGTAATGCAAAGCAAACTTTTACCACCTAATAATTTTCAATTATAAACCACTTAGTTGAGATAATTCATAGTGAATCATAAAATAAGATTAAGTATGATTAAATAATTATATTAAATGAAAATTATCAGTAAATTCACCCCATTTAAGTTAATTTCTGTATAGTAAAAAACAACTCTTAATGGAATGTAAACTGAGAAGAGATACATTACATTACACTCTCCTTTCATTGAATTTCATTTCACCTCTTATATAGTAGTTTTAAACATGTCATTAACTTATTATTGAAAAATATTAATATTAAATACATCATATATGATTCATTTATAACATTTTATTACCCATTCATTAATGATATTTTGTTATTTTCATTATTTCGGGAGTTAATTACATAATTTTTCAAGTATGTTTTTACTATGTATTGTTGTCCCTATTATTTAAATAATTATTTAATAATATCCAGAATTTAACAAATTATGCAACTATAATATATATTCAGTATGTATTTATTTATATTAATCCAAAAAAATAGTGATAAGAAATGAAATGCACTATTCATAGAGACGGTAGGTCCAACGTATGCATGAATGTTGTTTCTATTTTTATATCATATTATATTAAATATGAATAATATGTATACATATATTATTACTATAGTATCATTTTTATGTCATATATGTCACATATTGTTTTATTGAAATCATCCTTAATACATTCCATGGATGGCGTGAATGGATCACATCGCTTTGTGAGGCGGTAGTATGCTATACACATGAAGGATGTTATCGTATTCCAAAAAAATTGAAAGCATGATGTTATATACCATATAATAATTAGAAAAGAATAAATACATCATAAAAATCATATATATCATATATAAATAGAATTTATATCATTATTCCTAGTCTTGAAAGGTGGTAATGGTAAAATGAACAACATTGGTTTGCGAGGAGGCAGTCTTCCTTACACGCTAATGATGATTTTATAAACAATTTTATGAATTTGATTGAATTATTAGGTAGTAACATTAAAATTAGAAAATATCAATAGATTTAAGACAATTTTTTTATTATTTAATAAATATGTTCATAGAATTTAACGAGGTGACAAATAAAATAAAATAAAACAACTAAAAATCCTTTAATCTTATTTGGGTATCCTCCTTATATTTTTAATAAAACATCACTTAGTGGGATTTTATACTAATATTAGGATTCTATTATGAGTTAAGACAAGTTGGGGAGTGATTGGAAAACTAGTAAATATTAGAAAGGGCGAACTCTATTCATGTTTTTAATTGTCAATTGGATCCAATAACACCCCAAAATATATACTCGAAAGAATAAGGTCAAAATATGTCCATAAAATGGGTTTTTTAATTGTTTCAATGTCATTTGGATGCTTATGTTTAAAGTTTAGTCCCTTAGTAAACTCAATTTTCTCTTAATAGTATTAATTAATTTTAAATAATTTAACTAATAAATTTGGTAAAAAAATTATTTTTGACCTCATTAGACCCTAAATATTATTATTATTTTAAATTTGGAATCAATTTTTCAATATTCAATTCATGTAAGGGGAAAAATAATGTAAAATCAATCTCATATATGGGATGAGAAATCGTGTTTTTAAAGTGAAAATATTCAAAAGATTACTAAGTTTTTATTTCTAAAATTAAATATTAAAAAAATTAAAATGACTGAAATTTTATTACTATATGTATAATTATCTAATTTTTCATTAATAAACTTTAATATATAACTTATCATTATAAATAATATTGATGAAAATATAGTTTTTAATTAAAAATTAGCATTTTTCATTATTCATCAAAAAAAGAAACTTCTTAGAAAATACCAAAAAATCACCGTAGAATAATTTTTTCCTTAAATTTATAAAACGTTACTTATTTTTTTGAAATAAATTTTATAAATGTTTCAAAGGTTTGATTTAAAATAAATGCACCATTAAAAGTCAACAAATCTGCCTTTAAAAAATTACAAATTTTATGTGTAAAATTGGATTTTTCTTTATCTTATACCAACCAATTATATTATATTCATGTCAAAAAAAATATTTAATAATATATATATTTATATATATATGTGTAATATCATTAACTGTGGGTAATAAATTTAATTTCTATACGATAAAACACATTGAGTGCATAAATAGATTTTCTTATAAAAACATTTCCATTATATTCAATTAGGTTTTTTATTCATTTAGAATTAATTTTTAACCAATGAGTAAAACCATATATTTTCCTAATTTAGTTAATATTATTCATAGATTCCAATTTATGAGATATTATAAAGGAAAATTTTAATATTATTTGATAAAACTCAGTCCTACGTGTAACGCAAGAAATCAATGAAAGTTAGTGTTTTGCTTAATTCAATATAACTCGGTATTGCGTGCATTGAATTATATAATATAGATATAATTTATTTAAAATATTAAATATATCTTAATTCCATTGGATTTTATATTCATTTATATACATTTTGTTTTATTTCATACATGCTACTAAATAAAATGTTATTCTTTTTTAATTTCTGGTTGTTACATTCTCTCTATATTAAACAAATTATGTTCTCACTGTTTAAACATGATATTAGTAGTCCAAGTTTTTAATATATTTAAATTAATGTAAATAAAAATCCACAACATAAAATGCTTATTAAAAAAGCATCTTAATGTGAAAGGAAAGGTATTATAACATTAATATATAATAATCCCATAACTAGGTTTTTGATTAGGAGAACATATGTGGGAAATTAATACACAGATATAGAAGAGAAAAATATCACCAAAATACAGATGGAGTGTGATTGGGGTCATTGATGACAATAAAGAGAGTGATAAATGAAAATTTAAGGGTTTAGAATCCATAAATCTATGATGATCTACAAGACCATTAGTTGAAGATAAATGAATATATTAGGATAACATTTTTTTCTAAATCATTTTCCTTTATTTAAGGAATTCGTTCACACATTAAAAAAAATATATAAATATACTGACTTGGTAAATTTCTTTTTCATAGTCACATTATTATCCTTTGGATGTTCCTTTAAAAATTTCTACTTCATCTCTTAGCATAAGTTTCATTATATGGTGATTTAATATATTATTCTCTAAACAATTGAACAAAAATTAAATTAAACCATTTAATAAATTTTTAAACTTATGTACCATCCATAATATCAGGAGAAAAACCTTTATAAAGTCACTTAATTTGAAAAATGAACTTATAATTAATCCAAACAACATTAAGTATCATTAAATCATCACATAGCAAACATGTCAATACCTTCATCATGTATTATATTGAAATAGGATAATAACCTAACATACCACAAATACGGATTGAAAATGTGAATGATTCCTTATTACTTAACTAAAACATTATTTATTGGATATATTTCATAAATAAAAACAGCGATAAAATCCATTAATAATGGTATAAACCATATTTTTAAAAAATCATTAGTAAATTCAATGATAGCCAGTACTATCTGATTTACTTTATCCGTATAAATTATCCCTTTATCCTAACATCATTATTTGAACATTCGGTACATATTAAGGGTTATATTTCCCACAATCATGTGCTTTTCTAATAAGTTCAACATTCCACCAAGTCAATTTTTAAATTCATTAGTACCATTCATAATATGCTTTCAAATCCTTAATGAAATAGTATGGAATTACAATTATTATATATTTTATAATTTTTATAATGATAATATCATCAATAAAATACTTATACAATATATTATGATGATATAAATACATATGTAGATTAATTATTCAACTTTGGCAGTATCAATAGTATAATCTTGACCTTTACCCTTTAGCTTTTTTTGAGTAATATTCTGTTTATTCTTGGGGAATTAATTTTTGTAGATCTCCGCCTTCTTGTAGTTGAAACAGTTAATATTACTTATTTCTTTCATCCAATTGAATTTTTTTCCTGGTGACTGTTTTCTTCACACTTATAAAAAACACACATTCCCTTCAAACATTTCCCATGTTGATTCTTTCTATAGTTATCACAAGTGGGAAAATACTCTTCTCCTTTTAAACTATTATTTTCTATTCATTAATCGTCATGTCATTATTCCCTATAAATCCATAAGACAATTATAATTATTTCTATATTTTGATAGAATGTAAAACTATTTCCTCATATGAAGAAATTTTTTGAGAAATGAGTTCCCATAGTAGACTTGGATCAATCCATTCAAATAATTGGTGAATATTTATTTTTTTGATATGTATGTAATTCGTATAATACATAGATGACAGTGTAATGGTAACTTCATACTCCACCAAACATTCTTACTCATTTTTTTATAGACTATGGAACATTCTCTTTATATAATTTTTTTGATCACAAGAGAAATATTTATCAATGAAGTTAACCTTAAAATATTTCTATTCCATGAGTTCTATTTACTCATTTTCCCTAGAATTCTGGATCAACTGCCACCATTTTTCATCATCACCATTGAGACAATACACTGTAAGTGTAACCTTTTCCTTCTCACTACATATTAATTCCATAAATATATTCTCTAAAGACTTAATCCATTTTCCATCTATGAATGGATCGGTAGACTAACTAAATGTTGATGGCCTTTAACTCATAATGTGATCCAACACCATAGAATCTTATCATGGAATAATTTTATCTACCAGGGAAAGGTTATTTTTCAAAACCTTCTTTTATATTCTCAAATATAACCATATAATTCTCATTTAGAGTACCAGCTATATCAGCTTCCATGGTATGGAAATGGCTACATTATCAATGACTAATTATTCATTTCTTCCTTCCATGTTCCATCTCTATAAAATGGAATATATTAGTTAATCTCAGAGAATTATGAAATTTTTATAATTATAAATAAGAAATAAAACTTAACTTAAATTATAAATTTTATTAATGGATAATCTTATAATCATTATCATCATTTATTTGGGGGTGTTATTATCATTAAATCATTAAAATGGGTTTTAATGTAAATGTGAATTATCCTAATAAAATCCCCTAGGAGTGCTAAGTAGGTGAACACTGAGGCCCATTTTCTTATACCATGATACACTAAAATGAACCATGAGGTGCCCTTTTGAGATTTATTACACTGAAGTATATTTGAACCACAACCATGTCAACTTATAGTATCCAAAAATGGATGTATTTCTTTGAATACCCACATAATCTCAACCATAAAAGACATTAGGATATTCTTTTATACCTACCAAAATGTATATCTTAGGGTTTTTATCTCTAATACATATATTTCCTAAATCTAGTTTTCAGCTTATAAACTAAACATTCTCATATACCAACTGTAACACCCAAATCCCAGAACCCCAAAGTTAGTTCCTTAATTTATTATATTATGATTATTATAAGGAAACAAATACCGAAAGACCAAAATGTAAAATATTTTGGAAAACCAGATAAAATAATTGTTTATCGTTCAAAAATGTGAATATAAACTAAAACATAATACATAATAAAATATAAAAAACTACTTCCTTGAAATCAGATTCATAGATATGATCATCATAATCTAGTTAAAGGAAAAAAATAATGGTGATACAAAATTCTTAGTAAGGGTTAAGTATAGTAGAAGATATCATGAATAAATAATGCATAATTAATATCAAAAGGTAAATTACTAAGTACACTTGACATTTAAATAACATGATATGGAATAATCAATATGGAAAGATAAATAAATGAAAAAAATCCATTTAATCAATACGTTAATAATGAAATGAATCCATAGTTTTTTTCATGATAAAAATCTCATGGATATTAATAACTGAAATATGAATGAATGAAATTATTAATTATTTTATGACATGATTCTTAGATACATGGAACCTTTACCATTAAGATATATTCTCTAGACAATTTAGAACTACTTGTTAAAAACCCGTCTAATTTGGATAACTGATTCATCTCATGGGAATATTGATGCATCAAGGGGATATCATTAACTAGGACTCACCCATGTCAACAAGTCCAAACCATTAATCAAATATCAAATTACCAATTTAATAATGTCCCTTATCATTTAATATCCATATAATGTAAAGAATGTCGATTTGTCAACATTTCCCCAATTAATCAAATAACTATCTACGTGAACACTTTGCATAAAAATGGAATACTGTTTAGGTAATAATAATATCAATAAAACAATAATATTTATTTTTTATATAAATTTTTTGAACAAAATATTGATTATACTAATGTGATTTTTTTCTAGAGAATGTTTACATTCACAAAAGAAAGATAGATTGAAAAGGTAAATTTTACCACATAGTAACATTCATGCCAAAAAAAATTCTGATGAGGTAATTCAAAGTAAAACATAGAATATATTGAATATTTTGAAAATAATAATATAAAATTAAAAATGGTAAGTTTATAAACTAAATTAGGTAGAATTGGTTCCTAATTACAAATAATTCTCACTAGAATGTCACTTGAGAAGAAATCCCTTACCTTATGATACTATTTGGTTGAATTTAAATCAACCTTATGTATTGTTGTTTTAAACATGTTATTAACTTATTTTTGAACCATTACAATATTTATTACATCATATATTAAATTTTATAAAATTTTACTACATTTTCATTAATTATATTTCATTGTTTCTTCATTTCATGTGTTAATTTCCTAGCTATTCAAGTATGGTCTGACTTTTTATTTGTGTTTCTCTTACATATATAATTATTTAATCATCTAATGAATGTAAGACATGATTTAAATATCATATATATTCGATATATATATATATATATATATTAATCCATAAAATTTAGTTATAGGAAACAAGACGTACTGTTCATGGATATGGTAAGTCATATGTACACAAGAACATTAGTTCCATTTTATTACCATATTAAAATTAAGAAAAGTAATACATATATATAATATAATTAAATTAACATATCTATTTAATATATATATAATATGTTTATTAACCCCATTATTAATTCATTCCATGTAAATCATGTGCGAATCACATCACTCCACGAGGCGGTAGTTAGTCATACACACGATCACCATTATCGTATTCCCACAGAATGTAAATCATGAATTTATATGTTATATAATAATTCAATATGCATAAATAAATCCTAAATAAAATATATATCATATATTAATAATATTTATATAATTAGTATCACCCTTTAATGGTGTTAATGAAAAAAATGACATCGTTTCGCAATGTTGTAGTTCTCTGTACACACAAGCGATTATTTTATAACCCATTTGATGGAAGTGTGGCATGTTTTAGGTATTAAACCTATGAAAAAATAAGTCAGTATATTTTGGAGAAATTTTTTATATTATAATAATTATATAATAATAATTTAAGGCAATTTAGAAGGAAATAAAATAAAAACACTTTTAGAAAAATATAACCTCTTCTTTGGGTATCCTCATTAGGCTTTCAATAATTTATTCCTATGTTGGATTTGTGAAAAATGTAAGGATTATATGATGAGGTAGAGAATTTTTGTTGAGATTAGGTAAGGTATTTTTTAAATGAAATTTGTTTGGGTGGTTTGAATAAGGGGGAGAGTGGGTGGCCTTTTATATGCAGTGTGAGTGGAAAACATATAAATTTTTAGAAGATGGAATTTCACGATTGTAGTTTCTATATTAAGGGGATAAAATAATTTTATTAACTAGATCCTATAAGGTTTAACTTCTTAAATATGGACATAAAATTGTTTTGCTGCATTTTTCTATGTTATTTAAACCATTAAGTTTAAATTTTAGTCCCTTGGTAAACTTTTTTCACTTAATCCATATAATTAATTTTAACTGCTTCCACTAACCATTTTGGTCAAAATATAAGTTGAAAATTTTAGAAATTGTAAATTATTATAATTCCAAATATTTAATCTACTTTTATAAATTCAATTTGTAACTATTGAAAAATTAATATAATATTAATCCCATAAACGGGATGGGAAAGCAGGTTTTTAAAGTGGTAATGTTCAAAAGATTATTGTGGTGTTTTTTTAAATTAAATATAAAATGATTTAAGTGACCTAAATAGCATTAATATATGTAAAATTTAAATGTGATAAATTTTAAACCAATTCAAAATACAATTTTAATTTATATATTATTTTGATGAAAAATAATTTTCCAATTAAAATTTATTATTTACACTATTAATCAAAAAATAAAACTTCTATTAAAAAACCAAGAAAATAACCCTATGATAATTTAAACATTAAAATTTCAAAAATGATGGTTATTTTGTTTGAAATAAACGCTATATATGTGTAAATATTTTTTTCTAAAACAAGTAAATCATTAAAAAGAAACAATACCACCTTTAGAAAAATACATATTTTTATTCATAAAACTGGATTGGTTCTCATTTTATACCAAAAAAAATATATATAGGATGAATGTAAAAAATTGTTGATTAATATATATATATATATATATAAATTTCAATAATATCACTAATGAAAATTAATTAATTTAATTTATGATGATAAAATTCCTTTGGTGAATATAAATATTTTTGTAAAAAAATCCTTTATATTCAAATGGCCTTATATTCCATTCTAATTAATTAGTAACTAAGGATTTAAACAATATATTTAACTATTCTAGTTAATAAAATTCATAAAATATAATTTATCAGTCATTTTAAGGGATATTATTAATATTTATTGATAAAACACAGTCATGCATGTAACCAAAGCCATCGATGAAAGTCATTATTGCATGTAATGTAAGATAAATCAGTATTGCGTGCACTAAACGCTATAAAATAGATAGATTTTATTTATAATAGTAAATATATAGTAAATTCATCGGATATTACATTCAATTCCATTCATTTTTTTTGTTTCATAAGTTTTACTGAATATAATGTTATTCTTTTTTGAATTCCACGGTGTTACATATTTGGGAGCATACTTGGAATGGTATGGTGTTTTGGAAGTGAAGAGAAATTGGAAGAATATGTATTCATTTATAGGTGAATGATATGATAGTTTTGAATATAACATTATTTTACTTATTTTTTTTCAAGATAATGAATTGTTTATATTGGTTTGCATAATTATAGTGCATGGTCAGAAAATAAATATTTTCACAACATTTACACACTTAAAAAATAGTGTTGTATTTTTTATATTAGATTAAAAGTAGAGAATTTAAAATAGTTTTTATTAAAATAAAATATAATTTATAATTTAGAAACTAATTTATAGTTTTATAAATTATTTTTTCTATTTTTATGTACATTGTTATATTAATCAATACAATTTTATTAATACAAAAAAATAAGAAAAAAATGATTACTTTTAAAATCAATATAAGGTTGTAAAATTTATTATATAAGTAAACACATTATTTTTACTAATAATAAAACATTAAAAATTTTAAAAAAAATCCAAAAACTTATTCTAAGATAATTTCAATTGGTTGATTCTAAAAATGTTATAGATTTCATCAAAATAAATTAATTTATTATAGTGTATAATATTTATGATAATAATTCATATTTTTTTCTAAATATATTAAATATACATTATTAAAAATTTAAACCTGAACAAATTTTGGGTTATATAATTTGAAATATATTTTTATAACTTTCATATATTTATATTTACTTATTTAATCATTTTTATTTATTAATCATTGGATATATTACTATTCTTAATGGTTATTTACAATTCCAATGGTCAGTTATTATTCCAATGATCATATGATAATTATAATAACTATAAAAATAAATTATTTACTACACATTTCATTCACTTATTTTTCCTATGTGATTTTATATACATAATTTTTTAAATAACTATCATATTTATACTATTTTGTTTTATTTTTACATGATTTCCCATCAATTTGATAATTTATAGAGACCATGATGCATAAAAATTTTAGATTCATGTTTTTTATTCAATTTAATATATTATCACAATGTAGTATTTTTTATTTTATATAGTGGACTTAATGTTCAAATAAAACTATATATATTGATTAAATAAAATAATGATTGTCATTTTATGTGCTTTCAGCCATTTATTTATAGTAATTTATTTATTTTCATAAATAAATATTTATTAAATAAGAATGTGTTTAATAATGTCATGAAAAATAAATAATTGATAAATATTGTTTATTCATATCTTTAAAATGTAATGAAAATGAATACATTTAACAATCAAATATATAATTTATGTTTGAATATTTTTAAAAAAATCATTACAAATCTAGAATATTACAGATATGATCTATTGTTGTTCATCAAACCATTCATATTTGGTGATGTATTAGGTTTGTAATCTATGATATGTTACACTTCTATTTCATGAATATAATAATAATTTCTGGTCTTATTATCGATATCACAAACCAAAATGGTAAATTTACAATGTGGAACTATTAGACCAGAATAATTCTCTATGATCAGTTGGTATTATATGGATATTTTAAATTTAATACACACAATTATTCCCCATATCCATGAAACTATCTCCTAATATTTTATGATATTACATTCTCCCTCAATTATTTCTACCTAATCTCTTTATGATTCCCTATAATTACAATTTATGATATCCAAGTTTCTTTTGGAAAATTTGTTTCAATATGGTCAATTAAGACCATTATATTCGTATTCATTATTAACTCTGGTGATTTCCTAGAATAATATAAACTTATGTATGATTGACCATATCAAGACCCACCCCACTATAATACCCTCCTTAATCTACTATGAAGAAGACGATGACCCCTGAGGTATGCCTCTAATAGGCCTCATGTTGGTGACTAGAAATGAGGGTATAAAACATGCATATTTGAGCCCTTAGCCTCATAAATACTAGGAATACTAAAGTAATCCGCCAATAATCACCATAATATAAGAACCAATATCACAAATATTCCCATAATTCATGTAAAACATGATAGAAAAACAAATCCAAAATATAAAACCATCAAAACTCATAAATAGTAACTCTATAGTAAAATCTAAGCTCTAAGGTAGTACTGTTTAGCCTAGTTTCCATCCATTGCCTAGAAAATTGGAAAATAATTTATATATAAACCAGTTTTCATAACCAGTGTACTAAATAGGGTAATAGCTAATATCTCTTGTGAAAATGTTGAAAGAGCATACTAATTCATTAATGAAAAAACAACAAAACCAATAAGCACCTTTCAAGTCGGCTATCACCCAACCATACCTTGGATCACTCACCAAATATCGCATCCATGCATGGTAAGATTGTATCAAAAAATAAAATATAAGGGTACCATATAGCCACTTACCCATTGGGTTGTCACTCTTAGTCCCCAACATCAAACATCTTCTTCCATAATCCAATATATGGTCATACTATCAATGCACCATGTCTCAACTACACTTCTCATATCTAGTACAGTAGTGTATTCCCAACTGGAAGGATATCAAACTCATTCCCTCCCCCCTCAATGCATGAACCGGACATGTAATGTAACCTACATCAATACAATGTGTCATTTTCCAATACCCCATGTTTCAACTCATCAATACCACATAGGGTCTTCTGAAAAAAAAAATCAACTACCCAATTGGATCTTCTAGTAAATCATGTATGAGCTCATTAATACCCACTATGTTCTACCAAAACAACAACTCATCTACCCAGAGGGACTTCCAGTACACCATATCTTATTGTATGATCATTTCTTTCTTGATCCGTCATGGTCTATCATACACTATGCAAGGAGAGTGAGTAAGAGTGATAAGTCACCCATCGTTTCTGTAACCCACATGGATGTCAGGGGAAATCACTCAGTATTGAAAGAATGTTGGGATTGGAAGAAATATTCGTCTCAATTGTGGTATGTATATAAATCACAATGAAAAACACCATTTATATAAATATACCAAAACAATATCAACATAAATAAGGTCACATGAAATTGCACCACCACATCCTATAAATATCACCACACTTCAAAATCCATGCCCCTCCATCACTGTTAACTATATCATGGAAACCATCCCCACACCCCATACAAATAGACACACTAAACATGTGAAATTTTTTATCAAGTTGCCTCATCTATCCTATTTAATCATAATATTAATTTGTTTCCATATTTGATCTCTTTCAAAAAAAAATATGTTTATTAATCCATCACACTCTATATTTAATATCAAACCACTTGTATTATAAACCACAATAACTCTAATAATTAATAACTAAATTCATACAGCATTATTTCATTTTTAGATAATATTTTATTCAAATATTACCTACACCATTTAAATTTATAATTTCCAACTATATTTTTTATAATTGGGCCACCACCAGATAAACCCACACCAACTAGCCATGCCATCTCGACAAATAGCTCACTCACTCCTCTTTCCATCTGTGGAAATAAAGTCATAACCCCGTTATAGAAACCAAAACCTAAAATTGGTTCCACTACAATACCAATGGAATCTAGTACAGAACCCATTGCATACCACTATCTCAATCTTATCTTCTTTATAACACCCATTTTATCTGGCACAACACTCGCTTCCTGTCCTCACAATCACCCCCTAGAATCATTCAAATTTATACACAATAATTAACTTTATCACAAAAAATTACAATAAAATCATTTTTAAGAATTACCTCATTATTTTATATACAAAATAAGATTTCAAATTAATACCTTTTTCTACTCAAATGGATAATGAATTTATATAAATTATTATCTTTTAAAGAATTTATATTCTGAATAAAAATCCCATTAGTAGTACGAAACTCTCAAAAGAATCAATAAATGATAGAAATAGCAGTGAGAAATAACCAAGTGAAAAATAATTATCACAAAAGAATATAATTACACATGAAACCCCCTGCTACTAATTTCCTAGTATACATAATTATGTTTATTTAGTCACTTTATATTCCATACTGAAAGATGAAAATGCTTTTTAATCCTATAATTTAAAAATAAAATGCATATTTATTGAATACCCTACCTTATTAAGAGATTTAGAATCCTCTACACTAGTAGAAATAATGAAATTATGATCTTAATAACAATATCATTCCAAGTAATCCTTCATTAATTTATATCACATCCCTGATAATCAACCAACTACCTCAAATTTTAAGTTCTAGCCATATCTCATATACAAAAACTTCGCTAGATGAATAATAGTAAAAAAAGAATGAATGTGGTAGATCTCACCTTATATCAGTGACACTCAATCTCCTAATACAAGGATCAATGTAATAAATGAAGAGTTTCAAAGGTATCATACCCTAGTCACCCAAGAATTGAGATAAAGAGTAGTGAATTAATAAAACATATAGGAGTTACAAATATATACTATTATATAAAATCTTATGTTTTTAGTGAAATATAATAGATCAAAGTGTAATGGTATTGTTTTAAAAAACAATTATGGTGCACCCTGATATTCTATACTACAATAATCTTCTTACCAACTCTAATCACACTATATATCACTTTTTGACCCTATAAACCCAGTGTAAGGTTTTGATTCAATCCATACACTATGTTTTAGCAACACCAAAATAAATTGAGACATCAAAATCAGTTTCTTGAACCTCCGCTCCATAAGGGCCTTAGTTGCACCTCCAAATATCCACCTGAAACCACACTATATTGTAACTGATATTTTAACTAAATCCAATATTATAATAATATATTAACCCAATTTTAAATCTCATACTCTAAACCACAATCACTAACTCTATTATACATCCAGTACTTTCAACTGGACACTTTTGGTGCATAAATTGTGTCAACACTACACAATAACCTCCCTTGATGACAATGTAGACCAAATATACTATTATTTACCCAATCATTCTCTTAAATACTACAACTCCAAGATATCCCAAATTAATTGGACATGAATGTCTAGAATTCTAAATTAGATACCTCCAAAATGGTTCTCATCCTCAATAATTAGAACCAAACCCCAATGGAAAGACCACCAACATCACTAGACAAGAACTCCATGAGGCATGCCTCTCAATCTAGAGGATTCCACCACTAAATCATGATATTATAGGATAATTTTAAAATCATGAAAAAAAATATAAAAATCACTTTAACCAACATGACACAAGGTCAAACATCACATGAAACAAGAAAAAGAATGATCAAAATAGATTTGGATAATGAGTTTACATATGGGACTCATATTCCCATGTACTCTCCTCTACACATCCATTCCTCAAAACAAAGTAATAGATCACACATATATCACCTTATCTCAGTGATATTTGGTCTCAATTATCCTACCTACAATCATCACATAATCAATAATGTCTAGCTCTCCCCAATCGAGGATATAGAAATCATAATTTAGATATCTCCAAAGCTTCAAAACATGGAAAAAATATAGATCTGAACCATCTAAAAAGGAAGTTCCATCTGATATAACAACGTGTTAAGGAACTCCAAAACTATTAAAGGGCCAATGAACTAGAGAGAAATATTACTCCTCCACACAAGCCTCTACTACCCAAAATGTGGGGAAACCATCAAGAACATAATATTTACACCCTTGAATTCTAACTACCACCTCCTATAATCAGTATAAGATTACCATTGGTCTTATGCCACTATTGTACACTCTCAGTCAATCAGAATATTATTTTTCATTCACTACACTATATATGGCCCAAGGACCACAAACTTCCCAACCTAGGTCCAACATAAATATGAATGACAAAGTTACTCATACATTGTAAAAAATTATAGCCATACAAATGGAAATGTGACATCTATTATTAAAATAAACCTCAACAAAGAAAAAAAACATCTTCCATGATCTAGTAAACTCCATGACTCATGTTTGTAACATATCCTCCATCATCAGGATGATCCACTCTTTCTATCTATTCATTTTAGTGTGGAAATATGTGCAGGATCTGATAATCCCTTTATAAGAGCCCAAAGTATTTTTTAATCCTCTCTAAACTATTGAGGTGAAGTAAGAGTCCAATAAAATATAATGGTCCCTAGTACCCTATTAATCCATACAACATCAAAATCATACAACATTTCCAAGACCATTACATCACTAATCTCTTTAATCACTAAGATGTAGGAAGATTTTGTCAACCAATTCATGATCACCAAAATAAGAAACATATAATCCCTAGTATATCAATAGAAAAATGTTGATAAACATAAAAATATTCCCACATTTCTACTTAGGTAAAAACCATGTGATACCCCAGGCATGATTTAGTAATTAGTAACGAGACATGGTGGGCCTCATGTCCTCAAGCATCCTTCCACATTTTCTAAATGCTATTGACTAGTAGTGATGGTCTATGGCGGTATGGTGGGCATACTTTTTACTCATAATCCTAAGGTAGCATAGTGGTGAGTAATAAAATATATAATATAAGAAATTATATAATAAATAGTTTATGTAAAGCATAGAGATGAGTAAACTATCAAATGACCTTATATAGTGTCATATACAAATTTATTATGTCATGATGCTATAAAAATTTTGAGTAAGGGGACATGGTAGTAGGAATCAAACAATACATGATATATAAAAGTATGAAAAATTTCACAAATCTAATCTTACATAGTATCCAAAGAACCATGCCAATACTATGCTCCCGTAATCCAAACTAGAATTGAAATCATTTACCAAAATGTATGAAATTTTCATTTATCCCTAGTTGTATCCATGAGATCTGATTAGGTAACAAACAATTGTCTAAACATGGTGTGAGTAAAACTCAGTAGGCTACCACAAATAGTTTATAATACTATCAAAATAATGAATATATAAAAATAAGTTATATAACTAATAAAATTTATAAAATGAATTCTAAGATTCCCATGTTGGATATGGTTCTTCATTGGATACAAAAATAATACTATCATCTTTTTCCTAAGATCAAAATTATCTGAGTATGTATTATATTATGGTTTATGATTTGAACATGAGGTGAATTACGAAGGATTCCATACATAATTAAAATAACATATAGAATTTAAATTTTTAATTGGATTTAATACATAGCAGTCATAAGAACACCACAAAATTTATGTTTCAAAGTCACTAACTAAATCCAGGTATGTTTTTTGAAATTTAAAACACATCAATGAATGGTTTAGAATACTAATATTGTCCAAATAATTCCATGTATGATTTTAAGTATCTTTCAAGGCTTAATATAATAATTTTTTTCCATAATCCCATCCAAGTCACTCCATGTATAAATCGGAGTATTTCCAATTGAATAACTTAATATCATCTTCCCTATGATGTACTCTATTTAGGAATCAAAATATCTCCCATGGAATAATAAATTATCATCAAACTTATGATCTCATCTATGGTATCATATATAAGAACCCATATATCAACCATTTAATGGTATAATTTCATTTATAAATTATTCAATTAAATACTGGAATGGTTTATATATTGATGGAATGATGCTGATGAAACCGGTTTCTCATCCTTGGGTTATATAATTTTGAAACATACATCTTTTAATGGGATATAATTTAATGAAATGATTTAGAATAAAATCTATTGTCATTTATATAAGATAACTCAAGTATAAATATATAAGAAAACAGTGGCCCATGTGAAATGGTATTTACATTCATGTTTTATTTAATTCATTTGTATATTTCATATATATTGGTAAGAATCCCAAACCCCCCATAAATGGGTACACTTTCATGGTTAGGGAAACATGGTCATGAAATTTAATAATATAACCTAGGGGTGTTTGATCCTAAAAAATAGGGTATATAAATCAAGGAATATAAGTTATACACTCTAAGGGGGTAGTTTGGGTTGAGTTTGAAAACCTCAAAAAATGATATTTGGGGTATAGGGACTAACATAAATTAGAAAATAGTAGTTTCTTTAATTATTTTCACATTCAATAGGTGACACATGAAAGGTGTTGATTCATGGAACGAAGACTCGTGATATAGGCATCAAGACTTTTAGGGATAAGAACTAGACCACCTACCGTATACTATTATCCAATTCCTTGTCCATTATTAGCCTATAATTAAGGCTAGAATGAGAGAAATTAAAAGAAATATTAAAATCATTATAAATAGGCTATATGAGCTTTCATGAGGAAAACATTAGTGGCGGTGAGATGAGCTAGGAAAAGAAGGTGCAGAGTCTTAGACTTACCCAGGCTGATCTAAAATGATGAACTATAGCTGATTCCGAGCATAGATATGGAAGGTATATCAATTCCTCAGTGGAGAATAGGATATCAATTTCATGCATTCCACTGGATATGAAAATGAGGGAGGAGAAAGAAAATTAGATTTAAGATGAAAGAGTGGAAAACTATTTTTTCACACATTTTAAGGGGGGTGCATGATACGGTAACATGGTTGACCAAACCATTCACAAACTTCACACTATTACTACTTAAGTTGAAAGCCCCATTCATGGAAGGAGGTATTTTTAAACAATTTTTTTAACATCCTGTGCGTTCTCACCATCCAAAACCACACCCCATGCATGTTAGGCCCATAGTTAGAGAAACAATGACCTGACCATGCTAAGAAAACATTTAACAAATTGTATTTTACTCATATACATGTGGCCTTTGTTTCATTCTTAATTAAAATATTCTCCTCTTATTTTTGTTTTACTATTGAGTCATTTGGTTAGAACTAAACATGTGAAAATCATGTCATTATCATAGCTTCTCTAAAAATGGAAACTCAAGGCTTTTAATGATCCCAAATTCTCTAAAAAATATTTAATACTTTTGGATAAATACCTTAGATAAAATAATAGGTTTAAATATAATTTTAATGAATTCATTCCACTAAGAAAACCTCAAATCTTACAGCCTCCCCTCTATAAAAAACTGGTTCACCAGTATCCCTTTTTTAGGTGGCTAAACATCATTTGAGAATAATTATGGCCACTGATATTGGTAACCTAATGTATGAGAAGGTATAAACCTATAATAAATATTCCAAATGTGTTGAAAACATTAGTTTCTTATACTCATTTGCTCTGTATATATAAAAAACTACACTTACAACACGTAATGTCTCCAATAACACAAGACATGTAAAAATGATGATAGACTGAGGTCATGTGTCAAATAATTTCTCTCATGAGGCCTTAGTTGATGAGACCCATATATAAAGAAACATTTACCTTGCATAAAAATATCCACCAGCCTAATTCCTAATGCATCACAACACTCAATATCGTTTCTTCCTATGTTTGGAAGAATCCAAATCGGTGTTGAGGTTAACAGTTATATCATATACGGAATGGTTTTTTCACAAGCATCAAAACAAAAGAATTTTACACTATTATTTTTCATTCCAAGGACAGTGGTAGTAGGCTGTGATAAATTTCTCATAAAATGATTATACTAAGGTGTATTTAATATGAAATTATGTTCTTCATAATGGTCATGTCTATTTTGATAATAAACTATGATATCATCCCTGAAAACCACTACATAAGAATTTAGGTATTGGTTGAAATACCAATTCATCATGTCCATAAAAAACATATTATAAATTATGGAGACATAATTGAATTTCAAAATACTCAAAAAATCCATATCTACATCAGAAAGATATACATAACATATTTGAAGGCCTAACACATACCTGGTGATACACCAACTTCAAATCAATCATTAAAAACTTGTCTACTTGGATATGTTCCCATTGGTCATTATTATTTAGTATTGGGTAAAATATTATAACAGTAAGCTAATTTAACCACTAGTAATCAACACATAGCCTAAGAGTCTCATCCACCTTCTTGGATAAAAGTACTGGTGAACCCAAAGGAGGTGTTCTGACTCATGTATAAAATTTGACCTACAGGTCCACTATATATATCTTGAGTTACTGAGGCTCATTTGGGTTCATCCTTTAAGGAGTAATATACATAAATTTTTTCAAAGGGAATAATATCTAGAGTGAATTATACCTCTTTCTCAAGAGGTATCATAGAAAATTCATCATGTAATATGTCACTAAAATGATCCACCACTTGAGGGAAATCAGTCTGACATGACTCCTGATCATCAACAAAAGGGTGTCCATATGGGTTTACTCTTCACCTAGCCCATGATGTTCTGGTCTACCTAGAGTTTCCTGAACAACCAATTCTCCATTGTAAACACAACTAATATACTCGGGTAATGATACAGACACCAATCAACAAAAACAATTATTATGGGCACAAAAGTACATAAACTAATCAATCTCAAAAATGATCAAAACATGTCATATCAAGTACAAAAATATTATAAATTAAATGATAGGAACTTGAATTTAGAGTAAAGTCATGGCATCGGCACACACTCTCTGATCAAAGGCCAAATGGAGTATCAACAGTCGTTATTACATAGATGTGTTATATCTAAAAACAATGGCTACTTACTAAAATAGCAGTTATAAATGAATATGAGGTTCCCATTTCAAATAAATAATAAAATAATGTCAAGGATTATAAAATCAAACTATGAACTACATATATACTGAAACTCTTCTACTCAGATATAGGTTTTACTGCATGTATATAGCTCAATTTGTTTCCCTAGTCTAAAACCTAACTTCCATAAGTAGGTAATCTATATTGGTTTTCAAAATTAGAAGTTTGGTTACCTTCAACTTTTCATCTTGTTCTGAATATCTTATAGTAGTTCATCTCGCATCTTGGCAGGGACCTGTTGATCCCACTCTAGAATCTAGAGTTTGTGAAGATCCCCTCTCTTTAAATAATGGAGAAAATTTCCTACCAAACTATTGAATTCGACACATCATTTAATAATATCATCTCTTCACTAGGTTTTTTCTATACTGGGACATAATGTTCCCTAACCTACAAAATCAATAACATACCACATGGCTTATGGGGCTCACACAATGACCACTAATTACCCACTATAATACTCACGATTATACATTCTACCGCAAACTAACTTATTTCTTATCTAAAAAATGAACATCCATTCCACACACCATCAACTTTTGTCATGTTATGCTCAATTATGAGGGCATTGTTCATTATTTCTGAAACAGTCATCAAGTGGAAATGTTTCACCTATGAATGGATATTCTACATCTGACCATCCTAAAAGTTTCTCACTTTAGTCAATTCATCACCAAAAATAGTACGTAAAAAACATTGGATCTATATTAAATGAGTTTAGTTGTCTATATCAAATATAGTACCCTTATCTAGACATATATATTACCTATCCCATTCTAATATCAATATCTATGGGTAGAAGTAACCATTAAATATATATTTGAAATCCCTAAAACCCACATCCTAATGCTGACCTACCAAATTTTGAACAAAAAACCAATACATGGCGGACCCAAAAATCATATAGACCGGAATCTTGACTCACCTTTATAGAGGAAGCCCATGATGCTCAATTATGGAAAAAGTTTCTCTAGCCATGAATCAATATCCTAGGGACCATCATCCCTAGAAAATTTAGGAGTGTGATGTTGGTGGGAGTCTTGAGTCAACTTGGACATAGTCAATTCATGTCAAGGATCTCCCATCATTGACTACACTGGTCATAGGAAACCCTCTCTATGTTGAGAATCGATGTGTGAACACATAAAAATAGAGGTTTTTTTGGTGGAATTGTAGGAGTAAACATGGGTGGTTTAGGTCCCACCACTTCTTGAGTATTTTCATCACCACCATCCTAGTATTCGACATAAGGACCACATGGAGGAATATATCTGTAATTTATGGAAGATTACTCACAAATATGAGAACAAACAAATGTATCATAGAGAGGAAACAAAAATAGTATCAAGGATTAATAAAAATATATTTACTTATAACACTATTATAGGAATAAGGGCCCAAAAACCATAATATAATAACCCAAATCCCCTTGTATATGGGTTGTGTATTGGTAATCTTCCATGTTTAAAGAAAAAAATTATAGATTATTAATTGGATGTTATAGAAGGGAAAACAAATTTAAGATGTAATTGAAATCCCCATTTAATGGAAACCATTTCTTTTTTGAGTGATAATTTTTTAAAATAATATTTTATATTAAGGTCTAATTTGATGAATTACCATTCCCAAGATATAATGTAATAAAATTTATAAGTTATAAATTGTAAATCATGTTACTATGACCCAAACTGTTATATCCTTTGATAGGATATAAGAAACCACATAATTTGATTCTTTTAGATAGATCTCCATTTGCAATTTATAGAGACGCAAACATTACAAATTAAAATTTTAATCCATTTAATCAAAATCATATAACATTTTAGGTAATCTAATCACATTTAAAAATCACACAAATGTGATAATTGGTTAGTTAAGGTTCCACCATCAAGATATTTTGGAAAATCAATTTTGGTTGATATAAAGATATTAAATAAATAATTACTTCCTCATTTTCTAATAATAAATATTATTCCAATTTCCAATATAAAAATCCAATAACACATAATAAATAATTTTCACATAGAAAATTCATGGAATACATAAACATGGAATATAATATGCATGGAATATAAATCATTAATTTCCTATAATGATGCATGAACAATGATTTCTTTCTATACCTAGGTAATGAAAAAATAAAATAAATATTAAAAAAATATAAATCAGGTCCAACACCCAATGGTGAAAATAGTACAACATTAAGAGGGGGATACTCGAACATTGATTCTCATATGTGGGAAATTGAATTTTCACCTGCATGTGGTTAGCTAATCCTAGGGACATGCTCGTTACCAAATTTCGAAACATCATAGTATCCTTTATACAATCTTGAAACAATAATCCAAGGAATATAAAATATTTTATACCACTTTGTGACATACCATTCCTAGTTTACTAATAAGTAACCTAACATGATGGGCCACATAACCTCAATCATGCATCCCCGTATACAAAAGGCTACCTATAAGCATCATTGGTGTACTATGGTATAGTGGGGTGAATATACCCTCATTATTCAACTCGATCACAATGATAAATTATATAATTGAAAATAGAGAAAATGATATAATAAATCATTAAATTAAATCATCCATATTCTTAAATACTCACACGATAGTAGACAATGTCATATAAAAATAATGATGTCATAATTCCATACATAAATGAGGTGTAAGGGGACATTTTAGAAGTAATTAAATAATAAATTCTATAAAATAATTTATAAATAAGACAAAATATAAAAATAATATCATCGCATTCACTTTCTCAGTTCTCTCTTCCCATACTCCAACTGAGTATAGAAATCACATGTGTAAAGATGAGATATTTACTTTTTCCCTGCCTATATCCATAATGTCCATCTATGCATCAAAAAGTGGACCAAATATGGTTTAGGTAAAACTCATTAAGATACCATCAATAATATCAAATATAATACCTTCTATGAATAAATAATGAAGCAGTATACAACTAATAACAATAGATGAAAATGAATTAAATGACACCCATGATTGCTCGAGTTCCTCATGGGATACTCATATAATACTATATACTATGTCCTATGCTGAAAATTATCTATGTGTTAACTATGTTATAATTTTTTTTCAATACTCACATTAGATAATCAAAATATCCTTTCATAATGATAATTATATAAGGGATCAACAAGTCCCATGGATTTTAAGACATAATAGTCATAGGTATGCTAAGGAATTTATTTATCTAAGACATTGATGGAATCCAAGTGTGTTTTTGGACATAGAAAACATATTAATAAATAATTTGGTATTCTAATCCCATCTAAATTATTCTATATATCAATTCATGTATCGATCTTGGATATATATAATTTCATTTTCCCACTGAGCTCATATAAGGAATTCCATATAGAAATTTGAGTATCACCCAGGGCATAACATAATCTCATCTTCCTTGTGATCCCTTCTTAGAAATTACATTAAGGATTCCAAGTGTTTCTTATATTATAATACAATCTAATTATCCATGTGAACCCATCCAAGGACTCCTTTATCAAAACTGAAGCATCACCCAAGGCATGTTTTAATTGCATTTATAATTTATTCAATTTAATATGAATGATGATCCCATCCCTGGAATTATGAATCTGGACCTATGTATTTCCCATGGCATAGTTTATTGAATGTTCATGGATTATTAGATTATATAAACCATTTCACAATTCACATAATTATATTAGGAAATTTCCATGATATAGGATTACTCGAGTATAATGTAACAAGACAAGTGTCAATGTTACATGGTCTAACCATTCACCATTTGAATAATTATTTTTAAAATTTTATATATATAGGGGAAAATAACAAACCCATATCAAATTGTTCCAATTACATATACATGAAAATATAGTCATGGAATTTTAAAAAACACACCAAGGGGTGTATTTGATCCTTATAAAAAAGGTGTAATAGTAAAGGCATATAAACAAAACTATAAGGGGTGGTTTGGGTTGACATTAATAACCCCCAATGATTATATTTGGGGTATAAGGACGATCTATAATAATACAACATTAATTTAATTAATTCTTATAACATTTAAATGTGGATTCCCAGAAGGGTTCGTCGCATGACGTAATGACGCAAGATATAGACATCAGGACTTTGATGGAAATAATATAGAACAACTAACTTATACCAGAATTTGAATCCTCATCCAGTATCAGCATCTAAATTTGGATGGAATAATTTGAATAGAAATAACTATAAAACAACCTTAATTATAGTTCATATGAGCTCGCATGAATATAGATTCGTCAACAGTGAGATAAAATGAGAAAACAGTATCATTGTCTTAAACATACCAATGGTTGTCCAATGTGATGGACAATGGTTGATTATGATATTAGATGAAATAGGTGGATCAGAACCTTGGTTTAGAAAATTAGAGAGCTCTAATATATCCCACTGATTTTGTAAATGATGGTGGAGATTGAAAATTATATTTAAGAGGAATGATTGAAAAATGGAAATTTCAACCATTTTTAATAGGGTGCATGGTTTGGCTTCATTGTTGTCATAAACATGTTCCAACTATATACACCTAATTCCTAAGTTTACAAAACCTTTCATGAAAAATAACATGGTTCAACAAACCATGAACATCATGTGCATGCTCACTATCTAAAACACACACCCCAGTGCTCTCTAAACACATCGTACTAAGAAACTAGGTGCTAACTCTAATAATTACACCTACAATGAATAACTGGTTTTCCATGACCATGAGGCCCATGATAAAAGGTTCAAATAACCGTTATACTCCTCTATTGATTGTACAGTAGAGACACATGGTTAGTACTAATCATACTCCAACTTTGTTTCCCTCTTGTCTTCTCCAAAAAAACACAATGAGATCTAAATAAACCACAATTATACCAAAACCATCCTTATAAAATTATGAATTTTTATTTAGATTAAACAATAGGTTGAAATATAATTTTAAATTAATTTTACCTCTATGAAATCCTAGTATCTTACATCTTGTTACTAAAATAACCCACCCATAACACTGTGCTCTACTTCACCTACTGACAGACCAAGTACATCAATGTAAAATATTCAACTAACCACTTCACCCCAAGAAACCAAGGCTATACTATCAAGAAAAGATACATCTTGTAAACACTCGGAAAATCTACTACCATTGAGGTATAAACTCACGAGAAATATCATTATTCGTCATCTATAGAACAAATAGGATCCCTTGAAACAATTTCTAATGGAAATCATCCTATAACTATCCCTATAGATAATTATCATATATGATATGATCCAGAATCACATCTACTTATGATCCCCCCATAAAGAATCATCCACACACTACATCATGTATGGTTTCACTATAATCTAAAATAGAAATCCTCGACCTCCAGCCTACTCTATATCAAGATATTCAATTGTATGATCCTTCATCTCTATTTATACATATCCTCGATAGTTACTACCTGACATTTATATAAAACAATTATACATCCCTGATGTTTTGATAGTATATAAATAATAATGATATAGATACTCAATAAATATCTATAGTGAAATATTCATTTCGTTCTGAGAAATAACATACCACAAGTTCTTATAGTCTTTATAGTCTATAAAGTAGTTATTGACAATGTAATGTCACCATAGATTTACATAACAAACAACCACTGCCAACTCAATATTATGGGTGTCATAGTTAAACTCAAGGGAATGAAAAAATATTGGTCTATATGATATCATATATCATTACTAAATAAATAAAAACCCCAAACCAAGATGATTTGTATTGTATCAAACCTCAAACATAACTCCATCCTCTAAAAACTAAATCATGGGAGCACTGATAAACTTTCCATCTTGTTATTGAATGCTACCTGAAACTGATCAGTCCATAAAACGGTCTGGTACTAACTAGAAAATTCCATAAATAGGTCCATGACATGAGATAATTTATATATGAACCTATGATAATATACCACAAGACTAACAAAAATATAGACCTCTATAAATATCTTAGGAGTATCCCAAGAATCAAATCCATCAATATTTTGAGGAATCCTCTACCACTCACTATAGAGTCACCAAAATTCGATTTTATTTAACCTCTAATGAAAGAAAATATTCATTTGGTCATCATCCCCTAAAGATGATCATGCCAAAGATCACGTAGAATGGACATATCGTGTACAATATGCTCTCCCTAAGATATCAAGTTTATGAGGTTGTAGTTGATGAACATGACTATGAACCGATTAAAAAACTCATCTAAAAAATAACGTGTCTCTTGAAAACATAAATGGAATTTATTACACAAAATGGAAATAACAAAAACTCAAATTTCCCATAACATCCCCTAAAATAATTCTTCTGGATATCTTCCACCTTGACCTTCATATGGTGTTATCTAGACCACATAATTATATTTGAAAACATTCAAGCTTAATTTAACATGTTGAATAGATCATCAATTCCCAATATTGTGTCATAGTTCATTTATATCGCCTAATTCATCTATAAATAGTATCAATGACTCCAAAAACCATGGTATTCCATATAAAATTACACCAGATCTAATAATGATGACGCACAAGTCTTGGTAAATCCCTTTTTCATCTGGCCATCAACCCAATTCCTCAATTATCACAACTTCAAAGGATTCATCCAGTAAGGATATATCACAATTATTTATGCACTAGAATAAAACTAAACCATGGACATTATATCATATAAATGCGATAAGGTTAGTACATCTTCTAGAGAAAAGTTAGGAAACTCCTCCATGGATCTTGGAAATACAACCACTTGTATTTGTTATAAACCCTAGGATAAATATTTTAATAGATACATTAATTTCTCAAAAAAATTTAAAGAGCATTTTATAATACCACACAATAATGAACACCACTGTATTTCCCTACTCATCATAACACAAAACTCAATTCCAAAAGAAATAAAAAATCATGCACACATAGTAATACTATATGATGATAAAAATGAAATTTTATGGATGTATCTAAATATGGAATAGATTCTATGAGAGAAAATGTTTCCCAATCATCATCTAAAAACATTATTAAACATCAGGTATAATAATATAACCTCTATATAGTATAGTGTACACTAAGGTAACTAAAATACTCTATACCATGAGTCATAGGGAATGGAACAAATTGAGTGAAATAATGGATAGTGATTCTACTGAATCAATGATGGAATAAATCAATTTATATAAAATGACAATGGTAATTTAAAAAATATCTAGTTTATTGGAACTAACAAATCAACATCATGATTTTTTATACACTTATACCGTCATCCTCCTTGGTGATAACCAGTTCCATGGTCTCACTCAACATTATATACCTAAGGGTGATGAAAATCATAGGGCTTCCATCCACTATCTCTATATCTCATTTCTTGAACATAATACAATATAACATAATATTTATATGGAATTCATGAAAAACAATTCTATTGGGGATAATAAGGAATCTAACAGCTCACACCATATTGATCCCAAAGAGGGTCAACAACTAAAAATTCAAATAGTTATACCTCCCATAGGTATAGAATATCAAGAAAATAACTTAGTAGTTGCATAGAAACTATTTTTCTAAGAACAATTTTATAAGGAAAACTATTTATGTTGACTCCTAGTAGATTGAGACCTCGGTTTCCTCGATACCTTCTATCCACCACCAACATCCAAGCTCCTTGAGGAACACTGATTTCTCCCCACTTGAGACAATCCTAGTTGAACATACATATTTTTAATCACCTCTACCTTTTTTTATACATCCATGTATATAGGTAAGATAAACAGGGTTATTGGATAGTAAATCAGATTATCCAAAATATTCTCCAAGCATCATTCACTATACATATCATTTGGAAATAGATGATTGGAAATAAAAGGGGTTCCTTAAACCTGATCCCAAGATCCTATATACATAGACTCCCCTTCCAAATAGATAAAATCGAATTCCTCTTCATCACATTAAATTTTTAGGTTATAATAATAATGAAAAACATTGGATGATAATCATTCAAAAAATAAAATGCCTCCTGTTAACTCCCCAAAATATAGGACGCACCATTTTCACATTACTCTCCACATCTAACTAACATCTAATGGAACCTGATACTCATCCCTGGATTGGATCATGCTTAAAGAAATATCATGATCCTCTATCTAGTGAAATATCTCTAGATTAGAGACACTACCTTAATACTTTAACATACCCTAATGTTGGATCTCACTCAAATCAGTTCCTCTACCAATCATCCTCCTTAAGTAGTTCAACCCTCCTATTTTTGAACAGGATAAATATTTGATCCTAACTAGCCCAAATAATACACAAATGATTAATTATTACCATATTTAAAAAAGAACCAAACTCCAAAACATGATATCATATAATTACTTTATTCATTTTCATTTAGTAATATTCATTTAATTTCCCTAGAGTCACCCTATTTCAATTATAAGTGAAACCAAGATCAATGCATGTAACTATTACATGTCTAAAAACTAAAAGTATCACCACTTCACTTGGTGTTTAAGTAATGTTATGGTACTTACATTATGCCAAGGGTCCTTAAAATCCCATACCCTATCTGATCTTCCTAGATTAAATCACAAAATAATATCAACTAGTATCATTTCCCAAACCTGCAATGAAATCCTTAGTAGTTCCTAACTTAAATATAAAACCTATATCTGAACCAAAATATCTAATAAAATTATGTAACATTCATCACCCACTGGGAAACCCTCCCAACACTATAGTGAATACTTTATTCACCCAAATGTTCTACCTCCAATAGAACACTTGTTGGATACAAGAAATGAGGGTATAAAACATGAAGATGTGGAGAATTTCCATTATAAAACATAGTAATATAGAATAATTACCCCAATATTCACAATAATATAATAACCAATATCCACTCTAATCGCACAATATATAAATACTATTAAGAAAAATACAAATGCAAAATAAAATAAAATAAAAACACTTAAGTAGTTTATTCATAGAATAACAAAAGAAACAATCTAGTGTTGTCTATCATGATCACCAAACTCACCCAAGAAACATTAAAATAGTTTATATATATATATATAAGGGTGAGCATAGAAAGTATACACAACAGTTTCATACCCATGGATTATGGTAAAAATGTGTAAAGAGAAGATTAATGCATCAGGGGAGAAATAGAGGAACCAACAAGCACCTATCGAGAAATTACCAACCACCCCCACTAAGGATCACTCACAAAATATCACATCAAAAAATTATAAAATAGTATCAGAGAATATAATAAGAGGGTTCTATATAAACATTTACCCATTAGTTTTTTTCACACACTCTCTAACATAAAATTTACTCTTCCCCCAATAACTTTGGTAAATATGCCTTCCCCACACCATGTCTCATACACACATATCATATTCAGTACAGTATTGTATCATGACCATAGATGGAATCAACCTCACAACCTCCTCCCACCATGATTAATCCCCACCGTTTAATATCATCTCCTCAAATACCCAATAAGGACTTACAGTATACCATTCATCATCTGATAAATACCAAGTAGGGTCTACCAAAGCAACATCTCATCCACTCTATAGTGTTTATCAGTATGTCGTGTACCTCTCCTTGATACCCCCATCGAGCCTTTCAAAACAAATATAATTTATCCCATATATTCTTCTAGTACACCAAGTAATCTATCCATATCATTGTACCTGCCTCCAGTAATAAAAAACAGTGTTATTCCTGTATGGGAGAGTAGAGAAGAGGGAAAATTCAGCCATATTTTTCCTCTATAACATGGATGGTAGGGGAAATAACCCAATACCCAATGCATATTGGGTGTGAATAAATTTATCTGACTTTGGTGGGGTGTGTATAAAAATCAAAAGGAAATACCCCATATATATAATTATACAACAAACAATACTAATCTATGTGAGTTCAAACATAGAATCAATACCATATCTCATAAAAATCATGACACTGCAACTACCCTAAGAACCCACTACTTCCAATTATAATGCCACAACCATACCCCCACCCCATTTAAACAACTGCACCAAACATGACCAATTTTCCATCAAGTTTCCTCATTTTTTTGATTTAGTCATACCATTACTCTATTTATATATTTTACCCTTTCTAGAAAATGTATCTTTATTAATCCATTCAACTTAATTTTTAGTGAAAAATAGCTGAATTAATAACACATATTAATCCCATCCATTAATACTTAAATTTAATCATAAATGTTTTACTTTTATCCATCAAGTTATACAACTATGACCAAACTCATCTCAGGTTCATTATTACTAAATATATTTTATAATACTAGGCTATTAATAAAAAATCACCCCAACTAGACAATAAATTTTCCCACAACAACCTAATAATTATTTTTCCATCTATGGAAAAGAAGCTTCATTACTACTTAAAACCCATGAATTCAATTGGATTCCACTTTTCTACCCATGTTAAATATCATAGAACTTGTTTTATGACCACCATCTCTATATCATCTCAACTCATCCACCAATGAAATGTGTCGCATCACACACTTCCCATCATCTTGATCAACCCCACAACAATCACACACAAAAATATACCACAAAAACATTTATAATAATGCACATAAAAATTCATCATTAGGTACTAACACGTTCAATGATATTCAAAAAAATTTATTTTACACAAATTTTTATTTCCACAATATCGATTAATTACCATCATAAAGTTACTTTCCTTTTTTCAAAGTGATCCTCAAGAACCAGCAGAGAAGAAAAATTCAAATCTCAATAATATCTAATATTGTCAGCATATAGAAATTATAAAGCATAAAGTGTGAAAGAAATATCATAAAATAAGATAACCACATGCAAAACACAAAATTCTCATAAATTTCTCTGTCTATTTAAATATCATGACTAGGGAAATCTAAAATCCATAATGAAAATGAAAGAAAATATTAAAACAAAAAAAATCATAGTAAACTATGATTTTTGGAATCCCCATTATTAACTAGAGATTCATAATCCATTTTTTAAGAAACAATAGTAAAATACACTCCCTAGACCATGATCACAGCAAGTAAGACTTCAACATCCTGAATCACAACACCAATCGTCAACCACTCACCCCAAATCTCATGATATAACTATATCAAATAGACACAACCTTATTTGAATAATGACCTGAGTGATAACTGAGAAATAAAGCAGTATGGATCTTCTTATATTACCAGCACCTGATTTCCAATGTTGATGATCAATTTAAAGGAAGTTTGATAAAAAATGTTTTCTAAAATTGCACCCAGTTCAACCATGAATTGAGAGAAATAGGGGTGAATATATCATACCCAAGGGAGAAACTAAATATATATCTAGAAGTAAAATTATAAAGTCACAATGAAACTATAGCATCCCCTAAAATTACAATATATTTCTATTTGAATAAAATTTATTTCGAGGATAACTTATGATGAACAGAACACCAAGTGTAAATGAAATGTGATACACTATTAAAATATTATTTTAACAATACCATTTTAACCTAGCCATTAAATTAAAGGGTATGAATATGAATACATATATTATGGAAAAACAAATTTTACACACCTGCACTTTTTATTTATTGTCCTTAAATGAAATTAACAATAATTTGGAAGAAAAAGAAATGTTTTCTGAAAAACAATTTTTTTTATAAAAGGTTGTTTAGTCGTGCTTTCTTTACATAATTTGAAATTAATTTTTCACAATTTTAGAAAATTTATTTCAAAATTTAATCTTAATTTTTAAAATCACGATTCCAAATTTATCTTTTGTTCAATATTTTGAATTTTCTAAAAAAGTATCATCTTTTAATGAATAGTAAGAAATACAACATTTTAATTGAAAAAATCCTTTTCATTTAAATAATTTATAATAATAAATTAAATTCTGAATTATTTTGATAGAAAAATTAGTTTAATTTTATATCAATTAAACCATTTTAGGTTATTTTAATAATTTACAAATTGATTTTTGATATATAAATCTTGTAAACATTTGAGCGTTTTCTCTTTAAAACTGGATTTCTATTCCCCAATGTGGGATTAATTTTAAATTAAAAATATCCACTTATATGAATTTAATTTCTTAAAATTCATTCAATATGTTTAATAATAATAATTTATATTTTTCAATAAAGAAAACTTATTTTTTAACCCAAATTTATAGTGAAAGAAATAAAAATTAAATATCATAGTTATGGTAAAAATGGATTTACCTAGGTGTTAAAATATATATATATATAAATAAGGGTTTAAATGATAGGAAAAATTGTCCAAAATCTATTTTTATGGAAATATTTTGTCCCCATAATTTCTACGCCTCTTTAATAATCCATTTTTTATCCTTGTGTAATGTGAAAAATATGTCACACATTTTTCTTTTCAAAAAATTATATGTGTGCCACTCACCTCACTTTTTAAAGGACTCCTAGTATCTTATCTTATTTACACATTAAAAACATTTTTAGCCCAGTAACATCCCAAAATATGTTCATAAATTCTATCCCCTCATCATAGAATACTTAAATCTGGCATAAATCCATCCTTAGAGGGCTTTGGTTATAATCTATGTATGTTACACAAAGAAGTGGGGACATGCTTCAATAAGTATGTTTTTATTTCTTTCTCCATATCTTTAAATTATTATTAAACCATTATGATATAAAAAAATATTTATATTCTATATAATATGATTTTTTATTATAATTTCATGAACTATCAAGGATGGGTATGATGATGGATATAAAGTATATTTATGTTATTGAAAACATAATTATACCTCTTGAGTAATTATATCATATCTAACCTTTTACACCACATTCTGTTGGGGATAAAATAATGTCACTCGTGTGTACGGTGAGCTACTGCCTCATGAAGTGATACGATTCGTCTTTCACTAACGCATAAAATGGAATGTGATAAGGATAAATTTAATTCATATTTATGGAATAAAGAAAATACTTAAGATATTAACGAAAATTTTAGAATTTTTAAATATTAAAATATAATTTTCATTATTATATTGAAAAATGATAACATCGTTTGTGTACATGTGGACTACCACCTTTACGAAGCAATTTGGCACCATTTTCATCACCACAACACATTAAAGATATGTATAAGTATATTTAATGAAATAATATTTTATTTTTGATATTTTTATATTTATTTAATGTTTAGATATTACTTACCTCCTTTCCATAATGGTTGGTGAAAAGAAGAAGCATTACTCATGCGTACATACGGCCTACAATCTCCCTGATTGTAAAACACTTCATTTATCAAAACCAACATTAACGATTTGTTTTAAAAGTATAATTAATATAGGAATATGATAATTATGTCATTATTACTAATATTTTAGTGATGTTACTATATAATATGCACAAGAACCATAATATCCATAACAAACCATGAATTATAAAACATTGTGATTAACACATAAAATGATAAAAATAATATAATATTGACAAAATTGGGTAGAAAAATATTATAATAGTATCATATATGATATTATAATTATTTTTATGGTTCTACTACACTCTAATAACAATCTGAAAACTAGTATATTATAGGATAATTAATGTTCAACTAAAGGAAAGTGTGAGGTAGGGGACTTCATCTCAATATCCCTTCATTGAGACATATTATAATGTTATGCATCTAATTTATTTTACATGGAATATAAAATTACCATTTGGAATGCAATATCATCATTCATTAATACTCCATGGTATTTTAAATTTTATTTTTTATTTTTTCCTCCAAGGGGATTTTACTTGAAAATTATCAAGTTATAGAAATTATTATACAATTTCATCTTCTTTTGTGATTATTAAATTTATGTTGAAACAATCAATTTCTTTGGATAATTTTTAATTATAAATTAAATTTCCATTAAATATCCTTATAATTTTATAATGAATATTATTATTTCCTAAACAATATATCACTTTTCCATATGGTGTTTACTTTGAAAGTTACTTGATTAATTGGGGAAATATTGATAAATATATATCCTTTACTCAATAATGTTATTTTCTGATAAGGAATTATGATTCATAGATTAAATACATCATTAAATATGTGTATAATTCTTTTTACCTATAGTGACATATAGGGACTAGTATAATATATCCCCTCGATGCATTAGTAGGTCTCATGAGACAAATAATTTGGTGAAATTAAACAGTCTTCATCCTATAGTTTTAAACCCTCACGTAAAATCTCTTGACGTTAGAAGTATCATGATACGTAAGATAATTATATCCAACAATTAAGAATTTCCTTCATTAAAAATTAATTTATTATCAACCATAATATTTTCATAATGATATCATCTCTAGATCCTTTTTGTTCATAGTTAATTGATTAAATGGTATGTGTCTTCAGGTATTCACCATTAAAAATTGATTACACTATGTACTATCATGATAGTCAAGTTATTTAAATTTCATGTGTGTTTATTTATTTACCTTTACATTTTGATTATGATTATTGATTCATGATAGCTTCCACTATACATAACCCTTACCAAGTATTTTAGATAACCATTACTTTTCTTCCTTTCCACTGGATATGCAGTAGTGATATTTTAATGAGTTTTACAGGATGACTTTCATTTGTTTTTGTTATTTATTATGTTTTAATTTTTTCCTAATGTAAAATTGTTATCACATATGTTTCTGGTTATCCAAAACTAGATAATTGTTCAGCCCTTCAGGATTTGAATCATTGTATCTATTCTAGTTTAATGAAGTAGATATCAGCTTTTGGATAATACATTTAGGGTTTTTATATTTGTTATCAGAAGATGTTTATTAGAAATCTGGGGAACTAAATTAAGGAAAACATAGACCGAAGAACTGAACCCTATGATATTCTCTTAGAATATGTATAGGAGAACATTATAATGTTTTTGTTATGGAAGACATAATGTCTGTTTTCAAAGAAATGCATATTTTTATGGATAGAACAACAGGATGTGGTTCTGGCACATATGTACCTAGGGGAAATAACTATGAAAATTATTAATTGTTCAGGACCCAATAATCATATAGTCAACAACAATAGGCCTTTCAACACACCTTTTTTTACAATTCGGGATGATATTATTAGGACAATTCACATTTTCATTATAAACCATTATAAATGATTTAAAGATAAATATATCTCCAATGAAACCTTTTTTTTTTGATTCAATGATTATATATTCATAAATATTAATTTATGTTACATATTACACCATATATGGAATTATACATTATGATTTAAAATTCATAATTTTATGAGAAAATCCAGTATATTCTATTATTTAGAAATGGATTATGGATGTAAGAAGTGTATCAATACTTATAGCGAATATAGTAATTTCCATTTTGAGGAAATCAATATAGCTGGTATCAAAACTAATCTAATTATGGGTAAATTAAGACATATTACTCAAATTATTAAAAATAACCTTTCATGGATGGAGGATCCTATTGCATAACCAGATTCTCCTATTCTGGATCACTTTATACAAATTAGGCCCACATCATTTTGTGGGACTAATAATTTAGTTTTAGAAGATTATTTTATTATATATATGGATAAAATTTTATGGAATTACAATGTGATGAAGAGAAAAGTTTAAACTAGATGTGTATTATATCAAAGAAGATTCTGGTTAATGATGTTTTTTATCCATAATACTAGGTAGTAAGAGGAAATTGAACTCATGGAATGGATATATTTTAAGGATACATTCTTTGACAAATAATTTGTTCATGGGAATCAAACTATAAAGCAGATAAAGTTCTTTATCTTAAAGAAGAAGTAAGAAGAAAGTGTTTCAAATTATGAGGGTACCTTTACAAGGTTATCTAGCTATGATATATATTACATATGAAAAATGGAGTGAAATAATTAATATTTTGTTGAAGGTAATATACCATGTTTCTGAAGGGAACCAGTCCCTCAATTTTTTTCATATGATGAATTAGTTTTATATTCCATCAAAATAGAGAAAGAATATTATAGATCCAAAATATTTAAGGAGAATAAAGAGAATAAGTGTCCATCTGAACACCATTAAAAAGGTATTGTGTCAAAGAAGAAGTGGTGTTGGGATAAATTTCCATCATTGAAATTTGAAGAAATAAACATCATGGTGTGTTCATGAAGGGCATGGATGTTTGTTAGATGTTCATAGATAAGGGGAATCTAGATCATTAATGCAAGAGTAAGAGATAATAAAATTATGTAAACATTTTCATCTATAAATAAATAGGGAATTATTCACACCAATATTTCATGCATTAATGGAATCCACCATAATAGTGGCTAAGGTGAGAAGAAAAATCTTATGTGATCACTATAACTGAGGTGTGAGTACCCAATGATGTGGTGGACGGTACTTTAATCCTATATTAAAATTTAGCTAATGATTTATTTGAATACAGATCCTTGAACTTATTTATATCTACCCAACTTTCCAAGAAAATTATAAATTTATATTTTCATAGAATAATGGGGTTTTAAATCCAAAATCATTGGGTAAGTCTAGTTGTAAAAAGAATGTGTCTGTAATTTTCTATTATGAAACATTAATGTGATTTATTTATTGCCCTTATTATCATACCTATGGTTGAATTTAATATAATCCTTAGTATGGAATGGATTTCAAAATATGATGAAAAGCATTTACTACAAGAAGATATAAATTATGATTTCTACGGAATATATTGATTACCTTATTATTAGATCAGATACATCCTCATCTGATTCATATCTATATCCACCACTACTAGCTCTATAGAATGATATTCTTGTGGAATAAATGAAGAATTTTTTAGGAAGGAGAGGGTAATATTCACATTGATGTTGTACCTATTGTATATGAACACATTTTTGTATTTATTTAAGAATTACCTAGACATCCACTAGAGCATGAAGTTTAGTGTCCCATCAATTTAATTCCTGGAGCAAGATGAATATCAAAGACTCTCTATAGAATGGTCATTGTGGAATTAATGTAGTTGAATAAACAACTCAAAGGGTTGGGTGATAAGGGATTTATTTTCCCTAGTGTTTCTCACTAGGGATATGGTGTTCTATTCATTATGAAGAAATATGGATCCATGTGGTTTGGAATTGATTATTCGGAGATCAATGCTATTAAAATATTTAATAAGAATCATCTACCTCACATTGATGACTTGTTAGATGACCTTCATGAAGCCTGATATTTTCCATTGATTGTATATTTTTATAGGTATCATCAATTATGAGTAAATAAGGATGTCATTCTGAAGGAAACGTTTTGAATGAGGTATAGACATTAAAATTTTATAGTATTTCAATTTGGATTCAAAAATTCACCCTATATTTTTATGGATATATGGAATAGATTATTCAATTATTATCATGATGATTTTTTGGAATTCAGTGATGATATTTTAATGTATTATAAAACTAATGAGGGCCATGAGAATAAATTATAGACCATTATTGAGACTCTTAAAATGATATAGTTATATTTTAAATTTAGTATGTATGGATTTTGGATTCAAGATGTTTTTTTTCCTCCATGGATGGAATCTCAAATATTTTTTTGAATTAATAAGATAATTTCCTATACCAACAGAAAAAATAGAGGTACACAGTTTCAATGGTTCCATAAATTACTCTTCGTGATTAAATCATAATTTTTCAAGACTGGCTAACCATTAACCAATATTAAATAAAAGTGGATATGTGTGTTTAGAAAAAGTAATTTGAATAAATTTTTATGCACTTAATTAGATATTGTTCAATGCATTGATTATTACAGTACCATATGGAAAAGATGTGTTTTTATATATAGTGATTCATATAAAAAGGGACACGGTTTAGTCCTAATGAAAAATTATAATGTTATATCATATGAATCAATCCAATTAAAGAATAATGAATAGAACTATCCAACCCCCAATCTTGACTTGGTAGTTGTAATATTTTCTTTGAAGATATAGAGACATAATCATTACGGTGAAAGATTTGAGAAAGAACATTTAAAAAATTCACATCGCCAGGAAATTGAGTTGGCTTTAACTACTAAAGGATTATGATTTCTCAATACATAACCAACTATTAAAGGAAAATAATGTATTAGATGGATTGAGTAAGAATGGTAAAGGATAATTTACCCAAATGAGGATTGAGAGGGATATTATTTTAATGGATCTAGTAAATATAGTTATAAGAATTATTAAGGAAGGGGATATAAAACACATTTATCAAATTATTACCAAACCATATTTATTAGAAAAGAAAAAAAGTTATCAGTCTTTTATTGAGAAATTTTAAAAGAAAAGTAAGAATGTAAATATTATAAGAATCCATTTGTAATGTTGGTCTTTAGAAATTTGAAAATATATTTTATGTTCCATATATAACAGATTTAAAAAAGGAATTGTGAGATGATTATTAGAGATTGGATTTCCCTATTCAACCTGATATCATAATGATTTATAGAGATTTGGGGGAAAGTTATTGGTGGGATAACATGATGTTGTAAATTTATGATTATTTTTCCACATTCATAGTTTTTCAATAGTTGACAGAGATGAGACATCATCCTAGTGTAGTTTTTTATACTTATGTGTAAATGGGAAGAAAATATAGTTGAATTTGTTAGAGGACTTGCAAATAATTCTATAAAGAATTATGCAATATATTTTTTCATTGATTGTCTATCCAATCTACACATTTCCTTGATATAAGAGAATATTTACCGCTTGGTCACCTCGCAAGTCTCTATATTAATGAAATTTAATACTTCAGGTTGATTTTCTTACATTTATGTTTACTCATGATCACGATTTTACATTGATATTATTGAAATGTCTTTAGAAGACTCTTGATACACAAATTCATTTGACCCCTTCATACCATCCTCAAACTGATGGATAGTCTAAAATAACTATTCATATAATGGAACACATGTTGATGTCATGATTTCTTGACTTTTAAGGTATGCAGGATTAGTATTTACCTATGGTATTGTTTTTATATAAAAGTTGTTTTCATTCAAGAATTCAAATGGTGTCATACGAAGCATTATATAAGAATAGATTTCTTACTCTAACCTTTTGAAATGAATTTTGGGAATGTAAAATCATTAGCCCAGAACATTTTAAAGATGAAAAAACAAGGGTAAAGGCTATTTAAGATCACATTAATTTAAATAAAAGTATGCAAAAATATTTATGCCGAAATTGATGGAAGGATAAGGAATTCCAAGTAAGTGATGTTATTTTCTTCAAATTATCTCCATGAAAGTGTATTATAATGTTTTTTAAGAAAGGGAAACTGGTCCCCAAGTATATCAGTCCCTTTGAAATCATTGAAATACTTTGATTTTTTTATTATCATTTGGAAATTTCACAAAATCTCTCAAAAGTACACGATGTGTCCTATATATCATATTGAATGAAGTACAAGATAGAACCAATGCATTTTCTCACCACTGATGAAATATAACTGGAACCTAATCTATCAATTTTTATGAAAACATATATATTCTTGATACTAGAGAAAAATTATTGAGAAATCATATGAAAATTCTAGTAAAGGTTCTTTAGTGAAATAGAAAAATATAGGAAGCACCGTGGGAACTAAAGGATGTTATAAAGAAGAAATAATATCATCTATTAAAAATGTAATATACAATAAATTTTTATAATTTTTTTTAGTAAGGAATATTTTAAAACCCTAATACTATATAATATATTACTTTTACAATAAATATAATTTTGTCAACAAATTGTTATGCATGCAAAACCTAGTTTAAATGAAATGTGATACACTATAAAAATATTATTAAAACATGAAAATTTTAAAATATAAACTAAATTGGAGTTTAAAAATGTTACTGGATAAATTATGAAAACTTTATAGTCTACACATGTACATTTTTTATCTGTTCATTATAAATGATTATAATAACCATTTGGAACGAATATATTTTTATTCTATAAAACACTATTTTTTCTAAAAGACGGTATATTAGAGAATTTTCCACATGAATTAATATAAATATTTTATACTTTTATAATATTTATTTTACAAAAAAAACATTTTTTTAACTTTGATACTAAATTTATTTTATGCTGAATTTTTGGGATTTTCTGGAAAGTTTCAGTTTTTTGATAAATAGTTAAAAATACTAAATATTAGTAGAGAACTGCCTTATAATTCGAATTATTTAAATTGTTAAATTTTATTTTTAATTTAATTTAAATTAAAATTATTTAAATTTTATAACAATTAATCCAATTTAGTTCATTTTAATCATTTTAATATAGGATTTTTATATAAAATCGTTGTGAAGTTTTAAACTTTGCCTCTTTAAAAACCATAATTATCTTCTGAATTTGGGATTAATTTTAAATTAAAAAATTTCACTTCTTTGAATATAATTTAGAAAAATAAATTAAATTTCTAGAATAAAAATAATTTATACTTTCTATCATGATAAACATAACTTTTCACTAAAATTAAAAGTGAAAATAGTAAAAAATAATTAATGTTGTTAAGGTAAAAATGGATTTACCCAGGGTTAGTCTAAAACTATAATGGTTAAAATAACCTAAAAATATATATAAAATATATTTTATGGACATATTTGGACAAAACAATTTCTAATTTTCGATAATAATCCATCTTAGTCCCTATTGTCATGTGAAAAATGAGGAAAAACTTTTTCTCTTCAGAAAAAAATAAAAGGGTATATCCCACCTCACTTATAAGACAACTCATTTCCTCTCTTCTTCAAAACTCCATGCCCTACTGGTTCTACAAATACATAACAAAAACACTTCCCAAATTTCATAACCACATCCTATAAGTCTTACATTTTTCTGAAATAAATCCTTGGAAGGATTTAGTTAAATCCTTTGGAGGTTATCTAAAGAAGAGGTAGTGTTATTCAATCAGCATTTTTAGATTATTTATTCCTACACCTCCATTAAATATTATTAAAAAATTATGATATAATAAATGAAGTATCATCCATATAATGAGATATGTTTTCATAATTTTATAACATAAAATTAACCTCACTTCAATCAAATGTGTTATGAAATCATCAATCGTGTGTACAACAGACAACCGCATCACAAACCGGTGTCAATAGTTTTTCCATGACAGCCTATCAAAATTCTATATTAGGAGGGATATACAGTATATATAAAAAATATAACATAATTTTACATCTTCATTCATTATATAATATATACCTTTTTTACTTTCCATCCGTTAGGGGTTATGATAATGTCTCTCATGTGTATGAAGAACTACCGTCGCAATAAGCGATGTGATTCGTCCTTCCCTAACGCATAACATGGAAGGTGATTAGGTTAAAGGTAATTAATATATATTATTTACATTTCATTATTATTATATTAAATTGATATTTAAAATTCTTAAATTATATAATATCATTTTATTTCTTACACTGAAAAATCATCACATCATTCATGTACATGTGGACTACCACCATCACAAAGCAACGTGACCCCCTTTTCATCACCGCACCACATGGAAGATATATATAAGTATATATAATTAGATAATATGTTATTTATTTTATTATTATCATTTATTAATGTTTAAATATTACTTACCTTAATTATATAACGATCTTCAACAAATGGTAATGTTACTCAAAGGTAAGTATGACCTACCATCTCCACTATCTTAACATACTTTATTTCTCAATACAATCTTACATGATTGGTTTTAAAAGTAAAATTTACATATATATATATATATATGATAATTAAGTCATTATTATTATTTTATAGGTCATTTAATTATATAATATTTACATGAACTAGAACATTCATAATAAATCATCAATTAGAAAACATGGCAATTAATGGATTAACCAAACACTCGGGTCAGTAACATTTCTTGGAAACTTTTTAGAGAGACTAAATTTGGAGGTATTAAACTTCACATTAATGGTACTTCTATAACACTTTATGGTGGACCTATGGGATTCTCACATTTTCCTTAATAGTGATTGGATTGGAAAATTATAATTTTTCATAACAACTTAAACAATTAAAATAATGAAATATTCATTAAAAATGGTAGTAAAATGTAATAAATGGATAATATTGGATGTTAAAAAATTTATTGTGGTTATTTTATTAATTAATAACATGCTTAAAAACATTATACAGTAGTTTAATGATTTTTCCACTAGAGGAACTAGTGAGGTAAGGGGAATCATCTCAATTTCCCTTAATTGTAACATATTATAATGTTATGCAACTAATTCCATACATATAAAATATAAAATACCCATTTTAAATTTATTATTTGGAATCATTCATAATTCATGTAATTAAAATTTTAATTTGAATTATTTTATCTTAAGGTATTTGACTTGAATATTACCATGTGGTAAAAGATATTTTACTATCTCAACATTTTTTTGATAATTAACATTACCTTGAAAATATAGATTTCATGTGATAATTCATTATTTTATATAAAATATCTCTTAAATATATTTATTATTTTATAAGGAATATTATTATTTCCTAAAATGTTTAAATTTTTTACTTATGATGTTTAATTTGATAGTTATTTTATTCATTGGGGAAATAATAATAAATAAATATCCTTTACTCATTATGAGTATTTGATGATAAGGAATATTTATTTGTGGATTATATAGATCAATAAATTTGTGAGATATTATATTATCTTACATTGACATGTAGTCCCCAGTATAATATATCCCCTTAGTGCATTGTTAAGTCTAATGTGACAAATAAGTCGTCCAAACTAAACTAGTTTTTACATGTAGTTTTAAACCGTCTTAAGAAATTTCATGATGATAGAGGTACCATTATTTATAAGACGATTTCATCTAATAATTTATAATATCCTTCATTAATAATTTAGTTATTATTATCCATGATATTTTCCCAATGATATAATCTCTAGATAAATTTCTGTAATGCCCCCGATTACTTATTTCTGACATCCAATTACCTTGATCGGGTAAGTTTTCCACCTTTTATAAGTCCCAATTCAATTAAAAATCCATTTTATGTTATTTTTATGGACTTACTGTAGACTACAAAATAGGCACATGTCATGTACCTAAGGTACATGCCATGTACTTGGAGTTGGTTTTACGTCGGGAATGGGGAGATCACGCCATGAGCAGGTACATGTCATGTACATGATTTACATGTAGTGTAGGGGATAAATAGTGTTTTTTTCACCTGAGTTGATTGGTTTTTTGAATACTTTTTCAGCATGGCCTTCATATCATGACTACAAGGTACACATCGTGAGTCAGCCTGCACCCATGTTAAATTTAGGCATTTGGCAGTTTTTCTAGGTCTATTCTTTCCATACACCCTTTCTCTTGACCCTAGACTCTCCCTAGGTGATTTTTAGAAGGCACTACTTCTTCTGGATTGATCCGATCGACTTTGGATCCTTGTTGAGTTTGTGGTATGTCTCTACAGGTAAGTATTCTATTAGATCAAATTATCCTCTCCTCTTGGTTCTAGTATTTATTCCTGTTATATGTATTTATAGTTTTGTGTTAGCCAAATATGTTGAGAGTTGAATTTTTTGTTGATAGCGTAAGGGATCTATGGTTATTTCATTGAAGAATCAGTCTGGTTTTTGTGAGCGTACTTCAGCTGTTGTTTTTTATTGTCAAAACCATTTAGGTAGGTGGATTCACTCTTGAATACTATTAATATTACCTATTGGCATGCTTTCAAATTTAAATTATTATGCTAAATTGATTATTACTTGGTTTTTGAAGAGTTGTTGGAAAACTTCTTGAGTGTTGGTTTGTGAAATCTAGAAAACTTTTGAATGACTGATTTTGTTCTTGGATTCAAAATATGGATTTTAAAATGTGGATTTTTCAGGAAGGTTTTCACATTAATTGTTTTTATAATGCCCCAACCCCAGTTACCTAGAGTTGGTGAATTATTACATAACATTTTCATGATCACAAGAAAGATCAAAACTCGAAAGACCGATTGGTTTAGTAGCCTTGGATATACTTGACATATTCATAAAGTTTTACATTACATCATAAATTGAAAAACTACTACAACAACATATTGTCTCCATAGTCCACACTATTATCCCCTAATAATATCCCTACATGTCATTCATAATTTACTTCTTCACATCTTGGAAAAAATAAAACATAGAAAAGGGGTGATCTCAAATGCCCAGTAAGGATAACAATATAGCAGAAACTTTCATAAATAAGAATAAACATTTAAGGCAATGTATAACTAAAACAAAATCCTTTTAAACTTGAATTTCAATATATTATGGAAAAAATAAAATGAAATAATGCCATTTACTTATTCACATGGATATTCTACTAATCGAATAATCACATGCAATATCAATAACCACTTTCATAATGATGGAATACATAATGCCAAACTATCATAACCACATATCCAAGGCCTCATGCCAAGACTACAAATAAGATTTTGTCAAGGCCTTATTCCAAGACACTATTTTGTCTCATGAGACCTACCGATGCATCGAGGAGCTATAGCAGGCTCCACCCGTCACATATTAAGTCCAATGCATTCCCATATGAAAAGGTTTAAACATAACGTAAACATTCTTATTAAAACTAGCATATGAAATGTAAATAATTCATCCATAAACCATGAATGGTATAAAAATAACACATACACAGTCAAACATATCACAAAACCTTCAATACAATATGGAATTTTTGTATCATAATAAATCAACTTCAAATAAGCGTAAAATCCATCAATGGATGTTGACATAGATGAAATCAAAACTCTTTTTAGAGAAATATCTCTTTTTATTTTGAAATCATTTAAGAGTCATATATTTCTAAAATAGAAAATTTTCTTTGAAAATATTATTATAATATTTTAAGGGAAGCTTTGAAGATTTTATAACGGTGGAAAATAGCCACACCCGTCGTATAAGTTAAAAAAACATTCTTACCTTAATTCTGTCGAAAAGGTTAAAAAAGAACCTTGTTTGAAAAACGACTGAATGATTCCTTTATAAAACTCTTGTAAAAAGTCAAAAAAGGGTATAAATGACTTTAACCCATATTCTATTAAATAGTAAAAATGTTTTGAAATACATTTTTAAGAAACATGGATGTGGATAATAAAGAGATCCCAGTAGATTATTATGTATAAACAACCTTGGATAATGAAGAGATTGTGAAATAGCCCTTACCTTGTACTTTTCCTTGGTTGGGGTAGGTAACCTCCTGTATAATGGTGAAATAATTGTTATTAAATTATACAATAATCATATAAATTAATATGATATCATATATGATCTTTTAACATTGATTTGTTAATAATATCTTAGTATTATCGTTGTTTCGGGTGTTAACTGACTCGTTTTCTTTTATATGTTTTGTCACGTAAGCCATGTTTTTCATGGATAGGTTATATCTTATTCATATCCAGAATGATATCATGTCCTTAAAAATTATTTTTAAATCATAAAATGATAATTATACTTGAATGGATACGATAGAGAATGAATCTCATCGCGTTCGTGGAGATGGTAGTCCGTACGTACGCACGAGCGACAATATCATTCATTTGATATTAAAATAATATATAATTGGATGGTATATCATATATACAGAATAATTATCATGTTATATTTATTATTTACATTAATTACACATCATTATTATACCCATCCAAATAATAATTTATTGAATAACAATTACAGCACACTGTGGAGACGGTAAGCCGTACGTACGCATGTATGGTGACATGTTATTCAAAGGGTGGATAGAATACTTAATATGTTTATACCATATTTATAATAAAATCACAGTATATATATGATACTGTAGTTATTATTTTAGAATGGTAACAAAAAAGGAAGAAGAAGTGGAAGAAAAAAGGAACTTGAAAAAGGGTGGTGAAATCATTACCTCTTCTTTGGGTTCTTCCTTTTGATTTGATCAAAAGGGCTCCTTAAGGTGGCATTATGACTAAAGGAAGTCCTCTACGATGAAGTGAGGAATGTTCAGAGAGTATTTGGGCAGAGTTTGGGTGAACCATAAGGCTTTGAAGGTGTGAAGTAATGAGAAGGGTGAGTGCCCTTTTATAAGAGGGGTGAGGGGCACCTTTGGAAAAGCTAGAAAGAATATTTTATAATAAATTCATATTCGGTTTCTAATGGCTCAAAAGTGGATTATTTAAAGGTTAAGGTGTGTATAGGTCTAAAAACACTCAACCAATAGAATTTAGACAGGTTTGAGTTACTATATTAACCTTATCCTTTATTTTTTACTCTTAGTTAATTAGTTTGACACTTACCATGTCACTTTGTATTTTTATATTATATAGTTAATAAACTTACTATATATCTCCAAGCGACCCCCAAGTGGTCCACTAATAATACACCTATCATGAAATAATTATCTTGGCCAAACATTAGATTTTTAGAAATTTAATATCAATTAATAATTTACTATTTGTTTTAAAAACTCTTTTATGTCAATTTTGACACTATTCAATAATTGATTTTTTTTAAAAACATAACAGAATGATTACTTCAAAAAACGTTAATTAAATCATTCCTAACATGTCATATTAACATATAAAATTAGTTTAATTCATAAAAAGTCTCAAATAATAATTATTTGGGTATCTATAATATCAATCATTTTAATTGTTCACTATTATGGTAATTACTGCATCACCATTGTGTCATATATAAATTAAATTATTTAATGTCTAAAAATTATAAATAAAATATCATTATGTATAAAATCTTTTTAGCTTTATAATGAATATTTATAGTCTAAGTTCCAACATATATAACCCTATGTAAAAAATTGTTTTCTAAAAGATATATGCTTGTGTCATTTTTTATTTATTTTTACTTAATTAAAATAAAGTGTCTCTATCACTTACAAGTGGAACCATGGGGTCCCAAAATCGACCCAAAGATGCCCATGGTCGGACATGTATCAACCAGTAAGGTTAGGACACGTTTTAGGGTAATTGTTTATTATTATAATATTAGTTTTTAATCCTTATTTACCGGATTTACCCTTTAACCATGGTAAATAAAATATTTACCGAAGTAATTATTCAAAATGTCTAAAAATAAAAGTTACCTATTTACACAATTTGAACATCCTGATTCAAAATATGGAATCCATTTTTCCAAATTCAAAACACAGAAGTGGCAGAAATAAATTTAAAATTTATTCTCGCTTTCAAAACAAAAAGCGTGTTTTTAAGATATGATAACTATCAAAAGATTGACACTTGTTTATGTTCGGTTTATTTGTGAAATTATTTCCAATGACCAAAATTGTATTAAATGGTAAAAATATATTCTAAATATACTTTAAAACCACTCAAATTAATAATTTATCACTATTAATTATTTTGATTAAAAAAGTTGTTTTTAATTAAAATTTAGTAATTTTCACTATTCATCAAAATATGAAAGTTATCCGAAAAGTACCAAAATTTCACCTTAGGCTAAATTCGATACTCCGAATCCAAAAATGCAATCCATTTTGAGAGATAAAATTTCTATAATTTTAAAAAGTGGTTATTACTATTCATAATAGTTAGTTTGATCGGTTGTGGTGTGTGTTATAACTCGATGTTGCGTACAACACACGTTATTGCATTATTAAAAGAGAAGCGTATTGTAGAAGCTTGGGGTGTTACATTCTCCCCTCCTTCAAATAATTTTGTTCTCGAAATTTCTAGAATATTATCGCATGGAAAGACTCTGATGGTTCTTCATCAAAAGTTCCTCGAGTTCCCACGTTGCCTCTTCCATCTTATGGTTTCTCCACAAAACTTTTACCAGACACGTCGTTCCAGTTTCTCAGTACTTGTTCTCTCGTATCAAGAATCCTAACGGGCTCTTCGCAATAAGACAGATTAGGTTCCAGTTCTAATTCCTCATAGGTGAGTACATGCATTGGGTCAGGCATGTATTTCCTCAATAGAGATACGTGGAACACATCGTGAACATTGGAGAGACTTGGTGGCATTGCCAATTGGTAAGCTACAGCCCCAATTCGTTCTAGAATTTTGAAAGGTCTGATGTACCTGGGACTCAATTTACCTTTCTTACCAAAACGTATGACTCCCTTCCATGAAGATACCTTTAGGAAAGCATGATCACCGACTTGAAATTCCAAATCCTTCCTTCGATTATCAGCATAGCTCTTCTGCCTACTTTGAGCTGCTTTGATGTGATTTTGGATTACCTTCACCTTTTCCATCATTTCCTCCATCAGTTCTGGACCTACAAGATTTATTTCACAAACTTCATCCCAACAGGTTGGTGTGCGACATCTCTTTCCGTATAACGCTTCATATGGTTCCATCTGTATACTCAAATGGAAGCTATTGTTATAGGAAAATTCTACCAAAGGTAAATATTGATCCCACGTACCCTGTAAGTCAAGTGAGCAGGATCTCAACATGTCTTTTAAAGTTTGAATAGTACGTTCTGATTGTCCGTCTGTCTGAGTGTGGTAGGTGGTGCTCAAATAAAGTTCAGTATCCAAGGCTTTCTGAAGACTTTTCTAGAATCTTGAAGTAAAACGGGGATCATGATCAGAAACAATCGATAGGGGTACTCCATGAAGTCTCACAACTTCATTAATATAATGTCTTGCTAGACGTTCCAGTGGTAGATCCTCTCTTATAGCAAGAAAATGTGCTGACTTGGTAAGACGATTAACAATGACCTATATTTCATCATTCCTTCTAGGAGTCTTTGGTAGCCCCATGACAATGTCCATCATAATATTGTACCATTTCCACTCCGGTATGGGAATAGGTTGCATGACTCCTCCAGGATGTGGCCTTCCAGCTTTCACTTGTTGACAAACCATACATCTTGACACAAAATCAGAAATCTCCCTCTTCATGTTGTCCCACCAAAAATTTTCCTTCAAATCTCTATACATTTTGGTGCTCCCATGGTGTATAGAGATATTGGAACTATGAGCATCATCCAGCAATTCCCTTTTTATATTAGGTATATCGGGAACACAAAGTCTTTTCCCGAATTTCAAAATTCCAACTTCATACACAAAATCTCTCAATCTCCCATCATTCACATATTTAATATTCTTTTGAAATTCTTTATCATCGGTCTGAGAACTCTTAATCCTTTCTAGTAAAGATGGTTTGCCAACCATTTGAAAAAGCATTGATGTTTCACCTTCCCTGGTTATTCCCATGTCCATTTTCACTAGATCCATGAAAATTGGATCCCTTTCAATTCTCATATTGTTCAAAACTCCATGGTCTTTTCTGGTCAAAGCATCTGTCACCTTGTTTGCTTTCCCCGGGTGGTAGTGTATCGTACAATCATAATCCTTGAGTAATTCAAGCCATCTCCTTTGCCACATGTTGAGTTCTTTTTGTGAGAAAATATACTTCAAACTCTTGTGATTAGTATAAATCTCACATTTTTCACCATAGAGGTACTGCCTCCATATCTTCAAAGCAAAGATCACAGCTGCTAACTCGGGATCATGAGAAGGATAGTCTTGCTCATGAATTTTCAACTGTCATGATGCATAGGAAATAACCCTATCATTATGAATAAGGACACAACCAAGTCCTTTCTTCGATGCATCACTATAAATAACGAACCCATCATTCCCCGATGGTAGAGTAAATATAGGAGCATTGAATAATATTCTCTTTAGTTCTTCGAAACATTCTTCACACTCTTTTGTCCAAACAAATTTAACCCCTTTACATGTGAGCTTCATTAATGGGTTAGCCAACCGGGCAAAATTCTGGACGAAACATCAGTAATAACTTGCCAAACCAATAAAACTTCATACCTCAGTTATACTCATAGGAGCTGGCCATTATTGGATTGCCTTGGTCTTAGAAGGATCAACAGAGATTCCATCCTCAGAGACAATATGGCCATGAAAAGAAATCTCCTGAAGCCAGAATTCACACTTGCTAAACATCCCATATAATTCAAGTCTTCTCAGAGCCTTCAGGATAATGCGCAAGTGAATTTCATGATCTTCGTAGCTTTTGGAGTATACCAAGATATCATCAATAAATACCACAACAAATTCATCGAGATATTCATTGAAAACTCTATTCATCAGATCCATGAATACAGAGGGTGCATTAGTCAATCCAAAAGGCATTACAGTAAACTCGTAATGCACGTACCTGGTTCGAAATGCTATCTTGGGAATGTCTTCCTTCTTTACATACAACTGATGGTATCCAGATCGAAGGTCAATCTTTGAAAAGTATTGATCTCCATGCAGTTGGTCAAAAAAATCATCAATGCGAGGTAGGGGATACTTTTTCTTTATTGTTATAGCATTGATCTCCCTATAGTCGATACGTAACCTCCTAGATCCATATTTTTTTCTAACAAAAAGGATAGGGGCTCCCCATGGAGAAACACTAGGGCGAATAAATCCCTTATTACTCAAATCCTCTAGTTGTTTCTTTAGTTCAACTAATTCTACAGTGGCCATTCTATATGGGTTCTTTGATATAGGCCTTGATCCAGGAATTAAATCAATAGAAAACTCAACTTCTCGTTCTGGAGGATGTCTAGGTAAATCTTCCGGAAATACATCTACATATTCTTTCACAACAGGTACGTCCTCTATTTTAACATTCATTTCCTCACCCACAGTCATTTCATTATCTTCCTCCCCAATAATTGAATTTCATTGGGCTATTGGGGGTGGATCTAGATAAGAATTAGGTAGTGACGATTCTGCTCTAAAGATAAGGTGTTCCTTATCATCATCATCAAAAATCATAACCTCCTTCTTCTTACAATAAATCTTCACATTATAGTCTAAAATCCAATCCATACCGAGGATTATATCAAACTCAATCATAGGTATGACGATGAGATCAGCAGATAAAGAACATTTATGTGCTCTAATGGGGACTGATTCACAAAAAATTGTTGCAATGATACTTCCCATAGGGGTTTTAACCGACAACTCCCTTGTTAAATCAAATTTGAAATATCTAATTTTCTTAGCAAAATAGGAAGATATGAAACAATGCGATGATCCAAAATCAAATAATGCATTTGATAAATTTGAGGAAATCATTAAATTACCTGCCACCACGCCTTTTGGAGATTCTACCTCAGTAGTAGTGATAGCATAAGCTTGGCCTTGATCCCTTGGCCTTTTCTGAGATAAGTTCTCCTGATGCTTAGGACATTAATTTGCATAATGTCCCATCTCCCTGCAATTGTAGCACTGAACATTGGTATCTTCCTTCTTCCCCTTGCAATCACGAGCTTGGTGGCCTTTTTCACCACACTTGTAACAGACTCTTGTTCCCTTCAAGCAAGTATCGGGGTGTATCTTACCACATTTACCATAGGATAGATATTCAACATTTCCCTTATTCCCCTTATTTCCATTCCTAGATTGATCAGCAGGTCTCTTCTTCTCTTGCTTGGCTTTAAAGTCATAAGACTTAGAGAATTCCTTTTCGGTCTTGATAGCAAATGAGACAATGTCTTCGTACGACGGGAAGGATTGTGAGACTAATGCTCGACGGAGAAATGGTTTTAACCCATCAAAGAAATAATCAATCTTACTTCTTGGGTTATGTATATAATCTCCAGCATACCTTGCTAACCTTGTAAAGTTAGCCTCATACTTTGTGACATTCTCATCCTCCTTTTGTCTCAGACTCAGAAATTGCCTTTCTATATCTGCTCGATGGTCATGAGGAAAGTATTTTTATAAAAACATATCTTTGAACTCCTTCTATTCCATATTTTATACTTCATAATCTTCCTTAGTGTTTTGAATCAATTACCACCATTGATCAGCATCTCCAGTGGGGCGGTAAACTGACATGATAACTTTTTCCATTTCACTACTCCCCAAAGCCTGAAATATTTTCTCTAGGGAATTTATCCATTGCTCAGCAACTAAGGGATTTGTACTCCCATTGAACGTTGATGGTTGTTGCCTCATGAATCGATCTAAAATTGATCATCCATGCTACGGATCAGGGTGCTCCATATGGGTAAGGTTATTATTCATAACCTGAGTGAGTTGTCCCAGTATGGTGATTAGCTGATCGGCACCAGTTATATCACCAACTTCACTATAATTATCTTGAGTAGGAGGGAAATCCCTATATGGAGTGTGTGCATTGATACGGTTTCCATTTCTTCAACTAGGTGCCATTTCTAAACAATGGCATAAACTAGATTAGTTTATGAATCAAAATACATAATCCCAAACTTATAAAACACTTAACATAAATTGAACTATTTATGGATATAATCAATAATCATAAAAAAAATTTTCTTTGAGGAAGTATATATTCATAAACCCTTCATAATGATTTGTAAAGAAAATGAGAGTTATCCTAAGCATATCCCTCGGGAGTGTCGTAACCAAGAGTGCAGCAAGGCCCGTTGGTGTGCACTAGTTTTTGATCGAGTCTAGCTCAAAGTGGTGTTTTCGGGTTTTACCCCTAGGTACATTTGTGCCAGAGCCGCCTCTACCTGCTCGTAACCAGACAGGGATGTATTGCTCGGAAAACACACAAAATATCTACAATACCAAAATTCTAGGAAGTTCTTTTATACTAATCCTCATAGTCCATCTTAGGTCTATGTGCTCTAATCAGAGTTTATCTAAATCTAGCTTCCATGGTTTGTACTACACTTCCTCTGATACCAACTGTAATGCCCCAAACCCAGTTACCTAGAGTCGGTGCATTATTACATTACATTGGCATGATCACAAGAATGATCAATACTCGAAAGACCGATTGGTTTAGTATCCTTAGAAACACTAGACATATTCATAAAGTTTTACATTACATCATAAAGTGAAAAACTACTACAAAAACATATTGTCTCCAAAGTCCACACTATTATCACCACATAATATCCCTATAGTTCATTCATAATTTACTTCTTCACATCCTGGGAAAAATAAAACATAGAAAAGGGGTGATCTCAAATTCCCAGTAAGGATAACAATATAGCGGAAACTTTCATAAATAAGAATAAACATTTTTAAGGCAGTGTATAACTAAAACAAAAGCCATTTAAACATGAACATCAACATAGTATGGAAAAAATAAAATGAAATAATTTCATTTACTTATTCACATGGATATTCTACTAATCGAATAATCACATGCAATATCAATAACCACTTTCATAATGATGGAATGCATAATCCCAAACTGTCATAACCACATAGCCAAGGACTCATGCCAAGACTACAAATAAGATTTCTTCAAGGCCTTGTTACAAGACACTAGATTGTCTCATGAGACCTACCGATGCATCAAGGAGCTCTAGCGGGCTCCACCCGTGACATATTAAGTCCAATGCATTCCCATATGAAAAGGTTTAAACATAACGTAAACATTCTTATTAAAACTAGCATACGAAATGTTAATACTTCATCCATAAACTATGAATAGTATAAAAATAACACATACACAATCAAACATATCACAAAACCTTCAATACAATATAGAAGTTTTGTATCATAAAAAATCAACTGCAAATAAGCGTAAAATCCATCAAAGGATGTTGACATAGATGAAATCAAAACTCTTTTTAGAGAAATATCTCTTTTTATTTTGAAATCATTTAAGATTCATATATTTCTAAAATAAAACATTTTCTTTTAAAATATTCTTATAAGATTTTAAGGGAAGCTTAGATGATTTTATATTGGTGGAAAATAGCCACACTCGTCGTATAAGTTAAAAAAACATTCTTACCTTAATTCTGTCGAAAAGGTTAAAAAAGCACCTTGTTTGAAAAACGACAGAATGATTCCTTTATAAAACTCTTGTAAAAAGTCAAAAAAGGGTATAAATGACTTTAACCCATATTATTTTAAATATTAAAAATGTTTTGAAATAAATTTTTAAGAAACATGGATGTGGATGGTAAAGAGATCCCAGTAGATTATTACGTATAAACAACCTCGGATAATGAAGAGATTGTGAAATAACCCTTACCTTGTACTTTTCCTTGGTTAGGGTAGGTTAACCTCCTGTATAATGGTGAAATAACTGTTATTAAATTATACAATAATAATATACATTAATATGATATCATATATGATCTTTTAACATTGATTTGTTAATAATATCTTAGTATTATCGTTGTTTCGGGTGTTAACTAACTCGTTTTCTTTTATATGTTTTGTTACATAAGACATGTTTGTCATGGATAGGTTGTATCTTATTCATATCCAGAATGATATCAAGTCCTTAAACATTATTTTTAAATCATCAAATGATAATTATACTTGAATGGATACGATAGAGAATGAATCTCATCGCGTTCGTGGAGACGGTAGTCCGTACGTACGCACGAGCGACAATATCATTATTTTGATATTAAAATAATATATAATTGAATGGTATATCATATATACAGAATAATTTTCATGATATATTTATTATTTACATGAATTACACATCATTATTATACCCATCCAAATAATAATTTATTGAATAACAATTACACCACGCCGTGGAGACGGTAAGCCGTACGTACGCACGTATGGTGACATGTTATTCAAAGGGTGGATAGAATACTGAATACGGTTGTACCATATTTATAATAACATCACAGTATATATATTATACTGGAGTTATTATTTTAGAATGGTAACAACAAAGGAAGAAGAAGTGGAAAAAGAAAGGAACTTGAAAAGGGTGGTGAAATCATTACCTCTTCTTTGTGTTCTTCCTTTTGATTTGATCAAAAGGGCTCATTAAGTTGGCTTTCTGACTAAAGGAAGGCCTCTAGGATGAAGTGAGGAAAGTTGAGAGTGTATTTTGGCAGAGGTCGGTCGAACCAAAAGGCTTTGAAGGTGTAAAGTAATGAGAAGGGGGAGTGCCCTTTTATAAGAGGGGTGAGGGGCACCTTTGGAAAAGCTAGAAAGATTATTTTATAATAAATTCATATTCAGTTTCTAATGGATCCAAAGTGGATTATTTAAAGTTTAATGTGTGGATAGGTCTAAAAACACTCAACCAATAGAATTTATACAGGTTTGGGTTACTATATTAACCTTATCCTTTATTTTTAACTCTTAGTTAATTAGTTTGGCACTTACCATGTCACTTTGTATTTTTATTTTATATAGTTAATAAACTTACTATATACATCCAAGAGACCCCCAAGTGGTCCATTAATAATACACCTATCATGGTATAATTCTCTTGGCCGAACCTTAGATTTTTAGGAATTTAATATCAATTAATAATATACTATTTGTTTTAAAAACTCTTTTATGCAATTTTGGCAATATTCAATAATTGATTTTTTTTTAAAAATAATAACAGTATGATTACTTAGAAAAAAGTTAATTAAATAATTCCTAAGATGTCATATTAACTTAGAAAATTAGTTTAATTCATAAAAAGTCTCAAATTATATTTATTTGGGTATATACAATATCAATCATTTTAATTGTTCACTATTATGGTATTTACTGCATCACCATTGTGTCATATATAAATTAAATTATTTAATAACTAAAAATTATAAATAAAATACCATTATGTATAAAATCGTTTTATCTTTCTAATAAATATTTATAGTCTAAATTCCAACATATATAACCCTACGTAAAAATTGTTTTTCTAAAAGATATATGCTTGTGTCATTTTTGTATTTATTTTCTTAATTAAAATAAAGTGTCCCTATCACTTACAAGTGGTACCATGGGGTCCCAAAATCGACCCAAAGATGCCCATGGTCGGACATGTATCAACCCGTAAGGTTATGACGCATTTTAGGGCAATTGTTTATATTATAATATAATTTTTTAACCCTTATTTACCGGATTTACCCTTTAACCATGGTAAATAAAATATTTACCGAAGTAATTATTCAAAATGTCTAAAAATAAAAGTTACCTATTTACACAATTTGAACATCCTGATTCCAAATATGGAATCCATTTTTTGAAATTCAAAACACAGAAGTGGTAGAAATTTATTTAAAATTAATTCTCACTGTCAAAAAAAAGGCGTGTTTTTATGATATAATAAATATCAAAAGATTGATACTTGTTTATGTTCGGTTTAATTGTCAAATTATGTCCAATGACCAACATTGTAGTAAATGGTAAAAATATATTCTAAATATTTTTTAAAACCACACAAATTCATAATTTATCACTATTAATTATTTTGATTAAAAAAGTTGTTTTTAAATAAAATTTAGTAATTTTCACTATTCATCAAAATATGAAAGTTATCTGAGAAGTACCAAAATTTCACCTTAGGCTAAATTCGATACTCTGAATCCAAAAATTAAGTCCATTTTGAGAGATAAAATTTCTAAAATTTTAAAAAGTAGGTATTACTATTCATAACGGTTAGTTTGATCGGTTGTGGAGTGTGTTAGAACTCGATGTTGCGTACAACACATGATATTGCATTATTCAAAGAGAAGCATACCGTAGAAACTTGGGGTGTTATAGTTTTGGATGTTTTGAATAATGTGATTTTTTTATTGACCTAGAATGGATACTTTTAAATTGGTTGTTCATTGTTTTCAATAATAGTTTTGTTTTATTGAAATGGGTTTTTTTTGTAATTGAAATTTTTTGAATACATTGTTTTAGTGTGATTTCATGTTTAATGAGCCTTGAATAAGGGAAAAGTACCATTGGGGTACAAGGTACATGACCGTAGATTGGGGGTGGGTGTTAGTGGGATAGATATTGATTGGGAAAGAGACGACTCATGAGTATAGAACTATCGAACAAAGCATGCATGTTTTGGTGTGTTGGGAAATATAGAATTGGTATGGAAAAAATAATAATTAGAATTTGTTTATATGACTTGATTAGTTATTTTCTTTAAAATAACATACTAAAAATTGGATTCATTTAGATTTGTTTTCTCTTGGTTATAATTGATTTTTGAACATGTTTATTTTTTGTTATAAACTATTTTGGTAAATTATTTTATATAAACTATTTTATATACTTTTCTAACCATTATATCCTAGTGTCGTGAGTATGGAATTCATTGGGAAACCAATTGAGTTTTTTTAAAAACATGGAATTTCAATGTAATTATTTTTAAATATATGGGAATTTTACGTGTCCGCGAAAATTGACGGTGCTTGATTCCAGGGCCTGGAGTGCCCGGAATGAATTAATGATTTTTTTTTGGGTACGTTCAATAAACGTGTGAGTGGGTTTTTTTAAATTTCAAAACAGTGCTCATAATTGAAATCTGAGGACACTATTGAACTCACAGTGTTGGTATTCACTTAAGGAGACTTTCACCTCGACCGTAGTGGGTCGAGAGTGAAAGATAAAATTTTGTGCTTTTCATGAAAGAATAAAATGAAATAAAAATGTCTAAAATCTTTATTTTAGAAACACCCTCAACATGGGTTATGGTTGTGCGGACCACCCGAGCCTAAACCTTCCATGTGAATGTTAAAAGTTGGGGACCACCTGAACTAACCCCCATTTTGAATTTAGAGGCGAGGACAACCCGAGCCCCCTTTAATGGGAGGAAACCTTTCAACTGTTTCTTTAATGAGGAGGTAGCAATAGGTTTCCTCTAAATTAATTATTCCAACCTTGTCGTAATTAATGATGCCAATTTAATTTTGTTCCAACAATTAAATTGATGTAACACATCATATTGGATACTTTTCCTTTTGGGTGGAATTGGGAGAAAGTGTTAGTAGAGGATGGATTTTGGATGAATTCATCTACTCCAACAAAGAACGCGTTCTCCAATGAAGAACGTGCTCCCCAACGAAGAACGCTCTCGCCAACGAGGAATGTATTTAACAAAAAAAAACTGAAAATCGAGGAAATGCTAATGCCATCGACGTCCTTCTATTCCCCCAAATCGACGTTAATAAACCTATGAGGTGGGGATTTAATTATGTGTGATTATTGTTTCACATGTTCTCCCCTTCTAGAAAAAGAACATGGATCAACTCTCTAACTAGTTGATCCGCGGATGAGTACTTTTTGTGGCTTTGGGAATAATCCTTGCCGAAGGTTTAAGGGTTTGATGTTCTTCATTCCAGTTTTTGTTGAGCTGATTTCTACCACTCTGACATGGAGGGGGTGGGCCAGACAAACATGGCATGATCCCTCCACCGTTCTTCATTAATGGTGTGTTCTTTGTGATGGAAGGATGCACCTTTGTGCCATGGTGGTGAATGAAGAGCAGCTGACTAAACCGTCTGTCGGTGTAGGTGTGATCCCCAACCTCGCCATGCGGAAAGGACGGCTGCCCATCCGGCCAGCCGCCCCAAACGGCCTCACCGTATCCTCCCCTTCCCGTGGCCCTCACGCCGCCCTACGGCCTCCACCACCCCATGGTCCCCTGCGGCCTCGGTGGCCCTCACAGCCTCCATGGCCTCTGCCACCCCGCGGCCCCCGTGGCCTCCGTGGCCTCACGGCCCCAAGGCCTCTGCGCTGCCTCGCGGCCCCCGCGGCCTGCCAGGCCACCCAGAGCGGGCCAGGCCGGACCCAGTGGGATGGGTCAACCTGAACCGGGTCGGGTCGGCCCAGGACGGGTTGGATCAGACCCGGGATAGCTTCGATCCAATTTTTCTCTTTTGTCCATAACTTTGGCACTGGGAATCTATTTGAAGAACCTTCAGTGGTGCTAGAAACCATAGTGTGAGACGGTCCCTTTGGTATACCACATTTTAGATCTAAATAATGTTGGGGTATGGTTAGGATGGATTGAGTATGAATCCAATCAGGCCCTCGTGATTAAAAAACATACAGACTGGGTGTCTGATTGATGCATCGTCTATTGTGTTGAGACCCCTTTGACTTGGCGGTCCTTTGGGATACTTCTTCGTGGGACTTCATGGGATTTGGAGTAATGACCAGTGGATTCTGGAGCATACCCTCTGGGATACGAGCAAGATTAGTGCGGGAACCCTGTAGTTGGCGATGGTTGTGTACTATGATCCTGTGTGGTTCTGATGACATATTGGAGATGTACTAGGATCTTTTGTGGGTTTGAGGACATACTGGAGATGTACTATGATTCTATGTGGGTTTGATGATGTACTGAAGATGTACTAGGATCCTATGTGGGTCTGACGACATAATGAAGATGTACTAGGATCCTATGTGGGTCTGACGACGTACTGATGATGAACTATAATCCTTTGTGTTTCTGATGATGATTTAGGATCCTTCGTGGGTCTACCTCTTAATAGAGTAAGATGAATTAGTAATTACATCTAATAATCTCTATTACTGTACCTATAATATACCTGGTGTGAGATGAGTTTGTACCTGTGTGGTAATTACCTTCTTTGTATTCCTTCCTTTGTGGGACAGTTGCACGTTGGGATAAGGAGATGGGTATGGCATCCCACCTTTTTATAACATAACATATCATTACATTTTATAAAACTGAGGATCTTTATGGTTTAGTGTCTTGGAAACTAGGAACTTAATACATAACGACATAAAACATTCTTCTTAATCACTTGAAAGGCTTCTATTTGTTCATACTAAGTTCATTATAGCATCTCATAACCTGGGAGCATACATCAAAGGAAAGGGTGAGTAGAAGGCCCAGTACCGGAAACAAGATAAACAATTTACATGTGAACTTGAGATACATCAATAAAGTCATGATAATAAAATTTAAGGCATGAGAAAGAGATCATGCGGAATATCATAATAAAAATAATGTGTTTCTTAACTTGAGGATATGGCCACAACATTTAACTTAGACAGTCATTTTCGTATCACCAAGGTCCATCCCCTGGGCGTCATTAAAAAAATACCATGGTTATTCACCAAGGTATCGTTAAAATTGTCATTTCTAGAGATTAAGTCTTTACCCAATGCATTGGAGCACTATCAGGGTGCACCCTTAATTTGTCTTTATTATTATGTGAGCCACATATATCATCATCAGTAATTTCATAAACAACCCATATAGCATAAAATAAATGGGTTTCATTTCATAGTCATAACATTTTAAAAACTGATTTAAAGACATGATCTTTATGTCACCTTAAACCCATGGAAATGGAAAGCGGGTCACATGTATGTAAACCCCAGAATTCAAAATAGAAAATTTTGATATATATATATATATATATATATGAATAAACCTATATAATAAAGATTTTTGAGTATTCAATTAATAAAATAAAAGAATTAGAGAAAAAGAGAGATATTTTTAGGCGAAAATTTGGCAGCATAATGACTATGTTGCAGGGTTTTGGAAAACATTGAAAAGAGTGGGGACATGGTTCAACCACTCATAAATGATCCATAATATAGTATAGGGAAAGAATATAAAAGATATAAGAACATGTTATTTAAATTTGGAGGACATACCATATGAAATGAAAAACTTGAAAGGAAGATAAGAATAAGATTCCTCTTATGAAGAATTCAGCATCCTAACGGTGCCACTTAGATCATCAAAAAATGAACTGATCAGATTAAATAGGGTCTCTAATCATGTGAAAATAAGAGGACAGTATGATGAATATAGAGATCAAACCCCAACATGGAAAAAAGGAACATTAAAGACTTGACATGAATGTAGAACTTTGAAAATGGGAAGACTGAAAGAATCCCTTACCTTGAAGAGTAACTTCGAAATCTTGAAGTTTGGGATATTGGGAGGCTTGAGGGAACCTTGGGATGACCCCATGGGAGGAAAGGAGACCAAAAATTCTTTGAGGAGGATTTTGGAATGGAAAGGAGGAGAGAATGGCATGGTATTTATAGGGGAAGTGAGGGGACAAGGCATTAATGGCCAAGGGACACCTCATTGGTGGTATTGGCAAAACCAGGGGCTTTCCCATGGCATATTCCCATGGTATTTGCCACTTGGGACACCTCATACCTTATATTACTATTCATAAGTCGACCATAATTATTAAAAACTAATTACATCCTTAATAATGTCATTATAAACCCGAAACTCTAAACTGAAAATTCACTATTAACTGAAAATTCAACTTTTTCAGAAAATTCACAACACTTCACCTTAACATAATATCGAAGCTCTGAATTCAATAATAAACTCTATTTTATAAAAAAATTCTAAATATTTTTAATTTAATTTTTAAATAAAAAATACTATTCACACAAAAAAACTAATACTTAACTAATAATTTCTGAAATAGTTATTTACCTATTAAATTGAATCACAATACTTAATCATGGTGCCTAAATTATATTAATACTTTTTTTAAATGACATTACTAATCTATTTGGTCACATTACTAATTCTAAGCGTAAAATCACTATTCATAATTTACTATTCACCAATAATTAAGTTGATCTTATTAGACTCTAAATTTATTACTGAACATATTTGCAGAAGACCATTTGTTGAAAATCCTTACACATGATTAATTATTTAAGGTTTACATAAATATTTTAAAATATCAATTTTTTTTTAAAATTCATCCATAAGATACATCGTATTTATATCCGGACATCTAAAAATTCTCAACTTCACCATAGGAAGAAATCACAATTTTATTTATCTCAAAGGATTGCACTAAGTAGCTACAGTCTCTTTACATAGCCCCTTATAACACCAGCTTATGAGCTAAATGTAAGTGTGCTAAGGAGAGAGAATCTGAGGGAGGCTCGGATAACATTTCCCTAGTAGTAATCTTTACTAACTTGAACTTCTCCCATAGGTGATTCTGTTCTAGCTTGACACACTGGAGTTCAGCTTGGGCTTGGTCAAAGGGAAGCCCAAAGATGCCACATCCTTTCCAAGCTCTGATAAGTGGGCTTCATCTGGTTCAAGTCTACTTGATGAAGCCATCGACACTTCTTTCTGCATTAACCATTAACATATCTATTAAATTTTTAAGAGTAAATTAATATACTGTTCAAAAATTCTGGGTCGTTACATTCATCCCCCCTTAAGAAATTTCATCCCCGAAATTTTAATCCAAAGGCATAGTCGAAAAGGTGAGGGTACTTTTCCATCATTGTTTCCTCGGGATCCCACGTCGCTTCTTCAAACTTATGATTCATCTACAACACTTTCACATGTTGGTTAGTCTTGTTTCATATAACCTTGTATCTATGGTCTAATATCTCCACTGGCTGCTCCTCATAAGAGCGGACATGTTCCAGTTGTACCACCTTTGGGTTCAGTACATGCGAAGGGTCGGGTATGTACTTCCTCAAGAGAGATACATGGAAGACATTGTGAACTTGAGCTAGGTTTCACTACGGGAAAAATGGTTAATAGCGACGGGGTATTTGCGAAGGGAATAATTGCCGTCGCAAATACCTTTTGCAAAGGAGTATTTGCGACGGGCAACTATTCCCGTCGCAAATAATCTGTTATTTGCGACGGGTTTTTTTAACCGTCGCAAATAGTTTGTCGCGAAGTGCGCGTCAAACCGCGCGAGGTTTATTTGCGACGGGGATAGAACCCCGTCGCACATAACCGACGGCGGTTAAAGACTATTTGCGACGGGACTGCAGTCCCGTCGCAAATACCCAGGCGGCTGGATTTATTTGCGACGGGACCAGTCGCCAATAACCGTTTTAATGCCGCCCATATTTAAATGCGGTCAGGGTTATTTGCGACGGGGTTCTATCCCCGTCGCAAATAACCGGCGGCGGTTAAAGACTATTTGTGACGGGCTTGCAGTCCCGTCGCAAAAACCCCGGCGGCAGGGGTTATTTGCTACGGGGCCCGTCGCAAATATCCGTTTTCATGCCGCCCATAATTAAATGGGGCCAGGGTTATTTGCGACGGGTTTTCCGTCGCAAAAAAAGCCCGTCGCGAATAATCCAACCTATAAATACTGCCAACCATTTCAATTTCCCCACTCTCAACTCTCAACTGTTTCAATTTTTTCACTCTGAATCTTTTATGACTTTCAGTTGTAAATTTTTTTTTCCGACTTCGAGGATTCCGTTGGTGGTGTTCTACAATTACAGCGGCTCGACATTGACATCAAGTTTAAGGTTTTTATCTGAATTTTAATTTAATATTTATTTTATTTATTATATTTATTTAGTTTATATTTTTAGAATTTTATTTTTTGATTTCTAATTAGAAATAATTATGAATAAGTATTAGTAATTAGAGACAATTAAACACTAATTAATTTAAAATAGTTAGCTGTAATTACAATTAATTAGCAGTAATTATGAAAAATTAAAATTAATTTGAATTATTTAATAATAATTAGAAACAATTAGCATTAATTAGTAATAATTTCTAATAATTACCAATAATTAGTAATAATTACTAATAATTACTAATACTTAATAATAATTCCCTATATTCAATAATTGCCAATATTTGTCAATATATTTTCCAATATTTACCAATATTTACCAATAATTGCAAATAATTGTCAATATTTACCAATAATTAGGAATAATTACCACTAATTAAGAATAATTACCAATAATAAGGAATAATTACCAATAATTAGGAATAATTACCAATAATTAGGAATAATTACCAATAATTAAGAATAATTACCAATAATTAGGAATAATTACCAATAATTAGGAATAATTACCAATAATTAGTAATAATTACCAGTAATTACCAATAATTACCAATAATTAGTAATAATTCGTAATGATTACCAATAATTACCAATAATTAGTAATAATTAAAAATAATTAGTAATAATTACCAAAAATTTGTAATAAATAGTAATAAATAGTAATAATTAGTAATAATTACCAATAATTAGGAATAATTAGTAGTAATTATCAATAATTACAAATAATTAGTAATAATTAGTAATAATTACCAACAATTAGCAATAATTAGTAAAAATTACCAAGCATTAGTAATAATTACCAATAATTACCAATAATTAGTAATAATTACCAATACTTATCCATAATTAGTAATAATTAGTAATAATTACCAATAATTAGTAATAATTGGTAATAATTATCACTAATTACCAATAATTTGTAATAATTAGTAATAATTACCAATAATTAGTAATAATTAGAAATAATTACCAATAATTACAAATAATTAGTAATAATTAATAATAATTAGTAATAATTACTAATAATTAGTAATAATTACCAATAATTATCAATAATTAGTAATAATTCCCAATAATTATCCCTAATTAGTAATAATTACCAATAATTAACAATAATTAGTAATAATTTGTAATAATTATCACTAATTACCAATAATTAGTAATAATTAGTAATAATTACCAATAATTAGTAATAGTTAGAAATAATTACCAATAATTACCAATAATTAGTAATAATTAATAATAATTACCAATAATTAGTAATAATTAGTAATAATTACCAATAATTAGTAATAATTAGTAATAATTACCAATAATTAGTAATAATTAGTAATAATTACCAATAATTACCAATAATTACCAATAAATAGTAATAATTAGTAATAATTATCAACAATTAGGAATAATTACCAATAATTAGTTATAATTACCAATAATTAGTAATAATTAGTAATAATTACCAATAATTACCAATAATTACAAATAATTAGTAATCATTACCAATAATTAGTAATAATTACCAATAATTAGTAATAATTACCAATAATTAGTAATAACTAGAAATAATTACCAATAATTACCATTAATTAGAAATAATTACCAATAATTACTATTAATTAGTAATAATTACCAATAATTATCCATAATTAGTAATAATTACCAATAATTAACAATAATTAGTAATAATTGGTAATAATTATCACTAATTACAAATAATTAGTAATAATTAGTAATAATTACCAATAATTAGTAATAATTAGAAATAATTACCAATAATTACCAATAATTAGTAATAAATAATAACAATTACCAGTAATTCGTAATAATTAGTAATAATTACCAATAATTATAAATAATTAGTAATAATTGCCAATAATTACCAATAATTACCAATAATTATTAATAATTAGTAATAATTTTCAATAATTAGTAATAATTACCAATAATTAGTAATAATTACCAATAATTAGTAATAATTAGTAATAATTACCAACAATTAGTAATAATTACCAATAATTAGTAATAATTAGAAATAATTACCAATAATTGCCAATAATTAGAAATAATTACAAATAATTACCATTAATTAGTAATAATTACCAATAATTACCAATAATTACTAATAATTGGTAATAATTACCAATAATTACCAATAATTACCAGTAATTACCAATAATTAGTAATAATTACCAATAATTACTAATAATTACTAATAATTACCAGTAATTACCAATACTTATTAATAATTAGTAATAATTAGTAATAATTAGTAATAATTAGTAATAATTACCAATAATTAGTAATAATTACCAATAATTACAAATAATTAGTAATAATTAGTAATAATTAGTAATAATTATTAATAATTAGTAATAATTAGTAATAATTACCAATAATTACCAATAATTACCAATAATTACCAATAATTACCAATAATTACTAATAATTAGTAATAATTTGTAATAATTACCAATAATTAGTAATAATTAACAATAATTAGGAATAATTACCAATAATTAGGAATAATTGGGAATAATTAGTAATAATTAGTAATAATTACCAATAATTTCCAATAGTGTCAATATTTACCAATAATTCCTAATACTTGTCAATATTTACCAATAATTAGGAATATTTACCAATAATTAGAAATAATTACTAATAATTACCAATAATTAGGAATAATTACCAATAATTTGGAATAATTACCAATAATTAGGAATAATTACCAATAATTACCAATTATTACCAATAATTACCAATAATTACCATTAATTAGGAATAATTACCAATAATTAACAATAATTACCAATAATTAGGAATAATTACCAATAATTAGGAATAATTACCAATAATTAGTAATAATTACCAATAATTAGGAATAATTACCAATAATTAGTAATAATTACCAATAATTAGTTATATTTACCAATAATTACCAATATTTACCAATATTTTCCAATATTTTCCAATATTTACCAATATTTACCGATATTTACCAATATTTACCAATAATTACCAATAATTAGAATTATTTACCAATAATTAGGAATAATTACCAATAATTAGGAATGATAACATTATTACATTATTTTTATATTTTATTATTAATATTAAAATAATATAATTTGTTATATTATATACAATTCTCCTTTCATCTGTGTGTTTTCTATCTCCACATGTAATATTTGCATTCTTTTTCAAAATTATCAACCTACTCACCAATGGAGAGGTGAAAGTGAATGCAAATATTACATGTGGAGACAGAATGTTAAACACACAGATGAAAGGAGAATTGTATATAATATAGAAAATTATATTATTTTAATATTAATAATAAAATATACTAATAATGTAATAATGATATTATTATATAATTAATATTTATGAAAAAATAATATTAGTATTATTAAAATAATAAAAAATTTATATAATATTAAAATTATCAATATTTGTAACAGGTTTTGCTTTATTCTCAACATATTCAATTCTTAAAGGGTCAATTTTTAGGTGTATCTCAATAAAAAGTTTTGTCAGTCGTGTCTGATGTAAACTCTATAATTATCCTTGATTGAGTGTTTTTTCTAACAAATTATTCAAAACCAGTAATTCTTTTATATTTTATATAAAAATATGGAACAACGAAGTCGTCAACAATCATTATTAGATAACCGCATATGGATAAATCAATGTAGAAATCCAAACGGTTCTGGTTTAAATCTAGTATATATAGACGGTGTGGATACTTTTTTATCATTTGCGGCATCAAATACAGAATTTGTTTCAGAAGGAAAAATAAAATGCCCTTGTAGAAAATGTGCATTGAGAACGTTTGACACATTTGACAAAGTGGGGGGACATCTCTTACATTTTGGTTTTCAACCAGATTATGTTTTTTGGTATCAACACGGTGAACGCAGTTCCAGAGTAGGTGATACCAACTTGATTCCGGATCCATCCCGGTTTCAAGATTTAGTACATGATGTTAAAGGTTCATATGTTCAACATACAAAAACTCCAGCTGATATAGCTTCATATCATGAGTTGGCACCGTCTGAATTTTATGAGTTGTTGAGGTCTGCTGAGGATGCATTATATCTTGGCTGCAAGATGAGCAAATTAGAAGCAATTGCAAAATTTATGGCTATCAAATCAGATAACGGAATATCAAACACCTGTTTTGACCAGATATTTTCTTTACTTCAAACACTGTTACCCGAAGGAAATGTTTTGCCTGCAAATTACTATGAGAGTAAGATACTGGTTCGAAATTTGGGACTTACCTGTCAGAAGATTCATGCATGTTCAAATGACTGCATTTTATATTCTGGGGAAAATGAGTCGTTGGATAGTTGTCCCACATGTGGGCAACTGAGATATAAAGAAGGGAAACATGGGAAGTCTAGTTTGATTCCTGTAAAACAGTTGAGATATTTTCTGCTTACATCCAGACTTCAGCGTTTATTCATGTCTAAGAATACAGCGACAATGATGTCATGGCATAAAGCGAATATTGCAACCGATAAAAGCTTGAATCATCTAGCCGATGGTGATTCATGGAAACATTTTGATAGAGTGCATCCATCGTTTGCTTTAGAAGATATAAATGTTCGACTGGGCCTTTTCACTGATGGTTTTTGTCCGTTTGGATCTTATGGTAGTCAATATACATGTTGGCCTGTTTTTTTAACTCCGTACAATTTACCTCCATGGATGTTGATGAAGGAGCCATATATCTTTAGGACTTTACAAATTCCAAGACATCTGAAGAAGAATATTGATGTTTATTTGAAACCATTGATTGATGAATTAAGTTTATTGTGGAGTACTATTGTCAGTACATATGATGTTGCTACGAAACAGAATTTCATACTGAGAGCAGCATTGATGTGGACAATTAGTGACTTCCCGGCTTATGGGATGTTATCTGGCTGAAGTAAACATAGTCAGAAATCATGTCCTTACTGTATGGGAGAGAACAAATCATTTATGCTCATTCATGGGAAGAAACCTTTTTATTTTGACTGTCATCGCAGATTTCTTCCAGCTGATCATCCTTTTCGCAGAAACAGATCTCATTTCAGAAAAGGAACAGTTGAAAGGGATGGACCTCCAAAAATGATATCAGGTTCAGAGTTAAAATCAGTTTTATTTTTATTACCTCCCATCACTTTTGGTCCCGCAATAAACCAACAGAAAATTTTTGGTTTTGGGAAAGAACACAATTGGATTAAACATTGCATATTTTGGGATTTTCCATACTGGTCTGATTTATTGGTCCGCCACATGTTGGATGTCATGCATATTGAGAAGAAATATTTTGATAATTTGTTTCATACAGTTTTGGATACGCCAGGAAAGAGAAAAGACAATGTAAATGCACGTTTAGATCTTGCCCAAATTTGTAGGCGTCCAGAACTGGAACTGTTTGATAATGTCAGAATAGAAAAGTTACTGAAACCAAAAGCATCATATACACTCTCTAAAGAATACCGTTTATTATTTTGTCAGTGGATTGCATATTTGAGACTTCCAGATGGCTGTGCTTCCAATTTGGGTAGATGTGTAAAGAATGGTCATATTACTGGATTAAAAAGTCATGATTGTCATGTTTAATGGAAAGACTTCTACCCATTGGATTAAGAGGTCTGTTGAATTCTGTGATTTGGGATTCCTTAACTGATATGTCTCATTTTTTTCGGGAAATTTGTGAGGCTACAACATATTATGATGCTCTATGCAAACTTGAAGAAGATGTTGTTGTAATTATATGTAAACTGGAAAAAAATATTTCCTCCATCTTTCTTCCACTCAATAAAACATTTGATGTTACATTTTCCATATGAAGCCAAAAGTGGAGGTCCAGTACAGTTTCGATGGATGTAACCATTGGAAAGATGCATGCAAAAATTGAAAAGAAAAGTACATAATAAAGCATCTGTTGAAGGATCTATTGCAGCAGCTTATTTGTAAGAGGAAATATCTTTTTTCTGCTCCCATTATTTTGAATCTGAGTATCCTTCAAAACACAACCGAATGGGACATAACGAGATGAATATTGATGAAATCGACAATAAATTATCTATTTTCAACCAGCAAAAGCTTGGTTTGGGTGGATTTTATGAACGCTGGCTTTCGGATGATGAACATCATAGAGCTCATACGTACGTTCTGCTCAACTGTGAAGAGATGACATCAGTTGTACTATAAGTGTTTATATCACTTATTCTATCATTTATGTTACAGTAAATAACTTTGTTTTTTATAGGTTGTATGATAATCATATCAAGAAACAAATTCCACAAATTACAGCAGCTGCTCTCGAAGAACGCCGACAGAAAAATTTCTCTCAGTGGTTTCAAAAACTGGTAACATAAATTCTTTATCTTTTAGCAACTCATTCAATGTATAGTTTTCTATATTGATAATTATTTCACAAATTTTCAGGTGTCTCGACATGCTGATAAAATTGACAAACGGTTGTGTATATTGAGTAACCCACCTTCCAAACTTGTTAAAACTTATAATGCATATGTGGTGAATGGATTTCGATTTCACACACATGCATATGGGGAATAAAAAAAATGAACATTGGATTTAGCTTCAGAGGATCTCATCATCGAGAAAATGAAGTTGACTTTTATGGAATACTTGATGAAATCATTGAACTCTGTTATCTTGGACAACATTACATAACCATGTTCACATATCGGTGGTTGTATACAGAGAGAGGCATGTGTGTTCATCCAACTCATGGAATCATCGATATTAAATGTAAAATTGTTCACGCAGTAAATGAACCATTCTTATTGGCTCAACAAGCATATCAAGTTTATTAATCAAATTACTGTGCTACATCAAGAGACTTGACTGATTGGTGGAGTATAATAAAAATAAAAATTCGAGACAATCAGTTTAGTCAAAGTGAATGTGCTTTCACTGATGTGCAAAGAATTGAAGTTTTTCAAGAGAGTACTCAAAATCAATCTTTTTTACAAAGAGACATGAGTATCGATGACCACACCCCCCATTTAAGAGTCAGTGATGACGATGATGTTAATGATGTCACATATGAATTTGAAATGGTAATAGATGAATCAACTGGAACTCGAATGGATATCGATGATGTTGAGGAGGAATATGAAGATGACATTGACATATATGAAGATGCTCATGAAGATGAACACTGATAGAATTCCATGGTAGTGATATATAATCATAACTAATATATATGTATATATAATAGTAATTATCAATTATTTTCTAACAACATTAACATTTTCTGTTTCAGATGGACGACGACACATTTCGTGAGTTGGTAGATGCTGACCTGCCTTTCGATGCAGATGAGTTGCTGGCAGATGACCCTCAGCCTGCAGGCGCTCAGCCTGTAGGCGCTCTAGGGAGTACGCGGAGGTGGCACGGTCTTGCATGATTGATGATTCTTAACCCCGTCCCTGAGCGACGTCCACGTCTTGGGTTTGATCCACGCACACGGAGGTGTGATAAACTGTGGATTTCACTAAGATTTCATTAATCTATTCACATAATAAATGTTTATTATTTTTACATTTTTCTGCATATAGCAGTCGGATAGGGCAGTGCTATTTTGCGCAACTATTTCTCTCAGCCTTGGACCACATGGGAGCAGATTCCCATTGATGTGCAGTAGGCCATGTTCGGCCATTGGTTGGTACGTACGTAAATAAATAATTTTTATTTTGAAAATTATTTCATTTCTAAATTGATATTTTGATTTATTTTAAGGGTTTATGGTATCCGATCGAGGATACCATGCGTGACGCCATCCATGAGGCATGGGAGGTGGCCATGCGTGATCGCTTTCGTCAGTTTTTTCACAATTTAAGAAAAGCTTCCACGAAGAAAGCAGGAGTGTCAGATTTTGACGAGTCATATAGAGCACACCGACAAGAGTACATTTCATCCCATGTATAGGATAGATTATGTGCGCACTGGTTGAGTGATGCCTTTCAGAGGTGATCATCAGTGGGGAGGCAGAATCGGGGGAGACAGGAGGTGAATCATCGAGCTGGGAGTCGTACTTTCAGTACTCATAGACAGCATCTGGTACGTACATTATTTATAAATATTTTATATAACTATAAATATTAACAGTTTATTGTTTATTCTTATAGGCTGTCGAGCACCCCGATATTACGGAGTACGACGTATATCAGAAGATGTATAGTGATCCTACTACTGGGGAGCTCAGAGGTGATCGTCAGCGTCACATCATGGTCAGTATTATTTGTTTTCAAATTTAAAAATTAACTGCATATAATATATTAACATTTTTAATTTTAAATTGCAACTACAGGAGTCATATGAGGCCGAAGCGTCACAGACCCGGCCTGAGAGTCAGGCTGAGTCATCAGATCAGACCACTGGCCGTCAGTTTGATGAGGCGGCATGGATGCAGGCCACCCAGTATGCCTTCGAGAAGGGCCTGGTAGTTGGTATCAGCTCTCGACTGACTCTTGGAGATTATTTTGGCAGTGCTGCGATGTCGGCATCCAGCTCGAGAAGAGCTCGTGCATCTTCTTCTGCTGCAGAGTATGAGGATCAGTTGCAATCTCAAACTGCACTGATAGAGAGTCTCTGACAGGAGCAGGAGCAGATGCGTCAGCAGCAGTAGCAGCATGAGGAGGATTGTCGACGCCAGCAGCAGCTGTACGAGGAGTAGATGAGTCGGTGGCAGCAGCAGCAGCAGGAGCAGATGGAGTACATGCGCAGACTCACTCATGCTTTAGGGATTGAGTTTCCTCCACCAGCATCTGTAGATCCTCCCCTCCCCCCTCCTCCCGTCCTTCAGATTAGAATTTGTTTTTATGTTATAAAGTTTGTTAAATCAAAATATGAATTTTTTTTCTATTCATAGTTTCTATCTCATTATAAAATATTAATAATATTATATTTTGAAATAACAATATTAATACGAATAATAATATTATTTATATTTTATAATATTAAATTATATATATATATTTAAATTTTATAATATTATAATTTAATTATATTTGTTTGTAATATTTGAATTATTTTAATATTTGAATGTAAAATAATTCTATTATTTTTATATTAATTAAAATAACTTATTAATATTTTTTTATTTATGAATTATAATTCTAATATTATTATATTAATTAAATCATTTATTAATAATCTATTATTTTTTATTTTTGAATTATAATTATATTATTATTATAATAATTAAAATAATTTATTAATAATTTATTATTTTTATTTTTGAATTATAATTCTATTATTATATTAATTAAAATCATTTATTAATATTTTATTATTATTAATTTTTGAATTATAATTATATTATTATTATATTAATTAAAATAATTTATTCATAATTTATTATTTTTATTTGTGAATTATAATTCTAATATTATATTAATTAAAATCATTTATTAATATTTTTTTATTTTTGAATTATAATTGGATTATTATTATATTAATTAAAATAATTTATTAATAATTTAGTTTTTTTATTTTTTTTTTAGTATTTGCGACGGGATACTATGCCCGTCTCAAATAGTATTATTATTATATTCATTAAAATAATTTATTAATATTTTTAAATTTTTTTAAAAAAAATAGTAAATGCACTGGGCCCTTCACAATTAGTATTTGTGATGGACCCGTCGCAATTAGTATTTGCAATGGTCCCGTTGCAATTACTTTTTTATAAAGATTTTTCAAATATACGGACTAATATTTGTGACGGGAAGAATCGCCGTCACAAATAATACCTATAGCGACGGGCCCGTCGCAAAAAATTGTTGTTGCGACGCCGTTTTCCGCAACGGGCTATTTGCGACGGGCTCCCGTCGCAAAAGCCTATTTGCGACAGGATCCCGACGCAAATGCCCCGTCGCAAATACCATTATTTCCAGTAGTGTTTGATGGAAGAGCTAGAATATAGGCCACTGCTTCTATGCGATCAAGGATTTCATAGGGGCCGACGTACTTATGGATGAGCTTCCCTTTCTTCCCAAACCGCATGACTCTCTTCCATGGAGAAATTCGAAGAAAGACTTTGTTGCCAACACCAAAATCCATGTCCCTTTGAATGTTGTCAGCATAGCTCTTCTGCCGAATCTGATCAGCCTTTATGTGTTGTTGGATGGAATGAACCGTTTATGCCATCTCTTGCACAAGATCAGGCCCAAGAAGCATTCTCTCACCCGCTTCATCCCAGCAAGTAGGATTTTTATACCGCTTTCCATATAGAGCTTCATAGGGTGCCATCTAAATACTCGAATGGAAGCTGTTGTTTTATGAGAACTCAACTAATGGGTGGTGTTGATCCCATACACCTTTAAATTCCATTGATCATAATCTCAGCATGTCCTCAAGTGTGTGAATAGTCATTTCAGATTGGCCATCAGTTTGAGGATGATAGGCCATACTAAAATTCAATTCAGTATTCAAAGCATGTTGAAGACTTCTCCAGAATTTTGATGTGAATCTTGGATCACGATCAGATAAGATGGATAGTGGTACCCCGTGCAGGATTACCACGTCCTTAATGTATATCATGGCAAGTTGGTCCAGAGAGAAATCTTCCCGAAATAAGAAAAAATGGGTGGTCTTAGTGGGACATTCCACTATAAACCATATCTCATTGTTACATTTGGATGTTTTCGGGAGACCAGTGACAAAGTCCATAGTGATATTATCCCATTTCCATGCTGGTATGGGTAGCAGTTGTAATACCCCCTTAAGAAGTTGTTGTTTATCCTTTACATATTGACACACCTGAAACCTTGTAGTGTAATCAGCAATCTCCCTCTTCATGTTATCCCACCAATAATGATCACGAAGGTTTCAATACATTTTAGTGCTTTCCAGATGTATAAAGAAAGTAGAGCTATGAGCTTCATCCACTATTTCTTTCTTTATCTCCGGAATAGATGGAACACATAGTCTTTTATGAAATTTCAATACACTATCTTAATCAATATTGAAATCAGGAAACTTCCCATCCATCAAAGCCTCAAACTTATCCTGCGACAAAATATCTTCTTTGTTAGCCTTATTGATCTTCTCTAGTAATGAAGGTTGAAAATAATTTGGGATAGGGTTGATGATGTCCCTTCACTTACAATTCCCATTTGCAGTTTTACTAGATATTTAATCAAGGAATCTCCATGGATCCTCATTGTTTCTAGAACAACAAACTCTTTAATGCTTAATGCATCCGTGACTTGTTTTTCTCTTCTAGGGTTATAATGAATTGAACAATCATTGTCTTTAATAAGATCCAACCATTCCTTTTGTGTCATGTTCAATTATTTCTGTGTGAAAATATACTTAAAACATTGGTGGTCTATGTATATATCACATTTCTCCACATAAAGATAGTTCCTGCATATCATTAGAAGAAAAACAACTACCGCAGGCTCTAGATCATGCATAGGAAAATTCTTCTCATGTTTCTTCTACTGATGAGATGCATAAGAAATTACATTGTCATTTTTCATGAGGACGCACCCAATCCCTTTCAAAGATGAATCACTAAAAATAACAAATCCTTATCCGATAGAGGGTATTGTTAACACAGGTGCAGTAAGCAATATCTTCTTCATCTCATGGAAACTTTCCTCACATTACATTGTCCAGATGAACTTAACCCCTTTTCGAGTCAACTTTGTTAGTGGATTATAAAGCCGTGAAATTTTTTTCACAACCCTCTTATAATATCCTGCTAAACCAAAGAAAACTATGAATATCAGTTACTGTTGTGGGTTAAGTCCACTCCTCCATAACCATTGTCTTTGCAGGGTCAACTGAGATTCCTTAATTGGTTACAATGTTCCCCAAGAAAGCCACTTGTCGTAACCAAAACTCACACTTTTTGAACTTTACAAAGAGCCTCTCCTTTCATAGAGTTTGCAAAATAACCCTCTGATTATCTTCATGCTCCTCATGACTTTTTGAATATATCAAAATATCATCAATAAAAACTACCAAAAAGTTATCAAGGTAGTCGTTAAAGAATATATTCATCAAATCCATGAAAATATCATGAGCATTAGTCAAGCCGAAGGGCATAACAGTAAACTCATAATTTCCATATCTTGATCGGTAGGTAGTCATTGGAATATCTTCATTCTTCACCCTAAGTTGATGATAACCAGATCAAAGATCAATATTGGAGAAGAATTGATCTCCAGAAAATTGATCAAATAAATCATCAATTATTGGAAGGGGTATTTTTTCTTCATTGTGATCCCATTCAATTCTCTATAATCAATGCATAGACGCATTGATCCATCCTTATTCTTCACAAAGAGAACTGGTGCTCCCCAAGGAGACACACTCGGTCGAATAAACCCCTTCTCCAACAAGTCTTGGAGTTGTTTCTTTAACTCCTCTAGATCCACATTTTCCATTTTATATGGGGTCTTTGATATCGGTTGATATCTAAGAATGAGTTCAATAGAGAACTCTACCTCTCTTTCTGGGGGAGGTCCAGGTTACTCCTTAGGAAATACGTCCATGTATTCCTGAACAATCGGAACATCATCTATTTGTATAATCCATTTTACTTATTCATCCTCATCGATTAACTACATAATGAAGGCTATAGGAGGTGCCTCCAGACAAGGATCAGGTCGGGATATCTCTCCTCAAAAGATAATTATAGTTCGTTCATTCAAGAATACTGATATTTCCTTACTTCTGCATTTGATCTTAGCATTATACTTTGAGAGCCAGTCCATCCCTAGTATAACATCAAATTCCAACATGGGAATGACTACTAGATTTGAAATAAGATTGTGCTCACTAATGTAAACACTAGAGTCTCTAAACATTGTTGATGCATGGATAATCCCACTTAGAGGCTTGACTGACAACACTACCTTTAGTAGTTCAGGGATTGATTCTATATTCTTTGAAAACTTGGAGGAAGTAAAGGATTGCGTAGAACCAGAATCAAACAAAGTACTTTCTAGTTTTGAAAATACAATAAGATTACCACAGCCACACAACCCCTCCGTCATTCTTTATAAATGGTGTGTTATTCACGATAGAAGAAGGCATCTTTATGCCACATCGGTGAATGAAGAGCGGCCGATTGAACTGGCCACTAGCGAGGGCACAATGCGCAACCGCGATGTGTGGAAAATATGGTTGGCCATCCAGCCAGCCACGGTAGACCGCCACACCACAGCCACCCCACCCCGTGGCAATCGCGCCGCCCCATGACTTCGCACTTCCCCATGGCCTCCGCTACTCCACAGTCTCCCGCGGGCCCCGTGCACCTCACGGCCTACGCGGCCCCCGTGGGCTCCACTGCCCCATGGCCTCTATGGCCTCCGCACCACCACATGGACCTCGCAGCCTACTAGGCCACCCAATGCGGGCCAGGCCGGATCCATTGTGCCGGGTCAGACCAGAGCCGGGCCAACTTTGTTCCAATTTCGATCTTTTGGCCATAACTTTGGCACAGAGCGTCCGTTTGACGAACCTTCAGTGGCGCTGGAAACCTTCGAGTGAGACGGTACCTTTAGTATACCCCAATTAATATTTGGATAATGTTGGGGTACGATTGGGTTGGATTGAGCACTAATCCAATCGGGCCCTCGAGACAAAAGTCTAATAACTTATAGACTGAGCGCCCGATTGATGCACTGTCTATTGTGTTAAGACTCCTATGACGTGTCGGTCATTTGGGAAACTTTTTCGTGGGACTTTTTGGTAGTTTGAGTAACAACTTGTGGCTTCTGGAGAGGACCCTCTCGGAAACGATCAAGCTTAGTGGGGGAACCTTGTAGCTGGCTATGGTGATGTACTAAGATCCTGTGTGGGTCTGATGACGTACTAGAGATGTATAGGATTTTGTGGGGGTCTGACGATGTACAAGAGATGTACTAGGATCCTATGTGGGTATGACGATGTACTAGAGATGTACTTGGATCTTGTGTGGGTATTATGACGTACTGACGATGTACTAGGATCTTGTTTGGGTTTGATGATGTACTTATGATGTACTACGATCCTCTGTGGGTCTGATGGTGAATTAGGATCCTTTGTGAGTCTACCTCTTAACACAGTTAGATGAATTAGTAATTACATCTAATCATCTCTACTACTGTACCTATGATATACCTTGTGTGAGATAGTCTGTATTTGTGTGGTACATACCTTTGTGGTATTCCTTCCATTGTGGAACAGTTGAGCTTTGGGATATTGAGTTGGGCCTTGTGTTTCTTCATGATTGAGATGGGTATACTTGATAACTTATGTATATATATGGGTATATACCTAAGTAGGTTTCCCAGTTAATTTCATGCTTTTTGGTTTATCCTTTGTGGATTTTGTGAGACCTTGACTGTCTCGGGGTCCCTACTGTGTATCGTTATACTCACCCCTGCACTGTCTATGCCCCCACCATGTTGTGTTTGGTGTAGATGATGGACAATGCTGATCGAGGCTGAGGGTACCAGAACTAGATGGTTTGCAAAGGTGGACCATACGGCGTGTCAGAACACAGAGGAGATGTGCATACATGGAGTGCTGAGGAGGCGATCTGTACCTACCCTTGAGGTTGGTATCCCAGAGGATGACCCAGTAGCTATATTTCTTTTTATTCCGTTTACTTTTACTTTCAGTTTTCTTGTACTTTCAAGTTGGGCATGTATTCTGGCCCCTTTTTACTCACTATACTCACTCTATTTACTATACACATGTTTTCATTTGTATCTTGTTGTGTGATTGGTTTCACGAGTTTATAGTTTATAAAGGCAATGTCTTCATAGTTTTATGGAATACACCTTTGGAGCTAGTTGCCATCCCCAGGCCTATGAAAGGTGATCTTTGGGTAGTCACGGCATGGGCCCCGGGGGACTGGTCATGACAGTTTTATACTCTCCCCTTCTTTGTCACTTTGGTGCTTTTTCAGATACTACCTTCTAGGATATGGGAAAAGGTTAAGTGTCACACTTCTTTAGCAACATGTCATGATACTTTGGAATACATGGTGATGTTGGAGTATAGAGCTTGGGGAGCATGGAATCTAATTTTCATCCTAAAGTTTATTCGTTGTCTTTTCACGGTTTACTTTAATGTTGGGATTTCTTCCATTTTAGCATACCTTGGTTGTTTATATTATAGAAAATTATTTGGAATGTCTTAGATTAATTCATGCATCATATAGTGGGTTTGTGTGGGTGGTTTGTAGGGTGTTGTTTTTAGAAATTAAATGGTAAATCATTCCCCACATTCATTGAACCACTTGGGCATTTACTTCCAGCCTTTGGTACCTTGGGGATGTCACTTAAGGCCATGTAATGACTCATTGTACTCTCATACAAATGATAATTAGTGGGTCATTACAAATGGTATCATCTTGTTCAGTCATTGGCTTACATGTAGTCTTCAGTGCTCTTAGTCATGGAGCTGGAATTTCTTATTGTATATTACTTGGTATGGAGTCCAATAAAAGAGTAGTATTGTCAGAACATGAATGTTATAGCATAAAAAGACGTAACTAACCAATTTATGTTGAACTTCAAGTTACCAGGGTCTTGGGTACATAAGTGTTTTAGTGACACCTCTAGATTGTTGTAAATATCATTGTCATGGGTTTAGAACATAACATGAGCATGAAATGGATTATAGAGGAATGGATCCCACTAGGTGTGCATTAATCATTTAGAGTAATGATTCATGTTGTGTAAAAAGTGTTGATTTTTAAAAAAGAAGGAATTTTTTTAAAATGAATGACTTTGAAATGGCATGGTTGATATATTTTCATAATGGGTTGATTTTAAAAAACAAGAATAATATTTTTCAAAAACGGTTGAACATGAAGAAAAGAAATTTCAAAAAAAAAATGTTGTGATAGTTAATGTGATAGAATTTGAAAGTCCAATACATCAATTTCTAGATAGTAAGATTGATGGACTGTGTTATTGTTTTAGAAAATGTCACCAGGTAGGTTTTGTTGAATCCATCCCGATGATGCTGCGGAGAATGTGGTTGTACATGAACCACAAGTGAACCAAGAACTGGTTGAGATCGTTTTTTAGGATTTTCAAGAAATAGAAATAGGGAACTGTAGGAATTATCCAAGGCATGTGGATCATACTATCCTATTCATGAAGTAGAATCCAACCAACTTCTGGGGTGATGTTGATCCCGAAAAAGTGGAGGTGTGGCTGAGTAGAATGAATCGTATCCTCGATTTCATTAGCACACCATCAAAGATCAAAGTAAATTAATACATGTATATTCTTAAGGATCCTTCCCATCAATGGTGGGATTTAGTGGTACAAGCTAAATTTGATAAAGGCCTTATATTGGAGTATTTTGTGGAATTTTTCTGCAAAATATTCTATCCTCACACATTCAAGATCCAAAAAATGACATATTTCTTCATCCTAAAGTAAGAGAATATAATTTTCATAGATTATGAATAAAAATTCATGAAATTAGTGTGATTTTCACCAGAAGTTATGGCATGTACATCTTTAAAGGCACACATCCTATAATCGAGGCTAAGGTAGGACATTCGATCAAAAAATTGTGGTGCTCTATATTATTGATTATACTGAGTTGGTGAACAGAGAAAATATGGTTGATTATGATATATTGGTATCTATAGGGGGAGGTATGATGATACCTATAACGAATGGTGGGAAATAAAATGATGGGAGAAAGAAGAAAAGGGACACCTATTTCCAAGGTGGAATAGGAAATCAAAATTAGATGATTGGATCAGTGAACCTTCCTCCACGACCGAAGAGAAAAGCATGTTGTTTTCAATGTTGTTCCCTTTACCACATCAAGAGGGATTTTACATCACAAACTAGAGAATTCCATAACTACAATCATATGGGGAATCATCAACACTATTGTCATAGTTCTCCAAGGCCAATTACTCATGACATTTATCTGGTGTCAAAAGCATCGTACACTTCAATAGGTTGAGAACAACAAAATCAGTTTTTTTCAGTAGAGTAGAGCTACCCATTTTGATTCTTAGAATACCATGAATCCTCCTCTAGTGCAATTTTAACAAGGAAACGTGGAGAATAGGTTAGCAGTGAAGCAATTTTATGGAGCTGATTAGATGATTTTTGTTGATCATGATGAACAATCTATTGTGAGAGGTATGATTATTTTGAATTTTACCTTTGTGAAAGTGTTGTTTGAAACAAGCACATCACATTCCTTCATTTATTCTCATGATATTGACATTATATGTATAATGATCAAAATGATGCCTTCTATTTTAAAACTGCAAACCCTTCTCAGTGAAATAGAATGTCAAGCCTTTCTATGTAGAGAATGTGCTATAACTATTGATGGGGATGAGCTGAAACAGAACTTCTCAATATTAGAGCTAGATTTCTATGATATTATCCTAGGTATGGATTGGTTGAAAATTTTCAAGGCTCACATCAACTGCTATAGGAGAACTAGGTGTTTTGTGACTGATAATGGCAGTGAGAATCTCTTCAGAGGAAAATGACTTTTGAAGATAGGTGAAAATAACTTTTTGGAACCAACAGGGGGAATGATCACTTTTCTGTTGGCAGTGTTGACATTGGCATCAATGGAAGAGATCAAGGAAGATATTTTCCCTATATTGGTGGATCAATTTCTATATTTCATTACCAAAACCATTTTAGGGTTACCACATCTAAGGGAAGTAGAGTTTATTGTTGATCTCCTTACGACGACCAGTCTTATTTCCATTCCATATTATATGATGTCACCAATAGACTTAAGTAAATTAAAAGTAGAGTTTAAGGATTTAGAAAGAAATGGTTTCATTCAAAAAAGTACATCTCCATGGGAAGCACCAGTTTGGTTCATGAAGTAGGAGGATGGAACCCTATAGTTTTGCATTGATTATCATAATTTGAACCAAGATACAATAAAGAACAGATATCCACTTCCACGCATTAATGATATTCTTGATCAATTAAGTTGATATCAATGGTTCTCTAAAATTAAATTTCGATCAAGATATCACAAATTAAAATTTCAGAAGAGTGATATTCCAAATTCATCTTTTAGAAGAAGATATGGACACTACAAATATGTCGTCATGACTTTCCGTCTGATGAATACTCAAATGGTCTGCATAGATTTGATGAATCAGATATTTCAGCGATATCTGGAATCTTTTATTGTGGTGCCTACAGAAAACATCTTCATATATTCAAAGACAATGGCTGACTATGAGGAACTCCTATAGATAGTGTTACAAATTGTATGAGATCACCATTTGTATGATAAATTATCAAAGTGTTAATTTTGGATACATAAAGTACGTTTTCATGGCCATGCCATTTCCTGGAAAGGCGTTTCTGTTGATCCAAAAATTATAGAAGCTGTTATCACATGGAAACCACGGAAGAATGTCTTCGTGGTATGAAGTTTTATTGGTCTATCTTGATACTACAAATTTTTTTTCATGATTTCTCATGACTAGATTTTCCAATGATAGCTCTAACAAAGATGAATACTCCATTCCAATGTACAGAGGAATTCTAGAAGTCTTTACAGGAGCTGAATGATCATCTTAGATCGACACCTATCATTGTTTAAACAGAATCAAGATAGGGGGTATGTGGTGTATTGTCATGCTTCAAGATCAGATTTGGGATGTGTTCTCAAGGAAGGGTACCATGTGGTTGCTTATGGTTCATGGAAGTTGAGGGTCCATGAAAATAATTACCCAGCACACGATTTGAAGTTAGCTGCAGTCGTCCATCCATTGATAACATGGAGACATTATCTCATTGGTGAGAAATTCACTATGTTTATAGGTCATAAAATCTTGAAACACATTTTATCAAGGTGATATTTTAATCTAATGAAATGGAGATGGATGGAGTATCTCCAGAAGTTTGACATTAACATGATGTATACACATGGAAAAAGAAATTTAGTGGCAGATGCATTAACCATAAATTCATATGCTTAGTTGGAGAAGGAATCTTCAGATGAATGGATGTTGGTGTCTATCCTAGCTAACATACATTTGTAATGTGAAGAATGAGGTGGTGTTGTGGTTTTTTTCTAGTTCTTCTTATTCCTGATTTGGTAAATATTTTTAAAGAGGAACAATAATCTAATGCAGAATTTCCCTAAATGAGTTAAAAAATAAATGGTGGCGAGACCATTGAGGGTTTGAAACTGGATGGGAGTTCAGTTTGGTGTTTCAGAGATCATATGGTTATACATATGTCTCTCTAAGAACAACTCTTTCATGGTTACCACCATTCAAGATGGGTTATACATCCAAGCACACAGTAGATGTATAAGGTGTTAAAGGCACCGTTTTGGTGGAGAGGCATGAAAATGAAGGTGGATGAGTTCATCTCATGATGCTTAACTTGTTTTTATGTTAATGAAAGGCATTAGATACCTACATGAATGATTTAGTCTACCTATTCAAGTGTTGAAAATGGGACCAGATAGAGATGGATTTTTTTACAGGTCTCCCAAGAATAGTTTGGAAACATGATGTCATATGGGTGATAGTGGATCGACTTACCAAGAAGGTCCATTTCATCCCAATTTGTGAAACTCATACTGTGGAGTATTTTCCCAAAATTTATAACAAATAAGTGTTGTAGATTCATGGAATACCAGTTTTAATCATGTCGGATAGAGATCCAAGGTTCACATCTCTTTTTTGGAAATTCATACAAAAATGCATTGGGACTCAGTAAACTATGAGCATGGAGTATCATCATCAGATAGATGACAATTCTGAGAGGATGATACAAATTTTGGAAGATATGTTATGGTCATTGGTAATGTATTTTTGTGTTCATGGGAAGATAATATAACCTTTTTGGAGTTCTCATTAAATAACAACAATCATACCTCGATACATAGGGCTCCGTTTGAAGAAATGTATGGGCGTCCTTGTCATTCACCACTATGTTGGGTGGAAATGGGTAAGACTTCACTATTTGGGCAAAGAATTGTCCATGAAATGGTGGAGAAGATCCAGTTGATTAAAAAGAAGATAGATATGGCTCAAAGTTGTCATAAATAATATGAAGATCACTAGAAAAGACAGTTTTCTTTCACTGTGGGTGACCATGTGTTCAAGAGGATATCTTCAAGACATGGAAATCATCATTTTTGAAGCATGGAATGTTTCCTACTCGATAAATAGTCACTTTTTGAATTCTATAATGGGTTGAAGATGTGTAATATCGGTTGGAATTAACCTCACTTTTCAATTCACTGCATAACGTGTTCCATGTATCCCAGTTGAAAAAGTATCATCCTGATCCCAAACATGTGATCTGATGGAATAACGTTGACCTAGAGCTTCATGTTTCATTAATACATATCTTGGTGCATATTGTGGATAGGAAATAAAAATTTATCCAAGGAAAAATAATCATTCTGGTGCGGGTTTTGTGGTAGTGTGGTCAGATTCAGGAAGAGACTCTGGAACGTGAGAAATAAATGAATGAGAAATTGTCAGAACTCTTTCAAGGAAGCGAGGGTTTTTACATTATAAGGATAAAAAGAAAAATGTTGGTGATCATGTAGTACCCATTTATTCTATTATTTGATATCATGTTACCTTTATAAGGTAATATTTCTACCTTTTCTAAGTCCCCTTTAAGTTAAAAATCATTTTATGTTATTTTTCTGGTCGTACTACAGATTTCATAATAGGTCTATGTCGTATACCTGAGTTACATTTCATGTACTTAGAGCTGGTTTTAGGTTTTGAATGATGATATCACTTTGTGATCTGGTACAGATTGTGTACATGAGGTACACTTCATGTAGGGGATAAATAGCATTTTTTTCACCCGAGGTGACAAGTTTTTTGGAATACATATCTAGCATTCGCTTCACATCATGACCAGGGGGTACACATCGTGAGGTAGCCCGTACGGAGCTTAAAGTCACGTCTTTGGATGTTTACCTTGGTCTATTATTTTTTGACATCCTTTCTATTGGCCCTATACTCTCCCTTGTTGATTTTAAGAGACACTCCTTCTTGATCGATATGATCATCTTTGTATCTTCTTTGTGTTTGTGGTACGCCTCTCCAAGTAAGTGATCCATTAAATCTACTTTTCCTCCCCTCTTGGTTATATGATATATTCTTGTTATGGGTATATCTATTTTTTTCCAAATAAGTTGAGAGTTGGATTTGTTTTTGATAAAAGAGTGGATCTAAGGCAATTTCTTTGAAGAATCATCCCTTTTTTCGTGAGCATTCTTTAGTTGTTTTGGTTTTTTGTCAAAAACATTAGAGGTAGGTGGCTTTACTCTCGACTGCTCTTAACAGAGCTGATTTTCGTGCTTTCAAATTGAATGTATTGTGATGAATTGATTGTGACATGGTTAGTGAACACTTGTTGGAAACCTTCTTGAGTGATGGTTTGTGAAATCTAGAAAATTGGGGATTTTGAATGAGTGATTTGGTTCTTGGTTTTAAAAAACGGATTTTAAAATGGGTATTTTTTTAGGAATATTGGAACATGAATTTTATTGGATGTTTTCAAAAAAAGGTAATGTTTTATTGAAATTGAATGGCTATTTTTAAATTGGTTGTGCTTTTTTTAATAAAATTATAGTTTTATAGAAAATATTTATTTTGGTAATGGGAATATTTTTCATACATTGTGTTGGTGTGAGTTCATGCTTAATGGGCCTTGAATAAAGGAAAAAGTACCATTGGGTTAAAAGGAAAGTGACCCTAGATCGGGGGATGGTGTCAGTGGGACATAAAGTGATTTGAAAAGAGACCACTCATGAGTATGGAACTATGGAACGAAGCATTAATGTGTTGGTGTGTTGTGAACTATGGAATGGGTATGCCAAAATAAATATCATAATTCGTTGATAAGCCTTGATTAGTTATTTTCTAGAAAATAAAATGATGAAAATTGGTTTTTTTACTTGGTTATAATTGGTTTTGAAACTTGTTTATATTTTTTTATAAACTGTTTTGGTAAAAAAAATTATATAAACTGTTTTATATAATGTGCTAAACACTCTAACCTAGAGGCATGAGTAGGTAAGTCATTGGGAAAACCTACTGAGTTTTATACTCACACTTTCATTTGAACTATGGTTCGATAGTATATGCAACCTTCCGAGACATGGGCAAAGGTAAAGTATCACGCTTCTTTAGCACCATGTTGTGATACATTGGACTACTTAGTAATGTTGTTGTATGGAGCATGTGGGGAATGGATTCTTATTGTTGTCTTGGAGTTTATTATTTGTCTTTATTTTGATTACATTGATGTTGGTTTGTCTTCCACAGTAGCACACCATGGTTTTTGTTATAAAGGGAATGATTTGTAATGTCATAGTTTAATTCATGAATCCTATAGTGAGGTGTTTGTGGACGGTTTGTTGTGTTTTTGTTTTTAGAAATTGAATAGTATATCTTCACCCACATGCTTTGGAACCCTCCAGTATTTATTTCCATCCTTTATCACCTTGGGGATGCCTATTAAGGCCAATTAATTACTCATACTCTCAAGACAATGAGAATTAGTGGTTCATTGAAATTTTATTCTATTATTATTGATTAAATGGATTTTTTTATTTATTAACCTTACCATATATATTATTGTATATCTTATCTTGGTAGTAATTTTATTTAAATTTAATCTGTGATTATTTATTTTCCTTTAAATTTTGTTTATGATTATTGATTCATGATAGCTTATTCCATATATAACCCTTACTGGTCATTTTATATCTTCCTTATTTTTTTCCGTTCCATAGGATATAATGAAGAGATCTTTGAATGATTTTTCAAGGAAGCAATTCATTTACTATTGTTATTTATTAGGTTTTATTTTTTAACACTAATGAAAAATGGATTTCATGTATGTATTTGGTTCTCCAATAATACTAAACCAATTGTTACTTTATGATTTTAACATCTGTATCAATGCTAATGTAACAAAATAGAAACCGGATCTGGGCTACTAGAGTCATAGTTTTTATTGAAATACCATAGATCATAGTGGAATTGGAAAGATTTAAAAAATCATCATACAACTCAATATACTACTCTATAGTAGGTGTTAGTCTAACACCTCCACAAAAATTACATTATTGACCCCTCATAGATCAAACAATCTTAATGTATTATTCTTGTATAACCTATAAACCACACACCACATATCTATAGAGACAGCCAAATCAGTCTAATGAACATTCAGTAAACATGGGCCTTGGTTACTCTGTAAAATATCCATCCCCAGACTATATAATTCGTCAACCTTGTGCTACACTAAAACCACCATAAAAATAATAGGCCCATTAAAATAATAACTCCCTAATCCATACACCACAATCACTGATAGTACAATATAATTATTCCTTTTAAATAGACTCTTATAGGGCATCATTTACCTTTAAGTCGCAAAATTACCTCCCTATCTAACAAAATAACCAAATTTTATTATTATTTCCTCAAAAATTCTCCTAATACCTCTAACTCATAGATCTAAAAATGTTCTTGGACATGGATGTATGGACCATTATAGATCAAACAGGTTTAATTTTCACCTTTCATGGTCTCTTGAAAATAAAAAACTTTGTTAATCATGTAGTTCATTATCCTTAATGTTTCAAAAAATGAATAACCTCTCCTATAAACATGAAAATGAAATAAATGAGTATTTTTATTATTATAAAACTCTAAAATGACAATTAATTCATTTAAAAATTAAAAAAAAAATCAATTAGTCTATAATATACCAAAATTCATGAAAATAAATGTTATATTTAAGTGAATATTTTGATAATGTAATTCCATGAAGTATATATATAAATAAGAAAACTTTCATCTCTATTGGTTCCATTATACTCTCAAGGAAAATATCTTCCATGAATATAATAATAAATGAATACCCTGCAAATTCCCTATATCTAAGTCAATGTTATTAAATTTGGAAAACTCGTTAATCAATAATTATGACATGATTCCTATATACCATAGTTATTTTGACCAGTATTTTTATATAATCAAAAATTTCAAACATTCATTATTATTCATGAAAAATTATGACTGACCTTACTGGAATTCATCTCGCCAATCCATCAAGGGCCAAATAGACCAAATCTCATGTTTATGAATTCTATATATAAGATTTAAATATAATTAAATTCTCTAATTTTAATAGAATATTACACACTAATCTTGATGATTTTTGAAAAGGTAAATTTTGTGGTTTATGGTTGGTGAAAAAATGATAAAAAATTTAATGTTTCCTTGAGGATATTTAGATATTTATTATACTATAGGAAATTTATTTAAAAAATAATGATAATTTCTCCCTCATTTCTCTTTACATATATGTCACACAACCATTCCCTTTTCCTTTTGTGATAATTTTTAAAAACGTAATATAGTTAAATCATTAAATGGTTCTTCCTCTATTATCTAAATTCTTTATACATATAATTTCATTACAAAGGAGGAGGAATCATGAAACTATAATTCAAATTGGCTCATTAACATTTTCTTCCTCTAAAAATAGTCTTATTTTTATAAACCAATTAAAATATTTTTTTATAATGAAGTGGTAATGTTTACTTTTTATGAGGTATAATAAATATAATCCAAGTATCTATAGATTAAAAAAATTGCATATTTATTTTTATATTTTATGGAATTATATTCCCACAATATTATAATAAATAAGAAATTTAGCACATTTTTTGTGATATTATTTATTTTATAGATTAATTTAAAATTACACTTCATTTTTTATTTCAAATATATTAATATTCATTTTTGAGATTTTTTAGTTTTAAAAACTCATATGTTTGAGTTTGTATTTTATAGAAGAACTTATCCATCAAATGAATGTTCCAAGAAAACATACCACATAGTCAAACTCATTTTTATTTTTGAGGAGAATGAAAAAAATGAATAATTATAATTTATTTGTCTAGAATTTATAAGAGATAAATTTACCATGATGTTTCTTAAGTCAGGCATGAAGAAGAAAATAAATTTCGGGATCAACTATGAAGAACAAAATAAACCCAGACAAATAATGTATAATGAAATATAATTGTGCATTATCATAAAGAGACCACAAAAACATTAATCAGGTGAAAATAATATGCCATCAATGATAACAGTGCCTATCATCTTATATGATTGAGTCAATGAGTGAAATATTGATATATCATGATTTCAACCTTAATATTTGTTTCAAATGAATATTTCCTATTACTAAATTTCTAATCACAATATGGGTTGTAAAAAATGTAAAAAACTTTTCTAATAAAGATCCTTATTTGGAAATGTAATTAGAATGAGTGTGACCAATGAATCCAATATCCAATGGTTAAAATGTTTGTAAATAGAACTAAGGTCATTATTCTCATTAATGAGAGGCATTATCATCTTCCATACAAAAGAAAAACCTACAAAGAAAATGTAAAAAATTAAAATCATGAATAGTAAGGTAATATTATATTAGTATAAAATCCATAAATTTCAAGAAGAAAAGAATAAAACTAGTTTACTTATGTAAAACTCAACAAGAGTTCAACAAGGATAGGAATAATAAACACACAATTTCTCTTATTTATATATGGAAGTGGATACGAACTCCAACACCTAATATGCAATAGAAACTAGAACTAATTCTTCTGATCTTCTCCACAACATGGTCATAGAACACAAAATGTAAACTTTTGAGTGATATTAGATCCTAAATCACAAAAAGTATTAAAATATATGCATTTATATAACATATTGTTGAAGCATGACCAACAGTGGTTGTGTTTGTTGTAAATTATTCATGTTCGGTGGATTATATCTTTTATGAGTATTGGGTTAAATATAGTGAATTTTGGTGAATATTTATGGAAAACATGATAAATAAATCCAAAATCACTCTACAATATCTATGGTAATGTCATAATATGTGGTGGTAAATTTGAGAAAATAATTAATCAATTACAACACTGTGATAAAATTGATTCATTTCACAATTAGTACCATGTATAGTTGAATTAATAAATAGTGTATAGATCCATGCATTATTGATAAATTTTTATTCCATAACCAAATGATGTAAAATATATGTAATTTTATCAAAGGCTAAAATACATTGTAATTAATTTAATTTAATTCATGGTTGATAGTGAACTGGTAATGTTATTTAGGGGTATACTATTTTCCATTATAGGCATTTTGTAACTATAATCCCAAAGTAAAATGATTTAGGAAATAAAATATGGAAAAAATAATACATTCTAATAGAATCCTTCAATATATTTTAAAATCAAAGGTTCTATTATAATATATATTTATCCATTATATTGTTCTTAAAAATAAATATATAGAAATATTAACCTTATGATATTTATGAGTATAAAATAGGAATCAAACAATGGTTTATAGAGGACCTAGTAAGAGAATTTAATTACGATATAATGAAAAATTTCTTTCCATTATTTTGAGGATTAAAAAATATAACTATTTGAGTGCATTCAGACTTTGTAAGATTGTCTTGTATTTTTTCATATTTAATTAAAACACTAAGGATAGTTTTAGAGGATGATTTTTTAGTTACACGTGTTATTAAAATATGAAGATTTTCAGAAAATCAAATAATATCGATAAAAGAGGAAGGTTATAGGAATTAGAGGAATGGAACACTATATTGAATGAGAGATTAAGAGAGTAGAAATCGTTACCCATATGGATGTCTTTGTAGATTTATTTCAAATGGTTTTTCTTTGAATATTTAGAATTAATATAAAAAATTATTTTCTTGTGGATAACATGCTTTCTATTATTGTCTGTATAATATTATTGGTATTCTCTATGAGTGACCTATGTACCGAATTATTCTCCCAATATATTATTTGAATTAGTGCATAGATATAAAGATAATGGGGGTGAACCAAGGTTTATAGTGAGACTTACCTAAAGTTGAATAATCACATATAGTGCATAGTGGTTTTTCCACGTCATCACATCACAGTATGAATTCTTATTAGATTTAGATCTTTCGAGTGAAATAAGAAAAATCATTATGTCATTATATTTACATTTAAATTTTTATGTAGTTATTATGTTATTGTATTTTGAAATTATAGAATGTTCTTTCTAATTCAAGAAAAATATATAGTCACGAGAATATGATAACATCCTAATTTACAAATCCCCACCCATAATCAAGATGTCTTTGGGTCTATGGTTATTATAGGTGATTATAACCACATACATAGGAAGTTATCCTCAAAAAGTGTAAAAAATATTATTGGATACTTGGCTATTAGTAGGATATTGACAGATAAACTATGAACATTTTTTATAGCATGAATAAAAGTGTTTTTTAATATATATTTTCACATTGGATGGATTATACCATTAGTAATGCATAGATGAAATTTGGTGGGTTTTATAAGAACCTTGAAGCTATTTTTGTAGAGAAAAAATCACAACATAATTATTACAGTTTCACCATAATGAAGAATTTTTGGATAAATATGGAATAAATATTTCACTATTATGGGGTACTACTATGTTGTGAAGTGGTTGAAGGATGAAGAATAGATTCAATGTTGGACAATATTTTTTGAGACTTGGGATCCAATTAAAATAAAAAATGAAGAATATTATTTGGATTACTATAAATAATTCCATAAAATATATATATTACACTAGGAATATTGGAATTATTGGAAGGTAGTTAAAGGATACTCATTATGATATTATTATTTTACACAAAAATATTCCACAATGTGGTAATTATTTCATGTATTTCATTGTCAATTGTAATCGCATACCAATGTGATTCAATGATTTATAAACAGTTGTTTTATAAATAAGTGATGGGGGAATTTACAAGTTTCTTAGGTGATATTCTATAATCTAAGGTCATATTAAAGTAGAGAATTAAAGGTTACACTGTAAAAATATATGTTAGGTTATAATAAATTTTACTCTAGAATATTATGAAATTATACATAATAATTTTAGGGGAAAATAGGATATAGGGCCATGATATTCACCTTGATTTAATAATCAACATGAAATAGGATAAAATAGTTTTTGTTTTTCTATTATTCTATATATTTCAAAAAAAATATCTATTTTTGACTATTTTTCAAATATATTGAAAATCACTGAGATTTTTTGAAATTTCATTTAGATATAGAGAATTTTTTTGATATCCAAATAGATTGTGACATGGGCCATACAAATGGATATTGGATGTTGATGGTAATAACGAAATGATATTAGAGAATGTTGAAGAGAGAACATAACATATGGGATAACAAAGACATGTTTACATAAAAAGTGTTTAAGATATTTTTTATAAACAATTAGTGTAAGACTAAATATATTAATTTTTTTATGATTTTGATATTGTAGAGAAACACCCACTAATGTATATAGTTTTCAATATTCATTTAATCTTCCTTGTGAGTGTCCTATGAATCTAATTTATGTGAATAATTTTTAGGAAGTATTTTGTACATAGGTATAAAGAGGGGGAGTACATTGGTATTTCTAGTGGTTAAATAAAAATTATTATAATCAAATAAATGTGTTACTGACTTCTCTATACATCCACAAATCATTATGTATGATCTTTGGATGAATCCATTTTGGGTTGTCCAAGAAAAACCAATTTGTTATATCAGTTTTTATATTTTTTTTATTTTTAATTTTAATTTACAGATTAAAGGTATTCTTTCTAAAAATAATAAAATATTAATTTGAATATTGAATTTTTACACCTAAATTCACCCCATATAATAAGGTATTTTGAGCATTGTGATTGAAAAAAATATCAATAATTTTAATGTATAATTATAAAATTTGTTAATCTACATTACACAGTTGAAATATCCTAATTCATTTACCAATAACCAGTATATATATAGTATAACACACATAAAAAATATAAATGGGACCCTATAAACCATCTCCTACAAAATATTACCTTTTATCCTCCCAAACACATAACACCTATTCAAAAAACCACATTCAAAACCATAAAAATAACATGTTGGGATGAGGTAGTGTTCCCCCAATTCCTAAACTCCCATCACAAAAAAAACATTTATAAAAATATTAATAACATATGGTTATTAGGGAGGAAATATTAAGCTGGTTATCCAATTATCACATTCTAACTATATATAGGTTCACACCAAATAAAACCCATTTTAGGTGTTGGATTACATAGTGAATGGAACTACCATCACTAAAAAACCGCAAAGATATGTTAATGAATAATTTTCAAAATTCCATATGCTCATCAAAATACACAATAACCGTAATCCTATTATTTATGAACCCATAATCATCATCATACAATATTCATGACGACAAAAGATTAAATTATAGTAAATAGATTATGAAGAGTATAAACCATGTTAATTGGTCCAGATGGCTACTCAATATTCCATGTTAGATATTCCATGAAACAATCTAATGGAAAAGGATAAATAGTATACAAAATTATAAAAAATCTTATCAAAAAATTACCTTCTATCAAGAAATAAACCTTTAGGAAGAATCCATCTACATAATATATAATATAAAATTAAACATAGAGGGGAATATTATAAGGCCCCAGCCTTAAACCTTACTTAATCTTGAGTTATTACAAGATTACACATTGAGGATATTTTCAGGTTTAGAGTTTTAGAGAATTAGATCATGAAACTTGCATTACATTCCACATTTAAACAAAGTGGTTACATCAAAGACAGTATTCATTCTTCCCATAAACGGAATCATATTGAAAATAAAACATGGATTCTTCCTTGACACATCCTTGACACTATAATCACATTATGTACCTTTCCCTTGACCTGTGAAAAACATTTCAAAAACTTGGGATGAGTATAAAAAGCTCAGTAAGGGTTATAAAAATATGGAAAGGAAACATGAGTTCATATATACATAAGAATGAAATCATACTTTACGCATAAAACATAGGCACTTTAACATACCTCATCAAACCATGAATAAATCATAGAAAACATAAGACATAAAGGTAACTTGAGGCATTCATAACATTCTTACGTAGGGAGTAACCCTCTTGGTTACATTTGGAATACCCATCACAGTATATTCCCTAAATCTCTTCAGAGAAACCTTAAAGTTTCACTCCTTCGTGTTAACCAATGCATTGGAGAGCTATATCGGGATCACCCTCCCTTAGTTTATCATGGAACCACCCGTCTTCATAACAATGCCCAAGAACCATAACATAATATTATCACATAATACATGCATAAAGGAAACATAACATTTCCACATTTCAATAACAAGATATCAATACAACACATTGATATAAATACATTATGAAAACCATTTTCAATACCAAAATAAAAGAAAAGTAAAACATGGTATTTATTTTTCTTATAAAAAGAAGGTATGGCTTGTAGAGGAAGCTGAAACTCAAATAATGGTCACGGCGGCGGAGAAGTCGTTGTCGCCGCATACGTACGACAAAAACATTCCCTTTTGTCATTTAATAAACGCTTCTTATAAAAAATATTCCTTTTGAATAAATGCAAAATTCAACGGGGTTTATAAACCGTATAAAAGAAAGTTGTGTATAAAATAAAATATGCCTCAATGAAAAGAGATTGAGACGAAGTCCCATACAAAGACGGTATCCTTGGTTTAAGGAAAAATCAATTACATAATTATGTGTGACAAACAAATTCACCAAATATAAGTGGATATTAAGTGTAAAATAATAAAAGGTCATTCACACATATTCAAAGGATGACATATTCAATAACTACATGTTGAACCCAAAGAAATCGAGATTGGGTTAAGAAGTTCCCTTGACAGCCTAACGGCGTCACATCAAAATGAGTTGATGAGAGATAAAAAGTGAATCTCATCACTTGGACATAAAATTTACATCAATAAGGATATATGAGAACATATCCCAACATAACAATATGTAAATTAAGAGACCCAACAAAAGAAGTCTTTTAAAAAAGAGGAGGGTGAAAGGTTCCCTTACCGACTTGGGTATCTTTCAAAACATACACCCCATGAAAGAAGGACAATAAATCATTGATGTAAATACTCATAAACGAAATTATGTTACACAAAGAGTAGAATAATGGGCAGTACATACACCACTCAATGGAAATTGTGGAAAATGTAGCATAAATCTCACGGGAATAAAAGGGAGATGAAAAATCCCTTACGAAAACTCGGCAGCCTAACGACGCCACATAAAACGTACAAAAATGGATTGATGAGATCAAATAGGGTATCTCATTATATTAAATTAATGTTTATAGAAAGAGGAATATAAAATAACATCTCCCAAAATAACAAATTGGATCTTAAAATAAGTGACATAAAGGAGAGTACTTAAAAAGAAAGAGAGAGGTTAGATCTCTTACAAAAATTCGATAGCCTAACGGTGCCACTCAAAACTTCCAAATGGATTGATGAGAGAGAATAGGGTCTCTCATCACATGAAAATAAAAATTATAGTAAGTTTAACATAAAATAATATCCCAATAACAAGAAATATGATCTTTAGAGGGAATGACATAAAAGAGTGTACTTAAAAAGAAAAAGAGGAGTAAGATCCCTTACACCAAGTCCAACTTGTCTTGTTCGTTTCGTTATATTCCTGAACAATAAACTTTGGTCAATTAATAATTGACTAAGTACCTACTTTAGAGATTATTATTCAGTTCATATCACATATTATAATGTTATAAGAATTTTTTAATAATGTTAGTTCATATCAGACATTTTTTCCGATGTTTGGTAAATGAGTCAAAAATGAACTTGTTTGAAAAAATATTTCCCATGTAGTTATAAGTAAATAATTTCCAGAATAGTATTAATGATTAAAATATCATATATATCCAGTAAATATTTATTTCATACTATTCCATATCATTTGGAGATAAAAAACGAAAATCAACGTTCATGGAGATGGCAGGCCGTACGTATGCATGAACGCTACTTTTATTTTTTGTCATATTAATGGAATTAAAACAAAATGAGATATATATATATATATATGTTATAATTATAGAATTATATCCATAATTTTGATGTAATATATTACATATATATCCATTATATATATGTACTTATAATATTACATAACATTTTGAGATAAGAAATGAAATGTACCGTTCATGGAGACGGTAAGCCGTACGTAGGCATGAACGCTACTTCCATTTCTATTTCATATATAATGGAATTAAAACATAATGATACATAATAGTATTTTAATTCCAGTATGTTATCATATATAATATTATTAAATATATCCTTTATACGTACCACATATGGTATTAACGAATCAAATCACTTTGAGGGGGCGGTAGTCTGCACTTCCTTAAATGAAGATATCGCGTTTAGCCATAATGGAAACCATAAAGGTATGCCCAAAATGAAAAATACAGAAGATTAAAGAATAAATAAACATATTATATATCACATATAAATATAGTGTCATCTTAATGGCCACCTTTGAAGGTGTTAAAAGAATGTTGAACAATCATCGTTTCGGGAGGTTGAAATTCGCCATCCACGGAAACAGTATGTTCTATAACCATTAGATGTAGGTGTGTGAATGTGTAGCTAGAATCCTTCTTATAACAACATCCTAGTATATTGATGATACTGGATTTCTTACAAAAGAAATGAATAAAAAGAGTTTAGGGGGTTGGAGAAGCAAAATAAAACAAAAGGACTCAAGTGAAGACCTTACCTTAAAATCGGGTAACTCCCTTTGGTTTGAGCTCAAAGGCTTCCATGGGAAGACTTCTGCCAAAAGTGAGGATTCAAGGAGTAATAGAGGGAAATGGAGAGACAAAATGGGCAGAGTTTGGCTAAGCCAAAGGCTTTGGAAGTGTGGGTAAGGAGGTAGAGGTGGGGGGCCTTTTATAAGAGGAGAGGAGGGGCACTCTTGGAAGGTAAAGAAAAGTCACTTTATTTTAAAATGGTATTCGGATTTAAGAGGTTCCACATTGATGTGTTTCAAGGATAAGGTGATAAGGGTTCGAAATCCACTCATCCAATAGGTTTTCGACATGTGTAGGTCTTAGATATTACATTATCTTTCCATTTTATTTAAATCGTTAAATAATGAGGTTATCGCTGCATCATCATGATGTCATAAATAATATAATTTATTTAATGTCTAAAAATTATAAAAAATTACTATGATATGGGAAATTTTTTTTATATTTCCAATGAATATTTATAGTCAAAAATCCAATTTGTATAACCCCATGTAAAAATTGTTTTAGTAAAACATTTCATGTTTGTATCATTTTTACTTTAACTTTAAATAAAAAGATATTAATGTCATTTTCCAACCAAAGTGGCTTCATGGGGTCCCCAAGTTGACCTATGGGTTGTCCTGGTCGGACATGACACATCCAATGATGGTAGGACATGTGTCAAGCTCATCTCATACTATTAAAACATTATTTTTACCTTAAACTACACTAATTACCACTAATCGCGATTAAAAACTTAATAAGTTACTATTCACCAAAAATTTATTTTTATCCCATTGAACCACATTTTACTTCTTAATGACAACCATGTATGTCGGATTTTTGAATGTCAAATCACAGAGATGGAAAAATTTCATTTAAATGGAAAAATCAGTTTTTATAAGTACCACTTAGTGGTTTCACTATTCATCAATAATTGAAGTTTTTCAGAAAAATCCCAAAAATTCTACCTAAGCTATATTTGATATTATGAATTCAAAAATGAAGTCTATTTTACACAATTCAAAACATATAAGTCACATTAATTAATTTAATAATTAATTCTCGTTGTCAAAAAAAATAGCGTGTTTTTATGAAACAATAAGTATCAAAAGATTGACACTAGTTTAAGTCTGATTTCAAAGTGAAATTAATTCCAACGACCACTATTGGATTTAATGGTAAAAATATATTCTAATTTAACTTTAAAACCAATTCAAAAGATAATCTAATAATATAAATAAATTATATTAAAAAGTGGTTTTGAATTAAAATACAACATTTTACATTATTCATTAAAAAAATGAACTTTATCAGAAAGATACCAAAAATTTACACAAAGTAAATTTTGATATCCCAATTCTTAAGAAGAGTTTTATTTGGTCCAAAAGAATTTATAAGAGTGAACAAAACTATATTTAATGACGGTTCTCCATTAGAAGGCGATAAGTGAACCTTTAGTGAAAACTAGGGCATATACGCCTAAAATCGAATTGTTTCCATATTTTATGCCTTTATCTTTTATTGGATAAATGTGAAAAGATTAAAAAACATATATAATCATATTTTAGTTATTTATATCAATTACCGCCAATACAATGGATACATTTTAACTACCATTTAATATAATATTATTTTATTGTTAGAGTGCAACGCAAGATTCCCAAGAAACTCGTTGTTGCGTGTTGGGTACGCCATCGAGCATAGCGTCCCCTTTAAAGTCATATTAATACTTTATTCACAAATATGGATAAATATGAAAATTTCATATTCTTTATTTACCTGGGGTGTCACATCCTTCCCCCCTTTTGGGAATTGTGTCCTCGCAATTTTTAAAATTGAGCTTTGAAACATCCTTGAAAATCCCACATCGAAACAAGAGTCGGTAAAACAATCACTTTAAAATAAAGAAACATAAGTACAAAGGTCACCTGAGTTAACCCATACTAGGACTCCATGTAGGAAAATATGGACATTGAGGAGAAAACATAGGGTCATGTTCTGATGGAGAGTGATAGAAAACATGTTTAGGAGAAAGTTAACCACAAGAAAATCACAAACTTGTGATGGGTTAAACGGTATTTGATTCCCTAGTAGGAAAAGTTAATAGGCAACATTTTTGTTTTAAGTTACTTTTTATTGAGGAATTTATTCATAAGGAAACATAATCACTTATCATGTTGACTTTCAACTTTTATTAGATTCCTTACACAAACTCATATTTTCTCCAAAAGACGAGTATTTAGGAAGGCTTGTTCACATTAAGAGTACTATAATCAATTTATAGATAATCACCTATTCCACAATAGAGAACTATATAATTCCAATGTCTTTAGACTCTAACCAAAACCAAAACCAAAAAGGTTAGTACAAGATCAGATAATCCAGAAAAAGATAACCCTTTATAAAAAGAAAATCTATTCTTAATCTCCAAAATCTGTCCAACAAAACCCAATGTTCAACGAGGACCATTCGATAAAAAAGTTTTTCCAAAAAATATTCTTCAAACTAAACCAAACTATGATTGAAACCCAAATATTTTAAGGATTTAGTCACATAGTTTTCCAAGTTAAATCATAACATTTATCTCCAAACAACATCAGTTGCTCCTAAAGTCTCGTATTGAAAAGTAATTAACATAATCACATATCCTTCATGATAGGTTAATCATTTTCATAAATAACCCAAAATCAACTTAATATTAATTAATAAAATCATCTAACTAAAAATAATCGGTCAAACTAACCAGGGACTTCACGTAGTCCATTGGTAGGCGATAAATACCAGTCACACTTTGGTTGTGGGTTCGATTCCCGTAGCTTTGTCCGACGCGACGGGTAGTCACACGGTCTGCGTGTTGTCCTTTTTCAAAAACTATATAATTCTCAGATCATTTCCCAAAAAGATATAAAATCATCAAAAATAACCATAACATAATTTAACCTCAATTTTATCTCATGCCTTTCACTTCAATCATAACATATAGTAACCCATAATTACCTCAAAAGTAAGGATCATATAAACCCAAATGGTTATTTATAACTATGTCCACAAAAGAAAAGATAACTATTCCTTGAATAAAATTTTCCTATATTAAACATCAGGGTTACACATAATAAAAAAAGTCTTCTAATGTAACCCCATCATCAAAAGAGACTTAATACTCGTATGGATTTCACCATAACTCTTGAATCCCTTATATGTTGACATCTTACTCATTCAACATTCTTCATGATCCATTAACCATTCCTTTCCAACGTATTCCGAGTTACCTCTTTCCTACAAACAAAATCATGAATCATATCCTAAGATTCCAAAATAGGAAAACAATAGTCATGAAATAATACATACCTTTGATTGGCCATTGTCAGTTTCTTCATCCTCAATCAGAATGGCATTAGGTATTGGTAAAAGAAAATTTGTACGCTCTTGGTGACCCCATTCACAAAACTTCTTCATAGGACATGTGTTTGCATAATGACCATTCACACCACATTTAAAACATTCAATTGATCCTTCAGAAAGAACTTCTTTCCCTTTCCTTGAGTCAACTGGATGCTTCCTTTTTCTATGGAAGGTTCTTGCTTTATGACCTTCATTTCCACATCTATAGCATATTTCTGTCCCTTTGAAACATTTTCCTAGGTGTTTCTTTCCATATCTTTGACACATAGATTTTTGAACACATTTACCTTTATGATTATTACCTGTAATTCCGTAGGGATTTGTTTCTTTCAAATATGATGCCTTAGAGAAATCACCAAGGTTTAGGTGGTCAATCATGACTCCAGATAGTTGGTTGAGGATAATCACAAGAGTTCTCATTGCAACTCCCATATCATTCAGTTGCTTGCTCAAAAAACTGTCACAGTTTCCTTCACATCCACTGTTACTTTGGTGCCTGCTAGATCCAACCATTTACTAAAACCAAAAAGGTCAGTGTGAGTATATCAACAAAACCATCATGTACTAATGAGGAAGGTAAACACTAAGATACACTTACTCATTCAATTTATCTAAAACTAGGACTCTTTCTGAAATCCTAACCATTATGGTAATGCCACTTATGCTTAAAAAATACCCTAACCTCTAAAGTTATCTAAACCAACCTCTGATACCAACTATAAGGCCCCAGCCTTAAACCTTACATAATCTTGAGTTATTACAAGATTACACATTGAGGATCTTTTCAGGTTTAGAGTTTTATAGAATTAGATCATGAAACTTGCATTACATTCCACATTTAAACAAAGTGGTTACATCAAAGACAGTATTCATTCTTCCCATCAACGGAAACATATTGAAAATAAAACATGGATTCTTTCTTGACACATCCTTGAAACTATAATCACATCATGTACCTTTCCCTTGACCTGTGAAAAACATTTCAAAAACATGGGATGAGCATAAAAAGCTCAGTAAGGGTTATAAAAATATGGAAAGGAAACATGAGTTCATATATACATAAGAATAAAATCATACTTTACCCATAAAACATAGGCACTTTAACATACCTCATCAAACCATGAATAAATCATAGAAAACATAAGACATAAAGGTAACTTGAGGCATTCATAACATTCTTACGTAGGGAGTAACCCTCTTGGTTACGTTTGGAATACCCATCACAGTATATTCCCTAAATCTCTTCACAGAAACCTTAACGTTTCACTCCTTTGCATTACCCAATGCATTGGAGAGCTATATCGAGCTCACCCGCCCTTAGTTTATCACGGAACCACCCATCTTCATAACAATTCCCAAGAACCATAACATAATCTTATCACATAAAACACGCATAAAGGAAACATAACATTTCCACCTTTCAATAACAAGATATCAAAACAACACATTGATAAAAATACATTATGAAAACCATTTTCAATACCAAAATAAAATAAAAGTAAAACATGGTATTTATTTTTCTTTTAAAAAGAAGGTATGGCTTGTAGAGGAAGCCGAAACTCAAATAATGGTCACGGCGGCAGAGAAGTCATTGTCGCCGCATACGTACGACAAAAACATTCCCTTTTGTCGTTTAGTAAATGCTTCATATAAAAAAGATTCCTTTTGAATAAAAGTAAAAGTCAAAGGGGTTTATACACCGTATAAAAGAAAGTTGTGTATAAAATAAAATATTCCTCAATGAAAGGAGATTGAGACAAAGTCCCATACAAAGACGGTATCCTTGGTTTAAGGAAAAATCAATTACATAATTATGTGTGACAAACGAATACACCAAATATAAGTGGATATTAAGTGTAAAATAATCAAAGGTCATTTACACATATTCAAAGGATGACATATTCAATAACTACATGTTGAACCCAAAGAAATCGAGATTGGGCTAAGAAGTTCCCTTGACAGCCTAACGTCGTCACATCAAAATGAGTTGATGAGAGATAAAACGTATATCTCATCACTTGGACATAAAATTTACATCAATAAAGATATATGAGAACATATCCCAACATAACAATATGTAAATTAAGAGACCCAACAAAATAAGTCTTCTAAAAAAGAGGAGGGTGAAAGGTTCCCTTACTGACTTGGGTATCTTTCAAAACATACACCCCATGAAAGAAGGAAAATAAATCATTTATGTAAATACTCATAAACGAAATTATATTACAAAAAGAGTAGAATAATGGTCAGCACATACACCACTCCAAGGAAATTGTGGAAAATGTAGCATAAATATCACGGGAATGAAAGGGAGATGAAAAATCCCTTACGAAAACTTGGCAGCCTAACAGCGCCACATAAAACATACAAAAATGGATTGATGAGATCAAATAGGGTATCTCATCATATTAACTTAAATTTTATAGAAAGAGGAATATAAAATAACATCCCCCAACATGACTAAGTGGAGCTTAAAAGAAGTGACATAAAGGAGAGTACTTAAAAAGAAAGAGAGAGGTTAGATCTCTTACGAAAATTCGACAGCCTAACGGCGCCACTCAAAACATCCAAATGGATTGATGAGAGAGAATAGGTTCTCTCATAACATGAACATAAAAATTAATGTATGTGTAACATAAAATAACATCCCAATAACAAGAAAGACGAGCTTTAGTGGGAATGACATAAAAGAGTGTACTTAAAAAGAAAGAGAGGAGTAAGATCCCTTACCTCAAGTCCAACTTGTCTTGTTCGTTTCATTATATTCCTGAATAATAAACTTTGGTCAATTAATAATTGACTAATTACCTCCTTTAGAGATTATTATTCATTTCATATCACATATTATAATGTTATAATAATTGTTTAATAATGTTAGTTCATATCAGATGTTTTTTCTGATGTTTGGTACATTAGTCAAAAATGAACTTGTTTGAAAAAAGATTGCCCATGTAGTTATAAGTAAATAATTTCCAGAATAGTATTAATGATTAAAATATCATATATATCCAGTAAATATTCATTTCATACTATTCCATATCATTTGGAGATAAAAAACGAAAAGCACCGTTCATGGAGACGGTAGGCCGTACGTACGCATGAACGCTACTTTCGTTTTTTGTCATATTAATGGAATTAAAACAAAATGAGAGAGATATATATATGTTATAATTACAGAATGATATCCATAATTTTGATGTAATATATTACATATATATCCATTATATATTTGTACTTATAATATTACATAACATTTTGAGATAAGAAGTGAAATGTACCGTTCATGGAGACTGTAAGTCGTACGTACGCATGAACGCTACTTCCATTTCTATTTCATATTTAATGAAATTAAAAAATAATGATACATAATAGTATTTTATTTCCAGTATGTAATCATATATAATATTATTAAATATATCCTTTATACGTACCACATATTGTATTAACGAATCAAATCACTTTGAGGGGGCGGTAGTCCGCACTTCCTTAAATGAAGATATCGCGTTTACCCATAATGGAAACCATAAAGGTATGCCAAAAATAAAAAATACAGAAGATTAAGGAAAACATAAACATATTATATATCACATATAAATATAGTGTCATCTTAATGGCCACCTTTGAAGGTGTTAAAAGAATGTTGAACAATCATCGTTTCGGGAGGCTGAAATTCGCCATCCACGGAAACAGTATGTTCTTTAACAATAAGATGTAGGTGTGTGAAAGTGTAGCTCGAATACTTCTTATAAAAACATACTAGTATATTTATTATACTTTATTTGTTACAAACTAAATGAATAAAAAGATTTTAGGGGGTTGGAGAAGAAAAATAAAACAAAAGGACTCAAGTGAAGACATTACCTTAAAATCGGGTAACTCCCTTTGGTTTGAGCTCAAAGGCTTACATGGGAAGACTTCTGCCAAAAGTGAGGCTTCAAGGAGTAATAGAGGGAAATTTAGAGACAAAATGGGCAGAGGTTGGACGAGCCAAAGGCTTTGGGAGTGGGGGTAAGGAGGTAGAGGAGGGGGCCTTTTATAAGAGGAGAGGAGGGGCACTCTTGGAAGGTAAAGAAAAGTCGCTTTATTTTAAAATCGTATTCAGATTTAAGAGGTCCCAAATTGAGGTTTTTCGATGATAAGGTGATAAGGGTACGAAATCCACTCATACAATAGGTTTTTGACATGTTTAGGTCTTAGATATTACATTATATTTCCATTTTATTTAAATTGTTAAATAATGAGGTCATCGTTGCATCATCATGATGTCATAAATAATTTCATTTATTTAATGTCTAAAAATTATAAAAAAAAACTATGATGTAGGAAATATTTTTAGCTTTCCAATGAATATTTATAGTCAAACATCCGATTTGTATAACCCCATGTAAAAATTGTTTTAGTAAAACATTTCATGTTTGTCCCATTTTTACTTTAACTTTAAATAAAAAGATATTAATGTCATTTTCCAACCAAAGTGGCTTCATGGGGTCCCCAAGTTGACCCATGGGTTGTATTGGTCGGCCATGAGACATCCAATGATGGTAGGACATGTGTCAAGCTCATATCATACTATTAAAACATTATTTTTAACTTAAACTACACTAATTACCACTAATCACGATTAAAAACTTAATAAGTTACTATTCACCAAAAATTATTTTTATCCCATTGAACCACATTTTACTTCTTAATGACAACCATGTATGTCGGATTTTTGAAAATCAAATCACAGAGATGGAAAAATTTCATTTAAATGGAAAAATCAGTTTTTATAAGTACCACTTAGTGGTTTCACTATTCATCAAAAATTGAAGTTTTTCAGAAAAATCCCAAAAATTCACCCTAAGCTAGATTTGATATTCCGAATTCAAAAATGAAGTCTATTTTAAAAAATTCAAAACATATAAGTCACATTAATTAATTTAATAATTAATTCCCGCTGTCAAAGAAAATAGCGTGTTTTTATGAAACAATAAGTATCAAAAGATAGACACTAGTTTAAGTCTGATTTCAAAGTGAAATTAATTCCAACGACCACTATTAGATTTAATGGTAAAAATATATTCTAATTTCACTTTAAAACCAATTAAAAATATAATCTAATCATATAAATAAATTAGATTAAAAAGAGGTTTTGAATTAAAATACAACATTTTACACTATTCATTAAAAAAATGTAATTTATCAGAAAGATACCAAAAATTTACACAAAGTAAAATTTGATGTCCCAATTCTTATGAAGAGTTTTATTTGATCCAAAATGATGTATAAGAGTGAACAAAACTATATTTAATGACGGTTCTCCATCAAAAGGAAATAAGTGAACCTTTAGTGAAAACTAGGGCATATACGCCTAAAATCGAATTATTTCCATATTTTATGCCTTTATCTTTTATTGGATAAATGTAAAAACATTAAAAAACATATATAATCATATTTTAGTTATTTCTATCCATTCCCTCCAATACAACGGCTACATGTTAACTACCATTTAATATAATGTTATTTTATTATTAGAGTGCAATGTAAGATTCCCAAGAAACTCGTTGTTCCATGTTGGGTATGCCATCGAGCATAGAGTCCCCTTTAAAGTAATATTAATAATTTATTCACAAATATGGACAAATATGAAAATTTCATATTCTTTATTTACCTGGGGTGTTACATATATATTGTATAACAACAAACCAATAATTGATGGGGTATAGTCTCTAAAACCGAAACAAACATAGTAAAATTGATTCAGTTATAAAAAACCATTTTTAAATTTTCTCATTTATCTCATAACATCATTATAGAAATTTAACCAACTTGTGGGTCTAATGGAAGTACTTCTTATATATTAGGATCATTATGAAATTCATTAGAAAGAACAATGATATAGTCATGATCATTTTTCATTAATAAATTTATTCATCACAGGAGTGTCAAATCACTCAAAGAAGGAAACTATTGCACTCTAATTGATAAAAATGAAAAAAAATATTTCCATAAAAAATAATCTAGGTAATTATAAAACTTGATGTCTAACGATTTAAAATTATGAAAAAGGACATCCAAAAGATCGCTATTTAATTTTAAAATATCACCATGGTGGTATATATAAAAGTTGATTATAATCATCAATTCTTTTCTTGAGTTTAGTAAATGGGTTAAAATAATTTTTTCACCATATTTAGACATTAATAAAAAAAATATTAATTAATTATTTCAAAAAAATATGGAAAGAAATAGGGAAAAGATGAGTACCCCTCATATAAACGACTGGACCCACAATTCGTTTAGCTAGACAACCAAACCAATTCTTTTTCTACACCTAGCAACTGGACGTATCAGTTCCACCATTTTCATAATTCACTTAGCACAAATAGGCTAGTACACTATAAGAACCATCTCATTTTTTCCTTCTCGTGTTCTGATCTTCATTATATAATCAAAAAATTGGGTGGATTGTATCCAACTCCCCCATAATATTCCTTTCATGTAATATAGTAATATCCCATTGAAAATTCTCTTCCCTTTCATTGTCTGATATTTATTTATTTTTATTTCATTAATTTAGCTGGGGAAATTTTTGTGGTTTTGAAATTGATAACATGAAAATTGGGGATTAAATTTTCGAAACATAGTTATATCATGGTTAGTTATAATCTGTTCATCTTAGATGTGTTGAGGTGGGGCGGGGTTAGCAGCATATGCAGTGTTGGTGCAAGATTTCTCTAACCATGTGTCCAAACCATAAAACTCACCCTAATAATTCTATAAGATATCAATTTTTTGGAAAGTGATTTCCTAAATAGTGTATCAAAACAGTGTGACATTCCTAAAAATTAAATATTGAAACTCCCATAATTTCCAATTTTGATTTTCTCCCTCAATTGGACTCAAACATTCTCATTCAAATCATCAAGGTATATCTCTTAACTTTGGTACTTGTATTTAAATATTTAATTGTAATATACCATGGATTAAAGTTATTTCAATATGTTATATTCCATATTCCACTTCATTTTCACATCATTTCATCTTATTTTCCCTCTTTATTCTGGATTTAGTTCTCTTCCATACAACAGTTGGCCTAGTTAGACACCATTATGGATAGGTTATGTTCTAAAATTTAAATATTAACTCATATGATTAATGGGAGAATCCTATTACCCTAATCTCTGGATATTTTAAGAAACAATAATGTTTTAATGGATTTAGGTATGTTTTACAACATAATCCTTTTTCCTTTTTCATAATTTTAATACTTCGACAATCATAAAATTATCATTGATTATATATATTTTATATCAAATTACTTGATTTATTTTATTGCAGTTATTCTTTTCTTTGGAATTTTAATTTAACAATGTGGTGATTTCAATGGATTCCATTTTTTATTTTCTCTAAAATTAGTTTTACAGCTACAACGTGTTTTTATAAATTCTTGAAATGTTATTTATATTAAAATGGATTGAAAAATTGAATTTTGAGGGGTCTATTACGTTTAAATAAAATTTTGAAGAAATATGTTGTGTTATAGTTGATAATGACTTGTTCAGAAAGATGTTTACTTTATAAAAATATTTTTTATTATTTTTATGTATATTACCTAATTATATTGAGTTTATTGTGGAGATACAATATTTATTATGTTGTGATATTTAGTTTTTATTTGAAATACACATTGTTACATTGGGTAGTGTACGGGTAATTGATATGACTGATATATGGGTTATAATTTTTTTAATCACATGACCCTAGTCATGATTTATCTCTTACTATATGGTTGCCTCCTTGAAAAAAAATGTCTGTTGGGGTCTAAGCCTGTTATTTTCACAACATGTTAGTAGGTGTTCCATTAGAAAATTCATATGCTACCCATTTAGTAGACTCATGTTTTGAATACCATTTTCTGATTTACTCATGTCATGTTTCAATTTCTTATTTAAAACAAGTTTATTGATTATTATTTGTGTTATTATAAACTCGTTACCATGTGACTCATAATTTTTATTTTTAATGAATTTTTTACATAATAATGTGAAAATTTATTTTTTTCTGATAGTCATATAAAAATAAAATAGGAAGGTATGTTCTAATATTATTAAAAACTATTGATAAGGGTTTTATTACAAAATATGTTATGCAAATTAATGGTGGTATCATAGTCGGTGAAGGTTCACACCCTTTATTCCACCTCCAAGTGCATGTGGAACATTTGTAATCCGATTATACTAAATGATAAGGGGATATCTACATTGATATAAAACCATAGATAACTTCTTCAACTTTCTTGGTGTAGTGATCGTGTGGTGACCATGGGTCACATTGATATGGTTTATGTTAATTTTTTTTGGGTTTTTTGTCAATTTGGGATATATACATATGTGTTTGTAGTACATTATGACCTCTTATTAGTTTTAATTCCTTTTTTATTATACACACCTCAAGAATATCACTTTACATTGTTATTATAAATCATGTACATATATATTGTCTTTGATTTATTTTTCTTATACTATAATTCCATTATGTATATACAATTGTAATTATTTATTTACATTACATGATTCCCCAACTTATGGATACATCATATTGAATTCCTTATTGTAGTAAATTATATGATTAACTAGATTCATAAGTATAAATCATTACTAGTGTCTATTAATTATACCCCTGTCACGTATCACCATCCTAAAGAGATCTGGAATGTGCTTTGTGCATTTTGGTGGACTAACTCAGGTGACATGGCAGGTTAAATCGGCGGAGTTGTTTACACACTATAATTAAAACTCCATTTAATGATGTTTCTTAGAATTTAGTATTGGGTTAACCCAATAATAATTAATGTGTTATTGATTATTTCTGGTTTTTTTAAAACCCCACTACGAATCATGTTATAGTTACTGTTTACTTGAAATTTGTAAAATTTTTCTGAATATTTTAAAAAATATTTTAGGAATGGTTTCCCAATTTTTTAAAATAAATTTGTTTGGTCCATCTGATTTAGGCCCAGCCCGGGGCCACTCCAACCCCATAAAAAACGATCTCTGAACCAGCTAACCCATCTTGTAGAGTTAAGAACACATATGTATATTGTGAGATTTTGACACTTCACCTCTTAATTATTCTATAAAGCCTTTACCAATCCACTAAGCCCATAAAATGGTGACTGCATAAACATTGATATTATTAAAACCCAGGTAATTATAGAATAATTATTTTTTATATTTATTAATATTTTTGTATTAGATACTAATTAAAATACAAACTGTTCAATTGTGTATATTATAAATCTAATTTTATTGTCAAAAACATTATTTTTCTAAAAATAGATTTATGGCCTTTTAATAGAGCAGTGATTTTAAAACTAAATTGTGTAACATTAGTATATTATATTTGAAAAAATACACTTCATTTTGGATATAGGAATATAAATATTTACTTTGGTTACATTTTTGGTATTTTTTTGGTAAGTGTCATTTATTGATGAATAGTGAAACAAATAATGTATTTTAATTGAAAACCAGTTTTTCATAATATATATTTTTATCATAATATTATATTATAGATTTTATTTGAAGTATAAATAGTTCAAATAAACATAAATTAATCTAATTTGGGTCTTTGGAGTCAATATTTCATTGAAATTGGATATAGACACATTTCAAACATTTGAACATTTTTACTTTAAAATCTCATTGTTTCATCTGGTATGTGGGAATAATTTTAATAAATTTATGAATATTTTGTAAATTGAATTTGTAAAAAAATTATACTATAATTTCAATCATGTAGTCAAAATTTGTTAAATAGGTTCATTTTATTTTTTGAGAATTATTAATAGTAATTTTAGTAATTTTAATTACCAAAGTTAAGGGTAGATCTAGTAATTAATGGTAAAAAAATATTATAAATACTTGAAACACTACCCTAACACTTGCAATATTTTTATTGGATGATATATTATTGAAACAATTATCCTTGGGATGATTTTATGACCTCTTAGAGCCACTTGAGTGACTTTAACCCTTTATAGTATTTTATTTTATAGAAATGTCAAAGATGTCATACTTCTGTTTTAATAACTATAAAATTTTTAATATAGGGTAATTTAGAAGATATATTACACTATAAATAGTATTCGGAAAGATAAAATATTTATATACATCATCAAATTTTCTTTATAATATTTAGTGATGAAATAATTACCTTAAATAATTACACAATGATGATGATATAATTTGATTAATTAATGTAAATATAAAATAAATGATAGCAAAATATTAAAGTAAATAAAATTTCTGATAATTAATGTCATCCATGAATTTTTTATATGCCTTTGACATGTTAGTGATGTTTTATATGTCTAGTTTTGAATTTGTTTTTTGAAAGATAAAATAATTAATAGTGTCAAAATTATTACTCCTACTTTTGGCCTGTCTAATTCTCAGGAAAATGGGACTCATGATACAGCTCAGGAAATACATGTTTAAGATACTATCTATTGGATCTGTTATGAGACTATTTATGATAAATGCAATCCCATAAAATGTGATTTATCTTTGGATCCCAATTCATGGGATAACATTACTTCGGATGAAGATATGAAATAATATAATTTAGAGGCTAAAAATCAGAAAGAAGTGGATAGTGAATTGAGGCTGGAAATTTCTGTCAATTCTAAGGTAAGTCCAATGTGGTTGATAGTTAAGGCTTTCATATGACTTCAAAGGAAGTCCAAACCCATATACCGAGATGTCTATTCTAACAAGATGGATGCTCACCCTACCTTCAATGTGGCTACTTATGGTATTCAAGGTGAGGTTTCTATTAATAGGGATTGAATAATAATATTTATTGGACCAACTTCTCCAACCATTAGTTGTTCAAATCACTATAAAGACATGGAACACCACTAGAATGAAGCAGATGTGTAGGTGGTGCATAATGCAACAAACTATATCAGTGATCTGGTAAAGCAGAAATCTAAAAATGACCAAAATGTATCTGGATCTTCTTCTCAAGTATCAACTCAAACTCCTCAGGAAACTCTCGACTCATAATAAATTGACTATAAAAATCATCTTGATGTGATTATCTCCATTTCAAATAAAAATTATACTTTTGGAGATGTCCATAAAACTATATTGTCTTCTGTGGAGAAAATAAATGACATGTTGGTGGGAAAGGAGGACATTGAAAGACAAGTCAAGACTCCCATATGAACAGATGTCTCCAATTCAGTAAAAGAAGGACCAGAAGGGGAATGGCAACAAAATAAAACCTAAAAGTGGGGTCAACATCCACAAATTTATGGTAAATGACGTCGATGTTCTGATTGGACTGGTAATAAGGAAGACACACAAACAATGATTGGTTTGGATTCTTATGAAACTAACTTAAGGGATTTTACAGAAATAGAAATGATTGTGAGATATTTTTCTAGATTTCATGGTTTTAGGTGCGGTTGAGGTATAAACTGAAGCACCATTAGAGAAGAATTGATAAAATTAGAATTAATATTGGGAACAAAATTGGACATTGATTATTTTTTCAATGAGGGAAGTGATACTATGTTTGACCTCATCCTCTTGTTCTATGGGTTTTTATGTTTTCATTTCAATTTAAGGGGCTTTTAACCTACTTTTTTTTAAAAAAATGTCAAAATTGAAATTAAATATATTTTAGGATAAATAATATTTTATTAAATAATGTAAAATTTATAAAAAATTAAAATTATAAACAACGATTGTTCAAAGTACTAAAAAATCATTAATGACTCATTTTAGGTTATTTTTTAATTTTATAGTAATTATATTAACCCTCATAGTGTAAATTACAAGATATCATGGTAAGAAATAAAGAGTGTAAATAAGGGTTAAAAAAAAGATAATGACTTAACTAATAATCCGAACATGCCGATTATTCCTCAGATTAATGGATTTTAACCCATATTCATCCTAAATTAGAAATATATTACTTTGGATTATTTTTAATAGAATTTCAATTTATATTAATTTAATATTTTGAGGAATTCCAGGAGTACCCCTTTCATTTATTATAAAAGGGGACCTCTAATTTTGTTTAATAACTCTTAAAAACCTATTTGGGTCATCATAAATCTACCCAAAACCTTTATATAATCTCTATACACATTATAGATCTCATAGATTAAGAATAATACCACCCGTTGTGGTCTTAAGGTTTTAAAAAAAGGATATCATATGAAGAAGATGTACTGTCTAAATCAATTATTTTCTATTTTATATCTTCATCCACTTACTTAAATTAATTTTCAACCATGATGAACAAATGAATAAAATTCCCTCAATATAAATTTTTTTATATATTAATATCATCATCTAAATCCATCTCCACTATCATCAAATGGGAAACTAATTATTCAATGATTTTTTTGGAAAACTACCACCTCATGTACCAATATAATTCGTTTTCCATCACAATATCTCAAGACTAGTTATAATGATTTAATTAATGTTATTATATTAAATTAATAAAATATTTTACATTACTAAAGGATAATATATCATTTACATTCCTACATTTCCATGCACATAAAAATTATAATGTCGTTTTTACGTACATATGAATTGTCACCTCCATGAAGCGATGCGATACATTTTTCATCACCATATCACATGGATGATATATATATATATATGTAAGTATATTTAAATTATTAATATGATATTTAAGATTTTATTATCATTATGGATATATAAAATAACAATTACCGTCTTTCCATAATGATCGTGACAAAATTGAAACGTTACTAATGTGTACGTACAACCTACCATCTGCATGATTGTAATATAGTTAATTTTTCATAACCATAAATAATATTTTCATTTAAAAGTATATAGGATGTATTTAAGTGATTAATATGTAATGAATATTACTATGGATATGATGGAATAATTCCACTTTGATTATTGACATCATAACAAATTCATTTTTGACTCAAGTACCGAATATCATCAAAATGTACAACATGAAAATATATAATCATGTAATTGTTATAATAAGTGATATAAAAGGAATAAAAAAATTTAAAATTTTCTTGAGAAAGTAAATAATTAACCTATTTTTATTATTTATGAATATATATATTTTTCGTGATGAGTCAGACTTAAGGTAAGGGACTTTCTTTTAAAAATATCTTATAAAGTTACTCTTTCAACTATTTTTACAAAATTCAGAAGAAATGTTTTTTAACAAATAGTAATGAATGTAATATAATAATTTGATTCCACATTAATGTTTTAATGCTTCCTTTACATGTTCAAAAAAAATTCAAATAAATTTTTTCATTTATGAGTGGGCGACTTTTCAAAAATTAAAATGTTATTTCAAAGTGGAAAAGTTATTTTTCTTGAATGCATGATATATGAGTTGTGATTATGTTATCGTTATTGGGAATTTTTTATGAGTATGTTTTATTTTTTGATAAACCAATGTTCATTGATTCTATTGTAGTTCTCCAATTAGTTGGGTAATTAGACAGATTTAACTGGTCAGTTTCCCTAATGAGATTAAGAGAATATAATGTTGTGGGTATTGTGAATGTAATCATGAAGGTAACATTAAATTTACCCATGAGAGATATAGTAAATTTAAGAGTGATATGGAATTGATACATAGTTAAACATGATGATTTATGTTTCTATTATGTTTTATAGGAAATGTATGATTTTATATGGTAAGCTAAAAATAATTTATTTTATGGGTGAAAAGTATAACTTTGAGACAATGTTTTCATGGGTTTATAGGTATTCATGGACTAAGGGTTTATTCATATAATTCTATGTCACTTACTAATATTTTCGTGATCATCCAAAATTTTAATGTTATTTTCATGAGGAATAAGGATGGGTACGATAAAGGAGGAAGTCAATTTGAATTTCATTATGATTTTCCTAGAAAGGAAAACATGTTTTATTTTAAAAGGATAATATTTATTGAAAAAATGGATAATTTTTTATTATTATCCACATTGTATGATTGTGGGATGTTATGTATGAATTATTTTCTAATTATCTAAAACAATAAACCTAAAATGATCATCAATGTTGTATAAATAAAATTTGTAACAAAAACACATGAATTTGTAACCTTTAAGGTGTAGTATTTATATTTCATATCATTGGTTTGTTTAGATAACTTTAGGGGTTATGATATTTTTAATATAATATCAATAAATTAATTTTATGTTATTATTAAGTTGAATTGATATAGAATTTTAAGATTACCATATTTCAAAGTCTAATTTATTTCTGTTCTGAATAATTTTCCATAGAGAAAACATTGTATCTATGGTAGTAAGACATCGACAAGAAAACATCTTTCCAAATCATCATCACAAGATAGTCAGAATCATAGATGAATAGTTTTTTACATTGATGGATTTATTGATATAGAATATAAATTGTGGTGTCATCCATGAATGAGATCTTCCATATCAACCCCATTAAAATTTGTTAGTAGTGGAACATTTTATGAGGCAACATTATCCTGATTTTAGTGGATCCTCTAACCCTATGGTAGTTTATGGGTGAATTAAAGCCCAAGAAATGTTTTTTGATTTCATGGGGTGTTTATAAAATCAATATTATATTATTTATATTTACGTTGTTGAAGTTGAAGCTGACCAGTGGTGGTCTATAGTTAAGAATATGAAGGACGATGAGGAGATTGATTCTTTGGAATGGGATTAATTCCAAAATATTTTTCTTCAAAAATATTTTCCAAAGAAAATTCGACTTAGGATGGAAAGAAAATTCTTAGAATTGATGCAATTAGAGGATTCAGTGGCTGCATACGATGTAAAATTTACTCAATTTTCAAGGTACAGTCCAAATTTTATCCTGAATCATGATAATAAAATCAACCATTTTTTACTCTTGAATAAATCCAAAATATCAAATTTATTTTTCTTCTCATGAATTCATTATTTATGAAAAACTTTTTTGATGTTTGGAGAAGGTGGAAATGGAGTTTTTTTGATGATTTATTGTTGTTTTAAAACTAGTATAAAAAGAGATCGAGGTGGTAAGAAGAAGGGAAGAATTCAACAAAGAAGGTTGGTGGTAACAAAATTAAGCTTACATTTTCTTAGAATTGTGGTAAAAAATACAATAGAGAATTCCTTTTTGATTATGGTAAGTGATTTTGATGTGAAAAGATTGGTAATAATACTTGTAAATTTGATTAAAAAGTTCATGGTAGTTTTATGACAAATTATTATGTATATTCAATAAAATATTTTAAAATAAAATAGATAGTTCTTTATGAAAACAAGTGTCCAAAGAGGAAACTAAATGATGGGAAGAAGCTAGACTATAATACGAAAGGTATGGTAAAATTATTTTCAACTACTTTGGTATATTGTTTTCCATCAAACGATGTGGTATTAGAAACATTATTTTATTTTATGATTATTCCAACGTGTTTTTTGATTTGAGGACTACACATTCGTTCATTTTCTAGAATTGTTTTGGTAAATTTGAAATTCCACCTAAAGAAATGAAGCCAAATCATTCAGTAAAAACACATGGGGACATATTAACAAAATTATTTTATAATATTATTTGATTCATTTTCTATAGAAGAAATTTACCTAATTGTTTCCCCTATAGTAGATTTTTTTGTTATTCTAGGTATGGACGAGCTTTCTGTTTTCCATTCTAAGATATACTATGATAAAAATGAGGTTTTTTTTCAAGAAAAAGGATCCTTTTGTGTACACTAATGAACCCATATGATTGAAAACATAACAGAAAGTCAAGAAACTATTAAAATGTGGAAATTAATGTTATCTTGCACATATTTTTTGAAACAAATGTACTATTCAGATTAATAATGTGTCAGTGGTAAATGAGTTTTTGAATGATTTTATTGATGATTTTCCTGGTTTTATACATGACCAAAATGTTGAATTTACTATTTTATTAGTTCTTAATTCTAATATAATTTCAAAACCCCCTTCTCAAATAGATCATATAGAACTTCTATAATTGAAAATATTCATATAGGAGCTGCTAGGTAAAGGATTCATTCGACTGGTCACCTCACTCTGGGTGCTCCTTTTTTATTAAAAAGAAATATGGTTCAATGAGAATTTCATTTATTATTTAGCCTTAAATAAAATAAATGTTAATATAAAGTTTCATTTTCCTCATATAAATTATTTTTATGATTAGATCTCAGGGATGCATTATTTTTTAAAGAGTGAATTGAGGTCTGGGCACCATCAGTTGAATTTAATGGAAGAAAAAATCCCAAAGATTGTGTTTTGGACTAGATGTGGGAATTATGAATTTTTAGTCATTCCATTTTGGTTATCTAATTCACCTTTTATATTTATGGATCTTATGAATAGAATATTTCATGAGTTCATAGATAATATTGTTATTGTATTTTTTGTGGAAATTTTGATATTCTCTAACAGTAATGAGGAGCATGAAAGTCATCTAAGCACTCTTTTTGAATGCTTAAAAGAAAATAATTTTTTTGAGAAATTTAGATTGTTAGAATTTTGGTTGAAAAAAATATCATTCTTCGTCACATTGTTTCTAAACATGGCATATCAATTGGTCTTGTAAAAATGAAATTTGTTGAAGAATGGATGACACCCATAAATATAAATAAGATTTATAGTTTTCTAGGTTTATAATACTATTACTAGTGGTTTTTTGAAAACATTTTATGGTTATATATCCCACTAAATATGTTAACTCAAAAACGAGTTAACTTTATATATACAAAATAATGTGATGATTGTTTTCTAGAATTGAAAACTAGATTTTTGAATGTTCCTGTTAGGTCCCTACCTTATAAAAATAGTGAATTTTCTAAATAAAATGATTCTTCCTTCAAAAGAATTGGTTGGGTCATAATGCATAATTATTTAGTAATTTCTTATAGTTCACATCTATTGTAACCTCATGAGTTATATTACCCTATATATGATTGTTAATTAACTATTTTTTTCAATTAAAAATTATGTGGCATCATTTGTTTGTAATAAAATGTTAAATATAGATTGATCATAAAATATTAAATTATATTTTCACTCAGAAATAATTTCACATGAGACAGAAAAGATGGTTGGAACTACTAATGGATGACGATTGTATGATTTATTACAATCCTAGAAAATCAAACAATGTGGCTATTGCATTTAGTCAGAAAATTAATTCTATATTATCCATGTTAGGTTTGGAACATGACCCATTGGTTAACGATTTGATGAATTTTGTCTTGGAATTTTTTGGGGCAAGAAACTTTTTTTGTCATAGGTGTTAGTGCAATCGTATATATTAGACAGAATTAAGAAAGCACAAAAGGAAGATTGTGAATTTTAGGAAAACGTATAATTTATTAAAAAGGGAATGCTTCCTGAATTTAACATTGATAAATATTGTGTTTTTATTTTTGGGAATATATTATGTGTATCTTGTGATTCAAAGTTGAATAAATAGTTATTATAGAAATATCATTATTCTCCATTTTACATTCCTTCAGGCAGTACTAAGAAGTGCAGAGACTATTGAGAGTATTAATAGTGGGAAGAAATGAAAAGTGATATTGATAAATTTACTAAGTACTATTTGATTTTTCAGTAGGATAAAGTAGAAAAATAGTTTCTAAAGGGGATTCTATAAAATTTTCCAATTCCAGAGTGTTAATGGGAAAATATAACCATGGATTTCATAGTGGGATTGACAAAGACTTATCTAGGTAAAAATGTTATCTATGTTATTATTGATTGATAGAATAAATATTATAATTTTATTCCTATTTGAGACACTCTATCTCTAGATAAAATTTATCAGTTCTATACTAAATAGATAACGAGGATACATGCAGTTAAACTCGCTATTATATATAATCGTGATCCAATGGTCAATTATAACATTTAGAAAGGACTTCCAAAGTCAATGAGAAGTGAATTAAATTTCATCTCATCCACTTATCCTCAGTTCGATAGATAGTCATGATGAACAATTAAAACCATCAAGGATATTAAATGTTCTTATTCAATGGATTACTAGGGAATTTGTGATAAATATATTTCTTTGGTTGTGTCTTATTAAAATAATAGTTTTAATTTTATTATACAGATGGAACTATTTGAGGAATTATATAGAAAGAGTTGTTGAACTCTAATATTTTAAGATGAAATATGTGAAAGGAATTTGATTGTACCTGAATTGGTAGCGGAAATGGAAGGGATACTTTAGTTGATTTAGCAACACATGAAAACAACTCAGACCAGGATGACAAGTGATGTGGATAACCAGAGGAAGGATATATAATTCTTTGTACAAGATCATGTCTTTCTCAATGTTTCTATATGGAAAAGTGTGATGAATTTTGGTAAGGCGGAGATGTTGAATCCATGGTCCATTATACCCTACATAATATTAGATAATGTTGGATTAGTTTCATACCAAGTGGTTTGGCCGTCGAGTTTATCTCGTGTATAAAATTTATTTCATTTTTCAATGTTAAGAAAGCATATGTCAGGTTCATCTCATGTTTGGAGTCCATAAGTAGTTCAATTGGAGGAGAATCTTTCTTATGAGGAACACCCAATTTAGGTTCTTCATCAGATATAGAAAATTTTCCAAAATAAGAAAATTCATTAGGTTATTGTTTTATGGAAAACCCATATGGTTTAAGAGTCAACAAGGGAATTTAAAAATGTTACGACAGAAAGACATCCCCTCTTATTTAATAAGTGACCAATATTTGGATGATACAATTTCCAAAAGGGGGAAGAATGTAACAACCTATTTAATGATAGAATACTACTTTTTATATTTGTTAATATATATTAATTAAATGTTAATTAAAATATACACAATGATAATTAATGTATACAATAAATATAGTTTTATATTTATAAATTTTATTTTTCTAAAAATTAGTTTTATCTCATTTTAAGGGAGAAATGATTTTGAAATTAAATTTTGTAACTTTTATAAATTATATTTGAAAAATTAAACATTATTTTTAAAATATAAATATCAAAATTTACTTTGGTTTCATTTATGGTATTTTTTTGATAATTTTCATGTATTAAGAATAGTGAAACAAAAACTGTATTTTAATAGAAAACTAGATTTTATTCTAGACGGGTTTTGAAGAATAAATATTTCAAATATAAATCAGAAAATCCAATGTAGTTGATTTTAAAAAATTTCATATTAAAATTGGATATAAAAACATTTCCAACATTTGAACATTTTTAATTTTAAAACTCTTTGCTTCATCTCCTCTATGGGATTAATTTTATTTGTTTTTTGAAACTTATGGGAGATGAATATGTAAAAATGGAAAACTCATTTTTAATCCAATGGTACAAATTTAGAAAATTGTTTTCTTTTATTTTTGGACAATATGAATAGTAATATTAGTAGGTTTTATTACTATGGTTAAGTGTAAATCTGAAAACTAGGTTTAAAAATAAAATTATAAATAATAGAAAAAATACACTAAAACTTTTCATAAATTTAATTAATGACTTATAGTAGACGAAAATCATACTTGGGATAATTTAATGACCACTTTGATCCAGTTGGATTACTTTAACCCCTTTATAGTATTTTATTTTAAACAAAAGTCAATGATGTCATACTTATGATTTAATAACTATAACATTTTTAATATATGTTAATTTAGAAGATATACTTGACCATAAATATTCTTATTAAATATAAGATATTAATATCTATCATGGAAATTTATTTTTAATTTTTAGTGATGAAATAATTACATGAAGTAATTAAACAATGATGATGAATTAATTGTTTAATTAATGGAAATATCAATGAAATGATATTAAAAAATTAAAATAAATATAATTTATGATAATTATTTTTATACATGGATTTTTTTGATGAATTTTACATGTTACTTATTTTAATAAATATGGGTTCTAATTTAACTTTTTTGTAAAATTAAAAATAATGTATAGTGTCAAAATTGACATTAACGATATTTTAAAATAAATAATATTTTATTAAATGATATAAAAATTAAAAAATTATATAATTTCCTTAAATGGTTGGGATAAGTATTAAAATTTGATAAATGATAGATTTAATGGTAGTTTGGAATTTGATATAAATTATATTAACCCTCACAGTGTAAATTACAGGATATCACAGTAATAATTAAAGTGGTTAAATGATGGTTAAAACAAAAAGATAAAGGTTAAAAAAAATTAAAAAAATTTATATTTTTCATTGCATAAATTTATTTTGAAAATTATTCATCTTAGATTAGAAACAACTCACATATGCTCTGTTTTTTATTTAAATTTATTTATATTAATTTATTATTTTGAAGAATTCCAAAAGTGTGCATCTCCTCTCTTATAAAAAGGGTACATCTTCTTCTCTTTTATTACACTTAAAAATATATTTTTTTCATCCAATATCTATCAGCATACCTTCCACAAATTCCTCCAAACATTCTTGAACTCTTATTTTAGGCATAAAAACACCATTATTTGTCTATGTGTTTTAAAATGGAGATCGTCTGACACTACAAGAAAACGGACGTTTAGCGTCGGTTTTTTCGCGATGGTATTTAAAACCGCCGCTAAATGCGTTTCGGATCGCCATTTCACGGCGGTTTTTAAACCGCGGCGAAAAAACAGGCGCGAAATGCCAAAACAAAAATATTTTATTATTATTATTATTATTTTAATTCTATTCGAGTATTAGCGGTGGTTTTTTAATAAACCGCCGCGAAATAGCGGCGGTTTCGGTAAAACCGCCGCGAAATGAAATGAAAAAATAAAAAAACACGAGAAACCCCGAAATCACTAAAATGACCATAACTTTTGATCCGGGCGTCCGTTGACGCGCCACGACTAGTAAAACCGAAGCTCATGAAGAGATCTAGAGGCACATATAATCAAAACCGTGAGACGGTCTAAGGTGCGGATGATATTAGAGTTATAAGAAAGTTTTAAAAAGTTCTTCATCTTCAAACGGCCATAACTTTCGCTCCGGGTCTCTGTTTGGGCTCTACCACATATAAAATCGAAGCCAGCAAAGAGAGATACACACCAGTTCAACAAATGCAAGCTTTTGTTATGTTTTTTGTCCCCAAAAACCCCCTCTGAAGGCCTCCATAACCCCGTTTCTATCACCGGTGTCCCGTCGAACTTGTCTTCAAATGGACCTAACATTCGATCCGCATGTCAGTTCGGCATGCTCCACCTGCCAGATCATAGCTCGTTCCATGAGCTTCATTTTGACTGGTCGCGGTGCCCACATGCACTCCTAGATCATATATTATGGCCTTTTTAGTGGGTATCGGGTTTGTTATGTTTTTCAATGCCTCGTTTCTAGCACCCGACCCCTGTCAGATTTTTTTTAAATGGTCGTAACTTCTGATCCGCCTGTCCATTCGGACTCTTTCACCATTCAGGTCGATGATCGTTTCAGGATCTTTGATTTGACAAGTCACGGATCTAAAACAGACTCTCGGGTCATAAGTTATCTCCGTTAATGTGAGTCCAATGTTTTTGTCTCTTTATGACCGTTTTGACGGGTTTTAACAGTTGCTCCATTTATTACTGTTTATTTGAGTTTCCATGACTTGTTATCTTTATCAATGGTTTTTTGTGGGTTATTATGATGATTATGTTGAATTATTAAGGATTTTTCCAAAGTTTTCATGAGTTTTCATGTGTTCTCATTCTTTCTAATGCTTCATTATTCATATACTTCTCCGTCATTTTTCATGTGTTTTCATGATTTTTAATCCCTTATCATGTCTTTTCATACTTTTTCATGTGTTTCCTCTATTATTTATTATTTATTATTTATTATTTATAATATACTTTAATTTATTTATTATCTATTATTTGTAACTGGATATTTATTATTTATTATTTATTACTTATTATTTATATTTATTTATTATTTATTATTTATTATTTATATTTATTTATTATTTATTATTTATTATTTATTATTTATTATTTATTATTAATATTTATTATTTATATTTTTTATTTATATTTATTATTTATTTATTTATTATTTACTATTTACTATTTATTATTTATATTTATTTATTATTTTTTATTTATATTTATTTATTATTTATTATTTATATTTATTTATTATTGAATATTTATATTTAATTATTATTTATTATTTATTATTTATTATTTATTTATTATTTATATTTAATTATTAATTATTATTTCTTATTTCTTATTTCTTATTTCTTATTTCTTATTTATTATTTATTATTTATTATTACTAATAATAAAATATAAATAATAATAATAATATTTGTTACTGGTTATTTATTATTTATTATTTATTATTTATTATTTATTATTTATTATTTATTATTAATATATATTATTTATATTTATTATTTATTATTTATTTATTATTTATATTTACTTATTATTTATTATATATATTTATTATATATATTTATTATTTATTATTTATATTTATTTATTATTTATTATTTATATTTATTTATTATTTATATTTATTTATTATTTATTAGTTATATTTATATATTATTTATTATTTATTATTTATATTTATAATTTATATTTATTATTTAGTATTTATTATTTATTATTTAATATTTATTATTTATTATTTATTATTTATTATTTATTATTTATTAGTTATTATTTATTTAGTATTTATTATTTATATTTACTTATTATTTATTATTGATATTTATTTATTATTTAATATTTAAATGTATTTATTATTTATTATTTATATTTATTTATTATTTATTATTTATTATTTATTATTTATATTTATTTATTATTTATTATTTATTATTTATATTTATATTTATTTATTATTTATTATTTATTATTTATTATTTATTATTTATTATTTATATTTATTTATTTATTATTTAATATTTATTATTTATTATTTATATTTATTTATTTATTATGTATTATTTATTATTTGTTATCTAATATTTAATATTCATTATTTATTTTTTATTTTTTATTTTTTATTTTTTATTTTTCTTTTTTTTATTATTTATTACTTATATCTATTATTTATTTATTATTTATTATTTATTATTTTTATCTATTATTTATTTATTATTTATTATTTATTATTTATTATTTATATTTATTTATTATTTCTGTTTATTTATTATTTATTATTAATATTTATTTATTAGTTCTTATTTATTATTTATTATTTATTATTTATTATTTATTATTTATATTTATTTATTATTCATTATTTTATATTTATTATTTATATTTATTTATTTATTTATTATTTATTTATTATTAATTATTAATTATTTAATATTTAATATTTATTATTCATTATTTATTATTTATTATATATTATTTATTATTTATTATTTATATCTATTATTTATTATTTATTATATATTATATATTATATATTATTTATTATATATTATATATTATTTATATTTATCATTTATTATTTATATTTATTAATTATTTATGTTTATTAATTATTAATTATTTATTATTTATTATTTATTATTTATTATTTATTATTTATTGTTTATTATTTATTATTTATTATTTATATTTATTTATTATTTATTATTTATATTTATATTTATTTATTATTTATTATTTATAGTTATTTACTATTTACTATTTAGTATTTATTATTTATTATTTATTATTTATATTTATTTATTATTTATTATTTATTATTTATTATTTATATTTATTTAATTTTTCTTTATTACTTATTATTTAATATTTATTAATCATTTTTTATTATTTATTATTTATTGTTTATTTATTATTTATTATTTATTATTTATTATTTATTATTTATTATTTATTATTTATTATTTGTTATTTATTATTTATTATTATTGAGTTTATATCTATTATTTATGTATTATTTGTTTTTTCAATTAATATATATAAGTATATTAAATTCTGTTTATTGACCACATGGTGAGTTTGTTGGAGTGGTAATGTCTTCAGAAAATATGCAAGAGGTTAGGGGTTCAAATCTCACCAAACGCAGAATTTCTTTATATTGCATGAGCATGCATGTGCATGGGATGTGCATGCATGTATAAATAATGTAAATAAAATAATACGAAATAAAATAAATAAATAAAATAAATACGAAATAAAATAAATAAAAATTAAATACGAATTAAAAAAATAAAAAATATATACGAAATAATATAAATAATATAAATAAAATAAATAAATAAAATAAATACGAAATAAAATAAATAAATAAAATAAATAAAATAAATAAATACGAAATAAAATAAATAAATAAAATAAATAAAATAAATAAATACGAAAAATAAATAAATAAATAAATAAATACGAAAAATAAATAAATAGATAAAATAAAATAAATAAACAAATAAATAAATACGAGATAAATAAATACATAAATTAATTAATTAATTAATTAATATATAAATAAATATATAAAATTAAAAATAAAAAAATAATTAAAAATAAAAAAATAACAAAAATAACAAAAATAAAAAAATATAAAATATAAAAAATATAAAAAAATAAAAAAAACCACCGCTAAATCATTTAGAGGCGGTTTAAACCGCCGCTAAAAACCCGCCGTGAAACGTTCTGCGACGGTTTTGAAAACTGCCTCGAACAATTTCCCGACGCATGATTTCACGGCAGTTTTTAAAAAACGACGCCATTCGATTGAGCGGCAGTTTAAACCGCCGCGAAACGGAAAAAAACTGCCGCCAAATGCCTTTTTCCATAGTGTGAGGAAGGGGTGTTGTTTTAATAAAGTATTTCTATTTTATTTCTTCTTCAAACTCCTTCAAATCTTATTAAAACGTGATGAAAAAATATATAAATTATCCTAAATATAATTTAATTTTATTATGTCTATATCATCACCTAAATCCATCTCTATATTCCTCAAATGAAAAATGAATTATTCATTCATGTGTATGGTGAACTACCAACTCGAGTAGGGATTTAATTCATTTTCCATCACCATCTCTCAAGACTAGTTATAACGTTGAATTAATATTTATATATGATATTAATTGAATATTTATCATTATTAAAGGGTAATATTTAATTCGTTTTCTTACTCTTCCATGCACATAAAAATGATAATGTCGTTCGTGCGTATGTGGAAATTATCACCTCCACGAAGCGATGACATTAGATTTTCATCACCACATCAGATGGATGATATTTAATAGTATTTGAAAATTATTAATACGATAATGAAGATATTATTATAATCACGAAAATATAAAATAATAGTTACCTTCTTTCCATAATGGTCATTGAAAAATTGAAATATTACTGATGCGCATGTACGACCTACCGTCTCTGTGATTCTAACGTAGTTCATTTTTCATAACCATACAAAAATGTTGATTTAAAAGTATTAACAATGAATAAATGTGACTATAATTTAATAAACATTATTCTAGAGTTGTTTCAAAAACTCCAATTTGATAATTGACTTCATAACAAATTAATTTTGAACTCAAGTACCGAATATCATCAAAATGTTAAACATGAACTTAAATAATTAACAGTTATAATAAGTGATATAAATAAATAATAGAATTTAAATATGTTATCAAGAAAGTAAATAATTAAACTATGTTTATTATTGAGGAAGATAATAATTTTATGTGATGAGTTAAACTCAAAGAATGGGAATTTATATTAAAAACCATTTTGAAGTTACTATTTCTAATATTTTTATAAAAATCTAAAGGAGTGTTTTTTAACATATATGGAAAGAACATAATATCAATATTTAATTCCTATTTAATGTTTCCATGCTTCATTTTCATGTTTATAATTTAATTTTCAAACAAAGTGATTTCATTTATGAGTGTGTGGCTTTGTACAAAATGAAATGTGATTTAAAAGTGGAAAATTCATTTTTCATTAATTAAGGATACATGTTTTATGCTTATCCTATGGTTCTTATGAATTATTTATGAGTACCAAAGGTTCCATGATAACCTTATTGAAGGTGATCTATTATACCACCCCATTTCATTGGTTAAAGAGATAGAGTTAACAATTAGGGATTCTCTTATGAGATTATGGGAATATAATGTGTGGGTATTCCAAATATAACCATAAAGGTTACTCCCTATGAATCCAGGAGAGCTATAGTAAATGTATGAGTGATATAGAATTTATGCCAAAAATTACCCTTATAATTTATGTTTATATGTAGTTTTATAGGAAACGTTTTATATCATGAGGTAAGCAGAATGGATTATGTTTTGTGAAAAAATGTATTAATTTTCTAAAATGTTTCCTTAGGTTTATAAGTATTCATGGACTATTAGTTTCTTTTTTATGTCCCATAGTGATAGTTTTGTGCTCAACCAACTCTTTATAATTTTTTTCATAGTGTATAAGGATGGGGAAGAGAAAGGAGAATTTCAATTAGCATGTTGTAATGATTTTTCATGAAAAATATCATGTTTTATTTTAAGAGTATTATATTTTTGAAAAAAATTGATATTTTTTTAGTAGTATCCACTTTGTACGAATGTTGGATGTTATGTATGAATGATGGCCTAATTATTTAAAAATATAAAACTAAAAAGATCCGCAATGTGTAATAAATTAAATTCAGGATTGAAACTCAAGATTTGATAATGTTTAAGTCCAGGCCTTAATAGATAGACTAATATATATATATATACATATAAAATCATGTGAAAAAATATATATGCGTACATGTATTTATTCATAATTTCTAAATACATACATATAAAAATATAATTACATATAAATTTATATAAATATAGATATATGTAAATTGATAAATATCATAATATATATATATATATATTCATTATATATATAACAATTTATATATGTTTATATAATTACATATACATATATATAATATCTACATACGAATATATATATATATACCCACATTTAAAGATATGTGTATATATATATGCCTACAAAACATATATAAATGCATGTAAATATACATAAATTGATATAAGTATTTATAACTATATATAATTATATATAATTATTTATATAAATTCATATTAGTTGGAGGATATTTCAAACCATAGACAATTCACACACTTAGGAACATAGTGGGTCAAGCCTTGTCTATCCCTACAATGAATAACATGCACCCACTGGAACTATTTAATTAAATATTGTGGACACGATCCCTAAAATCAAGGTGTTCTGATAGCCTACCAAATTGTGGCCTAAATGACCCTTTTGGAGGAGATGGCCTGAAGTCCTGAGAGATCATCCAACATCACACCAATTCATTAGTCTTCTACCATGAACCCCCACCCCCATCAACAATAACTAGACAGTATCGCTTGTTTGGAGGTCTCGCTAGCCTCTGCCAAGAAGCCAGGGCACACCACCATCTCACATCAAACACACACACACACACACACAAGCCTATATAATATAAATACATATACCCATATAATATGTTTAAATATACGTAATTATGAATAATTACATTTAAATACCTATAAATATATATATTTATAAATAATTTTACATTAATATATATAAAATACATATTTATATATATTATTAAATATTATTGTATACACACACACACATTTAAATATACACACACACAAATATATATATATATATATATACATGATATATATATATACATATATATATATACACACCAACATGATATAAAGAAATGTATAAAAATATACATAATTATAAATAAAATCTCACAAATATCTGTATATATATATATATAAGTATAAATAAATTTACAAAAAAATATATAAATTCTTGCATATATTTAATTTAATATTGTTATATATATATAAAAGATATTAATATTCATATATATATTTATAAACATATATGCACATGATAATTTATATACAAGTTCCAATAATATATATATATATATATTGAAATATACATAAATATATAGAAATATATAAAAATATAAGAAATTATAAATATATATAATTATACATAATTACATATAAATATTTATATATATATCAATAGATTTGCCTAAATATATATATAAACAAATATATAATTATATATATTTATATATATATGTATATATATATATGCACACATTGATATGCAAAAATGTCCGACATGAACATAAAAATTTAACTGTTATAATAATTGATATATAAGAATAATAAAATTTAAATAGGTTCTCAAGAAAGTAAATAATTATCCTATGTTTATTGTTGAGAAAGATAATAATTTTTCATGATGATTTAGACTCAAAGAATGAGAATGTCTTTTATAAACCTATTTAGAAGTTACTCTTTCACCAATTTTTTTAAAAACCAAAAGAAATGTTTTTTTTGACATATATGGAAGGAACATAATTTCATGATTTTATTCCTATTTAATGTATTCACACTTCATTTAAATGTTTGTAATTTTATTTTCAAATAATGTGTTTTCATTTATGTATGTGTGGCTTTGTATAAAATGAAATGTGATTTAAAAGCTAAAATGATATTTTTCATTTATGCATGATTTATGTGTTAGGATTAAGTTAGGGCTCTTGGGAATTATTTAGGAGTACCAATTGTTCCATTATACCCTGATGGAAGGTGATCCCATTATAGATACCTGACTCATTGGGTAAGGATATGGAGTTAACCAGTAGGGTTTCTCTTATGAGATTTCAGGAATATACTGTGGTGGGTATTCCAAATATAACCATAAAGGTTACTCCCTATGTACCCATGAGATCTATAGTAAATGTAAGAGTGATTTGGAATTTATGCCAAAATTTACCCTTATAATTTAGGTTACTATGCAGTTTTATGGAAAACTTATTATTTCATGAGGTAAGCTAAAAAGATTATGTTTTTTGGAAAAAATTATAAATTTTTTAAAATGTTTTCATGGGTTTATAAGTATTCTTGGACTATTAGTTTCTTTTTTCTAATGTCCTTTACGATGATTTTTGTGCTCATTCACAGCTTTAAAATGTATTTCATAGGGTATAAGGATGGGGAATAGAATAGAGAATGTCGACTTTAAAGTTATAAAGATTTTTCATGATAACAATATCATGTTTTATTTTTAGAGTATTATATTTTGGAATATATATATATATATATATATTATTTTGTAGTATCCACTTTGTATTAATGTGGGATGTTATGTATGAATGATGACCTAATTATCGAAAACTCTAAAACAAAAATATCCTCAATGTGAAATAAATTAATTTCATGATTGAAACTCACGATATTATAATGTTTATGTCCAGGCCTTAATTGATGTACAAATATATATACATATGAATGCATGTAAAAACATATATATGCGTACATATATATATATATATTCATAATTTATAAATACATACATATAAAAATGTATTTACTTATAAATTTATATAAATATAGATATATATATATATATAAATGTATAAATATATTACAATATATATAAATATACATTATATATATATATATATATATATAAATTTACATATATGTATATAAATATGTATACATATATATAATTTCTACATATGAATATTTATGTACACACATTTAAAGGTATGTGTACATATATACACCTACTAAACATATATAAATGCATATAAATATACATAAATTTATATATATATATAAATATATCTAAATAATTTAATATAATTATATATATATATATATATTCATATTAGGTGGTGGATATTGCAAACTATATTCAATACAAACACTTAGGATCCCAGTGGGTTAAGCCTCGTTCGTCCCTACAAGGAATAACATCCACCCACTGGAGCTATTTTTTTACATGGAGTGGTCAAAATCCCTTAATTCAAGATGTTTTGATAGCCAACGAGATTGTGGCCTAAAAGACCCTTTTGGATGAGATGGTCTGAAGACCCAAGAGATCATCCTACAATCACACCAATTCATCAATCTTCTACAATGAACCCTTGCCCCCGTCAATAATAACTGGACTGTATCGCTTTTTTGGAGGTCTCATCACCCTCTCCCAAGAAGGAAGGGCACCCCATCACCTCACAACAAATATATATATATATACACACACACAGACACCCACATAATACAAATACATATACCCACAAAGTATATATAAATATACATTATTACGCATAAATACATATAAATACCTGTATATATATATAATTATAAATAAGTTTAAATTAATATATATAAATACATACCAATATATATATAATTATATATATTTGTACACACACACACACACATTTAAATATACACACATGTATATATACAAACATAATACACATATATATACATATATATATACACCCACATGATATAAAGAAATTTATAAAAATATACATAATTATAAATAAAAACTCAAAAACATTTTTTAATATATATATATTACTACAAATAAATTTACATAAAATTTTATAAAATCATGTATATATTTAATTTAGTATAGTTATATATAAACAGAAAAATTTATATTCATATATATATATGTATATATTTATATATATATATGTATATATTTATATATATATGTATATGTATATATATATATTAATTGATATATAAATATCAATATAATATATATTTATATAGAAATATATATAAAAATATAAAAATATATAAATATATATAAATATGTTTAGATACACATAAATACATATAAATATAAATATTTATATCAATAGATTTACCTAAATATTTTTAAATACCTACATATAATTATATATATCAATATATATATTTAAATATAAATATGCACACATTGATACAAAAAAATTTAAAAATATGTAAATAAATATTCATAAGTTGATATATATATATATTGAACATAGAAATATCTATAAATATAAACACATGTGCATAATGCTTAGCCTTATGCTTCCCACTATAAGTAATATTAATGACTACTAAGGCATTCCATGACACATCAGACACATCAAAAATAAATAAATAATGAAAATATAGAATACCAATAAACTTTTAACACCATAATATCAATATGAATGTAAACATAGGTAATTAGTTTATACCTCATCCAAAAATGAAGAGAAGACCCTCCTAACCAAAGCAAGAATATCATCAAGAAATAAAAAATTACACTAACTTAAAAAACTCAGTTTTATCAGTATGTCAAGCCACTTTTGAAGAATAAAAAATTATGGGGAAAACATGTACTAATTATTGTATATCTCTTCTTAAAATTCAATTTTATAGGTCTTGAATTCCAAATGGATACTCAAATTAGATGTTATGGCCATTTGATGTTGAATTTGAACTTTCAATTTATTTTAGAACATTAATAAAAAATTTATTATTAACTATAACCATATTTTTATCCAAATTTATCATATTTGTTGTAGAATTTTATTTTATAGGTTAATGGAGAAAAAACACCCAAATAAATAATCACGTTCATTTGAGGCTGATGTCTGATTTTTAACTTTCCTTATAACATTTGTTATGTGAGGATGTTCTGACAATGGTTTTAGTATAAATAAAAATATTTATATATGTGTTTAAATTTTGTCTCTTTATATGTAAATATATATATATTAATAATTATTAATTAGGAAATAATTAATAATTAATAATAAATAATTAATAATTAATTGAACTTTAAAATATTTTTTAAATAAAAAAAATAATTAATCAATATTTAACAGATGATGATTAAGTAAAATTTTAAATAATAAATCATTATAAATTATAAGGAATGATCACTAAATAATAAATAATAATCATTAAACCATAAAAAATTAAATAATTTTTAATAATTATTCATTACGAGCAAGTAATAAAAAATTTGATTGATTGTTAATTATCATTGATTTTTTTATTTTTTTAAAACAATGGCAATAAAATTAAAGAAAAAATAAATTTTCAAATTTATTAATGATTTCACCCACTGCTAAAAAGTAAAAACAAATCAATTGGTGGATTTTTTAAAAATCACATCTAGAATTAACATTTAAAATAATGAAGTGCTTGTCCAACTTTAATTTATGTTCTTCTTTGAGGTACTATGGGTGGTCTATAATTTGGTTTGAATTTAGATTATACTAACTAGTTTTTTGTTATATGGATACAATTTATAGTTTTTATTAGTTTTATGGAGATTCCATTCAAGGTTTAGTTGTGAAAATGGGACGAAATACAGGAGAAAATGAGTATGTATCATGGTCTATTAAACTATATTAAAAATGTGTCAGCTATTTTGGACACCTTTTGTGGCACTCTCATAGTTGGTTCATAATCTTCCTAACCGCCACACCATGTACATTTATAAGATATTGAAAAAAATTTAACCCTTTTTAATATATAACATATTTAATGATTACCATAACATTATTATGAGTAATTTAGTGTATTATTATCGTATGTTAATGTTATTTTCATTAAAAATATCCATTGATCCTGTTTTTTTTCTTTGTGTTTTATAGAAAATGAATCCTATAAAGACTCAAGAAAACCGTAGAGTGGGGGGGAAATAGTTTTATACAAATAAATCCTCTCATGGATATGAACTTATTTTTTTTTATTAATTTTTTTTAATAATTACGATGATCAGGAAAGGGAGATCAGGCATGAGAAATAAAGGTCGGTGAATCTTGATGGGGTGGTGGTGGGATTTTTTAGTTACCATATAACCTCATTCCATCTATTTGGGTAAAAGAATCTTGTATTTATATAATATGGGATGTTCGAGAACTCTAAGACTAGTTTTTCAGAGGAACCAAAGAACTATCATTATTATTGGTGAATGCTTCATCTAAAATACTTTTTTAGACAACCCCCAAAAATAAAAGTAGGATCTTCTTATACCATAGGCTCTCACATGAAGTATGATGCATCAATGGGAGTAATATCCCACTAAAGCCTTTCTTTTTCATATTTCACAAAGAAAGTGAATGGTATATCACATACGGAATAATCTAATATCATTATACTAATAAAAAAATAACATAATATGAAATAAATGAAGGGGATGCACCAATATGAAATTATTCTAGGAACATAGAAGAAGAAATAATCATCAAACCTCTAATAATCGGTAGACTATATTCTAATTTTATAATTACATGATTTTTAGTATATAAACATGCAAATATGACCCCACTCTAGTATTTAATTTCCATATGAGACACACCCTTCATCTGATTGTATTTATCATGCCATTTTAAGGAGATATATCATTATATATATTAGGGTGATAACACTGTGGATATCCTTTTTTTCCTAGATGTTGTTAGAGGGAGTTTAGACGGTCAGCTTCTTGTAGTGGTACATACGTATCACATGGTATTTCATGATGATTTATTTGGGTTACCACTAGAGATTAAACTTTAATTTTATATCAATATAATCCTTGGGGAAATTGGATCACATTACAATCATTTTTAATTGATCCATGAAAGCTTAGGGAAACAAATTTAAAACTTAAATATCATTATAGAAAGCATTTGGTATTCCTAAATGTTTCCAATGGAAGACACTAATTATCTTTTCAAATATGGTAGACATAAGTCTTTTAATTTTCAATGACTATCAAAAGCTAAATTTGGTGATATTAAGAATGAAATGGGATTTACTTGTATTGATTATCTCATTGATCAACTCAGAGGAGAGATATTATTTTCTAAAATTATACTTAGACTAGGATACCATGAATTGATGGTGAAAGAACCCTAAATTCCAAATACTACTTTTATGAGCATGTGTAGAAATTATGTGTATCGTTTACACATTTTGTGATTACTAATACTTATTCTATCTTTATATATTTGATGAACCGCATCTTCCACCAATAAGTAAATACTTTTTTTTATCACTATGAATAAAAACATGGTTTATTCCTAGATCAAGGAGGATCATGGGTATCAATTCAATATCTTTTTAGGAACATGGAGGGATTCCTTCCTATATTCCAATCTTTCTAATTTATATTATTGGATTCATGAAGTGAAATTTATGGGTTGGGATATTTTTAATAAAGGTATTTCTATGGATCCAAATGAGATTCATGTTTTGATATCTTGGGAAAAATCTTGAATGTGTTCTCAATTAGATTTCTTTTTATACTATCTAGATATTATAGGTTCATTATTCATAACTATTCTAAATTGGAATGAACATTATTGAATTTGACTTGAAAGGGAAAAGTGTTCTAATTTAGTTAAAAATACAAAGATTCTTTTGATGAATTGAAAGCATGGTTGACAATGACAACTTTTCCTATGGAGAATGTGTTCAGGTCAAGAATTACTATTTTCGATCTGTTTCCAATAGGTTAGTTCATGGAACTAGAAACACCCAATGGTTGTATATAAACATATTCCTCCTTTCCAGAGTCATGTTCTCATTAGGTAGTTTTTCCAATGATGCTTAAGAACCCAGATTGGTTTAGAGGATGAGACATCTGGATTATAACACAATTTTGGGGCAAATATTTTCCTACTCTAAGACTCTCTTATAGATTTAAGATATGTTAATGAATCCTTTTTTGATTCCTCATAATGATGTGGTTTTCAATTAGATTAAAAATTAATTATTAAGATGTGTGTATCCTATAATCATCAATAATTATATGAGGTTCTTCGTAAGTAGATTCATTTGTATGTATCTGAGGTTCTCTAAAAATTGTATCCTCTTATGTAATACTCAGTGATTATTTTGTTGATTTTATGATGATTATGGTTTTATATCCACTTTGTGAGGCACTCTAGAGTATATCATCATCTAGGGATACTGGATTTGTTTTGACGATGGGATTGAACCCATTGATGGGATTATTATGTATCCATGTGAAATGAATCAAAACCTATGTAGTTTAGTGTCACCTAATGGGGAACATAATACCTTTTAAGTTCATGTGGTAAGGACCCAATTGTATTGTTTAGAATCATGTGGAAAGGGAATATAGGTGGAAGATTCCTAATCCATATTTGGTGTGGGGCTTTTTCTGATGCGGCCTAGGGAACCTTGGAGGAATATGGATTCCCAGGATTAAATAAAACCAACATGGAATATGGATCAGAGAGGATATGGTTGATTTCCAGTGATTGGGTTTGGAACTCATGGAGGATTCCTATGTATCCCAAATGATTGGGAATCAAATCCCACAATGTTTGGTTGTGAGGTTATGCACATATGCAGTCCCTTGGGGTTGTATCATGGCGGATTATGGCACTTTGAGGAGATTATGAGGGGGATTACTCCTAAGTAGGATACCCGTTGAGATCGTTCCCTAGTTCGACATCCTCCATATCATGATAATAGTAGGAATAAGAGTTATCATATTTCAGTTGACTTGGGTTTATGGTTAGGCCTTACACTTTAGGGGGATGCCCATTCAGCTCGAAATGTAGGTGGGCACCCAACATATCCCGATTGTAGAAAGAATTCATGTTTTTATATTTTAATTGTCATGGATCATGTGTATATCATGATCACCACCAACCACTAAACCCAATTTATTTATGCTCGGTGTGAGAAAAGAGAGGAATAAAATAATTCGGTAAACCACAGGATCTGTTTTTGTCAATTGGTGGACATGAAAATAAAGCATAGAGGGAGAGGGATGGGGCATTTATAATGAACACCTCCTCTGACCCATCTTCTACAGATGGAAGACGTCAGGGATACAACTCTTCCCTCTATTTACATTAGTCTGTAATGGTTCCAGGGTATATGGAATGAGGAAGGATGATAGTGGGAGGGAGAGGAGAGGGATCATGTTCTGATCCCCTCTCTAATCTGGGGGTCAGGTGGCAAATAGGAGTAAGGGTAAAACCTCATGCAAGAAAGGACAGGGATTACTCCAGGCGGGATACCCAAAATTTGGTTACATTTGGTGGGATGAGGATCTTATTCTATTTTGAATGGAAAATAATGTGTAATCCTTTCCCTCCCTACTTAGAACTAGAGGCTTTGGGTCTCCGATATGAGAAGGGAAATACATGATCCTAATCCAAGTATCCAAGATCGAGAACAACCTAACATTATCCCTAGGGTAGGGATCCTCATTTTAGTAGGGATACACACTCACATGTACCTTGAGGACCCTAGCCATCTAGCCAGTTATGCATGGGAATCCTTTGACTATTGGAATACACACCCAAATGGGGGACATGAAGATATTCCACACACCATGGTTGTGCATGTATGAATGATTTGGTGGAGGATTAAAAATGGTATCTCATAGAAAAAGGATCCAAATGAGGAAAGGAACTACCATGGATGGCTTTTGAAGGAGTCCAAATGAGTGGCTCACATAGGCTGGAGGTTATATTTAACCAAAGAGGCTCGCGCATGCGGCACTCCATGGGAAACATACCACTTGGGTAACTACACATGGACGATGCATTTTGCAATCCTTTAGGGGTATCCATAGGTGTGCCCAAACTTTTCTCGCATAGGTCTAGTATTTAGAAAGTTTACCTCATTATATTATTCATTATCAATGGGGTGAGAGAGTGCCTCACTTAGGTGTTGTTTACTTTAAACCCTATCATTACTTTAGTTTCTCAATACAACATTAATTCACCATTTTTCAAGTGTCTGAATACTACCTAGAAGGGTTCATAGGATTTGAATAAAAGAATTGGGAGAGAAAATATTTGGGAAGACATCGAGAAATTACTTCTTTACAAATAAAGACCCCATGGTTCTATTTACAGGAAAATATTGGACCCTGGGTTATGGTTCCATCACACTCAGGTGTACTGCTTAGGCCAGTCATACAGACTATTGTATACCATAGTTGCGCATGTAGATTCATTGAAACTGTTTGTGATGAAAGTGGTTTAGGATACCTGTGTGAATTCCATTTGATGATTTTGTATAACGGACCCAAGCTTGATGTACATGGATATTACATTACTTTTTCAAAATAATTAATACATAACAAAAACAAATGCCCAAATATCATATTAGTTTAGTGTCTTTGGAAACTTGTAACATAATCTTCTAATCATGGTGAAAGATCTTCTACATCTCCCATAAAGATCTTCCCCTTTTGTTCTCTTACCTAAAACCTATCTTTATGTAGTGGGGAAAAGAAAGCATAAAAAGGGTGAACTAAAATTATCAGTAAGGGTAAGCATGGAGAAAATAAAAAAACATTTACATTTGAACTTAAAAACATGAAGATAATGTTTAAATGTCCAAATCTTGAGTCATGAAATAAATCATGGCAGTATGCAAGGAATATATCATAAAGGAACATTAATCAAGATAAAATAGCATGGAAATAAAACATGTAATTGTGGAAAACCATTAAGCACATGATACGATTTCCATAGTAGCCAAGACATTACTGCCAAGACAATCATAGTGGACAAATTCCATTACTGAACTGGTTTTACTTGTCATTCCGGCCTTGTATTACTAAACCGAGATTACTTTCCATTCCATCTATGTCTATTGTAAGAAACTGGTTCTTCTCTTTGAGGTACGATCTTCTTCTATTTTTCCTTTTCCTTAAGTGTTTTTATTAAAATATGGAAAATGGGGAAAAATCCTAAATTTTGGAACTACACGACATGTACTTTTTCCACACATCGTGTACTTCTGGTCGTGTAGGGATGAGTACACGGGGCGTGCAGCCTTGCCGGTGACAAAGGGTGTAGGAACTGACTACACGCCTTTTAGTGGTCCTTTACACTCCGTGTAGTCAGTCGGCAGGGCAAAATAGTAAGGCGGTGGAATAGCCGCTAGCTAGGCGGCAGAACACGCCATGTACTCAGGAGTACATGTCGTGTACTCTTGTCGATAGGTGAACAGTTAAATGAAAGGATTACACACCGTGTACTTGGAAGTACACGCCGTGTACATTGTTTTTTCGGCTTAAAATAGGGAGTAGCCTCCTCATTTGGTAGAGGAGGCATTTGAGCCGTTTTGGAGCCAAAGGAGGAGGACAAACCTTTGAAGATCCGCCGGGTGTTCATCTGGAATCGGTTTCCGCCTCGGCCGATCTCGTTGGAACCACGCAGGTAAGACCTTTCTTCTCCTTAAGCCGTTCTTGCCAATTCATTCCCAACGGAAAGTTATTTACATTTGAATGGGTTTTTTTTCTTCGTCATATCTATGCCGTTCTTGTGCATTTCTGGAGTCGACGTTCGGGCATATCGTTCGTTGGCGTATAAGGTAGGTGGCTTGGTGTTTAGTTTTCCAACTGCTGTGTGTTTTGTCCGTTTTTGTGCCACGAACCCATGTCGGGGTGTCATATGGATGAGTTCATTGCTATATTAAACACTTATAATTGATTAGGTATTTAATTATAATATTAAAATACTGTTTGGGATTGTTTCTTGGATCCGGAACCAACCCAGGGGTGTGTTCCACTGTTTAGCCGTTGGCCGGGATACCTGAGGGTATGCCTTTAAAAGTAGTGATTGTAGAATTGCCTTGAGAGGAATTTCTTGTTGCTGCCTGTTTCCATGTTGGGCATATCTTGTTTACCTGTTTAGCCTGAGGGAGTTATTGTGATTGGCCTGTGGGCACTACACTGTTTAGCCTGAGGGTAGTAGTTTCTTCGGCCTGAGGGCAACTTCTTCTGTGCCTGAGGGCAATAGAATCTATACCTGAGGGCGACACTACCTACGCCTGAGTGAAAATTCTGTTATTCCTGAGGGCGGATTCTTGTGTTGGACACTCCTTACCTTAGGGTAGGGGTTTACTTGTCTGAGGACGTGGACTATTTACTTGGAAATGCACTGTGGTGATTTCTAATATTTAATGGATAAAATGAATAATAAAATGGAAATATAACTGGTAATTAGTTAATTTTGAGTACCACTTACTTTATTACATTTTACTACTGCACACTATCATTGCATGCTTACACGTAGTTGGGCACATGCCTTTGGAGGGTGCCTACTGGGAATTTGTTTCTCACACCCTGTTTGGGTCACGCTTTTCGGCCCAAACAGATTACGTTTCTGTAGGTGTAGATAGGGGCAAGAGTCCCTATACAGGTACATGACTGTTGTTGTGGTGTTGGAGAGCATGGTACCGAGCCTAGGCTTATGATGCCGCTGCCAGCTGTTTTGCCTTGTTTTGATGTACTCTGCTCTTTGTTGTACTGTATTGATGTATAACATGTTTTTTCTATTTTCTTAGAACTTGAGACATGTAGCATCATTATTTATATACTGTTGGTTATATCTACTGCTGTTTTTTTGTTTCAGTTGTTTATGTTTTACTTCTTCCGCTGTTTGTTGTATGTTTTATTTTTTATTCCGTTGTGCTACACTTTGACAAATGAAGGGAATAGTTTCCCCACTATCAGACCTGGGCCCTCGCTGCTAGTCGGCAGCCTCTGGCGTTTGGGGAAATGCGCTTGAGGTCACGTGGAGAACCGGGTTTGGGGCACCCGTTGCGTGGCACCCGGATCCGGGACGTTACAAAGTGGTATCAGAGAAGTTCTTTTCTTTTACTTACTATTTGGAGACGTACTCAGGGATAGGATGAATGATAGTTGGTAATAATATGTTCCTGGGCGTAGCCAGCCTGTGTACATGGAAAATCCAGTCTACCTCTTATTTTTCAATTCTTCAGATTTTGCAAATTTTATAGTTGATATGATTTCACCTTTGGGTGATGCACTTGTATTGTTCTGTTTATATTTTATCTATGGGTTCTATTTAGTTGAAACCCGATGAGATGAGGGTATGTCATCTCATGCATCATCTAGGAACATTCTAGAATCACATGCCATGCATAGTTTCCATACCATGTAGGTGCATTAGAAAATTGCATGTTGTTGTGCTAGAAAAGCATGTTGTTGTGATAGCTGCACTGATAAAATACCTGCTATTTGATAGGGTAATTTTTGTGTGAGTTGTTCATAGAATGGATGGAAAACATTGGTTTTTGGGGATTATGGGCTCCCATTGATCGGAATTTTGAGGATCATTGACTGATTATTTGGTTATAACATATATAAGATGTCACACTTTGATTCGTGGGGCGTAATGGCACTCACGGGTCGGAATTTGACACTTAGGTGTTGTTTTTCAGTGTTTTCTTGGTTCCAGGGATGTTTCTGATGCATACTGTCCAGAAACCCAATATAAAGTCCATGTATTATTTTTACACACGCCGTGTATGGACTTCTATTCGGGAAGAAAAATGAACTTTTTAAGTACACCCCGTGTACTATGAGTACATGCCGTGTAGTCTCTTACCTTGTCACAAACCGTGTGGGCGGCGACACTGGGTAGGGATGTGCTTGGGTAAAACACATCATGTACCATATATACACACCGTGTAGTATTGACCCGGAGTCCGGTCGTGTAACTAACAACACAGGTCGGTGAAATCCTGCACAGAACACGTCGTGTCAATAATGAACACGCCATGTAGTGTGACCTGAGGACTCGGCTATCTGACTAACAACATGGGTCGATGTCACCTTTCCTTGAACACGCTGTGTACCTTTGGGGACACGTTGTGTAGTCTTGTCGGAGGAAAGACCATATGTACTTAGCCGTGTGGCTGGAAAACAGGGTGATGTACACGCCGTGTGCAGGTGTCACACGCCATGTAGTTTCAATCCGAGTAGTCGGCCGTGTCACAAGTGACACGGGCAGTTGGAAAATAACACCATACACGTCGTGTAGATTAAGTACACACTGTGTAGTTTTGTTTAACGGGAGTCGTGTGGCTTAGCCATGCAAAAAGACCCGGGTAGGGGAAGGGAAGTCAAGTACACACCGTGTAGTCAGTGTACACGCCGTGTAGTCTTGTTTTTCAGATTTTGAGATACCTTCTTCCTCTTGTTTCCTTTGTGGTTTCTTCGTTTCATCCTTAATAACTTTGAATCTAAGGCGTGCTTTTGACCTTGTAGTATCATGTCTCCTAGACAACTGTGCATTGTTCGCCAAGAGAGCGGCGACGACTTCACTCTGGAGATGGTGGGCCATGGCCTACCAGTTGATCCTCCAACAGAGCCAGATGCGGCACCAGGTGTTATATCGGACACAGGCACAGAGGCGCAGTTCCGTGAAGGATTATTGAGGTTCATGCAGACCTTTCAGGGAGCACCGCAGGCTGCCACATCTATGGCCGAGCTTACACATATCATCCAACAGCAGCATCCGCCTATGTTTTCATGGGATTGTGGACCACAGGCTGTGGAGTCTTGGCTGGGGTTGATGCATACTATTTTCGGGCATCTTGAGACACCTCCAGGGAAGAGGATCAAGCTCGCGACTTACATGCTGCGTGATTCTGCCAAGAGGTGGTGGGATGTTACCACCCAGTCAGAGCATCACAGGGACATGGCGTGGGAAGACATTCAGGCAGTCTTTTATGAATTTTTGTTTCTCGAGATGCTGAGGGAAGATAGAGCTCGAGAGTTCATGAATCTACAACAGGGATCTATGTCAGGGATGAACTATTCTTCTCGTTTCACAGAGCTTTAGCGCTTTGCACCCGTGCTAGTGGGTGATGAGATGCTGGGAGCCAAACATTTTGAGGATGGTCTTCTGTATGACATCCGAGCACTGGTGAATGTCTTCTGTTTGCCTACTGTACACACCATTGTGAACCAGGAGCTGATTACGGAGAGGAACCTGCGGGAATCTAGTGGTGTGGGCCAGTGCGGTTCAGCACCAGTTACGGGTACTATTTCTACTGGAAAGAGAAAGAGATATATAGACTTCTCTCAGGGTGGCAGTACCTGCCATACAGCTTCTTCAGGTGGTCCTGTCAGGTGCTACTAGTGTGGCAGAGAGGGGAACAAGATACCGCAGTGTCCACGAGACCCAGTGGAGTGCCGAGCATTCGGCAAGATGGGTCATCTACAACGCTTTTTCAGGGCGTTTCCACCGATGGCTATTAATAGGGGTTTTGTGCAGACTCCACAAGCGGGAACAGGACCATCATCTTTTTACCAGTCTAGGAACTGGAATACGTCTGGGAATGTAGGCAGAGATGGTGGTCGTGGTCGTGGTAGCCAGACACCAGGATCTTAGAGGTAGTAGGGCGGGACAGCTCAGGGTAGCCAGGCTGTGTCACAGGGCTGCGACACTGGGCAGACATATGTAGTGCAACAGACCTAGCAGGAGCCGGATCTTGGACCTTCTACAGTCAAAGGTACTATTTTAGTAGCTTTGGTCTTATATTCAGTACTTTTTGATACGGGTGCTACACATAGTTTCATATCTGTACCCGTTGTAGAGAGCCTTGGGCTCTGTGTTTCTCCTTATTCTGATATTATGACGCTAGACACTCCGTTGGGAACTAGAGTGGATAGTGTGAATCAGTGCAAGGAGTGCCCCCTTGTGTTTGGTGGGTGTCAATTCCTTTGGGACCTCTATGTCATGGAGATGACGAGCTATGACTTCATTCTTGGGATGGACTGGATGGTTCCCTTTAGAGACATTGTAGACTGCTATCGTCGTAGGGTGTGTTTCACGTCATAAGAGGGCGGAGAGGTTCTATACAAGGGCAAAGGGGATGATCAGGAAAGTCAAGATTGGCCAGAGCATCATGGGAGAGGTGGAGTCACAGCCCAGATTGTGAGCTTATATCTGGATGACCAGAGAACTTGTTAGATGGATTTTCTTCCAGTGGTTGATCATTTCAGGGATGTCTTCCCAGATGACTTTTCAGGTCTACCTCCATAGCGTGAGGTGGATTTCTCTATTGAGCTTGTGACAGGAGCAGCACCAGTGTCCATTCCTCCCTATAGGATGGCTACACTTGAGTTGTAGGAGCTCAAGAGGAAGTTAGTGGAGTTACATGCAAAAGGATTTATCTGACCTAGTACTTCGCCATGGGGATCACCTGTCCTTTTTGTGAAAAGGCAGACGGTACCCTCATACTTTGTGTGGATTATCGGAAGCTGAACCAATTGACGGTTAAGAACTGATATCCCTTACCAAGGATTGATGATATTTTTGATCAACTTCGTGGAGCATGAGTGTTCTCGAAGATTGACCTGAGATCAGGATATCATCAGCTGTGCATTAGACCATCTGATATACCTCTCACAGCTTTCAAGAGTAGGTATGGTCTATATGAGTATACAGTTATGCCGTTCGGACTCACGAACACGCCAGCAGTTTTTATGGCTCTGATGAATCGTGTGTTCGATCCTTATCTGGATTCTTTTGTGGTAGTATTCGTGGACGACATCTTGGTTTACTCTCACACTCGACATGACCATGCCACCCATCTTGAGATCGTATTGATTACACTGAGGGAGAATCAGATATATGCTAAGCTCTCAAAGTGCCACTTTTGGATAGACCATATTCACTTCCAGGGTCATATCATCTTAGTGGCAGGAGTTTCAGTAGACACAAAGAAGGTGAGAGCAGTAGTTTTCTGGGAGTAGCCTAAGAACGTGTTTGATATACGGAGTTTCTTAGGGCTGGATGGTTACTACATACATTTTATACATGACTTCTCCCACATAGCAGCGCCGTTTACGGGCTTGACTAAGATGGGTGTGATGTTCTTTTTGTCGGAAGCTTGCGAGGTAGATTTTCAGGACCTGAAGGGAAGTTTGACATCAGCACCGATCCTGATACTCCCAGAGAAAGGGAAGAGCTATACAGTTTACTGTGATTCATCAGGTATTGGGCTGGGAGCATTGTTGATGCAGTACGATCGAGTTGTTGCGTACAAGTCTCGGCAGTTGAGGCTGCATGAGAGGAATTACCTAACGCATGATCTCGAGTTAGCTGCAGTTGTACATGCATTGTGCTGTTGGAGAAATTATCTATTACGGGAGCATTTTGTGGTTTACATCGACCAAAAAAGTCTCGAGTATATCTTTAATCAGCGTGACTTGAATCTGAGGCAGTGAAGGTGGGTCGAATACTATCAATCCTTCGATTTTGAGATTGACTATACACCTGGTAAAGGTAATGCAGTAGCTGATGCACTGAGCAGGAAGACTCAGATATAGGAAGTGCAGGAGGCCAGTGGTGAGTGGCAGCTCAAGGCTTTGTTCTATGAAATGCATCTGGAGGTGCATGGAAGTCAGGGGCAGACTTATCTTTCATCTTTAGATGTGACTTCTACCTTCATGGATAGAGTGAGGACGATACAACTATCTGATTCAGATGACCTAGTTCTACGTGAGTCAGTGGCAAGTGGGGACCCTCCCCCTGGGTGGACGATAGGCGATGGTGAGGTTTTGCGTTTCCATGGAAGAGTATGGGTTTCAGGGGATATACTCGAGGAGCTGATGCTATAGTTTCATGTTTCAACTTGGGAAATTCATCTCGGGGTTACCAAGATGTACCGTGACTCGAAACGTCAGTACTAGTGGTTGGGTATTTAGAGAGATGTAGCTGGTTTTGTTATGAGTTGTTCCACATGTCAGAAGGTGAAGGCGTAGCATCAGAGACCAGCTGGACTGTTACAGTAGTTACCCATTCTGAAGTGGAAATGGGATGATGTCGCGATGGATTTCATGGCTGGTTTTCTGAGGTCACCTCGTGGAAATAATGTTGTGTGGGTTGTTGTGGACAGAATCACGAAGGTAGATCACTTTTTTCCAATGAAGGAGACCTTCGGTGTTGTCAATCTCGGAAGGATGTATATCCGAGAGATCGTACGTCTTCATGGGGTCCCTCATTCTATCATTTTTGATAGGGACACCTATTTTACATCTCGTTTCGGGTAGAGTTTTCAGAGGGCGCTGGGTACATAGGTGCTTTTGAGTACAGCATACCACCCTCAGACCAATGGCCAGTTAGAGCGGACGATACAGGTGCTAGAGGACATGCTGTGTGCATGCATCCTAGACTTTGGGGGCTCTCTGGAGAAGCATATACCCTTAGTCGAGTTTTCTTATAACAATAGCTTCCAGGTGACTATTGAGATGGCACCATACAAGGATTTATACGGTAGGCTGTTCCGATCACCTTTGTGCTGGATAGAGGTGGGTGAGGTAGCTTTAATGGGGCCACATCTCGTGCAAGAGATGTCTGAGCAGGTCCAGTTGATTCAGAAGCGGATGGTTACCGCACAATCTCGTTAGAAATCTTATGCAGATCGCTGCAGAAGACCTTTGGAGTTCGTGGTTGGGGATCAGGTTTTCTTGCGTGTTTCGCTGAGGCTGGGACACAAACGGATCAGGAGACAGGGTAAACTTTCACCGCGGTATGTGGGACCATTTGAGATTCTTGAGAGAGTTAGGCTGGTTGCTTATCGGTTGCGGTTACCATAGCAGTACCGAGCCATGCACGACATATTCCACGTATCTCAGTTGCGTCGCTATCATTCAACCCCATCTCACATTTTTCTTCCTAAGGAGGTTGATCTGGAGGCAGATGCGTCCTTTGAGGAGAATCTGATTCGTATCATTGATAGGAGCACGAAGGTTCTCTGAGGCCGGTCAGTTCCTCTCCTACGAGTGATATGGCAGTATGGCCGAGTGTAGGACGAAACCTGGGAATGGGAGACAGACGTATGTGCTCAGTGGCCGGAGTTGTTCACAGTTATATCTTCTCCACCCTTAGAAGGGAAATTCAGGGAAGAATTGATTTAAGGGGGGGGGGAGTTTATAAGAACCTAGTTCTTCTTTTTGAGGTACAAGCATCTTCTTTTTCCTTTTTCTTAACTGTTTTAACAAAATATAGAAAATGTGGAAAAATCCTAAATTTTGGAACTACACGCCATGTAAATTTTTCCACACGCCGTGTACTTCAGGTCGTGTAGGGATGAGTGCATTGGGCGTGTAGCCTTGCCGGCGACAAAGGGTGTAGGAACCGACTACACGCCGTGTAGTGGTTTTTTACATGCCGTGTAGTGAGTTGGAATGACAAAATAGTAAGGCGGTGGAGCAGCCGCCATCTAGGTGGCAGAACATGCCATGTACTCAGGAGTACATGCCGTGTACTCTTGTCGGCAGGTGAATAGTGCCGCGCTGGTAGAAAGCCACTAGGTGAACAGTTAAATGAAAGGAGTACATGCCGTGTACTTGGAAGTACACACCGTGTACTTTGTTTTTTCGGCTTAAAACAAGAAATAGCCTCCTCATTTGGCAGAGGAGGCAATTGAGCTGTTTTAGAGCCAAAGGAGGAGGCCGAACCTTTGAAGATCTGTTGGGTGTTCATCTGTAATCGGTTTCCGCCTCGGACGTTCTTTCTATAATCGCGTGGGTAAGCCCTTTCTTCTCCATAAACCGTTCTTACCAATTCATTCCCGAGGGAAAGTTATTTATGTTTGAATGGGTTTTGTTCTTCATCAGATCTACTCCATTCTTGGGTGTTTCTAGAGTTGGCGTTCAGGTATATCATTCGTTGGCGTATAAGGTAGGTGGCCTGGTGTTTAGTTTTCCAACTGCTGTGTGTTTTGTGCATTTTTGTGCCACGAACGCATTTCGGGGTGTCGTGTGGCTGAGGTCGTTGCTATATTAAAAACCTAGAATTGATTAGGTATTTAATTATGATATTAAAATGCAGGTTGGGATCGTTGCTTGGATCCGGAACCACCCCGGGGGTGTGTTCCACTATTTAGTCGTTGGGCCAGGATACCCGAGGGTATGCCTTTAAAAGTAGTGATTGTAGAATTTCCTTGAGAGGAATTACTTGTTGCTTCTTATTTCCATGTTGGGCGTGGCCCGTTTACCCTTTTAGCCTGAGGGAGTTATTGTGATTAGCCTGTGGACACTACATTGTTTAGCCTGAGGGCAGTAGTTACTTCGGCCTGGGGGCAACTTCTTCTATGCCTGAGCGCAATAGACTCTGTGCCTGAGGGCGACAATACCTATGCTAGAGGGAAAATTCTATTATGCATGAGGGTGGATTCTTGTATTGGACACTCCTTACATGAGGGTAGGGGTTTACTTGTCTGAGTACATGGACTGTTTACTTAGAAATTCACTGTGGTGATTTCTAATATTTAATGGATTAAATGAATAATAAAATGGCAATATAACTGGTAATTAGTTACTTTTGAGTACTGCTTACTTAATTTCATTTTACTACTGCACACTATCGTTGCATGATTACACGCAGTTGGGCACAGGCCTTTGGTGGGTGCCTACTGGGAATTTGTTTCTCACACCCTGTTTGGGTCACGCTTTTCAGCCAAAACATATTACGTTTCTGCAGGTGTAGATAGGGGCAAGAGTCCCTATACAGGTACTTGACTATTGCTATAGAGTAGGAGGGCATGGGACTGAGCCTAGTATCATGATGCCACTACCAGATGTTTTTCATTGTTTTGTTGTACTCTGCTCTTTGTTGTATTGTATTGATGTATAACATGCTTTGGCTGTTTTCATAGAACTTGAGACATGTAACATCATTATTTATATATTATTGGTTATATCCACTGCTATTTTTTTTTGTTTCAGTTGTGTATGGTTTACTACTTCTGCTGTTTGTTTTATGTTTTATTTTGTATTCCACTATGCTACACATTGACAAATGATGGCATAGTTTCCCCACTATCAGACCTTGGCCCTCGCTGCTAGTCGGCAGCCTCTGATGTTTGGGGAAATGCGCTTGAGGTCACGTGGCAAACCGGGTTCGGGGGACTCATTGCGTGGCACCGAGATCCGGGACGTTACATCTATCTCATGAGATATAAATCATTACCCAATTCATTTGAGCAAAATATAGGTCCCACCCATCTCATAATGAAATCATTCTTCCGTGAACCACAAAATAAACATAAATCATTCATCATAACCCAACTAATTAAATGGGTTTCATAAACGTCATCCCATCATGACATAATCCATATAAAAAAATGGATATAATTTCATCATAAACAAAATAAAACCATGTAAATAATAAATTCATTATTCTTGAAACATGTCCATATTAAATAATTTCATCATTGATGGAAAATAGTTTTGATAAAACACTTGAAATGAATTCTTGAGGGAAATATCCTTTCTTCTTTCAAATCATTTTCTTTTCTCAAAATGGCATGAAATTTAAAAGAATATAATTCTATTAAAAATAATCATAAACTCTTGTAACGGAAGAATTATGTAAATAAGGAATTATGAAATCAAAACAAAAAATTTGTTCACCCTGTATAAGTTAAAAAACATTCTCCTTTTACTTTTACCGAAAAATTCAAAAAGTACCTCGTATGGTAAACATAAGAAAGATTATTTCCATACCACATAGTAAAATTCAAAAAGTGGTAAACACAACTTTAAACATATATGGAGGAATATTAAAAACTTTATGAAAACATTTTTTATAAAACCTGGACATGGATGATAAATATAACCCCAATAAATACTTAAGAATAAACAATCTCGGATAAGAACGAGATTGGAATTATTATCCCTTACCATTTATGATCATTGGAATCATAGGTGTCATAAAATAAATAAAATTACATGAATATGTAAATATCATATCCTTCATAATAAATTTTTTTAAAACATTCATGGGAAGCATAAACACAATACAAAATAAATAGATGGTGATTAAGGCACATGTTTCACAGAAATAAAAGTGAGGCGAAATAATCCATTACCTTACATCTGATTTCTTCCATATGTGTCTGAACCTCTTATATAATGATTTAAATAATGTCATCAACTTATTCAAGAATAATAGTAATTTTTATTATATCATATATGATTCACTTATGAATTTATATTACCCATTTATTTGTCAATTCCATGTTGAAGCAAAGTTTTGGGTAATAATCGTTTCATTTATCGTACGTGTTTAGACTTGTTGTTCTTGATATTATTACTTATATCATGATTTAATTACTTAATGAATGTAAAAAATGATTTATATATCATATATAAATATATATTCAGTGTGTATATATATATATATGATAGATAAATGAAATGAAATACACTGTTCTTGGAGACGGTTAGCCGTACGTATGCTTGAATGCTGTTTTCCTTTCCTTATTGACTTGAATGGAAGTTAGTAGATGAGATATATATATACACACAAATAACGTAGAATTATTATGTCATATATCTCATTATTATTCATTATATATACTTTATAATCATTCTTGAATGGTTAACAGGGAGAATGAATCACATCGCGTCGTGGAGACGGTAATCAGTACGTACGCACAAGCGATGATATCATTCCCATAATTATTGAATAGAATTGGAGATGATGATATAATATCTCATAATTAGTATCATATTATAATAATCGTATATAGTTATTATTTTTACCATTATACCCATCCATGTAAGGTGGTAGTGGAAAAACAAATTACACTACGGCGTGGAGACGGTAAGCCGTATGTACACACGCGCGATGATTTCATTTTTCATGGGATGAATAGAAGGTGAAATATTGTTGTTTAATATTCATAATAACATATAATAATATAGGTGATACTAGATTTATTAATTAAAAATGAAAAAAAATAATATAGAGGAATTAGAAGAAGAAATAAGTTTGAAAGAATCGGTAAAGGATATTACCTCTTCTTCGACGCGCCTCTTCTAAACCTTCTCTTAGGGAACTAACGTTGGTCTTTGAAGAAAAACAAGACCTCCAGTATGTTTCTAGGTAAGTTTATAAGGTAAATGGGCATGTTTTGGCAGATTATTTAAGCTTGAATTCCAGTGAAGATAAGATGGAGGAGGTGCCTTTTTATAAGAGAGGAGAGGGGAACTTTAGGAAACTCTCAAACATATTAATTTATAATAAAATTAAACACCACATAAAAACCTCCAAAATGAATTAAAATCGAATATGAGATGTGATAGGGTGGTAATCTCATCAACCAATAAAGTTTAAACATGTTTGGAATTTATTTTAAACCTTATCATTTTGATTTATCCTTATTTAATCTATTTGATTTTATTTGTGGTAATAATATATTAAATTTTAAATTGTTATAAATACTTAATTATGTGTTGTGAATTGTCCATAATTAGATACATTATGACATTTTAGGACATATAATTTTCAATTTGTAATTTTTAAATATTTTTGTGATTTTTAAACAATTTAATAATATGTTTTGTTTTATAAAATACTAATAGTGTCAATTTTGACAATACTAAATTATTTGAATTTAAATAAAATCCAGACGAAGATATGTTCAAACAAAAATATATGAATGATTCCTAACATTTCTTATTTTTCTATAAAATTCATGGAGCCCATTAGTTAGTTAATATTATATTTATTTTAATATTTTTAAAACCAGTTATTTCATATTTTTATTATTAAACTAATTACTACAAAAATTTTGTATAATTATTTAATATACTTTTTTTTGTAAAAAATTTACAAATAAGACACTATGATTAATATAAATCTAATATATTTAATAAAAACACTTTTAGTCTAATTTATCGTCTAAAAAAACCTTCTTTTAAAATGTTAACTTTATTAAATTCTGAAGGTGCCAACTTTGACAACATTTAAAATAAAATAATATAAATGTCACAATCTGTTTTATAAGGCTCCAAATGGTCCACAAGTCTACACTTGAATCCTTATGGGTTATATTTACTCGACCAATAAGGTCTGGTTAGGTGTTTGGTCTTTTTTATGGGTATTATTAATTTAATAAAAACTATATTCTTGATTTTTCAATAAATAAATAATTTCTACATCATTAATGTATAAGCTATTAAAGTAATTATATATTTCTTAAAAATTAAAATAAATTACCATTATGATGAACGACATTTAGGATTTCAAATGACTATTTATAATATAATTTATATTTTGTATAACCTTTTATTAAAATTACATTAATTATTTAATGTTTGAGTAAGACATATATCACTCTCATTTAAATAAAATAAATTAATTGTTTCAATCTCATCCAAGTGGGTTCCAATAGATACCATTCCGAACCATGTATTTTTTAAGACAAAATATAATCATCCAATTATTTTATGACAAGTGTTAGGGTAATTTTATAATATTATTTTTACCCTTAATTACCTGATTTATCTTTAACTTTGGTAAATAAATTTTACCATAATTACTATTCATAATGTCTAAAAATAAAATTATCCTATTAACATAATTTTGATATAATGATTAAAAATATGGAATCGGTTTTTATAAATTCATGACACAAAATGTGTAGTAATAAATTTAAAATTAATCCCGTTGTCGATAAAAATGGGTTTTTGTTTAAAACATTTCAAAAGATTAAAATGTTTTTACCAATGAATTCAATGTAAAATTAATGATAATGACATAAATTATGTTAAATGGTAATAATATATTCTATTTATTCATTAATTACATTCTATATAATAAGTTAACCATATAAATTATCTCGATGAAAAAAGTTTATTTTAAGTAAAATTTAGCGTATTTTTACTATTCACGAAAATATGAAAGTTATCATAAAAATATGAAAAATTTCTCCATGGTAAATATTTATATATTTATTCAAATTAATTATTTTATTTTTTTAAATTGAACTTATAAGGTTGTGAAAAATTAGATTTAAAATGGGTATGCCATCAAAAGGTTGCAAAACTGTATTTTTTGAAAAATACTTATTTTACCCAAAACAATTATTTTGTTCCCATACCATATTCTAGAATATGTGAATGATGAATGATAATGTTATAAAATTTCAACTGTGTTTAATACTATTCATAAAGGCTAGTTCATAATAATAATATTATAACAATATATCATTATTTAGTGAAACTTGGTATTGCGTACAACACACGCTATTGATGATTGTCACTTTTGTGTGCAACACCAGCCTAGAATAGTGTTGCGTATACTAAAATCTAATATGGTGTTGTGTATAGCACAAGATAATATTGTTGTAGTGTACAACACAATACATAAAAGAAATTAAAATGAATATTTCTCATAAAACCTCTGGGTGTTACATTATACCACCCTTAAAATGAATTTCAACCTTGAAATTCTTTGGGGTTATAAATTGTTTACTACTTGAAATTTTCCTTCATGGAAACCCAAATTGTAGAAAGGAATAGTAAAACATAATTTTAAAAAGGAAAGTTAGAAAAATTATGGTCACCCAAAGTAACTCAGCACTTTGTTTCCACATATGAGAATATAAGAGAAAATATGGATATGGAAGAGAAATATAACTGTTATGTTTTGATGAAGAATGGTAGAGAACATGGCTATGAAAAAACAAACAATCAAAAATACATAAATTTATGATGATCTATGGGACCATCCGATTCATTAGATATGAGGTACTAGGAGAACATTTTAATTTTCAATATCATTTCCCTAAAGTTGATTAATTTTTTCATAAGGAGAAATACTTACTTGATTTTAGTGTAATATCATAATTGGTCATTCCACAAACAATTTCCACTTCATCTCTTATTTAAATAAATGAAGCTGAATTTTTAATTCTTGAAGTATTAGCAGATCGTGCGATAGAATGATAGGTCATTCCATCTGCCTCTGTCACAAAAAAGGTTAGCAAAAGATATTAAATATACATAAGTCCATCTATGGTGAGGTTAATCGTATATGGTTCTAAAAATAGACTTATACTTCATCAATCATACCGTTTAATAAAATAAAACTAATTTCTACAAATCAGGGACTTTCTGTAGGCCAGTGGTAGGTGATAAAGGCCTGTCGCACTTCGGTTGTGGGTTCAATTCCTGCAGATTTTTCTGACGCGATGGGTTGTCTCCCATCCTGCGGGATGTAATTTTTCTAAAAAAAATACTTTTATAACATTCCTGAAGTAATAACAAAAAGTTATAGCCTTAAAATATACTATCTGATGTCCAACTTAATCCAATCCAATCATTAGGCTTATCCAAAAAACTTATGTCCAATCTCATAGTATAAAGAAAAAGATTACTGGAGAGGTCATCTACCAAGCATGTGAATACCATAATTTATCCCCCTTATATAATAAGATATATCTTATTGGTCACATTCCAAACATCTAAATACCTTAATCATGTATTCTCTTGAAACATGGGTAACCATATAACCTTAGTGAAAACATGAATTCTTTCAAAAGTTAACTCTTTCCACATACGAAAATCCCAAAAAAAATCTATATACTCAAACCATGATATCACTTTGTCCTTATACCAGACTTGATCTCATTAATACTATCAAACATCTCATTATCTCTGTATCCCTTCATTGTGCACATATCATCTACTTTACAAAAATATCTGAATAACCTTTCATGGTTACCGGTACCATTTAACATATACTTTCAGATAATTTATGAAAAACAATAGTGTGACAATAATGAGATGTTTCATTATTCCATAGTACCATTAAATTACCTATACAAAATTACTCTTGATAATCATAAAAGTGTTCCACTACCTTCTTAAACCATTGACTGAGCTTTATCATTTTATTCTTCAACACTTCTTTCATCTCATATATCATTTGTAGTCTCTTCATCATCAGCAATATAAATACTACCCATATAACCATGATGATTATCCTCATGGGATTTTCCCATAGGGAATCTATTTGTATAATGTCTATACATTACACATTTAAAACATTTAAACGTTCTTTATGTCTTAGAAATACTGTTATCCTTGTCTATTGTGTTAAATAAACTTTTTCCTTTGCAGTTATTGGCTTGGTGTACTTCTTTTCCACAACAAAAACATCTTCTAGTTCCTTTGAAACATTCCCCTTAATGCCTCTTCCCACATGATTTACATGAAGGAAGTTGAACTTTTTTCCTCTATGATCATCATGAACCTCCATCTATCTCTTATTAGATGAGTCAAGAAACATACCAAAGTTGAGATTATTGATTATACTACGATATTGCTGATCAGCTATAATAATGACTTCTGGACTTCCAAATCCCATTTCATTTGGTTTTTCATGAATAATATCATTCCATTGTCCATTATATTCACCATTGACATGAATACCCCTGTTTTGGCCATTTTATGAATCCTAAAAAGAATAGTATGAGAGGAAAAACTCATACTAGGAAAACAACATAATCAAGGGGGATTACTTTCAATCTATAACATATTATGTTTAATCAAAGGTTACTCATGATCATTATCATAATTATAGGATTGTAACCTATCCTTATACTTAACCTTACAGATATCCCGAGACATACCATAGATATATCTCTAGGGATATCACTAATGTTTTTCCATCCTAGTTTCCAAAGGTTAACTAAACATTCAATCTGATACCAATTATAATGGATACAAGAATGAAGTACATAGATATTACAATACTTTTTCTGAATACTTAATACATAAAAAAACCAATGCCCAAAAACCGTATTAGTTTTGTGTCATTGGAAACTTGGAACATAATCTTCTAATCATGCTGAACAATCTTCAACATCTCCCATAAAGATCTTCCCTTTTTTTGCTTACGTAAAAACTTTTTTTATATCTTGGGGAAAAGAAAACATAAAAAGGGTGAGGTCAAATGCTCAGTAAGGGTAATCATGGATAAAATAAAAAACATATACATTTGAACTTAAAAACATGAACATAATGTTTAAACATCAAAATCTTGAGTCGTGAAATATATCATGGAAGTATGTAGGTTATAGATCACAAAGAATTAATAAACATGATAAAATAGCATAGGAATAAAACATGTAATTGTGGAAAACCATTAATAACATGATATGATTTCAATAGTATCCAAGGCATTGCTTCCAAGACCATCATAGTGGACAAAGTCCATTACTGAACCGAGTTTACATTTTCGTTCTAGCCCTATATTACTGAACCAGATTTACTATCCATTCCATCCATGTCTATCTCATGAGATTTAAATCATCACCCAATGCATTGGATGGAGATATAAGCCCCACACATCTCATAATGAAGTCATTATTTCTTGTTCCACAAAATAAACATAAATCATTCATCATAACCCAATGAATAAAATGGGTTTCATAAACATCATCCCATTATAACATAATCCATATGAAAAATGGATATACTTTTATCATAAAAAAATCAAACCATGTAAATAATAGAGACATTGTTCTTGAAACATAACCATATTAAATAATTTCATCATAGATGGAAAATATTTTTGATAAAACACTTGAATGGAATTCTTGAGAAAAATATCCTTTCTTCTTTTAAATCATTTTTCTTTTCTCAAAATGACATGAAATTTTAAAAAAATATTTTTTTTGAAAATAATAATTAAATAATATAGAGGAAGATTTATATAAATAAGGCTTTGTGAAATTGAAAAAATCCATTTGCACCATATAATTTAAACAGACATTCTCCTCGTACTTTTTCCGGACATGTCAAAAATTACCTCATATGGTAAAAGAAAGAATGATTCCTTCCATACCACGTACTAAAAGTCAAAAATAGGTAAACAAGATTTTAAACATAATTAGAATAATAGTAAAAACTTTAGGAAAATATTTTTTATAAAACATGGACATGGATGATAAATATAACCCTAATAAATACTTACGAATAAACAATCTTGGATAAGAACGAGATCAGAATAATTATCCCTTACCATTAATGAACAATGGAATCATATGTGTCATAAAATATAAAAAATTACATGCATATGTAAATATAATATCCTTAATAACAAAAATCATAAAACATTCATGGGAAGCATAAACACCATACAAAATAAATAGATGGCGATTAAGGCATATTTTTCACAGAGAAAAAAATGAGATGAAATAATCCCTTACCTTAGGTTTGATTTCTTCCTTATGTGTATGAACCTCGTGTATAATGATTTAAATAATTAAATTTAATTATTCAAGAATCATAGTAATTTTCGGATATAATATATTATTCACTTATGAATTTATATTACCTATTCATTTTTCAATTCCATGTTTAACCAAAGTTATGGGTAATAATCATTTCATTTATCGTACATGTTTGGACTTATTCTACTTTATATATTATTTATATCATGATTCAATTATTTCCATAATGTATGAATTGATTTATATATCATATATATAATCAGTTTATATATTTATATATAATAGATAGATAAATGAAATGAAATACACCGTTCATGGAGACGATAGGTCGTACGTATGCCTGAACGTTGTTTTCCCTTCCTCATTGACCTGAAAGGAAGTAATTGGATGAAATATATATATATATATAAATTAAGTAGAATTATTATTTCATATATCTCTTTATTATTCATTATATATACTCTATAATCATTCATAAATGGTTAACATTGGGAATGAATCTCATCGAGTCGTGGATACGACAATCTGTACATACGCACGAGTGATGATATCATTACCATAATTATTAAATTGAATTGGAGTGGATGATATAATGTATAATAATTATTATCATGTTATTAAAATCAAATATAGTTATTATTTCCAACATTATACCCATCCATGTAAGGTGGTGGTGGAAAAAACAGATTAAACCACGGCGTGGTGACGGTAAGTCGTATGCACGCACGTGTGGTGATTTCGTTTCTCGTAGGATGGATAGAAGGTGAAATATGGTTTTTTCATATTAATAAAAACATATCAGTATAAAAGTTGAACTAGAGTTATTACTTAATAATGAAACAAATCACATAGACTAAGTATAATGAGAAATAAGTTTGAAAGAATCGGTAAAGGATATTACCTCTTCTTCAACGCGCCTCTTCTAAACCTCCTATTAGGGCACTAATATTGGTCTTTGAAGAATACTAGGTCCTCTAGTATGTTTCTAGGTAAGTTTATAAGGGAAATGGGCAGGTTTTGTCTGAGGTTTAATGCTCAAAATGGAGTGAAGAGAAGAGGGAGGAGGTTCCCTTTTATAAGAGAGTAGAGGGGCACTTTAGGAAACTCTCAAAAGTATTAATTTATAATAAAATAAAACCCCACATAAAAACCTCCAAAATTACTCAAATTATAATATGAGATTATATAGGGTGGTAATATTATAAACCAATAAAATTTAGAGATTTTTGTAATTCATTTTAAACCTTATCAATTTGATTTATTATTATTTAATCTATTTTATTTTATTTATGTTAATAATATTCTAAATTTTAAATTGTAATAAATACTTAATTATGTGTTTTGAATTGACCATAATTAGATAAATTAGGAAATTTTAGACCATATAATTTTCCATTTGTAATTTTTAAATATTTTTGTGATTTTTAAACAATTTAGTAATATGTTATTTTTATAAAATACCAATACTATCAATTTTGACACTATTCAATTATTTGAATTTAAATAGAATCCACATATAAGATATTTTCAATCAAAAATATTTAATAGATTACTAACATGTCATATATATCAATAAAATTCGTGGAGAACATTAATTATTTCATATAATATTTATTTTAATATTTTTAGAACTATTTATTTGATATTTTTCTTAATAAACTAATTACTACAACATTTTTGTATAATTAATTAATATACTTATTTTTTGAATAAAAATTAAAAATAAAATACTATAATTAATATAAATCAAATAGATTTCATAATAACACTTTTAGTTGAATTTATCTTCTAAAAAATCATTTAAAATGATATCTTTATTAATTTATGAAGGTGAAAACTTTGACAACATTTAAAATAAAATAATATAAATGTAATAATATGTTTTATAAGGCTCAAAACAGTCCACAAGTCTGAACTTGGATGATTACGGGTTATATATACTTGACCAACATGGTTTTTTAAATTGTTTGGTCTTTTTAATGGGTATTATTATTTTAAAAAATACTATATTATTGATTATTCTCTAAATAAATATTTTCTGCATCATTAATGTATAAGATATTAAGGTAATTATATATTTATTAAAAATTAAAATTTAATTACCATGATAAAGAAAAAAAAATTATATTTCAAATGAGTATTTATAATCAAATTTATATTCTGTATAACCTTATATTAAAAATAAATTAATTAATTAAAGTTTGAGTGAGACATATTTCACTTTCCTTTAAATAAAATAAATTAAATGTCTCAATCTCATCCAAGTGGGTCCCAGTAGATACCATTTGGACCCAATTATATTTTAGGATGAAATATAATCATACAATTATATTATGACAAATGTTACAGTAATTTTATAATATTATTTTTACCCTTAATTACCTGATTTACCTTTAACTGTGGTAAATATAATTTATCGTAGTTACTATTCAAAATGTCTAAAAATAGAAGTATAGTATTAACAAAATTTGGACCAAATGATTCGAAATATGGAATCCATTTTTCAAAATTCAAGAAATAGAAGTTGTAGTAATTAATTTAAAATTAATCCCATTGTTGAAAAAAAGGGGGGTTTTGTAAAACGTTCCAAAAAATTGAAATGTTTTACCTATGAATTCGATGTAAAATTAATTATAATGACATATATTATATAAAATGGTAAAAATATATTCTATTTATACTTTAAAACCATTCAATATTATAATTTAACCATTTAAATTATCTCTATGAAAAAAGTTTCTTTTAAGTAAAATTTAGCATATTTTTACTATTCACCAAAATTTGAAAGTTATCCTAAAAATATGAAAAATTTATCCAATGTAACGTTTTATATAATGATTTAAAATAATTACTTTATTTTTTGAAATTTAATTTATAAACTTGTTAAAAATAGATTTAAAATTTGTGCACCATTAAAAGGTGGAAAACCTGCATTTTTTTAAAATAATTATTCTACATGAAAACTTTATTTTGTTCTCATAACATGTTATTGAATATGAGTAAGAAAAATGATAATGTTATAAAATTCAAAATGATGTTAATACTATTCAAAACAGCTTGTTCATATTCATAATATTATAATAAAATATCGTTGTTTAGTGAAACTCGGTATTGCGTACAACGCACACTATTGAAGATGGTCGCTCTTGCGTGAAACACTAGCCAAGAATAGTGTTGCATATACTACAAGATAATACAGTGTTACGTATAAAACAATTTAATCATGGTGTAATGTATAACACAATACATCATAGAAATTAAAAAGAATATTTCTCATAAAATCTCAGGGTGTTAGATTTTGTGATCCTTTCTCAACTTCATTTCCATTCTTCTATTCTTCTTAAAGTATTTCCCTTTTACCCCTTTTCATCCATGAGAAAAAAATGAGTGTCAACAAAAACCCTCCCTCACGATTGGATATGATTGAAAGAAGACGGTATAATCCAAAGGTAATGGGATGAATATTAGGGATGGTTCACATAGGTAATTCGAACTAGTAGTCTACTTAAGTCTGCCGCATAGGCGGAGAGCTTATGCATTCCTTATAGGGAGGATCCCTCATCTATAAATATTTTCCTCATTTCAGCGGTCGACTCTTGCGAGTCTGTACATTCAGGTCTGGCCCCGCTAATCTCCCACACAAACCCTCTGATGAATCTCTTTTCACTGATGGCCTTATTCATGCAGACGTAGTATGTACCTATCTATGATATGCATACACCGAGGAGTGTTAATTGTGCGGGGACCATGAGTGATTTCCCTACATGATCCACTCGTGCAATGCACCTGAGAAAGGAGCTTCTGTGAACTCATTCATTTTCCAAATTTTCTTCATTTTTTCTCTATTTTTCATGAAATTGAGTTATTCTTAATGAAAACATACAAACTCATTATTGGTTCAATGGACACTACAAAGACGATAGATTCTAAGGAATAATATATAAAGGGACTTAATAAATTTTAAAAATTGTGGGGCATGACTACTAAGATTCTTGCAATATAACTCTACACTATTTGGTGAGTAATATAAATAAATACCATTGTGGATTACCTAAGATTAGTTATCTTTCTCTTTAAGGAAACAATCACTTGAAGGACGTCTTGATATTAGCTTTCAATAATTACACTCACCTCTCCAGGTTTCTTCACAACATAAATTTCACTACTACTAACTTATGCAACATGGGTGCATTTATTAATGATATGACATCATCAAAATCCTATGTCATACACCATATCTAGTGTGATACTGATATGAGGCCACATACACATTAATTGAAGCTGCAGTGTTATTCATCCTTCTTCTATGATTCACAGACTAATCAGTCAAATAGATGGAAGATAGACTGGGATTTCCACTTGAGAGGGGGTGTAAAGCTTGTTTGGATGTGGTTATACTAAATGCTCCAAAATTGTACAAATTTCAAGAAAAAGTTTCAAGATGTTTGAATTTATGAGTATGGGTTTGTAGGGTAGACTTATACATATAGAAACATTGAATTTATTTTTGAGATGATAAGCTGATGGAGTCTACATAAACATCGTTCCAATTGATGCAATGATAAGTTTGTATTATCTTATGGGACTCCAAAAAATTATATAGGGCTTCAATACTAAGAGATATGTTTGATGAGTTCACTCCTCTGAAGGTGATGTGGGATGAAGTTCAAAGGATTCCACCACTAGTGCATGAACAACTGAAAATGGATCATGAAATTAAGGAGGAAGATCCCTATCGAAGGGGGTACATCCACCCTAAAGGTTGGATGAGTAATTTCATAAAACTAAAGTCGAATTTTCCCACCTAAAAACTTCCAACTGTATTCCCTAAGATGGAAAAGAGAATTGGCCTGATATATTTTTTACATCTTTGGAGAAGGCGGAGTATGATAAATTGGGGTATAAGTCGAGGTCTAGCATTCCTAAGAAGACAAGTCTCCCAGACCTTCTATACATGTGTCTAATCATATACGAACTACTCATCCATGATTTCAATGTTGACATCCCTCAAGATACATTTTTCATTGAGGCTCATATGTAAGAGAATAAGTTTGTGGGGATGGAAATCCCAGTCCTGGTGAAAATTTTCTAAAGCATGATCAATGTTTATGTAGGGAAGGATCCATTCTAAATTAAATGACCATTTTAGGTGTTTTGTGGATGGTTCATGGCCCAATTTTGAACCTATGATGTGTTGAGTGGGGTCGAGGTGCCTCTGATCCCATTCCCCCCATTTTTTCAGGTTGTTTCAGGCATTCTGCCTCTATCCCTAAAGCCCAACAAGACCCTGTTGAGGCTAATCCTATTCAAAGTGTTTAATCACTTCTTATATTTTGAATTACCTACTGGGAGATTCTATGATGATGGTAATGATAGATATGATCTAACATCATATAAATTTTCCTTTAAGGATGGTGTTTTGGCAACTCATATTGATGGTGTCTTTATATGTGAGGCATATTCTCCATATAGGCTTGTTCACCAATTCATGTTCCTATAACAAATAACTATATCTTCTCTAGTGCATGTCAGATCAAAAAAGATTCCAATTTTAGCCTGACAACTTTGGATTCGTATAACAATTGATTTGGCCCAATAAGTGATAAAACAACCTGTTAAAAATGAGACCAATGTATTATCCACCATGTATGTTGAGACATGAATTTCATCATCCCCGAGGGAGTTTTAGAAAATTCTGTTCCACGAATCATTACTGGGAAAATATAAAATCATTGAAAGTGGGGTAGAAGGGCATTTGATTCTACAGAATCCATTTCTTCTCCCCTAGAGGAATCTTCATCCCCATCGGAAGGTGCTGATGAAGAGGTTTAGAGTTCATCTAAATGAACTCATATAATGTTCTGTCTACTGGTCAAAAGGAAAAGGGCTACACAAACTAAGATTTCACATTGAAGGTCCAGTCATCATTGCTAATAAGAGACCCAGATTATATTTTCTCATCCTCCATCTATGACAATGAGGGTCAATATGCCCGTGAAATCCAAATTTGTTGAATCATCATCACGGTATTCCTGGATTACTTTTGAATACATATGTATAGAGGTAGTGAAACTTTGGAAAATCTTATCCCATGATGTTGAAATCATATGGGCACTCCTTCGAGTTGGAATACATATTTCAGGGGTAGGAGATTCCTAAGATTCATCAAAAATTATCATTGTGAAAAATCTCACTAATGTGTGGCTATATATCTGGGAACTAAAATGATCATTTATGCAACTGACACCTAAATCCATACCATGAAATTGGTGGAGCACATTATGATATGGGGAAATACTAAAGGGGTTGACTATTCTTTTTCTAATTAATGGTTTGATCATGTAAAAACCTGAGATGTAAATTATCTTTTTCTCATTTTTCTTTTGTCCTATATTTTACCTGGAGTGAAGGACTATTGTTGAGGGGAAGGACATATTAATTTTCAGTAGGCCAGGGGACATCAACTAAGTTTCCCTCAACAAAATACGGTCCAATTAGCACACTTCTAAGGGATGATTAATCACCCTATGAATCTAGAGAGCTATTCCCATGGAATCAGACAATAGTGTATATGATGGTGGTGCAAACTAAATACCACCTGATACGTGTCTTTGAGGAGGTTGGTTCCAGGGAACCTTTGTTGAAAAGGGTTATAAAGAAGGAATTTCATAGGGTTAAATCCTTGGAATGATGATTTTTCAGTAGCGATAAGTCAAACCAGCACTATTAATCTATAATTTACCCAAAACAAGTGTCTTAGCCTCCTTGAATTTCTATAAATACCTCCTTTTCCTATATCAATGTACATATATAAGAGCTTCTTATGGACTTATGAGGTAGTTTTAGACTAAACACGGATCCTAGCTGATGAATTGTCTCCCTCGATAGAGGGAGTGTTGAGGTTTAATGATACATCATATGCCCTATCTCTATTTCTATCACCGTAGTAGAATAGAGGGAATATTGTAATGCCAAAGGTACATCATAAGATATCATATTTCTATGGTGTAATTCCGTATTTTTAATATTTCAGGTTCACATAATGGACTAGAGGAACCTGAAAATGTTGATACTGACCCTATAGTTATCACTGAGGATGTTTTTCAGGGTCGCAAGTCATTAAAAGAGGGTTATGTATCGGGTCATGAGCTAAATATTTCAAGCGTCTCCATTTGTGAGATTAACATGGGGCATGGGACTTCAATAGATTCCATGAGAAATATTGGTATGACCTATTATGAAATAATGTAAAATATTAATCTTCAAATACTTTAAAACAATTTGTTGCACCTAATAAGGGATTGAATTGATGTGAGTCATTATTTTTTTGTGCAACCAATCTGTTTATGACTGATTCTTTGATCATGACTGATTGGAATGTGATTATACATTTGTGGAGAATTTTGTTGTGATGGTGCATTAAAAATTCATTGAAGTACATCATAGTCCCATTATTGAGGATGTTCCATCTTAGGAATACCTAGAAATAAGAAGTCTTTTAGAGCCTCATATGGTGAACCCCATGTAGACTGAAGATAGTTCCCCTCATTAGGAGGTTCTAGTTCAAACTATAGAAGTTTGGGATAATAGGGACAAATCTTCCTAAAATGTAGACTATTTAATAGGTGAGTGTAATATTCCACTAATATTCATCTATTTATTTTTCCCATTATCATTTTTGAAAATGAAAATGTGTCTTACTCATTTTTCAGTGTCATCAACCTTTTTGGTAGGGTTTGGGGGGGAATATTCCATGCCAAGAATGTTGATACCCGAACAAGAATTTGTTATAGGCTAGGATAGAATGGGACATGATGGTTCAATAATCAAAATTATACTTAAGTTTTTATCTTCTACTTACAATGGCCCAGATTCATATTTGGAGCTATAGAAAGATCCTCACATTACATATCTTAAGGCTTTGTAGGATATATGGAGGCTAATCTATGAGATGCCTCTTGAAGACATTCCCTCACAAATACATAGACATGAATTACTATTTGGAATGTTGGGATATGAAGTATTTGTTTACCATATGATTAATGCTACCATGGAATTGATCATTCATAAATGGGAGTGGGATCATGAATTCAACAAGACCTCATAAAGGGGGATGCTCTCATCAGCACTGAAGATCTCTAAGCTGTATTATCCCTAGTGGAGGACAACTATACCATGAATTTGGTAAAATTTAGATAGTGTATTAAGGAGGAAACCATTCATGTATCATGTCTTCATAAGGAATTGGATGTTTCTCAAGGTTAGCTTGTAAAACTCCACCAATCATCAGAAGAATCCAAAAAATGAAAAGTCGACTACCATTACGACTAATATGAAGTGCTTCACTAAGCTAGGTAGACTGAATCTATTTTTTTATGAGGCGTTAATAGGCGAATAATTTTTCTTATGAGTCCATTCCATAGATGAATAGTTCTTTTGATGGTCTCTTATATATTTCGAAGGATAGGCTCTGTATTTTGGATTCTCCCCCAGTTCTTTTATCTACTAAATGAGAATGATTTTATGTCCAATCATCTAAAAATTCATTCATTTCTTCTTCCTACAATCATAATGTAATCTTAAATCTAAATTTCATAGCAAAAGTATATTCATCATCTAGTTTTAACCATGGTGAGAGGATTGTAAAAATGATGTAATTTTTTTATAATACATGAGGCTTAGTGATAGTAGTTCTATTATTTCTAGGGTCATGTGGAAAACCCTAAAAATTTATATCTTTTTTGTCATCACCCTAATTATTTCTTAAGCTCAATATGAATGAGACATAGTGGGAGAGGATTGGCTTTTTCTCGGGCTACCCTTTCCAAGTTTTCATCTTTACAAGTTTTATTTCTTTTATATATATTTTTTATCTATTTTCTGATAAACCATATAGAGTTTAGGTATAAAGATATGAGACTTGCCATTTGTTTAGAGTTCCCTCTTTGGGTTTTAAATATAGTGAGTACTATGTGTCTTTTCATTTTCAGTTTAATGTCATGCAATTCGGACTAATAAGGATAGTGTTTTAGGTCAAAATTCTTTGACTATAAAATTTTGAAATGATGAATCAAACAAGGCTTGTTGGTCAAGAATATTCAAACATTCTTCGTATACCCATAGGGGAATCACGAGACATGTTTTTTTGTTTTCTAAATCTAAAACATGGTATTCTAGAATACATGAGGTATCTCCTGGGGATGAAGATGTCATTGGTTTACAAACCCATTGAGAGGGATATTTTATGCAAGGACAATTAGGGAGTGTACTTTATATTAAAATATTTACATCCATAGGTTGAAAGACCCATTATGTGGGAAAATTATGCAAGGCCGATGGGGGTATGAACTACATAGTTCAGTAAATGATTTCCTAGGAATTTTGAAATTCTATTACTGATAGTTGAAGGAATTTTTTGAAGATTCATATTTAGAAAGACCACAAGGGTGGTTTTTTCAAGGGAACATTTCTATGAATGAAGGGAATATCTATATTTGTACTAAAAATGAATGGTAAACTTCTCTTACAAATATTTGGCTTTAGTGATGGAGGGTGCATTTTGTTTGATGATCGATGTCAGGGGAAAATGCACCTATCATGAAAATGTAAAAGCATTATATGGTTTAATTCCATGTGATCATGAAATTGACCACATAGTTTAACATATAATGGTGATGAAGTTTTTTTAAAAGTTTATAATCTTATGAATAAGAAGTTTTTCTATACAGTTTAAATTCTTACTGAAAAGAAATTATGATATGTAGTTTAATGTTGTACAACATGGACATTATGCTATGAAGTTTAATGTTGTGCAGTAAAGATATTATATTATGCAATTTAAATTCATACACCAAGGACATTATGACAGGTTTTTTAAATTCATGCATCAAGGATATTAATGGGCAATAATTTAACATCATTATCATTAACATAAAGGCTAACGACTCTCCCATTCTTTGTGATTTGTTTGAAAATGTACTACCATATTTAGTTCTGATAGGATAAGGTTGTAAGCTATGATTTGGGGATTTTTGGTTCTGGAGAGTGGTATAGAGAAAATTAATTATGTTTTAAGAGTATGTCTCTCATTGGGACGAATTTATTGCTGATTGAACAACCCATTATATGGGACATTTTGTGAAAGACCAACTGGGGCTCATACTGCATAGTAAAATAGTGGCGTACATTGGCTGACATGCCTCTTATTAGGTTAATTTAATGAAATGATATCTGAGGGTGTGTACCAAATAGTCAAGTGAAGGATTCCTCAATATTTATGATATTATATCACTAAAATCTAATGGATGTTTTTAGAGATTCATATTTCATCGGTCATAGAGTTTTACTTACATAAGAAAAGTATTTGAATAAGGAAGGGGGACTTCAATCCAATATTTTCCAAGAAATAGGGGGATGGGTTCCTATGTAGGTCTAACACAAGTGTATAAAGTATGGTGCCTATATTTTTTAGGTTATACAACTAGGAACATAATTCCTTGAAAAAGACATATAATATGTGACCTACCAGACCACGATTTTTCCGACATACATTGGGCATGATGTAAGAAATTATAAACCATAGACTTGGAGTTTCTCATATTAGAAGAGAGTACATGGGACAAATATATGGGTGATGACCATTGAATTTGAATCGTTGGTTTCAAAAAAATTTCATCACAGCTTTCAAGGACAGAAGATGCTTCTCACAAGGGTGAAGTTACTATAATTTTAGAAACCTGTTTTGGGATATATTTTATTAATGGTCAACTAATGCATGTACTTCATAGTAAAAGAGTGACATCATTTAAATGAACAACCCATTTTGTTCTATGTTTTATTAAAATACAACTAGGGAATATTAAATCATAATCATGAAAAACATATCTCTCAAGTATCATACATTCTTCCATAAAAAACCATATAAATAATATGAAGATATGAAAGTGTTCAATATTAGGAGTATCATGTGTGGAAGTGAAATAATTAGGCATAAAGTAAGTGTTTGGACCAATATTTTCCATGATAGGGAAGTCCCTTTTATAGATATAACTCGTATATAGAATGGGGGTATCCCTATTTCCATGGTGGTCCCCCGTCTGTGAGGGGACATGAATTAAAATCTACTATATAGATCCTTCATTGTATGAAGAAGAGGGAGAATTTTTTTCTCTACCAGATGGATAAGACAAGGACCTAAAGAATATAAGTCACTAGATATCTCAATGGGATGAGAATCAAGAAACACATAGTTCTATGAATAAAGGTCCCACATACTAATTGAATTCATGTGTGGAGGATGTGGTCTTTTATACTTGTTTATTCATTTGGAATTAACTAGTACTGAATCTTCTCTTGTAAATTTGAATAATACATGGGAGAGTGGAAGCATTTACCATATTTTACTATGGCTGGTCCTAGGATTTAAAATCTAGATTTCACTACATATCTTATAAGGGTGAGAATCAAGCCATATATAGTTCTTGAAGGATCTTGAAGTTTATGATCACGTGGCAAGGATATTGGTGATTCCAACGTGAAGAGGAATATTGTGGATGGACTAGGGTGTGGGACCCAAGCATCACTATTTATCTTTCTGGGGAAAGTATCAAAACACACATAGTTCTTTGAAAAATTATGCAGTTTAATGTCATGTAATGAGAATGTTTGATGTACCTTTCAGGGTCTTACATCTAGAACTAAGATACCCCCAATGTGAACTGATATACCATAATTTTGGGGATAACTCCTTTACCAAGAAAATAAGACCATGTGATCTATTCTTAGTTTGAGAAAAAATTATTGGTAAATGTTTCTTCCACATCACAAGGGAAACACAAGTGACAGATAAGAGAATTTAGATTCTGTGGTTGCTGGTCCATGAGATATGATTGAGGTGCTGCTATTTATCTCATCAATATGATAATCAAGATATACATAGTTCTTGAGATCCCATGTAATTTAACATCATGACGTAGGGATGATGTTTAATTGACATCGAAGGATAGAATTATTTCGCCTGGGCCAGGGTATAGAACTCGTGTGTCACAAGATATTCGTCTTGCGATAATAATCAAGTCACACGAAGTTATAAAAGATGATTCCATATATAGGTTTTAATTATTATATAGTTATTAAAGGGGATTTTTTAGTTTAATTATGGTTGGACCCAATATTGGATATCTAGGTGTCACTATGCATCATGCGGAAGAAAATATCAAGCCATACGTAGTTATTGAAAAGGTTTCATATGTAGATCTAGTCCGTACATAGGGAGTAGGTGTTTGTTATCACAGTTGGTCATGAGATTAGAGATTTGGGAATCACTATCAATATTTATAAAGAAATAATCAATCCAAATTTAGATATTTAAAATATTCCTTACACTAATAAAAAATTGATGGGGGTAATTGGGATTTGATATTTTCCAGGCTCATGGTTGGGCACAAAACATGAGTTCAATGTGTCATCATGAAACTCATTGTAATTAGAATAAAGCTATATGTTATAGAAATTTTCCTAAAGTAGATATGGTTTATATAAAGGGAAATGGTGGATATATATATTTTCTTTATAGTTGGGCCCTAGGATGGAAATTCGAGAGTCACTATGTATTTTATTAAAAATGAGAATAAAGCCACACGTATTTCATGAACAAATTGTGCAGTTTACCATCATAAAAGGAGGAAGTTGACAATGTAATTTATAGTCTTGTGATAAGGATGTGAAAATGATAGGGATTATACCTATAAAGGGAGTCCAAATTTTATTATAGAGTTTTAATTATGAATGTAGTGATTATTTATGGGATCCTCCCATCTTTTTTCCCCAAGTATGTCTAAGAGGTTATCTAGACCTGCTAAGGGGTTAGAGGGAAATCATTAAGAAACACACCTGAGATGGATTCCTATATTTCATAGGTCATGGTTAATATCTCAAGTTGTGGTATTTTTCTGGGTTTCTAAAAATCAAATGAGATGGATGCTAACCACGCAGTATAATGTCATGCAGTGAGGACAAAGGTTTTCGTGTATTTTTAATTCATACGATTAGGACCCTATGTCATTAAGTTTATTTTCATGTGACAAGGATGATGATTCCATGTAGGTTGATGTCATTATATAGATACATTATGACATTTATTTTATGTTCATATGACAAAGACCTACTATCCAATTTAACGTCTTGCATCTTGGACCTAAATGGTGTTATACAATTTAATGTCCTACAGCTAAGACGATTTTTGTGTAATCACATAAAATATTTCTTCTGAAACCTTCCATTAGTTGGGGTCACAGAGAGTTCTCTATCCATTGATATTAGGGAATAAAATCCACTAGACTTTACCTTATTTATCGATTAATGACCCTACCACTTTGGATCATGTTTTTCATGATTTGTTCCTAGTATCTTTAGATTCTGAAGTACCAGTACCAATTCTATTTTGAGGAATGAATAGAGGCATACCTTCTGGTTGAAATCTCGCACTATCTGATTATAGTATAGTCCTATGTTATTAAAGGTATTCAATATTTTTCATCTAGTCACTACAATTCATCTAATCATTTTTGGGACAACTCATATATAGATAGATGATAATATATAGAAATGCAGAGCAATGGAAATTGGACCTCAATGGGCAGGACTGCTTCTGTTCCATATACCCATGAGTATGAGGTTGTCTTTCTAGATGTACAAGACATATTCTGGTAAGACCATAAGACATTCATGAGATTTTTAATCCAAGACATTTTGTCATTTTCCACCATCTTATAGAGTATGTTTGACAGGGTGTTGCTGAAAGAATCTATCTGTACATTACCCACTGCCTGATAGTGGGATGAATGGTTGGATTTGAAATTGTATTTCTGGTACATATTTTCTGCCTTCATGGAACAAAAATTTGTTCCTTTTTCCACCAATATTGTTTGAGTGACAAAAATATAGAAATAATGTTAGCTTTGATTAGGCTAACCATTCTTTTAGCCCTAAATTATTTGAGTGGTATCACCTCTTCCCATTTGGAGAATAAATCAGTAGAATGAAATATGTATTTGAACTACTTGGACATAGTAGGAGTGTAGGGTCTGACTACATACATTCCCTAGATGGAAAATGACCATGAGTATTTGGATGTATGCAACATATCTATGGGTTTATGGATGAAGTTTTCATGTACATGGAAGGAATGACATTTCTTAGTGAATTATATGAAATATTGATTCATCAATGTCTAGAAGTATCCAAGATTTGGATTTGATCAGAAAGCAAGTATCTTAACTAGTGTTAACCATATCATCCTACATTTACTTCATCTGTAATATTCTTAGTCTCTACCCCATCAATACATTTGAGAAGGTCTCCATTAAATATTCAATTTTCAATGATTTTTTTGTGATTTGGGTCATCATACAAAGTGAAATTCACTCACCACTAGATATTATCTCTTTTAGCTCTATCTGATGGGAGAATGCCATCCTGAGGTAGTATATGATTTTCACTATCCAATCAGTGGTGGGGCTATTTGGAATATGTATGGGGATTATTTTATTGATCTCTTTACTTTAATTTACACAAAATGTGAAATGATTCAGTGATAGGCAATATTGATGATTGTCTCATCTCAGTTTGGATCTTCCAAATAGGTGGCTACATTTTCAAATACATTTTCCTAGGTGTTATGCGATTGGAGGATGTGATTCACTATTGGTTCTGAGTTAGATTCTTCCATTAACCCTAGGTTGTAGTCACATAGGGTAATTAATTCCTATATTTTGATGGTGTATACCCTATTGATAATCTTAATTACCAAATCTAAGTCACCTATCACATCCAGGTGGTTTACTAATATTTGAAGTGCCAATTCTAGGTCTACAATGATAGATAGATATTCTACCACATTTTTTACAACCTTATAATAAGAAAAAAGAATATGGAAACACTGCCTTCTTGAGTGATATAAAAAGAATCCATATCCCCACTTTGTTGTTCTTATAGTTTTTCATTCTCTTCCCTGGTGTTCCTCTAGACTCACCATCAAAATACATTTCCCATGTTTGGGGTTGGTCATGAATTGAAAATAACAATTCATCTGAAAATCTAGTATTTTATGATGTCAGTTGTAAATATGGGGGTTCTGTATGTAAATTTTACAAGTTCTAGTATTTCAATGATTTCTAAAGAATGAATTGTATGTCAATCATCAACATAATAACTACCCATTATTCCATACCTCTTATAAACAGAAGATAGTTTAGGATAAATTTGAACAGGTTATTGTAAGAAACCGATTGGACCTTGTGATGATGCTGGTAGTGCCTCAACTTATGAACTATAAATATTAATGCTATAGTTGTTGGTCCATTAATACGCAACCCCATTCTTCATCAACATGTTGAAGGGTAAAAATATGCCTAAAAGGTTAGCTATGAATCACTAAATATAGTTATAGTTTCCATAAATTCCTCTAAAATCCATAAGGTTTTTAGAAGGTGAAATTTGAAGGAATGATTAAGTTTAAAAGGGCCAACTTTGATGTCTTGATGGTGTACAATGATGTCTAGAAACATCCCTCAGGTTACCTAGAAAGCACATTTCAAGGGGTTCATCTTTAGGAAATGTTTCTGTAGCTTGATAAAGGTGATCTCTAGGTTATTTAGATGGTTAGAATATTGTTAGGTTTTGGCCACTAAATCATCAACATAATATTCAACAAACATTCCCTGAAAAGGTTTGAATATGCGATGCATAGAACATTGGTATGTGGAACCAACATTTTTTAAGCCGAAGGGAATTACCCATTAGAAAAATACTTCCATGCGGATATAAAAGTTATAGGTTCTTCTTATTCTTATGACATCAAAATTTGGTATTACTATAAAAATACATTAATGAAGAAGAGGGATTGATAACCATCCATTGCATCAATCATGAGAATTGTAATTGGAACTGGGAACTCATCTTTGGGATAGTACCGATTCAGATATCTGAAGATGATGAAAACTCTGATATGTTGATTTCTATTCATTACTAGTTTTATTTTAGATAACCATTATGGATATTGCACCTATTGGATGAATTCATCCTTGATTATATTATCCAATTGAACCATAATTTAGGAGGCATTAGTTGGGTGCATCCTCCTGGATGCCTGCTAGTATCCCCGATGATATTCTAGAAAACAAAAGTAATGGGTGGAAATATTATGGTCAAGGCCTGATATTTTTTTGTAAATCTAGTAAATAACAACCCCATTTTTATTCAAGGATGAATTTTATACAGATTGTTATACGAAATACATGGTCTCAGTAATCAAAGTGGGTCAGGGATCTTAATCATTAACTAGGATTATTTCCTTGAGTTTATTCAAAGAGGTGATGGCACCTTCCTAAAATATTGGAGGAGAATCCTTGAGGTCTTCTTTCACTTTCTAACCCTCATTATTTACATATTTGACATTTTTTGGAAGTGGGTGAGGATGGAAGGTTTTTTACATTAGTGGGGGAGTTGATATTTTGGAAATTGGAAGATGAACCAACCATTTCTTGCCCAACTAATGGGACAAGGATTTTTTGGAGATCCATAGAGGAGACAAAGAGTTGATAATAAGTTTCTTCATTTTTCCCACATACATGAAATATTATTCATTATTATCAAGTTTTTTAGTCATGAATGTCATCATGAAAGTCGTTGAATCAGTAATTTAATTTGGGCTCACCTTTTGAATTTGACAGATGGGGAGACCATACTCTTCACTGAGCTGTTTTAAAGGATTGGATGGAATCAAGTCCAATACATTTGGGGAATTTATATGAAAGTCCTTATTTGTCATGAATTGTCACCCTTACTTATGGTATAATCCTCTTCCAATTTATTTCAACTCATAGTATTTGAATGGGGCCTTGTAACCATACAATGTACCAATTTTACCATTGATACAATATTTGACGCATTGGTGGTGTGATAAAAGAATATCCATTTTTTATATCCAAGGTCTTCCCAATAAAACATTTAAGTTTGTATCTTGCCAAACACCTATGAATTCTGAGTCATACATGTGATCCCCATATTGTGTTTTGAATGTGATCTCATCAAGAGAATTATTATCATTCTTTTCAAAACACAGTAAGATTAAATTGGATGAGGGAAAGTGAGAATCATTGAAACATCATTGGTGAAGTGTCCAGACAAGAATGAGGTTGACCCCCCCTGAGTAATTATCAATGATGAATCATCGAATATCAATTTTATTTATCTTGTTCAATATATACAGGGGTATAACGTGTGTTGTATGTTGAAATATTTTTATTTTTCTATGAATGAAATGAATGTGGGACATTCTCTAGGTTCATTTTCTATATGGAGTACATTAGCTGTAACAACCTCAGCTTTAAACTCTTGGGGTCTTGAGAAGGCCTAAACAAGTGCTTCCCGAAGGACTTTTGATAGACTCAAAGCATTTAGGATTGATAACTTAGCTGACATGTGGGATAATTTTTTTAGGACCTCATATTTATGATCAAAAGGTCTATGCTTCCCAGTATGGTAATGTTCTTTTTTAGGCACATTAGGATTTGATGTTCCTGATGTGGATGGACCGTCCCTTGGGCTAGGAGATTGAAGTTTTTATACTCTTTGTGGATTAGGTTGGATAGGTCTTACATCCAATTTAGGTATATTAGTTGGTGGTGAATCCCCCACCAAGTCTTCCAAGAACACCATATCAAGATAGGACCTATCATATGTGGTGGAAGAACTCCCTTATTCCTACTATGTTCACTAGAGAGCTTTCCCAGGAGTTCTGGTCATGCATATTGTGGTATAATGGACATGGGGTAAGTAGTGTCTCCTCAAACAGTCATGTCTTCACCTGTATCCTTGACTCTGCAGGCCTCTTCCCCTAGTTCCCTAATCATGTGTAGGTAAATCAGGTTCATAAAAACTCGTGGGTTTCTGACTCTAGGGATGATGTCTGCTAAAGACAAATAAAACTTTGGCTTTTACAAAGACTTATATGTCTATGTTTTCTCCTTACTCTTTCACCCATGTAACTATTTTGTTGACTAGCTTTTCGATGGTTTTATCTCTAATGAAGTTGGTTGTCTCTCAGTGGAAGAGGTCAAGGGAACATTTTGCTATTTAAATTATGCTCTGAGGATAGAGTGAGTCTGTTTGATAATTTTTTTGACCCCACAGTCAACAAAATTTTATGTACTCTTTCTCATGACCCCTTCCCATTCACCCTTCACTTCTAGATTGGTGGAAGAAACACATGCTACCAAAGAATATGAATTTTTCAACAACACTTTCCCAAAATATAACATCTTTTATAAGAGTTAATTGAAAAAGCGATCCAATATGGGGTGTTGTGACATTTGATGGAAGGGGTAATAGTTTGGGATACCTTCATCACCTTCTCTACTAGGATTACTAAGATTTGGAAAATTTACCATGTTTTTTCCCAATAATTAGATGAAGTAGAAATGGATTTGGTTATTTCAAAAATAATAAACTGATTTTATCTCATTAAATAGTTTCTGCCTCTGATCTCGTTGATCATCCTGGCAAGGTGGGCATTGTTGTTGACACTCCGGAGGTTGATTCATAAGATATGGTGTATGATTTGAAGTAGGAGTGTGTATAGAGGCCTAATTAAGTGTATATATAGTGACATATTCTTTTTATATTATCATTCTCCATGTTTAGGGAATTACTTGGGACTTGTATTTGGCCCCTACGATGGAGTTTTCCAACCTTTGAGAAATTAAGCCAAGGTGCCAAAACCCACTTGTGTGTTTCATATAGATCAACAGCATGCATTACACATCGTGATGTTTATCTACACAGATTGGAAACAATTCTTTTTGAGGGAGTGGTAGGTATAATGATTTTCTCAATCCTTTGTAATGACCAATGAAATGTGAGACCCTTTCCTTCTCCTATTTTTTACAGTTCGTGAGATCAAAGAATGTTGTCTTATGTTGTGTTGAGTTGAACTAGAAAATAAATTTTAATAGATGTCTTCAAATAAAATAATTAACTGAGAATACAAAAATATATTCCATAAAAAGGATTATCATTGTTGTGATTTCACAAGAACCTAAGTTTCACCACTTTCTATTGTTCATGGGTACCCATAATGGGATCACAACAGGAGATAAAATGAGTCAAGTGTTGCTCTCAGTCTCCTAATCCATTGAATATTGTAAATATAGGGTTTTAAATGTTTTGTGGGGAAGATTAAGATCTACCCATTCAGGGTTAGGCTTCTTTTCAGGATTTATCGGCACGTGTCATTCCGCCATGGATTCCAATGTAGCTGTTAGTTACTCAATAGTATTCCAAAGAATTCAAAAAATATCTTGCTTAGAAAGGTCCTGTAGTGGTGTGGTGGATAGATGTTGAATAGGAACGGAGTTTTGTTGGGCCATTACTAGAGGTATTTTTATTACATGTCATGGGTAACCAATATGGTAATGGCTATAAGGATGTGCCTGACCCTGTTCTGGTTGTCCACCCAACTGATGGAATTATAGATCTTCTCCTACAGGGGAAAAATATATTGGTGGCCTTTATCCTTCATTGATTTAATCTTCCATGTCTGATTCAGTTGAACAAAAATGTCTCCTTGTGGAGGTATTCCAACCAGATGTGAAAGTTGAGGATCTACTTGATGAACATTCTAAGAAGGAAGTATACCATAGAGTAATTCTATATTGATTCTCCTCAATTGTTTCATCTCTTTTATTTTCTAAGAAATAATTTCCTCCAGTGAAAGGGGAATAGCCTCATAGATAGGTAGTTGATATGGGATTTTACCTCTACCTATTTCATTATTTTTAGGTGGTAAAGGTGGATTGTCTAGGGGTGTTCCCATATTTAGAGAAAGACTTTGGTTTTATGTAAACATACCTCCTTCAATTATTTTTGTATGGACCACATCATGAACCAAAACTCTGTCTTCTTCCTCATTTGAAATTGCATATTGTTCTACAAAATCAATTAGTGTAGCATTGATGACATTAACTAATGAAAAATTCATTATAGTCATTCTATTAGTGTATTTGAGAGGTTTCCTTATTCTAAATATTTTACAAGGCCTTGTCCGCTCCTTTGATGATTCTCTTGGAACTATTTGGTGGGAAGTAACCCAAATGTAATCTCTATATAGTTCTGTCATGTGTGTTCCAAGTGAAATTTTTGGATCACAGGATGGTACAAACTATTAGGATTCATTATATAGTATCTTCTCTAATTAGAAGAAAAGTAATTCCCTCTATGGAGGTGGTTGTTGAGATTAATAACTCTCAACCCTGAGGGACAGGGATATTCCTATTCCTCATTCAAAACCATTTGCGCTTGGTTGGATGACCATGATGGTTGGGTTAAAAATCACCAGAGCCTTATGGGATGGGTACAGTCTCTAAATATTGTGGAAGAAACTAATATAGCTTCTCTTCTGATTCTATAGTGTTTTGTTCCAAGGTGGGATTGGTGCATCATTTGGAAAAAACACAAATCACCCATTTGTGAAGACTGTGGAGTTATCTCTAACATTTTCATTATATAATAATGAATTTCCCCCAAATGAGAGGCTTGACGAATTTTATATATATATGTTGTAAGAGTATTTCAATAACCTACTCTCTTCTAGCTTCAAATTGGTGAGAGTTAGTTAGGGCCTATCTTTTCTGAGCATGTCTCTGGTTATTAATAGATTCGGTTTATTGGAGCCGGCCTAGGGATATGAAATTTCATGATACCACATTTGGTAGGATTTGTTGGTTGGGGATCATAGTGAAATAGAATGCCCCATGTGCACAAGATCATCTAATATGAACACTAGAAGGGGTATTGATGATCTGTTTCTACAATCTCATTAATTCACAAATTCTTTCATATTGAAGGGGTCATAGTTGTTTCTTGATCTGTGTATTTCATGAATCTATAAGAGATTCCAAATAAATTGTGATTTAAGGCCCCTATATTAAATTTACATTAATTTTATACTCATATTAGCGTAATACCTTTCCATTTATGTGATGAAGAGTTTTCCAATTTTTTTGGTGGTTTTTGTGCACAAAATCATCAGATTGTTCCTCTGGAATGCTATATTGAGTGGTGGATAAACACAAGAACATGATAGATATGCCATCCTTATTTTTATATTTCATCATATTTATCATATCTTCTTCATATTTTTTCATATGTTCCTCTATTTATTTTGACCATAGTGGATGCTACCTGGCCACTTTATCAAAGGCAGTGAGATCGATTGGGATTTCCTTTGTCACACCAGATGGTAAGTGACCTAAGGGTGGTTCAGAGAATGACTATCACCTTGGATTATCTTCTGATTGAGAAGATATTTCAACTTCCAAGGACAAGTAATCAAACTTTAAGGGCCCTGTTTTCTCAAGTGCCTCGTGATAGGATGAATTTATCATCACTACATTTCAAATTGGAGAATTCTCTTGAAAATGTGAAACACTACTGTAGAGAGAAATTTTTCAGTGAATTCCATCCTGAGGAATAACACTATTGTGGATTATAGTAATAAGAAGACCCTCTTACTCCTAGGTTTTCTGGACACATGGAGGGTTGTTATGGATATCATCAAGAGAGTGAATTCTGAGATTGAACAGATTTTTTTCATGAATCAATCATTCATGGTGAATTCTCTAGAGAGGACCTTTGGAAATACTAATACTGCACCCATAATTTTCAAATGATAAAGTATGATATTGGGATACTATAGATAACCATATAAGGGATTCTATAACCCTATCATTAAGCATACCTAGATCGTAGATTTGATCATGATTTTCAAATCTTTTACGATAAGGTTTCTTCTTGGATGCCATCTTATGAGAAATTAGGTCCACATTCAGGGATAATTGGTTTTCATGGTTTGTTTTTTTGTGCCTTCCCTAAAGTTTCAATTTGTAGAAGCCAATTACCTCCAACTGGAGCAGGTGTATGTTCCTGATTCAGCTATCCAAATAATATGGGGTAGTTTTCTCCATAACCCCATGTATGCGAGTAGAAGTAAATATCTACTATGGGGTTCCATTCTGAAGAGTCACTCCACTTTTGGGGATATAGTTCTGTATACATTCCTCAAGAACTATAATCATTTCCATTATTATGTCTTGGATATTCTATATGACGTGTTAAGGGATTTTAATATGGAATTTAACCATGTTTTGGACATTCTTAATGAATTAAATGGTTAGAAAAAGGATATTTACCATTTCATTTATAGAGTAGGTGTATTTGACTACTCCAATCATAACATTACTATTAGTGGGTACTGAAAATAATCATGTGTGTTGGAAGAGAGATGAGTATTTCCCAAGATTTTTGTCAAGAAGTTTTTACTGAATTCTCAGGGTACTAATAGATGAGTCTACAAGAAGGCTTGGTGAATTAAGGAAGCTATGTGTACATGATTACAGGTTTCCACCAAACTTAGTGGATGAGATTATTTGAGTTCCAATAGATGAGTCTGCTATCAGGCCTAGTGGGTGTTGACAAGTGTAGTTTTCTACTCGCAGGTCAATGCCAAACTTTGTTAATGGGTTTCTTTTAGTTCCTCCACATGTGTCTGTTGGCAAGCCTAGTGGTTTCGGAATAGTGTATGTTCCTTCTTAAAGGTTTCCATCAAACAAGGTTGGTGGGTTTCTTTGAGTTCATCTGGATGATTCTACTGGATGCTTATGTAAAGTTGGATGGGTGTATGTTCCAGCTCATGATTTTCCTCCAAATTGGGTTGATTGGATTTTATGGTGGGGGAAGAGGTGTAAACATACTCCCCATTGGACAGTTTTCTTCTCTGTAGGCTCATCTTGTATTCCTAAGATTGAAGGTCTTGGTCCGGACAGCCTAGGACAATAGCCTCATCAGGTTAAGGGTACACTAAATTATGATGATGGTGGTGATAATTTTTTTCATGATCCCTTGATAATGACCCATGTGTCTTTTCGATGAGGACTTATGTGGAATCATAATCCACCTATCTAGTTTATGGGAGGTTCAGGTTGTCATGTTCTATGGATAAGCTCTGAAAATTGTTAAAGAATGTGATTAGTGTCATCTGCATCCGGAGCATTGGTCGTCATTGACTATATGATTAGTCGGGCTTCGCAAGATATAGGTCCTTCCAGGAAACCTCCAGGTTTGGGATGGTACCATGTTCATGGTACTCCCAAACCATTGATTTTGATACACAACGTCGAAGAAACTTGGTTAGTGATTGTGTCCTTTTCTTGGATAAAGATCTTGCTAGACTAGTAAACATAGAATTCATTAGTGAATGCTATAATAATGCCATTAAAATGAAGGGAACTTTGGGGAAAAGTTTCTAGATATATGACAAATAGAAACAAGAAAACCCTCTCAAAGAAGCATCTCATTAGAATGGACACATGCATGATTTATTATCTTGTCTGACCCACTTTTATCAAGTGTAAGGGGATAGAATTATGGGTAACACTAGCATCTTGATTATGAATTCAGGTTAGGTTTACCACCTTTTGATTCCCTTAGAGAATGTGTTCTGGTCTAGAATCACTTTTTTTGAATGGTTTCCAACAACTTTTTTCATGGAACTAGAAACATCCAATGGTTCTATATCCATAGAGGCCTACATTACAAAGTATAGAACTTGATGTGGAGTTTTTTGAATGATGCTTAATAACTCAAATTGTTCAAGAGGATGGGTGTTGGAGATCATACCGCACTTTTGGATTGATCTATTTCTTACTCTAGTACATTCTTATAGATTTAAGATATGTTCATGAATCCTTTATTGATTCCTAAGCATGATGTGGGTTACCCTTCTATAAAAAATCAATTGTTAGCATGTGTGGAGCTTTGAATCATCTATATGTATATGATGTTATACAAAAATGGAGCTATATGTATATATTTTAGATTCTACATCAATGTTATCCTCTTATACAATACTTAGATATTCTTTGTTCATTGTTATGACAATGCTGGTTTCCTAGCCAATAAGTGGGGTACTCTAGAGTGTATTCTCATTTAGGGAAACTGGAGTTGTTTTGATGTTGGTATCATACCCATAGATAAGATTCATACATATCCTTGTGAAAGGAATATAAACCCACATAGTTTGGTGCCTATTAATGGGGATCATTATACCTTTTATGGTAACGTAATAAGATCCCAACCAGACAGTTTAGTGTCATGTGTCATGGACATCTAGGCAGAATACGACTTGTCAATGTTTGGTGTGGGACTTATGTCAAAGCATCCCAGGGAACCTAGGAGGAATATAAATTACCAGGTTGAAGTAAAACCTACTAGAAATATGGAACAGTGATGATAGGTTTGATTTTGGGTGATTTGATTTAGACCTCATGTAATATTCATGTGTATCCCATATAGACAATAATCAAATCCCAAGTAGTTTGATTGGGAGGACACATGCCTATGGATTCCCTTGGTTTTGTCTCACAGGGGAGTATGTCCCTTTAAGGTGATTAAGCAGGGGATTACTACTGAGAAGGATTCCCATTGAGCTCGGCCCTAGGTGGGAATCATATGTATCATTATTGAAGCAGAAATCAGCATTCTTGTAGTTGAATTGATTGTGTTTTTTGATTGCGTATTACTCTTGAGGGGGTTCCCATTGAGCTTGTTACCTAGGTTGGAATACAAAGTATCCAAATTTTAGTAGGAATTAGAGTTCTCATATTTTAATTGGTGTATATTATAAAGATTTCATGATCACCACTAACCTCTAAACCCATGCGAGTCATGCTCAATATGAAAAATAAGAGGATGTAGAAGATTCATCAAACCACGCAATCAAATTTTGTCCATCATTGGACATGGAGACAAATCCCACAGGGGAGGGATTGGTCATTGAGAAGTCCTAATACCTGACACCCCTCTCCCACTGAAGTAATTGGTCAGGGACATGGAACTTCCCTCTCTTCAATTTACCCAGGAATGGGTATAGGTTATGTGGAATGTGGATTGAGGGGATCATGAGGGGGAAAAGAGGGCTATGTTACCCATCCTCTCTCTAATCCGATGGCTATGAGGTAGAGAGGAGAAAGGGAGAAACCTCGTAAAATAAAGGACAATGGATTAATCTTAGAGTGATGCCATGAATTTGGTTCTACAGTGAGTGTGTAAGATCTCATTCCATATTTAATGGAAAAAAAATGTGTAATCCCCCCCAGTGGGAACTAGAGGCTTGAGTTCTCATATATTAGAAGGGGATGAAATTTTATTAACCCTAGTATATAAGACTGGGAAATACATAGCATTTTTTATATGGTAGTTGTCCTCCTGACCATAAGTATACTCACACACATGCACCATAAGGACCCTTACTATCCAACTAGAAAAGTGACGATACCTTATGACCATATCAATACACATCCCAATGTGTGGCACACTTATGTGCCACTCACCCTGGTTTGGAAAGTACAATGGATTCGATGGAGGTTTCAACTTTTTCTACCTCCGTAAATTTATCTAAATGAGTATAGGCCCTTCCATTGATAGATTTGATAGAGGCATAATGAATGGCTTTCATAGGTTAGAGGTTAGGGTGAACCAAGGCAGCTTTCTCAGGGGGTGATCTGCACATTTAGCCCGACATGAATTAGTGTCACTCTAGTAGATGGACCACCTAGATAACCACACTTGGGTGAGTAATTTATCAAACCCTAATGGGTCTCCAAATGTGTTCCCAAAAGTGTATCACAAAGGTCCTCACAATAGAAAGGGGAACTTGTGCAATTATTCATTAACCACGAGGTGAGTGAGTTCCTCGCATAGGTTTTGTTTACATTAAAACCTAGGAGTACCTTAGATTCACTATTAACCATCAATTACCATTTTAAATGATTTTATATGACTACATAAAAGGGTTAATAGGGTTTAAGTTAAGTATTAGGTTGATCATATCTTCGAGAGGTATTTGGGAAAATTTTTTATCTACCAATGAAGACCTCGGGGCCCTATTTATAAGAAAATATAGAACCCTTGGTGAAGGGTCTATCTCACTTAGGTGTATCACTCTGGCCAATCATGTTTGCTTTTGTGTAGGTACCCTATGTGATGATGGTGTTTTGGGGCACCTTGTAAAATGTACTTTTGAGGTTTTTGTGATCCTTTTTCTACATCATTTTCCATTGTTCTCTTCTCTCTAAAATATTTATCTTTTTCCTGTTATCATCCATGTGAAAAAACTGAGTGTCAAGAGACACAAATACAAATTTTTTCTTATACATATAGATGATAAATAAGGTATTTTTATTCCTTTAGTATGATATTGGTGTATATTTTGATGAAATAATATAATTTAATATCATCAAACCCCCACCAATTCTTCCCTCGTAAAATCAATGACCCAAATCATGTATTTTAATTTGAATAAATAAATAATTCATTGAATAATTATAGTGAATAAATTTTTGGGGAGAATTTTATAGTGTATACCAATAAAAAATATTCGAAATGTATATTATCCTAGAAGGATTTTAATCATAACTATATATGTTGTGTAGTGTACCTCTATAAAATTGACATACATCTAGCATATACAGTGCTAAATGGGAGTGTAGTAACTAATGATATAAGAACAAAAATGACAACTAATGTTGTGAAAAGTTCCAAGGAAAAATTATAAATTGTGATCCTTTTGATAAAATATCACTTAGATATAGAGGAGGAAAATTATTTGTATTATTAGTTTATTTAAAATCCATGACATCCTTGGATGAATGGGTTCATTAATATCAAGAATTTGATAGTGATCTAAAATATATAACTCGAATTTAAAATATTTGTATACCATAGGTGATTAATATAAATCTTCAAATAGTGTGTTATGTTTTATGTAGAGAATGGGGGATCTTGTGTCTTTGAGTTAGGATGTTCTAAAAAATGGCCATCAATTTAGTTCGGTATCTCACCTTATTTCCACTAAAAATGTTTTGAACTCATGAACCAATCTTAGAGTCTAGGGGTGTAGAAAATAATTCATGAGAATGTGTCTTGATTCCCCACCTATCAAATGATGAAATCCAATCATCTTAAAAAAGTAGGGTTATTATAAATGCTTCTCATTAATTATATAGAGTTTGGATAATATCTTTATGTCTTTGTAATTGGTTTTCAATGATAACATAGTGAAAATAAATATATTTTGGTGAGTATCTACCACTGAAAAAAAACATCCCACATCCTTTCAATAATGTAAGTTACAAAGTTTGAAGAGAATATACAACTATATATACTAGAGATCATTAAGAATTATGGGGTTACACCATTCATTTTTTTGAATTATATCCTCTATTTATATTCTAATTTTGAAAGTTTCTTCATATAAAAAATTGGGATATATATTAATGTTAATCCCTATATATCACCATCATGAAAATATTCATATTGATCATCTGATTTAGTTCAATGGGGATATCATTTATGCATATGATATACACATTAGAAATTCATGGGGGTAACATTTTACAATAATATATTCCTCTTTTAATTATAGTTATCAATTATTGAGATATATATATTATTTAATATCATTTTCATAGATGGTTATAATAGATCCCTTTCATTTGGAATGTATTATGCTAGCATTTAATCATGGGATTGCAAATTATCCATGAAATGACATGTAATGTTTAATTGATCCATAAAAATTTCACAATTAATCAAAGTTGATAAAAATAATAAACTGACCTTTGATGACATCCACTGGATTTTTTTTGGACACCATAAATTTATCAATGTCTCCCCTCGGTTGGTACATTGGATATTGGAAAATTAGAATAATTTATATTTCGGTATTCCTGTCCATTTCATATTTTTAAACACCTTGCTAAAATAGAATACCAATATTATTTTTCATCCTATTTTAAGTCTATTCATGATGTATTTCATGTGTCCCAATTGAAAAAATACCATATGGACTCATCAAACATCATTGAGTTTGACGATTTGGATTTGGATCTTGACACTACTTTGGTTGGGAAACTAATTCATAACCCCAATTATTTGAACTGTGTATTATGGGGGAAATTTATATCACTAACATGTGTGTTATTTTACAACAGGAAATATATCCACGAGACATTGGAATGTGAGGAAATTTTGAAGGACTAATAACATACCTTATATTCAAATGATGAATGTTGAATGATTTATTAGGTAAGAAATTGATTTTGTTAAGGTATCTTCCCTCTGCCTCTCCATTTTCTCTTGATCTTCTCTTCATTTCCACCCTCCATCTATGTTCTATACTGTTCCTTTCCCAAATAATACATATTGGAAAATATCATGTATAATATTTGGTCAAATATTTTATTCTAACTCCTAAGAGTAATTTGGGATCATTATTTTCCTAATCACATTATATTTTAAGAAGAAAACAATGTTTTAAATGATTTTGGGTATGCGTAACTACATTAACCCCTTTACTTTGGATGCCTTTTGGTACAAGTATACTAAAATAATTATTATTTATTATATTATAATTATATAAAATTTTTGGGATTGGTTAATAATTATTCATCATATCTCTTGTTTTTTATTTGAAAAAATCGGATTTCAATGGCTTCCATGATTTATTTTCCCAAAAATTGGTTTTTACTGAGAAATTGTTTTCCTAAATTCATCAATGGGTTCTTTAGGTTCTAAGGGATTTATATACGGTATTTAGAGGATTTTGTTAATTATAATGATGTATTTCATTAAATTTTTTCTGTTATCATTTATAAAATTTTATTGGAAAGTTATTTCATTTATATTTTGGAATTTTATTCTTGTTATGTATATGTCTTGATGGTGTCTAATTTGTTATTGAGATAAATTTATGGTAATGTTATGATATTTAGTTTTGATTTGAAATAAACATGGGAACCTTGAGTATTTTATGGTTTATTGGGATGAGTACTAAGTTGGTTAGAATTTCCCTTATGCTAATTACCCAAGCCCTTATTTTTCTCCCACTAAGGGTTTGATCTAGAATATTGAAAGGTAGGTTATGGTCTAGTATGTTAATTTATCAATAGGTCGATAGGCGATCAATTAGAGAGATCCTAGGTTACCAATATATCATAATCTCGGATGGAATCCCATGTTGTGATATACTCAAGTGGTTTTTCATTGGTTTTTTATTACTTGTATTCTTTATTATATTTATTCCCTTATAATTGTTATTATGGGCCTCACATTGTTTATTTTAAAAGGATTTGGTTTGATAATTAATGTGAAGAATTATTTGTTTCCCTCACACATGTAAAACAAAAAAAAAATAGACCATACTTTCTAATAGTAATTCAAACTAGTGATAATGGGTTTCATTTGGAAAGGAGTTATATAGATTAATTTTGGTATCCAAATGATTGAAGGATCATACCTTACGTAAACCCTCTAGGTTTTTGTATAAATTTTGTTATCTGGTAAAGGTAAAATCAAAATAGATACCTTGTCTGGTAGAACCCCATATATGACTTCTTATCCTTTAATTGACATTGAGATATTGTGGTGACCATGGGTCTTGTGGAGATATTTAATGTTTCATTTTCTATTTTTTTCAATATTGTTTTTATATGCATCAGAAGTTGTGGCCTTCCCTTAATTTTGGATTTTTTATATTATACAGTTTTAATGTAGATCAATTTATGTTTTGATAAAAATTATTTTTTGATGTTTTACTGAATTCTTTTTTTCTTATTCTATTATTGGGATGGATTTGTATATTTTAAATTATTCACTTACGTTTAATGATTACCCAAATTATTGACACCACATTTCAGAATTCATGATGGGTTCTATTATATGATTAATTAGATTAAGAGGGTTAAATTATTCCTATTGTTTAAATTTGATACTGTCGTCACTTATCTCTATAAAATTGATATTGGGAATACACATTATGCCATATGATGGACTAACTCGAGTGATAAACATGGTTTATTAAGAGACATTAATTAAAAAATGGCATCAAAATTCTGTTATTATTTCGTAAGTGATTATAAACATAATACATGACTATTGAAACCTGATAAGTACATACAAGGAAGTGTTTATAAAACTAAACATTAATATGATCATCAAACTACCATGTTTGGTTGGGAATTTTGTCTTGAATTTGGAATTTATTATCAATTTTTTAAATTTTTTATATGGTATAATATTACTATGAGGTTTATGGATATCCTTTGAGTTTTTTAGAAACTTATAGGACTTGGTTTAATAATTAGATGAATTATAGGAGCACATAATTATGTTATTTTGTCTAGAATCCTATGTGAAAACTATATTCTCTATTTTGGACACCTTCCAATGGAATCATATGGTTCTAAAATCTTTTACAAATCGTTTGACCAAGCAATATGTAATTGAAAACATTTTTAGTGTTCGGATTTTCACTGATTTGTCCTATGTGATTTTTAAATATTATTTTTACTTTTATTCTATGTAATTATGGGAATTTTTATCCTTTCTGGATGTTATTTTCCTTCAAAATATTCATAGGTTATGTTCTATATATTGTGATTTTATAGAAAAGGTATCCCAAAAAACTCTATAGAATCATAGAGAGGAAGAAGTGGATAATTTTCTATAAGGAAACCATCCTATGGGCCTAATACTTTTTTAATATTTTATTTTAGATATTTAATTTTCAGGCTAATAATGTGAGTGAGATAAAGTTTATGATGTGTATCTTGCTCTATAATTCACTATAAAGAACATTATGTCTTCTAATAGTGATTGAGGGTCTCAGTACCTTAAAGAACGAATAGTGAAAATAGTGAAAATATTCTGTTTTTATTATATTACTAGGACTTATAAGATAAATATTTCCTTGTACATGCCATTAGGACATATCTATAAGTGGTATCTGGGTAAAAATAGATTGGTCCAACACCACCTAAGACCAGTCATGCTGAGTTTGGCCCTAAAATTACTAAGCATTATATAAATATTTAGTCTTGGGGAGGCAAGTAAATTTATTTGGTTTAGGTTAAGCCATGGGCTCAGACTAATCGATCTATTAATATAAAACTAAAAAATTTATATTTATCTTTCTATAAAAGTTATCAATATAATGTTATATTTTATTTTTTACTTATTAAATTAATATGTATAGGATATCATATAAGTATAATAGAGATAACACATTGACTGGTTAGCTTTGGCGAATCCTTGGAATCCAGAGGTAGATGAAATGATATAGTGACCTATAATTTTCATAACAAAATATTACATCCTTTTATATGAATATTAAAAAAATGCACAGATACAATCTGGAGGACTGGTAACGTTTTAGTGTCTTTGGAGACTAGATACATGGAATTATTATTTTATAAAGCATCTCCAACATCTCCCATTATGATATTCCCTCATAATACTCTACATAGATATACCCTACTTAAACCTTTCTTCATAACCTTGGGAATAGAAACATAAAAGTGAGAAAACTCAGATGCTCAGTAAGGTCAAACATACAAGATACTAATTGATGATCATACGATACCATAAGATAAGAATAAGGGTATGAGATCATAAAAAACAAACAATGTTTACACCCAATATATCACGGATCATAAACATGAATCATAGTATAAAAATTTATCACATAAAAATACATGAATCATAATATTTTCAAATCTTTCTAATTCAATCAGGAACCATAATTTCATGCTGTATAATGGTGGGACCATCAAAGGTATAGAAACCAGTTCATATATCAAGGTTAACAACTATGAGATTTACTTGATAGTGGATCAGGAATAAACACATTTTTTCTGTATCCTAATAGATCATGAATCGTTACTTATTTCCCAGAGGGGATCAAAATTATCTACTTGTATCATATAGTTGACCAAGCATGTCAACTTTTTTCTTATAGTTCATCAAGCACGTCAACTTGTTTCCCATATTTATCTTATGAAATATAAAAAATTACCAAATTCATTGGAGGGATATATAATTCCATGCCTATAAATCATGTGAATAAAATCATAAAAATGTGCTCTTTAATATCTTAAATCATTCATAATATCATCATTACATATTTTCTAAAAAATGGGTTTCATATACATTTTATAAATTCATCATAGCATTACCCATGGAAAATAGATGGGTTTCATAAAAGTCTCATCATCATATTAATAAAAAGTACAATAAAATAATAAGGATGGTATTAGTGGTTATATCCATAGTGAATATTAATTAACATGATATGATGTTATCATATATGTAAATTACTTTAAAATAATCACTATAATATTTCCTTATAAAAATACCCATTTCACGTTGAAATAACTTATTTAAAATATAATAAATTTCCAAAATATCAATGAAAACAATTTTTTTAAATAGTATTGTAAAATTGGAAAGGAATATTTAAATAATGGAGTCATAATAATGGTCAAAAATTCTATTCATTTCATTAAAGTTAATAAAAAAACATTCCTTTCACACTTCTGTAAAAACACAAAAAATACCTCGATTGGAAAATGAAAAGAATATTCCACATAAATTTTTTTGAAAGTTAATAATTTTTAAAAATGAATTTTCAATATCATATAATACAATTAAAAACATTTTATAAAACATTTTAAGGAAACATTGATATGGAAGAAAAAGGTTGTTCGATCGAAGAGAGAAATAATTTTGGTTTTACTTATAAAAACTCATTCAATATCTTGAATATATAAAGTAAATAAAATGAAGGTAAAACACGTATTATTCAAAATTAAATAAATAAGGATAAAAATGAATGTAAATATCATATATGGATTATATAATGTCCTAGATTAAAATTCAAGAATAAATAATCAAGATTAAAAATGGGATTCAGACATAAATCCCTTAACTCAAGTAACATATTTATTTTTAAAAGTTATAACCTCATGTATAATAAATTTAAATCTATTATAAATATATTATAGAACCATACTAATATCTATCATACCATTATTTATTTACTTATGACCTATTTTCATCCATTTATTAAGATTTATAATACTATAATCATTGCTCTAGGGGATAACTTCTTCGCCTTTCATGCATGTTTCAAATCAGAAATTCTAGTCTGTTTACTTTGATCATGGTTTCATAATTTACATAATATTAAAAATTATATAAACATATTATATATTCAATATATATATATATATTAATAGTCATCTAAAAAATATGTAGATTGAAAAATTAATTTTACTGTTTAGGGAGACGGCAGATCCTATGTAGACATGAACGATGTTTTCATTATTTGACAGATGGAATGAAAGAAAGGTAAATTAAAATTATACTTTAAAAATAATTATTATATCATATATATCATATATATATTAATTTAATTTATACTTATTTCTATCCTTCTGAAAATTAAATGAAAAATAAATCACATCGCTTTGTGGAGGCGATAGTCCACACGAGCGCATGAGCGACATTATTGGTTTTGAATGGATTTGAAGGAAAGAAAGAAGATATGATATTATAATTATAGAATAATAGTTACATCATAAACATCATATATAAATATTAGAAACATCATAATAACAATCCAAGAAATATTTTTATGGAAATTTATTTATATCATTATGGGGATATGGTAAATCCTATATATGCATGAATGATACTTTCACATCCCATTTGAAGTAAAAGTGGATAAATAAAGGTTTTTCCATAATAATAATAACATTTTACTATATTAATCACACATAATTTATTATTTTATTATGAATATAACAAATTTATAGGTAGTGGGAGATGAATGAATTAAAAGAGGTCGAGTAAGATGATTCCCTCTTCTTTAATAAGCCCACCCTTGGAATAGTCTTTTAATAAGAACATAACCTCTAATTCAGGGATAGTATACTTTATAGGAGATCTTTTTAGTTTCTCATTGAGAGAGTATCGTCAAAGTGGTATAATGAATATAAAATTTGGGTACCCTATTATATTTTAGGGGATTGTAACCCTATTAATTTCTTCAATTAATAAAATATAATAAATCCCTTCTATAGAAAAATTCTTCACAATGGAAATAAATTCAATGATAATATTTAATGGGGATGAAATATAATCAACCAATATAATTTCGGAATGTTTATGTAAGATCTTAAATATTCTAGAGATGTCTCAGGTTTGTTACCAGGTACTCTTTTACCCTTGATTTTTTTATATTTTTTGTTGGTATTTGTTTAGGGGTGGTTCAAGATAAAATTTTAGAATTTTGGATGAAGAGGGGTAGTGCACGGTGTTTCCAAACCACACACCTACCCCCAAAAAACCTTACAAACCCAAACAAAGGGGATTCACATGTTTGGGGCACAAATTGTCAAATATTTAACCCTCTGAGTAGTAAAGGTGTGACCCCCAAAATAGAGGTTCATGGGTAGGATCACAGTTTGGAAAAAATGTGCGCCCTTTATTGGAATCCATGAATACAGGATTTTAATCCACCAAAAATATGTAAAAAAAATATAAAAACCCCATTACTGAACCTGAATCACCACATTCAATATAAAACCCATTCTAGCATTTTTTGAAGCCTCCATGAGGATTCCAATACATTCATAACTTCTTTCATGAAGAATCAAATACCATATTGAAGAACATTCACCTCCCCTGGTAAGGTATTCTCATCCCGAATGGCTTCATATCTATCTCAAATCTTTCCCTCCTCTTTTGGAAGGTTTATTTTCTATATTTACGATTATTTAGATATTTGTGACGGTATATCTTACTTCATTTGATATTTTATCTCAGTTTCGGATATAGGTCTCATTTTTTATTATGAAATTGAATGTTCCTCTTCAATTTGTAGATTTCCATTGGCAAGCATACATAAAAAATCTTGTGGTAGGTTGTCTAAATTGAAAATGTAATATTCTAGATTATATTTATTTGTATGTAATAGTGAAATAGAAACCTCCATGTTTTCCAATAGCACCTTGAGTGGGATTAATTAATTGGTCAATTAATTTATGTTAATGATGTGATTATGAAATTGATGGGATATTGGGATTATGTAATTGGTTAATTAAATGGGTTTGTGTAATTGGATAATTGATTGCATATGTAATTTTTTGATAATTGTAATAAATGTATGTTTGGATTAACCATAATGGGTTAATGGGTTATGTGAATAAAGGGTACTATATGGTTTAATAGGGAATTGTTAATATTATTCCATGCAATTAAAGTAATGGATTGTGATTTAATTGATAATTGAAATAGAATATCATGATGAGAATTATTTATTATAGGGATAATTTTGATTAACCCTGTCAAATCTGATATGCATTGTATATGTGAATGGTTGATAAATGTGGTGTGGGACATGGAATGATGCCCCAAATAACCACAGGGTGTGTGCCATGATGTTCTAGAACCAATTGGATGTGTGTGAATATTATTGTATGGGACATGGACTGATGATCCAAATACCCATGGGGTGTGGGATAAGGAATGATGCTCTAAATACCCATGGGGTACCTGACACGACGTTCTATTCCTATTATATTTGAAATGAACAATGGTTTCAAATGGCCATGTTATGAAACAAAATTAAATAGATAATGAAGTCCCATGTGTTATAATAAATTGTGTTTCCCTATGTGATATGGTTCAGAATCCTACATGGTTAAAATAAGGTATTGATGGCTTGAGTGTCATCGTTAACCCAAGAAATTATATAGTTTAATAAATAATACTTGAATATGTAAACTATTTAATTTATTGGTTTTTATTTATTTTTTGTACAACTACATACACTATTATTTATTAGATATTTCTTTAGATGTCATTTGTGGTGTTGTAATAAGTTATACCCACACCATACTCAGGATGCCTGATCAGTGCTTGAATATACATCATGTTGGCAGGACAAGATAAGGGAATGAGACCTATGTTAGATGGATGAATTGGGATGGAGGCTGTGAGGGGGAGCCATAAATAGTGTTGAGAAATGTTTTCTAATTTTCATTGTATTTATTTTTGGTTTTTTTATTTTACACTAGACATATATTTTTCATGAAAAATATACTATTTTAGTTTTATATATTTATGTTTGTTCTGATTCATAATGTTTTATTGGTTTGTTTTTGTTATGGAATTGTACTATTTGTTTGTTATCTTCCTATAGTTATTTCCAGGTTATTTATTCTTTTGTGCCACTTTGAGAAACTTGGAATAGTTTTTCTTTAACATATATATTTTACCCTCACAGCTAGCCGGCAGCCTTTGGTTTATGATGATATACTCCTGAGGTCATGTAACCAGTCAGCTTGGGGAAACGTTGTGTGGAACCTGGGATGGGGCGTTACAAAGAGGTATCAGAGTAGTTTTGTTTTCTTTTCATTTTTTTCTTACTCTTTTGAAAGGTAGACGTGATATTAGGTTGACTTGGGCCTTGGTCAAAAGCCTATACATGGGAGTAGTTAACTCATTTATGGGGGTAAAATGATGTACTCAGGGTGGGGTTGATGTTCTTGATGTTATATTTTACCGTTTAATGTTATTTAAACTCGAGTGAATCCATTGTTATGTAATGTGATAATTATTTCTGATACTTTATGATATTTGACTTATGTCCTGGAATGGTATGAATGTTGAATATTCATACATCATTCTAGGAACTATTAGATTATTATAGTATGAATCATTTGTCATAATGCATGGAAAAATAGGTTTTGTGTAACTTGTTAAAAGTGATTTTTTTATTTTCTTATGTAATTAATCTAAAAAGGGTCCCAAATAGGAAACTAAATGTTGTGAAATTATGAAAAAAGGTTAATAATATGGTTTTTTAATGAGAAACTAGAATTATGATCTTGTTTTTACGCTTTATTATCCATGATGTAGATGAAGGATGGTTAAGGGTAGTGATAACGCCTTAATTTTGACTGCGTGGAAGGGTTTGGAGGACAACTTATTATGATTTTTTTGAATCCTAGAATTTATGAAAATTGTTGTGTTATGTTTCATAAGATGTATGTTTGGAATTGTTGAAATATGAATCCCTGATGAATATTTTTGGTAGGTCGACCAGAGTCCAATGCTTGAAATTTGCCTCAAAGAGTGGAAATTGAGGCTTTGATTGTTCAGGGTGAGGAAGTTGGAGAGAATTTCCATGATAACATTTCTTGATTTATATTATTTGTGGAAAAATACCTAGGGAGGTTTATGAAATGTATGTATGATTTGAAAAGATAATTTCAATTGCAGAACCCTCTTCATTTTACTGGAGAGGGTGGAATTGGGGGAGATGAGTTCTAGATTGAGTTTATCCAAATAATCCTAGATCACTTGGAGTCTCTTGTTGAGATGCTAATTTAGAAGGAAACTTATATTTTTTGAGGATCTATGAAGCAATGGGGGAATTTAGCGTTGGGGTGGAAAACTATAAACATTTTATGGAAATACATCCTAGATAAGTTCATGGAGCACTTTTTTAAGAGGTGGTGACTCAGTCGAAGACCAAGGAACAATTTATTGTTCAAAAAAAAGAAATGGAATTAAAAAAGTCTGAAATATGGAATCTTATTAAAATCCTTAATGAAAAAGGGAGTGAACCGTTAGGAAAATCATCCAACCAGGTAATTACCTGATTGACCCCCTTGTTGGAAAGACTATCAGGAACCATGTTTGCTTCGCAGTACACATGTGTGGCAATGTAGTTGAGATCTATGAGCGAAGAAATACATTTCATCCATCGAGAGGTAAGAGGACATGCAAGGTGAATCAATCCCTTCTAAATATCTTGGACAACAATGGTTGAATCACATTCAATCCACAGCTTTCTCCCACCCTTTTTCTTGGAAACTTCCACCAGATGAATGACTCCCAACATTTCCGCTTCCAAGGCCGAGGCCGTACCACATCCACCGAAGAAGCAGCCAAGGAATCTTCCAAGAAAGTCTCTGAAGATGGAACCACAACCTACTGGACCCAGGTTTCCTCTAGAGGTGTCGTCGACATTCACTTTGATCTATCCTGGAAGTGGATCTTTCCAGAAGACTTCAAAGGTACGTCGAGGTTGCCTATATGATCCCGCAATTCAAATATGGGGGAGTATCTCAAAATCACCAAAAGAGTTGTCACAATGATCTTTCTGAAGTGAGGCAGCATCCTTGATGGAAATGAGAATACATGTTTTACCATCATTGAGATTGAATGAGCAATTATTATGAATAAAATTATTTCTATCATACCAGATAACTTGCAGGAGCTCTACCACTGCAGTTAGAAAAAGATTCTTGATTTGATTATAAAAATCCCAATTCACACAATGTTGAAGTTGAGAGCTGATAGTAGCAAGAAGTGACCATCTGCAACAAAAAATGCCAGTAATATAATTCCAAAGAGCAGTAGCTGTATCACAAGACAAGAACAAATGATTAGCATCCTCACGGTCTTGGTTGCACAGATGACATCTAGAGCAAAGAGAAATCCCAAAGGATTGAAGGCACACACCAGTGGGGACTCTATTATGTGTAACACACCAAATGAGAGTAAGGCACGAGGGTTTGATCCAAGGTTTGTTAAAAGCATTCAACCAAAAAAAAGTTAGAAACAGATTCACTAAAATTGTTTTTGTAGAAACTTTTAGAATCAAGGACTCTATTAAAAGCAGGTTCCAAAATAAGGAAATCATCATTGTCGGAAAAGGGATAGTTGTTAAAGATATGGCTAATGTGATTTGGAAGGGTTATGTCATGAGAGTTAACAACATCACATATAGTAGAGTTGGTATTCCTAGGAGTATTGGTGGATGATAGCATTGAGATTAAGGGGACACCAGTCCAGTTGTCCAGCCATAAATTCATAGGGGAATTAGCACTAACCATCCATCTAGAGTTGTGCATGATATTAAGAAAAGAATGTCTAATGGATGGCCAGATGGAGGAAGTGATGTAACCCATGTTTCCATTCCGAAGCTTCGAAACAAATCGATTTTTAGGAAAGGCCAAGGAATCAGAGTTGTTGTGAATCAAATTCCAAGTCATTCTAGAACAAAGAGATTCATTATGAAGCTTAAGATTATTAATCCCAAGACCACCCTTATCTAGGGGATTACAACATGTGACCCATGGTATGGTGACAAGTCTTCTTTCAATAATACTACCAATAAAAAGAAATTTTTTAATGAAAACATTACTTTTTTTGAGAAGACTGGCAGGCCAATTGTAAACCATCATCGAGTATACCATCTTGGAAACAATTGTAGACTTAACAAGACAAACTCTATCGGCCATAGAAAGAGATTTACCTTTCCAAGAAGAATGTTGATTGATAATTTGATCAACAATGCTGTGGAAATAGCTAGATTTTGGTCTTCCCCAAAAAATAGGCACACCCAGGTAAGTAAAAGGGAAAGAGCCTTCTTTGATTCCTAAGAAAGATGATAATTTGATCATGGAGAACTTTTCTCTAGAAACTCTGATATGGGATATATAAGTATAGTTTGTGAGGATGACATAGGTGATTATGTCAGCGATGAACTATGCTGATCAATTTACAAACTTGCATCTCTTTTCTCCATCACTGGTAAGGGATGTGAAAACTATGAAACTGTGTTTTTAGGTTGGTCTTAAATCCATGATTATGTCCTTGGTATATGTATTTATTTTAAAGAATTTTGTTGAGGTAGTGGATCAAGAACTAATATTTAACAGAACATGAAGAAATCTTCCAGGGGATGACATGTGGTTCCTGTAGGTCGATCATGTGGTACGTCTTCCAAAAATAGTTAGAACATCTTTGAGAATCTCATCTAGGGTGATAGAAAGAAAAGTGGCTAGGGTGAAGGGTTAGATACTTAGGACCTTAACCAATTGACCACCCACCCGTGCGTTATGTTGGGTCACATTCATAGACATTTTCTCTGATAATCTGTAGAGTATCGTTCTTGTGGTAGGATTGGACAACTCTGAAAGTTCTATTGGAACCCATGACAGATGGGTACTGATGCAGTGTCTAGACCGAAAAAAAGTGTTTGAAGGGTGTTTTATAACCCATATCAGTATGGAAGTTAGTGTTCTACTGGAATTAGTGGTCGAGGTAATGAACATTGTGCTTTAGGGAAAGAGATCATGTATCATGAGAGTGGTGCAACATAGGGGACTTACTCTACATCGCTGGGATAGGGGTAAGAAATTTTCATGCAGTTTAGACTATGGTTTTTGATATTAAAGATGAACCATCCAGAGATATAGGTACAAATCTTTTATCTTCTTTGATTGATGGTTCTTTATTTGATAGTAGTGTCTCTCATTCCTTTATTCCAGTATGACTTGTGAATTGGTTGAAAATGTGTATATAGTTTGTGAGTGGGGTTAATGAAAATTGATACACCATTATTGATAGGGTTGATCGACATTTTTTCTTCAAGGTTCGTTATCTCATTGTTGGGGAGTATCATTTTCCAATGTATATCTACATTACTGATATTTCATGCATCAATTGATTTTGGGTATTGACTTGTAAGTAGAAAACCAAGCCTACATTGATTGTTACCAATGAAGAGTGATGTTTACATCTCCTAAGGGTAACGATTATGTTCATCAAAGAGAATGGGATATTCAAATAGGCCATGTAGGGACAATTCATCAATAACTAGGGGAGCTACCTGCACATCTTGCAGGTATGTTACTATATGATGGAGGTGTAATGCATGTTGTCTTTCCAACCATAGTGGATAGGTTCCCTGATGTGTTTCATGAGGACATATCTAGGTTTTCTCCTGAGAGAGACAGGGAATTTAGAATTTATCTCCTACCAAGGGATGATCCAGTTTCTATTCCACCATAAAGAATGGAACCAATAGAGATTCAAGATATTAAGACTCAGCTAGAAGAGTTTGTGGACAAGGTTTTTATCCATCTGAGTATGTCACCTTGGGGTTCTACAATTTTATATACATATATGGATGAGGGTAGATTGCACCTTTTTGTATTCTATAGTATGTTGAACTATATGACAATGAAGAACTTGTATCCTCTTTTGATTATCGATGACCTATTTTTCAAGTTGAGAGGAATTAGTGTTTTCTACAAAATTTACTTGAGTTTGGGTGTCATCAATTGAGAGTTAAACCTTTTGACATACCACATATTACTTTCAGGAGAATTTATTTCCATTATGAGTTCATTATTAGGGGTTTCAAATTCAAGGACACTCTATAGTGTTTATGGGGTCGATGAACAAAATCTTCCACCCGTACCTAGACCAGTTCATGGTTATTTTGTGGGTGATATCTTGGTGTACTCCAAGACTCATGATGATAATACCCAACATCTTCAGATCATCAAGATTACACTAAGATAGAATCCTATATATTCCACAAAATTGTTGTGTCAATTATGGACTGTTGAAGTATATTTCATAGGTCATGTCATTTTAGAGGAATGTGTGTAAGTGGACCCATAGAAGGTTAAATTAGTTTTTTCTTGAGAACAACCTAAGAATGTTTTTGATATCTGTAGTTTTCTAGGGTTGGTGGGTTATTATAATAAGATCATCTAGAAATTTTCTTAATTAGAAGAACCACTTTCAAGATTTATGAATAATGGTATATTTTTTGAATCATTTTGATCCTGTGAGAACTTCTTTTAGTAGTTGAGGATGTGGTTGAAAGAGGCACCAGTCCTGACCCTACTCAATCTAGGTGAAGAGTATACAGTGTTATGTGATTATTTTTGGATCAAACATGGATTGTTATTGATTCATGTAGATTTATTATTCATTTCTGGGTCACGGAAGTTAAGGACACATGAATGGAACTACCCCACACACAATCTCTATGTAGTAGTAGTGGTTTATTCCATGAAGTGCTGGCGGAATTTATTTCTGGTTGAAAATATTACTCTGTATACTGATGATATGATCTTAAAGTGTATCTTTTCAAAATAAGATTTCAATCTGAAGGAGCGATGTTGGGTGGTGTATATGTATTAATTTGACCTCAAGATTTCATATACATACAGGAAGGGAACTAGTGTTATTGACACTTGAAACTAGAAAATTTAGACTCGGTCATTTTGGATTCTATCTCGGAGTGCATTATGATGACTTGGATAGATCAAATGAATATTGTAGTTCATGTGGACTAGAATCATATGAATCTTGTATCTGTTTCAGTGGATTCTAAACATTTTATCTAGATCAGAGAGAGTCAATATGAGGATCCATAGTGATGTTCCCTGATAGAAATCCTTTAAGTTGGGGAGTCACATTTAAATTATACTATAAATTAATATGAAATCATCTTGGTTTTGGGAAATTGAGTTGTACCAACAAATATGTTTGAGGAAATGATGCATGAATTTCATGCCCTGAAGTGGGTGGTACATCTTGGTTTGACATTACCAAGGACATTCTGGTGAGTCTCCCAAAGACACCTCATAAGAATGATGGTATTTGGGTGGTTGTGGATCGACTGATGAATGTAGAAAGTTTATTTCCTATTCTAGGGTCATTCACAGTTGATTGTTTGGGATATATATATGTTCAAGAGATATTCATTCTGTACTGGGTGTTGTGGAGTATAGTTTTACACTGTGACTCATGTATTACCTCATGTGTCTAGAAATTCATTCATAATGATCTTGGTACATAGTTATTTCTGAGTATTTTTTTTTCACCGATAGAGAAATGGGAAGTGGGAATGTAGGATACATGTACTTGATTATATTCTATAAGAATGTCTTCTAGACTTTGGTGGGTATTGGGAGAACCACCTAGCACTTTTGTAGTTTTACTATAACCACAGTTATCAAGAAACTCTTTAGATGGAACCATATCACGATCTTTATGGTGGGCCATTCATATCAGCTCAATATTGGATGGAGGTTGTTGAGTCACGTCTATTTGGATTTCGTCTCATGCAGGAGACATTAGTGAAATTTCAGCTGATTTAGAAACATATGGATATATCTCATATTAGGAAAAATCCATATCCTTATTTAAATTGGTGATCCCTAGAGCATATAGTTGGTGATCATGTGTTCCTTTGGCTATAACATATATTTTATTACTGTAGTATTTAGAGATAAGAAAAGTTGGCACATCAGTTTTGTAGACTATTCAAGGTTCTGTAGAGAATTGAGCCAGTGGAATACTGATTAGCTCTTCCATATAGACACAATTTTATTTATGATGTTTATCATGTATCACAAATTCATATGTATCACCCTGGACCTTCTCATGTGATTGATGTAGTTGATAGTGATATTGAGATAGATGTGCTCTGTGAGGAGCATTCAATATGTGTGTTGGATCACAGTGAAAAAGTGTTGAAAGTAAATGACACACCAATAGTTTGAGTATTATGGAAACATGGGATTGTTCAAGAGGAAACATGGGAGATGGAAGTTGATATGTGGGCTTAGTGTCCTGATATTTTTACAATGGAATCATATAGATTCTTGGGGGTACCACACCAGGATGAGCTATTAAAATTTGAGGATATTATAAGATCCTCACCTTTTCTAGAGATGTATCGATTTTTTTTAAGTAATCTATTACCCTTGTTTGTTATATGCTTGGGGGATTTTATTTTTGGGTGTTATTCCTGAAAAAATTGATGCTTTTTTAAGAAGAGGTGAAGTACACAGTTGGTGCACAAAATTTTTAAACCACGCACCTAACACTAGCAAATCGTGTGAACCCAAACATAGGCGATTCACATGGTTGGTTCATGGTTTTTCAAATTGCATGACCTCCTAGAAGTAACCATGTGACCCATTATAGGAGGCACACTGTTAGGGAAACTTGTGTACCCCGTATAGGAAACCGTGCAGGTGGGATTTTAATCCACCAAAAAAGTATTAAAAATATACAAAACCTCCCAATATAAACCACTAATCACCCCAACATAGACCAAAATACATTCCAGTATTTTTTAAATCGTCCAGGAGGATTCCAAGGTCTTCCATACTTTGTTTGGGAAAAATAGATGACCAGATTAAAGAATATGTACCTGTCAGTATAAGAGATTCTCATCACAATTGGTCTCCTACCTATCTCTGGTATTTATTTATTTTTTAAAAGGTTTGTTTCTTATGTTCATGATGGTTTAGATCTTGGTTATGAAAGATCAAACTCTGTTTCATCTTGGATCTATGTTTTCGATCTAGATCTCATTCTTTGTTGTGAAATTGAATGTTTCATTTCAATTTAGGGATTTGCATGGTGAGTGTTCGTCAATGATCTTGAGGTAGGTGGTCTAAACTGAAAATACTGTAGTGTTTATTAGATCCATTTATATGCATTTTTTATATATAGATTTCCATGTTTTGAAATTTCACCTCGACTAGGATTAATTATTTAGTGAATTAATAAATTAACTAGTGTGATTATGAAATTGATGGGATGTTGGGATTATTGAATTGGTCAACTAAATGGGATTGTGTAATTGGATAATTTTTTACATATTGAATTTAATTGATAATGGGAGAAAAGGGATGATTTTCATAATCATATAGGGGTAACATGATATGTGAATAAAGGTTAATTCATGGTTTAATTGTGAATTGTTCATATTATTCCGTGTAATTAAATTAATGGATTATGGTTGAATTGATAACTAAAATGGTATATCAAGATGTGAATTGTTTATTAGAGGATTATTGTTGATTGACTTTATTAATTGCAATATTCATGATATATGTGATTTTTTTAGAAATGGGGTGTGTGATATGGATTGATGCTCCAAATACCCATGGGGTGATATCCATGACATTCTAGACCCAAATGCATGCATGTGAATATTATTTTATGGAAAATTATTGATCCTCTAAATACCAGTGGGGTGTAAGATAGGGAATGATGCACTAAATATCCATGATGTGAAAGACAAAGAATTCTATGCCCATATGATTAGAAAATTGAATATGGTTAGAAATGGCCATGTTTTGAAATGTAATTAATTGAATAATTGAATCCCATGTCATATAATGAGTTTTTTTCTCTATATGATATGGTTTAGACTCTGGAATTGTCCAAAGCAGGTATTGATGGTATGAGTGTCATCATGATCCAGAGAAATTATGTGGTTAAATAAAAAATAATTTCATATGTAATTTTTTTACCTTTTTAGTTTTACTTTATTATTTATTCAAATTCATAAATTGTTATTTAGGGGATTTTTATTTATACTCTTTTTTTGGGGACCTATTGATTTGTACTCATACCCTACTCAGGCTTCTTGATGGATACTCAAATAGACTTCCTGTTTGTAGGGTAAGGTAATGGGAAAATCCCTATGTTGGATGGATGAGTTGAAATGGAGTATGGATTAGGGAACCAGAAATGGTTTCAATAGATTCTTTGGAGTTTTTAGTGTCTTTATTTTGGGTTTTCATTTGACACTGATCGCATATTTGGCATTTTATGTCTAATATTTTAGTTTTGGATATTATCGTTTGTTCTGATTCTTCTTTTATTACTAGTCTGATTTGTTTACAGAATTATACTAGTTATTGGTTATCATCCCATGGTTATTTATTTGTTATTTATGCTATGGTTCTACATTTATAAAGAGGGTATAGTCTCCCCAGGTTATATAGATTAGACCCCCAATATTAGTCAATAGCCCCTGGCGTATGAGAATCCATGCCTAAGGTCATGTAACTGACTGGATCAGGGTAACATTATAAGGCACCATGGTTGATACATTACATTTAAGTGTTGTTTTGAACCATATCATTTGATATAACCCGTTAGTTAACATTTTTATCCTTAATCGCAGTAATGTATTTTACAATCTTAAAGTGTTGTATGTTTACTTATAAGGTAAAAATTGGTTCATTAATTGAAAATGGATTAAAGTTTTTATTATATATTATAAAAATTTTCCTATTTCAAAATTTTTAGGATTTTTAAAAAAATTAATAAATTTATATTTTCATAAAATATAATTAATGTCATTTTTTTATGGTTCATGTAATTCTAAAATAAGAATTATAGTAAAAAGATAGAATATTAATATAATTATTTTAAAAAAACCAATATGTTATATTCAACTATATAATTCAAGGAGAAATATAAGTCACTAAAATTATATTACTTATAATATTTTTAATATAATTTATTTTATTTTTTATTAATTAAAGAAATATTTTATCATCATTGAGTAATAATTTAAGCTAATTATATAATTACTATAAATTATAAATAAATTAAAATCATGAAAATAATTTCATTATGATTAAAATAACTATTAATTTTTAATCAATGTTTAATTTTTTTCATATTTGAACACATAAAAGATATTTACAATTAATAGAGTCACATTTTCTTTATTTCACTGATTTAAATATTATCTTTATCATTCTTATAGAAAAGTGTCCCTTAAAAAATTAAATTTATATCTTAAGTTTAAAAGTGTTGGATTCCATTCTCCAAATAATAATTGATATGGAAAATGGTTACCTTATCTTTTAGTTTTAATCTAGGTCAAACTCATTCACAATTTATTAAGGTGATAAATTTTACTATGGTTAATATTTATAATGTCCAAAAAAGAGACCTATTTAAAAATTTAGAAATTATGATTCCAATTATGGATTCCATTTTCTCTAATTTTATTTTAATAATAATATGAAATTAATTTTAAAATAAGTGTGGAAAATAGAATGAATAAATTTTTTTAGATAAATAAATCATTAAGTATAAAACTATATTTATTACTGTCTCATTGCAATAATGAAAATTAGTTGAATTTTAAAAAAATTAGTTGAATATAATATATTTATTACATAAAAATAATTCACAAATAGTTTTTAATTTTATATTTTGTTATGAAAATGTATTTCATGCATAAAAATGTTTTTTTAGAAAAAACAACTCTTTTATTTCCAAATAATTTTATTTTCATTTCAAATTAATTGATTACCAATGAATTGATTTTATATATATTTAAAACATAAGTTTTTTTAATTTTTTAAGTACTAAACATACCATCCAATCCAAAATCTTGGAGATAAAAGTCACATTAAATAACATTATTTTAATAGTATATCGCTGTTCATTAAAACTCTGTTTTGTGTGTAAAGAAATTTTTCTAAAAAATTAAAAACTTTTATAGATCGCTATATCCTAAAATATAAGTGTTTTAAATTATACCAATACTAAATTAATTTCACCTTTGAAATTTATTAACTCTGATAAAAAATAAGGATATATCTATTTCATTACATCCTCGAGCTCCAAAGTAACTTTTTTAGACTTTTTTATTCCATCAGAGAACTTTAACAGGGTGAGAAGTATTGTTTCATAGAACATTATCTCTACAATACAAGATTTATTCTTGTTTTTTTCATTACAAAGGTCATTCTCTAAAATTATAGCCAATGATTTTAGTACATGTGATTGATCAGGTATGTACTTTATTAGGATATATATATGGAAGACATCATGAAATTGAGATAGGTTTGGTGGTAGTGTTAATCGATGAGATACCATCCCTAATTGATCAAGAATCTCGTAGGGGACAAGATACATGGGGACTATCATTAATTTTTTTTCTAAAGACGATAAAAATAATGCATAGATAAATTATTATAAATACCTTTTTACCAACTTCAAATTATATGTTTCATTGGTGATTGTCACCATAAATTTTATCTATTCTCTGAGCTACTATTATGTAATGCTAAATGGCTCTAAATTTCTCTACCATTAACATGTCTAGAACTTGTTCCAAAATATTTATTTCTCCAAATTCATTCCAGTATGTATGAGTTCTACACTTCCAACTATAGAGGTCCTCATAATGATCCATATTAATTCTTGACTGAAGGCTATTATTGTATAAAAATATATGAGATTAATGTGTCAATAACAACAACCTATGATTCTAGAAAACAATCTCTAAAAATATCCACTAGGGTTTGGATTTATCTCTCAAAATAACTATCCATCTAAGGATGATAATTAGTGTTGAAACATAACTCTATATCTATATCCTACTGGATAGTTTTCCAAAACATTGAGGAAAACCTCAAATCATGATCAGATATAATAGAATGTGGTACTCTATAAAATCTCACCACATCCATAATATATATCCTAGAATTTTGATAAAGTGGATAATCTTCATTGATGTAAATGAAGTGTTATGAATTCATAAGGTGATCAAACACAACCGAAATAGAATTTTTCCCTTTAGAAGTTTTTGGGAGTCAAATGATTAAATCAATGGTGACGTTTTCACATTTCCGTTAGTATGGGTATTGGTTATAACATCACATTATTCTTTTATCTCTTATCGTTTAACTTCAAAGATATAGTTCATAGTGATTTATATTCTATAATATCAATTTTCTTATAATCCAACTAGAAATAATCTTTCATATATCTATAAATATTTTTTTTAATTCTATTATTGATAGAGAATAAAGAACTATAAGGTTAGTCAAATAACTCTTTATTTATGTCCAGTTTGAAATGAACACATACATGGTCTATAAACCTTATAATTCCATTATAATAAATATTGAATATAAGAACATTTCTCATCTTCATTTTCAACTCAACATCTTCCATCGACGCAACTTTAATCGTCACATGGATAAATAGTTAATCTTTCATTTGAGAAAGATTGGATATATCCCCTTTCATTGGGATTTTAAGTTTAGTATTCTATAAATCCATAAGTATTGTATCTATTTAAAACCTTTTCATGGATAAAATAGTATAGTCTTTTTGACTCATAGCATAATCCACCTTGTTCTCCTTCGTAGGGTGGTAATATATTAAGTAGTCATAATATTTAATAAGCTCTAATCATCTTCTCTGGTTCATATCCAACTATTTATATATGATTATATACATTAATATATTATGATTAGTTTATATATAACACCTTTATTTGTAAATATAATTCCTCTATATATTTTGTACAAACAATATCCCAACTAACTCAAAATCAGGATTTGGGGTAATATTTCTCATAAAACATCAATTTTCATGGGGTATAATCTAAAGCCATATCATTTTGTATAGGGGAACATATTAGTACCTTATTTGATACATCACTATAGATTGAATACCCTTATCCACTATAATATGTTTTGAATGTAGGTTCAATAACAAACCTTATCTTTAGTCCCATTAAATTCCCTTCAAATTCATCCATCATAAGAAATTAACCCCCTTTCGATTCAACATGGTGGCTGGAATAGAAAATCAATAGAAATGTCTCAAAAAGTGATAATATTATCAATAAAACTTAACAAAACTATGGATTTCAGTTCCAATTATTAATATAGTCTATTTCTCAATTACTTATTTCTTTAAATGATCAACCAATATATCCTCACTTGACATTATATAAACTAAGAATGAAACTTTCTAAAGACGAAATTCACACTTGGTAAATTTTTCATAAAATTTATTTTTCCTTAGGGGATTCATCAGAATTCCAAAATGATATTCATATTCTCAAATTCTCTTATATCATCTATATATACTACCAAAAACTAGTCAAGGCAGTCTTTAAATACTATATTCATTAAATCCATGAAGATGACATGTGCATTAGTAGGTCCAAATGGAATCACTATAAATTCAAAATTCTTGTGCTTAATAAGGAATTATTTATTAGTAAGATCCTCATTAGATACATAATTGATGATATATAGAATGAAGATAAATTTTTTAATATATTTACCTCTTCATAATTGATCAAAATAGTCATTGATAAATGGTAGAGGATACATGTTCTTGATAGCGATCATGTTAAATTATATATAACCAATTCATACCCACATTGATACATCATTATTCATAAAAATATTAATTGGTGAACCCCATTTTAATGAAAATTGATAAATAAATCCCTTTCCAAGATTATCCTTGAGTTTATTCAAAAAAATTTACAATTTAATTCAGTCTATTCAATACAGAGTCTTTGAAATTGATGTAGCACTAGGTTTTGGTTATGTTGAAAACTCAACTTAACAGTTTAGATGAATCCCAAGAAATTCTTCTGGAAAGGAATAAACAGACTCGCATACAATAGGCATATGTTTTATATTGAGTTTCTCTATAATAATATGTGATAAATAACCTTCATGTATAAGAATTGAGACCCATGAGATAAATGATTTTTACATTGTATTTTCTTATTCATACATTACTATATAAATGATAACAGACTCATTTAGAATAAGAAATGTGATATAGCTTCCTTAAAAAATGATATGTGATACATATAAATAAATCCATTATATGCCAATAATCATACAAAATTCAACTACATATGTATTCCCAAGATCTATAAGAAACACTCTTTAATAAGATTCAATCAAAGAAGAACTATACACATGATATGGGATTGTAAAAACATTAGTAGTTTTCAACACCAACTCAACATATATTGACTAAAATGATAATTTTATACACTTTGAAAATTACTAAGATAATAAATAGTGGGAATATAAAGAATTGAAGTAGTCGTTTTCTATTTTAGAGTGGACGATAAGGGTACCATTCACCATGTCATTCTCATAACCCACTTCAGTAGTTGTCATCACATGATATTTCCCCTTATCTTTGGAATTAAGAGTATATTGATGCCAATCATCATCATAACCATTTGGATTCATGTATTGGTTGTAATAATTCTTATACTCCATACACATGAATCACTAGAGAGTGGGTGGTGCATTAGCTGGTTTCTTCTTTCACTAGATTACCTAAACTAGCCTATTCATCATCATTCAACAATCACACGATTTATGACCCACATTTCCGCATTTAAAGCACCTCCCAGTTCCATTCAAGAAATTTCCATGTATGTTTTCTAATATATATAAAATTTAAATGACTGTAATTTTTTCCTCAACATGATTTATTTCATTTTTCATGATACATTATCTTCTTTTTATTATAAAAACCATAAGAATAGTGAAAATATCCAATTTTTATTTCTACCTTGATTTCACATTGAATAATTTCTCCATAGCCACTAAAGTATCTTTTTGTTAATTACTTTGGAGACTTGATATTAAGCCACAAATTAATCATTAATTTTTTATTTCAGAGATAATAACTGAACCAGAAGAATATCATTGAGGTCTTGTAAAATATTCTTCATATGTACCAATGGATTCCTCCTCGATTTTTTAATATTCATTAATTCCTTATAAATATTTAGTTGTAGAATATAAGGTAATTACTTACTAAAAAATATCATCTTAACCTCATCCCATTCCATGGATTAAATTTCATCATCTTCTCCCATATTCTTAAAAATTTTCCACGATTGATATAATTAGAATTCAAAAGGATAAATGTCTATGAAAACGTTTTCATGTTTTGATCATTGGATAACATAAACTATTTTCTCAATGGTGGGGATCTATCACGTAGGAACTAGTGGATCAAGAGATAAATCAAAAGAAGGAGGATGTTGCCTCATGAAATAATCACCAGTTGTTATTCCTTCCATTGATTATTTCGAATCTCACCCAGATTAATGAATCCTCAAAGTCATCTTAGTCAAGAAATAAGATTATGTATTACATCTATTGAAGTATCTGGTTTTTTAAGTGGAAGATAACTGTATTTTCCATGAAACTTTTTCTGGAATGATGACTTTTGGTTCTATATATTGACCAAAACCAACCAAAATTGTAATAATAAATCTATAATAAACAAATTAAACTATAATGTAATAATGAAATATCATTCATCATATGTATAAATCTGGAAAATTTTATCTGAATCTATTGAACCATAGTTTTAATCTATATTATTCATTTTCATTACCAAAATTTTTGGATATTAGCCAATACCTACACTTATCCCAATGATTTTCAAAAATATTTTCTAATCCTATTGTCGAAATATTTTCTAAACCATTCATATGATACCAAAAACAATGACGTAGAATTTAAATACATAAATATTAAATATTTTAGATAAATATTCAATATATTTCTCAAATAAACTCTAAAGAACCATAATTGTTTAGTGTCTTTGGGGAGTATATACAAAGTCTTATTATTTCATGAAATATATTCAATGTCCCCAATAAATATCTTCTGACATAGAAATATTCATTGACATGCCCTACTTAAACCATTATTCAATCCATGGGATTTGAAAAATAATTAATTTTGAGGTGAGATGCTCAGAAAGGGTAATCATGGGAGATAATAGTTGATGATTATATGAAATCATAAGATAATAATAAGGGAATGAGATCATGAACACAATAAAAAAAGTAAATAATCAATCTATCATGGATCATAAACATGAATCATGGATTAAAAATTTATCATTTCAAAAGAAATGAATCATATGAGTGATAAATAACTACAAATAAATCATGAATTATAAGGTCAGGTCGTATAATAATACCACCATAATTTGTTTAGAAACCATTTCATATGTCTTTGTAAAAGGCCAAGACTATAAAATTATAGTGGATCAGGCATTAAATTTTTTCCCCATATCATAATGGATTATACATCATTATATTTTGTCCATAGTGAATCAGGAATATAAAATTCTTTCTCATAGTGGATAAAAAAAATAGACTTGTTTCCCATATTTATCTAATTATATTAAAAAATTTACTTAATGAATGCAAAGGATATATAATTATAGGCCCACCCTTCACATAATTAAAACCATAAATATGTGTTCCATTTGAAGATAAAATATTCATCATATCATATTATATTAACCCATGAAAAGAAAAATAGTTTTATAAAAATTTCATAAATTAAATATCATGACATAACCTGATGGGTATTGAGCCATAACTAGCACACACTCACCTCCAATAAGCCAGAGGCTGGCGACCAACACCATGTAGGAATATCACATACATGGGAGAAATTACACTAATTTACTTTTTAACCACACACACACACACATATCCAATCCAATAAAATGAAAAAATGTAATACTACTAATAACAATGCTTGAATACATATATAATCCCATAATCATTATAGAACATAAACCAATGGAAATCCCAAAAAAGGTCCAAATACAAGCCCACCCAAAATTGTAAAATAATGTCTGGCCTTATCAAAAGGAGATTACTATTGTCAAAATGAAACACTTGTATACACCTCAATCTATATAGATCAAACTAAGCTCTACCTTCTCATAGACCTCCAAGGAATCCATAAAAAGTTCTATCAGCTATATAATACATTACATGTGTTGTAAGAGAACATGTAGGGTGAGCATAACAATACCCTGTAGAATATCCCAAAATTACAAATAATAATTCATCAAAAGAAATAAGATCATCATAAGATATTTAAATCATAATTTGAGACATACATTAAAACATCCATATGTACATACAAATGAATCCAAGTCAGAAAACTTCCCAATCACTTATAGTTGTAGATCTACTGTGTGGTATCAAGGTAATGCTCGTTCTGGAGAACTCACTCCACAATCCCTTCCATAACTAAAAGAACGAAATCAAGATATATCACTCATCCGTTAGTGGTAAGACACCGGCACAACCCCACTATACCATAGGTTATTCATTCCTAAGATGAACCACTCCACGTTCTATACTACCACTGACAACACTCATTCAAGAGGTCATGCTCGTAATCTCTATCTAAGGAAAATAACATAGGAAACATAGATTTTTCACTATGATACACACTCCATTAGACTAATACACAATAGGAAAGAGGAAGTAGATAGTTTTCAGCTACCAGGGATCACTGGAGGTCACCTAACCATGCAAAAAACATCTTCGTAGATAGGGGATCAATTACCATGTAAATATTGTTCCTGATAGTTCCAAAAAACTCTACCTATGGGAAACCTATGTACATGGTGTGTTTCCTACCACACATGGTGTGTGGGTCCCCATTATCTCTATGTCATGTTATCCATATACATGTTGAGCCACTTACCAGGGTATACACAATGTCTTCCATGGACTATAGGATGTGTAACTCAACATGAATTTCGAGGTGCATACTCTATGTACACACTAAGATGTTCTGTTAAGGGTTACACAGTATGTGAAACATGTAACACATTTTTATATCCATTTCATTACATAGAAATCAAAGCACCACATAGAGGGGACTACATGGAATGTGTCCTCTATACTACATTCTATGTAGTATGTTTTTCACAAAACCCATGGGATTCCCATGAGTCTTCACCCACGCCTCTTGATTCCTTTGGATATATCCCAAAACTCACAAAAATAACGGATCTCGATCTTTGCAAGCTAGTATCCCACTGTCTTCTAGATTACATAAATTCCCACCACTTAGGAATTGACCATTATCATGCCCACCACTAACAAATTCCAAAAGAGATTTGTGGGTCTCCAAATCCAACCTCGATTGCCTTCCATCATCATACATCATTATCTCAGCAATGATCACGAAACTATATTTACAAAAATGATCCATTTTTCCAATGATTCAGTGTGTAACAATGAATTTCATGGTATTCATTGAACCATCAACCACAAAAAATACCATTGATGATCACATGTCGAATAGGGGAGAAAATATAGAAAGACAATATTTGGGAATGAACACCAGTTGTGTTCAGATTGGCCATGATCCATTTCTATTTTCATCATTCTTGAAAATAATTCCAACAAAATAAAAATTATCCAAAAAATCTAGGATAAACAAACCCATACCATAAATACAATTGAATCATGAATCAATCCATTAGTAAATTTATTTGAATTAAACATTGGATAATAAAGTAGGGATAAGTACACAAAAAATTTCATCCCACAATTTGCATTAATCACAAGTGAAGAATGAATCTTTAACATTGTTATTGGAGATATCTACAAGTTGCATTATGGAATGATACTCGATTTGATATGTCCATATAATTTCATCTTCCAATGATCCGCCTACAGATCCCCAAAAATCACTAAGGTTATTTGAATAACTGTAGGTATTTTGAATAACTACATATTTACATTATTTTAATATTTTTTCTTATTAAATGAAACAATTAATTTATTAATAATGTATTTATTTAATTATTTCACCCATAATGGCACTCAATCCAAACACCAGATATCATCCATGTTTAAGTCATTCCTATGGTAAATCCCATATTATGAACTCAACAGTGGTATCATATATCTAATCTGAGAATAATTTTAGGATTTATTATTTTTTCCTGAAAACTGAATGTGTTTGATATTAATATTTTAAATATTTTTAAAATATAAATTATGGGCTCACTAGGCCATATAATCTCACTCCATCTCAAATCCAATATCATAAATATTCGACAACATCTTTTAAATTCATAAATGAAAAAAAAATTGAATTATACTATTCACTCTTAAATTATTTTCAACCTGGATAAACAAAAGCTAAGAAATTTTTGGGATACTGAACTCTCAATAGGGTCTCCCACTTCCATGAGTTCTCCCAATTATTTCTTATGATTTCAAAAAAAACACATAAACAAGGAAATAACTTTTCAATGAAGGGTCTTTATTTACTAGTTACCAACACCACTGACTCCTTGATAAAATAAATCCACTATTGCATCCTATCTTAAATAGGTTTATATCATAAAATGATTCATTTTCATACCTCATTAGTTGTGACCTATGGAAAACTACATGAAAAATAATAATATGGTCATAGGGTTAAGCAGTACACCACCAAACTAGCCCAGCATGGTAGTTGGAATATAATGGCATTAAAAACTCCAGAGATATCCTATAACCTAAACTAAAACTCTGAAAATACTTATCTCTAAATTCCTTCATATTTGGTCTATAAAAAACTCCTAAAATTTTCTAGGAATTCCTCACCCACTCCTCGATGAAATGTACACTTATAATCATTTAATACCAAAAATATGTCCCACACACTATCACCCACTAGATCAAACAATTATAGCAATTACCTTCATGTTTCCTCTCACATGGACTCAAAAAGGTTCTTCAATGGTTATGGAGTGGTAGTCATAATGATACAAAAACTCTAATGATGTTAGAATATCTTGTTATCAATGCACCAAAACCTACATTTGAACCCAAATCACATTCACTAGAACCTGAATAGTGTATATTACCTATCCAGGCAACTAGTGTAAAACACCATTCTCAACATCAATCGATTCCACAATTTATTCCCATATCCTCTCCCTAATATTTCAATGAAGTTATCATCATGGTATGAAATGATCATTATGGAAATTCCATGAAATAGTACTACCTCTTGTAAACACAAGTGTCTCGGACTCTCTACACATTTATATTGTTCTATCACCCTCATATAGAAAATACAATATGATTACATCCAAAAAAACATTGTAATACCTATATCAACTATACCAATGCCAATATATTTTTTACATCATCACCTCCACCATATGTAATACTAATGGAAAACAACCTCCTCTATTCCTCCCCTCATAGCATGACTGGTTGAATCAACTATCCACAAAAACGGATTATGATAGTTCCACCTTTTTAGAATCCAACATGAACATATATAATAGATATATGGTCATGAAAAATATCACAATATGTATCCCTGAGTTGTACCTATAGGGATCTATGAAGTAGTAGAGGGGTAAAAACTATAGACTGGAGATAAACTGTAGCATCTTCAAGGTTTGTGCATAATCCAACATTGATTAGGAATCTACATTGATTTAATTGATGAATAGTTCCATCAATAGATCCATAGAGGGTTAAGGATCTAGTCATAAGGTATTACAACACTAAAAATATGTAAAAATTGAAGACATGTATCACCATGAACTCAAAAAAACCATTTTGGGTTTGGAAATCCACTTATGGTATATCCTACTCTAAATCCAAGTATGGGGATAACATGTATCGTGGTCGAACTCTGAGAAAAACTTCACTCCAAACAACTTGTTAAAGAACTCAACAATCCTCAAGAGTGGATACTCATCATCGCATCACCTGGTTCATGAGATATCAACACACACCCATCCTCATGCACTAATCTGACTCCTTGGAGAAAAATATAGGGCTTCCAATGGAAACACACTATTTCTTATGAATAACCTTCTCTCTATACTCCTCTAATCACACCTCTGACTCTCAAAGCAATAGGTGATCATCCGATATTCTAGTGCATATATTGGGTTGTCCCTAGTTAAAGTCCTTGATGAAAAAAACTCATGATGGGGAGGTAAAATCATCAAATATCCATCATGGAGACCATCATACTCCTATATCATCATAGGAAATTAAAATCCTAAAGCATTTTTTACTCCATGGTAAATACTATCCAACTAATAAGGAAACAATTGTAACCTTGTATGAATTATCTTATCCCACTCTTCCCAGAATCACTCCTTATCAAAGGAGGAAAAATCCATCCCAACAAGATGAAAACACTTCCACACTCATTGGTGGGAAAAAATAGGCATGGATGGTAAGAAACTGGTACATGCTGATGAAAACATCATAGGAACTCATTGACACTATGAAGGGATTCCACATGAGGATATTTGTCTCCTTATAGATTTAGGTCATATTATTGGTAGAATCAGGTAATTATTAGTCCTATATGATGGAGCCTCAAACACACGGTTCAAGTAAAAATGATCCAACGGTATCACTATGTATTGAATATGGTATATGATAAGGAATAAGTGGCTCATAAATACATGTGAAAACTACAATTGGGGAAGTTAAGTCACATGACATACCACAAACCACAATAAAAGAAACTATGATATTTTACTGGTTAAAACTCATCCATTCCCTTTCATATCTGTTTACCACAGCTAGGGAATTCTCGGACACCTTAGCACAAAAAAACCTTAAACAAGGAAGTTAAATTACCTCATCCTCCACACCTCAACACTATATAATTTGGGTGGAACTAAATATCCCATAAGGTTTTTATATTGTGTCTCAATAATGATTCTTTTTGGGGTAATTTCCCTTTTTAATTACATGTTTAAAGTCATGCCATACATCAAAGGAAATCATAATCAACTTGTTCATCATTTTTTCCTTGAAACCCTCCAAGAACAAATAGATAAGGAACGTTCAGTGCCAATGTAGATCCATGATTTTGACCTCCATATTCTTGAGCATATAGTGGTCCACCAGGGGATGGTGATGGTAGCATCAACCAAAAGCACTCACTACCTCTTACTACTCCCCCAGCTCCCCCATACCTTATTTTTTCCTACTAACCTCCTTTATCCATTTGATTCCTATTCCTAGGTGGTCCATACACTTTTTCTTTGACTACTCACAATAGGTAGTACAATACAATGTGAGATTTTATATTACAACAAAATAATAACAATATATCAGCCTCATGGAATTAATCCTTCCATGAGAGATCTGATGAAACCTATAGTTCTTGACTTGAATTCCATGTCTCCTATATTTGGATCATGTGGACCCTTCATCCTTGGTAAAATGTGTCTCATAAAATCATGATACACAATCAAACCCTATTCATCAATACTCATCACCAAAAGTGTCATCCCAGACTCAATTTCACATTTTTCATCCACATGAACCATTGTAGGTCGGTCTTCGAACAAGTTAATGGAAGAAATTCCCAGCTAGTTCCCATCTTGAAGAAATACACCCTCATGAAAAAACACCTTCTGGGAGGCTTGATTACTCATCAGTTCAGACCCTAGACTTTTTTATGTAATCTTAACTGTCATTTATCCTGTAAATATCCTACTAGAGAGAAGACATGCCTTAGTGAATGAGTATATCTAATGAGTGTAATCAAGTAGGATATGTAAAACACAACTCATTAAAATATGATGCATATACCAACGTATTTACCTATAAATATTTACTATAATAATTTAGTAAATAATAAGGTTATCAGAATCCCAATGAATTGATACATTTTCCACCACACCAAAACTGGTGTCCCTGCCCTGAAATCCAAACTGAACCCATTTTAACATTTTTCTCTTGTGTATAAACAAACCATACATTTATAAAAAAAAAATGAAATCTCTAATCCTAGGATTGAAAACACCTATGATACAACTCTTTCATGACCATCCCCATTTGTACTCAATAAAGAACTACCCCAAGTCCATTCCAATAGGCCAGGGGTTGGTGGCCAGTATCCAGTATGCATATCACATACATGGGTGGCATTAGGCTAATGTACCTGTACACATAAACACATATCCAAGCCCATACAATTATAAAATTTAAATCAACTAACTACAATTAATGCATACATAAATAATCCCATAATATTATTATAACATAAGGTACTAGAAATCATAAAAAAGGCCAAATACAAGACGACAAAAAACTAGAAAATAATTATAGTGTATTCAGAAGCAGGGAACTACATTCAAATGAACCATGAGTATACACCTTATTCTATATAGATTAAACAATGATTGAATTTCTATTTGTCTTACAAGTTCTCTAAAGAAAATCAATTTTATTCATAAGACATGACATGTGTGGGAACAACCCATATAGGGGTGATTATAAAAAACCAGTTGAACATGCCAAAATCACTAAGCATAATGAATCAATAGAAGTTAGTTCATCACAAAATAGGTTAATAATAATGTCAGACATAAAATAAAATATACACATATAATCATATAGTACTTTTAATCACAAATAGTCTCATCCAATTCTTACCATAGATCCATTGTGAGGTTACAAGGTAATTCCCATCCAAAATTTCTCACTCTATGAGCTCTACCAACCTAGATGGAACTCATCTAGAAGATATCACTAATCAGGTATCACTATTTCAATAGAATATCCTCTCCATCCTAGAGGTCATTCTCAACCGAGATGAACTGCTCCCTAATCCATACTTCCACTAACAACAATCATCTTAGAGTTCATAGTCAAAAGGTCTACCTAAGAAGAAACACATAGGAAACTAATAGGGTTATTCTAATATACACACTCCATAGGACTAATTCCCCATCCAAAATATATGATCTCAATACAAGGATAGGGGTCAATTTCAATGGATCTCTTAGGGAGAAATTGTTTCCTACTAAAATCATCCTCCTAGATAGGGGATAAACTCACTTATAAACATTGGTCACAGCAATGCCAAAAAACCCTACATAGGGAAAACACGAAGGACATGAATATCACTCTGGGCCTCTTGCAAGGATACATGATCCATGCCACTAAATAGAATAGTCAAATAAAACTAATACAACTGAAAATAGAATATGGAAATAAAACTAACTCTATTGTTCATCAAGAAGCTCCATAGGGGCCACCCTCTATAATGATAATGAGATGATTCACTGAAACCACAAAGAAACAGACCAAGGGAACACACTCAACCAATACTAGTCCAATGAACCTAACAAAATCACAAAATTAATTTAAAAAGAGATGTAAGAGGACTAGAACATTTCCTCAATGTAGTAAATGGTATGTCCTTGGGGGTAAAAAACATCTCTCACAAATCCTTCAATACATGAGTCTATCAGTCACACAACATGAATTTCAAAAATACACAGGGTGTACTTTGAGGGTACATGACATGTATGTGTTAATCTAGAACTCAGTGTTCCATCTACCCATTCCCATGTACACCATGCCATGCTAATGTACTCCATCATACTCGTATATATACCATGTATTCAGTGTGTACCCAACCACACACGTTATGCAAGCCCACACAATTTATTGGTTGTGTACACCCTATACACATTGAGATTCCTACCATGGTTTGCATGTCATGTGGGATGGACCTCTTACCATGTCATGCCTCATAGACTCCCGAGGTGTACTAAATATACATGAAGATGTTGTTAGTTAACAGTCACATAGTGTGTGACATGGGTCACATGACATGTCATTCTTATATCTTCACTGAAACCCTAGTGACACATAGAGGAGACTACATGACTTTTTTTCTTCCAAACTACATGTATTGTAGTCTGGTTTTTTCCAAAACCCACAGGATTCTTATAAATCTTTGCTAATTCACCTTGATTCCTTTTGATATGTCACCAAAATTTCAAAAAATCATGGATCTCAAACCATCCCTTTCTCCACAATTTTAAGTATTTCGACCATTCTCACTACTTGGGAATTGGTTATCATTACACCCCACCACTACCACACACCAAAACTGAACCAAGGATATCCAAATCCGACCCCAATCCCCTACCATTATCACACACCACAATATCATCACTGCTCCCAAAACTCGATCCTCTAAAATGATTTTGGTGCCAAATATTGAACACAAAAGTATCAATTTTTCAGTGTTCATAAAACCACTGGCCATAAGGAATACTAGTGATGAGGATGCATATATTTGGGGATAAAGACAAAAAATAGATTAACTAGGAAAGAAACCCAGTTGTGTTTTTATTATCAACTAATTGTTTCAATTTGAATGAAAATTGATAATAAATCAATAAGAATTAAAATTATCTCTTAAATCCTAGATAAACATAACCATTGAAAAAATATGAATTATTCTTGAATCAATTTAATAGTTAAATGATTTTCATTGGTCATAGGACAATAAAAAATGGATAAACCTAGAAAAATACACCTAACTCTATTTGGATCAATTTTTAGAGAAGAAAAAATCTATATCACTTCCATTGGTGAGATCAACAACCAGTATTGGTGCATGGTCCTTAAACCGAACTCTCGATCTGATGTCTTATGCCAACTATCCTCTAATGACTCCTCTAGAATGTCCAGAGTTATACGGAAAACCATAGTTATTTTCCCTAACCTAATATTTATAGAGTTTTAGTTTGTTTTGTATTTTATTGAATCAATTAAATAAATAATAATTTATTTATTTAATTATTTTCCCCCAATATAGAGCTCAATCCAAACACCTGACGACCAAAAATTTATATTGTGTCTATGGTGAAACCCACATTCACAACTCATAAGTGACCTAATACTTCTAATCCAACACTCCATTAGGTATTTTTTTATAATTTGTTTTAGAAAAAATGCATGTTTGTAATATAAATATATTTTAAATAACTAAAATATCAATTCCAGGATCACCAGACCATAGAATCTCATGGTTTCTCAGTTCCTGTATCTAAAAACATTCCTAGAAATATTCCAAAGAATTAAACAGAAAACACCAAGGCATTACAGTATTCTACACATAAAGTATTTTTATCCCTGAAATGAAAAATATAAACAAATAAGTGGGGATACTAAACTCTAAACTGGGTCTCCCAAATACATGAGTTCTCATGATGGTTTCTTATCCTGTCAATAAACACACTCCCAAGAAAAATAATTTACCAATAAGGGTAATTATATACTAGTTATCAATCTCTCTAGATCCTTAAAAAAATAAATTACACTCTCAAAAACAATCTTACTATGGTTGATGTCATACAACGATTCATGCATACACCTCCTCGACTCTGAAATGTGGTGAACAACAAGAAGAAAAATTACTCTTGTTACATGGTTAAGTGGTATAATGCCAATATATATTGACATATCAATAGGAAAAGTGATGTGAATAAGAACTCCGATGATATCCTACCACCCTTGATATAACTCAACAACTCTAAAAATCAAAAGGACTTTATTATTGGTCTGCAAATAACACTTTCCATTTTTAGTATGTCCTCAACAACTACACGATGAACTGAACCCTTAAAATCATTTCTATAACCAAAACTATGACCCATGAATAATCACCCAATACTTATAACCTGTATCACAATAACCTTCGAGGTTCCGCATTCATGGGATCAAAAAGGTAATATAATGGAGCTGGATTAGTAGTTATTTTGATACAAAACTACATAAATGGTTGATGATCCTATAATCTATAGAACAAAATTGATATGTGAAGCCAAAAAATGATCATCATAACCCAAACGGTCCATTTTACCTAAAACAATGACTAGGTAAACTTTGTTATCAAATACAACTGATTCCCCAAATACTTCCTACATCCTCTATGAAATCATTCCATGATGTAATGATCATGATCTTCAATGATCATTTTGGGATTCCATGAAGTTGTACTACCTCTTACATGCACAAGTCTTTTAAAATCTACAAAAATCCTTGTAGGCCAGTCACCCTAAAATAGGATAAACAAAATGCATGTAGCCTAAATGTTTATTGCAGCTACCTTTGTTTCCCAACTGATTCCAAAATATCCTAGTACATCCTCACCTCCACCATTTGTATTGAGATGAAAAAACAACCTTCTCAGCACCTCCTCTCATAGTGTGACTAGTTTTATCATCCATCATTGAACAAAGATGAAGTGAATTAAACATTTTTAAAATCCATTGGGAAAATATTCAATTGATATCTAGTCATGAAACATATCTTAATTGATGTCCAAAATTTCACCTCCATATCTCTTTGAAGAAGAAGATTCTTTAAAACTATAGATTGGAGGTAAAATGCACCATAATCATGAGTCTCACATAATCATACATGGATATTGGGAACACATGGATATAATCAAATATGAATACCATGAAATCATTTATATAGGGTTAAGGAACAAGGCCACATGTCTTATAACTCTGTTATGACAAAAAAATGATGAAGGGTATCACCAAAAATTCAAAAGAACCACTATTGATTTGGTCCACTTCTGGGGTATCTAACTCCAAAACCAAAGATGGTGATAACCTACCTCAAAGTGAAACTCTACGAACCAATTCACCCTACACACATGGTCTATGATCCTAATGATCCCTAGGAAGGTATAATCTTTCTCGAGTCACCCCGTTCAAGTAACATCAATCCAAATCCAACATTAAGCACTCATCCACCTATTTTTATAACAACAAAAGGATTCTAAGGAAACACACTAGTTCTAATGAATCCCATGTTCTCTAGAGTACTACAACCATACCTCCAACTCTCACAGCTAAAAATGGTCATATGATAGGATAGTGTAGATATCGGTTCAACCTAGGTAAAATTCCATGAAGACAAATACAATTCATGGGGATGTAAAATTGGAAATTCCTCTAAATATACACCTTAGTACTCCTTCATAATTGTAGGAAAATAAAATCTCCAGGAATCTTCCCCTCCATAGGTAATTATATACAACTGATATGGAACCTATTATAAAATCCTATAAATGATCGCATACTACTCTTCCTAGGATCACTCCTTATTTGAGGAGGAAATATCCAACCAAACAAGCCTAAATCACCCCCACCCTCACTGGTGAAAAAATGATAATGAGTGGTAGGAAACCAATCCACACTAAGGAAAATATCATAGTGTTTCACTTACACTATAGAGAGATTCTTTATGAGGCTCCCTATCTCCTCACAAAGTTAAGTCACACTATTAGTAGAAGCATGTAATAAAAATACTATCTATCAAACATATGGGTTGAAGAAAAAGGCTCCAATAGTATCACTAGGTCTCTGATAGGGGATATGTTCAGGGGTTAGTGGCTTATGACTACATGTGAAAACATAAAATGGGGTATTAAAGACACACATAGAACCTTTAACCACACTCAAAGCCTCCATAAGGTCCTATTTTTTTGAACTCATCTTTTTCCATTTCCACCTTTTTACCGTAACATGGGATTTACCCAACACCTTAGCATGACCAAAAACATCAAACACACAATTCATATGAACTCATAAACCACGCCATGACACTATTACCTTTGGGTGGTATTGAGTCACCAATGCCTTTTTCAAATGCCATCTCAAAAACATGTCTTAGTGAGGGAATTTCCTATCTTCATTGAATTTCTAAACTCAAAACAAAGATTAAAAACCTCAGGACCGGATGATTCCCCTTGTTTCTCTCAAAACACTCCTAAAACCTCTAGGTAAGGAACCTTTTTTGCTTTTGTTTTTACAAGATTCTTATCATCGGCTTCCCAAGCCTTGAGTGGTCCACTTATGGGTGGTGGTGGTAGCATCAATCCAAAGAACATACCACCTCCTACTACACCACTATCTCCCCTATCATGTCCATCACCTCATAGACCTCCATTATTGAGTTGTTTTCTCTTTTTAGGTGGTCTAATGACCATCACTCTAATTACATCTCAATGGCCAGGATAATCTGGTGTAAAATATCATCTTCCATCACAAGAATAAAAACATCTCAACATAATAGAACAGATATGTCTTTGAGGTCTCTGTTGAAACATCATATTTTGTGAGATGTATCACATTACTACTAACTATGGGTCCTTCTGACCTTGCATCCTAGGAAATAATTGCCTTGTAATATCATAATACTCTCTCCAATCAAGTACCTCACCATCCAACACTACAAGATAAATACAAGACTTGTAATAACATGATATATACATATAAATTACTATAGGTGGGTCTATGAACTAGTAAATAGGAGAAAGAACCACCCACTAACCACAATGGATAGAGACTTCCTCATCACTACCCTCGTTCTTGGAGGCCTCATCACTCATTAGGATGAACCATCAATTTTTTTGAGGAAACCATGTTGGATTTTTTCATTAAAACATCCAACTAGAGACAATATGTTCCATGGTCAATGCCTATATCTAATGATCATATTACAGAAGGACATTGAAAAAAAAACTTATTCTTATATGATTCATGTAAAAATGTTTTTTCCAATAATTCTTTCATATATGTAATGAGTCAATAAGTTGGTTATTAGAGTCCAAGTGAATGGATAAATTGGACTACATACCAATAATGGAGTCCTTTCCCTAAAATTTGAAGTCAAAACATTTTAACATTGTTTCCCTAGTGACCAAACAAATCCTCACATTTATAAAAAACCAAAAAAATATTTTCTTATTATGGAAACCACCTATAATTTCTCTTTTTCATTACCCGACCTAAGGAGGCTTGAGCCACAATTACCCTAGGGATGTGTCCAATAGAACAGGGGCTGGTGACCAAGTTTGAGTAGTCATATCACACACGTGGGATTCATTAGCCTAATATACCTAGACACACACACACACACAAAGTCACTAACACACACACACAACTCTCTTAGCCCATAAAAATATGAAATATAAAACAACTGCTAGTAATGCACGCTTTCATAAATTATCCAAAAAATAGAGTAAGAGATAAGTACTTGAAAGAATAAAAATGGGGCCAAATACAAGCCCACCAAAAACTGTGAATTTTTTTGACCAGCTCAGAATCATGGGAATGTTGTTAGATGAAACACTAGTGTACACCACAGTTTATCAATCTCACACTAAGTTTTACCTAATCATATTACTCTAAGGAATTTCATCTATATAAGACATGAAATTAATGGCAAGAGACCATTCAGAGGTGAGTATGAAAATACCCATTAGGACACCCCAAAATCACTATGCCTAATGCATCAAGAGTAGTTAGATCATTACAGTATATGATAATCAGAGTTTGATACACATAATAAAACTTCCAGATATACTCATAACAAACTCTGAGTTGAAAAATGCACAACAACATCCAGTATTAGTTCTGTTGTGAGGTTTCAAGTTAATTCTCATCTAGAATATATCACTATATGAGCCCTGGAATTCATATTGGAACTCAAGTGATATATGTCACTCAACGGGTATCACAAAGATGATGGAAAATCCTTGACATCCTAGAAGTCACTCTTCTCTTGGAGTAACTACTACCTGACCTATACTTACACCGACGACTCTAATCCTAGAGGTCACACTCATCAGGTCTAGCCAAGAAAAAGAACAAAGTAAAATTAGAGTTTTTATCTGGGATACACACTCCATTGGACTAATACACCATCAGAAAGATCATATCTCAATACATAGAGAGGGGTTCAATGCCCATGGCTCCCTAGGGGGGACACCTGACCCTACCAAAAAAATATTCTATGATTGTGAATTGATGCCCATGTACATATCGTTCATGAAAATTTCAGTATACCATAACTTTGGGAAATGTGAAGGAAATGACGATTGCTTCAAGCCACTTAGAGGGATACATAGTCCATGTTGTAGATTGGAATAGTCGATGAAAATTGAGACAACTTACACTAGAATAAGGGAACTTCCCCACACTTCACTGAGCATTGGTAATGTTCAAATGGGTCACCCTCTATGATGATAATATGATATAACATCAAACCTTCAATGAAATATATGAATGGAAGACACTAAACTAACACTAGTTTAACAAAGGTCACACAAGTTGAAAATGAAGTTGAACTAAGAAGTTGGACTCCAGCCTATCCTCAAAAGTGTGCATGAAATATCCTTGGGGGTAGATAGAGTGCCTCTCAAATCCTATAACTACTTCTGTCTTGTAATTAGAAGAAATTAATTTCAAATATTACAAAATATGTCCTCTGAGGGTACATATTGTGTATGTTTCAATATGGTATTCATCTTGTTTTCTTCCCATTCCCATTTACACAAGGATGTTCCCCTATATTTGGTTGTGTTAGTGTACATGACTCTACTTGTGTGCACCGACCAACCCATATACATCCCCAGATCATGGCATGTATCCTACCACACATGTGGTGTGTGAAAAAAACATATATTGGTCAATTTACTCCATCTACATACCGAGCCATTTATCTTAGGCTAAGATGGAATGTGACATGTTTCACACGACGTTTCATACTTATCTCCACATGAAAATCCTAGCGTTTCTCGGAGGGGACTACAAGGTGTTTTTTCTTTTGGACTAGTTGTTGTGTAGTGATGTTTTTCATAAAACCTATGTGATTCCCACGAATATTTTCCCACACCTTCGTATTCCTTTGTGTCTATAACCAAACTGACCTAAAATCATATCTCAATCAATTTCAACCCATCATCCATTGTGGGTAAGATTCTAGAATTTTTGGGCACTCATGAATCTGTTGTAGTCATTCTGGAAACTAAAACACTCCAAAACTAAATTAGGGTTCTCAAAATCTGACCCTAATCACCTACCATAATCATGGACCATGATCTCATCACTTATCCCAAAACTAGAATCACAGAAACAATCCATTTCCACAAACATTGAACATGCAACAATCGCTATATGGGAATTCATTGAACCGTCAGCCAAAAAATTACCAATGATGATCATGCATAAAATTGGGGGAGAAAAACATGAAATGTTAGATTTGGGAATAAACCCCAACTGGGTTCGTATTGGTCACTATCCATCATTGTTAGAAATAGTATTGAAAATAAATAAATCAAAATAAAATTTATCTCTTAAATCCTAGATAAAGAAACCCACATCCATAATATGATCCATCTATTAATCAATCCACAAGTTAATTGATTAGAATTTATAAAAGGTTAATAAAATAGGAATATATCCTAAAATAAATGTCTAAATATATTTGAAAAAATCAATCATGAATGATTAAAATGTGTCGTTGTTGTTAACGAGATCAATAGGCTATGTTGTTGCATTATCTTGAATCTACACTCTCTATCAGATTGCCTCTACCAACGATCCTCCAATGGATCCTCATAAATAACCTAGGTAATGTGAATAACCCAAGGTACTTTTAATAACAACATATCTATAGTGGTTTAATCGATTTTGGTATTAAATGAAATAATTATATAAGCAATAACATATTTATTTAATTATTTTTCTCGTGATGTTTCTAAAGATAAACACCCCCACACCAACTAAGGTTATGATGCACCAAAGGTAAAAACCATGTTTTTAACTCAATAGTGGTCTCATATTTATGATATGAAACATTTTTTGGGACTTATTTCATATTTTCAGAAAACTACATGTGTTTGATATCAATATATATAAATTTTTTATAATATCAACTTTTGGCACACCATGCATCAAAATCTCATGTTTTATTAGTACCTATCTCTTGAAATATTCCCTGAATTATTCTAGTCTAAAATGAAAAAACCAACACATTACATTAATCATAGAATAAGAAAGAGAAAAGCATTGTTTCATAAATATCTTGTCATCATCATCATGATAAACCACAAGAAGAATGAATTAGGATAGTATTATTGGATCATATTATTATTAAAATATAATCAACTTCATTTGATGTTATCATTGAATAAAATTCCACAAAAATAATCACTGGGATATTTTATGAGAAAAACATATTTTCCCATTGAAATCACCTATTCAAAATCTAAAAATTTTATAAATATTATGGAAAATATTTTCTTTGAAAAGAACATTAAAAATAATTAAAGTAAGCTTTAAATACATGATTTTTCATGAAGGTGGTAAATTATTTCAATTTCATATAAGTTAAAGCAAAACATTCCTTTCACACTTTCATAAAAAATTGAAGAATTACCTCATTTTAGAAAATGATTATAATATTACTTTTAAAAAAAATATATAAAACGTTAATCAGGGGTAAAAATCACATCAAACAATCATGGTAGATTATTAAAATGATTATTAAAATGATTTTTAGAACACATGGATATATGAAAAAATGATTTTTGACCAAAGGGATACATAAATTATGTTTTCCTTACAATCAGTATTTAAATATCCTGAGTACATAAATTAAAGAAAATAGAATTGAAATATTGATTATTAAACAAATACTATATGAGAAGAAAAATTAAATTAAATTATTAAATAAGTATCATATAATTTCCTCAGTGGAATTTCAAGCACAAACAATCTCTATTAAAAATAGGATCAAAACATAAATCCTTTACCTTACATCTTAACTTTCTTCATACACATTAGAACATAATTTATAAAAAATTTAGATTTATTATACATGTATTATAGAATAATACTCATATATATCATACCTTATATTTGTTATGGAATCTTATAACCTTTTTAATAATAATTTTTTTATTAAAACCAATGCTCTTGGTGATAATTTCTTTTTTCATGCATGATTCAATTCAGAAGTCGTGTTACTTTTGTTTTGATCATTGTTCCATATTTAGCTTATATAAATAATGATATAAATATCCTATTAATTCATTATATATATATATATATATTTAAAGTCATCCATAATATATAGAGATAGAAAAATTGAGTTCATCGTTCATGGAGATGGTAGTACATATACACACATGAACACAATTTGCACTCATCAATGGATTGAATGAAATAGTGTTAAATAATAATTAACCACCCTAAAATTATTATTATATCATATATATCTTATATATTAATAAATGTTTTCCTCAATACCATCCATGTTAAGAGTAAATGAAAAAAATTTGACAATGCTTTGTGGAATTGGAAGTACACATGTATACACAAGCGATGTTATCATTTTCAAATAGATTGGATGGTAAAAAGTTAGATAAGATATTAAAAATATGAAAGCATAATTATTTCATAAATATAATAATTAAACATTAAAAACACAATAACAACATTCCATGAAATATGTTGAAGGAAAATGAATTCTATTGCTTTGTGGAGATGGTAAGCCATACGTACGCACGAGCGATACTTTCACTTCATATTTCACTGAAAATAGGATGAATAAAGGCTGTTTAATAATAATAATATTTTATTATATTTCATATAATTAATTTTTATTGTATTATGAATATAATAAATTTATAGGAATTAGAATAATAGAAAATTGAATGTGGTCAGGTAAGACTACTATACCTTCTTCGTTGGGTCTCCTTTAGATTCCATATTTAGGGACCTTATAATGGTATTTTAAGAATAAACGAACAACTAATAAATTTCTAGAGAGGTTGAGAAGAAAAAATTGTGTTCATAGGTCAAGATAGAATTCTAAATTTGGTTTAAAGAAGAGAAAGTAGAGATGCACTTATATAATTGAGGGGTGGGAACCCTTGGAATTTATAAAAGAATTAAAATATAATAGTCATTATTAGGAAAAATAATTAAAAATGGAATGATATTAAATTATAAGGTGGTATTTGGTTGAAATACCATTAAATAATAATTTTTTATAGGTTTAAATAGCGTTTTAAACTATTTATTTTGATTTAACCCGTTAGTAGACTTATTTTAACATTAACTACTATAACATTTTTCATAACTATATGGCTATAAATTTACTTATAAGATAACAATTGGTTAATAAATGGCCAAGAGATGAAATTTTAGAACTTATTATCTTCCTTGTCCAATTTCAATATCTTTATGAATTATAAATAATTCAATATAATAATATTTTCGAAAATTATCATTATTTTTACTTTTGAAACTATTTATTTAATTTGAAACTAAAGGGACCATGAAAATGTTAAATTTTAATATAATAATTTAACACAACAACAATATGTTATATTAATATATAAAATTTAGGTAACACTATAAATAAATCATATTATATCACTTTTAATATTTTTAAAATTATTTATTTTATTTTTCAATTAATTGAATAGATATTATGTCAATGTTGCAAAAGAATTTAATGTCAATATATAATTACTAAAAAATTAAAATAAATTTCCATCGTGAAAATAATTTAATTATTCTCAAAATAACCATTAATAATCATTTTAATATTACTTTATTACCTATTTGAACACATAATAAATATTTTAATCAAATAGAGGTAAATTTTTTATTTCTAGTTTTTTTATATTATATAGGAAATTTTAATAAAATAGTGTCCCTTAAAAATAAATTTTCGGAATATGGTTATAGCGTTCGAATTCACTTCAAAAAATAAGAACTAAGATGAAAATGGTGACCTTAAATTTTAGTTTTAATCGATGTTAACCCAATTTACCCTTAACTAAGGTGATAAATATTACCACGGTTACAATTCAAGATGACTCAAAATAAAAGTGACCAATAAACCAAATTTGGAACTACTTATTACAAATATTGAATCCATTTTTTCAAAATTCAATTTAAATTAGTATAATAAATTATTTTTAGAATATGTGTGAAAAACATTACAAAAATTTTATTATAGAGAAATGAATTTTTAAACATAAAACTGTATCTATTCCTATATGATTCCTAGATAAAAAAATTAGATTAATTTTAAAATACTTTTAAGGAATATATTAGATTTAAATTTTATTAAAATTATCCAATAGTTATTAATTTGAGTTATTAAGGTAGAAACATAGTGTGGACATAAAACTGTTTTTTCAAAAAAAGACCAATTCTCTTTTACTTTCAAATTATTTTACTTTCTTATGTAATTAATTGAAAACTAGTGAATTCATTTTATATATATGTTAAAAATATATTTTTCATAATTTAGTTAGTCTTATTCATACCCTCCAATCCAATAAACTTAATGATAATTGTCACATTAAATAATAATAATATTTTAATTATATATCACGAATCATTTAAACCTGGTGTTTCATATAAAGATATCTATAAAATAAATCATAAAAACTATAAAGAACTATATCATAAAATATTTATGTGTTACATTAAATCCTCCCACTACCATTGGATTCCCTATTTTTTGGGTTTTCCTAAGCATGATTTTAGGCCTTCAAGGTGAGAAACAAGATCATGATTCCACCTTATGTCTATTGGTTGAATAACATACAAGCCCAAACCAAAATATAATTGCTTATTACCCATCCACCCTGCTTCTGGAATTGATCCAGGCTTGACCCAGACCAAGATTTTTTAGTGAGGCATGTCCATGCATCAGGTGCGGTCAGGTGGACTTTAGGAACATTGATCCAAATTTAAACCTTGAGTAAGTGGTGGCAGTCTATCATGGAATATAATATTCATAAATATATCCCCAGGTATATGTTAAAAGATAATTTCAACTATAAATTTTATTTCAAAACCTAGAAGATATCCACATCCATGGATTTTTTGACTCTTGAAAAAGGGGATCATTCTATTTGGAAAAATGCTCATAATTTTTCTAAGGTGAAATAATTTTATAAATATATCCTAACTAGTGATTATATTGAGGTTTAAATAATAGATATGCATTGGAGACCTAAAGTAAGATCAGATTTTATTCTATTATGTTTTATAACCTATGATGAGGTGGTCAACAAGGAGGTGATGGATAAGACTAATATGGAAGGTCAGACTAGTCTGGTTTGAGAATCCATTTCTCTATGAGGATGTCGTAGTTCCTCATATATCTAGAAATAGAACATCATTGATTCTCAAATGGGAGGTGGTGAGAGTGTTAATTGTTCCACTGAACCCATTCCTTGTAATTTATCAGGTTAAAATTATCTTTTATTCTTCTAATATAGGATGTTATAGCACAATACACCATTTATTTAGTTGGTTCAAATAAACTATAATTAGTTTAGGTGATTTTGTAATCTTTGTTTCTTGTATAAACATCCTCTATTAAGTAGAAACACTTGAAATTCTTATACACGAGTTTCTTAAGTGCAGTCTAATGCATTTAAGGGGGCATGTGAGCATTATCAAAGGAAAAATCATGTAATTAGATGAAGGGTGAGTCTCTTATTACTATTAAATCCAATAGTGGGATATAATCTAGTTATTTATATATTTCAGATCATGTACATTTAGAATTATTAGTTAACTCATTGATTGTTATTTTTATGTTTTTTATTGGTTCTTCTATGGTTATATAATTTCTCAATATAGTTGCATCCCATTCCGTCATTAATTTTAAAGTGATTTATTTATTTTTATTGTGATATAATATGATTACATATGTGATGGAACTCTCTAATCCATTGGAATAGAAAAATAATCAAGGATTCAAGTGTCCATTATATTGTATGATGGATATGTAGGTTAGGGTCAAGTGGTATTTTATTTTTGTTGACATGATATTTTTTGATGTTGTATACTAAATAGATTGGAGGATTATCACTAAGGATAAAATTTATTGTCATCATTGGAAGATTATAATCATTTCACCTTACAAAAAAATAAAATTTTCTAGTTTTAGTGGGATCCAAGATTAGGCTATTTGAGCCATATTATTGTGGATATTTGGATTATCACATGTCAAATATTTAGTTTATTATTAGATTTTGTTAAAGGGATTTCAGATGGTTAGGTTCCCATGATTGTAGATGGGTATCTCATAGTATATACTAGTGGGTAATCTAGTTTTTCACCTTATATAAGAGTTAAATTGTATATCAATATACTCCTAGTAACAAATACCATCTCATTATTTTCACATTGAATAGATCAAGTCGAGATAAAGGAACTCAAATTTCAGCTTATAGATCTCTATATAAATAATTTTATATTCGTTAGCATGTCCCCATGGGAAACATGAATTCCTTTCCAAAATAAACTAAGATTAGTTCATTATCTTTTCATTGAATTTCAAAATCTCAACTAGGTGAATATCAAGAATAAAAACACTTTACCTTGAATTGACGATCTCATTAGTTACCACAATGTAGTGATATGATTCTATAAAATAGAACTCATATCAAGATACCATCAGTTGAGTGAAAAAGGAATATGAAATTCCAATGATATCTTATTGGAGTAGTTATAGGCATTATGAGTATCTTTTTATTCCATCTGGATTTTGAATTCTTCTAGGTATTTACAGAATTAATAAACCACATATTCCATTGATATCTCCACACTTTTTCATGGTGTATGTGTTTGATATATTAATATATTCTATGATTAAAGAGGATAAAGAGTATTATTTGGATATAATTTTGAGAACACTGAGGGAGAATCACAGCTATTCCTTTCTATATAATTTCTAGTTATGTATTAATGAATAAAAAATTATTGGTCCACTTATATATAAGATAGGTCTTTCTATGGATCTTGGGGATATTTAACCTGTGATGTTGTGTAAAATACCTAAAAATGTGTTTAAAAGTATAATATTTCTAGGCCTCGCTAGATATTAATGTTTTTTTGTTCAAAACGTATCTAAATTATAATCCCCTTGATTTTTTTGAACCAAAGGGTGATATACTTGGATGGAATGATAAATTACTAATATATTTTCATAAAATGGAAGAAATGTTCAACTAGACACCATTGATGATTCTTTATGATCATGTTGGAGGCTATATAATGTACTTTGATTCCCTGGGTATGGGATTGGGATATGTTTTGATACAAAAATATCCTATTTTGGCATATATCTTACATAAGTTGTTTCATCATGAAAGTAATTACTCCACTCATGATCTTTAATTGGATGAATTAATGTATCTATTGTATGATTTCAATCATAAAATCTTTATGGAGAAGTTTACATTCAATACCTATCATAAAATATTGAAATATATCTTCTCGTGGAATTAACATGATCTCAAGAAGATGCTTTTTCAACCTCTATAAATTTGACTTCTATCAGGTATATACCTTAGGTAAAAAGAACATAGATATTGATGCTTTAATTATGAAATTTATTAATTAATATTTGAAAATGTCCAAGGAATAATTTCATTTTGTGGGATTTTCAACAAATTTACATGGATATAAAATTGGAAAACAATGGTATTATTAGATAGTATTTCATCCAAAACTTCCTTATATGATCGAATTCATAATGAATACAAATTTAACCCTTTTTTTAGTATATAAGAACAATTTTAAAATACGGGGAGACCATAAGTTATTAGTCTCAGTCATCTAATGGTTCCTTATTTTTTAGGAAGATATTATGGGTTCATGTGTTATTGAAGGAGGATGTGATATGTTATTGGTACCATTATTGGTGGGAATCACACCTCAATGCCATTAAGAAAATCTTACTTTAATCATGAATATTAGTGGTCAAGGATGAAGTGGGAAATTTGGAAGTATGTGTCTCATTTTCTCACTTGTCAAATGGTTAATGTTGAGAATCAAATACAAGCAAGTTTATGATAACCACTTCCCATTCTAATTTGTAAATGGTATGAGACATCTCAATGGATATTATCATTATTTTACCTTGGTAACTTAATGAGAATAATTCAACATTGGTGATTATCAAATTGTTGAAAAAAATCATCCTAATTCCTTCTTATAAAGGAATTTTCAAATTTGGATGATCTTGGATAGTTATAAGTTTATGAGGTAATTAAGCTTTATAGGGTTCAATTATTTATTGATTTCAACCAGGAATAATTACATTCCTTTTAATTTCGGAAGTTTTATTAATAAGAAAGGTTTCTTAGTTTAATTTCAGTATTATATATCACGAAACATAAGATGGAAAGATTAAACAGGTTATTCATATCCTTATGAACATTCATCAATCTTGTTGTCTTGACTTCAAAGGTTCATGGGATAAATATTTTCCACTAATGAGTTCTATTTCGATAATATTTTTCTATCATCTTTAAATCTGTATCCAATTTAAGATCATTAAATATGTTTATTTCCTTTCCATATTTTTTGTTAAAAAGTTGGTTTGAGTTCTCTTCAAGAACTATGAATTATCTAGGAAATGAATAGAAAAGATAAATTGATATATAAATTATTGTAAATATATCAGATTCAAAAAAAAATCATATTCTTACCTTCTTCATCATCCCACTAGAATTTCATATTTATGTATTGGATCTCTCAATGATTCCCCTTGGTTGGGACAATAGATATTGGGGAATAAATGTGAACTTTTTTAATGGTATTATTGTTTTTTTGATATTATCAAACTCCTTTTTAAACTAGAATAAGGAATAGTTATTCTATATCATTTGAAGTATAATCATGCTTTATTTAATTTTTCCCAAATTAATAAATTCAATATAGTCCCATTATAGATTATTTAGTGAGAATATTTAAATTTTGATACAGAAATCATTTTGATTGATAAACATATTTGTATCCTAGATTATAAAAATAAAGTTTTGTGAGGAAAATATAATCCTCTATTCAATGTGCTTTGGTAGTATAATAAATATATCATGTGACTTGGAAATTTTATTAGATCATAAAATAGAAACAATATTACTTCTTTTCTCATGAATGATAAGTATTATATGTGGGGTAGATGAAGAAAAATATCAAAATCTAAAATTATCCCAACACCCTTTCTCAATTTTTAGCCTCAATTGGTCTCTTCCACTTCTCATTCAGTCCTTATAAGAGCACCATATAGTTATAACTCTTCTCTTACAAGACTCTATTGTTCTATAAAATTCATTCAAGTGATTTCAACTATAATAGAACCAGAATATGGTGTCATTTATCTTACATGGGGTGAATCAATTATCAATACTATGTTCTTCTTTAGGTGATTTCTTTCAAAAATAATCTATGTTACTTTTTAGAGTGAACAATCATAGTGCTAAAATTTATACACATCCAAGAATGAAAAAAATGAGGTACACACAATATACAAGTTTCAATAGTTAATATATGTAGTTATAACCATGGTATGATCTAAAAAAACTGATACCACACATTCTACTAGAACTACCATTGTGGGAAAAACATGAATGGTCTTTCCTGGAACTTGTGTTATAAGAATACTATACAGTAGTCCCCCAGTATATAGATATATGATTATACCATGATCAATATTTTCACTGGTATTGTATTATCATTATTGAGGTAGGGATTATCCTTTTCCTATGAATGATTTCATTTTCATAGTGTATAGTTTTCTTGTAAATCTATCAAATTTATAACATGTGTGATCTACTATTTTCCTTAATATACAATAAAATTTTTCAGATTACACAAATATTCAAGTGTATAATTATCTTCAACTTCTTCCTCTTATTATTATATTCTTATTCCTCTCCTTCGGTTTCTCACATAGCCTCCTACATCATAGACATATATTTAAACTGTATTGCATAGAAATAAATTAATCTTCTAGTTTAAATATGAATTTCAATTTCAAATTCAAAATAATGACTCACTTCAATCTCGTTCTAACTATTGTCCCTCTTTCTTCAATCATTAGATATTTCCAAGACTTATATAAATATATGAATGTAATAAAAATTTTAATGATTGGAGTAATATCATTCCATGTTGGAAAAATTGGAACACATCAAAATTATTATGAAATCTATACCGCAACTAAAATTACAGTATGACTTCATACAATAGGTCATGATTAGAAATTTGTATCCAACTTCATTCCCCTTTAGGTAATGATAAAATTAATCATGTAAAACTTCATATTTCTTCCTATAAATAGTGTGGATATCAAATCCCATGATTTTTTATTATGATGAAACTATAACCCACAGGGCACACGTCATCTAAGAATATAGAGTACCCTTAATATGGCCTAATTGCATCACAATTCATAGATCCATCTGCAAGACCATATTCATCTATAGATTTCATTACATGTTGATAATCACCTTCAAATCATTACCCATATACGCCTCCAAAAATAGTGAAATCATGAATTTTCATGGTTATACATCATGGTGTGGATTTCGTGTCAGGATAGACTAGTCTATAATATCAAAAAATTCCATTCTTGAATCATGCCATGAGACTTTTGCTTAGGGAATCATCCATACTTCTACCAAAATATTTACTCACTACACAACATTCATTATTTAATGGATTAATCTTATACTGATTCACCAGGATCACGATCAATCTCCTTCGAAATATTACCAAACAAAGTCTCTCATTATATAGAACCTCTCTCAACTAAATTAAAATGATTCAAATTTCATACTTATCTAAAGGAAGAACACATATACTTAATCATAATACATTTAAATTTGTTGAGTAGTGATATAACATGAAACACTACAACTACTTACAAAATTAAACATCTCAATTTATGAAAACATCTAGATTTACCATTATATATCAAAGTTACCCTTACATGTCACCAATTAAACTTACATATTAGGTTTACCAATAAAAATTGTTAACTTTACTGATTTTTTATTTTCAACATTCTAAGATCCAAATATTTCAAAACTATAACCAAATATATTCATAATTTATTCAAGAACTTCTAGACTTCTAAAATCCTTCACCTCACATGATACAATTAATTTTATATGATTATAATAATTATTTAACATTTGAAAACAATATATAACATAATAACCATATCCAGTTACTCTCATTATCAATTAATCATCATTTTGAAAGTCATCATAGTGCTAGATAATTATTCTTTAACTTCTAATCTCATAAAAAACTCCTTGAATCACAATAACTCCAAAACTTAACATCAACCTGAATCAGCTCTTGGACCCAACAGTCACCTCTGTTGATTTTTTGTTATTACCATTAAACATAAATAACATTTTAAACTCAAAAAATATAATAAATTAATATTTATTTATATAATTATAATCCAATATAAAAGAAAATCAAATATAGGAAACAATAATATTGATTAATTATGTCATGATTTTAATTAAAGTAACATAGATAAACTTATCCTTGTAACTTTAAACCAATTAAGATTAATTTTTTAAAAACTATATTATTCCACTTAACAAAACTAGTCATTAAAATTATATAAAACATGTTTTTGTATGAATTCTAAAAAATCATGTTAAATCAGATTATATTCCACAAATATAGAAACACATGTTGACTTAATAGCTTATCCAATTTAAAAAATCTACCTTGGTATATACTCCCTATTATTGGATGTCATACTCATTAAATTAATATTATTCTAGTCCCCCTTTGAATTCAGGATACAATAATGAGATATATATATATATATATATATATATATATATATATATATTAGTGTCCCCCTTTGAAACAAATATCCAAATATAAAGAGACAGAGGAATAAATTAAATGCCTTGTCCTTGACTTTAGATGTTTCCTATAAATGTTATAAAAAAATTATTTTATGTAAATATTAAATGTATAATCGTAGATGTATGGGGAGATATTTTTATTATTCTGTTGAGTGTTCTTGAGTTGTTTGGAGATTGTTTGGACTGATTGGAATATGTTTTTTGGGTGTTTTCATTGATTTTGAAATATATAGATTAGTAAGGCTCATTCTATAAGATCTTCAGGAGGTTGGTATCTTCTATCATAAGGTTTATAAAAATAAATCATAATGTTGTGAATTTTTATTGTATGTTTTTGTCTTCACATCCTAGTAAGGTTTTAATTATACCTCTGAAGGTTGGGAGAGGCTATCCTTGTAATGTTTTGGAAAAGATATTTTAGGGTTTGGATAGATTATAAAAGGTTGAGATTTACTATTTTATTTCATAGAGAAGGAATCATCATGTTCATATAGGTCTAAATATATTTTATACGAGCATTCTAGAACATCATAAAGTTCCGAAATTAAGAAAATTTCTAAAATTTTTCATAATTAGATTCTAAAGATGAATTAATCTTCTTGATTCTAGATCTTTTCCTTGGACATTATAAAACAAAAAACTAAATTATAATCATTCTTCTAAAGAATCCATGATCCACATATAAATAAAAATGATTTTTATCTTTATAAAAAAATAGTAGATAAAGAACTCAAAAGATTTTTATTAGATTTAAAGAATAATGAAGATGAAAGTCTAATGAAGTTTTGTTGTTCCTATGTTCCTCGAATCGTATGAAAACCTTAATATGATTCAATATGTAATTCCAAAATTCATAGATATTACGAATGTCTTTTTTTTTACGATAAGTGGATCTATGAGGTATCCTTCATGAATATTAGTAAATGTTTTATGAGTAAGAAGGAATATAGATTTATAAAGAAAACTACTTATTTTTTTGATAATTATTTGACTATCTGCATAGTTATATTGTAAAGCTTGAGGCTAATGTTTTATGAGAAATAAAAATTCATTTTTAGTTGTGAAAAAACCTTTCTAAGAAATATATGTTTGGAACTAGCCCATGTGTTAGAATTTATGGTATGATCCTACAAAATAATTGATAATTTTTTAGTTATTATTTAACCTTTTAGTATAATCTCTATGAAAATATGTTTTATTCTATTTAACGTAAGATCAAAATAATAAAATAATTAATGTTGTCAGCTTCATAATAATATATTATCTGAGAAAGAGAAACTTTAGAGTGGGATAAAGAAAAATGTCACGACCCATCCTCGGGGCCCGTGCTGTGACTACCCCAAGCCTGCCTTCCATAGGCCAGGGGCTAGCGACTAGCACCAAGGCATAAATCCCGGAAAAAAGGGAAGGCATTGCCTTTGTAAAGTAGACGAACACCATAGAGCAAGAAATCAGTAGAAGTAAACACTATGTAAAAGCTGATACATAGTAATTGCGGAAAAGTAAGTGGGCCAGAATACAAACCCAAACTGAAAGTAAAGTACAACTGGAAAGGAAAAACAACAACTTTAAAGTAGAGCTGCAGCGTCGAGCCATCCATTGGAAGTCCCACCTAAAGGGTGGGTAAAGATAGCCTCCACTGCTCCTCAGGTCCAGCCGACCGCTCCGAGTACATCCCACCCAGTGGTACACCTCCAGGTATCGTCCCACTCTGCAAGCCTCAACCACGATCAGTGTTGTCCGTCATCTGCAACCAACACAACATAGTGCGGGCATAGCCCGTGCAGGGGTGAGTATAAGCTACTCAGTAGGGACCCTGAGACCCCAGAAGGTCTCCCAGAATCCACAAAGGATAATCCACAATGGAAAGATACAATCACGAAGTAACATCCAACACTGCTTAGGTATATTCCTATACATATACCTAAGTCATCAATTCCAGTTTGATCCAACATCCGAGCCCAAGTACAACCTAGTCCATACAGCAATGAAAAATGTAAATCCACACAGGATAGCACAACACAATCCACAAAGGAAAGAAAAACAAGATTCTGCTCACACAGGTACACTTCTTCGTATGACGATAGAGATGATCAGATATAGCCATTGATTCATCTATTCCATCAGACCCACAAAGGATCGATAGGTACTAACCCCCGTAATGTCCCAAAAAGGATCTGAGCCACACTAGATCGATAGATAACTAACCCCCCCCCCCAATGACCCACAGAGGATCGGACCCACAAAGGATCTATAGGTAACTGACCCCGCAAAGACCCACATAGGATCGGACCCACACAGGATCTGTAGGCGTTGGCCCACACAGGACCACTGAGCGCTGACCCACACAGGATTGGACAAATACAGGATCGGTAGCACTGATCCACGTAGGATCGCTGAGTGATGCAGTCGTCGTTGTCGAATCCACTGAGGATCTCTGTACAGTCGTCGTCGTAGTCGCAGTCGCAGCCAGCCCTAGGGTTCCCGCACACAGCAAGCTCGTTCGGGAGGGTCTACTCCACAGGCCGAGAGACTGATACATCAACTGACAAATAGTCTAGAGTTGATGTTCCCAAAAGTTCCGTAGGGACAACAGGAACTCAACGCCATAGACGGTGCGTCAATCAGACGCCCGGTCTGAGAGTTATTGGCCTTTTCGTCTCAGGGGCCCGGTTGGTTTTTAAGTGAAACCAACCCAAATGTACACCACCTATGTCCAAAACTCAGTCAGAGTAAGCCAAAAGATCTGTCTCACTTAGAGGAATCTATCAAAGTCAACGGCATGTCAATCAGACATCCGGAGCTCAAGTTATAAGCGTTTTCGCTTCGAGGGCCCGGTTGGTTTTGTGTACGAACCAACCAGTACGAACACAAAGTTCTCCAAAACCTTGAGTGTAATATACCAAAACGACCGTCTCGATCCAAGGATCGTATCTCCGCTGACAGTGCATCAATCGGAGGTCTGTATCCCAAGATATGTTCAAAATACTGAAAGAGGTCCGAAAATGGGGGGTCTGGGCCCGGACTGACCCGGCCCAACCCCCCCCCCCCCCCCGGGTCGACCTGAACTGGGTCCGGGTCCGACCCGGACGGCGCGGGCATGGCCGGGTCACCAGGCGGCTCGGCTGTAACGACCGAGTGGTGCGCAAGGGGGGCGCCGCCCCCTTGAATGATCCGCGACCCCGCGTGGGGGGCCGCCTCTCGCCAACGGACGCGGCCGGGTTGCCGCGTCCCGCCTTCGCCGGTCCCGCGCGTTCGCGGGATTGCCGGCCCGCCGCCACGGCTTCAGCCATAGCGGTTCTTCCCGGCGGCGCGCTGGGCGCCCCCTCCTCCCGCCGCCATGCCGGTGTGGCACGCCGGCGGGTTACTCCGCGGACCACCGGACGAGTTTCAGTGGTCGGAATTGCACGTCGTCTTCGCCAAAGGCCCTCCCGGATCCTTCCTTCACTGCGAGGACCCCACATCGCCCGTGCGGCTTATTTTGTCATCGTCCGCCATTTTGCACACCAAGAACGAAAGGGAGTTGGGTTCGGACTTGTTCGTTGGTCCGCACCCACCGCGTTAGCGGTTTTAAAAGTCTCGCAACAATCATTTTATCAAACCGCAGATATAATCACATAGATTAAAATTAACAAAACCCCTACCTCAACATTGTCGTCGAACGTGAGTTCTTCGCGGAAGAAGAGGATCATCGTGTCACGGAAGGGGCATCTCTGTTGTCGCGGTACACGGCGTTGCGCAGTCAAACTCCGAGGATTTAAAATCACACAGATTTAATTGCACCATTAAAATCCATGTAGAGGATATAATCCACAAAGAATTAAAAGAACCTAAACCCCCTACCTCAATCGGTTGTTGATCGAAGATTTTCATGGGGAAGGAACGTCGCGGAAGAAGCGTCGCGGAAGGAGGATCGTCGGCGTCACGTCATCGATCTCCGAGGGTTTGGCGTTCTTCGTCGCCCTTCGTCGGAGGCTGGCATTCTTTGTGTTCTTTGCGTTCTTCGCGAAGGAGGATGATGATCTTCAAGTTTTAGAGTTTCTCTAAATCCTCTCAACAACCAACCCCCATGTAAAAAAAGAGTTGGCCTTATTTTATTCCCATGCCAACAATTTGAAATTCAAAGTTAAGAAACGAACAGTTAATTCGATGAATTAATTGTAATGACTTAACTGCCCAATTAATAGAGGCATTTAGAATTTAAGAAAATGCACCGGTTGACATTCATTAAAAAGAGGTTTTCATGGGTGCGTTACATAAAGGCAAAGAAACGGTGGGGCTCGTGTGTTCCCCACCTCACAAATATCCTACCAAGTGGGTAGGATATCTTGGGTCCCACGTTATCCGCTTAACCTGGCTTAAGTGGCTTTAATTGTCTTTAAGTGAAATAAAATAAAGTGTTGCACCACTTTTATTTTATTTCGTAACTTAACCCCCAAAATTAAAAACCACGCCCGAGCAAACGCAACTCCGGAAAAGTCGTTTATAAGAAAATATCGGCGCTTCGATTCCACCGGTGCCCTCGGAATTCGATTCCGAGCACTGGTTCAAAAGTTAGAAAAACTCGCTCGTTCGTTCATTGAACGTACCCAAGTAAAACATTGGAAAATGATTCCGGGCACACCGGGCCTCGGAATCAGGTGCCGTCAGAAACCGCGTTCTTGTAAAATTCTAAAGAAAATTAAGAAAAACATTTCCTTGAATTTTATGGGTCTTTACATCACTCCCACCTCAGGGTTTTACGTCCCCATAAAGATACATCATAAACTAGGGAATCAATTGTGGGTACTGAGCATGCATCTGAGCCTCCCGCTCCCAAGTGCTCTCTAGGAGGTTCCCATGCTGCCATCTAATGTGCACTAGAAGAATCAACCGTTCACGTAGGACCCGCTCCTGTCAATCCTCGATCTCCACCGGGACCTCGGCAAAAGTCTCCCCATCATCAACGTCATGCTCCCCATGGACAATGATATGCGTCGGGGCATGCACGTATCTTCTCAGTTGAGATACGTGGAAGACGTCGTGCACCCGGTGCAACTGAGGTGGTAGAGCCAGGCGATAAGCCACCTCACCAATCCTACTGAGGACCTAGAATGGTCCGATGAAGTGCAGAGACAACATGCCGCCACGGCCAAATCTCCGTATTCCATGTCGAGGTGAGACACACAAGAAGACGTTGTCACCATCCTCGAACTCTAGTGGCCTCCACCTCCTATCATCATAGGACTTCTGCCGGCTCTGAGATATCCTCATCTGCCCCTGGATGATATGGACCTTCTCTGTCATGGCCTGGACCATCTCCGGTCCCACAAGTGCTGACTCCCCAGGGTATGTTCAGCACAAAGGAGATCTGCAAGGTCGGTCGTAAAATGCCTCGTAAGGTGCCATCCTGATGGTGGAGTGGTAGCTGTTGTTGTACGCAAACTCCACCAAGGGTAGGTGGTCCTCCCAGCTGCGACCAAAGTCGAGGACACATGCGCGGAGCATGTCCTCGAGAGTCTGAATGGTCCTCTCTGTCTGACCATCCGTCTGAGGGTGGAAGGCGGTGCTCAGACGTAGCTGCGTCCCGAACGCCTCCTACAACCCCTTCCAAATCCGTGAAGTAAAGTGAGCATCTCGATCGGAGATGATAGATGATGGCACACCGTGAAGTCATACAATTTCCTGAACGTAGAGACGTCCCAAGCTCTCCACTGAGCCCTGCTCTCTGATGGGTAAGAAGTGAGCCGACTTGGTGAGTTGGTCGACAATCACCCAAATGGAGTCGTGACTTCTGTAAGTGCGTGGAAGTCTAATCACGAAGTCCATGGATATCCCATCCCACTTCCACATCGGGGCCTCCAAGGGCTGTACCAAGCCTGCTGGTACCTGATGCTCTGCCTTCACCTGCTGGCAGGTGAGGCACTCAGAAACGAACTCTGCCACAGCCTTCTTCATGCCCGACCACCAGTGCTGTCATCTGAGATCCTGGTACATCATCGCCACTCCAGGATGTACATCCAAAGGGGAAGTTTGAAACTCTCTCAGCAACTCCTCCCATAAAGCAACTGGTACCAAGGTACATCCTCTGAAAATGACTTCATTCTCTCATCCTAAAGAGAAACAATTAGGTGCATCTCTGGAGGATATCTACGCACGCCGTGTCTCACAGTCAGCGTCCCCACACTATGCCTCTCTAACCCGCTACAGTAGTGGAGGGGTGACTGTGAGAGACTGAAGGAAGACTGCTCCATCTCAATCCACAAAGGATATCTGCAAAGCGGCTAGCTGCTCCGCTGCCTCCTCAAGTAGCTGAATGCCCGTCCTCCTACAGAGAACATCGGCTACCATGCTCCCCTTCCCAGGAGTATAGACTATCTCAAAGTCATAGTCCTGGAGGAACTCGAGCCATCACCGCTGTCTCAGGTTCAGGTCCTTTTGAGAGAAGATATACTTGATACTCTGATGGTCAGAAAAGACTGTAAAGCACTCGCCCATAAGATAGTGTCGCCATGTCTTCAGAGCGAAGACCACTGCTGCTAACTCCAGGTCATGGGTAGCGTAGTTCTGCTCATGCGGCCTCAAATGACGTGATCTATAGGCGATCGCCTCCCGCTCCTGCATCAGGACACATCCGAGTCCAGTCCTTGATGCATCGTAGTAGACTACGTACCATACTCCCTCCTAAGGCAACCTCAAGATAGGGGCGCTGGTCAATCTCTGTCTCAGCTCTTGGAAGCTCTGCTGACATCTGTCTGACCACACAAAGGGTTTCCCCTTCTTCGTCAAAGCTAAGAGTGGTGCCGCAACTCTGGATAAGTCTAGAGCAAATCTCCGGTAGTATCCAGCTAGTCCCAAGAAACTCCGCACCTTCATCACACTCCTGGGTGGCACCCAAGATAGCACTGCCTCGATCATCGCCGGATCCACTGAAACTCCCACCTCAGAGATGACATACCCCAAGAAGTAGACCTCACGTACCCAGAACTGACTCTTCGAGAGCTTACCATAAAGTTGGTGCTCTCGGAGTGTGTCTAGTACAACCCGCAAGTGGTAGGCGTGCTCCTCCTCAGTCGTCGAGTATATCAAAATGTCGTCGATGAAGACCACAAAAAATTGATATAGGTACGACTGAAAGATCCTGTTCATTAGACCCATGAACACAGCTGGAGCATTGGTTATGCCGAATGGCATAACCAAGAACTAATAGTGGCCATACAGACATTGGAAGGTCGTCTTCTGCACATCCTCGTCTCGAACTCTGAGCTGATGATAGCCTGGCCTGAGGTCTATCTTCGAGAACCACCGTACTCCCTGGAGCTAATCGAAGAGGTCATGAATCCTCGGTAGTGGATACTTGTTCCTCACTGTCACCTGGTTCAGGCGACGATAGTCGACACAAAGTCGCAAGCTCCCTTCTGCCTTTTTGGCGAACAGTATTAGGGAAGCCCAGGGTGAAAGACTGGGTCAGATGAATCCCTTGCACTGCAAGTCCTCCAACTGCACCCATAGATCTCGAAGCTCAGTGGGGGCCATCCGATATGCTGGAGTCAATATCGGGGTTGTCCCGGGGTACAGGTCAATATAAAAGTCTACCTCTCTTTGAGGAGGTAGTCCTGGAACGTCGTTGGGAAAGACGTCCGCATACTGATCCACCACTGCAGGAAAACTAGGACTCCGCACGTCAACTGCCTCTAAGATGATGCTTGCCAACTGATGAGTGATGGGTTGTCCTCTCCTCTATGGAAATCCATCCTGTTCTGCGAAGGCTCCCTTCTCGCTGGTGAAGGTGAACCTGCTCCCGTCGATGTGTACACATCGCACCTTGTGCCTAATACAGTCAATTTGTGCATGGACTGTAGATAACCAATCCATGCCCAAGATGATGTCGTAAGGCCTCGACGTCACTACAAGAAGATCCCAACCGAAGCTCTCGCCTCCTAGAGTAAGCTCACACTGCCGGTACTAGTGCATAATCGTCGAGTTTGCTCTCGTAGGAGTCTCTATCCATAAGGATCGAGCCAACGGCTCTGTCGGAATCTCCGAGCTCCGAACAAGGGCATCAGCTATGAAGGAGTGACTCGCTCCTATGTCTATAAGAACTGAAGAAAGGGTGGAATAGACACAGATAGTACCTCGAATAATCTCAGGCGCACCATGGTTGTAGGCCTCCGCTGCCTGGAGTTGTGCCTGTCGCTGCCCGCCATCTCCTTGTGGTCGGGGTGGACCCCCAGGTGGTGGTCGTGGTAGAGCTTCAAAGCATCTCCCACCACTTGCTGCTCGGCCAGCTCCTCTGCCTCATCTGCCTGCTCCCAGTGGACCGCCACGGTCGACCCTCTACCTCTGCCTGGGTGGCCCCTCAACCGTCAGCTGCTCCTCGGCATGGTGGGTCGGGCAGTCACGAGCCATGTGGCCCTGCCCACTGCATGTGTAGCACTGCCTGCCTCTCGAAAGACTGGCTCTGAGCTGTGTGCCCCACACTGCTGAGCTAGTGTCCTGAGGTCATATGCCTGAGGTTATGGTATGCCTAGACCCATGAGTCATCCATCGACTGCCTGCTGCAGAAGACTCTTCTACGTGCCGCCCCGTGGTAGGTCTCGCTGCTGAAGAAGGCTCATCAAGAAAGCTCTCGATCAAAAGGGCTCTCTCCAGTACTCCTGCCTGGGTCGGAATGCAGAGGGAGTTCAGCGATGCCCTGATCTCATGCCTCAATCCCTGCTCAAAGGTCCGAGACCAAAAGAATGAGTCCCATACCATGTCTGTCGAGTAGCGCGAGAGATCGGTAAATCTCGCCGAGTACTGGGCGACCGACCAGTTGCCCTACCGCTGTTGTAGAAGCTCCTGGATGTGCACCGCACGGAGGGTGGTTGGGATGAACTATGAGCGAAAGAGGCTCTCAATGTCCGTCTAGAGAAGAGATGCCTCATCGTGCACCTAGAGCATCAAGCTCCACCATCTTCTTGCTGCCGCGTGCAGTAGGCTCGCTGCGAGGATAACCATGAGGTCTGATGGTGTCCTCAGTAACCTGAAAACTCGTACCACTACCTCCAGCCAATCCTCGGCAGCCTTGGGGTCCGTGTCCCCATGTAACCTGGGCAGTCGCTGGCGCTGGAACTCGTGCAGTGCACTAAGGCGACGTGCATCGTCAACGGCTGGGGCTGCTAGCATCGGTGGCTCAGCGGGTAGAGGTACCGCCGATGCCTCTGCTATCAAAGGGCCCTATACTGAGGCCTCGTCGCTCGGTGGGTTGTCATCACACACAACTCTCGGAACCCTAGCTGGCTGCCATCGTGGGGCCATCCTAAAAAGAATCAGGTGTGCCACAGTAAAACAGTATACCTGGTGAGATGACATAAAGTAATCACAAAGAAAACTTGAAACACACATGAAATCAATGTTTTCACGTATTAAGTCAGAAATCAGAAGTCAGGGTCCTGGTGTACGGATATGTTGGCCACCACACCAACACTGGACTCCCTGGACTGATAACCACACCCAATACACTTAACACTATTGCTTCACTTAGAAAAAGAACAGATTCCAAAGTTCAGCGGTAGAACCGAACTCCTCTGATACCAATTTGTCACGACCCGTCCTCAGGGCCCGTGCCGTGACTACCCCAAGCCCGCCTTCCATAGGCCAGGGGATGGCGACTAGCACCAAGGCGTAAATACCAGTAAAAAGGGAAGGCATTACCTTTTTAAAGTAGACGAACACCACAGAGAAAGAAATTAGTAGAAGTAAACACTAAGTAAAATCTGATACAATGTAAGTGCGGAAAAGTATGGGGACTAGAATACAAACCCAAACTGAAAGTAAAGTACAACTGGAAAGGGAAAACAACAACAGAAAAGTAGAGCTGTAGCGTCGAGCTGTCCACTAGAAGTCCCACCTGATGGGTGGGTACAGATAGCCTCCACTGCTCCTCGGGTCCAACCGACCGCTCCGAGTACGTCCCGCCCTGTGGTCCACCTCCAGGTGTCGTCCTGCTCCGAAAGCCTCAACCACGATCAGCGATGTCTGTCATCTGCAACAAACACAACGTAGTGCGGGCATATACCGTGCAAGGGTGAGTATAAGCTACTCAGTAGGGACCCCGAGACCCTCGAAGTTCTCCCAGAATCCACAAAGGATAATCCACAAAGGAAAGATATAATCACGAAGTAACATCCGACACTGCTTAGGTATATGCCCATACATATACCTAAGTCATCAATTCTAGTTCGCTCCAACATCCGTGCCCAAGTACAACCTAGTCCACAAAAGAAAGCAAAATGTAAATCCACACAGGATAGCACAACACAATCCACATAGGAAAGCAAAACAGGATTCAGCTCACACAGGTATACTTCTTCGTATGACGATAGAGATGATCAGATATAGCCACTGATTCATCTATGCCATCAGACCCACAAAGGATCGATAGGTACTAACCCCCTCAATGACCCACAAAGGATCTGTCCCACACAGGATCGATGGGTAAATAACCCCCACAATGACCCACACAGGATCGGACCCACACATGATCGATAGGTAACTAACCCCCGCAAAGACCCACATAGAATCGGACCCACACAGGATCTCTAGGCGCTGGCCCACACAGGACCGCTGAGCGCTGACCCACATAGGATCAGACCCACATAGGATCAGTATCACTGATCCACGTAGGATCTTTGAGTGTTGTAGTCGTCATCGTCAAATCCACTGAGGATCTCTATACAGTCGTCGTCGTAGTCACAGTCGTAGCCATCTCTATGGTTCCCGCACACAGCAAGCTCGTTCGGGAGGGTCCACTCCACGAGCCGAGAGGCTGATACATCAACTGACACATAGTCTAGAGTTGATGTACCCAAATGTTCCGTAGTGACAACAGCAACTCAATGACACAGACGGCACGTCAATCAGACGCCCGGTCTGAGAGTTATTGGCTTTTTTGTCCCAGAGGCCCGATTGGTTTTTAAGTCAAACTAACCCGACCGTACTCCACCTACATCCAAACCTAGGGCGGAGTAAGACAAAATATCCATCTCACTTAGGGGAATCCATAAAATTTTATGGCACGTCAATCAGACGTCTCTAGCTCAAGTTATAAGCGTTTCTGCACCGAGGGCCCGATTGGTTTCGTGTACGAACCAACCTTGCCGAACCCAAAGTTCTCCGAAACCTTGAGTGTAAAATACTGAAACGACCGTCTTGATCCATGGATCACATCGCCGCTGACAGTGCATCGATCAGAGGTCTGTAACCCATGATATGGGCAAACGACTGAAAGAGATCCGAAAATGGGGGGTCTGGGCTCGGACCGACCTGGCCCAACCCCCTGGGTCGGCCCGAACCTGGTCGACCCGACCCGGGTCCAGGTTCGACCCGGCCGGCCCGGCCTGGGTGGTCCAACCCGGCCTGGGCGTGACCCGGCCCGGCCAGTGCGGGCGCGGCCCGGTCGCCAGGCGGCTCGGCCGTAACGGCCGAGCAGTGTGCAAGGGGGGCGTCACCCCCTTGAATGATCTGCAGCCCCGCGTGGGGGGCCGCCTCTCGCCAACGGACGTGGCTGGGTTGTCGCATCCCACCTTCGCCAGTCCCACGCAGTAGCGGGACGACCGACCCACCGCTACGGCTTCAGCCGCGGCGGTTCTTCCCGGCGGCGCACCAGGCTCCACCGCCTCCCGACGCCGGTGCCGCCGTGCCGGCGTGGCGCGCTGGCGGGTTGCTCCGCGAACCACCGGACAAGTTCCAGTGGTCAGAACTGCACGATGTCTTCTCCAAAGGCCCTCCTGGGGTCCTTCCTTTACTGCGAGTACCCCACATCACCCGTGCGGCTTGTTTTTCTTTCGTCCGCCATTTCTCACACCAAGAACGAAAGGGTAGTGGGTTCAGACTTATTCATTGGTCCGCACCCACCACATTAGCGGTTTTAAAAGTCTCACAACAATAATTTTAACAAACCGCAGATATAATCACATGGATTAAAATGAACAAAAACCCCTACCTCAACATTTTCATCGAACGTGAGTTCGTCGCGGAAGAAGAGGATCGTCGCGTCGCGGAAGGGGCATCGCTGTCGTCGCGGTACATGGTGTTGCGTAGTCAAACCCTGAGGATTTAAAATCACACAGATTTAATTTCACCATTAAAACCCATGATGAGGATATAATCTACAAAGAATTAAAATAACTGCAACCCCCTACCTCAATCGGTTGTTGATCGAAGATTGTCGTGAGGAAGGAACGTTGCAGAAGAAGCGCCGCGGAAGGAGGATCTTCGGCATCGCCTCGTCGATCTCCGAGGGTTCAGCATTCTTCATCGCCCTTCGTCGGAGGTCGGTGTTCTTCGTGTTCTTCGCGTTCTTGGCGTTCTTCGCATTCTTCGCGAAGGAGGATGAAGATCTTCATGTTTTAGAGTTTCTCCAAATCCTCTCAACAAGCCACCCTCAAGTAAAACAAGAGTTGGTCTTATTTTATTCCCAGGCCAACAATTTGAAATTCAAAGTTATGAAATGAACAATTAATTCGATGAATTAATTGTAACGACTTAACTGCCAAATTAATAGAGGCATCTAGAATTTAAGAAAACACACCGGTTGACTTTCATTAAAAAGAGGTTTTCGCGGGTGCGTTACTTAGAGGGAAAGAAACGGTGGGGCTCGTGCGGGCCCCACCTCACAAATATCCTACCAAGTGGGTAGGATATCATGGGTCCCACCTTATCCGCTTAACTTGGCTTAAGTGGCTTTAAGTGGCTTTAAGTGAAATAAAATAAAGTGTCGCACCACTTTTATTTTATTTCATAACTTAACCCCAAAAATTAAAAACCACTCCCGAGCAAACGCAACTCTGGAAAAGGCGTTTCGAAGCAAATACCAGCGTTTCGATTCCATCGGTGCCCTCAGAATTCAATTCCGAGCACCGGTTCAAAAGTTAGAAAAACCCGCTCGTTTGTTCACTGAACGTACCCGAGCCAAACTTCGGAAAATGATTCCGGGCACACCGGGCCTCAGAATCAGGTGCCGTCAAAAACTGCGTTCTTGTAAAATTCCAAAGAAAAATAAGAAAAAAATTTCCTTGAATTTTACAGGTCTTTACAAAAAATAGTATGGTTATACAAAATTTAGTGTTGATGTGTCTTAGAGAATAATGATTTGAAAAGGATAATGATAAAGAATGGGATGTGACTGAATCCATGGTTATGGGTGATCTGAAATAACTGCCCACCTGAGCTTAAAAGGATGAGTATATGAGAAAAAGATGTAGTAGATCCATTTTTTTATTATATTGAGTAAATTAGATCATGTACTTAAAAATTTATTTACCAAGAATAAATTGAAGTGGTTTTTCTTAAATAGATTTATATTTTTCTTATGGATGCTATATTTCAGGATCAAAGAGGAGGATCTATCATTTATTACTAAGGAAATCTACTTCCAAAAGAAAACATATCCCATCTAGATCTAATTGTTATTATTTTTATATTTCTATAGGTAGAGGAACCTGTAAGACCAAGTTATATATTAGGAAACATGGGTACCACGATATTAATTATCCCAAACAGTTATATTGATAAAAATGTACTATTATAAAACCTATAGAATGAGATAACTAATGGTTGCAAGAAGGACTAGGCTCTCATATTGAGGTGAAAAGATTATATTTAAATGTTTTCATATTGATCTTATTTATTTTATGAATTTAATCTTAAAGTATGATAGTTTTTATTGATGTGAGAAAGTCAAATCCAAAGAAATCATAAGAGTTGGTTTCTAAATAAAGATGATGTTGTAAAAGATAACCTACACCGAATCACCCAATCTCAACACATCCATTAGTTTCTTTGGGACATTAAATAATTATTATATAGGAAGGTTCGTCTGTTAGATTCTATTATTATGAATAAATATGGATAATATCAACTCTATGAATATTATATATTTCCCCACATTTTATGGAATGAGTTTTCATGGTTGGAAAAAAATAAAATTTTGTTATATTTATTATTATTGGGTCTTTATGTTCATTATGATGCCACATTGATATTTACACCAATTCAAATGGGTGAAAATGCGATTTAAAAAAAGGAAATTTAACGTGACATAAAGGCCATGAATTCCAATTTCATTTGTATATCCGAGATAGTGTTTACTAAAGTGATAGGACTAAAAACTATTAAATTAATTTTGGATAAATATACAAGTAGTTATCCATGTAATATAAAAGTGAAAGAATCTATGATATAAATTTATTGGTGGATTTTTGAATATATATATATATTTCAAAGGATTAATCCATTGATAATTAATTTAATTTAAGGAATGAGATAGTGAGAAACAATAGAGTTTTGGGATAAATTATAAATTCCTCCACTGTTATAAAGAATAAGATGAAAAATTATCCTATGTAAATTTATCCACATAATTTTGAAATTAATGAAAATAAAGATGAATCATTGGATGCATTAAAAAATATCCTCATTATCTATGAAATTATAAATAAAAATTCCTCTAATATAAAACAGAATTATGTAATGAATTTTGAATCCATGAGGAAGATAAGGTAGAAAAAATATGTATGAAAACCATCTGGTGTGTCTGATAGTGATGATTATATTGATAATTATAGTAATAAAATAATATCTCTCATTATAGAAAATCTTCGAAAAGGAAAGAGCTAATACCATGTGAAATCACCTAATAAAATCATTTGATAATAAGGTCTTGGAATCTTTTTTGCAATTGTCTTAAGAAAAAAACTAATAGTTAGTTGTTAATGATCACGATAAAACTGAAAACAAAAGAATAAATGAGGGAAAAAATATAGGGAATTGGAAAATTATAGTAACAACAAGAATATATTACCAAGATGAAATAATTGAAATTTATTGATCAATGATGAAGAGGAAGATACTTTCTCTAGTAGTCAGTTGAAGTATTATTCAAATTATAAAATCATCAATTTCATGGGACATGTGTAAAGGAAAGTAACATCCTTAAAAATAGAAGGTTATGGTGGAAATGAAGAAAATATAGAACACATTATTATTTATAATATAGAGTATTATATTAAAAATACAACCATTTTGAATAATTATTTTATATTTTTTATGAATGTAGATATGAAAAATGTTGAATCAAAATAATAATTTCTCAAAATAGAGGCACAAAGTATTAGAGAACTCGTGAAATTTAATATGAATGTTTTTTATCATGATTATAGTAATAAATATCTGGAAGAAAAAATTATTCCAAAATAATAATAAATGGAAAATATGGAATAAATTATTCTTATAGAAGAAAATATGGTAAAAATGGTGAAATTATACTTTAGAAAAGATATTATATTCAACGATTAATACTTTACTAATATTAATATTACATGAACATAAATTCCATCTTAACTTGTACATGAAATTTCTCAAAACATTTAATACACTTTTACTAATAGTAGAGGACCTAAATAAAAAATAATATAAGTATATAGAAAAATATGACCTGAAACTCTCTTCTAATTCTAGTGAAGAATAAATAATGAAAAAATCACCCTCTTTTAATAAAAATAATATTCCAAGATGATATAGACAACAAATTAAATAATCTAGAATGTGATTTTCTACATATAATTATTGATTTAATATAATATTTTTATTCAATGGATATTGTTAGTGTTGTGGTATTTTTTTGGAAGGAAGATTTCATATATTGGAATAATGTTTCCTTACTTGATAGAATTCATGAATTTATAGGTAGTATCTTTGAGGAGATAGTTAATGAATCTTTATTAAAGAAGAATAATAAAAAATTTCTATACGTCTTCTAAAAAAAATATTTGAATGTTTTATTGAATTATATGGATGACGTGAGTGAATACGAAATTGTGTAAATAATTTCATTAAAAATGTCCTTGGAAATATCTTGTATAAATAAAAGGGGAAATAATATGAGAAGAAAAATTAGAAAGATAAATCCTTTATGGTGTATGTTTCATTGAAACCATGATAGAAATAAATACAATAGATCATTGATAGTTGGTGTTCATCCCACATGAATGGATATACAAAAATCATCAAAATCATTAAACTATATGAAGGAGGAAATATTATATTCAACAATGATAGTCCCTTTAGAATTAATGTTGTTTGAATTGATGATATTGATTATAAAGGACTCCAATGAAAATATGTTTTATTTGGGGAAGGGCCAAAAAAATAATTGCATTGTGTTAGAGAACAATTAAATGAGGTAAATGAGGCCATTTTTAGAGTAACTCTTATATCATTAAAAATTAAAAAGATGGAATATTCATTTCTACATGTGTTAGAATAATTGATTGTTTTTTCAAATTGGTGACCCAAATAATTAATACAATGTGAGTGGAAAGGAAGAGAATTATATTTGGAATTGAATACTTGGATATCTTGGTCATAAAAACCTAATCATTGTTTCCAAACATTTTTTAGGGAGAAACCCTCCAATGTTAATAAAGAAAGTTATAACAACCCAAGATGTTCTAAAATATATTTTTTGAATTAATTTAATATTTTTAATATTTTCCATTTCAAATAATTCTAAAAATAGTTATATATATATATATATTAAAGAACTATGTTTGGATTACGTTACCTAAAACACTAATTTTCTTTGAAACAATACTTTATTATTATAATTATTTAGATGAGAAAATTATAACTTATCCTCTAAAAATAATAACAAGAATAGAGATAACTAATTTTTAAATGTTAATTGTAATGGTTTCAAATAAATTAAAATATTTATAATCAAATCAATAATTTTTTTTAAAGTCTTTATATGTTTCAAAAAATATTTTCATAAAGGAACTACTTTTTATGTCCTTCTATGAACAGTAAAAAAATTAATTTTAAAAACATTTAGAAATTTGATTTTATGAAATAAAATTAATTTAAAAATTCAAAATTTCAAAGTTATCTTTGGTTTATTTTTTTGGGATTTCTCTGAGATGTTTCATTTTTTGATTACTAGTGAAATATACTTTACTTTAGTTAAAAACTGCCATTTCATTTAAATAATTATTAATATTAAATTATATTTTATTTTTTAAAAGATGAAATAGTGAAATTATACATATATTAATCTAATTTTTGTCATTTTAAAATTTGTTATATTGAAATCGGTTATAAAAAAACATATTGAACTTTTGGGTGTTTTTATTTTAAAATCCCGCTTTCTCCCCACATATGTGGGATTAAAGTTGATCTTAATTTTCTAACATATGTGATTTTAATTTAGAAAAAGAGATAGAAACAATTGTAATGAGTGAAATAATATTTTTCCAATATGATCGACATAATTTTATGGACAAAATTATTTGTGAAAGAAATTAAATATAATTATGGTGATTAAGGTAAAACTAAGCTTAACGAGAGACGAAACATTAATATTAAGGACCAAAACAACCTACAAACTTTTTAAAAATCAATTGGATTACAATATTTTGACCATATAAACTATTTTTTCTAATTTAATAATTTATTGGGATAATATTTCATGAACATACCTTGTATGATAGGATATGTAAGAAAAAAGAAAAAAGTGAACTTTCCTCGCCTTTAACTTTTATAAAACATTGAGATATGTAAAAATACAATATATTTTAGGTTACACATATCATTTTTGAAAAAATGATATATTTTAATAATAATGACTTTTGAATAATTTTTAGAGATTATTTACTTACTTAAAATCTTTAAGAAACACCAACGTAGTGATTGTTCAGTTAATAATTAACAAAAATAAATGATACTATAAATATTAAGATTAATTAAATTGGATGAATTATGGTCAATAATAAAAATTTTAGTATAATATATCAATTTAAAAATCTTTGAACAAAATATATTTTGACTATATTTTGATATTTATTAATTTAAAATGAAATAAATAAAATCAAATTTGACATTAATGTTACTTTATAATTAATGATATTCTAATAAATAATATAAAATTAATAAAAAAACTAAATTATGAAAATAAATTTTTAAGGTGTAATAAATATTAAATATGTTACATTAATGTACCAATTTATCTTTTATAATTAACATATTGTCCCATGGATAGTAAAAACATTGTTAGCACGATCCTGTTTAAAGAAGTCCTTTTGCACAATACAAGTGTTTTTTTAAAAATTAATTTCCAACACACAAGATATTTTTTTCATATATTATATTTCATAATTATGACTAAATGGGTATATTTTATATAATAAATATGAATTTAATTTATTATTTATGGTTAAAATACTTCTGTTAGAATACTAGATATGTTAATAAAAACCGAAATGATAAAATTATGGAAACATAGAAGTTAAGGAATAATATTTTAAATATGCACTTATTTTTGTGTATTGTTGATTTGTGCTTAAAATTTTACACCATTAAAAAATTATTTTCCCTTTCTTTAGTCACATTACATAAAGGATACCTTCCATTAATATATATTGTTTTGTATTTAAAATAGTGTCACTCCTCCTCCACTATAAATGACCTCCTCTCCTTATAATTCTTCACACCTTTAAAACCACTTAGTTTCAGAAAATAACTAAAAAATAAACTTTCCAAAATCCCTAACGTCATCCTTGAATCCTCAATTTAGGAATAAATCAATCCAAGGAATCCATTTGGTGAAAACCAGAAAGAGTTACCCAAAAAAGAGGTGACATCCTTTCTCAAGATCCTTTATGTTATTGCCGTTCTACACCCCTCCAATATCCTTATTTCATGCTTATACAAAAACAAATTTATCCAAAATATACTGCGATATTTTTATGAAAATGTTTCAACCAAAACATACACACACACTCATCTAATAGTTAATTTACATAGTGTTATGTCTATGGTGAACTACTGCCACACAAAACGATGATTGTTCATTTTTCCCTTACCACCATTAAAGGCTGAGAATATTATGGACACAATATTTATATATGATATAAATTATTTTTATTATGTTTTTATTCATATTTAATTCATTTAAAACAAACACCATCTTACTTTTCATCTCGTATAAATATGATAATTTTATTTGTGGTAGTATGGACTACAGACTCCTCAAAGTGATGTGATTCATTCACACACCATGTGGAATGTATTAAGGATGGTTTTATAGAAATTATATGATATATATTGAATAATAATTCTCATTTTATTATTTTATATGTATATATAAATATATTTCATTTTCATTATTTTGTTCAATATTGCAATATCAATGGAAGCAACGTCTATGCACACGTACGACCTATCGTCTCCCTGAACGGTGTATTCCATTTCATAATTTTGAATTATATAGATAATTATTATAAGAGTTTAATGAATTTAAAATGTATTTATATTATTTTTTAAATTCTTGAAATAATAACATATATATATGTTCCAAATATATAAAAAATTAAGACACATGTGAAAAATAAAGAGTATATTACTGAAGCATAATATTAATATAAAACTATTAACAGGAATGTAATATAAAGCCATAATAAAACAATATATGGTATTATATATAAGAATATGATTCTATAAAATATTTATAATAAATTAATATTTATTATATGGTAATTTGTTATGAGTATGATGAGATTCAATACACAAGGTTCAATAATTTCATATCACTTTTTATATTCAAGAGATACATGCCTTGTTCGCGACTCTTATATTTGGGTTGTTAATATATCACCAATAAATGTATTATATGATTATTATTCTTATATTTATGATTATTTACATATCCTTTCTATTATATTTCTTTCATGGGGTTAATGATTCAAAAGTTACCAAATCCGAAAGACATTTTTATCTCAATTTTCCTTCATTGAGACTCATGTTTTGTTATGCACCTAAATTCATTTTTGAGATGTATATATTTCCATTTTAAAAGTTATATAATGAATAACCTTTTTTATATTTTAGGATAAATTTATTTTAATTTTATCACATGAGGATTATGATTCGATATTACCTAGTGGTAAGAGTTTATTGAAACAATCTCATTGTTTATTCAGATTGATTAGGATTATGCTTCCATTGATGAAATATTATGATCCATACCACATAAAATCCAATTATTTTTATTAACCTATATTTAATCATGTTATATCCAAGTAATGGTACCATTTTATCCCTCTTTTGTACATTATATGATCAATAAATTTTTTTTTATGAAATTATGACTTCACCTCACTCTTTAGTTAAAAATCTGTGTTTCTTAAAATCCATGATTTCTGAAATCTTTAGATTAATATTCTAATAATATCCAATTATCTTTAAAATACATTTTTTACATATTTTACCTTTTAAAAATTGGGTTTAAAAAATTTAATCTTATTTTCATTTCCCAATTGAGTCACTTTTTTAAACCTTTTTACTATACAAAAGGAATGTTCGTATTTTACGGATTTATCCCTGATCATCACTGACAATACATTGAATATTCCTTCAAAATATTAAACTTTTATTTTTTAAAATAAATTTTGTTCCTAATATTATGTAAATTATTCATTTTAAATTTTTTTTAAATAAATAATGTTTTCAATAATGGGTTATGCTAAAAAATGTTTTAAAATATTTTCAAAACAAATTCTTTTTTTTTTGAAGGTTGTTTTCAAAATAAAGGATTTTTTTGATTTTTAAAATGAATTTAAGCTCTATTTATATGTTTTCAAGTATTTTTTTTTAATTTTTCTCAAAGATTCAAATATACATTTTTCATTTTTATTTCCAAAAAAATTGTTTTTAAAAGGATTTATGTTTTAAAATTAATTGTTCAAGTTGAAAGGATATTTTCCTCAATAAATGTTTTTAAAAGATATTTCAAAATTAGTTCCCATATTTGATTAAATATAATGGATTGTATCATGATTTTCAGGGGAAATGATTCCTTGTTTCGATACATATTCTTTCTGTGGATGCTTTATTTTTTTATGGCATTGTGTTTATGATAACCATTTATCTTTCATAGATTATATTCTTTTGAAACACAATTATTTTCATGGATTCTGATTTTGGTAAAATGAATATGAATACTATTCCATTTTTTCACAATTTATGATATGATTACATGTTTATGATATGCATTTCATTTAATAGGTTATGTTATGATTATTTATGATTTTGTGGAACATGTATGTATGACTTCTTTATTAGATAGTTGGTACCTATATCATCCTCTAATTCACTTGGTGAAGATTTATATCTCATGTGATAGAATAAAATGGTCTTAGGAATGAACCTTGACTACTAATATGACCATGGGAGTACACCATGACTACTAGGATGGAATAAGGTGTGAAATCATACTAAAATGATGGCCAAGGGAGTGAACCCATACTTCTAAGATTCCGTTGGAAGATATGAATTGAATACTATGGAAATTAGTTTTATATTCTTAAGTGTTTTCCAAAATTCCATGTTTTATTACTATGTTATGATTTCATGGCTTATGTTCCTATTTTCTTATGATTCTTTCCCTATTAATTACTAATTGTTATTCCAATATTAATGTTTATGATCTTTAATATGTAGGGTATGATCTTAAATTTTCATAATTGTGTTCTCATACCCTTATGATCATAATTATTCCTTCATATCTCCCATATTTACCCTTAATAAGCATACGAGATCAACCCTTTTTATGATCCATTACCAATTCTATGAAGAAATGGTTTATGTTTGATGTGTATAACAAGGTTTCTAGTCAAGAAGAACCTTGTGGGAGATAATGTAGGTCAACTATGTACCGAGTTTTATGTTTCCGTGTTTCAAAATGCACTAAAATAATACAGTCTTTGGGTGTATGTTAATAATGTTTTACATATTCCACAAAATCTATATAATTTTAATGTATGAAAATCAAGTGTCCCTATAGTTGGTATTAGTGAAAATGTTCAGTAAACCATTTGGAACTAGATTGAGAAACATTAGTGATAACAGTAGTAAAAAAAATTAAGAATATCTATAGGGATTTCCCTAAGGATAAGTTTTACGATGGGGAAAACTATAATAAAATGTCCTAGAATATTGTTAATGGATAGTTTGTGTGGCTTCCTATAAATACATCCTTGTATCAATACAATAAGTGGATGTCTCCCTAGCACAGATGTATATAGGTGTAACAAATCTGATAAGGAGTATTGGGCTTCACATGGCATAACCCATTATATGATAACAATCATTTCTTCACTCCTGGTTTGACACTCCCGAGGGATACACATTGTTAATTCAAAAACTATTTACAAACCATAAAATAAGTATTTAATTAGAAGATGAATAATAATAACATAGGATAAACCTAATGTGTAATATATTATATAATTAGGATCCATGATTTCGGTATCTTATAAGTAAAATTTCATGATTATATGGTACCACATTATCTTAATGGATTCTCACACTATAATTTTTGGGTTTAGTCCGGGGAGATAACTCAAAGGAACATCGTTAACATTGATTGTTTCATAATTGTAAATTATGGGCATTATGAGAATCGATTTCCCTAGCAGAAATCTAATAAAGAGACTCAAGAAGGTGGTACAAGTACTGTTTATACATCTAAAGATAAAGAGACCGAAAAAGTCATGTGAAAGCTATATGTGGTTATTCTAGTATCCTTTACATTAAACATTAGAATAATGATTAAATTGAGGTTTAGGAACCTTAATACATGATTCATATTTTATATTATACTAAGGAGGTATTGAGTAATAAGTTGATGAATCATGATTAATAGTTTAAGAATAGTGTAGGATGATTAAACAATTTATGTTATTAAATTAAAATATTATATTTTATGAATAATGAAATATATAAGTATTTTTAGTATAAGTTTTAATTAAGGATTGAAAAGGATGTGTTGAATGGTGATAATGATATAAAAATTTTATTTTGATTTTTGGAAGGTAACCACTAATTAATTCCATAAGTTTAGACAATGATGTTTTCATAATGATATATTGAATATGAAAAAGAAAATTGGAAATCAAGGACTACCATAGAAATAATTATTGAAAAAGCGGTATATGTCATCAAGGATGAAGTTTACAACTTATTGTATTTAGGTAATGTATCCAGTAATCATTATAATTTGTAAGCATGCATTTTTTACAAAAAAAATTATGGTAATTCGGGATTTTACCATGTTTAAAGGTAATATACGATGAGGGTATTCACATGTTATGAATGTAACAACAATGAGATACTTTGTGATATGTTGGGGTTCAATGTTAAGATAATTTCATGACTTTCTTTCTAATGTTTTAGACTTTCATCTTTCATAAGGGTCATAAGGTCAAATATTTATTGAAATATTATGTTACACTTTGGATTAATTTTGTGAGATTAAAGTATTTTCTCACCGCATGAGTTTTTATACATATTGGATAACATATTTAGATAACATTGATTTGAATATAACAAATGAAATATGGGATGCAAAATCATGGATATCATGATATATTATTTCTTCATGAATTAAAAATTCCCTTTCTTTTTAGATAAATCGGTGATGTTGATTAAGAAAAACAAAGGGTGATGTTTTCTTAAAATCATCTAAGTATATATTTTCCAAAAAATTCTTCAAATTTAGGAAAATGATCGATAAATAAAATATTTTCCAAATAAATTAATATTTATTGAAATGATGTCATTTTAAATCATTATTGATTTATTATTTTGAGTCCCTAAACAGTTCATTGATCTTTCTCTTGTTTTTGATTGATAAACTCAATCACTCCCTATGAATATTTATACTTTCAATCTAAGTCCTTGTTTTTAATTACCAATTATGTTCTCTTATGTGGAAACCTCATTATATGTCACATTGGGTAACCATTAATTTTCAAACTTCCTTTTTCTAAAGGATTTTTATTATTCATTTTTTCATTATGGGTTCTATGAAAGTAAATTTCAAGTATTAAACCTTTGATAACCCATATGAATTTTTAGGGTGAAATTCATTTTAAGGTGGGTAGAATGTAACAACATGAGATTTTTTGAAATAATTTTTTTAATTAATTAAATATTTTTTACATTTTTCATTTCATGGAACATTAAAAATAATTTTATTAATATATTAAATAACTAAGTTTGTCTTACATTGCATGAAATACTGATTTTCTATCAAAAAACACTTATAATTATTTAAGTGAGATAGTTATAACCTAGCCATTAAACATAGTAAAATGCATTTTAATAACTAATTTTTTAATTTTAATTTACGTGGTTTCATATATATAAAATATATTGATAAGAAAATAGACATTTTTTTAAAGTCTTTATATGTTTAAAAATATTATTTTTTTAGAGAAACTACATTTTATGTCCTTCTATAAGCAATAATAAAACACATTTTAGAAACATTTAGAAAATTAATTTGATTAAATGAGCTTCATTTTTTAATTGAAAATTTAAAAATTATCATATGGTTATTTTTTGTGATTTTTATGAGATGTTTATGTTTTTTATAAATCGTGAAAAATATATTATTTTATATAAAAACATTTTCATTTGAATAAATATTATCATTAAATTAAATTATAATTTGGTTTTTATAGTCACGATAGATTAATTATTTATATTTATATATATTAATCCAATTTTGTTAATTGGAATTTTCTATAGTGAAATTGGTTATCAAAAACTAATTGAACTTTTGAGCATTTTAAAATTAAAACCCTGCTTTTTTACCACGTCTGTAGGATTAGTGTTTAACTTAATTTTCCCCCTCATATGATTTGAATTATAAAAAAAGGAAATACACAGTTGTAATCAATAAAATATTTTTTGTCTTATAAGAATATCTTTATTTTTTTGACCAGAAGATTAGTGAAAGGGATTAAAATTAATTGTGGCGATTAAGGTAAAATTAAGCTTAACAAGTGACAAAACCATAATACTAAGGGATAAAATGACCTAGAAACTTGTCTAAAATCTTTTTAATGCTAATATTTCCTTCATATACCCTCTTGTTTATAATTTTATGGTTTATTGGGATACTAATTCTCTAAAGTTACCTATAAGATAAGTTGAGTAAAGAAAAGGACAAAAAAGAAACATTCATAACATTTATAATTAAAAAATCTTTCGTATATAGAAAATACAAATTTTCTATTATGCATTTAATTTTGAAAAATAGATGAGTTATTTTTATCATAATTAATTATCAATAATTTTTATAGATGATTTAGTTACATAAAATCTTTATTTGATGCCAATGTAGTGATTATATAGTTAATATTTAACTAAAATAAATGATGCTATAAATATTAAAGGTGAAATAAATTTTTCGAATTACTGTCATTAATTATTTTTTAAGATGAATATATCATGTTAAAATATTTTTAAACTAATATTTTTATTCCAATAATTTTTTAATATTTATTAAATTAAAATTTTCAAAATAATGTCAAAATTTACATTAATTTTCTTTATAAAAATTGATATTTTTTTATAAAGTTTAATATTAATAAATATCCTAACATATGAAAAGTCATTTTTAAGGGATAATAAATATAAAATATAGTACATTAACGAACATGTTTATGTTTTATACTTAACATATTGACCCCTAGATAGTAAAAACATTGTTAGCACAATCTCGTTTAAAGCGACGATTTTGTGCGTCGCATGCGCTTGTTTTAAAATTAAATTCCGACACACATGATATTTTTATCTTGTAAATTAGATTTAATATACATTATTTTTTGGTTATTTTTACTCAAATAAATATCACTTGAATTTAGTCTTATATATTAAATTACTTACATTGGAATACTTGACAATTTAATAAAACCAAAAATGATAAAAATGGAGAAACATAGAAGTAAAGGAAAAAAATTATAAAAATGCATTGATTTTTGTGTAGTGTATATTTTTCTCTACCATTATTAAACATTACACCATTATTTTTCCATTTCTGAGGAAAATTAGGTAAATAAGACCTCCCATTAATGTATACCATTTGGTATTTATAGGAGTGTGACTCCTCTACTATAAAAATGACTCCTATATTCCCACTTCTTCACACTACTCAAAACACATAGGTTTCTACAAGATCTGCCCAATAATATACCAATAATCCCTACCTTCCTCCGTGAATCCTCCATTTTTGAATAAATAAATACATGGAATCCTTTTGGAGAAAACTAAAATGAGTTACCCAAAGAAAAGTTAATATAATTCCTCAAGCACCTTTATTTTATTTTCATTCTCCACCCCCTCCACTCTCCTTATTCCATTATTTAAAAAACACCAATATACTAAATATAATTATATAATGTTATAATTTGGGTTATACCTACATTTAGACACACATCCATCTAATGGGTGACGAATATACTCTTTACGAGTACTGTGAACTACCGCCTCACAAAACAGTGAGTGTACATTTTTTCCTTTACCACGTTTCATGATTGGGAATTATGAAAGACACTATATTTATATATGACATATATATAATTTATTATGTACTTATTCTTATGTAATTATTTTACAATACACACCATTATACTTTCCATCTTTTGTAAATATGATATTTCCATTTGGGGAAGTGTGGACTACTACTTCTTCAAAGCGGTTTGATTCATTAACTCACTAAATGTAATTTCTTAAGGATGGTTTTAGGGAAATTATATTATATATATGACATAATAATTATTATTTAATTATATTATATATATATATCATTTATATTCATTATTTCAATATTAGATGAAAAAATGAAACATTATCCATGCGTACGTACAATCAACCATCTCTATGAATAGTGTATTCCACTTTATACTTATATATTATATAGATTATTACAATAATAATATAATTAATATAAAATATATTTATATAATGTTTTAAATTTTGTAAATAATTATATATACAAGGATAAAATATTTAATAATGTAAGACACATGTGAAAAAAAAGTGAATATTACTCGAAGTGTAACCTTAACATTATCATATTAAAACGAGGGTAATATAATCTCATAATAAAAAAATATATAATATTAGATATATAAATATGGTTTTTAAAAATATATTTAATAAACATATATTAATTTTACATGAGTTTTTTATGAGTACAATTATTTTCAAGATACAAGGTAAGGGAATTTCTTCTCAGTATTTATATATGCGAGATACAAGCCATGTTAACCACTCTTTTATTTTGTGTGGTGTATATAATTTACATGATTTTTTTATATTATTATTATTAGTAAATTTATGGGTATTTACATATCAATTAAATGAACTTTTGTTGATGGATATTATGATTCCAATGTTACCAAATTGGTAATAGAGTTTTGTCTCAATTAGCCTTCTTTGAGGCTCATGTTTTGTTGTGCACCTATGATATTTTTCAATGTTTATATGCACTAATTTTACATGTATACCATGAATATAAATATTTTTCATTATATTTTAGGCCCCATTAAAATTCATTTTCTTATATGGGGAGTATGATTCAATGTTTTCAATTAGTAAGAGTTTATTGAAAAAATATTATCATTTATTGAGATTGTTTATTATTATGCTTCCATTGATGAAATATTATGATCTATATATCAAAATATATAATGCGTTTTACTAAAATTTGGTTATTAATGTTATATCCATGTAATGGTCCCTTTTTTAGACTCATTGGTGTATAATATGATCAATAAAATGTTTCTTATGAAAGTCTGACTTTACCTCTCTCTTAAGTCGGAAATCTAGGTTCCATAAAAATCATGTTTTCTAAAAGGCTTCCCAAAATATTATAATATTATAATATGATCATTAAATGAAATTTTTATCCATGTTTTTTCTTTTAATCAAATTTTTTGAAAACAAAAGTAATCTTCCCCCTATTTTCTAGTAGAACACTGTTTCTAAACATTTTTACGGTGATAAAGTAATGTTCGTCATGTACGGATTTACCCGTCGTCATCACAAATATTCTCTTGAATATTACTTTACATGATTTAAAATTTACTTTTTTTCAAAAAAGAAATAAAATCCTAATATTATTTTAATTCTTTTCATTAATGTGGTTTTCAATGAAAAGCTTTTTGGAAAAAAATTAAGTTAAAAAAGTGTTTTAAAATTATTTTGAAAACAACCAATATTAGATTTAAAAAAGTTGTTTTCAAAATAATGTAATTTTATGACTTTAAAATCTTCTATTATAATTTCTCAAATTATTTTCAAAGAAAATAATTTCAAAATTTTTTAATGAATATTTCAAAAAAAAATAAGGAAAATGCTTTTTCAAAAGAAATTCAAGATTTATTTATAAGTTTTTAAAGTATATTCAAAGTAATTTTTTCCAAAACTCTTTCAAGATTTTTAATAATTTTCCAATGAAAAAGATTTTTATAATGTTCCCAATGCTTACTTTATATTTTTTTCAAATTTATTTTCATATCAAATGGTTTTAAAATTCATTTATGTTTTAAAAAGAATGTTTCAAGATGAAAATATATTTTTCTCAAGAAATTTTTATAAAATATATTTCAAGATTATTTCCCATCTAAGTCAGTGTAAGAACCCAGATCTTTTTTTCATGTATTTATTTCTTTTCTGGTTGTTTGTAAGAAAAAGATGAGTTTCTGGAAATTTCAGGAGTACACGCCAGGTACCTGGTTGTCGTGGGTAGTTGTGTGTTGGTCGTGTAACGGCCAAGCACTTGATCATGTGGGGTGACCTAGAGACTACCTAAAGTAGAGGCCGATTAAGGCAAGTTCATGTGTGTACCCTAGATGAACACACCGTGTACTTTCTTTTTATTTCATTAAACAGACTGGGGTCACATCTCATTCACAAAAAGATCTTCTTCTAGGTCTGCCTCACCCAGGAGAATCTATAGTCGATGACTTTTCACTGAGCCCCCGACTCTCTATCCGTTCTCTGAATCGACCACCGTCGATTATGTTGGAATATCCACTGTAAACTATTCCTTCTTCTAGAGGCTCATTTCCTTATTTCTCTCCTTTTTTGAGATATTCACAGATGAACGTTTTAGGTGTTTTGTAGATCTACAACTTTATAGGTCGAATAAAATGTTGGGATTCAACTATATTGATCATACAACACTAAGGTAGGTGGTTTGTCCCTTTCCATAGTTAGTCTTTGAGTTATGTGGGAAAAAGTGCACAATACCCTTGTTTAGGGTATTGCGTGTTTATGGTTATCTTCCTTATTATTACTTGTTATGCCTTGTGTTCTTGAGTAGAGGATTTATGATTGTAAATAGGGTTATTTACCTTTTTATGGATGTGTTCCCCGTGTTTTATTGACATTTATCGGTTGGTCTAGCTTGCCTATTAGGATGCTTTGTTTTCCATGCCTAGTTTTGTTAGGATGGAGTGATTTTATTTAACATGTTGTGAGATGTTATAGACTACTTTTCCAAGTATTTATTGAGGTTTACATTGGTTTCCATATTTTTTTTTGTGCATGATTGACCTATACTGGGCTGTGGGAACCTGGTGTAGTATGCCATAGGGAGAATGGATGTTGAGGGATTCTCCAGAGTATTTGTTTACATTTAAATTGTGATACCATATGGGGACAAAATTTCTTCCGCCTAAGAGAGTCTCTAGTTCCTCGTTACGAGACCAAAAGAGGAATCAGACGTTCAGTGCTTCCCCAGAGTGTCTATAGTTACTAATATGATACCACAAGGGGAATTGACGGTGAGTCCTTAGAGAGTATTTTCTAAAGCTGTACCAGAGGGGTTGGACTGTGATTATTTCCCAAAGGGTTAGTTGTGTTTGATTTGTTGAACCAGAGGGGTTAGGTTGTGAGTACTTCATAATGTCTATTGGTTTCTTAACTAATAAATGAAAATGTATGTAATTGATAATCTAGGATTGTTTAATTTTGATTACTTCCTAGTTTACTGCTTCATTTTGCTTATTGCCAACCATATATATTCACTGACTATTAGGCATAGATCTTGGGGTGGTGGCCTACTGGGATTTTATCTCACACCCTATTTGGGTCATTCTTTTTGGCCAAAACATATTATACTATTGCAGGTCTAAATAATGGCAAGCGCCCTTCTACTTTAGGTACTTGATTATTGTGGAGTTGGAGAGCATGGGACCAAGATGAGGTTTGTGATGCTACTAGAGTTTTTTTTCTTTGTGCATTGGTTTAGTACTGTATTACAACATTGTGACTTGTTTGGATTCTTTCCTAGACATATGAATCATGTGTCATTTATATATGTGTCCTCCAATTGTTCATTAATTTCACTATTTACTTATTTTTTGTTATTAATACTTTTGCTATTGTTATCTATTTACATCTATTTCTTACTCTACCAATGAGGGCCTAGTTTCCCCACTATTACACCCATGGCCCTCGCTGCTAGTTGGAAGCCTCTGGAATTTGGGGAAATGCACTTTAGGCCATGTGACCAACCTAGTACGGGGCACCTCTGGGTAGCACCTAGAACCGGGACATTACAATGTGGTTTTAGAGTAATTCTTTTCTTCTTGAATTACTATTTGGAGTCTATAGTCAGGGATAGGACATAATAAGTAGTTGGTAATAATCAATACCAGGGATTATCTAACCCATGTACAGGGAAAAGCTGGTTTACCTTGATTATTTCAATTTTTTGGTTTTTCAATTTTCCAATTGATTTGATTTACCATTGGGTGATTAACAAGTTTGGTGTTGTTATCATTGATATCATTGAGGTTCTAATTCTATTGCAACTTGATGAGAAGAGGGTATGTCATCTCATACATCATATATACACTTGCTATAAATCACATTTCATGCATCATTGTCATGACATTTAGGTTGAATTACTTCTTTCATGTTGTTGTGATAGATGTTGTGTGAAATATGCATGTTGTTGTGATAGATGCCTTGATAGAGTACCTCCAGTGTGATTGGGTATTGTTTCTATAAGGTTTTGTTTGAATGAATACAAAAATATGGTTCTTGAGGTGTTATGGGACCACATAGATTGGAATTTTATGGATCATTGCCTTGTTATTACTTGTATATAACATGTATAAGGTTTCCAACATTGATTTACGGGGAGTATGGGCCCTCACAGATCAGAATATGGAACTTTAATGTTCGTTTTAGTTTTTTCACGGTTCTGAAGTAGTTTATGAGGGTTACTATCTGGAAAAACCTATAATAAACGACATGTATTGCTAAATACATGCTATGTGTCATTCTGTTTGGGAAGGAAAAACTTTTCTTAAGTACATGTCATATACACTATGTACACGCCGTTTAATCCTTAACCGTGTGACTACCTGTGTGGGTAGAGACATGAGATTGGTAAAATTACTTTGTGGAACATGTTGTGTACTGGATGTACATGTCGTGTGTGTATAGAACATGTGTCTAGCCATGTGACCAATGATATAGGTGTAAGAAAATCAGTATGTACACGTCGTGTCCATCGGAAACTGGTTTTTTAGAGTTAGCCATGTAACCGGCCGTGTGACTAACAACACGGATCACGGAAGTCCTTCTAGTACATGTCATGTCTAGAACAAACATGTGGCATAACTTTTGTAGAAGAACTTAGGTAGCATAAAATGATTAAAATACCCTCCGTGTCTGGATAGAACATACCGTGTGTATGGGGTGTTACATGGCCAGGGTTGGAAGGAGTTCATGCCCATGTGAATTCTTAAAGGAATACATTGTGTAGGAGTTATACATGTCATGTACCCACCGTTTTGAAATCTTGAATGCATTATTTCTCTTTTTCCCTTCATACACTTATAAGTTTCAATCCTTGATAATCATGATCTAAGGTGTGCCCTTGACCATACAGAGTCATTCCACTGAGATGTCCTCCAGTTGCACGCCAGTTATAGGGCTGCGATTAGACACTAGGCAAGGCTGATTAGGGACTACCAGCAGATCCTCCTATAGTTCCAATCTAGGAATGATCCATTATTCTAGATACAGGTGCAGATGCACGGTTCCGAGAGGGTTTCATGAGGTTCATGCAAACCTTTCGAGGAGACCACATCCTGCCCCTTCTATGGAAGTGTTTTTGCGTATTTTCCAACAGTAGCATCCTCCTCCCTTCACAGGGGATGAAGGACCTCAGGCTACATATTCATGGATATAGGCCATGATTTCTATCTTCGAGAATCTAGAGTCTCCTCCAAATATGAGGGTGAATCTCTCTATGTACATGCTCTCGGATTCCTCCATGAGATGGTGGGATGTGATCTCATAGGTGGGACGCCAGCAGGTTCTGGCTTGGGATGTGTTCTAGAGGACCTTCTATGACTACTTTTACCTAGAGACTTTGAGGTCTGATCAAGACTGAGAGTTCATGAGTCTATAGCAGGGTACTCTTTTAGTTATGGAGTATTCTTCTCACTTCACAGAGCTGCAACACCTCACACCCATTCTAGGGGGATATGAGTTATTCCTGGCAAGGATTTTTGAAGATGGTCTTAGGCATGACCTTCGATCTCAAGTTAACATCTTTAGATTGAATTCCATATCTTCTATATTGAACTAGGTGCTGATCACAGAGTGCAACCTGAGGGATTCTGGAGTTGTGGGATAAGGTGGTTTGAAAACCAGAGTTAGTGCCTCTCTGTTTTTTGGTAGGAAATGATGAAGGGAGTCTACATGTGGATATTTGAGTAGGAGTGATACAACTTCAGTTAGCTAGGTGGAATGCTACTAATGTGGGAAGGTCAGGCATACGAGGAAACATTTCCTGAGAGACCCAGTGGAGTGTCGATCTTGAGGCAAGATGGGCCATCTTCAGCGCTTCTGTCAGTTCTTCTCAATAGTAGCTAGTAATCGGAGTTCCATTATGATTCCATATTCAGAAGAAGCACCACCAATTTCTCATCAGTCTGGGAACTCGAGTACTTCTGGCCATTCAGGAAAAGGTGGTGGTCATGGTCACGGTAGCCAGTCAGAAGGCTTTTTGAGAGAACATGGTTGACTAGATCAAAGTGAATTAGCTCAGGGTGGTCAGGCAGGGTCACCGAGTTGTGGTATAGACCTGACATTTACAGTGGAGCAGAACCAGCAGAAGCAAGTTCTCAGACCCTCTACAGTTCGAGGTATGATCCTAGATTCCTCAGATTTAGTTTCTACACTTTTTGATACTGGGGCGTCCCATAGTTTCATATCTGTTTCTATTGTGGAGAACCTTGGGCTTTGTATCATTACCTCTTATGACATCCTGATGCTATACACTCTGTTGGGGACTAGAACGGCTAGTGTAAATCAGTGCAGGGAGTGCCCTCTTGAGGTTGGGGGGTGTCAATTCTTATGGGACCTCTATGTCCTAGAGATGACATGCAATTATGTTATTCTTAGAATGGACTAGATTTTTCCTGTAGATGCCGAAAAAGTCCATAACTCCTAGAGGAAGTTTCTAAATGACAAAGCGAAGTCATATTTGTACTCAGAGGCCCGGTCCGGATGGCCCGGAGGTGGTGTGCAAAATTAAGGAGGACTTGCGACAAAAAATGTTGCCTGCGCGAAGGAAGTCCGGGATTCGTGAAAAAGCCCCGGGATGGCGCGCAATTTTGCGCGCCCAGTTCTGCGCGGTGAGGCCTTTCACGCTGACCAGTCCTAGCGCAAAATATTTTGTTCATCATCTGGATTCTGCGACGCCTAACACCTATAAATAGATGGATACCCCTTTCGTTTTGGGGTTGCAGAATTCAGACCAGCTCCCATGCGCGAAATTGGACTCCCGCGCGTGCAATATGACTTTCAGGTATTGACCCTTTTCGCGCAACCTTGCCCCAGGGTTCGCCTTTGTGCGCAATCCCACTGGCTTCAATAAAATTTCAAACTCCTCATGGTTCCTCCTTTGCACGTAATCACATCCATTGCATGCACTCCCTCTTTTTCATGCAAAACCAAATTGTGCGCAATCCATTCGTTAGGTTTTTCTTGGGATCGGTCATTGCCCATGCGCGCAATCCAAGCCCGCTGCGCACGATCCCCCTATCCGCGCGCAATCCCTCTACCCAAATTGCACGTCATCCCGATGTTTTTCACGCAAAACTTCTCTTTGTGCACAAACCCAAGGACCCCCCACCTTGACGCCCCCCGGGGTGCCTCCCGGTATAGGCACCCGATGTCCTTTATACTGGGCATGTATGCCATGCACTGTTTTCCCGTACGGCCTTCCAGGCACGTACGAAGAAACCTCAAGGTCCCTTTGGCAGAGTTTCTTGTTGCATTGATTTGCCTTATGCTCCTTCTCATAGGCACACTAATGGCTATTTCTTCTTCTCATACCCATGCTAACGTGGACCCCTCGATGGTTTGCCCTGTGGCCCCCTTCATTATGGCCTTGCCGATGCCTTCCCTCCCACAAGGGGTAGAGGGTGTTGGGCATGTAAGCCCTAGGGGTGCGGAGAGAACCCACCTCGTATGAGATGCATGAAGTTAAACTGCTAAGCACCTCATCCTCAAGACACGACATTAAACTATGATCCGACCATGTTCCCCGCATGCAGGGTCCCCCTGGCTCGAACATTCTTTACACAGCTCGTCTCCATGGGAATGGAATCTTTCTCACATGGAATGAGATCCTCCCTCTCAGATTGGCGTTTTTCCACGGGGGAAGGGCTGCCTCAGAGTGTAATCCCCTAGCCTCTCTTGCGAAATGTAGCACCCATGCACCTCCGTACTTCCCCACCGCCATGTCCAGGGGAGGGTGTGATAGGGAACGAGGCATCTCCTTTGTTCGGTACCAAATCCCTCTCCCTCTGCGCTTTGTCGCACCACGGGCCTCCGTCCTAGAGTAAGCCCCAACACTAAGGCCCACTCAACGTGTAAGCCCCTTTCCACTTCTCACGGATGCACCCTTCGCGACGTGATCATCTGGTCTGTGCTGCCTCTTGTTTCTCACACCGAGCATGACTCACGTGGTCTTAGAGTGAGCATCGACCATGACACCCTCTTATGGGCCGCCTCATAGCGTAAGCCCCATCTCGGCGAACTAAGATGACTTTGATCCATGCTAAATCATGGTACGTAGGTTGCCTCCACGAGGTTCAAGCCCACCACCCGGTCATTCCAACCTCTTCACGTCGGTCCGCCAACACTTTGGGCTGCCTCAGAGAGTAAGCCCCAAATTGCCCATCCAGCATGATGTTAAACTATATTCCCTCATCCCGCATGACGTTAAACTGTATGACTTCATCCTGCATTACATTAAAATGTATTCCTTCGTCCAGCATGACGTTAAATTGTATTCCCTAGTCCTGCATGATGTTAAACTGTATGCCGTCCAGCACGACGTTAAACTGTATGCCTCATCCTTCATGAGGATAAACTGCACCACTTGAACTACGTGGACTTTGATATGTGCTAAAACATGGTACCTAGGAAGCCTCCATGAGGTTCAAGCCCATCACTCGATTGTTCCGACCCCTTAGTTTCGGTTCACCATCCACCATTGTGGGCCCCCTCAGAGAGTAAGCCCCATATCCACCACTGTGGGCCACCTCAGAGCATAAGCCCCATATTCCCTTGTCCCACATGACGTTAAAATGTATACCTAAACGACATGGACATTAATCTGTGCTAAAGCATTGTACATAGGAATCCTCCACGAGGTTCAAACCCACTTCACTCCATCACCCATCCAGATTCCTACCTGGGCCGCCACATCTTGGAGGGATCATGCCACCCCATTCCACTCCATGGTATCTGGGAAGCCGCCTAAGTGCTGGCCCTAACATCGTTGTTCCCCCCAGAGGGTTATTTAATATGATCCACTCTCAGTGTTCTGATCAGTCTGATCCATCTCTTCAAGACGTTAAACTCACGGTATACCCCATGTTAAACATGGGATGGTGAGGAAAACCTCATATACATGCCTATTGCACGCCAATTCCCCATGTTCGATGTAGGATGACTTGGGATTCCACACCATTGATAATCCCAATAATAAGGGACAGAAGACAAACATGCCAATCCTCCGGTGTCAAGACATGCTAATGATGCCCCAGCATAACCATTCTTCTCACCGAAGGTTGCTGCCCCGACCAGACCCCTTGGAGCGTCTTGACGGAAGCAGCGTAATTAACTGGTGTCCATGAAAGTATGGAGTCGGGAACGAGATTCACGAATACGTCTTAAATCTATGAGGGAGACCCAGACTAGGTGATGAGCTCCGAGGAGGAATCCATAGAGGGAAGAACTGACATAACATCATCCCGGTTTCGATCAAGGAGCGGACATCCCTGAATAAAGAACGGATGCCCGTGCCTTTGGAAAGCAGGAATGCGGGGCCACAAGCTGTGCATCCCCCCTTTGTGACGGATGCACAGACGCCCCAGCAGAATGAATTGGAAACAGTTCCCTTCCAGGATATTGTTTATTTCTAATGTTGTTCGGTGAGTTTTACGTTAGAAGAGGGAAAATACTTTTTACCAAAGGGTGAATGGGATGTTCAGGCAAGAAGAACAGGAACCAAGCATCATGGGTTACGAGGGGTTACATCCCATATTTCTAATCTATATCTGGATGACCAAGGTACATCACAATTGGACTCTCATCTAGTGTTCGATTGTTTTATGGATGTGTTTCTAGAATAATTTTCATGTTTTCCTCTAGGGAGAGAGGTGGAATTTTCTATTGAGCTTGTGCCAGGAGTGGCACTGGTGTCCATTCCTCCTTATAGGATGACTGCACTAGAGTTGCAGGAGCTCAAGATGTAGTTAGAGGAGTTACAGGCTAAGGTTTTCATCCGACCCAACACTTCTCCTTGGGGTGTGCCTATCTTGTTTGCAAAAAAGGCCGATGGTACCCTCCGACATTGTGTGGGTGATCGGATTTTGAACAAGTTGACGGTTAAGAACAGATATCCCTTTTTGAGGATTGATGATCCCTTTGATCAGATTCAAGGAGCCCAGGTGTTCTCGAAGATTGGCATGAGATCTGGTCATCATCATTTTCATGTCAGACTATCAGGTATACCTTTTATAGTCTTTCAGAGTAAGTATTGTCTATATGAGTATGTGTTTATGTCATTCAGTCCCACGAACGCGATAGTAGTTTTCATGGAACTGATAAACCTTGTGTTCTATCCATACATGTAATCTTTTGTGGTAGTCTTTATGGACGATATATTGGTGTACTATCACACTCGACACGACCATGCTACCCATATTGAGATTATTTGGAGAACACTGAGAGAGAACCAGTTATAAGCTATGCTCTCAAAATTCCACTTTCAAATAGACTAAATTTACTTTCTAGGTCATGTTATCTCAGAGATAGGAGTATCAGTATTCCCAGAGAAAGTTAGAGCAGTAGTTTCTTGGGGGCAGCCGAAAAATGTCTTTGATGTACAAAGTTTTCTAGGGCTGGCTGGTTACTATATATATTTCATACCGGACTTCTAACAATAAGCAGTTCCATTGATGAGCCTAACTAAGAAGGGTGTGAATTACTTGTGGTCAGATTCTTGTGAGTTTGTCTTTCAGGAACTCACGGCATACCCCGTGTTAAACATGGGATGCGGAGGAAAACCTCAGATACATGCCTATTGTACGCCAATTCCCCGTGTTCGATGTGGGATGACTCAGGCTTTCACGCCCTCGATAATCCCAATAATAAGGGACAGAAGACAAACATGCCAATCCCCCGGCATCAAGACATGCCAACGACGCCCCAGCGTGACCATTCTTCTCATCGAAGTTGTTGCCCCGACCAGACCCCTTGGAGCGTCTCGACGGAAGCATCGTAATTAACTGGTGTTCATGAAATTATGGAGTCAGGAACGAGATTCACGAATAAGTCTTAAATCTATGAGGGAGACCCGGACTAGGTGACGAGATCCGAGGAGGAATCCATGGAGGGAAGAACCGACATACCATCATCCTGGTTTCGATCAAGGAGCAGACGTCCCTGAATAAGAAACGGATTCTGTCCACCTTTGGAAAGCGGGAATTCAGGGCCACAAGTTTCACATCCTCCCCTGCGTGATGGATGTGCGCGCACCCCGGCAGAAAGTGTCGGAAACAGAAAATAGTGAACCCGATGTGAATCTCTTCTCCTCAATATGGAGACCGGTAGCGTTTGGGGTATCGGAAGATTAGTATGTAACCAGGTCCGGGAACCCAGCACTAGGATGTGAAACCCGCTAGAGGTTTTGGCAGTCAGGACGTTGAGCACTCCGTTCTACGAAGTCGTCATCGCAGATCCCGCTTATCTACCACGTAAGGTGGAATGACTCTTGGCTATTAGTTGTCGATTCCTTTTCCTGCTAGTGTTAATGGGTTCATCTCCCTGCTTTCAGGAATCAGATCGCTGCATCCAGAGCTCGATCACCACCTGCCCACTGGTACAGTGGTAGGGGCAGTACCGACGTGGCCACCCCGCGCAGTCCCTCTTTTTCCACAGCTACTCCGACCGCCGCGACTGTCAGGCGCTCATGACCCCTCTCTCCGTCAAAGATAATCCAACGGAGGGTGATCAACGACCTTGTGCGTAGGTATGAGAAGGAAGGGGTCATCCCAACCAGGGAAATGGACCATTTGGATCTCAAGGTAGCTACACCTTACTGCCATCGCCGCCCCCGAGGGCCGCATAGGGAGCCACCGCGCCCCACCCAGACGTTCAACCATTTCGGGAGCCTATCCTCGGGACGCCTCGACACCTCCCTTCCCTACGCCGATGAGGTGGGGGATGTCTGAGTTTTCCAGATCGGGGACCCACTCCAAGGGTTCATGACAAGGGCCCCTGCCAGGCCGCGTCGATGCCACCGCCCGACTCCCCGAGTCGAAGAGCAGGCGATCCATGTGCCTGCACCACCAGCTCCAACCCATCTAACTCGACGCCAGTGGCGGGTGCGAGCGGAAGAGGATGCCCGCCCTGGGGCATCAACGCCAGCAACCACTGTGGCCCGATCCACTGCTGATTATTGTCATCAAACCCCCACATACGTTGATCAGGGGCAGTTACATTCCCCACTCGGATCGAGGCCCTGACCACCCCACAGGCAGATTGGGTCGACCCTCCCGGTCGCTGGCACAAGAAATGTCCACCGCGGACCAATTCATAGTACTGCCATCCAGCGTGAAGGCCTACTTCATGCTACCTTTCTGAAAAGAAGAATGCTTCCCCGTGATAGCTACGCTCGGGGTGGGACTCTTTCCCACTCTCACTGCACTGGGTACGAAGTCACTTCCCCTACCACCGGCCGCAAGTACGGAGCCACTGCATATTCGGTCACTCACCCACATGGAGTTCCTCCCCATGTCTCTTTCGACATATGCCCCGGTGATCCTCGCACCCCGGCCTTCGTTCCTCTCATCCCCAGTACCAATGTGGCGAGAGGACTCCATGATGAAAATCAGCCTTGCCCTGAAGAGCTACCCAGGGGAAGTAAGGCAAGACGTCGTCGCCGCAAGAGGAATTCCAGGGAAGGCCGGACAGAAATCAGACCAGTCCGTTTCTCGGACTCTTAGGCGGAGTATGACCTGGTGATGGAGCCCCCCCCCCCCGTTTCTATGAGTCAAGGACATGGATAGGGACGCGGAGAATCAGCCTCGTACTCCCTGAATGCGAGATCCATATGACCCCTGCCTCCCTCTGAAGGTATATTCAGGAGGACAAGGACTTGGTGTACACCCAGGGATCAAACTTGCAGTTACAATCGACCATTCCGGAAGCACCTTCCACCTCGGTCAGGGAGGGTGGAGAACTTTTCTGGGGACCGATAGAAGAGTCGCGATATGGAACACCCTCGGAAAACACTGACGCTATGACAAGAGGCCTATTTTCTAGCCCATCATATCGTGACGTGACAGTCAGGACACTGCAACCCTTGGAAAGCGACTCAGGATTCGACATCCAATCAGCATGCTCGCCGTATTCTCTGCCCACCAGCCCACCAGCCCAGTGGCCTGCCTCGTTACCGCTTCCAGTTCCCCAGCCATTCTCAGTTGATGAGCGGGGCCAACAAGGGTCGGATTTTGAATCTGAGACGTGGAGCTTCTAGATTTTTTTCACAGCAGGCCACTTCCCCGAGAAGTTATGGTTGGTCGCAGGATCAGATTTTGATATACCAAAATCGCTCACCCTGGGAGAGTTTGAATGTTTCCGCCAGACTCTTCGGGTGACTCACTCCCGTCTTCTCCATCATCAAGTTCCCTACCCTAGGATCCAAACACGCCTCGAGGATATCAGTGAGCAATTTCTTTAGGTCGACCTGGCCATGCTCCCTGCGGTTCGGCACCTCGAGTCACTTGGCCACCACAGGGCCCTCCAACAACAATGCGTCTAGAATTTTCAAGTACTCCGCAAAGTTATCGAGGAAACCACCCCCACGCACACATCCGTGGATGGGGGTAGTACAATTCCCATCTCTTTAGTATGATTCACCGGCAGACCGACTCACCAAGCGGTTTTGAGGGCATGCCCCAAGGGTAGCAGTAGTCAACATGGCCGACCTTTTGGGAGATGGGAACAGTTTGGAACTTCTCGATGGGGACTCACCCCCTGAGGACAGACCACTACTGGATCCATCTGAGAGAATTAATCGCCAACGGAGAAACCTCCTAGGTCTCCCCACACCCACTGAGGCATTAAAAATAAGCCAGAATATCAGCATGGGTAAAGAACACGTCGGGGCTATCAAGCTCACCAACCCATCTGCCTCAGTGCAAGAAGGCAGAGGAGGATCCCAAGAAGGACACACTGCGCCAACAGCTTGCTGAGTAGAAGAGACTATTTGATGAGATTCTGGCCGAATGCATTGTGGAGCGGCGGCCTGACTATGGTGATCCTAGGTCAGGACAGCAGGGGCATGAAGAACAACCCCTCGACAAGATTCTCCCAGGAAACCACAATCATGCCGTGTTCATCGACAGAGGAGAGGCCGGAGCTCATGGAAAGAGGGTGCGATATGTTTCGCTGAACCCTCTTGTGCGGTGTGATCTCCCAAGGGACCCTGCTCGGGTTCCTCCCACTGCCCCAAGAGTCGCTCCACCAGCCTCCCCATGAGCTACTGAGCTTGACTACTGGATTGAAGAGCCTGGAAATGCACTTGTGGTTAGAGATCCCCGTCAGGATAGGAACCCGAACCCAGAATATCTAATTAGAGCACTCATCCTTCGCTTAGAGGATTTGGAAACTCGACATGTGGCAATCCCACCGGACAAAAAGCCATACCCAGCATGGGTGGATGATATGCCAGCACCTCTGGGATTTGGGAATCCCACTTTCGCCCCCTTTAATAGGACAGGAGACCCGCCACATCACCTGGCCCACTTCAACTCAAGGTTTGGGCCTATGTTAGGAACCCCGACTCAGCAGGAGGCCGCCAAGCTCCGTTGCATTGTGCAGACACTATAAGGGCCTACATTAATCTGGTATAGCCAGTTCCCGGTCAGATCTATGACTAGCTAGGAGTAACTTCGGAGGAAATTCCTCTACCAGTTCAGTTCCATGACCAGGAAGTCAAACATCGTAGACCTCTTCAGGTGCAAGCAAAGGCCCGATGAGCGAGTCGCGGACTTTATCGCCCATTGGAAGGGGCTCAAATACTCCCTTGAAATGCCACTAACTTAGGAGAAATTACTGACAATGTGCGTAGGGAACATCTAGGAAGAGCTGGTTCCTTCTTTGATCACTTATAATTACCCCGGAGGGTTCCGGGACTTCTCAGACAAGGCTCAGCGCATCGAAGAGGCCCTACAACAGGCCAGCCAGGCACGCCCGCTACCTCCTGTAATCCCTACAAGGAGAGATGCCAGAGCCGAGCCCACTGTTGTGGCCCAGATAGAGTCCCCCATGAATCTTGAGTTTCTACCAGTGAGGCCAGCTCCACAACCCCATAGGGGTCCACCCCCATGGGCACAACCTCCAGCCCAGCAGCGACCGACTCAAAATCGGCAAACGCCTCTGCATTGTGCACCGCCACCACCTAGGCGAGATAATCAGGTTCCGCCTCCTCGGCATGCTCCTCCGGCCCCTCATAAGGTCCAGCCTCCAAGAGAACCCTTTCCGGATAGAAGGAATTTGACATACTCGTTTGATGAAGCTCAGGTCCATGGTTACTTCCGCAGTGCTTTGGAGCATAGAATTGGGTGGCTGCCTGAGTGTCGGAAGCCGGAAGAGGCGCGTCTCACTGATCACCCCAAATACTGCCCTTATCACCAGACCCTGGGGCACACCATCCAGCGATGCTACATGTTTAAGGAATGGATCCAATACCAGATTGACAACAATATAGTCAGGTTGGGCCCATCCTCGACACAAGTAGAATGTGTCTTCGTGAGATCAAAGGATGGTAGCGGCGACGAGGATGAATGGAAGTAGGTTTCTAACCATGGGATCCAGAATTACAATGAATGGATAGCCCGCAAGATGGTCACCTGCACCCATGGAATCATCTGCGCACGCCTGAATCATCTAGAGCCCTCAGAAACTACAGTTGCCACTTCGGCATTATCTTCCTAGCCAGCCTCTTCTCAGAAGATACAACGGGGGCGAAGCAAGAATAAAGAACGCTCCCATACAATGTCATCGTCATCCTGCATTCTTGGGGACTTCATGCCCCCAGAAATGGGGATCCCTCTGAGAATCTGCCCAGTAATGGATGACTTTCAAGTGATAGTCAGTGGTACGCTTCTGTTAACACTGTAGAGTTGGTAAATCCCTTTTTGATTCCCAACGATGAGGAACGCTAGGTGGACCTTCCCAATGTCCCCAATTGTCGCTAACATTTATGGAGTCGTGGCTACATGAATCACCAGATCATGATAGTTGGAACCTCGAGCTAGGTCTTGTACACCACTGAGACTAGGCAACATGCCCAGTACAGAGTTCAGCACACGCGACCCCTTTACCCGATGTCGACAGAACCACCTCCACCACCGTTTCTGTTGATGGATTAGGAAGAACCACCTCGCACATGCCGCGACCAGGTCTGCCCTGCTACCAGCCGACCCCAGCCTCTCAGTCCTAATCTGGCAGCCACCCTCTGGGATTTGACTAGTGAACAGTGAGATGTGCCTTGTACGAGTCATCCACCAGTCCAGCTGGCAGGGCCCATCATATCTCTAATGGTTGAGTGTCCTCCTCCATACAGAGGCTCACATTTGGCCTGAATGTATGATGTTCTGAAGCACCTGGATAGTATTCCATCAAGGTTTTCTATCCTTGAGGCTCTTCACCTATCGTCTAAAATGCGTGAGGCGCTCGCCGAGTCCCTAAGGAGCCCACTCCAGTTTGAGACGGAGGTAGCAGCTGCAGAAGCCTTTCACGCTGAGCCTATTGAGAACACCGAATGTCAGGCGGTTATCTCATTTTTCAGAGAAGATGAATACCCTCCCATACTGGGGAACATTCTTCCACTGTACATCACTGGATAGTTCAATGGCATGGAAGTCCACCGTTGTCTTGTTGACACAGGTTATGGGATTCACCTAATCCCAATGTGGACACTACAGAAGCTGGGTCTATCTGAGGATGATTTAACACCCTCTGACCTCAGGATCCAGGGGTATGATAGAACCGAAAAAACTCCAGTCAGCAAGATTCTCTTGAAGACCCAGTTCGGTGGCCTAATTTCTTGCACCAAATTCATGATTGTCTCCCAGGACACCATCTACAATGCGTTGATGGGTAGGACGTGGCTCCACCTTCATGCGGTGGTCCCCTCATCATATCACTAATGGATCAAATACTCCCTTAATGGTCGAGTAGGCATGCTCCAAGGAGATATGTCTCCTTTTGCCTCTTGCGATGCCCGCTATCTAGATGCTGACTATTAAAAGAGAAAGGATAAGCAGATTATGGCAGGTGAGGTTGATCCCACCGCTGTCACAAGTGATCCCTAGGCAGGCCTGGACGACGCCTATATCTTACTGATCCATCAGTTGGATGCCATGACCCCCGACATGGGGAAATGTTTTGTCGTTTCATGTACAAGAGGAAGGTGTGTTCCCATGTCCAAGCGACGACAGAAAATAACCTCATACTCCTACACTAAAAAAGCTCAGGTGATTCCCGAACCTCCTACCCCTATGCGTTATCGGGATGTCAGGCTCATGTCAATGGCGGTACGTCACACGTGTCTCTTCTGCCGGGCTGGAATCAACCGGATCAGGCCAACGTGTCACTACTGCTTTGATGTCATCAAGTGTCGCCCCTTGGGCCGAAGACTATATGGGATAGGATCGACTGAGTTCATCGATATGGTCTCAGTGGCACATGATTATCCTGATATGATGACCACTGCTGCCCAGGTCGTCACCAGCTTCCTATCAGGGCCTGGTAGCCCCGAAACAACTCACACCACAGATGATCCCACCACAAGTGGAGAAGAGGATCTGGAGGATGCTCCCCCTACCTTTGAAGAAGGCATATCTACCATGGTCAATTAATTGGTGTAGGTGAACCTCGGTAGTGAGGCAGACCTGATACCCACATTGATCAGTGCGGCCATGTCCCTCAAGGAGTAGCAACAATATGTGGACATTCTCAAATAGCACCGTGATGCGTTCGCTTGGAGTTATGATGAGATTCCAGGACTAGATCCTCAGGTAGCCGTCCACCACCTTGGTCTCTCAAAAAACCATCGTGGGTTCAAGTAGCCTCCCAGAAAGATGAACCCTTCTCATGGTGCCATGGTTGAGGCCAAAGTTGACAAGATTATTAAATCCATCTTAGTCAAGGAAGTTCAGTACCCCCGGTGGCTTTCCAACATTGTGCGAGTCAGGAAGAAGAACAGACAGATTAGGGTCTATATCGACTTCCACGATCTCAACCGCCACTGTCCGAAAGATGCTTTTCCCTTCCCAGTGATAGAGTTGTTGATTGATTCCATGGCCAGGTTCCAATCCCTCTCCTTTATGGATGGGTATTCCAGGTACAACCAGATATGGATGGCCCCCGAGGATGAAGAGTTCACTGCCTTCAGGCCCCTCCAAGGTACCTTTTGTTACCAGGTTATGCCCTTCGGCCTGAAGAATGTAGGCGCCTTCTATCAATGGTCCATGCATCGCATATTCAAGCCAATTCTCTGGATGTTGGTGGAATGCTATGTGGATGATCTGGTGGTCAAATATTGCCAGCGCTAGGACCATCTCAAGGACCTTGAGAAAGTGTTCGGTTTCCTCTGTTCCCACCACCTGAAGATGAACCCGTTGAAGTGTGCCTTTGGGGTCACCTCTGAGAAGTTTCATGGCTTTGTTGTCAGGTATCGAGGCATCCAGATCAACCTAGAGAAGATCAAGGTCATCAGCCATATGCCTCCCCTGAGCAATATTCAAGAGATTTGAGGTCTCCAAGGCCACTTAGCCTACATACGCTGATTCATTGCGAATCTGGTGGGAAAGTGTAAGCCCTTTTCCTGGCTCATGAAGGAAGGCACCACTTATGAATGGGATGGAGAGTGTCATACCGCCTTCGAGGAAATCAAGTAGTATCTTCTCTAACCTCCGGTCTTGATGCCACCTGTTTCCAGGAATCCGCTGGTCCTTTACGTGACCGCCCTGGAACGGTCCCTTGGTGCACTTCTCTCCTAGAAGAACAACGAGGGAATAGAGAACAACATCTAATACCTTAGCTACATGCTCCTAGATACAGAAATTAGATATTCTCCCATCCAGAAGAGCTTCATGGTGCTCGTATTTACCGTACAGAAATTGCGGCACTACTTGCAGCACCACGAGGTTCAGCTGGTCTCTCGGGTAGACCCGTTGAAATACATCATGAACCATACTATGTTGACTGGCTGACTAGCGCGATGGGTGGTGATCCTACAACAGTTCGACATCATGTTCATACCTCATAAGTCTATCAAAGGGCAGGCATTGGAAGAATTGTTAGCTACTCACCCAACCTCTGCGGATTAGCCACTGGATCTAGGTTTTCCTGATGAGGTAATCCTTTCAGTCGATCATGTCATCCCATGCTGGCAGATGCACTTTTACGGTGCCTCTCGGAGCCCCACCAGTAGAAGACTCAACGATTCTAGGCTCAACAGAGTGGGCCTGGGTATCATCTTCATCACCCTGAAGAAATTCGTTCTTCCATACTCATTCCTATTGTCAGAAGGTTGCACCAACAACGAGGAAGAGTATCATGCCCTCATCACTGGCCTCAAGATGGCCCTAGAGATCGATGTGCCCCATCTGTACGTGAATGGGGACTCCGAACTGGTCATCAGGCAGGTCAATGGTGACTCTGTTGTCAGAAAGCCGGAACTTGTGCCATTTCTAGAATGCACCCTCCATCTAATGGCTCAGTTCCCCTCTTGGCCGGAAGTTGTTCATATTCCCCGGTCGCAGAATAGTCGAGTAGATGCTTTGGACAGCCTGGCCACATCGCTTGTGGAGCCCAAACAGGACGATCTGATTATCCATGTAGCGCACTAGAGAGTCATTGCTCCCGTTACCCTAGAGGACGATCATGGCCCATAGGTGAACCATCTGACCACGGGTGCCACTACGTCGGGGGCCCTGGGTACTTCAGATATGGTGATCGAAGTAGTTTCTGATTGGAGAACACCCTTGGTTGAATACCTCTAATGTGGTAATCGTTCATCAGAACGGGCTGAGCGTGAGCGAATCTGACACTGCGCGCTGATGTTTACCCTTCAGAGCAGTCCCTGCCTTGAGTAGATCCTTTACAGATGCGGATTTGATGGTGTTCTCCTCCGTTGCCTTCAAAGAGTCGAGATCCCTCAGGTCATGCAAGAGGTTCATGCTAGTTCCTGTGGTGCCCATCAGGTCGAGTGAAAGTTGTCTCACCAAATTCGGAGGCTGGGGTACTTCTGGCCCTCCATGATCTATGATTGCATCGAGTTTTCCAAGAGGTGTCAAGTGTTCCAAGTTCATGCTAACTTTGTGCATCGGCCATCAGAGCCCCTCTACTCTACCAAGTATTCTTGGACCTTTGAAGTCTGGGGGTTGGATGTTGTAGGACCTTACCCACCAGTGACGGCTCTCCAATGATGGTTCATTCTGACCGCTACAGATTCCTTTTCCAAGTGGGCAGAGTTGATTCCGCTCAAGGAAGTCAAAGCTCGTTCTATTGCTGACATTGTGAGTTCCAACATCATCTCTCGATTTGGAGTGCCTCACACTATCCTCATGGATAATGGAACCAACTTCCAAGTGATCTAGCTAAAGAAGTTGTATTCCAAGTACAACATTCACTCTAACCATACCTCCCGCTATCATGCGTAGGTGAAAGGACAGATCGAGGCGTTTAACAAGACACTCTCTAACATCCTACAAAAAATGGTTGGTTATAACAAGAAAAGTTAGTCGGACAAGCTCCCCAACTCTCTCTGGGATTATCATATGACAACTCGTAATTCCACCCAGGTGACCCCATATTCCTTGGTGTATGGAGATGAGGTCGTCATACCCATCAAGATTAAATTTCCCTCATTGCGCACGGCGATCTACGATTAGAAAACATCGGATAGAGTTTTAGAAATCTGTCTAACTGAATTGGAAGTGCTGGATGAGAATAGGCTTCGCGCCGTGCACAACCTGGAAAGGCATCAAAGAAGGATGGCTCGAGCTTTCAAAAAGAAAGTTCACCTCCACTCGTTCCTACAAGGCAATCTGGTACTGGCCCTCAGGGTGCCAATGATTCCCGGTAGGGAACCACCCAAGTTGGAGCCCAAAGGGGATGGGCCTTTCATCATCCATAAGGTCTATTCCAATGGTGTGTATTACCTCGTGACTATGGATGATGAGCATGTAACTCCTCCCACCAATTACAAGATCCTCAAGTAGTACTTTGCCTGAGCCTAAGGGTCCTGCATGACCCTAAACTGCAACCACAGTCCCCCATGACCTTAAACTAGACCACGGTCCCCCATGACCATAAACTGGATCGTGGTCCCGTAAGACCCTAAACTGCATTTGGTCCTACATTTGGGCCCCCGGGGTCCCCCATTACCTTAAACTGGATAAGGGTCCCCCATGACCTTAAACTGAATTGTGGTCCAGCACGACCTTAAACTACACTTAGCCCCACATCTAGGCCCCTTTGGTCTGAGTTCTAAGACCTTAAAATAGGATCCTTGTGGTCCAACATGACCTTAAACTGTAGGATCGTCCTCAATGAAAGATGTTAAACTGCAAGCTGGTTAGGCCTTCCTGACTAAGGCCCAGCCTTAGGCCCCTTGGCCTTCTTGGACCCCTTAGACCAGTCCTTACCCAGAGTGTGTGGTGTGGTGTGGCATTATGTCCACATTCACGATGGGTTGCCCGCCGCTCCGTACACATTCCTGGATGAAATGCCTCTCATCATCCTACATGACGTTAAACTGTGCTTCTAGAACTACGTGCAGCTTGATTTCCATCCTTATGGGATAGGTAGGACCACCTGAATGTTTAGGTTTCAGGTCCAGCCCCATCTCTTAAGAGATCCCACGATCTCCCTGTCACCTCGGCCTCTTGGTCTGTCCCTCCCCATGGGGGGATATATAGGTGTGGTACAGGGTTTTAGGCACCATTCCCCCTTCTCCCAGGAATCTTCCATCTCTTTTCAGCTCTGAAACTGAGCCCTTAGACCCTTTCCAGTGGCCCGCTAATGTGCTCGAAGTACACTAGTCTAGGACCTGGAGTGTCAGATTCAACTTAGGCAAGTCCCGTCCACTTTTCAAGCTTCGTGCTCCCTTTCATTTGGGCCCCCATTATCTTTCACACCTGGAGGGACCCCCAAAAACGACTTGGATACAACGCCTAAGGGCTCTCCTACCATCACAGGCCAACACCCCCGAGGGTTTCAGACAACAAATTGATACAAATCCCGCATTGAAAATATGGTCAATGGTTGATGGTCATTTGTTTTTTCCCAAGACTAACATGACAGGATGTTGTGTTGCGAACATGGTCAGCAGTAATCCTCCATTTTCACGCCAACTTAATTAGGCCCTGAATGCTGGTTGCATGATTCATATTATGTTCCACCACATCGTGTCAAGGTGGAACCTCGACACTCCTTGCAGTAACCCTCAGTGTACCTCCACACGTCAGGCAGACAAAGCTGCATGACGGCGTCTCTCAGGGCTCCCACGATCCGAGCACCAAGGTTGTATTCTTGGGTTTTCTCTTAGGACCTTGCGCGGCTTGACCCTCATCCCCATGGGAAAAGAGGAGTCACCCAGACATTGCGTTTCGGGCCCAGCTCATATGGAAGCTAGTGTCTCTTTCCCCCCTGATTGTTGGAACCTTGTCGGCTCCTTGGCCTAAGGCTCCTCTCCCCGAATCGAGCGTGGTGACGGTAGGAGGATACACCCTCATCTACATCAGGTACGCCTTATCGCTTCGTGCATGTTCCCCCAGGTCCAAGCCATACGACCTTAAACTATGCTGGTTGGTCCTACCACAGGACCATAAACTGTGATGATGTCGTCCCGGCCGCACGACAAAAAACGGCCCTGCATTTTGGTGACCTCCCCATAGGGGACATCACATTGGGTATTGGTCCATTACCATACCATTTGTCAATTCATGTTACAACTTGATTATTGTGGCGATTCCAGGAGTTTCTACCCTAGGCCGGTCGTTCCATGAAAGAAAAACAATTCACCTTCAAGGACAAACAAGATATATCAAATACCACTTCTCTTGGTGCGAGGGCTATACCTGCACACCTCTTTCGTCCTTTGCATAGGTACCATGTCGTGTCGTTCCACCCTTCAAGAAATATGTACAAGTTTATTCCCATTCTCACGGGGTATGTAGGAACGCCCAGAACTCTTGTCTAAGGGTCCATCTTGAGGCCCGTCAATTCATCGTGTCTGTCCCGCCTTTGGGACATTGACCATAGGACCGCATGGCATGGTGAGAAAGACCTCATCCCCATTCACGTCAGGTTTGCAATAGCCACACCACATGCGCCCTGTTATGATAATTCACCCTCCTATTTCTTATCCTGCATGACGTTACAAGGCGCCACCAAGAACTACATATGGCTTGATTCTCATCCTTATGAGATACGTAGGAGCACCTAAGCACTTCCCCACAGTCCCAGCTTAACTTTCGTGTTCGGTCCCTTGACCTAAACACGTCTCCAAGGAGCACATGGTAAGCAGGACCTTCCCCCCATTCACGTCGAGTGTCACAACCACTTTACCATATGTCTCCCACTTCCCTTACACTTTTGGTTCAAGCTGTAAGACCTTAAACTAAGATCCTCTTCTACTACTATGTATGGCTTGATTCTCATCCTTATAAGATACGTATGAACACCTGGACATTTCTTCTTGTGTCCAGCCCTAGGGATTACCAAATCCCATCCCTCCTCACTATCGACCCCTCGACCTAGCTTCTTGGGGAGTGGTGTAATTGTGACATTTACCCCAAATATGTTCGGGATGCCCCATAGTGATGTTGTGAAGCGAGATTTCTCTCGCTAGCGAGGTCCTGTCTGAAAATTGGGTTGATCCATGACCAGATTAATACGTCTATCTACTGCGCCTCCACTGCGGTGGCGCAATTTTGGGATTGTTGGACTCTGTTTGAAAAAACCACCACTCCACTTTCCACACATTTCATTCCCCTTTATTTGGATCCGAATCCTATTTCATGTTTTATGGGACCCCCTAACAGTATGGATGATAGACATCGGTCCGCCTGCTGTAACAATATGGATGATTGACATTTGGTCCGCCTATTGTTGAAATATGGATGATTGACCTACGGTCTGCCTGCTGTCCTGGGTCAATGTTCCGAAAGACTGGTCATGTTTGATGGGACCCCCTAATAGTATGGATGCTAGACCTGTGGTCTGCCTGTTGTAACAATATGGATGATAGACCATTGGTCCGCCTATTGTAGAAATATGGATGATTGACCTACGGTCCACCTACTGTCCTGGTCCAATGTTCCAGAAGACTGATCGATGATATTTGATTTAGACCCCATGTTGCGAACTTGGTCAGTGGTCAGACCTCATTTGTTGTCCCCGTTTCAGGCCAAAGAGGTATGGATGCTGCATTTCCACCATAGTTAACAGTTATCCTCCATCGTCGCACCCCCCCCCATAGTTTCCGGATTTGGATAACATGAATCATTTTTTCATCTCCCTATGTTTGGATGGATTTCAATGCCCCTTCCATTGCCCTAATCGTGTGTCAGAACACATTGAGAAGGTGATATATCAATCGGTCTGAGGTCCTCTCCTCAAAAATCTAGTCCCGATTTTAGATTCCTGAATCTTGGTTGATGCTCCCACAAAGTGGTAGATTATGGTTGAGCATATCAAACCAAAGGTACAAATAAATGTATTTGTACATATATTGGATCAGAATGATGAGCAATATAAGCAAAAGTTCATGAGATGGACAAAACAGAGCCCTTAACGATCAAAATTTTGTATTGATTTTTATAGCGCTGCTACCCTTTGGTTGGTGGCCTCTATGACTGCTTCTTGCTCCCTGAATACTCTCTCTTCATTAGCAGCCGCAGAGTGCAGTTCGCTAACCCTAGCTTGTGCCTGCGCCCGTTTGGTTTGAAGTACAGTCATCTGGTGACTCGCCTCCATCAATTGCTCTTGGGCGTCAGCCAGCTGGGCTGTTAGTTGCTCCATGAGCTCCGATCATGTTTCGACGAAGATCTACTTCTCTGCAGCCTTCCCTTCGAGGCACCGGACTTCCTGCTCCACCCTTAGGAATGATCGGGTGCTCACTGATCTGTCCCGACACTGGCCATCATCGGTGCGTTGGCTGCTCTCACGTATATTCTCAGCCATGTAATCACGGACCGTCAGATGAAGATGTTGACCGTCAGCCCCTCCGGCACACCGGAAGTGCAGCCAGGTCTGGAGTGATCCCATCCGCCTCAGCCAATTTGTCTGAGGCTGCTGGAGAAATCACTTGATACACTTCCACCCTTTGTGTCGTGCCATCTGGCTCTCCTCAGCCGCTTCTGAGTCTGAATCATCTATCTCCTCGGGATCAGCAGGCCGATATGCAGGAAAGGCAACCATTAGGTTAGCAGCAGGGTCTGCCTTAGGGATGCCTTAACAAGTAAAAGTGTCCTCAACTTCCAGGCAACCTTCCTCTCTCTCCCCGACAACGGTAGTGCCTCCGTCAGCTTCCGGCCTTGCTCCAATGATAGCACCGCTAACATCCGCCGCCCCTTGCTCACCAATTTCTGGGGCCGACTCAGTTTAGGAGGTATGTTCTGGAGGGGGTGGTATGTCTGGAACTAGTCCACTCACGGACGGCCCGGGCTCAGCAGCCCAACGAGCCTCCAACGCCAAGATCACTATATGAGGAGCATCCTGATTAGTTGGGTTTTCTGACAGTAATCACCAGTAGTGAAGCCGGGGACTTATAGAAACCCAAAGCGTCAGCCTCCGTTGTGTTGGCCGCTATAGGAGTTGTCGTGGTAGGAGACCCCTCAGTGATTTTCAGTTTGATGATGGGCATCAGAGCCCCATCCTATCCCACCAGCACTTCTCCTCCTTCTATCGGGGATGCCTGATCAGTGCCTATATTCTCCTGAGTGAAATAGAGAAATTAATTAGAAATTGCAGAAGAGAATGGACGAAGAAGGAAGATGAATAAAGATAGAGACAAACCTCGAGTATCTCGGTTATGTCGGGATCAGAGCTGACGACCTCGCCTCACTCCCGGAGAATCCCTTGGTAGGCCGCCCCCTGCGACCCCTCATCTTTGGGTTCTCCATCTCCTTCACCTTCTCTTTCATCTTATCCTTCACCTTCATATTCTCCTATTTCCTCCTCCCCCTTTGACTCTTTATCAATGTCGCATTCTCCCAGAGGCATCACTTCCGGATCATGCTCTTGGCCAAGCATCACTTTCACCAGGAAGGGTGGCTCCGCGCGCCGACCCATTTGGCATGCGTATGTGTCCATGGCCGTTAGATATGCATGTCGCCAATGGATGTTTACCCGGTGGGTAACTAGAATGAGCCCAACCTCTGGCAGCTGGATCTCGTCCTACATTATCTTCTGCTAGATGGATTCAACGCTCATTGATTTCCACAGGTTCATCTAGGCCAACCACAATGCTGGGAAAATTGCATCTTGGGAAGGTTCGATCAAGAATCTTATCTTCTTACAGGGCAGTTCTCTGGCCGCCTCGTGTGACCCCCCTCTGGGCAATGAGATCACAGCGACACCATGCGATGTCCTCGCTACTGAGGTCCCAGCCTGTGCTTGCCTCACTGCCTGGTGCCCCCTGGTTCCCCCCTTCTAGCAGAACCTTGTCTACTCCCCTATCATCCAGTTTCCATATGGGTAGTATCGAGTTGCCGGACTCTCTTGCGTAAAATCCCCTCAAGGTACGCGATGATCCAGTGTTCGGCATACTCGATTGATAAGCAGGCGTCATCCCCAGTGGGAGGAAGGGTAATGACGTCACCAGAGCCATAAGTGGTTAATATTAACAACATCTTGAAAAGGATGCAAGGATTATTCTCCTCCCAGATGTTCGTGAATACCTTCTTCGGAATTCTCTAGAAGCACCCGAACTGCTTGGCGAATCAGGACGGCATGTAAGGCTCACATATGATCTTCCTGTCAATCCGAGCTACAAGCATCCTGCCTCGGATTCTCTGGAAGTATTATTGCTACTCCAGCAAGCCTTATCCATATCCACCATCTGTCCAACTAGGGTGGGGAATGCACTAAAGTTGAAATTGGTGTGGTTACCGATTAAGATCCTTACACCCTCCTCGTTGAGCGTCATCGGTGCAACCTGAACAATATTCAAGAGAGATGGACGCAGACCATTTCCCGGAGGACGAACGGCGTTCGGGAAGGTGTATCCGCCTAGATGAGCCGCCACCCAGCCGTGAAAGATCTGTAAGGGGCCACACACCCTCCAAGGCGACCCCCCTCTGGAGATGCATCCCAGAATGGCATACAACCTAGCCAGCACAAGAACCCCTAGATGGAACCTTTTGTTGGTAGCCATGGTGCCTTCCATCACTAGGGTTGCTGGATGGATGTCCATTATTGCATCCCACACCGGCCGGAGCCACCCGCTCAGGAAGGTAGCGAGGAACCTGACATATCAGACGTTCGGGTCCCGGGCCTCATTGATGTGGTAGCCCCAGAAATGGTATTGCCCCGCCTCCAGGACCCTCCAATATGATCCATTCTTGCTCCACTGAGCCGCGGTTGGGCACCGTTTTCCCCTCCCTTGCATCTTGAAAGCGGGGTCTTTCTCTAGGAACTGGCTGAACCAGTCCTTGTAGGAAATGTCCTTCAGGAAGTCCTTGACCCCCAGCCTCTCTTTGGCCAGCTCCAGCAGATGCCACGTCAGCATCGGAGTCTGTGACCTTTCTTCCCGGGTGTTCATTGGAGGGATGAACTCATTTTATTGGAAGCCCTCTAGTGGGATATCTCCGACATAGTGAACATCCCAGAGACTGATACCAACTTCCCCATGGTGAAGATGGAATGTGTTGGTGTCAGGGGACCATCAGGTAAACAGCTCTGGCCCAAGTTCGGGTTGACTATAGAAGTGGAATTGCGACGTCCAAACCACCTCAAACAGACCGATGTGCTGCATCTCGGCCTCGAATTGGTCTCATGTATGAGAAACCCAGTATGCCCAGGCCCACTCACTGGTGAAGTAGCCTCCGGACCGTAAATCCCAATCTTGCAACCAGCCCTTAGTGTCGTCCGTGATGCTCTGACAGAATGTGCTCGCATAAAGGGCCGAGGAGCACTCCACAATAGGCTCACCTCCATCAATGGTCCTCGTCCTTGGGTTCAGGACATACACATCCATGTGTCTAGTCTCTCTAGTAGGATAACCATTATTGGTGATGTTGTAATGGAGAAGGTTGTCCTCCTGGGTCACCCATGACCGCGATGTGTCCACCTCGAATCCCGGCAGTGGGACTTCCTCCAAGATGCCGAAGTTCCAGATCTGGAGGTTTTTGGACAGAGGATACCCTTTTTGGGCAAGGGTCAGTAGGTTAAACAATGTGAGTTTGTTGGAAACATCCTCCTCAGCGCCGTAGACCTCTTCGTTCACCGCCATTTCAGCTCTACGAGCGACGACTTCCCCTCATCGACTAGGTTTGTAGCCATCTCGAATGTTTTGAGAGTTGCATGAAATCCAGATGAGTTGCGCAGAATCATGATGAGGTGTGCAGAATTAGAAAAGGTTGCACGCAATCTGGACTCACGGTGCGGAATTCAGGAGTTAGGCGTGGAATATGCTACAATTGGCGCAAAATACCTCGAGTTTGTGCGAAAATCACCCGAAACCCAGAAGGAATTACATGCTATTAAATCATTTTTTACACGCAGCCATGGAGGCAATTTCGCATGTGAGAGCGTTGATCCTATCTCGTGGAACAACTTGAGTACGGAACATGGGACCCGGGGACCCTTTTTATAGGCGAGTCCGAGGTTCCACGCCGAGCAGAAAGTGAATTTCATGCCGACTCGGTGGTTTGCACGCCCCATTTGGATTTTATGCACAAAGTGCCAACGAAATCCACAACTTCCGCATTTCGGCATTTCACTAGGAATCCGACCAGTGCGACCTCTCGCCAATCCAATTCCGAGGGGGTGCATTTGTAGACGCTGAAAAAGTCCATAACTCCGAGAGGAAGTTTCGAAATGACGAAGTGAAGTCATATTCGGATTTGGAGGCCCGGTCCAGATGGCCTGAAGGTGGTGCACAAAATTAAGGAGGACTTGCACAAAATAATGTTGCCCGCACAAAGGAAGTCCAGGATTCGCGAAAAAGCACCGGGATGGCGCAAATTTTGTGCACATGATTCGCGCAACCTTGCCCTGGGGTTTGCCTTTGCGCGCAATCCCACCGGATTCAATAAAATTGCAAACTCCTCTAGGTTCCGCTTTTGCACGCAATCACATCCATTGCGCGCACTCCCTCTTTTGCATGCAAAACCCAATTGCGTACAATCTAGTACTTAGGTTTTGCCAGGGATTGGTCATTTCCCCAGCGTGCAATCCAAGCCCGTTGCGCACAATCCCCCTATTCGCACACAATCCCTCTGCCCCAATTGTGTGCCATCCCGGTGTTTTGCTCGCAAACCTCTCTTTGCGCGCAAACCCCAGGACCCCTCACCTTGACGCCCCTTGGGGTGCCTCCCTGCATAGGCTCCTGATGTCCTCTATACCAGGCATGCACGTCATGCGTTGTTTTCCTGTACGGCCTTCCAGGCTCATACGAAGTAACATCAAGGTCCCTTGGGCTGTGATTCCCATTACGTTGCTTTGCCTTATGCTCCTTGGCATAGGCACACTAACGGCTATTGATTCTTCTCATAGTCATGCTAACGTCGACCCCTCGATGGTTCACCCTGCGACCCCCTTCATTACGGCCTTGCTGATGCCTTCCCTCCCAGAAGGGGTAGAGGGTGTTGGGCATGTAAGCTCTAGCGGTGTGGAGTGAACCCACCTCGTCTGAGCTGCAGGACGTTAAACTTCCAAGAACCTCATCCTCAACACATGATGTTAAACTGTTATCCGACCCCGTGCCTCACACGTAAGGTCCCCCCGGCTCGGACATTCTTTACACCACTCATCTCTGTGGGAATGGAATCTTCCTCACATGGAATGAGATCCTCCCTCTCGGAGTGGCGTTTGTCCATGGGGGAAGGGCTGCCTCAGAGTGTAAGCCCCTAGCCTCTCTTGCGGAAGGTATCACCCATGAACCTCTGTAATTCCCCACCGCCAAGGCCAGGAGAGGGTATGATAGGGAATGAGGAATCTCCTTTGTTTGGTCCCAAATCCCTCTCCCTCTGTGCTTTGTGGCACCATGGGCCTCTATCCTAGAGTAATCCCTGACACTAAGGGCCGCTCAATGTGTAATCACCATTCCGCTTCTCACGGATGCACCCTTCGTGATGTGATCGTCTAGTCCCTACTGCCTCTTGTTTCTCACACCGAGCATGACTCACATGGGCATAGAGTGAGCATTGAGCATGACACCCTCTTATGGGCCACCTCAGAGTGTAAGCCACATCCCGGTGAACTAAAAGGACTTTGATCTATGTTAAAGCATGGTACGTAGGTAGCCTCCACGAGGTTCAAGCCCACCACCCGGTTGTTCCGACCTCTTCACATCGGTCTGCCAACACTTTGGGCTGCCTCAGAGCGTAAGCCACAAATTGCCCGCCCAAAATGACATTAAATTGTATGCCCATCCAGAATGATGTTAAACTGTATGCCTTCATCCCGCATGACATTAAACTATATTCCTTCATCCAGCATGACGTTAAACTGTATGCCCTCATCCCAAATGATGTTAAATTGTATGTCGTCCAGCACGACGTTAAACTATTTGCCTCATCCTGCATAACGTTAAACTGCACCACCTGAACTACGTGGACTCTGATCTGTGATAAAGCCTGTAACGTAGGTAGCCTCCATGAGGTTCAATCCCATCACTCGGTTGTCCTGACCCCTTAGTTTCAGTTCACCATCCACCATTGGGGGCCGCCTAAGAGCATAAGACCAATATCCACCACTGTGGGCCGCCTCAAAGAGTAAGCCCCATATACCCCCATCCCGCATGACGTTAAACTGTATACCTGAACTACATGGACTTCGATACGTGCTAAAGCATGGTACGTAGGAAGCCTCCACGAGGTTCAAGCCCCCTTCACTCCATCACACATCCTGATTCCTACCCGGGCCGCCGCATCACGCTGGGATCATGCCACCCCATTCCACTCCACAGTATCTGGGAAGCCACCTACATGCTGGACCAGACATCGGTATTCCCCCCAGGGGGGTCTTCAATCTGATCCACTCTCAGTGATCTGATCAGTCTGATCCATCTCCGCAAGAAGTTAAACTCACAACATACCCCATGTTAAACATGGGAAGCTGAGGAAAACCTCAGATACATGCCTATGGCACTCCAATTCCCCGCGTTCGATGTTGGATGCCTTAGGCTTCCACGCCCTCGAGAAGCCCTATAATAAGGGACTGAAGATAGACATTCCAATCCCCTGGCGTCAAGACATGACAACGACACCCCAGCGTGACCATTCTCCTCACCGAAGGTTGCTGCCCCGACCAGACACCTTGGACAGTCTCGATGGAAGCAGCGTAACTAACTGGTGTCCATGAAAGTATGGAGTCAGGAACGAGATTCACGAATATGTCATAAATCTATAAGGGAGACCCGGACTAGGTGACGAGCTCCGAGGAGGAATCCACGTAGGGAAGAACCGACATCCCATCATCCTAGTTTCGATCAAGGAGCAGACATCCTTGAATAAGGAATGGATGCCCCTGCCTTTGGAAAGCAGGAATACGGGGCCACAAGCCGCGCTTCCCCCCTGCGTGACGGATGCGCACGCGCCCTGGCAGAAAGCATCGAAAACAGTTCCCTTCCAAGATATTGTTTATTTCTAATGTTGTTCGATGAGTTTTACGTTAGAAGAGGGAGAATCCTTTTTACTAAAGGGTTAATCAGATGTTCAGGAAAGTAGAACAGGACCCAAGCATCATGGGTTATGAGGGGTTACATCCTAGATTTCTAATCTATATCTGGATGACCAAGGTACTTCACAATTGTAATCTCATCTAGTGTTCAATAGTTTTACGGATGTGTTTCTAGAAGACTTTTCATGTTTTCCTCTGGGGAGAGAGGAGGAATTTTCTATTGAGATTATGAAAGGAGTGGCACTGGTGTCCATTCCTCCTTATAGGATGGCTGCACCAGAGTTGCAGGATATCAAGAAGTAGTTAGAGGAGTTACAGGCTAAGGTTTTCATCCGACCCAACACTTCTCCTTGGGGTTTGCCTATCTTGTTTGCGAAAAAGGCCGATGGTACCCTCCGACATTGTGTGGATTATCGGATGTTGAACCAGTTGATGGTTAAGAACAGATATCCCTTGGTGAGGATTGATGATCCCATTGATCATATTCAAGGATCCCAGGCGTTCTCGAAGATTGACTTGAGATCCGGTTATCATCATTTTCATGTCAGACTATCAGGTATACCTTTTATAGTCTTTCAGAGTAAGTATGTTCTATACAAGTATGTGTTTATGTCATTCAGTCCCACGAACACGATAGCATTTTTCATGGAACTGATAACCCATGTGTTCTATCCATACATGGATTCTTTTGTGGTAGTCTTTATAGACGATATATTGGTGTACTATCACACTCGACATGACGATGATACCCATATTGAGATTATTTGGAGTACACTGATAGAGAACCAGTTATAAGCTATGCTCTCAAAATGCCACTTTCAAATAGACTAAATTTACTTCCTGGGTCACGTTATCTCATAGACAGGAGTATCTGTATTCCCAGAGAAAGTGAGAGCAGTAGTTTCCTGGGGGCAGCCGAAAAATGTCTTTGACGAACGGAGTTTTCTAGGGCTGGCTAGTTACTATATATATTTCATACAGGACTTCTCACTATTAGCAGTTCCATTGACGAGCCTAACTAAGAAGGGTGTGAATTACTTGTGGTCAGATTCTTGTGAGTTTGTCTTTCAGGAACTCAAAGGGAAGTTGTCTTTAGAACCAAAAATAGTATTTCTGTAGTTGGTAAAGATCTATACTATGCAATGTGATGCATCGGGTATTGGTCTTGGAGAAATGCTTATGTAGAAGAAGGAGTAATTCTATATGGTTCTAAGTAGTTAAGGCGACATGAGAGGAATTAACCAACGACTGATCTCAATTTGGTTGCATTTTTTCATGCTTTATTCGATTGTAGACATTATCTTCACAGAGATAATTTTGTGGTTTTAACCAACCACCAAATACTCAAGTATATATTTACTCAGCACGGTCTTAATCTGATATAGTGAAGGTTGGTCGAGTACCTTTAGTCCTTTGACTTTGAGCTTACCTAGACACCTGGGAAAGGCAATGTGGTGGCTGATGTGCTAAGAAGGAGGAATCATATACAGGAAGTTCAAGAGGCCAGTACTGAGTGGAAGCTTATGGCTCTATTCTTTGAGATGCATTTGGAGGTTCACAATATACAAGTTCAGACTTTCCTTTCTTCTATAGCGGTTACCTCTACTCTACTTGATCAAGTGAGAATGACACATCTATCAGTTGCTGATGGCATGGTCCTACGATAGAGTGTATCAGGAGAGGACCCTTTTCCTGGATATAAAGTAGGAAAGATGAGATCTTGTGTTTTCATAGATGTATATGGGTCTCACCAGACATGCATGAGGAGATGATGCGGGACTATAATTCCCCAGGATGGGTAGTTGATTCCGGTGTAACCAAGATGTATCATGATCTACACCATTAGTATTGGTGTCCAGGTATGAAGAGATATGTTGTTGGGTTTTTCATGAGGTGTTCCACCTCTCAGCAGTTGAAGGTGTATCATCAGTGACCAGCAAGGCTTTTTCTGCAGTTACCCATTCTCGAGTGGAAGTGGAATGATTCCACAATGGACTTCATGACTGGTTTTTTGAGGTCACCTTGAGGGAATTATGTTGTTTGGGTTGTCCTTGACAGACTCGTGAAGGTATCTAACTTCTTGCTTATCAAGAAGACCTTCAATGTTGATGAGCTGGGAAGGTTGTACATTCGAGAGATTGTATGTTTACATGGAGTTTCTCATTCCATTGTTTCATATTGGGAGGCACATTTTACTTCTCGAGCTTGGAAGGGATTGCAGAGGGCTTTGGGTACATAGGTACTTCTGAGTACATCTTACCACCCCCTGACAGATGGCCAGTCCGAGTGTACTATTCAGGTTCATGAGGACATTATTTGAGGATGTGTCCTATATTTTGGAGGTTCTTGGGAGAATCACGTACCTCTTGTGGAGTTTTCCTACAATAATAGATTTCAAGAAAATATTCATATGGCACATCATGAGGCATTGTATGGTAGGATATACCGATCACCCCTATGTTGGATGGAGGCAGGAGTGGAAGCTATGCTAAGACCTTGTCCTACCCAAGAGACCACATAGCAATTAGAGTCGATTCGAAAGATGTTGGATACTGCACGGTCCCGATAGAAGTCTTATGCTGATCAATGAAGACATCCTATGGAGTTAAATGTGAGAGATCAGTATTTCCTGCGTGTCACACAGAGGTTGGGACACCAAAACATTAATAGATAAGTAAAGCTTTCACAGAGATATGTTGGATAGTTTGAGGTTTTGGAGACGGTCGGGATAGTTACCTATCATTTTCTGTTACCTCAAAGGTATCGGGCTATGCATGACGTCTTCCCCATTTCTTAGCTACAACATTACTTCTTAGACATGTCTCATGTATTTTAACCCTAGAAGGATGATCTGGAGGTGGATTCATTGTTTGAGGAACATCCTATCTAGATTGTTGATCACAGTGCAATAGTTCTCTAGGTCCAGTCAGTTCCTCTAGTAAGTGTGTTATGGCAGCATGGGTGCGTAAAGGACAAGAAATGTGAGAGGGAGCTGACATACGATCACAGTGGATGGAGTTGTTCGAGGATTATTCTTCTACCCCACCTTCCTCAGGAAATTTAGGGACAAAATTATTTAAGGGGTGATGTTTGTAAGAACCCAGATCTTCATTTCAGGTATATATTGATTTTCTAGTTGTTTTTTGAGAAAAGGAGGAGTTTTATGAAATTTCAGGAGTACAGTTTGTGTACTTATAAGTACATGTTTTCTACCAGGTTGCTGCAAGTAGCCGTGGGTTGGCCATGTAATGGTTGAGCACATGGTCATGTGGGGCGACCTGGAGACCACCTAAAGAGGAGGCTGGTTAAATCATGTACACGTCATGTTCCCTTGATGAACATGTCATGTACTTTCTTTTTTATTTCATTAAAAAAAATGGGGTCACATCTCGTTCACAAAAAGATCTTCTTCAAGGTCTACCACAACCAGAAGCATCTATAGCCGAAGATTCGTCTCTAATCCCCCAACTCTCTATTTGTTCTCTGAATCTACAGTCATCGATTGTGTTGGAATTACCACGGTAAGCTCTTCCTTCTTCTAGAGCCTCATTTCCTGCTTTCTCATCTTGCTTGAGATATTCGTGGTTGAATGTTTTAGATTTTTTGTAGATCTACAGAGTTCTAGTTCGAATAAAAGGATGAGATTCAACTATATTGATCATAGAACACCATGGTAGGTGGTTTGTGCTTTCTGTAGTTAGTCTTTGAGTAATATGTGAAAAATTTCCCAATGCCCTTGTTCAGGGTATTGCATGTTTATAGTTGTTCACCCTGTAATTACCTACTATGCATTGTGTTCCTGAGTAGAGGATTTATGATTATAAATAGGGTTATTTACCTTGTTACGGATTTTTTGCCCATGTTTTCTTGATATTGACTATTTGGTCTTGCTGGCCTGTTAGGCTAATTTGTTTTCCATGCCTAGTTTTGTTAGTATCGAGTGATTTTATATGGTATATTGTGAGATGTTGTTGACTGTTTAGCCATGTAGTTCATTCGGTTTACTTTGGCAGCCATATTTTGGTATGTGCATGATTCACCTGCACATGGTTGTTAGAACCTTGTGTAGTAGACCATAGGGATAATGAAAACTGAGGGCTTCTCCAAAGTGTCTGTTTACTTTTACATTGTGAGACCATAGGAAGGATGGACATTGTGCTCCCTCAAAGTGTATGTAGTTTCTTTTTAAGAGACCACATGTGGAATTGGATGTTGAGTGCTACCATAGGGTGTTTATAGTTGCCGATATGAGACCACAGGTGTAATTGACGGTGAGTGCTTCTTCAGAGAGTCTTTGCTAAAGCTGAACCATAGGGGTTAGACTGTGAGTACATCCCAGTGGGTTCCTTGTGTTTTATTGGCTAAACCATAGTGGTTAGGCTGTGAGTACATCCCGTAGGATTACTTATGATTGTTGGTTGCTTAACTAATAAAATAAAATGGATGTAATTGAAACTGTAGGATTGGTTACTTTTGAGTTTTTTCTTGTTTAATAATTCATTTTTCTTATTTCCTTCCATATATATTCACTGACTGTTAGGCAAAGATATTTGGGTGGTTTCTTACTAGGATTTCTTCTCACACCCTATTTGGTTCAGGATTTTGGGCCCATAAATATTATATTGTTGTAGTTCTAGATAAGGTAATGCACCCTTCAACTTCAGGTACTTGATTGTAGTGGAGCTGGAGAGAATAAAACCAAGATGAGTCTTGAGATGCTGCTGAAGTTTATTTTTTTCCTATGACTTTGGTTTAGTAATGTATTCCAGAATTGTGACTTTTTTGGATGCTTTCCTAGACATATGTATCATGCATCATTTATATGTTTGTGCTCTTGTTGTTAATTACTTTTTCTATTTACTTATTGCATGTTATTACTACTTCTTCTATTGTTATTTGTTTACTTCAATTGCTTACTCTTCCAATGCGGGAATAGTTTCCCCACTATCACATCAATGTCTCTCATTTCTAGTCAGCAGCCTCTGGCATTTTGGGAAATGCACTTGAGGCCATGTGAACAACTGGGCATGTGGAACCTCTGGGTGGAACCCGAAATCAAGAGGTTACTATTGATATCCATTGGTGTTTCTCATGCCTTTTATAGGAAATTATTCAATGTTTCCATTAATATTATTTCTATAAATAGTTTATTTGATGATTTCATGGTGATTAAGAATCGTGTTTCCCTTTCACAGGTTATATTCTTCTGAAACCCACTTCTTTTGACTGGTTATTTTTTTGATGATAATATTATGAAACTTGTTTTTTTTCATAGGTTATGATATGATTACTTGTTTATGATACACAATTTCATTTCTTGGGTTATGATGTGATTTTTTATTATTTTTAGTCACATTTTTGTATGATTTATTTATGATATGGGTGAGACCTATATCTCCATCCTATGCATTGGGTAAAGATTAATATCTTTTGAGATGGACTAGGATGGTCTTGGGAGTGAACCATGACAACTAATATGGACGTGGGTGTGGACCATGACTACTAAGATGGTTTGAGGAGTGAACTCATACTACTAGGATGGGCATCAGAGTGAATAAGTACTACCAAGATTTTATGGGTAGTGAACCCATGTTACATAAAAAACCTTGGAAGTGATTCCTTAACTACTATGGAAATAATTTTTATATTCTTATGTTTTTCCAGAATTCCTTGTTTTATTCCTATGTTATGATTTCATGGACTAGGTTATTATTCCCATATGATAAATTTCTAATGAACTTCCAATCATTATTCCATGATTCATGTTTATGATATTTGATAAGTAGGGTATGATATTCTATTTCCACGATCATGTTCTCATACCTTATAGTCATGATTCTGCTTATAAATCATCCTTTTTTACCCTTAATAGTCATCCAAGCTCACCCCATTTTATTCTTCCTTCCCCAGATTAGGAAGATATGTTTATGTTTGCGGTTTCAAAGAATGTTTCTATTCAAGAAGAACCTAGTGGGAGATAATGTAGCTCATTTATGTATCAGTGTTTATGTTTCCATGTTTCTAAAGGCACTAAACTAAAACATTCTTTGGTTTTCTATTAGTATAATGTTTTAAGTATTTCATAAAAACTATGTGAAATTAATGTATGAAAAGAGAGGGTCACTATAAAATTGAATCAATTTTTTACACATTCATAAATGGAATATCTTTAATGGGGAACACAATAAAGTTGATATTAAATTCACTAAACCCTTATAAGAAATACATCAAATGTGTGTGGTCCTATGAGTAAAATGTTACCCAAAGGAGATCATTACGTCATTTGCTTTAATAAAGATTTTACTAGTATGAGTATTGTTCTCTTTATGAATCAGAAATCATATTCCATCAAAATGTTTCAAATATTTAAAAGTAATGTTGAAAAGGAATTTGGTGTTTGTTTCAGAAGGTTTATATATGATAATAGAAAATAATACACATGTAATTCCTTTCAGATATACTTATTAATGAATGGAATTAAGCATCAATATATCCCACTATTATCCCCTTGAAAAATGGTGTGGTTTAGAATAATAATTTAATTATTATGTTCATGGGATGAACCATGAAATTTGAAATAGACTTTTATATATTATTTGGAAAGAATTTATTATCTAGTATTATATATATTCATACTAGATTCTTACTGAGTTCCAAAGTTCTTGTACCCAAGTGGTACAAGCTCCTGAATGGCATCCAAAATACCTAGGATCAAATCTGGGAAGGGATGAATTTCCGGGTACTGTAGCAGGTTTCTGTAGCAGTACTGTATCTGCGGTAGAACTGTAGCAGCAGCAGCATTATAGTGGCGGAGGCACTATTGTAGAGTACTGTAGCGGCAACAGGTACTGTAGCAGTATGAGTATTGTAGTAGTACCATTCACTGAGGGGTCCTTTGGGCTAAAAAATTGGCTTTCAAGCCTTGTATACAGGCCACTTGGCCTTGGGCCTTTAGGCTATGTAATTGGTCTCCCTCAACCCACACTAAAGAGGTCTTTTCTTTAAATAATAAATTGAGGCTTCGGGCCCAACCTTTAAAAAAACTAGATTCTTTCCGAGATCAATGATACACAATACTCAATATGATATATAGTACAAAATAATTTAACATTTATATACTTTATAGAATTTGTAATACCTTTAAACATAACGATATTGAAAAAAATCTAGGAATTATTGAAGAGAGGTATGAAGGATGGATCTTCATGCGATATAATTAAAATGGAAGTGTCTATCAATACAAAAGATAAAATAATTATAAGTTGTTTTAATGTTCATTTTTCAAAATCATAGATCCTTAGACCATTAAAAATGAATTTATTATGTGTTAAGTTGAATGTGTGGATGTTGGAGACATGTAGATTCTAGTAAAATATGTTGTGGATCACGTAGTAAATGAGAAAGTTGTGGTTTATATTGACACATATGTTTCTAGTATTAAAGAAGAATCTAGAAATCAATGTTTTAGGGATCAAAGGACTAAGAAAATTTTTATTCAAAGAATAGTATTGCTAACATGATTAACCTTTCCAATCATGAATAAGGGAAATATATGATGATAAAACTACTCTTATCTCTCATGTTGAACATTAAACTATTTCTATATTAGTAGAACATAAATGATTTATTGATTCTTGTAATTAATAACCTTATCTAATAGACAATAACACCACTTGGGAGTTAGTACCAAGACATAAAAAATCATAATTGGTAGAAAATGAGATTTCAAAAACAAAATAAATAAGGTAGGTCAAGGAACAATTAAGAATTAATGACTTCCTTTCAAGGGTTAATTGTGAATGGAAGGAGTTAAATTTAAAGAAAACAATAAACTTTTTTCAATAAATGAAACCATTATACTATTATTGGAAATTTCAACTCACAAAAATTATAAAAAATTTCAAATGGGAGTGAAATATTCCTTACAAAATTGAGATCTTGAAGAATATGCTTTCATTGAATAATGGGAGGATTTTCTTCTTAATAAATATAGATTCACATAATAAAGGATTTGGAAAGATTTATATAGCATAAAAAGACACTATATATTGGTATTCCAAATTGGATGGATGCCTGAGGAGAATAGATTTTTTCCAAATTCAAAGTTGATAGTAATATCATTGTGAAGGAGATTTCCAAAGGGTCTCTTATTAACATAACTAGTACTTACCCATGCATTCGCACGATAATATGTTCAATGCTTACTTTCAAGAAGACAAAACTATACATCAATATTAATATAGAAAATCCATATTGTATATATTGAAAAAAATAGTGATACTTAATATTGAACTATAATAGGATAAAATATATAGAATTGAATACATAAGGAAATAACAAAAAGGAAATAACATAAAATAATATGTAAGATACTATTGAAAACATATTGGAGAATATATGATAATATAAAAGGAAAACATAAGTATACCATCACTGTAAAAAATAAACCATACAAATGCATGATGGAGAATATAAGAAAAACATATAGGAGAATATAGAAGAAAGTAAAATTAATTGAAAACATATAACACATATAGAAGAATATAGTGGATAACATTCAACTGAAAAGAAAAACAACATTTTTGAAAATAAAATAAAATTGATGTGTATAAAAAGAACATGAATGAAAAAACATTCAATTGGACATTTAAATTTCAAAACATACATCATAAGTCTTTATGTCACTGATAAATTATGTTAGAGTGTACAAATATCCAACTTCAAATGCCTGAAAAAAATTTCTGCATAGAAAAAAATGTTTACAATAAGAACACCTGAATTTATAGAATAAAAAAATGATAACATAAAAGTACTAATTAGAAAGAAAAATAAAAGATAAAATTTACCTTTTGAATCCTGTAATGAAAACCAGCGTATTTCTACATGGATGTCCTCATGTCCCATCTAAACTCCATATACATAAATGCTACATGAATGTCCTCTTTCTCCTACGGCACTGAATCCACCTGTTTTCATGGGTGTTTCCAAAAATTCCCTTTCCACTCCCATGAAATCTCCTCCTCCACCCTCTATGGCTTCAGTCCCTTGTTCCTTGTTAACTGATGTGCTGATATGACATTGCATGTCATTAGAATGGTATAATCACATCAAAGAACATGAATGAAAATAACATGAATGAAAAAAGAACATGAATGAAAAAAACATTAAAATGGACATTTACATTTCATAACATACTTCATAAGAATTTATGTCACCGATAAATTATGTCAAACTGTACAAATATCAAACTTCAAATGCCTGAAAAACATTTCTGCATAGAAAAAAAATTTTACAATAAGAACACCTGAATTTGTAGAATAAAAAAATGATAACATAAAATTACTAATTCGAAAGAAAAATAAAAGTCGAAATTTACCTTTTCAAGCCTACAATGAAAACCAGTGTGCTGCTACATGGATGTCATGATGGCCCAGCTATACTCCATATACTTAAATGCTACTTGGATGTCCTCTTTCACCTATTTCACTAAATCTTCTTGTTTTCAAGGGTGTTGCCAAAAATTCCCTTTACCCTCCCATGTCATCTCCTCCTCCATCCACCACAGCTTTAGTCCCTTCTTCCTTGTTAACTGATGTGCTGATATGACATTTCATGTCATTAGAATGGTATAAGCACTAAAAATAACATGAATTAAAATAACATGAATGAAAAAAAATAACATGAATGAAAAGAACATTCAAATGGACATTTACATTTCCAAACATACATCATAAGTCTTTTTGTCACAGATAAATTATGTCAAAGTGTACAAATATCCAAATTTAAATTCCTAAAAAAACATTTCTTAATAGAAAAAAAATTTTACAATAAGAATAATTGAATTTTTAGAATAAAAAAAATGAAAAAATAAAAGTATTAATTAGAAATCAAAATAAAAGATGTCGAAATTTAACTTTTGAAGCAACTAATGAAAACCAGCATGCTGCTACATGGATGTCCTCATGGACCAGCTACACTCCATATACTTCCCTCGTTAGCTGCTACATGGATGTCCTCTTTCTCCTACTGTACTGAATCCCACTGTTTTCATGGGTGTTACCAAAATTCCCTTTACCCTCCCATGTCATCATCTCCTCCCCCCTCCACGACTTCAGTCCCTTATTCCTTGTTAACTGATGTGCTGATATGACATTGCACGTCATTAGAATGGTATAAGCACTGCAAATATATTTGTTCTTGAGAACATTGGTGTGACCAGTCAATTTTAACCAGAATAACCTAAATCCAGAAAAATCATCAATGCAGGGTGTGTAACCCAACTAAAGCACATAGCTGAAGATAATAATCATTGTCTTTGTGTTAGAGACATGCACAACTCATGTAAAGCTTTCACAGACACTACTACAAATATGACGTTTATCAGCGCAAAAAATGGCCTTTATTAGTGCTAGAAAAAACTCTGATAAAGTCGGCGAAGATAAAGGGAGGGTCCCCTTTATCAGCGCTCCGAAAAGCGCTGATAAAAGTGGTCTTTTATCAGCGCTAAAAAAAGCGCTGATAAAAGTAACCCTTTTTCAGCGCTTTTTTTAGCACTGATAAAGGGGTCCTATATCAGCGCTTAATTTTTCAGCGCTTTTGTTTTAGCACTGATAAAGGACCCTTTTATCAGCGCTTTTAAAAAAGCGCTGATAAAAGTTAAAAAAAATTAAAAATTTAGAAAAAATAAAAAAAATTAAAAAAAAAATAAAAAATACTACCAATCGGGGGGGATTTTATAACACTTCAGCCCCCCCTTTTACAGTGCTTTTCTTCCCCTGTACAGCACCCTACGCACCCCACGCACCCCCTTCACCCTTTAACAGCGCTTGCTGCTATATTCCCCCATACGCGCGTGCCCCTGCCTCCCCCAGGATTTGAACTCGAGACCTCCCCCCTGCGCACCTAAGCCTTTACCACTACTCTATTTTTATTTGTCTTCCATTTCATGATATCTCTATATATATATGTAGTTATATTTATTCATATAGTAATATATATTTATATTAATATATATATAGTTATATTAATATATATAGTTATTTTAATATATATCTATAGTTATATTAATATATATATATATATTTGGTTATATTTATTCGTATAGTAATATATATTTATATTAATATATATATATAGTTATATTACCATATATATAGTTATATTAACATATATATAGTTATATTAACATATATATAGATATATTATCATATATATAGTTATATGAATATATATATAATTATATTAATATATATATAGTGATATTAATATTTTTTTATTTTATAGTGATATTAATATATATATTTATAGTAATACTAATATATATATATATATGTAGTTATATTAATATATATATATAGTTATTAGATTAATATATATACAGTTAGATTAATATATATATATATAGTTAGATTAATATATATATATATAGTTAAATTAATATATAGGTATATATATATTCATATATTTTTATTTTAAATAATATGGATGTTAGCTATTATTTATATAAAGCTAATATATTTTATATGTAAATATATTTTATTATTTATATTTATAATTAAATTTTTAAGTGTGAATATATAAAAAATATGAATATATTTTTATATATTTGATTATAAATAGCAGTGCATTATAAACAATGATGAAATTTCAAAGACATAATATCAATATGAATGTAATACCTTGGAATAAATTCAGTCCCCACCAAAAAAATCCAATAATACCCCCTTAAATGAGGCTGAAAATCCATAAAATGTTAAAAAATCGTGGTACCCCGACTAAAAACTCAGTTTTGGAGGCCTTATGGGCCTCTTCGGGCCTTGAAAATCACTTGACCAGGGTGACACCAGTAACAGTGATGTAGAGCTCGTCACAGGCTTCGATTTGATATGTGGTAGAGCTCAATCGGACACCCGGATCAAAAGTTATGACCGTTTAAAGTTTGAGTTGCGTTTTCAACATATTTTGGATCTTTTTTTTAATTTTGTTTTAATTTTTTTAATCTTCAAATTTTTATTAAATGACTATTACTCCATAATTATTAGAAAATTAATAATTAAAAATATTTTTTTTAATTTTTTAAGAATCCATTTTCACTACATATCTTATATATTAAGTATAATAAGTGTAAATGTACATTTATACTTATCTAAAATATATTTACCAATTAAATATTATATTTTTATATCAATATAACTATATTTATATATTAATATATTAATATATTTTTTAATTTTTTTTGAAGCCGACCCATTTATCAGCGCTTTTAAAAAAAGAACTGATAAAGGTTCCCCCTTTATCAGCGCTACTAAACAAGCGCTGATAAAGGGGGTCCATTTATCAGCGCAAAAAAAGTACTGATAAAGGGGGTCCCATTATCAGCACTAAAAAACGCACTGATAAAGGGGTGTTTTATCAGTTCTTTTTTCAGCGTTGATAAAGGCACCCTCCTTTATCAGCTCTTTTTCGTTAGCGCTGATAACAGGGGGGGCTACGAAAAACTATTTTTGTGGTAGTGAGAACACTGTTACCATGAGATTCCATGTAAAAGAAACAAAAAGACTTATCCAAATAACACACACAGAGGTGCACCACCCCTGATCCATGGACAAGAAAACAAAACAAAACAAAACCAGTAGATTGGCACCATGCCAAATAGGAGGAGATACGTGGATATTTTGAAAAAAACCCATGTAAAGCTCATGGCACAGAAATCTGAATATATTTCACGATGCATGTCGTAGCATATATATCTGCATAAACCCCTGGACCTCGCAACATGAGTCCATACATTTGTTTGGATGGCCAAGAAGTGGTTGTTTAGACACTATCAGTTTGAATATGAATAAATTATTCTTATTTTGTTCGATTCTAGGGTGTGGGGGAGTTTATGGACTTCACTTATTTACCTGTTCCATCAAACCTTCATGGGTTTGGTAGCAAAGGGCATGCTCCCAATATTTGAAGTGAGCTATGTTTCATCTTCCCATCTCAAGAAACCAAAAACCGGGAAAGTCTAGGGAAGATGATATAGTGGATGCCTTATGCTTCCAATACTGAGAGAATATGGGATGCAGGTTACATGACTGCATTTCTTGTATTAAAAAAATAAAGGGTCCTGACGTACCAAGATTGGGTGGCATTATTGCGACGGGTCTACCATATATGACAATTTTTTTCTTTTAATAATATAATTTGTGAGTCTTGAAATGCATTTAGAAGAAACGATGGATCCTTTATAATCATGAGATGAGAATATCTCAAGAATTTTAACCATCACTTTACCATCCGAATACACATTCTTCGATGTGGACTCATTTCCTAAAATCAATAGAATTAACACAGAAAAACCCCCAAAAAAGGAAAAATATCCAGCAATTCTACATCATATAACAAACGAATAATGAATTATAGTTTCCATTTACACATAATTTAAAATTTCTCTTGTAATCAGTCACTTGACTTTAGGAAGAGAAAATATAGGTCATATTGTACCTGTGATGGATGGTAGGATTGAAGGCTGATTGGATTTACATTGTACATTTATTCCACTGATATGATCAGCATCATTCCTCGTTGACAACAGAAAAAACAGTAGTGCATAATGGGGAAAAAATTAATGTTAATAAATCAAAATAAGAACATAAATTAAATTATTCAAAGGAAAATCATAAATATTTTTTCTATGTTATATAACAGTTTCATTTCATATATGCAAATTTTGTTCCTCTAATGAAAAAAAATTTCAGTCTTTAAATGCATTTAGAATAAATGATTGTACCATTATAACCTTGAGATGAGTAGATCTCAAGAAGATTTGTGTAGTTTAAGAATATGGATCATGTGTTGAAAAGTAATTGGAAATTTATCTATCACGTCATTTATACTTTCTCTGGTAATCAGGAAGGAATATCATATACATGGAGATTCAAAACATCTTCCATAAGAACATTTAAAACCATTACAATTATCATGCAGCATACAAACAATGTACAAATCATGGATAATATCAAATTAGGTCGAACATGCATCAAAATAAAATGACCCATTTCTCCGAAAAATTATATGCAATTAAGCACATACCTTTCTCAAGATCACTGGTTTGGAAAATCCCTTCAATAAAAATTCTATAGCTATTAACATTTAGGGGGTATTCCATAACTTTTCTTTTCTTCAAAAACAATAAAAACATTAGGAAATTCACTTATGAGACACATACCATAAATAACTACTTCAAAATATAGTATTTTGTTAAATGGAAGAATTAAATATAGGAGACAAATGAAAAATAGTGGGGACATATGTAAAAAAGTCATAAAATTTAAAGTGTAGACAAGTATGGAAGAACAATTTATTATATGTTGAATGACCCGTCATAATTTCTTCTAAGGAATAGTGGGGAAAGATGTAAAAAGTCCTAAAATTAATAGAATTAACACATCAAAACCCCAAAAAATGAAAAATATACAGTAATTCTACATCATATAACAAACGAATCGTGAATTATAGTATGCATTCACACATAATTTAAAATTTCTCTGGTAATCCGTCACTTACCTTCAGGAACAACAAATATAGGTTATCCTTTACCTATGATGGATGGTAGGATTGAAGGCTGATTGAATTTACACTACAATACTGAAAGGAAACATCTATACAATGGAAAAACTAGGTTTACAACCTTTGTTCACTGAGTCATCTTATAAAGCATGTCCAATGAAATATACTCCAAGCATGATCCAAAGAATTGGAGAACCTTGAGGCTTAGCCATCATCTTAAATCTGTGTAGCACACACCATGTATTTAGAAAGAAAAAATTCCTCCTAACTAGCATTACATTCCTCGCTATATGTTCTACAGTCAGCAACAGCCTGGTCACTGCAACTTAGCATGCATGCGTACTATGTCTTCCCTAATAATGGAGACACCTAAGGCCAACGGTGGCATATAGAACATCATAATAATAGTATGGATAAATATTTAGGTATCTGACCAGTGTAGGGTTTACCTCATCATTTGGGGCTCTGATTGGTGTAGGGTTTACCTCAATCACAGCTCTTATCAGTGCAGTTTGATGGAAATCATTCAGTACTTCCATCATTCTCCATTAACCGCACAAATTACTTGACATCAATAACGCTGAATCTCAACAGTAAAATATCATTATATATTTTGAATCAAACCTTAAAGTCTTTCCATTTCACAAAAAAATACCAAACCATGAAAAACATAGAGTGAATACAAAGAAAAAACTGACCGTGAATACAGAATAACAGTGAATACAACATATCAACATTGAACAAACTAACAGTGAATAAAACATATTAACATTGAACAAACTAACAATGAATAAAATATTCAGAAGGGGAATAAAAACACATATATAGTGGAATCAATTTTAAGTGAATGTAACATATTAATAGTGAACACAACATAATAATAATAGACACAAAATTAAAACTATGATCAAATAGTGAACATAACATACTAAATGGAAACGGTTATATAGTGTATTAGAAATATTGAAAGTGAACAACATGACAATAATGATTGGAAACATATATATAATGAAAATGATTGGTTTCCCAACCAGAGTTCACGTTCATAGTGTATTGGAAATATTAAAAGTGCACAACATGATAATAGTGAATGGAAACATATATACAATGAAAAAATGGGTTCCCAACCTGAGTTCACTGAGGCATTTTATAAATCATGTCCAATGCGATCAACTCCATGCCTGATCCAAAGCGTTGGAGAACCTTGAGGCCCCAACATCATCTTAAATCTGTGTAGCAGGCAGCCTGTAGTTAGAAAGAAAAAATTCCTCTTAACCAACGCTACATACCTCATCAGATGTTCTGCAGTTAGCAACAGCCTGGCTACTACAACTTATTAGGCAAGATTATTATGTCCTCCCTATTAATGGAAACACCTATGGTCACCAGTGTCATATATAACATAATAATAATAGTATGGGTATATATTTTGGAATTGATAAGTGCATGGTTTACCTCATCATTCATGGATCTTATTATTGTAGAATTACCTCAATCCTGTCTCTTAACAGAGTAGTTTGATGGAAATCATTGAGTACTTCCATTATTCTCTATTAACCAAAAAAAATGATTTGAGATAAATAAAAATGAACCTCAACAGTTATATAACATTATAGTTTTGGAATTAAACCTTAATGACTCTTCATTCCATTGAAAATACCAAACCTCGAACAAAATTACAGTTAATACAATGAACAAACTTACAGTGACTACAAACTAACCGTGAATACAACCTAATAACATTGAAAAAACTAACTATGAATAAAACATATTAATAGTGAACAAAGTAATTGTGTAATTTAGAGCTCGAGGTGGTTTAGTAGTGGTTCGAGGTTAAAAAAGTGTAAATTCAAGTTTACCATAGATAGTGGAAATTAAAATCACCAGCAGATGGTGCATACTGAATCCATAGAAGGTGCTTTGGCGGCGTAGGAGGAGGCGGAGCAGACGGATTAGGCAAGGAGGATAGAGGCGATGTAGGCAGAGGCCTTAAGTTTAAACGAAGGCACAAAGGAAAGCGGTAGAGGGAGAACGCAAGTGGTGGAGGGAGAACACGAGCGACATAAACCCCGGTAGGTGCAGAGGGAAAACACGAGCAACGAAGAGAGAACACGGGTAGTGGAAACCTGACATGGTGAGAAGAGAAAATGCAATCAGTGGAGGGATACAGTCACAATTTTGGAGTGGGGGAAACCAATTTGATATTGCAAGAAGAGGCGTGGTTAGAGTGGAGAGTCGGGGAGGAAGACGAGGATATTTGGGAACCCTAAAAAGAACGATGGAAATTCGGTAGTGGGAGGAGAAACACAAAGATTGATGTGTGAACCCTAAATTAGAGGGAGGTAGCGGAAGGGGGTTTTAGATGAAACTGTCAGATGAATAGGCGGAGGTGGAGGCGGAGCGATCTGCAGAGGCCGCGGGTGGTCAAGGATGAATAGGCGGAGGCGGAGCAGAAACAGATTGGAAACTAATTGCAGTGGATTGAAATCTCGAGCATGGAACCATGGGGGAAATGGGGACCCGAATGATGGAAGCGTGATATTGGAGGGGGATTGTAGTTTTATTTTGTGATGTGGCTGCACACTATGGTGAAACATAAGCTGGAGAAAGTTTTCTTTAGTATATATATATATATATTGATGAATTTTTTTAGGTGACAAATAAAATATTTATGAATCATTTTCTAATGAAGTATAAAAATATTTTGATTTCCTTATACTAAGTGAAATCTTTTATTTTATATGATTACAAATCATGCAATTATCAGAATATATTTTCATATAAAAAGAAAAATACTTAGGGGAATTTATGAAGTGTTTTGGAATAGATGGATATAAGGAAATTTCTACTCTTATAGTTATTGGAACTAAAGTGATCAATGACGAGTCTGGAACTATTAGGATTATATGGTTTATAAAAAACTGATTTTCTTCCTTCTCTACCAAACCACTTCTAAACCTATTAACATTTTTCTATGATTCTATTTTCTTTATTTATATGAGATCCTATGGAATATCACATTATGAAATCAAAGAATTTTCTTAGAAACATCACAAATGCACTAAATATTTCCATGTAAAAGATATCCAATCATGATTTTAATTTTAAAGGGTTTTATAAATATTGACAGGTTAATATATTGTGTTTACAATAAGTCCACTTCAAAATTCACATTATTCCTTAGTGAAAGTGGTGTGGAATAGAATAAAAATTATAAATGTTCAATGCAATTAAACATAACTGAAGTTGATTAAATTGTATACACACATTCCTATACTTGGATAATATACATTTAGTTTTAACTATTTGAATTGAAAGTTAATTTTGAGAAACCACTATATATTTGTTGTGATAATCGTAGTGTTATAAACCATTTCAAAAATCTGTTTTAACATTCTAGATAAATGAATATTGATATTTGATATCATTTCATTTAACAGAATGTGGAAAACATGATGTGAAACTTGAGGTTTTTGGTTTTGACCCCTTCTAGATGATTATTGATAAGAAGAAGTGGTAAAAAACTATCCTATGGATAAGTATCATTTTTTACAAAGGCTCTATAAAGAAAAACCATATGATCAGATCAAATGGAAACTGTATGCTCATGTTATTGGTCAATGTGATCTCATAATAAGTCCATAATCATGTGTCGATCCTAGGACATGTGTTATTTTAACCCAAGAATCATCACATGACATGGAACAAAGGAATATGTCAATGGAAAAACCTATGGCACATGGTCTTTATCGTGAGATGCTCATGGTATATCAGACCAACTAACTTTGAATGATTCATGTAACCCTTGAAATAATAAGTTTCAATAACAGATCAATTCATGGTTTTTATGGATCATAAAATTCACAAAATTTATGGCCTCTTCTGAATTTGAGAAGATCATACAACTTACTCTGAGAGGTTTTCCCTGAGGTATGTATTTTCAGTCATTTTTGGTCATGTGATAGAATCATTATATAAAACCATACTTAGTTTGTTATTCACCAGGGGAAATGATTCAGTCACACAATCCATCAATGTCATGGGATAATCATGGGGGAATCTTCTTCCACCTAAGACTTATGTATGTGTATTTTATACATTAATAGGTATGAATGATATTATAGGATGATATATATAAAAACTATATCCCCCAAATATAATAGGATATGAGAAAAGGATATTAAAATGAATGAAAGGAGAGTTAAGATAATTTAGAGTTCCTAGTTTCAAAATTAAATGAGTAATTTTGATGGATAGAAACTTTATAGAGATAAAAATTTAAAAATCTTGTAAAAAAATACATAATCTTCGATCGTATGATCATCCAAGGAAATTAAAATTGCATGAAACCATATTGGGTATGTTATTCTAGGATGTCATTTTAGTCATGTTATTGTGTAACTCATTTCTCTTCGTGTGATCACATAGTCCCCATATACTACATTTAGTTGTATAAGTCCCAATAATGTAATATGTGTCCTCCTTCCATAGTAGTGATAATTAAACCTCCTGTGTGATGAATTTTCCTCTATATATAGGTGAACCAAGATTACATACCTAATCACATTGATAAACTAAATGATCTCATTTTATTAGTTATACGGTGGGAATCCATTCTAATGTAATCCCAAATCTCTTCCTCACTTTTCCATATTCCTTATGAGTCATAACCATATCTCTCATGGAAATACACTCTGGTGTAGTTTTCTAACCATTTCATTGATGAGGACACATATCTCATGGGAATCAAATATAGTTTAAACCATAACATCTTCCTCACTTTTCTATATTTCTTGTGATTCATAACCATATCTATCATGGGAATCTAATTTGGTGTAAGTCTGTAACCATTCTTTTCATAAGGAAATAACCATCATGGTAATACAATCTAGTTTAAGCCCCCAATATAATCCTCACATGAATATATTCCTCATCGGTAATACTCATACCTAGGGCTTCTTATCAAGGTGTGAGTCACAATAAAATAGAATTTTACAATTTGTTGGATCTTCCATTATCTCATGTTTCTCACACTAATCATGAATCATGTGATCTTAGAGACTCGAGTTGATTAAACTATTAAAAAATTAATGTATATGCAATGCGGTCATCTCATTAGGTGTGGGGACCAACCTGTCATCTTGGGAATCCTCGTATACATAATCCCAAATTAATTTTTGTATTATTTCACCTTTCACAACACTTGCATCCTTCATGTGTGTCCAATTTGATGTATGTACATAATGTTTCTAGATCATAGGGAAACATTTCTCTTCTGTCTAATCATACTTCCTTTCCTTAAAGTGGGAAGGAATCAAACCACATTAGGTGGTTTAATATTAAACACCACAGAATCCTCATATGAACTATGTATACACTGATTCCTATTATAAACAAGATATGTCAGGTATATTCTCAATGCATATGCCCCATATACAATATTATAATTCCCTCATATATATGATTATACATATTATCTTTCTAAATATCCATATTTCACATGGATACCATAATACATTACATATATCTCCTGAGTTCCTCAATTTCATATCCCTTGGGGAAATTAACATCCACACTATATGCTATTAATCTTCATGGTAAACATCCTCACCATATGATGGTTAATTTCCTTGTCATATGACATTAAATCTACATGGTATACCTCAAAATTATGTGATCAATAATTCATGTCATTATATGATATTTAGAATTCCTATCTAAGGCCTGATATCCCATATAAAATAATTATATATTTTATTCTCTATGGGGAAATACTCCTTGTAGAGAACACAATTTCCATGTGATGTTATCATCAAATTATCCAATATAGATTTCACATTAAAATATTCCATGTGAAGGAAAATAACCTATCTTTGGATCCACATTATCTATGAGATCTATATTACTATCCTCTATGTAGCCATACCATTTATTAGATAATAAATCCCCAAATCTATATAACCAGTAATATATGACATCTTGTTTCCCACCCTGAGCATCACTCATCTGGGATTAGAAATTATTGTTAGTCATTCAAATAGTTGAGACCAGTAGTAGATATTTCTTAACATTCCATATTCATTTAAATCATATTCAATTTAAGGAATTAATGTTCCCTTCATATTTCCAAACTATGTAGACTCTTATTCTTATTATCAACATGATACATAGGATCCCTCTCTAAGGTTTGAGCCCAACATCCATACCATCATACGTCATATTTTCATGGTTCTGTATTCCAAATACAGAAAACCTATTACCCTATATCTCTATGACTTCATTCCCCTTCCATGAATGTCCATACCCTTTGTACGAATTCATACTGTTCTCATTAATATATAACCTAGATAATGATATAAATTTCCATCCACGGGGATATATTCCTAGTACATTTATAACGTCTCATTATGAAAGAGGCGAGGAACTATTATACATACTAATGTGTTCCCATTTCCTTTCAATCATGGTCAACCATTTTCCATAGGTTAACCATAGTATTAATTTCTCTATTTAGTAAAATTCATGAATAAGTTTTAAATATATAATAGAGTTATTTATTATGAAACATTTATCCCTCAACAGGGAGTGGATGATCCTAATCTCCGATCATCCAGATTCTACGTGTATTCAAGGAGTCATAGCTATATCCCAAGAACATCTTGCCTTTGGAAAGTAGTATTGTGTATTACATTAAACCAAATAGTCTTAGAACTAGATCATAAAAATAATAAACCTGACATGAATCTTATGATCATGTAAATGGATCATCATCGATTTCAATCACCAAATAATAAATATCAGGGTGGTATCAAGCATTGGATTCACCCTTTGATTCAATACACATCAAAAATAATAATAATGAACCTAAATTGAATCTTGTTGTCATGAAAATGGTTAATTTTTTATTCAAATCCTATAATAATAAATACTAGGGTGGTATCGGGAATTGTATTCAGCATTAGATGCACTAGGAATTAATCCAATGTTTTGAGCTCGACTGTTTCTCATTATCATGAAAATGGTTGATCAACAATTCCACTCACATAATAATATATAATGGGAATGTATTAGGTGTCAACTTCCACCTTAAATAAAATACACATAAAATAAAATAGTGAACATGAAAGGAGTCTTATAATAATGATGGTTTTCATGGTTCATTTAATTCCCATAATAATAACTTATGTGGTGCTATCGAGAATTGGATTCATCCTTTGATACAAAATGAATCAAAACAATAAATGGTGAGCCTAACATAAATCCTATAATCATTAAGTGGTTGATGTTAAAATCCAATACAATAATAATAATTAGAGGGTGGTATGGGCATGAACATCTCCATTTTAGGTAATAAACATTCAAACAAAAATCGTGAACCTAACATATATCTTACAATCCTGAAAATGATTGATATCATGCTCATATTATGTATTAACCTACACTTGTGATGAAACAATGATGGGTATCCTTGATTTACCTTGTGATAGTAAAAAATATATTAATAAATCCATTAAATCACATTAAATTTATGTCAGTAAAGAACAAATAATCTATTTCTACCAATACTTCTAAAGAAAAAACACCATCAACCAACAAAACATTATCGCCTATGCATCATATTCAATGGAAGGTTTCAAACAATATGATAAGGGAATACCATATAAGTGGTACCATCCCTACATTAGAAGGTTTACATAAAGCCCTCTCTATCATGAGGAGAAACAGTCCAACCCACCCATAGAAAATCTTTAGAAAATAGATGGCTCCCATTGATAATACTAATCTCCTTGAAAGTATGTCTATGGAGTATCAAAGTTAAATAATCTCATATATGTGAGATGTGTAGAAATAAGGAAACATTTTCTATAATCTTTCCCAGGAACTATTGATGATGGCCTCTATCACTTTCCAACATCTCTAGTGTTTCATAAATCATATCCATCCATATATGGTAGAGATATTATCTCTTCAAATGTTCTTCAAGACCAAACATATTGGTACACTTAAAATTACTCATAGAAGATGGTGATATGCACCAAAAAAGGGATGAGATAATACTCCTTACACTATTTAAGATTCTAGCTATAATATTCCATTTGTTAATAGATATCCAACCTATATCCCAGAACACATTAATGATATTCTCCATTATACTTTGGTATTCCCATAATATTTGGCTAATATCAAAGTTTTGGAATATCAAACCTATCACCATATAGTGGGGGAATCCTAGAAGTTGGATCATATTTGAGATCTACCATATAAAGCTTGTAACCAAATATTGGTGTCATCACATGAATTGGATCATAACCTAGCTTCTAAATTTTAGGCTCCTCGGCATATTCAGATAGAAATAAGGGAAAATAGTGGGAACATACCCCTACATCAATCGAGGATGTATTTTATAATTCCGGGAAACAAAAACAGATTGGGCTAATATTCCTGCTCAGATCCCCTAGAAATTACAACATATCCTATTTGTGAAAATGATGATTTAACGACATATTACATAAATCACATATGAATGGTATCATATCTAGGAACCAGTTGTTTTGAAAGGGAAACAACATATTCCGCATCATTAGACAATTCTACCATATAAAGATCACATTATTCTCCCAACTCAAGTGGATTATTGGTATATTCCAACAAAAATTGAGACAAATGAACATGATCATATCCTCTCTCTCACTAGGTATCAATGAAATATTAGAATAGTTACCAAAGTCAAGAACATATCCATGTCAAAATCTAGTGATATATCCAAACAATTGACCAAAACCAAGGATGGGGTCATATCCCTGTCCTGATAGCAGCATCCTATCACTAAACCATAGAGATGGTAGATATAAACGCATATATCCATACTCATGTCTTATAAAGAAAACAAGGTATTCTGGCCTTGGTAGTGGAATACCACTACTGACATATTCCAATGGTTAATAGAATTCTGGAATATATTTATACACCTGTTAATGGGGGAGTATAACATCATCCCTCATAAGACATATAGAATATGGGGTATATTTCATAACCCATTCTAGAGGTCTGTCTTAATATTCTGATGGGTAATGAATATCAAAATCAGATAAATATTCTCACTCTAACTATGGAAGACTGGAATTTTCCATAGCCACTCAACAACAGGCTCATTCCCCTATTAAAATTTCAAATTCCCATAGGAAAACTATGGTAGCTCTATGTAAATAGGCTGATATTCCCAAAAAATTATTAATGATCATTGGAATATTCTGATGATGGCCTCATTTAAATAAATCATCTCTATACAAACCCATATGTTAGAATGGAATGTCCTAATTATAATGTATTAGATGTATCATACATAGACCTAGTTGAATTTCAATATTCCTAAGGCTATACAAAATGTTAGGTCCACTAGGATAGATACCCTAAGGGGGGTGAATCAAGGTATAACAAATTAAAACAACTACCCCATTGATCTTGTTTTGTTGTTAGACAAAACCCTATTCTCTCTCTCCATCTCATTGCAAAGTATGAATTAATCTTAAAGCACACACATGACATGACAATTTTACTTGGTTTAGCCTCACTAGTATACATCCAAGGGGCATACACAGAAAATGTGTCGATGTACCAAATATACTATAAGCACACTGTTGTTTATAATTTCTAAGAAGACTCGTTGTACCTCCCAGTTTACAACCATTTACAATTTGATAACCCACTTCTCAATCAATTGAAGTAAGCTCACTGCTTCTTCAGAAGATCCACTCATAGTTTATAGACTTGTCGGTCTCTTCATTATCACTAATGAATGCATCCTCCACTATCTGTAGATGCTCTATTGAAGTCTAAATTTCATCAAATGATGAATACCCCTTTTCCACTAATCTCTAGGAAACACAATTTGAAAATACCTTTAAAAATCCCCCAACTTCGTGAAGCTCCAAATTTCACGAAGCTCACACAAGGCTTCACGAAGTTCCTACCTCTTGGCATAACACACACCTTCATAAAGCTCACTACCTCGCGGAGAACACTTCTTCGTGGAGCTCAGAACTTTTCAAACATCAAGCCTTCACAATGAATAGGTCATTGTAGAGCACAAGTCATCACAGAGAGACTTCCTCTATGAATCTCACTGAGCCAACGTGGAACACACTACATTCGGGGAGCAAAATTAGCCACCGCGAAGCTCCTTCTTTCGCGAAGTACGCTACCTTCACGAACCTCCTTCACGAGTTGAAAGCAACAAATTTTCTTGGAAAACATTACCTTTCTCTCTAGGGGGTCCAGGTCTATTTATAGGCAATTCCACCAACCCTCGAACCTTCCACGCGATGTAAGCGCCATATCAGCTCAAATTGTGAAGCTCTTAAATTTCATCCAAAATGCCCTCTATATCATGAACACCATGGAAATGTTCTGATCGTGGAGCTCTTCATAATCATGGAGAGTTCCTTAAATTCCTTTGTGCCCTCTCCATGAAGCTCCACTTCCAAATCCTTTCTCCACTGCAATGCTCTTCAACGCTTATATTCACGAATATCATCATAATCGTGAAGAACACCACCAACTTTCTTCATGTCTTCGAAAAATCCACATCAAGAGGATCATCTTCATTAAACTAATTCCTTTTCTATATTTTTATTAGTTCTTAAAGGAAATCCATATTTTATGATGCTCACCAAACTCCAAATTTTGGACCCCACAAATTTGGAAAGCACTAGAAAATGACGCCACCTTGCATCTGATCTTTTGTACCACCTCCAGATCATCCATTCCTTTTTTATGGTTCTTTTTGAACACGTATTTTCAAAAACATATGTGGAACTTGAAAATTCACCATGTAAACATTATTTTCAATAATCAAAATCAACCCAAAAATCTTACAATGTTACCTTGAGGGATTTTTTCCAAACAATATCCCCCTTTAGGTTTGTTGACAACTCTTCTCAGAATGATTTTCAACACTTTGATATCTCCTTAAGTCTCCTTCCGTCATCTACCACCATTCACCTCATGCAATTAAGATAGACACCAATGATTCACTCACCACATACTCTAATTCTACATGATCAATGATCAGTATGAGAAAAAGAAGTATTATGAAAAGTACATCAATGAATCACTTCATTTCAAACACCAACTATTGACACCAAATTGATACCAATTTCTAAACTGGTACTAATAGTTGATTGCTGGAAACCTTCTCACACTATTCCAATTCCACTCTTCTACTTTTATGACAATCCTCAGCTATCGTGATATCTATTCTTTGATTGATCACTTCTAGCATCATCAGATTCAAAACTCTCCCCCTATCTAATTGATCTCCACTTATATCACTACTCCACCTGTCAACTTCTCCCTGTGTCATAAACTAAGACATTTTTCCCTTCCTTAGCCACAGTTTCTCCCCCTTGAGGAGTCACTATTTCTCCCCCTTTTTCAGTGAATCCAAAGGTCACTCTTTTGTGGTCTGAAACATTGTAAATAACACATATTAACACATTAGAGAAAAACACACCATACCTTGAGGAGGGGGGATCCCACAACATCACTTTTTCATGTGTGGTGTGTTGAATGGACTCCTAGAGCTAGTCAATTTCTCTCAAATGATTCCTTGGGTAAGGCCTTTGTCAGAATGTCTAAAACCTGTAGTTTTATAGGCACATACTCTAACTTCACGATTTCCTGCTCAACCTTCTCCTTGATTAAATGATACTTTATATAAATGTGATTTTTCCTGGAGTGATGTATGAGGTTTTTTATGAGATTTATAGCACATGAGTTATTGCAATGAATTATGATCGGAGACTTCACTTCAACTATCATATCATCAAGCTTCTTCTTTATCCATAATAACTGTGTACATGCTTGAGTGGCTGCAATATACTCACCTTTTGCGGTGTTCAATAAATTGAAATCTTGATTCATACTTAGCAAAGAAATACACAAACCACAACGATAGAAAGCACCTCAAAATGTTGATTTCTTATGATCTAGTGAATCGACCCAATTTGCATCAGTATATCCCAATAACTCTGACTGAGTTTATCACTATATATAAAGAAAAAATCCATTGTTCCCTTTATATACTGAAGTATTGTTTTCACTACAAACATGTGGCTTTCCTTGGGATTACATTGATATCACACTGCTCAACATGTGGGGAAAACAATATCAGGTCTTCTCACTATCATGTACAGTAAACTCCTAATAATCTTCTTGTACTCTATGATATTAACTGCCTTGCCATTATCATCATTTGGTAATTTCATCCAGGTAGCAACTGGAGTCTTCATATACTTGGAATTTTCAATTCCAAATCATCTCAGAACCACCTTGGCATATTTGGATTGAGAAATGAATGTTTCATTCCTTCCTTGTGTCACTTGAAAACAAAAGAAAAAAAATCCTCTCACCAATCATAGACATTTCAAAATCATGTTTCATGAATTCGTGAATCTATCTGCACTATGCGTCATCTAATCCTCAAAATATTATGTCATCAACATAAAATAGCACCATCATCCTTTGATTACTATTGTTGTAGAAATAGAGATTATAATCAACTCCACCATGCTGGAAACCATGTTTCTTCAAATACTGATCAATACTTGAGTACCATGCTCTTGGTGCTTGTTTCAGCCCATATAACACCTTTTCATCCGAAAAACCTTGTTCTCATCCTCATGAATGAGAAAATCATCTGGACGCTCGATATACACTTCTTCCTCTAGAATCCCATTCAAGAATGTAGATTTGACATCCATATGGAACACTTTGAACTTCCATTGCACTGCAATGTCTAGGAATAATTTGATTATCTCCATCACTGTAATGGGTGCAAATGTCTCACTGACATCAATTCCCTCTATCTAGGATTTTCATTTGATCACTAGTCATGCTTTTTTCAAATCACTATTACATATTCATTCATCTTGTTGTGAATAAAACATTTAGTCCCAATGACATTCTTATCAGCTGGCCTCGAAACAATCTCCCATGTATAATTTTTCTCAATCTGATCTAGCTCTTCATTCATGGACTGAAGCCATTTTTTTTCTTTAGCTACATCAGAAAAGCATTGAGGCTCTTCCTAGGAAAATAAATATGTCTACTACAGTGATTTCATTCTTCTTTTTTGAACTGGAGCTGATTGATCACCAATGATATTTTTCCTGTCAATTTCAGCTCGACTCCTTGGATTTTTTGCATATACAGATTTTTCTTCTTCATGCTTATCATCAGTCTCTTCTTTTGAATTAGTATCATCTAATTATGCTCCCCCTGTGTTTTTTTCCTCTTCATTGATTTCATCAGGAAATTATTCACTGTGCTTTTTAATTCCCTCTTCATTCTCCAATATAGCGACATCATTTCTCTCAATTACGTTTCCCATCCTTTTGTTAATGCATTTGTATGCTTTTCATTTTCCGGATTAGCCAAGGAATATCCCCCCATTTTCATGTGACTCAAATTTCCTATGTTTTTTATTGAGAATGAATCACTTCAAAAGATTTGAAAGTATTTCACTATTGGATTATTTCCATACCACATCTCATATGGTGTCTTTGCTTATTTCAAACACAAGAGACCCCTATTAGAAATGTAGAACAACGTCAACAATGCTTCCTTCTAGAACCTCTATGGTAGGTCATTTTCTATAAATATCATTTGGTCCATGTTGTTAATGATCCAACTTATCATTTCAACCACTCCATTTTGTTGTGGGGGGGGGGGGTTACTGAAGAAACCCAATGCATTATCCAGTGTTTCTCAAGATAGTATTCCACCGAACTGTTTGTGAATTCTATACCATTATCAGTATGATACATCAGAATTTTCTATCCAAGCATCATTTCACACTCTCTCCAATACCATTTTAAGCAGCTAAACACAATGGTGTTATGGGAAATAACAAATACCCATGCTATTATGCTATTTTCATCAATGAAAAGAACGTATTACCTCTTTCTATCTATTTCTCGTGGTGTGATAAGCCCAAAAACATCATCATGCACCAATTCAAGCACTCTTGTGGACTTTTTTTCATTTACCTTATACATATTTCTGATGAGCTTCCCTTTTTGGCATGCATCACACCTGTGAGTATGATCATGTGGTAGCTTAGGGAGGTCTCTTGCTACATCACACTTTACCATATATTCCTGATATGGTTGACATAGATGACCAAGTTGTTTATGTGACAACTTGTTTTATTACTATTTGGATAGAAATCACATATCTTCTTCTCCACTTACCAGGTAGAGATTTCCCTTTGTTATTTTTCCTTGTAGAACCACTTCCATGTATCTTCACTTGACGATACACATATTCTTAGTAAACCTTATTGAATGTCCCGAGTCACATAGTTGACTGACACTGAGCAAATTATGACTGAGGCCTTATGATACTAAGACATGAGCATGTCTCATCTCTTTTCCCCCAATCTTGGACATTCTTGAGCCAATAATCTTAAGGCTTTCATCATTTACAAAAATGAAAACTCATTATTTGTCATATTTTACTCCAGTGACAATATCCTTATTACCTATCATGTGAGATATACAACCGCTATCAAGGATCCATACACTTGAGCGATCTGATGCTTTAAGGGAAATTTCTTCCACCACTCCCTTACCATCCTTTTTCTTCTTGGTCCATATTTTTTTCTTCACACACGGAATGGATTTAGACTTCTGATATTTCTCAGAGTATGATGGATCAGCTTCATCTTGCAAAGCTGAAAATCTATTTTGCATTTTTAACTCAGTAGTTGGTTCATTGATCTGCTACTTCCAAACATTTTTATTCTAATTTGCCTCATTTCTATGTATGGTCGAAGTACAATACCTAGCCTTGTGCCCAAATCTTCCGCACCAAAATAGTGTCCTTCTAAATATGTTCTAGAGAAAAATTATTTGTTGGGATTCCACCTATGTTCATATTCCCTTCAATATGTGTTGGCTATGGAATACACAAACTATGAATGTCCCATCTATCCACAACAATAGCATCTAATATAAGGTGCATTCCATCGTCTCACTTCTACACTTCTATTTTACCCTTGAGATCTTTGAATATTCTGATTCTGCTTTGTGTCCCAATCAAAATTCAATCTCAAAATGGGTTCTTGTGGTATGACTTCAATTTTCACAGATTGTTGTTTTCGATCAATACCTTCATCATCTTTAGCATCTAAAAATAATTGATGATTCATTTATGCTAAACCACTATTCTCCACTTTTAGCTTCACGGTTTTCTGATTGATCTACTTTTTTGATGACCTAGAAGGAGTGAAGAGTTTTTCTTGATCTATAACATGTTTTCAAAACTGACAACTTCTCCTTCAAGTTCATTGATACACTTGATTTTATATTTCATTTTGTTATTCAAAACACCAATATTCCTTTTATATTATTTATCCTTTAGTTTATATTCATCTACCTTTTCTGATCTCTCTGGCATAAAAGACTTAAGGTTTTCAATTTCGTTTATCACCTCAGACTCTTCTTCTTCCTATTGTTTCATGTAGAGTTTGGAATCATGTACCACCTTGTTGTATTTCTTTTTTTCTCTCTCCAAACATCTATCTCTTCAAGAGATGCTTCTTATTCAGCTTCCATGTCATCTCTTCCCTCAAATTCTTCTTCTTCTTCATCATCTTCGGTTTCATTATTATTCTAAGAACCACCGACAACTTCTACCATATCATTTTCTCCACAATATCAGAATTTCCCTATCTCTTCAACCTCTTCAACCTCAGAATCGTCTAAGCTATCATGTTCTTTTAAAATAAGGTTCTTTTCTTAAAGAAATTTCTCTTGAATTATTTCTTTCCTTTCTTATAGGTTGGAGACTTCTTCATGGGAATTTCTATTTCGTAGAAATAATCATCCTCTTGGAACTTTTTAGGGAACCTTGCTGCAAGATATTCAACCATTCCACATCAAAAACAGGAAAGTGGAAGTTTCTAATTAAACATTCCATTTTCACTTTGAAGGTTTGAGGAGAGGAATGATATCACCTCATCTGTCTCTTCTTATTCCTAAGAATATTTAATGGTGAGATTTTTCATGGCCTTGAATGCCACCTATTTGGATTTCCCCTTTTCCACAACATCGTTATCACCATTTCTCATTTCATATGAAATACAGGTGTTATGCAGGTTATCCAATGTCAGCTCTTTCAGGTCTTTATCTTCCAAAACTGAATCTTTTGGATTGAACTGAGGTGGAATTTTCCTCAAGATGCACTTCACATTATCTATGTCTTCAATAACTTATCCAGGACCTCGCTTGTCTTCAAATTGAACATTTACCCTGTCAAATAATGCGTTAGCATACTCATTTGGGTTCATTATCAGATATTCATACTTATTCCACAACACTTGCAGCTTCGCTTCTATGACATTTGTATCTCCTTCATATATTTCTAATAAATTTTCCCACATGGCGTGTGAGGTTTTTCATAACATCCCATTCATACAAATAGCCTTGGATAGGGCTCCCCTAAAGCATTAATTTCCTTGGAATCAGCAATCGACTCTCTATGCTCAGCTTCTGATAGTACAACACTATTAATATCAGTTGTTATACCGTACATTGCTATTGTAAACATGTCCATTCCCAATGATCGGAAGTAGTGTTGCATCCGATTCTTTAATAGCTAAAAATTGTTCCTGTTGATGATCGAAATCCCTCTATGATTATTGACCTCCATTTGAGATAGAAATAATGATATCAATAATTCCCTCTGGTACCAATTGTTAAGTCCAGTAGGCTAGATAACATGAGAGGGGGGTGAATTAGGGTATGTGAAATTAAAAAAACTACCCCTTTGATCTTGTTTTGTTGTTAGACAAAAACCTCTTTTTTCACTTTGTCCTGTTGTAGAGTATGAATGAATCTTAAAGCGTGCATAGGACATAACAATTTTACTTGGTTCACCATTATTGGGAAATTTCCAAAGAGCATACACTGACGATGTGCCGATGTACCAAATCCACTATAAGAGTGCTGTTGTTTACAAGTTTGAATATGACTCACTATCCATAATGTTTTACAACCATTCACAATTTGAGAACGCACTTCTCTCCCAAGTGAAGTAAGCTCACTACTTCTTAAGAAGACCCACTCATAGATTAAAAACCTCCAGGTCTCTTCATTATCACTAATGAATACATCCTCCACTGTATATAGATGCTCTATTATTGTCCAAATTTTATCCACTGATGTATATCCCTTTTTCAATGATCTCAAGGCACCACACTTTGGAAATACCTTCGCAAATAACCCTACTTCGCGAAGCTCCCAATTTCGCGAATCTCACACAAGCCTTCAACAAGTTCCTGCCTCTTCGGGAAGCACACACCATCAAAGAGCTCACTACCTCATGAAGCACACTACTTTTTGGATCTTAGACCTTCAAAAATATCAAGCCTTCACAAATAATTGTCCATCGTATAGCTCAAGTCATTTCAAAGAGACTTCTTTTGTAAAACTCACTGAGCCAACATAGAACACACCGCTTTCACGAAGATAAATTAGTCATCGTGAAGCTCCTTCTTTCGAAAAGCACACTTCCTTCATGAGCCTCCTTCTCAAGTTGAGAGAAAAAAAATTTCATGGAAAACTCTCTCTTTCTCTTTAAGGGGTCGAGGTCTATTTATAGGCAATTCCACCAACCCTCGAACCTTTCATGTGAAGTCAGTGCCATGTCAGCTCAAATCACGATGCTCAGAAATTTTGGCCGAAATTCCCTCTATATCATGAAGCACTAAGGTATTTTTCAGATCGTAAAGCTCACCGTAATTGTGGATCATTCCATCAATACCTTTATTCCTCCATTGCAAAGCTCCACTAGAAAATCCCTTAGCCGCCACATTGCTTTTCAACGATTCTATTTGCGAAGCTCATCGTAATCTCGAAGAACATTGTAAACTTTCATCATGTTTTTGAAAAATCCATATGAAGAGTCACATCTTCTTGAAACTCATGAATTTGTGATATTTTTATAACATATTCAAGGAAATATATATTTCACGATTCTCTCCAAACTCCAAATTTGGGACCCCATAAATTTGGCAAACACTGCAAAAAGGTGCCACCATGCATCTGGTCTTTTTTACTACCTCCAGATTGTCCATTTCTTTGTCATGGTTCTTTGTGAACATGTATTGTAAAAAAAATCTATGGAACTTAAAAATTAACCATGGAAACTTTCTTTGGTAACAGTCACAATCAACCCAAAAATGCTATAGTGTTATGTTGAGGGATTTTTTCCCAACACTATACTTATCAACAACTTCTCAAGTATCTTATAACTCTTAATCTCATAGAAAAGTGGATAAATACCTTGAAATTATTTTTAATGGTTTCATATAGACGGATCATGGGAAACATTTTCTTCATAACCACCATGGAAACCCTAACCACAATAGTATCTCACTCAAATAATGAAATCCTACCATTGTTAGAGTATATTTTTAAATAGAGGCTCTACAAGAACCATTATATGGTGAGGTTACCAAAAATTCATATTCAACCTCATGAAGTTCCATAATAATAATAGATAATGACACCTCTAATTCGGAATACGACTCTATGTGGAAAACAGCACCCCTTCTTACTTTAGGGAATAAATTATCTTCATCAAGATGAATTACCTTATGGTATGACAAAGTTGAGCGAAGAATATTTGAATTGGAAGCCTCCACAGATATTTATAAATAGTATGATAAGGAAAATATTCCAATTATTTTTTCAACCCCAACAACCCCTCAATAACGAATCCTTGAAGATATAAAGGCAGAATGTATGCATTACATTTGCTTCAACCTATGGCCAAAAAATCACCATCTCAATTAGAAAAATCAACCCTATGAAATATATCTTGAGAATGTCAAGATGAAAATAAATATTTCTATATGATCTTTCCTTGTATCCCACTTTGAGTTAAAGAATCCAACGTATGATAAGAAACAATTTGATCTATAATGTACTTTCTATGACATCCTGATGAAGCTCTATGAAATTATCACCCTTGTTACGTATGAAATACACATAATTGGATGTGGTGAATTTGGTGAATTACATATCATCCCACTATTTGTCTAAGAGATTCCAATTAGAAAGGTAACATCCAATATCATAGAATCGATCCAAGTATCATGAGAATAAGGTACATATTTGGACTATACCATTCAATGAAATCTTGTTTTCTATAAACCTTGAACGTGATGTGCTCTCTAAGGGAGATCCACTAAATGTTTACTAGAACTGCCATCATAGAATGTTGAATTGGCATCCCACCTAAGAAAAATAATACCATCTACTAGGGAGTCTCCCTCAGAAGCACATAGCTCTCACCCAGAATGTATGTTGTGCCCTAATAATAGTTGGTCAAATACACAAGAAATCAGAAATATTGCTTACACTATGTCCAGGTAGAAATTCATGGTGAACCTCAACCCACAAAGATGGTCCATTTATAACAAATTTACCACCACCAGCACCATTTGATTCAGCAAAAACCTAATGAAAAGTTGATACAATAGTGATAGAGTCTAACCAATTCCACACCATAATGATGGGGGAATTTATATTATATTTTCCTTCCCCATCATGAAAGATAGTTTTATTTTGGTAGGGAATAAAATTAATAGAAACACCCTAGTCATTCATCACAATGTGTGATACTCCAATTTAAATTATTAGGGATATGCATTTTTGAAATTAAAGGAGACTATTTGAATGTTTCTGTATAAAAATAATTCATTGTTGAATGATGAGAGGGGAATATCAAACACTAGAAAGATCATAAGCCTAAATGACCCCCCATAATGCTTCATTTCATGAAATTCATAGTGTCGATCACTGAGAAGTCTTATGGGGGAAGAAACCCTTTCTCTAACTCAAAACTAGATAATGAAATGAACCTGATGAATTTATATTCATTAGTTAATATGGTTTACAGATTAAATTATGAGGTTGGAATGGATGAGTATAAGGAGGAAGTATTTTCCCAAAATATGTAGGGTTCACATACTTGGAATCTGAGGTTGGATCTGAACCTATAGCCTTCCAATAATCAGTTACCACTTCCACAACATACCTTAAACAAGGAAAATTGAATCTTCTGCCATAGTAAGATGAAGAAATAATTATAGAAGAATATTTTGATTGGTATAACGAGTAGATAGTGTAATATCAATGACACAAGGGTATGATGCTCTGGGGAAATATTCCCACTGAGAATTATCCTCTGATTGATGTTAGTTCATCTCCTCCAACAAGTATGATTCATACAAAAAGGGTCATCCAACTACTATGAAAATAATTTGGAAAAACAAGGGACTCTATATCAATGAAATCAATATATTTCTCCCCATTAATCTCCAAATATGAGGATTTCTATCCTCATGGACTAAAAATAGCATCATTCCAAGAAATTCAAACCTAATTTAGGATAATTGGGTACATGTAACCAATATAGAAAAATAATCCATATTAAGCCACGCCAACATAGGTTACAATGCTTATATATTTTTTAGAGTAAATTCATTCCTTTATTCCATTATTATAATCCAGAATATGTAAAATGTTCCTCAATTTAGTTGAAAAGGAAACCTTATCCTAAGTTGGTGGAAAGAACCCCTGCACCACCAAACATAAAAAACCAATATTACTAAATGTTTATGGAAGTGAAGACCTTGATAAATAGTTCAAACATTTTATTTCACTATGGGTTGATGATGGGTGTAACAGAGAAGTATGAATATATTGAGCTTATGTGCTTTGTATAAACCATAGTTGGACTAGACATTATATGGTATAGTAGATTGAAAATAAGATTACTGGATAATTGGTAATACTTGGGTTTCTAGTTTTTATAACAATTTAATTCCACCTAAATTAATATAACATGGAAAGACCATTTAAATTGTAAAAAACAATAAAAGGATAGATTCTTATATTTCAATACCAAGTCAGAGGTTCAAATATATTCACATGAAATAATGACACTGTAAGAACATTTTGCATACATTTTTGTAAAATGTTTCTTTGATGATCTATAAAAATTGATAATATTAATAAAATTATCTAGTGGTTTTGGATAGAATGAAAATACATCCTAATGTCTTGTGGATACTATTTGTTTTTAACAAAATAAAATCTCAACTTATGTCAGCGATTCATTCAAGGAGGAGTAAAAAAGTTGAGATAGCAATGGTAAGACTCAATCCTCTTCCAATGCCGACCTCATCTCTAAAATCCACTTCACATCACATGATACACCCTCTGAATCACAATATTAATAACCCCCACCACTTGCATAGGAAGGAATGAAGGAAACTATTCCCCAGAGCATTGAAAATGGATGGAATATGAATTATTCATTCAAAAAAGAGTTGGCCCGTGGATTATTCATTGATGAACTATAACTTGGTCAATTAAAGATTACATAAATAAGTAACCTACAGATTATGATCATCATGGTCACCTATATTATTGACCCTACAATCACATGTTGGGACACAATATCTAGGGTTTCTTTATCATCAATGGACAACTTCACAAGACAATCAACTCTAGAGAAGTTAAGTTGGGTAGATCCAAAACACGAGTAACTTGAGTTTCCAATTCCACTATATTATAATGGGAATGGAAACAAGATATTAATATATTCATGAAAAAGTTTGAAAATTGGACGACTCAGAAGATAGTTGATGGAGAACATTTTATTATCAAGACCTAATTAAACCATCTAGTTGTAGTCCTGGCCCCCTCTAAAATTATTGACTCTTCTTCTTCAACATCAATAACCCCTAATAATCGGTGTGTGTAATAAAAAAGAAACTTGGTAGATAAATAAGAATATTGGGAAACAAGATTGATCCTTAAATCTACCTACAAACATCAAGACTTCTTACCTATTGTTTTGGGAGAATGGGAATCAACCAGGAAAGTGGAAAATTTTTATAATAATGGAGTATTATTTTAGTTTTTTAAATTCATCCATATGATAAAATATTTTTTTATGAAGGAAAAAGTTATAAAATTAGCTACACTCTATATCGTAGTTAAGGATGTCGACTTGGTTGAGGAGGTTGACTAGGTCAAGGAGTTCGATGTAAATAATTTGGCTAAGGAAAAGGGGGATGAAATCATCTACAACAGTAGAACCAGATTCCTAAATAAGCTATATATACATCTAAAAACCATAGTAAAGCACCTTTGTGAGCCCGCTTCATAATATATATAGTCCCAAACCATTTAGGGCCCAATATAGCTTAATCATATTAGAAGATTACATGTCAGTAATATGAATTTTTTATTCTAGATATGATGAAGTAGTAACTACACAAACCAGTATGTGAACATTGAGGATTCCCCCCCTGGATCAATAGGAGTTATCATCATCACAATCAACTCTCATCTCAAATCCATAAACCATGTAACAAACTGTTAGGGGGAAACACAAAACTATGACACACAAATTGTTATATGAAAGATATTAGTTGATTCTACAACTAAGTTATCACTTTGGGATACCCTTTATGTTTCCAAATAGCTTCTAGAGTCATTGATGAAGCTCTTTGTAGTCCATAGGAGTTTGAATTTGAGGTCCCTACATCAAAGGATTATGAAGTAAAAACTATCCTAACCATATGTCGCATGGTTGTTTCCTTTATGGAACATGATTGAGATGATTCCATGTATGAAAAGATATGACCATTATACACATATAAAACCTCAACTATATTGAAATCCTTATAGACCGAATTTATATTATATTCTAGATCATCCTCCTACAGGTATGGAACCATTAGGTACAGGGTATTAGTGAGACTAAACTATTCTCTTCAAAGCATACCGTTATGGGATAAGATAAATTTGAATTGATACTTCTTAGGAAGATCACCTGGAGGACACAATTTTGTGACCTCATCTCAAAATCTATGTCTGTGGTTGTCTTCTAGGATAAATCATTCAACATCTCCCTAGGGAGGAAATGGATCCACATTTATACTCTAGTGCCTTCATCATACCATCAATTATTAAAATATGATTTCACCAGATGGGTTAGGGTGATATATGGTGACATATCTATGTTTGACTAATGTGAGGCCAAGTACATAAAAGAACACTTCTAAAAAAGGGAAGGAATATAGCTAGTGGTGGATGATATTTTCCATATGGTCACTCAAAATGGTTTAAAGATAGATTTAATCTATCTGTGGAGTGAACATGGTGATGAAGATGGAGAACCTTCACCCACTACTGGAAATCCCATTTTTACCAATGCTTATATCCCAACATTTTGATAAACCGTTGGGAATGGTTATGTATACTAATGGTTTTAAGAAAACCGTTGGTATAGAGGCTTTTATGAAGAAATTTACCAACGGTTTGTAAAACCATTGGTATAGGCCTCAATTAAGACACTTTTACCAACAGTTATACACTAACCATTGGTATATGTTGGAATCTATGCCACCTTTTACCAATAGATTAATGAAACCGTTGGTATAGGACTACATTCCAAATAGTTTTTAAAACCCACTGGGAATGTTTTCCCCTAAATCCAGTTCGGTTGTCCAGTAGCCCCTCCACTCGATTGTAGTCCCCCTCTGCTCGACTGCAGCCCTAAATTGAAGCTCTCCCAATGCTCTCTCGTTACCCAGTCTCCGAAACTCCATCCATCCTCTTCAATAAAACAATCTTTCTGTTCTACACTTCAAATATGTAAGTTCTACCTCACTTATAATGTTCTTCATCTATTTTTTTTTATTTTCTATTTTGATTTTACCTAAACGTTTGGGATCTCTCTATACAAAGACTCAGAAACTCGTTCCACTAATAGATCCATCTTAAATAAAACAATTTTGTAGTTCTACAATCTAAATCTATAAGTACTACCTTAGTTTTAATGTTTTGCATCTATTATTTTTGTTTCCTGTTTTAATTTGGTATAAACTATGTTGTGTTGTTTATGGAATGTGAAGGTTAGTGATATTGAAGATGAATTGGATGTTGGTTGGGCGATGGATTGGAATTGTGATGTTTTTTGGATTATGTTTAGTTAATTTTCAATGAATTATTTGGGGATTTCCTCCCTTTAACAGATCCCCCACTCCTCATGGACCCTGGACACCCCCCTCTTGGACCCTGGAGAGTCCCCCCTCCTGGAACTTGGACAGCCTGGCCCCCCTCTTTCCTAAAACTTGGACAACCCCCCTTCTGGACTCTGTACAACCCCCCCTCCACCCTCCTCCTAGGACCTTGTATAGTCCCCCTCCTTCCTGGACCCTAGGAAGCCCCCCACCCTCCACCCTAGACCCTGGATAGCCCCACTCCTTGATGGACCCTAGACAGCCCCCACCTCCATCCTGGACCATGGACAGCCCCTTCTCCCCTTCTCCTTGACCCTGGATAGCCCCCACCTCCTTCCTGGACCCTAGACAGCCCCCACCCCTCCTCCTAGACCTCGTACATCCCCCTCATCCCCCTCCTCAACCACCAAATACCCCCCACTTCAAACCTTTGACCACCAAACTTGGACATGCTGGATTTTCTCTAAAAAGAATGTTTTGATCCTCAAACCACCTCAATAATATCCTAAACAATGCTTATAATGTGGTTTTCACCACATAGCATCCAACTGTATTCCAAGTCACTAGTCTATCCTCCCTTGTCTAGATTTTAAAAAAAGCGTTCAACCTTAAGGATCCAAATAAAAATAAATTGATATAAGACATTTGATAATGGATTAAAATTTCAAATTGGGATCCAACGAGGAATATTTGAGATATTATGCATCATGTCCTTGATTAAATCCATTTTTATATATCCGATAAGTTATTTTTCACAATTTTCACACATTAATTGTTTGTAAAAATGGGACAAACATTTATAAAGGTTCTAATATATAAAAATGAATCTATTTGTGGATGTAGTGTAACAGCCCGAGATTTTATGAAAAAATATTCTTTTTAATTTCATTAATGTCTTGTGTTGTATGCTACACCAAAAGGAGAATGCACAACACACATCCTTGACTTTCCTTGCATTACACGCAATCGCAACCATCCTCGATAGCGTGTGTAGTACGCAATAACGAGTTTTACTAAAAAACAATATGCTATTAAAATATTATTAAAACTAGCCGTTATGAATAGTAGTAACCACTTTTTGAAATTTTGTAAATTTTATTTTTCAAAATGGTAATAATTTTTGGATTCGGAATATCGAAATTAGCTTAGGGTGATATTTTGGTACTTTTCGGATAACTTTCATATTCTGATGAATAGTGAAAATTACTAAATTTTAATTAAAAAGAACTTTTTTAATAGAAATAATTAATAGTGATAAATTATTAATTTGAGTGGTTTGAAAGTATATTTAGAATATATTTTTACAATTTAATACAATGTTGGTCATTGGATGTAATTCTACATTTAAACCAGACATAAACAAGTGTCAATCTTTTGATGGTTATTATCTCTTGAAAACACGCTATTTGTTTTGACGACGGGAATTTATTTTTAAATTAATTAATGCAACTGATATGTTTTGAATTTGGTAAAATAGACATCATTTTTGAATTCATAATATCAAATATATCTTAGGCCAAATTTTTGGTATTTTTCTAGAAACTTTCATTTTTTGATGAATAGTGACACCACTCAGTGGCAGTTAAAAAAATGAATTTTTCATAAAACATAATTTTACCGCTTCTGTGAGTGGAATTTCAAAAATCCGAGAGACACGATTGATGTCAGTAAGTAAAATGTGGTTCAATGAGATGAAAATAATTTTTTGGTGAATAGTAACTTTTTACTTTTTTTTACCACGGTTAAAAGTAAATAGGGTAATTAAGGGTAAAAATGATATTATTATTACCCTAACACATGTCCTAATTCTATTGGACATGTTTAATTCGACCGAAAACAAACTTAGGAATAAAATATGACCATTTAGGCCCACTTGGATTAGATTTCGACAATTTTAATTAATTTATTTAAAGAAGGGTTAAAATAGTTAAAATCAATGTTTAATAACTAAATAATTTTTAATATGGGGTTATACATAAGATAAATTCGACTATAAATATTCACTATAAATATAAAACGATTTCCTACATAATGGTATTTTATTTGTAATTTTTATACATTAAATAATTTAATTTATTTATGACACAACGATGATGCAGTAATAATCTTATTTATGAAATATTGATATAATTGATGTTATAAATACCCAAATAAATATACTTTGAGACTTTTTATGAATTCCACTAATTTTCTAGGTTAATATGACATGTTAGTATTGATTTAATTAACTTTTTTAGAAGTTATCATTCTCTTATGATTTTCACAAAAATCAATTACTAAATAGTGTCAAATTTGACATAAAATAGTTTTTAAAACAAATATTATATTATTAATTATTATTTTATTCTTAAAAATATAAGGTTCAGCCAAATGACTTAGATAAGGTTATATATATTAACAAAACACAACTTGGGGGTCGCTTGGATGTATATGGTAAGTTTCTTAACTATATAATATAAAAATACAAAGTGACATGGTAAATGTCAATCTAATTAACTAAGAGTTAAAACTAAAAGATAAGGTTAATATAGGAACCTAAACTTGTCTAAATTCTATTGGATGAGAGGATTTCGACCCATCACCACCTTATTTTTGAAATAAATAAATTTGAAGCTATTTAAAACCGAATTTGACTTTATAATAAAATAATAGTTTTAGTTATTCCAAAGGTACCCCTCTCCTCTCTTATAAAAGGGCACCTCCTCCCTCTCTTCCTCACACCACTTTGAGCCTTCAAGCTCGGCCAACCCCTGCCATTTTCTTCTCTACACTTCCCTAGAGACATCCTAGAGGCCCGAGTCTTCTTAAAAGATCAATTTTACTGCCCTAAAAGGACGTCTCAAAGAAGCACTTCAAAGAAGAGGTAATATCCATTACCGATCCTTTCCAATTTCTTTCTTCTTCAACTTCTTCTTCTTTAGTTTTTTCATTATGAATTAATAACATCAGTATCACTCATATACTGATATGTTATTATAATTATGAAACAAACTTATTTCACCATCTATCCATCCTACGGAAAATGAAATCACCGCCCGTGCGTACGTACGGAATACCGTCTCCACACCGTGGTGTAATCTATTTTCCCCCACCACCTTACTTGGATGGGTATAATGGCGTACATAATAACTATATATGATTATTGTAAAGTTATATTGATTCTTAAATAGTATACATACACTCCAATACAATTCCACGATCATGAGAACGATATCATCGCTCGTGCGTACGTACGGACTACCGTCTCCACGACGCGATGAGATTCATTCTCCACGTTAACAATTCATGAATGATTATAAAGTATATATAATAAGTAATAATGAAATATATGACATAATAATGATTCTGGATTTATGTGTATATATATATGTATGTCATCTACTTAATTCCATTCAACTCAATAAGGAAAAGAAAACAGTGTTCATGCGGACGTACGGTCAACCGTCTCCATGAACGGTGTATTTCTTTCCATTTACTAATATATTATATTCTGAATATATATTATATATAAATCATGTTTTATATTCTGTAATTAAGTAATCATGATCTAAGTAATCATATGAATAATTACAAGTGAAAACACGGACGACAAATGAAACGATTTTACCCAAAACGCTCTTTAACATGGAATTTACAAAAGAACGGGTAATATAAAGCCATAAGTGAACCATCTATGATATCATAACAATGAGTATGATTCTGGAATAAGTCAATGACATTATTTAAATCATTATATAGAAGGTTTGGACACATACAAATCATATCAGACCTAAGGTACGGGAAATATCACAATCTCATTTTTATCTGAGATTGTTTATACTTTGGCATTTACTGGGGTGCATTTTATCATCCACATCCATTTTTCCTCAATATGTAATATTATTTCCATCCACCTACAATTTTTTTAAATCAAACTTTACCCTTCGGTGAGTTTTTAGTAAAGTATATGAAAGGAATCTTTTATCGTTTTTCGTATGAGGTACCTTTTGACTTTTCCAACAAAAGTACGAAGAATGTTTTTTTAACTTATATGGCATGAATGGATTTTTAAAACATTATTTACAAGAAGCTTACTTTACAAGTTTTCAAGTTTATTTTTAAATCAACTTCTTTAGTTTAACATTTTATGACATGTAAAAAAAGGGAAAGTTTTTTTGAAGTAGAAAGGATATTTTCCTCAAGAATGGAGTTCAAGTGTTTTACCAAAATTATTTTCCATCTAAGATAATAAAGGGTTCTGTTTTTTTTATCCCTATTATTACATTGATTTGATTATGTTGTGATGGAATTATTTTTATGAATTCCTTTATCTTATATGAATTTTTTTATGATGTCATGTTGTTTATGAATCCCATTTTTATTACATGGGTTATGCAATGATGTATGATTTAAGATTTTGTGGCACACATAAGAATGGTATCATTATGAGATGGGTGGTACCAATATCTCCCTCCAATGCATTGGGTAAAGATTTTATATCTCATGAGATAGACATGGCTGGAATGGTAGGTTATACCGGTTCAGTGAAACAGGACTGAAACGAGGGTGACTCGGTTCAGAAAGGGACTTTGTCCACTAACATAGTCTTGGCAATGAGTCTTGACTAATAAGAAATGATTCTCTATGATTATGTGTGTATGCCACAAAGTTTCATGTTTTAAGTTATGATTATTGGGATTTCATTTCACTACTATGATTTATCCCATGTTATGAAATTATGCTCTCTTTTGCAGGTTAAGATTTCCAAAATGTTATGTTCTTATGAAAATGATGTGATTGATATTTCTTTTGTTTACCCTTACTGAGCATTTGAGCTCACCCTTTTATGTTTTCTTTTCCCCAAGATATAAAGATAGGTTTTAGGTAATAAAAAGGGAGATCGTTATGGGAGATGTTGAAGATCTTTCACCACGATTAGAAGATTATATTCCGATTTTCCAAAGACACTAAACTATTACGATCCTTGTGTGTGTGTTTTTTTATGTACTAATTATTCCGCAAAAGTAATTTAATGTCCATGTACGTCAAGCTTCGGGTCTCTACATGCAGCTTAACCAATAATGTCTAGCTTGTCGGCCTCTTCCATGATCATCGATGTGCACGTCCCGTCTCCATATGACCTTGCACGATGGGTGACTCAACGTCTAGCTGATGATGAGAACCAGATTCTATTACTTACACACCAGATTCATGCCCGCTATGCTCCTGAACTGATTAATCCCACTAAGCGTCCCTGTGAGCTTGATGACACGGCCACCAGTTCATGTAAGAGGCAGAGGAGTTCTGAGCTGATGGACCAAGATGATTGAAAAGTTTCCATCCATCTGGCTGAAGATGTAAAACTTAGCACTTCCTAGGAGGCCACCCATGTTCTAGAGTTTCTTAATTTTTCTTTTTTTACTTTGATTTAGGAAATAAACATGGCATGTATGCAACAATTTTTTAGCTACTTCTAATCTATATGTCCACTTGTCATTACTCTGCATGACTGCTTCTATTTTGTCTGATCCTTGGTGTTATTTTTTATGACATCATGCGGCTATGTGCTTTATATGTGTAGATTTTATAGGTACATAAGTATGTGCACTTTTCATTATTCCTTTCTTTCATTGCTTAGGCCGATGGTACGAGGGAGGTTCGTACCAGAGGTAGATGAGCATCTCCGCGTACCCTACTAGACCCTTCCCCTCTGACCAAACGCATTAGGATTCTGTTTAAACTTAAGGAAAACGATCCATGGGTCAAATTTGACGTGTATAAGTAAACCCCGCCTCAATAAAAGGCACGGTGTGGCCAGGATCACTCAAACTGCCTCTCTTTTGTTCAAAATTGACTTATTTTTAAGTCAAATCAACAACTGACATATGTAAAACCAACAAAACGCCTTCGGATTGTGTTTACACATTAGGAAAACGATCCATGGGTCATATGTGACATGTAAAAGTCAACTCCGCCTCAATCTGATGTGCGGTGTGGCCGGTATCACTCCAAGTGTATGTATTTTGTTTAAAATGGACAATATTTTACATACATACGCCAATCCAATCAAACAGCTTTTTATTGTATTGATACTTTTTCACAATGATCCATGACTCATATGTGTCATGTACGAGTCAACCCCGCCTTAATTCGAGGCTCGGTGTGGCCGATACCACTCAAAGTGCCTCTATTTTGTTAAAAATGGACTTAATTTTACGTGAAATCAAAAACTGACATATGATAAACTGACCAAACGCATTCGGATTCTATTGAAACATAAGTAAAACGATCCATGAGTCAAATTTGATGCGTATGAGTCAACTCCGCCTCAATACGAGGCTCGGTGTGGCTAACACCACTCAAAATGCCTCTGTTTTGTTAAAAATGGACTTAATTTTAAGTGAAATCAACAACTGACATACGGTAAACCGACCAAAAGCAATCGGATTCTATTGATACTATAGTAAAAAAATCCATGGGTCATATATGATGTGTACGAGTCATCCCCGCCATAATCCAAGGTGCGGTGTGGATGGTACCATTCAAAATGTCTCTTTTTTGTTCAAAATGACTTTAATTTTAAGTGAAAACAACTGGCATATGGAAAACTGAACAAATGCGTTCCAAATCTATTGAAACTTTATGAAAGTGATCCATGGGTCATATGGGACATGTAGGAGTCGACCTCGCCTCAATCCAAAGCACGGTGTGGCCGGGACCACCCAAACTGTCCCTCTTTTGTTTAAAATGGACAATATTTTACATACATACGACAAATCGATCAAACGGATTATGATTGTGTTGATACTTTTTCACAATGATCCATGACTCATATTTGATGTGTAAGAGTAAACCCCGCCTCAATTAGAGGCCCGGTGTGGCTGACACCACTCAAACTGCCTACGTTTTGTTAAAAATGGACTTAATTTTAAGTGAAATCAACAACTGACGTATGGAAAACTGACCAAATGAATTTGGATTATATTTAAACATAAGGAAAATGATCCATGAGTCAAATTTGATGTGTAAGTGTAAACCCCTCCTCAATACGAGGCTTGGTGTGGCCAACACCACTCAAAATGCCTCTGTTTTGTTAAAAATGGACTTAATTTTAAGTGAAATCAAGAACTGACATACGGTAAACCGACCAAACACATTCAGATTCTATTGATACTTTAGGACAACGATCCATGAGTCATATGTGACGTGTTCGAGTTAACCCCGCCTTAATCTGAGGTGCGGTGTGGACGGTACCATTCAAAATGTCTCTCTTTTGTTCAAAATGACTTTAATTTTAATTGAAAACAACAACTGGCCTACGAAAAACAGACCAAATGCATTCCGAATCTGTTGAAACTTTAGGAAAACGATCCATGGGTCATTTGTGACGTGTAAAAGTCAACCGCACCTCAATACGAGGTGCGGTGTGGCCGGAACCACCCAAACTGTCCCTTTTTTTGTTTAAAATGGACAATATTATACGTACATACGTCAAACTGATCAAACGGATTATGATTGTGTTGAAACTTTTTAAAAAAGATCCATGAATAATATGTGATGTGTACGGGTATGCCCCGCCTCAATTAGAGACCCGGTGTGGCTGACACCACTCAAAGTGCCTCTGTTTTGTTAAAAATGGACTTAATTTTAAGTGAAATCAACAACTGACATATGACAAACTGACCAAACACATTTAGATTATATTTAAACTTAAGTAAAAAGATCCATGATTCAAATGTGACATGTACAAGTAAACCCCGCCACAATACGAGGCTCGGTGTGGCCGACACAACTCAAAATGCCTCTATTTTGTTAAAAATGGACTTAATTTTAAGTGAAATGAACAACTAACATACAATAAACCAACCAAACGCATTTGGATTCTGTTGATACTATATGAAAACGATCCATGGGTCATATGTGACATGTAAGAGTGAACTCTGCCTTAATCCGAGGCGCGGTGTGGACGGTACCATTCAGAATGTCTCTCTTTTGTTCAAAATGACTTCACTTTTAAGTGAAAACAACAACTGACATACGAAAAACTGACCAAATGTGTTTCGAATCTATTGAAACTTTAGGAAAACGATCCATGGTTCATATGTGACGTGTAAAAGTCAACCCCACCACAATCTGAGGCACGGTGTGGCCGGAACCACCCAAACTGCCCCTCTTTTGTTTAAAATGGACAATATTTTACGTACATACGTCAAACTGATCAAACGGCTTCTGATTGTGTTGATACTTTTGAAAAACAATCTATGACTAATATGTGATGTGTACGAGTTAACCCCACCTCAATTTGAGGCCTGGTGTGGCCAACACCACTCAAAGTGCCTTTGTTTTGTTAAAAATGGACTTAATTTTAAGTGAAATCAACAACTGACATACGACAAACCGACCAAACACATTTGTATTATATTTAAACTCAAGGAAAGCTATCCATGAGTCAAATGTGACCTGTACGAGTACACTCCTCCTCAATACGAGGCTCGGCGTGGCCGGCACCACTCAAAATGCCTCTATTTTGTTAAAAATGGACTTAATTTTAAGTGAAATCAACAACTGACATACAGTAAACCGACCAAACGCATTTGGATTCTGTTGATACTACTATAAAACAATCCATGGGTCATATGTGACGTGTAAGAGTCAACCTTTCCTTAATCCGAGGTGCGGTGTGGACGGTACCATTCAAGATGTCTCTCTTATGTTCAAAATGACTTCAATTTTAAGTGAAAACAACAACTGGAATTCGAAAAACTGACCAAATGCATTTTGAATCTGTTTAAACTTTAGGAAAACAATCCATGGGTCATATGTGATGTGTACGAGTCAACCCCGCATCAATCCGAGGTACGGTGTGGCCGGAACCACCCAAACTGTCCCTCTTTTGTTTAAAATGGACAATATTTTACGTACATATGTCAAAACGATCAAACGACTTCTGATTATGTTGATAATTTTTCACAACTATCCATGACTAATATTTGATGTGTACGAGTCAACCCCGGCTCAATCCAAGGCCTGGTGTGGCCGACACCACTCAAAGTGCCTCTATTTTGTTAAAAATGGACTTAATTATAAGTGAAATCAACAACTGACATACAAAAAACTGACCAAACACATTCGGATTCTGTTGAAACTTAAGGAAAACGATCCATGGGTAAAATTTGACATGTAAGAGTCAACTTCTCCTCAATATGAGGCACGGTGTGGCCGGGACCACTCAAACTCCCTCTCTTTTGTTCAAAATGGACTTATTTTTAAGTGAAATCAACAACTGACATACGGGACCCCAACCAAACGCCTTCAAATTGTATTGAAAATTTAGAAAAACGATCTATGGGTTATATGTGATGTGTAAGTGTCAACCCCGGCTCAATCTGAAGAGCGGTGTGGCCGGTATCACTCCAAGTGTATGTATTTGGTTTATAATGGACAATATTTTATGTACATACGCCAAACCAATCAAACGGATTCTGATTGTGTTTTTACTTTTTAACAACGATTCATGACTCATATTTGATGTGCACGAGTCAACCCTGCCTCAATAAGAGGCCCGGTGTGGCCGACACCACTCAAAGTGCCTCCATTTTTTAAAAATGGACTTAATTTTAAGTGAAATCAAAAACTAACATACGGAAAACCGACCAAACGCATTCGGATTCTGTTGAAACATAAGGAAAACGATCCATGGGTAAAATGTGACGTGTAAAAGTCAAATTCTCCTCTATCTAAGGCGTGGTGTGGCTGAGACCACTCAAACTTCCTCTCTTTTGTTCAAAATGGACTTATTTTTAAGTGAAATCAATAACTAACAGAAAGGAAACTGACCAAACGCCTTCGCATTGCATAGAAACTTTATGAAAATGATACATGGGTTATATGTGATGTGTACAAGTCAACCCTAGCTTTATCCGAAACACAGTGTGTCCGGTATAACTCCATGTGTATGTATTTTGTTTAAAATGGACAATATTTTACATACATACGCCAAACCAATCAAATGGATTCTGATTGTGTTGATACTTTTGCACAATTATCCATGTCTCATATGTGACATGTTTGAGTCAATCCTACCTCAATCCGAGGCCTAGTGTGGCTGACACCACTCAAAGTGCCTCTGTTTTGTTAAAAATGGACTTAATTTTATGTGAAATCACCAACTGACATACGACAAACTGACCAAACGCATTCGAATTCTATTGAAACTTAAGGACAACGATCCATGAGTCAAATGTGACATGAACGGACAGCCCCCCCCCCCACCCCCCTTTCTGGACCCTGGACAGCCCCCCCACCATCCTCCTTAGACCCCAGAGAGCCCCCGGACATGAATAACATTTTCCTTTTGTACCACTGTGTATGCAAGTAAATGAGACTCGTATGCCTTATGTATAATTCTATTACAATTTGATTAAATTTTATACCTCATGGTAGATATGTAAATATAGGCATGTTGATTTCACATGACTTTTTTCATTTCTTTGATCATGCAATGTTATTATTTGGAATTTCCATTTTTGTATGTGTTGAACTATATGAATGACTTGGTAAGCTTATTAGCTCATGCTCATCAAATGCATGGGATGATATGATATAATTTGAATACAAATCCTTGTTGCAAATTCTCCATGAACCCCATACTCGCTCCCTATAAATCTCCCCTCCCCTCTTCCTAGACAGCCCCCTCCCCTCCCTGGACATCCCCCCACATCACATTTAATGCAAGTCATGCATCACTCTAGATGTTGCACAAATATTAACCACATTGCTAATTCACTTTATCACACATACCCCTCATTCACCAATTTCTATCATAATCATCACCTTTTTGAGTAAGAAAAAATTGATATGTGTGAACCCAATAAATTAAAATAGGTTAATTGGAAGAGTTGTTGTCATATGAAGATTGAAATGGGGAATCGTAGTACATGGCATGGTTGGAAGAGTGATGTTTTTATGTGTTTTTTTGTGTTATTTCCAATGTTTTTTGTGGTGTTTGAAGTCTATTTATAGATGTTATTTGTGATGTTTTTTATGCAGGTCTACCAAGTGGAGGAAGCTATATACAGGCTGCTGGTTTTTTGTGAAAATTTCGAATACCAACGGTTTAGAACCATTGGTATACTTTGAGCATATATGAATATATACCAACGGTTTATCTAAATCGCTTGTAAAAAGTTATACCAATGGTTTTGAACCATTGGTATAAGCTCAAAAATATGAATTTCCCAATAGTTTTAAACCATTGGTAAATCCTTTTGCCAATGGTTTAGAGGAACCGTTTTGAAATTAAAACTTTCACCACCTTTTACCAACGGTTTTCCTTAAACCGTTGGTAAAGGTCTTTCCCAATGCCTTACTTCCCTACGGTTTGGGAAACCGTTGGTATATCTTATACCAACAGTTTTCCAGTCTATAGAAATGGTTTTGAACCGTTGGTATTGTCTATATTTCCAGTAGTGACCATTATCTTTTTTATAGTGTCTGAACTTCCCCAGTAAGGATGTGATGACTGTGAGAAGTGTGAGTTTCATAAAAAATGATACCCTTAAATCATCCTTGGGATGTTAGTATCCTTCCCCTGATATATCCCTTGAGACATTGAAATATCAATTTCAATGTTCTTATTAATAGTTATCCTTTATTGTACACTATGTCTCTAAATGAGACACATATTTCATTCTTAGATGATGAAAATGCCCATTTTTCATCATTATCTAAATCATCTTGGGAATCAAAATAGATTGGAAAATATCAAGATCATGATGGAAACTCCCCTAAGTTGTCTCTGATGACAATAGTTTCCTTTATCCCTTGAAAATGAAATTCAACCATCTTCGGTTCTAGTGTATCTAATTCAATTCCTAGTAATATAGAAGATGAATATACATATGGGGAGGCATAGGGAGGAGAATAATATATCAGGGACCCACTTATATCATTTGAGTAAAGTATCCCCACCATTTTTAATGATCTATAAGAATAGAATCTGAATATCTATAAGTATCCATGAGATATATTAATTAGTAAAATGATGTTCCCTAAGATCAAGAGAAATACTAACCCAACTTAGAATAACACTAGGTTTAATTTTTCTGTATTGACCCCAAGATTCTAGGACTGGACTCAGGGGTCACCACCCAACATCTAGGGATACGAGAGGATCATTGTGGGTATAAGAATGTGGCGGGGAGAATACTTTCAACCCTTTCTACAAAAGTGTATGCTCATTTAGAAATTATAACACTCAATTTTTTTTGGATAATATATTCCATGTTAAAAAGAAAAATTGGGAATGTAGATTCTATATTGACTTCAAATATCTAAACAACCACTACCAAAATGATGATTTTCCGATCCTGGTAATAGGATTATTTATCGATGTCATTTTTGGTTTCAAATACATCTCCTTTATAGATGGATATATTTTCTATATACTAATTTTTATTGATAAATAAGATGAATAATTAATAAAATTTATTTAACCATAGGTTAGGGGGTTGTTATTATCCGGGGATGTTTTTTGACCTAAAGAACACTATTTTTACAGATCAATATTCTATGAATCATGTACTTAATACCAATTAGGAAATTCATTATAATGTTATGTGTATAATATAGTGGTCTATTATCTATAGTTTTGAGATCACCTTTTTGAACTCAAGAAAGATTTTAAAAAATAGTAATAAATGAAAAATGTTAGTCCACTATAATTCAATTTTATTTATATATAAATATTTTTTGGTATCTTTATTATAAACCACTGTGGAATTGAAGTTGATCTTCAAAAGATTGGGAAAATTTTCAACCTTCTCCCATCTTGGAATCTCATGTAATTGAGGGGACATCAAGGGTGGCTTTCTTTTATTTGGTTCATTATCTCTAATCTAGTTAGAACATGTTTATATTTCCCTTGACAAATAGATAATTGAATAATGTACCAATGGTATAATGCCCAATAAAAATCCTTCAAAGGCCTCAAAAATTACATAATGCCTCCAATTTTATTGATTTCTCTACCTGATGGGAGACCACTCAATTGTTTTGTGGAAGTCCTAGAATAGTAATGTTGTGAAACCTTCATCTAGAAAATGATTTACATAAGGAAAAAAATATATTATCTATGTAGGAAAATAAATGAGACCAGAACATAATATTCTAACATTGTGATGAGATACCTCGGGTTGATCTTTTTAGTTCAAAATTTTAGACATTGCGTATAGAACCATGATTTACATTTAGTGTATATTATCAACCTACTAAAGTATATATATATATGTATGATATTGATAGAACATTTAGTATTATGAACATACATTTTTTAGTAGATTAATGTTCGGTTCATTTTTTTAGAAATCAGTCAATCGATTGTCATTGGATGATTTTCATATAGTGAATCTCACTCGAGATAATATGTTTATGTATAAAATAGTCCAAGACAAAGGGGTAATCATTTTGTATAATCATCTCCAAGGTGGGATGTATTTTTAAAATAACTCTTAAAGTCCAATTGGGAAAAGAATGGACGGTCTAAAGGATAACCTGATTGTCCGGGGAATTTTCATCATCTCTCGAAAAGTTTTTTCCTTCCACATTCATTCTTGATATTTAATAGATGCTCCAAAAATAAAGTTTAATACCTAGCACACATCACTAGTTTGGAGATGGATCTTGATCTTTCTATAGCCTGATGACGTATCAAATATGACTTAGAGAAAATGATCAAAAAATAAAATGGGAATATATCATAAAATTATTGGATTTGGTCCCTATGAATGATTATGATCAAAAAATGATTGATTTTTTTTCTTGATCCAAATATGGCCAATTTCTCATGATCACATGAAACTCATTATAATTCACTAGCTAATATTGCACATATTTGGAATATCTTGATCAAGATGAGATTATTCACATTGAACATCGATAGATCATATCTCCATTTATCATACAGAATATGGAATATTCTAATGTGTAATATATAGTATCTAATAGAGAACATATACCACATTTATGCTTTAAAAAACTAGTGATTAGATTCCATTAGTCTTTAAATATCTATATAATGGGATGCTCCCATCAAAAAAATAAGGAATGGAACAAATTCCCTATCATGTGATTAACATCACTATTCATATGGTCCTAATTCTCAGAATGCTTCTATAAATGAGGATTTGATGGAATCCTCCTCATAAATATTTCGGTAGTGGAAAATTATATAGTTTTATGGGAAGTTCATGTTCTATCATTAGGAACCCCCCAATAAATATCTATTATCTTTTAAAAAACCTAGAGGCTAGGTTATTTTTGGAAAATGATCACAAATCATTTTATGGATTTTTCTAAAAGGTTCCATGAATTATTGATACAATCCAATTTCATCCATTAAACCCTAGATTTATTACAAACTACGAAGTATGTTTATCTAATTTTTTTAGGCTATGAAAGTTATGGGGCCATATCACCTATCTATAACTAAGTGGATCAAGAATAAACTTACTACCACTAACATATTCTCTAAATGGGATAATGAAATAACCCTTAAGGAAGAAAACATTGAGGATTTCATCAAATTTATTAACTCAATCATCATTAGTAGATTTGGTTTCCCACGTACAATTTTGAAAATAAAGGGAATATGTTTTCATTTATTAGATTTGAATATGTTTTTTCAAGAATATATCATATAGTAAAATCATTCATCTTATTACCATGTAGTGAAAAATTGAAAGAAAAATGATTTTAAAAATAATCTATCCAATATCCTTCATAAAATGATGGAAAATGATAATAAGTATTTTCTAGATAATATCATGTATTATTTATGGGAATATCAAACAACAACACGCACTACTACATAATAAACTACATATTATCTTATCTATTTGATAGAGTCAGTGATACCCGTCGAGATTCAAGTCTCATTGCTTTGATTAGACAACATCAATCATATATCTAAATATTAATAGCCTTAAGTTACTTGATGCATTTCAGAGTCTCAATGAAAATATGATAAATATGTTTCACAACCTAAAAATTTAACAATACTATATTTATTAATCTTTTAATACAACGTATCACCTCTGTTATTTATTTAAATGATCGTTTTTATTATCCAAGTATAACCCATGGTTATAATAAAGAAATATATATAATTTGAGATAAAATGAGAGGGTCCCTACGTGGTACTGAATGTCTTCCCCAAGGTGGAATATTACATGATCACTATGGATGGAGAGCACAAAAGACCAGCCATCAATGTGAGTTTCCAAAATAAAATACTTTATATAATTAAATCACAATGTACGATTTGTAATACCTATAAATATAAATTCCTAGGTTTGGGATTTAAGAGTATAAACTAGAAAGAAGAAGTTCCTGGATTTAAGACCTTAAACTATAATGAACAAGGTCTAAATTGTAAAATCATAAACTATAATGCATCAATGTACCTTCCACATGTCGATAAACTATGTGCTATGGTCTTGTCACATGAATATAAACTATGTTATCAAAACTACATGTGATCTAATTCATGTTTCTAATAGGATATGTATAATCCCTCCTTATGATTAAAATCAAACATCATATGACCCTAATATTATCATTATTTAGAACCTTGTATTTCACATGGCCAAATACTTTATAAATTGTCATATCTTCTCTAGTAGAGACATATTCTCTATGAGATCCATAAATATGTTCAGCAGAGGGAATCCCCCATATATTTGTTAAAACCATATGATTTTATGTTGTCATGCCTCTTATGATGTACACATATATGAAATTAAATACATGAAAATATCCTTAATCAATGACATTAAATTGCATAGCACAGTCTTGTAACATAACCATATAACAATTCCCATGCATGGGGGGCCATACTCCCTCTAGGTGTCATTATATTTTCTTTTTTGGCCATATTCCTAACAAAATCATAATATCTATCAGTTTTCCATATTCCTACTAGCCATCCACAACCATTCTGATTGGGATATTTTCCATCTGAGGATAAATATAATGTGACTCACATGTTTAAGTACCATACAAACCATTTCTAGGAATATTTCTCCCAATCATTCTAGTCGCATGATGTAAAACTGCATGAGAACATATGTGAATATCCACATCATAAGATCTTGAACTTCATAGAAGTTATTTGATTTACCTTTATTTTGGTATTATCCAAAAGTATGGGTAATCATATAAATTCGACTTATTTCTCATTCTGAGCACCACTCATGTGAGCTTAAGGGATTTCATCAGATACATGATATTAATACTTGATACCTCTTTTGATTGGTTTCTTCATTTTAAGAACTATGTAAAAACTTGGTTCTCTTCACCATGGGATACAAAGTGATGTCTAGTTGCTCTACCATGGTACCTACCACCATATTCCTATTCAAAAATATTAATGTTTCACTCTTTCACTTGTAAGTTTTCTATATCCATGTAGGGGACCCATACATTTGATCCAAATCTATCTTGGGGATTTAACTTAATGAACTATGCAAGGATTTAATCCTATTTCATAAGACATGTATTGTTTTTATACTTTAAATTCAAAACCTAATAATGATAATGTCATATGTTATACAAACAAGAAACATCATCAATAATTTGAAAAGTTAACTCTTCAAATCTACATGAACTGGGTCTGTGAAGGAGGAACATACATAAGATATAAGAATTTGTGGGAGAAAGGTACAATCAAAAAACGTTTTTCAATTATTTTCCATTATTTATTATCCGATGAACACAATTGGGATATTCTAGTATGAAAAAAAGAAAAACCAATTAAACTGATACATATTGGAATGCCATGTATCAACAATGGGTTTGAATAAAAGAAGGAATGATTATGCTCAATAAATTTAATATAAAAGGAATTAATCCATGGTTTTAAGTTTTATAAATGGATATTGGATTATTTTTCATTGCATAGCATTTCGTACAATGATTGAGAAGAGATTTTTTGTTTGTTATGATTCAATTTTCCCAAATCCAGAGATTCTTCATCATCAGATGTGATTTGCCAACAAAAGGAGAGGAGTATATTCTATTGATTGTCCCATGATTATGAGGCTATCACTTGGAAAATAACCATAGTGGTAAATTTATAGGAATTGGAATTAGGTTATTCAATTAAATTAATTAATTTTAAAAATTAAATTAATTCACTGAATCTACTACCAATGGTCAGTTTATCCAAGTACCCCATGATGAGTTATTTTAGGTTTTTTCTAGGGTAATTATCATGTTACAGAATCAACAATGGCTTGGATTTATATAATTAGACACCCTTTAAAATTTAACCAATTATATTGTATAAACTGGGAATGCATAATATAAAATATATTTTAAGAAAATTAAAAATTAATATTGGGCACACCATGCATTAGAATGACACGTCGTCTCAATGCTTGTATATGAAAATATAAATATCTAAATATATAAATTATTATAATGAAATAGTTGGATCTCTAAATAATTACCTCCTTAAATATTTTCATCCTTAAAAAGTAAAAATAAATAAACAAACGAGGATATTAAGCCCACATCCAGCTCTCTTTCTCTTAGGAACACTTTAACATGTTCTTGTATTACCACAACATGAAATACAAGGGATGGTTTGTCACCTCAGTGTTCTATCCTTTCAATCCTTGATATCCATATAGTGATCCAAACAAACTTCTATATCATCTATTTAAATATCTCCCCATTTGATGATGTGTGTGGAGTCATGGATGTATCTCCTTGGCTGAGACACATGGAAGAGGTTGTGAAGCTTCTCCAACTGTGGTGGTAGGGTGAGGTGATAAAAATCATTCTCAACCCTCTACATGATATCGAATGGTCTGAAAAACTGTAGGGGTAGTTTTCCTATCCATATGAACCTCCATAATTCTCCTCATGAGGATACTCTTAGGAAAATGTAGTCTCTATTCTTGGAATCAATGGGCCTATGATGGAGATCATCCCAAGATTTCTGAATACTCTGGTTCATCCTCATCAACTCATGGATGACCTTGACCGTCTCCATCATCACCTACACCAACACTAGTCCCATAAAATATGTCTCTCTATTCTATTTCCAATACAAGGGTGGCCTATAGGGTCACTTTTATAGGGACCCAAAAGTTTTCATACTAATACCAGAGTGGTATCTATTGTTGTATGCAATTCTACAAAGACAAATCTATCCTCCCAACTTCTGATAAAGTCTAACTTACACGATATTATAATATCCTCCAATTCCTATATATTAAACTAATTCTACCCATCGATATAGGGGTGTAATTTTTTATACTTTTTCATCTAGGTCCCGAATGCCTCCTCCGATCATCTCTACAACCATTAGGTAAACCACACATCACGGTTAGGGAAAATCATTGAGGGAACCCCAATTTAGTGAAAATATATCATATATACAATTGCAAAAAACAGTATAATGAACTCTTCTCCTTAATGGAATGAAATTCCTTAGACTTCTTGTTTCGGTCAATTATAACCTAGATGGGGTCATTTCCCTTCTCTGTTTTAGGAATCCATGTTGCAATGTTAATGGATATGTCATCCCACATCCACTCTGGGATTTCAAGGGGATGCAAGAATCCTTCCAAAAACTAGTACTCATAATTCACCTACTGATAGGTGAGGCACCATGAGATGAACTTAAGAACACTCCAGGTCATGTTGGACCACCAAAACATTCACTAAAAATACATATATTTCTTCCCCACACTGGGATGTACATCTTGGGGAGAAGTGTGGAAGTCTCACATCACAAACTCTTACATCATTATTGGGACCACTATCTATCTCTATAAAAAATGAAGTAATCACCCCATTAACAATATCCATATAATGAATCCCCTGTAGATATATGGTCATGCAAGTCCTCTCAATCAATTTATCCCAGGTAGGACTCTCCCACATTCTTTAGAAGTCTAAGAGTTAACACCATTAGATGAAGAAAAGACGCACCCTCCTGCTCCATCAGGGTCTACTACAAGGAAGACAACTTCCGAGAAGCCTCTTGTACCAAGAGAGCCTAGGAATTCCTACTAAGGGTATCTACTATCATATTTACATTCCTGAGATTATATACTATTTTGAATTCATAATTATATAGGAACTCTAAACAACACCACTATCTCATGTTCGAGTCTCCCTATGTGAAGACGTACTTGATACTCTGATGGTATGAGTAAACCAAATAGTGTTCTCCCAGAAGATATTTCCTCCACATACTAAGGTAAAATTCTACTACTTCTAGATCTTGGTTTTGATTCTTGTAGTTATTCTCATGGGGTCTCAAATGCCTCAACCTATAGAAAATAAATACATGTTGCTTCTTCCATATGGATTTGATCCCAGCTCTTGAGGCATCACAATATACTACATACTCCATTACCACTTCCTGTAGTCTCAAAATAGGGTCACCCATCAACCTCATACATAACTCCAAGAAGTCACTTTGGTGCTTCTCATTCTAGTTAAAAAAATTCTCTTTCCACATAATGGTTGTCAAAGGGGATTCAATCCTGTAGAAGTCTGTCACAAACATCACTAGTACCCCACTAATCAATGAAATCTCCAAACCTATGAAAAGTTCATGGCTAGCTCCCGAGAAAGCACTACATTGATCTTTTATGGGTACATGGATAAACAATGTTTAGAAATGAAATTCCCAATAATTGTAACCTCAAGAATCCATAACTAGCACTTAGATGGTTTTCTATAAAGATGCTACTCTCAAAGAATATATAGAACCATCCTCAAGTGCTCGACATACTCCTCCTCTTTTGTTGAGTAGGTGATTATATATTCAATTAATAAAACCAAACATGGGTCCAATTATGGTTCAATGATCCATTTTATCAATGTTATTGACATGGTGGGGGAATTATCCACACCAAAGGCATGACAAATAACTCATTGTGTCCATTGTGACATCAAAATGCCATCTTCATAATATCAACCTCACAAAACCTCAACTAATGGTAGATGGATGTGAGATAAATCTTCAAGAACCATACCATGTCTTGAAACATTTTAAATATGTCATAAATTCTCATAATGGATACATTCTCATTAAATTGGCTTTGTTCACGTGACGATAATCCATAAAAAGCCACGAGATCATGTTTACCATCTTCATGAACACCACTGGAGTTTCCCAACCGGATACAATGAGTTTTATAAATACCCTCTACCTAAGGTCATATAACTATAACCATAGATCCCGGATCATAGTAGGGACCATAAGATATTCCATATAACATATCAAAGTGGTCCTGTGATGGAAGTCGATACAGAAATCTATCTTTTACAACAGAGTTAGTCCCAAAACGTCCTTGAGAAATATTTCCATATAATCGTCCGTGGACGAAGGAAGACATTAACCTAAAAGAATGATACCCTCGCCAACTGATGGGTGATGGTATGCAACCTCTTTCTCATAGAACCCACTCATCCTTCCAAGTGATCCCTCTCACCCACAAAGGAGAATCAGAAACCATCAGTGTGAATTCATATGAATAATCTGTGGTGACAGTAAATCCTGTCTTAAACTTGGGAAAACCAATACATATCCAATATGAAGTCATAGGGTTCCATAATTATGACCCAAATTTCCCTAATGATCCTCTATTCACAATTTTTTAGCTCTCACTGTCGATAGATAAATGATATAGAATAACAGTTCACTATAAGAACCTCATGACGAATCTGTTCTGATAAAGCCTCAACAAAGAGATCCAACTCTTGCACCTGGAGTATAGAGATGAAGTAATAATTTTAACCTATGTATAATAATATGGAAGAAATATTATAAAATAAACAAATCATACCTCTAGTCATTTAATGTTTCACTAGGCCATAAGCCTTTATAGCATGCCGTTATTTGTGGCCTCGACCGCCAGCACCCTAAGCCGTACTTGGGCCGCATAGTGGTGGTGGTGGAAAGTTATTTTAACATAATCCACCTCCCAGTGTTCCTCCAAATCCTCAACCATCTTTTACTCCCTAGGAATTACCCTTCTTTATCCTATGAGATCTCTGATTTCGGTGATTCCTCTACTCGGACAGTCCTTCAGATATCTTCCTACGCTCCTCTACACATTAGGTTGGGTAGTATCACACCATGTGACCTCTCCCATCACATGAATATCATCACATGTCTTTAGGATTCTCGGGTCCTTTTCACTACACATAACTATGTTTTTGATTTTGATCACAGGGAGGTATCTTCCATCGAGATCATGTCATTTCACACCTAATAGATATTGCGGATGAATCTTCTTTGTAATTCCTAGTACCAACCCCAACCTCTTGAAATACCTCTGAAATAAATTTATCTATCACTAGTGGCTACTCCAACACCCCAACAAAGGTGCGAATGCATAAGGGAACCATGATGTCATAGATTGATCTTCATATTCCATGCTCAAAGATCTACTCTTGGAAGTATACCTAATGAGGGAGTACAATGTAAGGTCAGTGAACCTCACCACATACTCATCCAATAGAATCCATACCTTCTATACCTCTAGAATCTACTAAATCTGAATCAATTGTAAATAATAGGGGTTCTACCCCTCAAAAAATAGCTACTGGAATTTAGGTCACAAGAGTTTTGGCTCATCATGCATTTGGGTATGAAGATTCCACCAGCACCCAACGGCTCTATGGAAAATGATAAATACCAGTGCTACCACAAGATGTTTCAGTTTCCAAATAAGTCTAAAGATATATACCACCAACTCTATCCAATCCTCCAATTCACAGTGATTTGGATCATAATAGGACCTCAGTGGACTCTGGCATAGGAAAACACGGGGTATAATAAGATAGCGCGCATCCTCAACCAACTCTTCTTAGATAATCTGCCACTTGATTTGTGGTTCTACATCTACCCATCAACCTGGATGAAGGATCTCATGAGTTGGACTCTAAATTGAGTCTGCAACTCTCGTCGGATCATCATTATGATCCATAACTAGTCTCTTGGATGGATGTCTTTGGAGAGGCAACATAAAATTTTAAACAAGACATTCCATTATAAGAGGATCATATATATATATGGGGATCTGACTCAAGAAGGAGAGTCAAAGACTCAATCTAATATGATCCATGTAACATTGATCCCTACAACCAATGTATCAGTATGATGATTCAACAAGTAGGTATTCGGGTCCTGAGACTGGATTCAATGTCCTTAGAGCTGCACTCGAGCCACTTTGACCAGTTTTCCTTATGTCCCAACGAAATTCTCATAAGGGGACTACTCCAAAAAAATTCCTATGTAATGAAACGCCTCAGATAACAATATTTCATGACCCTACCCTGTCCATGACTCTAGCCGCAACTACCCAAACCCCTCCTTTATTGGCCGGGGGTGGAAACAAGTAGCGAAAGGAATGTCCTAAATGTAAGGGCTTTTCTTATATACATTTATGCACTCACCAATCCAATTCAATGAATAAGTGATGAGTAATAATAATAATATTAACAATAAACACCTATAAAGTTAACTATTCATGAGAAAACATCTAGGGTGTACAAGAATATAATAGTGAAAATGGAAAAGTAAAGGGCAAAAATACACACCCAACTAGAAAGATGTACCAACCAAAAAAATATACAATGTAAAACACTGAGAGAGTCTGGCTTTTGATCTCCAAGATATGACCAGCATATATGGTCCAATACAACCAGTATTCATAATATCTTCTAAAGTCACAACAGACCTATTACTTTTTTTCATAAGACATGAAATGTGTTGTAAAAGCTTGTGCAGGTGTGAGTATATACATACCCAATAAGATTCCCCAAAATAAGAATAGGGGATAAGTGAAAGACATGACATGAATAGATAATAGATATTAATTTAAGATAATATTCAACCCAAAGAATGATAAAGTGACCTAATCCAAACATAAGGGGCTCAACACAGTGTGTATGTGAACTACACATCGAGTCTTTTAAACCTATAATATGTGAGAAACCTCATCAAATCATATGGTTCTCTACATGGAGAGTAGGTTGACTACCCTATTAATATCTTCCTCCCATGGAAAGAGGGAAAACAAATCCAAATACATGGATATAGATATGTATATGCTCGAACCAAAGAAACAAAAAATGAGAGAGAAGGCGAATCATCATCTTACAACCCATGAAAAGATTATCCAATAGTTCCAAAACCCCATCAATGATGTCCAACATTTCATGCATCTACCATGATGTAATAGCATGGAGGCCCACGTCTCCCTAGTATTTTGCATAGTCATGGTGGGATAATAATCAAATAGAGAAAATTTTCTATAATGCATCAAGAGGTTCCACTCTACAAGTGTTTGTAGAGGACCCACACCTTGATGTGTTTGGGGGGGCACTCTATTTTTAGGAGGACCCACACTCTATCTAATAGGGGGTTCCACCTAGTAGGTACAGTAACCACACCCATGATTATGGTGGGTTCCACTCTATAGGTTGAGGATCCACACCCTGGTGTGATATAGGGAACCGATCTAGTGTCCTGAGGACTTGTACCCTCTCTTATAGGAGGTTGTAATTCTTAGGTATTGGACACATTCCCAAGATGATGTGGGGTCACACTCTAATGTATTGAGGACCCATTTTCATTCTAAAAGGGGGTTTCACTCCTTAGATAATGGACTTTTCCCCAGGATTTTTGGGAAAACACTCTATAGGTTACAAGTGACCCTCTTCTAGACCACTACCATCATCATGTTACACCTAAATAAGAATCATGGTCGTAACATCATACATCTTATCCCAAAATCCAAATGGGAGAGAACCATAATATTCTACATGAAAAAACTCTCAGGGTAAGCTACTTGGTGGCCAAAATCAGAATCCAAACGATGGAGATATGGGAGTTTGAAGTTTCTTCAAATGAACGGAGGGGTACATGACATAAAGGGGGAGCAAAAAATGTGTGGTCCCACTAATTCACCTATTCATGTCCCTGGATAGCACACAAATACCAATAGATATTGAAGTACACACATTGTATGTGGACGACACACATTTTCCACGCTACTAAGGATCAGATCATGTTATCTTAGTCGTGTCTGTGTACATTGCACCGTGTCTATGTACTTTGGTAAATGAAAATCATAGTTGTTCCCATGACCAGGTACTCATTGAATAAAAATTGAGTCCTATATAACAAGTTCACATAGTGTTTTATGTTCCCACATGGTGTATGATACTTAAAAATCACTGAAACTGTAGCTGTCATAGCATAGAGGCTCCACAGAATGTGTTTATCAATCTTCACGGCATGTAGTTGATTTTTTTTATAGAAATCCAAATCCACATTCGATGTTTTATTTATGACTTATCCACTTAAAATATATCCTCATATAATCCCATAAATAGTGCAACTTTCCATTGTTTGTTGATTCTATCTATTTGGTGGCCGGAAAACACATCCCTTCGTGGTTAGTCGATTCTCGTACGCAGCATGCACATAACCAGAGCCGCGCCACCTCAGGTTTGGATATAATTCATCCAATTGATCAATTTCCACTTAAAATCATCCCAAATACACTCTTTATTTTCCAATATATCTCTCTCACATAAATCTATCATGAATCTGGTGGTATGATGGGGATTTGTCCCTCCTCGTAATGTCGAACCAATAACCCATAGGCCGATCCGTGAAGAACGAGAGGAATGTTTTGAGGAAATCCATAACCAAAAGAGGTTATTAAACTTTTTCACAAGATTTCAAGGAAAAAAATTCAATTGGGGGATCCAAGTTAGAAAAAAATTGGAAATCCAATTAAACCAATACATATGGAAATACCTTGGTTCATTAATTGGCGTATATCAAAGAAGGAATGATTATTCTTGATAAATTTTATCAAAAATGGAGTAATAAAAAATATTATTATTCCAACCTATAGATGGGGTTTTTTTAATTGAATAATTCCCCCACCACTGACTGAGATGCTTATTTATGTTCACTGCACTTTTATTTATCCCGATTAAAAGATTTTTCATCGTTGGACACAATTTGCCAATAAAATGAGAGGAGGAGATGCTTTAGATGGTCCAAGTATTTTGAGGCTAACCCTTATAAAATCACCTTAACTGTATATATATAGTAATTTTAATTAGTTTATTAAATTAAGGTAATTAAATTTTAAAAATAAATTATTTCCTTGAACGTACCACCAATGGTCATTTTATCTAAACAAGCCACATCGAGCTATTTTAGGTCGCACCGGGGATAAACATAACATTACTGACTCAAATGTGGTCTCAAATATATGATCTAATAATCCATTTTTATTTTTTCCATTATTTTTAAGAAATTGGGATTGGGTAATATAAAATATTTTTAATATTTTTATAAAATTAATTCCTAGAACTCGGACCCTCAAAATCGCATGTCGTATCAACACCAGGCTCTAGAAATATATATATAAATATTTTAAAGTCTTAAAATAAAAAAATAGGTATCTATATTATCTTAATTATGTGAAAAATTTAGTATCCTATTAAATATATAACTAACAAATAGTCATTTGTAGTTTATTCATTTTAAATAAGAATACTAAGAGGATAATATTTTATTCAAATTGTGTAATGTTTTCATATTCAGTTATTATTATTCTATTTCATTGTAATTCTTATGTATCAAACTAATAAACACGAAATAATTTAATTATAATCCTGCTATTATGATATTACAATAAACCCACCTCTTAATCATCCATAAATTATCGGTTTGTTAATGTTTGGGTTAGTTTAACCACCTACTTGAAAAATAAGTTGAATTTCTACCGTTAATGTATATGGGAACATAATTAATGGAATACTAAGATATAAACGTGTAAATAATGATTTTTTACTATATATTTTTATCTGTGTTTAATTCATCAATTAAGAAAATACACTCTAATCGCGAGGAATCATCAAATCATGCTTATTATCAATTTCATCTTCAATGATAAAGACTAAAAAAATCCCAAAATGGATTTGAAACATCATATATTATTAAAATTAATCTCAAATTATAAATTTAATGAAAAATTATTGATTAAATTTTGATAAAGGAATAATATGAACATCTTCTTAATAAAACTAGTAGAAATGATCAAAATAATAAACCCATAATGTGGAAAATCCAGATAATTCAGTTAAATAATGTCTAGTAATGTAAAGTATGAATTAAAATAGATATTAGTAAGGTTTTGAATTATGTTATTAATATAACCATATTTCTCATATAGGTGTTTTTAGTACATTTTTTGGAATTCTTGACATGAGGTAAGGGTTTTCCAACTGAAATCCCTCTCCTTGAGATAAGTTTTGCAATTTGCACCTAATTTCCTTTATGTTTTGTATATATTTATTATTTGATATTTCATATCATGAAAATATTTTATTCATTATAATTTAATATTATGTTTAAGTCATATTTTTAATATTATTTTATTGAATTTCTACCCAAGTCTTAAGTGGTGATTCCCATCTCAATTTTCATTATTTGGGACTAATGTTGTAATCACAACCTATTTTATTTTATATATTTTATAAATTACTATGGTATAATTTTTTCATTTAACAAAAGAAATTTAAGTTATTTAGAAGACTATAACAGTTTTCATATATCATATTCATTTTATTCAATATTTTTTCTTTCCATTGTTTAATAATCATTCTTTGTATTGGTAATATTATATTTTGTGTATATTCAAAGAAACTAAATCCATGTCTTCATAATGGTATGTAGGTGTGACTGTAGAATAGATATTTATATATGTAATTAATCGGAATAGGTTTCTTTTATTATTGACTCTATTATCACTTAGATTCACTATTATTCATTCTAATGCTACACACTTTATGAAACACTCCCAGTGGATGTTCATTGAAATATTCATACACTCTTAATGGACAGTGATGAAGTATTTTTCCTACCATTTCCATTGTCTCTAATAAATGTAATATATTAAATCTAATAACTATTTCCTATAGATATCCTATCACATTTTAAGTACCATTCCCACTAAACTACATTGATATGTGAAATTCATGCTACTTTGATGAAACCCCCATGGATTCTTTTTTTATTAATGGATATTCTCCTAGACATCAACATTTTTCTATTTAACAGGGAAGTCATTAATATCTATGTATCTTATTATATAGTTTTTCATGTTTTTCTAGTAAGGGTTTTTTCAAGTATTGGTTTCAAAGGTCACGATTGTAGGTACGATGAATTCTTTGGTGTTAAAAAAATTAAGGGTGGGGCTCGATAATATATTTCCCCACAATGAATTGATAGATCTTATTAGACAAAATATGTTGGGATTTGGTGTATGCATCTTCCCATAATTGGAATAAAGTCTCAATCATAAGTAAAGTGTCTTATAAGACGTACTTGATAACAAGTTTTTGTTATTAGACATTATGGATTCCATTAATATGAGACCAACAACTACTTTTATCCATGTTTTCATTTATTGTCTTAGATGAATAATTCCCCCAGTTTTACTAGATTTTGGATTCATGTTGTTCATTTATTACTTTCATATCACTGATGAAATATTTATGTTATGTAATTTTCCATTGTATGATACTCATTACTGAGCATCTAATATTACCATAATGTTTTTCAATTCCCCTAGAAACCTAGAGGATGAATATGCGTAATTTTTAGGGAAATAATGGAAGGGATAATAATGATATTATAATATATTCATGTTGTATATTATGTTATATGTGTAATGTTTTCATATATCTAATATTCCAATACTATAGATCTATTTGTGTAGCACCCCCAGTATTAGGTACATAACCCTTATTATGAAAATTTATCTTACAAATGATTTGGATTATGTTTGGAGAGTTTCTAGGACGTTTGGACATGTTTTGGAAGTGTTTCTAGAGGGATAATATATGTGTACAGTTTGTAGAAACTCTGAATCACCTCTAATAAATTCTGTAACATGGTTTGGGAGTCATTGGGAAGGCACAATGTTGATTCATGGGTTGGTCAAACAATGTTAGTTGACCATGTGAGTGGAGGACATAAGTCATTAGCACTGTAGAGTTGGAACAAGATTTTCCAAACCATTAATCCTAACCAAGATTCATATAGTTGGATCTCCAAAATTGGAGGATATAATATTAATTAAGGCCCCTAACCCAAATTAATCATATATTATATCAATATCTAAAATTTATTTTTCTCCCTAGGATTGAGAGATTGTCCCCTTTGATCTAGATATGATTCTTTGGTGAATAAAAGTGTATTAGAGGTCTAGATTTGTTTCTAAATAATAATTATTCATCATTATTCCTAGATCTATTATTCCTCTATCTCTCATAGATCCATTTATATAGTCCTTTATGGATATATATTTTTTCTATTATTGGATCATTGATGATATATTATTGAATCTACTAAATGGAAGACAACCCAAGCTCAGATAATGAGTTTTATAGTCTTTTTCTTCACTTTCACCAACCATTAGGAGGTAGGTGGGTTCTCTCTCATCACGACTTGATTTATAAATTAATAGACTAGTGTAAATTAAATTAATTGAATGATATTTTTGGGAAATAAGTGAGTGATTCTTGATGAAACTACTTTTGTTTTATGGATTTGAATTTGTGGAAATTAAATGGTTTCTTAGAGAACCCTCTTTGGTTATAATTTAGAAATGATTATTTTAAAAAATGGGTTTTAATCATGAAATGTGTTTGATAAAATTATTTAAATAAATAATTTTTTAAGTGGAATGGGATTTCATGGGATTTGGAATACAATGTTATTAATATTTCATTCATTAATGTGACCTTGTGGATGGGACATGTTCAATTAGGGAATGTATTATTGGTCAACTTGTGAAGACTTGGCTGAAGGATGAGAGACCACTCAATAGTATAGAACTATCACCTAGGCATGGATGGGTTTGTGTGTGGCAACATGGGAATAGGTATGAAAAATAATTTATAATGATTTCACACTTTGAAAATATTTTCATTGAATATTTTTTATATTTTAAATACAAAATCATTTATAGAAGTTTTAAATTGTTTTAAATAAATTTTTATAATCAATTCTTTTTCTAGAGGAATCAGTTGACATTTTTTGGGGAATTCATGTTGTTTTTTACTCACCACCTCATTAAGAACTTCTGTGCATTTCCAGATGACATCTATTGGTAAATAGTTAAGGAAAGGTATCTCATTTATTTAGTGATTTTATAGATACCGAGGGTGAGTGGGTGGACATATAGATTTACGCTGGGTGGGAGTTAGTCATTTTTATTTTTGAGTATATGTTTTATTTTGGATTTCTTTCTTCGGGTTTCTAGTTGTACTCAAATATTTTTTAATACGTGGATTATATCAAAGTTTTATTACATACCACGCATCATATAAAGGACTGTATGTTTATTATTTATCTTGTTTGGGTGTTTTATCTTTAAAAGGTAAAATAACCACCCCCCCCTTTTGAGGTATTTATCATTTATTTTCATCACTTAGTGTCTTTAGGATGTCACATAAGGCCAGTAGCACCATCACCTATTCTCAAAAAATGATAAGAGAATAGAATATTATGTCTTTGTGATGATAACAATTATATTAGATTGTTAGAACCTTAAATATATAGTATAAAAATATGAAGCTAATATTTTTATGATGAAGATCAAGTTACCATGTTGTTTATGTAGATAAATTTTTTAGGACACTTCAAGTTAGTGTCACCTCATTTATGTGGGTTTATCTAATGAGAGTTACATTCCATGTATTAATAGTAAGACTTACCAATAATATTGTATTGTTCATTTTGAGATTTTTTGTTTATGAAATGATGAAAACGTGTTGATTTTTAAAAATAGATAAAATGGTTTGATTTTAAAAATCATGGATCAAGTATTTTCAAATTTGATTTAAATGTTTAAAATGGTTGGATTTTAGAAATGTATGATTATGATATGTGTTGAAGTAGAAAATTATAAGTTATAGGCCTTAAATTGATAATCAATAATACTAAATGGATTTTTTTTATAATTTTAGTGAATGGAACCATGTAGGCTTCATAGAAATTAACCAAAACAAGTAATTAAAAATGTGGCTGCACTTGAGCCATAGGATAACCAACATCTGGTCCAAACCACTAAACTAGATTTTCCAAACATGGATAGGGGTAACTAGAATAATGATCCTTGATATTTCAATCATTTGATTCAATTATAAAAGTATAACCCCCCACCTTTTTGGATGATTTTATTATTGAAAAAGAATAATTCTAGCTAAATAGGATGAATTGAATCTTTGATTCCTTAGGACATAGAAAGATTTGAAAGTAAAGATGTCAACATATATTATAGATGATCTAGTATGAAAATGGTTTCATTTAGCATTTCTGTATAATACTATCCAAGGCATAATATGGGAGGATTTTTAATCATTGTTTAATAAAAAAAATATCCTCATACCTTTTTGATTTCTAAAATAGTGGAATTATTCATTTTTCTGAAAGATAATCTCTAAATAATTGAGTATGATGCTATATTTAGGAATTTAGTACACTTTTTCCAATATGTTTTTTAAGGGAATCCTTCATGGAATAAAGTTATGAAATTGAGTTGTAATTGTATATTCCCTAAAAATTTGACATTCACTGTGTTATGGGCTATACAGTAATGGTCAATAGAGTGATGGTGAATGAATGAGATATCTCAATAAATACATTTGGAGGAAGCATGTTTATTCCTACAACAATAGGTGGGAACTCTATGTCTTGGTATAAGTAAAATGGGGACACCTACCTCTAGATTGGTGGAATATCATAGAATAAAACCATGGGATCATTAAAATTTCTACCTCCACTAAAAATAATATGGGATGTTTTTAATGTGGTTTTTTCAATATTATGAACTGGGATTGTATAGATACACTTAGAATTTGTCACTATTATAATCATATGGGATATCTTCAGTGTTGTTGGTGCATTGCTCCATGTTTAGGTGCTAGAGAGACATCTCGGGCTTCCAAAACATACTATTCTTTAACGGGATGAGTGAAACAGAATAATTATCATCATAAGAACAAGGAAAATGAACGTGATTCTAGTAACACCATGGATCCTCAACCTATGAAATATCAAAAGTGTATTAAAAGAAAATCACAGCCAGAAATAAATTGTATGGAGTTGAGAATTTTATCATGGATGATAAATCGATCCCTTTGAAGATGAGAGGTATGATAATTTTCAACTCTCCCCTTATGTAAGCACTGTTTGATACATGCACATCCCAATTTTTTATTACTTCTTGTGTAGTTGATATTATGGGTTTTCATATTAAAATAATTCCTTCTGTTTTGAAACTTCAAACTCTTCTTGGCCTAATATAATGTAAATCATTTATGTTTAAATCTTTGTCTATAACTATCAATGGGGATGATTTTCTTTTGGATTTCAATTTTCTTGGGATAGATGTATATGGATTGATTTTTGGTATGGATTGGATGACATCGTTCAAGTCCCACATTTAATATTATAATCAAAAGGTAAATCCTGTATCTCTAGATGGAATCAACCATATCTTTATAAGATATTAGGATGTAATGGCAAGTAGATAAGTAATTTTATTACTAGTGGTTACAAACATCTATTACTAATTAGAGGTGTTTACTTTGGAATTTGTGGATGTGATTGGGAAGAGATATTTTTTAAATATTCTTGAACAATTTCCTAATATTTTTTCCAAAATAATCTTAGGGTTTCCATCAAAGAAATAATTTGAGTTTATGATTGATTTCCTACTAGGGACCTATATAATTTTACTTCTATCTAATCAGATGGAACAATCTGAAAATAGGGAGTTGAATGTATATTTGGAAGAGTTTAAATGTAAATGGTTCATTCGACCAAGCATTTATTCACAGGGAACACCAGTTCTTTTTTTAAAGAAGGTAGATAAAATTCTTATAATTTTTCTAGATTGTTATAAGGTTAACCATGTTATGATAAAGAATCAGTATTCTCTTCTAGGAATCAATGACCTATCTTATCAATGAAGGGGATACCAAGGGTTCTCCAAAATGGGTGTAAATTTAAGTAATTAAACACTATGAGTCTATAAGAAGAATATTCTAAATACATCCTTAAAAAGAATTTATGTCCTTTATGAATATGTTATTATGCCTTTTGGTATTATGAATTCACTAGAGGTTTTTTATTGAATTAATGAATTCGGTCTTTTAGAGTTATCTCAATTACAGTTTAGTGATTTTTTATGATATTATGGTGTATTCTAGGACAAAATCATACCATGAACAACATTTTTCTATAGCGTAGGTTATTTTGTGGGATAATTTCCTTTATTCTATGTTATCAAAGTGTGATTTCTTAATACATGAGGTATATATTCCTGGACATTTCGTTATTGAAAAAGAGGTTGTATATATCCTAAAAAGATAGAATTTATTATCTTGTGGAAACCACTAAATAATGTCTTTGAGATTGGCTGATTTCTCAGCATGGTGGGAAAATAAAGATATTTTGTATGACATTTTTCACATTTTTCCTCACCAATTATATCTTTGAAGAGGAATGTTATTCCTTTCTAATAGAGTGATAAATGAAAGAAATACTTTCAAGGATATAATATTTCACTTAAAACATCTTCTATCATCACATTTCCAATATATGGATATGGATATATAGTATATTTGGATGCATTAGGATCTTGGTTGGGTTTTGTACTTGTAAAGGGAGATCATGTTTTTGTTTATGGGTCATGGAAATTATGGGTGCCTGAGAAAATTTCCACAATGAATGATTTGTACTTGGATATTATATTTCATGTTATAAATATGTGAAATCATTATATTTTTTTGATTAATATTTTGTGTTTATGGATCACAAGAGCATAAGAAACATTTTCTCACAAAGTGATTAGCAAATAATTCAATGAAGGTGGATGGAATAACATCAAATGTTTGACTTAGACTTGTTGTATAAACTAGGAAAAGTAAGTTTTTTATAATATTCATTGATTATAAATTCAAATACTGAACTACATAAATTGGCATTAGATCAATGAAATCTTAGGTCAGTCATATATGATATGAATCTGGATTATGTAAAACAAGGTAATGTTGTGGTTTTATTTCCTATTTTAGTTGTTCCTAATTTTTTTGAGCAGGTTTTAGATGCTTACGAATCTAATATTGAATATCTATATTTGAGGTACAAATTAAATGGTGGGGAAGGTATATAAATTAGATGGTAGTTTACAATTTAGAGATTACATCATGGTACCTTTTGATTATCAGGAAATTCTTATTTTTGTATACAACCATTTAATATGGTATGTCCAGCCTACAATTCAGAATATGCGTAAAGATTTGAGAGGATATATTTTGTGTTATGGACTGAAAAGTAAAGTGACATTGTTTTTTTAAGATGCCTCACTTGTGAGCAGGATAAGGTGGAGTATCAACAGAATGCTTGTATGTTAAAAGTCTTTACTAACTCCCATGTGAAAATGTGGGAAAATAGCCTTGGATTTTGTAACTGGTATTCCAAGGATTCATAAGAAACATGATTCCCTATAAATGATAGTTTATTGACACAAATATTTGGTACACATCATCCATGTTCATAAAATTATCATGGTGGAAGACATGTCCAAAATGTATATTCAAGATATTTTAAAGATACACAATATTATAAGCCAGATTTTATCGGACTGAGACCCCATATTAATGTATACATTTTATAATTACTTACTATAAGACCTTGAATCCTAGTTGTCTATGAGCATAACATATAATCCTCAAATGGATAGACAATTTGAAAGGATGATCCAATTATTTGGGGACATTCTTAGGGCTTGTGTGGTGGATTTTGGTGTCTTATAGGAGGAGAGTATATTGTTAGTGGATTTATCATATAATAATAATATTAAATCTTCAATATATATGGATCATTTTGAATTACTATATTGGTTACCTTATCATTATCCACATTTTTTGGTGGAAACAAGTGGGATTTCAATGATTTAACCTAGACTTTTACAAGATAAAAAAACTAGATGATCATAAAGAGAATGGAGACATCATAGATTCATTATAAATCATATAAAGGTTTTTATCGATGGCCATAATTATTTTATGATATTAATAATTTTTTCTTGAGGATCATTAAAAGGCTAGGGAATTGATTTTTTTTAAATGACGAAAGATCGCTCAGCGGTACATAATTACTTCTGAGATAGTTCAATGATTTAGTGAGGTGGAATATCAGTTGTATTTTCCATGTAGGATAAGACCAGGGAAAAATATGTTTCCTATAAATTAGTTTAATAATTACCCATATGATTCTAACAATATGATTATATTTGATCATGTTGACCTACATTCAGATTCTTTGTTGATCCTATATATGTAAGAATTATAAATAGGAAAGAAAAGATATTCTGTGATAAAATAATCAGTATAATATGGGTTCTATAGATACATTGTCGAATTTAAGATGAAAGTTTTGACCATGAAAGGAAAATGTTGGAGAAGTGGCCTGAACTCTTTATAGAAGAAACAAATTTTCTACTTTTGGATGATGGAAATACCAATGGTGGGGACAATTTTGCACCCTCTGTTTCAGGTAAATGAACCTTTTGTTATGTAATATATTATTATATAATATAGGTTATGTTTTTGGAATTTTAGTGAGGTTTAAAAATGTTTGTAGGTGTTTTTGGAGGTGTAAAGATTGTGCATGGTTAGTAAAAAATGTGCACTATGTCTAAGAAATCAGGGAATGTGTTTTGCGAGTCACTGGTCAGGAGTGCAATTAGTATAAAATTTGGATAAACTATGTGAGTTTCTAAGGGAAAATCTGAAATATGTAATATAGGGTAAATTAAAATTTGGTACATGGTTTTTGAAACCATGAGATCCAACCATTCGAGGATTTTCCTTAATGTAGTTGAACAATATAGTTGGCATACGGTTTTATAAAACATGTCACCTAATTGAGTGGTGTATAGTTAGAACCCCAAAATTGGGGGAAATATTCCAAATTAAGACTAATAAAAATCATTAATCTAATATTATCTAAATATATAAAATTTATTTTTCCCTAGGATTGAGTGATGATATCCTTGGATACAAAAGTGATTATTATAAAAATAAAAGTATGTTGGGGGTTTCGATTCTTCTATAAGTCATCATTCTTCATTGTTTTTTATATCTATTCATCCTCTCTCCCAAACCCATATATCTAGTATGTTATGGATATATACATGTTTTATTATGGGAATCTTGATGAGATATTCTTGAATATATTAATGGAAATAAAATCCAAGTCTAGATATAGGGATTTGATGTTCCATTCTTTATTTTTTGACAATTTTTGGGGGGTAGGTAGATTCCATATCTTTTCCAATTGATCTAGAAAATGAGGACTTAGTTTCATTTAAAATAATTCCATGAATTTTTTTAAAATCAGTATGTGTTTTTGATGAAATCTATTTTTGGTAATGAAATTAAATTTGTGGAAATTCAATGTTTTCTGGGAAAACTCTCTATGTTTATAATTTTAAAGTGATCATTTGAAAATTTTGGATTAATTTTGATTCACCAAATGTTTTTTATAATTATTTAATGAAATATTTATTTTATGTGTAATGGTTTTTCATGTGATTTAGAATGCATGGTTGGTTTGAATGAATTCAAATAAATGACCCTATGGAAGGGGAATTTTCAATGGGTAACCTTGTATTTGTCACCTTGTGAAGACTTAGAGGATCAAAAAGATACTACTCATGAGTATGGAACTATCACTAATGAATGCCGGGGTGTGTGTGTGTGTAAAGCCACGGTCATGGGTATGCAAAATATTTTTGAAAATTTTCACTAATTGGACATGTTTTCATTTAACCATTTTACTATTTTGATATCAAATGGTTATTTTTATTTTAAATATGTTTTATATAAAAACTTTTAATCAGTTACATTCCTAGAGGTGTGATTTGTAAAGACTTTGATTTTAATTGGTTATTTTCCTTGCGTCATGATTTAGAAAGAATTTTGGTAAATCATATTGAGATTATAATCACCCCCTAAATGGGAATATTAGTGAGTTTGTAGATATAAACTATAGAGATATTGGTAAAGGAAATTTATCTTATTTTTTTAGTGATTCTTCTTGATACCATGGTATTGACAGGTGGAGTTGGATTTTTGAGCCTGTTAGGAGTTGGTGATCTTGATGTCATGAGTCTTTGTTGTATTTCGGATTATTGTTTGTTGGTTTTCGTGTCTACTTGTTATTGTTTAAGGATTTTGTTATACTTGATTTGTGTTATATAATAATGAATCATATAGAGTTTTGTATGTTTATTGTTTATTTTATTTGGGTTTTTTATCTTTAAAAGTCAAAATCATTCCCCAATTTTAATGAGGCCCTTGGAATTTATTTCCAACCTTCAATGTATTGGGTACTTCACCAAAGTCCAGTAACACCTCCACCTATTCTCAATCCAATGATAAGGAAAGGGATATTATAATTATATCCTTCTTGAACTATTTTACATTATACTGATAATGTAATGTAACTATATGATCTATGATTATGGAGTCTAGGATGTTACAGTTGGTATAAAAGGAAATTTAATTGAAACCTTTGGGATTAGATTTATATGAACCAATTAAGATAACAATAATACTATAAAAATCCCTAAATATTTCTAGGGAATACTTTAGAATGAATAATACGATGTGTATTTTATAATTCATGGTTATGAGATAATTAAGTGTATTCCATTTTAAAAAAAATTGTGTCTAACAAGAGTAATAGAAACTATATCAATACACATAGTCCATTTAGGAATGTTCATCTTGAGAAAGATAACGAGAAAGTATTTTTCCTTTAAGTTAACTAATAGGATTCTTATTGCAATGAATGTTTACCAAGAAATATCTACTAAGACGAATATATATTACTTGTTTAAAAATTTATTAATATGCATGTGGTTGATTTGAAAATAATAGTTCATATGGATTTTCTTTCAAATTATAATGAAAAAACTTATTTCTATGATAAGAATATTATGATTTTTTAAAGTGAAGTTGAATAAAATTTATTTAGAGGGGAAAATTCATCATCTAAATATTTTTAGGATACTCTCCCAATATCCATTATTAATGAAATTCTAGGTAAATATGGATATATATATATAGTGATATATGGATGATTAAGGCATCATACAAATAAAGAATGTTCCAATAGTAAAACATTTCATTGGTTTCTTTTTAAAATTAATTAGCAGGTTATCCACCAGAGCATAATGTTGAGTTCTCCATTGAACTTTGTCCTAATGCAACCAAATATCTAAAACTCCTTATAAGATGGAACTAGTGGATTTATTTTAATTAAATTAATAGCTATAGGAGTTGAGGGATAAGAAATTTACATTCCCTGGTTGTTTTTTTCATAGGTAGCCTATGTCTAATTCATGAAAAATAAGGAGTGGTCCATGACATTGTGCATAAATCATAGGGAGATAAATGTCATTACTATAAATAATATGTATAATTTTATACACATTGAGGAATTATTTGATAATGTTTATAGATCCTAATACTTTAAAAATATTTATAATTTCTATAGTTATCATTACTTAAGTGTTAATAAGGGTGATATATTGTAGGCAACTTGTCAAACAAGGTAAGGACGTTTTGCGTATACAATAGTGAATTTTGGATTAACAAATATACCTTTTTCCTTTATGGATCCGATGAATATAGTATTCAAGGATTATATTGATAAGTTTTTTCTAGTATTCATAGATGATATCTTGATATAATATAAGATCCATGAAGAGCATGAGATTCAAATATAAATAATTTTAGAGACCCACAAAAAAAAATTGGGATTATAGTAAGTGCGAATTGTGGATCAATGAAGTTTCCTTTCATGGACATATTGTCTCCAATGACGGGATATATGTTAACCCCTATAAGATAAATATGGTCAAATAATGGACTATATCAAAAAAACATAATTGATCCCTAAAGTGTTTTGTGATTATAAAGTTACTATCAGTGGGGTGTTAAATATATCACCTATTTGTCCAACTTGTTAACCAATTAAACACATAATTGTGTTTAATTCACATGGATAAGGGTATTTAAGGAATGTTTGGTTGATTTTATGAGGATATTGATTAATTAACAAGTATTAATAATACCATCATGTAATTAAATTTTTAATTCATAATGATGAAACAAAGAAAAGACATTGGTGTGTCCTCATGCATAATGTTGGAGTGGTTTCTTTTACATCAAGACAATTTAAAATCCATGAATAGAACTACAAAACTAAAAACCTTGATTTGAAGTATTTAATTTTTTCTTCAAAAATATAGTGACACTACATCTATGGTAAAAGTTACATTATATATATATATCTTAAGTGTTTAAAGTATATATTATCCTTAAAGGATCTCAACATGAGAAAAATAAGGAGGTAAAAACTTATCATGGACTATTGTTACTTGATACAAAATCACACGATGAAGGTAAAAAAGGTGCATGATGAATTGAGTAGGTAGGATCGTGGATTGATGACCATGATAAATACTAAAAATGGTCCCATATATATTGATCTTATAGAGATGGATGTGTTGATTTCTATGTAAGGGGATCCATTATTCCATTTTCTAGAAATTGTTAAACCAACCTTACTAGAATTGATAGAGAATCCATACTAATATAATGATAACCTATAGGGGAATATTAAATAAATGGACAATGGGAAATTATTATAATTAACCTACAGAGACGGAGTGTTGATATTAGGGAATTTTTTTTATTTCATCCATACCAAAATTAAAGAGGGAACTATTAGAGAAATAACATAACTCAAATTTATATATACAACCTAGTAGAATACGTATATATAGAGATCAAAGAAGAAATTTTAACATGGATGGAATGAGGTAGGAAATTTCATACTATGTGTTTAGATGCGTAGAATTCCAGTAGGTGGTGGTATAAAGACAACATCCTAATTGAGTCACGAATCCATTGCCTATACCTATATGAATGTGGTACAATATTATAATGAACTCCATAACTGGAATCCAAAATACTCCAAGGAAGAATTATTCTATATTGGTCATTATTAACTATCATACTAATTCAACTCATTTTCTATCCATATGAGATGATCCACCCCTTTAGACACTTTACTGACATTATATAATTGAAATTGTAATGTTTAATGGGACACCTCTATCAATTGTGTCAAATTGTGACCCTAGATTCCGATCAAAATTCTAGAAGAGTCTTCAAAGGGATCTAAATACTGATATAAATTTAAGAACAACCTATCATCCCTTAAATTATGTGTAATCGAAAATAATTATCCGTAATTTTGATGACATGTTGAGATTAGGTTCTCTTGACTTCCAAGGTATATTGAATCATTATCTACCTTTGGTGGAGTTTGCATAAAATAAAGGATTCTATTTAACATCAAGAAGGAACCATATGAAGAATTATTGGGAAAGAGATTTTATGCTCTATAATATTAAGAAGAATGTATAGATGTAATATTAGTTGGCCCAGAGCTTGTAGAGGATATGATTATTAATGTTAAAAATATTCTGGAACATATTAAAAAAACAAAGTATAAAAATAGATATGATAATAATTGAATTAAAGACAGATAATTTCATGTTTGGGATCATTTATTATTAATGGTTTTTATATTTGAGATATCTTTATGATTTTATAGAAAGGGCACGATAAGACTTTGGTACATTGTTCCTTTTGAAATATAAGAAATATCTAAGGATATAGCTTCTAATTTCATATGCCACCAAAAAATTTTAAAGTACAACATGTCTTTTATGTTTTAATACTTTTTAAATATGTACTATATTCAAATAGAGTTCTCACATATGAGTGAATTGTGTCGATGTCTGACTTGTCTTATAATGAGTAGCATGTCCATATTTTTGGCATGATAGAGGGATTATTGAGGAATTAGACAACTCATTTGGTGAATTTCCTTTGAAAAAATCACAAAAATAAGAAGAAACCAGGGATCATAAAGATGAAATATTGAAGGATTATACACATCTATTCAATATATAATATTTAACCCAATTATGAGGAATAATTTATTTAAGGGGTGAAGAATGTAACACTTATGTCTATACTATAGTAGTTAAATATTATATCATAAACAATTGAAAAAATATTCCCCTTAAATAGACATTATTTAAGATTTTATTTAAGTGTTAAAATTTAGAATTTAATATTTACCATACTTATTTTATTTTTTTAATTCAACATATCAAAATAAGCTTAGTTTAGATTTCTGATCTGTTTCTAAATGGGTCGGTTTTTAGTTTCAAATTACAGTTTTGAAGAAGTTTGAAACTTGTATGACTTTACCATCATATAAAAATGAACCAAAAGTTTATAAACACTTAAAATTACAAAAATTTGAATTTAAAGGATCAAATTAAACATTTTAAAATATTTTTTAACTTATAAATCCTATGGAAACCCTTTCTATAACTAATTAAAATTTAAATTAATATAAAAAATGATCTTCAATATTTTCATTGAATTTAGTATTTTCATGGGGGGTTCATTTCTTGATTTACCTAAAAGAATCATAATTTTTATAAATTTTATAATAAATAATTTTATTTAATTAAAATCAGTAAATATTATAATTGCACATTATATATAAATTTAATGGAAAAAAATTATTTCTCTAGAAAGACTTTTTACTTGAATGGGACTATTTACTTAAATATTAACAATTCATTAAATTAGAAATTATATTGGAAAAAATTATTTTAAAATATTATATTTTACGTATCAAATTAGATCAATTGTTCAATTATAATATTTTTCATTAAAAATTAATTACTAATATTATAAATTAATTACCAAGGTAAAATTAAAGTGGTAAATTGAGTTTAACATAGTTTAAAAGAACTAAAAAATTTTAAAAAAATCTTATAAATGGGTGGGTGAGACTTTTCTAGGCTAATAAATGTGTCCCATTCAAAGTTTTCAATTTTTGATCCATTTTCACCTAAATAGTTCCATGTATTTATCGAAAAATGTAAAGGAGTTCCCAAAACTACACTTCCCTTCACTTATAAAAAGAAAACAACTTCACCACTTCAAGTCACAAAGAATATTATAATTTAACATTGAATCAATAAAAGTTTATCTATATGTAACCCAATCATAATAAAATAGTCCCCTAATATATAATAGTTAGCATAATTCCTTCAAATTCAAGGATACTTCCAATTTAAAATCAAGTTCCGGACATGAGTATTATCAACAACATGGTTTTCTTCATAATTATATTTTATACAATTTTTTCTATCCACCATAAAAAATGATATTATGATAATATATTTATATATATAACATTAATTTATTAATTTTATTATCTATATTTTTTAATAAACAAAATCCATTAAGAAAAATGAAATCATTGTCCACGTGTTGTGCGGAGCACTACCTCTGCGATGTAATGTGTTTCATTTTCCATAACCAACATACAATGCTGGATCTAATGATAGAATTAAAGGATAATTAATATATTTATGTTGAAATTAATGATTTGGTGTGACAAATTTATGAACTTATAAATTATATAACTAATAAAAATCATTGTAATTGTAATCCTGTAAAATAAGCATACCAAGAGGACAATCATTTATTCAAATTGCGTAGTGTTTTCCAATAAATTACACATAATATTAATTTCATATAATTATAATTTTTATACAAATAAATAATAAACAATATCATCTTGACCCTGTTATAAACACATAACAGTAAAACCACAACTTAATCGTTCAATAAATCCAGATATGTTGGTGTTTGGACCGATTTGACCACCTAGTTGAAAAATAAATTGAATTTATACCATGAATTTATACTGGAATATGATTACTGGTATAATATGACATTAAATTGTTAATAAATAATTTTTTATTGATATTTTACTTAAATATTTAATTTATTAATAAAAATAACACACTTTGATTATCAAGAATCACCGAAACATGCATATTATTAATTTCATCTTCAAGGATAAAGAGTAAAACACTCAAGAAAGGGATTTGAAAAAACATAAATTATTAAAATTAAAAATTAATAGTTAATTTAATGACTTATTATTGATGAAATTTTGAATAAAAATAATATGAATGCTTCCATTTTGAAACTAGTGCAATCAATCAAAATAATAACCACCTAATGTGGAAAATCAGAAAATTCATGTAGAGAATGATAATTTATAGAAATTATGAATTGAAATAGATATTGGCAATGTTATAAATTATTTTATTAAGATAATTATGTTTATTATAGTAAAATGTTAAGGGTTTTGCAACTAAAATTCCCCTTTTCAATACATGTTTTGTAATATGCACCTAATTTTCATTATAAAGTGTATATAATACCAATTTCAAATGTTATATAACAAAACTGTCTTATTCACGGTGTTTTTAGATAATTTTTAATACATATTTTTATAATATATTATGATTAAATTTATACCCAAGGCATAAGAAGTATTTTTTGTGTCAATTTTCATTCTTCAGGACTAATGTTTTAATGACCGACTATTATATTTTGTGTGGTCAATACATTGCCCTGGAATAATTTTTCCATGATTCTCATCAAATTTAATGGATTTGAAAGTATATATTTTTATCCCTCTCTCATATTCCTAGGATTAAATAATTTTATTTTCCCATCATGTAAAAATCAACATATATTTTTTAAGATAAAATTGGGTATAGTTTCATGAAAATGCATCCCTCTGTGGGTACTAGAAAGTGGATATGGTTTTGAAATAGATTCACCTAGGAGTAATCATACAAAAAGGGGTTATTTTAAAATTATATCAATCATAACCCTGATTCATGCTGAGTGGGCCTAAAATTTCATATCTAGTGTTTGTATGGAATATTTACACCCTCTTAATAAACCATAATGAAGGATTTTCCTACAATTTCCTTGATATCATACCAATGCAATATATTGAATCAAATTACAATATTTTATGGATAACCTATAAAATTTTAATTACCCACACCATTATAATTATTTCATTTGGGTAATTCATTTAAATTTAATCATACCCCATGGATTCCATTTTGATTAAAAGATATTCTCCTAGACATGAACATTATTCTTCTCAATAGATAAGAAGTTGATTTCCATATATCTCATTATATATATAGCCATGTTTGTTTAAGTAATAGGTTCCTTAGAAAATTTTTTGAAAGGTCTTGATGACTCTTATGGATAATTCATTAGACATAAACATGTGATTGGTGGGGATAGAAATTATATATCCCCTCAAAACATAGACTAGTCTCACTAGTCAAAATCGGTTGGGTTTTGGTTTATGCCTTGTACCATAACTGGATAATGTCTTGATTATGGTCTCAAGGAAAATTAAAGTGTCTTAGAATAAGGAAATTAAATAAGTTTTTTGTTAGATAATATTCATTCCATCAGTATGAGATAGATGGTTATTTTTATCCATGTTTTTATTTTTTTCATGGATATATTATGCCTTCAGTTGCACCTGATTATGGATTCATTTTGTTCGTTTATTAGTTTTATATCGCTTATGTATTGTTTATGTCACATAATATTTTGTTATATTCTACTCCTTTCTAAGTATTTTAAATCACCATTATTTTTTTCTTTTCCGTAAGAATCCTAGTGGGGAAATATGTGTAATTTTTATGGATATGATTAGAATTATAATAATCATCTTGAAATATTTTCATACTACATATAGTTTTCTCAAGTTTAGCATATGTATGTATCTAGTATTTCAAATATAATATGAAATTTAGTCATTTAGGAACTCTTATAATTTGTACAGATAATGTAATTAAACTACTGGATCTGGGTTTCCAGAGTCTGGGATGTTACAATAGTCATATAATGAAAGAATTAAGATGGTAACATTGGACCATATACCAAGTGAATCATAAGTAACATCAATGGTTGTTATCATATATGAAAATACCATTAAAATATACCATGAATATTTCTTGAGGAAAATAGCCTTTTTATTATAAAATCATCTATTTAAAATCAAAAAATTAAGTAATATTATAAAAAAATTGAAACTAAACAAGGAAAAACCTAAAAAAATAAATTAAAACATTCTTCATGGAGACAAGAATATGTATTCACGTGGTATACATTACAATAACAGTTTTATTCAAACAATTTATAAAAATTACATTCTTTAGAAAACAAAAATGAGATTCATTTTAAACAATTATATAGAGATTTAAAAAAAGGTAAAAATTCGTTTAATTAATCATTGTAGAATAGTAAAAATATTCTTGAATTTTTTTTAAAGAAAATATGTATATGAAAGAGAAATATTCCTAGAAGAATATATAAATAATGTTGGTTTTATTTAAATATATTATTTCAAACATTTGATTACTTGTAGAGAGGAAAACGTAGACCAAAATGTTTACCGATAGAAATAACCATCGTTTAAGAAAAGAAATAATATTTCTGATAATTATATTATATAATTTCATGACATGAAATTTAAAAATAAATTATCCTAATTAAAAGAGAGATTGTCTCATAAAATCATTACCTTAGGGAAAAATTTCTTCAAAATTGATTTTAGCCTCTTTTATAATAAGTGTAAATTTATTATAAATATATATCATAATCAAAATCAAATAAAAAACATTTCACTCATTCATTAACTGTTTTTCAATGTCATCATCATTTCGAGTGTTAACTATTTTTTTTAATATATGTTTTGATTCATACATTTTGGTACTTGAATCATGATTATGGTTCCATAAACTAAAAAACTTTAATCAGGATATAAAATATATATATGTATTAATTATATACATATTTGGAACCATCCAAAAAATTCAGATATAGAAAAATCAATTTCACCATTCAGGGAGACGATAGTTTGTACATACGCTTGAATGTTTTTTTTCATTTTATATCAAAAAAAGAAAGATAAATAATATTATATCATTACTGAATAATAATTATATCATAAATATCATATATATTTACTAAATTAACCATTATATCCATCAATTTGATTTAGTGATATAAGATGAATCATATCACTGCGTGGAGCTGATATTCCACACATATGAAAGAGCGATACTTTGATTTTCCCATTTCATAGAATGGAGGTGGAAAATAGTTTTTGACACAATAATTATAACATATTATTATATTTATGATATTATACTAATTATTTTTTCAAGGATACAATAGATTTAGATGAAGTAGAATAAGGAATTAATATTTAAAGAGTCGGGTAAAATGATTACTTCTTTTTGGATAAACATTCTTTGGATTATAACATAAGAATTATTTGGATGGTATTTGGTTAAGAAAAATATCTCTCAAAAATGGAAGAAATACATCAAGGATTTTAGGTAGGTATTTTATACTAAATATGAATTAATGTTTATGAATAAGGATAGATAATTGGTTCCCTTTTATAAGTGAGGGGATGGACACGTAAAGAATAACATAAAATATTTAGATAATATAATAATTTTCTTATGAAAGAGTCAAAATTGGAAAATAATGGAATGGAATGATAATATAATGTCTGAATATATTCATAAAATATAATTTGGACATTTTAAGGGGTATTTTTACCATTATCTCTTAGTTTAACCCATGATAAACCCTTTAAACCTTAACCATGGTAACAATTTTTTATTGTTTTTACTATTAATATTGTCCAAAAAATGAAGTGTCCTAATTTAAATATTTAGTAATTAAGATTAAAAATATCAAATAAATTTTATCAAATTCAATCATTATAAGTGGATGAAAATAAATTTAAAATAACCTTTCGAAATCAAATTCAAACAGTTTTAGAAACATTTATGTTTAAGCATAAAAATGAATTCATTCTCATTAATTTCCTAGAAAAAACATTAAATAAATTTTGAAACATTTATAGAATATATAATATTAAATTTTAAATTTAATTTATTCATAAAGAGTTATTAATTTAATTTCTTAGATAATAAAACATTGTTCACAAAAAAATTATTTTTTTAGAATAACTCTATTTACCTTCAAATTATTTAATCTTTATTCTGAAAAATTAGATAACTAATGTATGAATAATTATTCCTAAATTAGAAATAAATTACATTAAAATAAAATTTTAATATATTTCATTATATTTTTATATAGAAATTCATAACACATTGAAAAATAGCTTTCATTAGAAAAACATTTCTTCCGAACATGAAATGATTTTAATAAAATTTAATAAATTTTTAATATAGATTAATAAAATAATTTGAATTAATATAAATTTATATATATATATATATCATGATTTTTTTAATCTTATTCATATACTTCAATCCAGTGTCTAGGTTATACATGATATAATATATCGTTGATCCTTTTGACTCAGGGTTACATGTAATGCAATCTACTGATAACTTAAACATTTTTTAATAGGAATACATATAAAATATTAGGTTGTGTCATTTTACCAATAATAAAATGAGTTTTCCATTGAAATTATATCACAATGATATAAATAAATGAGGATACTTTTACTTCATAAAATCCCTGGGTTCCCATATCACTTCTTTAAATTTATTATTTTACCAAAAAACCTTATCCTGGTGAGTAGTCTTATAATATAGAATATTATCTCTATAATAAAATATTTCTCTTGTTTTTTCTTTATAAGAATAATCATGAAATATTAGTACAAAATATAACATAATTTTTTGTGAAGTACCATGTATGCACTTCTTCAAAAGAGATACATGGGACACATCATAAACATGAGAGAGGTTCAGTGGATATGCAAAGAGATAAGTTAACGTTTATACTCAATCAAGAATATGGAAGGGTAAAATATACTTGGGGATCATATTTACCTTCATTTTTAATATAATAAAATTCTCCCATAGATAAATTTATAGAAATTCCTTTACACCAACCTAAAATTCTTGTTATTTCTAATGAATTTTAGCATAACTGTTGTGATTGCTCTGAGCTGCCTTGATGTAATATTGAATGTATCTAACCTTATGACCCATTTCATCAAATTTCCCACGTACCAAAATCTTTTTTTCACTATATTCATACCAATATGTGTGAGTTATACACTTATTCCCATGTGGGGCTTCATAAGGATCCATTATCATACTCAATTGGAATCAATTTTTTTTATAGAATTTAACAAAAGGAAGGTGTTTATCCCAATCACCTTTGAAATTAATAATATTGGATCACATCATATCCTCTTGGGTTTTAATGTTCCAATCAGAATAACCATCTATTTATGGATGATATGTATTTCTAATGTTCAAATCTGAATTCAACACCCGATAAAGGCTTTTCTAGAACTTCAAGGTAAACATCAGGTCATGATCATATATAAAAGAATTTGATACTCCATTAAAATATAACAATTTCTTAATGTATATATTTTAAATCTAGTCAAGAGAAAAATATTCTATGATAATAATAAAATATTCATATTTCATTATTTGATCATATACAACCCAAATAGCATTATTCCATATAAATTATTATGGGAGTCTTGTGAAAAAAATAATGTAATGTTTTTCTATTTCCATTATGTTATGGGTAATGCTAGTAATGTCCCATTAGATGTTAATCTCTCATACTTAAAAAAATTTCATTCTAATCATTGAGATATATACTCTGTAATATTTCTTTTTATGTTATCTCACGAAAAATATTATTTCGGATGTCTATACATCTTCATAATTGCATTATTCATAAAGAAGGATGAACTATAAAATTTATATAAAAGATACAAATTTAATTCTAGAGTTTATGGTATACATACTCTATTCCCGAAACATATCATTGCATCATAATAATGTTTGAACTCAGAAACATTCCGCACCCTCTTGTTTGGTTCTGCATCTTCCTTTTATACCTCTTTCATCCTCACATGGACAGATGGTGAAATATTCATCTAAGAAAGATATAATCTATCCACATTCATTGTGAATTTAATATCTATTTTTTCCAAATCAACAAGTATTTGAACTATTTTAATCCACTTTATACACAAACTAGTATGGTATTTCCAACTCACAACTTTAACCACTTTCTCCATCATTCCAGAGTGATAATAAAATGAGTAGTTATAATATTTAATCAACTCCAGTCATATTCTCTAGTTCATATTTAATCTTTCTCATTGAATGTATATTTTAAATTTTTTGATCATTATAAGTATCATACCTTTAACCACATATTTATTTCCTTTATACCATAAATGAAAAAAATACCAAAGCTAACTCTAGATCATTATTTGGGAAATTTTACTCATGATCCATTAATTGATGAGAGGAATAAGCTATCATAATCTCATTATTCATTAAAACACATCCCAGTTTCTTCTTATATGGATAACTATAGATTAAAAACCCATATCAATTGCAGGGTAGTGTGGGTATAGGTTCACTGACCAAACTCCTCTTCATATACTATATATTTCATTTATATTCAATATTCAAAAGGACTTTAAATCCATTTTGTGTTAAATGGTTTATTATATTTGCAAGTGATCTATAATATCCATCCAATAAAATAAATATATGGATCTCAGTTGTTGTGGTTGGTCAGGGAAAATATTCAATGACTTCGATCTTAGAAGAATATGCTGATATACCCTCAGTTGTGATCGTGTTTCCCAAGAATGATACTTTCTTTATCTAGAATTCACACTTTCTAAATTTGGAATATATTTTCTCATTACTTGGGGTCTTTAAAAAAATTCTCAAGTGATCTATATGATCTTCCTTACACTTCAAATTCATAATAATAATTTTTATAAAGATATCCATAAATTGATCAAGGTAATCTATAAATAATCTATTCCATAAATCCATGAAGATGATGGGGGAATTAATAAGTCAAAATGGAATCCATATACATTAATTATATCCATAACTCATATAGAATTCCATCATAGTTAGGTTTTACTTTTAAACCTGAATTGGTAGTATCTAAAAAAATTTCAATCTTTGAAATTATTGAGATCCCCACAATTGATAAAAAATAAAAAATACACAGTCGAAGATACTTATTAATGACTGTGAACATTGTTAAGTTCCAAATAATAAATGGAAAGTCACATTGATCCATGTTACTTATTATCAAAAAGAATAGAACCACCCTATAGTGAGGCCCTATTCTAAATGAATCCCTGATCAATATTATCCTAATGTTTCTTTTTAAATTCATGAAACTAAATTAAGCCCATTATATAAAGATACTTTGAAATTGGTGAAGTGTCTTTTATGAGTTCAATTAAATACAAAACAACATGATTTATAGAAAAAATAGGCATATATTCTGAAAATATTTCAACAAACACTCATAAAATAGTAATATCATAGATGTTAATTTTGTACCCAACTATTTGAGATAAATACCCCTTAAGAATAGAGATCAAGACCCATAAAATGGATGTAATTTCTATTAGAATATCGTATTCATCCTTATAATGATAAATGATCACTAGGTTATTTGGAATATGAAATTTGACTTCCCTTACTTTGAAATTGATATGGGATATATGTATATATATAGTTAATCAATTCTCAAAATGATTTAAAATTACAATTAACAAATAATAATAAACTTTTCATAGGTTTCATTACTAAAAATTTTAAAATCTAATCTCCGACTCTAAAGTGGAGGCTAATTGTGCCCCAACCATCAAGATCCACATCAATGATTTGACATATCATTGGTCTATCCATCTTACAGAAGTATTCCATTATATTAGGAAATTGACTAACATAATTTCCACATTTACTATATATAAAACATTTAAAAATAAATGGTACATTAAGATGTGATTTATTTCACTTAATTGAAATATTAATTTTTCCTCATAAATTAATTTATTTATGCCTTTATTTTCCACAAACAAAAACATATTCTCATTATTTTGAGACATATCCATGGGTTATTCTTTCCACATTCATGACATATAACAAGTGGACTCTTCTTTCCTCTATGGTCATCATGAGCTAAATCCACAAGAAAAAGCACAACATTAGGTTTAATCTAGGTTATTCATAGTCACTAAATATCTAATATTTTTTATTTTTTATAAATAAAATGTGAAATAACTGATGTATATCCCCAGGGAGACTTTAACCATGTTTGTATCCTTATACCCCCAAATTGTGTACTGTGGAAAATCAATTTAATACCTAATATACAGTTTTTATAGTAGTTAACCATTGGTAAATATATGACATAACCACTTACACTATCAAGTATCCATAAATTGATGTATTTTCTACAAAAAAACTCCTTTCATTGCAATATCATGGTATATTTTCTTATACATAGGATTATCTTGAGTGAAATCAGTAATGTTTTCCAATAATAATATCCAAAAATAATTAAACTCTACTCTAATACCAGCTAAGGAGACCCAAAAATTACATATTTAAATAATCCATCATTTTCGATGAATATTTAATATATCTCAAAACAATATATTCCATAGAACTATAAAGGTTTAGTGTATATGAAGATTGGATACATAATCTTATTATTTAATGAAAGATGTTTAATATTTTCCACAATGTTCTTCAAACATATTACACTTATTAGTAATAAAATACAAAAAACATTTCTTCAAAACCAGGGAAATGGAAAAATAATAAAGGGTGAGATCATATGCTCAGTAAGGGTACATATGAGACATATCCGTCAATGATTATATATAATCATAACCTAAGAATAATGGTATAAATATATTATCTTATCATTTGGAAATAATATTAATTAATTCATTGATCATAATCATGGTATTTTTCTTTTGAATATCATAATAAATGAATCATAGAAGAATCAAATATTGTGATCCTTAAGATCGTATCATAAGAATAAGAACATGTCATAGGGACTAGCATAAAATTTTCCCATAATCCTTATCATAGAAATATTATATTAGGGATATCTATAAAGATATTAATCACGTGATAGGCTTGGCCTAACCACTCTTTTACCTACTTTCAAATTGGAATAACCTCTCATGTACCATTGTTGGGATTAGGATAACAATATGTGTACCCTATTTGGGATTGGACTAATAACCTATGTACCCATTGATCTCATTAAATATTAATCACTAACTAGTGAATGGGATGTTTTGAAAATACTCACCTGACACAAAATCAAAATCCATTAATATGTATGCCTTAATATCATGAAAATATTTTTCATTTCTTCATAGCTTAACAAAATGAAGAGAAAATAGGATTCATCAAGATTTAATTATCATAATCCAAAACCATTCAAAGAAATAATAGATATAGTAACATTGGATCATATACCTATTGAATCATATGTAATATAAATGGATATTGTCACATATGAAATACAATTAAAATATCACTATAACATTTCATGAGTAAAATACCCTTTTTATTATGAAATAACTTATTTAAAATATAAAAAATTACAGAATTTTAGGGAATTTGTTTTGAAAATAATATTGGATTCTTGTAAATTAATCTTCAAAGAAAAGAGTATACATGAGAACAATAGAAGTTTATTGTGTGGTATGTGTGGAAATAAGGTTTCTATTCACAAATTTAGTAAAAAGTACCTCATTAATAAAACAATAATATGATTTATTTTAAAAATTTGTAAAAATGAAAACATGGGTAAAAAATAAATCAAATAATAATTTTATAATATTAAAAAACATTCTTACAAATAGTTGAAATAAAATATATACCTAGAATAAAATTATCCTAAATAGAAGAGTGAAATAAAGTCAATGTTATATAAAAAAATATATTTCATATATGTGTATACATAGAGAGACAAAAATAAATGGATAAATTGTAATCTCTTTTAATAACCATAAATGATGAAAATACATAATATTTTTTAGATATAGTTCATATAATTTTATTATTTGAAATTTTATGTATACACAATCTTGATAAAAAGTTTTATTGAAACATAAAACCCGTAAATAAAATCTGACATGCTTCATAAGTGATTTAAACCTCTAATATAATCAATTTAAATTTTTTATAATTCTATAATTTAATAATATTCAAAATTATTGTACCATATAAGTTTTATTTATAATATCTTATCACCTTTTCATTAATAATATTTTATTAGAATCATAATTTCAGGTATTAAATAATTATTTTTTAAATATGTTTCAATTAGGTAGTTATGGTACATATATATTATCAATGGTTTCATCCCAATCATGATAGAAATATAATCTATACATTCATTATTTACATATTTACTAAAATCCCAAGGCACATAGATTGATAAATTAATTACATCGTTCATGGTGACTGTAGTCTATATGTAATCATGAACATTGTTTTAATTTTCTAAAGAAAAAAAGGAAAAAATGATAAATGATATTTTATCATTCCAAAATAACAATTAATTATTAAATTTAATATATATGTATTAATTATATAATTTAATCCATCAATGTGAGGTGATGGTGGAAAATGAATCATAATGTAATATGGATGCGATAGTCCACATGTATGCATGAGAGATACTTTTGTTTTTCTATTTAATGTAATGGAGGTGGAAAAATATTGTCCCATAATATTAATAACATCTCAATATATTGATTAAATTGTATTCATTGTGTTAATTTAGATACAATATACTTATAGTAAGTAGAAGAGGGAATAATGTTTGAATGAGTTAGGTAAGATGATCACCTTTTCATTGATATATAACCAATGCATTACACCTTAAGACATATTAGGATATACTTAGGATAAGAAAAATGGATAAATAATGAAGGGAATATAGCCTAGAAGGTATATTGAAAGGGATTGTCTAATATAGAGCGAGAAATATTTATGAATAAGGGTGGAAGACGTATTAGCTTTTATAAGTGAGGGAGAGTCATGCATTGAATTACATAAATTATTTAAATAATACAGAGTCTTATTCATTTGAATGTAGAAAAAAATGAAAAATAATTTGAAGTTAATATATGAAAAGGTAAAAATATCTTTACTTAATAATATTTAGACATGTTTAATCCCCATTTTTTATCTTATATGTTATTTTAACCCCCCCCCCAAATACATCATTTAGACTCAAGGTTTTGTGTAAATAAAGATATCAAATATTTTGAATTTATTTAAAAGGAATACATATAACATATCTTGGTGTCCGAAGAATAATTTAGATGAAATTTCCACGATTCTTTGTTGTTCTTGTATTACCCAAATCGTATATGATCCCTATTGTGATTCGAGATGTTTTTATGAAGAATAAGACATCCTGATGTCACGTTGTCAAGAGAAGTCGATCCATGAGATGTCCTTCATGAATCAAGTATAGTCTTGTTGGTTACATTTTCATTAACAAAAATTAATAATTTTATTGAAATTTTTTTAAATTGAATGAGTTTTTTTTAGGATATTTCATTGTGAATCATAATGATATTAGAATGAGAATACTGAAAATTCAATTGTGGCTAGGGAAAATAATTTTAAAAAAAAGTGTAGATAACCATCCCACATGTTGGGATTTATGAGAAGATTCCCTGAAATCATGGATGAAAAAAATAGATATTTATTATTTTACCTTTTGGTATTAGTTCTGAGATAACCTGTATTATTCTATTTTAGGAAATATAAAAACATGGAAAATTAATGTTTTAACCTGTAAAATATTATATTTTTAGATAAAGAGAAAATTTGAAGTGTGAAATAGAAAAATACTACTATTATATACACCATAGTAATTATGTTGCTAAGATAACAGATAAGTTAATATGATGATGATTATGAATTAGAATTTTTTAATGACAAGGACATGTGTGATATGAAATGCCTACCCACCAGAGCTTATAATGTTGACTCTATGATAAGAAGTAAAATATACTTAATGGATTCTTCATTCTGTGAGTTGAGTAGAGAAATTTATCCATATTTAATATAATATTTATATTCTAATGTTCATTCTCTTTAAATGTTTGAGAAATGTATTCTATATATTATATTCATATCTCAAAGAGGATGATCTATATCATGTTATTGAATCTTTCTATATTTGATTAAATATCTCTCTCATCCATTTTTTATTTTTATTCCATGTATCTATTGGGAGATAGTGGAACCTTCAGGAGTAGTGTATGTGTTTGGAAGAATGGGTATCATGATAATAACTAACCTAAAAACTTTTATTGATAAGAAAATAGTAGTTAAAAACTAAAACATAGGATGAAAAATATTTGTAAAAGGGAGTAGGCTCTCATAATATGGTGAAAACATATAAAAACATATGTTTGAATTTCTCTTATTTATTTTTAGTAATTACAATTCAAGCCAATGTATTATTATAAATATGTGAGAATCATATCCTAACCAATCATAGCCATTAATTTATAAATAAAAAATATATAATAGTTTGGAATATTAATTCACCCACTCTTAGTGTATCCATTTGATTATCTAGATATTTTAAAAGGTTTCAGGTTGAAAAATTAACTTCAACCACATTTTCAGAAATTAATTTTTCAGTAAAGGTTTAGTGAACACATTATATATTTTATCCATTTTTGGAATCAACAACATTTTAAATAATTATTCTCTATGAGATATTTGATTAATTTGTTGCATCTATCTCTCTTATAGTTTTATCATGATTTTAAAAATTCGATAAGGATTCTATAAATTTCTTTTAAGTGAATTTTGATAAAATTTTTGAATATACAGTGATGACATTCAATGGCATCTTTATTATCCTATAATGAACTTTTAATGGCATAGGTGTGTCTTAATTCATGATTTAAGATATTGGAATCAAGTTTCAATACATTTTTATGGGAATATATGGAATCTTAGAATGAAATCGTATCGTATTGGGTATAAGAAGGCTAAAATTACTAACCACCTCCAAGATTATATAACATTGAGTGAGTAGAAGAACCACTGACCCACTGGCCATAACAAACCTTCCCTTTATTAAAAATTAATTCATGATTTATTACATAAAAGTACACATATTAAAAGATGAAAGACTAATATATATAGTTTATTTTGGAATTAGGAACATAGTATAACATCTTAAGCATGGGATGCAAAAAAATTATTGAAAACATTCTTAACATGCTTCTAAAATTCCATGGCTTTTAAAATTGCACATGATAACCTGGGGACATACATTAGAAAGGGGTAAGCTATAAAGCCCTGTAAGGGTATAAACATGGAATAAAATGTAAGGAATAATATATTTTATTAAATAGTCATATCAAAAGGACTAATAATCATAAACAGGGACAATGAGACATGATATAGAAAAATATTCATAAAGGAAACATGGAAATTTTTCCAAAAACATAAACTGCAACATCTAAACATAGGTCAAGGTTGAACTTCCAAGTCATCAAGGTGAAAGAATTCCCATAAAAGAATCAGTTTCAATCCCTTTATAAACATGAAATCTTAGGAGACTAACCATTACCCTATTCATTGGAGCATTATATCATTCTGGGTGTACTCCTTACTTTCATTTCATTCTCATGCTTAAGTGTGCCTCATAGATCATACAACATGAATTCATTAATCATAAAAATTTATTACATGGTCTTGAAGTGTGGAAAAAATAACTTTAAGTCCCAATAGAAATAGTTATAAGTGTATAAGGTGTACTCCATGTGTTGGAAATGGGTATGGTATTCACTACATAATTGTTTTGGCATTGAAAATCATGATGAAATTTCGGTAGCATAATGACCTAATATAAAAATTAATAAAATGGGTTGATGGTAGGGAAAGGGGTTCTCATAATTTGGACATAAAATGTCAAATAATAGGGAAATGTAAATATATATCCCAACATTAGTAATTGTAAATATAATTCATAAGATAATAAGGAAACATGAATAAAGAAGAGGACGTGAGGATCCCTTACTTGAGTGTGTGACTCTAAATGTTTGTGAGGGTCTTCTTGAGAGATTCGGGGAACCATGGGATGAATCGTGAGAGTGGATAGAAGAGTATGGACGTTCTCCAAGGAGTTTTAGTAAAGATAAATGGGATCTTAGGTGGGTTTATATAGGAAATGATGGGGATTTCTTTATTACATAGGTTTTGGACTCTATATAATAAAATAACCAAAAACAAAAACAATATAATGGATTATTATCATGGTATCTACAAAATGGGATTGGTTAAAATTATTTATAATTCCAAGGTCCTAACATAATAAATTAATACCCTTCTTATGTAGAGGTTATTCATACTCTTAAATAAATGGTTTTAAAACCTTAAATATTTTAATGGTTTTTGAGGATTTATAAGGTCTTTATAAAATTATTCAAATAACTATAAAATCATGTTATTTTAAATATAAAAAAAAATATATTTGGATAGGGATACCCTTTATGGTATTTATTACACACTTCTAGGTCATTATGATGTCATGATACACAATGTATATTTATATGATATTTAATTATGAACAAAAAATAGAAATGTGTCATAAAAAAATGACAAAATCACCATGTGATAATTTCAATGGTATGATTCCAAAAATAATATTAATTTTAACTATTTTATTTACTAAATTTTTTCATTTTCACTACTAAAATTGTAATCAACATTTATTGAGAAATTTTGTGTTTTTTGACAATAACAATTTTGAACCCTTATAAACATTACTTTTTACATCATAAAAATTATATGATCATTTATATTTAATGAAAATTATTTAATAAAAATATTTTATTAAAATATTATTTATTTCAAAATCCAATAATTCATTAAAATAAATTCCTTAATTTAGTTTTAATATTACCCAGAAAACATTTATATAGTAACCATAATAGGATGAAAATAAATTCATTATTTTATAAAAAATAATTTAAAAAGTCATAATTCTAGGGTCTTGATACATATCCATTTAATGCATTAGAAAACACCCTATGTGTAAGGTGAGTGATAGTGAGACTTTCTTGGGGTGGTTTGATGTACAAGGTTTGGTACGTGGTCTCGATGAGTTTGAACTTCTCCCGTGAGTGGTTCCTCTCATGCCTAAGTTATTAAATCTTATATTGGGATTGCTCAAGGTAAAAGGCCAGTGATGCTATCTACCTCAAAATATTTGATAAATGGGATTCATAGGGAATGATCCTACATTTTGAGGCCATCACATCCTTTTTCCAGGTCAATTGTATTTGTTAAAACCTGTCACGACCCATCCTAGGGGCCGGTGTCGTGACTACCCAAAGCCCACCTTCCATAGGCCAGGGGCTGGCGACTAGCACAAAAGGTGTAAATCCTGATAAAAGGTAAGGTATTTCCTTTATAAAGAAAACAAACACCACAGAGTACGCATGCTGAGTAATTACTAAGTAAACTGAGTACAAAAGTAAGTGCTCGAAAGTAAATGGGCCAGAATACAAACCCAACTGAAATTAAAGTACAATTGAAAAGGAAGTACACCAACAGTAAAGTAAAGCAGCGAGTCTGAGCTGTCCTGTGGAAATCCCACCTGAAGGGTGTGTATAGATAGCCTCCTCTGCTCCTCGGCTCCAGTCGTCCGCTTCGAGTAAGTCTCTTCCAGTGATCTACCTCCACGTACCGTCCAGCTCCACGAGCTCCCACCTCGATCAGCGTTGTCTGTCGTCTACATCCAACACAACGAAGTGAGGTCATAGCCCGTGAAGGGGTGAGTATACGCTACTCAGTAGGGACCCTGAGACCTCCGTAGGTATCCCAGAATCCATGAAATATAAACCAGAAAGGAAAGATACAATCACAAAGTAACAACAAACTCCACTTAGGTGTATGCCCATACATATACCGAATTCATCATTTACAGCTCGGTTCCAGCACACGATCCCAAGTACAACCCATTACACATAGGAAAACATAACCCATTCTACATAGGAATTCACAACCCAATCCGCACAGGAAGGCACAACCCATTCCACACAGGAAAGCACATCAATCATATCGATGATATTGATTGTAAGTTAAGACATAGCTCACAGAGGTATAATACTTCGTAAGAAGATAGAGATGATCAGATATAGCCACTGATTCATCAAAGTTGTCAGACCCACATAGGATACAAGACCAGCTAATCTGTCGGAGCCACAAAGGATACAAGACCATCTACTCTACCGGACCCACATAGGATATAAGTACTGAGTCTAATACGGCCAGACCCACACTGCATACAATAACAGAAGTCAAGTACTGCTGGACCCACATAGGATACAAGAACAATAGTAATTGTCGTCTAACCCATGGAGGATTCCAGTACGGTCGTCGTCGCTGCCGAACCCACGGAGGATCCCAGTGTAGTCATCATCGTCGTTGAGTCGCAGCCAGCTCTAGGGTTCCCGCTCACAGCAAGCTCGATTCCAGGAGGGTCCGCTCCACGATCCAAGGGGGTCGATACATCAACTGACACGTAGTCCAGAGTTGATGTATCCCAAAGTTCCGTCTCGTCAAAAGGAACTCAATGCGACAGATGGCGCGTCAATCGGACGCCCGGTCTGAGATTTATTGGCTTTTTCGTCCCAGGGGCCCGATTGGTTTTTAAGACAAAACTCACCCGACCGTACTCCAACTACGTCCAAACCATGAGTGGAGTAATCCAAAATAACCATCTCACTAAGTGGAAACCAACAAAGTCGATGACGCGTCAATCAGACGTCCGGAGCTCAAGTTATAAGGGTTTCTGCTCCGAGGGCCCGATTGGTTTCGTGTTCGAACCAACCAATCTGTACCCAAAGTTCTCCTAAACCTTCATTGTAATATACTGGAACGACCGTATCAATCCAAGGATCGCTACGCAACTGACGGTGCGTCGATCGGAGGTCTTTAGTACATGTTATGAACTTTTGAACGGATCTGTCCGGAAATTAGGGGGTTTGGGCCCGGACCGACCCGGCCCAAATCCCACGGGGTCGGCCTGAATCAGGTCGAACTGACCCAGTTTTGGTTCTGACCCCTTTGGGTGTGGCCCGAACTAGTCGGCGTGGCCCAGCGGCATGGCCTGGCCCAGCGGCGCGGCCCAGCCCAACGGCGGGGCGCGACCCGTGTGGCCAGCGGCTCGGCCTTTAGCCAAGCAGAATTCGGAGGGGGGGGGGGGCGCTGCCCCCCTTGATTGAAAAATGGCTGGCCATTTTTGGTCGGCCTTAACTGAACCCACGGGACCCGCAGGGTCCTACCTCCAGCTGGCTCCAGAGGCCGGCTCGGCTGGCCACTTCCCCAAACCGCTGCGGCCATAGGCCGCGGTTCATCCCCGTCTGGCGCGGCGCCGTGGCCCACTCCTGGCCACAGCCTCCTTCGGCCTCACCTGCGCAGTGCGACGGTGTCACGCTCCATCGTCGTGGTTTATCTCATTCTCTCTTGGTGGAATGGCACCGCGTCGCCTCCGTTTCCAAGCCACGTAGAAGTTCAACAATAAAAAAGGGGGAGGAGGGTCGGCCGTGTTTGTGCGGTCCGACCTCCTCCCGTTATAACGATAGCAAGCGGCCAAGAACGAGTAATCACAATGACAAATAAAGCGCAAATTTAATTGATTAAATTTGAACTTTACCCCTACCTAGAAGAATTTGTTGAACGATGATCATCACGGGAAACGACGTCGTGAGGTGAAGACCCGTATATGTTGACGGAGAATGTCCGAGGAGGAAACGACGTCTCCCATTTTTTGACGCAGGAAGAAGATCTAAAGAGGGTGCGTCATCATTCTCCTAAAAAGGAATCACACACCGGCTATGGAGAGGAGAGGAGACGACACATCGATCTCTCCTTGCGGTGATGGCGTTCTTTGTCGTGTGCTTGACATTCTTCAATGAAATGATGGAATTATCCAAGACTTAGAGAATTCTCTCCAAATATCCTCACACAACTAAAAAACCCCCAAATAAAATAAGGGATTCTTTATTTTATTAACACATTCCATGCATTTTCAAATCATCAAAAAAACTCAAACTCAAAATTAAATTAATTGAATAGATTTAATCAATCAATTTAATGCGAGAGTTGACATGCAATTAAATAGAGAGAGTGGGTGAGCTACAAATTAATGGGGGGGGGGTTTCCAACTTTAATAGAGGTTAGAGGAATTTCAAAAGGTGGGGCTCATTTGGGGCCCACCTCACTAATATTATATTAAGATTAGTTAGTATTTAGTGGGTCCCACCTCAACTTCCACACATAGGATATAATTACTTAGAGCAGAAATAAAATTGTAACACGTATATTATTTCACTCTTTAATTACACCACTTCATTTTTAATAACACCTCCAGAGCAAACACAACTCCAGTGAGAGTTTTCTTAAGCAATTACTGGTGTTGCGGTTTCATTTATGCCCTCAGATTTCGATTTCGAGAACCGGTTCAAAAGTTAGAAAAACCCGCTCGTTCTTTCACTGAACTTACCTGAGCTAAACTTCAGAAATTGCTTCCGGGCACACCGGGACTCGGAATCAGGTGCCGTCAGAAACAGCGTACTCGTAAAATTACAAAAAATATAAGAATGAAAAATTTACTTGAAATTTATGGTTCTTTACATTACTCCCATCTCAGGTCTTTACGTCCCCGTAAAGATAAATCACAAACTAGGTGAAAAATGGGTGTACTGAGCACGCATCTGAGCCTCCCACTCCCAAGTGCTCTCTTGGAGATTCTTGTGCTGCCACCTGATGCAGACTAGAGGAATCGACCCCCCACGTAGGACCCACTCCTGTTGATCCTCGACCTCCACCGGGGCCTCCGCAAAAGTCACCCCGTCATCGATGTCCAGCTCCTCATGGTCGATGATATGTGTCAGGTCATGCATGTATCTCCTCAGCTGAGATACGTGGAAGACGTCTTGCACCCGGTGCAACTGAGGTGGTAGTTCTAGGCGATAATCCACCTCGCCTATCCTACTGAGAACCTCGAATGGTCAGATGAAGTGCAGAGATAACTTTCCACCCCGGCCAAATCTCTGTAATCCACGTCGAGGTGAGACCTGGAAGAAAACGTGGTCGCCATCCTCGAGCTCTAGTGGTCTCTGCCTCCTATCAGCATAAGACTTCTGTCAGCTCTGAGCTATCCTCATCTGCTCCTGGATGATCTGGACCTTCTGTATCATATCCTGGATCATCTCTGGTCCCAAAAGTGCTGACTCCCCAGGGTCTGTCCAGCATAGAGTTGACCTGCAAGTTTGGTCGTACAATGCCTCGTATGGTGCCATCCTGATGGTGGAGTGGTAGCTATTGATGTACGCAAACTCCACCAAGGGTAGGTGATCCTCCCAGCTATGAACAAAGTCGAGGAAACATGCACAGAGCATGTCCTCGAGAGTCTGAATGGTCCTCTCCATCTGTCTATTCGTTTGAGGGTGAAAGGTGGTGCTCAGGCGTAGTAGTGTTCCGAATGCCTCCTGCAACCCCTTCCAAAGCCAGGGAAGTAAAGCAAGAATCTTGATCAGAGATGATAGATGATGGCACACCATGAAGCCATACAATCTCCTAAACGTAGAGGCTTTCCAAGATCTCCACTGAGCCCTGCTCTCTGATGGGTAAGAAGTGGGCCGACTTGGTGAGTCGGTCAACGATCACCCAAATGGAGTCGTGTCCTCTGGAAGTTCCTGGAAGTTCGTGGAAGTCCAGTCACGAAATCTATAGATATACAATCTCACTTCCACTTCGGGACCTCCAAGGGCTGTACCAAGCCTGCTGTTACCTGGTGCCCCACCTTCACCTGCTGGCAGGTGTGGCATCGAGAAATGAACTCTGCCACAGCCTTCTTCATACCCGGCCACCAGTGCTGTCGTCTGAGATCCTGGTACATCTTCTCCACTCCTGGATGTACTGCTAAAGGGGAAGTGTGAAAATCACTTAGCACCTCCTCCTGTAATGCAGATGGTACCATGGTACATCCTCTAAAAAGGACGACAGGCTTTCTTCCTACAGAGAATCCATCAGGTGCCTGTCCTGTAGAAATATGTGCACGCCACATCTCACAGTCAACTTCTCCACGCAGTGCCTCTCTGACCCGCTGAAGAGGTAGAGGAGTGACTGTGAGTGATAGAATAAAGGCTGCTTCATCTCTATCTATAAAGGATATTTGCAAAGCGGCTAGCTACTCTGTCACCTCTCCAAGTAGCCGAATGCCCGTCCTCCTGCTAAGAGCATCAGCTACTACGTTCCCCTTTCCAGGAGTATAGACTATCTCAAAGTCATAGTCCTGGAGGAACTCGAGCCATCTCTATTGTCTCAGGTTCAGATCCTTATGTGAGAAGATGTACCTGAGACTCTGGTGGTTAGAAAATACTGTAAAGCGCTCTCCCATCAGATAGTGCCGCCACATCTTCAGAGCGAAGACCACTACTGCTAACTCCCGGTCATGGGTAGCATAGTTCTGCTGATGCTGCCTAAACTGTCATGATCCATAGGTGATCATTGCCCGCCCATGCATTAGTACACACCCGATTCTGGTCCCTGATGCATCACAGTAGACTACGTACCCTACTCCCACCTCTGGTAGTCTCAAGATGGGTGCACTGGTCAATTCTCTGTCTCAGCTCCTGGAAGCTCTGCTGATATCTATCTGACCACATGAAGGGTTTCCCCTTCTTCGTCAAAGTTGAAAGTGGGGCCGCAACCCTGGAGAAGTCTGGCCCAAATCTCTAATAGTACACAGCCAATCCTAGGAAACTCCATGCCTACATCACGCTCATGGGTGGATCCCAAGCTAGAACTGCCTCGATCTTCGTAGGATCCACCACAACTCCTGCCTAAGAGATGATGTGCCCCAAGAAGTGGACCTCACGTATCCAGAACTGACACTTCGAGAGCTTACCATAAAGCCGGTGCTCTCAGAGTGTGTCTAGTACAACCTGCAAGTGGTAGGCGTGCTCCTCCCCATTAGTTGAGTATATCAATATGTCGTCAATGAAGACCATGAAAAATCGATTGAGATAAGGCTGGAAGATCCTATTAATGAGACTCATGAACATTGTTGGAGTGTTGGTTATGCCGAAAGGCATATCCAAGAACTCATAGTGGCCATACTGACATCTGAAAGTCGTCCTCTACACATCCTCATCTCGAACTCCGAGCTGATGATAACTTAACCTAAGGTCTATCTTCGAGAACCATCATGCTCCCTTGAGCTGATCGAAGAGGTCATCGATCCTCGGTAGCAGATACTTGTTTCTTACAGTCACCTGGTTCAGGAGACAGTAATGGACACACAGTCGCAAGCTCTCATCCTCCTTCTTGGCGAACAAAATCGGGGAAGCCCAGGGTGAAACACTTGGTCGAATGAATCCCTTGCCCTGCAAGCCCTCTAGCTGTACCCATAGCTCTCAAAGCTTAGTGAGAGCCATCCGATATGCTGGAGTAGATATCGGGGCTGTCCCAGGGTACATTTCAATATAGAATTCTACCTATCTACGATGAGGTAGTCTTGGAACGTCCTCAGGAAAAACGTCTGCATAATGATCCACCACTATAGGAAAACTCGGACTCCACATATCAACTGCTCATAAGATGAGGCAGCCAACTGATGAGTGATCAGTTGTCCCCTCCTCTACATGAGTCCATCCTACGCTGAAAAGGCTCCCTTCTCGCTGGTGAAGGTGAACCTGCTCCCATCGGTGCGAACACACCGCACCTTGCGTGTAATACAGTCGATCTGAGCATGGACTGCAGATAACCAATCCATGCCCAAGATTACCTCGTAAGGCCTCGACGCCGCTACAGGAAGATCCCAACTGAAGCTATCTCCTCCTAGAGTAAGCTCGCACTGCTGACACCAGTGCGTAATCATCGAGTCTGCTCCTATAGGAGTCTCTAGCCGTAAGGATCAAGCCAATGGCTCCGTCGGAATCTCCGAGCTCCGAACAAGGTCATCAGCAATGAAATAATGACTCGCTACTGTGTCTATAAGAACTGCAGCACGGGTGGAGTAGACATAGATATTACCTCAAATCATCTCTGGTGTGCCATGGTCGTGGGCCTCCACTACCTAAAGCTGAGCCTATCTCTGTCCACCTGCTCCATGTGGTCGGGGGCGGACCTCCTGGTGGTGGTGGTGGTAGAGCCTCAAAGTGTCACCCACCACTTGCTGCTCGGCCAGCTCTTCTGCCTCATCCTCCTACTCCCTGCGGACCGCCACGGTCGAACCTCTGCCTCTGGATGGAAGGTACCTCCATGATCTGTTGCTCGTCTGCATGTCGGGTCGGGTAGTCATGAGCCATGTGGCCCTGCCCGCCACATGCATAGCACTGTCTGCTTCTCGGAAGGTTGGCTTTGTGCCGTGTCCCCCGCACCTCTAAGCCAGTATCCTGAGGTCGTCCGCCCGATGGTCTAGTCCGCTTGGACCCCTGTGACATCCGTCGACTGCCAGCTGCAGAAGACTTTGTTACGTACCGCCCTGGGGTAGGTCTCGCTGCTGGTGTAGGCTTAGCAAGAAATCTCTCTACAAGAAGGGCTCGCTCCAGTACTCCTACCTACGTCAGAATGCTGAGGGAGATCATCAAAGCCCTGATCTCATGCCTTAGTCCTAGCTCAAAGGTCCGAGCCCGGAATAATGGGTCTCGTACCATGTTCGTGGAGTAGCACGAGAGATCAGTAAATCTCACTGAGTGCTGTTCTACTGTCCTGTTGCCCTACCGCAGCTGTAGTAGCTCCTGAATGCGCACCACATGGAGGGTGGCTGAAACGAACTCTGAGCGGAAGAGACTCTCGAAGTCCGTCCAATGTAAATATGCATCGTAATGAACCTGGAGCATCAGGCTCCACCATCTACCTGCTGTCGCGTGCAGGAGACTCGCTGCAAGGATCACCATGAGGTCAGCTGGTGTCCCCACTAACCTGAAAACCCATACAACAGCCTCTAGCCAATCCTCGGCAGCCTGAAGGTCCATCTCCCCACGGAACATGGCCAGTCTCTGATACTGAAACTCATGCAGTGCACTAAGGTGACGGGCACTCTCAGTAGCTGGGGCTGGTGGCATCGGTGGCTCGACGGGTAGAGGTACCACCGGTGCCTCCACTGTAATAGGGCCCTGCACCGAGGCCTCGTCGCTCGGTGGGCTATCGTCTCGCACAAAGCTTGGAACCCTAGCCGGCTGCCGTCGTGGGGACATCTTGAAAAGAAATAGGTGTGCCACCGTTAAAACAGTATGCCTGGTGAGCTAACACAAGTAATCACAAAGAATACATCTGAAACACACATGCAATCAATGTTTGTGTGCATTGAGTTGGAAATCAGAAGTCAGGGTCCTGGTGTTTGGATACGTCGGCCGCCTCACCAACACTGGTCTCCCTGGATTGATAACCACACTCAATACCCATAACACTATTGCTTCACATAGAATAACGATCAGAGTCCTGAGTTTTGTGGTAGAACCGAACACCTCTGATAGCAATTTGTCACGACCCGTCCTTGAGGCCCGTGCCGTGACTACCCCAAGCGCACCTTCCATAGGCCAGGGGCTTACGACTAGCACCAAAGGCATAAATCCCGATAAAAGGGAAGTCATTGCCTTTATAAAGAAAACAAACACCACAGAGTACACAAGTTGAGTACATACTAAGTAAAATGAGTAAAAAAGTATGTATTGGAATGTAAATGGGCCAGAATACAAACCAAACTGAAAGTAAAGTACAACTGAAAAGGAAATACAACAACAGTAATGCAAATCAGCGAGTCTGAGCCGTCCTCTGGAAATCCCACCTGAAGGGTGGGTACAGATAGCCTCCTCTGCTACTCGGCTCTAGTCGTCCACTCCGAGTAAGTCCCGTCCAGTGATCCACCTCTAGGTACCGTCCAGCTCCACGAGATCCCACCTCGATCAGCGATGTCCGTCATCTGCATCCAACACAACGTAGTGCGGGCATAGTCTGTGCAGGGGTGAGTATACGCTACTCAGTAGGGACGACGAGACCCCTGTAGGTCTCCCAGAATCCATGAAGGATAAACCACAAAGGAAAGATACAATCATGAACTAACAACGAACTCCACTTAGGTATATGCCCATACATATACCTAAGTCTTCATTTCCAGCTTAGCTCCAGCACACGAGCGCAAGTAAAACCCAGTACAAACAGGAAAACATAACCCATTCCACATAGTAATTCACAACCCAATCCACACAGGAAGGCACAACCCAATCAACACAGGAAAGAACAACAATCATATCGATGATATTGATTGTAAGTTAAGACTCAGCTCACACAGGTATACTTCTTCATAAGACGATAGAGATGATCAAATTTTTCCACTGATTCATCAAAGCTATCGGAACCACATAGGATACAAGACCAGCTATGATGTCAGACCCACAAATGATACAAGACCAGCTACTCTGCTGAACCCACGTAGGATACAAGTACAGAGTCTAATACTGCCAGAACCACATAGGATACAAGAACAGTAGTCAAGTACTGCCAGACCCACATAAGATACAAGAATAATAGTCAACATTGTTGAAACCCTGGAGGATTACAGTACAGTCTTCATCCCTGCCGAACTTACGGATGATCCTAGTGCAGTCGTCATCGTCGTCGCAGTCGCAGCCAGCTCTAGAGATTCCGCACACAACAAGCTCGATTCCGGGAGGGTCTGCTACACGATCCAAGGGGTTCGATACATCAACTGACACAAAGTCCAGAGTTGATGTATCCCAAAGATCTATCTTGTCAAAAGGAACTCAATGCAACAGACGACGGGTCAATAGGATGCCCGGTCTGAGAGTTATTGGCTTTTTCGTCCCGGGGGCCCAGTTGGTATTTAATTCAAAACCAACCTGACCATACTCCATCTAGATCCAAACCTCGAGTGGAGTGATCCAAAAGAACCATATGACTAAGAGAAAACCAACAAAGTCGACGGCACGTCAATCGGACGTCCAGAGCTCAAGTTATAAGCGTTTCCGCTCCGAGGGCCCAGTTGGTTTCGTGTTCAAACTAACCCGTCCATACCCAAAGTTCTCCTAAACCTTGAGTGTAATATACAGAAATGACCGTCTTGATCCAAGGATCACTACACAACTGATGGTGCATCGATCGGAGGTACGTATCCAATGTTATGGGCGTTTGAACGGATCTGTCCGAAAATTACGGGGTTTGGGCCTGGACCGACCCGGCCCAAAACCCCCTGGGTCGGCCCGAACCTGTTCGACCCGACCCAGGTCTAGGTCTAGGCCATTTGGGTGCGGCCCGGCCCAGTTGGTACGGCCTGGCCCAGCGGTGCGGCCCGGCCCAGCGGCTCGGCCTTCGGCTGAGCGGAATTCGGAGGGGGGACATTGCCCCCCTTGATTGACAAATGGTGGGCCATTTATGGCCGGCCTTAACTGAACCCACGGGACCCATGTGGTCCCGCCTCCAGCTGGATCCAGCGGCCGGCTCAGCCGGCTACTTCCATGAACCGCCCCGGCCATAGGCCGCGGCTCCTCCCCGTCCGGCGCGGCACGACGACACCGCACCCCCCCACCGTAGACCGCCACGGCCGTGACCCTCCTCAGTGTTCTGACGCGGTGCGACGGTGCCACACTCCTCCACCGCGGCCCGCTCCTAGCCTCAGCCTCCTTCGGCCTCACCAATGTGGCGCTACAGTACCACGCTCCATCTCTATGGTTTATCTCGTTCCCTCGCAGTGCAACGACACCTCGTTGCCTCCATTTCCAAGCCACGTAGAAGTTCAACAAAAAAAAGGGGAAGGAGGGTCGGCTGTGTTTGTGTGGTCTGACCTCCTCCCGTTATAACGATAGCAAGCAGCCATGAACAAGTTATCACAATGAAAAATAAAGCACAAATTTAATTTATTAACTTGAACTTCACCCCTACCTTGAAGAAGTTGTCGAACGATGATCGTCACGGGAAATGACGTCGCGAGGTGAAGCCCCGTATAGGTTGATGAAGAACGTCCGAGGAGGAAATAGTGTCTCCCTTACTTTGACAAGGGAAGAAGAACTAAAGAGGGTGCATCATCATTCTTCGGAAAAGGCATCACACACTAGCTGCGGAGAGGAGAAGAGACGACACGTCGATCTCTCCTTGCGGTAACAGCGTTCTTCGTTGAGTGCTTGACGTTCTTCAACGAAGATGATTAAATTCTCCATGACTTAGAGAATTCTCTCCAAAGAATCTCACACAACTAAACAACCACCAAATAAAATAAGTGCTTCCTTATTTCATTAACACACTCCATGCATTTTGAAATTTTCAAAAAAACTCAAACTAAAAATTAAATTAATTGAATAGCTTTAATCAATCAAATTATTACGAGAGTTGACATGAAATTAAAGAGGGAGAGTGGGTGAGTTACAAATTAATGGGCGGGTTTTCCAAATTTAAGAGAGGTTAGAGGAATTTGAAAAGGTGGGGCTCGTGTGGGGCCCACCACACTAATATCCTATCAAGAGGAGTTAGGATTTAGTGGGTCCCACCTCAACTTCCACACGTAGGTTATAATTTCTTAGAGTAGAAATAAAATTGTAACATGTATTTTATTTCACTCTTCAATTAAACCACTTCATTTTTAATAACACCTCCCGAGCAAACGCAACTCCAGTGAAAGTCTTCTTAAGCAATTACCAGTGATGCGGTTTCATTGGTGCGCTCAGATTTCAATTCCGAGCACCGGTTCAAAAGTTAGAGAAACCCTCTTGTTCCTTCACGGAACGTACCCGAGCTAATCTTTGGAAATTGATTTCGGGCACACCGGGCCTCGGAGTCAGGTGCCGTCAGAAACAGCGTACTCGTAAAATCCCAAAGAATTTATGAAAAAAAAATTCCTTGAAATTTTCGGCTCTTTACAAAGCCCAATATTTATGAAGATAACATGATCATTTCAATGTTTGTATTGTCAATGGTAATGACACTTAACGGTCTTTTAAATCCAATTATATTTAATAAAACAAGTTCATTTAATGTAATTTATATACATAATAAGATATTTAATTACATAAAATGGGAATTTTTTTATAATATTTTTGGTCATTGCAATCTTCCTCCCTTAAAAAAATTTCCCTCAAAAGTTGCATTTCCCACAGTAAAATAGATGAGGGTAACATTGCTTCATTATTTCCTCTATCTTCCACATTGGTACTTCAATCTTTTGGTTTCTCCATATCACTTTTACTATGTGTATTTTCTTTTATTTAGAATAATGTCCTTATGATCTAAGATCTTCACTAGCTAGTCTTTATAGGAAATATCATTCTCCAATAGTACCACCTTTGGATTGAGTACACGTGATGGGTTTAGTATGTACTTCCTCATGTGTGGTACATAGAATACATCAAGTAATAAATTTAGGCTAGTTTTTTTTCAAGTCCATAGGTCACTGCTCTGATGCAATAAATGATATCAAAGGGTCTGATATATCTTGGAAAAAGATTTTTCTTCTTCCCAAATATCTTCCCTTTCATCTATGGATATATGTTGAGGAATACGATGTCTCTAACATCAAACTCTATAACTCATCCATGATTGTCAACATAGTGCTTCTATCAATTTTGGGAAACCTTGATATGTTTATGAATAGTTTTAACCTTTTCTAGCATTTCCTATACTATTTTAGGTCCTAGCAGTTTTCATTCCCCAACTTCATCCCAAAAATATCAGTGGTCAATACCTCTTCCCATAAAGGGCTTCATCGAGATCCATTAGGATGATTTAGTGGAAAAAGGTTTTTTAAGAGAACTCAAACAGAGGTATATGTTGGTCCCATCCACCTTTGAACTCTGTATAACATGCTCTCAAAATGTATTTCAGTGTATAGATAGTCTTCGCATACTAGCCACTGGTTTAATGATGATATGTTTTATTGAAGTTCAGTGCAGTGTTAAGAGAATGATAGAGACTCTTCCAAAACATAAAGGTGAATATTGGTTTTTGATCAGATACAATTGACAGTGTTAATCCATGTATCCATAACACTTCTCTAATGTTTATATGTTCAAGTTGATCAAGTGATAATTCCTCTTGAATTGATAAAAAGTGATTTGTCTTTGTAAACGATCCATACCAACCCATATGGCATTGTTTCCCCTGAATGTCTTCATTATTCTATAGAAAAATTCCATGGTAATTTATTCCCATTTCCATTTTGGTATGGGTAATGGTTGCATGATCTCTTTAAACTTCTGCCTTCCAACCATCACATGTTGACATAACAAAAACATTGATGTATATTCAATGAAATCCTTCTTTTTATTTTCCAGCCAATAGTGCTCAAAGATATCTTGATACATCATGGTGCTTCCAAAGGGAATGTAGAACGTATACCTATGTGCATCATCAAACATTTACTTATTTAACTCAAGATTTGAAGTAGTACATAGTATTCACCCATATACTCACAATTCCTTCTTCATTAACATTGAACTCTTTTGATGTCCCATTCCTTATAGTTTGTACTTTTTTTTATCTCTAACATAATTTCTTTGAGAATTATTTATCGTCTCTGGAATTATATGGTTGAGCAATCATTTTTGAATGGATTGATGATTTTCTTTGCTTTATGATTCTCATCTTCATCCTTTCCAAATCTAAGTATATTGGATCCATATAAATTCTATTCAATGATAGAATTGATGGATCCTTTCTAATTATAAAAATCTACACTTTATTCACTTTACTTAGATGGTATTGTATTGAGAAGTCATAGTCCTTGATAAACTATACCCATCATCATGGGTGCATATTCATTTTTTTCTCTGTGAATATATATCTGAGTCTTTATTGATCCGTATATATCTCACTCTTATCCCCAAATAGAGAATTATTATATATTTTCAATAAAAAGATAACTACATATAATTCCACATCATGAATTGTGTAATTCTGTTCATGAACGTTCAACTACCATGAAGCATAAGCTCTCACTTTTTCATTTCTGATTAACACACATCCCATGCCCTTCTTTAATTCATTGTTGTATACCACAAAAAGATCTCCACGTTTTGTTAGTGTGAGTACAGGTGAAATGATGAACCTCATTCTCAACTCCTTGAATCCCAATTCACATTCATCATTCAAATAAAACATGAGTCCCTTTTGAGTTATCTAGGTTAGGATGATTGATAATCAAGAAAAAAAGTTATCAAAAATCAGTGATAATACGCAGCTAATACAAGGAAACTGAGGATATATTTCACAGATGTTTTCCTCATCCATCTTTAAATTGATTCTATCATTGAATGGACCACAAATATCCCATTTCTTATGATTATACTTCCCAATAACTATACTTTCTTCAACTAAAACTAACATTTCTTTACTTGGTATAATAATTTTTCTTTCATGGGGTTTTTAACGAAGTGCTCAGATTCTCCTCATGATCCTCTTTTATTTTGGATTATATTAGATATCATCTATAAATACTACCAAATATTTATCAAGGTAATCTATAAATAATCTATTCATAATGTTCCTTAAGATTGTTGGAGAATTAGTGAGTCTGAATGAATTTATTATACAATCAGAGTGCATATACCTTGTACAAAAAAGAAGTCTTAGGGATATCCTCCTTCTTCACCCAAAATTGGTAATACATAGACCATAGATCCACCTTGAATAAGTATTGTGCTCCGTGTATCTGATCAAACAAGTAATCAGTCCATGAAAGTTGATAATTTTTTTATTTTGATCTTGTTGAACTCCCGATAATTGATGAAAGGGTACATTGACCCATCCATCTTCTTGATGAAGAGGACTGGTGCACCCCATGGTGAAGCTCATGGGTGTATGAACCCTTTATCCAGATTATCCTCTGGTTGTTTCTTTATCACATAATGTTAGACAACATTCATTTTATATAGAGTCTTGGACAATGGTAATTCTCCATGTATAAACTCGATTCAAAATTTAAACTCTTGGCTTGGAGGAAGACTAGAAAATTCCTCATGAAACACATCAGTATATTCCATCACAATGAGCATTTCTTAAAGGATGATTTTTTCCTTAGAATAAATAATTTTAGATACATATTATTTCTTGTAAGAAAATTATATCTATTCTTGCTATGTTAGATATAAATAAGCTTCATCCACCGACTTGCACTTATACATAATTAGTGAACGATTCGCGATATAGAGATTGATATCCTTCTCATAGTAATTTTTGTTATCTCTATATAGGGAAATCCAATACATACATAGAATTGTATAAAATTGATAAAAAGTACGAAATAAAAGGTTTCCTTGGAAGTTCTACCCCCAAATTGTGATATAAGAGGATTGATATACTTAGCATGAAATAATTTCCCCATTTTCGGTTTCCACTGATAGATCTACTTCCATTATTTTTGGTTGTGTTTGAATAGTTTTACTAAACTTTTTGTGATATGAAGGAATACATAGAACTAGATTAAGAAATTATTTTTTCTATTATTGAATGAATAAATAATGTACCTTTTACCAATTCATTTCTAGGATCCACCTCAGTGGTTGTGATAGAGAATGCTCTCCCTCACTACCATGGAGTTTGTTTGTTGTCTCTGAAAACCCCTAGATTAATGCATTGGATTCCAAAGTGAACTGATTCATTATATTTTAATAATTATAAAATGTACTAAGGGTTGAATGGAGCCTTCCTTTCCTCTATTTTATTGATTGATTTCTCCTATCTATAATCGCTAGCTAGATTAATTTCCTTCAAGTATCAAAGAATCTACTCATCCCCCTTTGGAAATTTTCGGGGTTCTTTGTTCTGCACCTTTGACAAGAGGGATGTTAAAATTTCTTAGAAATATTATATTCTTCTATCGGACTTCTAGAATTAAAATCTATATACCACTTCTTATCCCCATGATCCACATAAAATTATTCAACTTCCATTTACACTATGAGGGAACATCATACAATTTCCTTATACCCATCAAAGTCTTGGATCACGAGGGATTTTCATAGACTAGGTTTTAGCCCACCAAAGATGTAGTCAATCTTATAGTTGAGGGTATCAACAAAGTCAGAGGAATGTCATGAAAGTATTGTGATGCTTTTCTTGTACGCCGTGTTAGAATCATCATCTTTTTTTCTTAAGTGAAAGGAAATATCTTTCCATTTAAAGTCATAGAGTGTACGAAAAATATGTATTGAAAAAAAATTTCTAGAATTCCTTCCACCCCACCTATTCAATCTATTCCTTAATATTTTTATTTTTAATTAATTTATATCACTTATTAGCTTCTCTAACCATATGATAAATAGATAGTAGAACGTAATATTTCTCAGAACAGTGAATGATATAGAATATCTTCTCATTGGAGTTGATCCATTATTCTAGGACTAAGGGATCATATCATCCATTGAATTTCAGAGTCCAATGTTGCAAAAAGATATCAATTGTAGATTTTTCATTCTTAAAAGGATTTGGACTCTCATCGTGATCCGTGTTTCCATTAAAAACCTAAGTCATCTGAGAGAGTATCATCATAAATATTATGATTCCCACTCCCATCGATGTGGGTCTCTCATTAGGGAAGTCCTCACATTTCCCATCACATTGGTTGTTTAACTGATTCCTCTTATTTCAGACCATTGACTAGAATAAATGGAAAATTAAGGATGAGTTTTTTTTAAACTATTAAACACATAATTTTTAATCCAATGAAATTATAGAGTTAACTTATAAATAACAATTATTTCCTTAACATTGAATTTCATGGATTCATTATATGTTATCCATGATCTTTTTCCTAATTTATACTATTATGAGAATTATTGTACCCATAATAATGTTTTATCATTTTATTTTTAATTAAAAATCATATCCCCTAAGAGCATAAAACTAGGTTTTCATCAAGTCTCGTTGTCATGAACCAGTTCCCAATCGAGTCTAGTCCAATGCGGTGTTTTTGGGTTTTACCCGTAGGTAAATCAATGCCAAAGCCACATACAATTGTAGTATCTAGAAAGGGATGTATTTTATTAGACCCACATAATCTATAATTTACGAAAATTTGGGAATTTATATTATGTTTATTTATATCCTAATAGATTTCCCTATAGTTTTCTAATCATAAACCCAAAATTAATTAGAATTTTCCTTTGATACCAACTATAACAACCCTTCTCTTTATTACATACTATTTCATGATTTATTACACATCATTACACAAAATACAAAACAAAATATTGATAAGTATAATGTCTTTGGGAATTAGGAATATTACACACCAACTTAAAATAGGAGATACATCATCTTTATTGAAAACATCCTTAACATGCTTGTACTTAAAATTGCATGGGATAACCTGGGGACATACATAAGAAAGAGATCAGATGTAAATCCTAGTAAGAAAATAAACATGGAATATCATTATTAAAAAAATACATGTTACCCAATACATTGGCGTGTTTTATAATTTTGTCACACCCTTCACATTCATTTCACTTTAATTCTTATATGTGCCACATATATCATTCAAAATGAATTCATTAATCATCATGTATTATTCCATGATCAAGGAGTGTGGAATAAGTACATTTAAGTCCCATATAAAAGAAGTGTAATTATATAAATTTTATAACCATTTATAGGAAATGGGTATGAGATTCACTATATAATTTTATTGGCATAGAAAATCACGTTGAAATTTCAAAAGCATTAAATCATCAATTAATAAGTCATAAAAATTGTTGATGAGGGAAAAAAGGTTATCTAATATTTTTTATATCAAATTTGAAGTAATATGGACATGGAAATATGTATCCCAAAATTAGTAATTGGTAATAGAATGCATAAGATAATAAAGAAACTTGAACGAAGAAGAGTATATAAAGATCCCTTACCTTGAGAGTGTGACACCAAATGCTTGGGAGGAGCTTATTCAGATCATTGGGGCACCTTGGGAGGACTCTAAAGATACTAGAAAAGAAAAATAACATGATCCATGTTTTTTTACTCATTATTAGTGATATCTTGGGTGGGTTTATATAGGAAATAAGTGGGGAATTCTTCATCATTTCTGAATCATAGGTTTTGGACTCTATATAATAAAATAACTTAATCCACAAACCTTACCATGGTTTTTCCCATGGTTTCTACCAAATTGGAGTTTTTTAAATTATTATATAATTAAAATGGTAGAATATAATACAATAATACCCTTGTTTATCTGTAAGTGAGTCATACTATTAAATAAATTATTTTAAAACCATAAATTATATTATAAGCTTTAGAGGATTCATAGGGATTAATAAAAAATAAACTTAAAATCACATTATTTTTATGGTAAAACATATATATGGTCATGGATAACCTTTATAGTATTTATTACAACACTTTTTGGACAATATGAATTCATAATACACAAAGTATATTTATATGGTATTTAATTTTTTCCCTGAAAATTGATTAACTCAAAAAATTAATAAAAAATTTCTGGTGGATAATTTTGAAATTATGATTCCAAAAAAATACTGTTTTTTTCAAAATAATTTTGTAAATAGTTTTATTTTCACTTTTAAAATATGAATAAACATTTATTGAGAATTTCTAGATTTTTTTATAATATTAGTTTTTTAAGCCTTATAAAAATTAAATTTGACATCATCAATAATATATAATCATTATATTTGATAAAAATATTTTATAATAATATTTTATTAAAAAACATTTAATTTAAAAATTAAATTAATTAATTAAAATAAATTCCTTAATTGAATTTGAATATTAACCTAAAATACTATTTTTGTTTTATTGTATCAATATTAAAATCATTTATTAAGTTAAAAAAATAAGGAGAAAAAATATTCATTATTTTATACTAGATAATGTATATACATGTATCATTATGGTATTGATACATATCCCTTTAATAAACTAGTAAACAACCTATTAGTAAGGTGCACAATAGTGAGACTTCCATGGGGTGGTTTGGAATACATGGTTTGGGTTGTGATCTCGATGAGCTTCAACTTATCCCGTAAACAGTTACACTTATGCTTAATTTTTTAGACCTCATCTGGGGCCAGGACAAGAGAAATTTATATTGATTCTATCTACCTTAGAAGATCTAATAAATGGGATTCATATGGTATGATCCTTATGGTTGAGGCCATTACTTCTTTTCTCTATGTCAAGTGGATTTTTTAAAATCTTATATTTTTAATAATTATGTGATCACTATTCAATGGATATATTATCAATGGTAACAATTCTTAATTATCATTTAAATATGATAGGGTATAATAAAAACAAATAAGTGAATGTTTTTTCTATAACCATATTACACAATAATACATTTAATTAAATCACAAGGGGTTTTATTTATAATTTTTTAGGTTGTTCCAATCCCCTTTAGATAACCACATTTTAAAAATATTAAACTTATTAAAAGTATGAGTGTGAAATATTTTACTTTTCATTAAAAAATATTATAAAGGTCATAATCTTGTCTAAGTGACTTTAAAATGTCATAAATTCAACCCTTGTATGATTATGGTTGAGTTATACTCATAAAATAAGATTTTTCAAGTTTTTGAGTCATTTAATAGTTATTATCATTTTATTTTTAGTGTTTTCAAAATCATTTTGATAATTTTTCTTCAACTTGCACAAGGACTACGTCGGTCTTTCATATCAATTTAAGGACATTATTTCATATATAGAAAATTCAAAAAAAATTCATCCAATTAAAATAAATAAATAGGGCTCAATTTAATATTTTATATCCATTCATATGGTTTATTTACTCATATCCATGTGAAGACGACTTATATAATTTGTTATTTTGACTTTTCTAACCTTACGCAAGCATTGCACAACATTTGGATAAGATTATTGTAATATAACTCCAAAATTAGAAATTATTAGTCCAAATATTAATTAAAAAATCATAATTAATAAAATATTCATTAAATGTCTTTATACCTCAATTAATATCTAGAAGACACCGAATTTTACTTCCATAGTATTGCACAAGCAACACATCAACAATGAAAATGATTTTCATATATATCATGAAATAAATTATATTTTTCATGTTAAGAATTATTTTATTATCAGATTTATATTATAACATCATAGATGAATTATTCAATAAGTTTCATAAAATTTTATATAATGTCTATGATATCACAAAAGATGTCATATTTTCTAAAAAACTGTATTGTTTACTGTTCAATTTTTTTTACCGTTTTTAGAAAATTCTATAAATTTCACCATATATTAATTTTTATATGATAATTTATAAAATAAAATTCTTTATCCAAATATATTTTCCAAAACATCCAAAAATTTATTATAATATTATTTCATTAAAAGTAAGAAATCCCATTTCGGAAAAAAATGTATTTCTAATAAATTAAATTAGTTTACTAAAAAAATATGTTATTATTTTATAATAATTTAACTGTATATTTATTTATATTTGTATATATATATATATTATAAATCAGTTTTTCATATTCATACCAACCAATTTAATTACTAGATTATAATGGTAACATTTAAATAATAATATTTTGTTGTTCGTTTCAGCCCGGTGTTGGTAATCTTGTACACTATCAGAAATAGTGTTTCCTTTTAAAAACATGGGATATTAAATTATTGTCTCCATGTATTTAATATTAGTTTTAACTATGAAGAAAAAGGAATTCAAATAATATCCTATAGCAATGAAAATAACTGAGGTATGTAGTTTCATTGGATTATTATGTTACTATAAGTTATTCATTTATAATTTTACCCAATGGTCTAACACATTACCCAAGATTATGTGAATAGTATTTAATCTTTTTTTGGAAAAATTAATGTGAATAATTTTTTGATGAACTAAATAGGATATTGGTCGATTCTATGATTTTGAATTATCCATATAGAAATGAACGGTTATAGATATATTTTGATTCATTGAAAAAGTGACTTATTTGTGTCTAAACTCAAAATGTTGATGTAATTGCATATGCATCGAGTAAATTTAAGTCCAATGAAAAAATATATTCAAGACAAGATCTTGAGTTGGAATTTTTAATATTTTCTATGAATATATAGAGACAATATTTTTATGATGAAATATTTGAGATATAATTAGGATATAAAAGAATAAAATATGTATTTTCATAAAAATATATCAACATGAGGAAAAGATGTTGCCTTTAGATACTCAAGGATTATGATATCTCAGTACTCTACCACCTGGGGTAATAAAATAAGTTAGAAGATACATTGAGTAGAAAATATCAAGGATTTTTCCCCCAAATGAGGATTAAGAGGGATATTATGTTCATGGATCTAGTAGAGATGGATATACGAATTATTAAGGAAGAGGATACATCACTAATTTTTCAAATGATTTTAAAAAAAAATTACAAAATTTTATGAGTTCGGATTCTGTGGATGATAATTTAAAAAAATCATAGCTCTAAATGATTGGGAATTAATATACATCGATTGTGATGAAGGTATTTTGAGATTTTGAAATATATTAAGTGTTCTATATATACTTGAGCTAAAAAGGGAATCCTCTGATGATTATCATAGCTTGAATTTATTTATACACTATGGTATAACCAATATATATAGATATTTGAGGGAAAATTTTTGGTGGGATAACTTAATGTGGTAAATTTTAGATTATGTGTCCAATTGTTTAGTTTTACAAAAAGGGAATGTGGTGACAAAACATTCTAGATAAGTCATGAAAGCTATTACTAATTTTATCTGTAAATTGTATGAAATTACTATAGACTTTGTTATAGGACTAAAAAATACTCATGGACTGAAAGATTCAATATGGGTTATTATTGATCCCCAAACTAATTCTGTATATTTTTTAGCAATAATAAAATATTTAACTATTAGTAACATCATAAGTCTCTAAAATAATAAAGGATTATGACTTCATGGTGCGCCTATTTAAATTTTTTCTTATCATCATCCTTATTTTACATTGAAATTATTGAATAGTATATAGATGTATCTTCATATTTAGATTCATTTAATCACTATCGACCATCCTAAAAGTAATGTACATTTGAAAATGATTATTCCTAAAATGGAACACATGTTGAGGTTATTATAAAAATAATTTCATGGTATGTGGGATTATTATTTACCATTGGTACAGTTTTCCTAAAACAATATTTTCCATTTAAGTATTGAAATGGAATCTTATGAAGCATTGTATAGAAAGATATTTCATATTATGACTTGTTATAATGAAGTTGGGGAAAGGAAACTAGTAGGGCCATAACTTTTTAAAGAGTCAACAATAAAGGTAAAGTCTATTAAAGCATTACTTAAATTATCTCAAATTAGGAAAAGGGTTATGCAGATAATTTGAGGAAGTATTTGAAATTTCATGTGGGAGATCATTTTTTCATGAAAATATCTCTATGGAACTGTATAATAAGGTTCAGTAATAAAAGGAAACTGAGGCTTAGGTACATCATTCCCTTTAAAATCCTTGAAATAATTGGAGTTATTTCTTATCATTTGGGAATGACACCAAATCTCTCAGAAGTATGTGATGGGTTCCATATATCATTGTTATGGAAGTACATGCTAGAACCAATGCATGAAATCACCACTAATAATATAGAATTGGAACATGATCTATATTACCCTGAAAAATCCATCGAGAGTCTTGATACTAGACAAATTTTACGTTTAAGGTACATTAGTGAAATAACAAAATGGAGGATGAAACATGGGAATAAGAGTAAATTATGAAGAAGAAATTGCAATGCCCCATTTGTTTCTATATCATAATTTGAAATATTTTTTGGGATGTTTCTTGAGCCAGGTGCTGACACGACATAAGATTTGGACACCCACTATTCCTATAATTAAATTTTGAAATATATTAAATATATTTAATATCATGTACATTTATTTTTCAAAAAAAAGATTAATAACTCTTTAAAATAGTCTTCAATCAGAAATATGAGGGAATAGTTGAGTTTAGATCATGTTTTTTATCCTAGGCACAATATAACCTTTGTAAGTGTTAGGGGGTTTTATAATATGTAGTCATATGTGAATAAATAAATTAGACAAACTAAACTATTTATCATATCTTTAATGATTAAGATACATGAAATACTACTTAAATACATGGTTAGGAAGAGATATTAGGGTTGGAAGCTAAACCTTGGATACCTAGAGTACCATTGGAGGATAGTGTTCTTGGAAGAAAAAATTGGATCAGATCAAATTGAGGATCGTATACCAACACTACTTGATGATCTCCCAAAATGATGCAGACTTGTTCTTCACTAGTGATCTATTCATCCAGATGAATGTTTTTATATTTATATATATATCCTTATTTTCCCCCGTGATGAACATGAATCAATTTATTGATAGAATGATCCATGGACTTTTCATTTTGTAGGGACGAGATATTTGTGGGATTTTGGGTAAATATATATTTGTTTGTTCTTTGATTTATATACCACATCGTTCATCTTTCCTATGAAAATGGATCGAGGCCAAAATGAACAAAGTCCATGGTTTATCCTCCATTTTTTTATTATGGTTTTCTATCCCCATTCTATTTTTTTCATTAGAAATTCCTTTTAGAAAATGAATCGTCAAATACACTATGAATAATCATTGCACATTTGATATTTAGTGAAACAAAACCTTACCATGAGTTTGAGATATATATTCTGTGACATGATTGTGGTATAAGTCTATGTTAATAGATACACAGATGGATCATGAGGTGTTATTACAAGTTTAGGAAAGTGACACCAAATAGGTGAGATGGTGTTAGGTCCTAAGAATCCAATATGGCCGGATTATATCCATCAACGATGAAGAGTTTTGGTCAACATAAAATTCATGGTATGTGACATCATTCCCCGTGTAATTAGTGGCTACGGAGGCCCAATGAATAAATTGTGAAGTTCTTCCATGGGTTTTTTGATAAACCTTACAACACTATGTATAGTCCTATGAACACACTTCATGTATACCCTTAATGTTTGGTGCTATAGTTTAAGCATAGAGATAAGGTTGATACACCATGTAACACATGTATCATGCCATGTGAACCTAATATGAACAACTTCACGTGTATATGGGGTACATTCCTAGGAGTACATGTAGTGTCACAAGACATGTATACCAAGTCACATGTCAAGAAACCCATATCATACATCTCGGCATGTACAATGAGTATAGGCCTACATGGCCATGTGGCCCTACATGATGAGTACATGGGAAGTACATGAGCAGACTCAAGTACATGGGTAGATCCATGTACTTATACCTGAACAGGTACCTGAAAATTATATGATTTCCATGGGCATGGATTGAATGGTACACTGAGTTCTAGGGAGACTTCTATATGTTGTGTACCTCTGGGAAACACTGTTTATTAATAAAAAGTTCATTTCATGTGAGCTTGAGACATGGGAAGTGCCATGTTTATTGAGGCATGTTGTATACCCCTAGAGACATGCCATTTACTACATTGAGGATTAGTTGGATTCCTCTTTCTTCTTAGTATAGCTTCATTGAGAGCTTATGAGAGCTTCCTCGGGCTAGTATCGGCTGAGTGTGTTCCCTTTTTCCACTACTTTTAGGTTTTGGTGCAGTATCTTTTTCTCATCATTGAGGGTGAAACCTCTATAGCTTCCTGATAATATGTATATTTAGGTAGATTTCCCATATTTTGGATTGAGTTGTCTTTGAATTATTTAACTACTAACTCCGTTACATTGATCATGTATCCCTCCAAGAGGAATAGATTGATCCTCATTTTATTTCTGTCACCTTAACATTGTTTTGTTGGTATATTAATGAACTAATTTTATGTAAAAACAAAATGGTTTATAAAAAATAAATTTATTATGAATTAAATTTTGGTTAAAATATAATATATAGTATTATACATATAAATAATTATTTCATTAACAAATACTATTACATTAATCATCAATAAACCCAATTATAATTCTAAAAATTAGAATTAAAAAAAATACACAATAGACAGCTAAAATCAGAAAATATAGATAACCCAAATCCACTAGAATCATTGCCCCCACTGCCAACACTATAGAAAGGAAACCAAATGATAGTATACCAAAATAACATTATAGAAAATGGAAATATAGAATCATGGGAGAAATTGAGTTGAGTATTAAATAAAATAATGGAGTGGTATTTATAGGAGGTAATGTTATTGTAGGAATAGTAAAGTGACCTATGGAATAATAACCTGACCATTGGGAATAATAACATGACCCTTGGGAATACAAACATAATGACTGTATTTCATGCATGTATTTTATAATTTTTTAATGTATTAATTTTTAAATTTGTAAAGACCTGAATTTTTTCATGTAATTTTTTTAATTATATGGGAATATTACGAGTCCACGAAAATTGATGGCGCGTGATTCTAAGGCCCGGTGTGCCCAGAATTAATTTCTGAACTTTGTTTTGGGTATGTTCAGTAAACGCTTGAGTGGAATTTTGTAACTTTTGAACCAATGCTCGGAATTGAAATCTGAGGACACTGTTGAACTCACAGTACCGATATAAGCTTAAGGGGACCTTCACCTTGACCATAGTAGGTCGAGGGTGGAAATTAGATTATTGGGATTTTTTTGGGAGAAAATAAAATAAACATGCATTATTTTATTTTTGAAATTGAAACCCCCCCATTATGAATTTAGTGGCGGGGACCACCTGAACACTCTTCTTAAATAAGAGGTGACTCTTGGTTTATTCCCTCTAGTTAATGTGCAAACTTTAACTTAATCAATGTGCCAACTTTGATTAATTAATAAAATTAATTTATTAGGTTGGATTCTCACATTGCTTGAGGATGGAAAAATCATTGGCAAAGGAGGAGAGCCTTGGATGGAGCTTTTAGAGTATTATTTCCCATGAAGAACGTCCCTGGATCCAGATAGAGGATGACGTGGGAGCACGGATTGGGAGCTTGGTGCAGGAACAACAGACGCCGACGTCACCAACATCATCTCCTTCCTCACGACATCTTCAAAGAATGTCAAGATAGGGGTTTTAAATTGAATAATGATTAAATCGATTTTTTTCTTCATATTCTGGATTCCCAACAATGATGGCCAAACAAACATGGCCATCATCCCACACTTATACCATTCCCCTTTTTCTTTTTTTCTTTGCATGTTCTTCATACGTTTATCAACACCATATAATTAAGTGATCTGGAAACAAAATTTTTTGTTGAGTGCGATGTACAAATGCAGATCCCTCAACTCGAGGACCATGAATATGAGAACGACCTAATTTTCAGGCTTTGAACGAAGCTGCGATTCCTCACGGAAGAAGGCGGTGACCAACACCCAGCCGGCTGTGAGGAAGGAAGACGGCTCATTTCTGTGCTGTCAGAAGAGGAATTAGTGGCTTGTCGGCCATGGTGAAGCAAGGGGTGGTGGCCGGCATGCCAGCCGGCCATGCGGTGGAGCGGCGGCGCACATCCGCACCGCTGGAGCAGCAGGTCGCAGCCGCTTGGCCTCAGTGGAGGCTGGAGGGTGGCCTGAGCACCGGTCGGCCATAGCGGATTGGTAGGACCCACTTGGGTCCCACGGGTGACATGGAAGCACCTAAAAAGCTACCCTTTACTATTCGGAATATATGTGGGGTTGCTCCCACTTCGGCGCCAGCTTGGGAAGACCGAACTCGGGCCCATCTGGTCCCAGTTCCTCTTTTTGGGTCATAACTTGAGAACCAGGCATTTGTTTGACAAACTGTCTATAGAATTAGAATACTTGTATCAAGATGTTACTTTTGGTATACTCCAAATGAGTTTTTGATAACGTTGTATTATAGATTGGTTGGATCGAACCCTGAATCCAACCGGGCCCTTGGAGCGAAAATGCTAATAACATACAGACCGGGCGTCCAATTGACATGTTGTCTGTTACGTTGGGTCCCTTATGACATGACGGACCTTTGGGATACTGCTCATGGAACATCGTGGTGGTTGAGATATGATCTATGGATTGAGTATCGGTTCTCCCAAACTTTCTATCAGCGGGAATCCAGTGGCTGGGAGTGAGGCGGAGGTTAGAGACGGATTATATAGAGGTTAGTTACCTATCAACTCTGGGTGGGTCAGATCCTATGTGGGTCATTGCGGGGGTTAGTACCTATATATCCCATGTGGGTCAGTTCTCAATGATCCTATGTGGGTCAGCGCATACCGATCCTGTATGGGTCAACGCTCAGCAATACTATATGGGTTAGCGCTCAATGATCCTGTGTGGGTCAGCACATACCGATCCTGTGTGGGTCAGATCTTGTGTGGGTCAGTGCTAGGCAATCCTATGTGGTTTAGCACATACTGATCTTGTGTGGGTCAAATCTTCTATGGGTCATTGAGGGGGTCAGTAACTATCGATCATGAGTGGGTCAAACTCTGTATAATCAGCAGAAGTTCCTCTTTACATAATAAGATGATCTAGATTCAAGATTGATCATCTGTACTTCTATACATCACATATACCTAGTGTGAGCGGAATATTATACCCTCATGGATTTACCTTTGTATATGCTGATAACTTAGGTATATGTATGGGCATATACATAAGTAGTGTTGATGACTATTGCTTCATGCTTTGTGGTTTTTCCTTTGTGGAACTCTGGGAGACCTACGAGGGTCTCGGGGTCCCTACTACGTATCGTTATACTCACCCCTGCATGGGCTATGCCCACACTTTTTGTGTCTTGTGTAGACGACATACATCATGGATCGATGTTAAGGGCAGTAGACTGGAGGCTGATCGAAGCTGGACACTAGAAAAGATGATCCGCTGGGGCAACCATTCGAGAGCTGTACCTACCCTTCAGGTAGGGTCCTTAGAGGATGTCCACATGAGTTTTTATTTTTTAGTTTTACATGTAATTTCTATATGGGCTTCTATTCTCGCCCCTTTACTTATTGTACACACCCTATTTACATTATAGTTTACCTTTTTCTTGTATCTTGCTGTGTGCTTGGTTTGGGTGAGTTTACAGGTTTAGAGGCAATGCCTTCCTGATTTTCAGGATATACCTTTCTGGTGCTAGTATCCTTCCCCTAGCCTATGAAAGGCGGTCTTGGGGTAGTCATAACATGGGCCCCAATGGATGAGTCATGCAAAATTGGTTTCATAGGAGTTTGGTTCTACCAAAGAATTATGACTCTGATCTTTTCTATGTGGAGTAATAGTGTTAAGTGTTTTGATTGTGGTTTTCAGTTCGCGGAGTGCAGTGTTGGTGCGATGGCCAATGTATCCATACACCAGGACACTGACTTCCAATTTCCTACTTATTTCATGAAAACACAGATTGCGTATGTGTTTTTGAAAAGTTTTCTTTGTGATCTCTTTGAGTCAGCTCACCAGGTATAAACGTAATAACTGTGACACAACTATTTCTTTTTAGGATGCCCCCACGTAGATAGCCTTCTAGGGTTCTAGGTATCGTATGTGATGACAACCCACCGAGTGGTGAGGCTTCAGTGCAGGGCCCCCTATGGCAGTTGTACCATCGATTGGTGTACCTGCAACACCACTCCCCGTTGGGCAGCCGATGACACCAGCTCCAATAGGAGAGGGTGCACGCCACATGAGCGTGTTGCACGAGTTCTAGCGCTAGAGGCTACCAAGGTTCCAGGGCGAGACAGATCCCAAAGTAGCTGAGGACTGTCTTTAGGCCGTGGTTAGTGTTTTATAACAGGTAGGGACACTAACTGATCTCATGGTGATCCTTTTCACTAGTCTTCTTTAGGCTGCAGTGGGAAGATGGTGGATCATGATGCTCTAGGTTCATGCCAGGGTGACTCATGACTGGGCAGAATACATGATCCCTTTCAGGGCATAGTTCATTCCAGCTACCCTATGCCCAGTGTGTATATAGGAGCTTCTCCACTTGCAGTAGGGAAGCATTACCATGTCTTAGTGTTCAACAAGGTTCAACGACCTCTCACGCTACTCAACTAACATGGTGCATAACACATTCTTCAAGGATGAACATTCGAGCAGGGGCTCAGATGAGAGATTAGGGCTTCGATAGTTTCTCTCAGTATCTCGACGTAGGCAGGGGTGTTAGAGAGAGTGCTCTTAGTGGAGATTTTCCTTGTTGAGCATTCACTATCAGTGAGACCCACCACCGAACGTCACGTAGAAGAGTCGTCTGTAGTGGGTAGTAGATAGATGAAACAGAGGTCCAAGAGGACCAGACCTATGGGAGGATGACTGCAGGATACAGGGTCAGTGGTTTGGGGCTCTCAAGACATAGCAGGATAGGTTAGGAACAAGTAGAGTTATTCTGGTGGCGGGCAGGGTCAGATGGCCCGCGACTTCCTGACTCGTCATATAGACAACCAGCAGACGATTGAAGGTCCCCCTAGGTAGTGGTGAAGATTTGACCAAGGAGGTCCGCAAGGAGGAAGACGTCACAGAGGAGTAGGTCGTGCAGTTTGCAATGTGTAGTGATTTGAGGTTCTACTGCCACCACCTCCAGGTGGTCTACCCCGACCATAGGATGTAGGTGGATAGGGACGAGCTCAGCTCCAGGGAGCTGAGGCCTACGACCATGGTTCTCTAGAGATTATATGAGGTATGATCTATGTCTAATCCACCCTAGTTATAGTACTTATAGACATAGGTTTCAGTTACTCTTTTGTTTCCACAACCCTCTTTTGGAGCTCGGAGATTCTGGTGGAGCTGATGGCTCGATCCTTATGGCTAGAGACTCCTAAGAGAGCAGATTTGATGATTACGCATTAGTATCAGTAGTGTGAGCTTACTCTAAGAGGTCAAATCTTTGGCTAGGATATTCAAGTAGCGGCATCAAGAACTTATGACATCATCTTGGGTATGGAGTGGTCATCCACAGTCATTGCTTAGATCAACTATTTTAGGCACAAAGTGTGGTGTTTCCGCATGGATGGGACTAGGTTTTTTATTCACCGGATATAAGGTAACCTTTACAGCACAAGATGGAATTACTTGGAGGGGGTGAAGTTGATCACACATCAGTTGGAAATCCTTACCCTTAGAGTGGTTGATTTCGAGAGTCTGAGCTGTCCTGTAGTGGTGGACTAGTACACTGATGTTTTCTTTGATGATTTTTTTTGGGTATACCTCCTTGTAGAGAGGTGGACTTTTACATTGACTTGTACCCTAGGATGACACTGATATCTAGTCCAGCATATCAGATGGATTCTGTGGATCTTTGAGAGCTATGGGTACAACTAGAGGACATGTAGGGAATGTGGTTCATTAGGACCATTGCTTCTCCTTGGGAAGCCCTAATTTTGTTCTCCAAGAAGGCATATGGGAGTTTGAGACTCTGTTTGGACTATTGGTGTCTAATCCAGCAGACCTAGAAGAACAAGTACCCACTACTGAGTATTGATGATCTCTTTAATCAGGTTAAGGGAGCATGGTGGTTTTCAAAGATAGACCTCAAATCACACTATCACCAACTCAGGGTACGATACGAGGATGTGCAGAAGATGGACTTTATTTGACGGTTTGTCCATTATGAGTTCTTGGTTATTCCATTTGACATGACCAATTCCCCAACAATGTTCATGGGAATAATGAAAAGGATCTTCCAGCCGTACCTCGATCGCTTTGTGGAAGTCTTCATCAACGACATCTGGATATACTCAGCAATGGAGGAGGAGAATTCTTATCATCTGCAGATAGTTTTGGATGCACTCTGAGAACTCCAACTTTATGGTAATCTCTCTAAGTGCTAGTTCTGGATCCGAGAGGTTCACTTATTCGGACATGTCATATATGAGGCTAGAGTTGCGGTGCATCCAAAGAATATTGAGGTTGTACATGCTTTGGATCCACCCAAGAGTGTGACAGAAGTGCGTAGTTTCATGGGTTTGGATGGTTACTACTGGAGGTTTGTTCTAGAATATTCTAGAGTTTTGGCACCCTTACCAGGGTTGATGAAGAAGGGGAAACCCTTCATGTAGTCAGATAGATACTAGTAGAGTTTTTAGGAGTTTAGGTAACGATTGACGAGTTCTCCCATATTGAGGCTACTGGAGGAGGGCGTCGGGTATGTAGTCTACTGCGACGCATCAAGGACTGGGATTGGATTTTTCCTAATGCGGGAGCAAGCAGTGATCGCGTATGGTTCTCGACAGCTAAGACAACATGAGCAGAACAATGCTACCCATGACCTGGAGTTAACAGCAATGGTCTTCTCATGGAAGATGTGGCGACATTACTTGATGGGAGAACATTTTACAGTCTACTCTGATCACAGGACTCTTAAGTATATCTTCTCCCAGAAAGACCTGAACCTGAGACAATGGCGTAGGATTGATTTCCTATAGGACTATGACATTGAGATAGTCTATACTCCTAGAAAGGGGAACGTAGTAGCAGATTCACTCAGCAAGAGATCTGGTATACAGTTTCTGAGTGAGGTAACAGAGCAGCTATCCGCTTTGCAGATATCCTACATTGATCGAGATGGAGCAGCTTATCTTCAGTCCTGACAGTCACTCCCCCACTCCATCAGTGAGTCAAGGAGGTGCAGCTTGGGGACACAGACTACGAGTCTCAACATGCTAAGATATCCACAGGACATGCACCTGATATATTTTATAATGGCGGGGACCACATCAACATCTTCAGAGGATATAATATGGTACCAGAGGAATTACAGGAGAATACGTAGATGGAGTTTCATACATCCCTTCTAGAGGTACATCCATGAGTGGAGAAGATGTACCAGGACCTTCGTCATCAGCACTGGTTGTTGGGAATGAAGAAAGCAGTAGCTGAGTTTGTCTCATGGTGCCTCACTTGTCAGTAAGTTAAGGAAGAGCACTAGGTTCTAGTGGGCTTAGTTCAGCCACTAGAGGTACCATAGTGGAAGTGGGATGGAATTTCCATGGACTTTGTGATACAACTTCCTCACACATCCAAGGGACATGATTCCATCTGGATTATCATTGATCGACTCACCAAGTCAGCTCAATTTCTACCTATCAGAGAGAAAGTATGAGTAGAGATCTTGGAATGCCTTTACATGCAAGAGATTGTATGACTTCATGGAGTGATATCTATTATTGTCTCTAATATTGATTCACATTTCATCTCCCAGCTATGAAGGGGGTTGTTAGAGGCATTTTGGACACAACCTTAGTTGAGCACCACCTTCCATCCACAGATGGATGGTCAGACAGAGTGTACCATTCAGACCTTTGAGAACATGTTGTGTGCTTGCATCCAAGATTCTGACCACAACTGGGAGGCTCACATGCCTTTGGTTGATTTTGCGTACATACAATAGCTATCATTCCACTGTCGGAATGGAACCATTTGAGGCATTGTATGGTCGACCTTGTAGATCACCTATATGCTGGATTGACCTAGGAGAGTCAGCACTCGTGGGACCAGAGATGGTACGGGCTACCATGGAGAAGGTGCAGATCATCCGAGAGCGGATGAAGACTACACATAGCAAGTAGAAGTCTTATGTTGATAGGAGATGGAGACCTCTGGAGTTCTAGTATGGTGACCAAGTCTTTCTACGAGTCTCGGCTCAAGGAGGTTTTTGGAGATTTGGCTGAGGCAACAATTTATCTATGGTGTTCATAGGACCCTTTCAGGTCCTCTGCAGAATTGGCAAGATGACATAACACTTAGATCTTCCACCTTAGTTGCCCCAGGTGCATGATGTTTTCCATGTATTATAGCTGAGGATATATATACATGCTTCTTTGTACATCATTAAATGGGGTGAGCTGGACATCGATGATGTGTTGATGTTTTCAGAGCATCCTGTGGAGATTGAGGATCGACAGGAGCAGATCCTTCGTGGGTGGTCGATACCTCTGGTGCGCATACGCTGGCATCACGGGAACCTCTAAGAGACCACATGGGAGTGGGAGGCTTAGATGTGTGCTCAGTACCCCCAATTGTTTCCCTAGATTGTGTTATGGCTTTCGGGAATGAAAATCCTTGAGGTGGGGAGAATGTAAAACCCTGGATTTTCAATGTAATTTTTTTTAACTATATAAGAATCTTACGAGTTTGTGAAAATTGATAGCGCATGACTCCGAGGCCCGGTGTGCTAGAAATTAATTTTTTAACTTTTTTGCAGGTACGTTCAATAAACGCATGAGCGACATTTTGTAACTTTTGAAACAGTGTTCGCAATTGAAATCTGAGGACACTGTTGAACTCCCAGCATTGATATTCACATAAGGAGACCTTCATCTTGACCACTATAGGTCGAGGGTGGAAATTAGTTTTCATATTTTCATGGGAGAAAATAAAATAAACATGCATTATTTTGTATTTAAAATTTAAACCCCCCCATTTTGAATTTAGTTGTGGGGACCACTAGTACTCTTTTCTTTAATAGGCGGTGACTCTTGGTTTATTCCCCCTAGTTAATGTGCCAACATTAACTTAAATAAAGTTCCACATTTGATTAATTATTAAACATAATTTATTAAGTGGGCTTCTCACATTTCTTGATGTTGGAAAAATTGTTGGCAAAAGAGGGGAGCCCTGGAGAGGGCTTTTGGAGGATCATCTTCCAACAAATAATGTCCCCGAATCAAGAACAAGGATGACATGCATGCTTGGATCGGGAGCGTGGTGCAGGAGCAACGAACACCGACATCACCAACATCATCTCTTTCCTCGCGAAATCTTCAACGAACGTCAAGGTAGAGGTTTTAAATTGAATTATGAATAAATTAGTGTTTGTTGTATCTTCATATTCTGGATTCACAATGATGATTGACAAACAAACATGGCCATATTCCTAAACTTATACCTTGCCCATTTTTCTTTTGTTCTTCGAGCATTATTCATGTGTTCATCAATAACAAATAATTAAGCATGATGGGAACACTATATTTTGATGAGCGCAACGTATGGACATAGAGCCTTATACCCGAAGATCATGAATATGTGAACGACATAATTTTCAATCTTGGAATGAAGCTGCGATGGCTTGTGGAAGAAGGCGGAGGCCAGTACACGACCGACCGTGAAGAAGTAGGGATGCATGTGTCCACGCCTTTGGATGAGGAAGTCACGGCCTCTCGGCCGCAGAAGAGCAGGGGGTTGTCACTGGTACGCTGTCCGGCTATGTGGTAGAGCGGAGGCGCATTTCCGTGCCTCCAGAATAGGTGGTCGCAGCCATTGGGCTGCGACGGAGGCTGGAGGGAAGCTGACAACCGGCCGGCTGTGGGCGGAGCAGCAGCGCGCAACCGTGCCGCTGGGAGGAGGACTGGTCAGAGCGTCGACCAGACGTAATGAATCAGCGAGACCTGATAATGTCCCGCGGGGTGACATGGAAGTGCCAAAATGCACTTCCCTTTATTGTTCTGAATGGAAGGGGGCCGCTCCCGCTATGGCGCCAGCTTCGGCGAACCGTGCTGCCGAGTGGGCCGAGCCTAACGTGGACCGGTTTGGGTCGTCCCCTTCATTGTCCGGGCCAAACCATGGCCCAGAAGGCAGGGCCTGCTGTAGCCTAGGCCAATTGGGATGGAAACGGGTCGGGCTGAGTCATCCCAAATCGGGTCAGGTTGGTCAGTTTGGGTCGGGTTGGCCCGGACCCGTGCCCAGCCGGACCCAGTTTCGCCTTTTTGGCTGTAACTTGAGAACTGGGTGTCTGTTTGATGAATCGTCTCTGGAAGTAGAATACTTGGATCAATAAGGTTCTTTGGGTATACTCCACCTATGTTTTGGATGATGTTGTAGTATGTCTGGGCTGCATCGAACACCGAATCCAACCGGGCCCTCGGAGAGGAAACACTAATTACTTATAGATCGGGTGTCCGATTGACGCATTGTCTGTTGCGTTGTGTCCCTTATGACGTGACCAACCTTTGGGATACTTCTCATGGACCTTCATGGAAGTTGAGGTACAACCAATGGCTTGAGTATCGGTTCTCCCAAATGCGCTATTAGCGGGAATCCAGTGGCTGGTAGTTAGGCGGAGGTTGGAGAGAGATCATATGGAGGTTAGTTACCTATCGACTCTAGGTGTGTCGGATCCTGTGTGGTTCATTGCAGGGGTTAGTACCTATCGATCCTGTGTGGTTTAGTGGTCAGTGATCCTATGTGGGTCAGCGCATATCGATCTTTTGTGGGTCAGATCTAGTGTGGGTTAGTGCTTACCGGTCATGTGTGGGTGAACATATACCAATCCCGTTTGGGTCAGATATTGTGTGGGTCAGCACTCAGCGATCCTATGCGGGTCAGTGCATACCAATCCCTTGTGTTCCAGATCATGTGTGGATCATTGCGGGGGTTAGTACTTATCGATACTCTATGGGTCAGACTCCTTATAATCAGTAGCATTGCCTCTTGACAGAACAAGATTATCTAACTACATGACTGATCATCTGTACTTCTATACTTCACATATACCTGGTGTGAGATGAATCTTCTACCTTGTTGGTGTTACCTTTATATATCTTGATGACTTAAGTATATGTATGGGAATATACCTAAGTATTCTTGATGATTATTGCTTTGGCCTTTGTGGTTTTTCCTTTTTGGAACTCTAGGAGATCTACAAGGGTCTCGGGGTCCCTATTAAGTATCGTTATACTCACCCCTGCACGGGCTACGCCCACACCATGTGGTGTCTTGTGCAGACGATGGACAACACTGATCAAGGTCGAGGGCACCAGACTAGAGGTTTATCGAAGGTGGACACTAGACGAGACGATACGTAGGGGCGACCGTTCGAGATCTGTACCTACCCTTCAGGTAGGGTCCGTGGCGGGTTTTCATAGGAGTTGTTCATTTTCAGTTTTACTTATGCTTTCCAGTTGGGCTTGTATTCTGGCCCCTTTACTTCCTATACACACCCTGTTTACTTTATAGTTTACCATGTGCTTGTATCTTGTTGTGTTCTTGTTTTCAGTGAGTTTACAAGTTTAGAGGCATTGTCTTCCGTGTTTTAGAGATATACCTTTCCGGTGCTAGTCGCTAACCCCTGACCTATAGAAGGCGGGCTTTGGGTAGTCACGGCACGAGCCCCGGGGGACGGGTCATGAAAAATTTAATAGAATAATCTTTCTAATTATGATCTGAATTGAGTTGTTTAATGTTTTATGGAATGAAATGATGAATACATGGAAAAGGAACAAAAAGAGGAGAAAATTTGGGCAAAGAGACACTTCATGCTATGAGCAAAGTGAAGCAGTGCAATATCAGATTTTTGAGAGAGGACTTGAGCTGGGAAGTGAAGAAAAATGGATTACACATCATGAAATCTCATTACACATAGTGATATGTTCAAAATGAAATTTCCACACTGGACAAGTCATGATGAACTTACACTACGTGAAAATCAATTACACGTCATGAGTCTCTAATTTACGTCGTGATGTCACTAAATAGTCAAATTCTCAAACAAGATTCATGTAATGAAGAGGGAAAACAGATCTGAATTACAGGAAATGAAACCCGTTTATACATCATGTAACGGTTTATGCATAGAAAATATTTAAATATGTAGTGGAAATAGGTTTTTATGGGATTTTCTATAAAAGGAGACCCTTATCTACCTTTCCAAGACACTCTGGACATGTGGGAGAAAGCAAAACACCAACAGATGAAGGAGTGATAATCAGGAGCCCCAAATCATCACCTTTCTTCCTCAGGTACCCATTCCTCTCATTCTCATCATTCATATCATGAGATAGTAGTCTTCTAAGTGATAGGTGATGTGATTTCTGGGGGATTTGATGCCTAAGGATTATTGTCTATTTTATATTATTGTTTTAGATTACTACAAATTGATTATCAATTCAAATTCATACTCTTTCTAATAATGAATGACCATTGCTTGTGTTCTGAGGTTGTTTACTTAATTTCAAAAATTAATTAGCCTACTTTGAAAACTACCATTATGAAATCTTTGTTAGTTATGTTTAAATATGGTTTTGGGTTGCATATTTCTTTTATTTAATTAAGTATATGACCATTCCAAAGGTGAAATAATAGGAGTAGAGAAGGGTTACCTAGACCAAGGATCCCTACTAACCCAATTCTGACACTAAACATTAATAAACCTATATCAATTGAATCAGTAGAACATGATCCCGAAATCACTGAACTTGGAAAGTCTCCCATCTTGATTTCAAACCAAATCAATCCTTCTATTTGTTTCAATTCTTTTATAAAAAATAAAATAATTTCAATTTAAATTTACTTAATTAATTTATACCATACACTCTATCATAGTGGGTTAAACCTATATAAATTGCTAAATTTGGTTAGCCACATTTTATTTAACAACACCCCAGGGGCTGTCATAACCTGACCGTTGGAATATTAATTTTACAGAAAAATAAAAAATTGTGATATGAAGAATATTTATCATTACTATTTTATGTAAATACAAATTTTATAATGCTATGATAATAAATATCATGATTAAAAAACTCCTAAAAATTATAAGCAATTTTTTAATAAACTGTATTTCAAAGAATATTTTAAAAACAATTATTATTATATAAATAGCAAAAAATAACTATTTTGGAAATTTACTTTCACTGAATTAATATGTTTTTTAAATAATCACATCAAAATTATTTAAGGATTATGTTTTTTTAATTTTCTAAAATACTTCAATTTTCATGTGAATAGTAAAAATATTGTTTTCACATAAGTGTTGTACTATAAATTACATCATTAATAATGTAATAATGACATAAAAATTTCTAGAACATTATTTTCAATCATTATATATTTAATTTAATTAAAAATTCCTTAAAATATGATAAAATATATTTCCAACCCCAAAAGGTGCTTTCCAAATTCTAAAAATTTTAAGTATTACATTAAAAACATATTTTCTCATTTTTTCACCTTTAATTTTAATTAAACAGATTAATTAGTATTTTAAAGTGAAAAAAATTATTAAAATCATGTTATTTAATTCTAATATGTTTTATAATTTCAATAAAATCACCATTACAAGGTTTACCTTGGATATAATATTTTATTTAATATTTTATTCTAAAAATACATCCCATATCATGTATAAATAACCAATATCCCTTCCCTTAAAAAACAACTCCTCCTACCGATTCTGAAGCCTAAGATCTACCAAATTCCTACCTCTAAATACCCTTTCAATAATTTTTTCATTATTTATAAATTTAACTCCAATCACCAAGGTATTTGTAGTGGTGTACAAGAAAATCTACATTGAGGACAATGTGAGTCTCTATTAACTTTTCTCTATTTTCAACTTCTCTTTATTCCTCTTCAAAATTACATTCAGAACAATATACTATAAAATAAATTATTAATAATGTTAAAATTATATTAATTATGTTTATCTACTTTAATATTTATGGAAAATATAAATTTCATACTTCCTTGTCCCTCTCTTTCGACAACGCCCCATTTAAGGTCAGTTAACCTCCTATGGAGACATTCCTAGGAAAATTTTTATAACCACCTTCATGGATAGACAATATTATATATATATATATAATATATAAATAATTAATTACATGTATTATAATCATTTGTAGTCATTAATTAAATAATATTAATTAATTTTAATTAAAATATAAAAATCAAAGAAAAATGAGAAATGTTTAAGAAAAAAATAATATCAAATTTCATAAATTTCAACAAAGAACATTAAAAATAAAATCCAATGATTATAATTGATAATTAGTTGTATTAATGACTATAATTCACTTCTCAATCAATGTTTTAATAAATATATTTTTATTATTCAAGAGGATCTAAGTTGATGAAATAAAGTAGGAATTAAGGTAAGGGGATTCTCGAACCCAACTCTTTTTCTTAACATTGTATCTATTTTATGACATAGTTGGTATGAACACTCCTCTAATGTTCCTTAAATATAGTTTCATTATTCTTCCTATTTCTTTTTTGGGATAGAAAAATGTTTACTAATTTATTTTATGGAAAATAAAATGATTTCCTAAAAGAACTATTATTTCCAAAACACATCTTTCAATCCTCTCGAGTTGTTTCTTATTTACTCAATCGTGATGATTTTTAAACCAAATATGTTTTCCCTTACTAATTTGTGAGTCCAAATTTTATTAATGATATCATGATTGATGAAATATTTATGAAACTCATTCTATTCCCTAGGCCAATTCACACTTATGATTGTAATACGTTATATGTGGAGTGTATGACTATGTAGATATTATGATCTGACGGGTGGACCTAAAATAATATATCCCTCCAATGGATTGTTTAATGTGTGGTATCTCATGATATTATATTTATTATGCATGAAGATAATGTAATTTTTTTCACAATGATTATTCTATGATTATACACATATTTTATGCTTAAACATCATGCCTTCTTTGCTCACTACTGGGTGTGGTATTTGACCACTATGAAATGCAATTTAATTTTAATGCATTAAAAACTCCCTTAATTTATCCCATGTTTCTCTCATGTTATTGATGATTATTAAATGCTTATTATTAAATGACTAAGATTATTCTCTCCCCATGTTATATTGATTTATGTCCCTTATTCATCCTCTTACTAGGATTTTATCTCACCCCTTTCATTGATTTATATCCTTAGGTGACTACTTGTACTAAGTATAACATGAGGTCCACTAAGAAATTATCTAAGAAGTAATTAAATAATGTTTTTGTTTTATTTTGTAAAAGTTATTTATGATCCCAGTTTTCCAAATACACTAAAACTTTTGATCCTGGATTTGTAACACTATTATGTTATTTATATTAAAATGATGTTATAGTTATGAAAAAACATTCTAGTCTCTATAGTGTGTATTAGAGCATGAATTATTTGATTTGGTAATTAGTATTAGAAAAATAAAGTGAAATCCATAAGTTTAAGTCTATATATATGTAAAACATATTAGTATAAGCATTTATAAATGGATAAACATAGAGTTTCATAACATATGCCTTTAATGTCAATTATGTCAAAGAGTAAATTATTCATGACTTTTTGACTTAATTTTTGTTCAAATATTTTCTATTTTCGAAAATGTCGGGGATTAGGAGAAATCAGGCCAATAACCCATGTGAGGGACCATGTAATGATTATCCCAATAATATCCCCAATTACATGGGAGGTGGAACTCAAAACATCATGGAAATTCTTACCTAGATGTCTGATGATATGAAAAATAATTTGAACCATGTGGAAAATCAACCTTCACCCAAGAAGGATCGACTATCCATTGATTCCTTTATATGGTAGCGACCACCAATGTTTTGTGTTACTTCTGATCAACTCATCGTGAAACAGTGGGTTAACTCAATTGAAAAGATGTTTTTTATGATCTATTTCTTTGAGAAGGAGATGGTGACTTGGGTTGTTTATAATTTAGATGTATAAGCCAATCAATGGAAGGAATTTATAAAATACACCAAGATGAAGGATGAAAGGGACAAGATAGTTTTGGAAGGCTTTAAGAAAATATTTATTAATCATTATTTCCCTAAAAATATTAGATCAAATATGGTAATAGAATTCTTAAAGGTGAAGAAAAATAAAGTTGAATCTTTCAAGTCATGAATGAAAATAATCAGAAGGATTCCAAGATATAGCTTGTGTTTTTATCTCTAATGATAGTAAAATATATTGATTATTTAGTGGTTTTAAAAACACACCTTTGAATAGTTTTATCTATCCAAGACATAGGGAGTTATGAAGAAGTTTTTCGATGTGATCTCAAAGTAGAGATGGAGTTTGGAGAATTGTCCCATGGTTGTGAAGATAATAACACCAGAATTTAGTTTCATGGTAGTGGGTCAAATGAAAAAGGATGAAGGAAGATCCATTTATCAACATATCAAAAATGTGGGAAGAATAATCATGGGAATTTCCTCAATGGGACAATTAAATGCTTTAAGTTTAGTAGATATGGACACCAAGCTCATGAATTTCATAGAGACATGAAGAATAAAACCAACATGATGGAGGAAATGAAGGAACCTCCTAGTGTACTACCCATGGTTCTGTTCTTCAACTGCAGGAAGTAAGAAATATGAAATCTAGTGCATTAAACCACGGTTCCATGAGGTAATAAACATTAGAAGTCAAAAAATCCAATAGAGAAAAGGAAGGATTGTTCCATCACTAATTCTAAAATGGAGAATGAAAATAAAGTCATACAATGTAAACTTCTTATTAACTCAAGAATGGAAAAAGATCAATTTGATTTTGGTTCAATACATTACTTTATATCCTAAAAGTTTCAAAGTATTATTTAATCAAACCCCCATAACCTTGAAATATATATATATATATAAACACATGTTGGTACAATCATTCCAACCCAAGTGTTGGAATATTCACCTATAAGTCTTTTTGGGATGTTTATTTTAGTGAATCTCATAATAAATCACTTGGGGGAATTCTTTGAAATATTGGGCATGGATTGGATCTCATTTTATAGATCCCATGTCAAATTCCATGAAAAGAAAATTTCCTTTCATATTCTGAACCATCCAATACTTCTCTAAAAATTAAAGGCGTATCATGAATCTTCTTTTGAAAATTCCTCAACGGTATGGGTGTTAATACACTATGAATAAGTATACATTTCCCAAATTTTTGAGTCAAAGGAAGGTATCAACCAGAAGGAAATTGAAATTGTTTGGGAATAATGTGATGTATTTCCCAAAGAGTTACTTAGACTTCCCCTAGATCATGATGTATATTCCTTAATTTAGCTCATACCTAAAACTAATCCTATCTCAAAATTCTCCAACAGGATTTCAATGACCAAAATGAACAAGTAAAAGAATAATATGAAAGATAATTTGGACAAAGAGTTCATAATACCTAATGAATCACCATGGGGTGTTCTAGTGCTCTTTGTTAAGAAGAAGGATAGATCAATGTGATTTTGTATTGATTATCAGGAGAAAAAAAAGATCACCATAAATAACAAGCATCCTCTTCCAAGGATTTATGACTTGATTGATCAAATTCAAGGAGCATAGTAGTCCTTAAAGTTTTATCTTCATTCTAGATATCAAAAACTAAAGGTGAAGAAGGAAGATATTCATAAGACAACTTTTTATAAAATGTATGGGAACTATGAGTTCATAATGCCCTTCAAACATACCATTTCCCCTGAAATATTCATGGATTTAATGAATAGATTATTCATAGACTACCTTGAAAAAATTTTCCATGTTATTATAAATGTTATTATAATATACTCTATGATAAAGGAGGAACATGAAGAGCACATAAATATTGTTTTGGAGTAATTAAGAAAGGAAAATTGTATTATAAGTTCAGAAAGTGTGACTTTTGGATGTCGAAAATCACATTCTTAGGGAAACTAATCACAATTGAGGTAATTTATGTGGAATATTTAAAGGAAAAGGCAATTGAGGAATATCCTAGATCCACTAGTGACATGAAGATATATAGTTTTATAAGCTTATCTAGGTACTAATAACATTTTTTTTGAGGAATTTCTCAGGATTATCTAGCCCCTAAATATGTTAACAAGGAAAAGAGTAATGTATTTTTGTATGTAATAATGTGAGGAATGATTCAAGGAGTTCGTGAAGAGGCTAATAACTACACATATAATCACTCTACCAATATATAGTTAAGATTTTGTGATATTTAGTTATGTTTAAAAGAAATTCTTGGGTTGTTTACTCATTCAAATTGTTAAAGTGATAGCTTATGCATCATGATAGTTGCATATCCATGAGAAAAAACTACCTAACACGTGATTTGGAGTTTTCAGCTATGATATTTTCTCTAAATATTTGGTGACACATTATCTATGGTTAGAACTATTAAATGAATATCGATCATAACATTATAATGTATATATTCACACAAAAGTAGATCATTATGCATCAAATAAGATGGTTAGATCTAATCAAAGGCTATGATTTCTCTATCAACTACCATTTGGGAAAGGAGAATAAGATATTTGATGATCTTCATATAATATTATAAGGTAATCTATCCACAATGTAGATTTAGAAAGACCCTATCTTCCTGAATATTAAAATGATGGATTTGGAAATCATAACAGCAACGAATACATACATCATTGACCAAATGATTTCCCAACCATCTAACCAAGATAAGATCAAGGAAGAATATGGGGATGATATAGTGTTACAAATGAATGTGAATGTATAAATGGAAGGGAATCTACATGAGTTCCATGCTAATGATGTTGGTGTGATTTAGTTTAGAATAAGGCTTTGTTTTATTTTATCTTGTGGGATAAAGAAATAGATATTGGATAATTTACATATCTCATCTTTCTCTATCCGTCCTAGTAGTACCATGTTGTATCATGATCTTAAAGAGAACTTCTATTGGTAAAACATAAAGAAGTATTTTGAAAATTGTATATCACAGTGTTTGTCATGTTAAAAAGTTAAATTAGAGCAATAATAATCTAAAGGGATAATGTAAACATTTCCTATACCCACATAGAAATGAGAGAAGGTCACTATGGACTTTTTCATCGGTCACCCAAAAACAACCATAGGAAAAAATGCAATATCGGTTATGGTGGATCAAATCATCAATACATCCCACTTTATCACTATTTAGGAATATTTTTCACTGCTAAAAATTGTAAATATATATTTCATGGATGTGGTGAGACTACTTGGGGTTCCACTTTATATCATCTTTGATTGTAATCCAAGGTTTTCCACTAAATTCAAGAGAAGTATTCAACATTATTTGAGTATTAAATTTAATTTCGACATGGTCCATTACCCCTAAACTGATGTAATATATGAAATTAATATTCAAATGCCTGAAGAAATGATAAGATCCTACTCAATGGAATTTAAATGTAGATGTTATCATCATCTCCCATTTGTTGTGATCTTAAATAATAACATCTTCCACTCAATAATTCAAAGGATCTATATAAAGATTTGTATGGGAAGCAATGTTGAACTATTACTTGTTGGGATGAAGTTGGGTAATGAAACTACTTTGACCATATCTTGTACAGGAGATGGATGATAAGGTTCAAACTATCCAAAAACATACAAAACCTACATAGATTCAGAAAAAGATCTATGTTGAAAACCATTGATGGGACATGAAGTTCGATGTTGGAGACCAAGTTTTCCTTTGAATATCATCATGGAAGGGATTCATGTAGTTTGGAAGGAAATTGATGCTTATATTAAGGTACATTATACCCTTTTAGATACTTGATCACATAGTAGTAGTGGACTATAGACTAGATCTTCCACCAAGTATGGATCATGTTCATGAAGTGTTCCACATATCACTCCTGAGAAAGTACATAATAAATCCCTAAAATTTATTGAATCCATAGGTGGTACAACTGGAGAATTAACTCTCATACGAAGATAATCTGGTTAACATCATGGACCATAGAGAAAACTTTCTATGCAATAAGATAACTCACCTTGTCAATGTTTTTTGTAGGAACCATAAGTATGAAGAGGCGATGTGAAGACTAAAGAAATCAACAGAACATAAGTATTGTAAACTATTTTCAACTTAGAATATGAGTTCAAATTTTTGGGATGAAATTTCTAAATGTGGATGATTATAACAAACCAGAGTTTTATAAATGACATTTTTCTATTAAAATAATTTTTCTAAAAAATATACTATATAGTATTATACATATAAAGGACATAATAATAATTTAACTCATTAAAAACCATTGTTAAATTAATCAGTAATGAAACCAATTAAGATTCAAAACATTAAAATTTCATAAAAAATATAAAATATAAAATTTATAATTGGAAAATATGGACCCCCCCGATCCACTAGAGTCATCACCCCCACTGCCAACATTTCTGAAAATAAACCAAATGATTTTAATCTAATCGAAATTATAGAAAATTTAAATATATAACCTTGAGATAAATTTAGTTGAATATTTAATGAAAGAATGGAGTTGTATTTATAAGAGGTAATGAGACTGTAACGACCCAAAATTTTATGAATAAAATTCTCATTCTTGATTAAATTAAATTTCTTATTGATATAGAAAACTCTTGAACTAATTTTTTTATTATATCCAATTGGTTTTAATTTATCATTTATTATCTTCTCCATTGATGATATATTCATTGAACATTGGTCACATGACTAGTATAAATATAGGGTTTTAATAAATCATTTTCGAAAATAGAATGGAAGTGATGGCCTCAACCAGTAGGATTTTACCCTAGAATCCCATCTATCAGTACTTCTGAGGGAGATACATTTTCTATTATTTTCCCTAGAACAATCCCAAGATGATATCAAATAACTTAAGCATGAGTGAGACATTTTACGAGAGAAGTTCAAGATCATCGAGATCATGACCCAACCCATGTTCACTAAACGTCCCCATAAAATCCTCATCATCATGCACCTTACTGTTAGGTTGTATGCTATTGTAATAAACAGAAATGTATCAGGACCCTATCATTAAGAATATGTACATTTTTTGTGAAATATTGAACATATTATCTTCATATTTTTGTTACTTTGTAAATGGTTTTTAATGAAAAAAATAGTATTTTTGTTAATATTCAATTTGAGTTATGAAATATATTATGATGGATTATTTTAATTTTGAAATAAATAATATTTTGACAAAATATTTTTACTTTTTTAAAAATATAAATTATCATATAATTTTTATGAAGTCAAATATAATTTTTATTAGGGTTCAAAAACTATTATTGAAAAAAACCAAATCATTTTCAATAAAAGTCAGTTTTTATTGTAAAATTAAAAATTCACATATTTCGAATTTTTTTGGATAAAATGGATATCATTTTTAGAAGTAGGATTTCGAAATTATCCAATGGTGAATTTCCAAAATTTTCTGAGACAGTCAAATTTTTAGGTAAAAATTAAATACCATATAAATATACAGTGTGTTTTATGACATCATAATAGCCCAATAGTGATGTAATAAATACAATAAAAGGTATAATATACCAAATATATGTTTTCCCATAAAGATAATTTGATTTTATGTTTATTTTATTTATTTTATAAATCCTTGTTGAATCATCAAAGACTTATAAAATATTTTAAGATTTTAAAATCATTTCTTTGAATGTGTGACTCAACTCCACATAAGAAAGGGAAATATTTTATTATCATCAGACCTTGGCCTTATAAAATAATCTAATCAACTCAAATTTTGGAGAAACTATTGTAAAAAACCATGGGATGTTTTGTGGTTTTAAATATTTTGTTATGTAGTTTCCAAAACCAAAATAATAAAGAAATCCCCATTAATTATTCTATAAACCCACACCAGATCCGATTTATATTCACTAAAAATCCTTTAATACCATCCACAATCTACCCCCTACTCCCTAGAGTCCTCTCAATGTTCCCCTAAGAGTACATAAATCCTCTCCAAAAACATTTTAGTCACATATCAAAGTAAGGGATTCTCTCTCCCCTCTTTTTATCAAGAATTTCATTTATGATATGCCTTTTAATTTCCATTTTATTAAGTTGGGATACATTCTTAACTATCTACCATACTTTACATTTGATTTTTAAATTATTGGATCCAATTTCAATCTCATTTAACCCACCAATTATCCTTTACGTACACCTGTTACCATGTTGAAATTTTGTAAGGGTTCATTTTCTTCTCCTCTATATTCAAGATTCTTTATTAGGTTATATATTCTATTTAAAATTAATTATGTTAGGTATTGTAATTCTATATACCTCTTACTATCCATTTAATTTCTAACTTATGAGATACCCATTTCTCTCTCATCATCCCAATTTATGAATTTCTATATGATTTCATTATGCCACAGAAATTGTACTGTGATTTCCATGCCAAAATCAAAGTGTAGTGAATACCGTAATAATTTATCTATTAATGGTATTCACCTATATGAACATATAATTATTTATAATGGAATTAACTATATTTACCCCACATTATTTTACTGTAGAATAAATTATGATTTTAATTAATCCGTGCTATATTTTCTGTGTGGCACAAATTAGCATGAGAATTGAATGATTATAAAGAGTGCATCCTCATAGCTCTCGGATGCATTGGATGGTAATTAGTTTCATGATTTTTCAAGTAGGGAGAGGGTATTTACCTGATTACTCTATGGGAATTCATCCACCATGGGTTCATGGTAGATTTATCCTTGATCTATTTAGGATATAGTGTTTTATGTTTCCATATTTTCCATGTTATGATTATCATGCTATATTATGCATTATTGTTCATGTTCCTTTATGCATCGTTGATATGAATTGTCTAAAATGTATTATTATCCTCATATTATTTCATTTTTATCCCCATACTAGGCATTATAGCTCACCTCTTTCTTATTTATGTCCTAAGGTTATCCTATGTAGTGTTAAGTATGAAGGAATGTGTTGGTCATTTAAAAGAAGTTTTCGATAAAGATGTTGCTTTTCTTGTTTTAAGTTGTTATTTAATGTACCTAATTTCCAAAATTCACTAGAAATATCTATCTTTTTTGTTGTATTATGTTCAATTTTATTTAATAAATCATGTAAAAAATGAAATAAAGGGAAAGGTTGTTATAGTTGGTATCAGAGTATCAGTTTAGTTATTTTTGGAATTAGGATTACAAAACCCTAGTGAAAGCCCTTAAGGGAAAGAATAAGTTTAAGAAAAAATACCTAAATTTTCGTGCATATATAGTAAGTCTTTTTTCAATAAAATACATCATTTTCTAGATACTACAAGTTTGTGTGGTTCTAGCATAGATGTGCTTAGGGGTAACAACTCCGACAACGTGTTTTGGGCATGAATCAGGGTAACTTAGTACACAAAAACATGGATTAATATGATTTAAATTTGAAACTATCGAGGGATATTCTTGGTTAAATTCATAAAATCATTACAAATTGTTAATAAGGGAACAAAAATCTCCATTAGAATGTGTTTAAGGAAGTTCATCGTGGAAAACATAGACTAACATGAAGAAACTCATAAGTTAAGGCGCTAAATTTATGTTATCCCTTAAAGGTCATTGGTTTCCCCATTTATGTGTTTAAAAGTTAAAGATACTAATGAAAAATTATCCTTTTATTCTATACAATGGCTAGAAATAGGAGTATTAACTCTACCAACTAATGTAAAGGTTAGTGTGAAGATTTCCCCAATGAGATGCTCAACCTGATGGGAGCAGGTATCACAATATTTGTCATAGTAGTCTCTTAGCTAACTCAATTTTTGAATCTAAACCTATACCAATAGGAGAAACAAACCCTAAGAGAGATAAAATCATAGTCAAGAGCTTCATAAGATAAATTCCTCCTACTTTCAATGGATCATACAATCCCTTAATCATGGAGCAGTGGATCAATTCCATTGAAAATATCTTCTTCATACTTAAATGTTACTGACAAGAGAATATTCTTATGGATATTTATTTAATGGAGGGTGAAACTGATCAGTTGTATATATTGATAAATAATATGAATCATGAGGAGGAGAATGAATAAATGGGGTGGAAGGAATTCTAGAAAATGTTTTCTGATAAATATTTTCCCCACACCCTCTATATTAAGATAGAAAGATATTTCCTTGTACTCAAGAAAAAGGATGAAGAATCTATTGGAGTGTACGAGGAAAACATCAAAAAACTTGCATGATAAACCTCTAGTTTTTTCATTACCCCTGAATGTATGGTTGACCACTTATTTGGTGGTCTAAGGAATATTATACAAAAATCCTTGGTAATTTATGAATTTGATAGCTATGAGGAAATTGTATTATATAACATCAAAGTTGATATGGATATCGGTGAATTTTCAGGGTATCATGGTGATAAGAAAAGGAAATTGGATTTTAATTCTATATTTTCAATGGATAAATCTAATGGTGATAAGAATGTATGCACCCCACTTGTCAAAGGTGCAGAAAAAAGCACCCCATAAATTTCCTAAGGGGAACAAAGAAATTCATTAGGTGTAAAATATAAGGGAACCAAAATAATGGTTGTCAATAAGAGAAATCCACCAATGTGATTGAGGAATGGACTGATCTGGATAAACCTCAACATATTGTTCAATGCTTCATTTATAAGGAACTTGGGCACATTGTGTACCAGTGCACTAAGGTAAGGGTTTTTAGAGGCAACCAACAAACTCCAAGGAAGAAAGGGTGAGATTTTTTCATCACTACCTGTGAGGTGGATCCCAAAAATAATGTCATGTTAGGTACATGATTTATTCATTCAGTAATAGAGAAAATATTTTTTGTTTTTTTACACATTCCTTTATATCACGAATGTTTTGTAGAAATATTCAAACACCACCAAAAATAATAGAAGTATGGATTTTGTTGAAAACTAAAAATGGGGAAATTATTTCATCCCACATATATAACTCCTCCCTATCACTATTTTCTGGATTTACCTTCCTGATTAACCATTTCATACTTCCCCTAGTGGAATTTGATGCAATTATTGGAATGTATTAGCTTTCCATAGGAAAATAAATCTCCATAAGATGAATCAAACCCCGATTGTATAAATGTTCATGTAGGATGAGAATATTACATAGCACCATCATCTCAAACATAGAAATTACTTCCTTTGAGCAACTGTATCTGAATAAAATGATTGAATCTAAGAAATGAATTGTCCTTGAATAAATGCCTATTTTGATGTAATTCAATGATGTGTTTCCCAAGGAATTTCTTGGTCTTCTTCTAAGTAAGGATGTTTAAATATTAATCGAAAATGTACCTAGGGCATAGCCAATATCCAAGACTCTATATATAATGGTTATTGTGGAACTTGATGACCTAAATAAACAACTACAAGAGAATCTAGTCAATGGGTTTATACACCCAAGTGCTTCACCATGGTGTGCACCAGTCCTCTTTGTCATGAATAATGATGGGGCAATGTTCCTTTTCATTGATTATCATGAGCCCAATAAGATCACTTTAAAGAACAAGTATCTTTTCCCATTAATTGATTACTTTTTCAGTCAACTGCATGGAGAACAATACTTCGTCAAGGTAGATCTACGGTCAGGATATTACCTTGTAAGGGTGAAGAAAGAGGATATCCCCAATACTACTTTTAGTAAAAGGTATGGGATTTATGGGTTCATAATGATTCCATTATAACTCACTAATTCCCCAAAAATCTTCATGGACATTATGAATAAATTCTGTAGAGAATACCTTGAAAAATTTTGGTAGTCTTTATAGATGATATTATAATATACTCCAAAACCAAAAAGGAATATGAGGATCATATAAGTACTTGGGTAAAGACCTTACGAAAGGATAAGCTCTATGAAAAGTATCGAATGTGTGAGTTCTATTTGAAATAAGTCTCATTCTTGGGGAATACAATCACAAAAAATGGTATATCTGTGGATCATTTGAAGACAAAATCCATTGATAGATGTACATGGCCAATATTGTTTATAGATATTCGTAGTTTCCAGGAGTAATTTGGATATTATCACCAATTTTTGGAAATTTTCTCTCGATTTTCCAAACCTCTTACCAAAATAGCTGTGAATGGAGTCAAATTTTCTTATAATGATGAATGCGAAGAAACCATCATGGAGTTGCAAAAGAGTGTTATCACTGCCTCTATTCTCACACTACCCACAAGTGCAAATATTTTCATAATTTTTAGCGATGCTTCAAAGAAATGATTGGGATGTATATTGATAAAAATCAGAAATTCATTATGTATAATTTAAGGTAGTTGAAAATTAATTAGAAAAACTATCCCATGTGTGATATAAAGTTGGAAGTTGTGATCTTTTCATTAAATATTTTGTGGCATTATCTCTTTGAGGAGAAGTGTAAAATATATATTGATCACAAAAGTCTCAAATATATATTAACCCATAAATAGATAAATATGTTCCAACAAAGATGGTTAGATCTCATCATGGATTACAACTTTTAAATCTATTATCATCTTGGGAAAGTGAACAGTGTGGTGGATGCACTATGTAGAGAGGACCCAGAAATCCTATCGTTGATGAGAATTGAGAAGGATCTGATATTTTTAGATTTGTATAATATGAACATGGTAATCATTAAGAAAGGAACATCATTAATACTTTCAAAAATGATTTATCAACCATCTCTTTTGAAATTTTAGTGGATTCCCAAAAACATGACGTGTGAATTCAAAAGAATTTGGAAACTATAAAAAAATTGAAACCGTCAGAGTTGAATGTTAATGAAGAAGGAATTGTGAGATTTAGATCAAGGCTTTGTGTTCTATATAATCATTATTTAAAGAAATAACTTTTGGATGATGTGTATAGTTTTACTTTCTCCATTCCCCAAGGTTACAAAATGATGTATCCAAATCTTTAAGAGCACTATTGTGTAGATAACTTGAAGAAGAAGGTTGCAGAATATACCTTAGAGTGTCTGTTATATTAGCAAGTGAAGTCTAAAATGAATAAGTCTATTGGGATGATGAATCCATTACCCATACCAACATGGAAATGGGAAAACATCCACATGGACTTTGTTACCGGACATCCAAATACATCCTTGGGAAAAAAATACTATCTGGGTTATTATGGATCTTTTTATAAAGACTACACAATTCATTGTGATTTGAGAGGATATCTCACTGGATCAACTGGCATGAATATACATCAAAGAAGTGGTAAGCCTGGATGGGGTACCATTATCTATTTTTTGTGAACATGATTCAGGATTCACCACTATGTTTTAGAATAGGCTATAGCAATCTTTAAACACGGAGTTAAACTACAAAACCTCTTAACTCTCTCAAACAGGATGCTAATATGAGAAGACTATACAAAAACGTGAGTACATATTGATAGCTTGCTCAATGGACATCAAATGTGTATGGGCCCAACATGTTCCTTCGGTGGATTTATCTTACAACAAAAGTTTCCACTCAAGCATCCAAACAGACCCCTATGATGCCCTTTATGGGAAGAGGTGAAGAACACCTACATGTTGGGATGAATTTGGGAAAAAAAACTTTTAGGTGCTGAAATGGTCAAATAAATGGAGGAGAAGGTTATTCCCATCCAGAAACACATCAAATAAGTTTAGAGTTGAAAAATGATTTGTGCTAACATTCCTTGATGAGAACTAGAGTTTAATGTTAGAAATAGGTTATTCCTCATAATATCCCCAAGGAAGAGAGTGATGAAATTTGGGAAGGTGTGAATGATTATTCTAAGGTAAATCATCCCTTTTGAGATCCTTAAGCGTATCACTGCAGGGGAATATTTACTATAACTCTCACTAAACCAACCTCAAGTGAATCATGTATTCAATGTCTCCCTCTTGAGAAAGTACTTATTAGACCCATCACATGTACTCAATCTATATGTGGTACCATTGGAGAATGGCCTTTCATATGAAGAGTATTCGATGAAGATATTACATCACAGAGAAAAATATCTATGAAATAATAAAATTCCCCACATCTAGGTATTGTGGATATAACACATGTTTGAATAAGTAATGTGGGAACCAGAGGAGGTGATGAAGAAGAGTTTCTATAATCTGTTTTAGTGTGTGAAAAGGAAATTTTGAGGGCTAAATTTCCAAAGGGGATAATATTGTAACAAACCAAACTTTTAGGAATTAAATTACACTTTTGATTTAATTAAATGTCTTATAGCGATAGAAAACACATGAAAATATATTTTTTGTTATATCAAATGGGATTTAAATTACTGTTATGTATATTTACCATTGATAATATAGCATATGAACAGTGATCACATGACTAGTAAAAATATACGGTTTTAATAAGTCTTATTGGAAAAGATGAAGGAATTGATTACCTCAACCAGTAGGATTGTACCCTACGAAGCCGATCTACAAAATATTCTAAGGTGTATAGCATTTCTGGTATTTTCCTTAGACCAAGTCTAAGATGAGATCCAATAGATTAAGCATGTGTGAAACTGTTTATGGGAGAAGTTCATGCTCATAGAGATCCTAACCCAAACTATATTTACTAAACTGTCCCATGAAATCCCCATTATCATGCACCTTAACCTTAGGGTGTATGATGGTTTAATAAATGGGTATGTATCAAGACCCTATCATTAGGAATATTTACATTATTTTGGTATAGAATATTAAAAATATTTTATTCCTATTATTGTTAATTTCTAATGATTTTTAATGAAAAAATAGTATTTTTATTTAATATTCAAATCAATTAAGAAATATATTTTGATGAATTAATATATTTTTTAAATAATAAATATTTTAATGAAATATTACTAGTTTTTTTAAAATATAAATGATCATATAATTTTTATGAAGCCAATGTAATTTTTATTAGGGTTCTGAAACTGTTATTGAAAAAAAACTCATCATTTTCAATTAATGCCATTTTTATATTAAAAGTAAAAATTTACATATTTATAATATTATTTAGATAAAATTGATACCATTTTTTGTAATCAGGATGTCTAAATTATCCAACGGTGTACTTTTCATAATTTTTCAAAAAGTCAAATTTTTGGGTAAAAATTAAATACCCTATAAATATATTGCATTTTTATGACAACATAATAGCCCAATAGTGATATAATAAATACTATAAAAGATATAATCATCCAAATAAATGTGTTTAATTTAAAATTATGGAATTTTAATTTTATTTTATTTCTTTTATAAAACTTTACTGAATCCTCCAAGACATATAAAATATTTTATGATTTTAAAATCATTTATTTGAAAGTGTGACTCACCTCCTCATAATAAAGTGGAATATTTTGTTATCTTTGGCCCAAAGAATTATAAAATAATTTAATCTACTCCCCTTTTCTAGAAACCATGGGCAAAAACCATGGGATTGTTTGTGGATTTGAATATTTAATTATGCTGTGCTCAAAACCAAAATAATAAAGATATCCACCTCTATTCCTATATAAACCCACCCAATATCTCATTTATCTTCACTCAAACACCATATATATCATCTAAAATCTTCCCTATACTCCCTAGGTTCCTACCAAGGCTCCCTGAAGCTCCCTAGAAGCCTCTCCTAAGCCTTTGGAGTCACATCCATTTAAGGGATTCTCTCTCTCCTCTTTTTATCAAGCATTTCATTCATGATATGCCTTTTAATATCCATTTTCATATATTGGGATACATTATTACCTATCTATATTACTTTAAATTTTATTTTTAAATGATTTGATCCAATTTTACTCTCATTTAAGCCTCCAAATAACCTTTACACACGCCCATTTTGATGCTGAAATTTTGTAAGGGTTCTTTTTCGATCTCTACTTTCTTCAAGATTCTTTATAATGTAATGCATTCTATTTCCAATTAATTATGTTGTAAAATGTCCTTAAATATCCTTATTATTATTTATTTCATGTATAAATTATTAGATACACCTTTCTCTCTCACCAAACCATTTTATGAATTTATATATGATTTCGTTATGCTGATGAAATTATACAATGATTTTCCATCGAAAAATCATCATGTAGTGAATACCATACCCATTTCTCAATCATGGTTATTCAAATTTATTAATATATAATTATTTATTTGGGGATTACATATATATATTCCAAATTTCTCTATAATTTAAAAAATTATGATGTTGAATGAGTCCATGTTATATGATATATGTGGCACACTTAAGCATGAGAATGAAATGATTATGAAGGGTGCACCCTGATAGTGATCGAATGCATTGGGTAATAGTTAATACAATGATACATCATCTTGGGATAGGGGATTTACCTGATTCCCCTAAGGTACATTTTCCACCATAGTGTATTTTCAGATTTATTCTTGATCTATTTATGATGTAGTGTTTTAAGTTGTTGCCACAATTTCCATGTTATGATTATCATGCTATATCATGCCTTATTATTCATGTTCCTTAACCCCTCATTGGTATGACTTCTCTAACATGTATTATTATCCTCATGTTATTCAATTTTTATCCCCTTACTTGGTTTTATAGATCACCCCTTTCATGTGTTTGTCCTCAGGTTATCCCTTGTAGTGTTAAGTATGAAAAAATGTTTTGTTCATGTCAAATAAGTTTTCATTAAATATGTTCCTTTTCATGATTTAAGTTGTTATGTAATGTACCTAATTTCCCATATAAACTATACATCTCTATATTTTGAGTTGTATTAAGTGTAATTTTATGTCTTAAATCCTGTAAAAAATAAAATAAATAGTATGGAAGTTATAGATACCATTGGATTAGTAACATTATTGTTGGAATAGTATTTTACCCAAAAATAATAAATTATTAAATGAATAATATTTATCATTATTATTTTATGTTAATATAAAGTTTATAAATCCATAAAAATAAAAATAATGCTTAAAATTATCAATGAAAATATAAGCACATTTTGTGTTAAACTTTATGTTAATGTATTTTGTAAAAAAATAATATTTTTATATCAAAAATTAAAATTAATATTTTAGAAATTTATTTTGATAAAATGAATATAATTTTTGAAATAAAGACATTGAAATTTTCCAAGAATAGTTGTTTTTTGTAATGTTCTAAGTTACGTTGATATTTAGGTTAATAGTATAATTATAGTTTGTCACATAACAAATGTATCTTAATTTACATAATTAATGATTTTATAATGAAATTATCCATTATATAACTTGATTTTAGTCTATGTTATATTTAATTACATAAATAACTCATTAATATATGAAATATTTAATTTACAAACATAAAAAATACATTCCAATTCCTAAAAATATAAAGTGTTATATTAAAATATTATTTTCTAATCTTTCAACCTTTCCTTTTGATTAAAATAATGAATAAGAATTATAAATTTAACCAAAGTCTTAAAATAATGTTATTTAATTAAAATATTGTTTATAATGTCAAAACAATAACTATTACAAAGTTTACCTTGAATATAATATTTTTTCAATATTTTATTCGATAAATACCTCTCCTCCAATGGCCCGAAGGCCTTCATGTTTTATTGATTTATGATAATCCACCTTTAAAGGGGTGAAGTGGAACCATTACAAGGCCCATAGGCATAAGTATTACATTTCCCATAGGCCTTAGAGGAATTCATTTTCCCATAGGCTTCAAAAATTACATACAACCCAGACTAACTACTTGGAACTGCTCCTCCCGAGTATCTTCATCGTTAAATCAGCCCTCCACCTTCGCATGGTTGTTCGGCTCAGCATTCCCATGCATGAACAGGCTTGTCCCAATGGCAGGTTACATACCCTCTCATTCTTGAAATCTGTTTAGCTTCTTCAATGGTGAAATCTCCTTGATCATCCTCCATGTAGATCTTGTTCCATGTAGGTCGTCTGTTTTGCATCTACACTTAAGGTGGCCCGAAAGCCTTGAGGTGGCCCGAAGGCCTTACTGACCTGAAGGCTTGGGTGGCCCGAAGGCCTTAAAGTACTCATCCCAAATCCTCCCTATTAGTCCCCTTATAATACCAAATGTTATTTTTGTGCAATCCAACTCCAATAATCAATGGAATTTTTGTGTTGTATAAGAGAAGTGACACGAAGGAGATAGTTAATCTATGTTTACTCTTCCCTATTTTCTACTTCTCTTTTATCCTTTTTGCTAAATACCTTCAAAAAATATATTATAAAATTAATTATGAATTAATTTCGCATTATATTAATGATTTTAACCAAATATAATTATCATATTTATGAAAAATGTAAATTTCAAGCTTCCCTTTCCCGCTCTTTCAAAAATATCTCATTTAAGGTAAGTAAACCAACTACAGATACATTTACATGAAAATTATTATAAATACTATAATGTATTAATAGTTTTAATTATATATTATATATAATTAATTAATTAAAGTTTTTATAAGATTCTGGATTTTATCACTGTTTTCAAAAATTTACATTGAATGAAAATTGAGGAATCAAAGCAAAATTAGAGAATTTAAGAAAAGTGTGATATCAAAACTCTTCAATTTCATCAAAATAAATTATGAAATATAATATTGTGATTATAATTGATAAATATTTGTATAAATGAGACTAATTATCTTATAGGAGTTTTTTAATAAATCTATTGTTATTATTCCTGAGACGCAAAAGAGGCGAGTGAAGAGAAAATGAAGGTAAGGGGATTATCAGACCTAACTCTTTTGCATTATTTTGTCCCATTTTCATGACATATTTGGTATGAATAATCATATAAACTTACATAAATGTGATTTATTTGTTTTTACCTTTACATTTTTTGGATATACATATTTATTACTTGATTTTATGAAAAAAAAGTGTTTTCCAAAATAAATCTTCTTTCTAGAACACATCTTTGAATCCTCTTGAGTTTTTTCTTATTTACTCAAGATTCACTATTCTTAAACCTAATATGTTTTTTTATTTTTCTTTTCTGAATCCCAAGATTATTTTTAAAATCATGATTGATAAAATTTTTATAAAACTCATTCCTTTTCAAGGGTTAATTTAATATTATGATGGTAATATGTTTTATGTGGCATGCATGATTATATAAATATTATGATGTGATGGGTGGTCGTAGAATTATATAGTCCTCCAATGCATTTGGTAATGTTATTTATCTCATGAGATAATGTTTATTATGTGTGAACATTATCCTAGCTTTGTTCGCAATGATGATGTTATGATTATCCATAAATGTTATATATGAACATGATGTTATCTTTGTTCACAACTATGTGTGTTATTTTACCATTAAGACTTGATGTTTAATTTTTATGCATTTCTGCATTCCATGACTTTATCACATGTTTCCCTCATGTCGCTGATGATAATCCTTTAGTTATGATATAATGATTACGATTATGATCACCCATGTTATATTGATTGATATCTCTTATTCATACACTTACTGGGATTTTTCATCACCCATTTCTTTGATGTATATCCTCATGTGATTACTTTTATTAAGGAGATTTAAGGTCCAATTATCATTTAGCGAATAATTAATTAAATAATGTTTATTTTTTATTCTTTAAAAGTTATTTAAGGGCCTAATTTTCTTAAGAAAGTAAAACATTTGATTTTTGATTTATAACACTATAATATTCATTATATTAAAGTTATGTGATATTTATGGAAGAAAAATTTCCGTCTCTATTATTTATATGGGTTTTCATTCCCTATCTTCAAGGATGTTTTCAGTATGTTCCGATTTCCTCCCAGTATCCCTATGTGATGAACACATATTGGTGTTTCAAGATCTATTATTTCCAATGAGGTGTAGCTTGATTGATTGTGTATCTCAGATAAACCCTTTCAGTTTCTTTTCTCTTAATTCTTAATGGGGGTGATGTCTAGGATGAGTTTATTTACTGTAGGTATAGCTTGTTCAGTGTGTTATACTGGATGAGCGTTGTATGAAACCTTTGAACCAGAATCCTGGGCTGGATTTACTATTGTGATCTTATCTTGACATTTTGTATCTACTACATGTATATCTAGATGTTTTATTGCATGTTACGCATTATGAAAGACATATTCTATGATGATATGACTACTCTTTATTCTTTGTGATTGGTTATTTTGAGGTTTAATACGGGTTATTGTTATACCCACCCATGCATGGGCTCTTCCCATACATGTCATTTCTAATGTAGAAAAATACTCTTTTGTGGAATCCTTGGTCAAATAAGAGTATGTGGAGATAGTTTCTCCTAGTTAGACTAAGGTTTATAATGGTGTTTCATTTTACAATAATCCTCTCCATATGATAATGTAGTACATTACTTTTTATTTTTTGGTGGGATTGTATTTGTACCATTTTTATGATTTCTAGTGCTTTATGTCGTAAACTAATTGCGTGATTATAGATGTATACATACATTATTATAATTTTTTAAAATTTCATCAATTTATGGCCTTGGAGATGTGTGTGTTCATACAGTTACCTCAGGATAATTCCTCCCATGTGTGTGATATGTCTTCTTAGTGCAAGCCACTATCCCCTAGCCTATTAGAGATGGGATTGGGGTAATCGCGTCTTGATCCTATTAGGTCAGGTCATGACTGAATTGTATTAGATAAGTAACCTACTTAAAGTGTTATGAAACAGTATCAGTTTGGGATTCGAGTTTGTAGTTTCTTTTATCTATCTATGAGGAATTTTTTAGGAACTAGGTAAATAGTGCTTGAGATTGTCTCTCAGGACAAGGTGTCCAATGTTGGTGTGGTTACTAACATATTCATTCACTAGGACCTTGAAAACCTTCTTATTTACTAGGTATATATTAACATAGATTTTAGGGGGAAAAATGGTACATGCATTATATGGTAATGAGTTGTGGTTTCCATGTCCTTCTAGAATCATCTCTCCATATATACACATTGATCGTAGCATGTCTTGTTAATCTTGATGTTATATATATAATGATAGCTAACTAGGATTTTAAGATAGTGTCTTGTTGGAAACCACATTAGTGATGAGTTTTTTGTTTTGGGACCAACTTATTAGGTGTTTTTCTCATGGTGGGAACTAGTTGTGCTACCCATTATTGAGTAGCACATGAATCCTTTTTTGGATTAAGAATATGATCTTATGTGTGTTGAGAAGTTGATAACTTCAACTTGATTGGATGATGGCACACATATTCTTGGAATGTTATGTAACTTCCAATTATGGTTATATCTAGGGTTACTCAACGAGATATAACCTCGTGTATTAGAGTACTGACTCGAGGTGGTGGTATGGGTTTATGGCATGTGTGGATCCCAACTGATCGAATAGTTGATCTTGCAACCTATTTTCTCCATGGGCTTCCAATTGGATCTAGTTGTACATTAAAATTACACAACATTGTTGAGGGTGAATTGTGATTTCTAGATGTAGAGATCACTCATGTTACATTGTGGGCCAAAATCCCTTCTTGAGTGGTGGAGGACTTGCATGAGCCTTTCGTATCAATTTTATTATTGGATTAGATTCGTCCCTGATTGTGGTCTAGGTGATGAGACTTCTCTAGGGTGATGTGGGGTGTTGGTAGAGCCCTGTGTTGGTGATGGGTTACTCTAGAAAGTGTAGCTGAGTTTTTTGATGCACTACAGTTTTAGATAAGTCCATGTTTTCGATAAGCATGGGGGATAAGTAAGTAATGAGTTCCAAGCAGTAAGAGCTCGTAGAGGCTTTGAGTGTGGTTCAAGTTATGGTGTGTTTCTTCACTACCCCATATGTTGTTTTCACAAAGAGTTTTGAGCCACTCTTCACAGAGTGTATCCTCTTTTCAAGACCTACTGATATTATTGGATCCATTTGGGTTGACCCTTATGTTGGAGGTTCCTATGGAGATGATTAGTGATTAAACTCTTCTACAAAAAATGTGACTTGACTCTAGGTGGAGATAGAGATCCTCATTTGAAATATCATCATAATGGAAGTGAGTCCCTATAATTTTTTCCTCAGTATGGATTGGTTTCCCACCATCCATGCTCTGATGTTTCTTCCTATGAGAGTAAGAGTGATTCCATTTTTATGGGAAGGAGTTGTACTCCTTTGATATGGAGAGATCCTAGGAAGATCAGGATGAGATCATGAGGAAGATTTTACGAACAAATTCTTATTATTTATATAGTGACACCAATGTATTTGTAGATGATATGAGTTTTTAGTTCCTGGGATGGTGGTGGAGTATGATGGCACCATTCTTGAGGACATTTCAGGTTTACCTCACCATCAATAGTTGGCTTTCTGAATGGAATTTCACTAGGTATTACTATATATCTATTCTATCATATCATTTGACCCCATGCATCTATGAGAGATAGAGGTGAGGTTGGAGGATTTTATAGAGTATGGTCTTCCAAAGACCCAATGTGTTTTCCTAGGTAGCTCTGTGTTTTTCTCTTGATAGGAGGATGATTTCTTGAGGTTTTGTTTGAATTGGTGTCACTTGGATCAAGTGACACATGGGAAAGTATCCCCTCTTGATAATAGATCACATCTTCCACTAATGAATAGATGTTACATAGATCTCATAAAATGACATTGCGATGTGTTATCCCCATATCTATGTTCAGGAAGTGGATGTATTGAGTGTGTCTTCCTAATGATACTACATTTTCTTTGAGTCCTTGGTGATATCCTTTAGAATGTTGATCATCATAGGAAAGTTCACGAGTATTATGATTCAAATCCTTAACCTTAATTAGATAGTTTTATGTTATCTTTATATTTTGGTACCCCTATGTCTTTTATGTCATAGTTTGAGCTGGTGAGTCTTAGGAGGATGCTGGTAGACTTGCTCTGGGATTGTTATTTGTATGGAAACACTCATGGAGTCTATTCTAAAAATATATCCTATAAAATATTAGGTGAAAGTGGGCCTAATAAGGGATGAGGTGGCATGCTCTTTAGATCCACACATGGTTTGTCCGTGGAAATAGATTCTCACAATAAGGTTTTACATCAACTATTTTTAAGTGAGGCGACAAAGCAAATGACATCTTTGTTGTAGAACACATGTGGGTGAGGATAGTGTAGTATACCTCCTATCGATAGTTATTTCCCATCACTTCTTCTAAGATTCAAGGAGTTATGAATTAGGGATGTTTATTATGATATGTTACATGACTGTATATCCACTAGATATATTCTTTAAAAAATTCCTTAAAGGGTGGGATTATGTCATCCTTTAATAGGGATGGATGGTGATTTTGGTCATGATGTGAGAAGAGGTTATAAGTATATTTTTTTCACTTATTTGTACATATAGTGGAGGTAATAACATATCAGGATCTCTTGGAATTGGATTGGCAGCTAAGGGAGTATAATAAAGTTCTCAAGTTAAATTTTTTGTTGTCTCGACCATCTAAGGGGGATGATAAAAAGATATTTTTTCATATTTCTGGAAACTTGTGCATGAAGAAGGTAGGAAGCCTTGGTTGAATTACTTTGATGATTGTTATAAACTATGATTCTTACTTCATGTAACAATTAGGTAGAGGATGTGGAATGTCTTTTGAGACTAGGATTTAGTTGAGCATAGTGTTTTATCACAGTTTGATGGCTAGGTATGGTGGGCCATTCTGGTTCTTGTAGACATGATTTGGGTTTTCATGTTGCTTTTTGGGGACACGGATAGGAAGATCATCTACCACCATTTGAGTTGGCGCATCGAACATAAATTCATTTTATATACATGTATAAAACTTATAGTTTCATAATTTTTTTAATCTTATTCATACCCATCATTCCTAAAATGAGGTGATAACTATCATATAATAATATTTTAATAGTATGTTGTTTTTTGTTTAAAATCGGTGTCGCATGTAACAAAAGATAAAATCGATGTTACATGTAATGTAATCAATTGAAAAAAAATAAATTTATTAGAAACAAAATCAAACAATATCAGGGTGTTATATATATATCACATCTTTTACTACGAAGATAATGTTTCTATATCATTAATTCAAAAAATTCCATAGTTAACTCCAAATCATGATTTGGTTAATATTTCTTATGAACCTTCATTTATTGTGAGTAATAAGATATAACTATATAATTATAAATGAAAATCTTACCAATCCCCTTTTAATGCATCACTAAAGATTGCAAACCCTTATCCACTATACGGTAGCGTAATCACAGGTGCGCTGACAAACCTTCTCTATAATTCCTTTTATTTTTCTGAAGATTAGACTATCTAGATGAACATGACTCACGTTTGAGTTAACATGGATAGTGGATTAGATATTCATGATAAATTATCCAAAAAGAAGTAATAATGAATTAAAAAAAAGAAAACCATGGATCTCAATCATAGTGGTTGGTTTGATCTAATGTTCAATAACTTTAATCTTTGATTGATCCACCGATATATCCTCTATTGAGATTATATAACCCAAAAATGAAAACTTTTGTATGAAAAATTAAAACTTTTTAAATTTTACATACTGCTTCTCCATCCTTAGGGTCTATTATAAAATCATCAAGTGATCTTAATACTCTTTCTTTATCTTTTAATATATAATAATATCATCTTTAAAACAATAAAAAACATATCAATGTAATCTATAGGGGATAAATTCATTAAATTCATGAAGATATAAGGGGAATTAGTAAGACCAAATAGAATCACTATAAATTCATAGTGTCCATACCTAGTACAGAATGTTTTCATGGGTATATCCTCCTTCTTTTACCTGAATAGATGATATCTTGAATGAATACAACTCTTGAAAAGTTATTGATCTCTATCCAGTTGATCAAACAAGTAATCAATAATTTTTAAAGGATAATTTTTCTTGATAGTGATATTTTGATGTTCTCGATAGTCAAATTGATCTATCGTTCTTCATTACAAAATATAACTAGTACTCCTAAGGTAAGGTACGTAGTCAAATAAATCTATTTTCATGATTCTTTTAGAGTTGCTTATATAATTCCAGTAACTCAATAAAGATCATTCTATATAGAGTCTTTTAAAAAGGGTTTCCACTATGTATGAATTCTAGGGAGTATTCAACTTCAAGATTTAGGGGAATACTATGAAATTATTAAAAAAAAGACATCAATAAACTCTTGAAAATTTGGTCTATCTTCAATACTATATTCATCCCCAAAAATCTGATATAAACACCACTTTTTAATATGAATTTAGGCTTATAAAGTAGTTTTCATTTCCATTAAATGTTAATATTTATCATCACACTGATATATGATCATAGGTTGGTTTAAAATATCTAATGTGACTTCCCTTCCTTCGTAATTATTTTGGGATTTATGTAGAGAAATATAATCCATTCCTAAGATAAAATAAAATTCAAACATAAGGGGAATAAAATGATTTTTAGAAATTATATTCCCAAAAAGATAAATCGGTGAGGAATCCTATATATATATATGATTTGTGATCATCAAACCATTATGGTTGGACACTTACAATTAAACATCTAATTATTGAGTTTAGGAATTTACATTCCTTGAGAATTTTCTTGTAATATATCAATCTATATAATTAATATGAAATATGGTACCTCACTATTTTATAATATCTACTATCTACTCAACTTCATTATTTTATCTTCAATACCTTAATAAAATTAAAATGTTTAGCATTTTTATCATGAATATTTGATCTGAATGATCAATAATTAAATATTATTCATAGGATGTCAAAATCATGACACCTTATTTTCCAATAATGAATCCTTATGTTTAACCATAGTCATTAATGGTTAAAATATATTCAAATCATTCATGATGGTTCATAAATAATTTTTGGATTGACCTAAGTATATCCCCCAAGAGTGTAAAAACAAGAGATAAGTAAGGGAACACTCACCATGCACCAAAATGAATTAGATATAGTCGAACAACACTTTTCAATGTTGCTACCCCTATATACATCATTTCAAAAACTATATCCACTTATATTATCCTAAAATGGATTCTTCTCTAGGAAAACAACACTCCATTATTTACCATACCTAAGAATGATCTTTTATTCTTAGTAATTGTAGACAAGGGAGATATTAATATAACATGAACACAAGGGTATGAGAATATGAGAGTAAATTTTGAGAACCATAACTTGTATATTATAGATCATATTTCTGAGTCGTTGAATAAATTTAGGAACTTCATAGGACATGAATCATATGCAAATCAATGAACATGAGCTATGATATCATAACATTGGCATAAGACATAAGATTCAGAATTACACAGAAACATAGTAAATCATTTCCTTTGTAATCAAGGATAACTACCCAGATTATCATAGTGGATTGGTTTAACTCCTGAAAAAAATAATATTATTCATGGTTCACTCATAAGAATATCATAGGATATATATTCCCTTACTAAACTAGGTTTACTCCCTATTTCATTCATGTTTATCTTATGAGATATTGATATTTAACCAATGCATTAGAGGTAATTATAATTATGTGACCACCATTCATATATTGAAAATCATATAGATATGTTCCGTAAGATCTGAAAACATTCATCTGATCATAACCCATGAAAATTAAATGGGTTTATCAAACATTTAATCCTGACATAACTAATGTAAAATAAATGGGTTTCCAGACATTTCATCAATCCATCATAGTATAACCCATGGAATGGGTGTCATAAACATATTGTCCTAATAATAATAAACCATATCTAGATAGAATAAGGATGGAATAAATATATCATTTAACCATTATATCACAAGTAAAATAATGTATTTTTTCATTTATGGATAGATATACCAATAAATTATTATTAAAAATTTCCTCAGGAAAATACCCTTTATTTTTTTAAAATAATTTTTTAAAACAAAAAAAATCAAAAAAAAAATTACAATCCTTTTATTTTAAATTGAAATTGTAAAATTATAAAGGATAAATAAAATAATTTAGAGTTCATGATGTTGTATAATTCCATTTATGTTGTATAAGTTAAAATAAAACACCCCTTTCATATTTTTTTAAAATGTAAAAGAAATACCTTAATCAAAAAATAAAAAAAAGATTCATTTGAATTAATATTATAAAAATTAAAACATGGATAATAATGACATTGAAATTTCAAATGAACATACTAAAACCTTCTTGAAAATACTGTAAAGAACACCTGGACATGGAAGAGAAATATTCCTGATTGGATAGTAAAACATAGTTGACTTTTCTTAAAAATATTATTTTGGTCCCTTGGGTATTTAAAAAGAGTATAATAAATGGAAGGAATGTAATATATATATATATATATATAACAAATGAAATAAAAGTAATTAATTTCACCATAGGGGGACATAATATTTCCTCATTGGAAACATGATCCAAAACAATCCTAGTAATTAATAAGATTTTAATATAAAACACTTACCACTTTGATTACTTTCAAATCAAAACCTAAATAAAGAGTTAAAATTAAATGGATATTTATACCACTATAATTTTCATATTTAAATTGATAAAAAAATTAATGGTAATTTTTTACTCCACATCAATGAAATAAGTGGTGAATGAGGCATGTGTCTCACAGAAGTAAAAGTGAGACGCAAATCCCTAACCATAGGTATGAGTACCTTAATACATGTTAAAAACTATTTTATAATAAATATAGGTTAATTATAAATATATTAAAATAATAATAATTTAAATAATAAAATACATGATTTTCTTATAACCTTTTATCACTAATTTATAAACAATTCTTTTTTAAAATCACTCTTTTTGGTGATAACGTCTTCGTTTTTCATGTATGTTTTTCTTTGATAGTTTTGGTCCTTGAACTTTGATCATGGTTATATAATTTAAAAATCTTCATAATGATAAAAATATATTACATATTCATTATATACATATTTATATTCATCCAAAAATGATATAGATATAAAAATTAATTTCACTGTTTAGGGAGATAGTAAGTTGTACGTACACATAAACATTGTTTTCACATTTTGTTGGGATGGAACAAAAGAAAAGTAAATATTAAATAAAATTTATATAATTGTTATTATTTTTATATATACATATATATATTATTCATTTAATATATCCTTATTACTATCCATGTAAATAAAAAATGAAAAAATGAATCACATCGATTTGTTGAGGCAATAGTCCACACGTTCCCAAGAGTGATGTTATCGTTTTCCAAAGGATTACAATATAAGAAGGTATATGTGATATTATAATTCTAGATGTATAATTATTTCATAAATATCATATATATATATACCATAAATCAATAATTATATCTATCCATGAGAGGTAGTGATGGAAAACGAATTACATCGGTTCGTAAGGTGGTAGTATGTCTTACACATGATCGACGATTTTGTTTCACATTTGATAGAATAGAATACGGATGTATTTTAATTCATAAAAAAAATAATATCTCAGTATAATTTAGATGCTAGTTTTATTATATTTTAATTATTAAGACATAATTTATGATGGTATTAGTAAAAAAAGAAATAACATGTTGAAGACAATTTCTTTCACTTAGAAAACACTCCTTTCGATCACTTATTAAGCACCAAAGAGTTTGAATTTTTGAAACTAAAGTACCTATATTATAGGGATAATGGTTTTTGGGACATTTGTTTGTAGATTTTTGTTGATATAAATCTCATTACAGGTTTGAAGAAGTGTGGAGAGAAGGTGGACTTGTATAATTGAGTTGAGTGGCACACTTGTAATTTTCCAATGTTTCAAAATAATTGAAAGTCACATTCTTAGAAAAATGGATCCAAAATATAATATATTTTAATTAAGATTAAGGAATAAATAAAACCCAGAAATTGGTATTTAGAAAGTTTTTAGGGATTTTTAAAAAGTATCATTATAGAGTAACCCTCGGTAAACCTGTTTTAACATTAACCATAGTAATAGGTTTTTACTTTTTTCAATATTCATTATCACCATGAATTAAGTGGATATTATTAAATAATAATTATTATTAGGATTCAAAATATTTAATTTCCTTTTTAGAAATTTGTTTAACATAAGTGGTATAATTTTAAAAATAATAAACTCACAGACAAGATGAAAAACAGTTTTCCAAAGAAAATGTTTTCTTAAGTACAAACATGGTCTTATATAGACATTAAATATAAAATTAATTAAAATAACCAAAAATGGATTAATAATAAAATTATTGAACAAATTTTTCTTTTAAAATTATTTTCGAACAAAATATAACTTTTCAAAATCTATAAATAATGTATAATATTTAATAAAAATCAATATTTTTCACTATTCATCAAAAAAGTAATTTTTTCTAGAAATTTTCATAACATAAATATAAGATAAAATATAACTTTTGATATATAAAATTAGGTTTATTTTTAAAAAAACATCATAAACTTTAAAAAATAATTTTTAAAATAAGTGTACAAAATGCGTAGAAACATATTTTTATATAAACATAGTTTGTAAACAGAAAACTAGATTTATTCTTATCCCATTCCTAGAAAACGTATAAAATAGGATTAATAAAAAAATTATTGAATATATTATATATAAATTTCATTAAAATCATTCACCAATAGTGATTAATTTAATTTATTATGGTAAAAACACGATACATCTATAAAAACAACATTTTAAGAAAACATTTTTTTTATTTAAAATGATTTTTTATTTTCATATCTAATCAATTGATAACCAATGAATTTATTTTATACATGTTAAAACCATTAAAGTTTTATAATTTATTTAGTACTATTCAAACCTTCTTATTTAAATGCAAGGTTATAATTGTATATTATATTATAGTTCATTTATATTCAAGGATGCGTGTATCGCAAGATATCAAAGAGTTTAAAAGTATTTAAAAAGAAATATATCATAAAATCTCATGGTGTTATAGTTCTAATCATGCACATTAAACTAACTTGAGGAATATGATATCAATTTATCATTTGTATCAATACAGATCCTAACCTTTCTTTGAAGCAACATTGTATACCACCAAATATTACCTACTTGAGTGAAGCATAAGGAATATTGTAGTGATAATCCTCTTTTTCAATTACATGAAACTCTCATCACATTTATAAATTAGAAAAAATACTTTAATCCCTTCCAATTAAAATTATATATTGGGTTTTAAAATTGTGATATTTTTCTTATAGATCATCAGAAATACCCAACTAGTCCATGGAAACTACAGATCTCAATTATAGATATTGTTCTAGGAAAATATTTAGTTGCCATCATCATAGAAGGGTCTATAGATATCCCTTTTTTGTGAAAAAGTTATCCAATAATGATACTTCACCCATAAATAACTCACATTTAATATATTTTACAGATAGATTCTCCTTTTTTAATGACTTTATCATAGTATTCAAGTACTCCTCATTTATTTTGGAGTATATCATATTATAATCTATAAATACTACCAAAAAAATCTAGGTAATCTAAAAAGACTCTTTTCATGAAGTCCATATGTATTTTTGTAGAATCGGTGATTCTTAAGGGAATCAGTATAAACTCATAGTTCCCATACCTTTTTCAAAAGGTGGTATTTGGAATATTTTCTTTCTTCACATTAAATTGGTGATACATTGACTGAAGGTCAACCTTAGAGAAATACTGGGACCCTTATGGTTGATTGAACAAGTCATCAGTCCATGGTATGTGATACCCGTTATTTAGTAATATTATTTTATCTCCATATAATCAATATATATGTTCATTGAATCATACCTCTTCTAAATAAATTGGACCAATGCACCCATAGTGAAGAACTCAGTCATATAAAACCATTTTCTATATTCCATGGACGCTACTTATTTAGTTCTTTTATCTCAATGGTGACCATTTTGTAAGACGGCTGGGATATAGATAGAGATCCAGGTATAAGTTTACTTGATAACTTAATCTATCATACAAGATTAATACCAGCCAATTCATTATGGAATACATCAATATAATCCCTCACAATGCAAATGTATTCAAGCATTATTCTCCCCTTTGACATAATAATTTATGATAGATATAATTTTTTATAAGGAAATAATATCCACATCGGAGGTGAAGATTCAAAAGAAGATTCATCCACCATTTTGCACTTGTATAAAATCAAAACATGACTTAAGATGCAATAGTGATATCCCTCTCCCTATTTTTGATATTGGATTTATATAAGGATAAAAAATTCATACCCAATATAGCATAAAAATCCACTATTGTAGGAAAAGATTATTTGGGAGGTTCAACCCATAAAAATTGACTAGGGATTAGTTATATACTCCCGATGAAGTAATTTCTCTATTTTATTTTCTCATAAAATGTTAAACTCATGTGTTTCTGGTGGTGGTTGAATAGTTGTAAAAAACATACAATATATGAAAGAATGCATTCAACTTGAATAAAAAATTAAATTTTTTATTATTGGATGAATTAATATCATACTTATCACCACATCATTGTTAGGATTGATCTCACCAGTAGTGATCACATATCCTTAGGCTTGATCTCTAGGATTTTGAGGATTGTGTTAATGATTACCTTTAAAACCCCTAGGATTACATCATTGACAAAAATAATTCATATGTTCCTTATACATAAAACATTATACCATAGGCCGAGTGTTGATCTAAACCTTAGTTTCCTATATCACATTATTAGTCCTCTTCATATCCCCTTAGCATTTATTGTCTTGGTTCTACTCTTTTCAAAACCTAAAGAATCATTTGGATCCCTTCATATAGTTTTAAGGATTATTCTTTCCACACTTTTTAAATGTAGGATTTTGGTATTTTTTTCAACCTTAAGATTTATTTTTTGATACTCATAATTAAAACTCTATCTTACATTGTTTGTCTTCAGGCCCATGAGAACACTAAGAGTCAACAATATCCATATTAACATTAAAGGAATATTGGATAATATCTTCGTAGTTTTAAATGGCTTGAATTACAAAATTTTTGCATAGAATCATCATTAACCAACTAATGAAATGGTATACCTTAATTATAGTGTTGATGAAGAATCTAGAGGTATATCATGGAATCCTTGTGATGATTTCCTCATATTCCCCAACAGACTCTTATTACTTTTTCTTCAATTTGAGGAACTCCCTCTCTGTTTTAAGACAAATATTTCATGGAAAATATTTATCAAAATATTTTATTAAACCCTTCACATTCCATAGAATCAATTTCATCTTTGGAATTCATATTCTTGATTAGTTTTTTCCAATAATCATCTTCCACATCCATTTGATAAATATCCCATACCACTTTATCTAGTTTCAAGCATTTTAGGATATAAAATATCTTCTCAGTAGATTTAACCCTTTGCTTTTTGAGGAGGGGATTATAATATCAACAAAAGGTATGAGGTATTTTTAGATAAAGGACTCGACCAAAACATTTTATTTCAAAGCGGAAGGAGGAAATTCCACAATATTCAGTCTTTTTTTATAGAAAGATTCAGTAGAACCAGTACTACTAATAATTCCATAGCTCTCACTCCCATAAGGTTAATCATATCATTAGGGAAATAATCATATTTCCAATCATAATTTTTTTGACACAGTTCCACCTATTTTCTACCATTAACTAAAATAAAGGAAAAATATGATGAGAATAAACAAATTATAAAATATATTAAATTGAAACTATGAACTTAAAAGGAATAACATATAAATATAATTTAAATCCTACCTTTTGAATCTCTAGGTTTCCAATCCAGGTTATCCATATTAATCTTCCTTGATAGGTTTTAAAACCTAATAATTTCATAAAGTCTTTACTAATGGTCCATAAATAGTTTTAATTTCCAAATCATATCACCTTGGATGGTATAAATAGATCATAAATAATACCTCTCATTCATACATTATGTGATGATTTAGTTGGTACAAAATGCACCCATTTATAGTTATTATCCCTATGTACAACTTTTCCAAATCAACATCCACTTGTAGTATCCGGACAGGGATGTAATTTCATGGAAACCACTAAATCTATGCTATACCAAAATTTTAGGATATTCTCATATACATAGAGTTATTTGTAGTTTTCTCACTAAGGTATTCTTGTCTTAATCCCCCAAAAATAATTAGGCCATCCTCTGATACCAACTATAAAAACCCAAACCCCTTAGTAAATATTATTACATGATTGTTTTTTTGTCTCTCCAGTGTAGTTAGAGCTCCATCCTAGGATATTCTAGGGTTTCATCCCCTGTCTATTGACGGCTGGTCACCTACTCCAACCCACTTTCAAAGTGAGATCTCTGCCCCTTCTGTTGGATCATGGCCAGATCTTCTTTTTTCCCACATAAAGTGCGAAGAATGATTTTTCTTCTCCCCTCTGAGGTCCGGACCATCGCTCGGTTCTCCCTGGCTTGGTGCTGCATTCGGAAATAGAAAGAGAGGTTTCCACACCTGCTTCGCCGAGAAGGCTTCGGTGGTGATCTGACTCATAGTGGCTTAAATCTAGATCTCGATGACGGATTCCATTGAGGTTCTCCCCGATTTGTGGAGATCTCAGTCGGTGGATCTGATTCACGGAGGAAAACATCTGCGGATCTGACTCTGCGCACGTCGTCGGTTGGCTTACAGAATCCACGACAACGTATTTTCATCATTCATCTGTGCGATGATGAAACTGGTTCACATTGACCAAGAACTAGGGTTTTGGATGCTTCCTCGATTGATCCACATTTGACACCTTTTGGATGTGTGCCTATATAGTTAGGTTCCTGGTTCGTGAAAGACTAATCGCGAGGAGCGATCCCCCCCCCCCCCCGGTTCGGGAAGAGCGAATATCGGGGTCGTGATGGTCGCAAGGGCCAGAACGCAGTAGCCTAGTCGCGAATACTACTCCCAAAGAGCTAATCGTGAAGGGCGGGTCTTGGTTGAAGGGAACGATTTTGACTTTCCATGAAGACTAATTGTGAAGTGCTAATTACGAAGGGTGGAACACGGTTGAAGGAAACCCATGGTGGGATCAGACTCGTCCTGTACTGAGGCTTTGTGGGCCGGGCCTTGAAGGAAGAGGTTTGGGGCTTGGCCTAGTTTGTGAGAAAATCACTTTCACAGGGCCGTGAATCCCTTTTGTGGTTTTGTGATGAGGAGGATGGGAACGTCCGCAAAACTCTGTTTACCGAGCTATGTTTGTACAGGACTTGTATTCAGGGGCTCAGAGGAACGGACACCTCCACAGGCCTACACATGTTCCTCCGATGAGCGGGCTGCTCAAGGGTGGTGTGTTAGAAAAACTGGTCGCAGAATCATGGTGCGGGGAAAAAGAACAAAATTAAAAGTAAAAAATAATCAATACAAAGTGATCTGTACCATGGAAGCTAACTTAATGAAGCAATGGAAGATGTTTTCTTTGACGGACAAAGAAAAAATGTTTGTTGAGACTCAGAGGAATGAAGATATGCTTCTGAAAAAATGTATGTCACTTCTAGTTGTCGGAATATTTGTGGAAAAAACCTCAGTCAATCAGTGGGCCCTCAAAAATACCGTCCAAAATCTATGGAAACTGGATGCTATAGTGGATATTCAGGATGTAGAGAATAAACTCCTGGGTTTTGAGTTCTTCAATGAAGAATATAGAGACAAAATCCTCAAAGGTAGGTCGTGGTCCTTTGAAAATCAGCTCCTCATCATGGAAGAATTCAAAGGTGGGGTTGATATCCAGCATATTTGCCTTACTCGTTCCCCCATCTAGATATGCGTCAAAGGAATCCCATTTCATGGGAGAATGGAATGGGTAATGAGAGAAATTGGAGATCACACTGTCCATTTCCTTGAATGATACTGCTCCGAACCAATCCAATGGTTACCCATGGTGCAGATTAAAGCCATGGTCGAAGTAGCAGATCCTCTCATGAGGGGAATGTTCTTGAAAACCGATGACTCTAACACCTGGATCTCATTTGAGTTCTAGAAACTCCCAATTTTATGATTCTTCTATGAGAATATGGGCTATCTGGAGAGAACATGTGACAAAAAGAAAAATAATGATTCAGGAAATATCATTCTGCAATATGGTCCTTGGCTTCCAGCCAAAACGTCAAGATATGTCTTCATCCCTGAGGCGAGATAACTACGGGATCGAAAAAGCCTCACGATAGCTCACACTAAACATGCGGAACCTGAGCATAACAATTTCATCATGCTTGGACCACTATAGTTCCCTGAGGATAGTCGAACATATCAGAGGGCAGCTGGAGGGTCTCCCCATGACATAAACATCACGAGCAATATTGGGGAATGACACGACATTCATACGAAGAATATTTTCATCGACTCAGAAAGAGCTATTACCCTCTTGATATACACTATCATGCCATCAACAGAGCCATTTACAAAAGATTTGGACCCACCAGATCAATGTCCAAAGACAAATAAATTGTGAATCAAACCACCTTATCCTGACCCTGATCCAGATATGGCCAAGTCATACATCTTTCCACAAGGTGACTAGGGGATGACAGGAATAATATCATCAGGACCAATTACTCATTGAACATAGAAAAGTGCACACTGTGTAAATAGAGATAGGAAAATAGTTAACCCAAAACATTGTGAATATAAATGATGAATTGAAATAAGTAATTCGGCTGAAAACTTCCCCAAAAAATGGAATGCGGCAGGTGACACAATGATCCCGGTGGACTCAAAGGAGGAGGCGGGTATGTCCCAGCCCCACCTAGAGCCATGATTATCTTATGATAGAACTTTCATGGGCTTGGAAACCAACAAATGGTTCTCTTATTCCAGTTCCATTGCACTCAAAGTCTCATTGATATGGTTTTCCAGTCCAAAACCATATTGGAAAACAAGGATACCACTACTCTTGCTCAGCAATGGGGCTTACAAGGTTGCCTGCCGGTATCCCGATAAGGCCACTTAGGGGGACTTTGTCTCCTTTTTAAGGACAATGGTGACGTTAAGATCTTATCCTTATCTTCACACCATATGGTTGTGGCAGTCCATGAGGCCCAAACCCCTCCATGGACATTCGTGGGTTTCTATGGTTGGTCATCCCATGATGAGAAGTGGAAATCATGGGATCTTCTATGCAATCTGTGACATGATCTGCCAAGCCCCATTATCTTCGGAGGGGACATTAATGAGTTCTTGTATTAGAAGTAAAAAAGTGGCGGTTCTTTTTGATCCTTTAAGTTGATGTCAGACTTCAAGGAGGCGATTTCTAGTGCAGAATTGGTCAATCTAGGTTACATGGGTAACCCATTCACAAGGTTTCAGAGTAATACGGATGGTACCCGTATTGATGAGTGCCTTGATAGATTTTTGGGCTCAACGGATTAAACAAATTTTTTCATAATGTTTCACATTATACACGTGATGCTCAATTTCTTGGACCACTACCTGATTGTCATTAAATGCACCCAAGGTGAGAGCATCACTAAAGTCATGAAACCCTTCAGATTTGAAAGCTTCTAGTCAAAAGTCCACAAATGCAAAGATGTTATCCAATCAAGCTGGAAGTGTGGACAAAACAACATTGGGTCCAACCTCCAATAGTTGGAAACCGATTTGAGGTCTTGGAGCAATAAAAAATCCCATCAACCTGACAGGCACTGTGAATTTCTTGAAAGAAAGTGTTTTAACCTTCTCAACCAACACCCATCCAATTGAAATATTTACACCATTGGAGCCATCCAAAGAGACCTGGATGTTGCCCTGTGTATCAAGGAATGATTCCCGACTATGTGGGCGTGTGAAATACACATCGTAGAAGGGGATGCAAACACCTGATATTTTCATCATAATGTATTGGGTAGGCGTTAGAAAAATTTTATCTCTTGCATATCGCACCCAGATGGGATCAATGTCTATGACACAGACGGAATCCACAATGTTATATTTAGTTATTTCTAGAATCACTTTACTGCATGAAACCATAACATCATGGCTGAGGTGGAGGATTGCATCATACCTGTGATCACCAAGGAGATTAACAGACAGCTTACCAAAGATGTTACGGATAACGAGATTCTTCTAAAAATGAATCATATTCACACTACCAAGGCCCCGGGGCCAGATGGCTTCGACGCCCTCTTCTTCAAACAATATTGGCACATTATTGGTCCCGACATCTACATTATGATGAAAAATAATTGGTCAGGGAGAAAAAAACAGATATTCTATTAAAAAAATTGTCCTCATCCTCATCCCCAAGATCAAGAAACCTCTCACGGTCTCTGATTTCATACCTATTAGCCTCTGCAATTTCTATTATATGATCTTCTCAAAGATTCTAGTTAATCGGCTGCATACTTGGTTACCAGAAATCATCTCAAAAAATCAGAGTTCTTTCATGGCCAAGAGACTAATCATTGATAATTCCATTGTGGCCCATGATGTGTTCCACTCTATGAAAACATGCTCCATCGTGAAAAGAAGAACCATGGTGTGGAAACTGGATATGACCAAGGCCTACGATAAAGCCGAATGGCATTTTCTCATATTCATGATGCTGAAAATGGGCATCAGTTAAAAATGGAAAAATATGATCATGCATTGTGTCTCGTCAGTCTCCTTCCTCATTAATATCAGTGGGGTGCTTATCCAAGCCTTCCCCCTTACCCAAGGCCTTCTCCAGGGAGACCCTCTTTCAACATTTCTTTTCATCTTGGTGGCTGATGTTTTTTCTAACCTCATTTTCAGGGCAGCATCATTTCATACAATTCATGGGGAAAAGGTTTTCCATGCAATCCCACCGGTGTCACATTCATTTTTCCCCAATGACCAACTTCTATTTTCCAGATCCACCCATAATGAGTGCCTTGCTATCGGCCTTGCGATCCAATAGTATGAGATGGCCTCAGGGAAAAAAATTATCATGGAAACCTGGAAGTCTATTTCAGCTTTGGGGTACCACCATTCAAAAGGGAAGAACTCTATGTCACTGCAGGCATTCATATGGTCGAGAAGCATCATAAGTACCTCGGGCTACCCACGGTGTTTGGACGATCTAAAAAATAAATATTCACATCTATGTTGGACAGGATCGAGAAAACAATCATCGGCTGGACCCCAAACAAAATTTCCAAATTTGGCAAGGAAACCCTAATAAAAGATACTCTTCAGTCTATCCCATGCTATTTCATGTCCCTGTTCAAACTTCCTGTTGTTGTTGTTAACTTGATCCACTCATGCACTGCCAACTTCTTGTGGGAAAAAACTATGGAAGGAATAAAAAACACTGGATCGCCTGGAATAAAGTCTACCAACCCAAATCGGAGGAAGGTATGGGATTCTGGGACCTCTTTAATTTTAATGATTCACTGCTGGCTAAGCAAGGATGGAACCATATTAACTTCCCATCCCCTCTTTTCACACGGGTACTCTGAGAAAAATACTTCCCCCACAAGGATTTCTACGATTCCCCTCTGGGCCCCTGACCCAGCTACCTATGTAGAAGTATCTGGGGATCCAAAAGACTTCTGAATAAAGGGTTGGGTTGGAGGATTGAGAATGGATCAACTGTTAATGTTTAGACTGATCCCTATCTGATTGACAAGGAAGGAATGCGGGCATCATCCCCTAGTCAACCTGGTGTTAAAGGGGCCACTGTCTGATTCCTTCTTGCTGATAATGGTAATGGGTGGTGCATGGGAAAAATCACTCATGGTTCAACTAAAGGGACAAAAGGATTATCCTGAGTACCCCCTATGATCCGGATGCATGCCCTGACCATCTCTACTAGATCAATGACATCTCGGGAACCTATATGGTGATGTCTGGCTATCGGCTCACCCTCTGTACTCAGGCAGACAGAGGTGATGGGGGGCCCTAGGAACAATTGTGGAAGCTCAATGTCCCTCCAAAAATCTGCCACTTCTGGTTGCAGATGTGCACTAGCATCCTCCCGACCAAGTACCTTCTTATCCTCCTTCATATTTCCAGTGACATGTTGTGCCCCTTATGCCCGAACACCCTAGAAACTCCCCTCCATGCTATCATTCAATTCTCAGGTGCTAAGGAGGTCTAGTACAAATGGGGCCCTTGTAAGAATCTCCCACTGGACATGGTCTCGGACCTCCCCTCTCTCCTAATGCATTGGTGCTCCTCTTTTTTACCAGGCAAAGCAGGCTCACTATTCATTTTGTCCAAGATCATTTGGCCACGTCACAACGATTCCATTTTCAACCACATCCTCAAGCCCACCATATTCTGTATTGAATGGTTGTTATCATGGATTGAGGGATGGCAGCATCACACAGGACAAAAAATACCTTTGGAACCCCATCCTCTTCTTCCCATTGGTTCCCTCCACCAGAAGGGATTCTCAAGATTAATGTGGATGCGTCTCTTCCCAAGGATAGACTTGTTGGTCTTGGTCTATTAGCCCGAGATCATTTTGGGCAAACCATCGCAGCCAAACATGAATCACATCATGTTCTTTGGGAACTAGTGGTTGTTGAAGTTGCTGCCATTCTCACCGGGATGATTTTCACTAAAGATCGCAGATGGGATGCAATCTACCTGGAATCAGACTGTCTCACCATTATCAAGTCCATCAACCTTAACGATGGAATTTTTAAACCTTTTGGTTCACTCATCAGAAAAATCCAATCTCTCCGTCAAAGCTTCAAAATCTTCACCTTCTCCGTCATCAAAAGGGAAGGAAACAAGGTTTCCTATTAGGTGGTGGCCTCTGGCCCTCTAGACAATGACCAGCTCTGGCAGGATCACTTTCCTTCATGGTTAAGTGATTGTACTTCCGCTGATCTTCATTATTATTGATTGCATCTTTTGTCAAAAAAAGGAACTAAAGCATGAAATATTGATTTTAATCTCCATAATGTGCTCCTAAATTCCATTCATATCCTAATATTTCATAGGATAACATTTGAAATACATCAAAAAAATGTGTGACCTAAAAATACATGTATATGAATAAAAATGATAATGAAAAATAACATGTGATAAATCAATATAGCATGAAATTTTAAAAGAGAAGGATTGTGAATAATCACATTATATCATAACATTAAGTACATGGTATCATAAGATCCTGGAAATATGGGAAAGTGGTTGAAATATAAAACATATTATAAGAATAAGTCGGTCTATCTTTCAACACAATTTCACAAGGTGGAGAGAGTCTCATCCTGGATTAGGTTTACTCCCTAATCCTATACATAACCTATCATGCAGAAAAAACATTACCCATTGCATTAGATCACTATCTGGGAAAATCTATCATAATATGTGCATGGTTATGTGTTCCACAAAAGGAAATCAATCATAAGGAATAAAATAAAACCACTCATATCTGGTAATTAACCCTTTATTTATGTATATTAAGTAGATATAATAATTGGGTTAAGTGTCAGTAGATTTTAAGGGGTTTTAACACTGGTTGGAATATTTTTTCAAGGTTAATTATTTGAGAACAGTTAGTTGAAACTATACAACACCACCATTAAACCAAGAAAAAACTCCAAGAAACCTTTCAAGTGGAAATAGTGGTCATTGGATTGGTTCATGGTTGGCATACAGTTTGGCCAAACCATACAGATTCCTAGGAGAAACCATGAAATGATTTTACAATTAGGAAACACAAGTTTAGTGAATGTGTTTTCTCACTGTCTAAGCTAGCCATGCAAGGGGTTTCTTGAGATATTATCCCATGTATATTTAGAACATTTTTTGTCTAATCATGCACCCTAAACATGCACCATGAAATATGAGATCTGAAAATTGTGGATCTAATTCTATTTACCTACTTAATAAATCATTTTTTCTTAATACCCCCATAAAAAAATTAATTTTCATTCCAAGTTTTTAGAGGTGATTCCATTTGATCAAAGAGTACATTTTAGGAAATCCAATTTATTTTGGTGATCTATATTCTCTAGTGTATACTTGTTCTTCATAACATTCCTTAAATATCTTCTCATTCCCTCTCTTGGAATCATAGATCCAATCCATTGGAGATATATCTATGTTTTCTTGTCTCAGTCATGATGATATATTATTTTTTTGGTTAAAGGTACAAAGATCTATGTTTGAATCTAGAATATCTAAGTCAGGTTGTTAACTTTTGTGTGTTATTCAATGTTTTTTCAACTCTTCTAAGGTAGGTGGCTTTTATCTAGACTCATCTTTATTAGAAATTTATGATTTGGTTTCGAATTGATTGATTTTATTAAAATTATTTTAAAAATCAATTGTGATTTCATGGAAACCACTTTAGTGATGTTTTCCTTCAAAATATATAAATTGGTTTCTTTTGTGGAAAATTATATTTTTTCGTGATTTTAAAATTATTGTTTTAAAATTATGGTTTTGATTTTATACATGGGAAATAGTTGTGGAAATGGTTTAATGACAAAAATTGAAATGGATTAGAATTGGATTTAGCCTACATGTTTTGTGTGAGTTCATTTGTATTAGATGTGACCTTGTGGAAGGAACATGTGTCATTAGAGAACCTAGTATTGGTTACATTGTGAGGAATTGGAAGATCAATGAGAGACCACTCATGAGTATTGAACTATCAAATGGGGATGAATGCGTGGATGTGTGGAATAGGTATTCCAAATGAATTTCAAAAATGTTTAAAGGATGGTTTTATTAGTTTCTATGGAAACTATGTTTCTTTGGAAAAATATTTTGGTTTGAATAACTTCTTTGGCATTGATATACTCCTCTGGATTTGATATAAATTGATTTAAATTGTTTTAAACAATTTTATATAAATTTTTTAACACGTTGTATCCAAATAGAGTGAGTTCATAAGTCATTAGGTAAATCTTAGTGAGTTTAGTCTCACCCTATTCTTGGGAACTATTGTTCATTTTCTTATATCACTGATTGAGACAAAGTTAAAGGAAAGGTATATTGGTTCTTTAGGGAAACATCATATTACCCTGGTCATGGCTTGTCATATTGGATCTTGGAGTATGTTGAGAGTTGTTGTTTTGATGTACTGGATTCCTTTGGGTTTTTTTATTGGTTTTCCTTACATGTTGTCACTTGTTTTCTGATTTGTACTCTGATATGGTTGTAATTATGTCATGTTATACATTGAGTTGTATTTCATTCTAATCGTGAATTATATATTGGTTTGTTTGGTTTTTCTTGTGGTTTGGTTTTTCTTGTGGTTTGGTTATTTTTTCTTCATGGGAAAATTTCCCCCCATTTTTTTATGAATCCCATAGCATTTATTTTCATCCTTTAGTATCTTTGGTATATCACCTAAGGCTCGACAAATCTAATTCCTCTTCCCAAGACAATGGGTGGGAGTGGGATGTTACAAATGGTATAAAATTATTCAGTCATTTAGTTAGAAATGGTATTAGTTTATTTGATACGTGAGTATCAGCCTTGGTACATTGTATGTCCTTAGGATGGTAGAAAGATGATATGATTGTTGGAATGTTAAATTTAGATCATGAAAAGGTGTATCTATCCTATTTATGTTTAACATCATGTAACCAAAGAGTTTGGGTACATGTGTATGTTTAAAAACTCCAAGGTGAGTTTTTACCTCATCATTATGGGTTTAACTGATGATAAGTGAATGAAGTGAATTGATTGTAATGAATTTCATCACGAACTATTTCATTACTTTTAAGCAAGGATTTATAATTTGGTTAAATAGAGTCAATTTTTGGAAATATTATAAAATCTTTTGATTTTAAAAAGGCATAGTGAATTTTTTTTAAATGGTTTCAAATTGAAATTTGTTGAGTTCTTCAAATCCTTATTGTGATATGTGAGATGTGGTAAATTTGAAATTGAAAAGCCTTCAATTTGATGAGAGTGAAAGTAAAAAAGAGTTTTTTCTATTTAGAGTTAATGGAACATGGATGGAACCATAGAAACTAACCTGAAGAGGATGTTGAGAATGTGGTTGAACCTAAACCACATGTGAACCTATTGGGACCAAGTTGTAAAGATAATTATTTTATATGTAAGAAGAAGATTGTTTTGAAAATTAGTTTTCTACTATTTTTAGAAATATTGAAAACAACTCACTTTGTAAAATTTGGCAATCATACTGACAATCATATTCAAAAATCATACTCACAAAACATATGAATGTTCATCAGACTCACCTTGGATCCATAATGAATAGAAGATCATATTGAGGTGCTATATTAGAGTCTTTCTGGCCCCGATGAAAAAATCTAATCATGCTTCACTATTTTGTAATTAAAAAATTCATATGTATTTTATAAAACTGGTGAAGCAATATTGATGAAAGAAAGGGTGAGAAAAGGTTGTTCTAATCATATTCACCCTAATCATATTTTGGATAGGTTGGAAAGAAATAATGTTTCTAGTAAGGATGGGAAGTTACAATACTTTGCAACAATAATTCTAACGATGTTGAAGTTTTCATTCAATGTAACAGAATTGATGAAGGAATTCATGCATACACAAAAAATCATGTTAAGGAATACATGTTTTTTCGAAGAATTATCTCGGGAGATATTGGGAAAATTGAATAATAATTTTTTTTGAGGATGATATCATTGAGAACTATATTCAAAAATTTCTAATCAATATGATTTTTTATTGATTCATGTGAAATTATAGAAAGAAGAAGTTTACAGATTGTGTTTTCTTGAATAATCTTTCTTGAATAATAAGAAAATGAGAAGAGACAACAACATATTCAGTGTCTGGAATCAGACCGATCAATCAGATTGGGATTTTCAGACTAAGGAAAAAGAATTACTGATTTTTTATTGGTATTATGACAAAGTTATATTTTCAGATTGAGAAATCAGATTTGGGAATCAAACTGGGAAATGAGACTGTGTTTAATTATGATGTCCTAGTAGTTTTTACCTAATCCTATGTAAGAAATTGAAAAATTGTTTTGAAATCTTATTTTTTGTTAAATTTGATCAGAAATCACAAATTCTTATTACAAAATTTCATGTTATTTAAATCAAATTCATAATTTTATTGAACATAGTGCTACAAGAGTGTATAGGCATATCCTACTCATTTTATTCAACAAAAAATGATTTTTTCTAGTGAATTTTGTGGTATTGAATTGTTTCCAAACCATACCAAGTACGTAGCTACATTTTTTGAGTAGTAAACTGTCTAAATTCTTATATTCTTATGGATGTGTGTTTGATTTTCTTTTAATAGAGAAATAAATATTTAACAGGAGGTGAAGGATTTTTAATAATTAAGGAAACATAAAAGAAAAAGATGTCACTAATTCACCCAACCTCCTCTTAGTGATACAACAATACAGACTGGGTAATTAAAAATGGTATTAGAGTGAAGGTTTCCATTATTTACTCTTTGTTGATGTTTTAAATATTTTTTTCAATATGAAATATAATTTCTATAAAAAATAATGGTATTATGATCTTCAAGGGAATTAATTGTCATAAGTGGAAATATATAATTTTTCCTTATCATATGTCCCTTGGGTATGATTTTTTTTTGAAGCTAAAACAGATTGGTTTCTTCTTATTGATGATAAGGTTCCACATAAACCTATTGATATTACTAATTTTGAGAATTATTAAAGAGACAAAATTGATTTACTCTCATCACTTTATAAAAGATAATTTTTAATAGTGAAAGGTTTTTCCACTGCATAGGTATCTAGGTAAGTTAAAAACATTTAAGAAGGAAATAAAAATGTTATTAAGGTAAAAATACAAATTTTTATATTGAAGTATTAATATCTCAATATGTGTGAATATGAATTAGTTTGTTACTTATTTATCATTTTTAATGGCATTGTTAGTACTATCATATTTCTTCATGAGAACCTGGAAGACTCAACTATTCTTGAGAGTATCTTGATAGTTATTCTTGAAATGTTTTATACAAATGTTTATTTATTGGAAGATATAAATCCTAAAACATTATCTCTAAATGATTTTTATATTATTTTCATCACTTATGATATGAAAAGGGAGATAGTTATGAAAGGAAAAACAAAATCTGATTGTGAAATGTTTTTCAAGGCTACCATGAAATAAAATCCTAAGAAGGTTCTTGATGAAGAAGATGTTGCTGACCCTGACTCTGAAAATGTGGTATGTAAAAATCATTATGAAATTTTCTATTTATTTTAAAAAAATGTGACAAGATGTACAAGTAAATACTAATGGAAACTTCCCTTGAATGATTTTGAATGTGGATACATTGGGCACTTAGTAGCTAATTTTCTTTTAAGAAATAAATAATAGGATAATTATGAAGAATAAATATCTCCAAGAATTTCATGGAAGAAACACACTGATAGGGATAAATATGATTCCAAAGGAAATGTTAAAAATTACTTCAAATCCAAATGAATAAGTTTATTATCTAAATATATTTAAGAATAATATAGTAAATTTAAATATGAAAAGTTTACTTCACATGCTTGTGAGAATACTTTTATTGATATAGTTAACAATGAATATTTTAGAAGTAGTTTTGTTTGAAGAGGAGGAAGCCCAATTATAATTTCATCTTAAATAATAATTGAATGAATGCGTCAGAATGTTTGGGAGGATTGAAAAAAAATATGGAAGTTGAAAATTGAAAACTCTTTAAAAACATCCAAGAAGTTTTTCTTGATGTGAATGTCAAGATGATGAAGGATATATAATATTTTAATAGATCTCTTGAAAAATAAAATAGTTGTAATGCACATTTGTATATGAAGCTAAATGAAAAAAATAATAAGATCCTGAACATGTTCATGAAAAACATTCTAAAGTTTAATAGAGGGTTAAAAGTATCAAAATATCTATATCAGATGTTGGTGAAATTTTTGGTAATGTTGAACCAAAGGAAGATAAAAAACTTACCATCAAATGTTGATAAAAATATGGAATGATTTTTTAGAAGAAGAAAGTTGAGAATGTTATGTATGTTGGAAAGACCAAAAAAAGTGGGAAATCAAAATTACCTAAACATTCTAAGTACATAAAAAATTCTATTACATCTGGTTTAGTTAAGTTTGAAAACAAAACTATGCTTAAAAGGATTATTCCAGATGAAAATAGGATGGGTGGTGGTTAGAAATGTTTTGATAAGAAATATGAGAAGGTTTCTAAGAAATAGGTTCATAACTCCAATTAGTATAGAAGTTAAATGGGAAAATATTCTTTTTATGGGTACTGGTGTTGTTATGGTGGATTCATAAATACATAAAATGTGTTTTGGTTAATTGAAAAATAGTAAAAATATTTTACCAGTTTTAGAAGTAAATGTTCTAGGGGGATTCAATCCCCACAAAAGAAGAAGTCTGAAAAGGATTTTCTAAAGAAGTCTAAGAATATTGTTTTGAAAAAACCTAAGAAGGATGGAGAAAAAGTTGAAAGTAGATTCCAGCCTCTGGGAACTATTTTTGAAATATGTGAACAACTTAGATACCATGAAAGTGATGTATTTTTTTGTTATCAGAACAACAAATATTATTAATTCTTATAATTCGAATATAAAGAAAGATAAAGGGAAAGAAAAGGATCATGTTGTAGAAATATCTCTGAAAGCTAAAAAAGGGAAATACCAAATATTCTCTATAGTGGGTGTTCATCTCATATTATAAGATAATTAAATTTGTTGAAGAATCTAAAATATTTTAATGAAGGAACAGTGACATTTATTAACAATGAATCTATGAGAATAAAATGTGTTGTATCAGCCATCATTGGGAAAGAAAAGTTGAAATCTATGAAATATTTGTCTGATTTTGGGATAAAATACAAATTAAAAAATTCTTTATAACTTTTTGATGATGGGAAAAATTCATTTTTAGAAATTATTTTTTTTTTTTGAAAAGTGAGGAATATGTAAAGATTGTTACAAGAGGCCAATGTACAAGAGGGAACTTGTTATATGTTGGTGAAATACCAAAACTCTAATTATCTGGGAATGGTGGAAGAGAATTAGTTATGGAATAACAAGATGAGACACATGTATCAAATAAGCATAATAATGTTATCAAAGTGAGATAGTGTCAGTGACATTCCTAATATGTCGATAAGAAGATTGAACTATTTTTTAGAAGGGGAATGTTTTAAACTCTATTAATAAGAAAGTTCATATCCTATCAAAACCACCCCTAGGAACTATAAATTCTAATATTGATGAGTCAATGATAAATAATAAACTAATGTAGATAAGTACTTAATTACTTTCATTGCTGACTTTACTCACATTACTTTTGTTATGTATATGAAATATAACTCATATGATCTTAAAGTGTTTAAAAGTTTTAGGAGGAAAGATGAAACGGAATGTGAGTATTTGATGAAAAAGTTGATAACTATTATTGATTTTGATTATAAAAATGAATAATTTGAATGTTATCTTAAGAATAATGGAATTAATTATGATTTAGTATCTCCATGGACTCCTTAAAAAAATTGGATTTCTGAAAGGAAGAATATATGGTTGGTTGAAATGGGGAGAACTATGTTACTTAAACATTATCTCTATCATTGATTTTGGAGGTATGAAATGAGTACTGGGGTGTATAATCAAAACTAATGTTTCTATAATCCAAGTTCATATATGACTCTATATGAAATATTTTAACACAAAACTACATGTTTGAAGCAATTAAGAGTGTTTGTGAGTCTATGCATCGTAAAGATGAAATGGGGAAACCTTGGAATGATTGAGCTGAGAGGTAAAGATGGAATTTTTCTTGGTTATGATCTAAAAGAAAGATGATATAAATGCTTCAAAAAACAAATAGGAGTAATTTTTTATTATATTGATTTTAATGTTATTTATAAGGTTGAGGAGGATAAAGAGGCTTATATTGATATGCAATTTGAGTAGAATGAAAAAAATATTTGTTAATAATTCAAATAAGGATACTAACATTTATTATCCTAAACAAGAATTAGAATAAGACTCAACTATTTCAAGTGATGAGTAATAAATTTGAAAATATCATCCTAGGATGAGGAAGCAAGTGGAAGCTTAGAACATTATTGTGATCAATATTAAAAGTTTCAAATAAGAAGAAATTTAAAAACATTACACATAGTTCCTTATATTCAAAAGTGGAACGAAAATATGTGAATGATGATTTTAAGCATATGGAATGGGTTCAAGCTATGAATGAGGATCCGGATTAGATATAAAAGAATTATTCTTGGGAAATCATACCCAATCTTGATAATATAAATGTTATTGGAACAAAATGTATTTTCTAGAACAAGATGAATGAATATATTTAAGTGATAAGAAACAAAGAAATATTAGTCTAAAAATATTAATCATAGATAGAATGAATTTTCTTTGAAGAAACATTTTCTCTCATGGAAAGGTTAGAAACAATCAAAATCATTCTTTCTATCGCTACACAATGATGTTACAAAAATTTTCAAATGGATGTGAAGTATAAATTTCTAAATGGGGATCTTGATGAGGGATTTTATATTGAAAAACCAAGTGTATTTGTTGTTGGGAAAGATTGATGTTATGTTTGTAAGATAAAGAAATCCTTGTATGGGCTTAGACAATATCTGAGAGCATTCTATTCCAAATTGGATACTTAATTGAGGAAGATGAATTTCAAGAAGGGGAGAGTTGATATAAATATTTATGTCACATAATTTCATGAGGTTTCCATTATCTTAATTATTCATGTTGATGGAATTATCTTTGTGGGGAATCAAGAAATAAATTTTGATGGATTTGATGAAGAAATGATAATTTTTTTTTTAAATTTCCATGATTGGGGAAATAAAATACTTTTTTGGTTTACAATTTTTTAAAAATGAAGAAAAACATTTTTCTTTTTCAAGAAAAGTATTCTTAGGATCTTCTATAGAAGTTTGTAAAGGATAATTAAAAACTAGTTTCCAAACTAATTTTAGTGGGAACCAAGTTGAGCAAAGATGGAGAAGGCACGGAAGTTGATAAAAATGTTTTTTGGAAGTTGATTGGGAGTTTGTAATATTTGAATACCTCAATAGATGAAAATGTTTATGTTATTAACTTATGTGAAGGATTTCAAAGTGCTAAAAAATAATCACATATATTTGTGGGAAAAGGAATTCTTAGATATATCAAAGTCAAAAAAATTTGGAATCAATTATGATAGCACAAAAAGTATTGATTTGTTTGTGTATTCTGATGCTGATTTGGTAGGAAATATTGATGATAAAAGATCCATATCATATGGAGTTTTCTTTTTGAGAAATTTTAGTGTTAGTTTTTATAAAAAGAAAATACATTAGTAACACTTAGCATGTTTGAAGATGAGTTGAGTATGTTTATACCACTCAAGTCCCTTCTCAACTAATGTGGATGAAGACTCGATTATAATACTTACTTAGTGAAGTGAGGTTACCCATGCTCTTGGGATTTGATAATAAAAGAGGAATCAACATTACCAATAATCCAATAAAACATTACCATTCAAAACATATTGATATAAAATATCATTTCATCAAATATCATGTGGAGATGAATGAGTTGAAGATGGAGTATGATCAAATATTGGAACAAGATGATGAAAGTTTTCAAAAAACCATTACCAACATAATGGTTTTCGAAACTGAGGTTTAACATGGGAATACAAGCTCTTTCTCATCATGGTTGAGGTATGTTTTTCCCCTCTTTCATCATATCATTGGATAATGTTTTCAAGGGGGAATTATTTCATAAATCTATCCTTCAATACATCTTATATAAAGTGGGAGTTATTGGTAAGTTATAAATCCCACATGTATGTTTTTGAACTATTCTAACTGTTTGTCAGAGTGGTTATTGGAAAATAAAACTTTTGTTAATAGTAATGTTTAAGAGGTGTAAAATAAAAAAATCATACCATAAAAGTTCATTAAAAAAAGAAATATGTGATTAAAGGATGAATATGTTGATGTTTTTTCATGAGTTGCTAATTTTCGATTGTAAGGATTTGTTTTCAGTAGTTCTTATTTCCTATAATGAGTTAGCTCAAAACATATATTTGTTTTATTAAAAAGTGGTCCTAGCCCGACACCCTTGGGCTAGGAGGTGGAGATCATGAAGGCCTGTAATAATGGTGTCCAAGAGCATCATTAGAAAAAAAAACCCCTCATGGGGAAAGGACCCCACACCAGAAAAAAAGAAAGAGAATAAGAAGATGAGGCTTTGAAGGAAAGATAGTTAGCAGCTTTGTTCCCATCATGTCAAGTGTTTGTAATGATAATTTCTCCATTAATGAAATTATTTCACTTGTGAACCTGGTAGGTGATGGCCTAGGGGATAAGAATAAGGCCAAGAAGAGAATCAAAGAGTAACATAGAGTCTGTATCTGACATAGACAACCTAATGTCTTTCTCGTCACAAAACTCCAACCCAGTAAGCAATGCCTTATCCTAGGCAAGAAGAGAGTACCCCCGAACAAAAGCGGAAGTGAAGGAAATGATAACAGAAACTTTAGATCCATGCACAAGACCGGCACCCCACATTACACTCGAGATACAGGATCCATCCATGTTGAGATTCAACTACATATTTCTTGGGGACCAATAGATCCATTGGCCAAGAGAGGAGGGGATAGAAATAGGTGCACTAAAAGATCCGAGTAAATTAATAGAACTCATAGAAGGGGAAACCTATCATTTTTTCACCTGAAAACAATCTTATCCAATAGGATTTTCATTATGAAGTCAATGGTTGTCTGTGAGATGTACCTTCCCTCAAACTGTTCCTTGTTCCTTGCAACCCATTAACACCAGCAGCCAGTGGAAAGGATACAGTCATGCGCTCTCATTTCATATGAGGTATCCTTTGAACCTCTGAACCAGAGCTCTAGAAAATTATCATTGTTATTCTCCTGCAAAACCACACCAGTGATGCCACCACAACCACTCTACAACCATTGAGCTAACTTCCCCATTAAGAAAAGGTGTTGGATGGAATCCACTTAATGTGAGCTGCAAAAAAACATATCGAAGCAAGGTTCTATCCATAGTACTAGACATTACCGTCTATGGGGAGGGAATTGTTTCGAAATCACCAAACAAAGAAATTAATATTATATGGGATATCCATGCACCACAACATTTCACCCCATCCATCATGATCCATCATTGAATGCACCAACCTTCAATAATCCTTAATCGCGAAGGACCCAGAGGCCGCACCAGTGAAGACACAACGATCAGGCTCCAACGATAGCATGATTATGTCAAATACCTCCCACTGATCCCTATCTAGAATTAAGCTGATGAACCTAGGGTATTAGTTGGATTCACTAAATGAAATTTTCATAGTAGGAAAGACAGGGATCCCAAGATTCACACCGCTCCAATTGTAAAACAAGAAGATGATGTCCCCTCGACCCATAATCCATCGCACCTTTCCCTTGAGTTCCAAAATCAATGGACGCCCTACACACCAAAGAGGTGAAACCCTGCCCTTCGAAGGACCAAAAGATTCCCAATACTTTCTATCAATGAAATTCCCCCAAAGGGACCAGCCATCTAGGTACTCCCAAGCTAGCTTATCATGCATACCCTTCATTGATTCCGAGAAACATCAGATTCCCACTCTACCCCGTCTTATGTGCTTTCCCAATTTACCCCAGATGCCCAATGTTGCTTCCCCTTAGACTGATTATCCAAAAAAAAGAAGCCATCACAAGCTCTAGATTCTGAATAACTTCATTGGGAACCATGTTGACAGAACTAACATGCATCAAGGAAGAGGAAAGAACACTGTTAATCAACATAATCATCTCCCCTAAAGACAGGAAATGGATTTTCTAGCCATAGATATGGAAAGTCATATTATCAACCACCTTCTCAAAGTGTCACACATGAATGAAACTCAAGGATATGGGGACGCCTAAGTACTCTATGGGTAGGCTTCTCCTACTAATACCCAGAGAATTTTCCATGAAACTCATTCTTCTCTCCGTATACTGATTCAAAATCAATGGGATGATCTTATCACGGTTCACGAGAAGCCCACTCCAGTGACAATATAATGTAATTATTTCATTGATACCATGGATGGTATGTTGGCCTACATTAAGAAAACTAATTGTTTCGTCTGCATACATGAGACGAGTAAGGAATTGGATAGAGTTTTAACATCCAAATGGGGAGAGACTGCTCTCACTAATACTCTTCTTAATGTACCTACTAAAGAAATCCTGAACCAAGACAAACAAAGTGGAAGAAAAAGGATCTCCTGGATGGAGGCCCCCGATCGACTTGAAGAAACCATAGTTTTTACCCATAAATGAGATGGATAACCACAGGGAGCAAAAACAAAGAAACCGGATTTCCACAGCTAAAATCAATAATCCCATTAAATAAAGAACCTTGATAAGAAACGACCACTCTATCCTATCATTCTGCTTATCCAAGTCTATTTTGATGACTTTGTTCGAGCATCACACCTTTTGATTCAAATCACAAAGCATCTCCAGTGCCAGGTCAATTTCACCCTAAATGGTATGGCCCTTAAGGAAGTCATGTTGTTCTTATGAGATCCAAAGGGTAAGATAAGAGTACATACGCCTATTAATAAGCATAAAAAAACCTTGTACCCAAAATTACACAGGTTTAAGGTCCAATTGTGATTTAGAGAAGAAGGATATTTCCGTTTGGGAATTAGGACCAAAGAATAATCACTTTCTACACGAGGAATACTACCACCCCTGAAGAAGTCTGTAATCACCTGCACAATAGAATCTTTAACAAGATCCCAAGAATCCACAAAGAGTACCCTAGAAAACCATCTAGACTAGGTGCACTATCTGGGTTAAGAGCTAGTGTCTCCTCATGAATCTCGCGTTCATATGGGACTAAGGTAATTCTCATGCTATCCTGGTTAGTCACTACATAGGGAATTTAATTAGATAAATCCATGTGGCCTTCTAGATATCTATTTGACATATTCTTATTTGGTTCAGCTCGAAGAGATCTTAAAAAGCTTTCAGTAAGTCCCTCTACCTCATACCAATCATTAAAGAAGAATCCATCCTCAAAGAGTATATTGAGCCAGGTGATCATTTGTCTTTCTTAGATACAAGAATGGAAGTATGATGTCTTATTGTCCCCCTCTTGAAGCTATATCACACAAGACTACTCATGTGAAAGTTGTTCACTCAAGCAGATGCACTGCCAAATTACCATTATTTGAGAATATACAATTAAATACTTCCTCATCCCATGCCTGCTTGAATTTCTTCTCTAGTTGCTCGACCTCATAATTGGGAGATTCCAAGTAAAAATATTTGGGGGTATGTTACTTCACTAAGAGAGAAGATCACCACAAATATGCCTCAGTCTGTTATGAAGAAAAATCCACAGCTCAACTTGAGCCACCAAGGACCAAGACTCAACCACAGTTTGGAGAAAACCAGGATCCCAAATCCAACCCTGTGAAAAAATGAATCATTTTTATCTAATATAAAAATAATATAGGTACGCATGGAGCAGAGAGTTATCTGAATGAGATCAAGGAAGATACACCACTTTTTTATCCAAGAATTTAAAAATAGCATGAAGGTTATCAAGACACCTCACCCTTCTGATTGTTGTGACAAGTGTACTGATCAATCAACAATATAGTCAACCATTTCTCATAAAGATGACTACTTGATTTATTCATGTTATAAAAATGGTTTTTAATATCTCAAATAATTGGTTCATGAGAAACAAAAGAAGAAGAAGAGTCTTGTTTGAAGAATTTTTGAAAGTGTTGTCAAAGGGGGGAATAAAGCATTCTTAATGTTCAAAAAATTTTGTTGCCTTTGTTATGGAGAATTGAAATGGGAATATATATATTTTACAATTTTCACAATTTATACAGAGCAATGTATTTAATAATATTCGATCTTTATCATAATGAGTATTACATAATGGGAATATTATTTTATCAATTAGTTCAAAGAAATATTATGAGACGTCTTCATTTATGATTTTCTTTAAAGTGGATCAAGAAAATAAGAGTGACCAAATTACATTATCATAATGAATAAATATAATTAGGAAATTGCAATTAGAAATCAGATTTAGACTGAATATTTAGTAGTAATTATGAATCTTAAATAAGTAAAATAAAGATATATGATTTAAAATGATTGAAGATTTAGTAATTTTGGTAAAGTGTGAATAAAATTTGAATCCCTATTAAACCATATTTTCATTTCTATAAAATGAACATAATACTTTTTCTATTATATTACTTTTATCTATCATGAAAGTGGAGAGAGAAGCTCCATAATTATAGCAAGAATAAGTTTCTGAATTTTGTTTTCTTAAAGTATCTTTCTATACAGAAAAACAAAATTAAAAGATACAAGATCGTATTTAGTTTTGGGAATCATACAGATCAATCAAATTTTAATTTCTAAACTATGTAAGAAGTATTTATAATTTGTTTTTGTGGAATTTTAAAAAATTTATATTTCTATATTGAGAAATTATACTTGGGAATCAGATTGGGAAATCATATTGACTGTTATTATAAAGTCCAAGAAGTTATAACCTTATCCTGGGTAAGAAAGTAAATATTTTTTTAAAGGATTATGTTTTTTAAAATTTGATCTGGACGAAAACAAATATATTAAATCATTTAAATATATTTGAATCACATGAAAAATTTTACTGAACATAGTGCTACACAGGTGTAAGGGAATATCCAACTCATTATATTCCACACAAATGGACTGTTTTCTAGTGGATTTTGTGGAATTGGATTGTTTTACAACCATACCAAGGACGTGGATACCTTTACTTATTTGTGAACCTTGTAAATTCCTCTGTTTTTATGGATGTGTGTTTGATTTTTTTTTCTTTAGAGAAATAAATATTTTATAGGAGGGGTAGGTTATTTAAAAACTAATGAAATATAAAATAAAAAGTTATCACTAATTAACCACTACCCCTCTCATTGATAAAACAATCCTAAATGTGCAATTACATAACCAACAGTTGGTTAAAACTATTTCCTAGGATTACTAGTTCATGGATTGAGGGAACAAAAAGGATGATACAAGACAAGTGGATCATTCTGTTTTGTTCCAAAAGTATAATATATCCATATTTCAAGGTGATTATGAATTGAAGAAAGTCGAAGTTTGGATGAATAGGATGAATCAAATCTTCAATTTCCATGGAACACTAGCTCAGCTGAAATTGAATTTAGAAATGTATATGTTGAAGGATCATACATGGAAGTAGTGGGATTTAGTAGTTTAGGATAAATTAGACAAAGACCAGGAATGGGGGGATTTTTAAGAATTTTTGACCAAATAATATTATCCTCATGATTTCATAACTACTAAAAGAGCAGACTTCTTTAGTTTAAAGAAAGATAATTTATCTATAATATAGTATGAAGATAAATTTTTTAATTTAGTTCTATTTTCACTAGAATTTGTTGAAAGTGTATCCTTTATGAATTAATTTCTTATTCGGGTTTAAAACCATAAATTCCCTCAAATATTAATGTTATTTGTTTAAAATATTATAAAGAGATAGTTAATAGAGTGACAGTGGAAGAATGAGACATTTTAAAAATTTTGATCGAATTAATGATGTTCATTCCTATGGAAATTGGTAGGAATACAAATTCTAGGAAGAAGTAGCGGATGGGCACTTATTCTCAAGGGGGAGTGTTTTATTAGAAAAATACTAAGGGATTTTTTCAACTTACCTCCTCAATAAAATAGTAAGTATATATGTTTTTAGTGTGGTTCTTTTGAGCATATGAAGTAAGATTGTATGGAACTACCTAGATCATAACACAATTACAACCAAATGGGAAATATTTTGTTCTATTATCATAGTGCTCCAAGGTCAGGTTTTAGGAACACATATCATGCTTCTTAAGAATAATATTAATTGATGGTATGAGTGGATTACAATAGTTATATTTGGTAAAACTAAGCTAGCCATGGTGATTCTTGGGATATCTGGACTCCTAACCAGTGAAATCTCAAAAGGGTAAAAAGAGAAAACTAAAGTGATTAAGAAATTGTATGGAGCTAAGAAAGTGATCATGGATGATCAATTTGGAACTTCAATAGTGAGATGTATGAGTCTTTTTAAATCTACCCTTATGAATGATTTTTTGGATATGGGAGTGTCTCATTCATTTATTACTTATTGTGGTATTAATATTCTATGTTAACATGTTTATATAATTCCATCTATTTTGGAACTCAAATTACCTTTGGGAAAATGGAAGTGTTTATCCTTAATATTTGTAATGTTTCCAATAACAATCAGTGGGACTGATTTGGTATGAGACTTCTCTATGATATAAATTTTTGTATATGACTTAATTATGGGAATGGATTAGCTAACAAACATTGGGGATGTAGCGGTCTGGAATTACTTCCAGTGGACTATAATTGATACCTATCAGGGCACTCCATGGGCGGCTACACCCCTTGGGAGGGACACACCACCATCCCCAGTGGCAGCCATTTCCTCATGAAGCCCTTGGGCGGAAAGCCATGCTTCGTCCAACGCTCACATGTGAGAGTTCCCAAGGATCGGATACATTCCTACCTCCTTTGCCTCTGATACCAACTGTAGAGACCCGAAGCTTAACGTACATTGACATTACATTACTTTTTCGGAAAACTTAGTACATAACATAAACACACACACAAGGATCCTAATAGTTTAGTGTCTTTGGAAACTCGGAATATAATCTTCTAATCCTGGTGAAAGATCTTCAATATCTCCCATAAATATCTTCCCTTTTTTTTACCTAAAACCTTTCTTTATATCCTGGGGAAAAGAAAACATAAAAGGGTGAGCTCAAATGCTCAGTAAGGGTATACAAAAGAAAAATCAATCACATCATATTCATAAGAACATAACTTTTGGAAATCTTAACCTGCAAAAGAGAGCATAATTTCATAACATGGGATAAAACATAGTAGTGAAATGAAATCCCAATAATCATAACTTAAAACATGAACCTTTGTGGCATACACACATAATCATAGAGAATCATTTCTTGTTAGTCAAGACTCATTGCCAAGACTATCTTAGTGGACAAAGTCCCTTTCTGAATCGATTCACCCTCGTTCCATCCCTGTTTCACTGAACCGGTATAACCTACCGTTCCAGCCATGTCTATCTCATGAGATATAAAATCTTTACCCAATGCATTGGAGGGAGATATAGGTCCCACCCATCTTATAATGAATCCTTTCTTATGTGTTCCACATATTCATACATCATCGCATAACACATGTAACAAAAATGGGATTCTTGAAACATCATGACATCATAAATCAATTCATATAAGATAAAGGAATTCATAAAAATATTTCCATCACAACATAATCAAACCAATGTAATAATAGGGATAAAAACAGAACCCTTTTATTATCTTAGATGGAAAATAATTTTGATAAAATACTTGAACTTCATTCTTGAGGAAAATATCCTTTCTGCTTCAAAAATACTTTTCCTTTCTTAACATGTCGTACAATTATAAACTAAAAGAAGTTGATTAAAAATAAACTTAAAAACTTGTAAAGGAAACTTCTTGGAAATAATGTTTTAGAAATCCATTCATGACATATAAGTTAAAAAAAACATTCTTCTCGTACTTTTGTCGGAAAAGTCAAAAAGTACCTCATACGAAAAACGACAAAAGTTTCCTTTCATTTCTTTTACTAAAAACTCACCGAAGGGTAAAAAAATGGATTTAAACAATTGTAGGTGGATGGAAATAATATTACATATTGATGAAACATGGATGTGGATGATAAAATGCACCCCAGTAATTACTTACGAATAAACAATCTTGGATAAAAATGAGATTGTGATATTTCCCTTACCTTAGGTCCGATTTGCTTCGTATGTGTCTGAACCTCCTCTTCTTTGAAGCGCCTCTTTCAGACCTCATCTTAGGGCACTAAAATTGGTCTTTGAGGAAGACCAGAACCTATAGGATGTTTTTAGGGAAGTGGAGAAGAGATTTTGGCAGGGGTTGGCCGAGCTTGAGTGCTCAAATTGGTGTGAGGAAGAGAGGGAGGAGGTGCCCTTTTATAAGGGAGGAGAGGGGCACCTTAGGAATATCTCAAAATATTATTTTATATTAAAGTCAAAATCGGTTTATAATGGTTCCAAAGGGTCTTATTTCGAAGATAAAGTGGGGAAGGGTCTAAATCCTATCAACCAATTGGATTTAGACAAGTTTAGGGTATTATTTTATCCTTATCAATTAGATTTAACTCTAAGTTAAATAATTTAACTTTTACCATGTCTTTTTGTTTTCTTTCACTATATGGTTAATACACTTACTATAACATTCCAAAAGAACCCCAAATTGTTTATTATTAATACATATATCCTTATCTAAGTCATTTGGCCAAACCATAGATTTTTAGGAATAAAATAACAATTAATAATATAATATTTGATTTAAAAACTATTTTGTGTCAATTTTGAAACTATTTGATATATGATTTTTGTGAAAGTCATAACAGAATTATATGTTCGAAGAGAGTTGATTAAATCAACCCTAATATATCATAGTAACCTATAAAATTATTGGAATTCATAAAAAGTCTTAAATAACATTTATTTTGGTATTTATAATATCAATTATGTCAATATTTTATTAATAAGTTAATTACTGCATCATCTTTGTATCATAAATAAATTAAATTATTTGATGTCTAAAAATTACAAATAAAATACCATTATGTAGGATATCTTTTTAGCTTTCTAATGAATATTTACAATCGAATTTATCTTATGTACAACCCTATATTAAAAATGTTTTAGTAAATATACTTTGATTTTAACTCTTTTAACTCTTCTTTGAATTAAATAATAATAAATGTCCTAATCTAATCCAAGTGGGCCTAAATGATAATATTTTACACTTAAGGTTGTTTTTGGTCGAGATACACTTTTCCAATAGAATTAGGACATGTGTTAGGGTAATATTAATATCATTATTACCCTTAATTACCCTATTTACTTTTAACCGTGGTAAATAAAAGTAAAAAGTTACTATTCACCAAAAATTATTTTCATCTCATTGAACCACATTTTCCTTACTGACATCAACCGTGTCTCTCGGATTTTTGAAATTCCATTCACAGAAGCGGTAAAATTAAGTTTTATGAAAAATTCTGTTTTTTAACTACCACTTAGTAGTTTCACTATTCATCAAAAATTGATGTTTTTCAGAACAATTCCAAAATTTCATCCTAAGCTATATTTCATATTCCGAATTAAAAAATGAAGTCTATTTTACCAAATTCATAACATAGAAGTTGCATTAATTAATTTTATAATTAAATCCCACTGTTAAAACAAATAGCATGTTTCTAAGAAACAATATATATCAAAAGATTGACACTTGTTTATGTCTGGTTTAAATGTGAAATTACATCCAATGACCAACATTGTATTAAATTGAAAAAATATATTCTAAATATACTTTAAAACCAATCAAATTAATCATTTATCACTATTAATTATTTCGATTAAAAAGTTGTTTTTAATTATAATTTATTAATTTTCACTATTCATCAGAATATGAAAGTTATCCGAAAAGTACCAAAATTTCACCTTAGGCTAAATTCGATACTCCGAATCAAAAAATGAAGTCCATTTTGAGAGCTAAAATTTCTAAAATTTTAAAAGGTGGTTATTACTATTCATAACGGCTAGTTATAATAATATTTTAATAGCATATCGTTGTTTAGTGAAACTCGGTATTGCGTACTACACACGCTATCGAGGAAGGTCGCGATTGCGTGTAATGCAAGGCAAGTCAAGGATGTGTGTTGTGAAAGCTCCTTTTGGTGTAGCGTACAACACAAGACATTAATAAAATTAAAATAATATTTTTCATAAAATCTCGGACTGTTACTTTCTACCCCCCTTAAAAGGAATTTCGCCCTCGAAATTCGTCGGGGTTATAAATAGTTTACTATTCAAAAGTTTCTTTAATAGAAACCCACATCGTAAAAAGGAATACCAAAACTTGGCTTTACAAACTAAAGTATGAAATGTAACGATTACCCAAATAAACTAATCACTGGGTTTCCACATAGGTGAAAATATGGATATGGAAGAGAAATCTAACCATCATGTTCTGATGGAGAGTGGTAGAGAACATGGATATGGAAAAGCCAGTAATCACAAATCCATAGATTTGTGATGATATAAGGTAACATCTGATTCATTAGGTATAAGATCACTAGGACAACATTTTTGGTTTTCAAGATCATTTCCCTAAAGTGGAAAATTTTCTTAGAATAAATACTTACTTTATTTTGGTACAATCTCACTGTTGTTCGTGCCTTGAACAATTTACACTTCATCTCTTAAATAAATGAAGTTGAATTTGTTATTCGTGAAGTGTTAGAAGATCATGTGATAGAATGATGGATTATTCCATCTGTCTCAAATAAAATGTTAGCAAAAATTATATACATAAGTCGATATATAGTGAGATTAATCATATATGGTTCCTAAAATGGACTTATACATCATATGTCATACAACATAATATAATAAAACTAGTTTCTACTAAACAGGGACTTCCTGTAGGCCAGTGGTAGGTGATAAAGGCCAGTCGCACTTCGGTTGTGGGTTCGATGCCCACAGCCTTGTCCGACGCGATGGGCTGTCGCCCGTCCTGCAGGTTGTCCTTTTTCTAAAACAACATTACTATTACATCCCATCAATAATATCGAGAAAAAAAAAAACTTCTATCCTTAAACAATACTAACTTATGTCCAACATAATCCATTCCAATCTTTAGGATTATCCATAATACTGCAGTCCACTCTCATAACATAGTGAAAACGATAACCAGAGATTTAATACCATCGTTGATCCCCATATATCATAAGATATGTTTTGTTGGTCACATTCCAAACATTCAAAGTCTTTAATCGTGTATTCTCTTCAATACCTTAGTGAAAACATGAATGCAGTTAAAATTTAACACTTTCCACATACCAAAATCCTCAAAATTCTATATACTCAAACCATGATATCACTTAGTCCTTATATCAATCATGAGCTCATGAATACTATTAAACATTTCATTTTCTCGTTTTCCCTTCATTATGCGCATATCATCTTATTTCAAAAAAATATCTCAATCACTTTGAATACCACATCAATAAATATTGCAATACTCAATGATACAACATTATTTTGGAATCCCATTACATAAACACTTAATCATTCCACCACATCGTTGTCATATTCAACATTGCCAATAGTGATCGCATGTGACTTCCCTTTGTCCTTTGCCTTAAGCGGTTGCTCATGTCGATCATCACTAAACCTTGGATTAGGGCATTTATTAGCATAATGCCCCATTTCCCTGCACTTGAAGCATTGAAGTGTTGGTGGTGCGTTCTCTGCAATGTTTGCTTTATTCACATCATTAGAAACCCTTTTTCTATTACCACAACACTCAGCTACTCGATGACCTTCTTTTCCACACTTAAAACATTTTCTAGTCCCTTTAAGACAATCTCCACCATGCTTCTTTCCACACTTTGAGCATAAGGAAACATTCATCTTCTTTTCACCATTATTCTGAGATTTCTCCTTGAACTCCATCTTTCGTTTCTTGTCAAAACCATGAGATGGATATCTAACACCAACTTCCATTTCTACCTTGATAGCACAACGCACAATTTCTTCATAGCTACTGAAGTCTCTTATAGCTAATGCCCTTCAAAGACTTGGTTTTAAGCCACTAAAAAATCGATCAACTTTACTTTCAGGTTGGATGATAATGCCAGATGCATACCTTGCAAGTCTTGTAAAATTCGCTTCGTATATACCAACAGATTCATCATCCTTTTGCTCTAGTTCAAGAAACTCCTTCTCCATCCTTGTTCGAAGAATACGAGGGAAGTACTTATTGAAAAACAAGTTCTTGAACTCGTCCCATTCCATGGACTCAATTTCATCTCTTGGCCTCGTATTCTTGATAATATTCCACCATTGATCAGCTTCACCTTCCAAACGATATACTGCTAAGATGACTTTATCATGTTCAGAACATTGAAGAACTGAAAATATCTTTTCAGTGGTACTAATCCATTGTTCAGCAACAAGTGGATCAGAAGTCCCACTGAAAGAAGGTGGACGTTGCCTCATGAAGGATTCAATAGAATATTGTTCCCTTCCCTGCTCATTTGGAAGTCCAGAATGATTCATAGCTTGTGTGAGTATAGCAATAAGATTTTGCACTCCATCTCCCATAACATTTTTTTGTTCAGGAGGACAATCATTGCATTGTCCATTGCATTGATCAACATGGTTCCTTCGGGTTCCAGCCATCGTCTAAAACCCAAAAAGAATAGTGTGAGAGGCAAAAATCATGCTAGAGAAAACAACATAGTAAAGGGGGAGTACCCTTAATATCTAACATCTTAGGTTAAATTCTAAGATCGTTACCGTAGTTCTAGGACCATATTCTATACGTATACTTATCCTTAGGGACATCCCTAGACATACCTTAGAAATATCTCTAGGGATCTCACTAACGTTTTCGCATCCTAGTTTCCAAAGGTTGACTAAACCTTTCCTCTGATACCAACTATAACGGTCTGGAATTACTTCCAGTGGACTATAATTGATACCAATCAGGGCACTCCATGGGCGGCTACACCCCCTGGGCGGGACACACCACCATCCCCAATGGCAGCCATTTCCTCATGAAGCCCTTGGGCGGAGAGCCATGCTTCGTCCAACGCTCACATGTGAGAGTTCCCAAGGATCGGATACATTCCTACCTCTTTTGCCTCTGATACCAACTGTAGAGACCCGAAACTTAACGTACATTGACATTACATTAATTTTGCGGAAAACTTAGTACATAACATAAACACACACACAAGGATCGTAATAGTTTAGTGTCTTTGGAAACTCGGAATATAATCTTCTAATCCTGGTGAAAGATCTTCAATATCTCCCATAAAGATCTTCCCTTTTTTTTACCTAAAACCTTTCTTTATATCCTGGGGAAAAGAAAACATAAAAGGGTGAGCTCAAATGCTCAGTAAGGGTATACAAAAGAAAAATCAATCACATCATATTCATAAGAACATAACTTTTGGAAATCTTAACCTGCAAAAGAGAGCATAATTTCATAACATGGGATAAAACATAGTAGTGAAATGAAATCCCAATAATCATAACTTAAAACATGAAACTTTGTGGCATACACACATAATCATAGAGAATCATTTCTTGTTAGTCAAGACTCATTTCCAAGACTATCTTAGTGGACAAAGTCCCTTTCTGAATCGAGTCACCCTCGTTCCAGCCCTGTTTCACTGAACCGGTATAACCTACCGTTCCAGCCATGTCTATCTCATGAGATATAAACTCTTTACCCAATGAATTGGAGGGAGATATAGGTCCCACCCATCTTATAATGAATCCTTTCTTATGTGTGCCACATATTCATACATCATCGCATAACACATGTAACAAAAATGGGATTCTTGAAACATCATGACATCATAAATCAATTCATATAAGATAAAGGAATTCATAAAAATATTTCCATCACAACATAATCAAACCAATGTAATAATAGGGATAAAAACAGAACCCTTTTATTATCTTAGATGGAAAATAATTTTGATAAAATACTTGAACTTCATTCTTGAGGAAAATATCCTTTCTGCTCCAAAAATACTTTTCCTTTCTTAACATGTCGTACAATTATAAACTAAAAGAAGTTGATTAAAAATAAACTTAAAAACTTGTAAAGGAAACTTCTTGGAAATAATGTTTTAGAAGTCCTTTCATGCCGTATAAGTTAAAAAAAACATTCTTCTCGTACTTTGGTCGGAAAAGTCAAAAAGTACCTCGTACGAAAAACGACAAAAGATTCCTTTCATTTCTTTTACTAAAAACTCACCGAAGGGTAAAAAAATGGATTTAAACAATTGTAGGTGGATGGAAATAATATTACATATTGATGAAACATGGATGTGGATGATAAAATGAACCCCAGTAATTACTTACGAATAAACAATCTCGGATAAAAATGAGATTGTGATATTTCCCTTACCTTAGGTCCGATTTGCTTCGTATGTGTCCGAACCTCCTCTTCTTTGAAGCGCCTCTTTGAGACCTCCTCTTAGGGAAATAAAATTGGTCTTTGAGGAAGACCAGAACCTCTAGGATGTTTTTAGGGAAGTGGAGAAGAGATTTTGGCAGGGGTTGGCCGAGCTTGAGTGCTCAAATTGGTGTGAGTAAGAGAGGGAGGAGGTGCCCTTTTATAAGGGAGGAGAGGGGCACCTTAGGAATATCTCAAAATATTATTTTATATTAAAGTCAAAATCAGTTTATAATGGTTCCAAAGGGTCTTATTTCGAAGCTAAAGTGGGGAAGGGTCGAAATCCTATCAACCAATAGGATTTAGACAAATTTAGGGTATTATTTTATCCTTATCAATTAGATTTAACTCTAAGTTAAATAATTTAACTTTTACCATGTCTTTTTGTTTTCTTTCACTATATGGTTAATAAACTTACTATAACATTCCAAACGAACCCCAAATTGTTTATTATTAATACATATATCCTTATCTAAGTAATTTGGCCAAACCATAGATTTTTAGGAATAAAATAACAATTAATAATATAATATTTGATTTAAAAACTATTTTGTGTCAATTTTGAAACTATTTGATATATGATTTTTGTGAAAGTCATATCAGAATTATATGTTCGAAAAAAGTTGATTAAATCAACCCTAATATATCATAGTAACCTATAAAATTAGTGTAATTCATAAAAAGTCTTAAATTACATTTATTTGGGTATTTATAATTTCAATTATGTCAATATTTCATTAATAAGATAATTATTGCATCATCTTTGTGTCATAAATAAATTAAATTATTTGATGTCTAAAAATTACAAATAAACTACCATTATGTAGGAAATCTTTTTAGCTTTCTAATGAATATTTACAATCGAATTTATCTTATGTAAAACCATATATTAAAAATGTTTTAGTAAATAAACTTTGATTTTAACTCTTTTAACTCTTCTTTGAATTAAATAATAATAAATGTCCTAATCTAATCCAAGTGGGCCTAAATGATAATATTTTACACTTAAGGTTGTTTTTGGTCGAGATACACTTGTCCAATAGAATTAGGACATGTGTTAGGGTAATATTAATATCATTCTTACCCTTAATTACGCTATTTACTTTTAACCGTGGTAAATAAAAGTAAAAAGTTACTATTCACCAAAAATTATTTTCATCTCATTGAACCACATTTTCCTTACTGACATCAACCGTGTCTCTCGGATTTTTGAAATTCCATTCACAGAAGCGGTAAAATTAAGTTTTATGAAAAATTCTGTTTTTTAACTACCACTTAGTAGTTTCACTATTCATCAAAAATTGATGTTTTTCAGAACAATGCCAAAATTTCATCCTAAGCTATATTTCATATTCCGAATTCAAAAATGAAGTCTATTTTACCAAATTAATAACATAGAAGTTGCATTAATTAATTTTATAATTAAATCCCACTGTTAAAACAAATAGCGTGTTTCTAAGAAACAATATATATCAAAAGATTGACACTTGTTTATGTCTGGTTTAAATGTTAAATTACATCCAATGACCAACATTGTATTAAATTGAAAAAATATATTCTAAATATACTTTAAAACCACTCAAATTAATCATTTATCACTATTAATTATTTCGATTAAAAAAGTTGTTTTTAATTATAATTTAGTAATTTTCACTATTCATCAGAATATGAAAGTTATCCGAAAAGTACCAAAATTTCACCTTAGGCTAAATTCGATACTCCGAATCAAAAAATGAAGTCCATTTTGAGAGCTAAAATTTCTAAAATTTTAAAAGGTGGTTATTACTATTCATAACGGCTAGTTATAATAATATTTTAATAGCAGATCGTTGTTTAGTGAAACTCGGTATTGCGTACTACACACGCTATCGAGGAAGGTCGTGATTGCGTGTAATGCAAGGCAAGTCAAGGATGTGTGTTGTGCAAGCTCCTTTTGGTGTAGCGTACAACACAAGACATTAATAAAATTAAAATAATATTTTTCATAAAATCTCGGACTGTTACATTCTACCCCCCTTAAAAGGAATTTCTCCCTCGAAATTCGTCGGGGTTATAAATAGTTTACTATTCAAAAGTTTCTTTAATAGAAACCCACATCATAAAAAGGAATACCAAAACTTGGATTTAAAAACTAAAGTATGAAATGTAACGATTACCCAAATAAACTAATCATTGGGTTTCCACATAGGTGAAAATATGGATATGGAAGAGAAATCTAACCATCATGTTCTGATGGAGAGTGGTAGAGAACATGGCTATGGAAAAGCCAGTAATCACAAATCCATAGATTTGTGATGATATAAGGTACCATATGATTCATTAGGTATAAGATCACTAGGACAACATTTTTGGTTTTCAAGATCATTTCCCTAAAGTTGAAAATTTTCTTAGAATAAATACTTACTTTATTTTGGTACAATCTCACTGTTGTTTGTGCCTTGAACAATTTACACTTCATCTCTTAAATAAATGAAGTTGAATTTGTTATTTGTGAAGTGTTAGAAGATCATGTGATAGAATGACGGATTATTCCATCTGTCTCAAATAAAAGGTTAGCAAAAATTATATACATAAGTCGGTCTATAGTGAGATTAATCATATATAGTTCCTAAAATGGACTTATACATCATATGTCATACAACTTAATATAATAAAACTAGTTTCTACTAAACAGGGACTTCCTGTAGGCCAGTGGTAGGCGATAAAGGCCAGTCGCACTTCGGTTGTGGGTTCGATGCCCACAGCCTTGTCCGAAGCGATGGGCTATCACCCGTCCTGCAGGTTGTCCTTTTTCTAAAACTACATTACTATAACATCCCATCAATAATATCGAGAGAAAAAAACTTCTATCCTTAAACAATACTAACTTATGTCCAACATAATCCATTCAAATCTTTAGGCTTATCCATAATACTGCAGTCCACTCTCATAACATAGTGAAAACAATAACCAGAGATTTAATACCATCGTTGATCCCCATATATCATAAGATATGTTTTGTTGGTCACATTCCAAACATTAAAAGTCTTTAATCGAGTATTCTCTTCAATACCTTAGTGAAAACATGAATGCAGTTAAAATTTAACACTTTCCACATACCAAAATCCTCAAAATTCTATATACTCAAACCATGATATCACTTAGTCCTTATATCAATCATGAGCTCATGAATACTATTAAACATTTCATTTTCTCGTTTTCCCTTCATTATGCGCATATCATCTTATTTCCAAAAAATATCTCAATCACTTTGAATACCACATCAATAAATATTGCAATACTCAATGATACAACATTATTTTGGAATCCCATTACATAAACACTTAATCATTCCACCACATCATTGTCATATTCAACATTGCCAATAGTGATCGCATGTGACTTCCCTTTGTCCTTTGCCTTAAGCGGTTGCTCATGTCGATCATCACTAACCCTTGGATTAGGGCATTTATTAGCATAATGCCCCATTTCCTTGCACTTGAAGCCTTGAAGTGTTGGTGGTGCGTTCTCTGCAGTGTTTTCTTTATTCACATCATTAGAAACCCTTTTTCCATTACTTCGACACTCAGCTGCTCGATGACCTTCTTTTCCACACTTAAAACATTTTCTAGTCCCTTTAAGACAATCTCCACCATGCTTCTTTCCACACTTTGTGCATAAGGAAACATTCATCTTCTTTTCACCATTATTCTGAGATTTCTCCTTGAACTCCATCTTTCGTTTCTTGTCAAAACCATGAGATGGATATGTAACACCAACTTCCATTTCTACCTTGATAGCACAACGCACAGTTTCTTCATAGCTAATGAAGTCTCTTATAGCTAATGCCCTTCGAAGACTTGGTTTTAAGCCACTAAAAAATCGATCAACTTTACTTTCAGGTTGGATGATAATGCCAGATGCATACCTTGAAAGTCTTATAAAATTCGCTTCGTATATACCAACAGATTCATCATCCTTCTGCTTCAGTTCAAGAAACTCCTTCTCCATCTTTGTTCGAAGAATACGAGGGAAGTACTTATTGAAAAACAAGTTCTTGAACTCGTCCCATTCCATGGACTCAATTTCATCTCTTGGCCTCGTATTCTTGATAAGATTCCACCATTGATCAGCTTCACCTTCCAAACGATATACTGCTAAGATGACTTTATCATGTTCAGAACATTGAAGAACTGAAAATATCTTTTCAGTGGTACTGATCCATTGTTCAGTAACAAGTGGATCAGAAGTCCCACTGAAAGAAGGTGGACGTTGTCTCATGAATGATTCAATAGAATATTGTTCCCTTCTCTGCTCATTTGGAAGTCCAGAATGATTCATAGCTTGTGTGAGTATAGCAATAAGATTTTTCACTCCATCTCCCATAACATTTGTTTGTTCAAGAGGACAATCATTGCATTGTCCATTGCATTGATCAACACGGTTCTTTCGGATTCCAGCCATCGTCTAAAACCCAAAAAGAATAGTGTGAGAGGCAAAAATCATGCTTGAGAAAAAAACATAGTAAAGGGGGAGTACCCTTAATATCTAACATCTTAGGTTAAATTCTAAGATCGTTAGCGTAGTTCTAGGACCATATCCTATACGTATACTTATCCTTAGGGACATCCCTAGACATACCTTAGAAATATCTCTAGGGATCTCACTAACGTTTTCGCATCCTAGTTTCCAAAGGTTGACTAAACCTTTCCTCTGATACCAACTATAACGGTCTGGAATTACTTCCAGTGGACTATAATTGATACCAATCAGGGCACTCCATGGGTGGCTACACCCCCTGGGCGGGACACACCACCATCCCTAGTGGCATCCATTTCCTCATGAAGCCCTTGGGCGGAGAGCCATGCTTCGTCCAACGCTCACATGTGAGAGTTCCCAAGGATCGGATACATTCCTACCTCCTTTGCCTCTGATACCAACTATAGAGACCCGAAGCTTAGCGTACATTGACATTACATTACTTTTGCGGAAAACATAGTACATAACATAAACACACACACAAGGATCCTAATAGTTTAGTGTCTTTGGAAACTCGGAATATAATCTTCTAATCCTGGTGAAAGATCTTCAATATCTCCCATAAATATCTTCCCTTTTTTTTACCTAAAACCTTTCTTTATATCCTGGGGAAAAGAAAACATAAAAGGGTGAGCTCAAATGCTCAGTAAGGGTATACAAAAGAAAAATCAATCACATCATATTCATAAGAACATAACTTTTGGAAATCTTAACCTGCAAAAGAGAGCATAATTTCATAACATGGGATAAAACATAGTAGTGAAATGAAATCCCAATATTCATAACTTAAAACATGAAACTTTGTGGCATACACACATAATCATAGAGAATCATTTCTTGTTAGTCATGACTCATTGCCAAGACTATCTTAGTGGACAAAGTCCCTTTCTGAATCGAGTCACCCTCGTTCCAGCCCTGTTTCACTGAACCGGTATAACCTACCGTTCCAGCCATGTCTATCTCATGAGATATAAAATATTTACCCAATGCATTAGAGGGAGATATAGGTCCCACCCATCTTATAATGAATCCTTTCTTATGTGTGCCACATATTCATACATCATCGCATAACACATGTAACAAAAATGGGATTCTTGAAACATCATGACATCATAAATCAATTCATATAAGATAAAGGAATTCATAAAAATATTTCCATCACAACATAATCAAACCAATGTAATAATAGGGATAAAAACAGAACCCTTTTATTATCTTAGATGGAAAATAATTTTGATAAAATACTTGAACTTCATTCTTGAGGAAAATATCCTTTCTGCTTCAAAAATACTTTTCCTTTCTTAACATGTCGTACAATTATAAACTAAAAGAAGTTGAATAAAAATAAACATAAAAACTTGTAAAGGAAACTTCTTGGAAATAATGTTTTAGAAATCCATTCATTCCGTATAAGTTAAAAAAAACATTCTTCTCGTACTTTTGTCGGAAAAGTCAAAAAGTACCTCGTACGAAAAACGACAAAAGATTCCTTTCATTTCTTTTACTAAAAACTCACCGAAGGGTAAAAAAATGGATTTAAACAATTGTAGGTGGATGGAAATAATATTACATATTTATGAAACATGGATGTGGATGATAAAATGCACCCCAATAATTACTTACGAATAAACAATCTCGGATAAAAATGAGATTGTGATATTTCCCTTACCTTAGGTCCGATTTGCTTCGTATGTGTCCGAACCTCCTCTTCTTTGAAGTGCCTCTTTGAGACCTCCTCTTAGGGCACTAAAATTGGTCTTTGAGGAAGACCAGAACCTCTAGGATGTTTTTAGGGAAGTGGATAAGAGATTTTGGCAGGGGTTGGCCGAGCTTGAGTGCTCAAATTGGTGTGAGGAAGAGAGGGAGGAGGTTCCCTTTTATAAGGGAGGAGAGGGGCACCTTAGGAATATCTCAAAATATTATTTTATATTAAAGTCAAAATCGGTTTATAATGGTTCCAAAGGGTATTATTTCGAAGCTAAAGTGGGGAAGGGTCGAAATCCTATCAACCAATAGGATTTAGATAAGTTTAGGGTATTATTTTATCCTTATCAATTAGATTTAACTCTAAGTTCAATAATTTAACTTTTACCATGTCTTGTTGTTTTCTTTCATTATATGGTTAATACACTTACTATAACATGACAAACGAACCCCAAATTGTTTATTATTAATACATATATCCTTACCTAAGTCATTTGGTCGAACCTCAGATTTTTAGGAATAAAATAACAATTAATAATATAATATTTTATTTAAAAACTATTTTGTGTCAATTTTGACACTATTTGATATATGATTTTTGTGAAAGTCATAAAAGAATTATATGTTCGAACCAAGTTGATTACATCAACCCTAATATATCATAGTAACCTAGAAAATTAGTTGAATTCATAAAAAGTCTTAAATTACATTTATTTTGGTATTTATAATATCAATTATGTCAATATTTCATTAATAAGATAATTACTGCATCATCATTGTGTCATAAATAAATTAAATTATTTGATGTCTAAAAATTACAAATAAAATACCATTATGTAGGAAATCGTTTTATCTTTCTAATGAATATTTACAATCAAATTTATCTTATGTACAACCCTATATTAAAAATGTTTTAGTAAATAAACTTTGATTTTAACTCTTTTAACTCTTCTTTGAATTAAATAATAATAAATGTTCTAATCTAATCCAAGTGGGCCTAAATGATAATATTTTACACTTAAGGTTGTTTATGGTCGAGATACACCTGTCCAATAGAATTAGGACATGTGTTAGGGTAATATTAATATCATTCTTACCCTTAATTACCCTATTTACTTTTAACCGTGGTAAATAAAAGTAAAAAGTTACTATTCACCAAAAATTATTTTCATCTCATTGAACCACATTTTCCTTACTGACATCAACCGTGTCTCTCGGATTTTTGAAATTCCATTCACAGAAGCGGTAAAATTATGTTTTATGAAAAATTCTGTTTTTTAACTACCACTTAGTAGTTTCACTATTCATCAAAAATTGATGTTTTTCAGAACAATGCCAAAATTTCATCCTAAGCTATATTTCATATTCCGAATTCAAAAATGAAGTCTATTTTACCAAATTCATAACATAGAAGTTGCATTAATTAATTTTATAATTAAATCCCGTTGTTAAAACAAATAGCGTGTTTTTAAGAAACAATATATATCAAAAGATTGACACTTGTTTATGTCTGGTTTAAATGTGAAATTACATCCAATGACTAACATTGTATTAAATTGTAAAAATATATTCTAAATATACTTTAAAACCACTCAAATTAATAATTTATCACTATTAATTATTTCGATTAAAAAAGTTGTTTTTAATTATAATTTAGTAATTTTCACTATTCATCAGAATATGAAAGTTATCCGAAAAGTACCAAAATTTCACCTTAAGCTAAATTCGATACTCCAAATCCAAAAATGAAGTCCATTTTGAGAGCTAAAATTTCTAAAATTTTAAAAGGTGGTTATTACTATTCATAACGGCTAGTTATAATAATATTTTAATAGCATATCGTTGTTTAGTGAAACTCGGTATTGCGTACTACACACGCTATCGAGGAAGGTCGCGATTGCGTGTAATGCAAGGCAAGTCAAGGATGTGTGTTGTACAAGCTCCTTTTGGTGTAGCGTACAACACAAGACATTAATAAAATTAAAATAATATTTTTCATAAAATCTCGGACTGTTACAGGGGACATGTCTTTTTTTATTCATAGAATATTGAGTTTTAGATATTTTCATTTTGTTGTACTTCTATTTAAAGGAGATTTGGTAGTGGATGAAAAAATAGAAAATACATGGTACCAATTTTTGAAACTATATCTTTTCAGTTGACAATAATTACTTTGGCATAAGTAGATGATATCGAGAATAATGATTTTCCAACCATAGTGGATCATTTTCTTGACATCTTCCCTAAAAAACTCAGGTTTTGCACCCAAATGAGAAGTGTAGTTCACAGTTGATCTCCCACTAGGGACCATTCCTATTTACCTTCTATTTTATCAGATGTCACCATAATAATTAAGGGAATTAAAGGATCATTTGAAAGTGTTGGAAATTAAAGTGTTCATCTAACCAAGTATATCTCTATGGGTAGTACCAGATATCATTGTGAAGAATATGGATGGACCACTTAGGATTTGTGTATATGATTTGTGTATATTATCATAGGCTTAACCAATTTATGATGTAGAATTGATATCCTATTCCACACATTGATGGTATATTCAATCCATTTATAGGATCCTAGTGGTTCCCTTCTGTTGTATGCTACACCAAGATAAGATTTTTTAATACGCAACACCGTATTATCTTGCAGTATATGCAACACTATTCTTGGCTCGTGTTGCACATAATTACAAGTTCGTTTGGTAGAAATTATTCTACAGAATAATGAGTATATATTTTTTTCAATGTATAAATGAACTACATTTGTATTATGTTATACGCATCTCCATAGAAAGATTTCACTATACGCAACACTGACTTGGCTTGCATTACAAGCAAGAGAGACCTTCCTCGATGGCTTGTGTGGGGCGCAATACCAAGTTTCACTAAAAATGATATATTATTTTAATATTACTATGAACTAGCCTTTATGAATAGTATTAACCACATTTTTAATTTTATAATATTTTAATTCATCTTAAACATTTTCTAGAACAAGGAATAATAACAAAATCAATTTTTAATATAAAGGAAGTATTTTTAAAAAAATGCAGTGTTGTCTCCTACTGATGGTGCACCCATTTTAAATCTAGTTTTGACATGTTTATAAGTTCAATTTGAAAAATTAAACTTCTTTTTTGGAATAAATATATAAAAATTTATTTGGATAAATTTTTGATATTTTTCAAATATCATTCATACTTTGATTAATAGTAAAAATACGTTAAATTTTACTTAAAAACAACTCTTTTCATCGTGATAATTTATATGGATAAATTATAATATTGAATGGTTTTAAAGTATAAATAGAATATATTTTTACCATTTAATATAATTTATGTCATTATCATTGAATTTATAGGTAAAACAATTCCAACCTTTTCCAATGTTTTAAACAAAAACCCATTTTTTCGACAATGAAATTAATTTTAAATTAATTACTACAACTTATGTGTCTTGAATTTGGAAAAAATGGATTCCATATTCATAATAAGTGGGTCCAAATTATGTTAATAGGATACTTTTATTTTTAGACATAATGAATAGTAAATATGGTAAATTTTATTTACCATGGTTAAAGGTAAATCAGGTAATTAAGGGTAAAAATAATATTATAAAATTACCTAACACGTGTCATAATATAATAGGATGATTATAGTTTTTCCTAAAATATACTTGGGTCGAAATGGTATCTATTGGAACACACTTGGATGAGATTGGGACATTTAATTTATTTTATTTAATGGAAAGTGAAATATGTCTCACTCAAACTTTAAATAATTAAGGTATTTAAAATATAAATTTATACAGAATATAAATTTGATTATAAAAACTCATTTGAAATATAAAATGTTTATATCTATCATGGTAATTTATTTGTAATTTTTATGAAATATATAATAAACTTAATAGCTTATACATTAATAATGAAGAAATTATTTATTTAGTAAAAAATCAATAATATAGTTTTTATTAAAAACATAAAACCCATCAAAAAGACCAAACACTTAATGAAACCTTATTGGTCGAGTATATATAACCCCTAAGAATCCAAGTGTTGACTTGTGGACCATCTAAAGCCTTATCAAATAAATTCTGACATTTATATTATATTATTTTAAATGATGTCAAAGTTGTCACCTTCATAATTTAATAAAGATAACATTTTAAAAGTTGGGTGTTTCAAAAGATAAATTTGACTAAAATTGTTCTTATGAAATATATTATATTTCTATTCATCATAGTATTTTATTTTTAATTTTTATGCAATAAATATGTTTATTAATTAATTATGGAAAAATGTTGTAGTAATTATTTTATTAATAGAAATATCAAATAAAATATTTTAAAAATATTTAAATAAATATTTTATGAACTAATTAATTTTCTCCACAAATTTTATAGATTAATTTAACATTTTAGGAATTTATTAAATATTTTTTTTAAATATCTTCTGTGTGGATTTTATTTAAATTCTTATAAATTAACTGTGTCAAAATTGACACTATTGATATTTTATAAAAATAACATATTATTAAGTTGATTAAAAATGATAAAAATTACTTAAAAATTGAAAATTGGAAATTATATTCTAGAAAATTTAATAATATATCTAATTATGTACAATTCGAAACACATAAGTAAGTATTTATAACAATTTAAAATTTAGAATATTATTACCACAAATAAAATTAAATAGATTAAATAAGGGTAAATCAAAATGATGTCATTTAAAATAAATTCCAAACATTTATAAATTTTATTGGTTGATGATATTACAACCCTATATCATCTAATATTTGAATTTGAGTCATTTTTTGAGGTTTTTAACTGGGTTTTTAGTTCATTATAAATTAATATTTTGGAGGTTTCCAAAAGTTCCCCTCTACTCTCTTATAAAAGGGCACCTCCACACTCTTCTCTTCAATCCATTTTGAGATTTAAAACATGGATAAACCCTAACTATTTCCCTTATCAACTTATCTAGAAACATACTAGAGCCCTTGGTCTTCTTTAAAGATGAAATTTACTTCTCTAAGAGGAGGTTTAGAAGAGGCGTGTCGAAGAAGAGGTAATATCCTTTACCGATTCTTTCAAACTTATTTCTTCTTATACTTCCTCTATATGATTTGTTTAACTATTAAGTAATAACTCCAGTATCACTTGTATAATGATATTTTATTATGCATATGAAACAACCATATTTCACCTACTATCCATCCAATGAAAAATAAAATCACCACGCCTGCGTACATACGGCTTACCGTCTCCATGCCATGGTGTAATCTGTTTTTCATCACCAACATACTCAGATGTGTATAATGATCGATGAAATAACTATATGTGATTATTATAAAATTATACTTATTCTTAAAATATTATTCTCCATACACTTCAATTCAATTCCACAATCATGGGAATTATATCATCGCTCGTGCGTACGTACGGTCTACCCTCTCCACGATGTGATGTGATTTGTTCTACTTGATATTCATCGAATAATGATTATATAAATGAATTGAACGAATTAATATGATATATATTATACTAATATAATTCATTATATGATATAACTATAACCTAAAATGAGGAATAAGAATTTATTCGACAAAACATGCATAATTACATAAAGTAGTTAACACCCGAATAACGAGTAACAATGAAATGTTACTAATAAAACGATAAGAATATGACCATATATGATATCATAAAAAGTATTATGATTCTGGAATAAGTAAATGACATTATTTATATCATTATATAGTTGGTTCAGATACATACAATGCAATTAGACCTAAGGTAAGGGATAATTATTCCAATCTCATTCTTATATGAGATTGTTTATTCGTAAGTATTTACTAGGGTTATATTTATAATCCATGTCCATGTTTTATAAAAATTGTTTTCATAAAGTTTTTACAATTCATCCATGTAATTTAAAATTCATTTTAACCTCTTTTTAACTTTTACTATGTGGTATGGAATGAATATTTCTTTTATTTACCATACGAGGTACTTTTTGACTTTTCCTGAAAAAGTACGAGGAGAATGTTTTTTTAACTTACACAGCATGAATGGATTTTTATGATTTCATAAAGAATTGTTTACATGAATATTAATTTTCATGTTTTAAAGATTATTTTCAATTAACATATTTTCTTTTAAATTTTCATGACATTTTAAGAAAAGAAAATATTTTTTAAGAAGAAAGGATATTTTCCTCAACAACTAAGTTCAAGTGTTTTATGAAAATTATTTTCCATGTAAGATGAAGTTTTTAAATAGGATTATGTTTATATCCCTATTGTTACAATGATTTGATTATGTTAAATATGGAATGGTATTTTATATAGATTATTTTATTATGGAATTATGTTTATGAAAACCCATATTATTTATTGGGTTATGATATGATGAATTATTTTTGTTTTATAGAATGTTTAAAAATGATTTAATTATATGATGGGTGGGACATAAATCTCCATCCAATTAATTGAGTAAAGATTTATATCTCATTATATAGACATGTCTATAATGGAAAGTAAATCTGATTCAGTAATGCATGGCTACAATGGGAAGTAAATCTGGTCTTATAATGAACTTCGTCCACAATGATGGTCTTGGCAGCAATGCATGGGCTACTATTGAAATAATATTATGTGATTAGTGATTTCCCACAAATACATGTTTTATTTCCATTCTAGTTTGTAATGATTAATTTTCCTTTATGATCCATGCCTTTTTTACTTCCAATATTTATTTCATTGCACAAGATTTTGATGTTTAGATTTTATGTTTACGTTTTTACATTCAAATGTTTATGGTTTGTTTTATGTTCTCCATGCTTACCATTAATGAGAATTTGAGATCACCCTTTTTAGGTTTTCTTTTCCCCAAGATATAAAGAAATTTTTAAGGTAGGAAAAAAAGGGGAAGGTTTTTATGGAAGATGTTGAATATCCTTCACCATGATGAAAAGATTATGTTTTGAGTTTCCAAAGACACTAAACAAATATGGTCTTTGGGGATCTATTTTTGTTATGTATTAAGTATTTCGAAAAAGTAATTTAATATCCATGTACGTCAAGATTTGGGTCTCTACAGTTGGTATCAGAGTGAAGATTTAGTTATCCTTTGGAAACTGGGTTGTGAAAACATTAGTGAGATCCCTAGATATATTTCTAAGGTATGTCTAGGGATGTCCCTAAGGTTATGTATAAGTATAGGTTATGAATAACCTAGGATTAAACCTAAGATGTTAGAGATTGAAATTACTCCCCCTTGATTATGTTTTTTTCCTAGCATGAGTTTTGCCTCTCACACTATTCTTTTTGGGTTTTAGAAAATTGCTGGAAACAAGAAGATTCATGTTAATGGGAATATGATGGACAATGGAATGATATTCTTCATGATTAACAAAATGAAATGGTATTTGGAATGTGAAGCATCATTATTATGTTTAATCGAGAATCTCAAAATATGATCAATAATCTCAACTTTGGTAAGTTTCTTGACTCATCTAATAAGATAAAGATGGAGTTTCATGATGATCATAAAGGAAATAAAGTTCAATTTCACTCCAGTAAATCCCGTTGGAAGAGGCATTAAGGAGATTGTTTCAAAGGAACATAAAGATGCTTTGGGTGTGGAAAATAAATACACAAATCCAGTAATAGAAAAGGGTTTAACACAATAGACTAGGATAATGGTATTTTTAAGACGTCAACAACAGTTAAATGTTTTAAATGTGGAATATACAATAATTATGAAAATAAATTCCCTAAGGGAAAATCACATAAAGAGAATCAGCTTGGTCGTATGGGTAGTATTTATGTTGATGATGATGATGAGACTAAAAATGATATATGAGATGAAAGAAGTGTTGAGGAATAAAATGATAAATCTCAGTCCATGATTTAAGAAAGTATTGGAATGATTGCATGTTTATCAAGAGTAATGTTGTATAAGTAATTTCATATTTCTATGGAATAAAGAAACATCTAAGGATTGTTAAACTATCATTTTTCTGTAAGTTTCTGAAGTATATGTTGAATGGTACTGGTAACCATGAATGGTTATTCAAATATCTTTGGAAAGCACCCTATATGCACATAATGAATGGATAATGAAATAATGAAATGTTTGATATTATTAGTGAGCACATGACTAATATAAAGAAAAATTGATATCATGGTTTGAGTATATATAAATTTTGGGATTTTGGTATGTGGAAAGAGTTAAATTTTGATAGCATTCTTGTTTTCACTAAGATTCTATGGTAATTCATGTTTCAAGAGAACACATGATTAAGGAATTCACATGTTTGGAATGTGACTAACAAGATATATCTTATGATATATTAGGGATAAATGATGGTATTCAATGCTTGGTAGATGACCTTTCTAGTAATCATTTTCTTTATACTACGATACTGGACAGAAGTATTTTGGATAAGGCTAAAGATTGGAGTGGATTAAGATGGACATCAGATAGTATTGTTTAAGGATACAACATTTTTTTGATATTATTTCTGAAATGTTATAAATGTGTAGTTTTAGAAAAAGGACAACATACAAGATGGGTGACAACCCATCATGTCGGACAAGGATACGAGAATCGAACTGACAAACAAAGTGTGATAGGCCTTCATCACCTACCATTGGCCTACAAGAAGTCCCTGGTTAGTAAAAATTAGTTTTATTTTATTAAGAGGTATGATCGATGAAGTATAAGTCCATTTTTGGAACCATATACGATTAATCTAACCATATATGGACTTATGTATATTTAATAACCTGTACTAACCTTTTTGTGATAAATACTAATGGAATGACCTATCATTCTATCGCATGATCTGCTAACACTTCAAGAATGACAAATTCAACTTCATTTTATTATATAAGAGATGTAGTGGAAATTGTTCATGGAATGGCCAATGATGATATTACACTAAAATAAAGTAAGTATTCGTCCTTATGAAAATATTCTTCATCTTTTGGGAAATGATCTTTAAAAATAATATTTTTTTCATATTGCCCTCATATCTGATGAATCAGATGGTACCTTAGATCATCACAAATTCAGGGCTTTTTAATTGTTGGATTTTTTATATCCATGTTCTCTACCACTCCCCATCAGAACTTGATGGTTAGATTTCTCTTCCATATCAATGTTTTCACATATGTTCTCCAATGTGGACACCCAGTGATGAGTTAATTTGGGTAACCGTTACATTTCTTACTTTTCTTTTTCAAATTAATTTTTAGTATTCCTTTTTACGATGTGGGTTTCTATGAAATAAACTTTCATCTAGTAAACCATATAAAACCCCAATGAATTTTGAGGGAAATATTCATTTTAAGGGGGGTATAATGTAACAACCTGATATTTTATGAGATATATTCTATTAATTTATTTTATAGCTTCATTTATATGCTATACGAAGATAATATTGTGCTATATGCAACATCATATTAGCTTGCAGTATACACAACACTATTCTTTTCTCGTGTTATACACAATTTCAAGTTCGTTTGGTAGAAATTATTCTACTGGACATTTAGTATATATTTTTTTCAATGTATAAATAAACTAAGTTTTGATTATGTTATACGCAGCACCAAATATATCTTTCAATTTAATCAACACTGACTTGGTGTGCGTTACATTCAAGAGCAACCTTCCTCGATGGCTTGTGTGGTACGCAATACCGAGTTTCACTAAAAAAATGATATATTTTTATAATATTATTATGAAATAGCCATTATGAATAGTATTAAACTAATTTTGAATTTTATAACATTATAATTCTTCTTACACATTTTCTAGAACATGGTATAAGAAGAAAATCAATTTTTCATATAAAGGAAGTATTTTTTAAAAAAATGCAGGTTTTTCGTCTTTTGATGGATCATCCATTTTAAATCTAGTTATTGACATGTTTATAAGTTAAATATGACAAATTAAACTTCTTATTTGGAATCAAGATATAATAATTTACTCTGGATAAATTTTTGATATTTCTCAAATAACATTCATTGTTTCATGAATAGTAAAAATATGTTAAATTTTACCTAAAAAAAATCTTTTCATCGAGATAATTTATGTGGTTAAATTATAATATTGAATGGTTTTAAAGTATAAATAGAATATATTTTTACCATTTAATATAATGTATGTCATTATCATTGAATTTGTAGGTAAAAACATTTCAATCTTTTGTAATGTTTTAAACAAAAACCCATTTTTTTCGACAACGAGATTAATTTTAAATTAATTACTGCAACATATGCATCTTGAATTTGGAAAAAATTGAATCCATATTTGGAATCAGTAGGTCAAATTTATGTTAACACGCTAATCTTATTTATAGACATTATGAATAGTAACTACGATAAATTGTATTTACGACGGTTAAAGGTAAATCAGCTAATTAAGGGTAAAAATAATATTATTAAATTACCTTAACACGTGTCATAATATAATTGGATGATTATATTTGGTAAAAAAATATACTTGGGTCGAAATGGCATCTATTGGAAACCACTTGGATGAGATTGAGACATTTAATTTATTTTATTTAAAGGAAAGTGAAATAAGTCTCACTCAATCTTTAGATAATTAAAGTATTTTTAAAATAAGGTTATATATAATTTAAATTAGATTATAAATACTCATTTGAAATATAATTTTTTTTATTTATCATGGTAATTTATTTGTAATTTTTAGGAAATATATGATTACCTTAATAGCTTATACATTAATAATTCAGAAATTATTTATTTAGTGAAAAATCAATAATATATTTTTTATTAAAATAATAATACCCTTCAAAGAGACCAAACACTTGATCAAAACTTATTGGTCGAGTATATATAACCCATAATCATCCAAGTGTTGACTTATGGACCATTTTGAGCCTTATAAAATAGATTATGACATTTATATTATTTTATTGCAAATGATGTCAAAGTTGTCACCTTCATAATTTAATAAAGATATCATTTTAAAATTCGGGTTTTTTAGAAGATAAATTCTACTAACAATATTCATAGGAAATATAATATATTTATATTCATCATAGTCTTTTATTTTTAATTTTTATAAATCATATGTGTATATTAATTAATTATAAAAAAATATTGTAGTAATTATTTTATGAAGAGAAATATCAAATAAATGGTTTTAATAATAGTATTAAAATAAATATTATATGAACTAATTAATGTTAACCACGAATTTTCTAGATTAATTTAAAATTTTAGTAATCTAGTAAACATTTTTGTTTGAATATATCTTCTATGTGGATTTTATTTAAATTCAAATAAATGAATAGTGTCAAAATTGACACAATTGATATTTTATAAAAATAACATATTATTAAAATGTTTAAAAATCACAAAGAAATATTTAAAAATTTAAAATTTAAAATTATATGTTCAAAAATTTAATAATTTATCTAATTATTTACAATTTAAAACACATAATTAATTATTTATAACAATTTAAAATTTTGAATATTATTACAATAAATAAAATTAAATAGATTAAATAAGGGTAAATCAAAATGATAAGGTTTGAAATAAATTCAAAACATGTTTAAATTTTATTGGTTGATGAGATTACAAACCTATCTCATCTCATCTTCTAATTTGAGTCATTTTTTGAGGTTTTTAAGTGGGGTTTGAGTTTATTATAAATTAATATTTTGTAGGTTTCAAAATGTGCGCCACCACTATCTTATAAAAGGGAACCTCCTCCCTCTTCTCTTCACTAAATTTTAAGCTTTCAAACTCTGAATGGCCCTGTACATTTCACTTCTAAACTTATCTATAAACGTACTAGAGGTCCTGGCCTTCTTCAAAGAACAACTTTACTGCCATAAGAGGAGGTTTAGAATAGGCGCGTCGAATAAGAGGTAATATCCTTTACTGATTCTTTCAAACTTATTTCTTCTTCTACTTCATCTATATGATTTGTTTCATTATTAAGTACTAAATCTCGTATAACATGTATATTGATATGTTATTATGAATATTAAACAACCATATTTCACCTTTTATCCATCCAATGAAAAATAAAATCACCACGTGTGCATACGTACGGCTTACCGTCTCCATGTCGTGGTGTAATCAGGTTTTCATCACCAACATACTTGGATGTGTATAGTGATGGGAGAAATAACTATATGTGATTATTTTTAAATTATAATTATTCTGAAAATATTATACACCATACACTTCAATACATTTCTACAATCATGGGAATGATATCGTCGCTCGTGTGTACGTACGGTCTACCATCTCCACGATGTGATGTGATTCGTTATACATGATATTCATTGAATAATGATTATATAAATAAATTAAATGAACTAATATGATATATATTTTATATTAATAAAATAATTTAAATGATATTATTATAACCTAAAAAGAGGAATAATAATTTATTCGACAAAACATGCATAATAACATAAAGTAGTTACCACCCGAATAAGGAGTAACAATGAAATATTACTGATAAACAAAAACGAATACGACCATATATGATATCATAAAAATTAATATGATTCTAGAATAAGTCAATGAAATTATTTAAATCATTATACAGGAGGTTTGGATATGTACAAAGCAATCAGACCTAAGGTAAGGGATAATTATTCCAATCTCATTCTTATCCATGATTGTTTATTCTTAAGTATTTACTGGGGTCATATTTATCATCCATGTCTATGTTTTATAAAAAATGTTTTCATAAAGTTTTTACTATTCTTCCATGTATGTTTAAAGTCATTTTTACCTCTTTTTGACTTTTTCTATGTGGTATGGAAGGAATATTTCTTTTGTTTACCATATGAGGTACTTTTTTGACTTTTCCAGCAAAAGTACGAGGAGAATGTTTTTTTAACTTACATGGAATGAACAGATTGTTATGATTACATAAATAATTATTTAAATGAAGATTAATTTACATGTTTTAATTTTTATTTTCTATTAACTTCTTTTCTTTTATATTTTCATGACATTTTGAGAAAATAAAATGCTTTTGAAAAAGATATGATATTTTTCTCAAGAACTAAGTTCAAGTGTTTTATGAAAATTATTTTCCATCTAAGATGATGTTTTTAAAATGGGTTATTTTTATATATCTATTCTTACTATGATTTTATTAGGTTATGTATGGAATGGTATTTTATATGGATTATGTCATGATGGAATTATGTTTACGAAAACCCATATTATTTATTGGCATATGATATGATGAATGATTTATGTTTTGTGGAACACGTAAAAATTATTTCATTATGATATGGGTTGGACCTATATATCCTTCCAATGTATTGTGTAATGATTTATATCTCATGGGATAGACATGGTTGGAACAGAAATTAAATCCGATTCAGTAATATAGGGCTAGAACTACAAGTAAATCCAGTTCAGTAATGGACTTCATCCACTATGATGGTCTTTGAAGCAACACCTTGGATACTATGGAAGTCATATTATGTGCTTAATGGTTTCCCACAACTCCATGTTTTATTTACATGCTATTTTATCATGATTAATGGTCCTTTATGATCCATGCCTTATGTAATTCTAAGAATTATGTCATTGCGCAAGATTTTGATGTTTAGATTTTAGATTTAAGTTTTTACGTTCAAATGTTTATGGTTTGTTTTATGTTCTCCATTCTTACCCTTACTAGGAATTTGATCTCACCATTTCTATGTTTTCCTTTCCCTAGGACATAAAGAAAGGTTTTAGGTGGGAAAACAAAAGGGTAAGATCTTTATGGGATATGTTGAAGATCATTCACCATAATTAGAATATTATGTTCCGAGTTTCCAAAGATGCTAAACTAATACGATATTTGGAGTTTTTTTGTTATGTATTAATTATTCCACAAAATTAATGTAATATCCATGTACATCAAGCATTTGGTCTCTATAGAGATACATAGTTTCTTTGTCTTTGTATTATAATATAGATTTTTTATATGAACTTTCATGTTTTGAGTCAGGGATGAAATATTTGATAAGGAAAGACATTATTTTCCAATAGAATAAAGAATGTAAAAAATCTTTTCAAGAGCATAAGGTTATACTTACATCAACACATATTATCACATTTTTAGTGTTTGGATAGGGCTATGTAGTCTATTGGGATGTGTCAGGATTGGGTTTGGGATGTGTTCTCATATAGGGAGATTATGTTGTTACTCATGGATCGTGGCAGTTATGGTTTCATTAGAAGAACTACCCAAAACATAATTTTGAATTAGTTGTTGTAATCCCTGATTTTACTACTTGGAGTCATTATCTTTTTGGTGAGAAATTCATGTTGTTTATCAACCATAAGATGTTGAAACAAATTATATAATAAATTGATTCTTATATAAGGAAAATAAGATGGATGAAATGCATTAAATTGTTTGATTTAGACTTGATGTATAAACCTGGTAAATTAAATTTAGTTGTGAATTTGTTAAGTAAGAATTTTTTTGATCATTTGGCTAAAGAAGCATCATATCTTTGGCAGTTGATGTCAGTCATTGCAGGTGTGCACCAATATTGTACCGATCAGAGTGATGTTGTGGTTTTCATCCCAATATATGTTATTCTTGGTTTGGTTTAGAAAGTTAAAAAGGCCTACAAATCTTAATTTTAAATTGTGGATATGAGGTCAAAAATAAATTGTGTGGAGGCCATTGAGAGATAGAAGCGGTATGGGAGTTAAGTTCTATGGTATAGAGATGGGATTATAGAATATTTGTCTTGTCAAGAATAAATTCTTAATACTTACCATCATTTGAAATGATCTATTCATCCAATAATTAAAAATATTAATAATGTTTTGAAATCAATTTTTTTTGGGGTTTTCATAAAAAAGAAAGTGGTAGAGTGTTTTTCAAGATGCATCACATGTTCGTAGGTCAAGGTAGAACACCGGTGACTAGCAGACATGGAGCAGTCTTTACCAATTACAACATGGAATTATTAGTATATAGCTATGTATTTTTGGACAATTTTACAAACAATGGTTAGGAAACATGATTCCATATGTGTAATAGTGGATCAGAACATAAATTTAACCCATTTTTTCACTATTCTTGGATCCCATACAGTGGAGGACATGTCTAAAATCAATATCCAGTAAATTTTAAATATAAATAGTGTTCCAATATCGATTATATCAGACCAAGACCCCAAGTTTATGTATCAATTTTTGAAATCCTTATAGAATTTCATTGGAATTAAATTGATTATGATCACAACATATCATCCTCAAATGGATTTAAAATCTATGAGAATGATCCTAATGTTAGAGGATATTATTATGGATTATGTAATGGATTTTAAGGGCCCATTAGAGAAGCATATATCATTGTTGGAGATCTCTTATAAAAATAGTTATCAGGCCTCAATACATATGGATCTTTTGGAAGCATTATATAGGCCTCCTTTTTGTTCTTGACTCTTTTGGGTAGAAACATATGAGACATCACTAGTTGGACTAATCCTTATGCTAGAGACTATAGTGAAAATTTATTTTATCCGAAAGATAACGGATACGACTTAGGTTAATCAGAAATTGAATGTGTATCATAATTGATGACCATTTTCATTCGAGGTGACTGGTCATGTGTTCTTTATAATCTATCAAATGCATCGGAATCAATATTTTGGGAAGCTGGGAAAGTTATATGCATGATACATAAGCTATTTTGTGATACTTGAATTGGTTGGTGAGTTGAAGTATTGGTTGTATTTTCCACCAAGGTTCATATATCAACCCTCCCTTTTCATACATTAAAATTACATTACTTTTGTGGAATTACATAAAATTTTACACAAACAAACGCACAAAGACCGTATTATTCTAGTACCTTTCGTGACATGGAAACATAAACACTATTATATATGTGATCTAAATTATCTCCCACTAGGTTCTTCTTCAATAGAACCCTTCTTAGACACATTAAACCTAATAAATGTCTTCATAACCTAGGTTAATTGAAAATATAAAATGGGCTGAGATCATATAGTCAATAATGGAAAATAAGGGAGATATGTAAACATAATCATGATCATAAGGGTACAAGAACATAAACAGAAAATTAGATGATCATACCCAGCATATCAAATATCCTAAATACGAATCATAGAATAAAGATTGTATGTTCATAAGATAAGAGTCATAAGTAAATAAATATCATGATCCATGAAATCATAAACCATATTGGTAGTCATGGTTCACTCCCATGATAATCTATGTGGAGAAGGTCCCCTATGTCCATCTAATGAGATATAAATCTTTACCCAATGCATTGGAGGGAGATATAGGTTCCACCCATCTCATAAAAAAATTATACATACACGTGTCACAAGATCATGAACAATCATATCATAACTCATAAAATGAAATGGGTATAATAAACATGTAATTATATCATAACCTTTGGAAAAGATACAAGTTTTATAATCATTTAATCAAATCATAAACCATGAAAAGAAGTGGGTTTCATTAGAATATAGCATGTGGAAGAGAAAAAGATTTTGTATATATCATGACAATAACCTTATACCATTCAAAGAAAGAATATGAATGGAGTTTTGGAATTATTTCCCATATAGTCATGAGTAACACAAATGGATGTCATATTATATGGGAAATAATTTGAAAATTTCTTTTAGAAATATTTCTTAAGGAAAATATCTTTTATTCCTTGAAATAATTTATTTTTCTTAAAATAGCTAGCAATTTTTTAAAAAAAATTACTTTAAATTTATACTTGTAAGAGATTAAAGTAATATTGAAGGTATTAAGGATTTATGAAAGTGTAAAAATTATTTCATTCTTTATAAGTTAAAAAACATTCTTCTACTACTTTTTATAAAAAATTTAATAAGTAACTTGTTAGGAAAACAACAAAAGATTCATTTAAAACTATTTAAAAAAAAGTCATTCATGGGTAAAAATGACTTTAAAAATTGTATAAGAATAGAGAAAAAATTTTTAAATTTTTTTTATGAAACATGGACATGGATGATAAATATTTCTCAGTAAATACTTATGTATAAACAATCCTTGATAATAATGAGATTTTGAAGTTAACCCTTACATTAGGTATGATTTACTTCATACATATTTGAAACTAATGTATAATGGATTATTAATTTTTATTAAATTATTCCAGAACTATATTTATATTTATGATATCATATATGATCATAATAACACCTGAATAATAATATCTCATCATTACGCTTCTTTCGGGTGTTAGCTACTTCATTTTCTTAGCATGTTTTTTCATATAATATATGGTTAATTAAAATAAAATATAGTTATATCATTTCCATAATAATATTAATGTTTGGTATATAACTTGTTATTTATTCTATAAATTTATATAATCATTATTTAATTGTGATCATGGAGAAGGAATCACAACGCATCGTGGAAACGTTAAGTCGTATGTACGTACGAGTGATGATATCATTCCCTTAATTTTGAAATGGTATGGAATTTTATGGTCTATATATTTTTTTACATAATAATTACCTTATTATAATAGTATTATATATTTATTATTTCCATAATTATACCCATCAATGTAACATTATTATTAAAAATAGATTACACCACGGTGTGGGGACTGTAAGTCGTATGTAAGCACATGTGGTGATTTTATTTTTAATAAGATGGGTAAAAGGTAGAATATAGTTATTATATAATCCTAATAACATAAAATTATATGTTAGACACTGGATGTATTAATTTAGAGAGGAAAAAACACATAAAGATTAAGTATAATAACAAATACTCTTCAGAGATTCGGTAAAGGAGATCACCTCTTCTTCAGTGAACTCTCTCTAGATCTTCTCATAGATATACTATATTTGGACTTTTGAGAATACTAGACCCTATATAATGTGTATAAGGATGTTAGTAGGATACATGGATAGGTATTTTTCTAGTTATAAAGCTCAATATGGTGTGAGGAACTGATGGATGAGGTGACTTTTATAAGAGAGGAGATAGGCACTCTAGGAAACTCTCAAAATATTGAATTAAAATAAATTGATTTTTGATTTAAAATAGATCCAAAGTGAGTTATTTCAAGTAAAATATTATAAAGGGTATAAATAATCTCATGAAAAATTTAGACATGTTTATTTCACAATAAAAATCTTATCGTTGACTTTAACCCTTAGTTAAACCCTTTAACATTTTCCATGACAACTTAGCTTTTTTACATATTAGGGTAAATATAGTCACTATAAAATTCCAAAGGAACCTAAAATGGATAATTGATAATATTTTAAACCTTATTATATTCATTTTTAAAATTATTTATTTATATTAATTTTATATAATTTAATAAAATATTATTTGTTTTCATTTGTCATTTATGTCAATTATGATATTTAATATTTGTATTTTTAGAAATATCCGGACAACATTATAAATTTTAACCAACACTTCTAATACAATAGTAAAATATTATATATATATATATATATATATATATATAATTTTTTTCTCATTAATTACGTCAAATTATATTTATATTAATATTTTTAATATCATTTATTTGATATTTCCTTTAATTAAACAATTGATGCATCATCATTTTGAATGAATTAAATTGAATTATTTCATCTCTAAAATTTAAAAATCAATCATCATGCTGAATATAAATTTATTATATTTAGAATTACTATTTATAATCGAATTTATCTTCTACATAACCCTATATTAGAAATCATTTACTTATTAAAAATATGGGTATGACATTTTTAACTTATTTTTAATGAAAATATAATAAATGTCATATTCTTACCCAAGTGGAATAAAATGGTTATATTTTCAGCCAACAGTTTATTTAGTCAAAAACCACTTATCCAATGAAATTAGGACAAGTTTTAGGGTAATTAAAATATTATTTCTACCTTTAATCAACTGATTTACCCTTAACCATGGTAAATAAAAATTTATTAAAGTTACTATTAATAATAACAAAAATAAAACAAAACTATTTACATAATTTAAACCATATGATTCCAAATATTTAATCAAATTTTAAAAATTAAAAATATAGAAGTTTCAGAAATTAAATTAAAATTAATCTCATTAATAAGGTGAGGAATGGGTAATTAATGTTAAAACATGCAAAATATTGAAACATTTTTATATCTAAATTCAGTGAAATATTTATTCCAATAACCCACATTATATTAAATGAAAAAATATAATCTTCTTTTACATTAAAACCAATAAAATTTTTAATTTAATACTATTAATTATTTCGATGAAAAATGGGGTTTTCAATTAAAATTTAGTATTTTTCACTATTCATTAAAACATTAAACTTATCAGAAAAATACCAAAATATCAAAGTAAATTTTTATATCCCAATTTCAAAGAATAATTTTGTTTTGTCACATAAAATATATAAAATTTTGAAATATTTTATTTCAAATGGGTTCTCCATTAAAATGTTAAAAATTTCCTTTTTGAAAAATATAGGATTTAACACATAAATTTGGGTTGGTTCTTATCTTATGCCTATGAAAATTATTTGAAGAATATGAAAAATGTTTAATTGAATATATAACATATATATTTCATTAAAAACATTCACTAATTTTAATTATTTTAATTTATCAATAAAAAATGACTTTCAGAGCATAGAAATAAAAATAAAAATAAAAATATTTTTCCTTTATATTTAATTATTATATATTTTCATTTATAATTTATTGGTAACCAAATAATTCACATTTAAATAAGTTATTTAAGACTATTAATACCCTATACTTTAACATCATGGTTATTATATTATTTAAATAAAAAAAATTATATTTCATACTAACTAAGTGTTGCATATAAAGTAAGCTCATTCAGTATTATGTGTAACGCAAGATTAATTTGGTGTACCGTATAACATAAGACATCAAAAAAATTTAATTTACTCCAAAAAAATCACAATAACTTGGGATGTTACATTACAACCCCTGTAAAATGAATTTATCCCTCAAAATTAATCATTCATATATAAGAAAATAAGGATAGTTTTGTCGTATCATATTCTTGATTTCCAACATAGCTTCTTCTAAATTTGGATTTCTCTAAAAAAATTGATCAGTTGAGTGGTCTTGTGTCAGAGAACATTCTCTATATGATCTAGAATTTCAACTGGTTATTCTTCGTAAGAGAGATCCTTCTACAATATTATTCCCTATGAGTTTAGTACATGTTATGGGTCAAGTATGTACTTCCTAAAGAGAGATACATGGAACACATCATGGACTGTAGAGATATTTAGGGGAAGTTCCAAGCAATAGGCTATTGTCCTAATATAATAAAAAGTTTCAGAGAGAACAACATATATGGGACATAGTTTCCCTTTCTTCCTAAACCTCATAACCTTCTTCCTAGGAGAAATTCATAGAAGCACCTTCTCACCAACTTCAAATTATAGATCACATCATCAGTTATCATCATAATTTTTCTGTTGACTTTATTGTTCCTTGATATGTTGCCAAATTTGTTTAACCTTCTCATCCATCTCTATAGTGATCTCAAGTTCTAATAGCTTTATTTCCCCAAATTCATCTCAGCATGTTGGAGAACTAAATTTCTTACTATAGAAGAGTTTCTAAGGATTCATCTAAATGCATGAGTGAAATCTATTTTTGTATAAAAACTCTACCAGATAAAGGTGTTGATCCCAACCACCTTTTAAATCTAGAGAACAATATCTCAACCTATCCTCTAGGGTTTGAATTATTATTTCAGACTAACCATCCATTTGAGGATGATAATTAGTTTTGAAAATTAATTATGTATCAATCACTTGCTAGAGACATAGCTATAATTTTGTTGTAAACCTCGGGTCACAATCTGATATAATAGAATTTGGTTCTCCAAGAAAACTTACCAGTCATTAAATGTATATCCAGTAAAGTTTATCTAGAGATGGATCTTCTATGATAGCAATGAAGTGTGGTGACTTAGTAAGGTGATCAACTACTGCACATATAACAATAAACCCTTTAGAGGTTTTGGGGATTCCAAATAAAAAATCTATAGTGATGTTCCCCCATTTCCATTCTAGAATAGGTATTAGATGCCACATAACTTTAGATTTTTGTATTTATGCCTTAACATGTTGTAATACCAATCATCAAGATACAAAAACTATAATATCTCTCTTCATTTTATCACACCAGAAGTATTATTTCAAGTCTCTATACATCTTCATACTTTCAGGATGAATAGAGAAGGAAGAGATATGAGCTTCCTCTAATTTCTCCTTCTTCAAATTTGGTATTGAAGGAAAACATCCACAGTTCCTAAACCTTATCATTCCATCCTTGTCAAGGTAAAATTCAAGAACATTTTTGTCCTTATTTTGTATCTCCATATATTCGTTATGTGCCTCTTTAATCTTCACAAGGATTGAGGGATAAACATTCAATTGAGAAAGATAAGGTTTTCTCCTTACTTCATAATCTATAGGCCTATTATTTGAAAATCTAGAAATATTAGATCTTTTGTGATCCTCATTATGGAAAAGCTACCATGATCCCTTTAACTCAAAGAATCGTCCACCTTGTTTTATTTACAATGGTGTTAATTTATTGAAAATTCATAATTCTTTATCAGCTCTAACCATCTACTCTTGTCCATGTTCAACTCCTATGTGAATACATATTTCAGACTTTAATGATCAGTATATATATCATAATTTTCACCATGAATATAATTCCTCCATATATTTAATGAAAAAAATACCACATCTAACTCTAAATCATGTGTTGGGTAATTTTTCAGATGAATCTTCAACAGTAATGTGGCATAAGCGATAACCTTATTCTTCTTCATAAGAACACATCCCAATCCATTCTTAGATGCATCACTACAAATTAAAAACCCTTCACCACAATAAGGTAAATTGAGAACAAGTGTGATAAATAACCTTATCTTCGGTTATTTTAAATTCTACTCACATTTATTTGTCCATAGGAACTTGGAACCCTTCCTTGTTTACTTGGTCATAGGATTAAAAATTCATGAAAAATTCTCCACAGATCATTGATAATATCCATATGAACAATGAAAACTATGAATCACAGTCACTGTTTTTTATCTAGGACAACATTCAATAGCATCATTATTTTATGGATCTACTTCTATACACTCTCTTGTGATTATGGGTCCTAAAAATTAAACCTTTTGTAGAAAAAATTCACCCTTTTAAAAATTTTCATACAGTTTCTCCTTTTTTAGGGTATTTAGAACAATTCTCAAGTGATATTAATTCTCTTCTATTCTCTTTTAATAGATAATAATATCATCTTTAAATACTACTAAAAACAGATTTTGGTAATCTATAAAGATACTATTTATCAAATCCATGAAGATTTTAGGGGCATTAGTAAGACCAAATTGAATTAATATACATTTATAGTGACCATACCTTAAATATAATTCTGTCTTGGGTATATCCTTTTTCTATTCCCTCAATTTATGATATCCATAATGAAGTTCAATCTTGGAAAAGTATTGAGCTCCACACAGTTGATCAAAAAAATTATCAATACAGAGAAGAGGATATTGTTCTTGATTGTGATCTTATTTAACTCCCAATAATCTATGTAGAGTATCATTTATCCATATTTCTTCTTCATGAAAAAACATTTTCACCCCAAGGTGACACACTTGTCTAAATGAATCCCTTTTCAATGTTTTCATTGATTTTATTCTTAATTTCCTACAAATCAAATGGCGCCAGTCTATAGGGAGTCATTGAAATTAGTGTAGATCCATGCATGAGTTCTATAGATAACTCCCCTTAACATTTTGGGGGAAGACAAGGATATTCTTCTATAAAGACATCCCCAAAATCACAAATAATAGGTATATCATTGATATAATTTTTCTCCACAAGATAAAAAACCCGTAAGAATGGTAATTAATACACATACACTAGATGTAATCTCCATATGAAGTTCATAGTTATCATCACATTGATGGAGGATCTTAGGTTGGTTTGAAACATCAAACATAGCTTCCCTTCCTTTAAAATTTATGTGTGATTTATAATGATAAATCTAATCTATTCTTGAGATGACATAAAATTCAATGAGAGGAAGAATTAAAAGATTTGAATGAAACAAATTCCCACAAACTTCAACCAGAGAGGAATCATTGACTTGGGATGTAGTCATCATATCATTAGGTGTTTTCACTACTAATTACACACCTAATCATTTGGTTGGAATCTTAACAACCTTATAAAATCATTTATATATGAATGAGTGGGTAGATTTATAATCAAAAAATACATTAGAAATTCTATAGTTGATGGTAAGTGTATTATTCACTAGGTTGTTATTGAATCCCTCATCAGAAATAGTGATCACATGAGATTTCCCCTTGCCCCTTAGCTAACAAGGTTATTGAAATCGATCATCATCTCTAGACCTTGGGTTGGTTATTGGTTAACATAATCCTCATTCTCCTTACACTTGTAGAACTTAATCATGGGTGGTTTATTTTGTTCCACTATCTCTCCATTCGCACCATTAGCTTACTTTTTTCCATTACATCGATAATAAAAAGCCCGATGAACTTCCTTTCCACACATAAAACATTTATTATACCCATTAATACAATTTCCTCTATTCTTCTTTCCACACTTATAGCATAAATTAATGCTCCTCTTTTTCCCTTCATGGTTTTTAGATTTCTCTTTAAACTCAATATTCCTTTTCTTGTCAAAACCATGAGATTGGTAAGTGACCCTAGCCTCCATTTCAACAGTGACTGTATAGTAAACAATATCTTCATAGCTACTAAAGTCTCTTACAGACAATTACCTTATGACAATTGGATTTAGTACTAAAAATAACCTCTCGACATTACTTTCGGGTTGGATGATAATTCCAAAATCAAACCTCACATGTCTTGTGAAATTAGCCTCATAGGTACCAAAAGATTCATCATCCCATTGTTTAAACTTAAGAAACTCTATCTCTATCTTGGTATTAAGAATCCAAGAAATTTTCTTATTGAAAAATATGTTATTGAACTCAAACCAATGCATAGATTTAATTTCATCTTTTTCCTCATATTCTTAATTAGATTCCTCCACTAGCCTGCTTCACCTTTTAACTGATAAATAGCCAGAATAAATTTCTCATGATCCAAAAACTAGAGAATGGAGAATATATTTTTAGTAATTCGGGTCTATTTTTCAAAAACAAAATGTGGACCATAAGACCCACTAAAAAAGGTGGGAATTTTCTCATGAAGGGCTCAGTAGAATATTATTCCCTTTTTTGCTCATTTGGAAGCCTTGTATGATTTATAATTGAGAAAGTGGGGTGATCATAGAAATAATATTTTTCATTCCATCTCCCATAGAATTCGGTCTCTCAGGGGGGATAGTCGTTTCATTTTCCATCACAATTCCCATTAACTCAGAACTTTTGGGTTCCATCCACTAACTAAAACAAAAAATAATAGAGTAAGAAACATTTTTCATAGTGAGGAACCACATAATCATGGAAAGTCACTTATATGATGTATACATTATATCACATTAATTAATATATGACACTTTAGGTTCATCCTATGTTATTCGTATCCAACTTATATTTAAATCCTTTATGGTGGTTCATTAAGAGTTTGTGAATTTCCAAAGCATATCCCTCAGGAGTGTCAAACCAGGTATATAACAAGGCTCATTGTTTTGTACCAGGTTACACCAAGTCACGACTAACACACATTTTCAGAGTTTTTACCCCTTTCTATATCTATACTAGAGACACATCCACTCGTATTATCTAGATAGGGATGTATTTATAGGAAGCCAATAACTCTATCCTTTACCATAATTCAAGTACATTTTTCTATACATTTCCTTATCTTTAGACTTATCCTTAGAAATATCCGTATAGTTCTCACTAAGTATTTATCATCTGAGTTTCCAAAGGTGAAAAAATCTTTTTTCTATGATACCAACTATAGAGACCATCAATTTTTATACAATAACATTACATTCCTTTTGTTAAATTACATAATACATTACACTAACAAATTCCCAAATTCAATATTAGTCTAGTGCCTTTAAAATCCTAGAAACATAAACACGGATACCTAAGTGTGCTACATTATCTCACACTAGGTTCTTCTAAACTAGAACCCTTCTTAGACATATAAAAAAAAGATATATCATCATAAATTGGGTGAAAGGAAAACATTTAAATGGGTGAGACCAGATGGTCATTAAGGGTAAATAATGGAGATGTGTAAAAATAATCGTTTTCATAAGAGTATGATAACATGATCCTGAAATTTAGAAGAGCATACCTTGAATATAAAATATCATAAATAGGAATCATTAAATAAAGAATTTTCGTTCATAAGAAATGAATCATAAGAAAATAAAGAACATGATCCATGAAAGCATAATATAGGAATAAAACATGGAACTGTGGAAAACATTGAAGCATATAATAATGATTTTCATGGTATTCAAGGAATCACTACGAATTTCATCCTAGTAGTATGGATTCACTTCCCAAACCATATTGGTATTCAGGGTTCAATATCATGACCATATTAGTGGACAGAGTCCCTTATGTCTATCTCATGAGATATAAATATTTACCCAATGCATTGGAGGGAGATATAGGTCCCACTCATCTCATAATGAAATCATACATACATGTTTCACATGATCATAAAAAATCATATCGTAACCCATGAAATGAAATGGGTATCATAAACATGTAATCATATCATATCCTTTGTGAAATAGATAGGTTTCATAATGATTTCATAAAAGCATACACTATGAAAATAAGTGGGTTTCGTAAGCATATAACCCGTGAATGAGAAATGGATTTCATAAATTTAATTCCAATAAACTTATACCATTTAGTTAAATAATATGAATGGATTATTTGGTTTATTTCCCAGAAATTCGTGATTGAAATAAAATTTATGTCATCCTATATAAGAAATAATTTGAAAAGATCTTTTAAAAACATTTCTTGGGTAAAATATCCTTCCTTCATTAAAATCCTTTCCTTTTCATAAAATGGCACCCAATTTTAAAAGAACACATTTTATTTAAATTTATCCTTGTATGATTATAAAGGAATATTCAAGGTATTACGGATTCATGAAAGTATAAAAAAATTATGTTATATTTGTTAAAAAACATTCTTCTTGTACTTTTTATAGAAATTCAAAAACTACATTGTTAGGAAAATGAAAAAACAATTCATTTTTAATCATTGAACATAAATTAATACATGGATAAAATGACTTTAAACAATTTCATAATAATTATAAATATATTGTTAAATAAATTTTTATGAAACATAGATATGAATGATAAATATGTACTAGTAAATACTTATGTATAAAAAATCCTGAATAATAATGATATTGTGAAGTTAACCCTTAATTTTGTAAGATTTCCACTGTACGTATCCAAAACTCAAGTATAATGGATTAAATAATGTTATTAAATTATTCTAGAACAATATTTATATTTATGATATCTTGTATGATCATATTAACACCTGATTAATAATATCTCACTATTACACTTCTTTCGGGTGTTAACTACTTCATTTTCTTACGCATATTTTGTTATATAAGTTCCGGTCCTTGAATATAAAATATAGTTTTTTAATTTCCTGAATAATATTAAGTTAATATATATAAATATCATTTTATTCATTTTATACATTTATATAATCGTTAACTATTCTTTTATCAAGGAGAATGAATCAAATCATGTTGTGGAGATGGTAGTCATACGTACGCATGAGCGACGATATCATTCCATTAAATTTAAAATGGTATATTAGTGAATGGTGTGTATATTTTTTATAGAATAAATATATTATTATAATAATCATATATATTTATTATTTACATAATTATAATCTTCCATGTAAAGTGGTAATGGGAAACATATTAAACCATGGCGTGGAGATGGTAAGTTTACATACACACATGTGGTGATTTAATTTTTCTGAGGATTGATAAAAGATGTAATATGGTTGTTACATAATCATAATAACATATCAGTATATAGGTGATATTGGAGTTATTAATTTATAATGGATACAACACATGAAGATGAACTAGAAGAAGAAATACTCTTGAGAGAGTCAGTAAAGGAGATTTCCTTTTCTTCAGAGAACACCCTCTAGATCTTTTCTTTAATAGAGGAGATGGGAACTCTTGGAAACCCTCAAAATATTTTATTAAAATAAATTGGTTATAGATTTAAAATATCCTAAAAGTGAGTTATTTTAGGATAATATATTTAAGGGTAGAAATAATCTCAACAAATTATTTTTATACATACTTATTTAACAATAAAAACCTTATCTTTTGACTTTAATCCTTAGTTAAACCATTTAACTTTTACTATGACAACTTGGCCTTTTACACCTTATGGTTAATATAGTTACTATAAAATTACTAATGAACCAAAAATAAATTATTTATAATCTTTATAGCCTTATTATAGTCATTTGGATAAATTAAATATTTTTATGAATTTTATATCATTTAATAAAATATTATTTGTTTTAACATATCATTTATGTCTATTTTAATATTATTCAATATTTACTTTTTTAGATATATATTAACAACATGATAACTTCAAATAAACACTACTAATATAACACTAATATATGAAATATATATATATATATATATATATATATATATAATTCATGTATGTCATTAATTATGTCAAATTGTATTTATTTTAATATTTATAATTTTTTTAATATTTCCTTTAATTAAGCAATTTTTGCATAATCGTTGCGAAAGCATTAAATTTAAAAAATTCATATCTTAAATTAAAAAATAAATTTTAATAATAAATATAAATTTATAGTTTTTTTAATTAATATTAATAGTTGAATTTATCTTTTGTATAACCGTATTTTAAAAATAATTTACTTATTAAAAATATGAGTTTGATATTTTTAACCTTTCTTTAAACAAAATGTAATAAATTTCATATTCTGACCCAAGTGGAATAAAATATTTATATATTATACCTAAGGTTTATTTTAGTCCCAAAAAACTTATCCAATTAATATTGGACAAAGTGTTATAGTAATTATAATATTATTTTTACCTTTAATTACATGATTTACCATAATCCTTGGTAAAAAAAATTTACTAAATTTACTATCCATAATCCCAAAAAATAAAATAATACTATTTAAATAATTTAGACCAAATGATTCAAAATATTGAATCCATTTTATAAAATTAAAAACAGAGAAGTAGCAGTTATTAAATTAAAATTAATCACGTTGATGGGTTGAGAAAATGGGTTTTTAATGTTAAAAAATGCAAAAGATTAAATTGTTCTTACATCTAAATTCAATGTAATATTTTTTTCAATGAAATAAATTATATTAAATGACATATCAATAAAAATTATAATTCAACACTATAAATTATTATGATGAAAAATTTATTTTCAGTTAAAATTTAGTAATTTTCTCTATTCATCAAAACATGAAACTTATCCGAAAAATACTAAAAATTCAATAAAAGTAAATTTTTATATCCCTATTTCAAGGAAATTTTTTTTGTATATAATATATAACAATTTCAAAAATTGGATTTAAAATGGGTTCCCCTTTAAAAGGTGATAAATTGCCTTTTTGAAAAAAATTGGTTTTTATGCATAAAATTGGGTTGGTTCTTATCATATGCCTATAAAATTTATTTGATAAATATTGAAAATATTTAATTGAATATATAACATATATATTTTATTAATATCATTTACTAATTGTAATTAATTAAATATATTAATACAAAATGACTTTATGAGAATAAAAATAAAAAAATATTTCCATTATATGTAATTGGTATGTATTTTATTTTCCAATTTATTGGTAACCAAATATTTCACATTTTTATAATTTTCATAATAATATTCATACATTATGATTTAATGTCTAGATTATCATATAATTCAAATAAAATATGTTGTTTTGTAGAAAATTCGTAGTGCATGTAAAGTAAGCTAAGTTGGTGTTGTGTGTAACACAAGCTTGATTTAGTGTAGTGTATAACACAAGACATCAATGAAATTTAATTTACTCAAAAAAAATATTTCACAAAAAACGTGGGGTGTTATAGTTTAGTTTAGTGCACAATGTGTTTCATGTGTCTTAATTAAATAATTATTGACTATATCATGAATATGTGATTCAATGGGATCACGTTAACCTAGATTCAGATACTACATTAGTTCATATGCTAGTATGGATCGTGGACAGGAAATAGAAATTATTTCATGGGAAAACCATCACTCTGGTGTGAGTTTTGTGGAAACCTGGTCAGATTCAAGAGGAAACATATGAGAGGGAAAAGGAAATGTGGGAGTAGTGGTCAGAACTCTTTGATGGTAAATTTGGTTTTCTACATTATAGGGATATAAAGATCAGTGGTGGGTAAAATGTAGCATTCCCAGTTTTAGGTACATGATCCATTATATATTTATTTTATGTATTTATAACGATTGTTTTGTGTTTTTGGAGGTTCCCATTGGTTTTGACACTTGTTGGAGGATTTTATGGAGGTGCACAATTTGAGAATGGTTAGTAGAAACCATGAAACACCTCTAGAAAACCATGTAAGGTAAAATAGGTGTCACTAGGAAGGCACACAGTTGTCGCATGGTTTGGCTAAACTGTACAGATGTCCAAGAGAAATTGTGCAATTTTGGAAATTGGGGAAACACGTGGTTGGTGCATGTTTTTTCTAACCAGTAAAGACAACCGTGTGAGGGGTTTCTTGAAAGAGTATCCCACTCATGGTTAGCATACAATATTTATAAACATTCACCTAAACCATGCACCATAAAATTTAAGATCTGAAAAATATATATCTGATTCGGTTTATCTTATTAATCACTCATTTTCCCCTAATAATCCCTTCACATGATATCATTTTTCCTCCCATGTCTTGAGATGTGATTCCTTTAGAACTAGGAGAAAGTTTAAGGTGATCTAAATTCCATTGGAGATCTAAAATTATTGTTAAGTGATCGTTATTCATTTTTTTCCTTAGATCTCTTCTTCTTCGCTGTCTTATAATAAAATATTTAATCCATCGTAGATATATCTATGCAATTTTATTTCAATCATGATGAGATATGGTTGTTTTTTTAAGGGTGAAAGATATAAGTTTGAATTTAGAATATCTAAGATGTGCCATTAATGTTTTTTTTGTTGTTCTTCATTTTCATGAATACATTTAAGGTAGGTGGATTCTCTCTCATCTCCTCTTAATTATAACTTTAAAACATGGTTTCAAATTGATTGAATTTATTAAATTTATTTTGAAACTCTTATGTTATTTTATGGAACCCTCTTTAGTAATATTTTCTTTAAAATTATATAAATCTGTTGGTTTTGTGAGAAGTAATTTTGGTTTGTGATTTTAAAATGATGTTCTTGATTTGATACATAGAAAATGGTTACGGAAATGGTTTAATAAAATAATTTATTGTGAAATGTCTTGGCCTGAATATTTTCATACATGGTTGGAATTAGTGTAGTTTCATTATATGTGACCCTGTGGAAGGGGTGTTTTCCATTGGGGTAGCTAGTATTGTTTACCTTGTGATGACTTGGTAGATAGATGAGATCTTTCTCAGGATTATAGAATTGTCACTTGGGAAAGCATGTGTGTATATGTGTTATGGGTATTAAAAATGTATTTGAGAAAGGTTCTGAAGGATTTTTTTATTACCTTTCAAGGAAACTATTTTATTTTGGAAAATGTTTTTGGTTTGGATAAATACATTGGCTTTGATATACTACTCTGGATTTTATATAAACTATTTTAATTTTTTTTAAACTATTGTATACAAATGTGCTAACAACATTTATCATAGTGGTGTGAGTTGGGAAGTCATTTGGGAAATGATATATAGTTTAGACTCACCCATTTATTGGTTACTATTGTATATTTGTATATTTCATCCATCAAGACTCGCATAAAGTAATTTTATTTCAGTTATTTAGTGATGCTTCTTGATACCTTGGTTAAGAATTTTCATATTATAACTTAGAGCATGTTGGGAGTTTCTGCTTGGAAGTCTTTGATTCCTTTCTGTTTTGTTGTCATTGGTTGTCATTATATGTTTACACTTGGATTCTTATTTGTAATTGGATATGGTTGTAGATTTGGTTTTGTTATACATTGAGTTTTATTTCCTTGTACTCATGTATCGTATAATGGTTTTTTTGGTTTGTCTTATAGGTTGTTGTTTTATCTTCAAATGGAAAATCATCCCATGTTAAATCCCTTGGAATTTATTTTGAGCCTTTTGTGTGTTTCATATGTCCCCTAAGTCCCTTAAAACCCACTACCTCTTCCCAAGAAACTGGGTGACTGGTGGGCTGTCACACATAACCATAATAATTACCCATGAAATAAATGGGTTTCATAATCTTTCCAAATATCATAATCAATGGTTATTTTATTATGATTCCAAAGATAATAAGTAATTAAATATTATTTACTTCTATATCTGGATAAATATACATATATCATAAAATATTTTTACATTTGGGAGTAAGGTCTTTAAATGATTATTACATATAAGTATTATGGGATAGAAAGGTTCCGTTTAATTGGGTTTGATTTTAAAGCATACATTTTATAAATGAGGTTATGGAATGTGTTATCCCATCAAAGGAAGGGATATTCATTTAGGTATACATGTAAGAGACTTATATTAATAATTTATCTATATTTTATAAAATAAAATTGATATATAAATTGAGTTAGATACATAAATTTAATCACACAAAGAGAAAGGGTGGTTCAGAGATATCCCTTACCTTATGTTCTAGAATCAATCAATAGTTACACTTGATGTTTTAACTAATTAAATTAGTGTTATTGATTATTTAATTTTGAAAATTTTATATATATATTTTTTATAATATAATTTTATTATGCTCACTTATAACCGTTTTACTGAGATATAACATTTAATTTTAGTTTCCCAAGACCGTTCGTTCACGGTTCTAAGGTCGGATCACTTGTGGATAATTATTGATGTCCTTTTAAAATTATAATACAACTCCATAAGAGAAATTAAATGGTATTAAATTCCTTGTCTAATTTAAAATGGTCTCAATATCCTTTTTTCCTACATCAGAATATTTCACAACGTAAAAAAGATAACGTTATGGGGTTACAAAATTTATGTTGTTTTACCAACCATCATAATCTAGATTAATTTTATTTAATTAGATGATTATTAAAAAATTAAAGAACATTAAATAAGATATAATATAATTATTATAATCATATATAACTATAATATTTCTTTTATAACCATCCTTGAAGGTACTGTATAAAAACAAAGCATGTTTTCCATGGAGTTAGTGATCCAACCATATCATAAACAGTGTTTTCATTATAAAGTTTAAATAAGGGAGTGTTGAGGTGTTGGAGTTGGTTCCCTAGAACCAAATTATATATTATTTATGATTACATGAATTATTATTATTTGATATTAATTAACCATTTATCAAATCATGATTGTTCTTTTATGTAACATAGCATGTGATAATGTCATATGAGTAGTTATCATATAGAAATGCCATATTAGTTCCCCGCTATGATAAGAACAAAGAAGTTTCATGAATGTATTCCAAAATATAATTTTTATTTCTTGATGAAATAATTTAAGGGACACAAATTATATAGGCTACCAGGGGTGGAGACTTATAGGACTTGGAGTCACCTTCTCATGGTCAACGCCCCTTGAAATTTCCTTTGTAGGAGATTATCTGAATGAGACCCACCATTAGGAATTCTATATTTTTATGTGTCATCGAATATTCTTATTTATCAGTTTTGTTTATTGGACCTTGGACTCTAATATTATTATTATTGTATATTATGATTCATGTACTTCGATGTATTGATGAAAATTGTGATGAAATATGATCGTGAAGAAGTAAGATATGTTGGGTGTGTCATGAGTAATACTTTGTTAATGAATAATGTGAGAAAGTATTTCCCCCTTCTTTTATTTAATATAAGTTTATATCATAGGACCATTTTTGGAAACTATATATCCTACATAAATCCATGGGCATGTTGTTTTTTAAAAATATTAATTTCTAGAAAGTAACTGAAAGATACATCGAGCACATATGTTGATGGCATGAGTATACAACCTACTTGATTGGAGATATTATGATAAAGTAATTATATTACATGGTAAACATTAATGTGAGGTTTTATTTCATTTTGGAATTAACTTATCACCCAATGGGTGCTTTTGTGTGTTGCTAGAAGCTAACATTAGACTTTGGGCTACATCACCTAATGCCACTAATAAATAGGCCTAAAGTTTCACATAATAAGTGTATCCAGAATATCTATTAAATAAAAATATTATGTATTATTTAACAAGTTGAAGAAAATTATTCCTACACTTGGTTTAAAATATTATTCATATTTTCTTGATTGGTTATATTATGTCACTAGTTATTCTAGAGAATATTTTGTGATCATAATATTTCATAAATATTTATTTTCCATTTATTGAATATAAAATTTATTTATTTATTGGAAAAGAATATAGTAATATTTTTTAATAATTTAACATTCATTATTAAAGAAACATAAATTATTTTGGGGGAATGGAAGACTAAGAATAATGGTATTTTGAGAAATAAAATATATTGAAAAATATTTTAAAAAATTATTATTTAACTTAATTCGCTAGCTTTGCGCATGTCAATAAGTAATAATATCATTATTACTATTGACATGGGGTTCTATAGGGAATAAAAAAATAATAAATGGGAACTTGTAAAATTATTATTTTTATACCCTAGTGGTATAAAAATCAAATTATAATGTTTTCTTATAAGTCTCCATATCATATTATCATGTGTGACAACATTGATAAAAAAATATCTTAAATCTATAAAATATTACTCTCCAAGAACACTCTCAATAATGTAAAATGATCCTCCTCCACCACCACTATCATGTTTAGAGAGATCAATTAGAATCCTTTATCAAGTGATTTGCGAGAACATAGTGACTAACTAAAGTGTTGGGATCTGTCTTGGTAGCTCCCTAATATTGTTATGGTGATGTTTTGAGGCTCGTGGAACACGTGTGGATCTCCACATTAGGGAATATACTATTTATTATTATAACACCAAGTTGTTATGGAATAGAGATGTTGTTATATCCAACAACGAAAAATTAATTCCTCTAAAGGTAATTCGTTTATTGTTTAAATTAATTAAAAATAATATGTGATGATCTAACATCTTGGTTATGGAGTTCAATGATAAATTAATATTTCATTTAATTATACTGATCATGGAATTAATCATCATGTAAATCCAAGATCAATAATTTATTACAAAAAAAAAAGATGAGTTGGGAAATCCCCATCTGAAACTTCTACTGTTCCAAGAACCTTTAAGGAGTATAAAAGCAGTCTCATAATTATTTATAATTATTTAAATATCATTGATTAATTTACTCATTTATTATTGGTTTTCAATTCCAGTTTAATCATTATTTAATCTAAATAATGATATCATATCTTCATTCTATTTTTTCTCAAAAATATAATCATATTGATTAATTTTATAAATAAAATACATTCGAAAAACACATTCAGATGTGCTGAGAATTATATCTGGTTGATACAAGAGTACATGTCATGTATAATGTTGGTACACACTATGTACCCATGTTCAATTTATTGAGAATTAATTTGTAATAAATTTGATCCATGTACATTTATTACATGTGGTGTGTGTTAAAATACACCGTGCATTGACTAGGCCAAGCTGGCACACAGTCAGCTAGACTGCATGGTGTGTTGTAACACCCCAAGCTTCTACGGTACGTTTCCCTTTGAATAATGCGATAGCGTGTGTTGTACGCAACCTCGAGTTCTAACACACACCACAACTAATTAAACTAGCCGTTGTGAATAGTAATACCTAATTTTTGAAATTATATATATTTTATAATTGAAAATGGACTTCATTTTTGGACTCGGAATATCTAATTTAGCCTAAGGTGAAATTTTGGTACTTTTCGGATAACTTTCATATTTTGATGAATAGTGAAAATTACTAAATTTTAATTAAAAACAACATTTTTAATCAAAATAATTAATAGTGATAAATTATGAATTTTAGTAGTTTTAAAGTATATTTAGAATATATTTTTACCATTTAATATAATGTTGGTCATTGGACATAATTTTACAATTAAACCGAACATAAACAAGTGTCAATCTTTTGATAGTTATTATCTCTTAAAAACACGCTTTTTGTTTTGACAGCGGGAATTAATTTTAAATTAATTTCTGCCACTTCTGTGTTTTGAATTTAGGAAAATGGATTCCATATTTGGAATCAGGATGTTCAAATTTTTTAAATAGGTAACTTTTATTTTTAGACATTTTGAATAATTACTGCGGTAAATATTTTATTTACCATGGTTAAGGTTAATCCGGTAAATAAGGGTTAAAAAAATAATATTATAATAATACTAAATTACCCTAAAAACGTGTCTTAACCCTATTGGTTGATAGATGGTCGACCATGGGCATCTTTGTGTCAATTTTGGGACCCCATGGATCCACTTGTAAGTGATAATGACACTTTATTTTAATTTAGTTAAAATGAATACAAAAATGACACAAGCATATATCTTTTAGAACAACAATTTTTACATAGGGTTATATATGTTGGATTTTAGATTACAAATATTCATTAGAAAGCTAAAACGATATCCTACATAATGATATTTTATTTATAATTTTTAGACATTAAATAATTTATTTTATTTATGACACAATGATGATGCAGTAATTACTATAATAGTAAAAAATTAAAATAATTGATATTATAAATACCCAAATAAATATAATATGAAACTTTTAATGAATTAAACTAATTTTATAGGCTAATATGATATATTAGGATTGATTTAATGGACTTTTTTCGAAGTAATCAATCTGTTATGAGTTTCACAAAAATCAACTATTGAATAGTGTCAAAATTGACATAAAAGAGTTCTTAAAACAAATATTATATTATTAATTGATATTAAATTCCTAAAAATCAAAGTTTCGGCCAAGAGACTTATATTATGATAGGTTAATCATTAATGGACCACTTGGGGTCGCTTGGATGTATATAGTAAGTTTATTAACCATATTATATAAAAATACAAAGAGACATTGTAAAAGTGAAACTAATTAACTTAGAGTTAATACTTAAAGATAAGGTTAAAATAAGTACCCAAACCTGTCTAAATTCTATTGGTTGAGTGGTTTTCGACCTATCCCCACCTTAACCTTTGAATAATAAGCTTTGGAGCCATTAGAAACCGAATATGAATTTATTATAAATTGATATTTCTAGCTTTTCCAAAGGTGCCCCTCACCCCTCTTATAAAAAGGTCACTCCTCCTTCTCATTTTTTCACACCTTCAAAGCCTTTTGGTTCGGCCAAACTCTGCCCAAATACTCTCCCAACATCCCTCACTACAACCTAGAGGCCTTAGTTTGATCATAAAGCCAACCTAAGGAGCCCTTTTGATCAAATCAAAAGGAAGAACCCGAAGAAGAGGTAATGATTTCACCACCCTTTTCTAAGTTCATTTCTTCTTCCACTTCTTCTTCCTTTGTTCTTACAATTCTAAAATAATAACTCCAGTATCTCACATATAATGTGATGTTATTATAAGTATGGTACAACCATATTCAGTATTCTATCCACCCTTTGAATAACATGTCACCATATGTGCGTACGTACGGCTTACCGTCTCCACGTCGTGGTGTAATTGTTATTCAATATAATATTATTTGGATGGGTATAATAATGATGTGTAACTCATGTAAATAATAAATATAACATGTTAATGATTCTGTATATATGATATACCATTCATTTATATATTATTTTAATATCAAAAGAATGATATTGTCGCTCGTGCGTACGTACGGACTACCGTCTCCACGAACGCGATGAGATTCATTCTCCATTGTATCCATTCAAGTATAATTATCATTTTATGATTTAAAAATGATGTTTAAGGACTTGATATCATTCTGGATATGAATAAGATACAACAAACATGGCTTATGTAACAAAACATATAAAAGAAAATGAGTAAGTTAACACCCGAAACGATGATAATTCTAAGATATTATTAATAAATCAATGTTAAAAGATCATATATGATATCATATTAATATATATGATTCTTGTATAATTTAATAACAATTATTTCACCATTATACAGGAGGTTAACCTACCCCAACCAAGGAAAAGTAAAAGGTAAGGGATATTTCACAATCTCTTCATTATCCGAGGTTGTTTATATGTAATAATCTACTGGGATCTCTTTATCATCCACATCCATGTTTCTTAAAAATGTATTTCAAAACATTTTTACTATTTACAAGAATATGGGTTAAAGTCATTTATACCCTTTTTTTGACTTTTTATAAGAGGTTTATAAAGGAATCTTTCCGTCGTTTTCAAAACAAGGTCCTTTTTAACCTTTTCGACAGAATTGAGGTAAGAATGTTTTTTTTAACTTATACGGCGGGTGCGGTTATTTTACGCCGTTATAAAATCTTCAAAACTTTCCTTACAAGCTTATAAGAATATTTTCAAAGAAAATGTTTTATTTTATATGGATATTAAATGATTTCAAAATAAAAGGAGATATTTCTTTAAAAAGAATTTTGATTTCATCTATGTCAACATCCTTTGATGGATTTTAAGATTATTTGAAGTTGATTTATTATGATACAAAACTTCTATATTGTATTGAAGGTTTTGTGATATGTTTGACTGTGGATGTGCTATTTTTATACCATTCATAGTTTATTGTGAAAGTATTGACATTTCGTATGCTAGTTTTAATACGAATGTTTATGTTATGTTTTAACCTTTTCATATGGGAATGCATTGGACTTAATAAGTGATGGGTGGAGCCCGCTATAGCTCCTCGATGCATCGGTAGGTCTCATGAGACAAACTAGTGTCTTGGCACAAGGCCTTGACAAAAATCTTATTTGTAGTCTTGGCACGAGGCCTTGGCTATGTGGTTATGATAGTCTGGCATTATGCATTCCAACATTATGAAAGTGGTTATTGATTTTTGCATGTGATTATTCATTTAGTAGAATATCCATGTGAATAAGTAAATGGCATTATTTCATTTTGTTTATGCCATACCATGTTGAAAGTTCGTATTTAAAAGGCTTTTGTTTTAGTTATACATTGCCTTAAATGTTTATTCTTATTTATGAAAGTTTCCACTTTATTGTTATCCTTACTGGGCATTTGAGCTCACCCCATTTTTTTATGTTTTATTTTTCCCAGGATGTGAAGAAGTAAGTTATGAATGACCTGCAGGGATTTTATGAGGGGTTAATAGTGTGGATTGTGGAAACATTATGTTGTTGTATTAGTTTTTCATTTTATGATGTAATGTAAAACTTATGAATATATCTAGTGTTTCCAAGGCTACTAAACCAATCGGTCTTTCGAGATTTGATCTTTCTTGTGATCATGCCAATGTTATGTAATTAATGCACCGACTCTGGGTAGCTGGGGTCGGGGCGTTACAGTTGGTATCAGAGGAAGTTTAGTACAAACCTTGGAAGCTAGATTTAGATAAACTCTGATTAGAGCACATAGACCTAAGATGAACTTTGAGGATTAGAATAGAAGAACTTCCTAGAATTTTGGTATTGTAGAGACTTTGTGAGTTTTCCGAGCAATACATCCCTGTCTGGATACGAGCAGGTAGAGGCGGCTCTGGCACAGATGTACCTAGGGGTAAAACCCGAAAACACCGCTTTGAGCTAGACTCGAACGGGAACTGGTGCACGACAACGGGCCTTGCTGCACTCTTGGTTACGACACTCCCGGGGGATATGCTTAGGATAACTCTCACTTTCTTTACAAATCATTATGAAGGGTTTATGAGTATATACTTCCTCAAAGAAAACATATTTATGATTATGGATTATATCCATAGATAGTTCAATTTATGTTTAGTGTTTTATAAGTATGGGATTATGTATTTTGATGCATAAACTGATCTAGTTTATGCCATTTTTTAGAAATGGCGCCTAGTGGAAGAAATGGAAACCGTATCAATGCATGCACTCCATGTAGGGATTGCCCTCCTGCTCAAGATAATTATAGTGGGGCTGGTGATGCAACTGGTGCTGATCAGCTAATCACCGTACTGGGACAACTTACTCAGGTTATGAATAATAACCTTACCCGTATGGAGCACCCTGATCCGCAGCGTGGAGGATCAATGTTAGATCGATTCATGAGACAACAACCACCAACGTTCAATGGGAGTACAAATCCCTTAGTAGCTGAGCAATGGATATTTTCCCTAGAGAAAATATTTCAGGCTTTGGGGAGTAGTGAAAGGGAAAAAGTTACCATGGCAGTTTACCGCCTCACTGGAGATGCTGATCAATGGTGGTCATTGATTCAAAACATGAAGGAAGATTATGAAGTATCAAACATGGAATGGAGGGAGTTCAAAGATCTGTTTTTAGAAAAATACTTTCCTCGCGACCATCGAGCAGATATGGAAAGGCAATTTCTGAGTCTGAGACAAAAGGAGGATGATAATGTCACAAAGTATGAGGCTAACTTTACAAGGTTAGCGAGGTATGCTGGAGATTATATTCGCAACCCAAGAAGTAAGATTGATCACTTCTTTGATGGGTTAAAACCATTTCTCCGTCGAGCATTAGTCTCACAATCCTTTTCGTCGTACGAAGACATTGTCTCATGTGCTATCAAGACCGAAAAAGAATTCTCTAAGTCTTATGACTTTAAAGCGAAGAAAGAGAAGAAGAGACCTGCTGATCAATCTGGGAATGGAAATAAGGGGAAGAAGGGAAAGGTTGAATATCCATCTTGTGATAAATGCGGGAAGAAACATCCTGGTACTTGCTTGAAGGGAATGGGAGTCTGTTACAAGTGTGGTGAAAAAGGCCACCAAGCTCATGATTGCAAGGGGAAGAAGGAAGCTACCAACGTTCAGTGCTACAATTGCAGGGAGATGGGGAATTATGCAAATTCATGTCCTAAGCGTCAGGAGAACTTACCTCAGAAAAGGCCAAGGGATCAAGGCCAGGCTTATGCTATCACTACTGCTGAGGTAGAAACTCCGAAAGACGTGGTGGCAGGTAATTTAATGGTTTCCTCAAGTTTAGCAAATGCATTATTTGATTCTGGATCATCGCATTGTTTCATATCTTCCCAGTTTGCTAAGAAAATTAGATATTTCCAATTTGATTTAATAAGGGAGTTGTCGGTTAAAACTCCTAAGGGAAGTATCGTTGCAACAAAGTTTTGTGAATCAGTCCCCATTAAAGCACATAAATTTTCTTTATCTGCCGATCTCATCGTCATACCTATGATTGAGTTTGATATAATCCTCGGTATGGACTGGCTTTCGGACTATGATGCGAAGATTTATTGTAAGAAGAAAGAGGTTACGATTCTTGATGATAATGATAAGGAACACCTTATTTTTAGAGCAGAATCGTCACCACCTAATTCTTATTTAGATCCACCCCCAGTAGCTCAACTAAATTCAATTATTGGGGAGGAAGAGAATGAAATAACTGCGGGTGAGGAAAGGAATGTTCAAATAGAGGATGTACCTGTTGTGAAAGAGTTTGTAGATGTATTTCCGGAAGATTTACCTGGACATCCTCCAGAACGAGAAGTAGAGTTTTCCATTGATTTAATTCCTGGATCAAGGCCTATATCGAAGACCCCTTAGAGAATGGCCACTGTAGAGCTAGTCGAACTAAAGAAACAACTAGAGGAATTGAGTAATAAGGGATTTATTCGCCCTAGTGTTTCTCCATGGGGAGCCCCTGTTCTTTTTGTTAAAAAGAAAGATGGATCTATGAGGTTATGTATCGATTACAGGGAGATCAATGCTATAATGATAAAGAACAAGTATCCCCTACCTCGTATTGATGATTTATTTGACCAACTGCATGGAGCTCAATACTTTTCAAAGATTGACCTTCGATCTGGATACCATCAGTTGTGTGTAAAGAAGGAAGACTTTCCGAAAACAGCATTTCGAACCAGGTACGGGCATTACGAGTTTACTGTAATGCCGTTTGGATTGACTAATGCACCCTCTGTATTCATGGATCTGATGAATAGAGTTTTCAAGGAGTATCTCGATGAATTTGTGGTGGTATTTATTGATGATATCTTGGTATACTCCAAAACCTACGAAGATCATGAAAATCACTTGTGCATTATCTTGAAGACTCTGAGGAGGCATGAATTATATGGGAAGTTTAGCAAGTGTGAATTCTGGCTTCAGGAGATTTATTTTCTTGGCCATATTGTCTCTAAAGATGGAATCTCTGTTGATCCTTCTAAGACCAAGGCAATCCAAGAATGGCCAGCACCTACGAGTATAACTGAGGTACGTAGTTTTATTGGCTTGGCAGGTTATTATCGACGTTTCGTCCAGAATTTTGCCCGATTGGCTAACCCATTAACGAAGCTCACACGTAAAGGGGTTAAATTTGTTTGGACAAAAGAGTGTGAAGAATGTTTCGAAGAACTAAAGAGAAGATTAGTCAATGCTCCTATATTGACTCTACCATCGGGGAATGATGGGTTCGTTATTTATAGTGATGCATCAAAGAAAGGACTTGGTTGTGTCCTTATGCAGAATGATAGAGTTATTGCCTAAGCATCACGACAGTTGAAAATTCATGAACAAAACTATCCTACTCATGATCTCGAGTTAGCAGCAGTGATATTTGCTTTGAAAATATGGAGGCACTACCTCTACGGTGAAAAATGTGAGATTTATACTGATCACAAGAGTTTGAAGTATATTTTCTCACAAAAAGAACTCAACATGAGGCAAAGGAGATGGCTTGAATTACTCAAGGATTATGATTGTACGATACACTACCACCCAGGGAAGGCAAACAAGGTGGCAGATGCTTTGAGTAGAAAAGACCATGGAGTTTTGAACAATATGAGAATTGAAAGGGATCCAATTTTCATGGAGCTAGTGAAGATGGACATGGGAATAACCAGGGAAGGTGAAACATCAATGCTTTTTCAAATGGTTGCCAAACCATCTTTACTAGAAAGGATTAAGAGTTCTCAGACTGATGATGAAGAATTCCAAAAGAAGATTAAAGCTATGAATGATGGGAGATTGAGAGACTTTGCGTATGAAGGTGGAATTTTGAAATTCGGGAAGAGATTTTGTGTTCCCAATATACCTGATCGAAAAAGGGAATTGCTGGATGATGCTCATAGTTCCAATTTCTCTATACACCCTGGGAGCACCAAAATGTATAGAGATTTGAAGGAACATTTTTGGTGGGACAACATGAAGAGGGAGATTGCTGATTTTGTGTCAAGATGTATGGTTTGTCAACAAGTGAAAGCTGGAAGGCAACAGCCTGGAGGAGTCATGCAACCTCTTCCCATACCGGAGTGGAAATGGGACAATATTACAATGGACATTGTCATGGGGCTACCAAAGACTCCTAGAAGGAACGATGAAATATGGGTTATTGTTGATCGTCTTACCAAGTCAGCACATTTTCTTGCTATAAGAGAAGATCTACCCCTGGAACGTCTAGCAAGACTATACATTAATGAAGTTGTGAGACTTCATGGAGTACCCCTATCGATTGTTTCTGATCGTGATCCCCGTTTTACCTCAAGATTTTGGAAAAGTCTTCAGAAATCCCTGGATACTGAACTTCATTTGAGCACTGCTTACCACCCTCAGACAGACGGACAATCAGAACGGACTATTCAGACCTTAGAAGACATGTTGAGATCTTGCTCACTTGATTTTCAGGGTATGTGGGATCAATATTTACCACTAGTAGAATTTTCCTATAACAATAGCTTCCATTCGAGTATTCAGATGGCACCATATGAAGCGTTATACGGAAAGAGATGTCGTACACCAACCTGTTGGGATGACGTTGGTGAAAGAAAACTTGTAGGCCCAGAACTGGTGGAGGAAACGGTGGAAAAGGTGAAGGTAATCCAAAATCACATTAAAGCAGCTCAAAGTAGGCAGAAGAGCTATGCCGATAATCGAAGGAAGGATTTGGAATTTCAAGTCGGTGATCATGTTTTCCTGAAGGTATCTCCGTGGAAGGGAGTCATACGTTTTGGTAAGAAAGGTAAATTGAGTCCCAGGTACATCGGACCTTTCGAAATTCTAGAACGAATTGGGGCTGTAGCTTACCGATTGGCAATGCCGCCAAGTCTCTCCAAAGTTCACGATGTGTTCCACGTATCTCTGTTGAGGAAATACATGCCTGACCCAACGCATGTACTCACCTATGAAGATTTAGAACTGGAACCCGATCTGTCTTATTGCGAAGAGCCCATCAAGATTCTTGATACGAGAGAACAAGTGCTGAGAAACCGGACGACGCGTCTGGTAAAAGTTTTGTGGAGGAATCATAAGATGGAAGAGGCAACGTGGGAACCCGAGGAACTTATGATGAAGAACCACCCGAGTCTTTTTATGCAGTAATACCCTAGAAATTGCGAGGACGCAATTATTTGAAGGAGGGGAGAATGTAACACCCCAAGCTTCTACGGTACGTTTCCCTTTGAATAATGCGATAGCGTGTGTTGTACGCAACCTCGAGTTCTAACACACACCACAACTAATTAAACTAGCCGTTGTGAATAGTAATACCTAATTTTTGAAGTTATATATATTTTATATTTGAAAATGGACTTCATTTTTGGACTCGGAATATCGAATTTAGCCTAAGGTGAAATTTTGGTACTTTTCGGATAACTTTCATATTTTGATGAATAGTGAAAATTACTAAATTTTAATTAAAAACAACTTTTTTAATCAAAATAATTAATAGTGATAAATTATGAATTTTAGTAGTTTTAAAGTATATTTAGAATATATTTTTACCATTTAATATAATGTTGGTCATTGGACATAATTTTACAATTAAACCGAACATAAACAAGTGTCAATCTTTTGATAGTTATTATCTCTTAAAAACACGCTTTTTGTTTTGACAGCGGGAATTAATTTTAAATTAATTTCTGCCACTTCTGTGTTTTGAATTTAGGAAAATGGATTCCATATTTGGAATTAGGATGTTCAAATTGTGTAAATAGGTAACTTTTATTTTTAGACATTTTGAATAATTACTGCGGTAAATATTTTATTTACCATGGTTAAGGGTAAATCCGGTAAATAAGGGTTAAAAAAATAATATTATAATAATACTAAATTACCCTAAAAACGTGTCTTAACCCTATTGGTTGATATATGGTCGACCATGGGCATCTTTGTGTCAATTTTGGGACCCCATGGATCCACTTGTAAGTGATAATGACACTTTATTTTAATTTAGTTAAAATGAATACAAAAATGACACAAGCATATATCTTTTAGAACAACAATTTTTACATAGGGTTATATATGTTGGATTTTTGATTACAAATATTCATTAGAAAGCTAAAAAGATTTCCTACATAATGCTATTTTATTTATAATTTTTAGACATTAAATAATATATTTTATTTATGAGACAATGATGATGCAGTAATTACTATAATAGTGAAAAATTAAAATAATTGATATTATAAATACCCAAATAAATATAATATGAAACTTTTAATTAATTAAACTAATTTTCTAGGCTAATATGATATATTAGGATTGATTTAATGGACTTTTTTCGAAGTAATCAATCTGTTATGAGTTTCACAAAAATCAACTATTGAATAGTGTAAAAATTGACATAAAAGAGTTCTTAAAACAAATATTATATTATTAATTGATATTAAATTCCTAAAAATCTAATGTTCGGCCAAGAGACTTATATTATGATAGGTTAATCATTAATGGACCACTTGGGGGTCTCTTGGCTGTATATAGTAAGTTTATTAACCATATTATATAAAAATACAAAGAGACATTGTAAAAGTGAAACTAATTAACTTAGAGTTAATACTTAAAGATAAGGTTAATATAAGTACCCAAACCTGTCTAAATTCTATTGGTTGAGTGGTTTCCGACCTATCCCCACCTTACCCTTTGAATAATAAGCTTTGGAGCCATTAGAAACCGAATATGAATTTATTATAAATTAATATTTCTAGCTTTTCCAAAGGTGCCCCTCACCCCTCTTATAAAAAGGGCACTCCTCCTTCTCATTTCTTCACACCTTCAAAGCCTTTTGGTTCGGCCAAACTCTTCCCAAATACTCTCCCAACATCCCTCACTACAACCTAGAGGCCTTAGTTTGATCAGAAAGCCAACCTAAGGAGCCCTTTTGATCAAATCAAAAGGAAGAACCCGAAGAAGAGGTAATGATTTCTCCACCCTTTTCTAAGTTCATTTCTTCTTCCACTTCTTCTTCCTTTGTTCTTACCATTCTAAAATAATAACTCCAGTATCTCACATATACTGTGATGTTATTATAATTATGGTACAACCATATTCAGTATTCTATCCACCCTTTGAATAACATGTCACCATACGTGCGTACGTACGGCTTACCCTCTCCACGTCGTGGTGTAATTGTTATTCAATATAATATTATTTGAATGGGTATAATAATGATGTGTAACTCATGTAAATAATAAATATAACATGTTAATGATTCTGTATATATGATATACCATTCATTTATATATTATTTTAATATCAAAAGAATGATATTGTCGCTCGTGCGTACGTACGGACTACCGTCTCCACAAACGCGATGAGATTCATTCTCCATCGTATCCATTCAAGTATAATTATCATTTTATGATTTAAAAATGATGTTTAAGGACTTGATATCATTTTGGATATGAATAAGATACAACAAACATGGCTTATGTAACAAAACATATAAAAGAAAATGAGTAAGTTAACACCCGAAACGATGATAATTCTAAGATATTATTAATAAATCAATGTTAAAAGATCATATATGATATCATATTAATATATATGATTCTTGTATAATTTAATAACAATTATTTCACCATTATACAGGAGGTTAACCTACCCCAACCAAGGAAAAGTACAAGGTAAGGGATATTTCACAATCTCTTCATTATCCGAGGTTGTTTATATGTAATAATCTACTTGGATCTCTTTATCATCCACATCCATGTTTCTTAAAAATGTATTTCAAAACATTTTTACTATTTACAAGAATATGGGTTAAAGTCATTTATACCCTTTTTTTGACTTTTTATAATAGGTTTATAAAGGAATCTTTCCGTCGTTTTCAAAACAAGGTCTTTTTTAACCTTTTCGACAGAATTGAGGTAAGAATGTTTTTTTTAACTTATACGGCGGGTGCGGTTATTTTACGCCGTTATAAAATCTTCAAAGCTTTCCTTACAAGCTTATAAGAATATTTTCAAAGAAAATGTTTTATTTTATATGGATCTTAAATGATTTCAAAATAAAAGGAGATATTTCTTTAAAAAGAATTTTGATTTCATCTATGTCAACATCCTTTGATGGATTTTAAGATTATTTGAAGTTGATTTATTATGATACAAAACATCTATATTGTATTGAAGGTTTTGTGATATGTTTGACTGTGGATGTGCTATTTTTATACCATTCATAGTTTATTGTGAAAGTATTGACATTTCGTATGCTAGTTTTAATATGAATGTTTATGTTATGTTTTAACCTTTTCATATGGGAATGCATTGGACTTAATAAGTGACGGGTGGAGCCCGCTATAGCTCCTCGATGCATCGGTAGGTCTCATGAGACAAACTAGTATCTTGGCACAAGGCCTTGACAAAAATCTTATTTGTATTCTTGGCACGAGGCCTTGGCTATGTGGTTATGATAGTCTGGCATTATGCATTCCAACATTATGAAAGTGGTTATTGATTTTTGCATGTGATTATTCATTTAGTAGAATATCCATGTGAATAAGTAAATGGCACTATTTCATTTTGTTTATGCCATACCATGTTGAAAGTTCGTATTTAAAAGGCTTTTGTTTTAGTTATACATTGCCTTAAATGTTTATTCTTATTTATGAAAGTTTCCACTTTATTGTTATCCTTACTGGGCATTTGAGCTCACCCCTTTTTTTTATGTTTTATTTTTCCCAGGATGTGAAGAAGTAAGTTATGAATGACCTGCAGGGATTTTATGAGGGGTTAATAGTGTGGATTGTGGAAACATTATGTTGTTGTATTAGTTTTTCATTTTATGATGTAATGTAAAACTTATGAATATATCTAGTGTTTCCAAGGCTACTAAACCAATCGGTCTTTCGAGATTTGATCTTTCTTGTGATCATGCCAATGTTATGTAATTAATGCACCGACTCTGGGTAGCTGGGGTCGGGGCGTTACATGTGTTATATCCATATATAATGTGTAGCGAATCAGACAAATATGGGTCATATATTATCTTACACTTCTTACATGATTGGTGACCATATAACTTAAATAGAACATGTTGTGTAGCTAATTTACATTCCATGTACTCGAATATTTTCCTGGAACAATTAAAAACTGGCTCCCAAGGCATGTGTTATATATAGATTGTGAGAAATATACACACCATGTGGCTGGATTGTACACATCATGTATATTACCAAATTATGAAGAATAAAAAATTAATTTATTATACTACTTGAACCATATCAACATGTGTTCCATGTAGTCACTAATATTATATTACATACCATGTAATGGGTTATATATATATACATATATATATTAAATGCCTAATTAATTTCTGAGTACTTTTTAAAACAACATATCATCTATTAGACATAATACAGTCATAAATTGATGCACATTGTAACATGACATGTTACATAAATACCATGTGTTGCTTGTGTTCATTAAATTGATAGTAAACATCAAGAAATTAAATGTTAGGTCACACATTCCATATGTTTCATGAGCAAATAGTATATGAATATAATTCACATTGGGTGGTTAAAATGGTCACTCACTACGTCACCTCCGTGGTACATTTCTTAGACATGGTTAATTTTAAATAAATTTATTTAATTTATTTAAAATTATGATGGATAATAATATCATGACAATTTATATCATATTTAAGATAAAATAATTGATTAATTAATGGATATTATTAATTAATTTGAGTGTGATTTATCTTAAATAATAGTAATTAGAATTAAATATTATCTTAAACTCAAAGGAAGTTATGATGGAAGGTGAACTCCCGATCAATTCCTCACATGATGATGTAGATAGGATGGTTGAGATACATTTACTTATGGAAACCAAGAAAGATCAAACGGAGTGGTTCAACAAGCAATACAATATTATGGTAAGATATTTTAATATAGGAAAAATTAAACTGGAGGAGTATATCCAAACATGGGACAAGATGGATTACTGGTTTGAAGATATTATAAAATATGACTTGGATACATAATTTCATCGTCTCTACTTGAAATTATTTAAGGTTAACATGTCCAATAGGCTGAAATTATTTTTCAAATGATTGGTCATCTCAAATGGCACTTTATGCTTGTATCTTGTACTATTTAGGTTCTCACTTTTCCTTAAAATTGTTTAAAAATAAAATATTAACTTGAATTAATGAATTTAATGTGTTTCATATATGTGGATGATCATGATCATAGACCATAAATTTGTATGTGATTTGTTTATTTTAATTTATTATTAAATTAAATTTATGGTCTACACTTTATCCCTCCTCTCATTATGTAAGGGTCTTCATGCCCGTGGTTTCTTTTACATAAACCTTAAATAATCATTTGGTTCCCCTCACATACGAGTGAGTAAAATCATATTTCATGGATGGATCTCCCAATATAGTAAAGGTGAATCATGTTTGGATCCAATGAGAAACCATTACAAGATAGATACATAGGTAGACAAGTGGAAAGCTGCAACAAGAACCATAAAATTGAATAATATTTTTCTCCTAGGTCAATTGTTAGTTTATAATCTACTAGATAAACTAACCATTAGTAAAATCTCATTATCATAACAATTTATTATTTTATTTATATCAAGTATCATGTATATTTCATTTTGGATGTTTATTCATGATCAAATGAATTAATGAATTAAAAATAATGCAAGATAAAACTAAAATAAATTTGATTAGGCATAAATTGTATCCAATACGTGGTTAATCACATAAGTAAATAAATTTAATGTTAAAAAGAATGTAATAAATATAAAATGGTCAAAATACTAATAAAGATAAAAATCCCTCAATTATAAATTTTAAGTTGGTATATCTTTCCACTACCTGAGTTAAAATCAAACCATAGTTTAAAGTTCTTGACCAGCCAAAGTTTGGGTAATTTCAATTATCAAATAATTATAACATGATGTTTTTGGTTGACTTAGATCAAGGAAATCTGAGTAATATAGATCTCAATTAGAATTCCTACCTAAAACCCTTCGAATTTATTGACTGATAAAAGTTGGGTATATGAGAATGTGAATATGGATCATTTTCAATTGAAAGTCCAAGAAATACGATGTTCCAAAGCTAATGGTGAGGGTCGGTGGGTATATATGAAATAATGGGAGATTAATAAATAACATAATGTTTATTTATGTACCTTTTATTAAATAATGTACAAAAATTATACTCATAATACTTTTAGAAATGGTGATAAGAATGAATTCAAATATGTTACGGTGATCCATATTTAAGAAGGATATCCTTTTCACCTGCCCAAATTTTCAACAGTGGAAAATATTCTTTTGCACTATCATATACCATTAAAGGTAATTTTATTTTCCTGAAAAAGCTATTTTGAATGCGTCTGGTAAATAGTATTGTGAGGAAGAGTTGTCTCTCTATGATAAACATTTTAACGATGCCACAGATGATTAGTTTTTCATGCTATCATCCATGACCAAAGAGATTCTAAAGAAACATTAGGAAAAGGATGTGTATAAAATTATATATAACATTTTGGATCTCTATCAATAGAAAGAGATAATGTATAGATACAAGATCTCAAATTCACTATTTATAACCAATTTTGGAGATTCTAAACTTTCTTGGCCTCATGTATTCAAGATAATTTTCTTCTTTGAATGATTAAAATTCAAAGGGATTAAATTACTATATGAGTTATGAATATATCACATACTTTCCTCACTAACCAATTATTTATCTAGTTTTATTGTTAAGTATAACCTAAAATATAATGAAAAGAGTCTTTTAGAACTTCTTACTCTAATTTTTCAAGTGGATAATGACATGGGGTGTTACAAACCTGTAGCCTTATGGTGAAAAAATGGAAGAAAAAGGAAAATGGTCCTAATACACATACCAATTCTAAAGCTCCTGAGAACCATACTACAATTAAGAGGAAGATCTAAAGATACAAAAAGAAAAAGTAAGTAGTATGTTTTTCATGTGGAAAGTAAGGCCACTAGAAGATGAATTGCACCTAGATGTAGGGGGTTCTAAAAGTGTGTCTTTTATTAATTATAATCTATCCATATCAATGAATTGGGTATTACATACATCTTGTGGTAATCAAATCTATATACAAACATAATGCTCCAGATGCATAACGAGGCGACACTTCTGTGGGCAGACTTCGAGAGCTTGTTCCGTGCAGAGTTTGTACCAGCCACCCTTCGAGCGGTGCATATACAGGAGCTACTGCATCTTCAGCAGGGTATCATGAAAGTGGTGTAGTATTCAGCGAGGTTCACCAACCTCTCGTGCTACTCCATTGATATGGTACGTGACCCGTTCTTCAGGGCCCAGACCTTCGAGCAGGGTCTCAGGCGAAAGATTAGAGCTTCAAATGTTTCTCACAACAGCCTGACGCAGATAGGGGTGTTTGAGTGAGCCCTCTTAGTGGAGAGTTTCCTGGCTGAGCGGTCTCCCGCAGTAGGATCCACTACTAGCTAGTATGCAGTGGAGTCCTCTGCAGCTGGCAGTAGACAGATGATGCAGAGGTCTAAGAGGGCCAGACCTACAGGTGGTCGGTCGCACAACTTAGGGTCGGTAGTGCGAGGCACCAAGGGGAGTGACAGAGCCAGACCTGCCATGCTATGTTACACGTGCAGCAGACAGGGTCACATGGCTCGTGACTGTCTGACCCACCGCTCGAATGATCAGCAGATAGATAAAGGACCTCCCAGGCAGAGGCGGAGGTTCGATCGAGGTGGACCGCAAGGAGCCGGAGACCGAGGCAGGGGAGTAGGCCATGCAGTTGGAGGTGGATGACGCTTCGAGGTGTTTCCACCACCACCACTAGTAGGTCCACCCTGACCATAGGGAACAGGTGGACATGGAAGATCAGAACTTCATGTAGATGAATCATACAACTATGGAGCTCTGGAAGCAAGGGGACAGGAGCGGGACTAGTTCTTGGCATGGAGGCCTTTGTTCTTGGTGCTTCTAGTTTCCATGATTTTTTGTTTGTGGTTGTTGTGTGTCTTTGTACTTGAGCTGCAGTAATAAAAGACACTTGTCCTTGTGAACGTTTTCTTTCCTTCCCTTTTGTGTGGTTGATACTGAGAGGTTCTGGTTAAAACTGTTTACATGACCATCACTTTCGATATTCTTACTGGAGGAGACCCAGTGACCACACACTGATGCCGACAGTGTGACACAACCCTTGGAGATGAGAGTGACGATTGGATCTCTTGGTAGTAGCGTCGAGGCCTTACGACGTCATCCAAGACATGAAATGTACCGTTCATGTCAGGATTGACTGTATTAGGCAAAGAACGTGTTTCATCCAGAGGATGAGACAGTATTTCTCTTTTTCGGAAAAGGGGAAATCTAAGTAGCTCTTGTAAGACCAGAGATGGTGCAGGCTATGATGGACAAGGTGCAGATCATCCATGAGCGGATGAAGACTACACAGTGCAGACAGAAGTCCTATGCTGATAGGAGATGAAGACCATTGGAGTTCGAGGATGGCGACCATGTTTTCTTACGGGTCTCACCTTGACGTGGACTACAGAGATTTGTCTGAGGCGGCAAGTTATCTCTACGCATCATCTGGCCCTTCCACCTCAGTTTCACTAGGTGCATGACGTCTTTCCACGTATCTCAGTTGAGGAGGTATGTGCACGACCCGACCCACGTCATCGATCACGGGGAGCTAGACATCGACGACGGGACGACCTTCCCGGAGGTTATGGTGGAGATCAATGATTGACAAGAGAGGGTCCTTTGTGGACGGTCAGTTCCTCTAGTGCACATTCGTTGGTAGCATGAGAACCTCCAGGAGAGCACTTGGGAGAAGGAGGCTCAGATGCGTGCTCGGTACCTCATTTAGTTTCCCTAGTTTGTGTTGTAGCTTTACGGTGACGTAAATCCCTGAGGTGGGAGTAATTTAAAACCCATAAATTTCAAGGAATAATTTTTCTTAAATTATTTGGAATTTTACGAGCACGCAGTTTCTAACGGCACCTGATTCTGATGCCCGGTGTGCCTGGAATAATTTTCTAAAGTTTTGTTAAGCTTAAATTAACGCGCGTAAGCAGTTTTCCTGAAAAAGTGGAATAAATCTTAAACGGTAACTCAGATCAGATATCCGAGGACACCGTTTTTATTAGGATGGATTGTTTACACTTGGCGTGACTTAAGTTTAGTCCGCGTAATCCTCCTGTGATAAAACCCGAAAATGGCATAACCGTAAATAAAATAATTAAATAAAGTTATTTTATTTTTCAAATGCTTATAATATACAAATGGTAACTCGGATTAAAAATCTGATACCACTTTTGAACTCGTGAGGGTATTGTTCCTTTAAGAAAATACTAACTTTGGTCGGCGCAAGACACCGGATAAAGTTAGTTTTTGGCTGTAAATAAAATAATTAAGTGATAATTATTTTATTGTAAAATTCATAACTTCTAAATGGTAACTCGAATTGAAAGTCTGAGAGTATCGTTGAGTTCATTGGGGCGTTTTTCACCTTATAAGAGCCTAACCTTGACCACAGTGGGTTGAGGGTGATTGATAATAATTTTCCAAACTTTTTTTCGAGTACGCTCAGTAAACGTAAGAGAGGCGTTTTATAACTTTTGAACCAGTGCTCGGAATCGAATTCTGAGGGCACCATTGAACTCGTAGTGCCGATATTCGCTTAATAAATCTTTCACCTCAATGGTGGATGATCAGGTATGAAAGTTAGTTTTTGGGGTTTTACGTGGGTTAATAAAATAAAATAAGTGAATAATTTATTTTATTTTGTTAAACACATGCAGTGCGGATAAAGTGGTTAGAAGATCCACTTGAGAGTTGGGGGTGGAACCTCCACACCCTAAACTCCCATTTAATGGAGAGGGAGAGGAAACCTCTCAAACCCCCCATCAATTAATTTTATGGGTCGACGTAAAATTAATTTCTGTCAATTATTTTTATGTGTCGGCATGAAATTAGTTACTGTCAATTAATTTTATGTGTCAACATAAAATTAATTCATGCCATATGTTTTCATGCAGGCTATGTGGGGGAATCTTCTTGGCATGCTCGACTCTTAAGTTGTGCCAACACACCTCTAAAATTGTGCCAACATAATTTAATTCGCCAGACCCCATTTTTAAATTAAGTAACCGCATTGTTGGAATTTAGGAAGGTTCCAAATAAATGAACCATAATAAATTCCATGATGGTTAAATACCTCTCCCCCTCTCTTATATATAGGGAGCTTGGGAGAATGTTTTGGGATGGCTTCACCAAGCAACGAAGCGCTGGTAAAGTATTGCGATGCCCAACACTTGGGGAAATCATATCCTCTCCAATGAAGAACGTGAAGAATGCCAAAGACGATCTTCCACGTGATTCTTCTTCAACCTTCCTTCCCCAGAAACCTATCCTCCGCAACATAGTCAACGAACTGATGCAGATCGGAATTGAGGACGTGTGGCGGACGCGAAGAACGATGGTCTTCATCGTCTTCCTTACGCGACTCCGCCAACGAGCGATGAGCAAGAGGTAGGGGTTTTATTTTTATTTAAAGTATGAACCTTTCCCATGATCTTCCTTTCTCTCAAAATGAAGAATGGTGGTTGTTGTGATTCATGCTTGTAAGAACCTATTACTACCACCCTAAATGTGGAGGGTCCAGGCCAAACAAACATGGCCCGACCCCTTCGATGTTCTTTTTCTAATGACTCCACGACGGCATGGCAATGAGGTGACGAAGATGAAGGCAGCGAAAAAAGGTCGTGCTACCCACGACCTTTGTGAACTATGCCTCCCCCGCGGACCCCTCACATGCACCCGGTGCCCCGCGCCCCTATCGGCGCACCCGCGGTGCCCTAACGGTGCACCCGTAGTGCCCTGCCATCTTACCCGTGGCGCACTACCGGCTCACCCATGGAGCCCTACCGGCGCACCCCCGGCGCCCTTCCGGTGCACCCGGCACCCTGCCGGCGCCGCTCGGCGCCCCCCAACATGCTGCACTGCCGGCCCGGTGCCCCACGCCCTTGCCAGCGTCCTACCTGGTGCCCCTGCTGGCGGCCTGCCCAGTGCACCCCGGCGCCCCCGTGGCGCCCTGTCGCGCTACCCGGTGCGCCCTCGCGCACTGCCTGGCGTTCGGCACCCTGTCTGGCACACCCACACCCTACCTGGTGCACCTACGACCAGTCGGAGCCCAGTCGGCCCGCCCGCGCCCAATGCGGTCTGTCCACTGGCCTTCCGGTCACCGACCTGTTGAACCTGCCCACGACGCCCCCGCGGTGTCATTGGTCGAACCATCCCGGTCTCTCAGGCCAAGTTACTGAGCCACCTACGTGGCGACTATGTGGCCTAACCGCCCTCATGGTCTGCTGGGTCGGGCCTAGTGGACTGGGTCAAAACTTAGAGGGATGACTCGCCCAATGGGCCGGGACAGACCCAGTGAGTCTGACCGGGTCGACCCAGACCAGGTCGGCCCAGTTTGGGTTAGGCTGAGTTGGTCTGACCGGGTCGGGCCGGACCTGGGCTCATTACTGGCCCATTACCTTCTTGGTCCATATATTTGGCATTGTACGTCCGTTTGAAGAACTATTAGTGGCGCCGATACTCTTGGAGCGTAGTCGTCCCTTTGAGTATACCCCATGGGAGTTCGGGGTATAGTTGAGATACAGCCAGGTTGGTTCGTATACGAAACCAACCGGGACCCCAGAACAAAGAGGCTAATAACTCACGAACCAGGCGTCCGATTGATGTGTCGTCTGTTGCTTTAATACCCCTGTGACGAGGCGGTCCTTTTTGATACTTCTTCGTGGGACTTTTTGATACTTGAAGTATCGACCAGTGGCTTGTGGAGCGGATCCTCCCAGAGGCGAGCATACGAAGTACGGTGACCTTATAGGTGGCTAAGACTTGATGACTACTTGTCCGATTTGATTCGGAGTGACTTGCATAGCCCAGTAAGAAGCACTACTTTGTGAGGTGGCAAACCCATGGCGGAGGAGCACTACTTTGTGAGGTGGCAGACCCGCAGTACTCGACAGGAGGAGTACCTCTGTAGGCTATGAGTGGGAGCACTACTGTGTGGGGTGGCAAACCCATGGCGGAGGAGCACTACTTTGTGAGGTTGCAGACCCAAAGTACTCGACATGAGGAGTACCTCACCAGTCTAAGGTTAGTGACTGACACCTCGGAGTCGTGACAAGACTAATGCACTCGACATAGGAGGAGTTATCCAGCAGCCGTGTTTTTGTCATCAGGAATAAAAATACTGGTTTGTGCTGAGTCAATGACCTTTGGGTTTTCTTCATGATTGAGATGGGTTACATGATAACATAGGTATAGGTATTGGAATATACCTAAGTAAAGGTTATCTGTTGAGAACTTTCATTGTGGTTTATCCTTGTTATATTTAGTGAGACCTTGAGGGTCTCGGGGTCCCTACTGAGTATCGTTATACTCACCCCTGCACGGGCTATGCCTGCACCTTGTTGTGTTGGATGCAGAAGACGGACAACACTGATCACGGTTGAGGCTTGTAGAGCGAGACGGTACCCGGAGGTGGACATTACGACGAGATGTTACCCGAAGGTGGACTTCACGACGAGACAGTACCTGGAGGTGGGCTTGACAATGAGACGGTACCCAGAGGTGGACTTCATGACGAGACGGTACTCGGAGGTGACAAACGGACGTGGAGAGCTGAGGTGGCCATCTGTACCTACCCTTCAAGTAGGAACTCCGGAGGACGATCTAGGAGAATCTTTACACCTTCCTACTATTTTGTATTTTCCTTGTACTTTACTATTGGGCTTGTATTTCTAGCCCCCTTTGTACTTTCCGCACACTTGTCTTATTGTTTTACTTAGTGTTTTCTTCCGCTTGTACTCTAGTTGTGTGTTTGTTTGCGTTTCATAAAGGCAACGCATTACCTTTTTATCAGGATTTATGACTTTCGTGCTAGTCACCAACCCCTGGCCTATAGAAGGTGGGCTTGGGGTAGTCACAGCATGGGCCCCAAGGACGGGTCAAGACATTAATCTTCATAAACACCATTTTAGTGCATTTCACACTATGAACATCATTTGACAATATGATTGTAATTCCCCTTTCAAATGCTCTATTACATGGTACAATTTTGGACACCTCCTAAAAAAATGGCCTTGATTTTATTTTAATATTTTATTTTCAGGTCTCTCATTCTACAAGGAACAATTTATACTTTTTATGTATCAGAAGATTCACATTGGAAGACCACCCAAATGAGCATTCCTGGCAACACATTCTAGGCAATGTAAACTGGACAACAGCCCAATAAATAGACTGTAGAGGCCAGGATCCAAGACCAATGATTCTAAAAATATATCTGAAGATAGATGTCATCATGGGGAAAATTTAATTAAATAGTTTCCAAAGCTAATTCGGATGTTTGTATGGTGTTCCAGGCAGCCCAAGTTAGAGATAAATATCTGGTCTAGATTCTGTGGCACAGAACATCAGCCCACAATTTTACACATATCTCATAAAACATAACCTCTTTTGGGATGAAACTTTACCTAAGGTTAGGGTAAATCTGGTGATAGATTTTTTTTCTTCTGTGGCCCACTCCAATTCTTCAATCTAGAAGGTCATATAGGTTCCTTTGTTCAGTGGATGCAAGTTGGCTGTAACTTCGGGTCTAGGGTGTAAAAGTCTTCTCTCCCTTACTTTCCACCACTCTAGGCCTACCACCATTAATTGAGAAGACTTGTACTGATGAAGGCTCAACCCAAGGCTCCCAAAATTCATATTTAAGGTAGTGGTTTTGGTGTATTTAATAATCCTTGGTTATTTCATTCATTATAATGTTATGTTGCACTTTTTTCTCAAGTTTGTATTTCACATGTAAATTGTAGAGACCCGAATCTTGACGTACATGGACATTACATTACTTTTTCGGAATACTTAGTACATAATAATAACACACACACAAGGACCGTAATAGTTTAGTGTCTTTGGAAACTCGGAATATAATCCTCTAATCCTGGTGAAAGATCTCCAACATCTCCCATAAAGATCTTCTTTTTTTATACCTAAACCTTTCTTTATATCCTGGGGAAAAGTAAACATAAAAGGGTGAGATCAAATGCTCAGTAAGGGTAAATAAAAGAAATATCAATCACATCATATACATAAGCACATAACTTTTGGAAATCTTAACCTTTAAAAGAGATCATAATTTCATAACATGGGATAAATCATGGTAGTGAAATGTAATCACAATAATCATAACTTAAAACATTAAACTTTGTGTCATACACACATAATCATAGAGAATCATTTCTTGTTAGTCAAGACTCATTTCCAAGACTATCTTAGTGGACAAAGTCCCTTTCTGAACTGAGTCACCCTCGTTTCAGTCCTGTTTCACTGAACCGGTATAACCTACAATTCCAGCCATGTCTATCTCATGAGATATAAAATCTTTACCCAATGCATTGGAGGGAGATATAGGTCCCACCCATCTCATAATGATACCATTCTTATGTGTGCCACAAATTCATAAATCATACATCATTGCATAACCCATGTAATAAAAATGGGATTCTTAAACAACATGACATCATAAAACAATTCATATAATATAAAGGAATTCATAAAAATATTTCCATCACAACATAATCAAATCAATGTAATAATAGGGATAAAAACAGAACCCTTTATTATCTTAGAAGGAAAATAATTTTGATAAAACACTTGAACTTCATTCTTGAGGAAAATATCCTTTCTACTTCAAAAACGCTTTTCCTTTCTAAACATTTCATACAATTTTAAACTAAAAGAAGTTGATTAAAAATAAACATGAAAACATGTAAAGGAAACTTTTTGGAAATAATGTTTTAAAAATCCATTCATGCCGTATAAGTTAAAAAAACATTCTTCCCATACTTTTGTCGGAAAAGTCAAAAAAGTACCTCATACGAAAAACGTCAAAAGATTCCTCTCATATCTTTTACTAAAAACTCACCGAAGGGTAAAATAGGATTTAAACAATTTTAGGTGGATGGAAATAATATTACATATTGAGGAAACATGGATGTGGATGATAAAATACACCCCAGTAAATACCAATGTATAAACAATCTCGGATAAAAATGAGATTGTGATATTTCCCTTACTTTAGGTCTGATTTGCTTCGTAAGTGTCTGAACCTCCTGTATAATGATTTAAATAATGTCATTGACTTATTATAGAATCGTATTCATTGTTATGATATCATATATGGTTCACTTATGACTTTATATTACCCGTTCTTTTGTAAATTCCATGTTTAAGAGCATTTTGGGTAAAATTGTTTCATTTGTCGTCCGTGTTTTGACTTGTAATTATTCATATGATTACTTAGATCATGATTACTTAATTCCAGAATATAAAACATGATTTATATATATATATATTCAGAATATACATATATATAATAAATCAGTAAATGGAATGAAATACACCGTTCATGGAGACGGTAGGCCGTACGTACGCATGAACGTTGTTTTCGTTTCCTTATTGAGTTGAATGGAATTAAGTCGATGACATTCATAAATATACACATAAATCCAGTATTATTATTATGTCATATATTTCATGATTACTTATTATATATACTTTATAATCATTCATGAATGGTTAATGTGGAGAATGAATCTCATCGCGTCGTGGAGACGGTAGTCCGTACGTACACACGAGCGATGATATCGTTCCCATGGTCGTGGAATTGTGTTAAAGTGTATGTATAATATTTCAGTATCAATATCACTTTATAATAATCATATATAGTTACTCATTACACCATTATACCAATCCTATTATGGTGGTGGTGGAAAATAGATTACACCACGGCGTGGAGACGGTATTCCGTACGTACGCACGCGTGGTGATTTCATTTTCCGTAGGATGGATAGATGGTTAAATAGGGTTGTTTCATACTTATAATAACATATCATTATATGAGTGATACTGATGTTATTACTTCATAATGAAACTACTAAATAAGAAGAAGTTGAAGAAGAATGAAATTGGAAAGGATCGGTAATGGATATTACCTCTTCTTTGAAGTGCTTCTTTGAGACCTCCTTTTAGGGAACTAAAATAGGTCTTTTAAGAAGACCAGGACCTCTAGTATGATACTAGGGAAGTGTAGAAGATATTTTGGCAGGGGTTGGCCGAGCTTGAATGCTCAAATTTGTGTGAGGAGGAGAGGGAGGAGGTGCCCTTTTATAAGTGAGGAGAGGGGCACCTTTGGAATAACTAAAAATATTATTTTATTATAAAGCCTAGTTCGGTTTTAAATAGCTCCAAATTAATTTATTTCGAAGCTAAGGTGGGTATGGGTCGAAATAATCTCATCCAAAGGAATTTATACAAGTTTATGTTCCTATTTTAACCTTATCATTTAGATTTAACATTAAGTTAAATAATTTTACTTTTACCGTGTCTTCTTGTGTTCTTATACTATAAGGTTAATAAACTTACTATATCAAGACAAACGAACCCCAACTTGTTTATTATTAATATATATAACCTTATCTAAGTCATTTGGCCAAACCTTAGATTTTTAGGAATAAAATAACAATTAATAATATAATATTTGTTTTAAAAACTATTTTATGTCAATTTTGACACTATTTAGTAATTGATTTTTGTGAAACTCATAACAGAATGATAAGTTCAAAAAAAGTTACTTAAATCAATAATAACATGTCACATTAACCTATAAAATTAGTGTAATTCATAAAAAGTCTTAAATTACATTTATTTTGGTATTTATAACATCAATTATGTCAATATTTCATTAATAAGATAATTACTACATCATCTTTGTGTCATAAGTAAATTAACTTATTTGATGTCTAAAAATTACAAATAAAATACCATTATGTAGGAAATCGTTTTATCTTTCTAATGAATATTTATAGTCGAATTTATCTTATGTATAACCCCATATTAAAAATGTTTTAGTAAATAATTTTTGATTTTAGATCTTTTAACTCTTCTTTGAATTAAATAATAATAAATGTCCTAATTTAATCCAAGTGGGCCTAAATGATAATATTTTACACTTAAGGTTGTTTTTGGTCGAGATACACTTGTCCAATAGAATTAAGACATGTGTTAGGGTAATATTAATATCATTCTTACACTTAATTACCCTATTTACTTTTAACAGTGGTAAATAAAAGTTAAAAGTTACTATTCACCAAAAATTATTTTCATATCATTGAACCAAATTTTACTTACTGTCATCAACTGTGTCTCTTGGATTTTTGAAATTCCATTCACAGAAGCGGTAAAATTAAGTTTTATGAAAAATTCAGTTTTTTAACTACCACTTAGTAGTTTCACTATTCATCAAAAATTGATGTTTTTCAGAACAATGCCAAAATTTCATCCTAAGCTATATTTCATATTCCAAATTCAAAAATGAAGTCTATTTTACCAAATTCATAACATAGAAGTTTCATTAATTAATTTTATAATTAAATCCCGATGTTAAAACAAATAGCGTGTTTTTAAGAAACAATATCTATCAAAAGATTAACACTTGATTATGTCTGGTTTAAATGTGAAATTACATCCAATGACCAACATTGTGTTAAATTGTAAAAATATATTCTAAATATAATTTAAAACCACTCAAATTAATAATTTATCACTATTAATTATTTCTATTGAAGAAGTTGTTTTTAATTAAAATTTAGTAATTTTCACTATTCATCAAAATATGAAAGTTATCCGAAAATCACCAAAATTTCACCCTAAGCTAATTTCGATATTCCAAATCCAAAAATGATGTCCATTTTGAAAAATAAAATTTACAAGATTTCAAAAAAGTGGTTATTACTATTCATAACGGCTAGTTTTAATAATATTTTAATAGCATATCGTTGTTTAGCGAAACATGGTGTTGCGTACAACACACGCTATCGTGGAAGATCGCGATTGCATGTAATTCAAGCCAGGTCAGTGATGTGTGTTGTGAAAGCTCCTTTTGGTGTAGCGTATAACACAAGACATTAATGAAATTAAAAATAATATTTTTCATAAAATCTCGGGGTGTTACATTCTACCCCCCTTAAAATGAAATTCGCCCTTGAAATTCGTCGGGGTTATAAATGGTTTACTATTAGAAAGTTTCTTTAATAGAAACCCACACCGTAAAAAGGAATACCAAAACCAATATTTAAAAAACAAAAGTATGAAACATAACGGTTAACCAAATTAACTCATCACTGGGTTTCCATATGGATATGGAAGAAAAATCTAACCATCAAGTTCTGATGGAGAGTGGTAGAGAACATGGCTATGAAATAGCCAACAATCATAAAGCCATAGATCTGTGACGATCTAAGGTACCATCTGATTCATCAGATATAAGATCACTAGGACAACATTTTTGGTTTTCAAGATCATTTACCTAAAGTTGATGGAATTGGAATTAGAAGAAATAATTTCGTGATTTTGGTATAGTCTCACCGTTTGTCGTTTTTTGGACAATTCCCACTTCATCTCTTAAATAAATGAAGTTGAATTTTTCATTCGTAATGTGTTAGCCGATCATGTGATAGAATGATGGTTCATTCCATCTATCTCAAACAAAAGGTTAGAAAAGTTATCAAAAAATACATAAGTCCATCTATAGTGAGATTAATCATATATGGTTCCTAAAATGGACTTATACTTCATATATCGTACTGCTTAATAATAAAACAAGTTTCTACTAAACAGGGACTTCCTGTAGGCCAGTGGTAGGCGATAAAGGCCAGTCACACTTCGGTTGTGGGTTCGATTCCCACAGCCTTGTCCGACGCGATGGGTTGTCGCCCGTCCTGCAGGTTGTCCTTTTTCTAAAATTACATTACTATAACATCCCGTCAATAATATCGAAAATCTTCTATCCTTAAACAATACTAACTTACGTCCAACATAATCCATTCTAATCTTTAGGCTTATCCATAATACTGCAGTCCACTCTCATAATATAGTGAAAACGATTACCAGAGATTTAATATTGTCATTGATCCCCATATATCATAAGATATGTCTTGGTGGTCACATTCCAAACTCTCATGATTTGGGTTTTCCTTATCTCACTCTATTTTTTTATATAAGTGTTACATTAATTTTCCTCAAATATCATTTCTTTTCCTTCCCTTTAATTTTTTTGAAATATATGTTTTCAGTCTAGTCTTATGAAAAATTCAATGATTTTTCCAAAAGAACCCTTCTTTCAAAAAAATTAATCTTTTACTTTTCTTGAAATTGTTTATTAGTTAATCAATATTAATGATTCTTTTACCAAATATTTTATCCTATTTTTATTTCCAGAAACCCAAATTTTATCCATTAATTTTTTCTTTATCAAATTTCACATTAAAACTATTTCCTTTCCTAGGGTTTTACGAAAAAGAATGTTATACATTCTATGTGGCATGCATGATTATGTAAATTTTATGATGTAACGGGTAAACCTAGAATTATATAGTTCTTCAATTAATTGGTTAATGTTATGTATCTCATTAGGTAATGTGAAAGATTCATGAACATGATGCTATCTTTGTCCACAATGATGATGTTATGATGATATACATATGTTATGTGTCAACATGATGATAGATTTGTTCACGACTATTTGTGGTAGTTCACTACAAAGACATAATGTTTCATTTTTATGCATTTAAACATTCCATTTATTTAACTAATTCTTCCTTTAATGATTATGGTGATGACCCCATGCTTATGTTTTGATCACAATGATTATGCTCACCCATGGTTTATTGATTCATGTTCTTATCTATCTTGTTACTATGATTTTAGATCAACCTTTTATTTTATGTATCTCCTCAGTTGATTAATTATACTAAGGAGAAAATTGGGGACACTAAAAATCTAGATAAGAAAGAATTAAATATTTTTCTTGTGCTATTATTATAAATTTTATGTTTTCTCTTAATTTTTCTATGACACTAAACCTTTGGATCCAGGTTTTGTAACTCTTTTTATTGTTCTTATTCAAAATGATTTAATATTAATGTATGGAAAGAAAGGCCACTATAGTTAGTATTAGATCATGTTTTAGTTAATTTTGGAATTAGAATTAGAGTACATTAGTGAAAACCCATAGCATGATTCTGAGTATATGAAATCACCTAAGAAGATTTATGTTATAAAAATTGTAAACATAGGAATCACATATGATATTCCTTTAGAGTTCATTGACCAATGTAATAAATTATTTATTTATATATTCTTGAATTATGTTTTCATAAAACCCTTTATATTTTAGAAATGGTGGGAGCTAAGAGAAACTAGGCCAATATACTGTTTGTGGGACAATACATTGATTTTATGAACAACATCCCCAATGCCTTGGGAGGTGGAGTCCAAAATTTCATTATGATTCTCACATTGTATTTGGCTATGAAAAATATCCTAAATACAGTGGAATTTCCTCATTCACTAAGGAGGGTGAATTTGGTTTTTGATTCTTTTATGTAGCAATGACCACAAATGTTTAGTGGATCTTTTTATCAACTATTTTTAGAGTAGTGGATCACCTCAATAGAAAACGAATTTTCTATGCTTCACTATTCTATGATTGAGAAGGTGACTCTATATGTTTATCATTTAGATGAAGATTATTAATAACTCCAAGAAAAATGATGAAATTTAAGAGATGGAGTTGGAAAACTAGTTTAAAATATTTCTTAAAAATATTTCAACTGATATGTTCATACAATAATGAAGAGAGAATTATTTGAGTTGAAGAAAAATTATTGTGAATTTTTCAGGGCTTATGAAAAAAACGTCACAAATATTTCAAGTTATGCCTCAAGGTCAGTTATAAAAAATGATAGAAAATTAGATAGATTATTTAGTGGTTTAAAACTAAACCTCAGAAAGGATCTAAATATATAAGAAATTGGTAGTTGTGAAGACGTTGTTCGATGTGCTGTCAAAGTGTATATAGATTTTGGATAATGTTCCCATAGATATAGAGATAAGAAATGAATGGTGGAGTTTCAAGATGGGAGTATAATGAAAAAATGTGGAAATAAAACTCAACCACTCACATTCCAAAAATGTGGGAAGAATCATCACGGGAACCGCCTCAAAGGGATGGTGAATTCATCAAGTGTTGGAGAGAAGGCCAACAAGATCACGAATTTTAAAGATACCAGAGGAAGCAGGATATTGTGGTGGAAGAAATAAGAGAACCACATATGGTTCAATGCATCAATTATATAGAGTAAGGGCACTATGTAAGCTAGTGTACTAAATCTTTAGTCCTTCAGGGTAATCATCATCATCAGCCACCAATGCCAAATGATAAAGGGAAATCTTATTCCATCACTATGGTTGAGGTGGATCCTAAAAATGATGTGGTGATAGGTACATTGGATATTCATTCAAGAATAGTGAATTTAATATTTAATTCTTATTCTATCCATTCTTTCATATCTTGAATGTGTAGTAGAACAATAAAAATACCGCCTCAAAATATTGAGTTTGAGTTATCTATAAGAATATAAAATTGGAAAATTATGGTATCCAAAGTATATAACTCCTCCTTGGTTAATTTTTATGGATTGAACCTCACATAAAATATAGTATTACATCCTTGGGTAGAGTTTGATGTTATATTAGGCATGTATTGGATATCTTTATACAAATACAACAACATTTGGAGAGAAAGGGAGATAACTTTTCACATCCCGAGGCATCCTCCAATTATGTACAAGTGTAAGGAGGAGGATGAATATTCTTCAGAATTATCATCTCAATTATGAATACTATTTCCTTATAATCAAGAATATCTATCTCAAATGATTTTAACAATGGAGATAATCATGATTGAATACATGCCCATTGTGAGGGACTACACTAATATGTCCCTTGAATAATTGTCTACTCTTCCACTTGACTGGGAGGTTGAGTTATCAATTGAACATATTCATGGATCTCTACCTATATCAAAGATACCTTAACGAATTTCCAAAATTGAGTTGGATGAAATAAATAAGTGGTTTCAAGATAATCCGTACAAGGGTTTCATATGCCCTAGTGCATCACCATGGGGTGCGCCAGTCCTCTTCATCAAGAAGAAGGATGAATTTATACAACTCTGTATTGATTAGCACTATTGGAGTTTGTGGCCTAGAACCAACTACTTTGTAATTTATTAATTAATAAATACCTTATCACATCATGATTTTTCTTCTCCATGACAATGCATGTGATAATTTCCTAATGACAGTTGTTGCATTAAAGGTTCATAGCGGGTCTCTACTATGATGAGAACCTGGAAGTTCCATAACACTGTTCTTGATTATATGTTCTATGTCCGGATGATGTTATTTGAGGGACAAAAATAATACAGAACATTAGGGGTAAGGAATCATAAAACATTGTGGCACCTTCTCATGATGTGCACCCTTGGTAATATCCGGGAGGATATTATGAGAACGAGACCCACCAGTAAGAAATCCACATTTCATAGTGTCATTGGATGTTCCTATCTGCAGATGTGTGTATTGGTCCTTAGACTTTAATATTATTATTAATGGGTATTAAAACCCATGCACTTAGATGTATTGATGAAAACTGTGACGACACACTGTTAATAGTGAGGTAGGATACATTGGGTGCATCACAAGTAATACTGCATTAATAGATAATGGGAGAAAGTATTTTTCCCTCCTGTTCCATAATGGAAGTAGATATCTCAGGCCCTTTGATGGAATTGATATAGCCTAAATAAATCCATGGCCATGGTAAGGTATTGGGGAGTTCAATTCTGGAAAGTCAAAGAAAGGATAATTGAGAACATGGGTTTAAGGCACTAGCATGCAACCAGCTTGATTCGAGATATCGTGACAAAGGGATTATATTACACGGTAAGAATTCGTATGCGGTGACACGTTAATGCAGCATCAAATTCTTTCTCTTTGGTGCCCTGACCCATTGCTAGATATTAATCTTGTACTTTTGGAAATCCTTCCTAATTCCAATGAGAAAGAGGCCTAGAGGGCCACACACTAGGTGTGTCTATATATCTCAGTTAAATATTAATTTAACAAGTAAAATAAAGATTATTCACAACTGTGGTTTTAAAATTATTCAAGGATTCCTGATCGCATTTATTTTGACACTAGTTATTTGAGAGAATATATTGTGGAAGAAATAATATATATTTATTAGTGAGTAATGTAGTTTCGTTTATTTAAGAAATAAATATACATTACTCAATGACTAATAAATGTGGCGTAGGAAATAAAAAATGGAAAATAAAAGTACACCCCGTGTATATTCAATATACACGCTGTGTAGTTTTATGAGAAAATTAGTACACATCATGTATTAATGATTACACGGCATGTAGTTTTTCCATTCGGGATTTTGAGGAAATAATTTCATTTTATTAAATGATATTTATTACAATCAGCATGGGCGCATGTCATGAAATTAATCATTTCACATGGGAGGTTTTCAATAAAACTTAATGAAATAAATAAAACACATAACGTGTTTATTTATTGTCATAACTCTATAACCTCAAACCCGATTATAAATATCCTCACAACCCCAACACTTTTCCCCAATCGTTGTGCACAACCATTCTGGAGAGTTCTCTTAAGGCCGAAAGAACTCCTTCCTCCAAGAATGCTCTCAAGACCGAGAGAGATCCCCCACCACCGGATCAAGGAAATCTAAGGAGGACATCGCAAGCAAAATTTCTTCCGCGCTAGCACCCGAATATCCCTTCGGTGATGTCCAAAGATACGAGGAGCATGTGTGGATCACCTCTAGAAGAATCCTACACTAGGATTCTATGACACAACGACAGATCACATCGGATCATTGTCACGACCCGTCCTCGGGGCCCGTGCCGTGACTACCCCAAGCCCGCCTTCCATAGGCCAGGGGCTGGCGACTAGCACCAAGGCGTAAATCCCGATAAAAAGGGAACGCATTGCCTTTGTAAAGTAAACAAGCACCATAGAGTAAGCAAGCGGAAAGGTAAACACTAAGTAAAAACAGAGTACAACTGAAAGTGTGGAAAAGTAAATGGGCCAGTATACAAACTCAAACTGAAAGTAAAGTACAACTCGAAAGGGAAAACAACAACTGTAAAGTAAAAGCTGCTACACCGAGCTGTCCACTAGAAATCCCACCTGAAGGGTGGGTACAGATAGCTCCACTGCTCCTTGGGTCCCACCATCCACTCCGAGCACGTCCAGCCCAGTGGTCCACCTCTAGGTACCATCCTGCTCTGCAAGCCTCAACCACGATCAACGCTGTCCGTCGTCTGCAACCAACACAACGTAGTGTGGGCATAGCCCGTGCAGGGGTGAGTATAAGCTACTCAGTTGGAACCCCGAGACCCCCGAAGGTCTCCCAAAATCCACAAAGGATAAACCACAAAGAAAGATACAAACACGAAGTAACAACTGAAAATGCTTAGGTATATGCCCATACATATACCTAAGTCATCAATTCCAATACGCTCCAACCTCTGAGCCCAAGTAAAACTCAGTCCACACAGGATAGTATACGTATTCCACACAGGAAAGCAAAACATAATCCACACAGGATAGCACAACACAATCCACACAGGATAGCACAACACAATCCACACAGGATGGTAAACAAGATTCATCTCACACAGGTATACATCTTCGAAGATGATAGAGATGATCACTGATCCATCTAAGCCGTCGGACACACAAAGGATCGATAGGTATTAACCCCCGCAAAGACCCACACAGGATCGGACCCACACAGGATCTGTAGGCGCTGGTTCACACAGGACCGCTGAGCGCTGACCCACACAGGATCGGACCCACACAGGATCGGTAGCACTGACCAACACAGGACCGCTGAGTGCTGCAGTCGTCGTCGTCGAATCCACTAAGGATCTCTGCACAGTCGTCGTCGCAGTCACAGTAGCAGTCGCAGCCATCTCTAGGGTTCCCACACACAGCAAGCTCGTTCGGGAGGGTCCGCTCCACGAGCCGAGAGGCTGATACATCAACTTTCACATAGACCAGATTTGATGTATCCAAAAGTTCCATATCGTCAGCAGGAACTCAACACAATAGACGACGCGTCAATCGGACCTCGGGTCTGAGAGTTATTGGCTTTTTCGTTCTAGGGGCCCGGTTGTTTTTTTAAGGCAAAACCAACCCGACCGTACTCCACCTGCGTCCAAACCTCAGGCGGAGTATGCCAAAAGATCCGTCTCACTAAGAGGAACTCAACAAAGTCGACGTCACGTCAATCGGACGTCAGTAGCTCAAGATATGAGCGTTTCTGCTCCGAGGGCCCGGTTGGTTTCGTGTACGAACCAACCCGGCCGAACTTAAAGTATTCCAAAACCTTGAGTGCGATATACCGAAACGACCATCTCGATCCAAGGATTGCATATCCGCTGACGGCGTGTCGGTTGGAGGTCCGTAGCCCGAGTTATGGGCATCTGAACCTAAATAGTTCGGTATCGGGGGTTTCGGGCCAGGGCCGACCCGGCCCGAGACCCCCCAGTTGGCCCGAACCGGGTCGACCCGCCCCGGACAGGGTCGGCCCCACCTGGCCTCGCCCGGGCCGGCGCGGCCCGGCCCATCTGGGCTCGGCCTCACCTGGCGGCCCGGCCAGGCGCCGGTCCGGCTCAGCGCAGCGCGCTTGGCGCGCTGCCAGCTCGGCTTCGGCCGAGCTGATTGAAAAAAACGGGGGGGCGCTGCCCCCCATTTGTAACCCCCCCCCCTCTTAATGGGGGGCTGTTCAACTGGCCGAGGGAATCTAATTCCCCCGGCCTTCCCCATTTCCGGTCGGCCCGACCTGGCCGGCCGGCTCCTCCTCGACGGGACCGGCAGTGGCCGGTCCCTTTCCGGCTTCCGACACCGGCGGCCCGGCTGGCCACTGGTCACCTTGTTCCGCCACGGCCCAGAACCGGCCGTGGCCCTTGTCTTCCGGCGCGGTGCGACGACACCACTCCCCTCCGCCGCAGCCCCGCTCCGGCCGCGGCGCCTTCGATTTCCTTTGACGCGGTGCGACGGCGTCGCGTTCTTGAATTCCTTTCCACGGTGCGGCACGATGGCACCGCGCATATGTTCCGCATGAAACCGTGTGGTGAAACGGCACCACGCTCCCTTGTACCAACCACAAAGAAAACATTTAAGAAAAAGGAGGAGGGTCGGCCGTGTTTGTGCGGACCGGCCCCCTCGCATTATTCGATAACAATTAGTCGAAACCATGAAATTTGACATGCCTGAATCAAGAACAGAAATAATTTAAAATAAAACCCCTACCTCGGTTTCAAGAGCGTAGCACGTCAACAAGCTGCGTAATACAAGTGTCGTGGAGGTCGGACTTCGTGGGAATCGTACGTCGATTCCGTTGACGTCGAGGTGCGTCCGAAGAGGTAACGTCGTTGGAGAAGCTTCGTAAGCTGACGGAGAAAGCCAAAGGAGGAAGTGGTGTCTCCATTCATTGACATGGGAAGAATATCGTAAGAAGCGGCGTCGTCGATCTTCGGAAACACACCGGCTGTGAGGAAGAGAAGAGACGACACATCTTTGTCTTCTATGGTGACGGCGTTCTTCGTCGGAGCCTAAGTGTTCTTCACATTCTTCGTCAAGGTTGAAGAAGATGAAGAAAGCTTCCCAATCCTCTCTAGGTGGCAAAAGAAATCTAACCAAAATAAAATAAGTCTAAGGCTTATTTTATTTACACAACTAAACAACTTTGAATTTAAAAAGTTTGAAATTCAATAACTCATCTCATTTAATAACTCAAGTTGTCAAAATTAAAAAGAAGAGGAGTTATTGGGAGTTTTAAGGGGAGTTGATGAGTTAGGGTTCGTGTGGGCCCCACCACACTCAATCCTCTCAAGGGAGGTTAAGTGGATGTGGGTCCCACCCCTAACTCCCTTTGGGAGGACATAACCAACATGGATTAAAATAAATTGTGTTTCCTCAATTTATTTAACTTCATTTAATTTCCCCCAAATCTAACTCTCAAAACGCATAAAACACAACCTCGGAAAAGGTCTCCTTAAGCGAATATCGACGCTGCGAGTTCATTGGTGTCCTCATATTTCAATTCCGAGCACCGGATCAAAAGTTAGAAATTCCTGCTCGTTCGTTTACTGAACGTACCTGAGCCAAATTTCGGAAATTGATTCTGGGCACACCGGGCCTCAGAATTAGGTGCCGTCAGAAACCACGCTCTTGTAAAATTCCAAAGAAAATTAAGAAAAAATTTCCCATGAACTTTACGGGTATTTACATTACTCCCACCTCAGGGCTTTACATCCCCGTAAATATACATCAAAACTAGGGAATCAAATGAGGGTACTGAGCACGCATCTGAGCCTCCCGCTCCCAAGTGCTCTCCTGGAGATTCCCGTGCTACCATCTGATGCGCACAAGAGGAATCGACCGTCCATGTAGGACCAGCTCCTATAGATCCTCGATCTCTACCAAGACCTCCGTAAAAGTTGCCCCATCGTCAATGTCAAGCTCCCCATGGTCAATGATGTGCGTCGGGTCATGCATGTATCTCCTCAGCTGAGACACGTGGAAGACGTCATGCACCTGGTGCAACTGAGGTGGTAGATCCAAACGATAAGCCACCTCGCCTATCCTGTTGAGGACCTGGAAGGGTCCGATGAAGCACCGAGATAACTTTCCACCTCGGCCAAATCTCTGTATACCACGTCGAGGTGAGACACGCAAGAATACGTGGTCACCATCCTCAAACTCTAGTGGCCTCCGCCTCCTGTCAGCGTATGACTTCTGCTGGCTCTGAGCTATCCTCATCCGCTCCTGGATGACCTGGACCTTCTCTGTTGTGGCCTGGACCATCTCCAGCCCCACAAGTGCTGACTCCCCAGGGTCTGTCCAGCACAAAGGAGATCTACAAGGTCGGTCGTACAACGCCTCATACGGTGCCATCCCGATGGTGGAGTTGAAGCTGTTGTTGTACGCAAACTCCACCAAGGGTAGGTGGTCCTCCCAGCTACGACCAAAGTCGAGGACACATGTGCGGAGCATGCCCTCAAGAGTCTGAATGGTCCTCTCCGTCTGACCATCTGTCTGAGGGTGAAAGGCTGTACTCAGACATAGCTGCATCCCGAACGCCTCCTGTAATCCCTTTTAAAGCTGGGAAATAAAGCGAGCATCTCGATCGGAGACGATAGATGATGGCACACCGTGAAGCCATACAATCTCCGGAATGTAAAGACGTCCCAAGCTCTCCACTGAGCCCTGCTCTCGGATGGGTAAGAAGTGAGCCGACTTGGTGAGTCGGTCGATAATCACCCAGATGGAGTCCTGACCTTTGGAAGTGCGTGGAAGTCCAGTCACGAAGTCCATAGATATCCCGTCCCACTTCCACTCCGGGACCTCCAAGGGTTGTACCAAGCCTGCTGGTACCTGGTGCTCAGCCTTCACCTATTGGCAGGTGAGGCATCGAGAAACAAACTCTACCACAGCATTCTTCATGCCTAGCCACCAGTACTGTCGTCTGAGGTCCTAGTACATCTTAGCCACCCCAGGATATACCTCCAAGGGAGAAGTGTGAAACTCACTCAGCACCTCCTCCCGTAAAGCAACTGGTACCATGGTACGTCCTCTGAAAAGGATGTCGTGCTCTGCTCTAATGGAGAAACCATCAGGTTCCTGTCCTGAGGATATCTGTGCACGCCACGTCTCACAATCAGCGTCCCCACGTTGTGCCTCTCTAACCCGCTGTAGAAGTGGAGGAGTGACTGTGAGAGACTGAAGGAAGGCTGCTCCATCTCTATCTACAAAGGATATCTGTAAAGAGGCTAGCTGCTCTATCGCCTCCTCAAGTAACTGAATGTCTGTCCTCCTGCTGAGGGCATCGGCTACTACGTTCCCCTTCCCAGGATTATAGACTATCTCAATGTCATAGTCCTGGAGGAACTCGAGCCATCGCCGCTGTCTCAGGTTCAGGTCCTACTGCGAGAAGATGTACCTAAGACTCTAATGATCAGAAAAGACTGTAAAGCACTCGCCCATCAGATAGTGTCGCCATGTCTTCAGAGCGAAGACCACTGATGCTAACTCCAGGTCATGGGTAGCGTAGTTCTGCTCATGCGGCCTCAACTGATGTGATCCATAGGCAATCACGGCCCACTCCTGCATCAGTACACATCCGAGTCTGGTCCCTGATGCATCACAGTAGACTACGTATCCAACTCCCTCCTTAGGCAACCTCAAGATAGGTGCACTGGTCAATCTCTGTCTCAGCTCCTGGAAGCTCTACTGACATCTGTCTGACCACACGAAGGATTTCCCCTTCTTCGTCAAAGCTTAGAGTGGTGCCGCAACTCTAGAGAAGTCTGGCACGAATCTCTGGTAGTATCCATCTAGTCCCAAGAAACTCTGAAGCTCTGTCACGCTCCTTGGTGGCTCCCAAGCTAACACTGCCTCGATCTTCGCAGGATCCACTGCAACTCCCTCCTCAGAGATGACGTGCCCCAAGAAGTGGACCTCACGTATCCAGAACTGTCACTTCGAGAGCTTACCATAAAGCTGGTTCTCTCGGAGTGTGTCTAATACAACCCGTAAGTGGTAGGCGTACTCCTCCTCAGTCGTCGAGTAAATCAAAATGTCGTCGATGAAGACCACGACAAATCGATCAAGGTATGGCTGAAATATCCTGTTCATTAGGGCCATGAACACTGCTGGAGCATTGGTTACGCCGAATGGCATAACCAGGAACTCATAGTGGCCATACCGACATCTGAAGATCATCTTCTGCACGTCCTCGTCTCGAACTCTGAGCTGATGATAGCCTGACCTGAGATCTATCTTCGAGAACCACCACGCTCCCTTGAGCTAATCAAAAAGGTCATCAATCCTCGGTAGTGGATACTTATTCCTTACTGTCACCTGGTTTAGGTGACGATAGTCAACACAAAGTCGCAAGCTCCCGTCCGCCTTCTTGGCGAACAAAATCGGGGAAGCCCAGGGTGAAACACTGGGTCGGATGAACCCCTTTCCCTGCAAGTCCTCCAACTGTACCCGTAGCTCTCGAAGCTCGGCGGGGGCCATCCGATAAGCTGGAGTCGATATCGGAGCTGTCCCAGGGTACAGGTCAATATAAAATTCTACCTCTCTGCGAGGAGGTAGCCCTGGAACGTCGTCGGGGAAGACGTCCGCAAACTGATCCACCACTGCAGGAAAACCAGGATTCCACACGTCAACTGCTCCTAGGATGAGGCTAGCCAACTGATGAGTGATGGGTTGTCCTCTCCTCTGCGGAATTCCATCCTGTGCTGTGAAGGCTCCCTTCTCGCCGGTGAAGGTGAACCTACTCCCGTCGGTGCGTACACATCGAACCTTGCGCCTAAAACAGTCAATCTGTGCATGGACCGTAGATAACAAATCCATTCCCAAGATGACGTCGTAAGGCCTCGACACTGCTATAAGAAGATCCCAGCCAAAGCTATCGCCTCCTAGAGTAAGCTCACACTGTCAGCACCAATGCGTAATCGTCGAGTCTGCTCCCGTAAGAGTCTCTAGCCGTAAGGATCGAGCCAACGGCTCTGTCGGAATCTCCGAGCTCCGAACAAGGGCAGCGGCTATGAAAGAGTGACTTGATCATGTGTCTATAAGTACTGCAGCAAGGGTGGAATAGACACAGATAGTACCTCGAATCATCTCGGGCGCGCTGTGGTCATAGGCATCTGCTTCCTGGAGCTGTGCCTGTCTCTGCCCGCCAGCTCCCTGTGGTCGGGGTGGACCTCCTGGTGGTGGTGGTGGTAAAGCCTCAAAGCGTCGCCCACCACCTGCTGCTCGGCCAGCTCCCCTGCCTCGTCCACCTCCTCCCTACGGACCTCCACGATCGACCCTATGCCTCTTCCTCGGTGGTCCCTCAACCGTCTGCTGCTCCTCGGCACGACGGGTCGGGCAGTCACGAGCCATGTCGCCCTGCCCGCCGCACGAGTAGCACTGTCTGCCTCTCAAAAGACTGGATCCGCGCTGTGTGCCCCGCACTGCTGAGCCAGTGTCCTGAGGTCGTCTGCCTGAGGGTCTGGTCTGCCTGGACCCCTGAGTCATCCGTCGACTGCCTACTGCAGAACACTCTGCTACGTTCCACCCTACGGTGGGTCTTGGTGCTGGTGTAGACTCAGCAAGAAAACTCTCGATCAAAAGGGCCCGCTCCAGTACTCCCGTCTGAGTCAGTATGCTGAGGGAGATCAGCGATGCCCTGATCTCGTGTCTCAAGCCCTGCTCAAAGGTCCGGGCCCGGAAGAAGGGGTCCCGTACCATGTCAGTCGAGTATCGTGAGAGATCAGTAAATCTCGCCGAGTACTGAGCGACCGTCATTCTGCCCTGCCACAGCTGAAGAAGCTCCTGAATACGCACCGCACGGAGGGTGGTTGGGACGAACTCCGAGCAGAAGAGGCTCTCAAAGTCCGTCCGAAGTAGAGATGCCTCATCATGCACCTAGAGCATCAAGCTCCACCATCGTCCCGCTGCTGCGTGCAGTAGGCTCACAGCGAGGATCACCATGAGGTCTGCTGGTGTCCTCACTAGCCTGAAAACCCGTACTACTGCCTCCATCCAGTCCTCGGCTGCCTGGGGGGTCCGTCTCCCCACGAAACCTGGGTGGTCGCTGGTGCTGAAACTCATGCAGTGCGCTGAGGCGACGTGCATCATCAGCGGCTGGTGCTGGAAGTATCGGTGGCTCGGCGGGTAGAGCTACCACCGGTGCCACTACTGACAAAGGGCCCTGCACCGAGGCCTCGTCGCTCGGTGGGCTATCATCACGCTCGACTCTTAGAACCCTAGCTGGCTGCTGTCATGGGGCCATCCTGAAAAGGAAACAAGTGCGCCACGGTCAGAACAGTATACCTGCTGAGCTGATACAAAGTAATCACAAAGAAAACATGAAACACACACGCAATCGATGTTTTCGTGCATTAAGTCGGAAATCAGAAGTCGGGGTCCTGGTGTATGGATACGTCGGCCGCCGCACCAACACTGGACTCCCTGGACTGATAACCACACTCAATACGCTAAACACTATTGCTTCACATAGAAAAGATCAGAGATCACGGTAGAACCGAACTGCTCTGATACCAATTTGTCATGACCCGTCCTCAGGGCCCGTGCCGTGACTACCCCAAGCCCGCCTTCCATAGGCCAGGGGCTGGCGACTAGCACCAAGGCGTAAATCCCGATAAAAAGGGAAGGCATTGCCTTTGAAAAGTAAACAAGAACCACAGAGTAAGCAAGCGGAAAGGTAAACACTAAGTAAAAATAGAGTACAACTGAAAGTGTGGAAAAGTAAATGGGCCAGTATACAAACCCAAACAGAAAGTAAAATACAACTCAAAAGAGAAAACATCAACTGTAAAGTAAAAGCCACTACACCGAGTTGTCCACTGGAAATCCCACCTGAAGGGTGGGTACAGATAGCTCCACTGCTCCTCAGGTCCCACCGTCTGCTCCGAGCACGTCCCGCCCAGTGGTCCACCTCCAGGTACCGTCCTGCTCTGCAAGCCTCAACCATGATCAACGTTGTCCGTCGTCTACAACCAACACAACATAGTGCGGGAATAGCCCATGCAGGAGTGAGTATAAGCTACTCAGTAGGGACCCCGAGACCCCCGAAGGTCTCCCAAAATCCACAAAGGATAAACCACAAAGAAAGATACAAACACGAAGTAACAACCGACACTGCTTAGGTATATGCCCATACTTATACCTAAGTCATCAATTCCAATACGCTCCAACCTCGGAGCCCAAGTAAAACTCAGTCCACACAGGATAGTATACGTATTCCACACAGGAAAGAAAAACGTAATCCACACAGGATAGCACAACAGAATCCACACAGGATGGTAAACAGGATTCAGCTCACACAGGTATACATCTTCGAAAACGATAGAGATGATCACTGATCTATCTAAGTCATCGGACCCACAAAGGATCGATAGGTACTAACCCCCGCAAAGACCCACACAGGATCGAACCCACACAGGATCTGTAGGTGTTGGTTCACACAGGACCGCTGAGCGCTGACCCACACAGGATCGGACCGACACCGGATCGGTAGCACTGATCCACACAGGATCACTGAGTGCTGTAGTCGTCGTCGTCGAATCCACTAAGGATCTCTGCACAGTCGTCGTCGCATTCACAGTAGCAGTCGCAGCCAGCTCTAGGGTTCCCACACACAGCAAGCTCGTTCGGGAGGGTCCGCTCCACGAGCCGAGAGGATGATACAACAACTGTCACATAGACCAGAGTTGATGTATCCAAAAGTTCCGTATCGTCAGCAGGAACTCAACGCGACAGACGGCGCATCAATCGGACGCCCGGTCTGAGAGTTATTGGCTTTTTCGTTCCAGGGGCCCGGTTGTTTTTTTAAGGAAAAACAAACCTGACTGTACTCCACCTGCGTCCAAACCTCGGGCGGAGTATGCCAAAAGATCCGTCTCACTAAGAGGAACTCAACAAAGTCGACGACACGTCAATCGGACGTCCATAGCTCAAGATATGAGCGTTTCCGCTCCGAGGGCCCGGTTGGTTTCGTGTACGAACCAACCCGGCCGAACACAAAGTATTCTGAAACATTGAGTGCGATATACCAAAACGACCGTCTCGATCCAAGGATCGCATCGCCGTAGACGGCGCGTCGTTTGGAGGTCCGTAGCCCGAGTTATGGGCATCTGAACCTAAATAGTTCGGTATCGGGGGTTTCGGGCCCGGGCCGACCCGGCCCGAGACCCCCCGGTTGGCCCGAACCGGGTTGACCCGCCCTGGACAGGGTCGGCCCGGCCCGGCAGGGCGCGGCCCGGCCCGGCACGGCCCGGCTGGGCGCGGCCCGGCCCGGCACGGCCCGGCTGGGCGCGGCCCGGCCCGGCGCGGCCCGGCCCGGCTGGGCTCGGCCTGGCCTGGCGGACCGGTCAGGCGCCGGTCCGGCACAGCGCAGCGCGCTGGGCGCGCTGCCAGCTCGGCTTCAGCCGAGCTGATTGAAAAAATGGGGGGGCGCTGCCCCCCATTTGTAAACACGCCCCCCCCCCTCTTAATGGGGGGCCGTTCAACTGGCCGGGGGAATTTAATTCCCCCGGCCTTCCCCATTTCCGGCCGGCCCGACCTGGCTGACCGGCTCCTCCTCGACGGGACCGGCAATGGCCGGTCCCTTTCCAGCTTCCGACACCGGTGGCCCGGCTGGCCGTCGGTCACCTTGTTCCGCCGCGGCCCGGAACCGGCTGCGTCCCTTGTTGTCCGGCGCGGTGCGACGGCACCGCGCCCCTCCACCGCGGCCCCGCTCCGGCCGCGGCGCCTTCGATTTCCTTTGACGTGGCGCGACGGCGTCGCGTTCTTGAATTCCTTTCCATGGCGCGACGCGACGACGCCGCGCATATGTTCCGCATTAAACAGCGTGGTGTGACGGCACCACGCTCCCTCGTACCAACCACAAAGAAAACATTTAAGAAAAAGGAGGAGGGTCGGCCGTGTTCGTGCGGACCGGCCCCCTCGCATTATTCGATAACAATTAGTCGAAACCACGAAATTCGACATGCCAGAATCAAGAACGGAAATAATTTAAAATAAAACCTCTACCTGAGTTTCAAGAGTGGAGCACGTCAACAAGCCGTGGAAGACAAGCGTCGTATAGGTCGGACGTCGCGGGAATCGTACGTCGATTCCGTTGACGTCGAGGTGCGTCCGAAGAGGTAACGTTGCTGGAGAAGCTTTGTAAGATGACAGAGAAAGCCCGAGGAGGAAGCATCATCTCCTTTCATTGACACGGGAAGAAGATCGTTTGAAGCGGCATCGTCGATCTTTGGAAACACACCGGCTGTGAGGAAGAGAAGAGACGACATAGCTTTCTCTTCTGTGGGGACGGTATTCTTCATCGGAGCCTAAGTGTTCTTCGCGTTCTTCATCAAGGTTGAAGAAGATGAAGAAAGCTTCCCAATCCTCTCAAGGTGGCAAAAGAAATCTAACCAAAATAAAATAAGTCTAAGGCTTATTTTATTTACACAACTAAACCACTTTGAATTTCAAAAGTTTGAAATTCAATAACTCATCTCATTTAATAATTCAAGTTGTCAAAATTAAAAATAAGAGGAGTTATTGGGTGTTTTAAGGGGAGTTGAAGAGTTAGGGTTTGTGTGGGCCCCACCACACTTAATCCTCTCAAGGGAGGTTAAGTGGATGTGGTTCCCACCCCTAACTCCCTTTGGGAGGACATAACCAACATGGATTAAAATAAATTGTGTTTCCTCAATTTATTTAACTTCATTTAATTTCCCCCAAATCTAACTCTCAACCCGCATAAAACGCAACCTCGGAAAAGGTCTCCTTAAGAGAATATCGGCGCTGCGAGTTCATTGGTGTCCTCGGATTTCAATTCCGAGCACCGGATCAAAAGTTAGAAATTCCCACTCATTCGTTTACTGAACGTACCCGAGCCAAACTTCGGAAATTGATTCCGGGCACACCGGGCCTCAGAATCAGGTGCCGTCAGAAACCACGCTCTTGTAAAATTCCAAAGAAAATTAAGAAAAAATTTCCCTTTAATTTTACGGGTCTTTACAATCATGACCGGAGACTTCAACAAAGAAAGAATTCCATCAAGGTAATTATTGTCAATTAATTAAATTAATTATAACCAACATATGATGATCCTATCTCTATGGTTCTGGGACTCACTATTTTGTTTTTTGTTCTTCGTTCTATTTTGAAGATTCGGCGTTTTACATCGTGACAGATCTCAGATTGATCGTTGTTAACGCTAAAATAAAAGTTGGCCACTCTGACCAACGCACTTCCGCTGCGCCCAGAACCTACATGTTATATCAGAGTGGTCATATCATTGATTATAATTATTTAGTTTTTCATTGGTGGTTTACGCATTTAATAATTTAGTTGTTTGAATTCAATTTAATCATTCTTAATAATCTAAATCTCGAGATCTGTTCCTCCCCTCTCGTTTCTCATTCACCTTATAGAAACGAATTTTTTATTTGGATTTTGATTAAAATAAAATAGAGGAACTCATACGGAGGTTCCAAACATTCCTGGTTGTACAAAACTAGAATACACGCAGTGTATTTGGAAGTACACGTTGTGTAGTATAGGTTCAATGCATCATTTTGGTCTTCCAAATCCAGTCGTGTATTGGATCCTATCTATGTCATTTATGACACTGTGTGTTGACCAGGAATAGGTGGCACATGGTTTCCGGATTACACGTCGTGTGGTCCAACTGAACACGACGTGTAGTCCCTTCAGGCTGGGATTAGACCGTGTACCCCGTACACGACTTGCCTGGCTGGAAACCGTGTAACACAGATACAACACGACGTGTGTCCAACTAAACACGCCATGTACTCTGAAAATTTCCGAAGTACATCAACATGCCATCTCCTCGGGCATGTACTTCAGATGGACGGTGAAGAAGAGTACATGTCTTGTAGTCGGAACTACACATCATGTACCCACCCAAATTACGCAAGTTTATTAAAATTTATTATATTATACAAACCCTTGAGATGTGTACCATAGTAAAGGCGTAAATCTGAGGCACAACACATGATATGTGTTTTATATATATGTGTTTAATTTAACATCTGTGTAATGAACGAGAATTCACCGAGTTGCCTCCAAGGTGCAATTTACACACAAAGATAACTTTAAATGAATTTATTTGTTTAAAATTATGATGGATGAGAATCTCAAAGAAATTCAAAAAAAGGTTTTAAGATAAAAGGATTGATTAATTAAAGATAATTAATTGATTCAAGCATGATTTATCTTAAACAAGAATGATTAAAGAATTGAATTCTAGTTTTATTTATGCGTAAATATCGTTGCATGTATGAATGATCTTGAGCTAGACCATGACCTTTGTATGTTAATGTCTTCTTTAAATTTATTTATTCAAATTAAATTTGTTGTCCTGTGAGCCTTCTCCTCATTAATATGTAGGGCCTGCAGGCCCAAGGATTATTTTATGTAAAAAACCCTTTTTACCCCTCACCTGCGTGTGAGATAAATGCATTTGTAATGGTTGGAGCTCCCAAGCTACTGGAGGTAGCTCAATTCAGGATCCAAGGTGAATCCAATCCAAGGAGATATAGAGGTGGACAGGTGGAAAGCTATAAATACAAACCCGAAATGTTCAAGGTGTTTTCTCCCCTAGGTCTTGGGTTAGTTTATCAATTGCTAGTTAAAATAACCAATAGAAAAATCTCCTGATCATATCATTTATTTTATTTCTATCAGTTGCATGGTTTATATTTATTGTGGGTGTGTTGTCACGATCACACAATTAATGAATTTAACAAGCTTGCAAGATGGAACTAAAATAAGATCGGCTTATTCCTAAATATTATCTTAGACATGTTTAATCACTTAAGTATATACAACATAATATTAAAAAGCATGTAATAAAAGATAATAAAATGGAAATTTACATATAAGGATAAAATCCCTCATGGAAATATTAAGTCGATATAGCCTTCCATAATCATGCTTAGAATCGAACCATAGTTCAAAGTGCCAGACCAACCCTAGTTGAGGTGCTTTCAATTATCGGGGGATTCTAATTCAGGGTTTTGGGTTGACTTTAATTGGTTCACATCATGGATTGATAGCCATAGCAGGACATAGTGTGGCCAAGAGGCAAAGGTTGAGGAAATCCAAAATAAAAGGATTTCAGGATTGGGGATTCCACTCAGCGGATCAAGGAGCTATGAGTTAGTGCAGTTGGCATTTGGAATTCCAACCTAAAACCCTTCAAGTTTCTTGACCAACCCTAATTGGGGAAATGAGAAGGGAAATATGGATCCTTCCCACTAGAATATTCCGGAAATAGAATATTCTGAAGTCAATGGTAAGGGCTATTGGATTTTGATAAAATAGTGGGAGACTAATAAGTATTAATTTATTTATTTGTCTCAGTTTTTATAATAAAGTACTAAAACTTTTCCCATTTTAATTTGTAGAAACGACAAGAAAAATGACTTCAAACATATCATTGTGAACCATACTCGAGAATGAGAACCTTCTCACCGGCACTGATTTCCATGAGTGGCAGAGGTGTTTATGCGTCATCCTTCTCCATGAAAGGAAATTGTATGCGCTGGAAGATCCTATTCCATTTGCTCTTGAAAGTAGGACAGTGATGAGGAACTATCTCTCTACATGAAACACATGGATGATGCCACAAATGTCTAGTGTTTCATGATATCGGCCATGTCTAATGAGCTCTTGAATAAACATGATTACATGGATGCGTATAGCATGCTGTCTCAACTTAAGGATCTCTACCAAGAGAAGGCGAGGCATGAGAGATATGTGATCTCCATCACTTTGTTTACAACTAATCTTGGAGAGTCTGCTCCATCTGGGCCTCATTTATTCAAGCTTATTGGCTACATTGAATGTGTGGACATCTTAGAGATTAAATTCTCAGATCAGTTGCATACAGATCTCATCCTATCATCACTGCCTAATACCTTCTCTAGCTTCATTATCAATTAAAATATTATCAACAATGAGAAGTGTCTATCGGAACTTCTGGTCTTAATTTTCTAGGTAGATAAGGACATGGGGCGTGACAAACCTGCAGTCCTTATGGTGAATAAGAAAATGAAGGACAAGGAAAATTGACCAAAGACTTATAAACAGTCTGAAGCCCCCGAGCATCGTCCTTCCAAGAAGGGGAAGATCTAGAGGGAAGGAAAGGAACTGGAGGCGGTGTGTTTTTCATGTGGGAAGCAAGACCACTGGAAGAGGAACTGCACCCAGAAGCATGGGAACCCTAATGGTGTGTTCATTATCAAGTGTAATATTTCTATTTCTACTCATTGGGTATTAGATAGAGATTGTGGGGCTCACATCTGTATTCAAATGCAGGAACTAAGTATATTTAGAAAGATTACTATAGGAGAGGTGGATATTCGAGCTACCAATGGCGCAAGGCTGGCTGCATTGGCTATTGGTGATTACCTCCTCTCATTGTCGACTAGGATGATTTTGGTTTTACATAACTATTATTATGTGCCCAGTGTTACCAAGAACATAATTTATGTATCCTGTTTTAATATAGATGGTTTTATTTTCATGTTTGGAAATAAGGGTTGTCTCTTTTATAAGAACAACACATTTTATGGTATGGTGCATTTAAATAATGGTTTCTATGTATTAAATTACGAAAACCAAGTGTTGGAAATCAATAATGAAACAAACTCACATGACTCATACATCACCCAGTTAGGGCATCACCGTCTCAGTCATGTAAATGAGAAGCGCTTGACAAAGCTCTGCCAAGATGGTTATTTAGACTCTACTGAGCTAAAACCACTTGATAGATGTCACACTTGTTTACAAGGTAAAATGACCAAGCCGCCTTTCGGTGGACATGGTGAAAGGGCCACAGAGCTTCTAGGATTGGTGCAAACAGATGTATGTGAACCATTTCTAGTAGAAGCTAGAGGTTGATATTCTTACTTCATTACTTTTACTGATGATTTGAGTAGATATGGTTATGTCTACTTAATGAGGTATAAGTCAGAAGCCTTAGAGAAATTTATGGAATTAAAGAATGAAGTAGATAATCATCTTGGTAAGAAGATAAAGAAACTTTTATCAGATCGAGGTGGAGAATATATAATCCAAGAGTTCATCGATATTCTACGGGAGTTTGGGATTCTATCTCAGCTCACTCCTCCTTATACCCCATAGTGGAATGGTGTTAGTGAAAGGAGGAACCACACCTTGTTGGACATGGTGAGGTCTATGATGAGTCATGTGGATCATCCATTATCCTTTTGGGGATATGCATTACAAACTGCAACATACACATTAAACTGAGTACCATCTAAGGTAGAAAATGGAATTCCATCCAAGTTATGGAATGGAAAGAAACCCATTTTGTTGCACACACATGTATGGGGATGCGAGTCATTTATTAAGGCCTTCTCAGGAAATAAACTAGCACCCTGGGGTATGAAGTCTATCTTTATAGGATATCCCAAGGAAAAAAAGGATATTACCTATATAACCCTTCAGACAAGAAAGTGACTGTTGCCAAACAATCCGACTTTCTCGAGAGGGATCACATCCTCAAAAAGTATAGTGGTAGAAAGATTGACTACAATGAAGATGATGCTCAAGATACACAGGAGTTGGTACAGGAACAAGTTCCACAGGTCCCTGTGGAAGAGGTTCTAGAAACACAAGTACTACATAAGAGCTAATGAGAGGTAAGGGAACCAGAGGGATTTGGATTCCTAGTCACCGAGGATGGTGAATCATTATTGTTGGAAAATGATGAACCTCTCTCCTAAAAAAAAGCAGTAGAAAGCTCGGAAGCTAAAAGATGGCTAGAAGCTATGAATTCTGAGATGGATTCCATGTATCAGAACCAAGTCTGGGTTCTAGTTGATGAGCTAGTTGATGTAAATCCTGTTGGATTCAAATGGGTATTCAATAGAAAACTAGACATGGAAGGTCAAGTTATCACCTATAAAGAAAGGATAGTGGAAAAAGGATTAAGACAACATCCTGAAATTGACTATGATGAAACCTTCTCGGTAGGTGCCATGTTTAAATCCATAAGAATCATACTTGTCATAGCATCTTACCATGACTACGAGATTTAAAAAATGGATGTCAAAACAGCATTCCTTAACGGGAACTTTTAAGAAGATATCAATATGACAAAACTAGAAGGGTTTGTGACACCACGTGAAGCCAAACGAGTTTGCAAGTTACAGAAATCCATTTATTGATTAAAGCACGCATACAGGTCATGGAACATTCGATTTGATGAAGCCATAAAGGAGTATTGTTTCATTAAGAATGAATTTGAGCCCTGTGTTTATAAGTGGTTTAATGGGAATGTGATCGTTATCCTAGTAGTATATGTTGACGACATATTTCTTATTGGAAACGATGTACCAGTATTACAGTTAGTTAAGGACTGGTTGAACAAGTGTTTCTCCATGAAGGACTTGGATGAAGCAGCCTATATTCTAGGGATCAAGATCATTTGTGATAGATCCAAGAGGTTGCATGGACTAATTTAGGGTACATACATTGACCAGATACAAAAGAGATTTAGTATGGAACAATCCAATAGGGGATTAGTTCCAATGTCACATGGCCTATATCTTTCTAAGAAGATGTCTCCATAGACACAACAGGAGAAAGATAGAATGAGTAATCTCCCATACGCTTCTGCTATAGGATCCATCATGTATGCCATGTTATATACCAGGCTTGATGTTGCATATGCATTGAGTATGGTAGGCAGATAACAAGCAGATCCAGGAGAACATCATTGGACTTCTGTTAAGACTATCCTTCAGTATCTGAGAAGAACTAAGGATATGTTTTTGGTTTATGGAGGAGACGAGGGGCTTATCATTAGAGGGTATGCTGATGCTTGTTTTTACACAGATCAGAATGACTTGAATTCGCAATCTGGATATGTTTTTTATCTCAATGGGGGAGCTGTGAGCTGGAAGAGTTCAAAGAAGCCAGTAGTCGCTGATTCTACAGTGGAGTATGAATATATAGTGGCTTCTGATGCATCCAAGGAATCTGTCTAGATTCAAAACTTTTTCAAAGAGCATGATGTGGTTCCTAGTAGTAAAGACCCTGTCACATTGTACTGTGATAATACTGCAGTGGTGGATCTTACAAAAGAACCAAGGTCACATCAACGGACAAAGCACATAATCTGAAAGTATCACCTTTTGAGGGATTTCTATCAGATGGGTGAATTTGCAGGGAGTAGAGTGTCCATGGAAAAGAATGTGGAGGACCCCATGACTAAAGTCCTATCTCAGCAGAAGCATGAATATCATGTGAGAGATAGCGGGTTAAAGGTTGTTAGCAATTGTATCTAGTCCAAGTGGGATTCTGTTGGATTTGGTGGCCTAGAACCAACTACTTTGTACTTTATTCATTCATAAATACCTTATCACATCTTGATTGTTCTTCTTTGTGAAAATGCATCTGATAATGTCCTAAGGACAGCTGTTGAATTAAAGGGTCATAAAGGATCCCTGCTATGATGAGAACCCAGAAGTGTCATAACACATTTATTGAATATATGTTCTATGGCCGGATGATTTTATTTGAGGGACACAAAAAATACTTTCCATTAAGGGTGAGGACTCATAAAACATTAAGGCACCTTCTCATAGTGTGCACCCTTGGTAATATCTAGGAGGATATTATGAGAACAAGACCCGCTAGTAGGAAATCCACATTTCATAGTGTCATTAGATGTTCCTATCTACGGAAGTGTGTATTGGTCCTTAGACTTTAACATTATCATTAATGTGTATTACAAATTGCACACTTAGATGTATTGACGAAACTTGTGGTGACACACTGTTCGTAGCAAGGTAGGATACATTGGGTGCGTCACGAGTAATACTGCATTAATAGATAATGAGAGAAATGATTTTTCCCTTCTGTTCCATAATGGAAGTAGTTATATCAAGCCCTTTGATGGAATTGATATAGCCTAAATAAATCCAAGTCCATGGTAAGGTATGGGAAAGTTCAATTCCGAAAAGTTAAATAAAGGATAATCGAGCACATGGGTTGATGGAACTAGCATGAAACCCTCTAGATTCAAGATATCATGACAAAGGGATTATATTACACGATAATCGTTCATATGAGGTGACACGTCAATGCAGAGTCAACTTCTTTCTCTTGGGTGACTTGACCCTTTGCTAGACTGTAATCATGGACTTTAGGAAAGCCTGCCTAATGCCAATGAGAAAGAGTCCTAGAGGGTCACACCCTAAGAGTGTCCATGTATCTCAGTTAAATATTAATTTAACAAGTTAAATAAAGATTATTCCTGACTGTGGTTTAATAATTATTTAAGGATGTCTGCTCGCATTTATTTCAACAGTAGTTATTCAAGAGAATATATTGTGGAAGAAATAATATATATTTATTAGCGAGTAATGGAGTTACATTTATTTAAGAAATAAATAGCCAATACTCAAGGACTAATAAATGTGGTGAAGGAAATAAATAAACATGGAAAATAAAAGTACAAGCCGTGTATATTGAATATACACGCCGTGTAGTTTTATGGAAAAACAAGTACACGCCATGTATTAATGATAACACATCGTGTAGTTTTTCCAGTCAGGATTTTGAGGAAATAATATAATTTTATTAAATGATATTTATTATAATTAGCGTGGGCGCATGTCAAGGAATTAATCATTCAACATGGATGGTTTTCAATAAGCGTTAATGAAATAAATAAAATGCATAATGTGTTTATTTATTGTCATAACAATATAACCTCAACCCCGATTATATATATCCTCACAACCCCAACACTTTTCCCCAATCGTTGTGCACAAAAATTTTAGAGAGTTCTCTCAGGGCCGAAAGAATTCCTCCCTCCATGAACGCTCTCAATACCAAGAGAGATCTACCACCACCGGATCAAGACGATCGAAGGTGGACATCACAAGAAAAGGTTATTCCGTGCTAGCACCTAAAGATCCCTTCAGCAAAGTCTAGAGATATGTAGAGCATGTGTGGATCACCACTAGTGGAATCCTACACTTGGATTTTACGATGCAATGACAGATCACATTGGATCGTGACCGGAGACATCAATGAAGAAAGAATACCATCAAGGTAATTCTTGTCAATTAATTAAATTAACTATAACCAATATATGATGATCCTATATTTATGGCTCTGGGACTCCCTCATTTGTTTTTCATTCTTTGTTCTATTCTAAATATTTGGAATTTTACATCGTGACGGATCTCAGATTGATCATTGTTAATGCTAAAATTAATGTTGGCCACTCTGACCAACGCGCTTCCACTGCGCCTGGAACCTACAAGAATGAGATAAAAAGTAATGATAAACAAAAATTATCCCCTTCCATGGATACATTACTTGTTTGATAAACTATGTGGGGACAAGTATTTCTCTATGTTGTAAATTTAGTCTACATATCACTAATTAAATGTGAGGGAGGAATATATTCCCAAGACTGCCTTTCGAACAAGGTTATGACACTATTAGTTCATAGTGATTCCTTTTGGACTCACTAATTCTTTAGAAATATTCATGGACTTAATGAATAGATTCTTTAGTGATTACGTCAACAATTTTTTGGTAGTCTTTATTGATGATATTCTGATATACACCAAGTGCAAGGAAGAACATGAGAAGAATTTGAATACTATGATGAAGACTTTGGGAAGGAAGAAATTTTTTTCAAATTATAATAATTGTGAGTTCTAGATGGAGGAAGAATCATTCTTGGGCATGTTATCACCTGCAAAAGAATATCAGTAGGCCCTTCCAAGACCAAGGCAATCGAAGAGTGGCCCATGCCAATGTTTTTAATAGGGATCTATAGTTTCTTTATTCTACCTGGGTATTACAAGAAACTTTTGATGAAATTATCATTATTTTCCAATACACTAACCATGTTGATTCTAGAGGGAGAAAAGTTTGTCTAGATAGTGAATTTTATGATTACTTCAAAGAGTTAAAAAAGAGGCTTATCAACATACTAGTACTCACGCTTCTGAAAATTGGGGAACACTTTGTGGTATAAATTGATTCTTAAAATAAGGTATTAGGTTGTTTACTGATGCAAAATGATAAAGTGATAGTCTACAGCTCGAGGTAGTTGAAAATTCATGAGAAAAACTATCCTACTTGTGGTCTGTAGTTGGTGGATCTGATCTTCCTATTGAAAATATGGAATCATTATTTATATGGTGAGAAGTGTGAGATGTATACTAATCATTGTTGAGCGAGTGTTGTTTTAAACAATACATATTGTTTTTATTTAAAGAGGGAGTTTTCATGAGAACAATACTCTATCGCTTTATGATAATTTTGATGCTCACAAATACCCTTAATTATTTTCTAATGATTTTCTTTTTAAGAATATTGCAGGAAATTATTATTAATTATATTTTACTTTTGGACGAAATATTTAAATTCTTGAACAACGAGAATTTAATTTCTAATGTATTTTCATTTTAGTGTGTTCTGGAAATATTGTTCATGCACTACATATTTGGGATTTTCTTTTAGCGCGTTCTGGAAACACTGTTCATACCCTACGTGGAGAAACATAGAGTAAGGATGAAAAGCGTGTATACTTTTTGAGATAAGAGAAAAGTATGGTTAATCAACCATACGTTATTGGAAAAGTATGGAAAAGAACCCTACGTTAGGAAAGAACCCTACATTTGGGACATCAGAAAAGTATGGAAGGAGAACCGTATGTAAGTATTAAATGTAATGTTTCTTTCTCAAAAGTATGGTTCATCAACAATACTTTTTTGAACAACCATATGTTCTTGGAAAAGTATGGATCATGTAAAAGTATGGATCTTTTACTATATATTGGAAAGTTTGAATAGAAAAGTATGGATGATCAACCCTACATTTATGATCAACCTTATATTTGAAGAAAGTAACATGAACCTTACGTCTGTGACCAACAATAAATTTCAGGACTACGTCATCAACCTTACATTCAGAGGATGCATATAGGGAAGTTTCGAATACTCTGTAAATTCAAATGATTGAATATAATGATTAAAAAGGTGACTTTTGTGGATCTAAATTTATAGGAGAAGTGCTTATCACTAGTTTATATATTTTTGAGCCTTTTTGAACAGTATCTAATGATCTTATGTGATCTCTCAATAATTATGAGAAAAGAAAAGAAAAATAGAGACTTTCAAGAATTCAGATCTACAGATTCAAGAGAGTAACTAAGCTCTGTTTTCTGAAGAAGGAAAATCACGATAGAAGATTCATATGTTCTACATTGAAGATCATATGTGGATCTTCTACTGCTGAAATTTTGAATTATATTTCTATATCTATTGCAACAGGATCAACTCAGAACAACTCTTATGTGAAGATAATTATTTCTGAAGGTGGAGATCTATCTACTGTCAATTGCATGTTGTTGTAATTGTGAAGAACATCACGAAAGTTTTTTCAGAATACATAAATCTTTCTTTTCTATTCATGAGTGACAAGATTCTCATACTTAGCTGTGTTGGTTCTATGAGTGAACCAAAAGGCTTTTTTTGCCTTAGTTTGTAAAGGTGTCAACAACATGTACTCAGTTGTTGAAAGGTCTATTGAAACGAGGACCAGATAGTAAAAATCACCAAGCTCATGGAGTAGAGCGTTGGTGGAGTGGACTAGGGGCTTTTTGTTCCTCGAACCACTATACATCGTGTGTCTCTACACTTCATATTTCCACTGCGTTATTCATTTGATTAAAGTAAAAATCAGAACACAATCTCATGAATATTTCTGAAAAGACACAATTCACCCTCCCCCCTCTTGTGTATATTTTGTATAATCTAATCCAACAATTGGTATCAGAGGTGGAACATTTTGATAAAGCCTTAACAAGATGAATGTGATTATACATAGAGAAAGATGACTGATACAGGAAAGGGAATGTTTATGGTCAGAGCACCATACTTCAATAGAGAAAATTATGGATGCTGGAAGTCATGAATGATTATCTATCTAAAAATCTTAGATACAGAGTATATTATAATATTCTGACTCCATATGAAATACCAGAAAAACCTAAAACATAGAGTGTAGCTACTGAAGCAGTTTATGACATGAACTCAAAGGAAATGAATGGAATTATATGTGGTCTAGGACCTGATCAATTCAATAGAGTATCTCAATGCCCGGCAGCATATGAAATGTGGAAAACTATTGTTTTTACTTATGAAGGATCTAAAATATCAGGGAAATTAGATATGCAATTGCTAAGATTAAATTTGATACATTCAGAATGGTTGAAGGTGAAAGTATTACTTAAATGAATATAAGATTGACAGAGATTTTCAATAACATAACCTCCTTGGGAGATTCCATTAAACAAGCTGATAAAGCTTTAAAAGTACTGAGAGTACTGCCTACAAAGTGGAATGGAATCTCTACTGCAATCAGATAATCGACACTTGTTAAGAACTTAACCATGAGAGAACTGATTGGAACACTAATGATGTATGAAGATGAGATGCAAGATGAAGCTAATGAACACAAAGTGATTATTAAGAGATATGACACTTCCTTGAAAGTGTCAACATAGAGAAAAAACATAAAGATGAAGAAAAGTGTAAAAGAGAAATAAAAAAGTTCTGATTTATCAAATTTTGATGTGGATTTGGCTCAGCTATCCCGAAGATTCACTAAATTCTATAGAAAGAATAAGGGATTCAGAAAATCATCTAAAAAGGATGACAAGGAAGTCAGATGTTATGAATGCAATAAAATGGGAAATATCAGACCTGACTATCCTCAGGTAAAAGATGACCAGAGAAATAAATTCTTCAAAAGAAATTATTATGAGCATAATGACAAGAAATCCATGAAAGCTACATGGAGTGTATCTAAAGACTCCTGTAGAACTTTTGAATCAGACTCAGAGAAGGAAGAAGTAAATTTGAAATCCAACATGTGTTTTGTGGTAGACAGGGATGAGGTAAAATATTTCTACTCTTCAGACTCTAGTTATGAATCTAGTTACTCTAATGAAAAACTTGCAGCCTACTGCAATATGCTTGAAGAAAAATATGATTCTTTGTTTAAGAAGCATAATTCTTTAAAGAACATTTACAAAGTTGTTTCAGATGAAAGAGATACAATGCTAAAACAATATAATGAGTTAACTGAGAAGTTTGACTCAATTAACACTAAGAATACAGATTATGAATCAAGGATAAAATCTATGCAAACTAAATTAGAAACCTATAAAAGTGAATCCTTTGTTTTCAATAAAGGATAAAATACTTTCAATGAAATTATTGGTAAAAATGTCATTAAAAAGGAAATATTTGGAATTGGAAGTAAAGGTGAAAAATCCAAGTTGTACAAAAAATATTTTATTCCAAGTTAAAAAAAGACTAGATTCTAATTACTGTGGAATAAGGGGGCATATTTCAAAAAATTGTTTCCTAAGGCAACCCCAAATCAGTGGTATTAAGAATGAATTTTTATCAAATGATTTATTTGATTCTTGTGAAATTAGAAAAACTAAGGAAGTCTGGATTCCTAGATCCTTGCTAGCTAACACCCCTAGACCCAACAAAATATGGGTACCAAATCAAATTGTGTAACTGCCTTTGCAGGGAGTAAGTCACTAAAGCAGAAAGTACATATGGTATATGGATAGTGGTTGCTCAAGGAATATGAGTGGGAACTCATCGAACTTCTCTACACTCACTCAAAAAATGGTGGACTTGTCACTTATGGTGACAATGCCAAAGGAAAAATCATTGGTATTGGAACAGTTAGAGATCCAGAAGTTGTCTCAATTAAAAAAATACATTATGTACAAGGATTGAAACATTATATGATAAGTATTTCTCAACTATGTGATGATGGTTATGCTGTTGATTTTTCTAACAATTTATGTTCTGTTTTCAAGAATAAACTTCTTAAATTTAGAGCACCCAGAACTGACAATGTGTAAACCTTGGATTTAAATTCCTTGTGTAAACAACAAGTAAATTGCATAACTGCTAAATTGAATCAATCTTGGATCTAGAATAGGAGACTTGGACATTTTAATGTATATGTTTTACATAAATATTCTAAGAAAAAATTATTTTCTAATTTCCCTAGTCTCAGATTTGAAAGTAAAAGATTATGTGATGCATGTCAACTAGGAAAGCAACAGAAATCATCCTTTAAATATGTTAATAGAATTTCTACATTTAAACCTCTATAACTTATCCAAATGGATTTATTTTGACCTTCAAGAGTAGCATGTTTTGCTAGTAAAATATATGTATTTTTTTAGTTGATGACTATTCTAGATTTACATGGATTTTCATTTTGAAATTTAAAAATGAAGCTTTTACTTTATTTTAATGTTTTTGCAAATCTGTTCAAAATGAAAAAGGTTTTTAAATAATTTCATTAAGAAGTGATCATGGTGGAGAATTTGAGAATTAGGAATTTAATTCCTTCTGCTCAAATATGGGTATTAAATACACCTTATCTTCAGCAAGAACACCTCAACAAAATGGAATTGTTGAAATAAGAAATAGGACTATTCAAGAAATGGCTAGAACTATGCTAAATGAATACAGTCTTCCTACCTATTTTTGGGCAGAAGCTGTAAGCACAGCCTGAAATATAATAAATAGAGTTTTAATTAGACCTCTTTTGAAAAATACACCCTATGAACTTTGAAATAACATAAAACCTAAAGTTAACTACTTTAAATTTTTTGGATGCAGGGTTTACATATTGAACACCAAGGATAATCTTGTTGTGTTCGATCCAAAATCTGATGAAGGAATTTTCTTAGGATATTCTACTACCTCCAAAGCTTATAGAGTCTATAATAAGAAGTCAAGGATTGTTGAAGAATCAGTTCATGTAATATTTGATGAGTCTGATCCCTTTGAGAAAATGACAGACCAAATGGATGAATATGACTCTATTGATAACATGAGAATTGTGAACATGAAAAATGATTTTGAAAAAGATATAAAAGAAATTCAGTCCCGTTCAGAAGAACATGATACTGAAGAACTTATGACTGTGTTACCTAAATAGACAAGAACTATAAAGAATCACCCCTTAGAAACTATAATAGGTGACTTAGAAATAGGAATAACAACTAGAAGAAATATAGGGAATCTTGTAGAATTCATTGCCTTTCTATCCCAATTATAACCCAAGTCTATAGAAGAAGCTTTAGATGATGAAAGATAGATTATAACAATGAAATAAGAATTAAACCAGTTTAAAAGAAATGATGTCTGAGAATTAGTTGAAAGACCACATAACTATCCAGTGATATGAACCAAATGGGTCTTTAAAATAAGCAAGATGATCAAGGAATAATAACTAGAAATAACTCTAGACTTGTAACTACAGTAAATAATCAAGAATAAGGTATATATTATGATGAGACCTTTTCACCTGTAGCTAGATTACAATCCATTGGGATCCTTTTAGCCTATGCATCTCATATGAACTTTAAATTATTTCACATGGATGTAAAGTCTTCCTTTCTAAATGGTTATTTAATGGAGGAAGTTTATGTTGAGAAACCTACTGGTTTTGAAAATTCTCATAAACTAGATTTTATTTATAAACATACTAAAGCTCTTTATGGCATTAAATAAGAACCTAGAGCTTGGAATGAGAGATTAAGCTATTTTATATTGAAAAATGATTTTACTGTTGGAATGGAATATCCAACACTTTTTAAGAAAACTGTAAATACTAATATTTTTTTAGTTCAAATTTATGTTGATGATGTAATTTTTGGATCAAATAATAAAACCCTTTTTCATGAGTTTTCAATGTTAATGCAAAAGGAATTTGAAATGAGTATGATGGGAGAACTAAATTTTTTTTAGCTCTTCAAATATATCAAAAACATTTTGGAAATTTTTTGAACCAAAGAAAATACATTACTGATTTATTAACTAAATTTGGACATGAAAACAGCAATACATATACAACTCTTATGTGCACTAATATAAAACTTGATTTGGATGAAACTGGAAATTTAGTTGACAACAAGTTATCTAAAGGTATAATTGGAAGTTTGTTATATCTTACTACTAGCAGGCCAGATATAATGTATTCCGTATGTCTTTATGCAAGATTTCAATAAAATCCTAAAGAATCTCATTTAACAACTATTAAAAGATTTTTTAGATATTTAAAGGGAATTGTTTTTCAATATCTTCTTTATCCCAAAACATCTGATTTTAATTTGATTTCATATTCAGATGCAGACTTTGGGAGTTGTAGTTTAGATAGGAATAGAACAACAAGAACTTGTCACCTTTTAGGGAAATATTTAGTGTCATGGTCATGTAAGAAACAAATTTCAGTTTCCCTATCAATAGCTGAGGCAGAATATGTTTCCTCTGGCAGTTGTTGTGCACAAGTGTTGTGGATGAAAAACACTCTTATGGACTTTGGACTAAATTTTAATAATACTCTTATTATATGTGATAACACTAGTGCTATAAATATTTCAAAAAATCCCATTAATCATTCTAGAACTAATCATATTGATATCAGACATCATTTTCTAAGATATCAAGTTCTTAAAAAGGATATATCTTTGGAATTTGTAAGTACTAAAATTCAACTAGCTAATATTTTTAGTAAGCCACTTCTCACTACAAGGTTTTATTTTATTAAGGGGGAGATAGGGTTATTTAATTTTTAAATAAAGTTTTATTTTAACTATGACACTTTAATTCTATTTAAATTAATTTGGCTATTTGTTTTTCAAACAGAATAATTTTCTTTTCCCCGCGTAATTAATTTTATTTATTTTTAAATCAATATAATGATTACTCAAAACACGGGAATCAAGGTTGTTAGAAACCTTTCGTTTTCTAAACTGTTTCATTTCTACCAAAATCCATTCAAACCCACAAAATCGTACCACTACTCGAAAACCCTAATCTTCGAACCTTGGAAACCCTAATCTTTGAACCTCAGAAACCCTAATCTTCAAACCTTCAGAGATTCTCTCAGAAATGAAAAAGACTAAGAGAGCCGATGAAGTCGAAACCAGCAATGTAAAAAAGAAATCATCCAGAAGGAAGGAAAATTATACAAGGAAAGGCGATTGATCTTGAATGGATATATCAAACAAATATCCTCTTGAAACAAGCACTATATTTTCAGAATCTCGAACATACATTCAATAGTGAGAATATGGAATTTTTGTATGAGGTAGAGCATTAACATTTCTTTAAGTCTGTACAATTTAGTCTAGGAGATAATTAGGATACTATACTAGCTAAGATATAGGATAGATATTTTTTGATCTCTTCAGTTGAAATTGGTCAGATTTTGAACTGCCCTTATGAGGGAGTTTTTCATTTCAATTTAAAAAATATTGGAGATTCTATGCATAAATCAGAGGACATAATTTTTTTTCTTTTTTTTAAAACATCTGTAAAGAATATGTTCATAAAGGATCTGGAGCCAGATCAGAAAATATTGGTAAAATTTGTGCAAACAGAGATTGCACTGAGGATGTCTGAGATAAAAAAGATATTATATCCCAATATATATATAATTTATCTTTTATTCATTGATATTAAACTCAAATTTTCCTATGTATATGGTTAGATTCTAAAGATATTGTTGTCATAGTGATGGCCGAATGAACTTTTACCGTTTTGGTCGATTCATCTCCAAACTGTTATTTTAGAAGAATATGGTGATACTGGTGGATGCCAAAGTGCATTGTCAACACAGTAATTTTTTTAATGCTGGCACTTTAAGAAATATTGGCTATTTCTAGATCACTATAAAAGGAAAAAATTTCCCTTAGGAGCTGAGGATGAATCATAGAGTGCTCAGGCTCAATATGCTAAGTCCACGGAGGGACAAGATGAATCGAGAGTCAGCACTGCAACAAGAAGGATTAGATTTCAAGTGGAAGATACTGAGGAAGAAAGAAGTCATGATGGAATGCAATCTCAGAGGAAAAGAACTACGGTTGCGGCACATTCTTCCCCTGAATTGACCACAAGAGATTTACTCTCTTATATCTTTGTTAGAGAAAAGGTTATTGAAAAATATCAAGAACAAAATGTGGCTGTTACAGACCATAACCCTTGGAGAATTGAAGTAGAAATATCAGAACAGCAGGTTGTAGCTGATTATGAAGTTACACTTCAACAAGATAAGGAGGCAGATCCTGGTGAGGAAGTGTCCAGACCTCAGGAAACTCCAGAGGATATAATTTTTGAAAATCCATTGGATGAAAAAATTGTTGATGTTTGTGATGAGCATGTTTCTGAAGCTCAAACAGAAGTAATTCAAGAGGATTTTTTTGTGGAAGAGTATAAAAAGGACTCTGAGGAAAAATCTGTGGACCAACCTACTCAGGAAAAGGAGAAAGACAAGTCTGATGCAGATTCACAACCTTTAGTACTACTGCATCACACTGAACCTAAGAATGAGAATCAAGCACTAGGTTCCTCTGATTCAGGGAATAAAGAAGTTGAAGAGCTGTATAGAATGTTATCTTAAATATAATCTAAGAATGATACTCTGAGAAGAGCCTTAGCATCAGAACAGTTGAAATTTAAAAGGCTTAAGGAGAGTACAATTTCAAGGCAAGAAGTTGAAATTTTTAAGGATGATATGATGAATGCTGTTACCAAATTGAAATCTGAAATGGTTATGAAGTCAGATTTATTAGATCTTAAATTGTTTATAGAGACACAATTTGTATCAGTTGGGATTAGTGCTTCTAGTGGATCAGGTAATTCACCTGATTTAATCAGAAGGTTTCAAGCTATCACAGCTGCAATGAGCAACATGAATGACAGGTTGCAAGATCTTCAATGCAACAATGCTCTTTTATCTATTCTCTTAGACAATCAGAAATTCTTGGTTGATCAGTTGACATCCAGTGAACCAGGAATTAGATATGTCTTAAATAACTTCACAGAGAAGTTGTCTTTCTTCATGGAGAAGTAAGAAAGACTTCATGAGTTTTTTAGAGTCAATCTCATTGAAGACATTCATATGACTCAAGAGGCCAGGGGTCTTATTATTAAGCTTGGTGATGGGCTGATGTGAAGACTCAAAGAATAGTTGACAGAGATCAAGTCTGAATTTCAGAGGAGATAAAACCTATTTACTACCCTGACCAAACATTAATTCATGTGTTCATAATATTTGTATCTATTCCATAATTTCAATAAAACTTTTTTTTATCTCCTTTTATGTTTATTTTTTTTACTGACTTTGTTTAGATATGCCAGTAATCCAGATTTTATTACTAAGAACCAGTTACTTAGCATTTACTTTTGTTCAGTGATACATTAATCCGTGTTATATTCCATATTCTATCATTCTTTTTTATATCACAAAAAGGGGGAGAAATTTGGAAAAAACACAACATTTTTATATTTATTTTAAATTTATTTTATTGATGAAGAAGTTAAAAATGGATAGATTAAAGGGAGGGATAAATATTTTATTTATCTTTTTAAAATTAAAAACTATTTGTAATTCATTTTGTATGTTAATTTCATTATTTATTTTATGGGTTTTGTGATCATCAAAAAGGGGGATATTTTTGAGCAATTGATGTTTTCAACAATACAAATTATTTTAATTTAAAGGGGGAGTTTTGTTGAGAACAATACTTTATCTCTTTATGATAATTTTGATGCTCACAAATACCCTTAATTATTTTCTAATGATTTTCTTTTTAAGAATATTGTAGTAAATTATTATTAAATATATTTTATTTTTGGAAGAAATATTTAAATTCTTGAACAATGAGAATTTAGTTTCTAAGGTATTTTCATTTTAGCGCGTTCTGGAAATACTGTTCATGCGTAACATATTAGGGATCTGCTTTTAGTGCATTCTGGAAACACTATTCATACCCTACGTGGAGGAACGTAGAGTAAGGATGAAAACTGTGTATACTTTTTGAGATAATGTAAAAGTATGGTTAATCAACCATACGTTATTAGCAAAGTATAGAAAAGAACCCTACGTTAAGAAGGAACCCTACGTTTGTTATATCAGAAAAATATAGAAGGAGAACCGTACGTAAGTATTAAATGTTATGTTTGTTTGTCAAAAGTATAGTTCATCAACCTTACTTTTTTGAACAACCATACATTCTTGGATAAGTATGGATCAATTAAAAGTTTGGATCTTTTACAATACGTCTGAATGTTTAAAGAGAAAAGTATAGATGATCAACCCTACATTTATGATCAACCTTACATTTGAAGAAAGTAACATAAACCTTATGTCTGTGACTAACCCTATGTTTGAGGACTACATCATCAACCTTACGTTCAGAGGATGAATACATTACAACTCCACCTTACATTTGGCGTTGGAGAATTTAAAGTTGATATTTTTATGCAACGGTCAGCAAGTTGTTTATTACGCGGATTTCAATCTGGATTTAAAGCTGATTTTAAAATGTGACTTTGACTGATTCAAAGCCGTTTTATTTATGGTTTAAAGATCGAATTAAAAGGTGGTTTTTATTCCAAGTCTTCAGGGATGTTTTGACCACTCTGTAAATTCAAATGTTTGAATATTGTGATTAAAAGGCGACTTTTGTGGATCTAAATTTACAGGAGAAGTTCTTATCACTATTTTATATATTTTTTAGCCTTTTGAATAGTATCTAATGATCTTATGTGATCTCTCAATCATTCTGAGAAAAGAAAAGAAAAACAGAGACATTCAAGAATTCAGATCTACTGATTTAAGAGAGTAACAAAGCCCTATTTTCCGAAGAAGAAAAATCACGATAGAAGATTCAACTATTCTACATTGAAGATCATCTATGGATATGCTACTATTGAAATTCTGAATTATATTTATATATCTATTGCAACGGGATCAACTCAGAACAACTATTATGTGAATATCATTATTTATGAAGGTGGAGATCTATCTATTGTCAATTGAATGCTGTTTCAACTGTAAAGAACATCTGGAAAGTATTTTCAGAATACAAAAATATTTCTTATCTATTCTTGAGGGACTGGCTACTCGTACTAAGCTGTGTAGGTTCTGTGAGTGAACCAGAAGGATTTGTTTTGCCTTTGTTTGTAAAAGTGTCAACTACCTGTACTCAGTTGTTGAAAGGTCTGTTGAAACGAGGACCAGATAGTAAAAATCACCAAGGTTGTGGAGTAGAGCATTGGTGGAGTGGACTAGGGGATTTCTATTCCCAAAACCACTATACATCGTGTGTCTCTTCACTTCATATTTCCACCACATTATTCATCTGATTAAAGTAAAAAAGCATAACACAATCTCACGATGATTTTCGAAAAGACACAATTCACCCCCCCTTGTGTATATTTGGTATAATCTGATACAACAATCTTGAGAGCCTAAAATATATATTCACATAGTAAGAGATCAATATGTTCTAGTGAATTTGGTTATAGATCATCAAGGATTATGATTTCTTAATCCACTACCATCCTAATAAATCAAATAAATCGGTGGATTCTCTAAGTAGAAAGGATCCTGTAACATTATCAATTATGATAATTGAGAAGGATCTGATCTTCTTATAATTGTAATGGATGTACATTGGAATCATTAAGGAATAAAAATCATTAATACTTTCTCAAATGATTTCTTATCCATCATTCATGGAGAAAATAAAGGATGTTTAAAGAAATTATGTCGGAATTCAAAAGAAGGTAGAAGCCTTGAGAAAGGGGATATCCTCATAGTTTAAAATTTATTTGGAAGTGGTTGTATGATTTGGATCCCAAAAATGTGTAATATCCAATCCATAGATAAAGAAAGTTATTCTAAGTGACACACATAGATCAACATTCTCTATTAACCTAGGAACCACACATATGTATTAAGATCTATAATAGAATATTGGTGGGACAATATGAAGAAGGATATCATTTAATATACATCAAATTTCATGGTATTTTATCAAGTAAATAATGAAAGGTAAATGTATAAGTGGATGACGAAAACATTACCCATACCAACATGGTAATGGGAAAAGATCAACATGGACTTCATCAATAGACATATGAAAACATCCAGAGGAAACAATGCTATATCGGTTATTTTGGATCATCTTACAAAGATATTTATCTTTATCTTGATTTGATATGAATTATCCTTAGATCAAGTTGCATGGATATAAATCAAAGCAGACATAAGTATTTATGGAGTACAATATTTGATTGTATCTGACCGATATCTGAGATTAAACTACAATTTTCAAAAGATTCTCCAACCTGATTTATATAATGATTTGAAATTTAGTACGGCCTATCATCCACAAATTGATTTCCAATACACATAAACTATTCAGACACTATAATACATGTTATGTTATTTTTCTATGGACATCAAAGGAGGATTGAACCAACATCTACCTCTATTCGAGATCTCTTACAACAACAGTTTCCACTCGACCATTCAAATGGATCCACATGAATCCCTTTATTGGAAATGATGCAGAACAAAAGAATTTTTGGATGAAGTCGGTGAACGTAAGCTTCAAAGACCTAAATGGTCGAATAAATGGTGGAAAATGTGAAAACCATTACGCAACACCTCAAGGCAGTGCAAAGTTGACAGAAGATCTATAAATAAAATCATTGAGATGGTGTATAGTTTGAGGCTAGATACATGGAATTACTCCACATATCTTCATAGAAGAGGACCATGAGATTTGGGAAGAAATGAAATTTGGGTCCCAGGTACATCGGACCCTTCTAGATTCTTGATCATCTCAAAATTATGGCCTATCGACCGAAACATCCATCATCCCTATCTCAAGTACACTATGTATTCCATGTATCTGTCTTGAGGAAGTACATATTGGATACCTCACATGTACTAAATCCAAAGGTGGTACATCTGGAAAATGTTCTCTCTTACGAGGACCATCCAACAAATATCTTGTATCATAGAGATGAAGTTATACACAAAAATACTTCTTGCATGGTCAAAGTACTATAGAAAAACCATAAGTATGAAGAGGCAACATGGGAACTAGAGGATGTAATGAAATATAAATACCCTCACCTATTTTCAACATATAAACTAAAATTAATGTTTTAGGGGGAAATTTCACAAAGGGGGAAGAATGTAATGTCCCAAAATTTTACGAATGGAAAATCTCGTCTTATAATTACGTCATATAGTATAAACATCATAAAATCACTTTGATTATAGAATAACAACTTTATAAATGAATAATAATGAGGTAAGAGTTATTTATAGAAACTAAGGAACCTATACCAGTGGAATAGTAACTTGACCTTTAGAATAGTAACGTGATCATTAGGAATAGTAATCCAGAAAATAGATTAGTAACCTCACCTATGAATGTAGAAATAAAATTTAGGTATATTATGAAAAAAATATTATATATTTATTCTATGGTATAAGTAAATAATCATTTTAGAAATGATAAATTAAGTGATGGTATTTTTGTAATTTATAAATATTTAATTACAATTTTATAATTGATATAATGATTTAAAATAAAATTTATTTTCATAAAATGTATTCATAAATTTTTATATTGGTGTATTATTATTATAAGATAATTTTATGACATTAATTATTTTTCAAAGTGTTATAAAATCTGTTATAATTATAAAATTAGTACTTTTGAAAAGATAAGGATTTTATTTAAAACATAACTATCTCAAATTTGAAAAATTATTTTCATAAAATGGAGTCCATTTTTTAATTCTACACATTGAAAAATTGTTCAGGTTAATTTTTGTGATCTTTCTAAAATAGTTGTTTTGTGAATCGTGAAATACAGTAATTTTTGGTATTTAACAAATACATGAATTATTGAGTCATAGATGATGTATGGATTATTTAATCCCATAATCTCTAAATATACTTCTTTATTTTAATATATTTATTTATAAGGTTCAAACTATTAATATTCTTTAGTAAAAACAACAAACTAATGAATAATATAATAAAAAATCACCCCTCTCCTCCCTAATAAATACCACCCCTCACAACCTCTTCTCCTCAAAACTCAAAATCCTTGAAGATTGTACAATTTCTAAATATTCCTCATTCCATAACCCTACCCCACATCGAATATCCTTTGGTCTCAACAAATTACCAAATCTAATCCCCCTAAGGAGGTTCTCAAGGAGGAAAATTAAAGGGGTAAAATCCTCTTTCTTTTCCTTTAATTTCATTTAAATTTCTTTTCTATTCTTATTCTCTCATCGTATCTCATTATCCAAGTGAAATTATAACTCCAACAACTTATATATAGTTTAATTTTATTATGGTAATTTAATAATTTATCATCAGACCTCTTCTCCTCTTCCTTTTATTGTAAAAATGGGAATGTCGTCCGTGAGGTGTTGATTTATAGACTTCAATGATAAAAAGTTTTCATTTTACATTACTACCTTCATGGATGGTACAAAAACTATTATAATTTTTGTGATAAATTGTAAAATTTATGTTATAATATTTTTATGTTCTGTAACAAACATATATACATGAAATAAAATAATAAAACAAAATAAGTTCCTTGTGATCGAAATACCGCCAAATTAATCTAAACGATTATCATTAACATTTTATCTAATAAATCATCCACATATATAGAAACAAAATAACATATAATAAAAATTTAAATTCAATAAGTTCATTAATAACATTTAATATAAATTATGGATAATTATCTCCAATTTACACAATCTTCCATAAATGTATACAAGTACACCGATCATGAATATCAAGAAAACAGACACTTATGAACGATGAAATTGAACATTATAACTAATCATGATGGCCATAAATGAACTTAATAACATTATAATAAATAAAATTCATGTATAATAGGTTATTTATTTATTAATTAATGAATCTAATTTTATTATCCAAGATATTAAAGAGATGAAATCATTCAGACAAAAGGTAAGGGGATTCTCGAACCCAACTCTCTTCCTTTGGGTTTTCCCTCTCTTAATCCATTTTTAGTATAAATGTTCCTTTAATGTTCCTTAAATTTAATTTATTTTCCTTCCCTTTTTTTAAGGGATATATATTTTTCCTTTTTGGTTTTATGAAAAATAAAAAGTTTTTTTCCAAATAAACACTAATTTTAAAAAAACACACATTTTACTACTCTGAAGATTGTTTCATCATCACTCATGATTGATGATTATTTTACAATTTATGTTATTAAATTTTTATATTTGGAAATACAATGTTTATCTAGGAATGTATTCTTTATGAAATTTTTCATGAAACCCATTTCATTTCCATGGATTATTTAAAGGTAAAAAATTTAATACATTCTATATGAAATGCATGATTATGTAAATGTTATGATGTGATGGGGGAGCCCCGAATTATATAACACTCCAATACATTGTGTAGTGTAATATATATCATGATATAATGTTAAATATGCTTGAAAATTATGAAATATTTGTTCACAATTATTATGTTATGATGATTCACAAATGTTATTCATGAACATTATGCTATTTTTGTTCACAACTACGTGTGGTAGTTGACCACTAAGACATGATGTTTTATTTTTATGAATTTACACATTTAATGACTTTACCTAATTTTTCCTCTTGTGATTATGATGATGGTCCCAGTCTTATGTCATGATGATAAGATTATGATCCCCCCTTGTTATAATGATTAGTGTTCTTATCTATCCTCTTACTGGGATTTTAGTTCACGCCTTTCTTTGATGTATATTCTCTGGGGATTACTTGTAATAAGGATAAAATGAGGTCTACTAAGAAGGTATATAATATAGAATTAAATAATTTGTATGTTTTATTATGTAAATGTTATGTTTGATCCTTATATTCCCAAGACACTAAACCTTTGGATCCCAGTTTTATAACGCTTTTACGTTGTTTATCTTTGAAATGATGTAATAATAATATAAGAAAAGCGGGGTCACTATACTCAGTATGGGAACTGAACCATCAAACAATTCCATGGGCACAAACCCCCTCAAATGGTACAATGTGAACAAACCCATCAAACTGTACTACAGTAATAGACCATTGAAATGGTAACAAGGGAACCAACCGCTCAAATGGTACTGTGGGCACTGACCCCTCAAATGGTATTGTGGGCACTGACCCCTCAAATGGTATCATAGGCACTAAACCCTCAAATAGTACAATGGGTACTGACCCATCAAATTGTACAGTGGGAAACGACCCCCTAAAAATAAAATTTTGAACCGACCCCCCAAATGAGATACTTTATAAACGAGGATCACCAACCTGATTATATCTTAGTTAATATGATATAAATCAGATCTAAAGAATCCTCATTAGACCCATACTAGAACACTTCTAAAGAGTACAATCATACCCTCATGTAGTCATTTGTGTCACAGAATGTTGTCCATCCTTTCATCAATGGCACAAGAAAATAAAGTCTTAGCGGTATCTTTCATGCATCTACAAAAGGTGGAACCAACTGTGTTAGTATTTTAGATGGTAATGAAAATAGAGAATATGTCTAGTGGATGTCATGGATTTAGTATCTGGGGTCCACATAGAAACTCCTGTTATCATCCACCTTCCTTAACACTAATATAAGAGAAGGTTTATTCATGGATCCTTCCTCCCATGCCCTTAACGGTGATAAGGTAATTTCTGTATAAGAACGGATCACCCAACTCCAATGAGAAAATTGGGATTTTTTGAAAATAATGATTGGAATAATCCTGAGATCCTTGCCTTGTAATGATGCACCTGTACCTGATTATGGAATCTCTATATGTAGTGAAGTGTCCAATCCCACAGGGCTGGGTGAATTTTCATATTTTTCATCCCCTCATCAAGTAAGATTTAGATATTGTTCCACCTCTCCCTAACCCACAGGTCTATGGTAATTTAAATATTTTACACCTCCTCATCAAGGATATTCTAGAAACCATCTTCCCTTAGGTGTTTCCACAAAACCTCTAGGAGAGTCAGACTCTTTTAATCAGTGGGAATCGTCTACATCAACCAATATCCCCAATACTTCAGCACCTACCCTTAGACCAATTAAGACCAGGAGTCTATACCATAGGATCAAAACTCAACCATGTACCCACACTAATGGAGGTATTTATAAATTGTGGGAGAAACAACATATTCACCCCTCATTTAAATAAAAATAGATAATAGTATATTCCTTCCAATTAAGACATGTTCCCAGGTATTTCTACTATGTGATGGAAAATAATTTGATAGAGCTCCCAACGATGAGAAATACAAGTGAGCCAAGGATGGTAGGCCATGAAAAACATTTCCCCTACCATATACATCTCATGAACACAATATATGATTTATTTTCTATTAAAGACTGAAATCATGTGAAGATGGATGTGGGGATTTTGGAACCAGCGACACCTGAATCCCCTGTCTAGTGATCCAATCACTCTGAATAGGATGCATCAGTTATAAAGCAGAGCATGATATACATACTTCACAGGGATAAATGACCAACCTTCAATGAAATATTGAAAAAAACCTATTACTTTAAAAAAAACATGCCCCCAGTAAATTTGACTATGCCATGGAAAAAATTGAGGGAGCTCCCAACAATAATAAAAAAAGACGTGGTAGGGTTGACAGGCCATGACAGCCACTGACCCTATAATTGATGTCTCTAAAACACAATATACAGTTTCTTTGTCTTCACAGAATGGTTGGAGATGCATATAAGTGAAAGATTGATAGAGTTGACTGATCCCAAAAATCATGAAATATTTATAAAATTTATCCAAACACCATCAGAAGACCAACTCCCATAATAGGTCACTCACCCACATCCTTACCGCAAGATGTTAAATTTCATGGATGATGTCCTTACTGCATAATATTAAAATTCATGGATTTCATCCTTACCGTAAGACATTAAAAGTCATGGACCACATCATTTTTAGATGACATTAAGTTTCATGGATTTAATCTTGATTGCAATAAGTTAAACTGCAAGATCCAATTTCTTACTACAAGACGTTTAACTGCATGATCATCATCATCACCGCAAGAGGTCAAAATACATGGCCATCGTCCTCACCGCAATATATTAAAATGAATGATATAAATCCATACCAAAAGATGTTAAACTGTATGGACATAATCCTTACTAAAAAAAGTTAAAATACATGGCCATCATCCTTATTGAAATTTGTTAAACAATATGACCCACATCCTTACCATAAGATATTAAACTTAATGGTTGTCATCCTCATCGTATGACATTAAACTACTTGTTCGGAATCCTTACCACAATATGTTAAACTATATGGCCTTAATTATTACTAAAAGTTGTGAAACTTCATGGAACACATCCTTACTAAAAGACATTAAATTTCATGGTCTTCTTCCTCACTGCAAGATGTTAAACCGCTTGGTCGATGTCCTTAACACGTGACATTAAACTACACGGATTTCATCCTTACCACAACATGTTAAACTACATGTAACATGTCTTTACTATATTAAATTAAAATATATGACTATCATTCTCACCACAAGAAGTTAAACAACATAAACCACGTCCTTACCGCAAGATGTTAAACTACATTGCTGACGTCCTTACTACATGAAATTAAATTGCACGGTTGTTTTCCTTACCACAAGTTCTTAATTTATATAGACCACGTCCTTACCGCATGACATTAAACAACATAGATGTCATCCTCATATCAAGATGTTATACTACATGATCCATATCCTTATAGTAAGATGTTAAACTGCATGACTATCACCTTCACTACAAGATGTTAAATTGAAAGGTCATCATGCTCACCATAAGAACTTAAACTGTATAACACACATCCTTACCACAAGATGTTAAAATTTAATGTTTTCATCCTCATCACAAGATATTAAATTGCATGTTTTTAATTCTCACCTCACGATGTTAAACAACCTGACCCACATCCTTACTGCAAGATGTTAAACTACATGGCCTCCATCCTCACCGCATGACGTTAAACTACATGGACATCATTCTTACCACAAGATGTTAAACTTCATCGACATCATACTTATTGCAAGATGTTAAACTGCAAGGAATAAGTACTTGTCAAAATAAGTTAAAGTGAATTCCTTTCATACTTACCATAATATGTTAAATTGTAAGGACAATGTACTTGCCTCAAGATGTTAAACTTCATGGACCACATCCTTTCCATATAATGTTAAACTGATCTGGTGATGCCATTTCCACATGATAATAAATTGAACGGGTTTCTATAACTACATATGGATTTATTCTCGGCCTAATGAGATTCTTAGGGAACCATGGATCTTATATCTTGACTAATCCACCTATATTCATGTCCTTACCATATGAACTTAAACTGCATGGATGATTCCATTACCTCACTACATTTAAATACAAGATTTTTTAGAACTACATATGTATTGATTCTATTACTAAATAGATATATTGGGATTATTGGATCCTATATCTTGGACCAACAACCAATATAAAAATCCTCACCACAATACGTTGAATTCCTAGGCTGTTTTCCTTACCACATGAAATTAAATTACACTGGTTTCCAGAACTATGTACGGACTGATTCTCATCCTAATGAGATATATTGAGATGCTTGGATCCTATATCTTGGCCCAATTACCTATATTCATTTACTTACCACATAAAGATAAACTACATAGAATATGTTTTGGTCATAGGATGGTAAACTATTCAGCATCTCAATCTCTAAAAGAAATCATCAGCATCAAGTGGAAATTGTAGTTTCTAGAAGCACCACCAATAGATTACAATATCAATCCCAGCTATATCCCAAAATTATAAATACCACTCAATTGTCTACCGAAGGTATTCTTTGATAGGTCACCTCCCCAAACACTTAGATTTGGGAATCAAGGACCCCTTAACAAATGAAGAAAGTTGCAGACCAGAGAGACTAGGCTAATACCCCTGCTAGTGAAAATATAGTCTTCTATCATATCACGGATGAAATCATGGGAAAGGTATCAATACATGGACCCATGTATAAATTATATCATCATATTATTATGGTATAATGAGGATAAGAGTGTTAATATATCCCCACTTCAATGAAATACATCGACCAATATATCATGGAAGATGAGAGTGTATAGGAATATATTCATTTATGTACCCTATTGAAGTGTCAGTGATTTTTTATAGCAATAGAGGAGCTCTACCAGTATGTTCTAGTGAAGATGAAGGGATAGCCATATATTCATGTCCCAAAATTTTGAGAATCACAACACTCTAATTAGTATGAATAATTGGATACTCTAGAGGAAACACATATCCTTGCTCTCATCCCAAAGGATTATCGACATATTCCGTTAAAGGAAACGAAAAAACAATCGTAATCATATCCCCATTCCAAACAGGACACACAAAGTGAGATAGAAACATTACTTAGGACATGATCATATTCCTATTGCAAATGATTGGAATAATATTCCAAAGGCCCAAGATCAGGATCATATCCACAATCTGGATAGGGATCACCAAGTGAGAGTGGAACATGCCTTGAGAAAGGCTCATATCCCTATCCCAAAAAGATCAGTATCATACTCCAAAGGCCTAGGATTAGGATGATATCCCCATTCTGTTTGAGGCTCACTAAGTGAGAGGGGCACAATCCTTAGGACATGCTCATATTTATATTACCAAATATGCACAAAATATCTCAATAGCTTATAGGAGAAGGCCCATATCCCTTCTCCCATTATGAAGCTCCAATAACATATTCCAATAGGGATTGAATATTTATGTGGGGCTCATATTCTCATTCCAACCAGGGCTCACTAAGTGAGAGCAGAACATTCCTCAGTATAGGCTTATACACCTATCAAAAATGACCATTGGAATTTTTCAAAGGCCCAGTATTGGGATCATATCCCCTTATAGCCAAGACCTGCCAAGTCAGAGTGGAACAATCCTTAGGTTTGGATCATATCCCTGTCAGATAATCTCATTGACATACACAAACAGCTTCTTCACAATAGTACATCCTAACCATTTATTTATAGTGCATCCTAACCAAAAGGGAGTTCCAGCTTCTCGAAAATAGTTTGTCTTAACCCCAAGATATTAAACTATTCACAGTATATTCTAACCACATGACATTAAATTCTACGAAGATTGTCCTGGAAGTAAGATTTTAAACTATACAACATCTCATGTCCTAACCACATGACATTAAACTATACAAAACAAGTCCTTACCTTACAATATTAAACTTCATGGAAGAGGTCCTTACCACATGATGTTAAACTATAAGAAATATTTCCTCACCACATGATGTTAAAATTCATGGGAATCACAATCTCATTGAAAATTCATCGTACATAAGATAGAACTATGAGAAAGAGGGATGAAATTCCACCATCCCCAAGTGAGATTCTGCTCTACATAGGGAATATTTCCTTTTAAGAACTATGTGTGAATTGATTATTTCCATCACAAGATATGTAGTGATTCCCAAACCACTATATTTGGGATTATCCATAGTGTTAACTCCCTTTCACATCGAGTGAACCTTTTCCTTACCGCATGATATTAAACTACATGGAAAATTTCCTTACCGCATGAAATAAAACTACACATATTTATAACATTCCTTCTCTTTCATGATGAGTCACCCACATCTTTACTACATGATGTTTAACTAAACATTTTATATCCTTTCTATAAAACACTAAAAATTCATGGATTTCCAAAACATTTTACCACTTGATTATCATTATAATGTGTTACATAGGGACTCATGAATCCAATATCCTAGACCAGCCACCGCATGTTACAAAACATCCATTTCCGTCCTCTAACTACCTCTGTATGGTGAAAGGTACCCATTACATTCATTTTTTCTTAACCTAATTATAGTTCACATGAACTTAGGAATTTTATTAAGGGATTCCTCACATGAATATGGAATAGAAGCTCGCAACAGGTTCATCATGGTCCTGTATGAAAGACCTTAAATGGAATACCATGATTCCTTAATGTTTGATATTAAACTACCCAATAGACACTACTAGAAAAGGGGGCATTGAAGCCCCCCAGACTCGGGCGACCTCCATTGGCGGTCGCTATAGCTAACCAATAGCGACTGCCAATGGCGGTCGCTAACCTACATAAAAAAAACGGGGGGCTTCTGCCCCCCCTCCCCGCGCCCCCTCGACCCCGATCTCCCGATCGCCGCCCTAACCCCCTCCCTCCCTCGCCGCCCTCCCTCGCCGCCCTCCCCTCCCCCGCCGCCCGGCCTCCCCCGCCGCCCGGCCTCCCCCGCCGCCCGACCTCCCCCGCCGCCTGCCCTCCCCTGCCGCCCGCCCTCCCCCGCCGCCCGCCCTCCCCCGCCGCCCGCCCTCCCTCGCCACCTGCCCTCCGGCCGCCGCCCTCCGCCCTCGGGCCTCCGGCCGCCGCCCTTGGGCCTCCGGCCGCCGCCCTCCGGCCTCCGGCCGCCACCCTCCGGCCTCTCGGCCCTCCCCCCCCACCCCGGACGGCACTCGCACCCCAGACAGCCCCCGCCGCGCACTCCAGACCGCCCCCCACACCCCGGACAGCCCCCCCCCCCCCCCACGCGCACTCCGGACCGCCCCCCGCACCCCGGACGCCTCCCCGCACCCCGGACAGCCCCCCCCCCCCCCCCACGCGCACTCTGGACCGCCCCCCGCACCCTGGACGCCTCCCCGCACCCCGGACAGCCCCCCTGCACTCGGACACCCCCCCTCCGAACCCGGACAGCCCCCCCGCACCCCAGACAGCCCCCCCCCCTACACTCGGACCCCCCCCCCCCCCTCCGAACCCGGACAGCCCCCCCGCACCCCGGACAGGCCCCCCGCACCCCCGAAAGCCCCCCTGCACCCCAGACAGCCCCCCCCCCCCACCCGCACCCCGGACACCCCCGCACCCCGAACACCCCTGCCCGCACCCCTGACAGGCCCCCGACACCCCGGACACCCCTCCCCGCACCTCGGACAGCCCCCCCCCCCCCCCGACCCCGGACACCCCCCCCCCCCCTCGCTGCCCGTCCCCCATCCCCTCACCGCCTCCTCTCCTCCAGCTCCCCGCCGCCGCCGCCGCCCGTCCCCTCCCTTGCCGCACCGCCTTTGGCTCCGGCTCCCCTTCGCTGCCTCCTCTCCCTCGCAGCACCGCCTTCGTCTCCCCTCCCTTTCAGGTTTGTAGCTCAATCAGGTAACATGAGCTTTCAGTTACATTATTATTTTATCAATGGTTCATAAACAAATGGTTAATATTTATTTTGAATATAGTTGATTTGAAAAATGTAAATGTAATAAGTATTGTGTAAATGTTTGTTATACAGATATTATTATGGATAAGAGTTGGATTGATCTTCCAAATCGAACGTCTAGAGAATATTTCAATGGAATTATGCAGTTTATTGACTTCACGAGAGGATTTAAAAGTGACTATATTAGTTGTCCATGTAGAAAATGTGCTAACAGATATCAATTCACACGAGATACTGTGAGGGAGCACCTTCTCTTTAATGGATTTCTGAAAAATTATAAGAGTTGGACTCATCATGGAGAAGAATATGTTCGTTGTCAAAATACAGATGCAGCTCAGATGGATGTTGATGCAAGGATGACTGATCCAATGCATGAAATGCTTACTGAAATGGTACGTGGGTTTGATCCTGAAGGCATTGACATCCAGAATCTTGAGACCGGTGAGATAAATCTTCGCTCTGGTGCAGATCATGATTCGAGGAGGTTTTATGAAGTACTTGATGATGCGAAAACAGAATTATATCCTGGATGTACTTCTTACAATAAACTGTCGTTTATCATGGAGTTGTTGCATTTGAAGACATTGAATAATTGGTCAGACACATCATTTGACATGCTTTTGGTTTTATTGAAAAAAGTTCTTCCTGTCGACGCTAAGATTCCTGAGTCGTATTAATATGCTCGAAAGTTGACAGAGAACATAGGTTTTACATATGAGACTATAGATGCATGTGCAAACAACTGTATGTTGTTTATAAATGAAACTGCTCATTTGGATATTTGTACGGTTTGTGGCGCTTCCAGGTGGAAAGAGAACAAGGGAAATAAGACTCATCAAAGTCAGATTGCGATACAGGGGAAACCAATTGCCGTAAAGCAAATGCGTTACTTTCCCCTTAAACCGAGGTTGAATATATTTTTTATGTCATCTAAAGTTTCTAATTTAATGAGATGGCATGCAGAAAGAGTTCATGAAAGTGACATGTTAACCCACCCGGCAGACTCTCATGCATGGAAGGATTTTGATAAGAGACATCCCGACTTTGCTAAAGAGGTTCGTAATGTCCGATTGGGATTGGCAGCAGATGGTTTCAATCCATTCAAGTCTATGGTTGGTGCAACTCATAGCACATGGCCTGTGGTGTTGGTTCCATATAATCTTCCTCCGTGGCTTTGTATGAAGCAACAATTTATATTACTTTCCACTCTTATTGATGGACCTAAAAGTCCGGGGGATAAGATTGATGTTTACCTTCATCCATTGATTGATGAGTTGAATGAATTTTGGTGCGATGGTGTGATGACTTATGACTGCGAAACGAATGAAATGTTCAAACTGCATGCTGCTTTATTGTGGACAATCAATGACTTCCCAGCTTATGCAAATTTATCAGGCTGGAGTATGAAAGGGGAATTTGCTTTCCCTTGTTGCAATAAAAGTAAAAAATTTGTATGGCTTAAACATTCCAAAAAATAGGCATACATGGGTCACAGGCGTTTTCTCCCTCCCCAGCACAGGTTCAGAAAGGACAGAGTGGCATTTGATGGTTCTAGAGAGTTCAGCCTAGCACCAAAGATCATGACAGGAGTCGAAATGTTATCGCAGATTGAGGAAGAAAACATCCGCACGGTATATGAAATTCAGGATTTGGTGGCTCCTCTAGTACGTAATATTCGTGTTACGGGTAGGCAGCGCAGTCACAATTGGAAAAAGAAAAGTATTTTTTATAGTCTTCCGTATTGGAAAACTAACATGTTGAGGCATAATTTGGATGTCATGCACATTGAAAAAAATGTTTTTGATAACATATTGTGGACCATTTTAGGTGTCAGTGGAAAGTCAAAGGACCATGTTAATGCACGCCGTGATTTGGAAGAAATGGGTTTAAGGAAACAGTTGCATTTATAGTTAGCTGAGGGAAACAAGGCATATATGCCTGCTGCACAGTATTCGATGACTACAGAGGAGAAAGAGACATTTCTTTTCATTTTGAAGATGGTCATGGTGCCTGATGGTTACTCTTCTAATATTTCAAAGTGTGTGAATCTGACGAGCAAGACATTGCAAGGGTTGAAAAGTCATGACAATCACATATTACTTCAGCAGTTGATTCCAATCGCAATTTGTGATTGTTTATCCCCCAATGTTGTTCAGCCCTTGATTGAGATGAGTAATTTTTTTAGACAGCTTTGTTTAAGAAATCAACGAATGAGTGATTTAAAAAGTTTGCAGGACCGAATTGTACTTACGCTTTGTCACTTTGAGAAACTTTTCCCCCCCTCATTTTTCGATGTTATGGTCCACTTGACAGTGCACCTAACTGATGAAGTAATGGCTGTTGGTCCAGTGCAATTCAGGTGGATGTATCCTATTGAACGGTATTTGAGTACATTGAAACGATTTGTACGCAACAGAGCTCGTCCAGAGGCATCAATAGCCAATGGTTATTTGATGGATGAGTGTACTACCTTTTGTGCAGAATATCTTACGGATGTTGAAACAAAATTAGATAAGCCCTCTCGGATTCATGATGGTCCAGTTGGAGGAGGAACCACATTTGATATGGACAACATCGAGTGGATACAAGCACATCGATATATCTTGTTCAATACTCCATCAGTTGCACCATTAATGCAGTAATTATCTTATCAATGTGCTTGTATATCTTTTACATGTTTTGTTTGCATAAGTTGATCTTTTAAACATCGTGTAATCATTTGCAGGCAACACATTAATGAGATAAAAGAAGAGATGCATCGTGCGACTGAGTTGCAAATTCAACAATCTCATTATGTGGCATTTCATGATTGGTTCAAGGATTATGTATGTATAAATTGATTTTCATTATGAGTGAAGTATTAAACTAATTCTTTCTGCATATATCAGTATTGATTTTTATAAATTATGTAGGTTCGTAAGCTGAGGGAATTAGGGGACCCCACGCTACCTGAAGTATTTATCCAACTGGCTGAGGGTCCATCTATAACGGCTCGTCGTTATAAAGCTATTGATGCTAATGGTTTTCGATTTCGCATTAAAGATGTTGAAGACAAATGAGCAACCCAAAACAGTGGCATCGGTTGTCCCTTTGTCGATTCTGGTTATTACTATGGTCAATTGATAGACATCATTGAAGTTGTATACACACACGGTTTGAAGTACATATTGTTAAAGTGTAATTGGGTTGATCCAGTGCGTGGATGTAAAGTCGATCAATATCAGTTTTCATTGGTGAATTTTAACTATATGTCATACAGAAATAATGAACGAGTTGAGAATGAACCTTTCATTTTGACATCACAAGCGAAACAAGTATTCTTCGTTACTTTGCCTTCGGATCCAAGTTGTCAAGTTGTTGTCAAAATGTCTCGGCGAGGAGTGTTTTTATTTGAAGAATATGAACCCGAGACTGTTCTGTTTGTTTACCAACAACTTGATCAACATACCGTAGTTCAACGTGAAGAAGATATTTATTGGGTCAGAGCGGTTGTTGAAGGAGAAACGGTCAATTTTCATGCTTAATGAAAGGTATAATTGTTTTCCCGCTATTCAGTAGAATGTCCTAGGATATCATAAATTATCTAATCATTTTATAAATCCTTATTAGTTTTAATCCTCACTTTTTTAAGTTAATTCAGTCATAAATATTTAGGTTGATTAACTTTCTGATTTTTTAAAATTCATTCACAACTAATTATTCAATCCATTTTTTGTTTGATTAACAATTGTACAAGTTTTATTTATTAAGAACAATCCAATTTATCTTTTAAACACTTTGGACTCATTACTGATATTTTCTATGACTACAGACATGTCAGGGGAAGAGGCAGAAGATCCACATCATCCATCTGAGGCATCTACGTCTCAGGGTCGAGGTATGTTTGAATGTCATTGTCTATATTTTTTATGTAAATGACATATATATATATATATAACATTTGTCAATTTATATATAAAATTGTTTTCAACAGGATCAGACTCGGCTGCTTCTTCCTCTCGCAGGAGAGGCCCTGGTCGTGGCATATTATCATGGAATTCCGACACGACGATAGATGTTTCATTTTATGAGGTATTTCATCCCATGGGACCGAATGCCCTAGCATTTATTCGTTAGCTGGGTCATATCATACGTGACCCACATCGATTTCCATTGACCACGCGTGATTGGGCTTCTATCCCTCAGGACACATTAGATCGTCTATGGAGGGAGGTTCATGTAAGAAAATAATTTTACTTTATTTTGTATTTATAAAGAATACTAATATGTTTGATTATTTTCTTTATAGAAAAATTTGAAAGTATGCCCTGAAGAGTTTCGGCCCGTGTGTATGAGCAAATGCCATAAGATGTGGAAAGATTATAAAGGTAAAGTGATGAGGGACCACTGGGTACCAAATGTGGGTGCCCTTGACATTTTGGAAAAAGTCCCGAGAGGTGTCCTCCCGGCTCAGTGGCGTGACTTGGTTGCATATTGGTCTACTGAAGGTGTTGCGGTTTGTATATTAATTATTTGGATGTATATATATTTTCAAGAATATGTGATTTGTTTGAAATTTGAATGAATTGAATGTAGGAGGTGTCAACACGCCATTCGGAGAATCGAGCGTTGCAGGGACCAGCTCACAGGCTCGGGACTCGTCACGTGTCTCAGATTCGACAGGAGGTATATATTATTCATTTTTTAATTTATTAATTAATATGGTTTTGTGTTTATATTATTTTAATATACAGTTGCGAGGGCAAGGTGCGGCAACTGATAAAATGTCGGTGTGGATAAGGACTCGTGATCGCAATGATCCAGAGGTTGCAGCATTGATAGTAAGTGTCTGTACTTACCAATAATTACATAAATATATATATTAACATATATATATTTATATATATTTAAATATTTCACAGGCTCAATTTGAAGCCGAGTTAGAACATCTGCCAGAGCACCAGCGACAGCTTCCCATGCGACGGGATGAGATCTTTCATCGCATTATTGGTCGGGACGGGCATGGCTATAGTTTGACCTATGGAGTAGGGATTCCTCATTCTGTAGTGTCACGCGCTGCGGTTGTCGGTCCTGCTGTTGCTCATATGACACAGCAGATGTCAGATTTTGAGGCACGGCTACGCGCTTCCGAGGAGACAAATGCGCAATTAACAGCTGAGGTTAGAGCACTGCTGGAATATGTGCGTCGAGCTGATGGTACAGGGGATCATACGACGCAGGTATATACTATATTTATTTATTTAATTTAAACTATTTTTTTTATTAAAATATTTATAATGTTTATTTGTTGTAGGCACCTGGCCCACCAGATGGAGGTAGCAGTGATGACAACGCGTGACGCACCATATATTCATGAGATATGTTTTTTGTTTTTACTGGTAGGGTTGACATTAATGTACTGTATTTATTCATTTAAGTAATGCATTATTACCATCCATGGTGGTCTTTTGAATATTTTATACACATATTGAGTTTTTGATCAGATAATCTTGAATGATTCTACATTTGAAAAAGTCGAACTAATTCCAACAGATCAATAAATCTGATATTATAGATTATGTATTATCCAATATATTTTTTATAAATTTCTGTATGGTATCGATAAAAGAAATATGTATTAATTAGATGTTATCACTTTTATTTTTCACTTTTGTAATCAATGGGATGGCCTTTGCACCCCCGAAGAGCCCCCCGCACCCCCGTACAGCCCCTCGCACCCCCGTACAGCCCCCCCGCACCCCCGTACAGCCCCCACAGCCCCATACAGCCCCCCGTACCCTCGTACAGCCCCCCCGCACCCCCGTACAGCCCCCCCGCACCCCCGTACAACCTCCCGCACCCCCGTACTGCCCCCCGTACCCCCGTACTGCCCCCGGCCACCCCCGTACAGCCCCCCGCACCCCTGTACAGCCACCCCCCCCCCCCCCCGCACCACCGTACAACCCCCCCGCACCCCCGTACAGCCCCCCCGCACCCCCGTACAGCCCCCCCCCCCCCCCCCCCCCGCACCCCCGTACAGCCCCCCCGCACCCCCGTACTACCCCCCGCACCCCCGTACTGCCCCCCGCCACCCTCGTACAGCCCCCCACACCCCCGTACAACCCCCCCCCCCCCCCCCCCGCACCCCCGTACAGCCCCCCCGCACCCCCGTACAGCCCCCCCGCACCACCGTACAGCCCCCCCGCACCCCCGTACAACCCCCTGAACCCCCGTACTGCCCCCCGCACCCCCGTACTGCCCCCCGCCACCCCCGTACAGCCCCCCCGCACCCCCGTACAACCCCCCCCCCCCCCCCCGCACCCCCGTACAGCCCCCGCCACCCCCGTACAGCCCCCCCGCACCCCCGTACAGCCCCCCCGCACCCCCGTACAGCCCCCCGGACCCCCGTACAGCCCCCCCCGCACCCCCGTACAGCCCCCCCCCCCCCCCCCCCACACCCCCGTACAACCCCCCGCACCCCCGTATTGCCCCCCGCAACCCCGTACTGCCCCCCGCCACCCCCGTACAGCCCCCCCACACCCCCGTACCACCCCCGGCACCCCCGTACAGCCCCCCGCACCCCTGTACAGCCCCCCCCCCCCCCCCCCCCCCCGCACCCCCGTACAGCCCCCCGCACCCCCGTACAGCCCCCCCGCACCCCCGTACAGCCCCCCCGCACCCTCGTACACCCCCCCGCACCCCTGTACTGCCCCCCCGCACCCCCGTACTGCCCACCCCCCCCCCCCCCCCCCCGCACGTCCATCGGACGTGCAGTGCGCGCGGCACGTCCGATTGTGTCTTTTTCAGCAGCGCGGCGCGCGCTGATATGGCGCGTTGGGGGGTCAAAACCACCCGAACGACCTCCGAATGCCACGAAACCGTACGAAAACATCCGGGGCGTGAATTTTGAAATGGTCGGCCAGACAGCACCTCATTCGGAGGTGCCGTGTGACCGGGGCGGCCAGAAACGCGTTTCCGGCGCCCTAAAACACCAAAACGGCGTGCGGGGGTCCAATTCGGAGCAAACGTGCTCCGAACGACCTGAAACCGCACGAGAACGATAGAAATTTTATTCCTGAGATGTAGGAGGAGGCCGCACGTCCATCGGACGTGCGGTTGTGCGCGGCACGTCCGATTGTGTCCTTTTCAGCAGCGCGGCGCGCGCTGAAATGGCGCGTTGGGGGGTCAAAACCACCCGAACGACCTCCGAATGCCACGAAACCGTATGAAAACATCCGGGGCGTGAATTGTGAAATGGTCGGCCTGACGGAAACTCATTCGGAGGTGCCGTGTGACCGCGGCGGCCGGAAACGCGTTTCTGGCGCCCTAAAACACCAAAACGGCGTGCGGCGGTCCAATTCAGAGCAAACGTGCTCCGAACGACCTGAAACCGCACGAGAACGATAGAAATATTATTCCTGAGATGCAGGAGGAGGCCGCACGTCCATCGGACGTGCGGTGCGCGCGGCACGTCCGATTGTGTTCTTTTCAGCAGCGCGGCGCGCGCTGAAATGGGGCGTTGGGGGGTCAAAACCACCAGAACGACCTCTGAATGCCACGAAACCGTACGACAACATCCGGGGCGTGAATTTTGAAATGGTCGGCTAGACGGCACCTCATTCGGAGGTTCCTTGTGACCGCGGCGGCCGGAAATGCATTTCTGGCGCCATAAAACACCAAAACGGCGTGCGGCGGTCCAATTCGGAGAAAACGTGCTCTGAACGACCTGAAACCGAACGGGACCGATAGAAATATTATTCCTGAGATGCAGGAGGAGTCCGCACGTCCATCGGACATGCGGTGCGTGCGGCACGTCCGATTGTGTCCTTTTCAGCAGCGCGGCGCGCGCTGAAATGGCGCGTTGGGGGGTCAAAACCACCCGAACGACCTCTGAATTCCACAAAACCGTACGACAATATCCGGGAGTGAATTGTGAAATGGTCGGCCAGACGGCACCTCATTCGGAGGTGCCGTGTGACCGCGGCGGCCGGAAACGCGTTTCTAGCGCCATAAAACACCAAAACGGCGTGCGGCGGTCCAATTCAGAGTAAACGTTCTCTGAATGACCTGAAACCGCATGGGAACGATAGAAATATTATTCCTAAGATGAAGGAGGAGGCCGCACGTCCATCGGACGTGCGGTGCGCGCGACACGTCCGATTGTGTCCTTTTCAGCAGCGCGCGCGCTGAAATGGTGCATTGGGGGGTCAAAACCACCCGAACGACCTCCGAATGCCACGAAACCGTACGAAAACATCCGGGCGTGAATTGTGAAATGGTCGGCCAGACAGAACCTCATTCGGAGGTGCTGTGTGACCGCGGTGGCCGGAAACGCGTTTCCGGCGCCATAAAACACCAAAACGGCGTGCGGCGGTCCAATTCGGAGCAAACGTGCTCTGAACGACCTGAAACCGCACGGGAACGATAGAAATATTATTCCTGAGATGCAGGAGGAGGCCGCACGTCCATCGGACGTGCGGTGCGCGCGGCACGTCCGAATGTGTCCTTGTCAGCAGTGCGGCGCGCGCTGAAATGGCGCGTTGGGGGGTCAAACCCACCCGAACGACCTCCGAATGCCACGAAACCGTACGAAAACATCCGGGGCGTGAATTTTGAAATGGTCGGCCAGACGGCACCTCATTTGGAGGTGCCGTTTGACCGCGGCGGCCGGAAACGCCTTTTCGGCGCCCTAAAACACCAAAACGGCGTGCGGTGGTCCAATTCGGAGAAAACGTGCTCCGAACGACCTGAAACCGCACGAAAACGATATAAATATTATTCCTGAGATGCAGGAGGAGGCCGCACATCCATCGGACGTGCGGTGCGCGCGGCACATCCGATTGTGTCCTTTTAAGCAGCGTGGCGCGCACTGAAATGGCGCGTTGGGGGGTCAAAACCACCCGAATGACCTCCGAATGCCACGAAACCGTACGACAACATCCGGGGCATGAATTGTGAAATGGTCGGCCAGACGGCACCTCATTCGGAGGTGCCGTTTGACCGCGGCGGTCGGAAACGCGTTTCCAGCGCCATAAAACACCAAAACGGCGTGCGGCGGTCCAATTCGGAGCAAACGTGCTCCGAACGACTTGAAACCGCACGGGAACGATAGAAATATTATTCCTGAGATGCAGGAGGAGCCCGCACGTCCATCGGACGTGCGGTAAGCATGGTACATCCAATTGTGTCTTTTTCAGCCGTGCGGCGCGCGCTGAAATGGCGCGTTCACTAGTGCAGAAAACGTTTTTTACGTCTGTTATTTTTCATTTTTTACGTCGGTTTCTAGCCAACGTTGATACGTGCGACGTTATAAATAAGGTTTTTGACGTTGGTTATTTAAAAACTGACGTCAAAAACATAAAATCGCGATGTTTATCACGTCGGTAATTTTAGAACCGACGTGATAAAGGGCCTGGAGAATGGTTTATCACGTCCGTTATTAAAGAACCGACGTGATAAACGGCCTAGACAGTGGTTTATCACGTCTGTTCTTAAACAACTGACGTGATAAACAGGGGCGAGGGGGTATATCACGTCGGTTCATATAGAACCGACGTGATAAAGTGGGGTGAGGGTGGTTTATCACGTCCGTTCTGTAAGAACCGACGTGATAAACCGGGCTGAGCGTGGTTTATCACGTTGGTTCATATAAAACCGACGTGAAAAACCGGGGGAGGGGGGTTTCTCACGTCGGTTATTGTATAACCGCCATGATAATCCATTGTCCAGGCCGTTTAGCACATCAGTTATTCAATAACCGACGTGGTAAACCATTCTCCAGGCACTTTATCACGTCGGTTATTAAATAACCGACGTGATAAACCATTCTCCAGGCCTTTTATCACGTTGGTTATTAAATAACCGACGTGATAAACCATTCTGCAGACATTTATCACGTCGGTTATTAAATAACCGACGTGATAAACCCATTTTTTTTAACAGAATGCAGTGATCTTCTCTCCACCAGAATCAACCAGAAAACAAATCAAGAAATCGTACCACAAAAATAGAAGTACATCGAAATTAAGGATGTACATAGATAACATATAAAACTTACCCACTAGACAGCATCCACCCTCATTTATACCCCATGGACAGCCCTCCCCCACCCCGTTGGAGCCCTCACCCTCATGTATACCCCCTAGACAGCCCTCCCCCACCCCATTGGAGCTCCCACCCTCATGTATACCCCTTGGACAACCCTCCCCCACCCCATTGGAGCCCCCACCACACTCCTGGACTGCCCCCCGACCCCCGGACACCCCCAAACACCCCTCGACAACCCCCCACCCGCCTGAACAACACCTCCTCATCCCCTCACCCCACTTGACAGCCCCCACCACACCCATGGACAACCCCCCCACCCCTGGACAGCACTCCCACAGCCCTGGACCGGCTTCCCACACCCCTGGACATCCCTGCAACCCCCCAGGACTGTCCCCCCACCCCACCGGACAGCCCTCCCAGACCGCTGGACACCCCCAACCCCACTGAACACACCCCCACACCCTTGGAACCCCTCCCCCACAGACCCAAATCCATACCAGAAGAACCATCAAAAGTAGACCAAAACAAGAAGTAGAGCAAAATTAAACATTCACTTATATAACATTCAAAACTTACATTGTCAACTTCAAAAAAAAACTAAATCAAACCTAAACAACTACCAAATACACAATTAAAACGACAATATTCAAAATTACATTTTACATTACAAACAACTAAAATTCAATCAAACCTGTAAAATAATTTGACCACTCCACTTGTACATGTTTGATGTCTTCAGCAGTATAGGGTTGAGGGTCATCAAAAAGCTACAAATGAAAAAGAAGATAGTTAACATGTATAATGAATAAATCAAATTGAAATATTATGGCAAAGTTTAAGAGGAAATCATACCAGGTCAAAATTCACAACTGTCCCAGTTGTTATTATTTCATACATAAATCTTAACATATAATATCCGCATTCGATGAGGCCTTGTTGTTCATGACAATTCTGTTTTGAATGAGTGTAAATTCAATATATTTTTTTATGTAATAAATCAAAAAGTACAAATTATAAATGGAAATTTGCCTTCGCATTTACATATTTTATCTTTGCATTTCTTTTCTTTGTGTTTTTTCGAAAGTAGACCCATGCACTGTTAGAAATTAATACGAATGAGGTAAATTTAAAATTCATTATAATATATAAAACTATTGAGAAATTGAAACTTACTTTTCCAATATATTCTTAAAACTTGCCCGCACATCACCATGAACAGAGCATATCCAATAAAGAGCTTTCTCCCTTGGGCAAAAAATCCCTAACATCCAATGATTACTGATAAAAGGAAATTTAATGTTAGTGGTTTTTTATGTTAAAAGATAATTAACTCTTTGAGAGAAATGTGTTTCATACCTCTCACAAAAAGGCATCATCCAACATTGTTGGATTATATTCTTTTCAAATCTTTCAGCAATATAAACCATTCTTTGTTCCTCAGTCAATGCAAATGCTTCAGGGGAAATCAATTGCGGGTCCATGAATCCATATACTTATGTCAGTTCATTCCTCTCAAAAAATTTATAAAGATACCTAATACAAAACATATATAAGTATACATTTTTAATAAATTTAACGCAGGGAAAAGGTGTTAAGACTTACATGGAAAAAATTTGCACCACGTTGATGCCCAACTTATCTCCAGTAACAAGCTCCATGATATCAGATTTTGTAATCCCCACACTTATTTCACATCCACAAACATGAGATTCCATTGGAAACTCATAAAAACCCAACAACAAATGTGAATATCTTGACAATCTACCAAGACCACTGGAATCTGTATCTGATGTCATAGCCTGTTGTCTTTGTTGTTGTCTATACAGTATTTCTTTACCTTTGAAGTATTCCTGTGAAAAAAATTGAGAATTATAGTAGTTTTCAAATGATAAAACAACTTTAATAAAAAAAATAAAATAAAAGATATAAGATTCATACCTCTATGGTAATGAGTCGAAGAAGTCTGGATGGCCAAACTAAAAAACGGCCGATACTCTGTCCAACTGTCGCCACCTCATCTGTAGGTATTGGTACCCTAGCTGATCTATCTATAATATCCTGTACAGTAACCCTCTGATTCTCTACCTCTAATTGTTGATGATGAACTGTATCTCCTATCCAATATACCAACCCGTATACTACTATATGATGTTGAGAATCATCAACATACAACTCGCAATATGTAGGAAGCTGCGGCGGAGGCGTAGGATAAAGAATGGGGTCCGCAGGCTGAGGTGGGGGAGTGGGAGCTACTGGCGGAGGTGGAGGATAAATAATGGGGTCTGCAGGGGGAGGTGGAGGAGTGGGAGTTGCAGTCTGAAATTGTCTTTGCATTTCTGCGAACATAGACTGCACCGAATCTCTAATCTTGTCTTCTATTGTCGCATTAATATTTTGAACTTCAGCCTCCAAGGATTCTATTTTTTTTTTATAAACCCCCTCAATGTTAGAAGTTTAAGAACGTGGAAACACTTTTCTTACCGATACACCTGTCGGATATCCTCTTACACGACCAGGATGTTCTGGCCTTCCCAATGCTGCAAATAAAATATCTTCCCTCCCAGTAGCTGTAAATGTCCCCTCTGAACTTTGCTCCTCAAGAGAGTCCTGTATTAATTAATTGATCATTTCTGTAATGATTGAAACTTATATGAAGAAAAAAGTTAACTTAAATAAATTAAATAGATATCTTACAATCCTCTCAGCTACGATTCTCGATTCTTCCGAAAGATATTGCCCTTTTTTTCCCTTCCGAGCTCTCTTCCATTTTTCATGTCTAGATGGAGGGGGTGGAGGGGCCACCTCTCCAGAGCTTGAAGACTCAGCTCTTAGTTGTTGAAATTTTTCCGCTATCATTTTTTCTTCCAATAATGTATACCCTCCCCGAGATAAACTATGAGGGTATACATTTTTAGATTGGATCTCCTGATGAGATTTCCTTGTTTGCTGTAATTTAAGAATAAGAAATCATTAACAAAACATTAATAAAATCATTTATATAAGAAAGTATATAAAAGTTTACATTGCCCTTACCAGAAATGACTCTTTTTTTCTACTTTCAAAAAACTGTCTCCATGTGTCTTCATCTATAAAAGGATATATAAGACATGGATTGTCATGACTCCTATGAACATAAATGAAATCAGATATGAGGGTTGATTTGAAATCCCTCCATCTCCTGGCAGCCAACGATAAGCATTTCTTCCTGACTCCTCCAGTGTCAGGAATATCAAATGTCATCTGATAAAGAGGTTAAACATATTATATATACCAGAAACATTAAAAGAATGCTCAAACAATGACAAAAGATCTTACCAAAATCGTCTCCCACAACTGAGAGATAATCGCTTTATCCACACCTCTCCAATCATCATACAGAATGCTTACTTTGGTCTTAGCCTGAGTTGCAACAAAACTCTTAAAATCTTTGGCATTCGGACCTCTAGGAATATCATCATCATCAAACTCAACTACTATCCTCTGATCCTGCGTACGGGCAAGTGATAATTTTGGTAAACGTGTGCAACCACGTTTACCAACCTTTGAACTCTTTGTCGTAATAGGAGCATGTGAATGTTCATCCCCAGAGGTATGACCAGAAAAATGCTCCTCCCCAGAATCATGTGGTTGATCATCTGAATGATCTGTCATTATCCTTCAAATCAAAAAAACAAACGTCAGTTCACAAATATACAAATTCAAATATTTTAATACTACTGTAATCAGAAAATAGAAAAGTGTACTAGGTTACATAATAGTAAACATTGGTAATATGGTAAGCATGTTAAACAATGGTAAAGATGGCAAAGATGGTAAAGATGGTCAATATGGTCAAGATGGTAAAAAATGGAAAAAATGGTAAACCTGGGTCCTCCGGCTGGCTGGTGGGCAAGAACCGGTTGGTCGGTGCCCATACCGGCTGGCCGGTGGCTCTGGCAGAAAGCAATGCTTCTGCCAGAGACCACCGGCGGGCCGGTGGTCATCCACCGGTTGGCCGGTGTCACCAGGCAGTGGGCAAGCCTACTGCCTGGGGCCTCCGGCTGGCCGGTGGGCAAGAACCGGTTGGCCGGTGCGCTAACACCAGTTGGTCGGTGGCTCTGGCAGAAAGCAATGCTTCTGCCAGAGACCACCGGCTGGCCGGTGGGAATCCACCGGTTGGCCGGTAGACTCAGAAATATACTTAGTTTTTTTAAAACATGTTTTAATAAATAAAAAACTTAAAATGTCTAACATTTATGGAAAAAATAAATGTAAACAAGAAATAAACATATGTTACCTGTAATTTTAGGAATGTACAGATGGATTGTTTTCCCAAATTCCTTCGTCGTGATCGTTCCTTATGGCACAAACTATGTCTTCAACATGATCGTCATTATGTTCTGTTAATATTTCCATTGAAGTAGGGATCTCACATAAATCAGCATATTCATCAAGTTCATCCTCACCAACATATTGCTTTTTCCCTTGTAAAACAACAGCCCACTGCATATCTGATTGATCTACTACATAAAAAAATTGTTTTGCTTGTGTTGCCATTATAAAAGAATCAGTTGTGTCTTCCAATCTATTCAGATTAACAAGTGTCATTCCAAATTCATCGTGTCTGACACTGTTGTTACCGTTAAACCATTTACAATTAAAACGGGAACTTTAATTTTAAAGTAATCAACCTCCCATATGTCTTCAATCACTCCATAATATGCATTTGATGCAGAAATTGGGTTTTTGTCCTTAGCACTCGAAAAATGCATTGCTTCTGCAAACACAAATACACCACTATTCTGAACTGCACTTCTGTTGTCCTGAGCTTTTGTATGAAATGTATAACCATTAATGTCATAACCAGACCATGTTATCACATTTAAACATGGACCACCCACTATCCATTTTAATGTCTCTGATACATCTGATCTACCAAGAAAAGTCTTTTTAATCCATGACAAAAAAGTTTTGTTGTGCTCATTCAAAATCCACATTTCTTTCTTCTTTGGATGACATTGTTTCAACTCATTAATGTGCAATGTGATATATGGTTGAGCATCAGCTATGTTCTTCAAGATGTATGATTCTAATTTCTTCATCTGTTCAGCTGACAATGATTTGAATTTCACGCTGTGAATCCCCTTTCCCTCATTATTAACTCGTTCATGGCGAGATGGAGGCAAACCTATGTGTTGCGCCGTAGCCAAGTAGCTCGTACAAAACTCTTCTACCTCCTCAGAAATATACTTTTTAATAATGGAGGCTTAAGGTCGATATAGATTTTTAACATACCCCTTTAATATTTTCATATAACTTTCAAAAGGATACATCAAACGAAGATATACAGGTCCACAAAGCTTTATTTCTCGAACCAGATGAATCATTAAATGCACCATTATATCAAAAAAAGTTGGAGGAAAATACATTTCCAATTGACAAAGTATTAAAATTGCATCCTTTTCCAAAATGTTCAAATCATTCACATCAATCGCCTTGTTACAAATTGAATTGAAAAAATAACACAACTTCATTATAGTCTTTCTGACACGAATGGGCAATATTCCACGCAATGCAACTGGTAGAATTTGTTGCATCATGACGTGACAGTCATGTGATTTCATACCTATCAACTTCAAGTCCATCATTGAGACAAAATTTTTTACATTAGAAGAATAACCTTGAGGCACTTTGGTATCATGAAGACACTGACAGAAGCTAATTTTCTCCCTCTTCGATAATGTATGACAAGCTGGGGGAAGAAATGTTCGTCTTCCTTTAGGAGTGGGAGCTAACTCCAAACGTATTCCCATTGATATTAAGTCTAATCTTGCATTCAACCCATCTTTAGTCTTTCCTTTAATGTCTAACAATGTTCCAATCAAAGAATCACAGATATTCTTCTACACGTGCATGACATCAATATTATGTTTAACTTTATGATACCTCCAATATGGTAGCTCAAAAAATATTGACCTTTTCTTCCAAATATGTCTTTCATTACCAGATTTCTGTGTCTTTCCCAATGTCACGTCAAGGTTTTTCACCCTCTCAAAATACAGATCATGGGATAAAGGTTTTGGAGTAGTATCAAATTCTTGTGAGCCATTAAATGCCTTTTTTAGTCTTCTATAAGGGTGTTCCATAGGCAAAAACTTTCGATGACCCATGTACACTATTTTCCTCCCATGATGCAATTGACAATAGGACGTCTGTTGTTCGCAAATTGGACATGCCTTATGCCCTTTAACACTGTATCCAGACAAATTTCCATACGCTGGGAAGTCATTTATAGTGAACAGAAGCACTGCATGCAGTTGAAAATATTCCATTTTATAAGAATGATACACCCTAATACCATCAGCCCATAACAGTTTCAAATCATCAATCAACGGTGACAAGTAAACATCAATATCATTACCGGGTTGCTTTGGACCAGAGATCATTGTACTCAACATGACATATTTGCGCTTCATACAAACTTCAGGAGAGAGGTTGTAAATTACCAATAAAACAGGCCATGAACTATGTGTGCTACTGAGTGTTCGGTATGGATTCATTCCATCTGTGCACAACCCTAGTCTGAGATTTCTTATTTCATTTCCAAATGTAGAATACTGCGCATCAATTTTCATCCATTGTGGACAATCAGCTGGATGACGTATTTTTCCATCACATATCCGCTCTTCAGCATGCCATCTTAACCTTTTTGCATCATGTGAATTAGAAAATAAACGTTTGAAACGACTAATTATAGGAAGATACCAAAATACCTTTGAAGGGAGCTTTGTAATCTCTACATCACCCTGTGATTTTTCTTTCACCTTATACCGTGATGTCCCACATTTTGGACACTCTGACAGAAATTCATATTCCTTCCTATATATAATGCAGTCATTCGGACAGGCATGTATTTTCTTGTATCCCAATCCCATCGGGCATAATATTTTCTTGGCTTTGTAATGTGAATCTGGAAGATCGTTATCTTTTGGAAGAATGTCTTTCATCAATTGTAGCAGCTCTGTAAAACTTATGTCACTCCATCCATGCTTCGCCTTTAGGTTAATCAATCTTAACACCGCCGACAGAACCGTAAAATCTGTACAACCGGGATATAATGGTTTTTCAGCATCACCATATAGACGTGCAACTGTCGGTTATATCTCAATTTGTTCTGCTACAATATCGCGAATCATTTCTTCAATTCCATCGAAGTTACCATCTTGTGAATCATCATCATCAGTGACATTCCGTCCAGTTTCACCATGCCAAATCCAAGGGCTGTAACTCGGATTAAAACCATGACATATCAGATGATCTTTTATCTCTCTACTTTTCAACTTCTTCATATTCAAACATTTCAGGCATGGACAGAAAAAAATGTCACTACTTGGAACATTTCGTTTTGCAAATTCCAAAAAGTCATCAACACCTTCCTCAAATTCATTGCTCATTCGATGTGCCGTAATCCAACTTCGACTCATTATTACCTATAACAAATATCAACAAAAAATATATATTTTTAAGATAAGACAAAACATGTTTATATGAAAAAAATCATAATTTGAATGTAAAACAATTTAAAATATAAAACAAATTTTGAAAGTAGTAGTAATTTTCATAAGTACCCAACACCAAACACATTGGACATGGTATTACCATCTATATCCCATATTGATCTATGATATATAATGCATTGTCGAATGCATTAGAAGGATATTATGGACCCAAATGTCACATAACGACTAACCATATATATGGGTGAATCGTGATCATCAAATCATTTATAACACTTTCGTAGATTAATTAACTAACAAAAATGAAATGGGGGTCATAATTGTTTTTACAAAACATAATAATTATTAATACATAAAAATGTGTTTGGATGGTAAGATAAGATAATATACCTAATTCAATCTAATTATCATTAAATTATTTCTACCTAGATAGAAAAGACCTTTATAAAAAATATAATTTAACTTGAGAATGAAAAGAAAGTACCCTTTACCTTTTTTATAATGTAAAATCTGAAAAGGATGATAATAATATTTAGGTATTATAATTTTTTTATGAATTATTAATAATAAAAGAAATCACCTCACTCTGTTTTATTGAAAATCGAACATACCATCGTATTCAAGAAATCAGATACACTTTGCATGAAAAGGTCCATCATTTTTAGGAGATGACTGAAAGAAGAGATGTATTATCAGACTCACCATGAGTCCAGAATGAAATATTTGATTGTAATAGGTATGAATTGATATTTTTATGAATGCAGATGAAAACAGATGATGGTTTTCTGATATAGGAGTTCTAAAAATCATAATTTTTTGAAAAAATATTATGATGTAACAATGTTGAATGAAATTTTAAGGATAGGTATTACCGATTGTACCTGGTCCAATTTCATTCATGAAAATAATTTTCTGGACAATCATAATGAAAATATGATTTTAAGAAAATAAGTACTACCAATCTTCATCCAGAAAGACACATTCCAGCTAAGTAGGAAATAATAATGTTGTTGGAAGAATGGAACGTTACAGTACCACCCATTATTTTTCAGATTTTGCTGAAGCTAATCCACAATGTTTTAATAATCATTTGCAAGTTGAATGTTGCGAGTTGAATGAACATAATAACAATTTGCAATAAAAAAAATCCACGAGATTCAAAAACGAACGAAAAGCACATCAAGAATCGAAACAAAAACGAACGAAATAAATTCGTGGAAGGCTTACATGAATGTCGCGAGTTGAGATGATAGATCCGAGAGCAGTGAAGAAGATAAACAATGCAGCCAAAATGAGTGTAATGCAGGCGATCGACGAGCCGATTACGGTTTACCGCGCGAGAGAGAGACGAGCCGGCGACTGTCAATCGAAAAAATCGTAAATGACAGAACACGGGCTTTAATTTTTTTAAATTCTTTATAACGTCGGTTATTATATAACCGACGTTATAACCTATTTTTTAGCTTTTTTACGTCGGTTATTTGGAAACCGACGTAAAAAACCCCCCGGGGCTTTGGTTTTTTACGTCGGTTTCAAAATAACCGACGTAAAAAAACCCGATATCTACGCGTTTTTTACGTCGGTTATCAAATAACCGACGTAAAAACCCCCCCGCGCATTGGTTTTTTACGTCGGTTATTTGATAACCGACGTAAAAATCCAACAGGCGCGATTTGTAACGTCGGTTATTAAAATAACCGACGTAAAAAATCTACTCGCCGCATTGTTACGTCGGTTATATATAACCGACGTAAAAAATGGTGTCGTAAAAAACGATTTATGCACTAGTGGTTGGGGGGTCAAAACCACCCGAACGACCTCCGAATGCCACGAAACCGTACGACAACATCCGGGGTGTGAATTTTGAAATGGTCGGCCAGACGGCACCTCATTCGGAGGTGCCGTGTGACCGCGGCGGCCGGAAACGTGTTTCCGGCGCCCTAAAACACCAAAACGGCGTGCGGCGGTCCAATTCGGAGAAAACATGCTCCGAACGACCTTAAACCGCACGGGAACGATAGAAAAATTATTCCTGAGATGCAAGAGGAGGCCGCACGTCCATCGGACGTGCGGTGCGCGCGGCACGTCCGATTGTGTTCTTTTCAGCAGCGCGGCGCGCGCTGAAATGGCGTGTTGGGGGGTCAAAACCACCAGAACGACCTCCAAATGCCACGAAACCATACGACAACATCCAGGGCATGAATTTTGAAATGGTCGGCCAGACGGCACCTCATTCGGAGGTGCCGTGTGACCGCAGCGGCCGGAAACGCGTTTCCGGCGCCATAAAACACCAAAACGGCGTGCGGCGGTCCAATTCGGAGCAAACGTGCTCTGAACGACCTGAAACCGCACTAGAACGATAGAAATATTATTCCTAAGATGCAGGAGGAGGCCGCACATCCATCGGACGTGCGGTGCGCGCGGCACGTCCGATTGTGTCCTTTTCAGCAGCGCGGCGCGCGCTGAAATGGCGCGTTGGGGGCTCAAAACCACCCGAACGACCTCCGAATGCCACGAAACCGTAGGAAAACATCCGGGGCATGAATTGTGAAATGGTCGGCCAGACGGCACCTCATTCGGAGGTGTCGTGTGACCGCGGCGGCCGGAAACGCGTTTCCGGCGCCATAAAACACAAAAACGGCGTGCGGCGGTCCAATTCGGAGCAAACATGCTCTGAACGACCTGAAACCGCACGGGAACGATATAAATATTATTCTTGAGATGCAGGAGGAGGCCTCACGTCCATCAGACGTGCGGTGCGTGCGACACGTCTGATTGTGTCCTTTTCAGCAGCGCGGCCCACGCTGAAATGGCGCGTTGGGGGGTCAAAACCACCATAACGACCTCCGAATGCCACGAAACCGTACGACAACATCCGGGGCGTGAATTGTGAAATGGTAGGCTAGAAGGTACCTCATTCGGAGGTGTTGTTTGACCGCGGCGGCCGGAAATGCGTTTCCGGCGCCATAAAACACCAAAACGGCGTGCGGCGGTCCAATTCGGAGCAAACGTGCTCTGAACAACCTGAAACCGCACGGGAACGATAAAAAAATTATTCCTGAGATGCAGGAGGAGGCCGCACGTCCATCAGACGTGCGGTGCACGCGGCACGTCCGATTGTGTCTTTTTCAGCAGCACGGCGCGCGCTGAAATGGCGCGTTGGGGGGTCAAAACCACCCGAACGACCTCCAAATGCCACGAAACCGTACGACAACATCCGGGGCGTGAATTGTGAAATGGTCGGCCAGACGGCACCTCATTCGGAGGTGCTGTGTGACCGATGCGGCCGGAAACGCGTCTCCGGTGCCATAAAACACCAAAACGGCGTGCGACGGTCCAATTCGGAGAAAATGTGCTTCGAACGACCTGAAACCCCACGGGAACGATAGAAATATTATTCCAGAGATGCAAGAGGAGGCCGCACGTCCATCGGACGTGCGGTACGCGCGGCACGTCCGATTGTGTCTTTTTCAGCAGCGCGGCGCGCGCTGAAATGGCGCGTTGGGGGGTCAAAACCACCCGAACGACCTCCGAATGCCACGAAACCGTACGACAACATCCGGGGCGTGAATTGTGAAATGGTCGGCCAGACGGCACCTCATTCGGAGGTGTCGTGTGACCGCGGCGGCCAGAAACGCGTTTCCGGCGCCATTAAACACCAAAACGGCGTGCGGCGGTTCCATTCGGAGAAAACGTGATCCGAAAGACCTGAAACTGCACGGAAACGATAGAAATATTATTCCTGAGATGCAGGAGGAGGCAGCACGTCCAGCGGACGTGCGGTGCGCGTGGCACGTCCGATTGTGTACTTTTCAGCAGCGCGGCGCGCGCTGAAATGGCGCGTTGGGGGGTCAAAACCACCCGAACAACCTCCGAATGCCACGAAACCGTATGACAACATCCGGGGCGTGAATTGTGAAATGGTCGGGCAGACGGCACCTCATTCGGAGGTTCTGTTTGACTGCGGCGGCCGGAAACGCGTTTCCGGCGCCATAAAACACCAAAACGACGTGCAACGGTCCCATTCGGAGCAAACGTGCTCCGAAAGACCTGAAACCGCACGGGAACGATAGAAATATTATTCCTGAGATGCAGGAGGAGGCAGCACGTCCATCAGACGTGCGGTGCGCGCGGCACGTCCGATTGTGTCCTTTTTAGCAGTGCGGCGCGTGCTGAAATGGCGCGTTGGGGGTCAAAACCACCCGAACGACCTCCGAATGCCACGAAACCGTACAACAACATCCGGGGCATGAATTGTGAAATGGTCGGCCAGACGGCACCTCATTCGGAGGTGCCGTGTGACCGCGGCGGCCGAAAACGCGTTTCCGGCGCCATTAAACACCAAAACGGCGTGCGGCGGTTCAATTCGGAGCAAACGTGCTCCGAACGACCTGAAACCGCACGGGAACGATAGAAATATTATTCCTGAGATGCAGGAGGAGGCCGCACGTCTGATTGTGTCCTTTTCAGCAGTGCGGCGCGCGCTGAAATGGCACGTTGGGGGGTCAAAACCACCCGAACGACCTCCGAATGCCACGAAACCGTACGACAACATCCGGGGCGTGAATTGTGAAATGGTCGGCCAGACGGCACCTCATTCGGAGGTGCTGTGTAACCGCGGCGGCCGGAAACGCGTTTCCGGCGCCATAAAACACCAAAACGGCGTGCGGCGGTCCAATTCGGAGAAAACGTGCTCTGAACGACCTGAAACCACACGGGAACGATAGAAATATTATTCCTGAGATGCAGGAGGGGGCCGCACATCCATCGGACGTGCGGTGCGCGCGGCACGTCCGATTGTGTCCTTTTCAGCAGCGCGGCGCGCGCTGAAATGACGCGTTGGGGGGTCAAAACCACCAAAACGTCCTCCGAATGCCACGAAACCGTACGACAACATCCGAGGCGTGAATTTTGAAATGGTCGGCAATACGGCACGTCATTCGGAGGTGCCGTGTGACCGCGGCGGCCCGAAACGCGTTTCGGGCGCCATTAAACACCAAAACGGCGTGCGGCGGTCCCATTCGGAGCAAACGTGCTCCGAAAGACCTGAAATCGCACAGGAATGATAGAAATATTATTCCTGAGATGTAGGAGGAGGCAGCACGTCTAGCGGACGTGCGGTGCGCGTGGCACGTCCGATTGTGTCCTTTTCAGCAGCGCGGCGCGCGCTGAAATGGCGCGTTGGGGGGTCAAAACCACCCGAACGACCTCCGAATGCCACGAAACCGTACGAAAACATCCGGGGCGTGAATTGTGAAATGGTCGTCCAGACGACACCTCATTCGGAGGTGCGGTTTGACCGCGGCGGCCGGAAACACGTTTCCGGCACCCTAAAACACCAAAACGGCGTGCGACGGTCCAATTCGGAGCAAACGTGCTCCGAACGACCTGAAACCACACGGGAACGATAGAAATATTATTCTTGAGATGCAGGAGGAGGCCTCACGTCCATCGGACGTACGGTGCGTGCGGCACGTCCGATTGTGTCTTTTTCAGCAGCGCGGCGCGCGCTGAAATGGCGCGTTGGGGGGTCAAAACCACCCGAACGACCTCCGAATGCCACGAAACCGTACGACAACATCCAGGGCGTGAATTGTGAAATGTTCAGATATACGGCACCTCATTCGGAGGTGCCGTTTGACCGCGGCGGCCGGAAACGCATTTCCGGCGCCATAAAACACCAAAACGGCGTGCGACGGTCCCATTCGGAGCAAACGTGCTCTGAAAGACCTGAAATGAGATTATTTCTTGAATCAAAGTTTTTAAATTATTATAGCACAATGATTCGATATTATATATATATTATATATATATTAAAACATTTAAAATATATTATATATATATATTTATATATTTAAAATATTGTATTTAATAGTATATATATGAATATTTATATATATATATATATTTATATATTTATATATTCAATTCAATATAAAAATTTTTTAGAAAAAAAATTTTCGACTAGCGACCGCCATAGGCGGTCGCTATAGGGTGCCCGGCAGAGGGGCTGCAGCGACCGCTTGGCGGTCGCTGAAGGCCGATCTGCCGGCCGTCTATAGCGACCGCCAATGGCGGTCGCTGAAAGCCTCTAGCGACGAGGCAACAACGACCGCTAAAGGCCTTTAGCGACTGCCAATGGCGGTCGCTAAAGGCCGGATTTTCAGTAGTGGGATATCCCTTGCATGACGTAAAATTGGGCATTTCTATAGACATCACCTGATATGAACACTATCATTGGTTATTGGTCTCCTACCACACCTATGTTCAAGAACTACATGTGACATGATTCATGACATCATAGGATATGTGGTGATGCTTCAAATTCTATCCATGTGTCTATTCACAAAAAATAAGAATCTCAATACCCCTTCCCCAGTGTATAGGTCATAATTTCATAGAAAGCTCCTTCCTCGAGAACTACATGTGGCTTGATTCCTATTACTGTGGGATATGTAGTGACACCTAGATTTTAATCCATGGGTCCAGGATCAATACCCCTTTTTCACATGGGGAATCCTACATTCTCATAACATGTTGTTAAACTACACAATTCCTTCAGAATTATATGTGGTTTGATTCCAATCATCACATGATACATTGTGACTTCTGGATCTCCAATCATGGGCTCAACTACAACAATCGATGCAAATAATGTCCACCTCTATGTACGGGTCAGACCTTTGTAGAGATATTCTTATTCAACAACAATGTGTGTCTTGATTCCTTCCATTACAAGATACATAGTAACAAGTGGATCTACAATCATGGGCCCAGCTAAAACAACCTATATGAAATGCACCCCAAATAAAAAAGGACTAATTCATGCAATCTCATTTCACCTATATATGAGTTAAATCTGTGTATGAAATGATTTTTTACATAATATATCATGCACAGTCTTTCACGTCGGTTCCCATGTCTTTATAAATTGATGTTAAACTACAAGTAAACAAATATTTCCTAATCGCAAGATGTTAAACTTCAATTAAAATGTCTTGGATTCATGACATTAAAACTGCCTGAAAAAATGTGTCCCTACAACATGATGATAAAAGGTACATACAATCACCCACTATAATTCATTATCAAATGACCATAAGATCTTAACCCCGATCAACCTAAGTGTGGGGTACTTTGATCATCTTTTATGAACCTCAATTCATAAACCACACTTCATTTCTTGAGCACCTCGAGTTTCCACAAAACGTTAATGGCCTTGGAAAGGAAAATATGTCTATCTACTTGACCGTGTTATTTATTCACATGTTTTGAGACCAACCAATAAGAAATATCTTGGATCTGTAAAAAGATATTTGTAATTATTTTGAGCCTGACATCACCATGGCATAACTCAGCACCTAAGAGTATTATAGACCATCCCTGGTGTGATTGTCCCATATCGTCACTCATGACCCAATAACCTAAATTCATGATTTACTACATTTTCATCTTTTTCTCTCAAGGATGTTGGAGTACTCTTAACCCTAGGTATCCTGACCAGGCTCTTGTGTATCATCCCCCATATTAGGTCCATGTATATCATGACCTTAAAAATTCCACACATTGTTCAAATCTATACGATCCTAAACTCTATCCAATAATTGTCCAAATAGAATGATCTTAAAATGACAATGAAAGAGACATAAAAATATTTAGGTTTAAAATCCAAAAAGGGCAGCTTGATAAAAATTCATGTATCTTGTCAATAAAATAATTACCTCTAGAGTTTAGGAAAAAAATAGACAAAAAATAAATATGGCATAAAGTTCATAAGTACTACTATTTTTCCCTTGTAAAATCCCACATACGGTTACTAGACCCCTGGTGCATGAAAAAGATAGATTAATGGTTTTTCATATCTCCTCACTATGAAAACATGTTCTCTTGGTGGTGACACAACATTTACGGTACTCAATCTATTCTTGAATTTTAAATTTTCCATAAATCAAACTTTAGGATTTGAGTGCCTTGGGTCATCGTAAACCTTTCATTCCTTTGGAAGCGAAAATTGATCTCTTTTTTGGCCATTCTATTGATGCATAATGGCATAAGCCTACCAACTAGAGACATCTTGTCCCAATATAAAGGGATTACTGATTCATGTGAGCCTGACGTCACTGTGTTAAAACCCAAAACCTAAGGGTGTTTTGGTTCATTCCCAGCATGATTTTCCCATTTCATCCACATGAACCAACCACATTTAACAATGAATTAAAATACCTGTAACCAAAATATTTAATCATACACCCTCAGAATTATTTAATCATGTATTGTACCATTTCTCAAATAAGGAATGTGATAGTATATTCCTAAACCAATTGATGGACAATGCCTCATGATCTGAAACCATAGGTTATAGAGCTCAAGATTCACATTTAGAGATAAATTTCTATAGTTTTCTAGATCCCTTCCTAGATATCATTTATTCCATACCCAATTTCTTTAGTTAGCTATTTGAGTCTTCAGAAATCTACCACTTCCCTCGGAAAAGAGTGTTGATCAACTCTAATTAGGCATAAATGTAATCCCTATTAACTCATGCATAATTTCTTTTACCTACTAATTAAAGGAATCCCTTCCTTATAGAATAGTAACTCCAATCCTTGTGAGCCCTAGAGACACCATGACTAAACTCAAAATCCTAGGGTATCTCGGTTCATCCATTGTATGTATGACTCATTTGATGATTCAGTGATTCAATCTCTTAGGCATATGATTTACACAACCCATATTCAAACTATCAATGTGGACTTATAATTCTCTATAATTTATCAATCCACCTATATTAATCCCATAAATCTTCAATAACCCTTGTAAAATAGTAGAGACCCATTTGTTTGGACATGTTGACGATTCATAAGGGCTTTGACCTACCAACTAGTGGAATATTCTTCTTTTATAAAAGTAACTTCAATCCTCGTGAGCGCTGGAAAAACCATGGTGGAACCCAAAATCTTATGGTGTTTTGGGTCATACCTAGAATGTTTCTCCCATTCCATTTTCATTAATGATGTCCTAGAATTAAGAAATTAAACAATATATAATCTCAAGGACCAAGCTAAAAGACCTTAAACTACATCACATCCAAGGTATAAGCTAGTAGACCCTCAACAATAGCATTGAAAAGGTCCACACTAGAAGACCTTAAACTATATCACATACAAGGTATGATCTGGATAACCCTAAACTATAGTACAAAAAAGGTCTGAGATAGAAGATATTAAAATATAACACAATCTTTGTCTACCTTAAAATAATTTAAAACATCCAACAGAAAGAGACATAATGCTCACCATGTTGAAAACCGATTAATATAATCTTAGGAAAAATTCAATTCTCTGATCACTGGACATGCACATTGTATGATCCCGGAAATTTTCAGAATTTATAAAATAGAAGAGGAAAAAATTCAAGTTGATAACCAAGTAGAAGTATGCATAAGAATAATCTAAGTACATTCCCACTAAGTATTCCTCTAAATTAAGCTTAGTGAAAAGTTAGGGAAAGTAAATAATGATATAAAAATCTTGTGGGCCCACTATATGACCATAGAAAAAATAAATATATGCTCACTAAGTCCCCTAACATAGGAAGAAGGTAGAAAATTCTCCCTTCATATTGGATATTGTACCAAAATGATCCTTATAAATCAAATGATCTCAATACCACTGGAGAAGGTACATCAATGAGTATTCTTATGTTTTTGGGAATCCCTAAGAATTTATCAATAGAAAACCATTTTAATTTTAGAACTCAAATCTAAGTGATTGGATCTATTTGGTATTATATACAAAGCATAGGTATTGTGTATGATTAAAGTAGAATCTATTTTGGAACATGGATCTCTACTCGAGATTTCATTATAAGATAGTGACATTCCCCATCCTACATATGATCTAGATCTACGTAAGGAAATTCATCATTGAGTTATTTATCCATGAAACCGGGTTCCATGTGCATGAGTATGATCTGCATGGTGGAATATTTTAGAACTATGTACGGCTTGATTCTCATTCTCATGGGATATATCTCGGCATCCAAGTAACTAACTTCAGATCCAGTCAAAAGTTTCTTTTCACCCATCTATATTTCATTCTAGAATTCATATATGTTCTATCTTCAGGGTATCTATGAACTACGACAAAGCTACTTCATATATTGGATTTAGCCAAACATTCTTGGTCAGAAGCCTCCTCTAGATGAAACTTGAATGTTCCTGAGTCAACACTCTAGGAAAATCCAATCATGGGGATTATTATTTAATCCCTTCATATGTTTACATATATGGAAAGGTTTCTTACATTTACCTTAGAATGAGATTCTTTTTATTCTGAACGAATCACATTCTAAGGGGAGGTGCATTTTGTTGTCACTCAAAATTGTGTGATATGCACTTTTCCATTATGGATTTCAGAGGTTTGAAGGCAATGAAAAAATAATAATATAATTCATAAAGGACTCTAAGGTTTCATCTTTGAATAATAGCCCAGATGTGTAAAGGGGACATGTAAGGACATGACCTCAGAATTCAGGAGTTGGTGGCTAAAACATGGTGTGTAATTTTTTTACAAATAGATGTTGATAAAATTACACATCATATCTCATCACAAAGAATCTTCCCGGCCTAGATTCTAGAAAATGAGACACAACTGATACATTTTTTCAATACTATATAAGATGAGCTTCATATTGCTACCACCACAAAGAAAAACTCAAAGATAAAAAATCTCCTAATCCTGTAAAATAGATTGAAAATGTAGGGTGAGCAGAACAATGCCCAATAATGGGTTTTAAAACTAATTAATGAAATTAATTTTTAAAAACAACCTTTTAAAATAGTTACAAAACATTTTCTTAAAAGGATACAAAATTTCTTATAGCATGTTATCATCATTTTTAAAAGGTTACTTGAAATAATTTTTTGGCAAATCTCATACACAAAACATTATACATTTATTTAAAAACTAAAGATAAAACTCATTTCAGAGTATGCATACATCTAAAAAAATGCATGGAAAACTGCATATAGGTAAGGATTTGATCAATGTAAATTAATGGTGACATGAAAGGGTGAAGACAAAAATTAGAACATGATTTAATACTTTCATAGAATTGAACAAGAAACAATATCATAAACCACTTATCAATAAAATTAAATTCATAAAATGACAGATGTATTTTTAACTTCTATATCAATGTTATGAAAATAGGTGCTACACTTTCTCTATAAATGACTTGCCAAGTATATACATCATTATCCCATGTGCATTTATTACCATTATCATAAGTAAAATATTCTTAACCAAGGATATTGTTCTAGCCGAATAATCACATTGTTGGTTATATATTAAGCACATATTGAGGGAATGCGTAATACATGACAGTCATAAAATTATTTTGAGGCCTCATTCCAAGACCATACATAATCATTCTGCCAAGGCTGTGTGACATGACCAAAGTTTGTCTCATGAGACCTACCAATGCATTGAGAGGCTATAGCGGGCCTCATCAGTTACATAATAAGTCCTATGCATTCCTTAAAAGTTTAATAAGTCTTTAAATCAATGTGTCCCATACCACTTTGATTTATTAAATTATTTCATTTATTCAAAGTGTCCCATTACAATTTGTATAATTAAATTATTTCTTTGATTCAAAGTATCCCATACCACTTTGAAGAATTAAATTAAAATAGATTAAATCATAAACATAAATAAATAATAGTGTTCATTGTGGTAGATTCATCATGAGTTAAAAATATAATATTTATAAATATAAAACATTCTTTTCATCTGAGATATTAAAACATAATAAAACACACTTCACTGCATGTTCTTATGCATGTATGCGTGTTTGTGTGTGTTAAACAAAATATTATTCTAACATTTTATCCGCAAAATTATACATTGATATGCATGCATGTAATGTTAATTATAGTAACAAGGTGATGAATTATTTTAAAAAATTTAGGCACAAAATAACAAAACAATGTTTTGTTATTGTTTTCCAATATAGAATTGTATTTTTGATCATGTAATCAACTAATACATGTGTATTGTATAACATATTTTGAACAAATCAAATATAACATTCAAAACCTAGAATCATAACAAGTTTAATATGATTAATCAAAACCTAAATTCATAACAAAGTTAATAGCATAAAAAAAATATGAAAATGAATCCAGACATGCAAATATGTAATTTCGGTACTTATATATTTACATGTGGGTTTTGAAATCAGAATTAAAAGAATAAGGATAGGGATAGGGATCACCTTTAAAACTAATTTCTTTATAAATGAAACTTAATTGAATTATAATTAAAATATATATATATATATATATATATAACAATATATACATGTTTATATATATTTATAAGTTTAGAAACTCGAAAACCACTCTTAGTAAACCCTTTACAAGTGTTACATGCATCACAATATCAGTTTATTTCTAATAATCATCACTTGGAAGACCCAAAATAAGTTAGGATTTGATGATTATATAAAATTGTATATACACAATGTGTATACATGGGATTTTCATAACCATAATAAGTTTTGATAAATCTTAATGAGTATCATACACTTCAAAAATATTATTTAATCACTAATATCAACTAAATGAAAACCTAAATAAAATTTGAATTAAAATCTATATATATATATACACATAACCGTATATATTGATTTTTGAATATAAAAAATGATGCCAGATTAACCCATATATGAATTATATGAATAAAGAACATCATTTATATACAAAAAATCCTCATTTAAAAAATATAAAACAGAATCGGTTTGTTATTATATATAAAGGTATATATACATATATGTATATATGGGTAAATCAAACACAAAACTAAATAAATAAAACCATTAAATGACTCAATGGTGAGGTTGAAATGACAACAAGTAAAAGAAGAGTTGAGAGGAGGAAAACTCGTAGGGTTAAGGGTGAAAAATGGGTTTATATAAGCAGTTTATATAAACTTTATATATATAATTTTATATACTATGGTTAAACAAAAATATATCAAACAAAGAGACCTAAAGAAAATCAAATCTTACTATTTAGACAAAAAACAAAAACTGTGATCAGTGTTAACCATGAATAAATCTGTCATTGATAATATATATATATATATATATTGTTGAAAACATAGATGATGGAAATAAATGGGTTCTTGTTAAACTAATGCACCCATGGTGGGCTTATGGAATAATGGAAAGGGTGGGGTCAGAGGTGAGTGATTGAAAGACTCATGGGAGGAGGAAGAAATAGTAGGGAAGGATGGGGCGACATCGACTTGTACAGCATGAGGAAGAAGAAGGAAAAAGGAGGAAGAAGTGGAAAAAGATGGACGGTTCAGATTGGGCGTGGGTCGATCGGACGACTGCGGTGACTTCTGCGGTTTTAAAAACATATGGACGGTATAGATTATAGCGTGGCTTTGATTGGACGGTCTTGGGGAAACCACAATATTTAAAATGGGTCATGTGATTGAGATAAAATTCATCCTGATCAGACAATTGATTAATATCACGACAAAAGGGAGTAGTAGTGGAGTTTGAAGGATGGACCGGATTAGAGGGTTGAGATCCCGCGTGATGAGATCGGATGGGTCAGATTTTGTTTCCCGTAAAAATTGTCATCCCACATCACAATGAGAACAGTTTCAGGACTACCTTATAAGGATCAATGTACTAGCCATATGTCAATAACATAGGCACACACCATGGGGTCCTTACAAACGGGACCCCCACCTGTAGGCCATGACCCACCCTCACCCATGTTGGGGCGTGACCTGTCTCACCCTATGTGTGTACCTCACCAGGCCTTATACAGGGGTCTGTACATGCTTAGTCATCACCATGTACGACCTGTGCACGACTTGACATGCACCATGCATGCACAACTCCGAAGTTTCTCTTACCTCGGTTGTCTAAGAAAGATTCCCACTCAAACCATGAGGGCTTGGCCTTCATGGCTTCCCTCGGTTGGGTGGGGTACACACCCAAATATTTATCGAAAAAAATATTAAGCTTAGTTAAAAGAACAGAATACACATATTAATTCACTTATATATATAATCATTATTTCACATTCTAAATGTGATTATTTTATAGGTTTTTAAACTAAAACATTAAATTTCAAAAAATAATTTCATTTAAAACTAGTATTTTCTTTTATAAATATATATTAATTTTAATAGAAACATTAGAGTTATTATATTTTTTAAATCCAAATATAAAATATATCTTCAATTAAAACTATGTCATTATTTAACGAAGGATATACCTTTGAAATATTTAAATCATTTTAAAAACATTTTAAATTATTAAAATACTTAAATACCTGGAATACTTAAAATAGAAAACATATTTAACAGTTATACAATATTATGACTTTTACCAAAACCAATGGTCACCTAAGAACCATATTACAATGTATCGTTTCTGTGTTTTAATAAATAAATATTTCTCTTTTCATTCCTTTTTTTCTTTAATTCATTTAATTTTAGTTTCATTATTTGAACCAAAACAATAATTCACATTAAAACGAAAAATCATTCATTCCAAAATACATTTTGGGTTTGGGGGGTCACATTATTCCCCATAAAAAGAATTTCACCCTCTCAATTCCATTGTACCCCTTAAAAACACCAGTATAGACCTCTTAACATCCACCATTATGTCCCTACATAACAATATTAATTATTATTAATTAAAAACATTAATTAGAAAAAAATTAATTTATACCTTCACCAGTTCCACCGGTGTCGGTGATTTTCCCAGTTCTTTCTGGTTAAGTGAATCGCCAAAACAATTTCAAATTCCTCGATTTCTCTGGATTAGATACATCATGAGCAACTTAAGTCAAACTCATGTATGCAGTTATAGTATCTAGAGATAGTGGCATGAGGGGTGTAAAGTTTTGATACATCGATATGGACTTGATGTCTGTAAAATGAATGAAAATGCTCGACCTCTAGAATTTCAAAGTCTCTAACTCTACCATATAGACCATATGAAAATATTTTACAAAGATGTGTCACGAGGAGGTCTCCCTCACTTTTAGCTTCTTGGGAATCCAACAGGGAATGAAAATTATCAACTAGGGTGAAACATTTAAATATTCCTTCAATGTACTTTCCACAATGTGCATAGAATGAGGGTTAAGCATGCACTATGAGGAAATAAAAAATGCATGGTCCTTGATGGTGGTGAAGTATACTAGGAGTGTTAGATATGTGGTAATTATTTTTACAGTTCAAACAAAGATTTCCAAAGGGCTCAAATTCATCTAAACACAATTTTACAAATATGGTTTCTAGAGCCTCAGTAGGGAGAGACAAAGGGTTTGTTGGTGAACCCTCTCCATCCATCTAAAAATTTTAACTACTCAATGAAGAAAGCTAAATTCTTCTAGTTTTCTTCTAATTTTTCAAAATTATCTGGACCACTCCAATCATAACAAATGTAACAAATGGTTCTTGGTGACAGCACAGACACCTCACCTTAACATGGTTGTTGGGTCATGGCCCACTAGGTACCACTAGTTGCCCCGTAGACATGTGGTCCCCACCCTAGGGACCGCCCACGTGCCCAAACAAATCATCTAACTAATGACTATTCCTAAATGCCAACACATGTCCTTTCTAGTGTGCTTTTTCCTCACGCGCACACACATTGAGAAACTTCCCATAAGGTCACCCATCCTTATAACTACTCCAGGCCAAGAATAATTAATTGTGGAGTTCTAATCAAGTAGGATCCCGAAAAGGAAGGTGCACCTTGTTGATATGAGTCATATCATATATTCATTTAACCCTTTTATCATTCCAGGGTGTTACATTCACCCCCCCCCCCCATTTAGAGAATAATATCCTCATTATGGACCCTATATCTCAACCCAGGTTGTGCACGGCACTTAAGGCTAGGTTCCTCCTCAGATACCAACTATAAGGAGACAACCCCAAAAGACCAGATCCAGTGCCTAACAGATTGTGTGAAATTTTTTTATAAATAGTTTCTGATAAAATTACACATCACATCTCATCACAGATAATCTTCCCAGTCTAGGTTCTGGAAAACCAGACGCAACTGATCCTTTTCTTCAATACTGTATAAGATAAGCTTCATATTGATTCCACCACAAAGAAAAACTTAAAATTGTCAAATCTACTAATCCTGTAAAAATAGATTAAAAACATAGGGAGAGCACAAGAATGCCTAGTAGGGGGTTTTAAAACTAATTAATGAAATTCATTTTTAAAAACATCCTTTTAAAATAATTGTAAAACATTTTCTTAAAAGGAAAAAAAATTTCTTGTAGCACGTCATCATCATTTTTCAAAGGTTACATGAAATCATTTTTAGGGAAATCTTATACACAAAAATTCATACATTTAATTAAAAACTATAGATAAAACACATTTCAGAGTACACATATATCTACAAAAATTCATGGAATGCGGCATATAAGTCAGGAGTTGATCAAACTAAATTAAGGGTGACATGCAAGGGTGAAGACACAAATTAGAACATGATTTAATACTTACTTATAATTTCACATGAAATAATATCATAAATAACTTATCAAAAAAATACAATTCATGAAATGACAGATGTATTTGTAACCACTGTATCAATGTTCTAAAAATAGATGCATCACTTTATTTATAAGAGACTTGTCCTGTATATAAATCATTATGCCATGTGCATTTATTACCATTATCATAAGTAAAATATTCTTTACCAATGATATTATACTAGTTTAATAATCGGATGGTTTGTTAAATATTGAGTACATATTGAGGTAATTCACAATACAAGACAATCATAACATTCTGTCGAGGCCATGTGCCAAGACCATACATAATCACTCTATCAAGGCATTGTGCCATGGCCATAGTTTTTTTCATGATACCTATCTATGCATCGAGAGGCTATAGGTGGCCTCACCCATCACATAATAAATCATATGCATTCCTCATATGTTTAATAAGTCTTTTAATCAAAGTGTTCAATACCACTTTGATTTAATAATTTATGTATTTTATTCAAAGAGTACCATCCCACTTTGAATAATTAAATTACGTATCTTATTCAAAGTGTCCCATAACACTTTAAATAATTAAATTCAAACAGATTAAATCATAACCGTAAATAACTAATAGTATTCATTATGGTAGATTCATTGTGAGTTAAAAATATAATATTTATAAATGTAAAACATTCATTTCATGTGAGAAATTAAAACTAAATAAAATAATTAAAAACAGTTAATTGAATGTGTTTATGCATGTATATATATATATGTGTGTGTGTGTGTCTGTTAAACAAAGGATTATTCCAACCTTTTATCCCTAAAATTATAAACTGAGATGATTGCATGTAATGTTAATTACTGTAACAAGGTGATGAATTATTTTAAAAAATTTAGTCACACAATAACAAAACAAAGTATAGTTATTGTTTACTAATATAGAATTTTATTTGTGATCCTGTCATCAACTAAGACATGTGTATTGTATAAAAAATTTTGAACAAATAAAATATAACTTTCAAAACATAAAATCATGACAAGGTTAATATTCTTAATCAAAATATAAATTCCTAATAAGTTTAATACCATCAAAACATGCTAAAATGAATCAGGAAATTCATATATGTATTTGGGGTACTTATGTATTTACATGTGGGTTTTGAAATCAGAATTAAAAGAATAAGTATAAGGATAGGGATCTCCTTTAAAAATAACTTCTTAAGAAATGAAACTTATTTGGATTAGGATTAGAAACTATATTCTTATATTTATATATATATATATAATTTATATACATGTATATAAATATATGTATAAGTTTAGAAACTCAAAATCCACTCTTAGTAAATCCTTTACAAATGTATCATGTATCAAAATATTAGTTAATTACTGATGATCATCACTTCGAATACCCAAAATAAATTTGTATTTGAAGATTATATGAAACTGTATATACACAAAGTGTATACATGGGATTTTCATAACCAAAACAACTTTTGATAAATCCTTACATGTATCATACACATCAAAAACATTATTTAATCACAAATATCAATTACACAAAAACCTAAATCATATTAGAATTAATATATATATATATATATACATATAACCGTATATATGGGTTTTTCTGTATAAAAAACGATGCTAGATTAACCCTTACATGAATTATATGAATAAGGAACATCATTTAAATACTAAAATTCCTCATTAAAAACATAAAACAGAATCATTTTGGTACTTATATATAAATTTATATACACATATATGTATATATGGGTTAAGAAGACACAGAACTAAATAAATAAAACCCTTACATGACTCAAAGGTGAGGTTGGAACGAGTAGAAGTCGAAGAAGAGTTGGGAGGTGGAAAACCCGTAGGGTTAAGGGTGAAAATGGGTTTATATAAGTGGTTTATATAAACTGTATATATGTAATTTTATATACTCCACTTAAAAATAAAAATATTAAACAAAGAGACCTAAAGAAAATAGAATCTTACTATATTGACAAAAATAAAAACCCTGATCAGTGTAAACTGTGAATAAATCCACCATTGATAATATATATATATAGTGAAAAACTTACATGATACACCAAAGGGGTTCACATTAAACTAATTCACCCTTGGAGAGATTGTGTAAAAACGAAAAGGGTTGGGTCCAAGGAGAGTGATGGAAAGACTCACGAGAGGAGGAAGAAACAGTGGAGAATGATGGGGTGACATCGACGCGTGCGGCACGAGGAAGAAAAAGGAGAAAAGAAAAAGAAGTGGAAAAGATGGATGGTTCATATTGGGCATGGTCCGATCAGATGACAATGGTTACCTCCACAGTTTTAAAAATATATGAACGGTCAGGATTATAACATGGATTTGATTGGAAAGTTGTAGGGAAACTTTGAGATTTAAAATGGGTCGTGCGGTCGAGATCAAATGCGTCCCGATTGGATGGTTGATGAAAGTCATGGAAAAAGGGAGAAGTAATGGAGTTCAAAGGCTGGATAGGATCAGATGGTTGAGATCTCACCCAATGAGATCGAATGACTCATATTTTGTTTCCCATAAAAATTATCACCCCACATCGAAACGAGAACTATTTCGAGACAGCCTTATAAGGCTCGAGGTACCGCCCATATGCCAATAACACACGCAAAACCTGTGGGGTCCTTACACATGGGACCCCCACCCGCGGTCCTTATCCCACCCTCACCCACACTGGTCCACAACTTGTCTCACCCCCTATGAATGCCTCACCAGGCCCAATACATGGTTATACGTGCACTTAGGCCTCTTCATGCACGGCATGTGCGTGACTCGGCATGCACCATGCATGCGCTGCTCTGAGGGTTCTCTGATCTCGGTTGTCTAAGTGACATGTCCACTTAGACCTTGAGGGCTTGGCCTTTAAGGATTCCCTCGGTTGGGTGGGGTACTCACTCAAAATTTGGTCAAAAATATTTATTAAACATAGTTAAAAGAACAAAATACCCATATTAATTCATTTATATATTTAAAATAATTCTTTCCCATTAAAATATCATTATTTTATATGTTTTTAAACTAAAACATTAAATTTCAAAATATAACAAGATTTAAAACATATCTTTTCTTTTATAAATATATATTGTTTTTAAAATAAACAACATGGTTTTTATTATTTTTAAAAATCTCTATAAAATACATCTTTAATTAAAACTATGTAATTTTTTAACCAAGGATATAACTTTAAAATAATTGAAGCATTTTAAAAACATTTTAAATTCCTAAAATACATAAACACCCATTATACTTGAAATAGAAAAAATTCTCAATGGTTATATAATTTTACGACCCGTACCATACCCAACGGTCACCTAAAAACCTTATTACAAAGTAACGTTTTAGTGTTTTAATAAATCACAATTTCTATTTTCATTCCTTTGGTCTTTAATTCATTTAATTTGAGTTTCATTATTTGTATCAAAATAATAATTCACTTTAAAAAATCATTCATTTCAAAATAAACTATGGGTTCGGGGCATCACAGACCCTGAACACTTTGCGCCTCTACTGCACTCATTTAAGTAAGAATTTAATTCCAAGTTTTGAGGAATATTAATCCCTCTTTTAGCAAACAACATCTATCCAATCCACTTACCATATTGTCTTGGTCTTGAGAACAGGACCATGTGTGCTTTGTGTTGGTGGTATGTGTGAGAACCTTGTATCAAGCTCGGTGGAATAACATACTCCAACTTTGTTATAAAGTAGAGGAACTACAAATGTTTCAATGTGGCATGCGATTTTTGGGGTATTTTTCACGTGATTAAATCCCATCTGCTTGATCATTCAATCACAACCATCAAATAAACTCCCATGTTACACTATCTGAAACTCATGATCTCGTGAAAATGATTATTCTAAATCAGTCGATCCCGCATGGTATGAAACCTTCTTCCTCAACCTCCCACTCATCTTCTTGTATTTCACACTCCCATGCACACACTACAAGCATGAAAGGGGTCCTTTGTCAGGCGATGCCCCGTGCTCAGTCTTGTGGTATAGATACAGGACACATCACAATACCTTATGAATTTTATTAGGATTACATGACATTGGTCATTTTTTAGAGACCTGTTTCCATGAATATGGATTTGGAATGTGTATAAACCCATGTACACACCCTCGTCCATGCATCCCATGTGCCATGAACCCTCATCTGTGTGTGTGACATCAATGGTGGGCCTCTGTATATATTGGTCGAACCCCTTACAAGACCCTATCAAGGTCATGAAATCACATGAATTGACAAACATCATGCAGTTTCTTCATGGGGATACCCCTCAATGTGTATATATCTTTGACCCACTTAAGGAATCACAAGCAGGATCTTCCTTTGTCATATATAACCTAGGAGGTGCTGCTGTGGAATAAACCCATTATCGATGCACTTCACTTCCATGAATAAATTATCCATATGGACTTGAGGCATGGTCCCTTAGTACATGAAACATCAACACTTGTATGAGCGCAAGATCTTAGACATGTTTTCAAGACTGCTACATGTGATCAATTTAAGGTCATGCGATCGCAGTACTCTTCATTGGCATCACGATGCCCTTGGGAAGCCTTGGATGTGTCACTTTGATCACAAGAAAAGTCCTGGAAAAGTATGTTTGATCATGCAACAACTTATTAACATGTAGGAACTGTCAACCAATTTCTTATAGACACGGATGGTTTGATCTGGCAGAATCCCTTTGATATGCCTACTTCACTCATGCGAAGGAATCCATGATAAGGCAGGTTGATCATGTGATAGCATAGAGGCATTCCCAGTTTGATCATGTGTGAGACATTGGAAATGTCCTCTTGGGTTATGTAAAGCATCTTGTCCATGTCTGCTTCACTCATGTGATGGCATTTAAGACAAGCCAGTTTATTATGTGAAAGACCCTAGACACGACAACTTTGATCATGTAGAAAATCTTAGGCAAGTCAACTTAGGAAGTGCCAAGCATCATGGATATTTTTGGAAAACTCAATTTTCTATGTCTTCTAGTATAGATTTACACTCTAAACATGTCCGATAAGAAATCAAGACATATCCAAGAGACAAACCGAACATGTCAGGAAGATCCCTTATGTCATGTCAACTTTTTTTGGAATCCCCACTTGGATGGATTCTATGTAGACCCCAGTCAGGAACCTTTGGCTACATACCCCTTTTATAAGGTAAGTGTACTTGATGAGCTAGTGTTATGCACTCATGTGAATCAATCTGTGCCATTATCTCAAATGGAACATTTATTTTTTTCATCTATATTTATCCCTAAAAAGTTAAATAATTTGTATAGATAAGGGGAAAAATAGTGTGTAATCCCCAGTTTAACTAATCTACAGAAACTCTTATTCCCATCCTAACTGGATATGTAGGACGACTTCCTAAGGCCCAAGATCTAATTGACATCCATCTTGTAGTAATCCACAAACATTCCTGAACCCTCAGGGATAAAAATAATATCTCTAAGTGTGGTCATCTACCTTAATCCATTATCTGGTTAGGAATCTAGTGAACTATGATAAATCTAATTCCCTTCATGACCAGGATATGTAGGATTCCTTCTTAAGGCGTGAGCTCCAATAGGCATCCACTTTAGTGTATTTCCCTTCACATCCTTAGTATTTCTAACATAGGGGAATAAATTATCCCATGATTATACCGTCCTTTATCATCCATCAACATATGTTAAGTGGGCTCATAAAAAGGATTCATTTTGAGTATATGCCCTGAACATTCCCTCAAGTACCTGAAATCGATCAGTGGGTTATGGATGAACAGAACTATGATGAGTCTAAATCATTTTATAAAACATGATACCTAGAATGCATTACTATGGCTTAACCTTATTACCATATCCTCCATGATATGGGTAATTGTACCTCTCACAAATAAACATTGATGTGTAATCCACTCTTAAATATACTGTCATGCAACATGTTCAAACTTATAATACCTTTTGTTTCTCACACCAAGAATGACTCATGCAGGCTTAGAGGATAGCGATGATTATACCAATAAGAAGATGATGAGGCCTTGGTGTGGGCCCATCATTAGGATATAAGTTTATTTACATTTCATCCTCAATGAAAGGGTCATACTCCTGATGATATTATCTAGGGTAGTCTAATATGTATAAGTCTCAACTAAGGATTATATTGTTGTATCCCTCACAACATAGATTACTGTCCTAAGAACTATATAGAATCTAATTCCTATCACAAACAAGATATGTAGGATGACTCACCATGGTCTGAGCCTGATATTTATGTCTTAACAACATGATGTTAAAATTAACAGATGGTTCAAGTCACACAACCATAAACATTGTAAAACAAACTTTGTGGGTTTGGATTCCTGTTTCCACGGGATAAGTAGAAAACCTCCTAGAGGATTAATCCCATCCCCTAGACACCAACCACCCCTATATAACAATAAAATCTAGAGTTACAGAACATGGTGACAAACCAAATCATCATAAATAAATAAGATGGTGATGGGGAACCTCTGACATGCACATAGTTATTCCAATAAATACATGTTCTTAATCAAAATATTTAAACATGGGTGAACATCCCAATATCAGATCCTGAGAAATAATTCATGAACATATCTTAAATCTATAAGAGAGTCCCATAGATTAAAAAAATCCCCCAAAAAGGCTGTGATCAGCCCGACCTCCCATCCTTTCAACCAATGTGAGTTCCTAAGAGTCATTAGGTTTGAAACACCGAAGGACCACCCACCTTTGAAATTAGGTTTTTGGTAGTTATGGATGTGAAAATCATTTATAGTTTATAGGGAAGACTAAATAAATCGTAAAACCTAATGAGAGCGATTGATAAAGGCATTGAAACCCCCCACAATCAAATCATCGAGCCAAAACCCTTCTACGTATCTTTTCTAATGGAACCATGTTTTATGAGTAATAATTTATCAATGAATAATATTAGAAATGATTTTTCTTTTCTCTTCTTTAACAATATTTGATATTCTAGAAAAATTGAGAAAACTATAAGGAATAAATAAATCCATGATCATGGTGTTCTGTAAGCAAGTTAAATTTCCAGAAATTCAAATAATGATTTATTGAGCACATAGGTTGATGTCATCATCATGAAACCTTATTGATTATTGATATCATGATAAAGGGATTATATTATATGGTAAGCTTTCATATGAGGTTTTATGTCATTATGGCATTAACTTCTTTCTACATGGGTTCCTTAGCATGTTTCTAGATTTTAACCATGGACTTTGGGTTGTTTCACATAATTCCATTTAGAAAGAGGACTACAGGTCAACACACTAAGTGTGTCTAAAATCACAGTTAAATAGTAATATAATTTATTATTTAACACATTCAATAAATATTATTCTCACATATGGTTTAATATATTATTCATTTTTTATTGATCGAATATATTTTGTCGCCCGTTATTTAATAGAATATTTTTTGACAAGAATGTTTAATAAATATTTATTTTCTATTTAGTGAATATAATATTTATTTATTTATCAGTGAATAATGTTGTTAAATTTATTTAAATAATAAATATTCATTATTCAAGGCCTGATAAATATTGTGGAGGAATGGAAGACAAAGAATAATGGTTTGATGGGAAAAAATATATATTAAATATTATTAAAATAAATAATATTAATTTAATTCACTATATTTTCAAATATCAAGAATAATATTATTATTATTGTTAATATAGACATGGGTTCCATAGACAGTAATGAAATAATAAATAGGCACTTTTAAAATTATTATTCTCTAACCCTAGCAGTGTATAAACTCAATTATAATATTTTTTTAGAAGTTTTCATTTTATATTATTGTAAAAAATGAAATCTAGAGAGAATTATCTCAAATCCATAAAGATCTTCCTCTCTAATAATTTTCTCTAGAATGGAGAGAAATACTCCTCCTCAACCACTCTCTAATTTAGAGAGATCAAATAGAATCCCTCTTCAAGTGATTCTTGGGTAGATCAATGGTGAATGATTCAAGAATCAAGATCTATCACTTTTACACCCAAAGATTCTGATGAATTTTTTTTTACGGTTTTTGAACACATGTGGATCATCACTGGAGGTAATGTACTCTTTATTCATATAACACAATGATGTTATGCTATATAGATATTGTCAAATCCATCAACAAAGAAATAATTCATGATAAGATAGTTATTTACTTTTTAAAATAAATTATAAATAATATAGGATGATCCCGCATCCTGGTTTCGACATTCAATCATAAATTATTATTTGATTCAATTACATTGATCTTGGTAATTATCTTCCTGTAAATCATTGATTAATCATCAATTCTGAAAAAAAAAGATGAGTTGGTCATTCCCCATCTAGCGTATCTATTATTCAGAGAACCTTCAAGAAAATGGATATCCCATCACAATAATACTATATCTTTATATCTAAGACACTAACAATAAAATTTCTAGGAGTATAGAAAACACAAGGTAGTGGTATAATAAGTATAACAAGTGAAGGGCATTAGTAGAGAATCTTACCTTTCCCTTTTGTGGTCTCCTCTAGACTACCCCTTATGGCTCCTTGGAATGATATTTGGATGAGAACAGACACATCAGAACATTGGACAGAGGTTCGAGAATTTATTTTTTAGAAATTAGGCAATATCCAAGGCATTGAAGTTATTGGTAGATTGGGTGGTCAGGGGTGGTATTTATAAGGGGAGGAGATGGGTGTTTTTTGAATATTATATTCATTAGTTTATTATTTCAGCTCAATAAGATAAATAATATTGAATATTTTGACTATATTTAGTTAATGGTGAATGTGAGTTTGAACTGATGGATTATTAAATCATCCATGACTCAAATATTCATGTATTAATCTTATAATGTTAAATACTGTAATGTATCGTATTTCATTATTCACAAAAATTATTCTATTTTAGAAAAATATTAAAAATTTAACCTAACCATTTGTCAACATGGAGTTTCATAAAATTAAATAAAATTTATAAAAATAATTTTATAATTATGATAAATTTAATTTTTACATAAAATACCCATTTATTTGAAATATTTTAATTTTAATATTAAGATCAACTTTCTAACCCTTTGAAAAAATATTTTTTGTATTAGAAAATTATATTATCCTTATAATAAAACATAATACTATTTTATAAATCCATTTTATCGAAATACAATTTCTTTTAAATAATTTTATTTATTATAAAGATGAAATTAAAACATTTATGTTTTAAAAAAATAAAAACACTTAATTTATCATTTTAAGACATTTATTTACTTACTCCATGATATAAATATATCATATTTTTATTTCATAAGGCACCAAAATTTTATTTTACATTTCCATATGTGATGTTACTATTCTAATGGTGAGGTTACTATACTAATAGCCAGATTACTATTCCAATGGTTATGTAATTATTTCAACGATCATATTACTATTCTAAAACTCAGATTTGTAATGGTCATATGAGTTCTCTACATTGTATAAATATCATATATTTCATTCATTTATTCATTCAGATATATTCTCTATCATGGTTATATATATTTTCATTTTCAATAGGAATATTTTATAACTAATATTTTTTATCTGGTCTACAATGTTGTTTGTGAGTGTAGTTTATCTAGTGGATCGAGTAGATCCAAATTTTCATAGTTTAGTTATCTTGTTTTCTATTTTTATTTCATTGTAATATTTTCAATTCCTATTGATATTACTATTCTCAAAATATAATTTTTAAATTAATATAAAAAAATATTTTTTATGTGGTGCATGGTATTTTTTCTATATTACCAAATATAACACAATTATAATAAGGATATTTCTATTGATACAATTATAGGGTCTTTTCATTATTTCCCCCTTTAGAAATTTCACCCTTGAAATTCAATTTTTATACTAAGGTGAAAACATTTGAGGGTACTTCTTCTTCATGGTTTTATATGGTTACCATGTTTCCTACTCATAGTTATGGTTTTTTCATAGTACTTGGTCTAGGTGAGTTTCATTATTGCATAGAACATTATCTCTATAACCCAAGATCTTCACATTCTTCTCCTAATAAGAGAGATCATTTTCTTGATGTATCAACAATGAATTATGTAAATTTGTGGGATCTTGTATGAACATTCTTAATATGTATGCATGGAATATTTTATATTCTTGAGAAAGGGTTGGTAGGAGTTTTAGTTGATAAAAAATAGCTCTGATGTAGTCGAGAATCCAAAATGGGTTGGTGTACCTAGTTCTTATATTTCCCTTCTTCCCAAATCTCATGAATCTATTCTATAAAGATATATGGAGTAACAATTTATCACCTATCTCAAACTCCATATATCATTGATTATTTTCAATATAAATCCTCTTTTGACTTTGGGCTACCCTGATGTTCCCCTAAATGGTCATGAGATTTTCTAGTATTTCTTCAAAAATTTCAAGACCCAACAAATTATTTATCCAACATCATCCTAGAATGAAGGTGTTCTATATTTCCTCCAATAAAGTTCTTTATATAAATCTATTTGTATGCTTTAGTGGAAACTATTTTTGTATGATAACTCGATAAGAGTAGTATTCTGATCACATCCAACTTCGAAGTCCATCAAGCAAGATCTTAATATGAATTCAAGTGTCCATATAGTCTTTTGATATTGTCCATTAGTTAGGGGATGACAATTCATATGGAATTTCAACTTATTGGTTATAACATGTTGGATACTCTTCTAAAACTTAGAGGAAAATCTCAAATCTTAATCGGATACAATTGATAGTGGTGTTCCATATAGCCTTGCTACTTATCTTATATATATCCTTGCAACTTGATAGAGTGATAAATCCTCTCATATAGTGATGAAATGAGAATTATTTATAATACTATCCACCACAACCCATATAGCATTATTTCCTATGAATTCCTTTGGAATACTAGTGAAAAATTCCTTAGTGACATTTTCCAATTTTTATATAGGTATGGGTAATGGTTGCATAATCCACTTATACATTTTCATTTCTACCTTAACTTGATGATATACTATGAACTTTAATGTATATTAAACGATCTACTTCATTATACTGTCCTATAAATAGTGTTCATATATATCTTGATACATCTTCATTATCCCTTGGAGGATAAAGAATTTTCTGATATATTCATCATTCAATAACACATTCTTTATATCAGGATTTGATGGGACACATATTTTTGAACCAGATCATACTACTCCTCCTCTATCAAATTTTAAACTCTGAGTATTTCCCTTTTCTTATAGCTTCCACCTTCTTATTAATTTCCACATCATCTATTTTAGAATTATTTATATTCTCCAGGAGGGATGGTTTACTAGTCATTTGAGAAAGGAATGATAATGTTCCTACCATTTTTATCGTCATTTCCATTATTTTCAAGTAGAAGAAGATTGGATCCTTCTCAATTATCATCATTTATAATATTTTCATATACTTTATACTTATATAAAATGCCACTTTATTTTCTCTCCCATGATGGTTGAGTATTAAGAATTCATAGTCCTTGATCAAATTTTACCATATTCACTAGCACATATTAATCACCTACTATGTAAATGTATACATGAGGCTCTTATAGTCTTTATATATTTCACTCTTCTCTCTATAGTGATAATTCCACCCCATTTTCAATGTGGAGATCATTGTATCCAACCAAGGATCATGTTTTGAGTAGTTATGTTCATGAATGTTTTACTACATTAAGGTGTTGGCTATTAATTTATCATTTTCATCAATATATAGAGTAATAAATACTTTTAATAATCATCATTGCATATCAAGAAAAGATATCCACTTGTGTAAAGTGTGGAGATTGGTGTCATGATATGCTTATTTTTTAATTTCTTGATGCTATCTTCACATTCATCAGTCTAAACATACTTTACTCCCATCCAAGTGATCTTGGTTAGCAGTTTTTATAATAGTGATAATTTTTATCAAAAATCATCATTAAAACCTATCTAATACAAGGAAAATATATATTTCTATTATAATTGTTGGTATTTTCCACTCCTTGATTTCCTTTTTCTTAGAAGAGTCCATAAATACCCTTTTCTAGTGATAACATGCCCCAAGAATGATAATTCCACCATCCAAAACTCACATTTACTATACTTTGCATATAGCTTCTCATTCCTCATAGTCTTTAGCATAGAATTCAAATTTTCCTCATACTCCACCATCCTTTTTGATTGTATCAAAATATCATCTATATAGTTTGACTCAATTTTTTCTAGGTAACGTCTAAAGACTTTATTAATTATGTCCATAAATATTTTTGGATTATTAGTAAATCTTAAGGGAATCACTATGAACTCATAGTGTTTATACCTTTTTTAAAAGATGGACTTAGGAATATATTCCCTATTCACCTTTAATTGGTGATACCCCAACTGAATTTCCACAGTAGATAAATATATTCCCCCTCATAGTTTATTGAACAAGTCATCTATCCATTGAAAGGGACACTTTCTATTTATCATTTTTTTAATCTCGCTATAATTCATGTAGAGGCACAAGGATCCATCCTTATTCTTGATGTAGAGGAAAGAATCACCCAATGTGAAGAGCTTGGGAGTATAAAACCCTTTTTCAATATTATCTTATAATTTTTTCTTTAGTTCTTATAACTCAATGGTGGTTATTATATATAGATTATTGGATATGGGAAGATATAATGTTATAAGTTCGTTTAGGAACTCATTCTCTTGATCATGAGGAAGACCGACCAATTATTTAGTGGATAAATTAGTATAATACCTCACAATGGGCATTCATTCATGCTTGATTATCTCCTTTTTCTTGACAATTTATCTTTTTTATAATTTCTTATAATGAAATAATATCTACAATTGATATGAATATTAAAATATATAATCCTACTCCTCCTTACACTTTTCTACAATCGAAGAATGACTTGGGATGTAAAGAGTGATATACCTCTCCCAAAAATTGATGTTGGATTTATATAAGGATAGTCAATCCAAGATAAATATATGATCAAACTCTAGTAAAGGATGTATAAAATTATTTTCTAAGAGTATTGGCACACAAACATTGACTATGGTGGAGTTATATATTGGGGATGAAATAATTTCTCCATTTTTTTCTCCTAGATATCCCAACCTTGATGTTTTAATATAGTGTTTAAATAGTTCCTTTAAACTTACAAGATATGAAAGAATGTGTAAAAACAAAATCTTAAAGTATGTTCCCTATTCTTGAATGAATAACCACCAAACCTATTACCACAAAGATTTTAGGATCCACCCCATTATTAGTGGTAGAATATTCCCATCATTTCTCTCTAGGACATGGAAGTTTTTTGTTGATTTTCTCTGAGAACCATTTGATCAGGGAATTGACTTGAATAATTATTATGTTACTTGTAGTTGAAACACTATACCATAGGCTGAGTGTTGATCTAATCTATATTTTCCTCTAACTCATTTGTGGTCTTCTTCATATACTTTTGGCAATGATTGGAATGGTTCACCTCTTCTACACACTTGAAACATCTCTTAGTTTCCTTCAACCAGCTTCTCATATTCTTCTTCACAAACTTTTAACACATGGTATGTTGGTTTTTCTTTTGACCATGATATTTATTTGTTAATTCTTTTAAGTCAAACTCCATCTTATTGTTTTTATATTTAGGCCCATGAGACTAATGAGATCACCAATCTGCATCTCAACCTTGAGGGAATAATATAAAATCTCTTCATAGTATTAAATGTATCAAATTTTTAAAGCTTTCCATAGACTTGGATTTTACCTACTAATTAAATGGTCCACCTTACAATTTAGTGTTGATGAAAAATTTAGTGGTGTATTGTGTAACCCTTATTAAGTTTTCCTCACTTGCCCTGATTGACTAATATTCATTTTTATTTAGTCCAAGTAACTCCCTATACATTTTAATATGGAGGGTTTGGGGAAAATATTTATTAAAAAATATTTTCTTGACTCCTTCCCATTCCATGGAAATAATTTCATCTTTATAAATTTTGTTATTGATTAGTGTCCCTCACTGATCAGCTTCCCCTGTCCGGGGATAAATCACCACCACAACTTTAATTTATTCCATGTAACAACAGATAGAGAATATCAATGCAATGGTGTTAATACAATATTACATGATTATGGTACTATAAGATCCACTAAAGGTAGGATGACTCTTTCACATAAAAGACTTCATCGAAACATTGTCTTTCTTAGGAGAAGGTGGGAATTCCATATGATTCAAGATGTTATTCAAAAAACGAGTCATATGAGATAGTACTTCTATGAAGTTCCCATATTATACTCCCAAAAGGTTAAGCATATAATTAAGAAAATATTTATATGGCCTATCACTTTGGTTATTGAAAAATGTCCTCTTATTTCCTTAACAGAAATAAAGGAAAAATGGGATGAGAATACATTAAATAATAAATATATAAACGGAAAAATATAAAATTAGATTGAAAAATATATAAATGATATTTAAATTCTAAATAATGAGTCTATTCTATTTCAATATAGGTTATATTTTTTAATTTTCTCTATTAGGTTTTCTAACCTAACAATTTTTTTTCAAGCCCTTCATAATGGTTTATAAAGAGTATGTGAACTTCCAAAGAATATCACCCAGGAGAGTCAAAACAGGTGTTCACCAAGGCTTATTTTTTTTACACTAAGTGATGATCTAATTAGTTCCAATTTAAACCTTTTTAATTTATTACCCCTATTTAAAACTATTCTATAACTATATCCACTTGTAGTATCCAAAAAGTGATGTATGTTTTTAGAAAACACTGACCATATACCTCAACAAAATTTTAGGATATTGTTCTATATGTAGAGTTATATATATGATTTTTACTATTTTATTATAGTAATAATCCCAAAAAATAATTATACCATACTCTGATACCAACTATATCAACCCAAAAAATTTTACACATATCATTACAAGATTTTTAACATAATTATCCAATTAATATGACCAAAGAATTGAGTGGCCTAGTGTATTTGGAATACTAGGTACACAATAATTCAAAAATAAACTAAAAACAACATCATTATTTTAATCTATATAATGTGATCCTAAATAAATTTCATATCCTAAAAATTCATTGGATATCCTTTGGAATACATAGCCAAAATGACTCAGCTAAAAACCCAGTAAGGCAACAAACAAGATAACGAAGCATATCATGTGAGCTAATCGTAATAACATGGTATCATGAAAGAAAATGGCCATGAATAATCTCAGGGTATCATTAAATTAATTATGTAGTATCATTATATTTTGAAAATATAGGAAAGTTTAAGAACCATAAAACAAGTCATAAGAATACGTCAAGGCTAACTGCCAAGACAACATCACATGGTGGACAATGTCCCATCATTGATTAGGATTACTCTCTAATCCCACATATAAAATCTCATGAGACTCAAAACATTACCTAATTAATTAGATAAATATATAGTACCACCCATCATAACATGTACTTTCTTATCTATTCAATAAAATTAAAATAATCATAATGCATAAACATAAGAATTACCCATGGAAAGAAATGTGTTTCATAATCTTACCTCATATAATAATCAAAGGATATTTCATAAATATTCTAAATAGAATAATTAATTAAATATTATGAATATTAATATATGATTACATAATTATAGGTCTAAAAATATAGTTTTATATGGGAATAAAGACTTTAAATGATCATTATGTAAAAGGGTTAATTGATAGAAGAGTTCCCTTTAATCGAGTTTGATTTTTAAAGAATACATTTGAGAAATGAAGTTAACACATGTAATTCCCAATAAATTGAATGAATAATAATATATTTATATATTTTAAATACATATTTAAAGAATTTATAACTATTAAAAAAATTAATGAGAGATACAAATTGAGTTAGTGACTGAAAGGTGATAACCCAAAGAAAATTGGTGGTTCGGATAGATCCCTTACCATATGTTCCATAATCATTCATCACTTGAAATTAATATCATAAATAATAAAATTTGAATAATTAATTAATTAAGAACCTTATAAATCTATATATTATTTAATCTAATTATATAATTCTCATTTATAACCATTTCAATGAGATATAATGTTTAATTTCTCTTTTCTAAGAGCATTTGTTTCGTGGTTCCAAGGTTAGATCACTGGTGGATAATTATTGATGTCCTCTTCAAAAGTTAATATAACTTGATAAGTGAAATAAAATGGTATTTATGTTCTTATAAAAAATTAAATAGTCCCAAATATCATTTTTTCTAATATTGGGATGATTCTCCTTGTAAAAAAGTTAACATTATGTGGTTATCTCATCTAGGTCATTTTACCAACCATCATAAACTACGTTAGTTTTATATAATTAGATAATTATTAAATAATTAAAGTACTAGAAAGAAGTTATAATATATTTATTATAATAATAATTAACTATAAAATTATTTCTATAACCATCATTGATGGCAGTGGAGAAAAATAACGTACGTTTTCCATCGAGGTGGGGAACCAACCATATCGTAAAAAATGTTTTTTTATAATCTGAAGATATAATTATAGAATATTGATATTACATGATAATAATTACACATAAATATATTTAGTATATTTATGTTACTATTTATAGTTGTATGGAAAAAATAAGGGGTAGTATATGATGAATAAAAAATGAAAGAGATTGGTTGTGAATATTACCTCTTCCTTGGGTTCTCGCCTATTAAGAAACCCCTTAAGGATCATTGTAATGCTCTTTTGATTAGAAAAGAACCACTATGACATGGGTGATATTCATTATAAGAGGTTTGTGTAGAAATTTGGAAATCCACAATGCTTAGAAGTTGTTAGGATAAGGGGTGGTTAGGGGTTGTATTTCTAAGGGGAGGATATTGGTGTTTTTTAATATTATATTCATTATTTTATTATTTTGGATCAAGACTATCAATATTATTTATTCCAATGAATATATATATATGAAATAGTGCATTTGAGTTCTGAAATAAAAATTGTTTACATCATCTATGACTAAAAAAATTCATTTTCTAGCACATAATGTTAAATACCATAATTTATCATATTTCACTATTCAATAAATATTAAAATATTTTAGAAAAATACCAAAACATTACCCTATCAATTTTTTGACATGTATATTCTAAATAATTAAATACATTAAAAAAGTAATTTTATAAATATTAGAATATTTTTTTTAAATAAAATACTCATCTATTTGAAAAATTCTAATTTTAATATTATAACCAATTTTATAACCCTTTGAAAAATTTCTTATGATCTCATAAAATTCAGTTATAATTGTAATAAAATATAATCATAATAATTATATCCAATTTTTAAAAATAAACCTTCTCTTAAATCATTATAATTATTATAAAAATGAAGTTAAAATATTTAGGTTTTATATAAATTCAAACACATAATTTATCATTTTTAAAACATTTATTTACTTATACCATCATATAAATATATCATATATTCATTTTAAAATATAACTAAATATTATTTTAAATTTACATAGGTTAGTTTATTATTCTAACGATCATGATACTATTCCAACAACCATCTTACAATTCTGACGGTCATGTTACTATTCAAATGGTCAGAATATTATTTCAATGGTCATATGGGTTCCCTAATTTCTATAAATAACTCATATTTAATTAATTAATAATTAAATTATATTTTCTCTATAGTTTATATATATTTTAATTCTCAATATATATATTACATTACGAATATTTTGTCCCATTTCTACAATTTAGTTTTTTAGTGTAGTTATTCTGGTTGATTTATCGTATTCAAGTTTTCATATTTTAGTTATATTATTTTATATTTTTATTCCATTATTATATTTTAAATTATTATGTGCAATTTTATTCTCTATATTTAATGTTCAAATTCATATAAGATTTTTTTATTTCATCATGTGGTGTGTGTGAATAATATAATGACCCATACTTTACATACATGGTTATTAATTCAGAATTGAAGCATTCTTATTTCAACATATAACAAAACCATGATAGGACCGTATAGGTATAGTGTCTTCAAAAACTGGGAACCATAAATAACTGGTTCATAAATTATCTACATTGTCTCCTGTTTATTTCATCATATCTAGAGTCCATTTTGGCATATCCTACTTAATACCCATCTTCCTAACCTGGGGAAAAGAAAACATAAAAAAGGGTGAGCTCAAATGCTCAGTTAGGGTAAAAAAATAAATATCAATCATATCATATTCCTAAGAACATAAAATTTTGAAAATCTTAACCTGAAAAAGAGATCATAATATCATAACATGGGATAAATCATAGTAGTGAAATGTAATCCCCATAATCATAACTTAAAACATGAAACTTTGTGGCATACACACATAATCATAGAAAATCATTTCATATTAGTCAAGGCTCGTTGACAAGACCATCATAGCGGACAAAGTCCATTACTGAACCAAGTTCACTCCTCGTTCCAGTCTTGTATCACTAAACTGGATTAACTTTCCATTCCTGCCATGTCTATCTCATGAGATAAAAATCTTTACCCAATTCATTGGAGGGAGATATCGGTCCCACACATCTCATAATGAAACCATTCTATTGTGTTCCACAAAATCCTAAATCATAGCATAACCCATGTAATAAAAATGGGATTCTTAAACATCATGCCATCATAACATAATCCATATAAGATAAAAGGACATCATAAAATAAATTCCATCATAACATAATCAATTCAATGTAAAAATAGGGATAGAAACAGAACCCTATATTATCTTAGACGGAAAATAATTTTGATAAAACACTTGAACTCCATTGTTGAGGAAAAATATCCTTTCTACTTCAAAAACATTTTTCCTTTATTAACATGTCATATGATTTTAAAAGAGATTAATTAAAAATAAACTTTAAAACTTGTAAAGGAAGCTTAACGAAAATAATGTTATATGAAATCATAAAAATCCATTCATGCCGTATAAGTTAAAAAACATTCTTCTCGTACTTTGGCTGAAAAAGTCAATAATTACCTCGTACTAAAAATGACAAAAGAGTCCTTTCATATATTTTACTAAAACCTCACCAATGGGTAAAATTGTATTTAAATAATTTTGGGAGGATAGAAATAATATTACATATTGAGGAAACATGGATTTGGATGATAAATATTCCCCGGTAAATTCTGAAGTATATACAATCTCAGATAAAATTGAGATTGCGATATTTTCCCTTACCTTAGGTCTGATTTGATTCGTACATATCTAAAACTCCTGTATAATGATTTAAATAATTTCATTAACTTATTAAAGAATCATATTCATCGTTATGATATCATATATGGTCATATTCTTATCTTATTATTAGTAATATTTCATTGTTACTTGTTATTTTGGTGTTCATTGCTTTATGTTCTTATGCATTTTTTGTCGAATAAATTATTATTCTTCTTTTTAGGTTATAGATACCTAATTTACATAATATTATTAGTGTATTATATATCATATTTATTCATTCAATTAATTTATATAATCATTATTCGATTAAGATCATGTAGAACTAGTCGCATCACATCGTGGAGACTGTTGGTCGTACGTACGCACGAGGGATGATATCCTTCCCATGATTGTGGAATTGTATTGAAGTGTATGTATACTATTTTATAATCAATATCACTTTACAATAATTATATATAGTTATTCTTTATACCATTATACCAATCCAAGTAAGGTGGTGGTGGAAAAAAGATTACACCACGGCGTGGAGACGGTATTTTGTATGTACGCATGCGCGGTGATTTTGTTTTATGTAGGATGGATAGAAGGTGAAATTGGTTTGTTTCATATTTATAATTAAATATCAGTATATTAGTGATACTGATTTTATTACTTCATAATGAAACAACTAAAGAAGAGGAAGTAGAAGAAGAAATAAATTTGAAAGAATCGGTAACGGATATTACCTCTTCTTCGACACGCCTCTTTGAAAACTTATCTTAGGGCACTAAAATTGGTCTTTGAGGAAGACCAGGACCTCTAGTATGTTTTTAAGGAAGTTTATAAGGTAAATTTTCAGGGGTTGGTCGAGATTTAAGTCTCAAAATTGTGTGACGAGGAGAGGGAGGTGGTGCCCTTTTATAAGGGAGGAGAGGGGCACCTTAGAAAAAACTCAAAATATTATTTTATAATAAAGTCATATTTGGTTTTTAATAGCTCCAGATTCATTTATTTCTAAGCAAAGGTGGGTATGGGTCGTAATCCTCTAAACAAATAGGTTTTAGAGAAGTTTAGGTTGCTATTTTAACCTTATCATTTAGATTTAACTCTAAGTTAAATAATTTTACTTTTACCGTGTCTTCTTGTTTTCTTACACTATATGGTTAATAAACGAACTATAACAAGACAAACGAACCACAAAGGCTTTATTATTAATATATATAACCTTATCTAAGTCATTTGACTGAACCTTATATTTTTAGGAATACAATAAAAATTAATAATATAATATTTGTTTTAAAAAATATTTTATGTCAATTCTGAAACTATTTTGTAATTGATTTTTTTGAAATTTTTAACAGCATGATTAGTTCATAAAAAGTTAATTAAATCAATACTAACATGTAATATGAACCTATTAAATTATTTTAATTCATAAAAAGTCTCAAATTACATTTATTTGTGTATTTAAAATATCAATTATGTTAATATTTCATAAATAAGGTAATTACTACATCATCATTGTGTCATAAATAAATTAAATTATTTAATGTATAAAAATTATAAATAAAATACAATTATGTAGGAAATATTTTTATATTTCTAATTAATATTTATAGTCAAATTTATCTTATGTATTACCCTACATTAAAAATGTTTTTAATTATTAAACTTTGATTTTAACTATTTTAACACTTCTTTAAATAAAATAATAATAAATGTCCTAATCTAATCCAAGTGGACCTAAAGGGTAATATTTTATTCCTAATCTTGTTTTTGGTCGAATTAAACTTATCCAATAGAATTCAGACATGTGTTAGGGTAATAATAATATCACTTTTACCCTTAATTACCCTATTTACTTTTAACCGTGGTAAATAAAAGTAAAAAGTTGCTATTCACCAAAAAAATATTTTTATCTTATTGAACCACATTTTACTCCTTGATATTAACCGTGTCTCTCAGATTTCCAAAATTCCACTCACAGAAGCGGTAAAATTAAGTTTTATTTAAATTTTCAAATTCTCCTAGGAGGTGGGTAAAAGACGGTTAAAAGTTCAATAAAATTTTTATATATCTAAAATTATTATAAAATGACTCCAATGAATTACATTGAACTTATATAGATATTATGTATCAATTTTGACATAAAATAAATTTAAATAAAATAAATAAATATTTAAATAAAAAGTCGGTTTTTAAATAGTAACCCAGTGTTTTCACTATTTATCAAAAATTGAAAGTTTTCAAAAAAATACCAAAATTTCACCCCAGGCTAATTTCAATATTCTGAATCAAAAAATGAAGTCCATTTTGAAAGATAAAATTTATAAAATTTCAAAAAGTGGGTATTAATATTCATAACGGCTAGTTTATATAATATGTTAATAGCATATCATTGTTTAGTGAAACTCGGTATTGTGTACCACACCCGCTATCGTGGAAGGTTTCTCTTGCGTATAACGCAAGACAAGCTAGTGTTGTGTGTAATGAAAGATTCCTTTGATGTTTCATATAACATAAGACATAAAAAAATATACTTCTCATAAACTATCAGGGTGTTACATTATACCCCCCTTAAAATGAATTTCTCCCTCAAAATTCATCACTTTGTAACAATCAGATGAGGATACCTCTCCCTCATCATATCCTCAAGCTCTCATGTAGCTTCTTATAATTAGTGGTTCCTCCGTAAATCTTTCACCAAGCGAGTGGTCTTGTTCCATAGAACATTTTCGCTACGATCCAGAATCTCTAACAGCTGTTCTTCATAAAAAAGATCTTGCTCCAGCCGTACAACTTCTGAGCATAGTACATGTGAAGGATCAGGTATGTACTTTCTCAGGAGAGATACATGGAACACATTGTGAACTTGAGAGAGATTCAGTGGAAGCCCCAATCAGTAAGCTACCTTCCCAACACAATCCAGTATTTCGAAGGACCGATATACATAGGGCTCAACTTTCCCTTCTTTCTAAATCTCATTACTCTCTTCCAAGGAGATATTCGTAAGAACACTTTATCACCAACTTAAAATTATAGGTCTTTTCTTCAGTTGTTGGTATAACTTTTTTGTCGACTCTGAGCTGCTCTTATGTGTTGTTGAATAGATCTAACCTTTTCTGCCATCTCATCAACAAGATTATATCCTAATATCTTTCTTTCCCCAACTTCATCCTAGTAAGTTGGAGTCCTGCATTTCTTTTCATAGAGAGCTTCATAAGGATCCATATGAATATTGGAGTTAAAGCTATTATTATAAGAAAAATCCACCAAAGGTAGGGGTTGATACCAACCACCTTTGAAATCCATAGAGCAATCTCTTAACATATCTTCTTGAGTTTAAATTGTTCTTCCAGACTGACCGTCTGTTTGAGGATGATAAGCAGTGCTGAAACTCAACTCGGTATCTACAGTATGCTGAAGACTTCACCAAAACTTCGAGGTAAATCTCGGATCCCGATCAAATTTAATGGAAAGTGGTACTCCATTCAATCTTACCACTTCCTTTAAATATATCCTGACAAACTGATCCAGAGAGAAATCTTCTCTAGTAGCAATGAAGTGTGCCGACTTTGAAAGACTATCAACTATGACCCAGATAGCATTATTGCCTTTGGATGTTTTAGGAAGTCCAGTGACAAAGTCCATAGTGATGTTTTCCCATTTCAATTCAGGTATGGGTAATGGTTGTAACATCCCCTTAGACTTCTGTCTCTCAGCTTTAATTTGCTGACAAACCAAGCATCGAGAGACATATTCAGCAACATCTCTTTTCATGCCATCCCACCAGAAGTACTCTTTCCGGTCCCTATACATCTTCGTGCTTCCAGGATGAATAGAGAATAAGGAATTATAAGCCTCATCCAGCAGAACCTTCTTTAATTATGTGATGGGAGGAACACAAACCCGATTCCTGAGCCGTATTATCTCGACACAATCAAGGTTGAATTCAGGAACATTTCTCACCATCTTTTGTAACTCAACATCTTCTTTTTGTGCCTTTTTAATCTTCACATGTATAGATGGTTGAACATTCATTTGAGAAAGATAATATTTTTCCCCTTCCATTATAATTCCAAGATCCATCCTTTGTAAATCCATAAATATTGGATCTTTTGTGATCCTCATCATGGATAAGCTAGCAAGGTCTTGTCAGCTTAATGCATCTGCCACCTTGTTTACTTTCCCATGAATTGAGTAGTCGTAATCCTTAATCACCTCCAACCACCTTCTTTGGCATATATTCAGATCCTTTTGTGTGAAAATATACTTTAAAATTTTATGATCAGTATAAATATCACTCCTTTCACCATAAAGATAATTCCTCCATATTTTTAATGAAAATATTACCGTGACTAACTCCAAATCATGAGTTGGGTAATTTTGCTCATGGATTTTCAACTGTCGCAAGCCATAAGCTATCACCATATCATTTTGCAAGAGAACACACCCCAATCCCTTCTTGGATGCATCACTATAGATCACAGACCATTCTCCACTACAATGAAGTGTGAGCATAGGTGTACTGGATAACCTTCTTTTTAAATCCTTGAAATTCTCTTCACACTCCTCCATCCATATGAACTTAACTCCTTTTCGAGTTAACCTGGTGAGTGGATTAGATAACCTTGAAAAATCATTCACAAAATGCCGATAATATCCTGCCAAACCAAGAAAACTTCGGATCTCAGTTACTGTCATTGGTCTCGGCCATCTTTCAACAATCTATGTTTTTGCAAGATCCACATATATCCCCTCTTTTGAGATTATGTGACCCAAAAATGAAACTTTTTGAAGCCAAAAATCACACATGGTAAATTTGGCATAAAGCTTCTACTTTCTTAGGGTCTTTAATACAATTCTCAAGTGATCTTCATGGTCTTCCTTGATCTTTGAATAGACAATAATATCTTCTATAAACACTACCACAAACTAATCAATATAGTTTCTAAAGACTCTATTCATTAGATCCATGAAGATAGTAGGGGAATTAGTAAGACAAAATGGCATAACTATAAATTCATCGTGTCCATACCTTGTACGGAAAGCCGTCTTTGGTATATCCTCCTTTTTGACCCTTAATTGATGATACCCTGAACGAAGATCTGTCTTGGAAAAGTATTGAGATCCTCGTAGTTGGTAAAATAGGTTATCAATGCGTGGGAGAGGATATTTGTTCTTGATAGTGATATTGGTAAGTTCTTGATAATCAATGAAAGTATCATTGATCCATCTTTATTCTTAATAAAGAGAATAGGTGCTACGCAAGGTGACGCACTAGGGTGTATGAATCCTTTGTTATGATTGTCTTGGAGTTTCTTCTTCAATTCCTGCAACTCAATTGGGGCCATTCTATATGGTGTCTTTGAAATAGGCGTAGCACCCGGTAAGAGTTCTATTGAAAACTCAACTTCACGATTTGGTGGAAGACCTAGAAATTCCTCCGGAAAGACCTCATAAAACTCTCGTACAATGGGAATATTCTTAATTGTAGGTTTCTCTCCAACCATTTGAGATAAATAAACTTATTTTATTGTAATAAAGACCCATAAGATGGAAGAAATTTCCACTGGAAGGTTATATACATCCTTGCATCGATAGATGATAGTAGATTGATCAGGAATATTAAATGTGATTTCCCTTCTTTGGCAATTAATATGAGCTCCATATAGAGAAAGACAATCCATACCAAGAATCGCATCAAATTCCACCAAGTATCATAAGATTTGCAGGAAGCACTTTCCCACAAACTTCAATCAGAGAAGAATTGTAAACTTTTGATGCGACTATTGTGCCATTAGGGGTTGTCACAGCTAACTCAATATCTAACTGTTGAGGTAATATGGCGATACCCTTATAAAACTCTTTAGAAATAAAAGAGTGGGTGGATCTAGATTCAAATAAAACATTTTATACTTTAGAGTGAATGGTAAGTGTACCTTTCATCACATCATTATCATACTCCACATCGTCGATAGAAATTGCATGTGACTTTCCTTTGTCTTTGGCCTTAAGATTTTGTTGACGTTGATCATCAACAACAACCCTTGGATTAGGGCATTGATTGGAATAATTCCCCATTTCCTTGCACTTGAAACATTGAAGTGTAGGCGGTGAATTCTGTGTATCCCTTTCTTTGTTCGCATAATTAGGCATCTTATTCCCATTATTTCGACATTCAACTACCCGATGACCTTCTTTTCCACACATAAAACATTAACTTGTCCCTTTAATACAATTCCCTCCATGTTTCTTTCCACACTTTGATCATAAGGGAAAATCATCTTCTTTTCTGTGTGGTCTTCAGATTTTCCATTGAATTCCATTTTCCCCTTATTATCAATCCCATATGATTGATGGGTTACTCCAATCTCTATCTCTACCTTGAGAGCACATCGAAAAATTTCCTCATAGCTATTGAAGTCCCTTATGGCTAATGCCCTTTGAAGACTTGGTTTTAAGCCACTAAAGAATCGATCGATCTTACTCTCAGGTTGGATAATAATTCTGGAAGAGTACCATTCAAGTCTTGTAAAATTTGCTTCGTAGGTACCAACAGATTTATCATCCTTTTGCTTCAGTTCAAGAAACTCCTTCTCCATCTTTGTTCGAAGAATACGAGGGAAGTACTTATTGCAAAATAATTTCTCGAACTTGTCCCATTCCATATATTCAATTTCACCCCTTTGCCTCATATTCTTAATAAGATTCCACCATTGATCATCTTCACCTTCCAAATGATATAATACTAAGATGACTTTATCATGTTCAGAACATTATAGGACTGAAAATATATTTTCAGTGGTTCTGATCCATTTTTCAGCCACTAATGGATCAAAAGACCCGCTGAATGAAGGTGGCCGCTGCCTCATGAAGGATTCAACAGAATGTTGCTCCTTACTTTTCTCATTTGGAAGTCTAGAATGATTCATATCTTGATAAAGTTGTGTGAGCATGGATACAAGATTTTTCCTTCTAGATCCCATAACGTTTGTTTTCTCAGGGGGACAATCATTGCATTGCCCGTCACATTCAGCATTAAAACAGTTCCTTCGGGTTCCATCCATTGACTAAAACCAACAAGCATAGTGTGAGAAACAATAATCATAATAGGAAAACCACATAATCAAGAATAAAATTTCACACTTTAGTTCTTGTCATAGGTTTTTCATGGCCATTTCTAAAACACTAATATTGTGTTCTATGTTTAGACATATCCTTAGAGTTCTTACTAAGTCTTTCACATCCTAGTTTCTAAAGGATTACTATACCTTTCCTCTGATACCAACTATAACAACCCATACTTTACATAAATGGTTATTAATTAAGAATTTAATCATGCTTATTTCAACATATAACAAAACCATCATAGGACTGTATAGGTATAGTGTCTTTATAAACAGGGAAACATAAACAACTGGTTCATAAATCATCTACATTGTCTCCCATTTATTTCATCATATCTAGAGTCCCTTTTGGTATATCCTACTTAATAACCTTCTTCCTGACCGGGGGAAAATAAAACATACAAAAGGGTGAGCTCAAATGCTTAGTAAGGGTAAACAAAAGAAATATCAATCATATCATATTCATATGAACATAAAATTTTGAAAATCTTAACCTGCAAAAGAGATCATAATATCATAAAATGGTATAAATAATAGTAGTGAAATGTAATCCTAATAGTCATAACTTAAAACATGAAACTTTGTGTCATACACACATAATCATAGAAAATCATTTCATATTAGTCAAGGCTCATTGCCAAGACCATCATAGCAAACAAAGTCCATTACTGAACAGAGTTCACTCCTCGTTCCAGTCTTGTATCACTGAACTGGATTAACTTGACATTCCAGCCATGTCTATCTCATGATATATAGATCTTTACCCAATGCATTGGTGGGAGATATAGGTCCCACCCATCTCATAATGAAACCATTCTTATGTGTTCCACAAAATCATAAATCATAGCATAACCCATGTAATAAAAATGGGATTCTTAAACATCATATCATCATAACATAATCCATATAAGATAAAAGGACATCATAAAATGAATTCCATCATAAAATAATCAAATCAATGTAAAAATAGGGATAGAAACAGAACCCTATATTATCTTAGATGGAAAATAATTTTGATAAAACACTTGAACTCCATTCTTGAGAAAAATATCCTTTCTACTTAAAAAACATTTTTCCTTTCTTAAAAAGTCATAAAATTATAAAAGAAGTTAATTAAAAATAAACTTGAAAACTTGTAAAGGAAGATTAATGGTAATAATGTTCTATAAAAATATAAAAATCCATTCAGGTAGTATAAGTTAAAAAAACATTATTCTCATACTTTGGATGGAAAGGTCAAAAAGCACCTCGTACTAAAAATGACAAAAGATTCCTTTCATATCTTTTACTAAAAACTCACCAATGGGTAAAATTGGATTTAAACAATTGTAGGAGGATAAAAATAATATTAAATATTGAGAGAACATGGATGTGGATGATAAATATTCCCCAGTAAATTCTGAAGTATAAACAATCTCGAATAAACATGTGATTGCAAGATTTTCCCTTACCTTAGGTCTGATTTGCTTCATACATATCCGAACCTTCTGTATAATGATTTAAATAATGTCATAGACTTATTAAAGAATCATATTCATCATTATGATATCATATATGGTCATATTCTTATCTTTTTATTAGTAATATTTCATTTCTACTTGTTATCCGAGTGTTCATTGCTCTATGTTATTATGCATGTTTTGTCGAATAAATTCTTATTCTTCTTTTTAGGTGATAGATAACTCATTTCCAAAATGGTATTAGTGTAACATATATCATATTTATTCATTAAATTCATTTTTATAATCATTATTCAATGAAGATCATGTAGAACGAGTCTCATCACATCGTGGAGACAGTAGGTCGTACATACGCATGAGCGATGATATCGTTCCCATGATCATGGAATTGTACTGAATTCTATGTATAATATTTCAGAATCAATATCACTTTACAATGATTATATATTGTTATTATTTACACCGTTATACCCATCCAAGAAAGGTGGTGGTGGAAAACAGATTACACCATGGCGTGGAGACGGTATTCGGTACGTACGCACGCGCGATGATTTTGTTTTCCGTAGGATGGATAGAAGGTGAAATAGGGTTATTTCATATTTATAATAACATATCAGTATATTATTGATACTGATGTTATTACTTAATAATTAAAAAAATAAATAAGAGGAAGTAGAAGAAGAAATAAATTTGAAAAAATCGGTGACGGATATTACCTTTTCTTCGACACGCCTCTTTGAAACCTAATATTAGGGCACTAAAATTGGTATTTGAAGAAGACCAGGACCTCTAGTATGTTTCTAGGGAAGTTGATAAGGGAAATGGTAAGGGTTTGGACGAGATATAAGGCTCAAAATTGTGTGAGGGGGAGAGGGATGAGGTTCCCTTTTATAAGGGAGGAGAGGGGCACCTTTGGAAAAACTCAAAATATTATTTTATAATAAAGTCATGTTCGGTTTTTAATAGTACCTAATTGATTTATTGCAAATATAAGGTGGTTATGGGTATTAATACTCTCAACCAATAGGTTTTAGACAAGTTTAGGTTAATTTTGTAACCTTATCATTTAGATTTAACTCTAAGTTAAATAATTTAACTTTTACCGTGCATTCTTGTTTTCTTACACTATATGGTTAATAAGCATACTATAACAAGCCAAAAAAAACCCAAGTGGTTCATTATTAATATTTTTAACCTTATCTAAGTCATTTTGGTGAGCCTTAGATTTTTAGGAATAGAATAACAATTAATAATATAATATTTGTTTTAAAAACTATTTTATGTCAATTCTGAAACTATTTTGTAATTGATTTTTGTGGAAATCATAACAGCATGTTTAGTTCGAAAAAAGTAAATTAAATCAATACTAACATGTCATATTAACCTATAAAATTCGTTTAATTCATAAAAAGTCTCAAATTACATTTATTTGGATATTTATAATATCAATTATGTTAATATTTCATAAATAAGCTAATCACTACATCATCATTGTGTCATAAATAAATAAAATTATTTAATTTCGAAAAATTATAAGTAAAATACCATTATTTAGTAAATATATTTAGATTTATAATGAATATTTATAGTCGACTTTATCTTATGTATAACCCTACATTAAAAAAGTTTTTAGTTATTAAACTTTGATTATAACTATTTTAACACTTCTTTAAATAAAATAATAATAAATGTCCTAATCTAATCCATGCGGACCTAAAGGGTAATATTTTATTCCTATGGTTGTTTTTTGTTGAATTAAACTTATCCAATAGAATTATGACATTTGTTAGGGTAATAATAATATCATTTTTACCCTTAATTACCCTGTTTACTTTTAACCGTGGTAAATAAAAGTAAATAGTTACTATTCACCAATAATTATTTTTAGCTTATTGAGCCACATTTTACTCCTTGATATTAACCATGTCTCTCAGATTTTCGATATTCCACTCACAGAAGCGGTAAAACTATGTTTTATGTAAATTTTCAAATTCTCCTAGGAGGTGGGTAAAAAACGGTGAAAGGTTCCATAAAATTTTTATATATCTAAAATTATTATAAAATGACTCCAAAGAATAACCTTGAAATTATATAGGTATTATGTATAAATTTTTACCAAAAATAAATTTAAATAAAATAAATAATTATTTAAATAAAATGTTGGTTTTTAAATAGTAACCAAATGTTTTCACTATATGTCAAAAATTGAATGTTTTCAGAAAAATACCAAAATTTCACCTGAGGCTCCTTTCGATATTCCGAATCCGAAAATGAATTCTATTTTGAAAGATAAAATTTATAAAATTTCAAAAAGTGGGTATTACTATTCAAAACAGCTAGTTTATATAATATTTTAATAGCATATCGTTGTTTAGTGAAACTCGGTATTGCGTACAACACACGCTATCGTGGAAGGTTTCTCTTGCGTATAACGCAAGCCAATATAGTGTTGTGTGTAATGAAAGATTACTTTGATGATGCGTATAACATAAGACATAAAAAATATACTTCTTATAAACTATCAGGGTGTTACACATAAAGCTACATTACTAAATATAACACAATTACAAGAAGGAAATTTTCATTGAAAAAATTCTTTATCATTACTATATATACATGATGTTCTCAAAATCCGTTCCCATTCACTCATATATTTTTATATTTTATTATTAATATTAATCACTCGTTTTCTACCTCATTAGGAATTCATTACTATAATAAACCAATTGTCATTTGGTTGGAGTTAGGATCTATTCTTATGTCCATACATTATGTCCACAGGATTTACATGAATCTATATTATGTTCTATGAGGTACTAATTATTTATTAATCATATGGTCATTTATAATCCTAATAATTTATATTTTTATTTTCATAAAAACACTTTTAAGGGTTAAGTGGGAACCTAAATAATAACCCAACCCAAGTACAAAACCACAGAAATGGGAATAAGGCCCCATGTATAAAAAATACAAAGACCCTATTTCCATTTTACTACACTTTTGGAGAGAAAATACATCATTAATGGTCTAGATGAGTTCATATGGGGGTGAATCCATCCCAAGACTATTCCACTTCTTTAATATGGAATATTGAGTATCTGGGTCCCTCAAAAATGGAACAGCCTTAGAAGGTTGTTGCAACTAAGAATAATTTGACAAGAGAGGAATGATATACAAGAAGTTATATCCAAGACAATTATAGTGATAACAAAATTGGTAGTGAGAAAAAAATAATAGAAATTCCTCAAAAAAGTTTGGTTTAAATAATCTAACCAAACCATTCTAGATTCAAATTTTTAGTGGAAATGAATTTGATAGATTCATCTATACAAAAAGTAAAGCTAATGATGAGTGTGATAATGAAAAATAGAATAATAAATGTTGAAATGAGTCTTGACCATACAAAAAATAGTGATTATAGGCTTATATTGAAAATAATAATAATTGGAATCCCCTAGAGCCCCATCCAAGTTAGGGGATCCAAATAATCGAAATTTATTTTATTAAATATATAACATTTATATATACAGTTTTATTAATTTTGGATCACCCATGAACCATGCATCTACAATCCATATATATCACCCTCATATTCAAAGTGGTATATTGAAAATAATAATAATTGGAATCCCCTAGATCCCCATCCAAGTTAGGGGATCCAAATAATCGAAATTTGTTTTATTAAATATATAACATTTATATATACAGTTTCATTAATTTGGATCACCCATGAACCATGCATCTACAATCAGTATATATCACCCTCATATTCAAAGTGGATGACCACCCTTGAGCCAATGATCAATCTAATTACAGTCCTGATGAAACTGATATAGTCTGAGGATTTACTCATCATAGCCATGGATAAGTGACCCCAAGGAAATTCACACACTAGTGATAATCTAAACTAAGATCACAAGGATAAAACCTATTTATCAATGAAATTAATAACATGTAAATCCATTAACTATGAGAGAGGAAGTGAAAGAAAATCCTTAAATATTACCTTGGAAGATGCTTCTCTGAGCTGAGATGATTTCTAGTTGAGAAGATCATCATAAGACCTAGGTTATAGAGGAGGATCTATTAATCATGGATACCTTTAAAAGGATTAATTTTGGATTAAACGTTGGTCGGTAACTATTAAAATTTAAATGCATGATAAGGAGTTTTTATCTATAAACTATAAAATATGATATAAAATATAAATATATTGAAAATATCTCATTCATTTCCCTAAAAAATATATCACCAACTCTTAGTTTTTAATTTTCTATTATGGATTCAAAAGTAAAATAAAAAATTAAAATGAATAATTCTCATTCTATTATTTTTGTTTCAAGGTTTTAAAAAATAATTATTTTTTTCTTTAGAAATATAGTGGAATTTAATAATTAAAATATAAAGTGACTTTCGAACCTTTTCTAAACAATAATATTGATAATACCCCCACACTCTCCCAATTTAATTTATACTACTTCCTAAAGATATCTTGGAGTAGTCCTCTCTCTCCCATACTTAACTTGAATTATAACCTTGTAAATATTAAGGGATTGGTAATAAATGAAAATTTGGATTGAATTATAGCTCACTAAATTGTGTTCTCATTATATTTAAGGGATTAAAATGAGGGTAAAATATAAATGGTGGGATAAATTGGTATACAAGGGATTAAATCAATAATAGACTCTATCATATTGATGTACATTGACTCTTATAGCTCTAAAAATTAAAAATGTAATCTTCTAGTAGTCAATATATCCAAATACTCTTCAATAAGAGTTTATTAGAAATAATTTTTCAATAATGGTTGGAATAACACTTGATAATGGTAGTAAAAATATTTAGTAGTCAGTCCCATCATCCTCCACTTAGGTTCTTAGGATTCCCCTTCTCATATTATTCTGAGGGTGATCCCTCCTTCATTTCCAATTTTATTTTGGTTTCATTATTATATCTCATTTTGTTTCTCATTCCTTCCCTCCTCCCCCTTGGTTATAGACCTTCTCTATTTGGATTTTTTTTCATTTTTGATTCTCTCCATTTAGTTTTATCATACGCCCCTTTTCCCAACATTCATCATTTATTTTTATTGCTTTATATCCAAGCTTGGCTCATTGTAATTGAGGTACTCCTTCATCTCTATTGTGCTCTTTTAAATCTCTCCCAACACACCTGAACTCATCTTGGTCGAGTGAAATGGAGTTGAGGGAGATTTTTTATTTTGATGGGTGTAATATTGAAATTCATTTTTTATTTTTCATTTTTTCCTACATCCAAGTTTCTTATCATACTACACAACATATTGTTCTATTTTAATGGTTTTTATAGGAGTTTTAGAATGATTTTATTAACAATCAAAGGTTTTCTAGTAGGAATTATTTCATTAGTTTGATTATTTACTTATATTTTAGTATTTATTTGGTTGGGATAGTTCAAAATCATCCTAGATTTGGAAGTATTAGTCCTATGTATGGCATTGTGGTTTCATTGTGGTGATCAGAGATGGAGTTTCCTTGATTTTTATAGATCCATATTATTCTTGGATGTTCTGATGGTCCATTGTTTAGTGATTTAGTTTCAATTTATTTTAGTTCGTAGCACTCATTTCATTTGATATTGACATGGTGGGGTTTATTCTGGTCATTTCCCTTGATTTCTTATAGGTGATGATGGCAGTTCCAATTGATGAATGCTTTTTTTGTATTTCTCTCAGTTATTGGGTGAAGTTTCAAGGATAATACCTGAAACAATTATAATGGAAATAAAGTTCTAGCATATGGAATCTTTTTTCATTATTAAAATGGTTGATAATAACAATGATCAGGTGGATTGGGGTGTGGGTATTAAGGATGAATTCAACTGATGATTCAAGGCCCATGGTGGTGGCATGTTAATTTTGATTGAAATTTGAATTTGGTGGATTATGCTTTGACATTTTGGACTGATGTGCACAATTTTTTATAATTTCTCATTTGGAAAGAATTTATGTTGTTTTTTTGGTGTTAGGATTTTTTGTCTTTATATTATATGGTTTCCACTCAACCCAAAAGTGGATGATTCAAAAATATAAAAAAATGTTCCTAGATGGAGGCATTAAAAATTTCCCACTTAATAAAATGTATTCAATTAATTAGGGTATATTTCAGATTAAATTTTTTTCTTTTTGTATTTTTTAAAAAAAAAAGAAAAAAGTGATAAATAAAACTGGAAAACCTGAAAAAAAATCATCACCATATTTATTCCCAAACCCACACATAATGTTTATTATCCTCAATATAATAAAAATATGTATTATAAAAATTTTAATCAACTTAAATAATAAACTAGAGAAAAACCAATATAATGGAAAGAAGTGATATAATAAATTATTCTCAGTGGAAATATTTGAATAATGAGATCTTTTCTATCAAATATTTCTATAGGAAAACAATTAGAAATAAAATTTATTTAAATTAAAAAAAATTAAACTAAATTAAAGAAATTTTTTCATAAATGTAAAATTTAGATTACCACCAAACAATATTTTCATTTATTATCTATAACCAAGATATATAAGAAAATATCCATAATAATATGGTGGATGTTGTTTCTGGGATTTGAACCACCACATCAAATATTTTTTATAGCACTGAAAAATCTTATTTTTATAGAAGTCCAAATTTTCAAGGTGTGTGTCCACTACCAATCCAAGTATTATCTTATAATCCATGGGAGGTAGATGAATCTATGGATATATTTTTTCTCTTCAAATTTAAGAAGTGTAATGTCCCTTAAATTCTGAATATTTATCTTAAGAAGTGTATTTTCTACTTATTTTAGAGAAATTTGTTTTCATAGAACTCCGTCTTAATATTGTATTTCACTTCTAACTCAAGTATCAATAAAAGTGGTTTCTCCATAATCTATTCAAAACATACCACCTCTAATGTGGATTATTCTTATTTATTATCATCTAATTAATGTAGTAAAGGACTAATTCAATAATATTAAAATAGCAAGGATCAACATGAAATTTAATTTATATAAAATAAGATATGTATATATAAAGATTTCATTGATATATCTAAAATTAAAATTTTATTTTTCTCTATTTCTTTGGTATTTTTTTGGAAAGTAGTTTTTAAAGGTGTATTTGGTGGAATGAATTAATATATCATTTACTCCAAATAAAAAAAATTATTTATCAAAGGTTATAATAACTTATTGTTATTTTCTCTCCAATAGATTTTGGTTCTCTTATATCACTTGTATTGTTAGATCTAAGAGGGGATTAGTAACTCTCCCTACCAGCTCCCATAACTTCTATATTCTATATTTCTATTCAATAAAAATAATTCATAACTTATTACTACTTGGATAGAATTATTACTATAATTGGTGCACATTTAAATTAATCTTTAAATTTAATATAATTTTATTGTTGTTTTAATAATTAGTTGAATTTTGAATCTCCTTCACATCCATGATTTTACACCTAATGTGGTGGTTGTTTTATGTCTCCCATTGATAAGATCTATTGTATGAATAATTATAGTAGCACCAAAGGAGTGTCCTTAGGTGATATTATTTATAAATACTACCATTCAATGATAGTATGGGTATGATATAGATTTATGATTTGTTGAAACTCCCAAATACATATATATCCCTTTCTTTTTTCCATCTTTAAAAATGAGATGCTAACACATCATAGAGGATGGAGTGTCTCTAGTGTAAAAAATATGATTCAAATTATTCTGTGGATATTCCATGAAGTTGGGATTATTTTTTTACACTCCTATGATATTTATCAAGAACATTTAAAAGTGTTCTAAGGTGAAGTAGATGATGCAATATCCCTTCTATGAATGGTACACTTGCATTTACACTATTTCTTTATTTCAGTTATACAAAAACATTTCATATTATCTTGCATGTAGATCATCATATTTAGTTTCTAATTGCTACTGATGTGTCTAATAAGTGTTATTATAATTATATAAAATCTAGCATAAATTTCTTTTACCTACACATGTATAAAAAATTGGTTATTAAATTTATGAATTATGATATGTCTTCCCACACTAGTAATTTCATAATTTCTGACTTTAGTATGTGAGTATCACAATCTATATTGTGCAAGTGTAATTGTTCTTGAAAACAGCTGAAAAAAAAAATTAAAATAAAAGGAAACAAAATAAATAAAAAACCTCAAAAATAAAGAAAAATGGTTAAAATAAATTGGACTCCTAGTAAATTTCGTTACATTAGTGAGATATCATATTATAGTGTCTCTAAAAGTAATACATTAAATAATAAAAAAATGAAATAATATTCATACCACAAGTTGTACGTCAATGAGACCTATAAAAACATAGATATTTTTACATTGGTAATTATATATTTATTATGTTTTTTATTTTTTTTATAGAAAATAGGTAATGTTTTGGGTTTTTAATTTGAAAAAAATAAATGAAAATGTAAACATAAGTGGAATGTTTTATTATAATATTGGTTTATCATGTATTGATTTCCTAGTTTTATAAGATCATGTATAATCTATGTTTGTTCTTCTTTAATTACCTTATGGTGAATTGACTTGATAATATTCGGTAAAATTTCTCTCACAATCACTATATTGTATGTGATAGAACACCATGATTAATAATGAACTATAACTTGTTTTCTATTATAAAAATTATACTAAATCATTCAAATCCACCATATGAAGAGTGATATTTAGTACCTTGGATCCAAGATGATCATAAAATCCTTAAATAACAAATTCATGCATCATATAATTAAATCCCAAGTATTTCACACCATAACATACAGCTACAACTGCACACCACTCATCCCTCGATTTTTTAACTCATCCATATGAAGGATGAATAAATTAATGTAATTCTATGACTTTAGTAATAGTGAAAGAAGAAAAACCATATGTTTAAAGAGAATGGTGTAGAAATTATTTTAAACCTATCCACTCAACATAAAAACAATAAATTCACATAAAATAAAATAAAATAATAAATGAAAATATGCATTACCATAAACTCAGGAATATAATTTGTTTCTTGTCTGTCAGATCAAACCAAATATGGTTAGTTCTTGGTTTTGGAGTTATAAAAGAACAAACTATATAAATACATAATATAAATAAATATATAGAAAAATAAAAATATTAAACTTTTTCAATGATCTAGAACTTTTTGAAATATTTACCTTTACTCTTCTCTTACCTTTTAAATACAACATCAGGCATAAATAAAGTCTTCTATGTCATGATCATTCCACATATCGTTGCAGTATCATTTTATTCATATTCATGAGTAGTGAAACTTTATATTTATCTTTCCCACTCAAATTATTGAAATAGGAAACTTCTTAACTGTATTAACTGATCCCATCATCTATTTTATTTTCTTTCCCTCTCTAGGAGTCCTTTTTATTGTTTTTTAGAGATTACCTAATTCGATTATACAGCCTTAGAGGAAGTATTATTTCTTCCCCAGTCCTCCAAATTTCATATATATGGATTTATATTTTCATCTATATCTCATATTAATCCTTAGTATACATTCATCTTGATCCTCTTAGAGTGTTTAGTGGCTTCTAGAGAAATAACCTTAAGGAAAAAGGCATTAGAATCTTTGATTTAAGGCCTATAACAAGATGAATCATTTTATATTGGTTTTTTAGTATTATTATATATTATACCAAAATCTATGATATGATTCAATGTAATTTCTAAAAAAAATTAATTGTTGTAAATATACCTGAGTCATAAGCTACAATATCCTTTTCTTCTTTATCATAATACCATTTAAAATACCATATCACTTTGATGAATTTTTATATCATAACTATAGATACAATGAATGGATTTTTTCATCTGAATAAAATATTTTTGTCTAGTTACAAGTATAAAAATATTATACCCAATGATTCAATTATAATTGATGCCATAACTTTTCATCTGTGGTAATATAATTTTCTCCCTTAATTCTAATTATTGGGGTCTCTTTATGTCATCCACCGGTTTTATTTTATTATATCCTAGTTACTTTGGGTTATTGATTTTTAATAGTTGATTTGTACCATTATTTTCTTCTTCATGATCAATTCCACTAGCTTCAGGATCAATTTATCTTTTACACAAAGTTGATCGTGCAATTGTAATATTTAGTTGTCATAGTCAATTTTGAATAAATACCACAATCGACTATTTATCTCATTCTCCGAGAAATTTAAAATAATTTATAAATTATTATAAAAATTTAAAAATGAAAAAAATATTTGGTAATTTTCCTAAAACACTAAAATTGAAATTGATTTATTAAAAAATAAAAAATATATTGAAATTTCATGTAATGTTAAAATAATCTAAAATCAATAAAATTTAATAAATAGATAATTAGAATAAATTATTTGGGAATTTAATATAATTAATTAAAACTAAAATTTACATAACTTTATCTTAATTAGTTTCCCAATTTGAATAATAAATGTTCCTCACATGAAATTTGAGAGCCGATTGGTTATGAAAATGAAAATATTTTATTTTATATTTTAAAATAAAATCATCCTATAGGAAATTATATTAAGGTAATTCAAAATAAAATGTTTTCAAACCCAAAATAAAATAAATAAATAAAAAATGGTTTTTTGGAACACCCTTTCCAAATTATAGCTCCCTTATAAAGATCACCTAATGTTTACCCTTCCATATTCTGGTGGATGATGCATGAACAATAATCCTTCTTCATTTCAACTCTCCCTATGAGAATAAAGACAATTATAATATATAAGATAAATAAAGGAACTGTAATACATCAAAATTATAGATTCATTATTCCATATATGAAATACCAAATTAATTTCCCAAATAATATATTTTTAGCTAATGTGGGAGGTGTTTTGGGGAGATTGTTTTTCAAATACTGCTTTTGACTAGGATTTTTGCTCAAATAAAGTCTTATATATAGTTGGTATAAATTAAAATTTTAATTTTCAATGTATTTAAGGTTTTATGAAAAAATGTATTGTCAATTTTAGTTTTATAATTAGATATATAGTTACAATACAAAATTATACTTTTGACTACAAACAATTCTAGATTTCTCCAATGAATCCATATTTTGGGACTCCAAATTGATGAATAGGATGTATAGTATTCTAAAATTTTGTATCCAATATGTTTATGGATTTGTCTATAATACTTTAGTTCAAATATATGAACAGATGTTTTTAATTTGAATAGAAATCCATAAAATTGTTCAGTCTTGCATATAGTTTTGTATTCTTTTCTCCAATTTCATCTTATACTCTTCAAGTCACCTCCACCAAAAATGAAAACAAGAGACTAAGTAAAATTTAAAGTTATAAAATTATTTAACAATAAAAAAATAAATCCCATGATAAAAAAAATTGAATATTATTTTAGGAATTTAAAACCCAAAAACAGTTTAGAACATCAATAGAAATGTGGAAAAGGAAACAAAAATTGTAATGTGATCACAAACCCACCTCAAAACCATTTGAACTTATTGGTAAATTCATATTTAACTTATTCTATAAAATTATATTAATATATGAATTATAATATATCCTAATACATGAAGGTTTTGAATTAAAAAGTAACTCAATAAAATATAGTAATGTGAAAAAAGTAAGAGCCAAACCAAAGAGTTAATGTCTGTATGAATAAAAATAAGTATTTATTAAATTATATAAAATTCAATGAGATGCATGAAAATAATATTACTAAAAAATTCATTATTTATCTATGTCACTAAATTATCACATGTTTATGTGTGTTATTTTTATTTATTTGTTGTCTTTATACTCTTTATTCAATATATGTATGTCCATTATAAATATGTAGCTTACCCAATTTTTTTACAATAAACCTTCTTTTTTCATTTTAAATTAAAATTTCAAAAATAACTCACATAATAATTCCCAAAATCCAAACATTAATTTATTTTATTGTATAATATGTAATGTTTTTGTTGTTGTTTTTTTTTTGTTTTTTTTTAATTTTTCTTATTTTTTAAACACCATACATTAGGTATAAACAATAGTTCATCTGTGTATAGTTATAAATCAATCATATAAGAAATTAATGTATGGGAAAAACTTTGATTAACTCCAAATAAAATTTACATGATTTACATATATCTTAAAATAAGTAGGAAAATTTTAGAACATAATATTGTGGGTGATGATGTGCAAAGATGTTAAATGAAAAAAAATCCTATAAAAATATAACATGGATAGTATCAAAATCTCAAAGGTTTTTTAAAGATAATATCAACAATATCAGATACATACATCTATGTTTCTAAAATTTAAGCATTAAAGTCTAATTATTAATCATAACCCCATTCCCAAAATTAAATAAATTCAATTTGAAAATTTTAATTAATTTCAAAAATATAAATACAGAAATAATTTATAACAATTTCCATGATGATACATGTATGTTATACAAGTTATCTGACACAAAATGACTCAGAATTATAAAAATGCAACAAAAACATATAAAAAGTAACATGGAAAAAATGGACACTAAAAAATCCAAATTAATTTATTTTTTATGAAGCTTTCGTTGGGGCGTGAATCCACCACTTTTGGAGGAGGATACGCTGCATGTTGCCCTGCATTCCTACTTTCCAAAGGCGGGAGACATCCATCACTTCTTCAAGATGTTTTCTCCTTGATCGAAATGGGATGACAAGATGTTGGTTCCTCCATCTGTGAATTCCACCTCAGAACTCGTTACTTAGTTCGGGTCTCCCTTATAGACTTAAGACGTTGTTCATGAAACTCTTACTAGTGTCATGTATTAATGGATTCCGGTTAATTGCACTACTTCTGTCAAGACATTCTAAGGGGTCTGGTCTGGGCAGCAACCTTCGGTCGGGGGAGTAGTCATGTTGGACATCACTGGCATGTCTGGACACTTGAACACGGGTGAATCTGGGTTTTTTCCCCTTATGATAGGGATTCTCAAGGGCACGGAATCTCAAGGAATCCCATGTCGAATACAAGAAATTATATAGCATAGGCATGTCTCTGATGTTTTCCTTAGCTTCCCATGTTTAACATAGGGAATGTCGCGAGTTTAAAGTCTACGGAAGAGCGATTAAACAGATTAGAACACTGACGGTAGCGGATCTGTTGGGTGTAAATCCTGAAGGGATCATTTATTCTAGGGATAATGCGTGGTTAGTTACCCAATTACTGCTAGGATCAGTGAGAAATTGGGTGACATGATCTCACCAGGATGTGGAGGCCTAGGTAAGAATTAGGATGGATGATGGAGAGTTGAATGAAGTGGTTGGGGAATAATATGGGACTTTTTTAAAGATGAAGGTAGTGTTTGTCTTGATCCTTGAAGAGACTTCCTACATATCCTATTTGAGGGAATCAAAGTCTGTGTAATTCATAGGGTGATGGGACACCTGAGGAGGTGTCCTGTATGGATGGGACTCAGAGGAAGTGGAACATCCAGGTTAGGGAATGTCCTTCCTAAAACACATAGCCTTAAGGAAAGGCCATGATGAGACATGTTTTATGGGATTGAATCTCAGGGAGTCTTCCCACATACCTTGCCTTGGCAAGGAACAAAGTCCACGTAGTTTAGGATTGTTTGGTGAACTTACGTGAAGGGGGTCAGGACCAATAAGTGCTAGGATTGAACCTCAGGGAGGCTTCCTACGTACCTTTCCTTGGCATGGATCAAAGAACAATGTAGTTCGGAAGAGGTTTTGGTGAACCGATATAAAGGGGTTTAGGACCAATAGTTGTTAGGCTTGAACCTCAAGGAGGCTTCCTACGTTACTTATCTTGGAAAGGATAAAAGCCCCCATAGTTTAGAATGGTGTTGGTGAACCAGTGTAAAGGGGGTTGGGACCAATAGGTGTTGGACTTGAACCTTATAGAGTCTTCATATGTACCTAGAATAGGAATGGATCAAAGTCCATGTTGTTCAGAAGGATAGATTGTGAACCGATGTGAAGGGGTCAGGACCAGTATGTGTCAGGCTTGAACCTCAGGGAGGCTTCCGACGCACCTTTCCTTGGCAAGGATCAAAGTATACATAGTTTGGTTGTGGTGTGGTGAATTGACATGATGGGGGTCAACACCAATAGGTGTTGGGCTTGAGCCTTAGGGAGAATTCCTACGTACCTTTCCTTGGCAAGGATCAATGGACCAGTAATTTGGAATGGTGTTTGTGAACCGATGTCAAGGGGGTCGGGACTAATAGTTGTTGGGATTGAACCTTAGGGATGCTTCCTACATACCTTGCCTTGGAAATGATCAATGTTCCCATAATTTGGAATGGTGTTGGGGAACCGACGTGAATGGGGTTGAGACCGATAGGTGTTGGACTTGAACCTTGAGGAGGCTTCATATGAACCTTGCCTTGTCAAGGATCACAATCCCTGTAGTTCAAAATGGTGTTGCTGAACTGATGTGAAGGGGGTATGTACCAATATGTATTGGTCTTGAACCTCAAGGAGGCTTCCTAAGTACCTTTCCATAGCAAGGATCAATGTCCCTGTAGTTCAGAATGGTGTTGGTGAGCTGACGTGGAGGGGGACGGGACCAATTGGTGTTGGGCTTGAACCTCAGGGATACTTCCTACGTACCTTGCCTTGGCCGGGACCAAGTCCATGTAGTGCATAATGGTGTTGGGACATTCACTCTAGGGAAGCCTGGAGAGTATTTCATGGTCGGTGCTTACTCTAAGCCCATGTGAGTCATGCTCAGTGTGAGAAACAATAGGCAGCAAAGAACTGATGATCATGTCACAAAAGGTGCGTCTGTGGGAAGTGGAGTGGGGCTTACATGTGGTTAGTGGCCCAAAGGGGAAACATGGACTTATGCGTGGTTAGAAGCCCAAGGAGATGGATATTGGGACTTACTCTAGGTTAGAGGCCTAGTGGAGACAAATCCTTGAAGGAGAGGGATGGGGTTTTGAGGATCCATGTGCCCCGATCACCTCTTAGTCTTTGGCACTGAAGAAGAGAGGAGGATCAGAGGTGATACCTCCTACTATAAAGGCTAGGGTCATAAACCAAGATGGTTTCACTTCCCCGTGGATAGGCGCCACTCCAGCAGAGATGATCTCATTCCCTGTAAGGAAGATCTCACACCTTTGGAGATGGGTGGACGTGGAGAATGTCTGAGGTGGGGAACCCCGCGTGTGATGCACGGTGCGAGACCATAGTTTAACTTCATGTGATGAGGACGATGGTGCTTGTCAGTTTAACATCCTACAGCTCGGATGAGGCCGGTTCACTCCACACCCCTTGTACTTACATAACCAATACCTACCCACCCTTGGGGAAGGGAAAGAATCAGCAATGTCATGGTGAGGGGGTTTCGTGGTGTGATCCCTGGGAGGAACGTTATCGTGGCTATGTGAATAAGCAATAGCCATTAGTGTACCCATGCAAAGAAGCATAAGGCTCAGCAACCCAACGTAAATAACCTTCCAAAGGACATTGAAATCACTTTGTATAGGCCTGGAGGGTCATACAGGATAAGGGGTTGCTGAGCAAAGGGGTTCACAGGAAGAGGCCCCGTGAAGCTCTAGTGCTCCGTGTTGTGAAGGGGCTCCATGAAGGGGTATGCTTCGCGAAGTGAAGTTTCCTAGTCTAGGAAAAGTTCATAGGTACACATGGAGGGTGCTTCGTGAAGTAGAAATTCCCTTACAGAGTAGATCTTTGTGTAGCCATGGTGCCTTGTAAAGTATAGGACTGCGAAGCATTATATCTCACCAAGAACAATGATCATGCCTTATCATGTGGTTCACATGTGCTTAGAAGGTACTTCACAAAGCATGAGTGCTTTGTGAAGACCCAAGTCACCTTACAGATCTCCTTCTTTTGTGAAGGCCCGTGGGATTCATGAAGGGAATCCATTTTTGAAGAGGGGTTGTGTTTAATCCAAAGTAAAGGAACTTCACGATTATAAAGTACCATGAAGAGATCAGTTTTTTGCAGATTAGAAAGTGTTTCATGATTTGATAGCTGAGAAGGTGAAAGGTAAGAGTATCCATCATTTGGGCTTGGGTTAAGCCCAGTATTTATAGGTAAGAGGTGGCGAGAAGTAGGGATTGCTCGATGCAAAGCCATGTGGTTCTTTTTCATAACCGTGGAGCCTCCCACCACTTTTCTTCGTGGTGGATTCACAAACATCTTTTAGATTGCAGAGCCTCCCACCTCTTTTATTTGTAGCGGTTTCGAAAACATCATTCCGATCACCGAGCCCGCCAACTCTTTGCTTCATGGAGTCTTTGAAAACATATTTAGGATCACGGAGCCTCCCACCAATTTGCTTTGTGCTGCCCAAGAAGGAGGCGGCTTCGCGTCAGTCGTTGTGATGGTGGGTTCTGCAAACAGGATTCGTGAGGCAGCCCCAAAGGAGGTAGTTTCCTCTTTTTGTTTTCTCTTCCTCTCCTTATAATTTGGTGTGAACAAATCCCCCTCATACGTGTATCTAAGGAGAAAACGAGGGTCTAATTATAAGGGTCAATCGCCAAAACATTTTGGCTGATCGCAAAGAAGGCTCGCGAAGGAGGGTCATGAGATGGAGAGGCGATGCACGTGTTGAGAGTGCCGCAAAGATCACCACGGATGAACACGTTGCGATGAAAAAGGGTTTATCACCTATAATTGGGGGAGGCTTACATATATTTCTTCTTTTATCACCTCTCTATTTTGGTGATAGTGCTCCCGATTCACAAATCTCTACACACTCCATGATTGCTCTCTGTAAATCGGGATTTCGGCTTTGTATCGCCTTAGGAGTCCTTTGACTCTATGAGAGTGTGCTCTACAGCTTGTATTTTATAGTTCTAGGGTAGGGATCCATGATTTATAGTTAGGACCAAGCTCTCTGAACGATCTTCGTGAAGGAGATCTACGAACGTGCTACACGAACTAGAACAAAAAGGTGAAAATTCTGAAAACTGAATGGCTCACCTGGAAGTTGCTAGGGGGCCCTTGTGGATGATTCCCAGAGGGAAGAGATGAAAAATAGCTCAGGCATCGATGAATTCATTTGAATCCATTCATATCATGATTCGTTGGTTGAGTTGTTGTTAGAGAGCCAGAAGAACTACCCACTCTGCGAAAGGTTTCCTCTGTATGACATCGGTATGTGGGATGGCATATTCATTTCATAAGCAAGCAGTGACAAGACGGCTTACTAGTTTAGGAGCACGTCGTACCAGCGCCAGTGGTTCACGGTGGTCGATGGCCATACTTGGGAGGAATTCACACCAGTTAACACTGATTTTCTATACAACCATGAGAATGACGTCCAATGGAAGGTGTTGTAGCCAAAGACATCTCCCCCATTGTACCACACCATCCTAAAGGTGGCCCTAGGGAACCCAGAGAAGGGGTGGACTAATGAGTGGGATCTGCCTTAGGTCAGCAATTTCACGGATGATTGGGCCTAGGCTTACTGGGTATGTGTCTCGTGCGAGGCATTTGGGGAAGAGGTGAGTCGAGCGGGCTAGTACGAGGCACCTTGGGCTTGCAAATTCCATATCTAATAGCCAAAATAGTTGATTCCAGAGTTGTTGATCATAAAGTCATCGTGGACCAACACTTTTCATTTACACCATGGTGAAGTCGACATCATCATGTGGGACCAGCACCGGTTACCAGGGTCCTAATAATGGGGGAAATATATGATGAGTTCCTCCCTGTTGTGAACTCATGGGAGGACACGAAGAAAATGCTGCCATTGGAAAAGACATTGATGGAATAGTTTCCTAGGGAGGACAAACAGTCAGTTAGGGATTCCCATTTCAAATAGTGGTTCAAGTAGTTCATGAATTTCTCGGAAGATGGGATGTTCCCTTTGAGGCCTCAAACCTGCCCGAAGGGGGTTCAACGGGGCAAGGAGAACTCATAATAGTGGCTCTTGGAGGATAGCTAGTGGAAAACCAAGGGATTCAATGCCAGTACTGAGTAGCAACTGGTGGTTACGTTATTTGTATGCATCGCAGTGCTTATCTGCAGTTGGATCCTTCCAGTAAGGGACACAAACATGGGCATGTGACTGAGAATGTTTATTATGGAATCCATGTTGGCAATAGGGGAACGGGTCAACCTTGGGATTATGATGCTCGCAAAGTTGTATAATATTTTGTGGCATATCAGTGAGGGGAGGAAGTCGCGGAGGATATGTTGACCATTCCACCTTCTATATGGAAGGATAGCGGTGCATATTAGGGGTATCTACAAATATATGAACCCCATTTCCCCTCTAGGATCAAATTTTTTTCCCATCCATTCTGAATATAGAGGAGATCTTTCTGACAAAGCTGACCCACAGTTGGTGCTAAACCGGGTCTGGAAGGGGGATGAGTCAACTTCCACCCATTATCATTTACAACACTGATGATGGCCAGAGAACAGAAGATCATCAGTCCTACTTTCTGTCCTTTTGGGGTGGAGGCCAGATTGCATGGGTTGACCATGAGTCTCTTTGCGATCCATAAACCCTGCACTGTTTTGCGAGATAGTTTTGTTTTATGCAGCGGCTGACCCTGCGGGTCTACTTGGGGGTCACCACGAGGAGTACCCGTGTGTGATGAGGAGTTTGGGGCTCATCTCACACATGATGATGGGATGATGTGAAATGAGATACCTCCACCAACATCCATCTTCGGGCTGGTGAAGTAGTACACCATGATCTGGGAGGTGGCCTACTTGGGGGAGATGTTGAAGCAGCAAACCATCCAGGTCAGTGATGGGGTGTCTCCCCAACCTTGTGGTTGAGGCCGGAAGGCGATGATGAAATCTTGTGGTCATGGGGCTGTAGTGGTGGTGATTCCCACACCGGTCTAAAGGGAGGAAGTAGTGGTGGATCTAGCAATCCTAGAGGGATAGAGTCATTCAGAGGGGAGGCCGCCTAGGGGGTTATACAGGATATCCACCTGGGCTCTGGGGAAGCTCCTGGGCCCTATAGACATGTCAGAGAATGATGTCTTCCTGGAGGATTGGGAAATCTGGGATGTCAACAGAAAATTCCTTACCCCATCCGAGATGTGGAAACACCTGAACCATCTAGGGATGGATTTTCTGGGGATCGGCCCTATCAGGGTTGACTTTGCAGTATCTCTAGCAGAGGGGGAGGAATACGTGGATGAGATGGAGGACTTTGTACACTCCTAGGGTGCTCCGCATCCAATGATGGATTGGGTAAAGGTTTTCTTGGATTGAACGGTCCCTCCTCATTTTTTGGCAACTTAATTTAGAGAAAACTTTTCTCTACCGGAATAATCAGACCATTCCTCCTTAGGGGAACAAGCCGGTGGAGGAAGCCCTTTGGAGGATGGTGAGGTCGGAGATTTAGACCCAGATCTGGAAGAATTCATGGAGGCCCTTTAGGTAAAATCATAACCACATCCCTGAAGTCTTCACCTGGGTTGTTTAGGACTTATACAATAACATTTTAACTTTGTAGTAGGGCCTCATATGCGAAACCCGCTCCCACTCAATAGTAGATACAATTGTGGGGACTTCAGGATCTGCGCCCATGGCTATGATGATCATCTTTTTGGGAAGTTCTGTGACACCCAGGGTGGTCCTCCCAGAGCATTCATACTTCCCCATAATATATGGAGGGCCACACCTTGGGGTTCCAACAATAACAACTTAGGAAATATGCCAAATTATTGATATCTGTAAATCCTCTTTATAGAATTTTTAACTATCATCAATTGATCAGATTAACTGATTCTTGTGTTTCTCTTATATGCATAGTTCTTCAAATGGTATGGGCTTCCTTGGTGAGGTTGGATGGATCTCCTAGCAGTGCCATTCCCAGGGGAACACCAGTGGTCATGGAAGTGGATGCCCAAACCGATCAAGTTGCAATGCTTTCGATCGCTAGTGGGATCATCAGTAGGAATGAGCCTCAGATCATTGAGGTAGGATCTGATAGAGAGGATCAACCAGACATCATGGGTCCTAACATACCCGATCAGACACCAGATGCAGATCATGCTGACGATTTCCTATAGGTGTTCCCTACATATGAGCCTATTGATCTCTCATACCAACATGAGATAGACACTGATGAAGAAGATAGTAAGGTCACCCATCATTGGTCATTGAAGTTGATCAAGCATTTCATCTGAGAGACTCCTCAAGTGAAATGGATAGACCATATGGGGAGGCTTCATTCCTAGATGCTCGAGCTATGTACTGGGGGAGTAGATGTCGAGCTTCCCCATATTCTCATTCGAGACTTCATGGCAAAGAAGATTTAGGAGCATGATCATAACCTTCGTGTGAGCTGGAAGTGACGGAAATCCGTGAACATCAGGAGGATTTAGGAGGCCTAAGGGGGGGGGGGGTCATAGGTTACGAGAATGAGAGAATGAGCACTCCTCTTTCCTTAAGGCACAATCGGAGTTTGTGTCATGCCTAAAGTCCCAACTGGAATATTCCAAAGAAATATTAAAGAAAGATTCCTAGAAGATGGTCTCCATCCGAGCGGACGAGGATGGGGCCCGAGTTGTGGAAAATGAATTATGCTCCATTGCTACTGAGGATGAGCAAGAAGTAAACAGGAGACAACAAATCCTGGGCACCACAATCATGAGAGTGGTGGAGCTAGACTGCTCAATCGAAGAGGTTAACCCATCCATCGGAGGGTATAATCCTAGGGTTCTATAATGCTTATGATCCTTCAAACATACTTTCATGCTTTAAGTTTTTATGTGGGGCACATCCATGAGTTCTATTATTTGTTTCAGCCTACTACGTGTCTGTCACATTTCTAAAACATCTGATGATCAATCCCAAAGCTCACATAGGTCAGGCTCGGTTTGAGAAACAAGGGACGACCAACTCGTTATTCCATCTGAATATGAGTGTGCCAGAAAAGCTTCATACATCCAAGGTTTGAACAACCAATCTGGACCTCTAAGAAGAAAGGGGGAGGTCTGGCTTGAGAATGAAGTTCTCAAAATAGTTGAAGTTCCATTGTTCCTATGTTCTCATGTGCATAATTAGGGTTATTCCAGGGGTGTTAGAATTAATCCGAACATAGGGGAGTGGAGAGTGTGAACCACAATACCCAATATTCGGAATATTTTACGGATGGTGTGACCATAAAGGATAACTATTGACCGTGTTCAAATCCCAGTATCATTATTTCATTAGCCTAAAATGGGGATAACAAATGGGGGGCGACCGCAAACCATATTCAAAACATAGGGCTTGACTCCAAATTGTATCAATTAGTATTCCAGAATGTTGGACAAGGATATTAAGTGAGCCATTAGTAGAGCATCCGTATTGTTTATGGGTTCCATTAGACGTAAAAGAGGACAAGGGTTAGAATAAATGGTATAGAAAGCGTGGGGGAGGAGTGATGGTTTGTTCAAATAGATTCCAACAATTATTAAATTATGCCACTGTGTTGGCAACAAGTTAAGTGGGCACATCGGTCTGATTAGGGATCAATCTTATTTCTGAAAAGGACCACCCTCGTTGACCTAGAACTTCTTGAAGTTTTATATCATACGAATGCATATGATAAATGGAATAGTTCAACGTCATATGAATAGGACGTTTCACATTGTTTTATGGTCATAATTCCTAGACTGAGGTTAAAAGTTTAAAGTCATGCTACATGGAATATAGGCTCATAGTTTAAGTTCATATGGAATGAACTGTGATCGAGGCTGAGGGACCAAAAGTGTTAATGACCATGAGGCTGGGCCAAGTCAAACTGTTTGGGCGTCACTACATATCTCATAAGGGTGAAAATCAAGACAAACATAGTTCTTAAACATGGCATGGTCTAAGACCAACACTGTTAAAGGAAACCCTCTCTGAAAAGGAAATTGGTGCATCCCATAGTTAATATGGGGCATCCGGAAGTAGTCCAAGGTAGAACCAAAGTTTAGAGTCATGTGTTTAGGAAACAAGGAATCGTGCAGTTTAACATCATATGTGAGGAAGAAGAGTGAAAGGGGAGATCCCACGAAGGGATTACGTGATTCGGTAGCTATAAACCTGTTGTGAATGAGGATGTAAGTCCTTACTCCACACCACATATCCCTGGAGGAAGTTCTTTAGGTCAAGGGACCAAAAGTGAGAGATAGAATGTTCCTGAGGTAAGGTGTCTGGACATTCCTACATACCTCATTAGGATGGGAATCAAGCCCCACATATATTTATACCCACAGTTTAATGTCATGTGGGACGAGGGGTCTGTGTGGCGTAGATGCACCAGTACACGCTTCACCAACACTACTAATCCCACGTGAGTCGTGATCTATGTGGGGAACAAGGAGTAGCGGTGAGATTTCCAATTGTCAGAAGGCACACATTCGGGGAAATGAAATACTAGGTGAGTGAAATCAAAAAATTATTGACCCACATGATTAAAACACATAGATATGTGGAGGTGTAAAACTGTACACTATAATTCCACTTCAACATAAAAGAGTGGAAAGATGTGAATCATGATGCCTGAGACCTGGATCACAATGATTATAGCATAATGATAGAGGATAACTACTATCCATGTTCAAAACATAGTATCTACTACATGTTAGCCAAGAATGGGGATAGGCAAATGAGGTTCATCTGCTGACCATGTTTGAAACACAGGACCTATCAAAAATGTTGTCTAAGGTCTTTAGGGGCATTGGCCCAAGACGGTAGGTGAGCCAATGTGGCATGAGACCAGACCATAAAGTGGGTCCCCAAAAACATAGAAGAGGATGAGGATTTATATAAAGGACTCATAAATCTTGGTCATGGAACGAGGAAATGTCCATGTGAAAATTCCACACTTTGGGCTCTTTGTCACGATGCATTTTAATGCAACAATAAGATGCATCAGGTAAAGGGAGTCAAATAATTTTTCAATGACAAGGGTCTTAGGGTCGCACAATCCTATCTTAAGGATATAGAGTGTACCATTAAGAGGGGAATTTATTTAATTAAATGCTCATAGGGTTGAAAATTAGTCGAACTCGATGTGTAGTTCCTTTAGGGAGATCTTAGTTTAGGATCATAGAACTTGGACCAGGCTAGGAAGGGACAAGGGAGGTGCACGGTGCGACTTTTGAAAAACCTGATGTGAATGGGAACTCAAGAGGTTCTCCCCACACCACATGCTTCCAAGGGAGTATGGGCCAAGGGGACGGGGGGGGGGGGCAGGATTTAAGGTTCCTAGGCCTGGACCCGCAGATTGGACGTCCGAGCATTCCTACATCTCCCAGAAGGAAGGGAATCAAGCCATACGTAGTTATAGAGGACGCCACATAGTTTAGTTTCATGCAACCAAGATGGTTGGATATTATTTTAAAGGTCTTATAGCTCAGACCATAAATGGAAACAGGGGAGGGAGACACATGGTGTAGTAATTGTAAAAACCGACATGAATGAGGGCATAAGACCACATCACACCATGTGCTCCCTGGAAAAATCATAGGTCAAGAGACCAAAAATGACAGTTGGGTTGGTCCTGGGGCCATGTTTCTGGGACAATACTGTCATGCAGGTCTTTCCCATGCACCAAAAAAGCGGCATTTGATAGATATTTTTTGTTCTTTTATCATGGATGTGTGTTTTTTTGTGAAGTGATAAACCTAGGACAAAGAATCTAGGTGTTTCTACAAGAATCTAGCCACAATTAGTCATTGAAAATGGTATGGTCGATGACCAATACCCAACATGATTTCCCCTTGAGTGAGGACATCACAATGAAATTTCATTTTTCATCGTGTGTCCAAGACGATAATATCATAGTTTAGGGTCGTATGATAGGACCTACCATTTAATTTTAATGTCGTTCAATAATGATTCAATAGTTTAAAGTCATTAAGAACCTGGAAGAATAGTTTAAGGTCATATGGCTTGGATACATATAGGAGAAATGCGGTTTTAGGGTGAATGCACATGGCATGATAAAGTGTACCCGACGTGAATGAGGGCGAGGTCCACACCACACCACGCACAATTCCAGGGAAGAGACCTCGGGCCGAGGGGCTAGAAAAATCTTAAAATATGGCACTGGACCTATGGAAGAAATGTCTAGGTGTTCCTAAAAAACCTATGAGTATGGGAATCATGACATATATAGTTCTGAGGACGCATTTTAACATCGTGTGGGACAAGGGGTGTGAGAGACTAGCTCTTAGAAGGGAAGTACATGGTGAAAATATTGTAGACCCGACATGAATTAGGAAATAAGTCCTTACACCACGCCATGAAATTCTGTTAAAGTTAGGGCCATAAGGATGAACATAAGAGGTAATTAGAAGAACCTATATTGGACCCAAAGACGAGATGTTTGAGCATCCCTACGTATCCCATGAGCATGGGAATCAAGTTATATGTAGTTCTGAGGAAGGATATTGTAGTTTATGTTATTTGATCTCAAACCATAGAGAAGTGAGACCCTTCTCTGTGGGTGAAAACCTCTATCAAATATCCAATCCCACATGAGATACAAATGATGTAGGAAACAAGGGACGAGTATGTCTTTTCAACACACGGAATACACTCAAAGGGGAAATTGGTGTGGAACCCCGAATGATGCCTTCCTATTTCTTTGTCCTCCTATTGTGAAAATGTGCACTAATGGATAGTACCAAGATGGTCGAAATTCCAATTGGAAATTATGGGGTGGAAAATGATGTAAATCACACAACTAACATTTAGGGCTTGGTGGGGTTGGCGTGACAATGGAGGATAACTTTTGACTGTGTTCTAAAAACAGCATCCATATCGTGTGACATGAAATGAGAATCAACAAATGAGCATCGACCACTAACCACATTCACAACATGGGCCTTGTATCAATTTTTCGTTTGAGGTAATCGAGGACGTTGGCCTGAAATGGTAGGGGAGCCCTTAGGACAAGAATCCATGCCATTTGGGGGCCATTTTGGATGTTCAAGATGATAGAATCCCAAATTAAGGGTAACAAAAAGCCTAAAAAATGGGCGAGAGCCTGTCTAGGAAGAATCTGACACAATATGTCATAAACTAGAGTACTCATAGGCACTTTGGTGAATTGCCAAAGAGGGTCGAGAGGACCAAATTAAGAGAAGCTGACCCAGACAGATGAGTGTATGATAGGGGTACAAAGATCTCTCGTGAGAAAGAGGTATGTGGTGTGGTTTTTAAAAACCCAACATGAATGAGGACATAATCTCATACCACACTATATAACCCTCTCGTAGAAGAACTGAGGACAAGGGTCCATGATGATAAGGATGATTCTAAGAGATGGTCCTGGACTGGAAGACTAAATGTTCGGGTGGTCCTACGTACCCCATAAGGATGGTAATTAAGCCACACATTGTTCTGTAGGATGACGTGCAATTTTAAATCATGCAGCAAGGATGCTGATATGGGTAAGGTATCTCAACGAGGGATGTGTATAACATAGCAAGTAACCTGAGGTGAATGGGGACATAATGTCATACTACATCATACAATCCTGAATGAGAACTTGGGATAAGAGGAAGAAAAGGTTGAGGGACCTGATATAGGAAGTCCCAACCAATTCACAGTTTAACCTCTTGCGGCGGGGACGATGGTGCTCTTAGTTTAAAGTCATGGGGTTTTGACCATAGATTCCTAGTTTAATGTCATATGCATGGGAAAAATGAGTGGATAGGGAGACACATCGTGCCTATGGAAACCCAAAAAATGGAAACAACTCTAGAGGATAATTTTTTACCACATTCGCAACACAATATCCGTATTTGTGTGACTAGGGTTGGGTCGTTGACCATGTTCAAAACAAAATGTCCATTTCGTTTGACCAGAAATGGGAATGAAAAATGGGTGTCGACCACTGACCATATTCGTAATACATGACTTATGTCAATTTTTCACTTGAAATCCTCGAGGACGTTGGCCCAAAATGGTAGGAGATCCCTTGGGTCTAGCATCCATGCCCTTTGGGGGTCCTTTTAGATATGAATGATGATGGAGACCCAAATGATGGGGCACACGAAGAATGAATATGGCTATGAATCTTAACTTCATGGAGGAATATAGAAGAGGAAGAGATCTCTAAGGAGGGGAAGACATGGTGTGGTCATGATGAACTCGACGTGAATGAGGGAGAAAGCCTACACCACACCATGTGTTCTACCCAAGGGGAGATTTTGAAGTTGGGCCGGACCTATGGAAAAAATGTTCGAGCATTCCTACGTATCCCATAAAGTTGGGAATCAAGCCACACATAGTATTGAGAAGGGCCATGTAGTTTAGTTTCAGGCGGTGAGGACATGGGAGGATAGAATAATGAGGAAGGGTGCATGGTGCGATCATCATAATCCTTACATGAGTGGTCCCAGAGAAGCCTACATGACAATATGAGGGATCCTCCAAGAGGACTATACCTAGGGGGTAGTCAAAGAGAAGATTTTCAGGGATGCACTCAGGACAAGGTGTCTGAGCGTTTTTACGTATCCCATGACGATGTGAATCATGCCATACGTATTTCTTGAAGTTTAGTTTACCAACTTGCGGGATGACATATAGTTTAATGTCATGAAGGACATGAAATTTTAAGGACATGTAGGACGTGATATAGTTTAATGTCATGTGGGACGACATACTGTTTAATGTCATGTGGGACATAACAGTTTAAGGCCATGTAGGACCCGATACAGTTTAACGTCAAGCAGGACTACATACAGTTTAATGTCATGTGGTACATGACATTTTAAGGTCATGAAGGACCCAGTTACTCAGGAAATATATTTATTGAGGAATTTGGCATTGGTTGGAAGAGTTATGTGCCTTCCATCCATGGTGATCAGGGAGTACGTGCTATTGGGGTAAACCTTGTGAATGATGTAAGGTCCTTCCCATTTGGGCTCCATCTTGGGTGGTTTCCTACTAGGTATCATTGGTGTTATCAGGGAAAACACCATGTTACCCTTCATGAAATAGTAGATGCAAAATTTCTTGTTCAAATCTCTAGCTATTTTGATCTCATGCCTTTCCAGATTGTGGAGGGCATGAAGCCTATTCTCGTCGAGTGCTTCCAATTAATCCAGATGGATTTCAGCTACTTTAGATGGTTCTTGATGATCATAGATAGTTATGCACAATGAAGGAAACTAAATCTTGATGGGAAGGACGACCTCCATTCCATACACTAGGTAGTATGGTGTCACCAGTGTGGAATTGTGAGTCATCATCCAATAAACCCAAAGGCTGTTGGGGAGATTTTCTGGCCAACTCTTTTTACTCTAACCAACCATCTTCTGCAGAATGTTGGAGAGGGTTTTTTTTGAATGCCATGATCTTCCCATTTTCTAGCATGTTATAGCGGGAGCCATGGTTAAAGCGATTGTTGTACTTGGTGTACAATTTCTTCAACTTAGCTTCCCAGAATTTAGTTCCATTACCAGTAAGAACGGAGTGAGGGACTCCAAATTGGTAGATGATGTTGGAGATCACAAATTCATTGATAGAATGGGCCTTGACCATTTTTAGTGGAATTGTATCTGTCCACATATAAAATAAATCCATAGCGATCAGGGTGAACCTGCACTGGAGAGATGTCACTAGTGGATATGGTCCCATGACATCGAGTCCCCAGAATGCAAAGTGACAAGAGTACTTGGTAGTGGAGAGGCTTCGAAGGTCGATGCACAAAATTGGAATGGATTTGGAATGCATGGAACCTCTTGATAAACTCAATGCAGTCACAGATCATGGAGGGCCAAAAATTCCCCAATCTCTGGATCTTGGGAGATAACTTTGGCCCGGTTTGATGAGACCCATAGGAACCGGAATGAACCTCCTCCATGACTTAGGGAATCTCAATTACTTGAATGCAAAAGAGGATAACCCCATCAAACCTGTGCTTATAGAGGATCCTCTCAACACCGGGACCACTCTGGAGAGTAAACTACAATGTGAGGCATCAAATTCGCTCATTCTCGGCTCGATCTGCCAAGATATTTTTGGGCTGGAGGTACTCAATAAAGGGGTTCCTCCAATCGAGAGTTACTTCCAACACTACGTCTGGGGGACCTGGGAGTTCTGGCATGGAGGCATCAATGGTGAGGTGGCTTACCTGCAGGTTATCATGATCATCTGGAGTGACGAGGGTGATTAATCTCTAGTGTTCCATGTGGATAATCAAATCAACTTGATTAGGCTTCGCAAGAGATGCAGGTAGGCTTGACAAGGCCGCAACTCAACCGTTTTGGGATTGAGGGACATTGGTAACTTCTAGATGAGATAGAAACTAAGAAATCAGAAGGAGGGTGTGTTCCAACAGTGGTATGAGCTCTATCTTTCTGATGACATAGTAAGCATTGATTTGCTTGATGACTAGTTCGGAGTCCCCTTTCACATGAAAGTGGGGAATGTCAATCTCGAGGGCCAATTCGAGGTCAGTAATGAGAGACTAGTACTCCAACTCATTGTTGGTATAGCCTTCTGGTAGCAGGAATGAATATGGTAGAATGACTTGAGATGGGGTAATGAAGATGATAACGAGGCCTACTCTGCTGAGCCTGGGGTAATTGGTCTTTCTGTCGGTAGGGCTCTACGAAGCACCATCAAAGTGCTTTTTCTAGAACAAAATGTCTTGGTCTACCGAGAAGATTGCCTCAATAGGAAAATGTAGGTCCATAGACTGGTCCATGGGAGATGGATAGGTGGTGATGAAATCTTCCAATGCCTACCCCTTGATAGCCATTTAATGGAATAACTTAATGTCAAAATACTAGAGAATCATCACCCAATGATCTAGATGGACTGTAAACATGGGGCTGTTTAGGACGTACTTCAGCAGATCTACTCAAGACACTAGTTGTGCCTCGTGGTGTTGTAAGTAATGTCACAATCTATATACTAAGAATACTAGTGCAAGGCATCTTTTCTCAATAGGGGAGTATCTAGTCTCCGTATCAAGGAGGATGCTGCTGAGATAGTAGAGACTGTTCTCAGTTCCCTCATTGTTCTTCTAGAATAGAAGGGCATTAGGGGATTGTTCCAGGAAAGTCACATAAAGGACTAGCAGCTTTTCGGAAATGGGTGATATCAAGAATGAAGGGTGGAGAAGGTACTGATTGAACTCCCTGAAATTAGTCTCACATTCCTTGTCCCACTGATAAAAATATCCTTTCTTAATGAGTCGAGAAAATGGATTACAATTACCAAATAAATTCACGATGAATCAGCGTATGTAGGCCAAGTATCCTTAGAAGCCTCGAAGCTCTCAGAAGTCTCTTAGGGAGACATCTGGTTGAAGGACTTGATCTTGTCTAGGTCAATTTCAATGCCCCTATATCTGACAATGAAGCTGAGAAACATTCCAGAGGTAACCTCGAAGGCACATGTCAATGGGTTCATCTTCAGGTGGTGAGAATGAAGGAAGAAAAACACTTTCTCAAGATCTTTGAGATGGTCCTAACGCTGGTGCAATTTGACCCCCAGATCATTCACATAGAATTCCACCAATTTCCTAAGGATCATCTTAAATATTCAATGCATGGAAAACTGATAGGTGGAACCTACATTCTTTAGACTGTAGGGCATGACCTGGTAACAAAAAGTACCTGCTGCTACCCTGAAGGCTATAGACTCTTCATTATAGGGGGCCATTCGAATCTGGTTGTACCTAGAGTACCCATCCGTAACGTAGAGGTCTTATAACCTAGCGGTGGCATAAATCAACAACTATATCATGGGAGGGGGAAAAGCATCCTTCGGACAGTGATGGTTGAGATCCCAGAAGTCGATGTAGACTCTGATTGTCCATTCTTCTTCCTGACTGGCACAATGTTGGCTACCCATCTGGGGTACTGTACCTCCTCAAAAAAATTGGCTCTGATAATCTTATCAACTTTGGCCTCGACCATGGCACCATGAGAAGGGTTTATCTTTTGGGGAGGCTTCTTAAACCCTCGGTGATTTGCCGAGAGATCGAGATGGGGGATGGCTACCTGGGGATCTAGTCCTAGAATCTCATCATAACTCCAAGAGAATACATCATGGTGTAGCTTCAGGAATTCCACATACTATTACCACTCCTCGATGGGCATAGTTGTACTGATCAACGTGGGTTTTAGATCTATCTCACTACTGAGGATCACATGTACCAATTCATCGACTGTGGTGGAGACACCCTCTTCGAATGCAGGAAGAGCATCCTCTAAATCCTCTTATTTTCTTATAAGGGAGGGATCCTCAGTAGTAGGATCTTCCTTTGAATCAAAATATCCTGATGGGAGGCTGGTTCCAGCCTGAGCGGTGGTAGACACTACAACGGGGGACTCCTATGCTTTCAAAACCAAAGTGATGAAAGATGTCGATCTGATCCCATCTGGTCTTCGACCAAAGGGGCCATGCTTGATTATATCAAATAAATATTGACATTTCATGTTGATATGGTTTATACCAGCCTATATAAACAAGAAATTATGATGTATTTCTATCTCCATGGGGTGGAAATATCGATACCTTATGGGGGTAGGGGCTCTAGGATCACTCGAGCCTGATTGGTGTAGGAATACGAGGTGATCTTCCAGCACCGCATAGACTTGGGGATATTCTTGAACCTCGTTCCATAAAAAATGAAGCATTTTACCATATCTTGGGTCATAGCATCCAATCAGTGGATTGGAAATATGTAGGCATCATCCAGATCTGTCCACGGGTAGGTCGCAGCCGTACCATATTCAACCTCATTAGCTTGAATCTGTTTGTCCATGCTCTTGTAATAGTTGGCATCCAGATAGCAAAACTCATAAGAGTAATAGGAAGGCGTGTCACCTTGGAGTACACCCACATGACTACTAAGGGAATACCTAAGGCACTTGCAATACGATGAAGGAACTTCAGCATGCAGATAAAGCCACAACCTACCCATCAATGTGTTGTAAGCAGTGTCCTGCGAAACAACCATGAACTCGGTACTGGATACTAGACCACTGAACTAAGTCATCATGAGGATCTTTACAATTGGCTTCTATTCCATCCTACCATAACTTTGAAGTTTCATATTATAGCTACTCATATCATCCTTAGATAGCCCTATTTTTGAAGTGTTTGGGTCGGGATTAGGTTGATCCCAGAACCTGTGTCGACAAGACACTGACGAATCTTTACGCCATTAAAGTGTTCATTGATGTTCAGTGGAAAGATGTTACCCTATATGGGAGATCCTTAATATTATCCAAATAATGAGATAATGTCTTGGCACTCAGCATGCTCGACTACCTCAACATGGAAGGATTATGAAGCTCCTACCTCCATCTCAAACTTTAGGGGACTTCTTAAAGCCTCAATGAGGGCTTCACACATATCCCCTGATTGGATAAGGGACTCAAGTAAGGAGAGTCTTTTGTAAATGTTGGAAATATGCTTAAGGACATCCTACTTTTGTGCCAAGGATGAGCTTCTGTTTATAGGAGGTTGTTCTGCGGCAGGGGGAATGACTAGCCCTTCTGGCTGAACCGGCTACTGATTGGTGTTGGGAAAATCTCGCTAATCACTAGTCAAGGCCTATGAAGTGGCTACCAGATGAAGGTCAGATGACTAAGACCATTAATTAATAGAGTTTGGCTGATAATTTTGAGCTTGGGGTGTCTCTTCCTGATTGAGCAACACAAACGGTGACGAAGGCGGACCTGATGACACTAGATGAGAAGGCTTCACTTCCTGAGCTTTGCGCTAGGCCTACTATCTGGTTTTAGTGGAATACACATCCTAGCTAGAAGTAAAGACTGAGGCACTCCTACAACTGATATTTCCATAGCTTCATCGACACTGGCATTGTCTGGGAACATTGGGAGGATCGACTTAGCGCTTCTCATCATCATAAATCATGTAGTGGTTTACCAGCTCTACGGTGTTAACAAAAGAATACCCTTGACTATCACTTGATGAATCCTCCACCACTGGAATGATTCTGGAGGGAATTTCCATCTCTGGGGGCATGAAGTCACTGAGAGTACGGGATGACGATGGCATTGGCGGGAGACTTTGTTTTCCCTTACGCCATCGATTCATTCTCTTATGGGAAAAGGATAGATGAGATGACAATGTAGAAGTAGTATTTGTAGCTGATGTAATGAATTCTAAAGGATCAGGTTGATTAAGTTGTGTAAAAATAATACCATGGACACAGTTGACCTCCTTATGAGCCATCTATTCGTCATACTTTTGGGACCCATGGTTGGAGGCTTGGTTCTACTCACCTTCTCTTTCACTACTGCTATCAGGATTCACAAATACACATGCCACTTGTGCCATAGCGAGGACCAACCTAACTACGTTGTTGTCAACGTGGTCATGTAGCCAGTCCTTAAACACATTTCACTATTTAAAGGTTTTCCCCAGGATCTGGTGATAGAGGTAGTAGTTGGGGTGATCAGTTAGATCCACCTCTTCTAGCCTCCTGCATTTAGGAAAACATACAATCCCATGTTCCAAGGAACTTCAGAAATATCCATAAACCTAAGCCTCATTAAATGAGTAGGTTTTTGTTTCTTTTGTCCAAGAAGGGGGATCTAGGTCCTTGACCCTAACGGTAGGAGGGAGGATCCTGTTGAGAAGGTGGAACCTGGTAATCTCACCTAGGTGGTGGTGGCGTGTTATGTGGGTGCGCCTTCCGATTCTGAGGTAGACACTGCTAGGCCGGAGGATACTCTTGTGGTGGCAGGATTCTATGAGGTTGTAGAGGTGGATCCACTGGTAATAACTCCAGTTTTCTAGGGGCCTCTATTTGGGTCACCATTAAGGGCATAGCCTTAGTGGCCCTTCTCGTAGAAATTGTAGGAGGCAACAATCATTCCTTCTTGTCCTACTGTAATGCTTCCTCTAGGTGCCAAGCCTTATCATAGAAATCCCAGTATCCCCCTAGAAAATTTTAGGTAATGAGGGAGGGGACCAGTTAAGTCTTGACATTCCCCACAAACATTGTTAGCAGCTATTCCTAAGTCAGCAGCATGTTCAAAGAGTAGGTGAGTCCTTTCCACAGGGTGACAAAGTCTGTGATGCACTCATCAGGCCTCTGTTTTCATTTGAAGAGGCCTACAATACTTTTCTTCTGAATGGTGCAACTAAACTAGAAAATAAATTGCCTAGGAAGATTTTCCCAGCCAGCTAATGACCCGATGGGTAGCTGGTTATACCAGAAAAATGTAGGTCCTTCCAATGTCTATACAAAGCATCAAAGTTTCATCCTCATACTGCGCTGGAGTTCCCATAATGGGTCCGTGCCTTGAGATGAAGTGGGCCAAATGTAGTAGTGGGTCACCTTTCCCATTAAAGGAGTAAAAGGTGGGATTTTTGAAACCTTGGGGTTATAGAATATCATCCACCCACACATGATATAGATTTCCATCAATAAGGATTTCCATCTATCGTGTTCCCAATGCCTCAAGGAAGGAAATGAGTCCCACCATTGGATCATATGGGAAGGGGGTTCTTGTCTTGATGGAGATCTCTGACCACCAATGCGTTGTCAAGTTCTTCAACATGATATGCAGGCCCAACGACTCGTGGAGTGGCTGGTGGGATGACCTGTGGAGCGGCGGGGGGAACCTGAGATGGGTCCCGGGGATTGTCATGTCGCTCAGGTGGATTTGGAGACACATACCATACCATCTTTCCATAATTTCTAGTCTCGACCATGTCTGCATACACAGGATGGTTAGGGTCACCTGAAGGCAATTCGCCAGGTGGAAGTTGTGCCTACCCCTACAGCCCCAACTGAGGATCACCATAGTCTGGTCATTTTTATATGGTATATTCAGCAAGGAGTTTATCAAAAATATTATTATGATCTATGAGCTATTAATTCAACACAATTTTTTTGGGATCATCCTTTATCTTTTATACTGAGCCAAATGGGTCAGAGGGTTTGACGGCTCTGAGGTTCCCCTTACCCTTATTGGGATTTTAGTTGAGTACCAATGCCTCGGTGGGCGCAAGAAGACCCATTAAATTTCTATGCTGGCGAGTAACCCTTCCAAATGGGTCTAAAAGTTGTGGCACACACTTCAGGGGAATCTTTTCTCCAGGGATTATTTTCTCTGTCTCTTCCTTTAATAAATCAGCCATGTTAACCATGACTCTACCTAGAGGCATATCCTCGATATCAACTAGAAAGTCAGGCTGGCACCGGATAGAACAAAAATGGAGGGCTGCATACTTCCCCTAACCACTGATCTGAATGTGGGGGGAAGCCTCCTTGATTATCATGTGGGTCACTTTAAAGATCTAAATGCATCATTGTTGGAGGGTCCTATGGCGGCCTGGTGACTCAGGGTGCTGGGCCACATGGAGTGCGGCCAAATCAACCAAACGACAACATTGACCAATGTCTTAGAAGTGCACCTAACTCGTAGGGTTGGACACTCATCGACGAAGAAGACTAAAATGAGTTTCCCATAGGGTCTAGCAAAAGCATCCAACCTCCACATGGGTGAGAGATTATAGTGCACTGAAATTCGTCACTACAACTGGCCAAATCATCTTCAGGAAATGGTCCACTGCAAGAATGTCCCTAAAGCTCCTCAGCTTAGACTCGGGGTATAGCCTTTGGTTTCCCCAATCTTCAACTAGAGGTGGTTGGGGATCTGGTAGTGTTACTGGTGTAGACCGTTGAGACGGTAGACTGGCTGGTGGAGAATACAACGATCGGTCTAACAAGACACTGCATCTCGGGCTATCCTCCGACAAGTGCAGTGACTTAGCCACTACATCGCTATAAGATGGACTAGCGATCACAGTTTCCATCACAAATACTATGGTTTATGGCATTGGTTCATGCTATTTCTCATCCTCCATCGGTCCCCAAAACAACTCTTCCTGATCTATGGTCAAGGTATAGAGTTCTCCTGGTGATGATGGTGGCAATTGCATAGCCAGACCTTAGGGATACACCAAATATTCGACATCCTGTATGTATCTACGGAGGTAGGTATGGATCTGGTGGACCTTGCATTCCATAATTACGAGGATGATGTGCCTTGTTCATGCCTCAGCACTTGACACAGAGGATCGAGGTGAGGGTTCCATCATCGAACTATATTATGCTTTGGAATTATAGAAGGAAATAGGAATAATTACCATCTGAGTCTTCTTGGTGTTATTCTTATGGTGGCAAAGGAACTCCCCCTTTCCCCAGATAGGTTCTTCAGGATTGGGTAGATTTATGGCGTGTGGGGAACCTTCAGCCGAACTGGTGCTGGGACAGAGAGGGCTTCCGCCTGAATGAGTTGTGGTGCGAGGAGCACCTGGAAAAATGTCAAAGGGAGCGTGGGGAGGACCTCCATTTCCACTAGCTGAAATGCAAAAAGGATCTATATGGAAAGTTCTAGAGTGGGTAAGACCTCCACTAGAACTAGTAAGAGCAAGGGTAGGGCCTCCATGCTAATTTCTCTTGGAAATGTCAACGTGAGGAGGGTCCCCATGCTGGTGTAGCCGAACACGGGTGGGAACTCCATGCTGGGTGCCGATGAAGCGAGGCTGAACTCCGATTTTCTGATTTTTGGGGTGAGGTGGACCTTCTCCGGCTACTGTAAGGACCTGGGTATGGCCCACACACTATAGATTCACCAGATGTCTAACATCTCCACATCGGAGGCTTATGGCAGGAGGAACGACTCCATAGCCACTGTCATGAGTGCAGAAGAGGCTTCCATACTGAGTGTCACTACCATGGGGAGGACCCTCATTCGGATTAAAGGTGGCATGGGGCAGACCTCCATGCCAAGCTTGGGAGTGGGGAGGACCCCCATTCTCAATGGTGGCAATACAGGGAGGACCTCCATACGGAATAGAAATGTTGCGGGTCATCCTTCAACAAACTCCACCTATGTCAGTGACCAGGAGGGTCAACCCAGCCTTCCCATGGGGCGGTTGGGGTCTCAATACGGGGAAAAAGTATGAGTGCCCCTAGTAAGCATAAACATGGATTAATGATATATGTAAGTGGTGGCACAATCCATAGTAGTTGTTGACATTGATGCCACTCGACAAGCATCCTCCTCAGCCTGTGCCCGACGCTGGCATCGGGTTAGCCAGACTGGGGCTAGCGGTGCAGGTTCATAGCTTACCTTTTCCTCAAACCGTGGGGCTAGGTGGCAGTGCTAGTGTAGCCCAGTGGGGGCCCTCCTTGGGAGCCCCTAGAATGGGATCCCGGCCAAGCTGGCCAAGACATCCCTCACCTCATCGGTGTATGGGAGGGAGTTATCCAAGTGTTTTGTGAAGACGCTCTAAAAATGGTTGTGTGTCAAGGTGGGGAGCAGTGGAACCCTGCGTGGCCCTTGGGGCGATGGTGGCGACGAGGGGTAGATACCTCTATGTCCTAACGGGCCATATCCCGAGTCGGGATAATCTCCTCTTCCTTGTATCGATGAACGAGGTTGTTTATCACCCTTCACTGAATGAACTCAGATGTAGATGTAGGGTGCGGGTGACCAATAACTATGTACGTGGAAGCTACCATGGGGGAAATGATGATATGTGAGATTTTTGCGATGATGTTTCCCCTTCCCCTGCGTCGGTAGGTGGGTGGTGATCAGTTTCCTGATATGGCAGCTTGGGTCCTAGAAGGCATAGAGATTAAACCATTAGTTCTACAAGAAGGAAATCAATTTCCAGTTCCCTAGAGCCATTCTATCTTCCATGGAGAGTAATTAGGATCCAATCTGACAACATCACATACCGAGATGTCCAACGTTCAACTTCCCCAACTTCTAGTGAGTTTCACACCAGGCCCACTATTTTCTTTGCGAGACCTGGTACCAGATAACTTGATCTGGTGACATGCTAGTCCACTAATGTCTCTAACGCTACTAATCCTCACATTGAGGATGATAACATCATGTTGGGTTCCCCATTTATGTTTCCAACGCTTTCTTCAGGGCACATATCTGTCTCTTTCATAGGAGGGCGTGATTCTTGTTGCCATGTATTCCTACTTTCCAAAGGCATGCGACATCCATCTCTTTTCAAGACATTTTCTCCTTGATCAAAATGATATGATGGGATGTTGGTTCCTCCTTCCATGGATTCCTCCTCAGAACTCATTACCTAGTCTGGGTCTCCCTTATAGACTTAAGGCGTTGTTCATGAAACTCTTCCTAGTTCCATGACTTCATTTTCACTTGTTAATTACACTAATTCTATCAAGACATTCCAAGGGGTCTGGTTCGGTATGAAACCTTCGGTCGGGGGAGTAGTCATGTTGTACATCACGGGCGTGTCAGGACGTTGTAACACTAGCACGTCTGGGTATCTTCCCCCTATGATAGGGCTTCTCGAGGGCACAGAAGCCTGAGGAATACCACATCGAATGTGGGGAATTATATGTCATAAGCATGTCTCTGAGGTTTTCGTCGGTTTTCTATGTTTAACATAGGGCATGCTGTGAGTTTAATGTCTATTAGAGAAGTATCGGACTGATCAGAACACTGACAGAAGTGGATTAGATGGGTGCAACCCCTGAACAAATCATTGATGTTGGGGATAATGCATGGTTAGTTACCCAATTACTACTTGGAGCAGTGAGAAAGTGGGTGATATGATCTCACTGGGATGAGGCAGCCCGGTTAAGAATCAGGATGGATAATGGAGAGTTGAATGAAGTAGGTGGGGACTAAGATGGTACCGTTTTGAAGTTGAAGTTAGTGTTGGGATTGAGCCTCTAAGATACTTCCTATGTATCCACATGCCAGGGAATCAAAGTCTTCATAGTTCATGGGGTGATGTGACACTTGAGGAGGCGGCCTATATAGATGGGACCTAAAAGACGTTGAAACTCCGGTTTGTGGAATGACCTTCCCGAAACACATAGGCTCAAGGGAAAGGCCATGAAGATACATGAGTGATGTGCTTGAATATCAGGAAGGCTTCTTACATACCTCGCCATGGCATGGATCAGAGTCCCCATAGTTCAAGATGGTTTGGTGAATCGACATGAAGGGGGGTGGGACCAATAAGAGTTAGGCTTGAACCTCGGGAGGGCTTCCTACATACCTTGCCTTGTAAAGGATCAAAGTTCCCATAGTTTGAAATATGTATTGTTGAACCGGCGTAAAGGGGGTCGGGACCAATTGGTGTTGGGCTTGAACCTCAAGGATGCTTCCTACGTACCTTGCCTTGGCAATGATTAAAGTCCCTGTAGTTCGAAATGGTTTTGGCGAACTGACGTAATGGGGTCAGGACCAATCGGTGTTGGGCTTGAACCTCATGGAGGCTTCCTACGCACCTTTCCATGGTAAGGATCAAAGTCCATGTTGTTTTTAAGGATGGATTGGTGAACCAACATGAAGGGGTCGGGACCCATAGGTGTCGGTCTTGAACCTCGGGGAGGCTTCATACATACCTTGCCTTAGTAAGGATCAAATTCCACATATTTATATAGTGGTGTGGTGAACCGACATGAAGGGGGTCGAGACCAATAATTGTTGGGCTTGAACCTCATGGAGGCTTCCTAGGTACCTTTCCTTAGAAAAGACCAATGTCCCCATAGTTCGGAATGGTGCTGGTGAACCGACGTGAAGGGGGTTGGGACCAATAGGTGTTGTGCTTGAACCTCAAGGAGGCTTCCTATGTACCTTTACTTGGCAAGGATCAAAGTCCACATAGTTTGGAATGGTGTTGGTGAAATGACGTGAAGGGGGTTTGGACCAATAGGTGATGGGATTGAACCTCAGGGAGGCTTTCTATGTACCTTTCCATGGAAAGGATCAAAGTACCCATTGATCAGAATGGTTTAGGTGAAATGATGTGAATGGGTTCGGGACCAATAGGTATTGGGATTGAACCTCAGGGAGGATTCCTATGTACCTTGCCTTTGCAACGATCAAAGACCCTATAGTTTGAAATGGAGTTGGTGAACCGACGTGAAGGGGGTCAGGACCAATAGGTGTTGGTATTGAACCTCATGGAGTCTTCCTATGTACCTTGCCTTGGAAAGGATCAAAGTCCCCATAGTTTAGAATGGGGTCGGGGATTAAACTCTAGGGTGGCCCGAAGAGGATGTAATGGTTGGTGCTTACACTCAGCCCACGTCAGTCTTGATCGTGTGAGAAACAAGAGGCAGCAAAGACCTGACGATCACATTGTGAAAGGTGAGTCTATGAGAAGTGGAGTGCAGCTTATCCATGGTTAGTAGACCAAAGAGGAAAAAAGGACTTATGTGTAGTTAGAAGCCCAGAGAGATGGATATTGGGACTTACTCTAGGTTGGAGGCCCAGTAGAGACAAAGCCCCGAAGGAAGAGGGATGGGGTATCGAGTATCCATGTTCCCCTCTAACCTCTTAGTATTTTCCACCAAAGAATAGAAAAGGAGCAGAGGTTATAACTCCAACTATAAAGGATAGAGTCTTACACCAAGATGGTTTCCATTCCCCGAAGACAGGTGTCGCTCTAGCAGAGAGGATCTCATTCCATGTAAGGAATATCTCATTCTTGTGGAGATGAGTGGATGTAGAGAATGTCTGAGGTGGGGAACCCCATGTGTGATGCATGGGTTGAGACCACAGTTTAACGTCATTTGATGAGGATGATAGTTCTTAGCATCTTAACATCCTGCAGCTCAGGCCAGGTGGCTTCACTACGCACCCCTATGACTTACATAACTAATACCTACCAACACTAGGGGAAGGGAAGGCATCAATAATTCCATGGTGAGGGAGTGTCGTGGAGCGATCCATTGGGGGCCTACATTAGCATGGCTATGTGAAGAAGCAATAGCCATAAACATGCCTATACGAAGAATCATAAGGCTCAGAAACTCAATGTAAAGAACCACCAAGGGAATTTGAAATCACATCATTTAGACCTAGAGGGTCATATGAGAAAAGGGGTTGCGGAGCAAAGGGGTTCACGAGAAGATGCCTCGTGAAGATATGGTTCTCTGTGTAGTGGAGGGGATTCATGAAGGGTGTGCTTCATGAAGTGAACTGGAAAATCCTAGGAAGAGGTCATAGGTGCACATGGAGGGTTCTTTGTGAAGCAAAAAGGCTCTCCCGGAGAAGGGCTTCGTAAAGCAAAGGTTCCTTGCGAAGAATAGAACTGTGAAGTAGTATACCTTGCAAAGCACAGTGACCCTACCTTAGTATGAGTTTCACATGTGCATGGAAGGTGCTTCATGAAGCATGAGTGATTTGCGAAGACCCGAGTCCCCTTAGGGATCTCCTTCCTTTCTGAAGGCTTGTGGGATTTGCAAAGGGAATCCCTGTTTGAATAGGGTTTGTGTTTAAGCCAAAGGAAAGGAACTTCATGATGCTAAAGTACTTTGAAGAGTTCATTTTTCATCGAATAGAAAGTGATTTTCAATTTGAGAGATGAGATGGCAAAAGTTTGTAGTATTTGTCCTTTGAGATTGGGGGAGGCCCGGTATTTATAGGCAATAGGTGGTGCGAAGTAGGTATCGGTCAACATAAAACCACATGGTTCTTTTTCATAACTGTAGAGCCTCCTGCCTCTTTTATTAATGGTGGATTTGAAAACATATTTCAGATCATGGATCCTCCCACCACTTTACTTTGCAGATGCTTCACAAACATCTTTCAGCTCACAGATCCTGCTGCCTCTTTGATTGGCAGCAACATTGCAAACATCTTTCAGATCATGGAGCCTCCCGCCTATTTGCTTCGTAGTGCCCATGAAGGAGGCTACTTCACACCATCCACAGTGTTGGGGGTTCCATGAGTAGGATTCATGAGGCAGTGCCAATGGAGGTGGCTTCCTCTTTTCATTTTCACTTCCTCTCCCCATATTCTTTCACCAACATGTATGTATCCACCCCCGCACCTAAACCTTATGGTGTCCTTAATATAATGAAAATAGAATAGTTTATGGGAAGGGAAGATACATTTTAAAATGAATCATGGATATGTGACTTTTTTAAGGTGTAGATCCTCCATTGGGGGCTCTGATAGTGTCCCATGAAAAAATCATTTGTATTTTCCCTATGATAATGTAATTTTATTAGGTTTTTTATTCATAACCTATGAAAAACCAAAATAATAATCATTAGTAAAACATTATGGGTTAGAATAGTGTTAATGAAGCTTACTATGATGTGAATTCAACCTTCTATTGAAAAAATTAATCTTCTCACCATGTGGAATTGGTATATAAGTATCAAATGATCATGGTATGGCTTGGTTTTTTCCTTTTTAGTTTGAGGGTTTTGTATATATCTCTATCAATCACTTTCAACCTTAAATATATAATTTGTAATAATAACATGCACCATAAATTTTAGTAAATCATTTATTGATATCTCAGTATGTGGGATACCTCAATAATGAGATCATAACTCTTTCCAAATATATGATTATATGGTTACACATAAATGGGATTTTTGAAAGTAGTATAGTAGGGCCCTAAAGAATCATGAAATTTAAGAATCCAATATTTCCTATTTAGTTAGAAAAATTTTCAAGTTATTTCTATATTTATATTACACAATAAGTATTCCCATTGGTTTGGTGGTGATAAAGTGTAGAAAATTTATGCTCATCCCTATACTGATAAAAAAGATCTTTCATTATGTTATTGTAAGAATGAGAACATTGATCACTTATGGTAAACCAAATAAATCTAAAATAGAAATAGATTTAGGTTCTCAAAATGTTATAACTAAAATTGATTTATCATTCCTTATGGATCATTAGTCAACCCATTTATATGAATTAATAATAATAATAATAACAATATACAATTTTATATGGAAACCATGAAATGGATCAAGAAGTTAATGCCTCGAAATTTAAAATTATAAAGGAATAAAAGGGTTTGTTGTAAAATTTCATTTATTTTATAGGCATTCCCAATCCTTTGAAAATGAGAAAAAACATTTAAAAAAATATGGGCATCTCAAAAAAAGGTTTTTTGGTATAAAATAAAATCAATGACCTTATTATCAATCCACTAGAGAAAAAATTTCCCCCATAATCATGTGTCTGGTTGAAAATTATAACAAACTGAGACTCTATCAAGAGGGCGGTTCATTTTGGATTCATCACTTCATGTGTGTGACAAGGCTTATCCTAAAAGTACCAATAGGGCCCATGTTTAAGATGTTATGAATTATACTAATTAATTTTAAATTTATTTATACCATGAAATAACACCTTTTATGGGTATAATTTCTCACTAGGGGATGTGTAAATATCCAATTATGGAAAGATCCTATTAATATGATCGGCCACTTAATTCTCTTCTCCTCTCCTACACATAATTTAAATATTGAATTCTTGAAGGAGAATCATCCAATATATGAGATGTGGTTTGGATACCAATTTATTGAAGAGATTCTAGGGGGTTGTAGGGCTAAAAAACATAATAATTTTAGAATAGAATGTGTGAGTAATAAGAAATGATAGATATAGATTGTTCTAAAAAATATGACAAAATTGAACCAAATACATTGTTGGAAGCATAAAAAATGTACTAAAATGGTAAATACCACCATGATAGTTGTATTACTAAATTTATGATATATTCATTTTCAATTTATCACACACATTCTAACATTTCACAATGAAAATAAATGTAACAACTTTTGAATGTAATAAGAAGTTAGGAAGTGAAAGATTACTAATGTTTTTTGAATAAATGATGATAAAATACCATGTGGCCTATGAAAAGTCTCACATCCAATGCATTTATAGTGAATATTAGGGAGTAAATTTTATCTAATTTTTATTTGTCTATATGGATATCTACCTCATAAATAACATGTTCAAGTACTATTCAGTACCATACATGACATAAATGTTTTCAAAAGTTATTAAAATATTGTTTTTAATATAATAACTTAGGAAAGAACTTATAATACACAAAAAATCATATCATCATTATCTATTATTTAAATTATTCAATAGGTTCAATAGAAACAAAAAGTTCCAAAATCTAAAAACATAGAAACCCCCAACCCAAGATAAAAAACCCGATGTTTGGAAGCCTATAATAGTAAAGGCCCAAGGAATCCTCTAGGAAGAGATTAACCAATGTTATCCGAACCAAACTGAGTCCTGAAAAAACCATGAAATACTCATCTGAATTGATCTTTGAAGTCAAATAGTCCCCCACCATGTTCCCCTGACGCCACATTTGAAAAATATCAACTTTACCTTGTTGGGCATGTGTTATCTCAACAATACTCTATAATTTATGATGATTTTGGTATTCAAAAATACCCTTGTTTGTTTTCTAATGATGTTTTCTTGAATCATTTTTTAGGAATTTATATGGGGGTTAAAGTAATTTAACATTATTAGAATTAATCTGGAATCATGTTTTCAAAACACTACGTTCGGTAAATGAATGTATGGTATTGATCGTGTTGTCGAGCGCATTAAATAAGTTGTTTATTTTTAACTAAAATTTATGCAGTATACCAGCAACCCTAGGTCGTCTCTCAACGGATCCTAAGATCATTAAATATAAATGGAGTTTATCATTAAGAAACTAAAATGGGAATGAGGTTTTATAAAACTTGTGTTTTTTTCTTTAAAAACAGAAATTAAAAGTGTATTACTACTTAGAGAAAGCAGTTGGAGAAATCGTGATCAACCTAAGTAAGTATCCCTTGATGCTTAATCCATCATCACTCTCAAGGGAAAGGGAAGGATCATTGATTACTTGATTTTATAGATACTAAAACCCATAATGGTATGTGATTTGGTAATAGGTTACCACTAAGGATTTGATTGATCAACGATATTGATTATCGGTGACTGCTCAAAATCAACAAACATGAATTGATGTAAAAATAGAACTCAATCAAGGCATAACATCAACAACGTGATGAGATGAAAAGATTTGCGTCAATGACAAAAATATTCCACAAGAAAGGAACATGAATATTTATAGGTTCAAGCTCCTAGATTTTATCAACCGATGCAATCCATTTGCACACTTGTGAAAGGGAGGGGTGAGAAAAGAGGCAATCTCACTCAAATCATCACATGATTCGAGTTATGCATGGAAGCATGTGAATTCTTGTTCCTTTGATTTTTTATTTCATAATATAAGAATAAAAAAAAATAGAAGGTATAAATGAAGAAAAATTGAAAAGAAACCTGGAAATAAATTACCTTACAAAAATTACAAGCATGGAGCTCAGGATTACAATAAGGAACACCCCCCCCCCCAAATTAATCACTAAGTGGCTTAGAAGTACATGAGATAGAAGGGAAATAAAATAGTTGAAGATAGCTCTACAATTTGACTCACCATCACCCGTAGTCGTACCACATAGATAATAAGGGTGAAGGAGTGATTTTATAGTCAATTAAATCAATATTTCCACATATAGTGGTCAAGTATCTAAAGGGATAGGTCACTGTTCAATGCAGATTTTTTACTCCATCTTTATCCAGATGTTTGACTGACCAAAGAGAGTTCAAATGACTTGAAACTAGGTGGGAGTCGGGTCTTCATGTTATCTATCCAAGGGAGCTGTAATCAGCCAAATTGGATCTCTGAGGCCCGAGTTATGGCTCAAATACAGAAGGGTGGTCCAATCTGGTCCGCCCAGAATTTCTTCACATTGTGGCCCTATGTTGGGCCTCCAAGTGCACGAATTGGGCTCATTGATATTCTATAGAAAATTATACCACATTTTTTCACTCATACACCCATTTTTAGCCCAATTGGAAGAACATATTATCCACATTACAAATAATTGTTCACATGCATGCTTAGGATCTCGTGCTGTTTGGCCCATTTTGCTGGAATTCCATCATAGGCTCTCCAAATCACCTAATCCTACAATGTAAACACTGAAACAAGTAAAATTTCCCTATTAAATAGTGATAAACATTAATTAATTCATTCAAACATAAATTGAAATTTATTATTATATTTTGAATATTCATTACAAAACCACTTTAAAACAGTGGTGTAAGGGTGGATTTGAATAGTGAATCAGTATGCGATCACACCCCCACACCTAAACATTTGGAATTCTAGGAAAAGACACATATCCAAAAAAATTATGCATTTATATATTCCCAAAATCATGAAGACATAACATTTGAGTAAATTTAAATTCATTAATATAATGTGATTAATTCACAAACCACACCAAGGAGTTCTTCCTAGTGAAAATGGAACAAGATGTCTCATAAATAATATAACAATAAAATTCAAAGAGATTCATGATAGCAAATTAATCATGGAATTAAAAATTCAACCATTCCACTAACTCTCCATGTGTGTGTGTGAAAACCATTCCATTATATTCTTTCCACTTTATTTCCAATAAATATAGGTTATTTTAATATTATTCAGCTTAAATGATTTCGTCCATCTAACATGCCCTAAATCCTTTGCTATAATATTTCAAGACCCACACACTTAAGCATTACCAGAAGTCAAACCATAAGTTCATGACCTAGATATCCCCATATGTTGCACATTTCATAACTCCCCTCATTTATTATTTTTGTATTTTTTTTCAAAAGTTGCATTCGGAAGAAATCTCACACTCATCACTCAACCATTGTTTGATCTACTCACGACAATGATTGTAATATTTATAACAAGATAAAAGGTTTTGTAGGAGTGGTTTTTGACATACCCAAGACACAACCCTTTTTAGGTCATACGACTGTCGAATATCTAGTACAAATGCATAGGTCAATCTAGTATAGTAATGAAACAGATTGGATAAGGAACGAACGTATGGAAATATCATTTTAAGCTAAAAAATATTAACCTAGCATATATTTACCATCTATTAAGTAAGAAATATTCAAACATTGTGGTTTTGTTCAAAAAATGTGTGGAGATATTAGTGACACAGTTTTCCCAAAAAATACTCACACAAGGGGTGTCAATCATCTCCATGGTTTCACATATATACAACCATTTATATCATTGATAGGAAACCAATTCACTAAATATCACTCCCTGATGTTAAATTCATAGAAATATTCATTATATAATAGAGGCAGGTTTCATAAAATGTTAAAACAACATGGAATAAAAATTTTCAACATGCATTTTTAGTAAGTTCCATGATTTTTTGACCATAAGGGGGGAAGTAAAAATTCCATAAAGAAGGTGAAAAAGAGAGGAAAGAAGAAAGAGAATTAAATCCCTAATGAACTCAACAAGATAGGGAAAGTTAAAAATACCATAAAGATGGTGAAAAAGATAAATAAGAAGAAATAAAATGAATATACTAATAAACATAGGAATGTATCCACCCCCTCACACCTAGAATTTGCAGATTCCTCACTAAAATAATTGAGAATGTGAGAAGGAAGGACAAAACCTGGTATGTTTCACTAGTATGTTGCTTCAAGAAGGTGGATTTCCTCCACCAGATTCTTTGTAAAATCCTCATAGAAGTGTTTAAGTTGCTTCCCATTGATGATAATACTTCATCCCCTCTACTCATGAAAAATATATATTGTACCAAAAGGGTAATCATTTGTAACAGTATAAGGACCGAGCCATCAGGAACGATTCTTATCTAAGAAAAGCTTTAGCCTGGAATTGTACATGAGGACCTTCTCACCAATATGGAACTTCTACTGATGAATCATGCTATCATGGATATCCTTTTTCTTCTCTTTATATATTTTGGTGTTCTCATATGCATCATGTATAATCTCTTAAACTCTTGAATCTACAGCTTCTTATGCTCACCTACATCAGAAAGGTTCATATTACAATGTTTAACAGCCCAATATACATGGTGTTCTACCTCTAATGGGAGGTGAAAAGCCTTTACAAACAAAATTCTATATGGTGAAATTCCTATTGGGGTTTTAAAAGCTATAAGGTATGCCCATAGTGCATCATCTAAGCGCAAAATCCAATCTTTCTTGTTGGGTTGTACCATTTCTTCCAGGATTCTCTTAACTTCCCTTTTTGAGATTTATGATTGTCCATTAGTTTGGGGGTGATATGCAGCGGAGACTTTATGATTAACCACATACTTACGAAGCAAAGTGTTCATGTTGCGATTTCAGAAATGGGAACCCTAATCACTAATGATAAACATCAGAAAACCAAACCGACTAAAAATTTTGGACATCACAAAATCAACAACAACTCGAGAGTCATCAGTCCTAGTATACTTTTCTTCCACCATTTTAGACATGTAGTCCACAAATAACAGGATGTACATGAAGAAAAATGAATTTGGAAAAGGCCCCGTGAAGTCAATGCCCCATTCATCAAAGATTTCAAAGAATAACATGGGCTGTTGTGGAATTTTATTCTTCTTAGAGATATTCCCTGTGAATTGACAACGACTTCATGACTTGAAAAATCGATGGGTATCCCTATACAATGTTGGCTAATAAAGTCATGAGTCAAGGACCTTTTGAGCTGTTTGTTGAGAGACAAAGTGGCCCGCACAATTCAAAGTGTGGAATATTGGTCAAAACAGAAGTTAACTCATGGTTAGGGACACACCGACAAACTACTTAGTCACCAAAAATTCTACACAAATATGGGTCATCCCAAATATACCACTGAGAATCATGTTTAAGTATCTGGTATCAGGAAGTGCTGAAATCAGTGGGGACCCTAGATGTTGCTAGAAAATTCACAATGTCCACATACCAGGGGGTAAGGTCTCCAACATCACAAAGGTTCTCAGGATGAAATAATTCCCCAATGGGGAGGGATGAGTCAACATTGTGGTCCAGTGGTGAAGAAATACTAATGTGGTTGGCTACAACATTTTACTCCCCCTCTTATCTCTAATCTCAAGGTTAAACTCTTGGAGGAGGAGCATCCACCATATGAGGTAGGGCTTAGCTTTAGGTTTCTTTAAGAGGAATCAAAGGGCATCATGGTAAGAAAACACATTCACTTTTGACCCAAGAAGATATGAACGAAATTTTTCCAAGGTAAACACAATAGAAAGGAGTTCTTTTTCAATCATTGTGTATTTTACATGGGCAGGGTCAAGGGTAAGTGAGGCATAGGCAATGAGATGAGGGGCCTTCTCAACACTTTGTGATAAAAAATACCCAACTGCAAATTTAGAGGCATCGCACATAAGTTCGAAGGGGAGATCCCACCTTGGTGTTTGGATAATGGGAGGTGATGTGAGACACCTTTTTATTGAATTGAATTCATCCTCACAATTTTTATCATTCAAAAAATCAGAATCTTTTTTTATTAACCGGTATAAGGGAAGTGAGATCTTACTGAAGTCTTTAATGAATCGACGATAAAAACCAACATGACCCAAGAAAGATCACACCTCATGAACACATTTTGGATATGGTAGGGTTGAAATTAATTAAATTTTTGATTTATTGACTTTAATTCCCTCTTTTAAAATAAAATTCCCAAGAACTATCCCCCGTTCAACCATAAAATGGAATTTCTAATAATTTAATACAAGATCTTTTTCTAGGAAATGGGGTAGGATAGAACCTAGGTGAGCGAAATAGTTTTCAAAGGAAGTTTCATAAACCATGAAATCATCCATTAAAACATCCATTAAATTCTCTAGGTATAAAGAAAAAATATCAACATACTACCCTGGAAAGTACTAGGAGCATTAAAAATACCAAAAGGCATCCTTATGTATGAAAATTGGCAAAATGGATAGGTAAATGTTGTCTTTTATTTATCCTCAGGGGCTCTATGGATTTAAAAATAACCTGAATAGACATCGAGGAAACAATAATGGGACTTACGAACCAATCATTATAACAATTGTTCAATGAAAAGTAGAGGAAAGTGTTCCTTCTGTGTGGCTTGATTCAGTCGATGATAGTCAATACAGACTCGCCAACAATTTTATATATGTGTTGGAGGAAATTCATTCCTTCCATTAGACACTACAGTTATTCCTATTTTTTAGGCACAATTTTAACTGGGCTAACCCATTTACTATCATATATAACATAAATGATCCCCAAAGAAAGTAATTTACTAACATCCAATTTACCACTTTAAGGATAGTAGGATTCAAACAAAATTGATATTATCTTATATGCTTAGCATCATCATCCAAAAGTATATGGAGCATAAAAAAAGATCGGATAATCCTGGGAATATCAGCCAATGCCCATCCTATTTCCTTTTTACACTCTCTAAAAAAGTTGAGTAGTTTTCATTCTTGCTGTTGAGAGAGGTTATTGGAAATAATTATGGGCAATTGGTCAATACCGTTAAGATATGCATATTTTAAATTAGATGGAAGTGGTTTTAATTCCAACACCAGGGGTTTTTTTATCGAGGAAAGGGATTTAGGGGGAGTGAGGTCCATGAAACTGCTTATCTACTCATGTTTATTCTCTAAGGATAGAGAATCTATTGAAATGACATTTCCAGAATCATCGACGGTCATGGGTACTTCAGAATGAACACACTCATCAATTTAGGAATAAACATTACACTTTTCAGAACCCACACAACACTCAAAACATGAATCAAAACTCAAATCATCCAAGGGTGAAGAAGGGGAAAATTAATCTTTGTATAGTTTGAAGGGAGAATTGTGTGTGTGTGCATCGTTTGAGATTACCTCCATTAAATAGATAAGAAGAGTGGAGTGATCTTCAATAGGGTGTTTTATAGCCTCAAGGATGTTAAAACTTACCTTTTCCCCTCCGAAATCTATGGATAGTGTACCATTTTGAACGTTGATGATTGTGTTTTCTTTTTTTGAGGAATGGACTCCCAATTATGAGAGGATAATGTCTTGGGGTTTGGGTATCTTCCATCTCAAGAATGTAGAAATCAATAGGGAAGATTAGATTCTTCACTCTTATAAGGACATCCTCAATCACTCATGTTTTATGCGTAGTACTTTGGTTGGAATGTTGTATGAAAATGCTTGTTGGTTGAAGTTCTCCAACCTAAGGAGATGTATACATGGATTGAGGCATTACATTAATGGAAGAACCTAAATCTAACATGGTATCTTAAAATACTGTATCCCCTATGGTACAAGGTATTGTGAATGTGCTCGGATTCTTGAATTTGGTTGGCATTGTAGGTTGAATCAAGGATGAAACATTCCTGCCCAATTTGACTCTCTCATTTCCCTTCATCCTCCTTCTATGGGTGAAAATATCATTAATAAATTTTTCATAATGATGGATTTGTTTAATGGAATCCAACAGAGGAATGTTAACTTTAACGTTTTTAAATGTATCCATTATTTTAATATCAATCTCATTATTAGAATTTTTCATAGATTTAGAGAGTCTTTGAGGGAAAGTAAGCAAATTGTATTGTTAATTTTAATCATCAATGATAATTTTATTACTATTTTTTATTTTTTTTCTTCATTGGAATCTTTTATGGGTGGAGAAAGATTGCTTTCAAGAGGGGGACATACCTGTTGCATAGAATCGATATAAATAGAAACTTATTTAACACTATAAAGTGTAACTGCACATACATTACCTTTGTCCTTAGGATTTGCAATGGGTTGGGATGGTAGTTTTCCAGAACCTTGCATCTTAAGCTCACTGATGATGTTTTCCAACTACCCCACTTGAGTTCGATGGTCTTGAATATTTGATTGTGTGGTTTTTTGTTTAACACCGTAATCATTTTATGGTACGCTTCTCTTAAATACATTATATTCATAGCCTATATTTAATAAATCATTGTGATCCTTTGAAACAATACTTGGTTATTTAATAGATAGTCAAAACCTAGCCAATAAACATAAATTTTCCAGTTTTATGTTTTGAATTTCGAAAAATGATCATCTAGAGTTGTGGCCATAAATTCATTTGGAGTCTGATAGAACCAACATGATTTTTTGATGAATAGTAACATACACATATGAATAGTAATATGAATATTAATATTACCCTTATAAATTGTAAATAATGTTAATATTTTTTTTCTTAAGGTAATAAGATAAAGGGATCTTAATGAATTTATCAATGTGATATAGAACTAATTATATCTTTAAAATGGTTATTTTTCGAATTAACTGTGATTTTATTTAAAAATTAAATTGAAAATAAATATAAAATTATTTCCAAAGAAAGGATTAAATTTTTTAATTCTACACGTTGAAAAATGGTAAGAGTGCATTTTTTAGATTTTTCTAAAATACTAGAATTTTTCGGAATAGTAAAAATACAATTTTGAGTTTTCGGTAGTTTAATGAAATCATAATGACATAATAATTAAATATAAAAGGATGGTAGACTTTTTTATAGTAAAGTATGACATTAGGTGTCCCAAGTGGAAAATACCATGAGAAAATACCATGGGAAACCCCATGGTTTTTCAAAAAAACACTAATGAGATGTCTCTTTTAATTAATAAAAAACTCCCTTTTAATTACTATAAATAACCACTCACCCCCTTCATTTTCTATCATTCCAAACTCATTTTACTAGAAGATATGGTGTTAATACCTCCCTAGTAGTCCTCCCAAGGTGTCCTCAAAACCCCCAAGTTCCCAACCATCATGTTTTGGGAATTACTCTACAAGGTAAGAGAATCAACCACCCTTCTCTTTTCTTAAAGATTTCATTTTATGTATTCTCTTTTATTTTCAATTGTATTATGTGAGGATATTTCATTCCATATTTCTCTTAATGTCCATATTATGTAAGAGTGATGATACACCCCCTTTCTCTCATCAAACTATTTAATTAAATTTTAAGTGACGTCGTTAGGATGTTGAATTTTCGTAAGAAATTTCTCAATTTTTTTCTTATTTTGAGTTCCTTTATTTTATACATCCTTCCTCATATACCATCATCAAAATGTTATGATAATTCCAGTACCTTAAATTAAATGGAATTATATTATGCTAATGTAATATTTCACCATCATCTCTCTTTCCCCCTCCTCTTATACTAAAAATAAAAACACCGTCCGAGATGTATTAATTTATCACATTCAAGGATGATGGGTTCACAATTTTTGTCACCATATTTAATTCCAGTCATTAAACCATTTTTATGGTTGAACCAGATCAGAATATATGTATTTATTATCATTAATTTTATGTAATCCATACACACTCATAATATGGAATAATAATACAAAACAAGTTCATTGTACACAAAACTGCCAAGCTAAATCCAATCATTTGTTAATAACTTTTAACTAATAATTCATCCTCAAGTATATAACCCAGAATCATTATAAGAACATTTGTATCTCTTTAATGTCAATAATAATATATATTAACAATTCTGGATGTCTAAACACATTTTAAAAGAACTTCCATTCATGAATGTAAGTAAACGAATCATGAAAACCAAGGAAGAAAATGCTTCCAAAACAATAAAATTAAACCTCTTAAACCCATTAAAAGGGCCATGAATGAACCAAAAAGGTTATACTAGACCAATTAAATTTATAGTAGGATATTTAATTATTAATTAATGAAGCTAAATTTTATTATTCAGGTCATTAAAACAAAATAAGAATGCACTTCATCATAAGGTAAGGGGTTTATCATCTCACTTTTAATTCTGTGATATTTCCATTGTTCATAATTTATTTCTTGCATGTGGTATATGTTTACTTCCATTTGATATATAATAACATTATTCTATTTATATAAATGGTATTAAATGATTCATTATATGGTTATTATGTTATGGTCATATGATTTTACTGATTACATTGTGGTAAGGGACTTTTTATCAACTACAATTTTGTTGTGACTAACTTTGTATTGTGCACCTAATAGTCCTTATGTGGTGTACCTACTACCCATTTGAGATAAATCTTCATTTGAAATTATATATCTATTAAATATCCATAATCTTATATAATATATATTTTTATTGTCTAAATTGTATACCATTTTACATACGGTGCATAATTGGAATGTTATTTTAACTATGGAAATATTGATGAATCTATATTCTATAATATATACGGATATTGAAAAGGAATATTGATCCTGTATTGAATCAATGTATACAGAATGATTTGGACATTAAGTGGTTTTTGGGGCCCGCTATAGTCCCTTGGTTCATCTACAGGTCTCATGAGACAAATATGTTGGCGACAAATCCATTGAGTTTGTTTCCAAAAATCAGAAGCGTTTCTACCCACAGAACTAAACCATTTTAATAGTATTATGGTATCATGTTCCAGATACATGACAACCAATTATCAATAATTCTCTTTATTAATTATTATTTATTATTATCCATGATATATTCACTATGACAAAATCTATGGATGTAGTTTCATTCTCAATTTATTAATGGTGTGAGTTTTCATTTATTCACCGTGCCATATTGATATATAAAATTGTTTATGATTAAATTATTATTGATTCATGCTTCCACTATTTGTAACCTTACTGAGTGTTTGAGCTCACCCCTTTCAATTGTTTACCTTCAACATGTGATGAAGAGAAGATCATTTATTTAGTTTCTTTGGATGCAGTATTTAGTTTTTTTATGTTTTGTATTTTGTAACCTTTTCCAATATAATTTGAGTTAAATCTATGTATCTAGTTTCATCAAGAATACTAAAATGATTGTTCCTTTGGGATTTTCATTCATTCTAACCATGCCAATATAACATGTAATGCACCAACTCTGGTCTAGAGGGGTCATGGTGTTATAGTAGGTATCATAGGAAGTTTTGTAGATAACATGGAAACTAGAGTAAGAAATGTATAGTAGGGAACAAAACCCTAAGGTAGTATTTGTGGATAAATGTAGAAGAATATCCTAATATTTTGGTGATGAATAGATTATGTGAATCCTTCTAGGAAATACATCCCTGTCTGGATACGATCAGGTAGAAGCGGCTCTTGCACAGATGTACCTAGGAGTGAAAGCTCTGACAACGAGTTTCAGGCTTGATCTGTGGTATCCTGGTACACAACAATGGGCCTTGCTGTGCTCTTGGTTATGACACTCCCGAGGGATATGCTTAGGATAATTCATATTTTATTTACAATCCATTATGAAGGATTGAAATTTAAATTATTCCTCAATGAAACCATTTTCTTGATTATGGGATTAGCCAAGCGTAGGATATTAATTTATGCTAAGTATTTTGTTAAGTTAAGATTATACATTATGATTCATACCCTAATATAGTGTGTGTAATTATTTAGAAATTGTGTCTAATGGAAGATGGGGAATTAATACTCATGGGAAATTTAGGGATCTCCCTACTGACCAAGTCAACATAGTCAATTTTGGAGCAGATCAGATCATGAACATACTGGGACAACATACTCAGGTTGTAACAAATAACCATTCCACACCTGTGTTGGATCTTTTCATGCAGCAAAAACACCCATATTTCAGTGGAACTACTAATCCAGTGGTTGCTGAGCAATGGATCAAGTCCCATGAAATTATATTCATGGCATTAAGATGCAATGAAAATGAAAAGGTTGTACTAGAAATATATTGTCTCAAGGGTGATACTGATAAATGGTGTTACTTGATTTAGAATACCATGGAGGAAGAAGAAATAGAAGATATGGAATGGATTACTTTCAATTAAATGTTCTTCAAAAAATATTTCCCTGGTGAGTAATGAACCGAAATGAAGAGGAAATTATTTGGCTTAAAGAAAAGGGGAGAAGATAGTTTTATAGAGTATGAGGCTGCCATCACAAGGCTATCCAGGTATTACATAGATTATGTACATGACTTAAAAGATAAGATTTGTCATTTCTTTGAAGGTCTTAAGCCAAGTCTTCAATGGGCACTGTCTTCTCAAAAAAATTCATCATAAATGAAATTGTCTCAAGTTCCATCAAAATAGAGAAAGAATTTTCTATATCAAATTTGTTCAAGGGAAACCAAGATAAAAATCGGTACTCTAATAACCAAGGGAAGGGTGAAGCACCAAAGAAGAACAGGGGAACAAATAAATTCCCATTATATGAGAACTGGGGAAAGAATCATCTCGGGAAATGCTTGAAAGGCATTGGAGTCTACTATAAGTGTGGAGAAAAGGGTCATCTATCACATGAATGCAAGGGGAATAAACAATTTGATGATGTTCAATGCTACAATTTTATAGAGATGGTACTCTATGCAAATGAGTGTCCATATCACCAAGGAAACTTGCCTCTGAAAAATCATAGAGAGCAAGGGAGAGCTTATGCGATTACAACTGCAGTAGTAGAAGTTCCTAATGATGTGGCGGTAGGAACTTTAATTGTTTCCTCAAACTTAGACAGCACTTTATTTGATTCAGGATCATTGAATTCATTTATATCTTCCGAGTTTACCAAGAAAATTAGCCATGTCCAATATAATTTAATAAAGGAGTTATCAGTCAAAACTCATAGGGGATGCATCATTGCAACAAAGGCATGTCAACTAGTCCTCCTCATGACACATAAACATTCTTTAGTTGCTAACCTTATTATCACACCAATGACTGACTTTGATATAATTCTCAGTATGAATTGGATGTCAAACTATGATGTGAAGATTTATTTCAAGAAAAAGGAAGTTACAATTTTTGAAAATGGTGTAGAATCTCATATATTTAGATCAGAGACCTCGCCATTTGATTCTTATCTAGACCCACCCCCAGTAGCTCTATTGAATGCAATTATTGGAGAGGAAGAGAACCCAATATCTATGGGTGAGGAAATAAATCTTCAAATTTAACATGTTCATATTGTGAAAGAATACATTGATGTGTTTCCAGAGGATTTACCTGGACATCCTCCATAGTAGGAAATTGAGTTTTCTATTGACTTAATTCCTGGTTCAAGACCTATATCAAAGACCCCCAACATAATGGCCACTATGGAGTTAGTTGAGCTAATGAAACAACTAGAGGAGTTGAGTGAAAAAGGATTTATTCGACCTATTGTTTCTCTATGGGGATCCCCGGTCTTGTTTGTAAAAAAGAAATATGGATCCATGAGGTCATGCATTGATTATAGGTAAATCAATGCTATTACAATAAAGAATAATTATCCTCTACCTTGGATTGATGATTTATTTGATCAACTTCATGGAGCTCAATAATTTTCGAAGATTGACCTTTGATTTGGATATCATCATCTGCGAGTGGGGAATGAAGATATTCTTAAGACAACATTTCAATCCAAGTATGGGCATTAGGAGTTTACATTGATGCATTTTGCACTAACTAATGCACCATCTATTTTCATGGATTTAATGAATATAGCTTTCAAGGAATATCTTGATAACTTTGTTATGGTATTCATATATGATATCCCGGTATACTCAAAAACCTATGATGATCATGAGGCCCACTTGCATATTACTCTAAAAACTCTTAGATGATATGAATTATATGGGAAGTTTAGCAAGCGATAATTCTGGCTTCAATCAGTTTATTTTCTAGGCTATATTATCTCTAAGGATGGATTCCTAGTTGATACTGCGGAGACAAAGGTAATCCAAGATTGTCCCATGCCAACAAACATATTCGAGGTACGTAGTTATATTGTCTTAGTAGGTTACTATTGGTGTTTCATTCAGAATTTCACCCGATCGGCTAACCCGCTAACCAAGCTCACATGTAAAGGAGTTAAGTTTGTGTGGACAAAAGAATTTATAGAATTATTTGAATAATTGAAAATAAGATTGGTCAATGCTCCAATTTTGACTCTTCCTTCTGGAAGTGATGGATTTTTAATATCTAGTGATGCATCAAAGAATGGGTCGGGTTTCGTCATTATGCAAAATGGTAAAGTTATTTCTTATGCATCAAGGCAGTTGAAGACTCATGAGAAATATTTTCCCACACATGATCTTGAGTTAGAAACTATAATCTTTTCTTTGAAGATATGAAGACATTATCTTTACGGTGAAAATTTTGTGATGTCCATAGATCACAAGAGTTTGAAATAAATTTTCACACAAAAATAACTCAACATGAGGAAAAGGAGATCGCTTGCGTTACTCAAAGATTATTATTGTTCAATAAACTACCACCCAAAAAAGGAAAATATGGTGGTAGTTGCATTAAGTAAGAAAGATCATGGATTTGTGACTCAAATGAGGATTAAGAGAGATCCTATATACATGGATCTACTAAAGATGGATATGGGAATTATTAAGGAAGGGTAAACATCTTTCCTCTTTCAAATTATTTCTAAACCATATTTACTAGATAAGATAAAAATATCTCAATCTGATGATGAAAATATACACATGAAAATTATTTCTTTTCAGGATGGGAGATTGGAAGACATCATGTATGAGGAAGGTGTTCAGAAGTTTGGGAAGAGGTTATGCATTCCATCAGAACCTGAGCTAAAAAGGGAACTATTAGACAATTCTCATAGCTCAAATTCCTCTATACACTTGGGTGGCACAAAGATGTATATAGATCTAAAGGAATATTTCTGGTGGGATAATATGAAGCAGGAAATTGCTGACTACGTGTCAAGGTGTCTAGTTTGTTAATAAGTGAAGGCAAATAGACAACATATTAGAGGAGTGATGAAACCTCTACTTATTTTTATGTGGAAGTGGGATAACATTATGATGGATTTTATCACCGGACTACTGAGGACACCTAGAAAGAATGATGAAATATGGGTAATTTTTGATCGTCTCATAAAATCAGCACATTTCCTTCCTATAAGAGAGGATTTAGCACTTGAGAATCTGTAAAGACTTTATATTATTGTAGTTTTAAGATTTCATGGTAAACATCTATCGATTGTGTTCAATCGAGATCCCCAGTTTACATCAAAATTCTGGAAAAGTATCTAGAAGGATTTGAATACTGAGCTTTGTATGGGTACTGATTATCACCCCCAAACTGATAGATAGTCTAAAAGGACTATTCAAACTCTAAAATACATGCTATGTTCCTGCTCTCTTGACTTACAAGGTATGTTGGATAAATACTTTCCTTTGGGGTAATTCACATACAACAATAGTTTCCATTCTATTTTTCAAATGGCTCCAGATGAAGCATTATATGGAAAGAGATGTCGAACTCCAACTTTTTGGGACAAAGTTGGTGAGAGAACACTTATAGGCCCAAAACATAATGAAGAGACCATGAAAATGGTGAAGAAAATTCAATCCCATATTAAAGCAGCCCAAAGTAGGCATAAGAGTTATTCTAACAACCAAAGAAAGGATTTGGAATTATAATTGGGAGATCATGTCTTCCTAAAAGTATCTCTATGGAAGGGTGTCTTAATGTTTGGTAAGAAAGGGAAACTTAGCCCCATGTACATTGGACCATTTGAAATTCTGGAAAGAATCAGAGTTGTATCTTACCATTTAGCAATGCCTCCAAGTCTCTCCAAATTCCATGATGTATTCCATGTGTCATTTTTGAAGAAATACATTCCAGGCCCAATGCATGTACTCACCTTTGAAGAAATAGAACTGGAACCTGATTTGTTTGACTGTGAGGAACCTATCAGGATCCTTGACACATGGGACCAAGTATTGAGAAACCAGATGACTTATCTAGTAAAGGTTCTTTGGAGAAACCAAAATATGGATAAAGCAACAAGGGAACCTGAGGATGTTATAAAGAAGAACCACCCACATCTTTTTTGGGGGATTTATACATAAAATTTCAAGGACGAAATTTTTGAATGAGGGAGTAATATAACACCCCAAACATTTTATGGTATGCTTCTCTTAAATACATTCTACTCATAGAATATATTTCATAAAGCACTATGTTCCATTGAAACAAAACTTGGTAATTTAATAGATAGTCAAAACCTAGCCATTAAACATAAATTTTCCATTTCTATGATTTGAATTTTGAAAAACGGACATCTAGTGTTGTGACCAGTAAGTTATTTGGAGTCTGATAGAACCAACTTGATTTTTTGATGAATAGTAACATACCCCTATGAATATTAATATGACCTTTATAAATAGTAAATAATGTTAATATTTTACTTTCTTATGGTAATCAAAAAAATGAGATCTTAATTAATTTTTCAATGTGGTATAGAAATAATTATATCTTTAAAATGGTTATTTTATGAATTAACTATGATTTTATTTAAAAATTAAATTAAAATTAAATTTAATATTATTTTCAAAAAATGGATTTAATTTTCGAATTATACACATCAAAAAATGGTTAGGGTGAATTTTTCGGATTTTTCTAAAATACTTGAATTTTCCATGAATAGTAAAAATAGAGTTTTGAGTTTTCGATAGTTTAATGACATCAAAATGATTTAATAATTAAATATAAAAGGTTGTTCAACTTGTGCACTGTAACGTATGACATGAGGTGTCTCAAGTGGGAAATACCATGGGACAATACCCTGGTCAAGCCCATGGTTTTGCAAAAAACCACTAATGAGGTGTCCCTTTTAATTAATAAAAAACTCCCTCTTAATTACTATAAATACCCACTCACCCCCTTCATTTTATTTCATTAAAAACTCATTATCCTAAAATATCTGGTTGTATTACATCCATATGTTTCCTCCCAAGGTTTCCTCAAACCCCCAAGGTCCCAACCTTCATGTTTTTGGAGTTACTCTACAGGGTAAGAGAATCAACCACCCTTCTCTTTTCTTAGAGATTTAATTTTATTTTTTCTATTTTATTTTCAATCAGACTATGTGGGTATATTTCATCACATATTCCCTATACTTCCCATATTATGTAAGAGTGATGAGATTCCCCCTTTCTCTCATCAAACTATTTTATTAAATTTTAAGTGATGTCGTTAGGCTGCTGAATTTTCTTAAGAGATTCTCAATTGTTTTTTCTTATTTTGAGTTCCTTTATTTTATACTTCCTTCCTCATATACCCTCATCTAAATGATATTATGATTACAGTACCTTACATGAACTATAATTATATTATTCTAATGTAATATTTCATCATCATCTCTCTTTCCCCCTTCTCTTATACTAAAAATAAAAACACCGCCTGAGATATGTTAATTTATCACATTCAAGGACGACGGGTTATCAATTTTTGTTACCATCTTTAATTATGGTAATGAAACAATTTTTAAGGTTGAACTAGATCAGAATATATGTATTTAATCTAATTAATGTTTTGAAATCCCTACACACTCATAATATGGAATAATAATACAAAACAAATTCATTGTACACAAAACTACCAAGCTAAATCCAAGCGTTTATCAATAACTTTTAACTGATGATCCATCCTCAAGTATATAACCCCAAATCATTATATGGTAATTTATATATATTTAATTTCACTAATATTATATATTAACAATTATGTATTTTTAACAACATTAAAAACGAATTTTCATTCATGAATGGAAGTAAACAAATCATGAAAACCAAGGAAGAAAATGCTTCCAAAACAATAAAATTGAACCTCTTAAACCCATAAAAGGCCCATGAATAAACCTAATAAAGTTGTAATAAACCAATTACATGTATAGTAAGTTATTAAATTATTAATTAATGAAGATAAATTTTATTATTCATGTCATTAATACAAATTAATAACTCACTCAAGCATAAGGTAAGGGGTTTCTCATCTCACTTTTAATTCTGTAAGATTTCCATTGTTCACCAATTATTTCTTGCATGTGGTATATGTGTACTTAAATTTGATATATAATATCATGATTCTCTTTATATTCTTGGTATTAAATGATTAATTTGATGGTTTTTATGTTCTGGTCATATGATTCGATCGATTACATTGTGGTAAAGGACTTTGTCTCAACTACGATTTTGTTGTGACTAACATTGTACTGTGAACCTAATAATACTTATGTTCTGTACCTACATCCCATTTGAGATTAATTTTCATTTGAAATTATATTTCAATTAAATACCCATAATCTCATATCATGGATATGTTTATTTTCTAAACTGTATCCCATTTTATATACGGTGTATAATTGGAAAGTTATTTTGACTATGGAAATATTGATGAATGTGTATTATCTAATCTATACCGATATTGAAAAGGAATATTTCTCTTGTATTAAATCAGTGTATAAAGAATTTTGTGGACTTTCATTGGTGTTTGGGGCCCACTATAGCCCCTCAAAGCTTCGACAGGTCTCATGAGACAAATCGGTTGACAACAAACCCTTCGAGTTTGTTTCCAAAAATCAGACAGGTTTCTACCCACAGAACTAAACTGTTTTAATGCTATTATGGTATCATGTTATATATACATGGATTCCAATTAGCAAGAATCCTCTTTATTCATTATTAGTTATTACTATCCATGAGATATTCACTATGACAAAATCTACGGATGAAGTTTCATTCCCAATTTATTAATGTTGTGAGTTTTCATTTATTCAACATGCCATATTGATATGTCAAATTGTTTATGATTCAGTTATTATTGATTCACGCTTCTGCTATTTATAAACCTTACTGAGCATTTGAGATCACCCCTTTCAATTGTTTACCTTCAACAACCGATGAAGAGGATATCATTTATTGAGTTTCTGTGGATGCAGTTTTTATTTTTTGTTATGTTTTGTATTTTGTAACCTTTTCCAATATAATTTGAGTTACATCTATGTATCTTGTTTCTTCAAGACTACTAAACTAATTGTTCCTTCAGGATTTTCATTCCTTCTAACCATGCCAATATAAAAATTAATTCACCGACTCTAGTCTAGAGGGGTTGGGGTGTTACATGTTATAATTTTAGGTTTTGGGTTTCCATTTGCTTCACCATATCCTTGAGGCTTGGTTCAGATCTGGGTCATGGTGACAACACAGACACCTCACCTTAACATGTTTGTTGGGTCATGGCCCACCAGGTACCACCAGTTTCCCCATAGACATGTGGTCCCCACCCTAGGTCCCACCCATGTGCCCAAACAAATCAGCTAACTAATTACTATCCCTAAACGCCAACACATGTCCTTTCCAGTGTGCTTTTTCCTCACTCACACACACCTTGAGAAACTTCCCATAAGGTCACCCATCCTCATAAATACTCCAGGCCAAGAATAATTAATTGTGGATTTCTAATCAAGTAGAATACCGAAAAGGAAGGTGAACCTTGTTGATATGAGTCATATCATCTATTCATTTAACCCTTTTATCATTCCAGGGTGTTACATTCACCCCCCCCCCATTTAGAGAACAATATCCTCATTATGGACCCTATATCTCAACCCAGGTGGTGCATTGCACTTAAAGATAGGTTCCTCCTCTGATACAAACTGTAATGAGACAACCCCAAAAGACTAGAGCTAGTGCCTAAAAGATGGTGTGAATTTTTTTTATAAATAGTTGCTGATAAAATTACACATCAGATCTCATCACAGATAATCCTCCCAGTCTAGGTTCTGTAAAACCAGACACAACTGATCCTTTTCTTCAATACTATATAAGATAATATTCATATTGATGCCACCACAAAGAAAAACTTAAAATTGTCAAATCTACTAATCCTATAAAAATAGATTAAAAACAAAGGGAGAGTACAAGAATGCCCGGTTGGGGGTTTTAAAACTAATTAATGAAATTCATTTTTAAAAACATCTTTTTAAAATAATTATAAAACATTTTCTTAAAAGGAAAAAAAATTCTTGTAGCACGTCATCATCATTTTTCAAAGGTTACTTGAAATAATTTTTAGGGAAATATTATACACAAGACTTCATACATTTATTTAAAAACTATAGATAAAACACATTTCAGAGAATGAGTATATTTATAAAAATGCATGGAATGCGGCATATAAGTCAGGAGATTATCAAACTAAATTAAGGGTGACATGAAAGGGTGCAGACACAAATTATCACTTGATTTAATACTTACTAAGAATTTCACATGAAACAATATAATAAATCACTTATAAAAAAAATAAAATTCATGAAATGAAAGATGTATTTGTAACCACTGTATCAATGTTCTGAAAATAGATGCATCACTTTCTTTATAAATGACTTGTCCTGTATATACATCATTATGCCATGTGCATTTATTACGATTTTCATAAGTAAAATATTCTTTACCAATGATATTATACTAGTGTAATAATCACATGGTTGGTTAAATATTGAGTACATATTGAGGTAATTCACAATACAAGACAATCATAACATTCTGTCGAGGCCATGTGCCAAGACCATACATAATCACTCTATCAAGGCATTGTGCCATGACCATAGTTTTTCTCATGATACCTACCGATGCATCTAGAGGATATAGGTGGCCTCACCCATCACATAATAAGTCATATGAATTCCTCATATGTTTAATAAGTCTTTCAATCAAAGTGTTCAATACCACTTTGATTTATTAAGTTATGTATTTTATTCAAAGGGTACCATCCCACTTTGAATAATTAAATTATGTATCTTATTCAAAGTGTCCCATAACACTTTGAATAATTAAATTCAAATAGAATAAATCATAAGCCTAAATAACTAATAGTGTTCATTATGGTAGATTCATCGTGAATTAAAAATATAATATTTATAAATGTAAAACATTCATTTAATGTGAGATATTAAAACATAATAAAATAATTAAAAACAATTAATTTCATGTGTTTATGCATGTATATATATATGTGTGTGTGTGTGTGTATTAAACAAAGGATTATTCCAACCTTTTATCCCTAAAATTATAAATTGAGATGATTGTATGTAATGTTAATTACTGTAAAAAGGATATGAATTCTTATAAAAAATTTAGTCACACAATAACAAAACAAAGTATAGTTATTGTTTACTAATATAGAATTTTATTTGTGATCCTATCATCAACTAAGACATGTGTATTGTAAAAAAACATTTTGAACAAATAAAATATAACTTTCAAAACATAAATTCATAACAAGGTGAATATTCTTAATCAAAATATAAATTCATAATAAGTTTAATACCATCAAAACATCCTAAAATGAATCAAGACATGCATATATGTATTTTTCGTACTTATGTATTTACATGTGGGTTTTGAAATCAGAATTAAAAGAATAAGTATAAGGATAGGGATCACCTTTAAAAATAACCTCTTAAGAAATGAAACTTATTTGGATTAGGATTAGAAACTATATTCTTATATATATATATATAATTTATATACATGTATATAAATATATGTATATGTTTTGCAACTCAAAATCCACTCTTAGTAAATCCTTTACAAATGTAACATGCATCAAAATATTAGTTTATTATTGATGATCATCACTTGGAAAACCCAAAATAAATTTGGATTTGAATATTATATGAAACAGTATATACACAAAGTGTATACATGGGATTTTCATAACCAAAACAAGTTTTGATAAATCTTTACAAGTATCATACACATCAAAAAAATTATTTAATCACTAATATAAACTACACGAAAACCTAAATCAGATTAGAATTAATATCTATATATATATACATATAACTGTATATATGGGTTTTTCCATATAAAAAACGATGCTAGATTAACCCTTACATGAATTATATGAATAAGGAACATCATTTAAATACTAAAATTCCTCATTAAAAAACATAAAACAGAATCAGTTTGGGACTTATATATAAATGTATATACACATATATGTATATATGGGTTAAGAAGACACAAAACTAAATAAATAAAACCCTTACATGACTCAAAGGTGCGGTTGAAACGAGTAGAAGTCAAAGAAGTGTTGGGAGGTGTAAAACCCATAGGGTTAAGGGTGAAAATGGGTTTATATGAATGGTTTATATAAACTGTATATATATAATTTTATATACTCCAATTAAAATTAAAAATATTAAACAAAGAGACCTAAAGAAAATAGAATCTAACTATATTGACAAAAACAAAAACCCTGATCAGTGTAAACCTTGAATAAATCCACCATTGATAATATATATATATATAGTGAAAAACTTACATGATACACCAAAGGGGTTTGAAATAAACTAATGCACCCTTGGAGGGATTGTGTAAAAAAGAAAAGGGTTGGGTCCAAGGAGAGTGATGGAAAGACTCATGAGAGGAGGAAGAAACAGTGGAGAATGATGGGGTGACATCGACCATTGCGGCACGAGGAAGAAGAAGGAGAAAGGAAAAAGAAGTGAAAAAAGATGGATGGTTCATATTGGGCATGGGTCGATCAGACGACAATGGTTACCTCCACGGTTTTAAAAATATATGAACGGTCAAGATTATAAAATGTATTTGATTGTAAAGTTGTAGGGAAACTGCGAGATTTAAAATGGGTCGTGCGGTCGAGATCAAATGCGTCCTGATCGGATGGTTGATGAAAGTCATGGAAAAAGGGAGAAGTAGTGGAGTTCAGAGGATGGATAGGATCTGACAGTTGAGATCTCACCCAACGAGATCGAACAACTCATATTTTGTTTCCCATAAAAATTATCACCCCACATCGAAATGGGAACTATTTCGGGACAGCCTTATAAGGCTCGAGGTACCGTCCATATGCCAATAACACAAGCAAAACCTGTGGGGTCCTTACACATGGGACCCCCACCCGCGGGCCTTATCCCACCCTCACCCACGCTGGTCCACAACTTGTCTCACCCCCTATGAATGCCTCACCAGGCCCAATACATGGCTCTACGTGCACTTAGGCCTCTCTATGCGCGACATGTGCGCGACTCGGCATGCACCATACATGCGCTGCTCTGAGGGTTCTCTGATCTCGGTTGTCTAAGTGACATGTCCACTCAGACCTTGAGGGATTGGACTTCAAGGATTCCCTCGGTTGGGTGGGGTACTCACACAAAATTTGGTCAAAAATATTTATTAAACCTTGTTAAAAGAACAAAATACCCATATTAATTCCTTTATATATATAAAATCATTCTTTCCCATTAAAAATGTCATTATTTTATATGTTTGTAAACTAAAACAATAAATTTCAAAATATAACTAGATTTAAAACATGTCATTTCTTTTATAAGTAGATATTATTTTTATAATAAACAACATGGTTTTTATTATTTTTCAAAATCTCTATAAAATATATCTTTAATTAAAACTATGTCATTTTTTAACCAAGGATATAAATTTAAAATAATTGAAGAATTTTAAAAACATTTTAAATTCCTAAAATACTTAAACACCCATTATACTTGAAATAGAAAAAATTCTCAATGGTTATATAATTTTATAACCCTTACCAAACCCAATGGTCACCTGAAAACCTTATTACAATGTAATGTTTCAGTGTTTTAATAAATCAAAATTTCTATTTTCATTCATTTGGTTTTTAATTCATTTAATTTTAGTTTCATTATTTTTATCCAAATAATAATTCACTTTAAAAAAATTCATTCATTTCAAAATAAACTATGGGTTCGGGGCATCAGAGACCCTGAACACTTTGGGCCTCTACTGCACTCATTTTAGTATGAATTTAATTCCATGTTTTGAGGAATATTAATCCCACTTTTAGCCAATAACATCTATCCAATCCACTTACCATATTGGCTTGTGCTTGACAACAGTACCATGTGTGCTTTGTGTTGGTGGTACGCGTGAGAACCTTATATCAAACTCGGTGGAATAGCATACTCCAACTATGTAATAAAGTAGAGGAACTGCAAATGTTTCAATGTGGCATGGGATTTTTGGGGTATTTTTCACATGATTAAATCCCATATGCTTGATCATTCAATCACAACCATCAAATAGAATCCCATGTTACACTATCTGAAACTCATGATCTCGTGAAAATGATTATTCTAAATCAGTCGATCCTGAATGGTATGAAACCTTCTTCCTCAACCTCCCACTCATTTTCTTGTATGTCTCACTCCCATGCACACACCACATGCATGAAAGAGGTCCTTTTTCTGGTGATTCCCCATGCTTGGTCTTGTGTCATAGATACAAGACCCATCACAATACCTTATGAAGTTTATTAGGATTACATGACATTGGGCATTGTGCGGAGACCTGTTTCCATGAATATGGATTTGGAATGTGTATTAACCCACGTACACACCCTCTTCCATGCATCCCATGTGCCATGAACCCTCATCTGTGTGTGTGACATCAATGGGAGGCCTCTATATATATTGGATTAACCCCTTACAAGACCCTATCAAGGTCATGAAATCACATGAATGGCCAAACATCATGCAGTTTCTTCATGGGGATACCCCTCAATTTGTATATATCTTTGACCCACTTAAGGAATCACAAGCAGGAACTTCCTTTGTCACATATAACCTAGGAGGCGCGGCTGTGTAATAAACCCATTATCGATGGACTCCACTTCCATGAATAAATTATCCATATGGACTTGAGGCATGATCCCTTAGTACATGAAACATCAACACTTGTATGGGCGCAAGATCTTATACATTTTTTCAAGACCCCTACATGTGATCAATTAAAGGTCATGCAATCGCAGTACTCTTCATTGGCATCACGATGCCCTTGGTAAGCCTTGGATGTGTCACTTTGATCACAAGAAAAGCCCTGGAAAAGTAAGTTTGATCATGAAAAAACTTATTAACATGTAGGAACTGTCAACCAATTTCTTATAGACATGGTTGGTTTGATCTGGAGGAATCCCTTTGATATGACTAATTCACTCATGCGAAGGAATCCAAGATAATCCAGGTTGATCATGTGATAGCATAGAGGCATTCCCACTTTGATCATGTGAAAGACATTGGAAATGTCTCCTTGGGTTATGAAAATCATCATGGACATGTCTTCTTCACTCATGTGATGGCATCCAAGACAATCTAGTTTATTATGTGAAAGACCCTAGACACGACAACTTTGATCATGTGTAAAATCTTAGGCATGTCAACTTAGGAAGTTCCAGCATCATGGATTTTTTTGGAAAACGCCATTTTCTATGTCTTCTAGTATAGATTTACACTCTAAACATGCCCGATAAGAAATCAAGACATATCCAAGAGACAAACCGAACATGTCAGGAAGATCCCTTATGTCATGTCAACTTTTTCTGGAAGCCCCACTTGGATGGATTCTATGTAGACCCCAGTCAGGAACCTCTGGCTACATACCGCTTTTATATGGTAAGTGTACTTGATGAGCTAGTGTTATGCACTCATGTGAATCAATCTGTGCCATTATCTCAGATAGAACATTTAATTTTTTCATCTATCTTTATCCCTCAAAAGTTAGATAATTAGTATAGATAAGGGGAACAACAGTGTGTAATTCCCAGTTTAACTAATCTACAGAAACTTTTATTCCTATCCTAACTGGATATGTAGGACGACTTCCTAAGGCCCATGATCTAATTGACATCCATTTTGAAGTAATCCAAAAACATTCTTGAACCCTTAGGGATAAAAATAATGTCTCTGAGTGTGGTAATCTACCTTAAACCATTATCTGGTTAGGAATCTAGTGAACTATGATAAATCTAATTCCCTTCATAACCAGGATATGTAGGATGCCTTCTTAAGGCCTGAGCTCCAACGAGCATCCACTCTAGTGTATTTCCCTTCACATACGTAGTATTTCTGACATAGTGGAATAAATTCTCCCATTATTCTACCATCCTTCATCATCCATCAACTTATGGTAAGTGGGATCAAAAAATGAATTCATTTTAAGTATATGCCCTGATCATTCCCTGAAGTACCTAAAATCGATCAGCGGGTTACAGATGAACAGAACTATGATGAATCTGAATCATTTTATAAAACATGATACCTAGAATGCATTAATATGGCTTAACCTTCTTACTATATCCTCCATGATATGGGTAGTTGTACAACTCATAAATAAACAATGATAAGTAATCCACTCTCAAATATACTCTCCTGAAATATGTTCAAACTTATGATACCCCTTGTTTCTCACACCAAGCATGACTCACGTGGGCATAGAGGCTAGCGATGACTATACCAATAAGAAGATGATGAGGCCTTGGTGTGGGCCCATCATTGGGATATAAGTTTATTTACATCTCATCCTCAATGAAAGGGTCATACTCTAGATGATATTATCTAGGGTAGTCTTATATGTATAAGTCTCATCTAGGGATTATATTGTTGTATCCCACAAAACATAGATTATTGTCCTAAGAACAACATAGAATCTAATTCCTATCACAAACAAGATTTGAAGGATAACTAACCAAGGTCCGAGCCTAATATTTATGTCTTAACAACATGATGTTAAACTTAATAGATTGTTCAAGTAACACAACCATAAACATTGTAAAACAAACTATGTGGGTTTGGATTCCTGTTTTCACAGGATAAGTAGAACACCTCGTAGAGGATCAATCCCATCCCCTAAACACCAACCACCCCTATATGATAATAAACTCTAGAGTTACTGAACATGGTGACAAACCAAATCATCATAAATAAATAAGATGATGATGGGGAATCCCTGACATGCACATAGTTGTTCCAATAAATACATGTTCTTAATCAAAATATTTACACATGGGTGAACATCCCAATATCGGATCCTGGGAAATAATTCATAAACATATCTTACATCTATAAGAGAGTCCCATAGTAGAAAAATATCCCCCATAAAGGGTGTGATCAGCCCGACCTCCCATCCTCTCAACCAATGTGAGTTCCTAAGAGTCATTAGGTTTGAAACACCAAAGGAGCACCTGCCTTTGAAATTAGGTTTTCTCTAGTTATGGATGTGAAAATCATTTATAGTTTATAGGGAAGACTAAATAAATAGTAAAACCTAATGAGAGAGATTGAGAAAGGCATTAAAACCCCCCACAATCAAACCATCGAGCCAAAACACTTCTACGTATCTTTTCTAATGGAACAGTGTGTCATGAGTAATAATTTATCAATGAATAATATGAGAAATGTTTTTTATTTTCTCTTCTTTAACAATATTTGATATTATAGAACAATTGAGGAAATTATAGAGAATAAATAAATCCATAATCATGGTGTTCTGTAATCAAGTTAAATTTCCAGAAATTCAAATAAAGATTTATTAAGCACGTAGGTTTATGTCATCATCATGAAACCTTATTGATTATTGATATCATGATAAATGGATTATATTATATGGTAAGCTTTCATATGAGGTTTTATGTCATTATGGCATTATATTCTTTCTACATGGGTGCCTTAGCATGTTTCGAGATTTTAACCATGGACTTTGGGTTGTTTCACATAATGCCATTTAGAAAGAGGACTAGAGGTCAACAGACTAAGTGTGTCTAAAATCTTAGTTAAATAGTAATATTATTTATTATTTAACACATTCAATAAATATTATTCTCGCATATGGTTTAATATATTATTCATTTTTTATTAATCGAATATATTCTCTCACCAGTTATTTAGGAGAATATTTTTGGACATGAATGTTTAGTAAATATTTATTTTCTATTTAGTGAATATAATATTTATTTATTTATCAGTGAATAATGTAGTTAAATTTATTTAAATAACAAATATTCATTATTAAAGGCCTGATACATATTATGGAGGAATGGAAGACCAAGAATAATGGTTTGATGGAAAAAAAATATATTAAATATTATTAAAATAAATAATATTAATTTAATTCACTATATTTTCAAATATCAAGAATAATATTATTATTATTGTTAATATAGACATGGGTTCCATATATTGTAAAGAAATAATAAATAGACACTTTTAAAATTATTATTCTCTAACCCTAGCAGTGTATAAACTCAATTATAAGATTTTCTTAGAAGTTTTCATTTCATATTATTGTAAAAAATGAAATCTAGAGAGAATTATCTGAAATCCATATAGATCTTCCTCTCTAATAATTTTCTCCAAAATGGAGAGACATCCTCCTCCTCCTCAACCACTCTCTAATTTAGAGAGATCAAATAGAATCTCTCTTCAAGTGATTCTTGGGTAAATCAATGGTGAATGATGCAAGAATCATGATCTATCACTTTAACTCCCAGAGATTCTGATGAAATTTTTTTACGGTTTTGAACACATGTGGATAAGCACTGGAGGTAATGTACTCTTTATTCCTATAACACAATGATGGTATGATGTACAGATATTGTTAAATCCATCAACGAAGAAAGAATTCATGATAAGATAGTTATTTACTTTTTAAAATAAATTATAAATAATATTGGATGATCCTACATCGTGGTTTCGACATGAAATCATAAATTATTATTCGATTCAATTATATTGATCTTGGTATTTATCTTCCTATAAATCATTGATTAATTGTCAATTCTGACAAAAAGACGAGTTGGTCATTCCCCATCTAGCACATCTATTCTTCCGAGAACCTTCAAGAAAATGGATATCCCACCACAATAATACTATATCTTTATATCTAAGATACTGACAATAAAATTTCTAGGAGTATAGAAAACACAAGGTAGTGGTATAAGAAGTATAACAAATGAAGGACATTAGTAGAGAATCTTACCTTTCCCTTTTGTGGTCTCCTCTAGACTAACCCTTAAGGCTCCTTGGAATGATATTTGGATGAGAACATACACATCAGAACATTAGATAGAGGTTCGAGAATTTATTTTTTATAAATTAGGCAATATCCAAGGCATAGAAGTTGTTGGTAGATTTGGTGGTCAGGGGTGGTATTTATAAGGGGAGGAGAGGGGTGTTTTTTGAATATTATATTCATTAGATTATTATTTCAGCTCAATAAGATACATAATATTGAATATTTTTAATACATGTAGTTAATGGTGAACGTTAGTTTGAATTGATGGATTCTTAAATCATCCATGACTCAAATATTCGTGTATTGAGCTTATAATGTTAAATACTGTAATTTATCGTATTTTAGTATTCACAAAAATTATTCTATTTTAGAAAAATATTAAAAATTCAACCTATCCATTTTTCAACATGAAGTTTCAAAAAATTAAATAAAATTTATAAAAATAATTTTATAATTATGATAAATTTAATTTTTACAAAAAATACCCATTTATTTGAAATATTCTATTTTTAATATTATGATCAACTTTCTAACCCTTTTAAAATTTATTTTTGTCTTAGAAAATTATACTATCATTATAATAAAATATAATACTATTTTATAAATCCATTTTATCGAAATAAAATTTTTTTTAAATAATTTTATTTATTATAAAGGTTAAATTAATACATTTATGTTTAAAAAAAATAAAAACACTTAATTTATCATTTTAAGACATTTCTTTACTTACACCATGATATAAATATATCATATTTTTATTTCATAAGACACAAAAATTTTATTTTACATTTCCATATGTGATGTTACTATTATAATGGTTAGGTTACTATACCAATAGCCAGATTACTATTCCAATGGTTATGTATTTATTTCAATGATCAAATTAATATTATAAAACTTAGATTTGTAATGGTCATATGAGTTCTCTACATTGTATAAATATCATATATTTCATTCATTTATTCATTCAGATATATTCTCTCTCATGGTTACATATATTTTCATTTTCAATAGAAATATTTTATAACTAATATTTTTTCTCTGGTCTACAATGTTGTTTGTGAGTGTAGTTTATCTAGTGGATCGAGTAGATCAAAATTTTCATATTTTAGTTATCTTGTTTTATATTTTTATTCCATTTTAATATTTTCAATTCCTATTGCTATTACTATTCTCAAAATATAATTTTTAAATTAATATAAAAAAATATGTTTTATGTGGTGCATGTTATTTTTTCTATATTACCAAATATAACACAATTATAATAAGGAGATTTCCATTGATACAATTATAGGGTCTTTTCATTATTTCCCCCATTAAAAATTTCACCCTTGAAATTCAAATTTTATACAAAGGTGAAAACATTTGAGGGTACTTTTTCTTCATGGGTTTATATGGTTACCATGTTTCCTCCTCATACTTATGGTTTCTTCATAGTACTTTGTCTAGGTGAGTTTCATTATTGCGTATAACATTATCTCTATAACCCAAGATCTTCACATTATTCTCCTAATAAGAGAGATCATTTTCTTGATGTATCAACAATGAATTTTGTACATTTGTGGGATCTTGTTTGAACATTCTTAATATGTATTCATGGAATATTTTATATTCTTGAGAAAGGGTTGGTATGAGTTTTAGTCGATACAAAATAGCTCTGATGTAGTCGAGAATCCAAAACGGGTTGGTGTACCTAGTACTTAGATTAACCTTCTTCCCAAATCTCATGAATCTATTCTATGAAGATATATGGAGTAACAATTTATCACCAATCTCAAACTCCATATATCATTGATGATTTTCAATATACATCCTCTTTCGACTTTGGGCTACCCTGATGTTCCCCTAAATGGTCATGATATTTTCTAGTATTTCTTCAAAAATTTCAAGACCCAACAAATTTATTTATCCAACATCATCCTAGCATGAAGGTTTTCTATATTTCCTCCAATAAATTTATTTATATGAATCTATTTGGATGCTTTAGTGGAAACTATTTTTGTATGATAACTCGATAAGAGTAGTATTCTGATCACATCCAAATTCTAAGTCCATAAAGCATGATCTTAATATGAATTAAAGTGTCTAGATAGTCTTTTGATATTTTCCATTAGTTAGGGGATGACAATTCATATGTAATTTCAACATAGTGGTTCGAACATGTTGGATACTCTTCTAAAACTTAAAGGAAAATCTCAAATCTTAATTGGATACAATTGATAGTGGTTTTCCATATAGCCTTTCTATTTATCTTATGTATATCCTTGCAACTTGATAGAGTAATAAATCCTCTCATATAGTGATGAAATGAGAATTATTTATTATACTATCCACCACAACCCATATAGCATTATTTCCTATTAATTCCTTTGTAATACTAGTGAAAACTTCCTTAGTTAAATTTTCCAATTTTTATATAGGTATGGGTAATGGTTTCATAATCCACTTATACATTTTCATTTCTACCTTAACTTGATGACATACTATGAAATTGTTTGTATATTCAACAATCTACTTCATTATATTGTCCTATCAATAGTGTTCATATATATCTTGATACATATTCATTATCCCTTTGAGGATATAGAATTTTTTGATAAATTCATCATTCAATAACACATTCATTATATCAGGAATTGATGGGACACATATTTGTGAACCAGATCATACTACTCCTCCTTTATCAAATTTTAAACTCTGAGGATATCCCTTTTCTTATAGATTCTACCATCTTATTAATTTCCACATCATCTATTTTAGAACCATTTATATTCTACAGTAGGGATGGTTTACTAGTCATTTGTGAAAGGAATGATAATGTTTCTACCATTTTTATCGTCATTTCAATCATTTTCCAGTAGAAGAAGATTGGATCCTTCTCAATTATCATCATTTATAAGATTTTCATATACTTTATACTTATATAAAATGCCACTTTATTTTCATTCCCATGATGGTAGAGTATTATGAATTCATAGTCCTTGATCAAATTTAACCATATTCACTAGCACATATTAATCACCTACTATGTAAATGTATACTTGAGGCTCTTATAGTCTTTATATATTTCACTCTTCTCTCTATAGAGATATTTCCACCACATTTTCAATGTGGAGATCATTGTATACAACTAAGGATCATGTGTTGGGTAGTTATGTTCATGAAAGTTTTACTACCTTAAGGTGTTGGCAATTAATTTATCATTTTCATCAATATATAGACTAATAAATACTTTTAATAATCATCAATGTATATCATGAAAAGTTATCCACTTGAGTAAAGTGTGGAGGTTGGTGTCGTGATATGCTTATTTTTTAATTTCTTGATGATATCTTCCCATTCATTAGTCTAAACATACTTTAAACCCATCCAAGTGATCTTGGTTAGCGGTTTTTATAATAATGATAATTTTAGTCAAAAATCATCAGTAAAACCTATCTAATACAAGGAAAATATATATTTCTATAGTAATTGTTGGTATTTTCCACTCCTTGATTGCCATTTTCGTAGAAGAGTCCATAAATACCCTTTTCTAGTGATAACATGCCCCAAGAATGATAATTCCACCATCCAAAACTCACATTTACTATACTTTGCATATAGCATCTCATTCCTCATACTCTTTAGCATATAATTCAAATTGTCCTCGTACTCTACCTTCCTTTTGGAGTATATCAAAATATCATCTATATAGTTTGACTCAATTTTTTCTAGGTAATGTCTAAAGACTTTATTCATTATGTCCATAAATATTTTTGGATTATTAGTAAATCTTAAGGGAATCTCTATGAACTCATAGTGTTTATACCTTTTTTAAAAGTTGGTCTTAGGAATATATTCCCTATTCACCTTTAATTGGTGATACCCCAACTGAATTTCTATATTAGATAAATATATTCCCCCTCATAGTTGATTTAACATGTCATCTATCCATGTAAAGGGACACTTTCTCTTTATCATTTTTTTTAATCTCGCTATAATTCATGTAGAGGCACATAGATCCATCCTTATTCTTGATGTAGAGGAAGGAAGCACCCAATGTGAAGAACTTGGGAGTATAAAACCCTTTTTCAATATTATCTTGTAATTGTTTCTTTAGTTCTTATAACTCAATGGTGTTTGTTCCATATGGATTCTTGGAGATGGGAAGATATAATGTTATAAGTTCGTTTGGGAACTCATTCTCTTGATCATGAGGAAGACCGACCAATTATTTAGTGGATAAATTAGTATAATCCTTCACAATTAGCATGAATTCATGCATGATTATCTCATTTTTCTTGATAATTTATCTTTTTTATAATTTCTCATAATGAAATAATATCCACAATTGATATAAATATTAAAATATAGAATCTTACTCCTCCTTACACTTGCCTACAATCGAAGAATTACTTAGGATGTAAAGAGTGAAATCCCTCTCCCAAAAATTGATGTTGGATTTATATAAGGATAGTCAATCCATGATAAATATATGATCAAACTCTAGTAAAGGATGTATAAAATTATTTTCTAAGAGTATTGGCACACAAACATTGACTATAGTGGAGTTATTTTTTTGGGATGAAATAATTTATACATTTTTTCTCCTAGATAGCCCAACCTTGAGGTTTTAATATAGTGTTTAAATAGTTCTTTTAAACTTACAAGATATGAAAGAATGTGTAAAACCAAAATCTTAAAGTATGTTCCCTATTCTTGAATGAATAACCAGAAAACCTATTACCACACAGATTTTAGGATCCATCCCATTATTAGTGGTAGAATACTCTAATAATTTCTCTCTAGGACCTAGAGGTTTTTTGTTGATTATCTCGGAGAACCATTTGATCAGGGAATTGACTTGAATAATTATTATGTTACTTGTAGTTGAAACACTATACCATAGGCTGAGTTTTGATCTAATATATATTTTCCTCTAACTCATTTGTGGTCTTCTTCATATCCTTTTGGCATTGATTGTAATGGTTCACCTCTTTTACACACTTGAAACATCTCTTAGTTTCCTTCAACCAGCTTCTCATATTCTTCTTCAGAAACTTTTAACACATGGTATGTTGGTTTTTCTTTTGACCATGATATTCATTTGTTAATCCTTCTAAGTAAAACTCCATCTTATTGTTTTTATATTTAGGCCCATGAGACTAATGAGATTCACCAATCTGCATCTCAACCTTGAGGGAACAATATAAAATCTCTTCATAGTATTAAATGTCTCAAATTTCTAAATCTTTTCGTAGACATGGATTTTACCCACTAATGAAATGGTCCACTTTACAATTTAGTGTTGATGAAAAATTTAGTGGTGTATTGTGTAAGCCTTATTATGTTTTCCTCACTTTCCCTAATTGACTAATATTTATTTTTCTTTAGTCCAAGTAACTCCTTATACATTTTAATATGGAGGGTTTGGAGAAAATATTTATTAAAAAATATTTTCTTGACTCCTTCACATTCCATGGAAATAATTTCATCTTTAGACATTGTGTTATTGATTAGTGTCCATCACTGATCAGCTTCCCCTATCCGGAGATAAATCACCATCACAACTTTAACTTATTCCATGTAACAAGAGATAGAGAATATCAACGCAATGGTGTTAATAAAATACTACATGATTATGGTACTATAATATCCACTAAAGGTAGGATGACTCTTTCCCATAAAAGACTTCATCGAAACATTGTCTTTCTTAGGAGAACGTGGGAATTCCATATGATTCAAGTTGTTGTTTAAAAAACGAGTCATATGAGCTAGTACTTCCATGATGTTCCCATATTATACTCCCAAAAGGTTAGGCATATAATTAGGAAAATATTTATATGGCCTATCACTTTTTTATTGAAAAATGTCCTCTTATTTCCCACTATTAACAGAAATAAAGGAAAAATGGGATGAGAATACATTATATAATAAATATATAAAAGGAAAACTATAAAATTAGATTGAAAAATATATAAATGATATTTAAATTCTAAATAATGAGTCTATTCTATTTCAATAAAGGTTATATTTTTTAATTTTCTCTATTAGGTTTTCTAACCTAACAAAGTTTTTTCAAGCCCTTCATAACGGTTTCTAAAGAGTTTGTGAACTTCCAAAGAATATCACCCAGGAGAGTCAAAACAGGTGTTTACCAAGGCTTATTTTTTGTAAACTAAGTGATGAAATAATTAGTTCCAAATTCACACTTTTTAATTTATTTTCCCTATTTAAAACTATTCTATAACTATATCCACTTGTAGTATCAAAAAAGTGATGTAAGGTTTTAGAAAACCCTCACTATATACCTCAACAAAATTTTAGGATATTGTTCTATATGTAGAGTTTTATATAGGATTTTTACTATTTTATTATAGTAATAATCCCAAAAAATAATTATACCATACTCTGATACCAACTATATCATCCCAAACAATTTTACACATATTATTACAAGATTTTTAACATAATTATCCAATTAATATGACCAAATAATTGAGTGGCCTAGTGTATTTGGAAGACTAGGTACACAATAATTCAAAAATAAAATAAAAACAACATCATTATTTTAATATATATAATGTGATCCAAAATAAATTTTATATCCTAAAAATTAATTGGATATCCTATGGAATACATAGACAAAATGGTTCAGCTAAAAACCCAGTATGGCAACAAACACAATAACGAAGCATATCATGTGAGCTAATCATAATAACATGTCATCGTGAAAGAAAATGGTCATGAATAATCTCATGGTATCATTAAATTAATTACATAGTATCATTATATTTTGAAAATATAGTAAAGTGTAAGAAACATAAAACAATTCATAAGAATGCGTCAAGGCTAACTGCCAAGACAACATCACATGGTGGACAATGTCCCATCATTGATTAGGATTACTCTCTAATCCCACATATAAAATATCATGAGACTCAAAACATTACCTAATTAATTTGATAAATATATAGTAACACCCATCATAACATGTACTTTCTTATCTATTCAATAAAATTAAAATAATCATAATGCATAAACATAAGAATTACCCATGGAAAGAAATGGGTTTCATAATCTTACCTCATAAAATAATCAAAGGAGTTTTCATAAATATTCTAAATAGAATAAGGAATTAAATATTATGAATATTAATATATGAGTACATAATTATAGGTCTAAAAATAAAGTTTTATATGGGTATAAATAATTTAAATGATCATTACGTAAAAGGGTTAATTGATAGAACAATTCACTTTAATCGAGTTTGATTTTTAAAGAATACATTTGAGAAATGAAGTTAACGCATGTATTTCCTAATAAAATGAATGGAGAATAATCTATTTATAATTTTTATATACATATATAAAGAAAATATAACTATTAAAAAAATTAATGGGAGATACAAATTGAGTTAGTGAGAGAAAGGTGATAACCCAAAGAAAATTGGTAGTTCGGATAGATCCCTTACCGTATATTCCATAATCATTCATCACTTTAAATTAATATCATAAATAATCAAATTTGAATAATTAATTAATTAGGAACCTTTTAAATATATATTTTATTTAATATAATTATATAATTCTCATTTATAACCATTTCAATGAGATATAATGTGTAATTTCTCTTTTCTGAGAGCATTTGTTTCGTGGTTCCAAGGTTAGATCACTGGTGGATAATTATTAATGTACTTTTCAAAAGGTAATATAACTTGATAAGTGAAATAAAATGGTATTTATGTTCTTATAAAAATTTAAATAGTCCCAAATATCTTTTTCTCTAATATTGGGATGATTCTCCTTGTAAAAAAGTTAATGTTATGTGGTTATCTCATCTAGGTCGTTCTACCAACCATCATAAACTATATAAATTTTATATAATTGGATAATTATTAAATAATTAAAGTAAAATAAAGAAGTTATAATATACTTATTATAATAATATTTAACCATAAAATTATTTCTATAACCATCATTGATGGCAGTGGAGAAAAATGAAATATGTTTTCCAAGGAGGTGGTGAACCAACCATATTGTAAAAAATGTTTTTGTTTCATAATCTAAAGATGGAAGTATAGAATGTAGATATTACATGATAATAATTACACATAAATATATTTAGTATATTTATGTTACTATTTATAGTTGTATGGAAAAAATAAGGGGTAGTATATGAAGAATAAAAAATGAAAGAGATTAGTTGTGACTCTTACCTCTTCCTTGGGATCTCACCTATTAAGAAACCCCTTAAGGATCATTGTAATGCTCTTTTGATGAAAAAATAACCACTATGACATGGGTGATATTTATTGGAAGAGGTTTGTGTAGAAATTTGGAAATCCACAAGGCTTAGAAGTTGTTCGGATAAGGGGTGGTTAGGGGTTTTATTTCTAAGGGGAGGATATGAGTATTTTTTTAATATTATATTCATTATTTTATTATTTTGGCTCAAGACTATCAATATTATTTATTCCAATGAATATATATAGTAAATAGTGCATTTGAGTTTTGAAATAATAATTGTTTACATCATCTATGACTAAAATATTCATTTTTAGCACATAATGTTAAATACCATAATTTATCATATTTCACTATTCAATAAATATTAAAATATTTTAGAAAAATACCAAAAAAATACCCTATCAATTTATTGAAATTTATATTCAAAATAATTAAATATATTAAAAAAATAATTTTATAAATATTAGAATGTTTATTTTTAAATAAAATACTCATCTATTTAAAAAATTCAAATTTTAATATTATAAACAATTTTATAACCCTTTGAAAAATTTCTTATGGCCTAATCAAATTAGGTTATAATTGTAATAAAATTTAATCATAATAATTAAATCCAATTTATAAAAATTAACCTTCTCTTAAATCATTATAATTATTATAAAAAAGAAGTTAAAATATTTAGGTTATATATAAATTCAAACACTTAATTTATCATTTTTAAAACATTTATTTACTTATACCTTCATATAAATATATCATATATTCATTTTAAAATATAACAAAATATTATTTTAAATTTACATAGGTTAGTTTATTATTGTAACGGTCATGTTACTATTCCAACAACCATCTTACAATTTTGACGGTCAAGTTACTATTCCAATGGTCAAAATATTATTTCTATGGTCATATGGGTTCCCTAATTTCTATAAATTACTCATATTTAATTAATTATTAATTCAATTATATTTTCTCTATAGTTTATATATATTTTAATTCTTAATATAAATATTACATTACGAATATTTTGTCTCATTTCTACAATGTTGTTTTTGAGTGTAGTTATTCTGGTTGATTTGTCATATTCATATTTTCATATTTTAGTTATATTATTTTATATTTTTATTCCATTATTATATTTTAAATTATTATGTGCACTTTTATTCTCTATATTTAGTGTTCAAATACATATAAGATTTTTTTATTTCATCATGTGGTGTGTGTGCATAATATAATGACCCATACATTATATACATGGTTATTACTTCAGAATTTAAGCATACTTATTTCAAAATATAACAAAACCATGACAGGACTGTATATGTATAGTGTCTTTAGAAACTGGGAAACATAAACAACTGGTTCATAAATCATCTACATTGTCTCCTGTTTATTTCATCATATCTAGAGTCCCTTTTGGCATATCCTACTTAATACCCTTATTCCTGGCCTGGGGAAAAGAAAACATACAAAAGGGTGAGCTCAAATGCTCAGTTAGGGTAAAAAAAGAAATATCAATCATATCATATTCCTAAGAACATAACATTTTGAAAATCTTAACCTGCAAAAGAGATCATAATATCATAACATGGGATAAATCATAGTAGTGAAATGTAATCCCAATAATCATAACTTAAAACATGAAACATTTTGTCATACACACATAATCATAGAAAATCATTTCAGATTAGTCAAGGCTCATTTCCAAGACCATCATAGAGTACAAAGTCCATTACTGAACTGAGTTCACTCCTCGTTCCAGTCCTGTATCACTGAACTGGATTAACTTTCCATTTTTGCCATGTTTATCTCATGAGATATAAATCTTTACCCAATGCATTGGTGGGAGATATAGGTCCCACACATCTCATAATGAAACCATTCTTATGTGTTCCACAAAATCCTAAATCATAGCATAACCCATGTAATAAAAATGGGATTCTTAAACATCATGTCATCATAACATAATCCGTATAAGATAAAAGTACATCATAAAATTAATTCCATCTTATCATAATAAATTAAATTTAAAAATAGGGATAGAAACAGAACCCTATATTATCTTAGACAGAGAATAATTCTGATAAAACACTTGAACTCCATTCTTGAGGAAAATATCCTTTCTACTTCAAAAATATTTTTCCTTTCTTTACATGTCATACGATTTTAAAAGAGATTAATTAAAAATAAACTTGAAAAAATGTAAAGGAAGCTTAATGGAAATAATTTTATATGAAAACATAAAAATCCATTCATGTCGTATAAGTTAAAAAACATTTTTCTCGTACTTTGGCCGACAAAGTCAAAAAGTACCTCGTACTAAAAATGACAAAATATTCCTTTCATATATATTACTAAAACCTAACCAATGGGTAAAATTGGATTTAATGAACTGTGGGAGGATATAAATAATATTACATATTGAGGAAACATGGATTTGGATGATAAATATTCCTCAATAAATTCTGAAGTATATACAATCTCGGATAAAAATGAGATTGCGAGATTTTCCGTTACCTTAGGTCCGATTTGATTTGTACGTATCTGAACCTCCTGTATAATGATTTAAATAATTTCATTGACTTATTACAGAATCATATTCATCGTTATGATATCATATATGGTCATATTCTTATCTTATTATTAGTAATATTTCATTGCTACTTGTTATCCGGGTGTTCATTGCTTTATGTTCTTATGCATTTTTTGTCGAATAAATTCTTATTATTCTTTTTAGGTTATAGATACCTCATTTACATAATGGTATTAGTGTAATATATATCATATTTATTCATTCAATTCATTTATATTATCATTATTCAATTAAGATCATGTAGAACTAGTCGCATCACATCGTGGAGACGGTAGGCCGTACGTACGCACGAGGATGATATCGTTCCCATGATCGTGGAATTGTATTTAAGTGTATGTATAATATTTCAGAATCAATATCACTTTACAATAATAATATATAGTTATTTTTTACACCATTATACCCATCCAAGTATGGTGGTGCTGGAAAATAGATTACACCACGGCGTGGAGACGGTATTCCGTACGTACGCACGTGCGGTGATTTTATTTTACATAGGATGGATAGAATGTGAAATAGGGTTGTTTCATATTTATAATGAAATATCAGTATATTAGTGATACTGATTTTATTACTTCATAATGAAACAACTAAATAAGAGGATGTAGAAGAAGAAATAAATTTGAAAGAATCGGTAACGGATATTACCTCTTCTTCGACACGCCTCTTTGAAAACTTAGCTTAGGGCACTAAAATTGGCCTTTGAAGAAGACCAGGACCTCTAGTATGTTTTTAGGGAAGTTGAGAAGGGAAATGGGAAGGGTTTGGCCGAGCTTTAAGTCTCAAAATTTTGTGATGAGGAGAGGGAGGAGGTGCCCTTTTATAAGGGAGGAGAGGGGCACCTTAAAAAAACTCAAAATATTATTTTATAATAAAGTCATATTCAGTTTTTAATAGCTCCAAATTCATTTAATTCGATGTAAAGGTGGGTATGGGTCATAATCCTCTCAACAAATAGGTTTTATAGAAGTTTAGGTTGCTATTTTAACCTTATCAATTAGATTTAACTCTAAGTTAAATAATTTAACTTTTACCGTGTCTTCCTGTTTTCTTACACTATAAGGTTAATAAAGCTAATATAACAAGCCAAACGAACCACAAGTGGTTCATTATTAATATATATAACCTTATCTAAGTCATTTGGCCGAACCTTATATTTTTAGGAATTGAATAACAATTAATAATATAATATTTTTTTTAGAAACTATTTTATGTCAATTCTGAAACTATTTGGTAATTAATTTTCATGAAAATTATACCAGCATGATTAGTTCGAAAAAAGTTAATTAAATAAATACTAACATGTAATATGAACCTATAAAATTATTTTAATTCATAAAAAGTCTCAAATTACATTTATTTGGGTATTTATAATATCAATTATGTTAATATTTCATAAATAAGGTAATTACTATATCATCATTATGTCATAAATAAATTAAATAATTTAATGTATAAAAATTATAAATAAAATACCATTAAGTAGGAAATATTTTTATCTTTATAATGAATATTTATAGTCAAATTTATCTTATTTATTACCCTACATTAAAAATGTTTTTAATTATTAAACTTTGATTTTAACTATTCTAACACTTCTTTAAATAAAATAATAATAAATGTCCTAATCTAATCCAAGTGGACGTAAAGGGTAATATTTTATTCCTACGCTTGTTTTTGGTCGAATTAAACTTATACAATAGAATTAGGACATGTGTTAGGGTAATAATAATATAACTTTTACCCTTAATTACCCTATTTACTTTTAACCGTGGTAAATAAAAATAAAAAGTTACTATTCACCAAAAAATATTTTTATCTTATTGAACCACATTTTACTCCTTGATATTAATCGTGTCTCTCAGATTTTCAAAATTCCACTCACAGAAGCGGTAAAATTATGTTTTATGTAAATTTTCAAATTCTCCTAGGAGGTGGGTAAAAGACGGTGAAAAGTTCAACAAAATTTTTATATATCTAAAATTATTATAAATTGACTCCAATGAATTACATTGAACTTATATAGATATTATGTATCAATTTTGATCTAAAATAAATTTAAATAAAATAAATAAATATTTCAATAAAAAGTCGGTTTTTAAATAGTAACCCAGTGTTTTCACTATTCATCAAAAATTGAATGTTTTCAGAAAAATACCAAAATTTCACCCTAGGCTAATTTCGATATTCTGAATCAAAAAATGAAGTCCATTTTGAAGGATAAAATTTATAAAATTTCAAAAAGTGGGTATTACTATTCATAACTGCTAGTTTATATAATATTTTAATAGCATATCTTTGTTTAGTGAAACTCGGTATTGCGTACAACACACGCTATCCTGGAAGGTTTCTCTTACGTATAATGCAAGCCAAGCTAGTGTTGTGTGTAATGAAATATTCCTTTGATGTTGCGTATAACATAAGACATAAAAAATATAATTCTCATAAACTATCAGGGTGTTACATTCTACCCCCCTTAAAATGAATTTCGCCCTCAAAATCCGTCACTTCATAACAAACAGATGAGGATACCTCTCCCTCATCATATTCTCAAGCTCCCATGTAGCTTCTTCTAATTGGTGGTTCCTCCATAAATCTTTCACCAAGTGAGTGGTCTTGTTCTATAGAACATTTTCACTATGATCCAAAATCTCTACCAGCTGTTCTTCATAAGAAAGATCTTGCTTTAGCGGTACAACTTCTGAGCTTAGTACATGTGAAGGGTCGGGTATGTACTTTCTCAGCAGAGATAAATGGAACACATCGTGAACTTGAGAGAGATTTGGTGGAAGCGCCAATTAGTAAGCTACCTTCCCAACACAACCCAGTATTTCAAAAAGACCGATATACCTAGGGCTCAGCTTTCCCTTCTTTCCAAATCTCATTACTCTCATCCAAGGTGATATTCGTAAGAACAGTTTATCACCCACTTAAAACTATAGGTCTTTTCTTCGGTTGCCGGTATAACGTTTTTGTCGACTCTGAGCTTATCTTATGTGTTGTTGAATAGATATGACATTTTCCGCCATCTCATCAACAAAATCTGGTCCTAATAGCTTTCTTTCCCCAACTTCATCTCAGTAAGTTGGAGTCCTGCATTTCGTTCCATAAAGAGATTCATAAAGATCCATCTGAATACTAGAGTGAAAGCTATTATTATAATAAAAATCCACCAAATGTATGTGTTGATCCAAACCACCTTTGAAATCCATAGAGCATGCTCTTAACATATCTTCTAGAGTTTGAATTGTTCTCTCAGACTGACCATCTGTCTAAGGATGATAAGCAGTGCTGAAACTCAACTCTGTATCAAAAGTATGCTGAAGAATTCGCCAAAACTTCTAGGTAAACTTCGGATCCCGATAAAATATAATGGAAAGTGGTACTCCATGCAATCTTACCACTTCCTTTAAATATATCCTGACAAGCTGATCCGGAGATAAATCTTCTCTAGTAGAAATGAAGTGTGCCGACTTCGAAAGACGATCAACTATGACCCATATAGCATTATTTCCTTTGGATGTTTTAGGAATTCCGGTGACAAAGTCCATAGTGATGTTTTCCCATTTCCATTTGGGTATGGGTAATGGTTTTAACATCCCCTTAGACTTCTGTCTCTCAGCTTTAACTTGCTGAAAAACCAAGCATCGAGAGACATATTCAGAAACATCTCTTTTCATGTCATCCCACTAGAAGTACTCTTTCAGGTCCCTATACATCTTCATGCTTCCAGGATGAATAGATAATAAAGAACTATAAGCCTCATCCAGTAGCTCCTTCTTTAATTCTGTGATGGGAGGAACACAAACCCGATTCCTGAACCTTATTACCTCATCACAATCAAGGTTGAATTCAGGAACATTTCTCGCCATCTTCTGTAACTCTACATCTTCTTTTTTTGCCTCTTTAATATTCACATGTATAGATGGTTGAACATTCATTTGAGAAAGATAATATTTTTCCCCTTCCATTATAATTCCAAGATCCATCCTTTGTAAATCCATAAATATTGGATCTTTTGTGATCCTCATCATGGATAAGCTAGCAAGGTCTTGTCAGCTTAATGCATCTTCCACCTAGTTTAATTTCCCATGAATTGAGCAGTCGTAATCCTTAATCAGCTCCAACCACCTTATTTGGCACATATTCATCTCCTTTTGTGTGAAAATATACTTTAAACTTTTATGATCAGTATAAATATCACACCTTTCACCATAAAGATAATACCTCCATATTTTTAATGCAAATATTACCACAGCTAACTCCAAATCATGAGTTGGATAATTTTTCTCGTGGATTTTCAACTGTCGTGAGCCATAAGCTATCACCATATCACTTTTCATGGGAACACACCCCAATCCCTTCTTGGATTATTCACTATAGATCACAAAACATTCTCCACTACAATGAAGTGTGAGCACATGTGCACTGGATAAACTTGTTTTTAACTCCTTGAAATTCTCTTCACACTCCTCCATCCACATGAACTTAACTCCTTTTCTAGTTAACCTAGTGAGTGTATTAGATAACCTTGAAAAATATTTCACAAGACATCAATAATATCAAGCCAGACCAAGAAAACTTTGGATCTCAGTTACTGTCGTTGGTCTCGACCATCTTTCAACAACCTCTGTTTTTGCTGGATCCACAGATATCCCCTCTTTTGAGATTATGTGACCCAAAAATGAAACTTTTTGAAGCCAAAATTCACACTTGGTAAATTTGACATAAAGCTTCTCCTTTATTAGGGTCTTTGATACAATTATCAAGTGATATTCATGTTCTTCCTTGATCTTTGAATAGACAATAATATCGTCTATAAAGACTACCACAAACTGATCAAGATAGTTCTAAAGACTCTATTCATTAGATCCATGAAGATAGCAGGGGCATTAGTAAGACAAAATGGCATAACTATAAATTCATAGTGTCCATACCCTGTACGGAAAGCCGTATTTGGTATATCCTCCTTTTTTACCCTTAATTGATGATACCCTGAATGAAGATCAGTGTTGGAAAAGTATTGAACTCCACATAGTTCGTCAAATAAGTCATCAATGCACGAGAGAGGATATTTGTTCTTGATAGTGATCTTGTTAAGTTCCCTATAATCAATGCAAAGTCTCATTGATCCATATTTATTCTTAACAAAGAAAACAGGTTCTCCCCAAGGTGATGCACTAGGGCATATGAATCCTTTATTAAGATTTTCTTGGAGTTGCTTCTTCAATTCCTATAACTCAATTGGGGCCATTCTATATGGTGTCTTTGAAATAGGCATAACACCTAGTAAGAGTTCTATTGAAAAGTCAACTTCACGATTTGGTGGAAGACCTGGAAATTCCTCTGGAAAGATATCATCAAACTCTCGTACAATGGGAATATTCATAATCGTGGGTTTCTCTCCAACCATTTGGGATAAAAAAACCTTAATTTATTGGAATCAAGACCCATAAGATGGAAGAAATTTCCACAAGAAGGTTATATTCATCCTTGCATCGATAGATGATAGTAGATTGATCAGGAATATAAAATGTGATTTCCCTTAATTGGAAATTGATATGAGCTCCATATAAAGAAAGAAAATCCATACCAATAATCACATAAAATTCCACTAAGGATCACAAGATTTGCAGGAAGTACTTTCCCACAAACTGCAATCAGAGAAGAATTGTAAACTTTTGTAGCGACTGTTTTGCCATTAGGGGTTGTCACAGCTTACTCAATATCTAACTGCTGAGGTAATATAGCGATACCCTTAGAAAACTCTTCAGAACTAAAAGAGTGGGTGGATCTAGATTCAAATAAAACATTAGCTACATTAGAGTGAATAGTACGTGTACCTTTCACCACTTCATTATCATACTCCACATCGTCGATAGAAATTGCATGTGTCATTCCTTTGTATTTGGCGTTAAGAGTTTGTTGACGTCGATCATCATCAACAACCCTTGGATTAGGGCATTGATTGGCATAATTCCCCATTTACTTGCACTTGATACATTGAAGTGTAGGAGGTGAATTCTGTGTATCCCTTTCTTTGTTCGCATCATTAGACATCTTCTTCCCATTATTTCGACATTCAACAACCTGATGAACTTCTTTTACACACATAAAACATTTAATTGTCCCTTTTTGAAAATTCCCTCCATGTTTCTTTCCACACTTTGAGCATAAGGGAAAACTAATCTTCTTTTTAGTGTGGTCTTTAGATTTTCCTTTGAACTCCATTTTCCTCTTCTTATCAAACCAATATGATTGATGGGTTACACCAATCTCCATCTCCACCTTGAGAGCACATCAAAAAATTTCATCATAGCTATTCAAGTCCCTTATGGCTAACGCCCTTTGAAGACATGGTTTTAAGCCACTAAAGAATCGATCGATCTTACTCTCAGGTTGGATAATAATTCTGGAATTGTACCATTCTAGTCTTGTAAAATTTGCTTCATAGGTACCAACAGATTCATCATATTTTTGCTTTAGTTCATGAAACTCCTTCTCCATCTTTGTTCGAAGAATACGAGGTAAGTACTTATTGCAAAATAATTTCTCGAACTTGTCCCATTCCATAGATTCAATTTCATCCCTTTTCCTTGTATTCTTAATAAGATTTCACCATTAATCAACTTCACCTTCCAAACGATATACTGCTAAGATGACTTTATCTTGTTCAGAACATTCCAGGACTGAACATATATTTTCAACGGTATAGATCCATTGTTCAGCCACTAATGGATCAAAAGACCCGCTGAATGAAGGTGGACGCTGCCTCATGAAGGATTCAACAGAATGTTGCTCCTTCCTTTGCTCGTTTGGAAGTCCAGCATGATTCATAGCTTGAGAAAGTTGTGTGAGCATGGCTACCAGATTTTTCATTTCAGATCCCATAACGTTTTGTTTCTCAGGGGGACAATCATTGCATTGCCCATCACATTCAGCATTAACACAGTTCCTTCAGGTTCCAGTCATTGAATAAAACCAACAAGCATAGTGTGAGAAATACTAATCATAACAGGAAAACCACATAATCAAGAATAAAATTTCACACTTTAGGTCTTGTCATAGGCTGTTCATGGCCATTTATAAAACACTAATATTGTGTTCTATGTTTATAAATATCCTTATAGTTCTTACTAAGGCTTTCACATCCTAGTTTCCAAAGGTTGACTATACATTTACTCTGATACCAACTATAACCACTCATACTTTACATAAATGGTTATTACTTCAGAATTTAAGCATACTTATTTCAACATATAACAAAACCATGATAGGACTATATAGATATAGTGTCTTTATAAACTAGGAAACATGAACAAATGGTTCATAAATCATCTACATTGTCTCCTATTTATTTCATCATATCTAGAGTCCCTTTTGGCATATCCTACTTAATACCCTTCTTCCTGACCGGGGGAAAAGAAAACATACAAAAGGGTGAGCTCAAATGCTCAGTAAGGGTAAACAAAAGAAATATCAATCTTATCATATTCATATGAACATAAAATTTTGAAAATATTAACCTGAAAAAGAGATCATAATATCATAACATGGGATAAATCATAGTAGTGAAATGTAATCCTAATAATCATAACTTAAAACATGAAACTTTGTGTCATACACACATAATCATAGAAAATCATTTCATATTAGTCAAGGCTCATTGCCAAGACCATCATAGCAGACAAATTCCATTACTAAACAGAGTTCACTCCTCGTTCCAGTCCTGTATCACTAAACTGGATTAACAGGCCATTCCAGCCATGTCTATCTCATGAGATATAAATCTTTACTCAATGCATTGGAGGGAGATATAGGTCCCACCCATCTCATAATGAAACCATTCTTATATGTGCCACAAAATCATAAATCATAGCATAACCCATGTAATAAAAATGGGATTCTTAAACATCATGTCATCATAACATAATCCATATAAGATAAAAGGACATCATAAAATTAATTCCATCATAAAATAATCAAATCAATGTAAAAACAGGGATAGAAATAGAACCCTATATTAGCTTAGATGGAAAATAATTTTGATAAAACACTTGAACTCCATTCTTGAGAAAAATATCCTTTCTACTTCAAAAACATTTTTCCTTTCTTAACAAGTCGTACAATTTTAAAAGAAGTTAATAAAAGATAAACTTGAAAACTTGTAAAGGAAGATTAATGTAAATAATGTTCTATGAAATCATAAAAACCCATTCAGGTAGTATAAGTTAAAAAAACATTCTTCTCGTACTTTGGATGGAAAGGTCAAAAAGCACCTCGTACTAAAAACCGACAAAATATTCTTTTCATATGTTTTACTAAAAACTCACAAATGGATAAATTAGATTTAAACAATTTTAGGAGGATAAAAATAATATTACATATTGAGGAAACATGGATGTGGATGATAAATATTCCCCAGTAAATTCTGAAGTATAAACAATCTCGGATAAAAATGAGATTGCGAGATTTTCCCTTACCTTAGGTCTTATTTGCTTCATACGTATCCAAACCTTCTGTATAATGATTTAAATAATGTCATTGACTTATTAAATAATCATATTCATCGTTATGATATCATATATGGTCATATTCCGATCTTTTTATTAGTAATGTTTCATTGCTACTTGTTATTTTGGTGTTCATTGCTTTATGTTCTTATGCATGTTTTGTTGAATAAATTCTTATTCTTATTTTTAGGTTATAGATAACTCATTTCCAAAATGGTATTATTGTAATATTTATCATATTTATTCATTCAATTCATTTTTATAATCATTATTCAATGAAGATCATGTAGAACGAGTCGCATCACATCGTGGAGACGGTAGGCCGTACGTACGCACGAGCGATGATATCATTCCCATGATCATGAAATTGTATTGAATTGTATGTATACTATTTCATAATCAATATCACTTTACAATAATAATATATAGTTATTCTTTACACCATTATACCCATCCAAGAAAGGGGGTGGTGAAAAACAGATTACACCACGGCGTGGAGACGATATTCCGTACGTACGCACGCGCGATGATTTTGTTTTCCGTAGGATGGATAGAAGGAGAAATAGGGGTTTTTCATATTTATAATAACATATCAGTATATGAGTGATACTGAGGTTATTACTTAATAATGAAACAAATAAATAATATGAAGTAGAAGAAGAAATAAATTTGAAACAATCGGTAACGGATATTACCTTTTCTTCGACATGCCTCTTTGACACCTCATCTTAGGGCACTAAAATTTGTATTTGAAGAAGACCAGGACCTCTAGTATGTTTCTAGGGAAGTTGATAAGTGAAATGGTCAGTTTTTGGACAAGATTTAAGGCTCAAAATTGTGTGAGGAGGAGAGGGAGGAGGTTCCATTTTATAAGGGAGGAGAGGGGCACCTTAGGAAAAACTCAAAATATTATTTTATAATAAAGTAATATTTGGTTTTTAATAGCACATAATTGATTTATTTCGAAGATAAGGTGGGTATGGGTCTTAATCCTCTCAACCAATATGTTTTAGAAAAGTCTAGATTACTATTTTAACCTTATCAGTTAGATTTAACTCTAACTTAAATAATATAACTTTTATCGTGTCTTCTTCTTTTCTTACACTATATGGTTAATAAACATACTATAACAAGACAAAAAAACCCCCAAGTTGTACAATATTAATATTTGTAACCTTATCTAAGTCATTTGGCCTAACTTTAGATTTTTAGGAATAGAATAACAATTAATAATATAATATTTTGTTTAAAAACTATTTTATGTCAATTCTGAAACTATTTGGTAATTGATTTTTTTCGAAATCATAACAGCATGTTTAGTTCACAAAAAGTAAATTAAATCAATACTAACATGTCATATCAACCTATAAAATTATTTTAATTCATAAAAAGTCTCAAATTACATTTATTTGGGTATTTATAATATTGATTATGTTAATATTTCATAAATAAGGAAATTACTACATCATCATTATGTCATAGATAAATTAAATTATTTAATGTCTAAAAATTATAAATAAAATACCATTATTTAGAAAATATTATAAGATTTATAATTAATATTTATAGTCGAATTTATCTTATGTATAACCCTACATTAAAAATGTATTTAGTTATTAAACTTTGATTTTAACTATTTTAACACTTCCTTAAATAAAATAATAAAAAATGTCATAATCTAATCCATGTAGAACTAAAGGGTAATATTTTATTCCTAAGGTTGTTTTTGGTATAATTACACTTATCCAATAGAATTAGGACATGTGTTAGGGTAATAATAATATCATTTTTACCCTTAATTACCCTATTTACTTTTAATCGTGGTAAATAAAAGTAAACAGTTATTATTCACCAATAATTATTTTTATCTTATTGAACCACATTTTACTCATTGATATTAACCATATCTCTCAGATTTTCGAAATTCCACTCACAGAAGCGGTAAAATTATGTTTTATGTAAATTTTCTAATTCTCCTAGGAGGTGGGTAAAAAACGGTGAAAAGTTCCATAAAATTTTTATATATCTAAAATTATTATAAAATGACTCCAAAGAAATACATTTAACTTATATAAGTATTATGCATCAATTTTGACATAAAATAAATTTAAATAAAATAAATAATTATTTAAATAAAAAGTCGGTTTTTAAATAGTAACCCAGTGTTTTCACTATTCATCAAAAATTGAATGTTTTCAGAAAAATACCAAAATTTAACCTGAGGCTAATTTCGATATTCCGAATCCAAAAATGAAGACCATTTTGAAATATAAAATTTATAAAATTTTAAAAAGTGGGTACTAGTATTCAAAACGGCTAGTTTATATAATATTTTAATAGCATATCGTTGTTTAGTGAAACTCGGTATTGCGTACAAAACACGCTATCATGGAAGGTTGCTCTTGTGTATTAAGCAATCCAAGCTAGTGTTGTGTGTAATGAAAGATTCCTTTGATGTTGCGTATAACATAAGACATAAAAAAATATACTTCTCATAAACTATCAGGGTGTTACACATAAAGCTACATTACTAAATATAACACAATTACAAGAAGGAACTTTTCCTTGAAAAAATTCTTTATCATTACTATATATATGTGATGTTCTCAAAATTCATTCCCATTCACTCATATATTTTAAAAAATTTTTATTAATATTAATCATTCGTTTTCTACCTCATTAGGAATTCATTACTATAATAAACCAATTGTCATTTGGTTGGAGTTAGGATCTATTCTTAAGTCCATGAATTATGGCCATAGGATTTCTATGAATCTATATGATGTTCTATCAGGTACTAATTATTTATTAATCATATGTTCATTTATAATAATAATAATTTTTATTTTTATTTTCATAAAAACACTTTTAAGGGTTAAGTGGGAACCTAAATAATAACCCAACCCAAATACAAAACCACGGAAACGGGAATAAGGCCCCATGTATAAAAAATACTAAGACCCTATTTCCATTTTATTACACCTTAGGAGAGAAAATACATCATTAATGGTCTAGATGAGTTCATATGGGGGTGGATCCATCCCAAGACTATTCCAATTCTTTAAGATGGACTAGTGAGTATCTAGGTCCCTCACAAATGGACCAGCCTTAGAAGATTGTTGGAACTGAGAATAATATTACATGAGAGGAATAATATAAAAGAAGTTATATCCAAGACCCTTATAGTGAGAACAAAATAGGTAGTGAGAAAAAATAATAGAAATTCCTCAAAAAATTATGGTTTAAATAATCTAACCAAACCATTATGGATTCAAATTTTCAGTGTAAATGAATTTGATAGATTCATCTATACAAAAAATAAAGCTAATGATGAGTGTGAAAATGAAAAATAGAAGAATAACTGTTGAAATGAGTCTTGACCATAAAAAAAATAGTGAGTATATGCTTATATTGAAAATAATAATAATTGGAATCCCTTAGAGCCCCATCCAAGTTAGGGGATCCAAATAATCAAAATTTTCTTTATTAAATATATAACATTTATATATACAGTTTTATTAATTTTGGATCACCCATGAACCATGCATCTATAATAAGTATGCATCACCATCATATTCAAAGTGGATGATCAGCCTTGAGCCAATGATCAGTCTAATTATAGTCCTGATGAAACTAATAGAGTCTAAGGATTTACTCATCATCGCTATGGACAAGTGACCCCATGGAAATTCACACACTAGTGATAATTTAAACTAATATCACAAGGCTAAAACCTATTTATCAATGAAATTAAAAACCTTTAAATCCATTAACTATGAGAGAGGTAGTGAAAGAAAATCCTTAAATATTCCCTTGGAAGATGCTTCTCTGAGCTGAGATGATGGCTAGTTGAGAAGATCATCATAAGACCTTGGTCATGGAGGAGGATCTATTAATCGTGAATACCTTTAAAAGGATTTATTTGGGATTAAAGTTAGGTTGGTAACTATAAAATTTTAAATGCATGATGAGATGTTTTTTATCTATAAAATGTAAAATATGATATAAAATATAAATATAGTGAAAATATCTCATTCATTTCCCTATAAAAATATATCACCAACTCTTAGTTTTTAATGTTATATTAAGGATTCAAAAGTAAAATCAAAAAATTAAAATGAATAATTCTCACTCTATTCTTTTTATTTCAAGGTTTTAAAAAAATTATTATTTTTTCTTTAGAAATATTGTGGAATTTAATAATTAAAATATAAAGTGACTTGTGAACCTTTTCTAAACAATAATAATGATAATACCCCCACACTCTACAAATTTAATTTATACTACTTCTTAAATATATCTAGGAATAATCCTCTCTCTCCCATACTTAACTTGAATTATAACCTTGTAAATATTAAGGGTTTGGTAAGAAATGAAAAATTGGATTGAATTATAGCTCACTAAATAGTTTTCTCATTATTTTTAAGGGATTAAAATGAGGGAAAATAGAAATGGTGGGATAAATTGGTATACAAGGGATTAAATCAATAATACACTCTATCATATTGATGTACATTGACTCTTATAGCTCTAAAAATTAAAAATTTAATCTTCTAGTTGTCAATATATCCAAATACTCTTGAATAAGAGTTTATTAGAAAGAATTTTTCAATAATGGTTGGAATAACACTTGATAATGGGAGTAAAAATATTTAATAGTCAGTCCCATCATCCTCCACTTAGGTTCTTAGGATTCCCCTTCTCATATTATTCTGAGGGTGATCCCTCCTTCATTTACAATTTTATTTTGGTTTCATTATTATATCTAATTTTGTTTCTCATTCCTTTCCTCCTCCCCCTTGGTTATAGACCTTCTCTATTTGGATTTTTTTTCATTTTTGATTCTCTCCATTTAGTTTTATCATCCGCCCCTTTTCCCAACATTCATCATTTATTTTTATTGCTTCATCTCTAAGCTTGGTTCATTGTAATTGAGGTACTCCTTCATCTCTATTATGCTCTTTTAAATCTCTCCCAACACACCTGACCTCATCTTGGTCGAGTGAAATGGAGTTGAGGGAGATTCTTTATTTTGATGGGTGTAATATTGAAATTCATTTTTTATTTTACATTTTTTTTCCTGCATCCAAGTTTCTTATCATACTACACCACATATTGTTTTATTTAAATGGTTTTTATAGGAGTTTTAGGATGAAATTATTAACAATCAAAGGTTTTCTAGTAGGAATTATTTCATTAGTTTCATTATTTATTTATATTTTAGTATTTATTTGGTTGGGATAGTTCAAAATCATCCCAGATTTAGAAGTATTAGTCCTATGTATGGAATTGTGGTTTTTTGTGGTGATCAGAGACGGTGTTTCCTTGATTTTTATGGATCCATCTTATTCTTGGATGTTCTGATGGACCATTTTTTATTGATTTAGTTTGGATTTATTTTAGTTTGTAGCACTCATTTCATTTGATATTGACATGGTCGGGTTTATTCTAGTCATTTCCCTTGATTTCTTATAGGTGATGATGGCAGTTCCAATTGATGAATGATTTTTTTTGTATTTCTCTCAGTTATTGGGTGAAGTTTCAAGGATAATGCCTGAAACAATTATAATGGAAATAAAGTTCTAACTTATGGAATTTTTTTCATTATTAAAATGGTTGACAATAACAGTGATCAAGTGGATTAGGGTGTGGGTCTTAAGGATGAATTCAACTGATGATTCAAGGCCAATGGTGGTGGCATGTAAATTTTGATTAAAATTTGAATTTGGTGGATTATGCTATGACATTTTGGACTGATGTGTACAATTGTTTTATAATTTCTCATTTGGAATGAATTTATGTTGTTTTTTTGGTGTTATGATTTTTTTAACTTTATATTATGTGGTTTCCACTCAACCCAAAAGTTTATGATTCAAAAATATAAAAAATTTACTTATATGGAGGCATTAAAAATTTCCCACTTAATAAAATGTATTCAATTAATTAGGGTATATTTCAGATTTTTTTTTTCTATTTGTATTTTTTTTTAAAAGAAAAAAGTGATAAATAAAACTGGAAAACCTGAAACAAATCATCACCATATTTATCCCTAAACCCACACATAATGTTTATTATCCCTAATCTAATATAAATATGTATTATAAAAATTTAAATCAAATTAAATAATAAAATAGAAAAAAAAATGTAATGGAAAGAAGTGATATAATAAATTATTTTCAGTGGAAATCCTTTAATAATGAGATCTTGTCTATCAAAAATTTCTATAAGAAAAAAATCAGACATTGAATTTATTTAAAATAAAAAAATTAAACTAAATTAAAGAAAAAATTTCATAAATGTAAAATTTAGATTACCACCAAATAATATTTTCATTTATTATCTACAACCAAGATATATAAGAAAATATCCATAATCAGATGGTGGATGTTGTTTTTGGGATTTGAACCACCAAATCAAATATTTTTTATATCATTGAAAAATATTATTTTTATAGAAGTCCAAATTTTCAAGGTGTGTGTCCACCACCTATCCAAGTATTATCTTATAATCCATGGTAGGTAGAAGAATCTATGGATATATTTTTTCTCTTAAAATTTAAGAAGTGTAATGTCCCTTAAATTCTGAATATTTATCTTCAGAAGTGTATTTTCTACTTATTTTAGAGAAATTTGTTTTCATGGAACTCAGTCTTAATATTGTATTTCACTTGTAACTCAAGGATCAATAAAAGTGGTTTCTCCATAATCTATACAGAACATACCACCTCTAATTTGGATTATTCTTATTTATTATCATCTAATTAATGTAGTAAAGGACTAATTCAATAATATTAAAATAGTAAGGATCAACATGAAATTTAATTTACATAAAATACAACATGTATATATCTATATTTCATTGATATCTCTAAAATTAAAATTTTATTTTTCTCTATTTAATTGGTATTTTTTTTGGAAAGTAGTTTTTAAAGGTGTAGTTGGTGGAATGAATTATTATATCATTTACTCCAAATAAAAAAAATATTTATCAAAGGTTATAGTAACTTATTGTTATTTTTCTCTAATAGATTTTGGTTCTCTTATATCACTTGTATTTTTAGATCTAATAGGGGATTAGTAACTCTCCCTACCAGCTCCCATAACTTCTGTATTCTATATTTCTATTCAATAAAAATAATTCATAACTTATTACTACTTGGATAAAATTATTACTATAATTGGTGCACATTTACATTAATCTTTAAATTTAAAATAATTTTTATTTTTGTTTTAATAATTAGTTGAATTTTGAATCTCCTTCACATCCATGATTTTATACCTAATGCGGTGGTTGTTTTATGTCTCCCATTGATAATATCTAATGCCTGAATAATTATAGTAGCACCAAACGAGTGTCCTTAAGTGATATTATTTATAAATACTACCATTCAATGATAGTATGGGTATGATATTGATTTATGATTTGTTGAAACTCCCAAATACATATATATCCCTTTCTTTTTCCATCTTTAAAAATGAGACGCTAACACATCATAGAGGATGGAGTGTCTCTCGTGTACTAAATATGATTCAAATTATTCCGTTGATATGCCATGAAGTTGGGATTATTTTTTTACACTCCTATGATATTTATCAAGAACATTTGAAAGTTTTTTAAGGTGAAGTAGATGATGCAAAAGCCCTTCTATGAATGGTACACTTGCATTTACACTATTTCTTTATTTTAGTTATACAAAATGTTTTCATATTATCTTGCATATAGATCATCATATTTAGTTTCTAATTAATACTGATGTGTCTAATAAGTGTTATTATAATAATATGAAATCTAACATAAATTTCTTTTACCTACACTTGTATAAAAAATTGGTTTTTAAATTTATGAATTATGATATGTCTTCCCACACTAGTAAATTCATAATTTCCGACTTTAGTATGTGAGTATCACAATCTATATTGTGCAAGTGTAATTGTGCTTGAAATCATCTGACAAAAAATTAAAATAAAAGGAAACAAAATAAATAAAAAACATCAAAAATAAAGAAAAATTGTTAAAATAAATTGGACTCCTAGTAAATTTCATTACATTAGCGAGATATCATATTGTAGTGTCTCTAAAAATAATACATTAAATAACAAAAAATGAAATAATATTCATAAAAAAAGTTGTACGTCAATGAGACCTATAAACACATAGATATTTTTACATTGGTAATTATATATTTATTATGTTTTTAATTTTTTTATAGAAAACAAGTAATGTTTTGGGTTTTTAATTTGAAAAAAATAAATGAAAATTTAAACATAAGTGGAATGTTTTACTATAATATTGGTTAATCATGTATTGATTTTCTAGTTTCATAAGATCAAGTATAATCTATTTTTGTTCTTCTTTAATTACCTTATGGTGAATTGACTTGATAATATTTGGTAAAATTTCTCTCACAATCACTATATTGTATGTGATAGAACACCATGATTGATAATGAACTATAACATGTTTTCTATTATAAAAATTATACTAAATCATTCAAATCCATCATATGAAGAGTGATATTTAGTACCTTGGATCTAAGATGATCAAAAAACCCTTAAATAACTAATTCATGCATCATATAATTAAATCCCAAGTATTTCACCCCATAACATACAGCTACAACTGCACACCACTCATCCCTCGATCTTCTAACTCATCCATATGAAGATTAAATAAATTAATGCAATTCTATGAATTTAGTTATAGTGAAAGAATAAAAACCATAATTTTAAATAGAATGGTGTAGAAATTATTTTAAACCCATCCACTCAACATAAAAACAATAAATTCACATAATATAAAATAAAATAATAAATGAAAATATTCATTACCATAAACTCAGGAATATAATTTGTTTCTTATCTCTCAGATCAAACTAAATATGGTTAGTTCTTGGTTTTGGAGTTATAAAAGAACAAACTATATAAAAACATAATATAAATAAATATATAGAAAAATAAAAATATAAAACTTATTCAATGATCTGGAACTTCATGAAATTTTACCTTTACTCTTCTCTTACCTTTTAAATACAACATCAGGCATAAATAAAGTCTTCCATGTCATGATCATTCCACATATCGTTGCAGTATCTTTTTATTCATATTAATGAGTTGTGAAACATTATATTTATCTTTCCCACTCAAATTATAGAATAGGAAACTTCTTAACTGCATTAACTGATCCCATCATCTCTTTTATTTTCTTTCCCTCTCTAGGAGACCTTTTTATAGTTTTTAGAGATTACCTAATTTGATTATACCACCTTAGAGGAAGTATTATTTCTTCCCCTGTCCTCCACATTTCATATATATGGATTTATATTTTCATCTATATCTCATATTAATCCTTAGTATACCTTCATCTTGATCCTATTAGAGTTTTTAGTGGATTCTTGAGAAATAACCTTAAGGAAAAGGGCATTAGAATCATTAATTTAAGGCCTGCAACAAGATGAATCATTTTATATTGGTTTTCTAGTATTATTTTATATTATACCAAAATCTATGATATGATTCAATGTAATTACTCAAAACAATTAATAGTTGTAAATATACCTGAGTCATAAGCTACAATATCCTTTTCTTCTTTATCATAATACCATTTAAAATATCATATCATTTTGATGAATTTTTATATCATAACTATAGATACAATGAATTGATTTTTTCATCTAAATAAAATATTTTTGTCTAGTTACAAGTATAAAAATATTATACCCAATGATTCAATTATATTTGATGCCATAACTTTTCATCTTTGGTAATATCATTTTCTCCCTTAATTATAATTATTGGGGTCTCTTTATGTCATCCACTGGTTTTATTTTATTATATCCTAGTTACTTTGGGTTAATTTTTTTTAATAGTTGATTTGTACCTTTATTTTCTTCTTCATGGTCAATTCCACTAGCTTCATGATTAATTTATCTTTTACCAAAAGTTGATCATGCAATTTTAATATTTAGTTGTCATAATCATTTTAGAATAAATACCACAATCGACTATAAATCTCATTCTCATAGAAATTTAATATCATTTATAAATTATTCTAAAAAGATTAAAATGAAAAAAATATTTGGTAATTTTCCTAAAACACTAAAATTGAAATTTATTTATTAAAAAATAAAAAATATATTGAAATTTCAAGTAATGTGAAAAGAATCTAAAATAAATAAAATTTAATAAATAAATAATTGGAATATTTTTATTGGGAATTTAATATAATTAATTAAAACTAAAATTTACGTAACTTTATCTTAATTAGTTTCCCAATTTCAATAATAAAAGTTCCTCACTTGAAATTTGAGAGCCGATTGGTTATGAAAATGAAAATATTTTATTTTATATTTTAAAATAAAATCATCCAATAAGAAATTATATTAAGGTAATTCCAAATAAAATGTTTTCAAACCCAAAATAAAATAAAAAAAATGGTTTTTTGGAACACCCTTTCCAAATTATAGCTCCCTTATAAAGATCACCTAATGTTTACCCTTCCATGCTCTGGTGGATGATTCATGAACAATAATCCTTCTTCATTTCAACTCTACCTATGAGAATAAGGACAATTATAATATATAAGATAAATAAAGGAACTATAATACATAAAAATTATAGATTCATTATTCCATATATGAAATTTCAAATTAATTTCCCAAATAATATATTTTTAGCTAATGTGGGAGGTGTTTTGGAGAGATTGTTTTTCAAATACTGCTTTTGACTAGGATTTTAGCTCAAAGAAAGTCTTATATATAGTTGGTATAAATTAAAATTTTAATTTTCAATGTATTTATGGTTTTATGATAAAAAATACTGTCAATTTTAGTTCTATAATTAGATATATAGTTACAATACCAAATTATCCTTTTGACTACAAACAATTCTCGATTTCTCCAATGAATCCATCTTTTGGGACTCAAAATTGATGAATATGATGTATAGTATTCTAAAATTTTGTATCCAATATGTTTATGGATTTGTCTATAATAATTTAGTTCAAATATATCAAAATATGTTTTTAATTTGAATAGAAATCCATAAACTTTTTTATTCTTGCATATAGTTTTGTATTCTTTTCTATAATTTCATCTGGAACTCTTCAAGTCACCTCCACCAAAAATGAAAACAAGAGACTAAGTAAAATTTAAAATTTTAAAATTATTTTACAATAAAAAAATAAATCACATGATAAGTAAAATTGAATATTATTTTAGGAATTTAAAACCCAAAAACAATTAATAACATCAATATAAATGTGACAAAGGAAACAAAAATGGTAATGTGATCACAAACCCACCTCAAAACCTTTTGAACTTATTGGTAAATTCATATTTAACTTATTCAATAAAATTATATTGATATATGAATTATAATATATCCTAATATATGAAGGTTTGGAATTAAAAATTAACTCAATAAAATATAGTAATTTGAACAAAGTAAGAACGAAACCAAAGAGTTAATGTCTATATGAATAAAAAAAGTATTTCTTAAATTATATAAAATTCAATGAGATGCATGAAAATAATATTACTAAAAAATTCATTATTTATCTATGTCACTAAATTATCACATGTTTATTTGTGTTATTGTAATTTCATTGTTGTCTTTATACTCTTTATTCAATATATGTATGTCCATTATAAATTTGTAGCTTACCCAATTTTTTTACAATAAACCTTCTTTTTTCATTTTCAATTAAAATTTCAAAAATAACTCACATAATAATTCCCAAAATCCAAACATTAATTTATTTTATTGTATAATATGTTATGTTTTTGTTGTTGTTTTTTTTTGGTTTTTTTATTTTTTAATTTTTATTATTTTTTAAAACACCATACATTAGGTATAAACAACAGTTCATCTGTTTATGGTTATAAATCAATAGTATAAGAAATTAATGTATGGGAAAAACTTTGTTTATCTCCAAGTAAAATTTACATGATTTACATATATCTTCAAATAAGTAGGAAAATTTTAGAACACAATATTGTGGGTGATGATGTGGAAAGATGTTAAATGAAAACAAAATCCTATAAAAATATAACATGAATGGTATCAAAATCTCAAAGGTTTTTTAATGATACTATCAATAGTATCAGATACATACATCTATGTTTCTCAAATTTAAGCATTAAAGTTTAATTATTAATCATAACCCCATTCCCAAAATGAAATAAATTCAATTTGAAATTTTTAATTAATTTCGAAAATGTAAATACAAAAATAATTTATAATAATTTCCATGATGATACATGTATGTTATAAGAGTTATCTGACACAAAATGACTCAAAATTATAAAAATGAAACAAAAACTTATAAAAATTAACATGGAAAAAATGAACACTAAAAAATCCAAATAAATTTATTTTTTACGAAGCTTTCATTGGGGAACGCATCCACAACTTTTGGAGGAGGATACGCTACATGTTGCCCTGCATTCCTACTTTCCAAAGGCGGTCGGCATCCATCACTTCTTCGAGATGTTTTCTCCTTGATCAAAATGGGATGACAAGATGTTGGTTCCTCCATCTATTAATTCCTCCTCGGAACTCGTTACCTAGTTCAGGTCTCCCTTATTGACTTAAGACGTTGTTCATGAAACTCTTACTAGTGTCATGTATTAATGGATTCCGGTTAATTACACTGCTTCTGTCAGGACATTCCAAGGGGTCTAGTCTGGGCAGAAACCTTCGGTCGGGGGAGTAGTCATGTTGGATATCACTGGAATGTCTGGACACTTGAACACGGGTGAACCTGGGGTTTTCCCCTTATTATAGGGATTATCAAGGGCACGGAAGCTCGAGGCATCCCATGTCGAATACAAGAAATTATATAGCATAGGCATGTCTCTGATGTTTTCCTTAGCTTCCCATGTTTAACATAGGGAATGTCATGAGTTTAACGTCTAGGGAAGAGGGATTGGACTGATCAGAACACTGACGGTAGTGGATCTGTTGGGTGTAACTCCTAAAGGGATCATTGATGCTAGGGATAATGCGTGGTTAGTTACCCAATTACTGCTAGGATTAGTGAGAAATTGGGTGACATGATCTCACCAGGATTTGGAGGCCTAGGTAAGAATCAGGATGGATGATGGAGAGTTGAATGAAGTGGTTGGGGAATGATATGGGACTATTATAAAGGTGAAGGTAGTGTTTGGCTTGATCCTTGAAGAGACTTCCTACGTATCCTCATTTAGGGAATCAAAGTCTGTGTAATTCATAGGGTGATGGGACACCTGAGGAGGTGTCCTGTATGGATGGGACTCAGAGGAAGTGGAATGTACAGGTTGGGGAATGACCTTCCTAAAACACATAGGATTAAGGAAAGGCCATAATGAGACATGTGTGATGGGATTGAATCTCAGGGAGTCTTCCCACATACATTTCCTTGGAAGGGAAAAAAGTCCATGTAGTTCAGGATGCTTTGGTGAACTGACGTGAAGGGGGTCAGGACCAATAAGTGCTAGGATTGAACCTCAGGGAGGCTTCCTACGTACCTTTCCATGGCATGGATCAAATACCCATGTAGTTCAAAAGAGGTTTTGGTGAACCGACATAAAGGGGTTCAGGACCAATAGGTGTTAGGCTTGAACCTCAAGGAGGCATCCTACATTCCTTATCTTAGAAAGGATAAAAGTACCCATAGTTTATAATGGTGTTGGTGAACCAGTGTAAAGGGGGTTGGGACCAATATGTGTTGGGCTTGAACCTTAGAGAGTCTTCATATGTACCTCGAATTGGCATGGATCAAAGTCCATGTAGTTCAGATGGATGGATTGTGAACCGATGTGAAGCGGTCGGGACCAGTATGTGTCAGGATTGAACCTCATGGAGGCTTCCTACGTACCTTTCCTTGGAATGGATCAAAGTCTACATAGTTTGGTAGTGGTGTGGTGAACTGACATGAAGGGGGTCAACACCAATAGGTGTTGGTCTTGAGCCTTACGGAGACTTCCTATGTACCTTTCCTTGGCAAGGATCAATGTCCCTGTAATTCGGAATGGTGTTTGTGAACCGACGTGAAGGGGGTCAGGACTAATTGGTGTTGGGATTGAACCTTAGGGATGTTTCCTACGTACCTTGCCTTGGCGAGGATCAATGTTCCCATAGTTTGGAATGGTGTTGGGGAACCGACGTGAATGAGGTTGAGACCGATAGGTGTTGGACTTGAACCTCGAGGAGGCTTCCTATGAACCTTGCCTTGTCAAGGATCAAAATCCCTGTAGTTCAAAATGGTGTTGCTAAACTAATGTGGAGGGGGTTTGGACCAATATGTGTTGGTCTTGAACCTCAGGGAGGCTTCCTACGTACCTTTCTGTAGCAAGGATCAAAGTCCATGTAGTTCAGAATGGTGTTGGTGAGCTGACGTGAAGGGGGTCGAGACCAATTGGTGTTGGGCTTGAACCTTAGGGATACTTCCTATGTACCTTGCCTTGGTCGGGACCAAGTCCTTGTAGTGCATAATGGTGTTGGGACATTCACTCTATGGAATCCTTTAGAGGATTTCATGTTCGGTGCTTACTCTAAGCCCATGTGAGTCATTCTCAGTGTGAGAAACAATAGGCAGCAAAGAATTGATGATCATGTCACTAAAGGTGCGTATGTGGGAAGTGGAGTGGGTCTTACATGTGGTTACTGGCCCAAAGGGGAAACATGGACTTATGCATGGTTAGCAGCCTAGGGAGATGGATATTGGGACTTACTCTAGGTTGGAGGGCTAGTGGAGACAAATCCTTGAAGTAGAGGGATGGGGTATTGAGGATCACTGTGCCCCGATCACCTCTTAGTCTTTGGCACTAAAGAAGAGAGGAGTATCAGAGGTGATACCTCATACTATAAAGGCTAGGTTCATAAACCAAGATGGTTTCACTTCCCCGAGGACAGGCGCCACTCTAGTAGAGATGATATCATTCCCTGTAAGGAAGATCTCACACCCGTGGAGATGGGTGGACGTGGAGAATGTCTGAGGTGGGGAACCCCGTGTGTGATGCACGGGGAGAGACCATAGTTTAACGTCATTTGATGAGGACGACGGTGCTTGGCATTTTAACATCCTGCAACTCGGATGAGGCCGGTTCACTCCACACCCCTTGTACTTATATAACTAATAGCTACCCACCCTTGGGGAAGGGAAGGAATCAGCAATGTCATGGTGAGGGGGTTTTGTGGTGTGATCCCTGGGGGGAACGTTAGTGTGGCTATGTGAATAAGCAATAGACATTAGTGTGCCTATGCAAAGAAGCATAAGGCTCAGCAACACAACGTAAATCACATTCCAAGGGACATTGAAATCACTTTGTATAGGCCGGGATGGTGATACGGGAAAAGGTGTTGCTAAGAAAAGGGGTTCACAGGAAGAGGCCTCGTGAAGCTCTAGTGCTCCGTGTTGTGAAGGGGCTTCATGAAGGGGTATGCTTCACAAAGTGAAGTTTCCTAGTCTAGGCATAGTGCATAGGTACACATGGAGGGTGCTTCATGAAGTATAAATTCCCTTACAAAGTAGGTCTTTGTGTAGCCATGGTTCCTTTTGAAGTATAGGACTGCAAAACATTATATCTCAAAAAGCATAGTGATCGTGCCTTAGCATGTGGTTCACATGTGCATGGAAGGTACTTCACAAAGCATGAGTGCTTTGTGAAGACCCCAGTCGCCTTACAGATCTCATTCTTTTGTGAAGGCCCGTGGGATTCGCGAAGGGCATCCATGTTTGAAGAGGGGTTGTGTTTAATCCAAAGTAAAGGAACTTCATGATGCTAAAGTACCTTGAAGAGATCATTTTTTGCAGAGTAGAAAGTGTTTCATGATTTGATAGTTGAAAAGGTGAAAGGTAAGAGTATCCATCATTTGGGCTTGGGGGAAGCCCAGTATTTATAGTTAAGAGGTGGCGAGAAGCAGGGATCGTTCGATGCGAAGCCATGTGGTTCTTGTTCATAACCGTAGAGCCTCCTGCCACTTTGCTTTGTGGTGGATTCACAAACATATTTTGGATCGCAGAGCCTCCCTCCTCTTTTATTTGCAGTGGCTTCGAAAACATAATTCGGATCACCGAGCCCGCCACCTCTTTGCTTCATGGAGTCTTTGCAAAAATCTTTAGGATCATGGAGCCTCCCACCACTTTTCTTTGTGCTGCCCAAGAAGGAGGCGGCTTCGCGTCGGTCGTTGTGATGGTGGGTTCTGCAAACAGGATTCGCGAGGCAGCCCCAAAGGAGGTGGTTTCCTCTTTTAGTTTTCTCTTCCTCTCCCTATATTTTGGTGTGAACAAATCCCCCCCCCCCCTTACTTGGATCTAAGGAGAAAACGAGGGTCAAATTATAAGGGTCAATCGCCAAAACATTTTGGCTGATCGCAAAGAAGGATCACGGAGGGTCATGAGATGGAGAGGCGATGCGCGTGTTGAGAGTGCCGCAAATCTCGCCACGGCCGGACATGCTGTGATGAACAAGGGGTAATCACCTATAATTGGGGGAGGCTTACATCTATTTCTTCCTTTCTCACCTCTGTATTTTGGTGATAGTGCTCCCGATTCACAAAACTCTGCACACTCCATGATTTCTCTCCATAAATCGGGATTTCGGATTTGTATCGCATAGGGAGTCCTTTGACTCTGTGAGAGTATACTCTATATCTTGAATTTTCTAGTTCTAGGACAGGTCTCCGTGATTTCTAGTTAGGACCAAGCTCCCTGAATGATCTTCGTGAAGGAGCTCTACGAACGTGCTACACGAAATAGAACAAAAAGGTGAAAATTCTGAAAACTGAATGGCTCACCGGGAAGCTGCTAGGGGGGGTCCTTGTGGATGACGCCCAGAGGGAAGAGATGAAAAATATCTCAGGCATCGGGGAATTCATTTGAAGCCATTCATATCATGATTCGTTGGTTGAGTTGTTGTTAGAGAGCCAGAATAACTACCCACTTTGCGAAAGGTTGCCTCTGTATGTCTTCGGTATGTGGGATGACATATTCATTTCATAAGCAAGTAGGGATGAGACAGCTTAAAAGTTTAGGAGCACATCGTACCAGCGCCAGTGGTTCAGGGTGGTCGATGGCCATACTTGGGAGGAATTCACACCAGTTAGCACTGATTTTCTATACAACCATGAGAATGATGTCCAATGGAAGGTGTTGCAGCCAGAGACATCTCCCCCATTGTACCACACCATACTTAAGGTGGCCCTAGGGAACCCAAAGAAGGGGTGGACTAATGAGTGGGATCTGCCTCAGGGTAGCAATTTCACGGATGATTTTTCCTAGGCTTACTAGGTATGTGTCTCATGCGAGGCATTTGGGGCAGAGTTGAGTCGAGTGGGCCAGTACAAGGTAGCTTGGGCTTCCAAATTCCATATCTAATATCAAAAATAGTCGATTCCAGAGCTGTTGATCATAAAGTCATCCTGGACCAATATTTTTCATTTGCACCATGGTGAAGTCGACATCAGCATGTGGGACCAGCACCAGATATCGGGGTCTCAATAATGGGGGAAATGTATGATGAGTTCCTCCCTGTTGTGAACTCATGGGAGGACGCGAAGAAATTGCCTCCATTGGAATGAAAATTGATGGAATAGTTGCCTAGGGAGGAAAAATAGTCGGTTAGGGATGACCATTTCAAACAGTGTTTCAAGCAGTTCATGAATTTCTCAGAAGATGGGCAGTTCCCTGTGAGGCCTCAAACCTGCCCGAAGGGGGTTCAATGGGACAAAGAGAACTCATACAAGTGGATCTTGGAGGAAAGCTAGTGGAAAACCTATAGATTCTGTGCCAGTACTGAGTAGAAACTGGTGGTTACATTAGTTGTATTCATCACAGTGCTTATCTGCAGTTGGATCCTTCCAGTAAGGGACACGAACATGGGCATGTAACTGAGAATGTTTATTATGGAATCCATCATGGCAATAGGGGGACGGGTCAACCTCGGGATTCTGATGCTCACAAAGTTGTATAAGATGTTGTGGCATATCGGTGAGGGGAGGAAGCCACGGAGGATATGTGGACCATTCCACCTTCTATATGGAAGGATAGCGGTGCATATTAGGGGTATCTATGAATATCTGAACCCCATTTACCCTCCAGGATGAAATTTTTACCTAGAAATTCTGAATACGGAGGGAATATTTCTAACAAACTGACCCACAGTTGGTGCTAAATCGGGTCTGGAAGGGGGATGAGTTCAACTTCCACCCATTATCGTTTACAACACTGATGACGGCCAGAGAACAGAAGAGCATCATTCCCACCTTCTATCCTTTCGGGGTGGAGTCCTGGTGGCAGGGGTGGATCATGAGTCTCTTTGCGATCAGTAAACCCTGCACCGTTTTGCGAGATGGTTTAGTTGTATGAAGCGGCTGACCCTGCGGGTCTACTTGGGGGATACCACGAGGAGTACCTGTGTGTGATGAGGCATTTGTGGCTCATCTCACATAGGATGATGGGATGATGTGAAATGAGATCCCTTCTCCAACAACCATCTTCGGGCTGGTGAAGTAGTACACCAAGATCTGGGATGTGGCCTACTTGGGGGAGATGTTGATGCAGCAAACCATCCAGGTCAGTGATGGGGTGTCTCCCCAACCTTGTGGTGGAGGCTAGAAGGCGATGATGAAATCTGTGGTCATGGGGCTGCAGTGGTGGTGATGCCCACACCGGTCTAAAGGGAGGAAGTAGTGGTGGATCTAGCAATCCCAGAGGGATAGAGTCATTCGGAGGGGAGGTCACCTAGGGGGTTCCGCAGGATATCCACCTGGGCTTCAGGGAAGTGCCTGAGCCCTATAAACATGTTAGATAATGATGTCTTCCTGGAGGATTGGGAAATCTGGGATGTCACCAGGCAATTACATACCCCATCCGAGATGTGGAAACACCTGAACCATCTAGGGATGGATTTTATGGGGATCGGCCCTATCAGTGCTGACTTTATAGTATCTCCAACAGAGGGGGAGCAATACCTGGCTGAGATGGAGGACATTGTGCACTCCTAGGGTGCTCTGCATCCAATGATGGATTGGGTAAAGGTGTTCCTGGATTGAACGGTCCCTCCTCATTTTTAGGCCACTTAATTTAGAGAATAATTCCCTCTGCCAGAATAATCATACCATTCCTCCTTAGGGGAGGAATCCGTTGGAGGAATCCCTTTGGATGATGGTGAGGTCGGCGATTCAGACCCAGAGCTGGAAGAATTCATGGAGGCCCTTGAGGTAAAATCATAACCACATCCCCGAAGTCTTCACCTGGGTTGTTTAGGACTTCTAAAATAACATTTTAACTGTGTAGTAGGGCCTCACACTCAAAACCTGCTCCCACTCAATAGTAGATACAACTGTGGGGACTTTGGGATCAGCACCCATGTCTATGATGATCATCTTTTCGGGAAGTTCTGCGACACCTAGGGTGGTCCTCCCAGAGCATTCAGACTTCCCCATAATATATGGAGGGCCACAACTTGGGGTTTTGGCGATAACAACTTAGGAAATAGTCCAAATTATTGATATCCGTAAGTCCTCTTTATAGAATTTGTAACTATCATCCATTGATCAGATTAACTGATTCTTTTGTTTCTCTTATATGCATAGTTATTCAAATGGCACGGGCTGCCTTTGTGAGGTTGGTTGGATTTCCTAGCGGCACATTTCCTAGGGGAACACCAGTGGTCATGGAAGTGGATGCCCAAACCGACCAAGTTGCAATGCCTCTGATCGCTAGAGGGACTGTCGGCAAGAATGAGCATCAGATCAATCAGGTAGGATCTGACAGAGAGGATCAACCAGACATCATGGGTCCTGAAATTCCTGATCAGACACCAGATGTAGATCCTACTGATGATTTTCTGTAGGTGTTCCCTACATAAGAGCCTATTGATCCGGCATACCAATATGAGATAGCCACTGATGAAGAAGATAGTAATATCACCCATCATTGGTCATGAAAGTTGATCAAGTGTTTCATCAGAGAGACTCATCAAGTGAAATGGATAGACCAGATGGGGAGGATTCATTCCAAGATTCCTGAGCTATATGTTGGGGGAGTATATGTCGAGCATCCACATATGCTCATTCGGGACTTCATGGCAGAGAAGATTTAGGAGCATGATCGTAACCTAAGTGTGAGATGGCAGTGAAGGAAATTAGTGAACATCAGGAGGCATCAGGAGGCTGAAGGGGGGGGGGGGGGTTCATAGGTTACGGGAATGAGAGAACAAGAACTCCTCTTTCCTTAAGGCACAATCGAAGTTCGTGTCATGCCTAAAGTCCAACTAGAAAATTCCAAAGAAATATTAAAGAAAGCTTCCTAGGAGATGGTCGCCATCCGATCGGATGAGGAGGGGGCCCGATTTGTGGCCAATGAATTACGCTCCATTGCTACTGAGGATGAGAGAGAAGTAAATAGAAGACAGAAAATCCTGGGTTCCACAATCATGAGAGTGGTGGAGCTAGAACGCTCAATCGAAGAGGATAACCCATCCATCAGAGGGTTTGATCCTCGGGTTCTGTAATGCTTATGATCCTTCAAACATACTTTCATGCTTTAAGTTTTTATGTGGGGCACATCCATGAGTTCGATTATTTGTTTCGGCCTACTTTGTGTTTGTCACATTTGTGAAACATCTGATGATCAATCCCAACTCTCACATAGGTCAGGCTCGGTTTGAGAAACAAGGGATGACCAACTCGTTGTTCCATCTGAATATGAGTGTTCCAACCAAGCTTTAGACATACAAGGTTTGAACAACCAATCTGGACCTCTGGGAAGAAAGGGGGAGGTTTGACTGGAGAATGATGTTCTCAAAACAGTTTAAGTTCCATTATTCCTATGTTCTCATGTGCACAAGTAGGGTTATTCCAGGGGTGTTAAAATTAATACGAACATAGGGGAGTAGAGAGTGTGAACCACAATACCCAATATTCCAAACACTGTACGGATGGTGTGACCACTAAGGATAACTATTCACCGTGTTCGAATCCCAGTATCCTTATTGCGTTAGCCTAAAATGGGGATAGCAAATGAGGGATGACCACAAACGATATTCCAAACATAGGGATTGACTCCAAATTTTATCAATTAGTCTTCCAGAATGTTGGCCAAGGATAGTAAGCAAGCCATTGGTCAAGCATCTATACTGTCAGTGTGTTCCATTAGACGTAAAAGAGAACGAGGGTTCGAATAAATGGTATACAAAGTGTGGGGGTAGGAGTGATGGTTTGTTCAAATAGATTCCAACAATCATTAAATTATGCCACTGTTTTGGAAACAAGTTAAGTGGGCACATCGGTCTGATTAGGGATCAATCTTATTTCTGAAAAGGACCTCCCTCGTTGACCTAGAATGCCTTGAAGTTTTATATCATACGAATGCATATGATGAATGGAATAGTTCAACGTCATATGAATAGGATGTTGCACATTGTTTTATGGTCATACTGCCTAGACTGAGGTTAAAAGTTTAAAGTCATGTTATATGGACTATAGGCTCATAGTTTAAGGTCATATGGAATGAACTGTTATCGAGGCTGAGGGACCAAAGTGTTAATGACCATGAGGCTGGGCCCAAGTCAAACTGTTTGGGCGTCACTACATATCTCATAAGGGTGAAAATAAATAAAAACATAGTTCTTAAACATGGCATGGTCAAAGACCAACACTGGTAAAAGAAACCCTCTCTAAAAAGGAAATTGGTGCATCCCATAGTTAATATGGGGCATCCGGAAGTAGTCCAAGGTAGAACCACAGTTTAGAGTCATGCGTTTAGGACACATGGAATCATGCAGTTTAACATCATATGTGAGGATGAAGAGTGAAAGGGGAGACCCCAGGAAGGGATTATATGATTCGGTAGCTATAAACCCGTCGTGAATGAGGATGTAAGTCCTTATGCCACACTACATATCCCCGAAGGAAGTTTTTTAGGTCAAGGGACCAAATGTGAGAGATAGAATGTTCCTGAGGCAAGGTGTCCGAACATTCCTACATACCTCATTAGGATGGGAATCAAGCCCCACATATTTCTATAATCACAGTTTAACGTCATGTGGTACGAGGGGTCTGTGTGGTGTAGATGCACCAGCACACGCTTCACCAACACTACTAATCCCACGTGAGTCGTGATCTATGTTGGGAACAAGGAGTAGCGGTGAGATTTCCAATTTTCAGAAGGCACACATTAGGGGAAATGGAATTCTAGGTGAGTTAAATCACAAAATTATTGACCCACCTGATTAAAACACATAGATATGTGGAGGTGTAAAACCGTACACTAGAATTCCACTTCAACATAAAAGAGTGGAAAGATGTGAATCATGATTCCTAAGATCTGGATCACAATGATTATGGCGTAATGATAGAGGATAACTATTATCCATGTTCAAAACACAGTATCTGCTACATGTTAGCTAGGAATGGGGACAGACAATTTAGGGTCATCCGCTGACCATGTTTGAAACACTGGACCTATCGCTAATGTTGTCTAAGGTCTTCAAGGGCATTGGCCCAAGAAGGTAGTTGAACCAATGTGGCATGAGACCAGACCATAAAGTGGGTCCCCTAAAACATAGAAGAGGATGATGATTTATATAAAAGACTCATAAATCTTGGTCATGGAATGAGGAAATGTCCATGTGAAAATTCCACACTTTGGGCTCTTTGTCACGATGCATTTTAATACAACAATAAGATGCATCAGGTAAAGGGAGTCAAATAATTTTTCAATGACTAGGGTCTTAGGGTCGCACAATCCTATCTTAAGGATATATAGTGGACCATTAAGAGGGTACTTTATTTAATTAAATGCTCATAGGGTTGAAAATTAGTCGAACTCGATGTGTAGTTCCTTTATGGAGATCTTAGTTTAGGATCATAGAACTTGGACCGGGCTAGGAAGGGACAAGGGAGGTGCACGGTGCGACTTTTGACAAACCTGATGTTAATGGGAACTCAAGAGGTTCTCCCCACACCACATTCTTCCAAGGGACTTTGGGCCAACGGGATGGGGGGGGGCAGGATTTAAGGTTCCTAGGCCTGGACCCGCAGATGGGATGTCCGGGCATTCCTACATATCCCAGAAGGAAGGGAATAAAGCCATACGTAGTTATAAAGGATGCCACATAGTTTAGTGTCATGCAACCAAGATGGTTGGATCTTAGTTTAAAGGTCTTAGAGCTCAGACCATAAATGGAAAGAGGGGAGGGAGACACGTGGTGTAGTAATTGAAAAAATGGACATGAATGAGGGCATAAGCCCACATCACACCATGTGCTCCCTGGGAAAATCTTAGGTCGAGAGACCAAAAATGAAAGTTGGGCTGGTCCTGGGGCCAAGTGCCTAGGACAATATTGTCAAGAAGTTCTATCCCATGCACCAAAAAAAGCGGCATTTGATAGATCTTGTTTGTTCATTTCTCATGGATGTGTGTTTTTTTTGTGAAGTGATAAACCTAGGACAAAGAATTCAGGTGTTTATACAAGAATCTAGCCACATGTATTAATTGAAAAATGGTATGGTCGATGACCAATACCCAACATGATGTCCCCTTGAGTGAGGATAGCACAATGCTATTTCATTTTTCATCGTGTGTCCAAGACGATAATATCATAGTTTAGGGTAATATGATAGGACCTACCATTTCATTTTAATTTCGTTCAATAATGATGCAATAGTTTAAAATCATGCAAGACCTAGAAGCATAGTTTAAGGTCATATGGCTTGGACACATATAGGAGAAACGAGGTTTTAGGGTGAATGCACATGGAATGATAAATTGTACCCGATGTGAATGAGGGTGAGGTCCACACCACGCCACACACAATTCCAGGGAAGAGACCTCGGGCCGAGGGACCAGAAAACTCATAAAATATGGCAGTGGACCTATGGACAAAATGTCTAGGTGTTCCTAAAAAACCTATGACTATGGGAATCATGACATATATAGTTCTGGGGACGCATTTTAACATCTTGTGGGACAAGGGGCGTGAGAGACTAGCTCCTAGAAGGGAAGTACATGGTGAAAATATTGTAGACCCGACATGAAATAGGATGTAAGTCCTTACACCACACCATTCAATTCCGTGAAATTTAGGGCCATAAGGATGAACAGAAGAGGTAATTATAAGAACCTATACTGGACCCAAAGACAAGATGTTTGGGCATCCCTACGTATGCCATGAGAATGGGAATCAAGTTATATGTAGTTCTGAGGAAGGAGATCGTAGTTTATTTTATTTGATCTCAGACCATAGAGAAGTGAGACCCTTCTATGTGGGTGCGAACCTCGACCAAATATCCAATCCCACATGAGATACACATGATGTTTGAAACAAGGGAGAAGTATTTCTTTTCAACACATGGAATACACCCAAAGGGGAAATTGGTGTGGAGCCCCGAATGATGCCTTCATGTTTCTTTGTCCTACTATTGTGCAAATGTGCACGGATGGATAGTACCAAGAGGGTCGAAATTCCAATTGGAAATGATGGGTTGGAAAATGATGTAAATCAAATGACTAACATTTAGGGCTTGGTGGGGTTGGCTTGACAATGGAGGATAACTTTTGACCGCGTTCGAAACACGACATCCATATCGTGTGACATGAAATGCGAATCAACAAATGAGCATCGACCGCTGACCACATTCGCAACATGGGCCTTGTATCAATTTTTCATTTGAGGTCCTCGAGGACATTGTCCTGAAATGGTAGGGGAGCCCTTGGGCCAAGAATCCATGCCATTTGGGGGCCCTTTTGGATGTTCAAGATGATAGAAGCCCAAATGAAGGGTAACACAAAGCCTGAATAATGGGCGAGAGCATGTCTAGGAAGAATCTGACACTCTATGTCCTAAACTAGAGTACTCCTAGGCACATTGGTGAATTGAAAAAGAGGGTCGAGGGGCCCAAATTAAGAGAAATGACTCAGACAGATGAGTGTAGGATAGGGGGATGAACATCTCTCGTGAGAAAGAGGTATGTGGCGTGGTTTTTTCAAACCCAACATTAATGAGGACATAAGCTCATACCACATTGTATACCCCTCTTGTAGAAGAACTGAGTCCAAGGGTCCAAGATGATAAGGAGGATTCTAAGAGATGGGCCTAGACCGGAAGACTAAATGTTCGTGTGGGCCTACGTATCCCATAAGGATGGTAATTAAGCCACACATTATTCTGTAGGATGATGTGCAATTTTACATCATGCAGCAAGAATGCTGATAGGGGTAAGGTATCTCAATGAGGGATGTGTATAACACGGCGAGTAACCTGAGGTGAATGAAAACATAATGTCATACTACATCATACAATCCTGAATGAGAACTTGGGATAAGAGGAAGAAAAGGTTGAGGGACCTGAGATGGGAAGTCCCAACCAATTCACATTTTAACGTCTTGCGGTGGGGACGATGGTTCTCTTAGTTTAAAGTCATGGGTTTTTGACCATAGATGCCTAGTTTAATGTCATATGCATGGGAAAAGTGAGTGGACAGGGAGACACATCGTGCCTATGGAAACCCAAAAAATGGAAACAACTCTAGAGGATAACTGTTGACCACATTCGCAGCACAGTATCCGTATTTGTGTGACTAGGGTTTGGTCATTGACCATGTTCAAAACAAAATGTCCATTTCGTTTGACCAGAAATGGGAATGGAAAATGGGTGTCGACCGCTGACCATATTATTAATGCATAAGTTGTGTCAATTTGTCACGTGAAATCCTCGAGGACGTTGGCCCAAAATGGTAGGAGATCCCTTGGGCCTAGCATCCATTCCATTTGGGGGTTCTTTTGGATGTGAATGATGATGGAGACCCAAATTATGGGACACACGAAGCATGAATATGGCTATGCATCTTAACGTCATGGATGAATATAGAAGAGGAAGAGATCTCTAAGGAGGGGAATACATGGTGTGGTCATGATGAGATCGACATGAATGAGGGAGGAAGCCTACACCACACCATGTGTTCTACCCAAGGGGAGATTCTGAAGTTTGTCCGGACCTATGGAAAAAATGTTCGGGCATTCCTACGTATCCCTTAAAGTTGGGAATCAAGACACACGTAGTTTTGAAAAGGGCCGTGTAGTTTAGTTTCATGTGGTGAGGACGTGGGAGGATAGAATAATGAGGAAGGGTGCATGGTGCGATCATCATAATCCTTACATGAGTGGATCCAGAGAAGCCTAAATGACACTATGAGGGATCCTCCAAGAGGTCTATACCCAGGGGGTAGTCAAAGAGAATATTTTCAAGGTTGCACTTAGGACAAGGTGTCTGAGCGTTTTTACGTATCCCATGACGATGGGAATCATGCCATACGTATTTCTTGAAGTTCAGTTTACCAACTTGCGGGATGACATATAGTTTAATGTCATGCAGGAAATGAAATTTTAAGTTCATGTAGGACCTGATATAGTATAATGTCATGTGGGACGACATACAGTTTAATGTCATGCGAGACATGACAGTTTAAGGTCATGTAGGACCTGATACAGTTTAACGTCAAGCAGGACTACAAACAGTTTAATGTCATGTGGTACATGAAATTTTAAGGTCATGTAGGACCTAGTTACTCAGCCAAATATTTCTTGAGTAATTTGGCATTGGTGGGAAGAGTTATGTACTTTCCATCCATAGTGATCAGGGAGTACGGGCCATTAGGGTAAACCTTGTGAATGATGTAAGGTCCTTCCCATTTGGGCACTATCTTGGGTGGTTTCCTACCAGGTATCATTGGTGTTATCAGGGACAACTCCATGTTACCTTTCAAGAAAGAATAGAGGAAAAATTTCTTGTTGAAATCTCTAACTATTTTTATCTCATGCCTTTCCAGATTGTGGAGGGCACGAAGCCTATTCTCTTCAAGTGATTCCAGTTAATCCAGACGGATTTCAGCTACTTTATATGGTGCTTGTTGATCATAGATAGTTATGAACAATGAAGAAAACTAAATCTTGATGGGCAGGATGACCTCCATTCCATACACTAGGGAGTATGGTGTCACTAGTGTGGAATTGTGAGTCATCGTCCGATAAACCAAAAGGGTGTTGGGGAGATTTTCTGGCCAACTCTTTTTACTCAAACCAACCATCTTCTGCAGAATTTTGGATAGGATTTTTTTGAATTCCATGATCTTCCCATTTTCTTGCATGTGATATCCGGAGGCATTGTTAAAGCGATTGTTGTACTTAGAGTACAATTTCTTCAACTTAGCTTCCCGGAATTTAGTGCCATTATCGGTAAGAATGGAGTGAGGGACTCCAAATTGGTAGATGATGTTGGAGCTCACAAATTCATTGATAGAATGGGCCTTGACCATTTTTAGCAGAATTGCCTCTGTCTACATGGAAAATAAATCCATACCGGTCAGGATGAACCTGCACTGGCGAGTTGTCACTAGTGGATATTGTCCCATGACATCGAGTCCCCAGAACGCAAAGGGCCAAGAGTACTTGGTAGTGGAGAGTCTTTGGAGGTCGATGCACAAAATTGGAATGGATTTGGCATGCATGGAACCTCTTGAAAAAATCGATGCAGTCACTGATCATGGAGGGCCAAAAATTCCCCAATCTCTGGATCTTGTGAGATAACTTTGGCCCGGTTTGATGAGACCCATAAAAACCGGCATGAACCTCCTCCATGACTTAGGTAATCTCAATTCTTTGAATGAAACAAAGGAGAACCCCATCAAACCTGTGCTTGTAGGGGATCCTCCCAACACCGGGACCACTCTGGAGAGTAAACTACAATGTGCAGCATCGGATTCGCTTGCGCTCGGCTCAATCTGCCAAGAGATTTTTGGGATAGAGGTACTGAATAAAGGGGTTCCTCCAGTCGAGAGTTACTTCCAACACTATGTCTGGGGGACCTGGGATTCCTGGCATGGAGGCATCAATGGTGAGGTGGCTTACCTGTAGGTTATCGTGATCATCTAGAGTGACGAGGGTGATGAATCTCCATTGTTCCATGTGGATAATCAAATCAACTTGATCAGGATTTGCAAGAGATGCAGCTAGGCTAGCCAAGGCGGTAGCTCAACTATTCTAGGATTGAGGGACATGGGTAACTTCTGGATGAGATAGAAACTAATCAATCAGCAAGAGGGTGTGTTCCAAAAGTGGTATGAGCTCTAGCTTTCTGATGACATAGTCATCATTGATTTTCTTGATGACTAGTTTGGAGTCCCCTTTCACATGAAAATGGGGAATGCCAATCTCGAGGGCCAATTCGAGGCCAGTAATGAGAGACTAGTACTCCACCTCATTGTTGGTGTAGCCTTCTGATAGCAGGAATGAATATGGTAGAACGACTTGAGCTGGGGTAATGAAGACGATACCTAGGCCTGCTCTGTTGAGCCTGGGGTCATTGGTCCTTCTGTCAGTAGGGATCTACGAAGCACAATCAAAGTGCTTTTTCCAGCACAAAATGGCTTGGTCTACCGAGAGGATTGCCTCAACAGGAAAATCTAGGTCCATACAATGGTCCATGGGAGATGGATAGGCGGTGATGAAATCTGCCAATGCCTACCCCTTGATAGCATTTTAATGGAATAAATTAATGTCAAACTACTGTAGAATCACCACCCAATGATCTAGATGGCCTATCAACATGGGGCTGTTTAGGATGTACTTCAGCGGATCTACTCGGGACACTAGTTGTACCTCGTGGTGTTTCAAGTAATGTCACAATTTCTATACTAAGAATACCAGTTCAAGGAATCTTTTCTCAATAGGGGAGTATCTAGTCTCTGTATCAAGGAGGATGCTTCTGAGATAGTAGAGACTGTTCTCGGTTCCCTCATTGTTCTTCTGGAAGAGAATGGCATTAGGGGATTGTTCCAGGGCGATCACATAAAGGACCAAAAGCTTTTCGGAAATGGGGGATATCAAGAATGAAGGCTGGAGAAGGTACTGATTGAACTCCTTGAAATTAGTCTCACATTCCTCCTCCCACTGATAAACAGCTCATTTCTTAATTAGTCGAGAAAATGGATTACAATTACCAAATAAATTCACGATGAATCAGCGTATGTAGGCCAAGTGTCCTTAGAAGCCTCGAAGCTCTCAGACGTCTCTTGGGGGAGAAATCTGATTGAAGGACTTGATCTTGTCAAGGTCGATTTCAATGCCCCTATATCTGACAATGAAGCTGAGAAACATTATAGAGGTATCCTCGAAGGCACATTTCAATGGGTTCATCTTCAGGTGGTGAGAATGAAGGAAGAAAAACACTTTCTCAAGATCTTTGAGATGGTCCTAACGCTGGTGAAATTTGACCACCAGATCATTCACATATCATTCCACCAATGTCCCAAGGATCATCTTAAATACTCAATGCATGGAACACTGATAGGTGGAACCTGCATTCTTTAGACTGTAGGGAATTGACCTGGTAACAAAAAGTACCTGCTGGTTCCCTGAAGGCTGTAGAATCTTCATTCTAGGGGGCCATACGAATCTGGTTGTACCCAGAGTACCCATCCATAACGTAGAGGTCTTAGAACCTAGTGGTGGCATAAATCAACAACTATATCATGGGAGGGGGAAAATCATCTTTTGGACAGTGATGGTTGAGATCCCAGAAGTCGATGTAGACTCTGATTGTCCATTCTTCTTCCTGACTGGAACAATGTTGGCTACCCATCTGAGGTACTGTACCTCCTCAAAAAAATTCTCTCTGATAATCTTATCAACTTTGGCCTCAACCATGGCACCATGAGAAGGGTTCATCTTTCAGGGAGGATTCTCAAACCCGCGGTGATTTGCCGAGAGATCGAGGTGGTGGATGGCTACCTGGGGATCTAGTCCTAGCATTTCATCATAACTGCAAGAGAATACATCATGGTGTAGCTTCAGGAAGTCCACATACTATTACCGCTCCTCGAGGGGCATAGTTATACTGATCAACATGGGTTTTAGATCTGTCTCACTACCGAGGATCACATGTACCAATTCATCGACTGTGGTGGAGACACCCTCTTCGAATGCAGGAAGAGAATCCTCTAAATCCTCTTCTTTTCTTATAAGGGAGGGATCCTCAGTAGTAGGATCTTACTATAAATCAAAATATCCTGATGGGTGGCTGGTTCCTGCCTGAGCGGTGGTAGACACTACAACGGGGGATTCCTATGCTTTCGAAACCAAAGTGATGAAAGATGTCGATCTGATCCCATCTGGTCTTCGACCAAAGGGGCCATTCTTGATTATATCAAATAAATAGTGACATTTTGTGTTGATATGGTTTATACCAGCCTATATAAACAAGAAAGTATGAGGTATTTCTATCTCCATGGGGTGAAAATCCCGATACCTTATGGGGGTAGGGGCTCTAGGATCACTCGAGCCTGATTTGTGTAGGAATATGAGGTGATCTTCCAACACCGCATAGACTTGGGAATATTCATGAACCCCGTTCCAGAAACAATGAAGCATTTTCCCATATATAGGGTCAAATCATCCAATCATTGGATTGGAAATATGTAGGCATCATCCAGATCTATCCATGGGCAGGTCGCAGCCGTAGCATATTCAACCTCATTAGCTTGAATCTGCTTGTCCTTGCTCTTTTAATAGTTGGCATCTAGATAGAAAGACTCATAAGAGTAAAAGGAAGATGTGTCACCTTAGAGTACACCCAAATGACTACTAAGGGAATACGTAAGGCACTAGATATACGATGAAGGAACTGCAGCATGCAGATGAAGCCACAGCCTACCCATCAATGCATTGTAAGCAGTGTACTGCGAAACAACCATGAACTCAGAACTGGCTACTAGACCACTGAATTGAGTCATCATGAGGATCTTTCCAATTGTCTTCTATTCCATCCTACCATAACTTTGAATTTTCATATTAGAGCTACTCATATCATCCCCAGATAGCCCTATTTTTTGAAGTGTTTGGGTCGGGATTAGGTTGATCTCAGAACCTGTGTCGACAAGACACCGACTAATATTTACGCCATTAAAGTGGTCATTGATGTTCAGTGGAAAGATGTTCCCCTATATGGGAGATCCTAAATATTATCCAAATAATGAGATAATGTCTTGGCACCCATCATGCTCGACTACCTCAACATGGAAGGATTATGAAGCTGCTACCTCCATCTCAAACTTGAGGGGACTTCTTAAAGCCTCAATGAGGGCTTCACACATATCCACTGATAGGAGAAGGGACTCAAGGATGGAGAGTATTTTGTAAATGTTGGAAATATGGATAAGGACATCTTACTTCTGTGCCAAGAATGAGCTTCTGCTTATAGGAGGTTGTTCTGCAGAAGGGGGAATGACTAGCCCTTCTGGCTGAACTGACTAATGATTGGTGTTTGGAAAATCCCTCTAATCACTAGTCAAGGCCTATGGAGTGGATAACAGATGAAGGTCAGATGACTGAGACCATTAATTAATAGAGTTTGGCTGATAATGTTGCGCTCGGGGTGTCTCTTCCTGATTAAGAAACACAAACGGTGACGAAGGTGGACCTGATGACACTAGATGGGAAGGCTTCGCTTGCTGAGCTCTGCGCTAGGCCTTCTATCTAGTTTTAGTGGAATACATAGCCTAGCTATAAGTACAGACTGAGGCACTCCTACAACCCATATTTCTACAGCTTCATCGATGATGGCATTGCCTGGGAACATTGGGAGGATCGACTTGGCTCTTCTCATCATCAGAAATCATGTAGTGGTTTACCAGCTCTACGGTGTTAACTAAGGAATACCCTTGACTGTCACTTGATGAATCCTCCACCACTGGAAAGATTCTAGAGGGAATTTCCATCTCTGGGGGCATGAAGTCGCTGAGAGTACGGGATGATGATGGAATTGGTGGGAGACTTTGTTTTCCCTTGCGCCACCGATTCTTGCTCTTCTGGGAAGAGGATAGACGAGATGACAATGTATAAGTAGTAGTTGCAGCTGATGTAATGACTTCTAAAGGCTCAGGTTGATTTAGGTGTGCTCAAATAATACCGTGGACACGGGTGACTACCTTATGAGCCATCTATTCATCATACTTTTGGGACCTGTGGTTGGAGACTTGGTTCCACTAATATTCACTATCACTATTGCTATCTGGATTCACAAATACACATGCCACTTATGCTAGAGTTGGGCCCAACCTAACTACATTGTTGTCAACATGGTCATGTAGCCAGTCCTTAAACACATTTCACTATTTAATGGTGTGCCCCAGGATCTGGTGATAGGGGTAGTATTTGGGGTGATCAGTTAGGTCCACCTCTTCTAGCCTCCTGAATTTAGAAAAACATACAATCCCATGTTCCAAGGAACTTCAAAAATATCCAGGAACCTGAGCCTCATTAAATGAGTAGTTTTTTGTTTCTTCTGTCCAAGAAGGGGGATCTATGTGCCTAACCCTAACGGGAGGTTGGAGGAGCCTGTTGAGAAGGTGGAACCTGGTTATCTCACCTAGGTGGTGGTGGCGTGTTATGTGGGGGCGCCTGCCAATTTTGAGGTAGACACTACTAGGCCGGAGGCTGCTCCTGTGGTGGTAGGATTCTATGAGGCTACGGAGGTGGCTCCACTGGTAATAACTCCATTTTTCTAGGGGCCTCTATTTGGGTCACCATGAAGGGCATAGCCTTAGCGGCCCTTCTCGCGGAAATTTCAGGAGGAAACAATCGTGCCTTCTTATCCTGCAGTAAAGCTTCCTCTTGGTGTCAGGCCTTATCATAGAAATCCCAGTATCCCCCTAAAAAATTCTAGGTAATGAGAGAGGGGACGAGAACAGTCTTGACATTCCCCACACACATTGTTAGCAGCTATTCCTAAGTCAGTGGCGTGTTCAAGGAGTAGGTGAGTCCTTTCCACAGGGTGACAAAGTCTGTGATGCGCTCATCAGGCCTCTGTTTTCATTTGAAGAGGTCTACAATACTTTTCTTCTGAGTGGTGGAACTAAACTGGAAAATAAATTTCGTATGAAGATTTTCCTAGCCAAATACTGACCCGATGGGTAGCTGGTTATACCATACAATTGTAGGTCCTTCCAATTTCTGTACAAAGAATCAACGTTTCATCCTCATACTGCGCCAGAGTTCCCATAATGGGTCTGTGCCTTGAGATGAAGTGGGCCAAATGCAGTAGTGGGTCACCTTTCCCATTAAAGGAGGAAAAGGTGGGATTTTTGAAACCTTGGGTTCTAGAATATCATCCACCCACACTGGATATAGATTTACATCAAGAAGTATTTCCACCTATCGTGTTCCCAATGCCTCGAGGAAGGAAATGAGTCCCACCATTGGATCATCTGGGCAGGGGGTTCCTATCTTGATGGAGATCTCTGACCACCTGTGCGTTGTCAAGTTCTTCAACATGATATGCAGGCCCTGCGACTCGTGGAGTGGCCATTGGGATGACCTATGGAGTGGTTGGGGGATCTTGAGATGGGTCCCTGGGATTATCATGTCGCTCAGGTGGATTTGGAGACACATACCATACCATATTGCCATAATTTCTAGTCTCTACCGTGTCTGCATAAGCAGGATGGTTAGGGTCACCTGGAGGCAATTTTACAAGCGGAATTTGTGCCTACCCCTACAACCCCAACTGAGGATCACCGTAGTCTGGTCATTTCTCTATGGCATATTCCGCAAACAGTTTAAAAAAAATATTCTTATGATCTATAAGCTATTAATTCAACACATCTTTTTTGGGATCATCCTTCATCTTTCATACTGAGCCAAACGGGTCAGAGGGTTTGACGGCTCTGAGGTGATCCTTACCATTATTGGGATTTCAGTTGAGGACCAATGCCTCGGTGGGCACGAGAAGACCCATTAAATTTCTATGATGTTGAGTAACCCTTCCCAATTGGTCTAAAAGTTGTGGTACACACTTCAGGGGAATCTTTTCTCCAGAGATTATTGTCTTCGTCTCTTCCTTCGATAAATCAGCCATTTTAACCATGAATCTACCTGGAGGCATATCCTCGATATCAACTAGAAAGTCAGGATAGAACCAGATAGAACTAAAATGGAGGGCTGCATACTTCCCCTAACCACTGATCTGAATGTGGGGGGGAATCCTCCTTGATTATCCTGCAAATCACTTTAAAGATCTAAATGCATCATTTTTGGAGTGTCCTATGGCGGCCTGGTGACTCAGGGTGATGGGCCACATGGATTGCAGCCAAATCAACCAAACGACACTATTAACCAATGTCTTCTAAGTGCACCTAACTCGTAGGGTTGGACATTCATTGATGAAGAAGGATAAAGTGAGTTGCCCATAGGGTCTAGCGAAAGCATCCAACCTCTACCTGGGTGAGAGATTCTAGTGCACTGAAATTCCGCACTACAACTGGCCAAAACATCTTCAAGAAATGGTCCACTGCAAGAATTCCCCTAAAGATCCTCATCTTAGACTTGGGGTCTGGCCTTTGGTTTCCCCACTCATCAACTAGAGGTGGTTGGTGATCTGGTAGTGTTACTGGTGTATACCGTTGAGATGGTAGGCTGGCTGGTGGAGAATACGACGATCAGGCTAACAAGACACTGCATCTTGGGATATCCTCCGACGAGTGCAGTGACTTAGCCACCACATCGCGATAAGATGGACTAGCAATCACATTTTCCATCACAAATACTATGGTTTATGGCATTAGTTCATGTTGTTGCTCATCCTCCATCGGTCCCCAAAACAACTCTTTGTGATCTCTGGTCGAGGTATAGAGTGCTCCTGGTGATGATGGTGGCAATTGCATAGCCAGACACTGGGGATACACCAAATATTCTACCTTCCAGATGTATCTACGGAGGTTGTTAGGGATCCAATGGACCTCTCATTCCAGAAGTACGAGGCCAATGTGCCTTGTTCCTGCCTCATCCCTTGACACAGAGGATCGATGTGAGGGTTCCATCATCGAATCATATTATGATTTGGAATTATAGAAGGAAATAGTAATAATTACCATATGATTCTCCTTGGTGTTCTTCTTATGGTGGCAATGTACCTCCCCCTTTCCCCAGACAGGTTCTTTAAGACTAGGTAGATTTATGGCGCATGGGGAACCTTCAGCCAAACTGGTGCTGGGATAGAGAGGGATTCCGCCTAAATGAGCTAAGGTGTGAAGAGCACCTTGAAAAATGTCAAAGGGAACGTGGGGAGGACCTCAATTTCCACTAGCTGACCTTCAAATAGGATCTATATGGAAATTTCTAGAGTGGGTAGGACCTCCACTAGAACTAGTAAGAGTAAGGGTAGGGCCTCCATGCTAATTTCCCATTGAAGTGTCAACGCGAGGAGGGTCCCCATGCCGATGTAACCAAACACGGGTGGGAACTCCACACTGGGTGCTGATAAAGTAAGGCTGAACTTCACTTTTCAGATTTTTGGGGTGAGGTGGACCTTCTCCGGCTACTGTAAGGACATGGGTATGGCCCCAACGCTTGAGATTGACCAGATGTGTAACATCTCCACATCGGAGGCTTATGGCAGGAGGATCGACTCCATACCCAATGTCATGAGTGCAGAAGAGGTTTCCATACTGAGTGTCACTACCATGGGGAGGACCCTCATTCGGATTAAAGGTGGCATGGGGAAGACCTCCACGCCAAGCATGGGAGTGGGGAGGACCCCCATTCTCATTGGTGGCAGTATAGGGAGGACCTCCGTACTGAATGGAAATGTCGCGGGTCATCCTGAAACAAACTCCACCAATGTCAGTGAATAGTAGGGTCGACCCAGCCTTCCCATGGGGTAGTTGGGGTCTCAATCTGGGGAAAAAGTATGAGTGCCCCTACTTGGCATAAACATGGATTGATGGTATATGTAAGTGGTGTCACAATCCATAGTAGTTGTTGACATTGATTCCACTCGGCAAGCATCCTCCTTAGCCTGTGCCTGACTCTGGAATCGGGTTAGCCAGACTTGGGTTGGCGGTGCAGGTGCATAGCTTACATGTTCCTCAAACTATGGTATTGGGTGGCAATGCTAGTGTAGTGTATTGGGGGCCCTCCTTGGGAGCCCCTAGAATGGGATCCCGTCCAGGCTGGCCAAGACATCCCTCACCTCATCGGCGTATGAGAGGGAGTTATCCAAGTGTTCTGGGAAGAGGCTCCAAAAATGGTTGTGTGTCGAAGTGGGGAGTAGTGGATCCCTTCATGGCCCTTGGGGTGATGGTGGCGATGAGGGGAAGATGCCTCTACGTCCTAACAGGCCATATCCTGAGTCGGGATAATCTCCTCTTCCTCGTATCGATGAACGAGGTTGTTTATCACCCTTCACTGAACGAACTCAGATGTAGAGTTAGGGTGTGGGTGACCAACAACTATGGACATGGAAGATTACATGGGGGAAATGAGGATATACGGGATTTTTGCGATGATGTTGTCCCTACCCCTGCGTCGGTAGGTGGGTGGTGATCAGTTTCCTGATATGGAAGCTTGGGTCTTAGAAGGCATGGAGATTAAACCATTAGTTCTACAAGAAGTAAATCAATTTCCAGTTCCCTAGCGCCATTCTGTCTTCCATGGAGAGTAATTAGGATCCAATATGACAACATCACAGACCGGGATGTCCAATGTTCAACTTCCCCAACTTCTGGTGAGTTTCACACCAGGCCCACTATTTTCTTGGCGAGACCTGGTACCAGATAACTTGATCGGGTGACATGCTAGCCCACTAATGTCTCTAACGCTACTAATCTCCACATTAAGGATGGTAACATCATGTTGGGTTCCCCATTTCTGTTTCCAATTCTTTCGTCAGGGCACACATCTATCTCTTTCAGAGGAGGGTGTGCTTCTTATTGCCCTGTATTCCTGCTTTCCAAAGGTAGGCGACATCCATCTCTTTTCAAGACATTTTCTCCTTGATCAAAATGATATGATGGGATGTTGGTTCCTCCTTCCTTGGATTCCTCCTTGGAACTCATTACCTAGCCTGGGTCTCCCTTATAGACTTAAGGCGTTGTTCATGAAATTCTTCCTAGTACCATGACTTCATGGGCACTGGTTAATTACACTAATTCTATCAAGACATTCCAAGGGGTCTGGTTAGGTATGCAACCTTCGGTCGGGGGAGTAGTCATGTTGTACATCACTAGTGTGTCAGGATGTTGGAACACTAGCACGTCTGGGTATCTTCCCCTTATGATAGGGCTTCTCGAGGGCATAGAAGCCTAAGGAATACCACATCGAATGAGGGGAATTATATGTCATAAGCATGTCTTTGAGTTTTTCATCAGTTTTATATGTTTAACATAGGGCATGCCACGAGTTTAATGTATATTAGAGAAGGATCATACTGATCAGAACACTGATAGAAGTGGATTATATGGGTGCAACCCCTAAATAGATCATTGATGTTGGGGCTAATGCATGGTTAGTTACCCAATTACTACTAGGAGCAGTGAGAAAGTGGGTGACATGATCTCACTGGGATGAGGCAGCCCGGGTAAGAATCGGGATGGATAATGGAGAGTTGAAAGAAGTAGTGGGGGACTGAGATGGGACCATTGTGAAGGTAAAGTTAGTGTTGGGATTGAGCCTCTAAGATAATTCCTATGTATCCACATGCCAGGGAATCAAATTCTGCATAGTTCATGGGGTGATGGAACACTTGAGGAGGTGACCTATATGGATGGGACCTAAAGTAAGTTGAACCTCTAGTTTTTGGAATGACCTTCTCGAAACACATAGGCTCAAGGGAAAGGCCAGGATGAGACCTGAGTGATGTACTTGAATCTCAGGAAGTCTTCTTACATACCACTCCTTGGCAAGGATCAAAGTCCCCATAGTTCAAGATGGTTTGGTGAACCGACATGAAGGGGGTCGGGACCAATAAGTTTTGGGCTTGAACCTCGAGAGGGCTTCCTACGTACCTTGCCTTATAAAGGATAAAAGTTCCCGTAGTTTGGAAGATGTATTGGTGAACTGACGTAAAGGGGGTCGGGACCAATAGGTGTTGGGCTTGAACCTCAAGGATGCTTCTTACATACCTTGCCTTGGAAATGATCAAAGTCCTTGTAGTTCGGAATGGTTTTGGTGAACTGACGTAAAGGGGGTCAGGACCAATAGGTGTTGGGCTTGAACCTCATGGAGGCTTCCTACGCAGCTTTCCTTAGCAAGGATCAAAGTCCTTGTTGTTTATAAGGATGGATTGGTGAACCGACATGAAGGGGTAGGGACCAATAGGTGTCGGGCTTGAACCTCAGGGAGGCTTCTTACACACCTTGCCTTGGTAAGGATCAAATTCAACATAGTTCTGTAGTGGTGTGGTGAATCGACATAAAGGGGGTCGAGACCAATAGGTGTTGGGATTAAACCTCATGGAGGCTTCCTAGGTACCTTTCCTTAGAAAAGATCAAAGTCCCCATAGTTTGGAATGGTGTTGGTGAACCAACGTGAAGGGGGTTGGTACCAATAGGTGTTGTGCTTGAACCTCACGGAGGCTTCCTATGTACCATTCCTTGGCAAGGATCAAAGGCTGCGTAGTTTGGAATGGTGTTGGTGAAATGACGTGAAGGGGGTTTGGACCAATAGGTGTTGGGATTGAACCTCAGGGAGGCTTCCTATGTACCTTTCCTTGGAAAGGATCAAAGTCCCCATAGTTCGGAATGGTGTAGGTGAAATGATGTGAAGGGGTTCGGGACCAATAGGTGTGGGGATTGCACCTCAGGGAGGCTTTCTATGTATCATTCCTTGGCAAGGATCAAAGACCCCATAGTTCGAAATGGAGTTGGTGAACCGACTTGAAGGGGGTCGGGACCAATAGGTGTTGGTATTGAACCTCAGGGAGGCTTCCTATGTACCTTGCCTTGGAAAGGATCAAAGTCCCCATAGTTCAGAATGGTGTTGGGGATTACACTCTAGGGTGGCCTGAAGAGGATGTAATGGTTGGTGACTACACTAAGCCCACGTCAGTCTTGATCATGTGAGAAACAAGAGGCAGCAAAGACCTGATGATCACATTGTGAAAGGTGCGTCTATGATAAGTGGAGTGAAGATTAGCCATGGTTAGTAGCCCAAAGTGGAAACAGGGACTTATGTGTAGTTAGAAGCCCAAAGAGATGGATATTGGGACTTACTCTACGTTGGAGGCCTAGTAGAGACAAATCCCCGAAGGAAGAGGGATGGGGTATCGAGTATCCATGTTCTCCTCTCACCTCTTAGTCTTTGACACCAAAAAAATAAAGAAGGATCATAGGTTCTAACTCCTACTAGAAAGGATAGAGTCTTACACCAAGATGGTTTCCCTTCCCCACAGACAGGTGCCGCTCTAGGAGAGAGGATCTCATTCCTTGTAAGGAAGATCTCACTCTCGTGGAGATGAGCGAACGTAGAGAATGTCTGAGGTGGGGAACCCCATGTGTGATGCATGGGGTGAGACCACAGTTTAACATCATTCGATGAGGATGATGGTGCTTAGCATCTTAACATCCTGCAGCTCAGGTCAGGTGGCATCACTGCGCACCCCTAGGACTTACATAACTAATACCTACCAACACTAGGGGAAGGGAAGGCAACAATAATTCCATGGTGAGGGAGTGTCGTGGAGCGATCCATTGGGGGCCTACATTAGCATGGCTATGTGAAGAAGGAATATCCATAAGCGTGCCTATACGAAGAATCATAAGGCTTAGAAATGCAATGTAAAGCACCGCCAAGGGACATTGAAATCACATCATTTAGACCTGGAGGGTCATTTGAGAAAATGGGTGTCAGAGCAAAGGGGTTCATGAGAACATGCCTCGTGAAGCTCTGGTTCTCCATGTAGTGGAGGGGATTCGTGAAGGGTGTGCTTCATGAAGTGAAGTGGACTAGCCTAGGAAGAGGTCATAGGTTCACATGGAGAGTTCTTTGTGAAGCAAAAAGGCTCTCCTGGAGAAGGGCTTCGCAAAGCAAAGGTTCCTTGTGAAGAATAGCACTACGAAGTAGTATACCTTGAAATGTACAGTGACCCTACCTTATTATGAGGTTCACATGTTCATGGAAGGTACTTCATGAAGCATGAGTGATTTGCGAAGACCCAATCCCCCTTAGGGATCTCCTTCCTTTTTGAAGGCTTGTGGGCTTCGCAAAGGGAATACCTGTTTGAAGAGGGGTTGTGTTTAAGCCAAAGGAAAGGCACTTCATGATTCTAAAGTACCTGGAAGAGTTCATTTTTCATCGAATAGAAAGTGATTTTCAATTTGAGATATGAGAAGGCAAAAGTTTTTAGTATTTTTACTTTGGGATTGTGGGAGGCCCGGTATTTATAGGCAAGAGGCGGTGCGAAGTAGGGATCGGTCAACATAAAACCACATGGTTCTTTTTCATAACCGTAGAGCCTCCTACCTCTTTGATTCATGGTGGATTTTCAAACATATTTCAGATCACGGATCTTCTCGCCACTTTGCTTCGCAGATGCTTCATAAACGTCTTTCAGCTCACGGATCCTGTTGCCTCTTTGATTGGCAGCAACTTTGCAAACATATTTCAGATCATGGATCCTCCCGCCTATTTGCTTCATAGTCCCCATGAAGAAGGCGAATTCATGTCGTCAGTAGTGTTGGGGGTTCCATGATTAGGCTTCATGAGGCAGTCCCAAAGGAGGTGGTTTCCTCTTTGCATTTTCACTTCCTGCCCCCATATTTTGTCACCAACATGTATGTATCCACCCCCGCACCAAAACCTTATGGTGTCCTAAATATAATGAAAATAGAATAATTTATGGGAAGGGAAGATACAATTTAACATGAATCATGGATATATGACTTCTTTAAGGTGGAGATCCTCCATTGGGGGCTCTAATAGTGTCCCACGAAAAAATATTTTGTATTTTCCCATTGATAATGTACTTTTATTAGGTTTTTTATTCATAACCTATGAAAAACCAAAATAATAATCATTAGTAAAACATTATAGGTTAGAGTAGTGTAAATGAAGCTTACTATGATGTGAATTCAACCTTCTATTGAACAAAATAATCTTCTCACCATGTGGAATTGGTATAGAAGTATCAAATGATCATGGTATGGCTTGGTTTTTTCCTTTTTATTTGAGGGTTTTGTATATATCTCTATTAATCACTTTCATCCCTTAAATAGATAATTTGTAATGATAACATGCACCATAAATTTTACTATTTCATTTATTGATATCTCAGTATGTGGGATACCTCCATAATGAGATCATAACTCTTTCCAAAAAATGATTATAAATGGGATTTTTTAAAGTAGTATAGTAGGCCCCTAAAGAATCATGAAATTTAAGAATCCAATATTTCCTATTTAGTTAGAAAATTTCTCAAGTTATTTCTATATTTATATTACACACTAAGGATTCCCATTGGTTTGGTGGTGATAAAGTGTCAAAAATTTATGCTCATCCCTATACTAATGGAAAAGATCTTTCATTATGTTATTGTAAGAATGAGAACATTGATCACTTATGGTAAACCTAATAAATCTAAAACAAAAATAGATTTAGGTTCTTAAATTATTATAAATAAAATTGATTTATCATTCCTTATGGATCATTACTCAACCCATTTATATGAATTAATTATAATAATAATAATATACAATTTTATATGGAAACCATGAAATGGTTCCAGAAGTTAATGCCTCAAAATTTAAAATTATAATGGAATAAAAGGGTTTGTTGTAAAATTTCATTTATTTTATAGGCATTCCCAATCCTTTAAAAATGAGAAAAAACATTTAAAAAAATATGGGCATCTCAAAACAAAGTTTTTTGATATAAAATAAAATCAACGTCCTTATTATCAATCTATTAGAGACAAATGTTTCCCCCATAATCATGTGTCTGGTTGAAAATTATAACAAATTGAGACTCTATCTATAAGACAATTCATTTTGGATTCATCACTTCATGTGGGTGATAAGGCTTATCCTAAAAGTACCAATAGGGCCCATGTTTATGATGTTATGAATTATACTAATTAATTGTAAATTTATTTATACCATGAAATAACACCTTTTTATGGGTATAATTTCTCACTAGGGGATGAGTAAATATCCAATTATGGAAGGATTCTATTAATATGATCAGCCACCGAATTCTCTTCTCCTCTCCTACACATAATTTAAATATTGAATTCATGAAGGGGAATCATCCAATATATGAGATGTGGTTTGGATACCAATTTATTTATGATATTCTAGGGGGTTGTAGGGCCGAAAAAAATAATAATTTTAGAATAGAATGTGTGAGTAATAAGAAATAATAGATAGAGATTGTTCGAAAAAATATGACAAAACTGATCCAAATACATTGTTGGAAGCATAAAAATGTACTAAAATGGTAAATACCACCATGATAGTTGTATTACTAAATTGATGATATATTCATTTTCAATTTATTACACACATTTGAACTTTTCACAATTAAAATAAATGTAACAACTTTTGAATGTAATAAAGAGTTATGAAGTGAAAGATTACTAATGTTTTTTTAATAAATGATGATAAAATCCCATGTGGCCTATGAAAAGTCTCACATCCAATGCATTTATAGTGAATAGTAGGGAATAAATTTTATCATATTTTTATTTGTCTATATGGATATCTACTTCATAAATAACATGTTCAAGTACTATTCAGTACCATACATGAAATATATGTTTTCAAAAGTTATTAAAATATTATTTTTAATATAATAACTTAGGAAAGAACTTATAATACACAAAAAAATCATATCATCATTATATATTATTTAAATTATTCAATAGGTTCAATAGAAACAAAAAGGTCCAAAATCTAAAAACATAGGAACCCCCAACCCAAGATAAAAAACCTGATGTTTGGAAGCCTATAATAGTAAAGGCCTAAGGAATCCTCTAGGACCAGATTAACCAATGTTATCAGAACAAAATTGAGTCCTGAAAAAGCCATGAACTACTCATCTGAATTGAACTTTGAAGTCAAATACTCCCCCACCATATTCCCCTAACGCCACATTTGAAAAATATCAACTTTACCTTGTTGGGCATGTATTATCTCAACAATACTCTATAATTTATGATGATTTTGGTATTGAAAAATACCCTTGTTTGTTTTCTAATGATGTTTTCTTGAATCATTTTTTAGGAATTTATATGTGGGTTAAAGTAATTTAATATTATGAGAATTAATCTGGAAACATGTTTTCAAAACACTAAGTTCGGTAAATGAATGTATGGTATTGATCGTGTTGTCAAGCGCATCAAATAAGTTGTTTATTTTTAACTAAAATTTATGCAGTATAGCAGCAACCCTAGGTCGTCTCTCGACGGAGCCTAAGATCATTAATTATAAATGTTTTTTATCATTAAGAAACTAAAATGGGAATGAGGTTTTATAAAACTTGTGTTTTTTTCTTTAAAAATAGAAATTAAAAGTGTATTACTACTTAGAGAAACCAGTTGGAGAAATCGTGATCAACCCAAGTAAGTGTCCCTTGATGCTTAATCCATCATCACTGTCAAGGGAATGGTAATGATCATTGATTACTTGAATTTATACATAATAAAACCCATAATGGTATGTGATTTGGTACTGGGTTGCCACTAAGGATTTGATTGATCAACGATATTGATTATCGGTGACTGCTCAAAATCAACAAACATGAATAGATGTAAAAATGGAATTCAATCAAGGCATCACATCAACAACATGATGAGATGAAAATATTTGTGTCAATGATAAAAATATTCCACAAGAAAAGAACATGAATATATATAGGTTCAAGCTCCTATATTTTATCAACCAACACAATCCATTTGCACACTTGTGAAAGGGAGGGGGTGAGAAAAGAGGCAATCTCACTCAAATCATCACATGATCCGAGTTATGCATGGAAGCATGTGGATTATTGTTCCATTGATTTTTTATTTCATAATACAAGAATAAAAAAATTATAAGGTATAAATAAATAACAATTTAAAACAGACCTGGAAATAAATTACCTTACAAAAATTACAAGAATGGAGCTCATGATTACAATAAGGAACACCCCCCAAATTGATCACTAAGTAGCTTAGATGTACATGAGAGAGAAGGTAAATAAAATAGATGAATAGAGATCTAAAATTTGACTCACCTTCACCCCTAGTCATACCACATAGATAATATGGGCGAAGGAGTGATTTTATGGTCAATTAAATCAATATTTCCACATAAAGTGGTCAAGTATCTAAAGGGCTAGGTGACTATTCAATGCAGATTTTTTACTCCATCTTTATCCAATTGTTTGACTGACCAAAGAGAGTTCAAATGACTAGAAATTATGTGGGAGTCGTGCCTTCACATTATCTATCTAATGGAGGTGGAATCAGCTGAATTGGATCTCTGAGGCCCGAGTTATGGCTCAAATACAGAAGGGTAGTCCAATCTGGTCCGCCCAGAATTTCTTCACATTGTGGCCCAATTTTGGGCCTCCAAGTGGACGAATTGGGCTCAATGATATTATATAGAAATTTATACCAAATTTTTTTCACTCATACACCCATTTTTAGCCAAATTGGAAGAACATATTATCCACATTACAAATAATTGTTCACATGCATGCTTGGGATCTCGTGCTGTTTGGCCCATTTTGCATGAATTCCATCACGGGCTCTCCAAATCACCTAATCCTACAATGTAAACACTGAAACAAGTAAAATTTACCTATTAAATAGTGATAAACATTAATTAATTGATTCAAACATAAAGTAAAATTTATTATTATATTTGGAATATTCATTAGAAAACCACTTTAAAACAGTGGTGTAAGGGTGGATTTGAATAGTGAATCAGTATGTGATCACACCCCCACACCTAAACATTTGGAATTCTAGGAAAAGACACATATCCATAAAATTATGCATTTATATATTCCCAAAATCATGAAGACATAACATTTGAGTGAATTTAAATTCATTAAAATAATGTGATTAATTCAAAAACCACCCCAAGGAGTTCTTCCTAGTGAAAATGGAACAGGATGTCCATAAATAATATAACAATAAAATTAAAAGAGATTCATAATAGCAAATTAATCATGGAATTAAAAATTCAACCATGCCACTAACTCTCCATGTCTATGTGTGAAAACCATTCCATTCTATTCTTTCCACTTTCTTTCCAATAAATATAGGTTATTTTAATATTATTCAGCTTAAATGATTTTGTCCACCGAACATGCCCTAAATCCTTTGCAATAATATTTCAAGACCGACTCACTTAAGCATTACCAGAATTCAAACCATAAGCTCCTGACTTAGATATCCCCATATGTTGCACATTTCATGACTCCTCTCATTTATTATTGTTGTATTTTTTTCAAAAGTTGCATTCAAAACAAATCTCACACTCATCTCTCAACCATTGTTTGATCTCCTCACGACAATGATTGTAATATTTATAACAAGATAAAAGGTTATGTAGGAGTGGTTTTTGACCTACCCAAGACACAACCCTTTTTAGGCCATACGACTGTCAAATATCTAGTACACACACGTAGGTCAATCTAGTATAGTAATGAAATAGATAGGATAAGGAACGAACGTATGGAAATATCATTTTAAGCTGAAAAATATTAACCTAACATATATTTAGCATCTATTAAGTAAAAAATATTCAAACATTATGGTTTGGTTAAAAAAATGTGTGGAGATATTAGTGACACAGTTTTCCCAAAAAATACTCACACAAGGGGCGTCAATCATCTCTAAGGTTTCACATAGATACAACCATTTATATCATTGACAGAAAACAAATTCACTAAATATCACTACCTAGTGTTAAATTCATACAAATATTCATTCCATAACAGAGACAGGTTTCATAAAATGTTAGAACAACATGGAATAAAAATTTTTAACATAAATTTTTAGTAAGTTCCATGATTTTTTGACCATAAGGGGGGAAGTAAAAATTCCATAAAGAAGGCAAAAAATAGAGGAAAGAAGAAAGAAAATTAAATCCCTAATGAACTCAACAAGATAAGGAAAGGTAAAAATACCACAAATTAGGTGAAAAAGAGAAGGAAGAAGAAATACAATTAATATACTAATAAACATAGGAATGTATACACCCCCTCACACCTAGAATGTTCTGAGTCCTCACTAAAATAATTGATAATGTGAGAGGGAAGGACAAAACCTGGTATGTTTCACTAGTATGTTGCTTCTAGAAGGTGGATTTCCTCCACCAGATTCTTTGTAAAATCCTCATAGAAGTGTTTAAGTTTCTTCCCATTGACGATAATACTTCATCCCCTCTGCTCATGAAAAATATATATTGTACCAAAAGGGTAATCATTTGTAACAGTATAAGGACCGAGCCATCAGGAACGAAGCTTATCTGAGTGAAGCTTTAGCCTGGAATTGTACATAAGGACCTTCTCACCAATATGAAACTTCTACTGATGAATCATGCTATCATGGATATAATTTTTCTTCTCTTTATAGATTTTTTTGTTCTCATATGCATCATTTATAATCTCTTAAACTCTTGAATCTTTATCTTCTTATGCTCACTTGCATCTGAAAGGTTCATATTACATTGTTTAACAGCCTAATATACTTGGTGTTCTACCTCAAATGGGAGGTGAGAAGCCTTTACAAACAAAATTCTATATGGTGAAATTCCTATTGGGGTTTTAAAATCTATAAGGTATGCCCATAGTGCATCATCCAAGCGTAAAATCCAATATTTCTTGTTGGGTTGTACCATTTCTTCCAGGATTCTCTTAACTTCCCTTTTTGAGATTTACTCTTGTCCATTAGTTTGGGGGTGATATGCAGCAAAGACTTTATGATTAACCACATACTTATGAAGCAAAGTTTTCATGTTACAATTGAAAAAATGGGAACCCTGATCCCTAATGATAGATCTCAGAAAACCGAACCGACTAAAAATTTGGGACCTCACAAAATCAACAACAACTTGAGAGTCATCAGTCCTAGTATACTTCTTCCACCATTTTAGACATGTAGTCCATAAATAACAAGATGTACATGAAGCAAAATGAATTTGGAAAAGGCCCCTTGAATTAAATGCCCCATTAATCAAATATTTCACAAAATAACATGGGCTGTTGGGGAATTTTATTCCTTTTAGAGATATTCCCTTTGAATTGACAACGACTTCATGACATGAAAAATCGATGGGCATACCTATACAATGTTGTCTAATAAAGTCATGATTCAAGGACCTTTTGAGCTATTTGTTGAGATCCAAAGTGGCCCCCACAATCCAAAGTGTGGAATATGGTCAAAACAAAGGTGAACTCATGGTTATGGACACACCGACAAACTACTTAGTCACCAAAAATTCTACACAATTATGGGTCATCCCAAATATACCACTGAGAATCATGTTTAAGTATCTGGGATTAGGTAGTTCTGAAATCAGTGGGGACCCTTGATGTTGCTAGAAAATTCACAATGTCCACATACCAGGGGGTAAGGTCTCCAACATCACAAAGGTTCTCAGGATGAAATAATTCCCCAATGGGGAGGGATGAGTCAACATTGTGGTCCAGTGGTGAAGAAATACTAATTTGGTTGGCTACAACATTTTACTCCCCCTCTTATCTCTAATCTCAAGGTTAAACTCCTAGAGGAGGACCATCCACCATATGAGGTAGGGCTTAGCATTATGTTTATTTAAGAGGAATCAAAGGGCATCATGGTCAGAAAACACAATCACTTTTGACCCAAGAAGATATGAACGAAATTTTTCCAAGGTAAACACAACAGAAAGGAGTTCTTTTTCAGTCGTTGGGTATTTTACCTGGGCAGGGTCAAGGGTAAGTGAAGCATAGGTAATGACATAAGGGGCCTTCTCGACACTTTGTGATAAAAAATAACCAACTACAAAGTTAGAGGCGTCACACATAAGTTCTAAGGGGAGATCCCACTTTGATGGTTGGATAATGGGAGGTGATGTGAGACACCTTTTTAGTGAATTGAATTCATCCTCACAATTTTTATCTTGCACAAAACCAGAATCTTTTTTTATTAACTGGTATAAGGGAAGTGAGATCTTACAGAAGTCTTTAATGAATCGACGATAAAAACCAACATGACCCAAGAAAGATTGCACCTCACGAACACATTTTGGATATATAAGGTTTGAAATTAATTAAATTTTTGATTTATCCACTTGAATTCACTCTTTTAAAATAACATGCCCAAGAACTATCCCACGTTCAACCATAAAATGGCATTTCTCATAATTTAATACAAGATCTTTTTCTAGGCAGTGGGGGAGGATAGAACCTAGGTAATCGAAATATTTTTCAAAGGAAGTTTCATAAACCCAGAAATCATCCATAAAAACATCCATTAAATTCTCTAGGTACAAAGAAAAAATATCAACATACTACCCTGAAAAGTACGAGGAGCATTAAAAATACCAAAAGGCATCCTTCTGTATGAAAATGTGCGAAATGGACAGGTAAATGTTGTCTTTTCTTTATCCTCAGGGGCTGTATGGATTTAACAACACCCTGAATAGACATCAAGGAAACAATAATGGGACTTACCAACCAATCATTATAACAATTGTTCAATGAAAAGTTGGGGAAAGTGGTCCTTCTGTGTGGCTTGATTCAGTCGACGATAGTCAATACAGACTCGCCAACTATTTTACAAATGTGTTGGAGGCAATTCATTCCTTTTATTAGACACTACTGTTATTCCTATTTTTAGGCACAATTTTAACTGGGCTAACCCATTTACTATCAGATATAACAAAAATTATCCCCAAAGAAAGTAATTTACTAACATCTAATTTTACCACTTTAAGGATAGCAGGATTCAAACAACATTGATATTATCTTATGTGCTTAGCATAATCATCCAAAAGCATATGGTGCATACAAATAGATTGGAGAATCCTGGGAATATCAGCCAATGTCTATCCTATTTCCTTTTTACACTCTCTAAAAAAGATGAGTAGTTTTGATTCTTACTGTTGAGAGAGGTTATTGGCAATAATAATGGTAAATTGGTCAATACTATTAAGATATGCATATTTTAAATTAGATGGAAGTGGTTTTAATTCCAACACCAGGGGTTTTCTTACCGAGGAAGGGGATTTAGGGGGTGTGAGGTCCATGAAACAGCTTATCTCCTCATGTTTATTCTCTAAAGATAGAGAATCTATTGAAATGATATTTCCAGAATCATCTACGGTCATGGGTACTTCAGAATGAACACACTCATCAATTAATGAACAAACATTACACTTTTCAGAACGCACACAACACTCAAAACATGAATCAAAACTCAAATTATCCAAGGGTGAAGAAGGGGATAATTAATCATTGTATGGGTTGAAGGGATAATTGTGTGTGTGTGCATCATTTGACATCACCTCCATTGAATAGATAAGAAGAGTGGAGTGCTCTTCAACATGGTGTTTTATAGCCTCAAGGATGTTAAAACTTACCTTTTCCCCTCCAAAAATCTATGGATAGTGTTCCATTTTGAACGTTGATGATCGTGTTTTCTTTTTTTGAGGAATGGCTTCCCAAGTATGAGAGGAGAATGTCATATGGTTTGGGTATCTTCCATCTCAAGAATGTAGAAATCAAAAGGGAATATTAGATTCATCACTCTTATAAGGACATCCTCAATCACTCATGTTGGATGCGTAGTACTTTGGTTGGAAAGTTGTATGAAAATTCGTGTTGGTTGAAGTTCTCCAACCTAAGGAGATGTATACATGGATTGAGGAATTACATTAATGGAAGAACCTAAATCTAACATGAAATCTGAAAATAATGTCTCCCCTATGGTACAAGGTATCGTGAATGTGCTCGGATCCTTGCATTTGGTTGACATTGCAGTTTGAATCAAGGATGAAACATTCCTTCCCAAGTTGACTCTCTCATTTCCCTTCATCCTCCTTCTATGGGTGAAAAGATCATTAATAAATTTTTCATATCGATGGATTTTTTTAATGGAATCCAACAGAGGAATGTTATCTTTAACGTTTTTAAATGTATCCATTATTTCATTATCAATCTCTTTATTATAATTTTTCTTAGATTTAGATAGTCTTTGGGGGAAAGGAAGAGGGATGGATTTTTCATTTGAATCATCAGTGATAATTTTATTACTCTTTTTTATTTTTTTCTTAATTGGAATCTTTTATAGGTGCAGAAAGATTGCTTTCAAGAGGGGGACATACATGTTGCATAGAATCGGTATAAAGAGAAACTTATTTACCACTATAAAGTGTAACTACACATACATTACCTTTGTACTTAGGAATAGAAATGGGTTGGGATGGTAGTTGTCTTGAACCTTGCATCTTAAGCTCACTGATGGTGTTTTCCAACTACCCCTCTTGAGTTCACTGGTCTTGAATATTTGATTGTGTGGTTTTTTGTTTAACACCGTAATCATTTTATGGTATGATTCTCTTAAATACATTCTATTCATAGCCTATATTTCATAAAACATTATGCTACTTTGAAACAACACTTTATTATTTAAGAGATAGTCAAAACCTATACAATAAACATAAATTTTCCAATTTTATGTTTTGAATTTCGAAAAATGATCATCTAGAGTTGTGACCATAAAGTCATTTGAAGACTGATAGAACCAACTTTATTTTTTGATGAATAGTAACATACACCTTTGAATAGTGATATGAATAGTAATATTACCCTTATAAATTGTAAATAATGTTAATATTTTATTTTTTTAAGGTAATAATATAAGGGGATCTTAATTAATTTCTCAATGTGATATAGAACTAATTATATATTTAAAATGGTCATTTTACGAATTAACTATGATTTTATTTAATAATTAAATTGAAAATACATATAAAATTATTTCCAAAAAAAGGAGTAAATTTTTGAATTCTACACGTTGAAAAATGGTTAGAGTGAATTTTATAGATTTTTCTAAAATACTAGAATTTTTGCGAATAGTAAAAATACAGTTTTGAGTTTTCGGTTGTTTAACGAAATCATAATGACATAATAATTATATATAAAAGGTTGGTAGACTTTTTTATAGTAAATTATGACATGAGGTATCCCAAGTGGCAAATACCATGGAAAAATACCATGGGAAAGCCCATGGTTTTGCAAAAAAACACTAATGAGGTGTCCCTTTTAATTAATAAAAAACTCCCTCTTAATTACTATAAATACCCACTCACCCCCTTCATTTTCTATCATTCCAAACTCGTTTTACTAGAATATCTGGTGTTAATACCTCCCTAGGAGTCCTCCAAAGGTGTCCTCAAACCCCCAAGTTCCCAACCATCATGTTTTGGTAGTTACTCTACAAGGTAAGAGAATCAACCACCCTTCTCTTTTCTTAAAGATTTCATTTTATGTTTTCTCTTTTATTTTCAATTGTATTATGTGAGTATATTTCATTCCATATTTCCCTTAATGTCCATATTATGTAATAGTGATGATATACTGCCTTTCTCTCATCAAACTATTTTATTAAATTTTAAGTGACGTCGTTAGGATGTTGAATTTTCGTAAGAAATTTCTCAATTTTTTTCTTATTTTGAGTTCCTTTATTTTATACTTCATTCCTCATATCCCATCATCAAAATGATATGATAATTCCAGTACCTTACATGAACTTGAATTATATTATGCTAATGTAATATTTCATCATCATCTCTCTTTCCCCCTCCTCTTGTACTAAAAAATAAAAACATCGTCCGAGATGTATTAATCTATCACATTCAAGGATGACGGGTTCACAATTTTTGTTGCCATATTAAATTCTAGTCATTAAACCATTTTTATGGTTGAACCAGATCATAATATATTTATTTATTCTCATTAATGTTATTTAATCCCTACACACTCATAATATGGAATAATAATACAAAACAAGTTCATTGTATACAAAACTGCCAAGCTAAATCCAAGCATTTATCAATAACTTTTAACTAATAATTCATCCTCAAGTATATAACCCAGAATAATTATAAGAAAATTTATATCTATTTTAATGTAAATAATAATATATATTAACAATTATGGATGTCTAAACACATTTCAAAAGAACTTCCATTCATGAATGTAAGTAAACGAATCATAAAAACCAAGGAGGAAAATGCTTCCAAAACAATAAAATTAAACCTCTTAAACCCATAAAAAGGGCCATGAATGAACCTAAAAATGTTATACTAAACCAATAACATGTATATGATGTTATTTAATTATTAATTAATGAATCTAAATTTTATTATTCATGTCATTAAAACAAAATTATATTGTACTTCAGCATAAGGTAAGGGGTTTCTCATCTCACTTTTAGTTCTGTGATATTTCCATTGTTCACAAATTATTTCTTGCATGTGGTATATGTTTACTTCAATTTGATATATATTAACATTATTCTATTTATATAAATGGTATTAAATGATTAATTCTATGGTTATTAAGTTATGGTCATATGATTCTACTTATTACATTGGGGTAAGGGACTTTTTCTCAACTACCATTTTGTTGTGACTAACTTTGTATTGTGCACTTAATAGTCCTTATGTGGTGTACCTACTACCCATTTGAGATAAATTTTCATTTGAAATAATATATCTATTAAATATTTATAATCTTATATCATATATATGTTTATTTTCTAAATTTTATACCATTTTACATACAGTGTATAATTGGAAAGTTATTTTAACTATGGAAATATTGATGAATCTATATTCTATAATCTATATGGATATTGAAAAATAATATTGATCCTATATCTAATAAGTGTATACAGAATGATTTGGACATTAAGTGGTTTTTGGGGCCCGCTATAGTCCCTTGATTCATCTACAGGTCACATGAGACAAATCTATTGGCGACAAATCCATTGAGTTTGTTTCCAAAAATCAGAAGTGTTTCTACCCACAGAACTAAACCATTTTAACAGTATTATGGAATCATGTTCCAGATACATGACATATAATTAGCAATAATTCTGTTTATTAATTATTAGTTATTATTATCCATGAGATATTCACTATGAAAAAATCTATGGATGTAGTTTCATTCTCAGTTTATTAATGGTGTGAGTTTTCATTTATTCACCATGCCATATTGATATGTCAAATTGTTTATGATTCAATTATTATTGATTCATGCTTCCACTATTTTTAACCTTACTGAGTTTTTGAGCTCACCCCTTTCAATTGTTTACCATCAACATGTGATGAAGAGAAGATCATTTATTTAGTTTCTTTGGATGCAGTATTTAGTTTTTTTATGTTTTGTATTTTGTAACCTTTTCTAATGTAATTTGAGTTACATATAAGTATCTAGTTTCTTAAAGAATACTAAAATGATTGTTCTTCTGGGATTTCCATTCATTCTAACCATGCCAATATAACATGTAATGCACCAACTCTGGTCTAGAGGGTTCGGGGTGGTATAGGCCGTATCATAAAAAGTTTAGTAGATAACATGGAAACTAGAGTAAGAAATGTATAGTTGGGAACAAAACCCTAAGGTAGTATTTGTGGATAAATGTAAAAGAATATCATAATATTTTGGTGAGGAATAGATTATGTGAGTCCTTCTAGGAAATACATCCCTGTCTGGATACGATTAGGTAGAGGTGGCTCTGGCACAGATGTACCTAGGAGTGAAAGCTCCGACAAGGAGTTTCAGGCTTCATCCCTGGTATCCTGGTACACAACAACGGGTCTTACTGCGCTCTTGGTTATGACACTCCTGGGGGATATGCTTAGGATAATTCATATTTTATTTACAATCCATTATGAAGGATTGAAATGTAAATTATTCCTCAATGAAACCATTTTTCTGATTATGGGATTAGCCATGCGTAGGATATTAATTTATGCTAAGTATTTTGTTAAGTTAAGATTATACATTATGATCCATACCCTAATATAGTGTGTGCCATTTTTTAGAAATGGCGTCTAATGGAAGAAGGGGAATCAATACTCATGGGAAATGTAGGGATCTCCCTACTGAGTAAGTCAACATAGTCAATTTTGGAGCAGATCAGATCATGACCATATTAGTACAACTTACTCAGGTTGTAACAAATAACCATTCCACACCTGTGTTGGATCGTTTCATGCAGCAAAAGCACTCATATTTCAGCGGGACTACTAATCCAGTGGTTGCTGAGCAATGGATCAAGTCCCTTGAAATTATATTCATGGAATTAAGATGCAATGAAAATGAAAAGGTAGTACTATAAGTATATTGTCTCAAGGGTGATGTTGATAAATGGTGGTACTTGATTCATAATAACATGGAGGAATAATAAATAAAAGATATGGAATGGATGACTTTCAATGAAATGTTCTTCGAAAAATATTTCCCTCGTGAGCAATGAACTGAAATGAAGAGGAAATTCTTTGGCTTAAAGAAAAGGGAAGAAGACAGTTTTATAGAGCATGAGGTTGCCATCACAAGGCTAGCCAGGTATGCCATAAATTACGTACATGACTTAGAAGACAAGATTCATCATTTCTTTGAAGGTATTAAGCCAAGTCTTGAAAGGGCACTGTCTTCTCAAAAAAATTCAACACAAGATGAAATTGTCTCAAGTTCCATCAAAATAGAGAATGAATTTTCTAGATCAAATTTGTTCAAGGGAAACCAAGATAAAAATCGGTACTCTAATAACCAAGGGAAGGGTGAAGCACCAAATAAGAATAGGGGAACAAATAAATTCCCATTATATGAGAACTGGGGAAAGAATCATCTTGGGAAATTATTGAAAGGCATGGGAGTCTACTATAAGTGTGGAGAAAAGGGTCATCTATCTCATGAATGCAAGGGGAAGAAAAAATTTGATGATGTTCAATGCTAAAATTTTAGAGAGAGGGTACTTTATGAAAATGAGTTTCCATATCACCAAGGAAACTTGCCTCTAAAAAATCAAAGAGATCAAGGTAGAGCTTATGCGATTACAACTGTAGAAGTAGAAGTTCTTAATGATGTGGTGGTAGGAACTTTAATTGTTTCCTCAAACATAGCCAACACTTTATTTGATTCTGGATCATTGAAGTCATTTATATATTCCTATTTTACCAAGAAAATTAGACATGTCCAATATAATTTAATAATGGAGTTATCAGTAAAAACTCATAGGGGATGAATCATTGCAACAAAGGCATGTCAACTAGTCCTCCTCATGACACATAAACATTCTTTATTTTCTAACCTTATCATCATACCAATGACTGACTTTGATATAATTCTCAGTATGAATTGGATGTCAAACTATGATGTGAAGATTTATTACAAGAAAAAGGAAGTTACAATTTTTGAAAATGTTGTAGAATCTCTTATCATTAGATCAGAGACCTCACCATCTGATTCTTATCAGACCAACCCCCAGTAGCTCTATTTAATGCAATTATTGGAGAGGAAGGGAACCCATTATCTATGGGTGAGGAAATAAATATTCAAATTTAAGATGTGCATATAGTGAAAGAATACATTGATGTGTTTCCAGATTATTTACCTTGACATCCTCTAGAGCAGGAAATTGAGTTTTCCATTGACGTAATTTCTGGTGCAAGACCTATATCAAAGACCCCCTATAGAATGGCCACTATGGAGTTAGTGGAGCTAAAGAAACAACTAGAGGAGTTGAGTGACAAAGGATTTATTCGACCTGTTGTTTCTCTATGGGGATCCCTGGTCTTGTTTGTAAAAAAGAAATATGGATCCATGAGGCAATGCATTGATTATAGGTAAATCAATGCTATTAAAATAAAGAATAAGTATCCCCTACCTAGGATTGATTATTTATTTGATCAAATTCATGGAGCTCAATACTTTTTGAAGATATACCTTTGAACTGGATATCATCATCTACGAGTGAGGAATGAAGATATTCTTAAGACAACATTTCGAACCAGGTATGGGCATTACGAGTTTACAGTGATGGATTTTGGACTAACTAATGCACCATCTATTTTCAAGGATTTAATGAATATAGTTTTCAAGGAATATCTTGATAACTTTGTTATGTTATTCATAGATGATATCCTGGTATAATAAAAAACCTATGATGATCATGAGGCCCACTTGCATATTACTCTGAAAACTCTTAGAAGATATGAATTATATGGGATGTTTAGCAAGCGGGAATTCTGGCTTTAATAAGTTTCTTTTCTAGGCCATATTATCTCTAAGGATGGAGACCTAGTTGATACTGTGGAGACAAAGGCAATACAAGATTGGCCCATACCAACAAAAATAACTGAGGTACGTAGTTATATTGGCTTAGTAGGTTACTATCGGTGTTTCATTCAGAATTTCACTCGACTGGATAACCCGCTAACCAAGCTCACATGTAAAGGAGTTAAGTTTGTGTGGAGAAAAGAATGTATAGAATTCATTGAATAATTGAAAATAAGATTGTTCAATGCTCCAATTTTGACTCTTCCATCTGGAAGTGATTGATATTTAATATCTAGTGGTTCATCAAAGAATGGGTTGGGATTCTTCATTATGAAAAATGGTAAAGTTATTTCTTATGCATCAAGGCAGTTGAAGACTCATGAGAAATAGTTTCCCAGTCATGATCTTGAGTTAGAAACTATAATCTTTCTTTGAAGATATGGAGACATTATCTTTATAGTGAAAAATGTGAGATGTCCACAGATCACAAGAGTTTGAAATAAATTTTTACTCAAAAAGAACTTAACATGAGGAAAAGGAGATCGCTCGAGTTACTCAAAGATTATTACTGTTCAATACACTACCACCCAAAAAAGGAAAATATGGTGGCAGTTGAATTAAGTAGGAAAGATCATGTATTTCTGACTCAAATGAGGATTAAGAGAGATCCTATATACATGGATCTACTAAAGATGGATATGGGAATTGTTAAGGAAGGGGAAACATCTTTCCTCTTTAAAATTATTTCTAAACCATATTTACTAGATAAGATAAAAATAACTCAATCTGATGATGAAAATATACACACGAAAATTATTTCTTTTAAGGATTGGAGATTGGAAGACTTTGTGTATGAGGAAGGAGTTCATATGTTTGGGAAGAGGTTATGCATTCCATCAGAACCTGAGCTAAAAAGGGAACTATTAGATGGTTATCATAGCTCAAATTCATTTATACACCCGGGTCGCACAAATATGTATATAGATCTAAAGGAATATTTCTGGTGGGATAATATGAAGTGGGAAATTGCTGACTACGTGTCAAGGTGTCTAGTTTTTCAATAAGTGAAGGCAGATAGAAAACATCCTACAGGAGTGATGCAACCTCTACCTATTCTTATGTGGAAGTGGGATAACATTATGATGGATTTTATCACCGTACTACTGAGGACATCTAGAAATAATGATGCAATATGGGTAATTGTTGATCGTCTCATAAAATCAGCACATTTCCTTCCTATAGGAGAGGATTTAACACTTGAGCATCTGGAAAGACTTTATATTAATGTAGTTTTAAGACTTCATGGTAAACATATATCGATTGTGTTCGATTGAGATCCCCAGTTTACATCAAAATTCTGGAAAAGTCTCTAGAAGGCTTTGAATACTGAGCTTCATATGGGTACTGATTATCACCCCCAAACTGATAGACAGTCTGAAAGGACTATTCAAACTCTAAAATACATGCTATGTTCCTGGTCTCTTGACTTACAAGGTATGTGGGATAAATAATTTCCTTTGGGGAATTCACATACAACAATAGTTTCCATTCTATTTTTCAAATGGCTCCAGATAAAGCATTATATGGAAAGAGATGTCGAACTCCAACATGTTGGGACAAAGTTGGTGAGAGAAAACTTATAGGCCCAGAACTTAATGAAGAGACCACGACAATGGTGAAGAAAATTCAATCCCATATTAAAGCAACCCAAAGTAGGCATAAGATTTATGCTAACAACCAAAGAAATGATTTGGAATTATAAGGGGGAGATCATGTCTTCCTAAAAGTATCTCTATGGAAGGGTGTCTTAAGGTTTGGTAAGAAAGGGAAACTGAGCCCCATGTACATCAGACCATTTGAAATTCTGGAAAGAATCGGAGTTGTAGCTTACCATTTAGAAATGCCTCCAAGTCTCTCCAAATTCCATGATGTATTCCATGTTTCATTGTTGAAGAAATACATTCCCGACCCAATGCATGTACTCACCTTTGAAGAAATAGAACCAGAACCTGATTTGTCAGACTGTGAAGAGCCTATCAGGATCCTTGACACATGGGACCAAGTATTGAGAAACTAGATGAATCATTTAGTGAAGGTTCTTTGGAGAAACAAAAATATGGAGAAAGGGACATGGGAACATGAGGATTTTATAAATAAGAACCACCCACATCTTTTTGGGTGGATTTATACATAAAATTTCAAGGACGAAATTTTTGAATGAGGGAGTAATATAACACCCCAAACATTTTATGGTATGCTTATCTTAAATACATTCTACTCATAGAATATATTTCATAAAGAACTATGTTCCATTGAAACAAAACTTGGTAATTTAAGAGATAGTCAAAACCTATCCATTAAACATAAATTTTTCACATCTATGATTTGAATTTTGAAAAACGGTCATCTAGTGTTGTGACCAGTAAGTCATTTGGAGTCTGATAGAACCAACTTGATTTTTTAATGAATAGTAACATACACCTATGAATAGTAATATGACCTTTATAAATAGTGAATAATTTTAATATTTTATTTTCTTATGGTAATAAAAAAATGAGATCTTAATTAATTTTTCAATGTGGTATAGAACTAATTATATCTTTAAAATGGTTATTTTGTTAATTAACTATGATTTTATTAAAAAATTAAATTAAAATTAAATTTGAAAATTATTTTCAAAAAATGGAGTTAATTTTCAAATTATACACATCAAAAAATGGTTAGGGTGAATTTTTTGGATTTTTCTAAAATACTTGAATTTTTCATGAATAGTAAAAATAGAGTTTTGAGTTTTCGATAGTTTAATGACATCATATTGATTTAATAATTAAATATTAAAGGCTGGTCAACTTGTGTGCTGTAACGTATGACATGAGGTGTCCCAAGTGGGAAATACAGTGGGAAAATACCCTAGGCAAGCCCATGGTTTTGCAAAAAACCACTAATGAGGTGTCCATTTTAATTAATAAAAAACTCCCTCTTAATTACTATAAATACCCACTCACCCCCTTAATTTTATTTCATTAAAAACTCATTATCCTCAAATATCTAGTTTTATTACAACCATAAGTGTCCTCCAAAGGTTTCCTCAAACCCCTAAGGTCCCAACCTTCATGTTTTTCATGTTACTCTACAAGGTAAGATAATCAACCACCCTTCTCTTTTTTTAGAGATTTAATTTTATTTTTTCACTTTTATTTTCAATCGGATTATGTGGGTATATTTCATCACATAATCCTTGTACTTACCATATTATCTAATATTTATGAGATACCCCCTTTATCTCATCAAACTATTTTATTAAATTTTAAGTGATGTCGTTAGGCAGCCGAATTTTCTTAAGAGATTTCTCAATTGTTTTTTCTTATTTTGAGTTCCTTTATTTTATACTTCCTTCCTCATATCCCCTCATCTAAATGATATTATAATTAAATTACCTTACATTAACTATAATTATATTATTCTAATGTAATATTTCATCATCATCTCTCTTTCCCCCTTCTCTTATACTAAAAATAAAAACACCGCCCGAGATATGTTAATTTATCACATTCAAGGACGACGGGTTATCAATTTTTTTTACCATCTTTAATTCTTGTCATGAAACCATTTTTAATGTTTAACTAGATCTTAATATATTTATTTAATCTCATTAATGTTTTGAAATCACTACACACTCATAATAGGGAATAATAATACAAAACAAATTCATTGTACACAAAACTGCCAAGCTAAATCCAAGCGTTTATCAATAACTTTTAACTAATGATTCATCCTCAAGTTTATAACCCCATATAATTATATGATAATTTATATCTGTTTAATTTCACTAATATTATATATTAACAATTAAGTATTTTTAACAACATTTCAAATGAATTTTCATTCATGAATGGAAGTAAACAAATCATGAAAATCGAGGAAGAAAATGCTTCCAAAACAATAAAATTGAACCTCTTAAACCCATAAAAGGCCCATGAATAAACCTAATAAAGTTGTAATAAAAAAATTACATGTATAGGATGTTATGAAATTATTAATTAATGAAGATAAATTTTATTATTCAGGTCATTAAAACAAATGAAGAACTCACTCAAGCATAAGGTACGGGGTTTCTCATATCACTTTTAATTCAGTACGATTTCCATTGTTCACCACTTATTTCTTGAATGTGGTATATGTGTACATACATTTGATATATAATATCATTATTCTCTTTATATTCATGGTATTAAATGATTAATTTGATGGTTTTTATGTTCTGGTCATATGATTCGATCAATTACATTGTGGTAAAGGAGTTTGTCTCAACTACGATTTTGTTGTGACTAACTTTGTATTGTGAACCTAATAATACTTATGTGGTGTTCCTAATTCCCATTTGAGATTAATTTTCATTTTAAATTATATTTCAATTAAATACCCATAATATCATATCATGGATATGTTTATTGTCTAAACAGTATACCATTTTATATATGGTGTATAATTGGAAAGTTATTTTAACTATGGAAATATTGATGAATCTGTATTATCTAATCTATACGAATATTAAAAAGGAATATTTCTCTTGTATTAAATCAGTGTATAAAGAATTTTTTGGACTTTCAGTGGTGTTTGGGGCCCACTATAGCCCCTCGATGTGTCGACAGGTCTCATGAGACAAATCAGTTGGCGACAAACCCTTCGAGTTTGTTTCCAAAAATCAGACAGGTTTCTACCCACAGAACTAAACTATTTTAATGCTATTATGGTATCATGTTCTAGATACATGGCTTCCAATTAGCAATAATCCTCTTTATTCATTATCAGTTATTACTATCCATGAGATATTCACTATAAAAAAATCTATGGATGAAGTTTCATTCTCAGTTTATTAATGGTGTGAGTTTTCCTTTATTCAACATGCCATATTGATATGTCAAATTGTTTATGATTCAATTGTTATTGATTCATCCTTATGCTATTTATAAACCTTACTGATCATTTGAGCTCACCCCTTTCAATTTTTTACCTTCAACAAGCAATGAAGAGGATATCATTTATTGAGTTTCTGTGGATGAAGTTTTTAGTTTTTGTTATGTTTTGTATTTTGCAACCTTTTCTAATATAATTTGAGTTACATATATGTATCTTGTTTCTTCAAGACTACTAAATTCATTGTTCCTTCAAGATTTTCTTTCCTTCTAACCATGCCAATATAAAAATTAATGCACTGACTCTGGTCTAGAGGGGTAGGGGTGTTACATGTTATAATTTTAGGTTTTGGGTTTCCATTTGCTTCACCATATCCTTGAGGCTTGGTTCAGATTTGGGAGGAGTAGGATTATTTTTTTGAGATGTTTAAGGATAATAAGGTTTCATACCTTGGTCTTGTTGATACCAATTCTACTTGGGGTAGCTTGAGTTTCCTCCTTGTCGGTACTGGGGTTGTGCTTGCCACCTAATGTTTGGATTCGGCCTAATTGGTTATTGCTTGAATGGAAATGCTTACTGAAAAGGAAAACCTTGGAATACTATTGCACAAGACTTAGATGAATCTTCACGTTTTGGGAATTGGCCAGAAAAATGAGTTTTGTCAGAACAAATACCACAATGTAATGGAACATGAGGATATTGTGAGTTACCTTGTTCTTGAGCTAATTTCCTTATAAGGTTATGCATCTCATCAAGATTGTTATCAACCTTTTGTTCTAGATATGAATGACTTACCTCATGAACTACTCGTGTTGGTGAAATAGATCGTATACAAAATTGTTGTACATTGTGAGCCATATTTTCTATTAAGTCATGATCGAGGGAAGAATTTTTATCAACCAAGGAGCCACTAGCTAATGTATCAATTATTCCAAGATACATGGGGATAAGTCCATCATAAAAGTATTAGATTAATAGTGTCTCACTAATCTGGTGGTAGGGGCAGCTTGACTAGAGTTGTTTGAATCTCTCTTTGTATTCATGAAGTGTCTCTCCTTATGATTGCCTAATTCCACAAATTTCATTCATAATTGATGCAGTTTAGGAGGAAAAGAATAAATTCTATAAAAAGAGACTTTTCAGGCCATTCTAGCCCCCAATTGTTGTAGGCATATTGTATATCCAATCATTGGGTACACCATTAAGGGAGAAAGGGAAGTCCCCATAATTAATTAAGTCCTCGGAGACATTTTGGGGTTTCATGGTGGAGCACACTATTTGAAACTGCTTAAGGTGTTTATGAGGGTCCTCACCAGGAAGACCATGGAATTTGGGAATTAGGTGGATGAGGCTTGATCTCATCTCAAAGTTGGCTGCTACCTTGAGATATTGGATATAATCAGGTTAGTACTCCACATCATGGGTGGTTAGTTCTTTTAATGTTCAATTATTTGCATCCATGTTTTCTTGGGTTTTATTGGGTTCAATTTTTGATTGGTTTATGAAAAATTGAGGTTCCACAAGGGGTTACTTAGTGTTAATTTATTGGTCTTATTTATATGCCATGATTTTTTAATGGACTTATTTTCCAATTTTAGGGTCAAATTCATGTACTGCTTCTTTACCATATCTTGTCATGCCACAATGATGTCCAGTTTGATTGATTAATGGTTTGTTGTCTTTTTCTATTTTTTTTATTTTTTATGGAATATTAATGAAATAAAAATACTTAAGAAATTAAATGAGGAAATAAAATAGAATGTTATACTACAAAATTATAGAGAGATGGATAAAAAGAAGAAAGGAGGGAGAGAGAGAGAGAAAGAACACACAAAATCAACCAAAAATAGAAACATGTAACCAAAACAAAAACAATTAAATAGGGGTGGGGTATTTAAAGGAGAAACAATTAAGAGGTAAAATAAATAAATAAAAGGAAATAAGAGGAAAAATATCTTGGATCCCTGGCAATTGCGCCAAAATTTTATCGTGTTGTTGAGCATCTAAAATTAGTTGTTTATTTTTTAACTAGAATTTTTGCAGTATAGTAGCAACCCTAGGTCATATCTCGATGAAGCCTTAAATAATTAATTCAAAAAAGGGGATATGACTAGAAAAATAAAAGGGGGAGGGGTTTTTATAAAACATGGGTTTTGTTTCTTTAAAAAGAGAAATTTAAAGTATTTTACTACTGAGAGAAACCAGTTAGATAAATCATGATCAACCTAGGTAAGTGTCCTTTGATGCTCAATCCGTCATCGCTCTCAAGGGAAAGGGAAATATAATTGATTCCTTGATTTTATACATACTAAAACTAGTAATTTTATGTGAGTTTTTACTATGTTACCACCTAGGATTTGGTCGATCAACAATATTGATTATCGGTGACCGCTTAAAATCAACCAACATGAATTGATGTAAAAAACGAAACTCAATCAAGGCATCACATCAAAAACATGATGAGATGACCATATTTTTTTCAATGATAAAAATATTCCACAAGACAAGAACATTCATATTCATAGGTTCAAGATCATGGATTTTATCAATTGACGCAATCCATTTTCACACTCATGAAAGGGAGGGGTGAGAAAAGAGTCAACTGCACTCAAATCATCACAAGATCCAAGTTATGCATGGAAGAATGTGGATTCTTGTTCCTTTGATTTGTATTTTATAATACCAAAATAAAAACAAATTTAGAAGGTATAAATGAAGAAAAATTGGCAACAAACTTGGAAATAAATTACCTTACAAAAATTACAAGCATGGAGCTCAGGATTACAATAAGGAACACAACCTAAATTGACCACTAAGAGGCTTAGAAGTACATGAGGAAGAAGATAACTAAAATGGATGAATAGAGCACTCCAATTCAACTCACCTTATTCCATGGTTGTACCACATAGATAATGAGGGGGAAGTATTTATTTTATTGGAAATTACATCAATATTTCCACATAAAGTGATCAAGTATCTAAAGGGCTATGTGACTATTCAAGGAAGATTTTTTACTCCATCTTTGTATGGCTGGTTGACTGAACAAACGCATGAAAATGACTTGAACTCAGGTGGGGAGTCGGGGATTCAAGTTATCTATTAAGGTGAGGTAGAATCATTCCAATTTGATCATTAAGGCCCATGTTATGGTCCATATATAGAAGGGTGGTCGAATCTGTCCCTCCCAGAATTTCTTCACATTGTAGGACTATTTTGGGCTTCCAAGAGGATGAATTTGGCTCAATGATCTTCTAGAGAAATGTAGCCCACATTTTTTCACTCATACACCCATTTTAACCCCAATTTTATGCACATATTATCCACATTAAAAATAATTGTCCACATGCATGTTTGGGATCTCTCGCAGTTTGGCCCGTTTTTCCTGAATTACATCACATGCTCTCTAAATCACCTCCTCCTACAATGTAAACCACAAAAAAAGTGAAATTGACCTATTAAATAGTGATAAAAATTAATTAATTGATTCAAACATAAAGTGAAATTTATTATTATATTTGGAATATTCATTACAAAACCAGTTTAAAACAGCGATGTAAGGGTGGATTTGAATAGTGAATCGCTATGCAATCAGGTATCAAACTTATGTTATAGTGAGGAGTGAAATTCTTGTGTTTAGATCAATATCTATAAATTAATAGAATACTAAAATATATGGATCAAAAACCTTACATTGGAGTCGGTATTTATTGTTCATACATTACGTGTGGAAAAGTTGAACGTATGGTTAATCAATGCTACATTCGGGATTTTATGCTGACAAGGATAAACATATAGATTATCATCCCCATGCTACTTTTTTCCCTAACATTACGTAAAATTGAAAGTTTTTTTGAGAAACCCTATGCTTTGAAATATAACCCTATGCTATGCAAAGAAACCCAACACTACACAAAGGAACCCTACGCTACTCAAAGGAACCCTATGCTACGAAAAGGAACCCTACACTACACATCTAAACCCTATGTTGTGTTCTCAATGGATAAGATTTTCAAGCCAATTTTTCAATACGATATTGCTGCAATGGTCCAATAAGAATTAAATATCGATTTAAGGATCATTTTGATTTTTACAAATAATTGTGTTCATTAGATAAAATCACTCCTATTTCTATGTGAAGTTACGACTTTGGTAAATTTTAATTTGAAATTTCATCATATATCAAGATATTATTTTGGATATAGAATACCAAAGAAAGTTTTCTATTCTATTTATTCCTTCATAAAATCTATTCAAATATATTTGTGTGATAAGTGATTCACATATGTGACTGCATTATCTAAATTATCTCTTATAGTGCTGCTACAACGAAAGATCAATTTTGAAAAAAGATTCACTTTAAAGATATACATGTTCAATATTTTACTACAATAATATTACTACTATTTTTTATTTATTACCTTATTAATGATATTTTTGTAACAAAGATCACTTCAGAAAATTTCATTCTTGAATATATTATTTTCTGAAGAAGGAGATCCATCAATTGTTAGTTGTTGCTACTACAATAGTGAATAACCACCCAAACCTTTAAAATCAAACTATTTTGATTTATGTGAGTTTCAAATTCTTGTACTTTGTTGTGGTAGAGTATCATATTCTTGATCAAATCTATGGATAATCAGTTCTCTTCTATAGAACTAGAAGGTTTTGATATTAGTCATATCGTAAAGGTATCAACTGCCTGCACTCCGTTATAAATTTATGGTCTCATGATAAGAGGACCATTCTAGTGAAATTTATCAAGCTCGTAGAGAGAGTGATTAGTAGAGTGTAATATGGGTTATTTTTTCCTGGAACCACTATAAAAAATTGTGTTTTTTATTTTTTTTACTCACTTTATATTTTCATAGAGAAGAAAAACACTTCATATCTGCATAAATCACAATGGGTGTCAAAAGCCAGAATTGTAGATGATTTTTTAAAATAGAAAGTCCACCCCCCCCCCCTCTTGTGTTACTTGGTAGATTATAACCTAATAATTGGTATTAGAGGACATATTTTGGATAAATCTATAGTAAGATAAAAGTATAAAGTTGATAAAAATATGTCAATGGATGGTACAAGAAAATCAATGATAATGGTTGCTGCTCCATATTTTAATGGTGAAAATTATGGATACAGGAAATCTAGAATGATTATCCATCTAAAAATTATTTGATTCAAAGTCTACTCAGATATCATTACTCCATATGCAATTCCTAAGAAACCAGAAACATGTGATGCTACAACAGAAGCTGAGTATGATATCTACTATAAAGCAATGAATGCTATAATTTGTGGTCTTAGACCAGATGAATTCAATATTGTATCACAATTTCCAACTTCCTATGCGATGTGGAAAACTATTGATATTGATTATGAAGGAATAGATAATGTCATAAATATGATATATACTACAACTAAGATAAAATTCGACACATTTACAATGTTTGATGGTGAAATAATCACATGGATTAATGGAAGGATTACAGAAATTTTCAATAATATCAAATCCTTAGGTGAACCCCTCAAACAATCTGATCAAGCTTTGAAAGTTCTGAATTTAATACAATTTAAATGGAATGGAATAACTTTTGAAATTCATGAATAATCACCAGTCAAAGATCTGAAAATGAAAGAACTAATTAAGACACTGATGATGTATGAAGCATAAATGTAGTCTAAAGATGAATATAATAAAATTATAGTAAAGAACGAAAATGTTGATTTGAATGTGACATCTTAGAAGCATATCAGAAAATCTATGCAAGAAGTCAAAGAGAAAAATTTAGATTCTTTAAATTCTGAAATGGAACTAGCTCAGCTAGCCAAAACTATCTACAAATTCTTCAGAAAGAAAAGAGTATTCATAAAATACTTTATGAAGAATGACAACAAACCAATAGTAGTTCAATTATATGAATGTAAGAAATTGGGTCATATCAGACCTTATTATCCACAACTGAAAGATAAAAGAAAAAGACTAGAAAAGAGATATCAGAAAAATGTTGATTATGAGCACAAAATCAAAAGATTAATTTAACCTACATGGAGTGTATCTGAAGACTCCAGTATCCCTTAAAAGTCTGATTTAGAAAAAGAAAAATCTAATCTAAAATCCAATATGTGAATTATAGATGAATAGGAAAAGGTACAAACTTATTAATCTTCTAATTATGATACTTGTAGTTTATTAATTGATAAATTGGAAGCCTATTGTTCTATGCTAGAAAAAAAATATGATTCCTTATTAATTAAACATAAATCTATGAAAAACATTCATAATGTTGTTTTAGGTGAATTATATAAAATTCTAAAACAACATCCATAGCTTATTGAAAATTTCAATTCCTCTGCATCAAACAGTATCAATCATGAAATGAAAATCAAGTAATTACATGATGAAGTGGAATCCTAAAAGAGTGCTACAATTTTTTAATAAAGGATAAAATATTTTAAATGAAATTGTTGAAAATAATGTCATGAAAATTGAATGATTTTTAATAGTAATCAAGGGTGAAAAGTCAAAATTATATAAAAACTATTTTGCGCCCAATTCTAAAAATACTATATGTTATCATTGTGGAACAAGAGGTCATTTCACTAATAATTTCTATTTGAAAAATACAAAAAATAATGGTATTAAAAGAGCCATTATTTATAATAGTTTATCAGAATAATGTGATATGAAATATAGACAAATAAAGCAGATGTGGATTCTGATATCATTGCTTGCTAACACTACTGAACCCAAGAAGATATGTGTACCAAAAAAACATTTGTTTAATTACTTTTGCAAGAAACATGTCACATAAAAAGAAAAATCCATATGGTATTTGGATAGTGGATGTTCTAGGAATATTAATGAATAATCGAAAAACATTCATACATGGACTCAAATGGGTGAAGGACTAGTCACTTTTAGTGACAATTGCAAATGAAAAATAAGTTGAGTTGGAACTGTTGAAGTTCCAAAGGCTATCTCAACATATAAAGTATTGTTTTTTAAAGGGTTAATGAATAACTTGATAAGTATCTCTCAACTCTGTGATGATGTATTTTTATTGACTTTTTTAACAACTATTACTATGTGTTTAAAGATAACTTGCTTAAATTTGGAGGACCTATAACTAATAATGTTAATACAATGGATTGAAATTCATTATATAAACAGAAAGTGAATAGTTTAATAGTTAATAAAAATGAATAGTGGATTATGAAAAGAAGAATTTGACACTTTCATATAATTTATTTGCATAAATTATCTAAGAAATAGTTAGTTTCTGATTTTCTTAGTCTTAAGTCTGACATTGATAGATTCTTTGATGCATGCCAAATTGGCAAGAAGCACAAATCATCTTTCAAATCTATTAACAAAATTTCTACATATAAACCTTTAGAACTTATCCATATGGATTTATTTGGACCATCAAGGGTAGCTGATTTCGATGGTAAATTATATGTATATGTTTTAGTAGATGATTATTCTAGATTTAATTCGATTTATTTTCTAAAACTCTTAATTGAAGTTTTCACTGTGTTTGAAAGTTTTTTTAAAATTGTTCAAAATGGAAAAGGTTGTCAAATAATTTCATTGAGAAGTGATCATGTTTGAGATTTTTAAAATCATGAACTCAATTATTTTTTCTTAAATATGGGGGTTAAACATACCTTCTCTACACCAATAACACCTCAACAAAATGGAATTTTTGATAGAAGAAATAAAACTATTCAATAAATGGTAAGGACTATGTTGAATAAATACAGTCTTCTTATATATCTTTGGGAAGAAGCGGTAATAACATCCTGCTATATCATAAATATAGTTTTAATATGGCCTATTTTAAATAAAACACCTTATAAACTTTTTAATAATATAAAACCTAAAGTAAATTACTTTAATTTTTTGGATGCAAAGTGTATATCTTGAATACTAAGGAAAGAACTTGTAAGTTCAATCGAAAAGGCGATGAAAGAATATTTTTGGGATATCCTACTACCTCTATATCTTATAGAGTGTTTAATAAAAAAGTCAATAATTATTGAAGAATTAGTTCATGTGATGTTTGATGAAACTGGCCCATTTATTAAAGAGAAAGATCAAACTGATGAAGTTATTGACTATTTGGACAACATGAGACTTAAAATCCAAAAAAGTGATTTTGAAAATGATATTAATAAAATTAAATCCTTTTTAGAATAATGTGATACTAAATAACCAAAACGTTTCTTGACTAGACAATCAATAACTTTAAATAACTATCCTTTAGAAACTATTATAGGAGACCTCGACATAGAAATTAGAACTAGAAGAAATGTAGGAAACCTATATGAATTCTCTGCCTTTCAATCTCAGTTAGAACCTAAGACTATTGAAGAACCCTTATAAGATGAGAGTTGGATTTTAGCAATGCAAGAAGAGCTAAACCAATTCAAAAGGAATGAATTTTGGGAACAAGTAGAGAGACTAACCAATTATCCAGTTATTGGAACCAAGTGGGTATTTATAACTAAACAGGATGATCAAGGAATCATAACCAGAAATAAAAAAAGATTATCAGCTAAAGGATATAATAAAGAAGAAGGTAAATATTATGATGAGACCTTTTCCCTGTAGCTAGATTAGAAGACATTAGAATACTTTTAGCTTATGAATCCCATATAAATTTTAAACTATTTCAGATGGATCTTAAGTCTGCCTTTTTAAATGGTTATTTAATGGAGGAAGTTTATGTTGAACAACCCCTAGTTTTGAAAATTCCAAAAAACCAAACACTTTTTTAAGCATACTAAAGATCTCTATGGCCTTAAACAATAACCTTGATCTTGGTATGAAAAATTAAATTATTTTCTTTTAAAAAATGGATTTATTATTGGATTGGAAGTTCCAACACTTTTCAAGAAAACCATTTGTTCTAATATTTTATTAGCTAAAATTTATGATGATGATGTTGTTTTTTGTTAAACTAAAAAAACATTTGTCATGATTTTTTAAAATTTAATGAAAAAATAATTTAAAATTATTATGATCATAGAACTTAATTTCTTTTTAGGATTTCAGATTTACCGATAAGATTTTAGAAATTTTTAAAATAAAATTAAGTATATTATTAATTTATTGAACAAGTTTGGACTTGAGAATAACAAGACATATACAACTCCTATGTGTACCAATATAAAAATTGATCTGGATAAAGTAGGAAAACCAGTTGAAAACAAGTTATATAGAGGTATGATTGGATGTTTGTTATATCTTACTTCTAGTAGACCAGAAAATATGTTTTCTATATGTCTTTGTTCTAGATTTCAATGAAATACAAGAGTCCCATCTTACTGATGTTAAAAGAATCTTTAGATATTTAAAATGAACTATTTTTCAATCTCTTCTTTACCAAAAAAACTTCTAATATTAATTTGATTTGAAATTCAAATTTTCACATTGCATGTTGTATATTATATATAAAAAGTACCTCAGGAACCTATCATTTATTACAAAAATCTTTAGTTTCATGGTTTAGTAAGAAACAACACTCAGTTTCCCAATCAAAAACTAAGGTAGAATATATATTTTCTGGTAGTTGTTGTGCACAATTATTGTAGATGAAAAACACTATACTAGACTTTGGACAAAAATTTCATTGTATACCTATTTTATGTGATAATACTAGTGATATAAATATTTAAAAAAAATACTATAATTCATTCTAGGACTAAGAACATTGATATAAGACATCATTTTATAAGACATCGTGTCATTAAAAAGGATATATCTTTAAAATTTGTTAATATTAAATATCAATTAGTTGGTATTTTTACTGAACCACTTCCCAATTCTTAGATTTGATTTATTAAAGGGGAGTTATGAATATTTTATTTTAAGTGATTATTTATTAATTTATTTCTAGTCTCTCTATTTTTATTTTATTAAGATTTATTTAATATTTTTATTCGATGATGTTTTAATTTATAATTTCATTTCTATTTTATTTTACTTGTCTTTTCAAAATTAAAATGTAATTAGTACATTCTCAATCAGCATGATAAAACCATTTTCCTTCTCCCACTCTCTTTCTCCTCTCTTACACATCCTTTCAGTTTACAAATATTTTTTCAATTCTCGTGTTTTGAAACCCTAAGCCTTCAATCCCTTCAATATACAAAACCTTTTAAGATGGAAAACTCTCAAAGATCTATAGATGTTGAGGTAGACAATAATACTTATGCTTTAATGAAAGCCCACAAAGTGATCCAAGAAAAGGTAATTTATTTTGGTTATTTTGATTCTACGAATCTTTCACCCAAGGAAGAAATGTGATTTCATGGTGTGGTTTATGCTTTTCAAGAAGATAACATGCCTATGGTTTATGATATTGAAGTAAATAAATTATGTAGAAATACTTCGTTTAGTCTTTTATTCGAGGAAGATTTCATTATATCTAAGATTAATGATTCTGAGTTTTCTTGGTCTTTTGTGGAAATGGATAAGATGTTACATTTTCCCAATGAGGGGGAGCTTTGGTTTGATTTAAGGAATATCAGTAATGGATTTGGAATAAGAACTATAAAAAAGATAATGATGAAAGAACATACTTATGATCATCTTGTTTTTATGAAGTTTATTCAATCTGGAATTTTTCTAAGGACTTTTGATCTAGAGAAAGTCATATATCCTAAAATGTATATCGTGTTCTTATTTCTAAATCAGATAAATATTAAAAAGAATTAGTTTATGATAAGATATCTAAAGCATTTCTTCTGCATGGATGCGAATATGAGATATTGTCCCTATGGATGGATTATTTATGTTTTATTGTGAAGGAAAGGAAAAATTATCAATATTTATTTGAAAAAAAAGTCACCACAGAAACAATTAGAATATTGGAACAGTGAAGAAGCTTGAATTTCTCTAGAGCAACACTTGTAATAGTCTTTTACTAGTTGGTGCTGAAAAATAGCAAAGGAAATTATCACCTGATCGGGGGGAGCAAAGGATGATTCTTTTAGTTGGATCTGTGAGACATAGGCATGTTGAAGAAGGAACTTCAAGTCTAGAATAATCTATTCTTTAGAAAATAAGAATTATAGTTGTTATTATAGAGACTGTGGATGATGCTCCAGGACTAGTTGAGGGTGATAATCTATTGAATGAGAAAGTTTAGCAAGATTCTCTTAGTCAATAACATATCAAAGAAGTTGTTCCTGGAACTCAAACTCAAGTTGTTCCTAACTCGGAAATTACTAGAGGATCTGCCTTCGGAAACAAATCAGTTGGTAATAAAGAGACAAACTTAGACTTAGTAGAAGTTATTCAAAGGAAAGTTATCCCAAACCATGACACTCCATCTCCTAAATCGTCTAATTATTAGGATGAATCCTTAGTTATAAAGAACTATCTGCTAGAGGCTTAGAATTTGTTTCTCATAGAATAGTCGAAGGCTGATAAAAATAAATTTGAAGAATATAAGGTTTCTTAAGTGCCAAGATCTGAGTTTGAAGCTTAGAAGATAAATTTAATGGAATTCAAAGAGAATATAATATCTTTTGAAAACTATCAAGAGATTATCAACAATATTTATTGAGAGATCAATTTTTTAAGAGATGAATCTATTTTGAAATAATATTTTAATGACTTTAAGATGACGATAGGGAGAGAATTTTAGTATCTCAAGTCACGTAGTCAAGCATCCACCTCCTCTCAATAGACACCACAAAAACTGTTCATCATTTTTGACGTTATTACCTCTTTACTAGATATGTTCAATGATAGAATACACACTCTTCAATGTGATAGTACTCCTTTAAGTGTGCTGTTGGAAAATAAAAGACATATTATTAGTAAAATTACATTAAGTTAATCATAGTTGGGACCAGTGCTTAATCAAATTAAGGACAGGATGACCACATTCATTCATTCAGAGGAAGATGTGAATGAATTTGTAAAGGTTAATCTGATTGAGAATTTAAAGGTCGGTAATGATTTGAAGAAGCTTCTTCAAAATGGTTATAAGTCTTAAAAACCCATTTTTAGAGCTTGATTTAGAAGATTATTTATATTAGCAGTGCAGTTCAAGATCTTCCTCATTCCGATGAACCCTCTGTCCCTACCGTTTCAGATCAAAGACCTTTATTTTAAAGACCCTTTCATTGAATGAGGATTGTACATTATTTTTCATAACATTTTAATTCATTTTAATTTAAATTTAATTTCTTATTATTTTTTTGTATCTTTTATTTTTCTTCAATGATTAAACTTCCAATCGTAAATTTATTTCTCTTTTCAGTTTTCATAATATATTCATTTATAGTTAAGTGCTACATTAGTTGTGGTTTATATGAGTTATTCTTTAAAACCAAATTTTTTATATCTAAAAAATGGGGAGAATATTTAAGGAAAGGGTGAATATTTGTAAGCAAATAAATGGAGAATTTCCATGAAGACTGTGGGGAGATAGGGGAGAATATTTTCAAACCATAACATTTCATTAGAGAAAATATTTAATTCACAATTATCTATTTTATTTATCAAAATAGTACTGTGATGTCGAAATATCAAAATATTTTCTATATATATTTTTGTATGTTTACAAATCATATATTTTATTTAAATTTTTTATAGATTACGTCATGGGTTTTGTTATTATCTAAAAGGGGGAGATTTTTTGGGCTTGTATTGTCTCAACTATACACTATAATTTATGATGATTTTGATGTTCACAAATACCCTTATTTTTTTATAATGAAGTTTTATTGAATAATTTTTCAGGAATTTATATATAATTTAATGTAATTTGACATTATGATAATTACTCTAAAACACTATTTAAAACCCTATGTTTGGTAAAATAATGTATGGTATCAACCCTATATTACACTGAGAAGTAAAATGATTGCATTTAGATCAACATCCTTATGTTTAGAGAATCATCAAATGTATAGATCTGCAACCTTATGTTGGAGTCTGAATTTATTGTTCCTACCCTACATGTGGAAAAGGTGAACATATGGTTAATCAATTCTATGTTTGGAATTTTATGCTGCTAAGGATAAACCTATGGATTATCATCCCTACACAACTTTGGTTCCCTATGTTACCTAATTGTTAATGTATGGTTAAGGAACCTTACACTATGAAAATGAACCCTGCACTATGAAAAGGAACCATATTATACGCAAAGGAACCCTACGCTATGCATCTCAACCCTATGTTGTGTTCTCAATGGAGAAGTTTTTCAAGCCATGTTTTCAATCTGAGATTTCTGTAATTGTCAGTTCAAAATTAAAGACTGATTCAAGGATCATTTTGATTGTTTCAAAGAGCTGTGTTTATTAGGGAAAGTCACCCCTATTTTTATGGGAAGTTATGACTCATTTGGTAAATTGGAATTTGAAATTATGCAATCAACTAGGTTATTATTTTGGATCTGGAAAACTGAAGTAAGTTTAATGTTCTATATATTCCCTCAAAATATCTCTCTAAATATATGTGTGTGATAAGATATTCACATATGAGACTGTATAATTGAAATTATCTTCTATAATGCTACTTCAAAGAATGATTTATTATGAAATAACCTACACTTTGGATATATACATGTTCAATCTTTTACTACTGTAAAATTACTACTACAGTTTTGTTTCTACCTTATTAATGATATTTTTGAAACAAGGATCGGTTTAGTCTATTTCATTATTGAAGATATTCATTTCTAAAGAATAAGATCCATCAATTGTCAGTTTCTACTACTGCAACTGTAAAGAGCAACCTGAACCTTTCAAATCAAACTCCTTTGATTTGTTGGAGTTTCAACTACTCATACTCAGTTGTGGTGGAGTATCAGCTTCTAGATCTAATTTTTGGATAATTGGTTCTCTTATATAGAACCAGGAGTCTTTTTTAGTCTTATTATAAAGTTCTCAACTACTTACACTTTGTTTTAAATTTATGCTCATAGAGAGAGTGATAAGTAGAGTGGACTAGGGGATCTTTATTCTTCAAACCACTGTAAAAGTTGAGTTCTTTATTTTTATTTATCAGATACATATTTTCATATAGAAGGAAAACACTGTATATCTGCATAAATCATAGTGGGTGTCAAAATCTAGAATTTTGGAAGATTTTTGAAAAGACACATTTCACCCCCCCCCCCCTCTTGTGTTACTTTGTATATTCCGACCTAAGAGATCTATTATAATTAACCTTTATTTGCGGATAGAATATTCAATAGTCCATCTAGTAAGGTTGTTTCCAAGAATATAATTGAAAACTTATATGAAATTTAATAACTAATATATAAAAAATAACCATAAATCACTGAAATTTACACAGACCACTACATGCACCAAATGGAATCCTCTTATATGAAAATTGGGAAGGTGAAAGTAGTCTTTCCTTTATACATGTGAGTAAATGTATCTAAAAATGACCAAAACACTAGTCTAGTAAATAGTAGTTGTAACTTTATACCACCTCTCTAGAATATGGTTAATTAATGGTAAATATATATGGATATTTGTTGTGTGTTGGTTTATTCTATAATATTTTATATAGACATTCCAACAATGTTTCTCCTAATTTGGAACAAATTCATTGTTTTTATTCTTAATAATTGTTAAAGTAGTTTTCTTTGTACTCCCACTATTGTAATTACCCATTTGCTATGAAAAATTGGATAAATGATTCAAGATGATAATAATTTACTTACCACCATTTTAACAATACCAAGGAGTCTTAGTTTCAGTTATATTTCTATTCACCATACTATTTTATCCTCTTCATTTAATATTATTTGATGTATGAAAATAAATTATCTGATATTGGGGGTGTCAAAAAGTTTTTATCACAAATATTATTTATAATCCTATAAAAAAAATATCTGTTTTAATTCATGCACTGGTAGGAGTGAATTGGAAATGTTGAAGGGAAAATTATTGCAACACCCAAGATTTGAATATTTTATATTTTTTATAGTGGTTTGAGTTTTAAATCTATGTAATTTTGGATTGATAATAGTAAATAATAAATAGGGAGGTTTATGATTACATCTATTTTATTAATTATAACATAATCTAATGTTGAATAAGATTTTAAAAGTTTTGAATAATCATAAATTGTCATTAGATCCTCATTATTTAGGAATTAATCAATTAATAAACATGCATGAATATTTATAAACTATTAAAAAACTAAACATATGAATCATTTTCTCCAACTTCTATGAACTAAGAACATTTATAAAGTTCATTAAAGGAAATAATAAAAGTATCAATGGGATTAATGAATACATCACTATGATGAACATAAAAAATAGGAGTATTATTTAAAGGGGTGGTTCATGGAATCATGGATGTTAAAGATATCACCACAAAATTCTATAGATAATATACCATTGTGTATATTAATTATGTTTTTGTGGTTTTCAATGAGGTTCTCTCCATAATGGTTGAGTTAAGTCTATTCATCCTATTATTGAAAATCACATTTTTTAAGGAACATAATATGATGGATATAAAAATATAATAGTTACAATAATTCAAAGAGGTCAAGTGAGTTATAATATTCTATAGTGGAAGCATAGATCCTATTTCCATGCAATTTTTATTGTTTTTAAATTAAATTACTCACCATAGTAGTAAAAGTTATTTTTGTTGGGGTGGATTTAATTACCTCATCTTACAGAATTTTTTAAAAGTAATAACTAGTATAAGGAAAAAAATGAGTTCAATAGGCTACATTATATAGAATGTGTTGATTCAACAATTTAATTATTTTATTTTTGGTTTTTATGGTCAAATCACCCAAATTTATGTTGCTAATAAGTTTGATTAATTTAATTTTATAAATATAAAAGTCATTAGTTTATTTATTATGGAATCAAACATAAGTCTTTGATCTATGGGAGAATATTTTTCTAAAGTATTCTGGACATGTTTTAAAAGTATTACGGAAAGACTGTTTATTCCTTATGTTTATATTCATAACATATGGTTTGGAAACACAATGATTGTAAGAGAACGTATGGATCAAAAACCTAACGTTTGGATGAAACCCTACGTTTAAGGAATAAATGTAATGTTCAACCACCCTATGTTTGAGGAAAATCATACATTTTCATCCCTACGTTTGAATTTTTGTTGTTACATGAAGTAACCCTATGTTTAACTACTCAAAATCAAATTCTTAATTAAAGATATCATCCATAGCTATAATAATGGTCTCAATGAAAGTAAATATCATTTGAAAAACTTTTCTGACTGATTAAAAGTCTTGTACTCAATGGAATAAATCATTGATACTCTTAAAGGATTCTTTGAATTCACTAAGGTTTTTAAAATATCACAATTTACCCCCCCCCCCCCCCCCGCACAACACACAAACACCACTTGTATATTAATATTATTCATATGTGACACAAAAAGTGGAATCAAAGTTTGGAATCTACTAAAGATATTTCTTTGGAAATCTGTTTTTACTCAATACTAATAAGCGGTATTAAATTAACTACACTATTGTAATAGTTTTCTTTTGGAAATCCTTGAATATTTTGTGATCAAAAAGAAATATTAATGGACTAAGGTCTATCGTTATATCAAAAAAGGTATTAAAATATAAAAAAATGAGACAACTGAGTAATATAAATGTTTGTGGCTCGTAGAAAATTTTGAAAATTTTTCTTGGCTCTAACAGTCCTGAGTTAAAGATTCAGATGAAGTAAAATTTCATAATGGATTATCTAAGAGATGGTATGTCAAGGATTCATGCTTCTTATTTTAAAGGTGATAATTATGGATGCTATAAATATCACATGATTGTATATTTAGAATATTGGAATAGAAGTGTTTTTAAATGTGTCAAAACTTATGAAATTCCTAAAGAAGATATGAAAAATGGGATAGTGATTGATAAAATAATATGAACTCTATTCAAAATAAATGAATTATATTTTTGTGGATTCGGAATTGAGGATTTTAATATATTCTCTCACAGTTCCACTATCTATGAAATGTGGAATACTATTTCTATTACCTATAAATGAATTTAAAATATCATACAATTTAGTTATACTACTACAATGTTGAAATTTGGTATATTCAAAATGAATGATAGTGAAAGCATCAGTAAAATGAATGGGAGACTGTTGAGATATTAAATAATGTCTTTTCCTTAGGAGATCCAATTTCACAATAAAATAAATTATTAAAACTGTTTAGATTTTTAATTCCTAAATGGAATTGTATATCTACAACTATAGGGAAGTCCATACTAGTTAATAAATTTTTAATGAAAGAGATGATTGGTACATTGATGATGCATGAAGCTGAAATGAAAGCTGAAGATGAAAATCATGTTTATATTAAAAATGTTGAAGATGATCTTAGAATTTCTATGGATGAATCATATGATTCATGCTATATAGAATAAAACAAAAACATATCAAATATCACAAAAGGATTTTAAAATCTTTACAAAAGAACAAAGAAATAGGATATGAAAGATAGAGGTTATAAATGAAAGGAAAAAGGACACAAAAATTAAAAATTTATTATAATTAAGGAATAGAAGAGAGATAACTATGAAATGAATGGAATTAAATTTATGAAGAAAAGTTGGAGTACTACTTCTAGTTTGAATAAAGAATCTTATATGGACTCAGATACTGAGCATAAAAATTAAATGATGAATTTATGTCTTATGGCTCATACTAATGAAGCACAATCTTCTTTCTCTCAAAATTACATTTCATAAAAACTTTCTTATGAAGAAATTAATATTTTTTTTCACGGTTCATGATAATTTTTAATCCTTAAAAAAATAATATACAAATCTTAGAAAATATTATAATACTATTTTTGCAAACAAAGATAATTTATCCAAACAACATGATAATTTAAAATCTAATAGTTAGAAATTTTCATGTGATCTAAATGAAGTTAAAATTATAGAATTTTCAAGTGAAGTAGATAAATTAAAACAAGCTTCAAGTATTATTATCAAAGAATAAAATTCTTTAAATAAAATTATTTGTAAAAATAAAATTCATAAAGGGAGACATGGAATTTGTAGTAATGGTGAAAGACCAAAAATGTATATAAATTATTTTGTTTTTGGTTCAAAGAATAAAGGTATGTCTACTATTAAATGTTTTTATTTTGGTACTAATAGAAATTATGAAAATGGTTTTTAGTTTATAAACCTCATATTTATAGTGTTAAAAAAAATTTCAAAATATTTATTTATTTTGAATATTATAATTTCTACACAAAATAAATAGATCTGATTACCCAAAAACTATATTAATGACATTTCCAGACACAAAACCATATTCATAATAAAACGAACATGTATTTAAATAATTTATAGGAATAAAATATAGAAATTCATAGTTAAACCATCAATGTGGTCGAGTCGATGATATAATAAAATATTTATCAAAGGAGTGATCAACTCTAAAGTAGTTTGTTATCAAAAGAATCCTTAGAAATAAAATATATAATTGATAAATTATTTAATAACTATTTCTATTTTTTTAATTGACTGTTTTATATAGGGATAGAGATATATTTTATGTTTATTCAATAAATCCTTCTTTACTATTTCAATCAACTCATAGTCTATTTGATTATATAATTGATTTTCTGAATCTTCAAATATCTATTAACATTGATTCAATCTTTAGATAATACAATACTTGGTTAATTATAAAAATATATGAAGATGTTCAAAGAAGAATATAACAACTATCAAAAGATTAAGAATATTTGAGTGAAAAAGTTTCAAGTTTGGAATGTTTGAAAGATTGATCTAATCCTTATTAGCACCCTAAATTTTATTCATTTTTTAATTTACTATCAATATTTTATATATTTTAGTTTAAATATTATTATTAGAAAATAAGTGTTATAAATTGTTTCATAATTTATTTTTATGTTTTATACCCATATAAATTTTATGAAAATGGTTACCTTGCATAATAATGTATTTAATGTTTAATTATTTTATTTAAACCTGGTAAATTAGTCTATTACTATGAGTAATAAATAATTTTTGTTAAAATATGACATGTGCATAAATTTAGTTAATATTTTTAACATATATATATTTTCATTCCTTGAATATCTTTTATAGATATATTATGTCATGGGGGTTATTTTAATAAAAAACTATGTAATTTAATACATTCATTACAAAGTCATTTTATTTGTTGAAAATAGTTTATATGCTCCTTTATTACATATTTATATCTTTTTAAGGGAAGAATGAATTTAGGGGATTTTTTTATTTCTATATTTTATTAACATTTATTTATATCAAAAAAGGGGAAGAATTTTATATGTTTTACAACATGGGGGATATGTTTATGAGGAAACTTTTATAAGTGAATATTATATAAGACATTTGAATAAGAGAAATTTATGGAAATATGAAAATGCCTAAATGCGTTTATAATATATTTATTTATATTTTCATAAATTTATTCTTCTAAAAAACTTTTTATAATTTCAAAATTTATTTTATGATTATTTTAATGGGTTTTTTTATAATAAAAAAGTGGAGATTATTGATCTTGTGTTTATTCAACAATTTCATTAATTTATTTCGGGTTTTGATGCTCACAAACACCCACAATTATGTTACTAATAAGTTTTATTAAGTAAATTTTAGGAAGATAATATTCATTATAATATTTAATTTGGAATCATACATAAGTCTTTGACCTATGGGAGTATATTTATCTAAAGTATTATTGTTAGTGTTTTAAAAGTATTTTGGAAACATTGTTCATACCCTATATTTTTATGTGTAACATACAGTTTGGAAACCCTATACTAGGAAGAGAATTCTTGGATCAACAACCCTATATTTGAGAGAAACCTAGAATTTAAGGAAATTATGTAATGTTTATCAACCATATTTTTGTGAACAATCATATGTTTTCAACCTTATATTTTGAGTTTTGTCTTTATGGGAAGTGACCCTACATTTAACTATTCAAAAGTAGAGTTTAAATTAATGATATTTTCTGTGATATCTGCAATGGTCTTGATGAAAGTAAATATCATTTTAAATATGTTTTGTGATTAATTTAAAGGCTCTTATTCAACGGAGTAAATCATTTTTTCTCTTAAGCGATGCTTTGAAATCATCAATGTTTTTAAAAGATCATAATCCCCCTTATTGAATATTTTTCTTATTTATATCTAGCACAACACACATACCTCATAATTTTCATCCTCTATACTACATAATATTTAAGATTAAGATATGACATAAAACATCATGTATCATAAATTAAAAAGTTTAGGAACAAGAATACCCACTATATCTTTTTATTCTAAACTCAGATCATATTTTATGTTTTTGTCCAAATTATCAATAAGTGGTAATGATTTCTAATCTTGGTGACCAAATTGAGTTGGTGTGCTTTGATAGATTCAAGGGATTATAAATAAAAATATTGATAGGTGGATCACTCTAATGAAGTAACTAAACCTTAGGAAAAGTTAAAATTGAAGGGGTGATTTGAAGATAAGAAAATGGAATCAACTAAGTAAACCAGGAAATATTACTCTACCACATAGAGAAATAATGGGGTGGAGGGTATATATCATATCATATTATATTTTTAACACAAAAAATCAAATGAGTAATATAAACTTTTTAAACCCCACCAAAACATACTCAATCACACCAAAACAGTGTGTAGTGCTACAATTTATTAATTGAATGATTATGTATATAGGCTTACGCTCCCCTACCTCCAATAAATAGAATTTGGAGTGAATCATTATATTTATTGAAGCAATCAAAAAAATTATTGCATTAAGAAATACATAATCTATTATGGTAAATGGAATTGAAAATGTTCCAAAATCCTTGAATTTGGTGGGATGTATTGATTGGATAAATAAAGAAACTTTCCTAACCAAACATACCTTTTCACCCCCTCATAGTCATTATTAATGGGTAAACATTTCCTTTATAAATGTGTAATATCATATAATTTTATATATAATATAAATTTGAGTAATGTTATTTAGAATATTATTAATGGTTTCTATGATTTTTTATAGATATTAGTTTATTTTCGTTTACTGGGTTGGGTGGTCATTTATTGAAATGTTATAGAAATGGTTGTGCTGGAAAGATTTATCAATCAACACTCCCATGGTTGATATTATTTGATATTAATTGTAATGAATTATTGTAATGGTTGTTTCTTTTGGAAATAATGACTTGAGTATAGTGAAAACAATGTAATTAAGTTATGTAGCACTTATTATAGAAATATATCCAATATTTTCCTTATCCCTTTAGTTAATTATAGGTTTATAAGGATGGTAACTTGACCCTTTACTATGGATTTCCCTCAATGAGATGGATAATTGAATTAATTGAGTTCTTATATACTATATAGAAATTTATGTGGAGTGTTATAATTAGATGTTATTATATGTAATTTGTTTCATTAAATCTTGAAAGAAATATTTTGTTTCTTGATGGGACAATTAAAACAATTAGAGGGTTGAGGATTATTGGGTAGTGGTAGAGGATGAAGTCATTATCCAAGTGGTAAAATTACTATTTTTAGATGGTTGTAATTACCCCTAACCAAAAATATTTCTTTTCTTACATTAAAAGTTAGATGGTTGATAGGGTTCAAAAAACAGGGGTTTTCCTATAGTCAACATAGAAAAATCTATGCATAAATCTTATAATAACCACTCAAGTGTGGGAATTGTTTAGTATAACGAGTATTTACCCTTTAGATACTATAATGAGTTCGAGAAATTGTATGATGTTGGTCATGATAAACCTATGGTTTTCAAAATAGATTACCTTTCTCATTAATATTTGTGTCCTCATACTTTGAACAAATAAAATTCTATATTAAAGAGTCCCTAGGGAAATTAAATATCTCTCAGAAATTGAATTGAAAAAGGGTCAGATATAATTTAATCTTAATAAATATATGGTTAATATAGTATTTATATTTACAATAATGGATTCAAAACTCCATATAATACCATTCTATCATATGTAGTAGTTTTACATAACTTTCATATTGGGGGAATGTTATGACTTATTTCTTAAGAAAATAAATTCATGTTATTTGAAGATAATTTCATGTTGTGCATTTTAAAAACATGATTTTGGATGATTTAGAGGCAAATTGGATCTAAATAAAGAGAAAATTTATGAATATTTTATGATTTATAAGGAATTATAGAACAAATTATATTATTACATCATTATATATTGGACTAGAAGAGTAATCTATTATTAAGTGGTTATATCACATTGCAGCCTTAGGTATTATGTCATGATGAGAAAGGAAAATTTTACTCTTATATAGAAAACTATTTCACAGGCATACAAGTGATTTTTTTCCATTATACATGAGGTGTTGTGGGGAATAGATTACACAGTGTTGATAGACCATGAATAATTAGTGAAATGGTGTCTTTAAATATATAGGAAATAAAACATAAAGTTATTACATTATAAAAACATTAGGATTAATGTCATACTAATTCATGAAATGATATTATATTTTTCATTAGAATAAAAACTAAAGAAACCATTTCAAATGTTTTAAGGGCATTCCACAAATGGTATTCTATAAATATAAGAATATAAAAATGTCATATCATAGTGAATCTATCCACACCATAATGGAGGATTGATTTATTTATATATATATATAAGCTATATATTTCATATTTTACTATCACACTACTATTTACATCACCACATCCTGATGCTTCTGGGATATTAACTTATTAGATGTTTTTTTTAGAGAAAGTGATGATAAAAAGTGATTTTTTTAGATAATTGGTTTCCCATTAAAGAGATCACTTCATGGAGATTTTGGTTTGGAATAATGAGTAGAATATAAGTGCACACATGTGTATGACTATTTTCCTAATTAATTCCTTGATTTTATTAATAATTATATATTAACATTTTCATGGGATCAAAACCATTATTCACCAAGATTATCCACATGATAAAAATAGAGATTAAACCATATCAAAACACATGTGTATTATGTATTGTTTATATCTCTATATTATTCCATTGTATGATTTTATTTGAGATATAATCACACTAACAAAGGAAGTGAAATTTATTTTTAGAGTTAGTGTTTTGGTAACCATTTATTCACCATCCCCCCTCATAAAAGGTTTATACTCACCTAGGATATTTATGTATCGCATGGTTTCATCCAATTAAAATGGAAACATTCCTAATTTAAGTGAATTAAGAATGGTAAGTGATTATGTGGTATGTGAAAATTCTTGTATAAACCATCCTCAAGAAGAATATACTAGGATACATGGTGGTGGTGATCAATCTATAACTCAAGATATATTAGCTTATGGAATAATAAATATTCTGTATTTTATTCCAAAATAAACAGTCTCTTATTTTTGGAGTCTTTCAATGTATGTAAGAAGATATAACTCATCTATAGGAATAAAAATATTATATAGAGAAGTATTTACAAAGAGAAAATAGAGAATTTTTAAATCTCTTTGCAAAATTTTGATCCTTTTAAGAAATAATGATTGAGCTTGAAATAAGTTTCTCAAAATGCTTTAAAGAATTTGATGAGAAATTTAGATTCAAGAAAACTTTTTATAAAAATATCCTTGCACACGAAGAGAAGTTTATAAAAAGAATTGATGTCGGGGATTTAAAATTGGAAGTAAAATTTAAAAAGATCAAGGAACATGACAATTTATTATAAAATAGCATTATTATACATGAATAAGAAGCTGAGAGATTGAAGAACATTTAGGAAGAGATGGTTATTATTATTAAAGATCAAAAGAGCACCATCAATATGACATTTCTTAAAATAGATGTTTGGTTGTCCATTCATAATAAATAACATATTTATTATTAAGAAAATAATAATATAGTTATTGTTTCTAACAAATGATCACTAGATGATTCTAAATATAAAAGACCTTTGACACATGATAAGAAGATAATTAATTCATTTGATGATTTATCTCAAGAAACTGAGAAGCAAAAGGTACCATCCATACCATGTTTCAAAAATTCTTCTAAATTTTTTTCCAAAAATAATACAAGATGAAAAACAAGACATAAAATTATGGATGAATATAAATGATGAGAATCTTACCACCATGACTAAGGTGGATAGGAAAAACAATGTGTAAGTTTTTCCCCATGAAGATCCCAATATGTTATGAAGAAGATCAAATAACATCCTATTTATGAAATAATAATATTAAGGTTTGTGGTTCAATATTGGTGTTAAAATATATTTGGGATTTTTTCACAATATTTTTTGTATAATACTCTAAATTTTAAATTATAAAGAATTCATGTGTCGAGGGGGTAAAGCTAGAGAAGAATATACAACATTTATATGTCAAATAAAATTTTATAATGCATACAGATTTGGAAGTATTGAAAAGATTTATGATGTATGAAATATAAGTGGTCATATTAATATCACATGATTATTTAATCATGGATATAATAATATTAAAAAAAATAAAACCACAAAAGATGCTGAAGAAAAAAGAAACAACCTTGTGAAGTAAGTGGAATAATATAGAAAACAAAAAATCTCCCAAGAATATTTCAAGAAGGAAAGTAGTGAAGACCTTGGATTCCAAATAAAAGTAATTGAAAAAAATTGCACCATATAAAAGAACTATTTAGATGAAGGGCACATAGAATAATTCATATGGAAGATCCAAAAATACTACCAAAGTTCCTAATGATATGTAAGTAATCTAGTGAAAAAAATTGAGAAAATTAGAAAAATAAAAAAACATGAGATAAGGATAAAGAAAAATAGAAAAATTTATTACACATGATGATAAAGAACATTTGTGTGGAAACATGGATAGAAACACTATGATAAATTATTAAAAAAATATTCTATAATAAGAATAATTATTTAAAAATATTAAAGTAGAACAAGGTGATACATGTGATTTAGAATCCCTTGAGAGAAGAAGATCCGCACACAAAGAAATTATTGAAGTGATAACATCCACATAACCTCAATAATAATTAACAATTAGATGTGAGAGTGTGAATAGTGAAGGGAATATATAAAATTGTTTGAGAAAAAATCTCAATCTTATTGTTCACATTGATGATGCATGGAATATCCACATTATCCCCTTAATATTTTAGTATTGTATTAGGGATTATAATTTATGGAATTAAAGGTGAAGAAGGTTATTATGGGGAGAAAACGATAAACATTGAGTGAGGTCAATTCCTGAAAACAAATCTGAAAATGTCACCATCCTTGAAAAATTCATCAATTGGTATTCAAATAAAAATATAATAGAGGATCATCTTTAAAGAAAATTAGAAATGTGCTATCATGTCCTAGAAAAATAATTATAAAGAAGATATCACCTATTTTGATCCTTTTTTGTATTCTAAAGTACAAGTATTGAATAATATCATCCTTGGAGAAGTTGTAGATTTTTTCAAGTACAGATAGTCACAAGTTAAAAAACTATATTGGTGTTTTCTCTAAATTGGTAAATCTTAAAATCATTCTTGAAGATATTTTCCATTATGAAAATAATGATGAGTGTTTCCCTAGAGAGGGAGACAAATGAAGATTGATGAAGTTTCTTCTAAAATAACTATTTCAATTGGTGTCAAATATGATTATAATAGAAATTTCTTGAACATCATGTCATTGGAAGACATATTTTTTCATAATCCCTATCCTTAGTTATCAAAAAATATAAACTCAAAACAGAGGGGGAGTAATTTAATTAATAAATTAAAAAATAAATGTTGAATAATGAATGTGCTCCAAGGACACTTATCCTACTTGTTTCTCTGGAAAGTTTTTTTCTTTTTTTTAGGAAGTGATTGTATGAGTTTTAGGTTTATCCTTCATAAAAGAGTTTCATATCTTATTTAAGTATTTTCAGCCTAAAATAAAATTGGATGACCATTGAAGACAATGGTATTAGTTCTCATTTCATAAGTCATCAAGATCAATTGGTAAAGGACAAATTTATTTTCTAAATAAAATCCTCTCATTTTCTACACCAACCATGGATCGTGTTTACTTAGAGTGAAATTATGGATGTCACATTTCTTAAGTATGGACCGATACCCATTTTATATTATATTTTTATATTTTTTCAATAAGGGGGGATAATATGAAATTAAATTTTTAAAATTAAAGGGGATATATTCACATATTTACATATTCATTTGGAATAAATATTCAAGGTATTTCCAAAAAATAAAAAGGGGGAGTTTATTGGGGACACTTTGTGTACGAGTTGTATTTTTTTCAAAGATTTTTATTGGTTTTCAATGGTGTTCAATGAAATAGAAAGATTCAATTAAATTTAAAATTTTGAAGAAATTAAAAATAATTAAGTAACTTGAACAGGGGTTTCCATTATATATAATCTTGATATCAAAGTGACAATATCTTTGATTAATGTATAAGAAGAAATTATTCTAGTATTATTATCGTATAGAAGTTATTTTGAACACTATTAGTTTAAAACATTGATGATTGTTGAACTGATATTAGAGTAAAAAGATGGTGCTAATTATAAAAACATTGATTACAACAATAAAGAATATGTGAATAAGTGATATGATTTGATATTGAAGAATTTCATTGGAATTTATATTCTAAAAAGAGATGATGAATTAATGAATATCCAGAAAAATTTTATTTCATGAAAATAATATAAAGAATATCATATAATATTAACTTTATTACACAAGATTACTTTAATATTATTGAAGACCATGAAAAATAGATGTGAAATATATATTATTTTTTCCTGGATTATATTTGATGAAGGAATTTGAGAAATTCTTTGAAATTTTATATTAATAGGATGGTTTGGAATATTTCACTTTGATCTATTCTAAATGTTTAGAAAAAATGTGTTCAATCATGATCTATCAAACAAAGGAAAATCTCAACTACACATGTGGGACCCTTAGGTCAACCATGTTGAAGGAATTCAACCAGTCTAGCCATCCATAGAAGTAGGAGGAATTTTGATCATAGATTATGTATGGAGTGCAAAGGGTATGCATGGCTCTCACAAAGTGCATGCAGGATTCCCTGGTGGATTCTGCATGTGTGGTGCTGCTAGTGATAGATCTATGTGATGGTGTAATGGGGTGTAAATCCCCCACTAACTTAGCACAGACTCTTATGGGAACATGATAATTTATAAAGTACCACTCGAACACGTGGATAATAAATATGGGATATCTAAGTGAATCGTTAACTATTCCTCTATTGTTAAATATAAGGACATAACATTTTTCATACGATTCAATCGATCATAGTATCCTGATCACAACAACTGTTCATCTTCAACCTCATAAAATTTAATGGTTCTTTTAATTTCTTAATTCCATGACCCAACTTATAATGATCTATCTCAATGAATCCATGATTGATCTGTGGTGGAGTTGTTGAGGATTTGAATCCACATATCTTTATGCACTCAAGACAAGATGTGCAATGAAGGTTTCTTTTGAATCATTATCTACTGTCAAATGTAAATTGAGTTCTATAAGGGTTATCATGTGTCTAATCTTCATGAATGTGTTTTAACATTAAAAATATCATGTGATCATCATTTTGGGCATGTGATATACTCACTATGAGGAGTATTTTCATGTCATAAGGGACCCCGCATTTAATGGCATCACATAACCCACATTTGAAGATTATAAATTCTAGGATATTAGGGTATTAAATAATTTGATTTACATGGAATGAAAAGTGGTATTTGAGGTAGTGAAATGTAGTGGATACTTCACTGATAAATACTAAATCATCCAACCCGAGAGATGTTATTATCTCTCTCATTTTTGATAATAGATATCATTTTTCATAAAAACATTGCATCTCCAAGTGTTATTTTACATGAGAAGGAAATGAGTACCATGAGAATATTGGCTACATGAAGTAGGGGTGTTTCAAACTAATCCCTAGAGAAAATAAAAAAAAATTAACATTCTTCTTATGTAAATAATAATGCCTCCTATGACAATATTTCATGAAGGGGAATATTTCTTGGGCCTCCGGCTTGTGTTTATCACTCTGAAACTGTTTTGTGAAGAATAAGTTTCATAAATCTATCTTCTTGTGTGAATAATAACTATTCATGAGCGAGTGTATGATGAATTAAGTCTCATTTTGTTTCATAAATTTGAATCCTATATACACTTACATGATGAAGAAGTTACACATACCTTTTTGGTGCATGTGAAGAGGAAGGATGAGATCGCACAATACTGTCCAAAACAGTTGCATGCAAGAATAAATATATCAATCATATATTTTTTCATGAAGAAGAATAGAGAAAAAACTCTTATACTATTTTTGAAATATTTAAAAAAAATAGTATACATGTGTTTTATGTGCATGCATAAGAACTGTACATGTGACTTGAAGAAAAAATAATACATATGTGATTGCTTATCCAAAATAGAGTAAAAAGATCACATAAAATATTAACAAGGAAATTATATATTCTATAATTTGATAATGCCCATGGTTTTTATTACACATTAATGAATATTTAGAAATTCACATGCGATTTGATTTATGTAAGTAGTGTTTGGTGAACTTGAGACTATAGCCCAGATAAATATCCAAAGATTTCATATCTAATTTTTTTATGTATTGAGTTTAAGAAAGATCATTCTTCTATGAATAAATATTTAAAGTTCATTTCAATTAAATTTAATAAATATTTGATTCACCATGAATAAAAAAGGTTAATTGATATTATATTCATTGCTTATATTGTATCAAAGAAAAGAATTTCTTGTGAAAATGTTGAGTTGATATTTCATTGTTTCAATAATCACAATATATGATTAGTATTCTTGTAAGAATAACATAATAGGAATTAATGAATGAATTTATATTTTTTGATTATCATTTGGGTTGAATAATAATTCTAATATTATCAATCCACAATATATTCATATTATTATTACTGAAGTTAAAAAAAGAAAGAAGAGTATCTTTTAGTTTTCTACTGTGAAGAATATGAATAGTTTCTTTCTTTCTTATATGCAATTAAAAAAGTGAATAATAAGTATGTGGATGAAAAAAATACATACTGTGACATCCAAAAAAAGTATCATTTGGTGGAATTCCTTCTTGATTTCATAAGGATCCTTAAAAGGTGAATACTATCTTCTTAGGTAATATGTAGAACCATTGAGGATTTGCAAGTTAAACCAGGTCATCACCAATCTACGGATTTAAGAATACTCTCTTATCTCTCATCCTAAATTATTGGGACACACACATTCTAAGGATTTTTTTCTTATGCACAACACTGTATCTTGATATCTCATTATAGTGGAGAATATATGAACTATTTATCACCTTACATGGAAAGGATTAGAAACTCTTATTGTGTAGTGAACCATTTAAAAAAATTGTGTTCTATCCTTTACTGCTTTCATATTATTATATGTGATAATAGAAATAAAATATTACAACAAATATCCTAAGAGGTATAATATGTAAAGGTATAAAAAGTTATAAAAGGTGAAAAATTTCCCTACACTGATTCACCCCCACCCCCACTCTTAGTGTTGAGTATATCCCAAAGTGGTCCTCTAAAAACCCACTCCTTTCAGTGTTTGGTTATTATCCCATGAAATAGATTTTTCATTATATTACTATTTACCACTATAATCCATGATGTCATTCACAGCCATAGCCATTTTGTGACATCCTATGCCTTGTTTCTAATGGCAGGTGATCACTATGACTTTACCAGCAACACCATGGAATTTGAATTGGTTAAGGAGATGGAAGTTGGGGTTATTTAACCATTTATAGGGGAATTATTTCCTATTTTTGGACTCTCTTATAAATTTAAGATATGTTATTTAATCCTTCCCAAGGCCTAGTGTGATACTAGTTACAACTACGATAATGATGGATCATAAACACATGTTGATGCAAACATCTATATATATCAGTGGTTCACTATATTTTACTTATTACTTAGTGGTTATTTAATTTATAACTATATAATTGGGTGATATAAAGTGTATTTTAATGTCATCTATAGATGAGGTAAATATTTTGGGTTTAGCAACAGGCCCATGAGATGGACTTCCAACATATTCATGTTTAGGTTATTAAAACCCACATAGTTTGAGTCCAATTAATATAACATATCACATATTTTAAGGTCATGAAATCAGTACCATGTGGTTCCTTTTAATTTCATGAAACCATGACAAAGTTATGTTCTTTTTATGTTCATGCATCCAATTCTAGCATAACTCTAGGGAAAAGTTTCCTATTAATGGTTGTTGTTTGACCTATGCATGATAATCTATTTATTGTTATTCTCATATGGAATTTGTCTCCTTAAAGAAGAATGTCTCATAGGGAATATGGCCCTTTGATGTAGGATTGTATGGTTATTTAGTAATTTTTCTTGATGCGAATTCATATGTATTATAATTAATATGGCCCAGTGGGGATGGATCTTGAGCTAAATATAGACCAATGAGGGTAAGTTTCATAGGGGATATGGAATAGTGAGGATATGGTTTTGGAATGTTGGGTTTAAAACTCAAAGAGGTATCAAACGTATATATATTAATAGGAATCATAACCTATATAGTTTTAGTTTCAATGTTTAAGGTAATGTGATAGGACTATACTCGTAATTTTAACATCATGTGATAAGGATAATATTGGGAAGTTTTAAGTTGTATGACAAGGAAAATTATGTCACAAATGGCATGATAATAAAGGATTGAATTGTCATACTAGAGGGATTATATTTTTTATTTTTTACATAGGTAATGTGTCCCATTTGATTCTAGATGTTATATTTGGTAATATATACCTTGTAGGATGGATATACTTATATGGTATATATCCCTTTGATGATGGAAACACTCATAGGGAATATGGAACTTTGATGATGGTTTCATGGGGGATATGGACCTATGAGAATGGGTTAGGGATTTTATATGGGCTTCTCAGATATGGATTACTAATGAATTATATAGATAATATCATTAATTAGTGTGTCTTTGAGTGGGTCTTATACTAAGGGAGGAGGACCTAGTTTGTGTATACTTCTTTATGATTGGTAGTTGGTGAAGGAAGAATGATTGAACTGATAGATAAAATGGCCCCATGATAAAGAGGTTAAGTCTTACACATATGTCACTTAGTGAATTATTGGGTGGAATAGGCATGAGTTTTTACCAAACATGCCTTACATATTTGGTGATTCAGGTGAAGGCACAAAGATTTTTGGCTTACACCTAGTAAGATGCATGTTAGTGGTTTAACCTTATATCGACTAGTATCTGTATAGTGAAGTATAGTTTGACTCATTGGGTATATGTCCCCATGAGGAAATATTTTGGTCTTATATATAAGAAACCCTAGAATATATTTTATAGATATTATTTCCAATTAAAGGAATGAGTTGGGAATTACACCTAATAGGAGGTTGTTTAGCGTGTCTCCTTCTTATTTATTAGTATTTGGATAGTGAAGAACAATGGGACTCTTGTGGGATATGGATCCATGAGGAAGAGGTGTTAAAGCTTAAGTATGGGCTAACCTAGTATGGAATTCATAAATAATATGGCACATTAATGTAATTAGTTTGGTATTACACCTAGTGGGAGTCCATTTTGGGTGTTTTAATCCTGTCGACAAGTATTTTAGATAGAGAAGGACAACTTGAGTTATGGGGGATTTTTCCCCCAGAGGAAGGTGTGTATGGGATTATACATGATCTACCCATATATAGAAATCGTTGTCTCATTAATGAATCATGGAAATAAATTCTTTACTGGGAATATGGTTGGGGATTACATGGATTCTTATCAAGGTTTTTGAAGGGGTGAGTGGTGGGAATGTTGTCTAAGGCCCTTTCTATATCCTTATATCAATGATGATTCATGGTAATGAAATCATCAGTGAGAATAGTGTTTCAACCTACACCTAAGAAGGTGGTCCATGACCTCTTTGATTATTTAGTGGACATGATCATCTAAATTGAAACTTCATAAAACAAAATAAGTATTTTTAGCCATGATAAGATTCAATGATGTCCTTATGATGTGGAGCCTCATTATCAAGGGGCTACATGATTGAAAACTCCTTTAGGTCCCTATCAATTAAGGGGGGGGAAAGTAATTATATTTTATCAATGGAATACATAATCTAATGGTGTATATATTGATCCACATAGTTCAATCATGTATCACAAGTGTTTTTGGAGGAGGCCAAATGTAGTACCACCTATTAATTGAGTTGATCTGGTCTAATGGGTGCCTATAAAGTCTTTTTGATAAGAATGTTATCCCATTTTAGAAACCTAAGAAAACATGTTTCCCATGAGGTTTTTACATAAACTCGGTGCTTTAGTAGTGATACTTTGGAGAATCGTTTCCCTAATAGATATAAAGGTATAATTAGACTCCATTGAGGAACAATTTGGTGAATGGGGTTATTCATTTGAGTAATAGGATAAATTGACTCCATTGTGGGAGTAACTGAGTAAATATTCACCCTATTTGAGAGTTCCTTAGGTAAGAAATTGGAAAACGGTTCCCTAGTGTATCATCCAATGTAGGGTCCTTCACCACCTCCTCCTCCTCAATCCTTTTTTTCATTTTCAAAATACCACTTTTGGTTGAGTGGGTACCTGAAAAAGACTAGATACCAAATTGAAACATAACATGCTAAAAACAATGTAAATAGCATACATGACTCAAATCAAAATCCAAAATCAAATTTTAAAATTCAAATTTTAAAAGTGAAAATGTCATAATGCAGGAAAAGTGAGCCACCTGAGAAACCCTACATTGAGGTTAGCCACGTCATCGGACTGCCATCATCATAGCGCTGGCCTAATTGTTCCATCATTTTCACTATCGTACCATCATCACATCACTGATGTCATCGATATCATCAGCTCGACACCATCGGCCAATCAGAATCCATCGTTCCTGTTGAGGAAATCGATCACCATCACCGCTGTCACACATAACCTCATCATCATCATCGTTTTCATGGTCACTTTTCCACCAAATATGGCCCAATAGAATACATTTCCTCAGCGGTGACAATCGAAGTGTCCTCACTATCAAACTCCTATAGTTGACTACTTGTACCCACTTCCCAAAGAACTGTGGAAACCACCATGTAGATCTGCCTCAGATAGAGCCATGGAGTTCTGGAGAAAGAGTAGGGAAGTGAGCGGACAGAGGTAAGTCAGATCAGCAGAAAGACCCACCTGACATTGGCGACGCCATAGAGAAGACACAACCAGCACCATAAGACAATAGACCCCCAAACCCAATGCAAAACACCTCGAAAAGACCTAGAAAATAGACAATGAAGAAGAAACCATAGATCCCTCAAAGAAGAAACTATAGAGGAAAGATAGAATTGGGGATGAAACCCTAAAATAATTAGAAACAAGAAGAAACCAGGAATAAACCCTAAAGGTAGTTAGGGAAGAAACCAAACAGAACCATAATATAAAAAAAGGATAAAATGGGAGATGGAACTCAAAAGGGAGAAAAAGGAGACGCCGTGAAGACCTAGAGTATAAGGCCTCGGCCTTAAACCTTACTTAATCTTGAGTTATTACAAGATTACAAATTGAGGATCTTTTCAAGTATAGAGTTTTAGAGAATTAGAACCTAAAACTTACATTACATTCCACATATAAACAAAGTGGTTTCATAAGGATATTATTCATTTTTCCCATCAATGGAAACATATTTAAAATAAATCATGGATTCTTTCTTGAAACTTCCTTGACACTATCATCATATCATGTACCTTTCCCTTGACCTGTGAAAAACATTTCAAAAAAACTTGGGATGAGCATAAAAAGCTCAGTATGGGTTATAAAAATATGGAAAGGAAACATAAGTTCATATATTCATAAGAATGAAATCATACTTTACCCATGAAACATAACCACTTTAACATACCTCATCAAATCATGAATAAATCATAGAAATCATAAGACATAAAGGTAACTTGAGGGATTCATAACATTCTTACGTAGAGAGTAACCCTCTTGGTTACGTTTGGAATACCCATCACAGTATATTCCCTAAATCTCTTTGGAGAAACCTTAACGTTTCACTCCTTCACGTTACCCAATGCATTGGAGAGCTATATCGGGCTCAACCGCCCTTAGTTTATCATAGAACCACCCATCTTCATAATAATGCCCAAGAACCTCAACATAATCATATCACATAAAACATGCATAAAGGAAACATAACATTTCCACCTTTCAATCACAAGATATCAATACAACACATTAATATAAAAACATTATGAAAACCATTTTCAATACCAAAATAAAATAAAAGTAAAACATGGTATTTATTTTTCTTTTAAAAAAAAGGTATGGCTTGTAGTGGAAGCCGAAACTCAAATAATGGTCACGGTGGCGGAGAAGTCGTTGTCGCCGCATACATACGACAAAAACATTCCCTTTTGTCGTTTAGTAAACGCTTCGTATAAAAAATATTCCTTTTTAATAAATGTAAATGTAAAAGGGATTTATACACCGTATAAAAGAAGGTTGTGTATAAAACAAAATATGCCTCAATGAAAGGAGATTGAGACGAAGTCCCATACCTCGGGTCCGACTTGACTCGGTCGTTCTTTAATCTCCTGAATAATAAACTTGAGTTAATTTATACTTATTTAAGAACCTTTTTAAAGTTCATTATTCCTTTTATATCACTTATTTCCATGTCATGAACACTATGTAATTATTTAAGTTAATAACGGTTGTTTTAACGATCATTGGTACTTGAGTCAAAAATAAACCCTTTATAATTACAAGTTGTTCATGTATCTATTATATCCAGAATGGTATTCACGATGTAGATATCTTATATTTAATATATAACCAGTACATGCATGCATTTATAATATTACATAATCATTTAGAGGTAAGAAATGAAATGCACTGTTCATGGAGATGGTAAGCCGTACGTACGCATGAACGCTACTTTCATTTATATTTCATATTTTATAGAATGGAATCATAATGATATAAAGGTATATTATAATTCCAGTTTAATATCATATATAATATCATAACTTCACCCTTTATACGTCCCACATATGGTATTAACGAATCAAATCACTTTGAGGGGGCGGTAGTCCGCACTTCCTTAAATGAAGATACCGTGTTTACCCCTAATAGAAACCATAAAGGTATGACCAAAATGAAAAATACAGAAGCTTAAGGAAAACATAAACATATTATATATCATATATAAATATAGTGTCATCTTAATGGCCACCTTTTAAGGTGTTAAAATAATGTTGAACAATCATCATTTCGGGAGGCAGAAATTTGCCATCCACGGAAATAGTATGTTCTTTAACCATTAGATGTAGGTGTGTGTAGGTGTAGCTAGAATACTTCTTATAAAAACATCCTAGTATACTGAAAATACTTGAGTTTTTACAAAAGAAATGAATAAAAAGAGTTTAGGGGGTTGGAGAAGCAAAATAAAACAAAAGGACTCAAGTGAAGACATTACCTTAAAATCGTGTAACTCCCTTTGGTTTGAGATCAAAGGCTTCCTTGGGAATACTTCTGCCCAAAGTGAGGCTTCTAGGAGTAGGAGAGGGATGTGGAGAGACAAAATGGGTAGGGTTTGGCCGATCCAAAGGCTTTGGAAGTGTGGGTAAGGAGGTAGAGGTGGGGGCCGTTTATAAGAGGAGAGGAGGGGCACTCTTGGAAAGTAAAGAAATGTTACATTATTTTAAAATGATTTTCGGATTCAAAAGGTCCCACATTGATATTATTCAAGGGTAAGGTGATAAGGGTTCCAAATACACCCATCCAATAGGTTTTGGACATGTTTAGGTCATAGACTTTACATTATCATTTCATTTTATTTAAATCCTTTATTAATGAGGAAATCGTTGCATCATCATGATGTCATAAATAATTTAATTTATTTAAAGTCTAAAAAATATAAAAAAATACTATTATGTATTAAATATTTTTATATTTCCAATTACTATTTATAATCAAAAATATGACTTGTATAACCCCATGTAAAAAATTGTTTTAGTAAAATAACTCATGTTTGTGTCATTTTTACTTTAACATTAAATAAAAAGTTATTTATGTCATTTCCCAACCAAAGTGGCTCCATGGGGTCTCCAAGTTGACCCATGGATTGTATTGGTCAGACATGACACATCCAATGAGGGTAGGACATGTTTCAAGCTCATCTCATATTATTAAAACATTATTCTTACCTTAAATTACACTAAATACCTCTAATCGTGATTAAAAACTTAATAAGTTACTATTCACCAAAAAATTATTTTAATCCCATTGAACCACATTTTACTTCTTAATGACAACCATGTATGTCAGATTTTTTAAATTCAAAACAAAAAGATGGAAAATTTTCATTTAAATGGAAAAATCAGTTTTTATAAGTACCACTTAGTGATTTCACTATTCATCAAAAATTGAAGTTTTTTAGAAAATTACCAAATATTCACCCTAAGATATATTTGATATTCCGAATTCCAAAATGATGTCTATTTTTAAAAATTTAAATCATATAAGTTACATTAATTAATTTAATAATTAATTCCCGTTGTCATGATAAATAGCGTGTTTTTATGAAACAATAAGTATCAAAAGATTGACACTAGTTTAAGTCCAATTTCAAAGTGAAATTGATTCCAATGACCACCATTGGATTAAATGGTAAAAATATATTCTAATTTCACTTCAAAACTAATTCAAAAGATAATCTAATAATATAAATAAATTAGATTAAAAAGCCGTTTTGATGTAAAATGCAGTATTTTTCACTATTCATTAAAAAATGAACATTTTCAGAAAAATACCAAAAATTCACACAAAGTAAATTTTGATGTCCCAATAATAAATAATAAGTTTATTTTGACAAACATAGCTTATAAAATTGTCAAAATATAGATTTAAAAATGGTTTGCCATCAAAAGGCAGTAAAACAATCTTTTAAAAACATTAGTGTATTCCATGCTTAAGATTGGATTTATTCTCATTTTAAGCCTCTAAAACACTATCTAATTCACTAATAGACATAGATAAAAATATATATTATTCATTACTTATTTGGGATGTTACATCCTTCCCCCCTTTAGAAAAATTTATCCCCGCAATTTATTTACTTATCGAATAAATGGGGGTACTTATCCCTCATTGCACTTTCAGATTCCCATGTTGCCTCTTCCATCATGTGGTTTTTCCACAAAACCTTTACCTGATTAATCACCTTATTCAGTAACACTTGCTCCCTATGGTCAAGAATCTGGACCGGTTGTTCCTCATAAGATAGGTTCTCTTCCAGTTGAACTACCTCTGGAATCAAAACATGAGATGGATCTGGCATGTACTTTCTCAGCATCGAAACATGAAAAACATTGTGTACCTGAGATAAACTCGGAGGTAAAGCCACCCGGTATGCAACTGATCCAACTCTCTCCAGAATTTCATATGTTCCAATGAACAATCGACTCAGCTTTCCTTTCTTACCAAATCGCATCACACTTTTCCATGGTGAGACTTTGAGAAAAACATGATCACCTACCTCAAAAGATAGATCCTTCCTCCTGTTGTCCGCATGACTCTTCTGCCAGCTCTAAGCTATTCTCATGTGTTTTAGTATCAATTGAACTTTTTCTGCCAACTCTTCCACCAATTCTGGTCCCATCAGCTTCCTTTCACCCACTTCATCCCAAAAAGCTGGAGTTCGACACAGCTTCCCATATAATGCCTCAAATGGTTCCATCTGTATACTGGAATGAAAACTGTTATTATAAGAAAACTCAACCAAAGAAATATATTGGTCCCAACTTCCCTGATAATCCATCGAACAAGCACGTAGCATATCCTCCAAAGTCTAAATTGTTCGTTCTGACTGCCCATCTGATTGAGGATGAAAAGTTGTACTAAAATTTAATTCAGTACCCAATGACTTCTGAAGGCCTTTCCAAAAGTTAGAAGTGAACCTGGGATCACGGTCAGATACAATGGAGAGAGGAACTCCATGTAACCTGACTATCTCTTTAAGATACAAACAAGAAAGTTGATCTAGGGAAAAAGTATCTCGTATAGCAAGGAAATGAGCAGATTTAGTCAAGCGATCAACAATAACCCAGATTGCATTATTACCTCTAGGGGTCTTCGGCAATCCCACAATGAAGTCCAGGGTTATATTCTCCCATTTCCACTCTGAAACTGGTAAAGGCCGAAGTATCCCTTTCAGTAACTATCGCTCTGATTTAACCTATTGAAAAGTCAAACATTTCCCAGTAAAATCAGCAATATCTCTTTTCATTCAATCCCACCAGTAATACTCCCACAGATCTCTGTACATCTTAGTACTACCAGGATGAACTGAAAATGGAGAACTATTAGCTTCACATAACAACTCTCTCTTCAACTATGAATCACAAGGCACACACAATCTCTTCCCAAATCTAAAAACACAATCATTATCAGTGTTGAATTCATGAAACTTACCTTTCTGAACCAGCTCTACCTTTTTCTGAAACTCACTGTCTTGCTTCTGTGCTTGCTTGATTCTGTCTGATAGAGAAGATTTTACTGATACCTGAAACAAAACAGAAGAACATCCTGCACCAACAACTTCTATGCCAAAGTTCATAAAATCCATAACCAAAGGATCATGTTCCAACCGCAACATTTCTAATGAAGCATTACTTTTTCGACTCAAAGCATCAACCACTTTATTTTCTTTTCCCGGATGGTAATGAATTTACAATCATAATCCTTGATTAATTCTAGCCATATCCTTTGTCTCATGTTCAATTCTTTTTGAGTGAATATATACTTTAAACTTTTGTGATCAGTATATATTTCACACTTTACTCCATACAAATGATGCCTCCAAATTTTTAAAGCGAAAACAACAGCAGCTAATTCCAAATCATGTGTAGGGTAATTTACCTCACGAGTTTTCAACTGTCGTGAAGAATAAGCAATTACCTGATCGTTCTACATTAGGACGCAACCAAGTCTTGTCAATGAAGCATCACTGTATATAACAAACTCACCATTCCTAGAAGGTAGTTCCAAAACTGGAGCATTCACCAATCTTCTTTTCAATTCCTGAAAACAATCATCACATTCTTTTGTACAGATAAACTTAACACCCTTCCGAGTTAGCTTAGTCATTGGACTAGATAACAGTGAAAAATTTCTAACAAACCTTCGGTAATAACCTGCCAAACCAAGGAAACTATGAATCTCTGTTACATTTGTGGTTCTTGGCCATTCTTCAACAACCTTTGTTTTTGCAGGATCAACGGTTATCCCATCTTTAGAAACAATGTGACCAAGGAAAGAAATTTGTTGCAACCAAAACTCACACTTTCTGAATTTCCCATACAATTTCTTTTCTTTTAAGGTTTGAAAAATAACCCTTAAATGTCTTTCATGATCCTCTTTACTTTTAGAAAACACCAAAATATCATCAATGAAAACCACCACAAACTTATCCAATAATTCATGGAAAATTCGATTCATTAAGTCCATGAATACAGCAGGTGCATTGGTTAGCCCAAAAGGCATTACTAAAAATTCATAATGGCCATATCTTGTACGAAACACAGTCTTCGGAACATCTGCTTCCTTTACCTTCAGCTGATGGTACCCCGATCTGAGGTCAATATTTGAGAAATACTGAGCTCCCTGGAGCTGATCAAACAAATCATCGATATGAGGCAAAGGATATTTGTTATTAACAGTGATGTTATTCAAGGCTCTATAATCAATGCAAAGTCTCATAGAACCATCTTTCTTTTTAAAAAATAAAACTGGAGCACCCCATGGTGACGTGCTAGGTCGAATGAAACCTTTCACTAATAAATCTTGAAATTTCTCCTTCAACTCTAAAAGTTCAATTTGAGCCATTTGATAAGGGGGTTTCGAAATTGGCTTAGCATCAGGAACTAAGTCAACAGTAAATTCAACTTCCTGATCTGGTATTATTCCAGGCAACTCATCAGGAAAACATCAGGATACCCATTTACCACTGTCACATCATTAATCTGAACAGTTCCCTTGTTTTCAACAATATTTGCAAGGTAACATTCATTTCCATCTTTTACAAGTTTCTCGGCCTCTTGATATGTTATCAACAGTAAGGGTTCATTCTTGTACACAAACTGAAAGTCTTTCTGAAAAGAAACTTCTTTATCTCTATAGTCAATCTTAGCATGGTAAATAGAGAGCCAATCCATACCCAGGATAACATCAAACTCTACTAGAGGTAAAACAATAAGGTTTGCAAGTAGGTTCTTTCCACGGATAAGGATAGGAAGATTCTTATAAATTCTTTTTTCCTCAACATTTCCCACAGGTGTTTTTACCACAAGTTCAGGAGGCATTTCTTGAGATGGTATTCCCATTTTACTAGAAAAGGTTTCAGAGATGAAAGAATGTGTAGACCCTGAATCAAAAAACACACTGGCATAATCTGAAGAAACAAAGTACCTGATACAACTTCATTTGATGGCCTGACATCTGCTGAAGTAGTTGCAAAGTATTTCACCACCCCTTTCTGCTTGTAGTCTAACTGCTTCCCATCACTCGAGCTCTTTTTCGGACACTCGTTTGCACAGTGACCCAACTCATTGCACTTAAAACATTTCACTAACTGCAAATAAAATTTGAACTTACCATCACCTTGATCTTTCTCAGTGCAATAACGAGCCTTATGTCCGATCTTACCACATCAGTAGCACTTTCTATAATTCAGAAGACATTCCCCAGCATGCCTTTTGCCACATTTATCACAAACTAGAAACTTAGATTTCTTACCATCAGACTTTTTTGAAGAATTCATCCCTTTCTCCTGCCACCTCGGTCTCTTCTTCTGTTGGTTGTTATAGAACACTTTATCATTGGCAAACTCCATTTCCACCTTCTCAGCACATCGAACATGCTTTTCATAACTTTTAAACTCATGATAAGCGAATGACCTTTGATATTTTGGCTTTAATCCTGAGTAAAAATGATTGATTTTACTATCAAGGTCTCGGATAAAATTTGGAGCATACCTTGCCAATCGAGTGAACCTTTCATCATAGGCAGCCACTGAGTCTTCCTCTTGCCTCAATTCAAAGAATTGTTTTTCCATCCTAAGTCAAACAGCCTTAGGAAAATACTTTTCAAGAAACATACCTTTGAATTCATCCCAGTCAAGAGCATCAATCTCATCGGTGTCCCTGATATTTTTAACCATCGACCACCACTGATCTGCTTCATCCTCCAAACGGTAAATAGCAAGACTAACCTTTTGATTGTCTGAACACCCCATGACATCGAAAATATTCTCTAGTGCTTTAATCCACCCTTCAGCTAACACAAGGTCAGATGATCCTCTAAATTATTGGGGATGTTGCCTCATGAAATGTTCCACCACCGACATGTTCCTCTGCGGTTGATCTGGCTGATCTCGTGCATGGATACCACCACCATTTATCGCTTGAGTCAACTGCGCCATTACTGCAACAAACTGTTCAGTTCCAATTCCAACCATCTCAGGATGCTGATTCGGAAGGTTATTTCCTTCTGCATGCCTTCCTAGAACTGCTTCCCTGTTTCCTCTGTGGAAAACCATTCTGAACAAACATGTCTTAGATGAAGCAACATGGTAATCTTTAAATGCTATATCATTTCAATTTGACCATAAAAAAATATTTTTGGATAATCATTTAATATAATTCTAACTCCTAAAGTTATCTAAACCGACCTTTGATACCAACTATAAGGCCCCGGCCTTAAACCTTACTTAATCTTGAGTTATTACAAGATTACACATTGAGGATCTTTTCCAGTTTAGAGTTTTAGAGAATTAGAACTTAAAACTTGCATTACATTCCACATATAAACAAAGTGGTTACATAAGGATAGTATTCACTTTTCCCATCAATGGAAACATATTTAAAAAAACATGGATTCTTTCTTGACACTTCCTTGACACTATCATCATATCATGTACCTTTCCCTTGACCTGTGAAAAACATTTCAAAAAAAATTGGGATGACCATAAAAAGCTCAGTATGGGTTATAAAAATATGGAAAGGAAACATAAGTTCATATATTCATAAGAATGAAATCATACTTTACCCATAAAACATAAGCACTTTAACATACCTCATCAAATCATGAATAAATCATAGAAATCATAAGACATAAAGGTAACTTGAGGCATTCATAACATTCTTACGTAGGGAGTAACCCTCTTGGTTACGTTTGGAATACCCATCACAGTATATTCCCTAAATCTCTTCGGAGAAACCTTAACGTTTCACTCCTTCGTGTTACCCAATGCATTGGAGAGCTATATCGGGCTCACCCGCCCTTAGTTTATCATAGAACCACCCATCTTCATAATAATGCCCAAGAACCTCAACATAATCGTATCACATAAAACATGAATAAAGGAAACATAAAATTTTTACCTTTCAATCACAAGATATCAATACAACACATTGATATAAAAACATTATGAAAACCATTTTCAATACCAAAATAAAATAAAAGTAAAACATGGTATTTATTTTTCTTTTAAAAAAAGGTATGGCTTGTAGTGGAAGTCGAAACTCAAATAATGGTCACGGCAGCAGAGAAGTCGTTGTCGCCGCATACGTATGACAAAAAAATTTCCTTTTGTCATTTATTAAACGCTTCGTATAAAAAAGATTCCTTTTGAATAAATGTAAAAGTCAAAGGGGTTTATACACCGTATTAAAGAAGGTTGTGTATAAAACAAAATATTCCTCAATGAAAGGAGATTGAGACGAAGTCCCATACCTCGGGTCCGACTTGACTCGGTCATTCTTTAATCTCCTGAATAATAAACTTGTGTTAATTTCTACTTGTTTAAGAACCTTTTTAAAGTTCATTATTCCTTTTATATCACTTATTTCCATTTAATGAACACTATGTAATTATTTAAGTTAATAATGGTCGTTTTAACGATCATTGGTACTTGAGTCAAAAATAAACCCTTTATAATTACAAGTTGTTCATGTATCCATTATATCCAGAATGGTATTCATGATGTAGATATAATATATGTCATATATAACCAGTACATGCATGCATTTATAGTATTACATAATCATTTAGAGGTAAGAAATGAAATGCACCGTTCATGGAGACGGTAAGCCGTACGTATGCATGAACGCTACTTTCATTTCTATTTCGTATTTTATAGAATGGAATCATAATGATATAAAGGTATATTATAATTACAATTTAATATCATATATAATATCATAACTTCATACTTTATACGTCCCACATATGGTATTAACGAATCAAATCACTTTGAGGGGGCGGTAGTCTGCACTTCCTTAAATGAAGATATCGTGTTTACCCATAATGGAAACCATAATGGTATGCCCAAAATTAAAAATACAGAAGCTTAAGGAAAAAATAAACATATTATATATCATATATAAATATAGTTTCATCTTAATGTCCACCTTTGAAGGTGTTAAAATAATGTTGAACAATCATTGTTTCGGGAGGCAGAAATTCGCCATCCACGGAAATAGTATGTTCTTTAACCATTAGATGTAGGTGTGTGTAGTTGTAGCTCAAATAATTCTTATAACAACATCCTAGTATACTGAAGATACTGGAGTTGTTACAAAATAAATGAATAAAAAGAGTTTAGGGGGTTGGAGAAGTAAAATAATACAAAAGGACTCAAGTGAAAACATTACCTTAAAATCGGGTAACTTCCTTTGGTTTGAGCTCAAAGGATTCCTTGGGAAGACTTATGCCCAAAGTGAGGCTTCAAGGAGTAAGAGAGGGATGTGGAGAGACAAAATGGGCAGGTTTTGGCCGAGCCAATGGCTTTGGATGTGTGGGTAAGAAGGTAGAGGTGGGGGCCTTTTATAAGAGGAGAGGAGGGGCACTCTTGGAAAGTAAAGAAATGTTACTTTATTTTAAAATGATTTTCGGATTCAAAAGGTCCCACATTGATATAATTCGAGGGTAAGGTGATAAGGGTTCCAAATCCACCCATCCAATAGGTTTTGGACATGTTTAGGTCATATATTGTACATTATCATTTCATTTTATTTAAATCCTTTATAATGAGGTAATCGCTGCATCATCATGATGTCATAAATAATTTAATTTATTTAAAGTATAAAAATTATAAAAAAATACTATGATGTAGGAAATCGTTTTATCTTTCCAATGAATATTTATAATCAAAAATATGACTTGTATAACCCCATGTAAAAAATTGTTTTAGTAAAATAACTCATGTTTGTGTCATTTTTACTTTAACATTAAATAAAAAGTTATTTATGTCATTTCCCAACCAAAGTGGCTCCATGGGGTCCCCAAGTTGACCCATGGATTTTCTTGGTCTTCCATGACACATCCAATGAGGGTATGACATGTTTCAAGCTCATCTCATATTATTAGAACATTATTCTTACCTTAAATTACACTAATTACCTCTAATCGCGATTAAAAACTTAATAAGTTACTATTCACCAAAAAATTATTTTAATCTCATTGAACCACATTTTACTTCTTAATGAAAACCATGTATGTCGGATTCTTGAAATTCAAAACACAAAGATGGAAAAATTTCATTTAAATGGAAAAATCAGTTTTTATAAGTACCACTTAGTGATTTCACTATTCATCAAAAATTGAAGTTTTTCAGAAAATTACCAAAAATTCACCCTAAGCTATATTTGATATTCCGAATTCAAAAATGATGTCTATTTTGAAAATTTTAAATCATATAAGTTACATTAATTAATTTAATAATTAATTCCCGTTGTCATGACAAATAGCATGTTTTTATGAAACAATAAGTATCAAAAGATTGACACTAGTTTAAGTCCAATTTCAAAGTGAAATTGATTCCAATGACCACCATTGGATTAAATGGTAAAAATATATTCTAATTTAACTTCAAAACCTATTCAAAATATAATCTGATCATATAAATAAATTATATTAAAAAGCAGTTTTGATGTAAAATGCAATATTTTTCACTATTCATTAAAAAATGAACATTGTCAGAAAAATACCAAAAATCCACACAAAGTAAATTTTGATGTCCCAATAATAAAGAATAAGTTTATTTTGACAAAGATAGCTTATAAAATTGTCAAAAGATAGATTTAAAAATGGTTTTCCATCAAAAGGCAGTAAAACAATCTTTTAAAAATATTCGTGTATTCCATGCTTAAGATTGGATTTATTCTCATTTTAAGCCTCTAAAACACTATCTAATTCACTAATAGACATAGATAAAAATATCTATTATTCATTACTTACTTGGGATGTTACATAGAGCCACCAAACTGCTACCCCAAAACCATAGAGTATCCATCACTCTAGATCTAACCTGGAGAGGAGCGGTGTAATGCGAGGTCAGAGAGCTGTTGAGGTAGCCGGGGATAGAACTTTCACGCTTCATGAAAGAGAAATATAAGAATAGGACCAGAGAGAGAACCAATATCACACCAATCACGAGAGTGATCATAGGGAATAACTCTTGGAGAAGCCGTGATGAATGAGGAAGAAGAGGTTTTTGATGTGTTAAACTATCAAGTAATATAATTACCCTCTTTCTAGGTTAATTTTACTATATTTTGAGCTTAACTATGCTACTTGAATAGTGTTGGAGACTATGTCATTTATATCACTTTGGGGTCACTTCTTCTTCCAAAAAATAAAAATGAGGTCTCATTGGGGTCAATTAATAGGTCATCAGTGACCTGGGAACATGGATCACTAAATTGGTACCTAATAAAATAGTGTAAGAACATGAGTATGTCTCACTCTATTCATGACGGTGGATTTCCTAAGTAAATCATTAGGGAGAATAGACTAGGATGAAGCATTATTACCCAAGGACAAGGGTGAATAATATTTTTTAAAGAATCTAAGAGTGTAGTCCTAGTCATCTACTATATTATATATCTTAAACATACTCCGCATCATGCCCATTTTAAAATAGAGTTCTAAGAAACACAACCCCTCACAATTAGATCAAATAGGTATGAATAGTGTCAAATTCTAAGGTATATATGAAATGTACATGGATTTTCTGTAAATTAAATCTTATCTACTTAGGCTTAGTGTGTAGCATGCCATTTATGCTAGTAGACAGTTTGGTATATTGGAACACGTTTTTGAGTGTTAGATGCGATAACACTGGGATGAGTTTCATACAAAATTGTGATGTGAAGAGAATTAAAAGCAGGTATTATAAATAGATCCCCCACATTTATTGACCATTATTCATCAGACTTCAGTGAAGTATTGTAATTGTGGACTCTTTATTCTCTCTAGTCCTTCATTATAACTAAGGTAAGAATGGATCTCTTTCATGTGGTCCTTATTACATTAATATCAAGGTAATAGTTGAGTTCCATGTCTTTAATTAAGTTAAATGACCCTAGTTAATGGTGTGGCATGAAGATAACTAAGTGAATTTGTTGAGAAAAATACTATTTTGAAGCACTTGGATAAATAACGTAAGAAAAACACTTAGGTGAAGGACTTGGGTGAATTTTTTTCATTTAACATATTTTCCCCACAATTATGTTCATGCCAAGATTCAATTTTACATTAATGTTTTCTTATTATTATTTTATATTCCATCCACTGATACTGTCAAATTTATCCTTACAAACAAAATAAGTCTTGAACAATGCATATTATCTAAGATTTCAACGATTATTCTCACATTGACCAACTAATTCAGGATGCCATTCAAGGATATACCTATTAGTTAATTCCATACATTTTTACTCAATATAAAACCTTGTAGAAACATCACCCAGACTACCTGAAATTAGATTATCTTAAACTATATGAGCACAGTATGTTAAATAATGTTGGCATCCCAATTCCAAATTCCCACCTTCCAAGATCATGGTTAACATGGTTCCAAAAACTCAAGACTGCCTATATATCCTCAAAGGGGGTATACATCAATGAGGGTAATATTTACCCCACATGTATATTAAACCTTTATCATATTTCCCCTAATAACCAACCTTACACATTAGAGCATCAAATGCATTGGTAAATGTCAAACATTCGCTAAATAGTTATAGATGAACTTAAAGGATGGGTATAGGATTGGGACTTGCATCCCTAATGTAGTGTTAATCCCTATTGGATGTAGGTATACTAGGTCCCCCATAAAAACATAGATTCTGAGGACCATTTGAGAGAGGTTTAAATTTATTAATTTGTTCGGATCCCCAAGCTTATGTCTATAAAAATTTCCACCACATCTTGAAGCTTCAAAGATGCTAAATCCTAGACATAATCATGTTCCATATAGTCTATATAGGGGTGGGAATTAAATTATGGGACATGTATAGAATTTTTGGGGTACTAATTCTTGATGTTTTGAATAATGAATTCATTCCCACTGAGTTTACTCAGTAATACCCTCAAACAACACCAATTGTTTTCCAAAAAATCTTGAGAGAAGTTATCAATTCCATGGGGAAGGATCCTCATCCATGGATGGATGTTAGATTCAAAACCTGAATAAAAATATTTTTTTGTTTATAAAGGAAAAAATTAAATCTTAAGGCACCTAATAGAGTTCCCAACCATGTAGATAAGGGTATATCTATGTATGTATTTTCTTAATCAAATAAGAGTAATATATGTGGGGTATAGTTATAATGTAAACCCTGAAATTATACTATAAACATAGTTGTTAGAATTATTTTACATGTGGATATGTGGGTATCTTCTATTGGTTCATTACTCCCATACTAGATTAAGGCTAAGCACATTCCTCATGGTGGATAAAATGGAAGATGGGAAATCTATTGGCCTATAAGTACCAGTTCTTGTGATAATACATTGATGTTTGTTTCACCTCCATAATGGAAAACACCATTTCTCATTTTGTAGTATTTTCAAGTGTTATAAGGCCATACTGAAGAACACTTCCATTCATATGAGATCTATAGTGATTTGTGGAATCTAGAATATAGAATCAAACTATTCATCTAAGCCTTATCTAGCATTAATTAATTAAACTTTATGGGTGATAAGACTCTAAATCTACTAAATGTGTATTCAAAATTTCAATTTTATCCTTATAGGGGTATTACCATAATTATGATTATCAAATATGGCAGTGATCAATACGAATATCGGTCATACAATATCACCATAAGAGATTTCATTCTCAAAGCTCAGATCAACTATGATATTTTCTATGAAGAATTTACACAATATAGGTTTTATCATGAATTATTATGTTTCCAAAATAAGCTAGTAGTTCTACTGTCTGGTGTTTAGATGGAGAAAAATCTCATGGAAGTGAGGCAAGTATGGGTGATTATGGACCAATAAAATATTGGGTCCAAAATCAAGATACCTTCGTTGGACTCCCTTATCAAACATATAACTATGTATAACCATGATTGTATATACTCTTGTCCAAATGGGATATTAGTAACCAACATCCCCCAAAAAACAGAATCTGTGTACCTAGAAAGTTCCACCATGAATTCCCACAAAGGGGGACTACTTGAGAGGCGTTTGAACCTTCTAAATCCATAAAACCAAAGGCCTTTTAATAGATTCAAAATTAATAGTGTTTTCATCAATAATTGGATCCATGACTATTGAGATAGAGATCATGGAGTAGTGATCTATCTAAGGATGAAAGGTAAAGGAATTAGTTGATGTTAAAGGATCCCAAGTCCTCTTCAAGATCTATAGGGGGTCCGTAGGTTCTCCTTTAAACTGTAGATATACCATGACAACCCACTTATGGGAAAATTATCATGAAGCTATGAATACTATGAACCTATGGGATACCCTTGAAGGTGGAATCCATCTCACCAACATTAGTAATCTGAAAACCTCCTTCAAAATTTAATCATTAGAGCAACCATATTGAATTCATCTAACATATCATATAGCTAAATATTTTGGTATTTTACACCAAAAAAAGAGGTTCACACTATAAATAATATATGAGATATGGGAACTCAGGGTTCCATAAAGGCGTATATTAACAAGACCATGGATGAAAAATATAAAAAAAATTAATATTGAATATGTAGGTTAATAGTTCTTCCTAACGGAGTTGGTATTTTAATTATCAAGGTCTTTATGATGATTTCAATTTTCCCCTTACAAAGAGTAGTGATAATATTTTTCCCTATTTAATCTTCATAATATACCATAGATGGTACCCTAATAGGTGTTGAAGAGTCAACTACTATACGGGAGGAGGATATTTAATTTGAGTAGAGGGATATTTGGGGTGAAAAGTGCCTGAATCCTCTTTCCGTTTTCCCATCTATGGGTCCTCCTCAAAGGGAAAGGCCAGATACCCCTCCTCACATGATTAGGAATAACTAGATTGTCAAAATTTTGGCTAATAATATTTGTACTAGAGATAGAGGTTAGCCTCCCAATTAAAATTCTTCTTCATATTACACATATGCATCTGTGTAAAGATATTTTTCTCATTTTATCAAAATATTTATTTTTCTAAAGTATCTCTTATGGAACAGACCCAAAGGTTTATGGGGGAAATATAAATATATACCCTTATTTACCACTATAATGGTAGCTTCAACTAAGTTGAATGGGGTACCAACTACATCTACTATAGTCATCCATACCAATGGAGGGGTATCCAAATCAAGTATAATTGTCAACTATGATAATTTCATATTGTATTACCCTAATGAATTTCCCCTTTAATGAGGTATAATAGCACTTTTCAAAGATGAAACTGCAATAGAGGACTTATTTTCTATGTAAGATTCCTCCTTAGATGAGTTCAGGGAGTTTAAGATGGAACTGGATGGACGTGAATTCTCTTACTTTATCTGATCACTTAGATACATGACATTATATCTCTGAACGTCCCACTTATACAACTTTATCGATCAATAATATATCTAAATTGATATATTTATGAGAGGTTATAATCATATCACCTATCCTTTTAGAACCCTTAGTTTCCCAAGAATTGGAAATGGTAAACCCAATGGACCTATCTAAAGTGGTCTAAGTGAATTATTCCAATGATCCAACTCACCCAGACATCCTTTCTCAACACACCAATGAGGAATCCATTGTGGAAGGGGGGAAGGACTCAAAAGGAATAATTTTTTTAGCGAGGGATGATAATTCCCCTCTAGCATCGACATATGGGACCACAATGATAATTAAATCTCATGTTTCTTATAATGTGGAGACACAAGTTAGAAGTGATTCTCATGTGACTCTACTGAAGACAATGATTCCTATCAAAGATTCTAGTGATTTAGTAGAGATGGGTGAGTATTCATATCACCTTTTTTCAACCATAACACTCTGTTACCATAGTAGTTTCCTTTAACATCATGAAAAAAGGGATTTAATGGTGCCAAAAAATCATTTTCCCCTCATTGCTATTAAAGTGTTGGAGATCCATTTATCAGTGCTAAAAAAATACTAATAAAGGTGGTATTTTATGAGCTATAGTTTGGAACTCATAAAATAACCCCTTTATCAGTGCTTTTTTATCACTCATAAAGGGAACCCTTTATCACTGTTTTTATCAGAAATGATAAAGGTCCTATTTTAGAGGTGTACTATTTGAATAACAGCAAACTATAAAAAATACACATGTATACACCTGTATTAAAATAAAACTATATCCTAATACATAATTTAATTGCAATAAATTTTACATCACAAATATAAAAAACAAAACTATATAAATTTCAATCAGGGTTTTCTATAATTAAATTTTCGATTACTGCCTATAAGCATCAATGTTTCATCGTCTTTGGCACCTGCGACCCCCACTCAAAAATGCCCGACCATGGTATCAGTTGCTGAAAAAAACACTCTAAATTGAGAAAAGTAATCCACCTATATAAAATACAAATATATTGTTAGTAATACTATGAATAAATAAATTAAACATAAATATGAAAGAATGCATTAACAAAATGTCAATTTAAAATAAAAGGACACACTTAGAGTCATACTTATCACACTATATATTGGATTTAGGTGGGGTTAATTACTATATGTCACAAATGACTTATGAATCATTGTCCTGAGATGTAAAAATAATATAAATTTTTTTTATCATTTTTGAGTATGGAACTTGTCTTTTTCACTAAAATTTAATTTTAAACTGCAAGCACACACTTTGAATCATACTATTCACAAAGTTTGTTGGTTTTATAAGAGACTAATTCATACACATCAAAAATGACTTATGAATATTTTTACTAAATTGTCAAGACAATATGATCACATTTTCTCATTTTTCAGTGAGGTACACACATTTTGAACTAAAATGTAAATTTTAGAATGATAACAAACTTATTGAGTCATATAAAACACATCAGGTATTGGATTGAGGTGCGTATAATTAGAACATGTTACAAGTGACTTAGGGATAATTATCTTAAAGTATAAAAACAATCTGAGTGTGTTTTCTCATTTTTGATCATGTCACTTATTTTTTTACTAAAATGTAAATTTTAAATAAAAAGACACACTTGGAGTCATACCATCCACACCATACATTATATTGAGGTATGATTGATCCCTACACATCAAAAATAACTTATGGATCATTGTCATAAAATATCAAAATAGTCTGAATGTATTTTCTCAGTTTTGAGTATATCACTTGTATTTTTTACTAAAATGTCATTTTAATGTGTAAACATACACTTTTGGTTATACCAGTCACATAATATTTTGGTTTTATGTGAGACAAATTCTAACACATAAAAAATAATTGTGAATGATTTTATTAAATTATCAAGACAAACAGAGTTTTTTTTCTTTGTTTTTAGTGAGTGACACATGTTTTGAGTATCATTTTTAAACTGATAACAAAAACATTGAGTCATATATAGAACACAGTGTATTTAATTTAGGTGATTATGATTCCTACACATTAAAAATGACTTATGGATCATTTGCCAAATGTATCAAAAAAATATGAATGTGTTTTCTCAATATTGAGTGTCACATTTCTTCTTTACTAAAATTAATGTCAATTTTCATTAAAAAGACATTATTGGAGTCATATAGATCACACCATGCATCAGAGTGAGGTTTTATTGATTCTTATGTGTCAAAAATGACATATAGATCATTTTAAAAATTTATAAAAACAATATGAATGCATTTTATCGATTTTGATAATGTCACTTATTATTTTTACAAAAATTAATGTAAATTTTAAATAAAAGGAAACACTTAGAGTCATATCAGTCACACCGTGCGTTGAATCAAGGTGAGGATGATTACTACACATAAATAAATAAAATATGAATCATTTTCATAAAGTATTAAAACATTATAAATGTGTTTTCTTGGTTTTGAGTTTTTCACTTGTGTTTTTTACAAAAAAATGTCATTTCAAACTCGAAAGATGTTCTTTGAGTCATACTGATCACATAGTCTATTTGTTTAATGTGAGACTAATTCATACATGTCGCAGATGACTTATGAATCATTTTTTTTAATTATAAAGACAATATGGGTGTTTTCTCTTGGTTTTCATTGAGTGGCACAATTTTTGAACTAAAATGTCATTTTCCAACTGATAACGGACACAAAGAGTCATACAGCCACATCATGCATCAGATTTAGGCGAAGTTGATTCCTACACATAAAAAATGACTTATAGATTTTTTTTCTTACTGTATAAAAACAATAAAAATATTTTTGCTCAGTTTTGACTATCACACTTTTATTTTTTACTAAAATGCAATTTTAAATTGAAAACACACACTTTGGGTTATACCGGTTACATAGTGTGTCAGTTCGATGTAAGATTAATTTTTATATGCCATAAATGAATTAGGAATCATTTACCTAAATTACTAAGACAACCAAAGATAATTTCCTTTTCTTCAGTGAGTGATACTCTTTTTAAACTAAAATGTCAATTTTAAACTAATAACGGACATTTTGAGTCATACAGGGCACGCGATGTATCTAATTGTGGTGTTTCGGATTCTAAATACTCATAATGACATAGGGATAATTTTACTAAATTGTAAAAAAATATGTAAGTGTTTTCTTGGTTTTGAGTATGTCACTTTTCATTTTTACTAAAATCAATGTCAATTTTAAATGAAAAACACTTCGAGTCATACCGGTCACACCTAGCTTCGAATTTTGGTGAGTTTGATTATTAAAAATAAAAATGACATATGTATAATTTCAATAATGTTTAAAATTAATATGATTGTGTTTTATCATTTTTGATTATGTCACTTATCCTTTTTACTAAAATTAATGCCAATCTTAAATAAAAAGACACACTTGGGGTCATACCAGTCACATCGTGCATCCGATTTATTTGAGGTTGATTCGAAAACAAAAAAAAATGACTTATAGATAACTTTAATAAATTATCAAAATAATATGAATGTGTTTTATTAGTCTTGAGTATGTCGCTTTTCCTTTTTAATAATATTTATGTCAATTTTAAATAAAAACACACTAGGGCCATATCGATCCCACTGTGTGGAAGATTGAGGTGAGGTTGATTTCAACACATAAAAAATGAGTTATGGATCATTTTACAAAAGTATAAAAACAAAACAAATGAATTTTATTAGTTTTGATTATGTCACTAATCCCTTTTACTAAAATTAATGTCAATTTTAAATTAAAAGAAACAATTTGAGTCATATTAGTCTCACCTTGTGTAAGATGGAATTGAATTTGTTTCTTACACATCACAAATGACATATGGATCGATTTACTAAAGTATCAAAAAAAAATTAGAATCCATTTATTGTGCTTGAGTATGTCACGTGTTTTTTTACTAAAATTTCATTTAAAACTCAAAACATGCACTTTGAGTCGTATCGGTCACATCTTGTATCTATTTTATGTGAGACAGATTACAACATTTCATAAATATTCTATGAATAATTATCCTAAATTATCAATACAATCGGATAATTCTTTCTCATTTTTTAGTGAGTGAAACACATTTTTAAATAAAATGTAAATTTTAAACTAATAAGAACTACTTTTAGTTATACCAGGAACACTGTGTGTCAGATTGAGGTGAGAATAATTTTTACATATTAAAAATGACTTATTGATCATAATCCTAAAGTATAAAAAAATATGACTACATTTTATTGGTTTTGAGTATGTAACTTGTCTTTTTTACTAGAATTAGTGTCTAGTTTCTCAAAAAAAGACACACTTTGAATCTTATTGGGCACACCATGTATCAGATTGAGGTTTGACTAATTACTACATGCCATATAATACTTATAGATCATATTAATAAATTATAAAAACAATTTTAATTAATTTTATTAGTTTTAAGTATGTCAGTTGTCTTTTTTATGAAAATTAAAGTTAATTTTAAATAAAAAAGACACAATTTGAGTCATACCAGTCACATCGTGCGTCAGATTGAAGTGTAGGTAATTTTTACACATTAAAAATGACTTATATATGATTTTAATTATGTATAAAAACTATCCTAATTTTTTTTATTGGTTTTGAGTATGTGACATGTATTTTTTACAAAAGTTAATGTCAATTTTAAATAAAAATACATCATTGGAGTCATACCAGACACACCATGTGTCTGATTAATGTGCAAGAAATTCCTACATGTTTAAAATGACTTATAGATAGTTTTCCTAAAGTATCAAATCAATCTGAATTTTTTTTCATAGTATTGAGTATGTGATTGGTTTTTTAAACTAAAATGTAAATTATAAACTAAAGGAATACAATTTGAGTCATATAAAGTACATTGTGTATTGGATTAAAGTTAGTTTGATTGAGATAATGGTTTTTTATTTGAAATTTCTTCATCAAGACAAAAAAGAGATAAATGTTCTATTTGGATGGAAAAGGGAACCACATACTGCCTGAAATGCCTCATCCCAAAGCAACATATTCTCTCTTTATTGTCTTGTTGCAGATAGTTTAAAGAAAAATTTGACTTCCTAAAAGAATCCACCTATTTAATAATAAAATTATTATGTTATTAATAATATAAATTAATTAATAAATCATATATGTTAGGGCCACTAGGCTGAATACCCTGAGAGGGGGGGTGAATCAGGGTATGACAAATTAAAAATTAAAGCCCGTTCTGATCTTGTTTTGCTGTTAAGCAAAACACTCTTCTCTCTCTTTCCTGCTGCACAATATAAACAGAAATTAAAGCAAGCATAGGACACAACAATTTAACTTGGTTCACCGCTAAGGGCTACGTCCAAGGAGCATACACCGACAGGTTGCCGATCGTACCAAGTCCACTAAACTTCACTAGCTGTGGATTACAATGTTCGGGCTAGATCACTTCTATGCCCAGGCTCACTGCCTATACAAAGTTTAGGGTCATCTCACTGCTTTCCCAAGGGTCACTCCCTGTTTCTCTCTCTATGGCTCACTGCCGGTGGAGAGGATCACCTTCTTCCTCTTCCTAAGCTCACTGCTCTGTGAAGGGAATCAACTCACAGTTTATAGACCTGTAGGTCTCTTCATTTGCATGAATGAATGCATCTTCTCCTGTATTTAGATGCTCTGTTGAAGTTCAACTTTCACCCGTAGATGAATACCCCTTTGCCACTATCCACTGGGAAAACTACCTTTGGAAAGACCTTCGCAAAGCACCCTACAATGCGAGGCTCCCAATTTCGAGAAGCTCAAACAAGCCTTCGCGAAGCTCCTGCCTTTTCGCGAAGCTCACTCGCGAAGCTCCCTCGCGAAGCACGCTCGCGATGCTCAAGCCGTTGCAGAGCAACGACCCTCGCAAAGCTAAGTAAGCCAACGCGGAGCTCGCAGGTTTCATGGAGCTACAATAGCCGCCGCGAAGCACCTCTTTCGTAAAGCACACTGGCTCCGCGAATCACCTTTGCAAATCGAGAGCAAAGTATTTTATCTGAAAATTCTCTCTACTTCGTTTGAAGGGGTCGGCCTCTATTTATAGGCAATTCCACCAACCCACGAACTTTCCGCGCGAAGTCAACGCCACGTCATCTCAAATCGTGAAGCTCCAAAGTTTCTTCAGGAATTCTGTGCAAATCGCGAAGCTCCACGGCAATCTTCCGTTCGCGGAGCTTGACGTAGTTGCGAAGAATCACCGTCAACTTACCTTCACGGCTCGCGCCTTCGCCGCGAAGCTCCCTCGCGAAGCCCAACATTCCTTCGCACCTTCGCCGCGAAGCTCTCTCGCAAAGCCCCTCTCCGCCGCGATGCGCTTCAGCCTCTGCCGTTCGCGAAGCTTGACGTAATCGCGAAGCACCACCACCTCCATTCTTCTGGTCTTCGTGATTTCCAAACCATGCATCCTAGCTTCAAGAAATTCATGCCTTTGCCATATTGAATTATGCTCTTCATGGAAGTCCACTTTTCGCGATGCTCACCAAACTCCAAATTTTGGACCCCAAAAATTTGGCAAACACTGGGAAACGGCGCCACCTTGTACTGCTTTTTTTGTACCGCCTCCAGATCGCCCTTTCCTTTGTCATCGTTCTTTGTCAACATGGATTGTCAACAACTTCTCGGGAACTCGACAAATATCCATGAAAACCTACTTTGTCAACAAACACAATCAACCCAAAAATACTGCAATGTTACCTTGAGGGATTTTTGCCCAACAATCTCCCCCTTTGGATTTGTTGACAACTCTTCACAATTTTTCTCAGCATGATTTTCTGCACTTTGATACCTCACTGAGTCTTCTTCCAGCCGCTACCACCGTTCACCCCTTGCGATTCTGATAGCATTCAAGGATTCACTTAACACGAACTCTAATCCCACATGAGCAATGCTCGGCGTGAGAAACAAGAGTAGTATGAAAAGATCATCAATGAATCACTTCATGTCAAACCCCAATTGTCGATTCCACCCTGATACCAATTTTTAAGTTGATACCAATTGTTGAACCACACTGATACCAATTGGTGAATAGCTGGACACCATCTCACACCATGCCAACACCATTTTTTTGCTTTTATCACGATCCTCAGCTGTCGTGATTTCTATGCTTTGATCGATCACTTCTAGCATTGTCAGATTTAAAAATCTCTCCCCCTTTCTCATTGATCCCCTTTTCTGGATGCTCCACCTGTCAGCTTCTCCCCGTATCAATTATGATTTATCAAATCTCCGCACTGTCTCCCCCTTGAACAACCACTATTTTCCCTCCCATTAACAAACACTTTTCTCCCCCTTTGTCAACGAACCCAAAGGTCCCTCCATTGAAGTATGTAACATAGTATAGAACACATATCAGCACATTAGGGAAAACACATCATACCTCGGGGAGAGGGGGGGTCCCACAGCCACACTATTTCAAGTGCGGGGAATCGACTGAACTCCCAAAGCCAGTCGATGCCTTTCAAATGCTTCCTTGGGTAAGGCCTTTGTCAGAATATCTGCTACCTGTAATTCTGTAGGCACATACTCCAACTTCACAATCCCTTGCTCCACCTTCTCCTTGATAAAATGATACTTAATCTCAATGTGCTTTGTCCTTGAATGATGGACGGGATTTTTGCTAAGATTTATAGCACTTGAGTTGTCGCACTGGATTCCGATCAGAGACTTCACTTCAACTCTCATATCTTCAAGCTGCTGCTTCATCCACAATAACTATGTGCAGGCTTGAGTGGCTGCAATATACTCAGCTTCTGCGGTGCTCAATGAAATGTAGTCTTGCTTCTTGCTGAGCCAAGAAATACACAATCCACCAAGATAGAATGCACCACCTGACGTTGATTTTCTATCATCTACTGAACCGGCCCAGTCTGCATCAGTATAACCCAATAATTCCGTCTAGGATTTATTAGTATATGTTAAGCCGAAACCCACTGTGCCCTGGATATACCGAAGTATTCTTTTCACTGCAAGCATGTGGCTTTCCTTTGGATTACTCTGATATCTAGATGCTTGGAATGTGGAAAAAACAATATCAGGCCTTGTTGCAGTCAATTACAATAAACTTCCAATAATTTGCCTGTATTCTGTGATATTAACTACCTTGCCATCTTCATCTTTTGATAATTTCATCTGGGTAGCAACCGGAGTCTTCATCTCGTTTGAATTATCCATTCCAAACTTTCTTAGAACCTCCTTGGCATATTTGGCTTGAGAAATGAAAGTTCCATTCCTTCCTTGTGTCACCTGTAGACCAAGGAAAAACGGTAGCTCTCCAATCATTGACATTTCAAACTCATTTTTCATGAATTCTGAAAACTGTCTGCACTGAGCTTCATCTGATCCGCCAAAAATTATGTCATTGACATACACTAGTACCATCATCCTTTGATTACTGTCATTGCTAAAATAGAGATTGTAATCAACTCCTCCATGCTGAAAACCAAGCTTCTTCAAGTACTGATCAAGCCTTGAGTACCATGCCCTTGGTGCTTGTTTCTGCCCATACAATTCCTTCTTCAACCTGCAAACTTTGTTCTCCTCCTCATGAATGAGAAAACCATCTGGCTGCTCAATATACACCTCCTCTTCCAGAACCCCATTCGAGAATGCAGATTTGACATCCATTTGGAACACTTTGAACTTTCTTTGCACTGCGATGGCTAGGAATAATCTTATTGTCTCCAGCCTTGCAACCGGTGAAAATGTCTCATCAACATCAATTCCCTCGATTTGGGAGTACCCCTTGCACACTAGACGTGCTTTGTTCCGAATCACTGTGCCATATTCATTCATCTTGTTGCGATAGACCCATTTGGTCCCAATGACATTCTTGTCCGCTGGCCTTGAAACAATCTCCCATGTCTGGTTCTTCTCAATCTGATCAAGCTCTTCGTTCATAGCCTGAACCCAGTTTTCATCTTCAACTGCATCAGAAAAACATTTCGGCTCTACTTGAGACAAAAACGATGCTTGCTGTGATGATTTCATTCTTCGAGTATGAACTGGAGATGTTTGATCACCAATGATATTCTGCCTATCAATTTCAGCTCGACTCTTTGGCTTCCTCGCAGACACCGACTTGACACTTTCCTCTTTATCATCAGTATCTTCTTCTGAGTCAGCTTCTGCCACTTCTGCTCCCCCTGGGTTGCTTACCTCATCATCACTTTCATCCAGGAACTGTTCACTGGATTGTTGAGTATTCTGCTCATTTTCAACTATAGTGACATCATTGCTCTCAACAATTTTTCTCAGTCTCTTGTTGAAGCATTTATATGCTTTGCTTTTCCCTGAATAGCCAAGGAATATCCCTTCATCGCCTCGTGCCACAAACTTCCTATGATGTTCTTTTTTGAGAATGAAGCACTTGCTTCCAAAGATTCAAAAGTATTTCAACGTTGGCTTCTTTCCGTACCACAGTTCATATGGAGTCTTCCCTTGCTTCGGACATAACAGAGACCTGTTTGAAACATAGACCGAGGTCAAAACTGCTTCCTTCTAAAATTTCTCTGGTTGGTCCTTATCGATAAGCATTGTTCTGGCCATGTTGTTGATGATCCTATTTATCCTTTCAACCACTCCATTCTGTTGGGGAGTTCTTACTGATGAAACTTGATGCCTTATCCCATGTTTCTCGAGATAGTTTTCAACCTGACTGTTTGTAAATTTCATACCATTATCAGTATGAAACTTCAAAATTTTCTGCCCAAGCATCTTTTCTGATTCCCTCCTATACTGCTTTATGCAACTGAACACCTTTGTCTTATGGGTAATGATGAATACCCAGGCCATTCTTCTATAGTCATCAATGAAAAGAACATAGTACCTTTTCCCATCTATAGCTCATGGTGAGATGGGTCCACATACATTAGCATGCACCAATTCTAGCACTCGAGTTGCTTTTTGTTCCTTTGGTCTGTATGTCTTCCTGATGATCTTCCCTTGTTGACAAGCATCACATGTATGAGTGCGATCACGTGATAGTTTGGGAAGGTCTCTAGCAGCATCACACTTTACCAGATCTTCCATAGATGGTTGACATAGATGACCAAGTCGCTTATGCCACAACTGATTTTCTTCTTCTCTGGATAAAAGGCTTGAATCCTCTTCCCCACCTACCAGGTAAAGATTCCCCTTTGTTCGTTTTCCCTGAAGAATGACAATTCCATCTTTTCCTTTAACAAAACCCATCTTCTTGGTAAATAGGATAGAGTGCCCAGAGTCGCATAGTTGACTGACGCTAACCAAATTATGACTGAGACCCTCTACCACCAAGACATCAGCATGTCTCATTTCTTTGCCCCCAAACTTGGATTTTCCTGAGCCAACAATCTTCAGGCCTTCATCATTCCCAAATTTGACAACTCCTTCTTTGTCATATTTTATGCCTGTAACCAGATCCTTATTACCTGTCATGTGGGATGTGCAACCACTGTCAAGGATCCAAACACCAGAACGATCTGATGCTTTAAGGGCAATTTTAGCAACTACGGCTTTCTCAATTTTCTTCTTCCTGGTCCATACTTTTTCTTTCATACTCGGCATGGATTGAGGCTTCTGTTCTTTCTCAGAGTATGATGGACCAGCTTCATCTTGCAAAACTGCAAATCTATTCTGAACTTTTAACTCACTTGTCAGTTTACTGATCTGCTGCTTGCGAACATTTTGATTCTACTTTGTCACATTTTTCTGAATGATTAGAGTACAGTACCTAGCCATGTGTCCAAATCCTCCGCACCAAAAACAATGTCCTTCAAAATCTATTCCGGAAAACCGTTCTCTGTTTGGCTGCCATCTCTGTTCTTGTTCCCTTCGATATCTTTTGGCTATGGAACACACATACTGTGAATGTCTCATCTTTCTACAACAATAACACCTGATATAAGGTACATTCCTTCGTGTTACTTCAGCACTACGAGTTTCCCCTTTGGATCTCTGAGTATTCTGATTCTGTTTTGTGCTCAGATCCACCTTCAATCTCGGGACAGGTGCTTGCGGTCTAACTTCAACTGCCACAGATTTTTGTTTCTGATTAAGCCATGAATTAGCGTTAACTTCTGAGTTTAATTGCTGCTTCTTTCCTGTTGAACTACTAGGCTCTTCTTTCTTCTTTTCAGTCTTCGTAACGACCTTATTTCCGAATAATGTGTTGGGATTCAATGGTTTTTCCTGGTCTTTAACTTTTCTCCATAGACCGACAACTTCCTCTTCAAGCTCTTCAATACGCTTGACGTGATCTTTCACTTTTCGACTCAAGAAATCGATCTCCCTTTTCTGCTCTTCAATCTTGAGCTTATGCTCATCAACCTTTTATGTGCCCTCTGGCCTGGAAGACTTAAGATTTTCAATTTCTTTCTCAAGCTCAGACTTCTCTTCTTCTTGCTGTTGCATGTAGAGTTTGGCGTCACGTACTATCTTGTTAGCATTCTTTGTTTTTGCTCGCCAAGCATCTATCTCTTCAACAGCTGCTTCTAATTTAGCTTCCATGTCAACTCTCCCTTCAATTTCTTCTTCTTCTTCATCAGTTTAGGTTTCTTTATTTTCTAGAGCACTACTGGCAACAGCCACCATCGCATTTTGTCCACGATCTTTGCAGTTTTCTATCTCTTCAACTTCTTCACCCTCAGACTCAGCTAAACTGTCTATTTCTTGGGAAAGAAGATTCTTCTTCTTAAAGAAATTTCTCTTGAACTGTTTCTTCCCTTTCACATAGGCTGGAGATTTTTTCATGGGAATCTCAACTTCATCTTCATCACTTTCTTCTTGAAACTTTTTGGGGCATCTTGCAGCAAGATGACCAACCTTTCCGCATTGGAAGCATGCTAGTGGAAGTTTCCCTTTAAACTTTCCTTTTCCTCTTTGCAGATTTGAAGAAAGGAACGACATCACCTCATCTGACTCTTCTTCCTCCTGAGAATCTTCAATAGTGAGCCTCTTTATGGCCTTAAATGCCACCTCTTTGGATTTCCCCTTTTCCACAGCATCGTTGTCATCATTTCTCATTTCATATGCAACAAGAGTGATGTGTAGGTTATCCAATGTCAGCTCTTTCGGATCTTTATCTTCCAAAACAGAAACTTTCGGATTGAACCAAGGTGGAAGCTTTCTCAAGATGTGCTTTATGATTTTAATGTCTTCGATAATTTCTCCAAGACCCCACATGTCTTCTACTGCAGCATTTACCCTGTCAAAGAATGCATCAACAGACTCATTCGGGTTCATTCTGAGATCTTCATACTTGTTCTACAACACTTGCAGCTTTGCCTCTCTGACTTTTGTATCCCCTTCATAAATATTCAAAAGCTTTTCCCACATGGCATGTGACGTTTTTCATGACATAACCTTTGTGTATATGGGATTAGAGAGGGCTCCCCCTAAGGCATTGATTGCTTTGGAATCAGCATCCAACTCTTTGTGCTCAGCTTCTGATAAAGCACCACTAGTAATATCAGCTGTGATACCATGCATAGCTGCTGAAAACACATCCATTCCCAAAGATCGGAAATAGTGTTGCATTCGATTCTTCCATATCTGAAAATTACATCCATCGAAGATCGGAATCCCTCTATGATTAGTGACCTCCATTTGAGAGAAGAGCAACTGTCAACCTTCCCTCTGATACCACTTGTTAGGTCCACTAGGCTGAATACCCTGAGAGGGGGGGTGAATCAGGGTATGACAAATTAAAAATTAAAGCCCGTTCTGATCTTGTTTTGCTATTAAGCAAAACACTCTTCTCTCTCTTTCCTGCTGCACAATATAAACAGAAAGTAAAGCAAGCATAGGACACAACAATTTAACTTGGTTCACCGCTAAGGGCTACGTCCAAGGAGCATACGCCGACAGGTTGCCGGTTGTACCAAGTCCACTAAACTTCACTAGCTGTGGATTACAATGTTCGGGCTAGATCACTTCTATGCCCAGGCTCACTGCCTATACAAAGTTTAGGGTCAGCTCACTGCTTTCCCAAGGGTCACTCCCTGTTTCTCTCTCTATGGCTCACTGCCGGTGGATAGGATCACCTTCTTCCTCTTCCTAAGATCACTGCTCTATGAAGGGAATCAACTCACAGTTTATAGACCTGTAGGTCTCTTCATTTGCATGAATGAATGCATCTTCTCCTGTATTTAGATGCTTTGTTGAAGTTCAACTTTCACCCGTAGATGAATACCCCTTTTCCACTATCCATTAGGAAAACTACCTTTGGAAAGACCTTTGCAAAGCACCCTACAATGCGAGGCTCCCAATTTCGCGAAGCTCAAACAAGCCTTCGCGAAGCTCCTGCCTTTTCGCGAAGCTCACTCGCGAAGCTCCCTCGCGAAGCACGCTCGCTATGCTCAAGCCTTCGCAGAGCAACGACCCTCGCGAAGCTAAGTAAGCCAACGCGGAGCTCGCAGGTTTCGCGGAGCTACAATAGCCGCCGTGAAGCACCTCTTTCGCGAAGCACACTGGCTCCGCGAATCACCTTCGCAAATCGAGAGCAAAGTATTTTCTCTGAAAATTCTCTCTACTTCGTTTGAAGGGGTCGGCCTCTATTTATAGGCGATTCCACCGACCCACGAACTTTCGGCGCAAAGTCAACGCCACATCATCTCAAATCACGAAGCTCTAAAGTTTCTGCCAGAATTCTGTCCAAATCGCGAAGCTCCACGGCAATCCTCCGTTCGCGGAGCTTGACGTAGTTGCGAAGAATCACCGTCAACTTACCTTCGCGACCCGCGCCTTCTCCGTGAAGCTCCCTCGTGAAGCCCAACATTCCTTTACGCCTTCGCCGCGAAGCTCTCTCGCAAAGCCCTTCTCCACCGCGATGCGCTTCAGCCTCTGCCGTTCGCGAAGCTTGACGTAATCGCGAAGCACCACCGCCTCCATTCTTCTGGTCTTCGCGATTTCTAGACCATGCATCCTAGATTCACGAAATTCATGCCTTTGCCATATTGAATTATTCTCTTCATGGAAATCCACTTTTCGCGATGCTTACCGAACTCCAAATTTTGGACCCCAAAAATTTGGAAAATACTGGGAAACGGCGCCACCTTGTACTGCTCTATTTGTACCGCCTCCAGATCACCCTTTCCTTTGTCATCGTTCTTTGTCAACATGGATTGTCAACAACTTCTCGGGAACTCGACAAATATCCATGAAAACCTACTTTGTCAACAAACACAATCAACCCAAAAATAATGCAATGTTACCTTGAGGGATTTTTGCCCAACAATATATATGAAATAATACATTAATAAAATGTCAGTTGTAAACTGAAACAACAAAATTTGAGTCATATCAAGTAAACTATGTCTCAGATTGATGTGTGGTTGATTCCACTAAGTTCTTTTATCCTACAATACATGATAATAGTATAGTATTTAATCATCCTTTTTGAAAAAGTAATTTCTTCATGATATCTGGGAAAATTAAAAAAAATATGTATCAGATAAAAAATATGAATAAATTAACTAAAAAAGTATAAAAATGATGAGAAAATAAACTAAATAAGTAGTATGAAGTCACATATTCATGATATATGTGTATATTATGACTCCAATTATGTTTCCCAATCATTTATAAACAAATATATTTATTCTTGTTAATATGAGGACTTTCCACAATCATGGTAGTACTAAAAAATATTAATATACCCAGGATTAATAAATATTTTAAATAAAATATTAATTATCATTGAAAATACCTCTTTGGGGATGTTAGCATGTTGATGGTATAAGATATCTATCATAAATTTTCTTACTTAATAACCTCGAACTTCACCATTGGCTTTTTTCAGAAACTATAGAAACATTTATAAAAATAAGAATTTTTTTATATGTGTTTTGATAGTGAAACTTTTTTATATATAACCTAATACCTATCCACTTATAGAAGTAAACAGGCTCCTTGAACACATAGATTGTACTCATGCCATGATTTTCATGATATTTAAACACTGCACTATAATAATATAATTATCATTAAAACATAATATCAAATATATAATCTTAATTTTACTTCTAAAAAATTTAATGTAGTATATTACAAATTATAAAACTCTATCATGTGTGGTCGTTTTGTTGGGTATCCATGTGGTGAATCCAGAAAATAAATCCTTAGAGTATCTAAATTGAATGCAATAAGTTCCAAATGTTACCTAAAAAGGAATTTGCAATGAAAGGAATTAAAATATATTTAATATTATTTAATTGATCAGTGTTACCCCTACATCATTGGTAATAATAAGATTCTTTCATCCATAATTTTTCTTTCAAATGATCTAGCCAGTTTTTCCACTATTTCATCAATTTTAACTGATTCTATTTTATTATGGTCTATATAAGTGAAGAAAGGACTAATGAGTCCATATTTATGTTCAACGGTTTTTTCATTCAAAAAATATTGATATAGATTCCTACAAAAATATGTATTGTATTATTCATAATTTATATCGTAGATTGCCTATTGGAAAAAAAATCATGAAAACACGCCTAATTTATACATTTACAAAGGAGACTTTCAGCCATTCATACTCGAGGATTTCATTTACATTCTCATGAGAAAGAAAGTCTGTAATAGCCTCTCTATACATTGTTTCTTCAAAATAAACTATGTGATTACTACCACATTGTAACATTGTATCTGCATGAACCTTTAATGTTAGAAAATGTAGATATTTAATGGGTGGGGTAAAGGTGCTTTGTTAATATATTTTTTATTGGTTGGTTGATACTTTAGAATTTTTATTTATAATTTCATTTCACCCCTTACCTTTTTCCGTATGTGATAACATTCATCAGTTCAGGCCATTTTTCATTAATTGTTAAATGTTTTTCAATAAAAATAAGTTGGAAATGAATAACTCCTTGCCGACATGTTTTATATAAGATATGACAGCCCTAATGTGAATGTTCCAATAGCTTGATCAAATGTATAAATATCTAAATCATCAAGTGGAATAGGTATATCAACACTAGACTCATGGGTTTCACTCATCCACACTCTCACATTACCTGTTGGAATTTGTCTGTTATATAGAGTATCTTCTTGGATATTGAACACAATATCCCTCACAATAATGTGATGGGTGTGTATTGATTGGTAAAAATCAAAATCATTTTAACCCTAAATAATATCATTACAGGAAAGGTATCAACGTTTTTCTGATTATCATTTCACAGAAACATCTATGAGAATATGGATTACCTCATATAAGACACATACTTGAGGGTAGTGGATTTCCCTAATGATTGAGGTTTGGGGGATCATCACTTAGTAGTTTTTGGGGAGTTTTTCTTCTCTTTTCTTCCCACTCATAATATTTTCTAGCAACTACAATTTCCAATGAAATTTTTCACCAACATAATCTAATAATGCCTGAATCTATTCCATTTTTTATCTTAATGACACTATATGTTTCTTTTATCAAAATATGTTTGGGGTTTTACCCCAAAACCCGCACCTGTGATGTGGACATACTATTCTATTCGTTTCAAGGCCACTGGTAGTAATTGTTCATCTAGTATAGTTGATTTCAATACCTATATTTAAGTCGGATGAAAAATATTTTAAAATAAGTAATCATTGTTTTATAATAGCGATTTAAAGAAAAAAATTATTATTTCAGAATTACACATGATTCCATCACTTTTTTGTGTGTTTTCATCTATTAGTATCCCAAATTTATTTAAATTTACCTCCTTTCATAGCACACGATGTGGGATGGAATATGATTTGTATTTGGATTTATCAATCTATATATAAATAGAGGAACATAATTATGTTGTTGTTTCATGTCACATAAAATTATTATTGTATATTTAAAATATATAACAATTAATTTTCAAGTAAAGTTTACCCCATCCTTGCTTATGGTAGTGGTACATTGGTTTGTTTTCCTGTTACTTATTTTAAACACTTATATTTCGTTTCATAAATTAAATATTCTTAATCAAAGTGATTAATACAAATACTATAAAACAATTTATTACAAGACATAATGTACCTGAATGAATGTCTCCTCACGATGTCTAGTGAACACATCACATGCTTCTTGTCTTATCAAGTTTTCATAAATATGCAGTATGTAAGGATATGACCTCAGTTTCCCGGAGTCGGTGTCTTATTTGATTGCATTGGAATATAAACAAGTAATGTGAATCCCGACAGACCAAGTATTTTATAAGCCTTTGGAAACAAGATATATATATAAGTTCAACATTATATCATGAAAGGAAATAAAATATTAATTTATTCCATTAGAAACATTCATTCCTCCAAGATTATGCATGCATGTCATACATAACTAACTTCTTCATATCCTGGAAAAATGAAACATAAGAAAGGGGTGATCTCAAACACTCAGTAAGAGTAGACAATACAAGAGAAGATATAATAAACATAAACATTAGGCATGCCGAATAATTTAAACACATTCCTTTACAAGCAATAAACTTGAATACATTATGGTAGGAATATGAGCTGAGAAAATAATTCCATAAAAACATAATCATGGGTATTTTACTAGTTGAATAACCACATGAACTTTCAATTAATAGCATCATAATGAGGTAATTTCATATGTCGGACATTCTGAAACATTTTTTCAAGCATTCGTCCCAGACGTATAAAAATGATTAAGGCCTCGGCCAAATCCATATATCGAATTGGGAAGGGCCTCGACCAATTCCACGTCTATTTATCTCATGAGACCTACTGATGCATCAAGGGGATATAGTGGGAACCAATTGACACTTACTAAGTCCAATTCATTCCTAATATTAATGTGGATAAAAATAAAAAATATACACATTCATATTGAAACTAACATATGAAATGTAAATAACTTTCCCTGAACATTAAGCATAAACACTAACCATTCGGAGTAAATTGGTGAATGGTTTCAAGATAGAACATTCATAGTCAAACTAATCATAAACAATTATATTAAATATGGTATATGAAATCATTGTAGATAAATCACAATGAAGTATAAGATTCAATAAGGGATGTTGTCTTAGATGAAGATACTTTTAAATGATACCATTGAAAATTTCTTAAGGAAATAATCTTTAAACATTCCAAAGTGTCTCATACAACATTGAAACATTCAAATCATAATCCCTCAGAATAACATATGAATAAGGATACTGTTTATATGATGTACCAAAGGGTATTACATACACCACATGCATGGAATAAGTGGTGAACAAGTAATATACTTCATAAAAGATAATGTGAGAAGAGAAAAGTACTTTTTAATTTTGAAAGAAGAGTTCTTTTGAAAAATCAAATGTATTTTCCATGAAATCAGATTGTAAACATGTATGTACAAGAAAAAAAATGAAGTAAATTGAAATTATATTTTAGGAATAAATGATGTCCTACTGAAGTGAAATCATGTAAAAAACAGTTCTTAAGATTTTTTAGAAATAAACCATTTTAGAGCATTTTAAAGAAAATATTAGAGAGAATTTTATGGCGGGAAGGCATATTTGTTATCTTAAATCCAAAAATTAAAAAAGATAATTTTTCAGGATAAAATGCGTGTTTTTATAAAAATAATGGTTTCTTAAAATATATTTTGGTGTACACTTGAAAACGGGTAAGAATTTGAAAATTTCCCTTGAATCGTGTTTGTTTAATAGGATAAATTTTTTGAATGATCCTTTTAAAACATGTAAGTACCCACAAAATAAAGAAGGATTATAAGTGGTAAATATTTATAGGAAATTAAAATAGAATTTATGTTGAGTAAATAATAATAAATAATAATTTAATTTAAGTTAGTATAGAATAAGAGTTACCCAAATGAAAAAAAGAGGTTCGGGTAGAAATCCCTTACCACTTTGTAATCAATCGATTTGTATGCCCTAAAATTAATAATATTCAAATGATACATTTAATACCATGAAAATAATTATATTCATGATATATTAAATCAATGGTAAGTATACATACACCATACACAAGTACTAGTATTGAATATGGAAAATCTCACAAAAATGGAAGTGAGATGAAGAAACCCTTACCATAAGTCTGAATGTGTTCCACTCTTGAGCATATGGTCATGGAATACTAAATTATACTTATTAGTAACTTATTTCAGAACCTATTAGACATTTATTTTTTTTATCATAATTCTTTTTATTTAATTTATACCCTTATTGGTAAGTTATTATATTGAATTTTGTTGTTCCGGAGTGTTCGTTTTATTTATTTTCTTAATCAGTTCACGTGTACTTAAGTAATGGAGTTCATGTAGAATGGATGTAAATCTCCATATTTGAAATTAAATATTATTTATGAACGTATAGAAGTGTTAATTTTCATTTCAATCATTTGGTTACATGGAGAAAGGATGAATTATTTGATGAAATATTTATGACATTCACTTAGATTATTTTAGCGGTATTTTGATTATTAGGAACTAGTTTAGTCATAAAATTTAATAATATGTATGTATACTAGTTCCTGAATATTAATTAGTTTATAATACATATATTAAAGTCGGTTTCAACCATAAAAATGGTTTCTTGACCAATAAAGAAGGAGAAATTGAAGAATGAAACTCCGTCGTCCATGAAGGTTATAAATTGGAAAATCATAGATGTAGATTTTGTTTATAAAATAAAAGGGAGAGAGAGAGAGTAAGGATATTGATGATGGTTATTACATTAAAATGATATAATTTTATTATATATATTATACTAAAATTTTAATGTTCATTTGGATAGTGGAGGTGAGGAGATTATTTCAAAAGAAGATAAATTGAAATGAAACTAAATGAAAAAGAAAGGTGCTTTACCTCTTGAAATAACCTCCTTGAGAACCTCTTTAAGGGAAAGGATTTTGGTATTTTGGAAATACCAAGATAGTATTGGATGTTGGGAGTTACTAATTAAGGGTATTTGGGCAGAACTTTGAGGATATTCAAGCCTTAGAGGAGTGAAGAGAAGAGGGAGTGAGGGGGTGGTTAGTGGAGGAGAGGAGGGTTTTCATGATTTTTTAATCCTTTGTTTCTTAATTTCCTTCAAGACCATAAATAGTGATCATTCCATGAAAAATAATAGTAATAAATTCATTTGAGTTCTAACCAAGTGGACTTACATCACTTATGATGTCATAAATGGTGTATTTAACTGATAATTTGTATATATGGTATTTTACCATATTTCACTATTCATAACAAATTCAAGTATTTCATAAAAATACAATAAATTCACCCTATACATTTTTCAACATGTAGAATTGAAAAATGAACTCCATTTATTGAATATAATTTCCTCAATATTTTTAATTTAATTTTTAAATAAAATCATAATTTCTTCCAAAAAATCTTTTTTAAAACTATAACTCATTTTATAAGACATTGAGAAATTAATAAAGGCCCAATAAAATTATCTTAACAATTTGTGATTACATTTGATGAAAATAAATTTCCATTCTAAATTATTAAATTATTCAGAAAATCATAATTTACATATTTATGTCATACAAAAATACCAATACTTATACTATGATTATTTTTTCACTTTTAAGATATCTAAACTGTATTTATACATTAATGGGTGAAGTTTTTATTTTTTTTATATGATTTACTATTCATTATCATTAATTACTATTCATAATGGTATGTCACTATTCATAAGGGTATCTTACTATTCACCAAAAAATATGTTTGTCTTATCAGACTCTAAATATCTTACTAAATGCAACCATGTATGTCGGTTTTTAAAAATTCAAATCACAGAGGTGGAAAAATTATGTTTACATGACTTGGTTATTACAAAGTGGTTTTTTGTAGAGAATCAGTGTTTCATGTATTCTATAATAAATCTATTTTTAAAATCTTTGGGGGTTACATTATCCCCTCGTTACAAAAAATTTCTTCCTTGAAATTTGAAATTGAATTTCAAAAGCTAATGGTTGATACTGGAAAATTCCATTGAGTGAAAACCACATCAAGAATATAGTTAAAATATTCTATTAATAATAGTAAAGTGAAAAGAATTGGTTGCTACAAAAAAACACATTCTAATTGGAAAACATTGTCAAGGAAGAATAACTAAACCATTATATAGCCACATTAAACTCTAAAACCCATACAATGATCAACTTATACCATATCATAAATGGTTAAAAATTCAAAAATATAATGATCCAACCCATTACAATTAAGGCCTCTAAATTTCTAGGATGAAGTTATCATTAATCCTTAATCAACAAGAATCCACTCTAAAATTTACATTCTAAAAATGTGAATAACATCATCATGTATCCACTTGAAATATGGTAATAACTTGAATTACCATAAAAACCATATTGGAAACATGCATTCCTCTGTATTCCTTAAGTATGGTACATGTTATTGGATATATTACTTAAATCCAAAAGTGTTGTAAACTCCATAGATAATAGCATAGACCACTTCTTGACTAGTCAATAATCAGTTCCAAGGTAGTCAGTACTATTTTTAATCAGTCATTTCTTCATCATTATCTCAACATGAGATTTATATTAAGGGTTTTATTTACCTCAATCATGTGTTTTATAAAAAATTTAACTTTCTAAAGAATAAATTTTCCTTTGTACCACTCACTATATGACCTCAAATCCTTAATGAAATAGTTATGTAGTACAATCCTTATATATCTCATAATTCTTACAACCAGTACATTACTGAACAAATATTCAAATGAAATGATTCTTGACTAGGAATATTAATAATTATACTTCATCTGCAGTAGCATCATAACTTTATCATTATCCAAAATCGTCATTTGGGGTATATTCATTTGACGCTTGGAACATTGATTCGCATAGTGTCCCTTCTTCTTATAGTTGAAGCAATGAATATAAGGAAATTCTTTTCTTGTCTTGCAATTATGATCTGGGTGTATTTTTTCTCCACACTTGAAGCAAACTCCATTTCCTCTCAAGCATATACCAAGGTGTTTCCTTCCACAATTATCACATTTGGGAAAATAAATATTTTTATTCTTCCCTTTATCCATGTTTTTACTTGCCATCCTCTTCTTCTTTTTCTTCCCTTCAAAGTCATATGACTCAATAAAGTCTTTAAATACCTTGTCAACACATGATAATATTTCCTCATATGATGGGGATACTTGGGAGACAATCTTCCTTTGAAATGATGGCTTAGGACCATCATAGATATGATCTGTCTTACTCTTCACAACTCGTGCATTGGTGAAATTCTCATTTCTTCTACTATGTGTCATTTCTAATAAATTCCATATTATATATATTTGTTGTTAATATTATGAACTCTCTTTGACTCAAAAAATGGTATATCACATAGCATAAATTTATGCATTGTAAATACTAGAACCATATACTTTTGTTACTTTGGGGGCATAAATCTTTCATAATGGTGGGTAAAAAATGTGAATTATCCTAAGAATATCCCACAAGAGTTTCAATACCAAGAGTGTATAAATGAACATTATTATGTACCGGGATACCCTAGGTGAATCTTGAAACTCCTTGTTGGATTTTTTACTCCTAGGTACATATGTTCCAAATCCATCTCTACCTATTTGTATCTAGACAAGTATGTATTTCCTAGAAAGATCCACATAATCTATTCTTTACCAATATTCCAAGACATTCTTGTATGTTTTTTCTCAAATACTACATTAGGGCTTTGTTCCTTAATCTACATTTTATAATATAGTTTCCAAGTTTTCTATTAAACTTCCTTTGATACCAACTGTAAGGACCCGACCCCAGTTTCTCGGAGTCGGTGCCATATTTGATTACATTGGTATATAAAAAAGGAATATTCATCCAGAAGGACCAAGTATTTTAGTAGCCTTTAGAAACAAGATTCATATATAAGTTTAAAATTACATCATTAAAGGAAATAAAACATTAATTTATTCCATTAGAAACATCCATTCCTCCTAGATTATGCCTACAATTCACTAGTAACTAACTTCGTCATATCCTAGGAAAAATGAAACGTAAGAAAGGGTAGAGATCAAACTCTCAGTAAGAGTATGAAATACAATGGAAGATATCATAAACATTAACATTACTCATGGTGAATAATTGAAACATGTTCCTTTATAAATAATAAACTTGAACACATTATGTAAGGAATATGAGCTGAGTAACTAATGTCATAACAAAACATAATCTTGGGTATTATACTAGTCAAATAACCACATGAACTTTCAATTAATAACATCATAATAAAGGAAGTGAATATTCCAGATATTCTGAAACTTTTTTTCAAGTCCTTGGACAAGAGTTCTAAGAATTATTAAGGCCTCGGCCAAAACTATATATCGAATTGGGAAGGGCCTCAGCCAATTCCATGTCTATTTTTCTCATGAGATCTACTGATGCATCGACGGGATATAAGGGCCCCTAACCAACACTTACTAAGTCTAATTAATTCCTCATTTGAATGGGGATAAATATAAACAATATTCACATTCATATTGTAACTAACATATTAAATGTAAATACTTTTTTCCCGAACATTAAGCATAAACACTAAACATTCGAAGTAAATTGGTGAATGGTTTTAAGATAGAACATCCACAGTCAAACTAATCATAAACCATTAAATTAAATAATTTAGATTATATAATAGTCGATAAATCTCAATGAAGTATAAGATTCAATAAGGTATTATGTCTTAGATGAAGATACTTTTAAATGAGACCATTAAAAAATTCTGAAGGAAATAATCCTTAAACATTTCAAAGTCTCACATACCACATTGAAGCATTAAAATAATAATCCCTTAGAATATAATGAGAATAAGGAGACTCTTTATATGATGTGACAAATGGAATTACATACACCTCATTCATGGAATAAGTGGTGAACAAGGCCTATACTTCATAAAAGTTAACATGAGACAAGAAAAATAGTTTTTACTTTCAAAAGAAGATTTCTTTTGGAAAATAATTTTTATTTGACATAAAATCAAATTGAATACATGAATATCCCAAAAAATAAAATTTAAGGACATTGAAATTATATTTGATGCATAAATGAGGTTCTGTTGAAGTGAAATCATCTAAAAAGAGGTCTTAAGAATCTTTAGAAATAAACCATTTTAGAGCATTTTATGGGAAATATTAAAAATAATTTTAAAGCGGAAAAGTATGTTTGTTATCGTAAATCCATAAATGATAAAAGATGTTTTTTATGATAAAATGAGTGTTTTTATAAAAATAATGGTTGCTTAAAATAGATTCTGGTGTACACTTGAAAACGGGTAAGAATTAGAAAATATCCCTGAATCGAGTTTGTTTAACAGGATAAACTTTTTGAATGATCCTTTTAAAACATGTAAATACCAATAAAATAATGGAGGATAATGGATGGTAAACATTTACAAGACATTCAAAAATAATTTATTTGGAGTAAATATGAATAAATAAGAATTTAATTGAGGTAATTAGAGAATAAGAGTAACCAAAATGAAAAAGGAGGATCGGGTAGAAATCCCTTACCACATTTTAATCAATCGATTTGTATACCCAAAAATTAAAAATATTAAAATGATAAATTTAATAACATTAAAATAAAAATATTCACGATATATTACATCAATGGTCAGAATAAATACACCATTCAAAAGTCTTATTAGTGAATACGTAAAATCTAACAAAAATGGAAGTGAGATGAAGAAACCCTTACCTTAAGTATAAATGTGTTCCACTCTTGAACTTAAGGTCCTGGAATATGAAATTGGACAAATTAATAACTTATTTAAGAACTTATTAGACATTTATTTAGTTTATCACAATTATTTTTAGTTTGTTTATTCCCTTATTAATAAGTTATTATATTGAATTTTTCCGTTCGAGAGTTTTCATTTTCTTTATTTTCATAATTAGTTCACTTGTTCATAAGTAATGGAGTTCATGTGGAATGGATGTAAATATCCAAAATTGAAATTAAATATTATTTATGAACATAAATAATTTTTAATGATAATTTATATCATTTGGTTACATGTAAAGTGGATTAATCATTTGATGAAATATTTATAGACATTCACTTAGATTATTTTAGCGGTATTTTGATTATTAGGAACTTGTTTGGTCATATGATTTAATAATATGTACTTTTACTGGTTCTTGAATATTAAATAGGTTATAATACATATATTAAATTCTGGTTCAACCGTAAAAATGGTTTAATGACCATTAATGAAGGATAAATTGATGAACAAAACTTTGTCATCCACGAAGGTTATAAATTGGAACCTCATGGACGTTGATTTTGTTTATAAAATAAGAGAGAGAGAAAGAGAGAGAGAGTAAGAATATTGATGAGGGTTCTTCCATTAAAATTATATAATTCCATTGTATAGATGATACTAGATCTATCAGGGTCATTTGGATGGAGGAGTTGAGGAGAGGATAACAAAAGAAGATAAATTGAAATGAAACTAAATGAAAAGAAAGGTGTTTTACCTCTTCAAATAACCTCCTCGAGAACCTCCTTAAGGGAAGGAATGTTGGTCTTTTGGAAATAACAGGAGCTTATTGGAAGTGGCGAGTGACTAAGGAAGGGTATTTGGGAAAAATGTTAAAATCATCAAGTCTTAGAGGAGTGAAGTGAAGAGGGAGTGTGGGGGGGGGGGTTATAGTGGAGGAGTGGAGGGTTTTTATAATTGTTTAATCATTAGTTTATTAATTTCCCTGAAGACTATCAATAGTGATGATTACATCACCAAGAATAGTAATAAATTTATTTTAGTTCTAACCAAGTGGGCTTACATCAATTATGATTTCTTAAATAGTGTATTTAACTGATAATTTGTATATATGGTATTTTACCATATTTCACTATTCATAAAAAATTCGAGTATTTCATAAAAATACCAAAAATTCACCAAAACCATTGTTCAATTTTTAGAATTAAAAATTTTACCCCATTTTTTGAAAATATGTTTCTAAATATTTTTAATTTAATTTTTAAATAAAATCATAATTTATTCCAAAAAAATCACTTTAAAACTATAACTCATTTTATAAGACCTTGAGAAATTAATCAAGGTCCGGTAAAATTATCTTATAATCATAAGAAAACAAATTAACAATTTTTTATTATATTTTATGAAAATAAATTTCCTTTTTAAATTATTAAATTAATCAGAAAATTGTAATTTATATATTTATGTCATAAAAAAATACCAATACTTATACTATGATCGTTTTTTCACTTTTTAGATGTCTAAATTGTATTTATACATTAATGGGTGAGGTTTCTATATTTTTTATATGATTTACTATTCCTTTCTATTCATAAGGGTATGCCACTATTCATAAGGGTAAGTTACTATTCACCAAAAATTAAGTTTTCCTTATCAGACTCTAAATATCTTATTGAACACAACCGTATATGTCATTTTCTAAAAATTGAAATGAGATAGGTGGAAAAATTATGTTTACTTGACTAGGTTATAACAAAGTGGTGTTTTTCAGAGGCTCAGTGATTCATTCATTCTATAATAAATCTATTTTTAAATTCTTGGGGTATAACATGGTAGGTGTGGTTTTATTTTCTCTTTTATTCCTTTGATATGGTTTTTAATTAGAATTGTGAAAAAACCTATATGATCCTTTACAACCAGAATTAATAAAAAATTCTTCAGGGAGTCATCTACTATAAACACACTATTGTAAGGGTTAATGAATTGTCATTCAATGTTCTGTTATTTTATTTTTTAGTAAAATTAATAAAGGATTTCATAATATTACCTTAATCTCTTTCCAAATCCATATTTTATCCATGGGAAAAACATGGTTCCATGAATCTACATCAATAGACCCGCACTACTGAGTGATGATCCCAATAAAACTAAGAAACATGGGCTTGTTTGGGTTAACAGGCTAGCTACATTCATTCCATACAACATTGAATTTGATACCTTTTCTTTTTCCTTACTAATTTTTTCTAACATTGTCATGCTACAACACTCCTGTTTTTTTTGGAATATTAGTTCTTCACCTACTAAAATTTCCTTATGTTCATTATCATCAATATGTTTTTTCTCTATATTGGTTACATCGATATGTGCAGAAGGTTTTTGTTCCTCTTCCCTAAGAGCACTAACATGTTGAGAAAAATGTTGTTCATTAGGAATGGTAGTATTAAAACCTACAAAATTCATTATCTACATAATTGTTGGACATTTAATTTAGATTTTTTAAATGTAACAGTGAATAAATAATAACATGAGGTAGTGCAATGTATGATTCAAAAAAATATAACCTAGTTATTGAAAATTCGTTTTTTAAAGTGTTAAGGGATTATTTCCCTATTACAAGTATCTAAATCCATTCATTATGGTCTCCAATGTCATAAAAGATCACATCTATATTGGGGTCACTAAGATATAATATTGACAACCCAATGATAGGGTCACTCTCAGTTGAATTTTCATTTGACCCTTCACTAGTTTTGGTCGATAACTAAAAAATTGACCACTTTAGGATTATTGGATTTGGAACATAAAATAATTTTACCTCCTATGATTCCATTATAAATGGTTCATCTTTATACCCTTACTCACTGAAATCCACTTTCATGACTCCCAATTCATCAATTTAAATATCACTATTGTTATCAACCCTATTGCATTGAGAAATTGGTACTTGGGATGTTTTATAATCCAACTCCCATATTTTTTTGTGATTCCAAATTATGACATATTATCAAAAATGGGATTTCTTTCCTTAGTTGAAGATACATGCATCACTTCAGCCACAAGTGTAAATCCACTATTTTTCATGGTACTTTCTTCATAATATTTATTTTTATAGAATGTATAACCATTAATTACATCACTATTATAATATAATACATATATAATTGGTTATATGGATGGATATCTAAGTAATTATGAAATTTAATATGAATTCTCATCTGAATTCTTAAAAATATTGTCTCGACACCATCCAATAACCTAGTGATTATGTGTATTTGATATCCAACCTTCATACCTTAATGGATTCAAATACCTAATAATCTCTTTCTGGGAATAAATAGATGGGGAAACCTCTAAAATGTTATGAAAAATGTAAAGGATAGACTAATTCTGATTTGTAATAGTGATTCTGACAACATCTATTCCTAAAATTCATTAACCAACAAGCTGCCTAGTTTGATGATATTTTCGTAGAACAATTCTTTCCACAGTAGACATGTAGTCAGTATAAAATTCAATGGCTTCCTCAATAATATATCACTCCATAATACAACCTTATGGAAACATTTGATTTTTGACACACCCTTTAAAAATATTCTTATATTTTTTGATGGGGTTCATCTATCTATAATGTATAGGACCACATAGTCAAATCTATCTTAAAAAGTAAACCATAAAGTAAGCCATCATATCAAAGAATTTAGGTGAGAGGAACATTTCCAATTCACATAATATGATTTCAATTTCCTTTTTTGTAGTTATAAATTTCTCAAGGTCTATAAATTTTCTACATATAGCTTTGAAAAATAAATAAAGATTCTCTAATTTATGAGGAACATTCTTAGGAAAAAAATAAATTTAAATCTACATGCATTAGACCTTGCATCAAATAATGATATTCGTGTGATTGCATACCCATTAACATGAAATCATTCATTGACATGATATTCTTAATATTCAATGAGAAACCTACTATAATTTTTACATAATTCAAGAAGTTTAAAAACTGATATCTCTCTTACCTTGAAAGAGTGTAAGTAATAGAAGTAAGAAAATTATTTTTTTAACCCTTCACTGGTGCCAACTATTTCTGTATTCACATGTCAATAATTTTCATCCTAAACTTAATTTTATCCTTTTTTTTCGAGTGCATTTATTAATGTGACAGTAAAACTATTGCATACATTTTTTTCAACATGCATAACATCAATAAAATTACTAATGGAAAAGCAATTCTATTATGGTAATTCAAAAAAAAACTAAACACTTTTTTCAACCAATTTTTGTATGGATTTTTTAAAAAGGTTTACAAAAATCAGTGTACATATATTTTAATTTCTCAAAAATTTGAAACTGGTTAGTTAAAACTGTGTTATACATTCTTTTGAACTCCCATAGAATTATTTTTTCCAAGATTGGTACTTACGTCACTAAGTCAGAAATATTTGATGTCTTAGAAACAAAGTATTTTCTGAATTTTTTAACCTAATTTACTGTGTACCTTGTTACCAAATGAGAAACCCTGGAATTCCTTTAATTCTATATCTAGAAAACTTTACATATGTAGGAAAGTAATTTATCATCTTTTAAAATGTGTCTATTAATGTGAAATCTTCATTTATTCAAGCCTCATACGTCATAACACATAAATCCCACAATAATTTAAAATAATCTATCAATGGAGACAAATAAACATCACTATCAATACCCAATTTTTGTGGTCCTGATATTATCATAGATAACATAATGGTTTTTTTATGAATTACTATAGTGGCATGTAATAATTTACCAACATATATGTATATTTACTATGAGTAATTATTTGAAAACCAAAAGGATTCACTCCATTTATAGATATCATAGGCTGAAGGATTCTTGACTAATTTAAAAATTTAAGATACTCGTGATCAATTCTCTTCCACTCAAGAGAGTCTGTCAATTTATGAAGTTACCTATCTTTATTTCTTTTTTTCTGTGTGTCAGGTTAATTTTCTTATAGTCTCCTCACTTCCATATAGGAACCTGGATCTTCAATTTATTAAAAATTTCCTTACAAATTTTTTAGGAAACGTTTTATCTTTCTTTTATTGAGAAGCACCACACTTTGGGAATTCTATAAGTTATTTGTGGTCCTTGTGAAATAGTAAAAAGTCTATTCTTTTAGAGATCATACTCATTTAACATAGATTTTTTTAGTGTCATATGTTCGTCTAGGAAGCTCATTGACTTCTGGGATCATATCATTAAATAGAGAAAGTAGTTCAGTAAAACTTTCATCACTCCATCCATTTCTATATTTTAAATTATACCGCTTTAATACGACTTAAAATGATGTATATTTAGTAAAACCAGTATAAAATTGTGTCTTTACATGACTCTTTAACTTATAAAACAATTTTGGATAATAACAGAGTTCATCTTCAACTTTCATTATCATTTCCTCAATATTATCTTCATCATTATTCATAAATGTAAGCACATCATTGATATAGTCTTCTTCATTTTCCACACATGTATGTTATCATATGATCTATAAAAAAGTGTTATCCCAGACACTAGCTACATTCAATTTTTCCCAATGTTTATTCTATAATTTATAACTTTATTAATTCCATGATGGATCAATTTTTATTCCAACTCCTCTAAACTCATCAATATTGAATAACAATTGTGTAAATATGGAGAAAGGATTTGACAAGGTTCATATGCATAATATTTTTAAAAACTGATGAAATCTATCACCCCATATTCATACTCGTTTTTATATGATTAGAATCTATACATTTTCAATTTATATCCATCCTATTTTATTTGAAAATATTAATATTTAAAAAGACAAATAAATACACTAAATTGGGCCTTTCAGATAAGCAAGACCCTCAATTTGAATGTTTCAAATAATTTAGCATGCTTTAATGGAAATGGGTCATTTAATTTAATAAAAACATTACTACAACATTGGTAGGTTTTATCCTATGAATTCATCCAACTTGATCATTGGTACATATTATGGGATGACTACTGCACATGGTTATTCAACTAACATTGTTGCATGTCCATATGAGATGGCCGATGAGTCTCAGGTAACAAAATGAAATATTAAATATTCAAGAGATGAAGCTAATGATTCTGAAAGTTGTCTCCTTAAATATAAATGTTCTCAAGAAGTGTAGTTGGGGAAAAACCAAAAAACATTTCTTAGTATTTTATCTAAAGTTGAAAAAAAATAGCAGCAGTAGTCTGATCCCAACAAGGGGCTCCTTGATTGGTGTGATAATGAGAAGGCTCAACAGAATTGTATTACATGCACTCATACTGTAATAGCCATTTTAGTTTCAACATTAAAATAAATTCTTCAATTACTTCATGAAAAGGAAAAGGATTTTGGTCTGAGGACTTAATTTTAGTAGCGCTTATCTTCCAGTGAGTCCAAGGTTACTGGAGTGGGTTTAGGATGGATATATTATGGGTTGGATAGATTTAGTGACATTCCATTTCCACGATGTTATTATCAATATATGTTATATAGAATTGTATATTATGTGTATCTAAGAGGTCTTTAATAGGTAATATGATCATATAAATATTTATATCACCCTTTTTCTTCACACATATATTCATTTATAAATATACACACCACTTATCCTATTGTATTTATAAATATAGATACCACTCAACTTATTGAAACATATTTTATGGAGTGTTCAAAATGGAAAAAAATTACTTACATTAGTTTGATCTATTGGAATGTTGGTAATGTTAGTGTGCATTATGAAGGATCAATTTTCCATCATTTATTATAACTAATCATACCACTAAAATTTTAATTCATTATTCCCTAAACAATTCCTCAAATTTTACTTTTTAATGATGTTTCCCACTATTTTACTATTTCATTTTTTATTTGATATATATTAACTAGTATTATATATTCTTCAACAAGAGCTTAATTATTTAAAGAGGCTAAAAAATAGGTGAAGTGTAGCACCACATTAATTTTAGTTTTTGTTTACTTTCATTGTTATTATAATAATTATGATTCCATTAAACTATTGAATTTTTATATTTATTTATTCATGTTTCTATTAATATTTTGTTTTTTAAAATTTAGTTAAAAATATATTATTTCATATCATACATTCTTAAAAAAAATTAGTTATTCATGTTTTTATTGAGACTCAAGAACCACTCTGTGTTATGTATTTTAGTATTTATCCATAACACTAATATTTGCATTCTAAATACATGTTTTATATCTCTAAATATATAAAATATGCATTCTTATTTATAATCTACACAGTTTTTTATGAAGATTTATATTTTTAAGAGTAAATACTTATATTACAATTATAGAGTTCATTTTTTATTTTAATTTTTTCAATATGAATGCGAATTATTAAATTTGATAAATATTATTCATTTAAAAAACCTAGTTGGTATCCTCCCCTCAACCCATGTATAGACTTTTAAAGTAAATAATTTCATGCTAGTTTGAAAATATAACTATGAAAGTAAGATGTTTATTTTTTATAAAACAAGTCACACAAGGTCACCATTTAAATTTATTTTTACCCAATGTAAATAATACATCTCATTATTATACTATAGTAGAATGAAAATTCCCCTACTAAGAACTTGAATCATAGTGTATGGGATTGTTAGTTCACTTCTGTTCTCCTCCATTATCCCTAAGTTAGGATAACAAATTTCTTCATTCAAGATACTCCTCTAGGAAACATAAAATAATTGAGTTGTGATTGTCCTCTTAGAAACCCAAAATCCTTTATTCAAGATACTCTTATTGTAAAACATAAATCATTAAATCAAGATAATCCTCTAGGAAACTAGAAATAATTGAGCTGAGAATCACTTCTTGGAAACCAAAAAATCAACGATTTGAGATACTCCTCTTAGAAACCAAAAACATTTATTTGAGATTCTCTTATTGGAAACTAAAAAATCCTTAATTCAATATACTCCTCTTAGTATCATTAAATCCATAATTTGATATTATCTTTCTAGAAACCACCAATTATTGAGCGGATATACTCCTCTTTGAAACCAAAAGTCCGTTAGTCAAGATACTCCACTTAGAAACTAAAAAATATTGATTTCATATACATTTATTCAAAAACCAAGAGCTTTGAGTTGATATTATTCTCCTAGAAACCAAAAAACAAGGAGTCAAGAGACTCCTATTGGAAATCCAAAGGAATTGATTTAATATTCTCCTCTTGGAAAACCAAAAAACATGAGTTGTGATTCTTGTCTTTGAAACCCATAATCCCTAAGTTGTGGTAATCCTCTAGGAATCCTAGAATCTTTTATTCAAGATACACCTCTTGGAAATTGAAAATATTTGAGTTAATATACTCCTCTTATAAACCCAAAATATTTTTTTAAAGATACCCATATTGTAAACCCAAAATATTTGAGTTGATATTCTCTTATTGGAAACCAAGAAATCTTTAGTTGAGATAGTCCTATGAAGTGGACATGTGTTAGTTACATTTTTTAATGGAAAAGGATATCATGATAATGAAAAAATGATGAATATGTGTTAAAGTGAAAGAATATGATTTCATTCTTGATAATGGATACATGTAAGTCCATATGATTACTGAGTCATTAGCATGATTAATAGAACTAGTTTGTGTGACTGCTAGCTTGAATAAATTATTTGGAGAAGTTGATGACTAAGTGGTATATTATATGAAGATTGATTGTGATTTGTTTTTAAAATTCTATGTCCTGTTACTATGATTCCCAGAGAAGAAAAATTGATTATATCAATGGTGGAAGGTGGATGATTTTCAAAATTTTATTTTATTGGGAAGAGTGACATGATCAATAGGAAGTGATGATAAGGATACCAATTTTTTAATGAGGTTGCACATATTATTTTAACATGTGTGTGTATAATGAGTAACCAAAAATATGATCCAATACTTCCTAAATTGTTCACCCAAGAAGCCTGAGACATGACTAGACCAATCTTTAGGGACGCCTAGCTCTAGTCGGACTATACTTACTAAGAAGGTGCACATCCTTCTATAATGTGCATGTGAAGAAAGCATGCCTTGCTCTGGGGAAACATCATGTAGGATATCATTCATGGGGTGGTCCCAATATGAGGTTCCCATAGAAAAAAATTACTTTAAAATGATTGATAGAGAATTTGGTTTTATATATTTAGAAGATTAAGGATGATTAAATTTATAATGTGGGATAACTTTAAGCAAAACACTATTACCATGTTAGGAATATGAAAACAAAATGTGGGATCCTCGATCATTAATGATAAGAAACCTCTTATGCCTATAATAAATCATATTCTATACCAAAAAGGGTTTTGGTTCTACACACTATATGGCTGGTTAAGTGACCACCCAATTATGAAACCTACAGTAAATTTAATTCTACACAGATTGCAAGAAAGGAATTCAAACTGACCACACAAACAAGATTTAACTGGCCATTCTATTGAAACCAACTGACCATATGAATATATTCCTCACCTTCCAAATAAATAAGACTAATTTAATGCATAATTATTGAAAAAAATTATCTTCTCATGGTTAGAAAACCAAATGTGAGCTCGAACTACCATGTGATTCACACAATAGATGTACTGAATGCATGTAGCGAAAGTGACCAAGAGTGTAATGAATGATATTAAAAATTATGAAGATAATCTATGAGTGGTCACTATAAAGTGAATAATTTATTTAGAAAGTATTAGATGAGGTTTAGTGCATAAAATATGAGAAATACCCATCAAAAATCAAGGAATAGATCCATAGATACTAATAAAATAAATCAGAACATACCTTATATTTGGATATCAATTCATCATGAATATCGAACGGCGGTTGTGCTAAGATTCAGTGATAGTAGAGACAACTGTATTGTTCCATGATATATTGATAGTCCATAGAGTATATGACTCTATTATGTTTATGTTTATAATAAATCATAAGTATTTTATCATCACTTTCAAAAATACTTGATAAAGAGTGGTTTTATCAGTACTAAAATAAATTTCACTGAATAAACTACTCTTTATCAGTTTGTTTTTAGTGATAACAATGATACCCCTTTTTCAGTGTTAAAAAGATCTAATAAAATGAGTCTTTGTTAGCTCTAAAATTATGAAAATGATAAACAGTAGTTTTATCAGTTCTTTTTTAGTGACGATAAAGGGCTTCCTTTATCAGCACTATAAATAACACATATAAAATATACTTTTAATAATATATGTTTTTATTTATATTTAAAATTATAAACAAATACATTTAAAAATATTTCTATATATTTATAAATATTTTTATTTTTTTAATATATTGGGATTAATTCCCCTTTATAAAAATAATAAACAATTCAATAAAAAAAGATAAGGGGTTAGGAAACAAATTTTCCCTCATCGAGAAATCAATGGAGATACTGGGAACAACAAAGTAAAATAATGTCCCAAAAAAGAGTCCATCATCAGGAAACATCATATCTTAGGAAAAACCCATATTACCACATATGGAAAAGAAATAAGGCCACACGAGAGAGGGTATACCTGCTATGATGAGAAACCCATCCACCCCGACCATGAAAATGTCATCCCCTTCTTTGTGATTTAGCTTACTGTCATGGACTCCCTCCATTATCAACACATTAATCTGTCGAATCAACAAAAAAATATACTAAATTAGAAACATCAACACCTATTTTTCCATCCTCCTCACTACCATTAGAAGAAAGGAACCCAAATACATTTTATGTGTGAATATTACCTATATTGTAGTTATTTACTTCTTTTAAAGGTCTTTAAATTTTCGAAAATTTAAAAAAAAAATCTTGATCCTTAATTGGGTCTTGAGTAAACATGTTAGACAAATTTACCTAGGGACCAGCCATCTTGATGTCAGTATAAACTACCATAATATATTCATGTTGTTTGACCCAAGTGGTGTTAATCACCCCAACCATCTTTATCCTCTACCTCAGGACATATGTTAGCACTAATTCGTTCACATGTTGGGCCAGCAGACACCAAAACAATCTCCCCGTATATTATTTTATGATTCAAATGATCATAATTGTACCCTTAATCATTAACAAAAGTAGAATTGTAAAAATACATTATCTAGATGTTATAATTCATAGAATGATCCATTCCACCAGACACATACATCAACCGGTCACTAAGAACCCTTGAAGTCCCAACTCCTTATGCCACTGGTGCACAAGAAATTAAGCAAGTTATACTTTAAATAGCAACCTTTGAAGAGATAAAATTTTTAGGATCAAGAGGATATGATATAGGACATGTCATTTTAATTAATATCATTAAATAAATTATTGAATCAATCCTCATTTTTCTTTTTCTACTCCTTTAAAAGATCAATATGTGATTCTTCCATAGTTGGGGTCTGCTTCTTAATCTGTTTCAATCTCATGATCTATCTGGCCATCTTCACCCCACTCGGTCTATCCTCTATATCATTATTATTATGTGAATCCCTATCATCCACAAGGTTTTCCCATGACCTAGTATAATTATTTATAGAATAATTCACAATAATTGTCTCACCCCCATCCAAGATACTACTTTGTGGAATGATATATTTAGCTCAAGAGTGAGCTAAAGTTAGAAATGTAGAGTAAGATACTAAATCATTCTTAGAAGGAACCTAAGATGGTTTAGTAATTGGTATAACACAATCAAAGGGAGTAGAGGGTGCTCGGGTTCCTTCAAATTACCCTGGGACTGACCCATATTTCTTCTATACTCCTTAGATAAATGTCATCATAGATTAAAAATTCCACAAACGATGTTTCTACAACAGAATTATTTAGAGTTTCAATAGTGTTACAATCCACACAATAATGGGGTCATTTTTCATATGCTACATATATGTGAATATCATCACTAGGATTTGAGATAATTACCTTCTCAATGAGGGTGGTTCTAAGGTCCACCTCTACTAGAATTATATAAATATAACTAAAATTCACTGGCTCATCCTGTTTGTAAATTCTAATTGGGACACTTAACACTATATAAATATCAAGAAGAATCTTCAAGTACCATAGGATCCAATTAATCCCACGAATCCTGGTCCATACTACTGCAAATACATTTTCAACATTTGATAGGTTAAAATCCAAGTTCCATTCCTAAAAACAAAGGGTATCATGCCTAATATATAGGAACCCTTGGTTGGAGAGGTTCCTGTTACTTTCCTATGGTTCCTTATAATCCACAAGTCTTCCTTCCTCTTCTTGGAGGATTTCATTGGGACCAATTATTTTCTCAAAAATAATAGGTTTGAGGAAAGGACATTGTATGAAGATCGCAGTCCTCCAGGATTTATTTTCCTCAAAACCCTGGTCCCTTTGAGAAAGTTAAAGACTTTTCTCCAACCCATAGTAGTGCATTATCACGTGTTAAGAATGTATAGGTTTCCTCAAATAGGTTATTTTCTAAAAAGATGCATGATATATATCCATAGTTAAAGGTATTTCTAGATACTCTTCTAGGTGTTGTGTTCACATGATCACATTCCATGCTTTCTATGCCATATATCTCTCCCATATCTGATCACAGTGTGATGAAGAAGTTTTAAACCAACATTCAGAACCTCGCATCTCTTAATACTTTGTTTCCCTATCCTATATCCAAGGAAATAAATACACTGACATAGTCTAAATTCTACTTGAATCATCTACCTTCTCGGGACCAGTATACCAAGTCATTTGGGGACAGTGCTAGCTTCATCTCATTCCTATGATATCTATCTTAATTTGAAACTCCCATGACCTGGGAGCTCTTGTCAAGATGAAATTAATCACTAATGAACTCTAAACCCATAATGTATCCTTAGTTGTAGTGCTTTAGCACAAGAAATGCTCCTCCAAAATGGATGATTTTACACGTAGAGTAAGGATACATGATTAATTTCTTATCAATCCCCAAAACTAAAAAATATGTATATTTTGTAATAACAACATATAAGTAGACCTCATTTATTATTTGGATCTATTTTTTCCCTATTAAAAATCACTTCCAGTGCTAGGTACTCATTCTTCACTTTTGTCTACAGGAATAGAAATGTGCACGTAAGGGAATCCATGTGGAAAGTGCTCAGTTCCATCAATCTAGGGGAGTCCCCATGGATCATTGGAGGTGACATTAAAATAGTATTTGACCTTAAGGATTTGAAATAGAGAGGATATTTAACATAGAAGGACAACCACATTTTTTTCTTCTTCATGGGCTGTAGTGGGTTTCTCAACAAGGGGTGCACAATAAACTAATTTACATGGTGAAATAACTAGAAAGGGGACCCCCATATCCGATGACACCTAGACCACTGCCTTTCCAATTTCCATGCTTTATCTTTCTACCTAGAGGCAATGTTAATGAAACATGTATGGATTCTTTTTTACCATTCCATATTTTTGGTTTCCTTGTCACCCAGGAATGATAGAGGTTTATGCTTCTCTTTCTCTCCTTAGTGGACCAACATACCTAGGTATCATGAAGTTGTGATTGAATCATGGAATAATCCTTCCCAGGTAAATCCATGGATTGGGATCCACAATAAAATTTGTGGGATAAAAGGTGATCTCCAGTCTTGGATCACAACCCCCCCCCACTCCCATGACATTTTTACAGCTAAGGTAGATGTCAAACATTTGGAAACCATTTTGTAAATAGATTGGGATGCTACCATGTTCTACGAGCTCACTAAAAAATGATATTCTAGCTAATATGTTATTGAGGCGTGAGTGGTTAGTGCATGAGAAGTGGAGAGTCAAATGGGTTTTTGAAGGTGATTAGAATGCAACATTTGTTCATGCATGTATCAAAGAGAATAAGTGGGTTATTAGATCTAATACCATGATGGATGATGGAATGTGTACTGATGATAGATGATTGGTTGGAGGTATTCCAAAATACTATTTTTAATTAGTGCTTGTAGGTCCCAAAACCCATATGAAAGGTGTATATCCCATGGTCTATGAATATCTTCTTGATTTAGTCCCTCATTCGGTTTCTTTTTCTAATAATGCTTTCTTTGAAACCATACCAGAAGAGAAAGATATTTATGACGAATTAAATGGTCATAATATGAAGAGTTATGATGACTTAGATTTATTTCTAGTATCCTTATATATGGACTCTTGGAATCTCATTAGGATAGATATAGTGAATTCAATTTAGGACTTCTTTAGGGGTGGATTTCCCCCTTATGTGGAACGTGCTACCACCCTGGGGCCGATTCCCGAGATTGAAGACCCATAATCTCTCCAACATTATCATTCAGCCGGCAAGTGAAATTATCCATATAAGGTTCTCAAAAGTGTAATAAATAGAATAATCTCCAAAAAAACCTCCCCTAGTGATATCTAATGAGAAATATGGGTTTTGAAGTGGGTACTAGTCAAGGGGTTATTTCAATGGCTCAAGAAGTAATTTGTGAAATCATCCAAAAGGACCCCTGCATGAACATGGAAATTAAGCTAGATATGTATAAAGAATATGACCATGTAGAGTGTAATTTTATCATCAAGGTATTTAATAGAATGTGATTTTCCTCCCAATCCTATGATCTTATGTTCAGGTGCTTCACCTCCTCTTGGATCTCAATTTCTTTCATGGGGAAAATTCTAGGTTTTGAGAGAAATTCGTGGGATAGGACAAGGTGATCCATTATCCACTACCATATTCATTATATCCCAATATTTCTTTATCCTCCTCATTAAAAATATTATTATTATTATTTTGAATGTTTTTCCTTACCAATTCAGGTTTCACTCGTGTACTATATCCCATATTATGTTTGTAGATGACACCATAATATTTGAAAATTACAATAATAGATCAGTCTTTTGCGTCAAAAAAGTTCATGAAGACTATTTCAAATGGAATGGATTTATTATCAACCAATACAAAATTAGCTTCAATATTGATAAAAGGTGATCAGACAGACATATATCCTCTATGGATAATGGTTTTGACATGTAGAGAAGAGTTTTTCCTATGGAATTCTTGGGTGTATAAATTTCCTTGAGGACAGGCATACATAATTTTTATAAAACTTTTGATAGGATAATAGGGAGAATTAGGAATTGGAAAAATCAATACCTATCATTTGGCAGAATAATTACTCTGGTGAATAGTGTTTTACCCTCTATTCTAATTCATTCCCTTTCTTCTACTAAGGTAATAGAGGTGGTCATCACTCACATTTATAACATACTGGAATCATTCATTTGGGATGATCATATGGAAGGAAAGCATCATTGGGAATTTTGGGAAAGAATGGCTAGTACTACTAAGGAGGTAGGCATCAACATGAGAAATCTATCAAACATGATATAATGAATGAATTTGAAATTTGTGTGGGGGTCCTTGAGGAATATACACTTTGGGGTAGGTTTGTGGAAATGAAATATTGTGGTTATATGGTCATGTCGAGAGGCATCTCCTATCCCCTATGGTCTATCATTTACCCTCACATATCGACACTACAAAGACACACTCATTGGATTATAGACAAGGGTGATATATCATTTTTTCATCGTTATTTGGTTGGATCCAAGATTGGGTTCCTTGGATGACACGTTCCAAATATAACCTTCAAGAAAGAATGCATGCACCACTCTGGAGAAGAAATAGTGGGATATTTTTTACCTTATTGAGCTTAACAATGAACCGGACCAGTGTGTTTTTGTGGGATCCTCATCATGTGAATTATCAATGAAGGACTTTAGGAGGAGGATGATCCCCCCAGCCATGAGGGTAGTTGAGGTGAGGTACTATGGTGTAAGGTGACTCTTGTGAAGTTTAATTTTATATTATGTAGATTTTAGAATTTGGAGTTTCCAACTAATAAGAATATAAAATTAATAGGAATCAATCATGTGTCTAGGTGTTCATGTTGAAGGAAGAGAAGTGATGAGATCTTAGATCATATGTTCTTCAAAGGTGTATGGGAAGGTATGTTGTGGAACTCATTTGGCAAATTCACTGGTATTTCCTCCCATGATGTACAGGGACAAAATTTTCTTAAACTCTGGTTCTAGGGAATGAGAAGAGTGGGGGAATAGATGAAGGATATAGTAATAGTCTTTTTAGCTGGCAGCTAGTGCATCTGGAAGGCATGGAACACTTCTTGGGTTGATGACATCACATGAACGGGTAAATATTTGGTTATAAAAACCATAAATCTCCTATTCAATATTATCTAACTCTTAATAAACTTGGATGAATCTCCCACCCTCAGACTGATCCTAACTGACAGGACCTCCATCCATTCTACCATGACTACTAATTAGGGTTGTTGGGTTTATTGGCATCCACTCTTCTCTTGTTTTAAACTAAACATGGAAGGTTCATATAGTATGGGTTTTATGAGGGGAGGAGGTGTGGTCCGATATCCTTGGGGGCTTCCATTTTTTGTGTTTATAGTGTATTTTGGTAGTAGGGATTCCCTCTAAAAAGAGGCAATGGCGATGAATATATGCCTCCTCTTCTGTACGTAAAATAATATCAGTCTGGCGGTAGTTTAAATGGATTCCAAAACATAGTACAACTCCCTACAAGGTTTAAGAACCACCCCTTGATCAATTTCCTATATTATTAGAAGGTGTAGGGATCTTATTAACAAATATATGAGTGTCCTTCACTCCCAGTGAGAAGGTAACAAAGTTACAAACTTCCTTACATCAATGGTGGGCCGAGGAGTAAGGGTCTCTTACTTTTCAAGTATGACCTCCCTACTTCCCTAGGGGTGAACCTTGTTAAAGTAGATTCTCTTGGTATACATTATTTTAGGCCTCCCTAATTGTCTAGTTGTTTTTGTTAAATGTTTACATGTTGTCTCTCGCTTTCGGTTTGTGGTCCTGCACTTTTCTGAAAAAAAAATATGATGATGATGATGATATAGTATATTTATTAATATATAATTATAAATATAATAAATATATTTATTATTTTAATATATTTATTATAATTTTAAAATTAATTAAATATATTTATTTTTTATTATTTCATAAAAACTTTTTAAAAAAATTATATATATATTTAAAATTTTGTAATTAAATTTTAAAATTATAATTTTTTTCAAAAAATAATTTAAATAGATTAATTATATAAATTTCAAACATATTTTTAATTTTAAAACATAATAAATATTATTCATATAAATTAAAAACATTTTGAAAATATTACATATATTGAAAATAAATATATGAATAAATAAATATTAAAAAGCGATTAAATATATTTTTAACATTATTAATGAATATATAACAATAAATGAATAAATTAAATTAAATAAATTACAGATGTAGTAAAAAGTAAATCTGTAATATTTATGTGAATTCCAACCATACATATAAAGAGATACACATCTACAAATACAAATATATACACACACATACGCATACAAACATGTAGTTATACATGTACATATATTTTAAATTATTTAATATCAATATAAATATATATATAAAACTAAATATATTCATTTATATATTATATAATTATTTAAATAAAATATTAAAATATTGTATTTATTTTAATTATATACAAATTTTCTAATTAATGTATATAAATAAATAATTAAACATTTTGACGAATATAAATTTTATAATTTTCTATATATAAAATTTTGTAAATAAGATTCATTTTTTATTAAAAGGTATATAAATTATATTTATATATTAGTTTAAATATATATATATATATACTTATTTTAATAAAAATATTATTTACAAATATATAAATATATGTATTTATTTATAAATATAATTATAAATAAATATTTTTATAAATATTTTATATAATTATAAATATATTTATATAATTATTTATAATTATTTATATTTATGTATTTTATATATATTAATTTATTAATATATAAGTATATATAATTACTAATAAATAAATATATAATATTTAAATATATTTATTATAATTTTACAGTTATTTGAATATATATATTTACTTATAATTCTAATTATAAATAAATATATATATTAAAATAATTGTATATAAATATAAATTTATATATTTAATTATATATATTTATATAATTATACATATTTATTAATATATAAGTATATATACTTATAAATATAATAAATATATATTACATAAATATATTTATTATAGTTTTATAATTATTTAGACAAATTTATTTATAATTATTATTATAAATAAATATATTAATTAATATTTCTATATAAATCTATATATGTGTGTATATAATTATATATTTATATAATTGTGTGATATGTGTGTATTTGAATGTAATTGTACCCCCAAACACCTAATATATATATATATATATATATATATATATATATTTATTTATTTATTTATATTTATATTTATATAATTATAGATATTTATATAATTATGTATAAATTTATTATTTGAATATAATTATTATAAATTTATAATTATTTAAATATAGATTTATTATAATTTTATAATATTTCAAATAGGTATTTACTTATTTTAATATATTTATTATAATTTTATAATTATTTCAATATATATTTATTTATTTATAATTTTTAATTACTTTTTTTAAAACATTATATATATATATATATATATTTGATTTATTAAAGATATATATTAATATATCATATTTATATTAATTATATAGTGGATTTTTTTTAATTAATGTATATAATTAAACGTTATTCTTTTAAAATAAAATTTTAATTTTATATATATTGTTAATATTTTTTATTAAATGTTTTTATCATCACTAAGAATAGTACTGATAAAGATCATCCTTCATCAGTGCTAAAAAAGTGTTGACAAAGGGTACGCTTTTAATAATGTTTTTTTAGATCTGATAAAAGTTATATTTATCATCGCTTTTAGATAACACTGATAAAGGTAACCCTTTTATCAGCGCTTTATTTTTACTACTGCTAAAAGGCTATATTGTGTAATCTATGATCTGTGGTAGTGTTCACTCACTAGTATGTAACTCTTTTATCATTTTCAATATTATCATAGCAAGGAAAGGTTAGGATTATAAAGGATCTCATCCCTTCACTCTAGTATCCATAGAATACTATGGTTGTGGGTAGTTCCAAAGCCAATGGGATCATAAGTGGATGACCTGGTTTTTTCCTAAGTGGCCAAGTCTTGAAATATATTACCATTTTAAAAAGCAACATTGAGTCAGGCCAGGAATCTCTGTATTTCCACCATATCTCTTGGAAATATGCATGGAACAGAATATTGAATCTAATTTATGAGACTCCCATGGTTGAACTTAATGGAATGTTTTACTGATTTTGTCATATGTTCATACTTATGGGAAGTGGGGGCCTCAATAATCAAGTTATTCATGATACTGTGAGGGGGATTTTTTGAGAATGGGAGGAAGAAAATGTATCTCGAATGTTTCATTCCAAGGAGAGGTCAACAACCTATTCTGTTGAACTTCTATCTATAGAGCTTAAACAAGAATCCTATTACATGTAATTATCATTAGAGTATGGATGATTGTCTAATTAAAAAGTTTCCATATACGCTACCTCTAATTGGAACTAAATTTTGTTGAGGAATTATTGGTGGTATAACAAAATATTTTTGAAGACGCCCAGACTAAGGAAAAGAGCATGGTTGAGGAAGATAATTTATGTCCTGCTAAAGAATCCAAAGCTATAGAGCTATACGATCTTCATCATGGTGTTCACAAATCTTGAAGATCCTATGAAAAATTTTGAACCTACAAATGAGGGATTTTTTAGTATTTCATTATCTTGTAGAGAGACTCCAATTTGTGGAGGATTCTATTCCAGTTTTTTTATACAAAGGAAAATTGATTTTGTTCTCAGTAATTATCAGTTCTTCGACCCTCATCAAACTTTATTTATCATTTCATAATAAATTGGGAAATACTTGAATAGAACTATCAAGGTAACCTGAATCAACATAAACATTTAACTAGGATGGATTAATTTTTTCATGGTTCTCATACACTTGATTCGAAAAGATTTCCTCCTATGAATATGCTCATGGATGTGTATAAGCATGTGTTCTATCACCCAAACACGAGATTTGGTCCATTCAGATATGACTAATTTCCTTCTGAGCATAGGCTCATGGATTGGTATAGGCATGTGTACCATCACTATAATAGTATATTTTGTCCATTAGAATATAAATTATTTTCTCCTAGGAATATACTCAAGTATGTGTATAGCCATATATACACCATCATCGTAACACTAGATATGGTCCATTCAAATATAAATAATTTCATCTTATGCGTGTATTCATGAATGGGTATAGGCATATGTATACCATCAACATAACACTAAATCCAATCCATTCTAATATGAATATTATGACTTGATATAATGACGATCACAAAGAGTAAATTCTATAATAACATTTCTCATGTCCAAGGGGGAATGAGAATCCTGAGTCTATATCTTTGTGTATTTTATACAAATGATTTGAACAAAATTATGAGGGTGTAAAGGATTCTCTAAATTTCTCCTAGTTCAAGGGACCCAACGAGAATGTCTTAACTCTTTCAAGGTTTGTATAAGGAATCCCACAACCCTTGTGCATCTCTTTGGTGTTAGCCCTATCAATTTTCTTAGTCTTATATTGGGGATACTTATTAGGTAGGAACATAGATTTTTCTCTGAATTCCAATTACATGTTTTCGACATGAAATTTTTTATATATTTTAATTTTTAAAACACTCATTTTTTCCTAGATCATGCAAGGTGAAAGTGAAATCAGTAGAGACATGAATTTTTCTCCATCTACACTTTCTAGTTTTTTAACATAGAGAGTGGTATGTCTCTTTCCTTAGGTAGTTAAAATTCATGCAAGTTAGACCAATATGGCTGATATTTAAGATCAAATAGTTTTGAAAAAAAAGTGTGAGGGTCTTCATTGTAGAATAGTTGAGTAAAACCAGACATGAATTAGAGTTTAATTTCATTAGTGAATCCAAACTCATAGGTAGGATTATATAGTTCTAGGCCATGAAGAGTAGACCGATGTAGTGGAAAATTAATGTTAGGCATCTATGACCAAAGTATAGGATTACCCTTGTAACAAGGTAATGGTAACAACACAATATGAATGGGGGAAATACAAGTATATACTAGCCCAAAAATATGGTCATGCCATTTTGGTTCATAGTACTAAGACAATTGTTTCATGTAGTTTAGGGACACGTGATGAGGATCGTTGAAGGTTCAAGAATAAGATTTCATTCTCTTTCTTCAAAAATGGGTACAATATATGAATTTGTAACATTTAAGGTATTCAAATCCACATGAATAATCTAATTATGTGATTTGTAAATCATCACTCAAAATATTTGAATCAAGAAATACTGATAAAAAATAGGTATACAAAGGGTGAATGTGGACCACATTTAAATGATGAGTTTCACTTCAATGTTGTTGAGGCATACAAAGATTAGAGGACCTTCTTCTTAGTATAAATATGGATCTAGTTGCTAGGTCCAAATATATAATCACTAATGATCATCACTAAATAGAGGTGTCCTTTGGATCCAAATGTGATCATTTCCAGTAGCCATGGACGGTTTATGGTGATTCAAACAACCAAGTAATAAAGCCGTTGTATGGATAAAATGGACATTCAAGAAGGTTTTGAGTGCCCTAAACATTACACCACCATGTATTGAACACAAATTCAGGGTGAGGAAACATGACATAAAACCACTCCTTCCTTTTCCAGGACCAACGAGTATAGTGAATATAGCCTGGATTTTCATAGGGAAACATGGTAGAACCCTCAATATCTATTCATTCTCATATTTTAAATCTATAGTTTTTCTAGGTTATAAAAGTAGTGACCTATCGAGTAGATAATTTCCTCTTTTTCAATCCCCCCTTTAAATGTTTTTAGCTTGAAAAAACATATGATTCTTTCATCTTTGGGTTGAGGGTCATGAATTTTGAACCTTATGGGGGATATAGTTTTAATCTCACACATATTTGACATAAAAGTTAGGTGGTATATGAAATTGAGGTATGGTAAAACCCAATGGGAATATAAATTACTATGCTACTATAGACCATCTTATAGGAGTTCACACAGTTTAAGGTAATGATGCCTAGACTTAAACATGAGATAGTACAACTAATTATGGCATAGAAAATGCCAATATGAATAGATATACTAATGGTATTATTGATCATATAAAAAGGGGATGTACATATTTTAAGGTCTTAGCGATCTGACAGAAAATGGTTGAAGATTATGATCATGTAGCTTTGACCAAAAGAACAAATGAGATAGCCTTCCTAGTGATAAGGGAAAGGCTAACCCAATATAAATGGAATACCATCATCACTAACATAAATATCCTCAATATATGAGAACTTAGCTTATGTTCATAGTTCTTAAACTAATGTAGCTGAAGTTTATGGTCATTCATCTTTGACCCAAAAAATGAGAAAGCCTACATAGAAAGGGAGTGGATAATACGTGATGTTAATTGAATAGACCAATGATATTGTAAACAATATCAAAAAGGGTTTAAAATATTTTAAGGTCATACGCATGGACATACAAAAAGGGGTGAGATATTACAACCCAAATGGGACTCAAGATCCAAGAACATTCTAACAGCTTTGAATAGCCGATTTTAATTATGTAAATGGTGATATAAAGTATTTAGATCAAGTAGATGAAATGGGAAATGTATGAAAAGGATGAATTCAAAAAAAATTAATGATGGGTTCTAGGGAAATTTTTTCATAGGATTATATGGATTAAAGGACCTTTTCCTTAGGAAGAAGATACCTCTGGTTGGTATGGGACAATATGGTGGAACTAATAATCATTACCGAAAATAGGTTTCCATTGGACCCGAATACACGTGTTACCAATAGAAATAAAAGGTTTGTGGTGATTTAATCAATTAAGTAGAAAGTATGATATATTTAAGGAGATGTACAATAAGTGTTTGGAACATACGAGTCCCAAACTAACCATGAGTAGGCTATTTTGTGGATATGGATTATGACTTGGAACTGGGTCTAGAACATATTATTCAGATGTCACTATATATCCTGAAATATGAAGAATCAATCCACTAATGGTTCTTACAATGTGAGTCTCTTCATAAAAATATGGCTCATGTGCAAGGGAGATGAATCTTATCCAGGCATTGGTTGGAATAATAAGACGTTCCATGGTTGCATTCATGGAAATTTTCTATTGCATAGATAAATATGAACATATGGAGTCAAACACCATGATTTTAAAGATGAAGGTTTATTTTATCATAGTGTAGGATCCCATATTTCATTCACCCTTACATGGATCTATCTCCCATGTAGGGAAGTCATGTCACATCGCATGGATTACTCTAAGTAGTTTATTTTCATGTGGGATGGACCATATTTTATGAATTTTAACATCATAAGATAAGGAATAATGTTTTTTTTAGTTTAAGGTTATGCATCAAGGACCTATGTAGGATCTAGGAATTGTGGAACTAGTTAATGGGGAATGCCAAATTGGGATTTTTATCATAATCAGTGAATAAATCCATGACCAATAGAATTGAATCAAAAATTATTTAACATGAGAACACTATAACTAAATTCTATATCATTACATAACGATTTATAATTAATTTAAGATGTTGAATAATCACCTTGAGATTAATTATTTTTTCATTGATGAATCTGCCAATGTATCTGCATCGTACCATCATTGTGTCATTGGAATCAAATATAGATTCCCTCAATAAGTCATCCACACATGCTCTATGAACATCCAAATGTCACCATAAAAATATCAGGTCGCTGGCGTGGAAGATCTTGATGCTTACATCATTTATCTTTGATCTCCACAATAATATCTACGAAGAGGGATTCTCCTTAATCTATCTAGAATTTAGATAGATGGTGGAGGAGGATCAATGTCTATTCTTGAGAGCACTCTTAAAGAGGTTCTCTCTAATGCATGATAAGATTCTCTGGAGTCATTGTGTACAACAAAACAAAATGGATACTTGTAGGTTAGGAAATAATATAATTGGGTTTAAATAGTTGTAAGGTTAGAAAATAATTATTACACATGCACCCATATTATTTTCTTAATCCCTACAAAAACCCATGTCTATAACAATAATATTATTATTATTTCTTGACATGTGAAAAACAAATGAATTAATTAAATTTTATTTATTTAAATAATATTTAATATATTTTATTTCTCATGAGACCATTAAAATTGGGTTTTAATTCCTCCACAATATTTATCAAGCATTGAATAATGACTATTTATTAAATAAATACACATAAATACATTATTCACCATAAAATAAATAAATATTACACTCACTAAATAGAAAATATTTATTTTTTAAATATTCTACTCACGAAATATTCTCTCAAATAAATAGTGAAAAAATATATGTGATCAAACAAACATGAATAATTATTAAAAATTTATCGGAATAATATTTATTCATCATGTTAAATAATAAATAATAATAATAGTATTTAACTAAGATTCTTTATACACTTAGTGTTTGACCCACTAGGCCTCTTTCTCAATGGAATTAGGTGGAGCTTCCCAATGTCCATGGTTTTCATCTATAATCATGTTGAGCAACCCATAGTGAAATAATTTAATGTTGAAAATATATAAAACCACATACATATTATTACTATGTAACATACTCCATTTTTCATGATATCTATAATCAATCAGGGTTCATACGAGTTTCATCAACCTATATGCTCAATATCTCTTTCTTTGACTTTTTATAAATCAAACAGTCCTCATAAAACCATTAATATGGATTTATTTAGGCAATTTCATTATCATAAAACTACCTTAGATATAATTTTTCACTAAAGAATATAAGTGACATTTCCTTTCTCTCATTATTAATTAATGTAATGTTACTTGTGATGAACTCGATGTATCTAACATCACCTTGAACATATTTCATAACAATTTTTATCAATATATCAAAGTAAGTGACTAATAATATTCATTAATAATATTATTAAATTATAAGGAACAATATACCCAAATATATATAGAAACATCTAGTGATGCATATAAACATATATTTCCTACTGGTGGTTCATATTCTCATAATCGCATGAACTGTAAATTACCAAGGGAGTACACCATGGGAAGGTGCCTCAATGTACTTTGATTATCCACCCCTAATAACCTATATCTCTTTTTAATCATAAAATGATATATTTAAGAATATTTATGTGTCACTTATTATCTCATATCATATTGGGTAACTTCTATGACTTTTCAATGTGACTGTTACCCCTTGGTCATTACCACATACTATTTCATGTAGAATAATAATAATGATGCGATAAAAAGTTTATTAATATTCAAAAAAATTAATATATGAAATCAAAGTAAACAAAGTTTTGTTTTAGGGGACCAAATCTAATAGAATCCCATTTTCAATAGATCCAATTGCTAACAATATTTATCCCACTAACTCCCAGATAATACTCATGATTCTATTGAGATAAGGATTTATTCAATGGGTTCTACTTGTTCTCTTCCATGGAAACTCTTCTCACTACAATTTCACACCTATGAGAAAATTCTCCCAAGAGGAAGTACTTCTAGAGTATGTGGTTTGCGTGTTTTTGGGACGTTGGCTCCTTTTTAAGATCCATTGTTGTAGTATTGTCATAATATAATGTGGTATGATTTTTATTTAAACGCATCACATCAATATCTTGGAAAAATGTTTGTGTCTAAATATATGATATATATTTGGACTCCATTGTAAAATCATCAAAAACTAGCTACCTTAAACCCTTACAACTCAGAAATCCTCCATTGAGGCTAAATGCATATCTTGACTGCAACTTTAAATCATTATGATTTATTCAAAATATATCATCAGTATAACCACTAATGAGTAGCTCCTGATCTCCTCCATACACCATGAGCATATCCTTAGTTCTTCTCAGATACATAAGGATAAATTTAACAAAAAACCAATGATTTCACCAGGATAAACATGATATGTAAATTCCATGATCATGGTGTAGGAAAAATAAATATAAGTACATAACATGGAAAACATGATAGATCCTATCGTGGAAGTTTATCATATCCTACTCATTCTCTCTTTTTCATATTTTTTTTGACAAGACATTTTATTTGAAAGATGTATACCATGTGACAATAGAACCAGTCCTTTATTTTACTGTTACCTTTTAAATATCTTTAGTATCTTGACAATGTATATACCCTGACTTAGTCTAAGAGGCGTCCTTGATCTATCATAGATAATATTTATCCCTAGAATGTAGGTATATTCACGTAAGTACATCATGAAGAAAACTTGTTTAACCAGTCCTTAACTAACTTTAATACTAGAAAATATTTTCTAATAAGTAATATATCATCAAAATATACTACTTGGAAAACGTTCACACTCCTACAAAACTGTATGTAAACACAAGGATCAAATACGTTCTTAATGAAAATAAATTCTTTTATAATTTCATCGAACCAAATTCTACATGACATGGATGCTTGCTTCAATCCATAAATTTATCTCTTCAACTTTCATATCTTTCTAGCATTTGATGTTTCATATATTCTTCTTTTTGTGTTATATAAACATATTTCTAAAGGTTTTTGTTAGGTAATTTTTTGATATTCATATTATGAATTTTATAGTCATGGTAAGATGTTATAGAAAGTAGAATTTTTATGTATTTAAACATAATTACTAGAGAAATTGTTTCATCATATTAAATACCCTAATGTTTTTTAAAACCTTTATCCACTATCCATTTTTTTTGTATTTAATTTACCTTCCATGTTGGGTTTTCTCTTGAATACCCATTTACACTTATTGGGATTTAAATCAATTGGAAGATTGACCAGATCCAAACAAGGTTCCAATATATGGAATCCATCTCGAAATTATGGATTTTCCATTTTATATCTTATGATCTATCTATTTCCACTTTGTAGGAAATATTTTCATCGTTTTCAACTAATAATGAGTCACTATCTTTCGTGACTAGAAAACTATTTCTTTCTGGTTCTCTTAGTTCTTTATTCCTCTTATGTAGTTCTTATGTTTCGGGAACAACTTCTTCCATAGAGACCTATATAATTTTTTCATGTACCAAATCTCTTTTATATTGAGCATTTACTTTATAGAAGTAAATATTACTCCCACTCTCTTTTAGTATGTTCTCCCTCTCAAGAAATATGGCTTTTCCGGCGATGGTCACTTTCTTGTCTAGGGGTTTATATATGTATTATCCCCTTATTTACATAGAATACCTAATAAATATACACTTCATTATTTGGGGAGCTAGTTTTTTGTCTGAAATATCCTTCACAAAATCCATGTATCCTCATACATGAGTGTGTGAAAACATGTATTTTTTTCATACATTAACTCATATGGTATTCTACCTTCCACATTATTTGGTACTCAGTTTAGAATTTCTGATGAAGCATGTAATTCATATTCCCAAAAGTATAATAGAAGATCTTTATGACTCAGTATCAATAATACCATGTTAAGAATGGTGTGGTTCTAACTTTCACTAACACCATTTCACTATAGTTTATAAGATGGAGTGAGTTGGAGCTTCTTTATCTTATAAATAATTTTATTCTCTACATCATTCATGAATTATTTGAATCTCTTAATGGCCTTATACATATACCTAATTAAGTATAATTAGTCATATATTCTCAACTCATCAGTAAAATTATAGAGTAAGAATATCCACCTATGGATTCTAATAGAAAATGTCCTCATATCATTTTATACTAATCCTATAATCTTTTTGTCCCTTTCACCATATCCACTGAATGGTGTCTTATTCATTTTTCCTATAAATAATCATGATATATTTCAATTAGTATTATCTAAAAAGAGTATAAATTACAATCTTGATAGATTTTTGTCAAATGATTCTCACTTATAGGACCAAGTCAGTGATTCCACAACTAGGTGTTATATGAGTCATGTGAATATGATTCATTATCATTTTACAATATTTAGTCTCTATACTTTAATATAAAAAGACTGTAATTTTATTACTCCATGACATAAAAAATGTTTTATTTATAAAATAAATATTATTCATTTCCAAATTTGAAAATAAGTTCATCCATGTCAAGGAAATAATTATTTATGTTTTTTAGTAACACTTTTCAAAAAATAAAAATTATTTAAAACCAAAATATTTCTAGTTGGAAATTTAGGGTGGTAGTCTCCTATATCCAAAGCAATGAATCATGCTCCATCATCTAAATTAAGACCCACCTCTTCTTTGGAAATATTTTGATATATAATAGGTTACTAAATTTTGATATAAATTTGAGAACCACAAGCTATATCTAATCCCCAATGTGTATATATTGAAAGGTTGTTCTTGATAATGAATGCACCTTTTGCATCCCATTACTTCTAGGTTTAGTTCTTATTCCATTTTCCTCGATTACCACATGAAAAGCATACATATTCATATTCTTTCACCTTTCGTTGAATCTTCTTATTCTTAGAATGATAGTACATATGATATTTAGAGTTTTAAAAAGTCTTTGGCCCCTTTTAATTTTTCTTATTCTTCTTATTCACTGTTAGGAATGTAGGTTTTTCATCCCCAAGCCCTTTTCAACTTGGTGAATGAGAGTAAGATGTTCTTATAGAGTCGTATTATTATTTCTTATGTTATAATTCAAAATAAGACTTGATAAGGATTTAGGTAATGAGTATATAATGATATATATGTGTATATCATATTATAATTTAATTCCCAATAGGTATAACCACTCTAAGTATCTAATAAACTTTACTACATGAGGCCTAGCTGGTGCCAACTCTCCTAGCTTTCATTTTAATGGTGTGTTGGTTTCTCATTTATCTCTTTTACCACTTTCTCTTAATAGAGATCACAAAGGCGATACATCGTATTATATGCATCCATATCCTCATATTATTTTAAAATATCTTCAGAAATGGAAGAAATCATGAAATATTGGATATTTATGCCATCATCTAAATTTTTCTCATAAGCTGACAATTATTCATCACTAGCCTCTTCTCTAAACACTTCAAGAATTGGGTTTTATAGAAAAAATAATTTACTTTCATGGAATAGAATAACTCTCAAGAACTTATTCCATTATTAGAAATTAGTGTTGGTGGGAAGGTTATCCTTATCATGTGTGGATAAAATTGATATGGTTGAATTTATAGTTGAATTTATACAATTAAGAATTTCATTAATTTAGTAGTATATTTGATAAAATTGATAATAAATAGTAAATTTATTAATATTCCTCTAAATTATCTAGACATAATATTCCTCACAATTAGTTTCAAAATATCATTTTTCTTGGATATTTTAGTATAAAGTATCTATATTACCCTTCTTATAAATTAGACATAGTTCATTCAAGCTATTTAAACGTGTTTAGGTAAGCGTAAATTTCCAATAGTATTAACTCGTAGTTCCTTGACATGTTGAGAGAAATCCCCAATTATGAAATCTGGAATATGGATTTCTTCAACTCTTTTCCTCTTAGTTTCGCTAAGTCTTGAAGGGGTGATCAAACCTTAATGAGAACAAGGTTAACTTAGCCCAAAAAATAGGACAGAAACTCTTAGATAATTGAAATCTCCCCAAATGAGATTATTCAAGCACTTTTAATGATAGTTTGATTATAACTAAAGTACTAGAAGGATATACTGACTTAATATATAGAGTTCGTGGATTTTCTTTATATGTAAATATCCCTTTTTATTTATATTACATTATTTTTAATATTAAGTGAATTTTCTTAAGTGATTAACCATATATTAGAAAATTTTTATGTATAATCAAATTTATTTTATTTATATATTTTATTCTTGTTAATTTAGTATTTTATGTGATCATGAAAAATCATCCATAATAAAATTAACCATGAAAATTGATAGAAATAAAATAATAATAGTGGTATGATCATGAACAATTATAATGGTTATTTTTTCTAGAAGATGATAAGATAATTATTGATCGAGGTGGAAAAAAACATGAACCATGAATTGGTTTATGTTGTATATTTCCTCTTTTACACCCATGTACCTATTGGATTGGCATTTCCTAAACTCCAAAATTTAACTATCTCCACTCATTTAGGAGCTACATCCACTACATAATCTTTTAATCACACTTAGATGATTGGAACCAAATGATTAGTTAAGGGGGTTTACATAAAATGAAACTATGGGCACAAGAGCCCTTGCATAATGAGTTGAGGGATGATACATATTCCATAAATTTAATTTAATAATAAATTAGAAGGAAATCAATCACATACAGTGCTCTTATCTATGCTCATAACCATCCACAAACATGAAAAAAATTATATATTTAATAAATATCCTTCATTCCCAATCATTCTAATTTAAGATAAATCATTCGAGAATAAATTAATTATCTTCTTTAATTAATCATTTATTTTTTCTTAATTATCAAAAAAATTCTTGAGATTCTCATCCATTATAATTTTAAACAATGAAAATAAATTTATTTAATATTGACTATGTATAAAAACATTTACCTTGGATGTAACACAATGAGTACCCATCCAAACTACCCAGTGTGTATTATATTTTAATATTATTTACTCATGCGGCATGTTTCATACACGTAATATAAAATAATTTAATGTCATGTATGATTCAACTAAATAACACATTGTATTTATGTAGCATGTTATTTTTTTAATGAATGTAGAGTAATTGTTGTATTACGACTTATACATGATATAAAGTTATGAATATTATATTGAAACTAATGAGAAATTTAATATATATATATATATAACCCATAACATGGAGTGTACAATTCAACTGAATGAAAAATGAAACATATGATGATAATTAAAAATTAGTATAATAATTTAATTTTAAATTTTATTTAATCAGGTAATATTGACAACATGTACAGTTCATCTACATATCATGAATAGTTATTTATTATCTATACACGGTACACAACTAGGGATTGAGAATGTAGTCCTTCTGTGAAAATTAAGGGAGAAAAGAGTGTGTACATGGTCCAAACATCATGTAGTCTTTGAGTTACATAGTCACCAGTCACACATTCTATATGGAACCACATAGATCATCTTTGACTAATATATTACAGGTCTTGTAAAGAAGTTACAGATCATGTAGTCTTCCTAACTGCATTCCAAGCTGGTATGGTCAACATGTGGTGTATTAAATACACATCATGTGTAATAAATTCACATGATCCCAATTAATTCATGATTAATTTCGGTGAATTAAACATTGGTACAATTCATGTTGATTACATTGTTGAGCGCATCAAATTTGAAATTGTTTTACTATAATTTATACAGTATATTAGGAAACCTAGGTAATCTCTCAATAAAGCCTTAGATAATTAATTTATAAAGAAGTTATGGATTATAAAAAAGGGTAAATTTATTTTATAAAAAATTGGGTTTTTTTATTTAAGAATCCAATAGGTAAAGGTAAGTAATAAAACAAAATAGAAATTAATAGATTTGATTAACTGTGATCAAAATGGGAAAATCTCATTATTCTCATCCTTCATCGCTTCAATAGAAAGGGTATAGTTATCTTAATCCCTATTTTATAACACCTAGAACCATAATTTTACTGATTTTATACTAGTATACCTCCTATCATTCATTCATAAAAATAAAATTATTTACCGGCTACTACTAATGATAAGGTGATTTGTGTCTGATTTGATAACCAAAACTCCCCAATGAAACACATGAAGCAGATGAAATTTTGTCCAGGTTTTCATTTTACTTAAGCCCAATACCATGGCATAAATGTACATGGACATTATAGAGTTTATTTAAATTCAATTTACCAATATAAACCACATGAACACCACAATTTAAAGGGGGGGAAGTAGTGGTGAATGGTGTGTGAAATATCACATTAATGGGTACCCAAAATAAGATCATATGAGTTTGATCATTACATATTAGTACATAACTCAGTTAAACAATAATAAATTATGCTAAAAAAATACAAACCTATAAATAAATATATCATTCAAAACAATACAATCATTATTCTTGGTATTTGTATCACATTCCTCCTTGGGTGATCACAAGCTGTTTAAAACTCCATGGAAGGGGAGGAAGGAATAAATGTTTAATAAGAACTTACAAAGAAATATAATCATAATCTATAGTTGAGAAACAATATATAATTAGGGTGTTGTGTGTTTTTATGACCCAATACAACAAATGTTTCACAAAATAAGTCAAGTTCCTAAAGGACTAGGTGACTGTTCATGGAAGAATTTTTATTACTTATTTATCTAAATGGTTGATTGATCAAAACACATTAAAATGTATTTAAATTTATTTGAAGGGTGGTAATTATATTTATATAACCTATTGAGGTGTAATAAGACTAATTAGAGGTCTGAGTACCAATATATGGCCCAAATATATAAGGGAGGTCTAATCTTTCTGGCCCAAAATTCCTTTACATTGTGGGCCACTTTTGGGGCTACAAATAGATGAATTGGGATCCATGGTCTTATAAATAATTGTATCCCAAATATTTTTTCATTAGTATACCAATTTTTATACCAATTATATACACTAATTAACCATAGTAAATATTTAAGTCCACATGTGTTCTTAGGCTATTGCGCAGTTTGGCCCATTTTTCTTGAATTTCATTGTGGGATCTCAAAAGCACCTCCATCTACAATGAAATCATAAGAATAAGTGAGATTAAACTTTTTAATAGTGATAATAATTAAATTATTGAGTCAAATATATTTTTAATTTTTTTTATATTATTAATTTTCAATAAAAAATCAGTTTAATACAGTGGTGTAAGGGTGGAAATAAATAGTGAATTGCTACATGATCATACCCTCGCAGAAAAAATTTGAACTCTTGGGAAAATTAACATTTCCAAAAAAATTATGGATGGATATATTATCAACTTCATGAAGATTTTAAATTCATTAAAATTTTAATTATATCAATATGATAAAATAGAAAACCACAACAAGTAGTCATTCCCAATGATAATGGAAAAAGATGTCTCATAAATTGTCTCAAAATGAAATTCAAAGAGATATATGATACCAACCTGAGTGGGGTATTCAAAATTAAACCATGCCACAGACTCTATATGTGTGTGTTTTAACACCATTTCATAATATTCTTTCAAATTTCTATCTATTAAATATATGTTATTTAAAAAAAATTCTTACCTGATTCTTTTCAGTAAACCTATCCAACATCCTTTATAAAAAAATTCAAGACCTGCTAACTTAATCATTCTCAGAAGTCAAATATTACACTCCAAACCAAGATATTCCCATATATTTTATATTTCATCACTCCAATAATTATTTATTATTATTTTGTTTTTGTATTTTTTGTGGGCGTACAATAGTTGGATAATCAGTACCCATGCATAGGTAAATCCAATATAGTAATGAAATAGATCGTATAAGGAATGAACGTATGGAAAAATCATTTTAAAAATTGGATAAATATTAAACCAACTTATATTTACCTTCTATTGAGTAATAAATATTAACAATTCATTGTTGGGTAAAAATATGTGTGGATATATTAAGAGACATAATTTTCCTATAAACTACACACAAAAAGGGTACTGTTTTCTTCAAGGGTTTCATAGAGATACAATCATTTATATAATTGAAAGAAACCAAATTACTAAAAATAACACCCCAATGTTAAATTCATACTAAAATTCACATTCCATAAATGTGAATTTTTTTTATTAAATATTAATAAAACATGGAATCAGGAATTTCAACATGAATTTTTAGTAATTTACATGATATAGTGAGAAACAAAATAGGAGGGGAAAGGTAAAAATAATGTGAATCAAGTGGAATATATAAGGGAGAAGAAAGGAAATAAAAATCCAAATGAACTCGACAAGTTGAGGAAAAGTAAAAATACTATACAGTAAGTGAAAATGATAATAAAGAAGAAAGAAAATAAAAATCCTAATAAATCTAGTAATTTACCCACACCCCCCAACCACACAAACCTAGATTTTTTAGTGTCCTCACTATAATAAAAGATAATTTGGGAAGGAAGAATAAAACCTAGTGGGTTTCGCTGATATATTTCTTCTCAAATGTTAATTTCCTCTACCGAATGATTTGAGAAATCCTCAAAGAAATATTTAGGTATATTTCCATTGACAGTAATACTTTGTTCATTCTACTCATAAAAAACCTATATTACACCAAAAGGTTAAGCATTAGTAATATTTCAAGGACTGATCCATAGGGAATAAAACATACCTTGGTAGAGATTTTTCCAAGAATTGTACATGAGGACCTTCTCACCAATATGAAATGTCCACTGATGAATTATCTTATCATGGATAGCCTTTGTCTTATCTTTATAGATTAAGTTGTTCACATATTCATCACACCTAATTTCTTCCAACTCTATAATATGAAACTTCCTATGCTCACCTGCATCGGAAAAATTTATATCACATTGTTTAACATACAAATATAAACATTGTTATACCTCCACCAGGAGGTGAAAATACTTTACAAACATGATTCTATAGGGTTACATTCTGATCGTGGTTTTAAAAGCTATACATTACACTCAAAGTGCATCATCCAAGCATAAACTCTAATATTTACTATGGGGTTGTACCATTTTCCCAAGATTCTCTTAACATCCCAATTTGAGATTTCTAATTTTCTATTAGTTTGGGGGTGATATGCATCAGATAATTTATGAAAAAACCCATACTTATGGATCAATTTTCTCATATTGTGATTACAAAAATGTGAACCCTGATCACTAATGGATAATATTAGAAAACCAAACCTATGAAAAATTTAAGATCTCTCAAAGTCGACAACCACTTGAGAGTTTTCAATCCTAGTTACCTTTTCTTCCACCCATTTATAGACCTATTCAATATCTATTAATATGTGAATGAGGAGAAATGAATTTTTAATATTCCCCATGAAGTAAATTCCCCATGTATTAGAGATTTAACATAATAACATGGGTTATTGGGGAATTTTATTCCTCTGGGATATATTCCCTGTGAATTTAAATCATGTACAAGTCTTAAAAAACTGATGTGAATCTCTAAAAAATATTTTCCAATAAATTTCTGAGTCAAGTTCCTTTTAGGATATATGTTTATATCCAAAGTGGCCTCATAAGCCAAAGTGTGGTAGAAACTCAAAAGAAAGGTGAAATCATGGTCAAGGATACATCGACGAACAACTTGGTCACTAAAAATTATCCATAAGTATGGGTCATCCCAAATATTCCATCATGAATCATTCTTATGTCTTAGGGATTTTGAACTTCTAAAATATATGGGGGACTTATATGTTTCAATAAAATTCACAATGTTTGCATAGTAAGGGGTAAGGTCCAAAACATCACAATGGTTCTCATGACGGAATAATTCTCTAACAGAGAGGGGTGAGTCAACATGATGGTCCAATGATGGGGAAATCCTAATAATGTGGTCAGCTACTAAGTTTTACCCTCCACTATTATCTCAAATATCAACATAAAAATCCTAGAGGAGGACCATCCACTATATGAGTTTGGGATTAGCTTCAAGTTTCTTAAGGCTAATTTAAGGCGATCAGGATCAGAAAAGATGAGGATTTTTTACCCAAGAAGATATGGATGAAATTTTTACAAGGAAATCATAATAAAAATAATTTATTTTTCAGTGGTCATGTAGTTTTCTTCTATAGGATCAGGCATATGTGAGGCTTATGCAATGACATGAGGATCCTTATCAACCCTTTATGATAAAACTACCCCAACTAAAAAGCTACAGGCATCAAACATAAGTTTGAAGGGGGGATCCCACCTTTGTATTTATATGATGGGAGGTGATGTGAGAATCATTTTTAGTGAATTGAATGCATCCAAATAATTTTTATCAAAAATAAACTCATAATATTTTTGTAATAACTGAGACATGGTAAGTACGATCTTACAAAAGACTATAATGAATCGGCGGTAAAAACCAGAATGACCTAAGAAAGATCTCACATCATGAACACATTCTGGATATAGAAGGGGTGAAATTAATAAAATTTTTAATCTATCCACTTGAATTATCTCATTTGAAATAAAATTCCAAAGAACTATCCCCCACTCAACCATGAGAGGGAATTTATCATAATTTAATATGAGATCTTTTTCAATGAAACTGTGGAGGTCAGAACCTAGGTGTTCCAAATAGTCATAAAAGAAGGATCCATAAACTATAAACTCATCCATAAAACCTTCCATACAATTCTAAAGGTACTTAGAAAATATACTCAATATACATCACTAAAAAAATACCAGGAGCATTACACAAACCAAAAGGCATCCACATGTATGTAAATGTGTTGAATGTATAGGTAGATATTATCTTTTCTTGACCCTTATGGGATATATGGATTTTAAGATGACCCAAATATCCCTCAAAGAAACAATAATGGGGCCTACCATACAATCATTAAAACATTTAGTCAGTGAATGGTAGATGAAATTGGTCCTTTCACATGGCTTGGTTCAGTCGATGATAGTCAATAAAGAGTCTACAATTGTTCTGCACATGTGCTCGAACCAATTTATTCCTTTAATTTTACACTACCATTATTCTAGTTTTTTTAGGAATAATTTTCACTAGTCCAACACATTTACTATCATATATGGTATAGATGATACCAGCAGTAAGAATTTAACTAACTTCCAATTTTATAACTTCAAGGAGGGTAGAATTCAACTAGAGTTGAGCTTTCCTTATGGGTTTAGACTCATCATCTAAAATTATATGGTGCTACAAAGAGATGAAATAATCTTGATAATATCAACTAATGTCAATAAAATAACTTTTTTATACTCCCTAAAAAAGAACTAGAATTTTTTAATCCTTCTATGAAGATTGTTTTTTGAAAACAATGATAGAAAATTAGTTAATACCCTCAAGATAAGAATATTTTAAATTAGATGGATGTGATTTTAATTCTAATACAGGTGGTTTTTAGATTGAGGGAGGGGATTTAGGTGGAATGAAGACTATAAATTTTTCCATCTTCTCATGTTTATTCTATAATAAAATAGAATCAATGAAAATGTTATTTTTAGAATCATTGATGGTCATAGGTACCACAAAATAAAAACACTCATCAATTGAAGAAAAAAAATCAATTTTACAAAACCACACAACACTAAAAACAAGAATCAAAATTCAAATCATCCAAGAGTGAAGAAGAAATTAAATAATTAGAGTATTGGTCAATTAGAGAATGTTTTGTGTGTGTCTGTTTTTTAGGGAAAACTTCCATCAAATAGATAGAAAGAGTGGATTTCTCTTCAATGGGGTGTTTCATAGCATCAAGGATATTGAAAATTACCTTTTCTCCACTAAAATTCAAATATAGAGTACCATTGTGAATTTTGATGATCACCTTTGTTTTTTTAAGTAATGGGACTTCATGTATAAGAAGTTCATGTCCTTATGTTTGGATATCTTCCATCTCAAGAATGTAGAAGTATGCAGGGAAGATGATATTATTCACCCTTAAGATAATGTACTCGATCACTCCTGATGGGTATGTTGTGCATTAGTTGTAATGTTTCATGATGATGCATATTGGTTGAAGATCTCTAACCTGTAGAGGAGAATACATAGAGTAAGGTATTGCATTAATCTAAGAACCTAAATAAATAATTTCATATGAAAATAAAGTCTCCCCTATGGTGAAATGTTTCATAAAAGTTCTCATATCCATGAATTTGGATGGAATCACTATTTTTTTCAAGGATGATACATTTATTCTAAGATTGAATCTCTCCTTATCCTTTAGTCAACATCTGTGGGAGAAAATTCCTTTAAGAAATTTTTCATAACGATGAATTTTTTAACTACATTTAATAAAAGAATGTTAACATGTACCTTTTAAAATGTATCCATTGTTTCTTTGTCAGTCTCATTATTAAAATGTATCTCATATTTAGAGAGTATTTAGGGGAAAGTAAAAGGAATGGATTTTTCATAGAAATCCTCAAAAATAACCTATTTACAGTTTTTATTTTGTTATTCTTCACTAGAATATTTTGTGGGTAGAGAAAAGGATTTTTAAAGTGGTGGTCTTACCTTTTGTGCATAATCATTAGAAGAATAAAAATATTTATCACAATGATGTGTGATTTTACATACTTTACCTTTTTTCCTTTGGATTAGAAATAGTTTGGGATGGAATTTTCCATAACGTTGCATATTTATCTCACCAATGGGGTTTTCCAATTCTCCTACTTGAGTTCGTAGGTCTTGAATAGCCTATTGTGTGGTCAATTGGAACTAGAGGTTCTGGGATTCCATTTGATTTATCATGTCCTAATGGATAGTTCAGATTTTGGATAAAGATAATTTTTTCAAGATGTTGAAGGATAAGAAAGTCTCATAAATTTTTCTTTTTTGATACTAGTTATTTTTAGGGTAGCTCAAGTTGCATCATTATTAGTAATGTGGGTGTTCTTTCCACCTAGGATTTGGATTTTTTCTGAATGGTTATTTCTTGAAGGGTGGTTCTTGTTAAAAAAGACACATAGGAAATACTAATATGCAATACTCAGATTATTCCTTAGGTTGGGGACATTGGTTAGAAAAATGAGTATTATCAGAACAAATACCACAATGTAATGTAATTTGAGGAGAGTGTGAATTACCTTAATTTTGATATAATTATATTATAAGGGTATTAATCTCATCAACTTTATTATCTAACTTTTATTCTAGGGATGAATGACTTACCTCATGAACTCCTTGAGTGGGTGAAATTGCTCTCGTACCAAATAGTTGTGTATTTTGATCCATGATGAGTATTAAGTACAAGTTGTTGTATGAGTTTTATCAACTGGGGCACCACCAACTACAACATCTATCATTCCATGATCAATGGGGACAATTTTCTCATAAAAGTATAGAATTATCAATTTTTCACTAATTTGGTGTTGGTTTTTGTAACATCCCATGATTTCATAGTGTTTTAATTCTTCAAAATAATTCAATAACTTTCACTACACGCAACACCGAGTTCAAACGCACCATGACATACCAAACAAGTCGTTCAAAAGCTGTTATGAATAGTAATACCTACTTTTTGAAATTTTATAAATTTTATATCTCAAAATGGACTTCATTTTTGGATTCAGAATATCAAATTTAGCCTAGGGTGAAATTTTGGTACTTTTCGGATAACTTTTATATTTTGATGAATAGTCAAAATTACTATATTTTAATTAAAAACAACTTTTTTAATCAAAATAATTAATAATGATAAATTATGAATTTGAGTGGTTTTAAAGTATATTTAGAATATATTTTTACCATTTAATACAATTTTGGTCATTGGACATAATTTCACAATTAAACCAGACATAAACAAGTGTCAATCTTTTGATAGTTATTATATCTTAAAAACACGCTTTTTGTTTTGACAGCGGGAATTAATTTTAAATTAATTACTTACACTTCTGTTTTTTGAATTTGGAAAAATGGATTCTATATTTTGGAATCAGGATGTAAAAATTTTTTAAATAGGTGACTTTTATTTTTATACATTTTGAATAATTACTTCGGTAAATATTTTATTTACCGTGGTTAAAGGGTAAATCCGGTAAATAAGGGTTAAAAAATAATATTATAATAATAATAAATTACCCTAAAACATGTCCTAAACTTATTGGTGGATACATTTCTAACCATGGGCATCTTTGGGTCGATTTTTGGGACCCCATGGATCCACTTGTAGGTGATAGGGACACTTTATTTTAATTAAGATAAAGTAAATAAAAAAATGACATAAGTTTATATCTTTTAGAGAAAAAATAATTTACATAGGGTTATATATGTTATATTTTCGATTATAAATATTCATTAGAAATCTAAAAATATTTCTTAAATAATTATATTTTACTTATAATTTTTAGACATTAAAAAAGTAAAACTATATATGACACAATAATGATGCAATATTTTCCTTATTAATGAAAGAATCTAATAATTGGTATTATAAATGTTCAAATAAATGTGATTTGAAAGTTTTAATGACATACAAGAATTTTATTGGTTAATATTACATGTTAGGACTGCTTAAATGAATTTGGTTCTAATTAATAATGTTGTTAATACTTTAACAAAAATCAATTATTGAGTAGTGTCAAAATTGACGTAAATGAGTTTTTAAAACAAATATTATATTATTAATTTATATTCTATTCCTAAAAATCTAAGGTTTGGAAAAAAGACTTATATAATTATTGGTTTATCATTAATGTACCACTTGGGGGTCTCTTGGATGTATATAGTAAGTTTATTAACTATGTATTATAAAAAGACAAAGTGAGATGGTAAGTGTTAAACTAATTAACCAAGAGTTAAAACTAAAATATAAGGTTAATATAATGACCCAAACCTGTCTAAAAACTATTGGTTTAAATTATTTAGACCCATAACCACCTTATACTTTTAATAATCTACTTTTTAGCCATTATAAACCGAATATGAATTTATTATAAATTAATACTTTAAGTTTTTTCTAAAGAGACACTCCTCCCCCTTATAAAAGGACACCACTTCTAACAAATTCCTCACACCTCTCAAGACTTTTGGTTCAGCCAATTTCTGCCCAAATACTCTCTCAACTTCCCTCACTTAAACCTAGAGTCCTTAGTTTTCTCATAAATCCAACCGAGTGATCCCTTTTGATCAAATCAAAACGAAGAACCCGAAGAAGAGGTAATGTTTTCACCACCCTCTTTCAAGTTCCTTTCTTCTTCAACTTCTTCTTTATTTATTATTTCCATTATAAAATAATAACTCCAGTATCTACTATATATTGTCATGTTATTATAATTATGTTACAACAAAATTCATTATTCTATCCACCCTTTGAATGACATGTCACTATATGTGTGTACGTACGGCTTACCGTCTCCACGTTGTGGTGTAATTGTTATTCAATGCATTATTATTTCGATGAGTATAATAATGTTGTGTATTTTATGTAAATAATAAATATAACATGATAATTATTCTGTATATATTATATACCATCCAATTATATATTATATTAATATCAAAATAATGATATTTCTCTCGTGCGTACGTATGGATTGCCGTCTCCACGATGCGATGAGATTCATTTCCAAGTTCACCCTTCATCGATGATTATAAAAATATATATTACTAATAAGTATGTAATATATGACATAATAATGCTTCTAGAGATATATATATATTCATATATATAAGTATTTATGTACTTAAATATATCTTATTCACTTACTTCCGTTCAATACTATATGAAAACGGAAACAGTGTTTATGCGTACGTACGGACTACCGTCTTCATAAACGGTGTTTTCCATTTCATATATACATCTATTATAAATTTTTATATTCTAAATATATATGATATATTTATCATGTTTTATATTTTTGAAGTATTTAAATTATGATCTAAGTGATACAATCAAAAGCAACAAGTTAAAATATGTACGATAAAGAAAGCGATTATTACCCGAAATGTTAATTTAACATGGAAATTATTATTAAATGGGTATTATAAATTCATAAATGGATCATGTATGATATAATAAATATTAATATGGTTCTGGTATAATTTAATAACATACTATGATCTTCGTACAGGAGGTTAAACGTACCCTCGACTAAAGGAAAGTGCAAAGTAAGGGGTTTTCATGTCACTCCTTATTCCCGTGAGATTCCTGCCATATTGACACTAGTAAATTTTGTGTGGTGTATGTACTTCCCATAAATTTATTCTTTGTGTAATACACTTTAATTTATGTGTATTTACGTATCCATTGTATGATACTTCTTTCATGGGGTGTATGTTTCGTAAGTTACCAAATTGGTAATGGTTAATTTCACAATCTCATTATTATCCGAGGTTGTTTTTGAGTATCTACTGGGTCATATTTACTATCCATGTCTATTATTAATAAATGATTTTTCAAAGGTATTATTTTTAAGGGAATTTTTACTAAAACATCATTTTAAATGTTTTAAATATTTATTCTTCTAAATCATTCTCATTAATGTCCATGTTTTCAAAATTGTTTTCAAGGATTTATTTCTATGGACATGAATGTTTTAAAAATGTTAATTCCTTTCAAATGTTTCAAAGTGGTAAGGGACACTTTGATTCAAAAATTTCATTAAATTTATTCCTTTCTAAATAGTGTAACTTTTAAATTTTTTCATGAAAAGGGATATTTCAATCAAAGAGTTTTACAAATCATTTCCATCTATGTCAAATCCTTTAATGGATTTTAAACTTGTTTTCAAGTTGATTTATTATGATACAAAACATCCATATTATATTGATGGTTTTTTGATATGTTTGACTATGGATGTGTTATTTTTATAACATTCATATATTATGGTTAAAGTATTGACATTTCTTATCCTAGTTCTTATACGAATGTTTATGTTATGTTTCATCCTTTTCATATGAGGAATGTATTGGACATAGTAAGTGATGGGTGGAGCCAACTATAGCTCCTTGATGCATCGGTAGATCTCATGAGACAACTAGACATGGAATTGGACGAGGCCCTTTCACAATTTGATTTATGGTTTTGGTCGAGGCCTTAATCATTTTAGTCGTCTTGGTCGAGGCCCTGAAAAATGATTTAGAATGTCTGGAATTATACATTCCCTCATTATGAAAATAATATTGATGGTTCATGTGGTCATTCAACTAGTAGAATACCCACGATTATGTTTTATTATGGCATTATTTACTCATCTCATATTCCTACCATAAAATTATTCATGTTTATTATTGGTAAAGGTATGTGGTTACAATTATTCATCATGCTTAATAAATATGTCATCTTCCACTGTATTGCTTACCCTTACTGAGCGTTTGAGCTCACCCCTTTCTATGTTTTATTTTCCAAGGATTCCAAGAGGTGTATTTTGATTGATATGAAGGGTTAATACAAGGGGGTAATGGAGTTCATAAAGGATTATTTATGTTGTTTTGTATGTTATAATGTGTAATGTAACATTAATGTATGTAATCTATTTTCCAAGACTGCTAAATCGATCGGTCATTCGGGACTTGATTCCTTGTAATCAATCCGTTGTATTAAAATAATGCACCGACTCGGGGTAACTGGGTTCGGGGAATTACAGTTGGTATCAGATGAAGTTTAGAAATAACCTTGTAAGATAGATTTAGATAAACTCTGAATAGAGCACATAGCCCTAAGATAGACTTTGAGGATTAGTAGAGAAGAACTTCCTAGAATTTTGATATTGTAGAAATTGTGTGAGTTTTTCGAGCAATACATCTATGTCTGGGTACGAGTAGGTAAAGGTGGCTCTGGCATATATGTACCTAGGGGTAAAACTCGAAAACATCACTTTGAGCTAGACTCGAATGGGAACTGGTGCACGACAACGGGCCTTGTTTCACTCTTGGTTACAACACTCCTAGCGCATATACTTAGGATAATTCTCATTTTCTTTACAAACCATTATAAAGGGTTTATGAGTATATACTTCCTCAAATAAGACATTTTTATGATTATGGATTATATCCATAAACTGTTTAATTTATGTTAAGTGTTTTACAAGTTTGGGATTAGGTATTTCTATTCACAAACTAATCTAGTGTATGTCATTGTTTAAAAATGGCACCCAGTAGAAGGAATGAGAACTCCAGCAATACGCATGATCCAAAGAGTAAGAAATATCATATCTTTCATGGTCTTAAACCAGAATTTAGAAGGAAAATAGTCTCCCATGTGTTATCATCGTATGAAGAAATAGTATCATGTGTTGATAAGATAAGTAAGGAATTCTCGGAGTCCTATAGCTTTAAAGGGAAGCCAGAGAAAGAAAGGATGGTAGAGAGAAGGAAAGTTAAAGGGAATAATGTAAAGAAGGATTTTCCCATATGTGATAACTATAGAAAGAATCACCTTGGAAAATGCTTGAAGGGAATGGGAGTATGTTATAAGTGTGGAGAAAAAGGACACCAAGTGTAACACCCCAGGTAAATAAAGAATATGACATATTCATATTTATCCATATTTTTGAATAAAATATTAATATTACTTTAAAGAGAATTCTATGCTCGAGGGCATACCCAATACGCAACAACGAGTTTCTTTGAAATCTTACATTGCACTCTAATAATAAAATAATATTATTTTAAAAGGTAGTTAACGCCTAGCCATTGTAATGGCGGTAATGAAAGGAACTAACTACAAAATGATTATATATGTTTTTCAAATATTTTTACTTTTATCCAATAAATGTTGGAGGCTTAAAATGCAAATGAATCCAATTTTTAAGCATAAATCTTCTAATATTCTTTAAAAGGTCGATTAACCGCCTTTTGAGGTAGAACCCTTTTTAAATATACTTTTGACAATTTTATATGTTTTATTTGACAAAATAAAATCCTTCTTTAGAATCTGGACATCAAAATTTACTTTGTGTAAAATTTTGTTATTTTTCCGATAAAGATCGTTTTTATTGAAAATGTTGCATTTTAATTCAAAAACTCATTTTAATCTGATTTATTTATATGGATAGATTATATTTTTAATTTATATTAAAGTGTATTTATAATATATTTTTACCATTTAATCTAATTGTGGTCATTGGAATTAATTTCACTTTGAAATTGGACTTAAACTAGTGTCAATCTTTTAATAGATATTGTTTCTTAAAAACACGCTATTTGTTTTGACAGCGGTAATTAATTATTAAATTAATTAATTCAACGTATATGTTTTGTATTTTATTAAATAGACATCATTTTTGAATTCGGAATATCAAATATAGCTTAGGGTGAATATTTTTTATTTTTATGAAAAACTTCAATTTTTGATGAATAGTGAAACCACTAAGTGGTAGTTTAAAAACTGATTTTTTGTTTAAATGAAACTTTACCACTTCTGTGATTTTAATTTCAAAAATAAGACATACATGGTTGTCATTAGGATGTAAAATGTGGTTCAATGGGATTAAAATAATTTATTGGTGAATAGTAACTTTTAAGTTTTTAATAACGATTAGAGGTAATTAGCGTAATTTAAGGTAAAAATAATGTTTTAATAATATGAAGTGACCTATAAAAATGTCTTACCCTCATTGGATGTGTCATGGGTGACCAATACAATCCATGGGTCAACTTGGGGACCCCATGGAGCCACTTTGTTTGGAAAATGACATTAATAACTTTTTATTTAAAGTTAAAATAAAAATGTCACAAGCATGAGTTGTTTTACTAAAACAATTTTTAAATTGGGTTATAACAGTCATATTTTTTACTATAAATATTCATTTTATATCTAAAAATATTTCCTACATCATGATATTTTTATTTATAATTTTTATACATTAAATAAATTAAATTATTTATGACATCATGATGATGTAGCGATTACCTCATTAATAAGGGATTTAAATAAAATGAAAAGATAATGTTAAAAATATAACTTACACATGTCAAATACCTATTTTATGAGTATATTTCGAACCCTTATCACCTTATCCTATAAATACATCAATGTGGGACCTTTAAAATCCGAAACTCATTTGAAAATAAACTAACATTTTGTAACTTTCCAAGAGTGCCCCTCCTCTCCTCTTATAAAAGGCCCCCACATCTACCACCTTACCCACACCTATCAAGCCTTTGGATCGGCCAAACCCTGCTCATTTTGTCTATACACCTCCCTCTCTTACTCCTATAAGCCTCACTTTGGGAATAAGTCTTCCCTAGGAAGACTTTGAGCTCAAATCAAAGAGAGATACCCGATTTTAAGGTAATGTCTTCACTTGTGTTCTTTTGTTTCATTTTGTTTCTCCAACCCCGTAAACTCTTTTTATTCATTTATTTTGTAAAAACTCCAGTATCTTCAATATACTAGGATGTTTTTATAATAATTATTCGAGCTACACTTAGAGACACCTACATCTAATGGTTAAAGAACATACTGTTTCTGTGGATGGTGAATTTCTGCCTCACGAAACGATGATTGTTCAATATTCTTTTAACACCCTAAAAGGTGGAAATTAAGATGTCACTATATTTATATATGATATATAATATGTTTATGTTTTACTTAAGCTTATTTATTTTTCATTTATGGCATACCTTTATGGTTTCCATTATGGTTAAACACGATATCTTCATTTTAGGAAGTGCGGACTACCGCCCCCTCAAAGTGATTTGATTCGTTAATACTATATGTGGTATGTATAAAGGATAGATTTAATGATATTATATATGATACAATAAGTTAATTATAATAATATTATGTATCATTATGTTTTAATTCCATTAAATAAGAAATAGAAATGGAAGTAGCGTTCATGCGTACGTCCGGCTTATCGTCTCCATGAACGGTGCATTTCATTTCTTACCTCTAAATGTTATGTAATATTATAAATGCATGTATATAATGGATATATATGATATATATGATATCTACATAATTAATATAATTCTTGATATAATATATATTTTACCATATGAACAACTCGTAATTATAAAGAGTTTATTTTTGACTCAAGTAGCAATGATCTACAAAACGACCATTATTAACTTAAATAATTACATAGTGTTCATAGCATGGTATTAAGTGATATAAAAGGAATAATGAACTTGAAAAAGGTTCTTAGGAAATTATAAATTAACTCATGTTTATTATTCAGGAGGTTAAAGAATGATCGAGTCAAGTCGGACCCGAGGTAAGGGATCATACCCCTCTCTTTCTTTTTAAGTACACTCTTTTATGTCATTACTTTTAAGATCATCTTTCTTATGATTGGGATGTTCTTTTATATTACTCTTACTGTAATTTATATTTTCATATGATGAGAGACCCTATTTTCTCTCATCAATCCATTTTGGAAGTTTTAATTGGTGTCGTTAGGCTGCCGAAATTTCATAAGGGGATATTTATCTAACATTGTGTTTTCGTGAGATTCATGTTACATTTTCCAATATTTCCTTTTGAGTGGTGTATGTACTGTCCATTATTCTAATCTTTGTGTAAAATAATTCTGTTTATGAGTATTTACATCAATGTTTTATAGTTATTCTTTCATGGGGTGTACGTTTCGAAAGTTACCCAAATCGGTAAGGGAACCTTTCACCCTCCTCTTTTTAAAAGACTTATTTTGTTATGTCTTTTAATTTACATATTTTTATGTTGGGATATGTTATTATATATCCTTATAGATTCAAATTTTATGTCCAAGTGATGAGATGCCAATTTCTCTCTCATCAATTAATTTTATGAATTTTAAAGTGACGCAGTTAGGCTGTCGAATTTTACCAAGGGAACTTCTTAACCCAATTTCGATTTCTTTGGGTTCAACATGTAGTTATTGAATATGTCATCCTTTGAATATGTTTGAATTACCTTTGATTGTTTTACACTTAACATCCACTTATATTGGTTGTATTTATATTTTTCACACATAATTATGAGATTGTTTTATCTTTAATTTAAGGATACATTCTTTATAAGGGATTTCATCTCATTTTACATTTCTACTGAGACTTCATTATTGTTATGCACCAATTCACTCTTATGTGGTGTATATACTGTCCCTTGGAATATTATATCATGAATCCATTTATTCTCATGATATTTTGATTAAATTTTATTCCTCAATTATGGTATTCAAGTGTCTCTAATTTTTTTAAAAATCTTTTAACTAAAATATCATTTTAAATGTTTTAATGATTTATTCTTATAAATATTTCTCATTAATATCCATGTTTTAAAAAAGGTTTTAAGGATTTATTTATATGGATATTAATGGATTAAAATGTTAAAAGCTTTAATGTGGAATGGGGAACTTTGATTTCAAAATCTCTTTATTAAATGTTTTAAATGATTTTGAAAATGGTTTTTAGAATGGATTAATTATCTTAAAATGTTATAGTGTTATTGCAATGTGGGAATGTTATCTTTCCTTTATGCTTAAGTTATGTGCTATGATTATGTTATGGTTCTTGGGAATTTTTTATGAAGACGGGTGGTTCTATGATAAACTAAGGGCGGGTGAGCCCGATATAGCTCTCCAATGCATTGGGTAACATGAAGGGGTTAAACGTTAAGGTTTCTATGAAGAGATTTAGGGAATATAATGTGATGGGTATTCCAAACGTAACCAAGAGGGTTACTCCCTACGTAAGAATGTTATGAATGCCTTAAGTTACCTTTATGTCTTATTATTTCTATGATTTATTCATGATTTTATGAGGTATATTAAAGTGCTTAGGTTTTATGGGTAAATTATGATTTCATTCTTATGTATATATGTACTCATGTTTCCTTTCCATACTTTTTATAACCCTTACTGAGATTTTTATGCTCATCCCAAGTTTTTGAAATTTTTTTCACAGGTCAAGGGAATGGTACATGATATGATGATAGTGTCAAGGAAGTGTCAGGAAAGAATCCATGTCTTATTTTAAATATGTTTCCATTGATGGGATAAATGAATACTATCTTTTATTTAACCACTTTGTTTAAATGTGGAATGTAATGAAAGTTTTATGATCTAATTCTCTAAAACTCTAAACCTAAAAAGATCCTCAATGTGTAATCTTTTAATAAATCAAGATTAAGTAAGGTTTAAGGTTGGGGCCTTATAGTTGGTATCAGAGTTCAGTTTAGATAAATTTAGAGGTTAGAGTGTTGTTTAATAAAAAGTGACAAGTTGTGTATAAACACAATGGTTAGTATATTAGATGGAGTCCTTGTTTTTTTTTGAAAGTTAGAATGAGTTTGATATAACATGGATACGTATATCTTGGTGTTTATCTTCCTCTTTTTTATTTGATGATTTTACTGATATACTCACACTGACCTTTTTGGTTTTAGTAAATGGCTGGATCTAGCAGGCACCAAAGTAACAGTGGATTTGAAGAAAACTGTGACGGTTTTATGAAATAATAACTGAATGATATGGGAGCTACAATGAGAACTATTGTGTTTATCCTCAACCAACTATCTGGAGTCATGATTGACCACCTGAACCTTAGTGATTTTTATAAGGCATCGTATATGCGAGAAACAAATCCCTACGGAAGTTCAGGTAATAATCATAAAGGTAAGTATGTTCAAAAACCTATGTGTCAAATATGTTGAAAGAAACACATAGGAAAATGTTTCAAAGGGACAGAAAGATGCTATATATGTGGAAATGAAGGTCATAAAGCAAGAACCTACCATGGAAAAAGGAAGCATCTAGTTGACTCTAGGAAAGGGAATGAAGTTCTTTCTAAAGGATCAATTGAATGTTTTAAATGTGGTGTGCATGGTTATTATGCAAACAAATGTCCTACGAAGAAGTTTTGGGAATGGGGTCACCAAGATCATACAAATATTCATTTACCAATACCTAATGCCATTCCGATTGAGGATGAAGAAACTGACAATGAAGAATGAAAGGTATGGATTATTTCTTAACATATGTTTTCCTATTATTGGAATCTTAGGATATGATTCATGATTTTGTTTGTAGGAAAGAAGTATTTCAGAATAAGTTGAAAAGGAATGGGTAATGGATCATGAATAATGTTGAATGATTAAGTAGTCATCATATAAGGGATTCAAGAGTTATGGTAGATTTTAGGATGGTGAAATTCTTAGATGTATTAAGTCTCTTTTGATGATGGGGTTACATTAGAAGACTTTTTATAGTAACCCTGATGTTTGATATATGAATATTTTATTCAAGGAATAATTATCCTTTCTTTTGTGGATATAGTTATAAAGAACCATTTGGGTTTATATGATCCTTGAATTTGAGGCAATTACTGGTTCATACATTTTGGGTTGCAAAATGGAAGTTATCAGATAACCTTTGTGGTTAAAATATGTTATGGTTATTTTTGATGAATTTATCTCTTTTTTAGGAATGTTATAAAATTATATAGTTTTTGAAAAGGGAAAACACGCAGACCGTCTGACAACCCGTCGCGTCGGACGAAGCTGCGGGAATCAAACCCACAACCAAAGTGCAACTGGTATTTATCGCCTACCATTGGACTACGTGAAGTCCCTGGTTAGTTTGAATGATTCTTTTTAGTTAGATGATTTTATGAATTAAGAGTAAGCTGATTTTTTTTATCAATGGAAATGATTAGCCTATCATGGAGGATATGTGATTAGGTTAATTACTTTTCAGTATGAGACTATAAGAGTAACTGATGTTATTTTGGAGAAAAATGTTAAAATTTATCTTAGGAGACTATGTGATTAAATCCTTAAGAGAATTGGGTTTCAATCTTAGTTTGGTTTACTTTGTAGAATTTTATGGATATATGTTTATTGAATGGTCTTTGTTGAACTTTGGGTTTTTTTTGAAAAAATTTGGAGATTAAGAATAGATTTTTTTATAAAGGATTATCCTTTTTTGGTATTAGATGATCTCATACTAAACTTCTTGGTTTTATTTTTGGTTAACGTCTAAAGACATGGGTATTATATAGTTCTATTTTTTGGATTAGGTGATTCTCTAGAATTTTATTATAGCTCTCTTAATGTGAACAAGTAATCCTAAATACTCGTCTTTTGGAGAAAACATGAGTTCGTGTAAGAAATCTAGTAAAAGTTGAAAGTCAACATGACAATTAAGTATTCTTCCTTATGTTTTAGTTATGCTCATAAATAAATTCCTCAATGAAAAGTAACTTAAAACAAAAATGTTGTCTGTTAATTTTTCCTACTGAGGAATCAAATACCGTTTAACCCATCACAAGTTTGTGATTTTGTTATTGTTAACTTTCTCCTAGTCATGTTTACTATCACTCTCTATCAGAATATGACCCTTTTTTCCCTCCATATCCATATTTTCATACTTCGAATCCTAGTATGGGTTAACTCGGGTGACATTTGTACTTCCCTCCCATTCTTTTAAAGTGATAGTTTTACTGACTCTTGATCCGATGTGGGATTTTCAATGAAGCTTCCAAGCACAATTTTAAAATTGTGAGGACGCAATTACCAAAAGGGGGAAGGATGTAACACCCCAGGTAAATAAAGAATATGACATTTTCATATTTATCCATATTTTTGAATAAAATATTAATATTACTTTAAAGGGAATGCTATGCTCGAGGGCATACCCAATACGCAACAACGAGTTTCTTTGAAATCTGACGTTGCACTCTAATAATAAAATAATATTATTTTAAAAGGTACTTAACGCCTAGCCGTTGTAATGGCTGGAATGAACGGAACCAACTACAAAATAATTATATATGTTTGTCAAATATTTTTACTTTTATCCAATAAATGTTGGAGTCTTAAAATGCAAATGAATCCAATTTTTAAGCATAAATCTTATAATATTCTTTAAAAGGTCGATTAACCGCATTTTGATGGAGAAACCTTTTTAAATATACTTTTGACAATTTTATATGTTGTATTTGACAAAATAAAATCCTTCTTTAGAATCTGGACATCAAAATTTACATTGTGTAAAATTTTGTTATTTTTCCGATAAAGATCATTTTTATTGAAAATGTTGCATTTTAATTCAAAACCTCCTTTTAATCTGATTTATTTATATGGATAGATTATATTTTTATTTTAGATTAAAGTTTATTTAGAATATATTTTTACCATTTAATATAATGGTGGTCATTGGAATTAATTTCACTTTGAAATTGGACTTAAACTAGTGTTAATCTTTTAATAGATATTGTTTCTTAAAAACACGCTATTTGTTTTGACAGCGGTAATTAATTATTAAATTAATTAATGCAATATATATGTTTTTAATTTTGTTAAATAGACATCATTTTTTAATTCGAAATATCAAATATAGCTTAGGGTGATTTTTTGGTATTTTTCTGAAAAACTTCAATTTTTTGATGAATAGTGAAACCACTAAGTGGTAGTTTAAAAACTGATTTTTCATTTAAATGAAACTTTACCACTTCTGTGATTTGAATTTCAAAATTCCGACATACATGGTTGTCATTAGGATGTAAAATGTGGTTCAATGGGATTAAAATAATTTTTTGGTGAATAGTAACTTTTAAGTTTTTAATAGCGATTAGAGGTAATTAGTGTAATTTAAGGTAAAAATAATGTTTTAATAATATGAAGTGACCAAGACACATGTCCTAACCTCATTGTATGTTTCATGTCCGACCAAGACAATCCATGGGTCAACTTGGGGACCCCATTTAGCCACTTTGGTTAGAAAATGACTTAAATAACTTTTTATTTAAAGTTAAAATAAAAATGTCACAAGCATGAGTTGTTTTACTAAAACATATTTTAAATGGGGTTATACAAGTCATATTTTTTACTATAAATATTCATTAAAAATATAAAAAGATTTCCTACATCATGATATTTTTTTTATAATTTTTATACATTAAATAAATTAAATTATTTATGACATCATGATGATGCAGTGATTACCCCATTAATAAAGGATTTAAATAAAATGAAAAGATAATGTTAAAACTATAAAATACGCTTTTCAAAGACCTATTGGATGAGTATATTTCGAACCCTTAACACCTTATCCTCTAAATACACCAATTTTGGACCTTTAAAATCCCAAACTCATTTGAAAATAAAGTAGCATTTTGTAACTTTCCAAGAGTGCCCCTCCTCTCCTCTTATAAAAGGCCCCCACCTCTACCACCTTACCCACACCTCTCAAGCCTTTGGCTCGGCCAACCCCTTCTCATTTTGTCTCTCCACATCCCTCTATTACTCCTATAATCCTCACTTTGGGAAGAAGTCTTCCCAATGAAGCCTTTGATCTCAAATCAAAGAGAGATACCTGATTTTAAGGTAATGTCTTCACTTGTGTTCTTTTGTTTTATTTTGCTTATCCAACCCCCTAAAATCTTTTTATTCATTTATTTTGTAACAACTCCAGTATCTTAAATATACTATGATGTTGTTATAATATGTATTCTAGCTACACTTACACACACCAACATCTAATGGTTAAAGAACATATTGTTTCTGTGGATGGTGAATTTCTACCTCACAAAACGATGATTGTTCAATATTCTTTTAACACCATCAAAGGTGGACATTAAGATGTCACTATATTTATATATGATATATAATATGTTTATGTTTTACTTAAGCTTCTGTATTATTCATTTATGGCATACCTTTATGGTTTCCATTATGGTTAAACACGATATCTTCATTTTAGGAAGTGCGGACTACCGCCCCCTCAAAGTGATTTGATTCATTAATACCATATGTGGTGCATATAAAGGATAGATATAATGATATTATATATGATACCATACTGGAATTATAATAATATTATGTATCATTATTTTTTAATTCCATTAAATAAGAAATAGAAATGGAAGTAGCGTTCATGCGTACGTACGGCTTACCGTCTCCATGAACGGTGCATTTCATTTCTTACCTCTAAATGTTATGTAATATTATAAATGCATGTATATAATGGATATATATTATATATATGATATCTACATAATTAATATAATTCTGTATATAATATATATATTACCACATGAACAACTTGTAATTATAAAGAGCTTATTTTTTACTCAAGTAGTAATGATCTACAAAACGACCATTATTAACTTAAATAATTACATAGTGTTCATAGCATGGTAGTAAGTCATATAAAAGGAATAATGAACTTGAAAAAGTTTCTTAAGCAATTAGAAATTAACTCAAGTTTATTATTCAGGAGGTTAAAGAATGATCGAGTCAAGTCGGACCCGAGGTATGGGATCCTACCCCTCTCTTTCTTTTTAAGTACACTCTTTTATGTCATTCATTTTAAGCTCATATTCCTTATGATTGGGATGTTATTTTATATTACTCGTATTGTACCTTATATGTTCATATGATGAGAGACCCTATTTTCTCTCATCAATCCATTTTGTAAGTTTTAATTGGCGTCGTTAGGCTGCCGAAATTTCATAAGGGGCTTTTTATCTCACTTTGTGTTTTCGTGAGATTCATGCTACATTTGCCAATATTTCCTTTTGAGTGGTGTATGTAATGTCCATTATTCTACTCTTTGTCTAACATAATTTCGTTTATGAGTATTTACATCAATTTTGTATAGTCCTTCTTTCATGGGGTGTACGTTTTGAAAGTTACCCAAATCGGTAAGGGAACCTTTCACCCTCCTCTTTTTAAAAGACTTCTTTTGTTATGTATTTTAATTTACATCTTTTTATGTTGGGATATATTATTATATATCCTTATAGATGTAAATTTTATGTCCGAGTGATGATATGCCATTTTCTCTCTCATCAACTAATTTTATGAATTTTAAAGTGACGTCGTTAGGCTGTCAAATTTTACCAAGTGAACTTCTTAACCCAATTTCGATTTCTTTGGTTTCAACATGTAGTTATTGAAAATGTCATACTTTGAATATGTGTGAATGTCCTTTGATTGTTTTACACTTAAAATCCACTTATATTGGGTGTATTTATATTTTTCACACATAATTATGAGATTGTTTTATCTTTAATTTAAGGATACATTCTTTATAAGGGATTTCATCTCATTTTACATTTCTATTGAGACTTCATTATTGTTATGCACCAATTCACTCTTATATTGTGTATATACTATCCTCTGGAATATTATATCATGAATCCATTTATTCTCATGATATTTTGATTAAATGTTATTCCTCAATTATGGTATTCAAGTGTCTCTCATTTTGTTAAAAACCCTTTAACTTAAATATCGTTTTAAATGTTTTAATGATTTATTCTTATAAATATTAATCATTAATATCCATGTTTTCAAAATGGTTTTAAGGATTTATTTATATGGATATTAATGGTTTAAAATTTTAAAAGATTCAATGTGGTATGGGACACTTTTATTTCAAAATCTCTTTATTAAATGATTTAAATGATTTTAAAAATGGTTTTTTGAATGGATTCATTATCTTAAAATGTTATATTGTTATTGCAATGTGGGAATGTTATCTTTACTTTATGCTTAAGTTATGTGCTATGATTATGTTATGGTTCTTGGGAATTTTTTATGAATATGGGTGGTTCTGTGATAAACTAAGGGCGGGTGAGCCTGATATAGCTCTCCAATTCATTGGGTAATGCGAAGGGGTTAAATGTTAAGGTTTCTCTGAAGAGATTTAGGGAATATACTGTGATGGGTATTCCAAATGTAACCAAAAGGGTTACACCGTACATAAAAATGTTATGAATGTCTCAAGTTACCTTTATGTCTTATGATTTCTACGATTTATTCATGATTTTATGAGGTATATTAAAGTGCTTATGTTTTATGGGTAATGTATGATTTCATTCTTATGTATATATGTACTCATGTTTCCTTTCCATACTTTTTATAACCCTTACGGAGATTTTTATTCTCATCCCAAGTTTTTGAAATTTTTTTCATAGGTCAAGGGAATGGTACATGATATGATGATAGTGTCAAGGAAGTGTCAAGAAAGAATCCATGTCTTATTTTAAATATGTTTCTGTTGATGGGATAAATGAATACTATCTTTTATGTAACCACTTTGTTTAAATGTGGAATGTAATGCAAGTTTTATGATCTAATTCTCTAAAACTCTAAACCTGAAAAGATCCTCAATGTGTAATCTTGTAATAACTCAAGATTAAGTAAGGTTTAAGGTTGGGGCCTTATACCAAGTACGTGACTGCAAGGGTAAGAAAAAGATTTCAAATGTATAATGCTTTATCTGCAAGGAGTTTGGACACTACGCGAACCAATGTCCCAGTCATCAGACTATGCTGAAAATGATGCTATTGGATAATAATCAAGTTATCATACTACCACAGATAAAGAGGAATGACTAGTGTTCTTATGTTGTTATTTTGGAATTATTTCATTGAAGTGTCATATCAATGATGTACTAGAAATAAATAAGGATTGTACTGTAGTACTATTTCATTGAGGATTTGAGATTTTATGGTACTAAGAAAAGTGACTCTACATCGAGTTAAATTTTTTTGGAAATTACATGGTCAAAGGAAAGATAAACCTTAATATGGTCCTAATATTGAGGTACTGATTTTGGAATAAGATATGGTTGATTTTGGTAAATTATATTGGATATTCTTGACTGCCTTGAAACTGATTAAAGATTTGTGTATTCCATTATTGTTGGGGTTTACAACATTTTTGGATGGATTAAGTATATCCAGTATTCTATAAGGAATAAGGGATAATGAATGTAATCAATAAGGTTTTATGGTGTTTTAGGATGTTTCAGTGTTTTAAAATAATACATGATGAAGGTATTCACATGCTATTACGGGGTAAAAAGGATCTACATTATGTTTATCTTTCTTATATATTTTGGACTGAGAGTTTACAGAAGTATTTTGGATAAGTCTAAAAGTTGTAATGGATTATATTTGACATTTGATACAATTTTTAAGGTTAAATCATTTTTGAAGATTATTTTTGGATTGTTATAAAAAGGACAACCCAGAGGTCGGGTGGCAACATGTCGCATCCGGCAAGGTCGTGAGACTTAAACCCACAACTGAAGGGAGAAAAGGGTGTATCACCTACCACTGGCCCATGAGATGTCCTGGATTAAATAAAGTAGTTTATTTTAAGAAGGTCTAGTAGATGAATTATAAATTCATTTTTTTACCCCAAACGAATAGGATAAATAGAATATTTCTTTAATTTCTATTATCTTTTAGATTGAAAGATTAGTTTGTGGTAGAAATTAGTTAAAGGATGGGACTCTACTTGTCCAGTATATATTTTTCTTCTCCTCTTATTCTATTAAGAAATTAATTGAAGGGATCTTAAAACCAAAAATGTGTTATCCTAATACCATATGTTTTGTTGAACCGATGGTATTTTAAATCATCATAGATTGATGAATTTAAGGACCTAAATTTTAAGATTTTTTTTGATTGATGACCTCAATCACTACCTATAAATATTTTTGTTTTTCCTCCAATTATATGTCTCTAATTTCCACCAATGTTCTCCTAATCGAGATCACAATTTGGTGGTGACCCTTTCATTTCTCTTTTTCTCTTATTAAGACTAAATTTTATTAACCAAATTTCCGATGTGGGTTTTCCCAGAAAGATATTTTATATTTTCAACCTTTATTTTCAAAAAATAATATCAAATTGCAAGGATTCAATTTATTGAAGGAGGGAAGAATGTAACACACCAAGATTTCATAGTGTGTTACTTATTCAAAATAATTTAATAACTTGTACTACACTCAACACCGAGTTCAAACGCACCATGACTTACCAAACAAGCCATTCAAAAGCTGTTATGAATAGTAACTATAAGGCCCCAGCCTTAAACCTTACTTAATCTTGAGTTATTACAAGATTACACATTGAGGATCTTTTCAGGTTTAGAGTTTTAGAGAATTAGATCATAAAACTTGCATTACATTCCACATTTAAACAAAGTGGTTACATAAAATATAGTATTCATTTTTTCCATCAACGGAAACATATTTAAAATAAAACATAGATTCTTTATTGAAAATTCCTTGACACTATCATCATATCATGTACCCTTCCCTTGACCTGTGAAAAACATTTCAAAAACTTGGGATGAGCATAAAAAGCTCAGTAAGGGATATAAAAATATGGAAAGGAAACATGAGTACATGTATACACAAGAATCAATGAAATCATACTCTACTCATTAAACATAAGAACTTTAACATACCTCATCAAATCATGAATAAATCATAGAAATCATAAGACATAAAGGTAACTTGAGGCATTCATAACATTTTTATTTAGGGAGTAACACTCTTGGTTACGTTTGGAATACCCATCACATTATATTCCCAAAATCTCTTTGAAGAAATTTCAAAGTTTAACCCCTTCGCGTTACCCAATGCATTGGAGAGCTATATCGGGCTCACCCGCCCTTAGTTTATCATAGAACCACCCATCTTCATAATAATTCCCAAGAACCATAACATAATCGTATCACATAAAACATGCATAAAGGAAACATAACATTTCCACTTTTCAATCACAAGATATCAATACAACATATTGATATAAAAACATTATGAAAACCATTTTCAATACCAAAATAAAATAAAAGTAAAGCATGGTATTTATTTTTCATTTAAAAAAAGGTATGGCTTGTAGAGGAATCCGAAACTCAAATAATGGTCACGGCGGTAGAGAAGTCGTTGTCACCGCATACGTACGACAAAAACATTCCCTTTTGTCTTTTAGTAAAACACTTCATATAAAAAGATTCCTTTTGGATAAACGTAAAATTAAAAGGGGTTTATACACCGTATAAAAGAAGGTTGTGTATAAAACAAAATATGCCTCAATGAAAAGAGATTGAGACGAAGTCCCATACCTCGGGTCCGACTTGACTTGATCGTTCTTTAACCTCCTGAATAATAAAATTGAGTTAATTTCTACTTTCTTAAGAACCTTTTTCAAGTTCATTAATCCTTTTATATCACTTATTACCATGTCATGAACACTATGTAATTATTTAAGTTAATAACGGTCATTTTATCGATCATTGGTACTTGAGTCAAAAATAAACTCTATATAATTACAAGTTGTTAATTTATCCATTATATCCAGAGTTATACTCATGATGTAGATATCATATATATCATATATATCCAGTATATAAATGCATTTATAATATTACATAATTTTTAGAGGTAAGAAATGAAATGCACCGTTCATGGAGAAGGTAAGTCGTACGTACGCATGAACGCTACTTTCATTTCTATTTCGTATTTTATGGAATGGAATCATAATGATATAAAGGTATATTATAATTCCATTATGATATCATATATAATAACATTAATTACATCCTTTATACTTCCCACATATGGCATTAACGAATCAAATCACTTTGAGGGGGCGGTAGTCCGCACTTCCTAAAATGAAGATATCACATTTACCCATAATGGAAACCATAAAGGTATGCCATAAATGAAAAATACAGAGGCTTAAGTAAAACATAAACATATTATATATCATATATAAATATAGTGTCATCTTAATGGCCACCTCTGAAGGTGTTAAAAGAATATTGAACAATCATCGTTTCGTGAGGCAGAAATTCGCCATCCACTGAAACAGTATGTTCTTTAACCATTAGATGTTGGTGTGTGTAACTGTAGCTAGAACACTTATAATAAAAACGTCCTAGTATATGGAAGATACTGGTGTTGTTACAAAAGAAATGAATAAAAAGATTTTAGAGGGTTGGAGAATCAAAATAAAACATAAGAACACAAGAGAAAACACTACCTTTAAAACGGGTAACGCTTTTTGATTTGAGATCAAAGGCTTCCTTGGGAAGACTTCTGCCCAAAGTGAGGCTTCAAGTAGTAAGAGAGAGATGTGGAGAGAGAAAATGGGCAGGTTTTGGCCGAGCCAAAGGGTTTGTAAGTGTGGGTAAGGTGGTAGAGGTGGGGGCCTTTTATAAGAGGATAGGAGGGGCACTCTTGGAAAGTTAAGAAAATATACTTTGTTATAAAATGATTTTCGGATACAAAAGGTCCCACAATTATAAATTTCGAGGATACGGTGATAAGGGTTCTAAATCCACCCATCCAATAGGTTTTTGACAAGTGTAGGTCTTATATTTTACATTATATTTTCATTTTATTTAAATTGTTAAATAATGAGGTAATCGTTGCATCATCATGGTATCATAAATAATTTAATTTATTTAATATCTAAAAATTATAAACAAAATAATATCATGTAGGAAATATTTTTAGATTTATAATGAATATTTATAGTCAAAAATATGACTTGTATAACCCCATTTAAAAATTGTTTTATCAAAACAACTCATGTTTGTGTCATTTTTACTTTTACTTTAAATAAAAGGCATTAATGTCTTTATCTTACCCAAGTGGATCCATGGGGTCCCAAAAATCGACCCATGGGTTTTCTTGGTTAGCCATGACACATCCAATAAGGGTGGGACATGTGTCTAGGTATTTTCATTTTATTATAATATCATTTTTGCCTTAAATTGCACTAATTACCTCTAATCGCGATTAAAACTTAAAAGTTACTATTCGCCAAAAAAATTATTTTAATCTCATTGAACCACATTTTAATTATTAATGACAACCATGTATGTCGTATTTTTTAAAATTTAAAACACAGAGGTGGTAAAATTTCATTTAAATGGAAAATCAGTTTTTATAAGTACAACTTAGTGGTTTCACTATTCATCAAAAATTGAAGTTTTTCAGAAAAATACCAAAACATCACCCTAAGCTATATTTGATATTCCAAATTCAAAAATGCTGTCTATTTTACAAAATTCAAAACATATAAGTTACATTAATTAATTTAATAATTAATTCCCACTGTCCGAGAAAATAGCGTATTTTTATGAAATAGTAAGTATCAAAAGATTTACATTAGTTTAAGTCCAATTTCAAAGTCAAATTAATTCCAACGATCACTATTGGATTAAATGGTAAAAATATATTCTAATTTAACTTTAAAACCAATTCAAAATATAATCTAATCATATAAATAAATTATATTAAAAAGAGGTTTTGAATTAAAATACATCATTTTTCACTATTCATTAAAAAAATGAACTTTATCGGAAAAATACCAAAAATTCACACAAAGTAAAATTTGATGTCCCGATTCTAAAGAAGAATTTTATTTGGCCCAATAGAATGTGTAAGAGTGACCAAAACAATATTTAATGATGGTTCACCATAAAAAGGTGATAAGTGGACCTTTAGTGAAAATTAGAGTATATATGCCTAAAATTGAATTCTTTTTGTATTTTAAGCCTTTATCTTTTATTGGATAAATGTAAAAACATTTAACAAACATATATAATCATATTTTAGTTATTTTCATTCATTCCCGCAAATACAACGGCTACATGTTAACTACCATTTAAAATATTATTATTTTATTACTAGTGTGCAATGTAATATTTTAAAGAAACTCTTTGTTGTGTATCAGGTAAGCTATCGAACATAGCAACCAATTTAAAGTAAAATTAATATTTAATTCATAAATATTAATAAAAATGAAAATGATTTATTCTTTATTTTTTAAGGATGTTACATCCTTTCCCCCTTTTGGGAATTCCGTCCTCGCAATTTTATTCACTTATCAAAATAAGTGGGGGTATTTATCCCTCATAGCATTTTCAGATTCCCATGTCACCTCTTCAACCATATGGTTTTTCCACAAAACCTTTACCTGGTGAATTACCTTATTCCACAACACTTGCTCTCTACATTCAAGTATCTGGACTGGTTGTTCTTCATAAGAGATATTCTCTTCCAACTGAACTACCTCTGGACTCAAAACATGAGATGGATCTGGCATGTACTTTCTCAACATCGAAACATGAAAAACATTGTGTACCTGAGATAAACTCGGAGGTATAGCCGATCGGTAAGCAACTGATCCAACTATCTCCGGGATTTCATATGGTCCAATGAACCTTGGACTCAGATTTCCTTTCTTACCAAATTGCATCACACTTTTCCACAGTGAAACTTTGAGAAAAACATGATCACCTACCTCGAAAGATAGATCCTTCCTCCGGTTATCTGCATAACTCTTATGCCTGCTTTGAGCTGTTCTCATGTGTTTCTGAATCAACTGAACCTTTTCTGCCAACTCTTCTACCAATTCTGGTCCCATTAACTTCCTTTCACCCACTTTATCCCAGAAAGTTGGAGTTCGACACCGCTTCCCATATAATGCCTCAAATGGTTCCATCTGTATACTAAAATGAAAACTGTTATTATAAGAAAACTAAACCAAAGAAAGATGTTGGTCCCAACTTCCCTGAGAATCCATCGAACAAGAACGTAGCATATCCTCTAAAGTCTGAATTGTTCGTTCTGCCTGCCCATCTGATTGAGGATAAAAATCTGTACTAGAATTTAATTCAGTACCCAACAACTTCTGAAGGCCTTTCCAAAAGTTATAAGTGAACCTCAGATCACAGTCAGATACAATGGAGTGAGGAAAACTATGTAACCTAAATATCTCTTTAATATACAAACGGGAAAGTTGATCTAGGGAAAAAGTATCTCATATGGAAAGTAAATGAGCAGATTTAGTCAAGCGATCAACAATAACCTAGATTGCATTATTACCTCGAGGTGTCTTCGGCATTCCCACAAAAAAGTCCATGGATATATCCTCCCATTTTCACTCTGGCACTGGTAAAGGCTGAAGCATCCCTTTCTGTAACTGCCTCTCTGCTTTAACCTATTGACAAGTCAAACACTTCACAGTAAAATCAGCAATATCCCTTTTCATTCCGTCCCACCAGTAATACTCCCGAAGATCTCTATACATCTTAGTACTGCCATGATGGACTTAAAACGGAGAACTATGAGCTTCACATAACAAATATCTCTTCAACTATAAATCACAGGGCACACACAATCTCTTCCCAAATCTCAAAACAAAATCATTATCAATATTGAATTCAGGAAACTTACCCTTCTGAACCAGATCTACCTTTTTCTGCAACTCGTTGTCTTGCTTCTGTGCTTGCTTAATTCTGTCTGAAAGAGAAGATTTCACTAATACCTGAAACAAAACAGAAGAACATCCTGCACCAACAACTTCTATGACAAAGTTCATCAAATCCTTAACCAAAGGATCACATTCCAAACGCAACATCGTTAATGAAGCATTACTTTTTCGACTCAAAGCATCATCCACTTTATTTTCTTTCCCCGGATGGTAATGAATTGTACAATAATAATCCTTGATTAATTCTATCCATCTCCTCTGTCTCATGTTCAATTATTTCTGAGTGAATATATACTTTAAACTTTTGTGATCAGTATATATTTCACACTTTACTCCATACAAATGATGCCTCCAAATTTTCAAAGTGAAAACAACAGCATCTAATTCCAAATCATGTGTAGGGTAATTTACCTCATGAGTTTTCAACTCTCGTGAAGCATAAGCAATTACCTGATCATTCTGCATTAGGACGCAACCAAGTACTTTCAATGAAGCATCATTGTATATAAAAAACTCACCATTCCTAGAAGGTAGTTCCAAAACCAGAGCATTCACCAATCTTATTTTCAGTTCCTTCGGTAATAGCATGCCAAACCAGGGAAGCTACGAATCTCAGTTACATTTGTGGGTCTCGTCCATTCTTCAACAACCCAAGTCAACTGAGCCATCACTGCAACAAACTGTTTATTTCTGATTCTGACCATCTCAGGATACTGATTTGAAAGGTCATTTACCTCTGTATTCCTTCCCAGAAAAGTTGTTCTGTTTCCTCTATGAAAAACCGTTCTTAACACAGAAATATCTTAGGCGAAGCAACATGGTAATCTTTAAATGCTATATCATTTCAATTTGACAAAAAAAATTGGATAATCATTTAATAGAATTATAACTCCTAAAGTTATCTAAACCGACCTCTGATACCAACTATAAGGCCCCAGCCTTAAACCTTACTTCATCTTGAGTTATTACAAGATTACACATTGAGGATCTTTTCAGGTTTATATTTTTAGAGAATTAGATCATAAAACTTGCATTACATTACACATTTAAACAAAGTGGTTACATAAAAGATAATATTCATTTTCCCCATCAATAGAAACATATTTAAAATAAAATATCGATTCTTTCTTGACACTTCCTTGACACTATCATCATATCATGTACCCTTCCCTTGACCTGTGAAAAATATTTCAAAAACTTGGGATGATCATAAAAAGCTCAGTAAGGGATATAAAAATATGGAAAGGAAACATGCGTACATGTATACACAAGAATCAATGAAATCATACTCTACTCATTAAACATAAGCACTTTAACATACCTCATCAAATCATGAATAAATCATAGAAATCATAAGACATAAAGGTAACTTGAGGCATTCAGAACATTCTTACATAGGGAGTAACCCTCTTGGTTACATTTGAAATACTCATCACAGTATATTCCCTAAATCTCTTCACACAAACCTCAATGTTAACCCCTTCGCGTTACCCAATGAATTGGAGAGCTATATCGGGCTCACCCGCCCTTAGTTTACCACGGAACAACCCGTCTTCATAATAATTCCCAAGAACCATAACATAATCATATCACATAAAACATGCATAAAGGAAACATAACATTTCAACTTTTCAATCACAAGATATCAATACAACACATTGATATAAAAACATTATGAAAACCATTTTCAATACCAAAATAAAATAAAAGTAAAAAATGGTATTTATTTTTCATTTAAAAAAGGTATGGCTTGTAGAGGAAGCCGAAACTCAAATAATGGTCACGGCGGCAGAGAAGTCATTGTCGCCGCATAAGTAAGACAAAAACAATCCCTTTTGTCATTTAGTAAGACACTTCGTATAAAAATATTCCTTTTGGATAAACATAAATGTCAAATGGGTTTATACACCCTATAAAAGAAGGTTGTGTATAAAACAAAATATGCCTCAATGAAAGGAGATTGAGACGAAGTCCCATACCTCGGGTCCGACTTGACTCGATCATTCTTTAACCTCCTGAATAATAAACTTGAGTTAATTTCTAATTTCTTAATAACCTTTTTCAAGTTCATTATTCCTTTTATATCACTTATTACCATGTCATGAAAACTATGTAATTATTTAAGTTAATAACGGTCATTTTATCGATCATTGGTAATTGAGTCAAAAATAAACTATTTATAATTACAAGTTGTTCATGTATCCACTATATCCAGAGTTATACTCATGATGTAGATATCATATATATTATATATATTCAGTATATACATGAATTTATAATATTACGGAACATTTAGAGGTAAGAAATGAAATGCACCGTTCATGGAGACGGTAAGTCGTACGTACGCATGAACGCTACTTTCATTTCTATTTCGTATTTTATGGAATGGAATCATAATGATATAAAGGTATATTATAATTCCATTTTGATATCATATATAATATCATTAATTACATCCTTTCTACATCCCACATATGGAATTAACGAATCAAATCACTTTGAGGGTGTGGTAGTCCGCACTTCCTAAAATGAAGATATTGTGTTTACCCATAATGGAAACCATAAAGGTATGACATAAATGAAAAATACAGAGATTAAGTAAACAATAAACATATTATATATCATATATAAATATAGTTTCATCTTAATGTCTACCTTTGAAGGTGTTAAAAGAATATTGAACAATCATCGTTTCGTGAGGCAGAAATTTGCCATCCACGGAAACAGTATGTTCCTTAACCATTAGATGTAGGTGTGTGTAAGTGTAGCTAGAATACTTATTATAAAAACATCCTAGTATATGGAAGATACTAGTGTTGTTACAAAATAAATGAATAAAAATAGATTAGAGGGTTGGAGAATCAAAATAAAACATAAGAACACAAGAAAAAACACTACCTTTAAAATGGGTAACTCTTTTTGATTTGAGCTCAAAGGCTTCCTTGGGAAGACTTCTGCCCAAAGTGAGGCTTCAAGGAGTAATAGAGGGATGTGGGGAGACAAAATGGGCAGGGGTTTTCTGAGCCAAAGGCTTTGGAAGTGTGGGTAAGGTGATAGAGGTGGGGGCCTTTTATAAGAGGAGAGGAAGGGCACTCTTGGAAAGTTAAGAAAAGATAATTTGTTATAAAATGATTTTCGGATAAAAAAGGTCCCACAATTATAAATTTAGAGGATAAGGTGATAAGGGTTCTAAATAATCCCATCCAATATGTTTTTTACAAGTGTTGGTCTTAGATTTTACATTATATTTTCATTTTATTTAAATCATTAGATAATGAGGTAATCGTTGCATCATCATGGTGTCATAAATAATTTAATTTATTTAATATCTAAAAATTATAAAAAAAATACTATGATGTAGGAAATAGTTTTATATTTATAATTAATATTTATAGTCAAAAATATGACTTGTATAACCCCATTTAAAAATTGGTTTATTAAAACAACTCATGTTTGTGTCATTTTTACTTTTACTTTAAATAAAAGGCATTAATGTCTTTATCTTACCCAAGTGGCTCCACGGGGTCCCAAAAATCGACCCATGGGTTGTCTTGGTTGGCCATGACACATCCAATAAGGGTAGGACATGTGTCTAAGTATTTTCATTTTATTATAATATCATTTTTTCCTTAAATTGCACTAATTACCTCTAATCGCGATTAAAACTTAAAAGTTACTATTCACCAAAAAAATTATTTCAATCCCATTGAACCACATTTTACTTCTTAATGACAATAATGTATGTCAGATTTTTTGAAATTCAAAACATAGAGGTTGTAAAATTTCATTTAAACGGAAAATTAGTTTTTATAAGTACCACTTAGTGGTTTCAGTATTCATCAAAAATTGAAGTTTTTCAGAAAAATACCAAAACTTCACCCTAAGCTATATTTGATATTCCGAATTCAAAAATGATGTCTATTTTACAAAATTCAAAACATATAAGTTACATTAATTAATTTAATAATTAATTCCCATTGTCAGAGCAAATAACATGTTTTTATGAAACAATAAGTATCAAAAGATTGACACTAGTTTAAGTCCAATTTCAAAGTGAAATTAATTCCAACGATCACTATTTCATTAAATGGTAAAAATATATTCTAATTGAACTTTAAAACCAATTCAAAATATAATCTAATCATATAAATAAATTAGATTAAAAAGTGGTTTTGAATTAAAATACAACATTTTTCACTATTCATTAAAAAATGAACTTTATCGGAAAAATACCAAATATTCACACAAAGTAAAATTTGATGTCCCGATTCTAAAGAAGAATTTTATTTGGTCCAATAGAATGTATAAGAGTGACCAAAACTATATTTAATGACGGTTCTCCATCAAAAGGCGATAAGTGGACCTTTAGTGAAAATTAGAGTATATATGCCTAAAATTGAATTCTTTTTGTATTTTAAGCATTTATATTTTATTGGATAAAAATAAGAACATTTAACAAACATATATAATCATATTTTAGTTATTTCCATTCATTCCCACCAATACAACGGCTACGTGTTAACTACCATTTAAAATAATATTATTTTATTACTAGTGTGCAACGCAAGATTTCAAAGAAACTCTTTGTTGCGTATCGAGTACGCTATCGAACATAGCAACCCCTTTAAAGTAAAATTAATATTAATTCATAAATATTAATAAAAATGAAAATGCGTTATTCTTTACTTACCTGGGATGTTACAATAATACATAATTTTTGAAATTTTATAAATTTTATCTCTCAAAATAGACTTAATTTTTGGATTCAGAATATCGAATTTATCCTAGGGTGAGATTTTGGTACTTTTCGGATAACATTTATATTTTGATGAATAGTGAAAATTACTAAATTCTAATTAAAAACAACTTTTTTAATCAAAATATTTAATAGTGATAAATTATGAATTTGAGTGGTTATAATGTATATTTAGAATATATTTTTACCATTTAATACAATTTTGGTCATTGGACATAATTTCACAATTAAACCGGAGATAAACAACTGTCAATCTTTTGATAGTTATTATATCTTAAAAACACGCTTTTTGTTTTGATAGTGGGAATTAATTTTAAATTATTTTCTGCCACTTATGTATTTTGAAATTGGAAAAATGGATTCCATATTTGGAATCAGTATGTTCAAATTGTGTAAATAGGTAACTTTTATTTTTAGACATTTTGAATAATTAATTCGGTATATATTTTATTTACCGTGGTTAAAGGGTAAATCCAGTAAATAAGGGTTAAAAAATAATATTATAATAATAATAAATTACCCTAAAATGTGTCCTAACTTTATTTGTGGATGCATGTCCGACCATGGGCATCTTTGGGTTGATTTTTGGAACCCCATGGAGCCACTTGTAGGTGATAGGGACACTTTATTTTAATTAAGATGAAGTCAATACAAAAATGACATAAGCTAATATCTTTTAGAAAAACAATTTTTACAGAGTTATATATGTTATATTTTCGATTATAAATATTCATTAGAAATATAAAAATATTTCCAACATACCTATATTTTATTTATAATTTTTAGACATTAAAAAAGTAAAAATATATATGACACAATAATGATGCAGTATTTTCATTATTAATGAAAGAATCAAATAATTGGTATTATAAATGTTACAATAAATATAATTTGAAAGTTTTGATGACATAAACTAATTTATTGGTTAATATGACATGTTAGGATTTCTTAAATGAATTTTTTTCAAATTAATAAAGTTGTTAAGACTTTAACAAAAATCAATTATTGAGTACTGTCAAAATTGACATAAATGAGTTTTTAAAACAAATATTATATTATTAATTTATATTCTATTTCTAAAAATATAAGGTTCGGCCAAAGGACTTATATCATTATTTGTGTATCATTAATGGACCACTTGGGGGTCTCTTGGATGTATATAGTAAGTTTATTAACTATATATTATAAAAATACAAAGTGACATGGTAAGTGTTAAACTAATTAACAGAGTTAAAACTAAAAGATATGGTTAATATAATGGCCCAAACCTATCTAAAATCTATTGTTTGAAATTATTTAGACCCATAACCACATTATAAATTGAATAATATACTTTGGAGCCATTACAAACTGAATATTAATTTATTATAAATTAATACTTTAAGTTTTTTCTAAAGAGACACTCCTCCCCCTTATAAAAGGACACCACTTATAACCAATTCCTCACACCTCTCAAGCCTTTTGGTTCGGCCAACCCCTGCTCAAATACTCTCTAAACTTCCCTCAATTCAACCTAGAGGACTTATTTTGATCAGAAAGCTGACCTAAATAGCCCTTTTAATCAAATCAAAAATGAAGAACCCGAAGAAGAGGTAATGTTTTCACCACCCTCTTTCAAGTTCCTTTCTTCTTCAACTTCTTCTTTCTTTATTATTTCCATTCTAAAATAATAAATACAGTATATCCTATATACTGTGATGTTATTATAATTATGGTACAACAAAATTCATTATTCTATCCACCCTTTGAATGACATGTCACCATACGTGCGTACGTACGGCTTATCGTCTCCACGTTTTGGTGTAATTGTTATTCAATACATTATTATTTGGATGGGTATAATAATGATGTGTATTTGATGTAAATAATAAATATAACATGATAAGGATTCTGTATATATTATATACCATCCAATTATATATTGTATTAATATCAAAAGAATGATATTTTCGCTCCTGGGTACGTACGGATCACCGTCTCCACGACGCGATGAGATTCATTTCCAAGTTCACCCTTCATCGACGATTATAAAAATATATATTACTAATAAGTGTGTAATATATGAAATAATAATTACACTGTAGATATATATATTTATATATATAATTATTTATGTACTTACATATATCTTATTCACTTACTTCCGTTCAATACAATATGAAAACGGAAACAGCGTTTATGCGTACATACGGACTACCGTCTCCATAAACTGTGTTTTCCATTTCATATATATGTCTATTATAAATTTTTATATTCTAAATATATATGATATATTTATAATTTTTTATATTCTGGAATTATTTAAATCATGATCTAAGTGATACAATCAAGAGTAACAAGTTAATACATGTACGATAAAGAAAGCGATTATTACCCGAAATGTTAATTTAACATGGAAATTATTATTAAATGGGTATTATAAAGTCATAAATGAATCATGTATGATATCATAAATATTAATGTGGTTCTGGTATAATCTAATAACATACTACAATCTTCATACAGAAGGTTAAACGTACCCTTGACTAACGGAAAGTGCAAGGTAAGGGGTTCTCATCTCACTCCTTATTCCCGTGAGATTCATGCCATATTGCCACTATTACCTTTTGTGTGGTGTATGTACTTACCATAATTGTATTCTTTGTGTAATACACTTTAATTTTTTTGTATTTACATATCCATTGTATGATACTTCTTTCATGGGGTGTATGTTTCGTAAGTTACCAAATTGGTAATGGTTAATTTCACAATCTCATTATTTTCCAAGGTTGTTTTTGCGTAAGTATCTACTGGGTCATATTTACTATCCAAGTCCATTATTCATAAATGATTTTTAAAAGGGATTATTTTTAAGGTAATTTTTACTAAAACAACATTTTAAATGTTTTAAATATTTATTCTTCTAAATCATTCTCATTAATGTCCATGTTTTCAAAATGGTTTTTAAGGATTTATTTATATGGACATGAATGCTTTAAAAATGTTAATTCCTTTAAAAAGTTTCAAAGTGGTATGGGACACTTTGATTCAAAAATTTCTTTAAATGTATTCCTTTCTAAATTGTGTAACCTTTAAATGTTTTCATGAAAAGGTATATTTCAATCAAAGAGTTTTACAAATCATTTCCATCTATGTCAAATCCTTTAATAGATTTTAAACTTGTTTTGAAGTTGATTTATTATGATACAAAACCTCCATATTGTATTAAAGGTTTTGTGATATGTTTGAATGTGGATGTGTTATTTTTATAACATTCATAGATTACGGTTAAAGTATTGACATTTCTTATCCTAGTTCTTATACAAATGTTTATGTTAAGTTTCATCCTTTTCATATGAGGAATGTATTGGACATAGTAAGTGATGGGTGGAGCCCGCTATAGCTCATCGATGCATCGGTAGGTCTCATGAGACAACTAGACGTGGAATTGGCTGAGGCCCTTTCCCAATTTGATTTATGGTTTTGGCTGAGACCTTAATCATTTTAGATGTCTTGGGCAAGGCCCTGACAAAATGTTTTAGAATGTCTGGCATTATACATTCCCTCATTATGAAAATAATATTGATGGTTCATGTGGTCATTCGACTAGCAGAATACCCATGATTATGTTTTATTATAGTATTATTTACTCATCTCATATTCCTTCCATAAAAGTATTCATGTTTATTATTGGTAAAGGTATGTGGTTACAATTATTCACCTTGCTTAATATTTATGTTATCTTCCGCTGTATTGCTTACCCTTACTGAGCATTTGAGCTCACCCCTTTCTATGTTTTATTTTCCCAGGATTCCAAGAGGTGTATTGTGATTGATATGCAGGGTTAAGCCAAGGGGATAATGGTGTTCATAAAGGATTATTTATGTTTTTTTATGTTATAGAGTTTAATGTAACATTCATGTATGTAATCTATTTTCCAAGACTGCTAAACTGATCGGTCATTTAGGACTTGATTCCTTGTAATCATGCCAATGTATTAAAATAATGCATCGACTCGGGGTAACTGGGGTCGGGGCATTACAGTTTCCACTTGAGAAACGTCTTTTGAATCTCTCTCAATATTCATATATGGTCTCTCATTTTTATTGCTTAATTACATAGATTTATTTTCTAATTAATGAATTTTGAGAGGCATGGAATAAATTATCTAGAAAGTTTCATTTGAGGTCATTCCATCCCCTAATTTTGGTAGGAATATAGTATATCTAGGCTTTTGTTACACCATCAAGGGAGAAAGGGAAGCCCTAAATTTAATAAGGTCCTCAATCGCATTTTTGGATTTTATGGTGTAGGAAGAAATGTAAAAATCCTTGGTTTGTGAGGGTCCTCACTAGGAAGACCAAAGAATTTATTAGGGAGGTGGATAATTCATGATATTAACTCAAGTTTTTATTCTTCTTGAGGGTATTTGATATATATATCTTGGTACTCCACATCTGGGGTGGTTAGTTCTTTTAATGTTCGATTATATGAATTCATGTTCTCTAGGGTTTGATATGGTTAACTCTTATAATGTTTTAGGTCCACTTGAGGTTTTAAAAGTGGATTCTTAGTGTTAATTTACTTTATTACTCTAGATGACATAATTTTTGATTGAAGGGTCTATTCAATTTCTAGGTCTATCTTTAAATTTGTTCCTTTTTCCTGATCGGGTCATGAAAATAAGTTGTGAATTTTGTTTTTTTTTCTTTTTTGTATTATTTTTTAATGAAATTTAAATAAAATAAAAAACAATTAATAATAATGAAAGGATAAAAGAAAATATAATTCTATGTTACAGATTTATATAGAGGAAAAAGAAGAGAGAGAGAGAAGAAACACACAAAAATAAAATAAAAAAACTATAAACAATAAACAATAAAAAGGGAAGGGGGAAATATTTAGAGTGAGAAATAAAACAATAAAAGAAATAAAAATGAAAAAATGATCTTGTCTCCCTATTAATGGAATCAAAATGTGACTGTGTTGTCTATCACGTCAAATTGTAAAAAAAATTACTAAAAAGTATGCAATATAGAAGAAACCCTAGGTCATCTCTCTATGGAGTATTAGATCATTAATTTAAAAATATGGTCTAGATTATGAAAACAAGGAATTTTATTTATGAAAAATGGGGGTTTTTTATTTGAGAAGCTAACAGTTAGAGGTAATCAATAAAAAATAGAAATTAATAGATTTGATCAATCTTGGTCAACATGGGGAAATCTCATGATTCTCATCCTTCATCACATTGAGATAAAAGGTATAGATATTTTAATCCCTAGTTTATAAGACCTAGAACCAAAATTTTACTTATTTTATACTTGGATACATCCTAGGATTAAGTTGGAAACATAAAATTATTCACTGATTACCACTAACGATATAGTGATTTATGTCTGACTTCTTAGCCAAAACTCACTAAGGAAAAACATATAGAACTCAACATTTTTTCCAGGCTTTTATGTTATTAAAATGTTATTCCATGATAAAATATAAATTTATATGATATTTTTTTATTTAAATTCAATTTACCATTATGAACCACACAAGCCACACAATTGAAAAGGTGGAGAAAAAGTAGGGAACGGTTTGTGAAACATCACATAAACGGGTACACTAAACATGATCATATGAGTTTGAGCTTGGAATAACTGGGCATAAATTAGTTAAAAAAGATATGAAAATTAAAAAATATATAAAATCCTGGAATTTAAATGATCACTCAAAATAATACAATCTTTAATTTATAGTATTTTCATCACGTTCCTTCTATAGTGTTCATAAGGAGTTTAGAAATCCATGGAAGGGGAAGAACCCATATATGTAGAATTTGAATTTCCCAAGAACTCCAATATTACCCTATGGTATAGAAACAACATATAATGAGGGTTAGGGGTGTTTATGGGAAATAAAACAAAATTTTCACAAAATAAGTCAACTGCTTAACTGATTAGGAGACTATTCATGGAAGAATTTTTTCTCCTTCTTTATCTAGATGGTTGACTGACCAAAACACATTCAAATGTCTTAAAATAATGTATAGAGGTCAAGTTATATATCCAATAGAGGTGAAATCATCCTACTTAGAGTTATGAGTCTTGATTTATGTTCCAAATATAGATGGGTGGTACAGTCTATCACACCCAGAATCTCTTCACATTATGAGCCTCTTTTAGACCTCCAAATGGATGATTTGGGATCCATAGTCTTCAAGATAAATGTATCCCACGCATTTTTTCCATTATTCTACCAACTTTCATACCAATTAGATACAAAAATTATCTATAATAAATATCTAACTTCAGACGTGTGCTTGGGATCTTGTGCAGTTTGGCCTGTTTTTCTTAAATTCCATCGTGGGCTCACTAAATCACCTCCACCTACAATGAAATCATGAAAACAAGTGATTTAACAGTAATAATAATTAAATTATTAAATAAAATATGAAGTGAGATTTTTAATTATATTAGGTTTTTTCAATACAAATCCATTTTAATATAGTGGTGTAAGGGTGGAAATAAATAGTGAATTGCTACATGGTTACATGCATTAGTGAGATACACATCATGTACTCTTGTGCTATCTGAACATAATCACCAAAACAACTTTATGAGTTATTTTGATTTTATTAATTATAAGTTAATCCAATTAATTATTATATTTGTGAGAACTATGAGTAAGAATAGAATATTTCATGACTCATATTAAAGAATGGTTAAATCATAATTGAAAACTGATGATAAATGTGTAAATGAATCAAAGATATTAAAATAATTATAAATAATCATGTGGCTGATCCCATTCTACTTGTTAGTTCTAATCACGGAGTAATAATTGTATGGGGCTTCCCCTTATTGGATTTTTTGTAATCTATAATTAATCTAAGATGCACAACAATGAATAACACCATGAAAAAAATAATTGAATAAAATATTAATTGATATGAGAACATCTAAACCAAATGAAAGATCATTAAATAAGGATTTATTATGAATTTAATATGTTAACGAATTACCTTGTGATGAATTATTTTTTTATTGATGAATATGAAAATTTTACGCCCCAACCTATGATCACCTAAAGATGGTGCATTATTACATTTCATTGGCATTATTACAAAGGGAAAATCCCAAAGGAAAATACAGTTTTACAGTCTTGGAAATCTTTATTACATGCATGATACCCATAATATATTAGGAAAACAAAATAAAACATTCCACATAATAACTTAAATAAATTGTTTCCTTGAAAGAATAATCAAATTTCTCTTCTTCATAACCTGGGGAGATAAACATAATAAGGGTGATCTCAAATGCTCAGTAAGGTTATGTACAGGGGAAGCAATAATCAATATATATAGAATGGTAAATATCTAAGAACACTTTACATTTAAAAAACTAGATAAGGAACAAATAATATAGAAAGTAATTAATTGAAACATATTCCATAAATCAATAAATTGATAATAAACAACTTACACTGATATGTTGATGCAAAATCTCATAGATAAATAATAACAAGAATTAAATGAGGGAAATACTTTATTTAAGGAATTCATGGCTCACGCACATGAAAACCTATTACCATAAAGTCCTCTCACAAGGAGGTTTAAAATTAAGGGTAGAAACCCATTTGGACAACTTATTTTTCTCATGAGAACCTATCGATGCATTTAGGAGCACCATAAGGTCTGGGCTCCACCTTTCATTGTCAGTCCAAAGTATTTCTCATATTGAATAATCAAAATAAATAATATACCTTATCAAATAACCATATTGAACGAGTATATGGATCTATAAATAATTTAAATGAATTAAATAATATAATATCATGAAATTTATGATATAACGAGTCAAAAGGTAGAATATACATAGTATAAAAGGAACCAAGTGCATAACATGACAATATGCCTCAATAAAATGAAATTAAGATGAAATCCCTTACCTTAAGTCTGATACTCTATGTATTTGTATGAAACTCCTGTAAGATGGTATTATTAACTTATATTTGAATCATAATATTATTTATGATATCGTATATGATTATTTTATTAATTCATATTAGCTATTTATTAACAATTCCAAGTTAATGCAACATTTTAGGTGATAATCGCTTTGTTTTATCGTACATGTTTTGACTTGTTATTCTAGATCATATTACATATATCATGATTTAATAACTTTTAAATGCATAATATGATTTATATATCATATAAATTCATAAATATATATAATAGATAGGAATACACCATTAATGGAGATGGTAGGTCGTACGTACGCATGAACGTTGTTTCTGTTTTCTTATCATATGAATGAAACTAAGTGAATGAAATATATGTACATACATATATAAATATATATATTATTAAAGTATCATTATTATGTCATATATTTCATAATTATTCATAATATATATCTTTATAATCATTCTTGGATGGTGAACGTGGAAGATTATTCTCATTGCATCATGGAGAGGGTATGTCGTACGTACGCACGAGCGATGATTTCATTTCCTTAATGGTTTAATATTATGGATTTGTATTGAACATGAATTTTAAATAAATAATATCGTGTTATATTTATTTTTTAATTCATTTTTATTCATCATTATACCCATAATAATGAAGTATATATGAAAAACAGTTTACACCACGGCGTGGAGACGGTAAATCGTACATACGCACACATGGTCATATTCTATTTCATAGGATGGGTAAAAGAGGAATATGGATTTCCCATAATCATAAAAACATATCAGAATATATTAGATTCTAGAATTATTATTTTAGTATGGTAAAAACTTATTAAGAGGAAGCATAATAATAAATGAACTTTGAAATAAAGGATAAAAAGATTACCTCTTTTTCGGGTGTCTCCTTTTGATTTGCACAAAAGGACTCCTTAAGTTGGTTTTCCTCCCAAAGTGTGGCCTATAGGATAAATTGAGGGGACGTTTTAGGATATTTGGGTAGTTTTTGGCTGAGCCAAAGGGATTTTGCGGTGTGAATAAGTTGGTATAGGTGGTGCCCTTTTATAAGAGGGGGGATGAGCACTTTAGGAAATTCTAGAAATATTATTTTATTATAAATTTATTTTCGGTTTAAAATGGTAAAATACTCATTTATTTAAAATATAATATGTTTTGGGTCTAAATAAAATAACCCAATAGGTTTTAGAAAATTTTAGGTCACAAAATTAACCTTATCTTTTATCTTTAACCCACAGTTAAAAAACATTAACTCTTACCATGTCTTCTTGCATTTTCATAATATATGGTAACAATATTTACTATAAAATCACAATAGAACCATAAGTGGATAATAAAGTAAATATGTGACATTATAAAAGTCAGTTAGCCTAATATTATATTTTTATGACTATTATATCATTTAATAAAATAGTATTTATATTAAAAACTCATTTATGTCAATTTTGACACTATTTAGGAATTGATTTTTTTGAAGTCATAACAACTTAATTACTTAAGAAAAAATAAATTAAATCAAACCTAATATGTCAATGTAATCTATAAAATTCATGTATGTCAAAAAAACTTTCAAATTATATTTATTTTAATATTTATAATATCATGTATTTGATTCTCTCATTGATAAAGAAAACACTACATCATTATTGTGTCATAAATAAATTTATTTATTTAATTTATAAAAATTATAAATAAAATAAAATGATGTAAGAAAAAATTTTATATTTATAATTAAAATTTATAGTCGAAAAGTTCACTTATATACCACCGTATAAAATTTTTTTTACTAAAAGATACATGATTATGTTACATTTTAATTTACTTTAAATTATTTTTTATAAAATGTCATTTTCACATCCAAGTGGATCCATGGGGTCCCAAAATCGACCCAAGGATGAACATGGTAGGAAATATATCATCCAATAGTATTATGACATGTTTTAGGGTTTTTTAATATTATTATAATATTATTTTCTTTTCCTTATTTACTAGATTTATCGTTTTACCATGGTAAATAAAATAATTACCGAAGTTATTATCCATAATGTCCAAAAATAAAAGGTACATACTTAAATAAATTGTAACTTATAATTAAAAATATGTAATACATTTTTATAAATTCCAAACACAAAATTTTAAGTAATTAATTTAAAATTAATTTCTGTTGTCAAAACCAAAAAGTGGGTTTTTAAGAAGTAATATCTATCAAAATATTGTCATGTTTTTATGTAACATTTTAATGTGGAATTACTTATAGTGGCCATCATTGGATTAAATTATAAAATATTAATTTAATTACACTTTAAAATCAATTTAAAAGTCAATCTTAAAATATTAATAAATTTGATGAAAATGCAGTTTTGAATTAAAATACAGTATATTTTCACTATTCATCAAAAATTGAATCTTTTCAGAAAATCACCAAAATTTTACCCTAATATAATTTGGATATTACAAATTAAAAAATGAAATATATTTTGAAAAAAAATTAGAAAACATCAAAATGTGGTTAATACTATTCATAACTATTTTTAAGGGCTATTTTGATAGGTCGTGGTGTGCTTGAACTTGAGGTTGCGTACAAAGCAAGATATTGAATTATTTAAAAATAAGCATATTATTGAATCTTGGGTTGTTACATTATTCCCCCATTCAAATAATTTTTTCCTTGAATTTTCCAGAATATCATGACATAAAAAGATTCAAGTTGTTCTTCATCATATGTTTTCAGGTTCCCACATTGCTTCTTCCATTTTATGGTTTCTCCAAAAAAAATTACCATACGAGTTGTCCGATTTCTCAACACTTTTTCTTTGGTATCAAGTATCTTGATATTATCTTCACAATAAGATAAATTGGGTTCCATTTCTATTTCTTCATAGGTGAGTACATGCGTTGAGTATGGCAAGTATTTCCTTAACAGTGATATGTGGAACATATCATGAACTTTCGAGAGACTTAGAGGCATTGAAATACGGTAGGCCACAACTACTATTCATTCCAGAATTTAAATAGGTTTGATGTACCTAGGAGTTAATTTACCCTTCTTATTGAAACATATAACACCCTTCCATAGATATACCTTCAAGAAAATATGATCTCCTACTTAGAATTCCAAATCCTTTCTTAAGTTATCAGCATAGATGTTTTGCCTACTTTTTGCTATTTTGATATTGGTTTGGATAATAATATCATTATCCATTGTTTCTTCAACAAGTTATGGTCCTGCAAGTTTTTTTTTTCACCAACATCATCCCAACAAGTTGGTGTACGACATCTCTTTCCATATAATGCTTCATGGTGCCATCTGAATACTTGAATGGAAGCTATTGTTATAAGAAAATTATATTAGAGGTAAATAATGATCCCACATACCTTGAAATTCAAGTGAGTAGGATATCAACATGTCTTCTAAAGTTTCAATAGTCCATTATGATTGTCCATCAGTTTGAGGGTGGTATGCAGTGCTCAAATGAAGTTCAGTATCTAGGGCCTTTTGAAGACTTTTCTATAATCTTGATGTAAAACAGGGATCACGATCAGAAAAAATCAGTAGGGGTACACCATGAAGTATTTCAACTTCATTAATATATAGTCTTGCTAAACATTTAAGTGGTAAATATTCTCTTATCGCAAGAAAATGTGTTGACTTGGTAAGATGATCAAAAATGACCCATATTGCATTATTCCTTCTAGGAGTCTTTGGTATCCCCATGAAAAAGTCAATTATAATATCATCCCATTTCCACACAGTTATAGGAAGAGGTTGCATGACTCCTATAGGGTGTTGTCTTATAGCCTTCACCTGCTGACAAACCAAACATTTTAATACATAATCAGTAATCTCCCTCTTCATATTATCCCACCAAAAATGTTCATTCAAATCTCTATACATCATAGTTCGACCAGGGTGTATAGAGAAATTGGATCTATGAGAATCATCAAATAATTCCATTTTTTGCTCAGGTTTAGCTAGAACATAAATCCTCTTCCCAAATTTCATAATTCCATATTCAAATATGAAATCAATCAACATCTCATCATTCACTACATTAATTTTCTTTTGAAACCCATGGTCATCAGTCTAAGAAATTTTTATCCTTTCCATTAAATATAGTTTCACAACCATTTGAAAAAGTAGTGGTGATTCTCCCTCAATGATAATTCCCTTATCCATCTTTAATATATCCATGAACATAGGATCCCTTTCAACTCTCATATTTTTTATAACTCTGTGTTCCTTCCTGCTCAAGGCATCTTCCACTTTATTTACCTTCCCTGGGTGGTAGGGTATTGTGCAATCATAATCCTTGAGTAGCTCAAGCCACCTCCTTTGTCTCACATTGAGTTTGTTCTGTGAGAAAATATATTTTAAACTCTTGTGATCAGTATATATCTCACATTTTTTTCACCATAGAGATATTGCCTCTATATATTCAGAGAAACTATAACTATAGCTAACTCAATATCATGAGTTAGATAGTTTTTTTCAAGGGTTTTTAATTGCCTTGATGCATATGAAATAACCCTATCATTCTGTGTAAGGACACAACCAAGTCCTTTCCTTGATGCATCACTATAAATAAAAAACCCATCATTACCAGATGGTAAATTCAAAATAGGAGCATTGATTAATCTTCTATTTAATTCATCCGAAAATTCTTCACACTCTTTTTTCCAAACGAATTTAACCCCTTTGCGTGTGAGTTTGATTAATTGGTTAGCCAATCAAGAAAAATACTGGACGAAACGCCGATAGTAACCTACTAAACCAATAAAACTATATACCTCTGTTATACATGTCGATGCTGGACATTCTTGAAAAAAAATTGAAGGATCAACAGAGATTTCATCCTTGGAGACTCTTTGTCCAAGGAAATAAATTTCCTGAATTCATAATTCACACTTTCTAAATTTACCATATAATTATTCTCTCCTGAGAGTCTCGAGAATGATTCGCAAGTGATAATTATGGTATTCAAAGATTTTATAATATATCATAATATCATCAATGAATACCAAAACAGAATCATCAAGGTATTCCTTGAATACTCTATTCATTATATGAATAAAAACTGAAGGTGCATTATTCAAACCAAAAGGCATTACTATAAATTCATAATGACCATACCTCTTCTAAAAAGTTGTCTTGGGAATGTCTTCTTTATTCACACATAATTGATGATATCTATAATATAGATCAATCTTCGAAAAAATTGAGCTCCCTAAAGTTGATAAAATAAATCATCGATACGAGGTAGAGGATAGTTGTTCTTTATTCTAATCGCATTGATTTCCCTATAATCAATACATAGACTCATGGATCTATCTTTCTTTTTGAAAAAGAGAACTGGGGATCCTCGTGGAGAAACACTAGGGCAGATAAATCACTTTTTACCGAGCTCTTCAAGTTGTTTTTTTATCTCTACTAATTCCATAGTGGTCATTATATAGGGAGTTTTTGATATTGTCTTTGCATCAGGGATTAAATCAATACAAAACTCAACTTTAGGCTCTATGGGTTGTACAAGTAAATCTTCAAGAAAAACATCAATGTATTCCTTTATAATAGGTATGTCCTAAATTTGAATATTACCTCCTTCATCCCTTGATGTTGATTTCTATTCCTCCCCAATAATCTCATTCAGTAAATCTAATGGGGTTGGATTTTGATGAGTATCAGGTGATTGAGTTTCTGCTCTAAAGATAACGGATTCTATATCTTCCACAAAAATCAAAACTTCCTTTTTATTGCAATAGATTTTCGCATCATATTTTGTAAGACAATCCATACTGAGGATTATATCAAAATCAACCATATTTAAGATAACAAAATTTTAAATTAGATCACGTTTATATGCCAAAAAAGGAGCCGCTTGACACATCTTGGTTGCAATAATGTTCCCACTAGGAGTTCTAAATGATAATTACCTTTTCATGGTGAATTGGATATATCTAAATTTTAATGAAAATTGGAAAGATATAAAGGAATGAGATGATCTAGAATCAAATAAATATTTATCTAAATTTGAGGAAATTATTAATGTACATGCCGCCACATCATTAGGAGCATCAACCTTAGCAGTTGTGATCGTAAAAGCTTAGTCATCTCCCCTCGACCTCTTATGTGGTAGATTCCCTTGATGTTTGGGGCATTAATTTTAATAGTGTCCCATAACTTTACTATTTTATAACTAGACATAAATGATTTGTTTCATCCCATTTCATTTATGAGCCTTGTGTCCTTTATCTCTGCACTTATAACAAACCCACAATCCCTTCCAACATTTCCCAGGGTGCTTTTTTCCATAGTTTTTACAAAATTAAAATCGTTTCAATATCTTATTCTTCTTTGATGCATTACCCTTTTCATGGTTCTTAGATGGCCTCTTCTTTTCTTATTTTCATTTGAATATATTGATCCTAGAAAATTTCTTCTCCTTCTTGATGGAACATAAAATTATTTCATTATATGATGAAAAATTCTGTGAAACAAGTGCCCTTTGGAGATTTGGCTTAATACCTTCAAAGAAGTAATCAATCATTCACTCTATGTTGCATATATAATCAATACAAAACCTGGATATACTTGTAAAAGTAGCTTTATAATATGTAACACTCTCTTATTACTTTTTCATTAATCTATGTAACTTCCTCTTCATCTCAATTTGTTGATCACAATGAATGTATTTGTCAAAGAATACCTCCTTAAAAGTTCTCCATTCAATAAGTTCTATTTCTTCTTCATCCATAGTGTTTTGGATCGACATCCACCATTGATCAACATCACCTTTAATACAATAGACTGAAAAAGTAACCTTTTCTATTTCATTGCATCCCAAGTTAATAAATATCTTTTCCAAAGACTCAATCCACTGCTCAGATACAATTTGATTAGTATTCCCACAAAATGATGGGGGCTTTTGTCACATAAAGTGATACAACATACGTGGTTCCCTCTATGTAATGGGTTGTTCCCTTCATGAAAGGTTATTTGTCATAACCTTTTTAATTTTCCCTAATATCACCATAATTTTCTCTGTTCCAATACCAACTGTATTGGTTTCCTCTGTAGGGAAACCCCTACAATTACCCTAAGTATTGATACCATTCTTCCTTCCAGGTTTCATCTCTATATAATGAAACATATTGGATTTTCCCATTAAATTATGAGTTTAAAATATGGTAAAACACTCACCATAAATTAAAAATTTATGCATTATAAATCATAAACATTTATTACTTTGGTTAAATTATCATAAGTATATCCCCAAAGTCTAACTTAGGTTATATTCCCAAATATATGTTCTCTAAATCTAGTTTTCAAGGTTGTTTCTAAAATATCTCTGATACCAACTATAATGCCCTGACCACATATCATCTAAAGTTGGTGCATTATTACATTTCATTATCATTATTATAAGGAAGTAAATCCTGAAGGACCATATAGTTTAGCAGTCTTGGAAATCCATATTACATGCATGATACTAATAATACATTGGGGAAAAAAATAAAACATGCCACACAACAACTTATATAAACCATTTCCTTGAAATATTAATGAAATTTCTATTCTTCATAACCTTGGGAGAGAAACATAATAAGGGTGATATCAAATTCTTAGTAAGGTTATGTACAACGGAAGCAATAATCAATATATTTGGAATGGTAAATATCTAAGAACACTTTCCATTTACAAAACTAGATAAGACACAAATGATATGGAAAGTAAAGAACATGAAATGTATACCATAAATAAATAAACTGATAATGAACTACTTCCATAGATATGTCGATGTAAAATATCATGGATAAATAATAACTTAAATTAAATAAGGGAAATACTTTATTTAAGGATGTCATGTCTCAGGCACATAAAAACCTCTTGTCGTCAAGACCATTCACAAGGAGGTTTAAAATTTGAGGATAGAAACCTATTTTACCAACTTATTTGTCTCATAAGAAACTATTGATGCATCGAGGTGCTGTATAAATTCTGGTCTCCACCCATCATTAACAGTCCAAAGTATTTCACTTATTGAATAATCAAAATAAATAATATACCATATCAAATAACCATATTGAATGAGTAATATGGATCTATCAATAATTTCCATGAAACAAATAATATAATATCATGAAATTAATTTGATTCATGATATAAAAAGTCAAAAGGTAGATTATACATTGTATAAAAGGAACCAAGTTCATAACATTACAATATTCCTCAATGAAATGAAATTGAGATGAAATACCTTACCTTAAGTATGATACTCTCTGTATTTGTCTGAAACTCATGTATGATAGTATTATTAACTTATATTAGAGTCATAATAATATTTATGATATCATATATGAGTCTTTTATGACATTATATTATCTATTTAATAACAATTCCAAGTTAATGAAACATTTCAGGTAATAATCGCTTTGTTTTATCGTACTTGTTTTGACTTGTTATTCTTGATCATATTACCTACATTGTAAGGCCTTGACCCTAGTTATCCAGAGTCGGTGAATTATTACATAATATTGGCATGATCACAAGGGATCAAATCCCAAAATACTGATCAGTTTAGTAGCCTTGTAAGTACTATATACATACATAAGTTTTAAATTACATTATAAAATGAAAAACAACAACAACATTGTCTCCATGAACACGTTAATATCCCTTAGACTATCCCTAATGGTCATTAATAATATACTTCTTCACATCTTGGGAAAAATAAATCATAGAAAGGGGTGAGCTCAGGTGCTCAATAAGGATAACAATATAGCAGAAACTTTCATAAATAAGCATAAACATTTAATGAAATGTATAAGACTAAAACATAAGCTTTTTAAACTTAAACTTCCACATAATATGGAAAATATAAATCAAATAATTCCATTTAATTATTCACTTTGATATTCTACTAGTCAAATAATCACATGTAATATCAATAGCAAATTTCATAATTATGAAACACATAATGCCAGACTTCATAACCACATAGTCAAGGCCTTGTGCCAAGACTACAAATAATATTTTTTCAAGTTCTTATGCCAAGACACTAGTTTGTCTCATGAGACCTACTGATGCATCGAGGAGTTAGAGCAGGCTTCACCAATTGGTTACTAAGTCCAATGCATTCCTCATATGAAAAGGCTAAAACATAACATAAATATTCATATTAAAACTAGCATACGAAATTTTAATACTTTAACCATTAACCATGAATGGTATAAAAATAACACATCAACATTCAAACATATCAAAAAACCTTCAATACAATATATAATATCTGTATCATAATAAATCGACTTCAAACAAGTGTAAAATCCATTAAAGGATGTTGAAATAGATGACATCAAAACTATTTGAGAGAAATATCTCTTTTATTTTAAAATCATTTAAAAGTAACATAATTATAAAAGAAAACATTTATTTTGAAAATATTCTTATAAACTTTTAAGGGAAACTTCTAATATGTTATAACAGTGGAAAATAGACACACCTATCGTATAAGTTAAAAAAAGACATTCTTACCTTAATTTGTCAAAAAGGTCATAAAGTACCTTATTTGGAAAATGAAGGAAAGATTAATTTATAAAAAAATTATAAAAATTCAAATAGGGGTATAATTTGCTTTAACCCATAGTCTATGAAATATTAAAAAAAAATACATTTTCAAGAAACGCAGATGTGGATGATAAAGAGGTCTCAGTAGATACTCACGTATAAACAACCTCGGATAATGAAGAGATTGTAGAATTAACCCTTACCTTGTACTTTTATTTGGATGAGGGTTCGTTAATCTCCTATATAATAGTTAAATAATTGTTATTAAATTATCAAAGAACCACAAACATAAATATGATATCATATATGATCCTCTAATATTGCTTTCTTAATAATATTTCAGTAGTATCATCCTATCGAGTGTTAAATGATTCATTTTATTTTATATGTTTTGTTACATAAGTCATATTTTTTTATGGAAATGATGTATTTGATTCATATCCAGAATTATATTAAGTTCTTAAACGTTATTTTTTAATCATAAAATGGAATTTATTCATGAATGGTTATGATGGGGAATGAATCTCATCATGTTCATGGGGACGGTAATCCGTACGTACGCACGAGCGACAATACCATTCTATTGATGGAGGAATCGTATGTAATTGGATGGTATATCATATATAAATAATCATTAACATGTTATATTTATTATTTACATCAATTATACTCATTATTATAACCATCCAAATAATAGATTATTGAATAAAAAACTACACCACGACATGGATACGGTAATCCGTACGTATGCACGTATGGTGAAATTATCATTGATAGGATGGATAGAATAATTAATATGGTTTTACCATATTTATAGTAACATTAAATTATGTAGAAGGTATTGGATTTATTATTTTGGTATGGAAACAACAAAGAAATAGCAAGTGGAAGAAGAAAAGAACTTTGAAAGAGGTGAGGAAATCATTACCTCTTCTTTGGGTGCTTCTTTTTGATTTGATCAAAAGGGCACATTAGGTTGGATTTTTTATCAATGTAAGGCCTATAGGTTGATTTTAGGGAAGTTATAAATATATTTGAGAAGGTTTTATTCTGAGCCAAATTGATTTACGGGTGTGAAATTAAGATAAGTGGAAGTACCCATTTATAAGAGAGGTGAGGGTCGCTTTAGGAAAACCTTGAAATATTATTTTATTATACAATCATATTCAGTTTATAATGGCACCAAAAATATTTATTTATAGGATAAGGTGGTTATGGGTTGAAAATATCTCAACCAATAGGTTTTAGACAGGTTTAGGTCACCATATTAACCTTATCTTTTAGATTTCACTCTTGGTTAAATTGTTTAACATTTACCATGTCTCCTTGTATATTTATATTATATTATAAATAAAATTACTATAAAATTCCAAGATAACCCCAAGTGGTTCATTAATGACATATATATTATTATATAATTCCTTTGTCCGAACCTCATACTTTTATGACTATTATATCATTTAATAATATAGTATTTTTTTAAGTCATTTATGTGTATTTTGACACTATTTAGTATTTGATTTTTGTTAAAGTCCTAAAAACTTTATTACTTTGAACAAAATTCATTTAATCAACTCTAAAATGTCATATTATCCAATAAAATTCTTTTAATTCATTAAAAGTCTCAATTTACATTTATTTGGATATTTAAAATATCAATTATTTTAATCTTCCATTAATAAAGTAATTACTGCATCATCATTTTGTCATTAATAAATTTAATAATTTAATGTCTAAAAACTATAAATAAAATACCATTATGTAGGAAATATTTTTAGATTTCTAATTAATATTTATAGTCGAATTTATCTTCTATGTGACCTTATATTAAAAATGTTTTAGTTATGAAAATTTGAATTTGTCACTTTTAACTCTTCTTTAAATAAAATAATAATAAATATCCTAATCTAATCCAAGTGGAAGAAAAGGATCATATTTTATTAGTAAGTTTGATTTTTGTCAAAATACACTTATCCAATAGAATTAGGACATGTGTTAGGTTAATAATAATATCATTTTTACCTTTAATTACCCTATTAACTTTTACCCGTGGTAAATAAAAGTCAAAAGTTACTATTCCCCAAAAAATATTTTCATCTTATTGAACCAAATTTTACTATCTGATATCAACTGTGTGTCTCATATTTTTTAAATTCAATTCACATAAGTGGTAAAATTATGTTTTATGCAAATTTTCTAATGTGCCTAGAATGTGGGTAAAAGGCATTAAAAAATTCTATAAAATTTTATACATCTAATTTTATTATAAAATGACTCCAATGAATTGCATTGAACTAATATAGGTATTATGTATCTATTTTTAATTAAAATAAATTTAAATTTAATAAATAATTATTTAAATAAAAAGTCATTTTTAAACAATAACGCAGTGTTTTTCACTATTCATCAAAAATTGAAAGTTTTTAGAAAAATACCAAAAAACTACCGTAAGCTAATTTTGATATTTTGAATCCAAAAATGAATTAAATTTTGAAAAATAAAATTTTTAAAATTTTTAAAAGTGTGTATTACTATTCATAACGGTTAGTTTGATTGCTCGTGGTGTGATAGAACTCAAAGTTGCATACAGTGCAAGCTATTGTATTATTCAAAGGGAAATGTATTGTTGAAGTTGGGGTGTTACATTCTTCCCTCCTTCAAATAATTTTGTCCTAGAAATTTCTTGAATATTATAGCATAAAAAGATTTGGGTGGTTCTTCATCATAAGTTCCTTGGGTTCCCACATTGCCTCTTCCATCTTATGGTTTCTCCCTAGAACTTTCACCAGATGAGTCATCCAGTTTCTCAACACTTGTTCTCTGGTATCAAGAATTCTGATAGTCTCTTCGCAATAAGATAGGTCAGGTTCCAATTCTATTTCTTCATAGATGAGTACATTCATTGAGACAAGCATGTATTTCCTTAATAGTGATGTGTGGAACACATCATGAACTTTGGAGAGACTTGGCGGCATTGCCAAACGATAAGCTACAACTCCAATTCGTTCTAGAATTTTGAAAGTTCTGATGTACCAGGGACTTAATTTAGCCTTCTTACTGAAATGTATAACACCCTTCCATGGATATAACTTCAATAAAACATGATATCCTACTTGAAATTCCAAATCCTTCCTTCGATTATCGGCATGGATCTTTTTTCTACTTTGAGCTTCTTTGATGTGGGTTTGGATAAACTTCTCCTTTTACATTATTTCCTCAACAAGTTCTAGGCCTATGAGTTTTCTTTCACCAACATCATCCGAAAAAGTTGGGGTGTGACATCTGTTTCCATATAATTCTTCATATGGTGTCATCTGAATACTTGACTGGAAGCTATTGTTATAGGAAAATTCTACAATAGGTAAATATTGATCTCACATACCTTAAAAGTAAAGTGAGAAAGATCTCAACATGTCTTCTAAGGTTTGAATAGTCTGTTCTGATTGACCATCAGTTTGAGGGTGGTAGGCGGTGCTCAAATGAAGTTCAGTATCCAAGGCCTTCTGAAGACTATTTCATAATCTTGATGTAAAACGGGGATCACAATCAGAAATAATCAATAGGGGTACTCCATAAAGTCTTAAAACTTCATTAATATGTAGTCTTTCTAGACATTAAATTGGTAAATATTTTCTTGTAGCAAGAAAATGTGTTGAATTGGTAAGACGATCAATAATGACCCATATTGCATCATTCCTTCTAGGATTCTTTGGTAGCCCCAAGACAAATTCCATCGTAATATCATCCCATTTACACTCAGGTATGAGAAGAGGATGCAGGAATCCTCTAGGATGTTGTCTTCTAGCCTTAACCTATTGATAAAACATACATATTGACACATAATCAGCAACATCCCTCTTCATGTTTTTCCCCCAAAAGTGTTCCTTCAAATATCTATTCATCTTTGTTCTACCATGGTGTGTAGAGAGATTGGAGTTATGAGCATCATCCAACAATTCCCTTTTTATATGAGGTATGTCAGGAACAAAAATTCTCTCCCCAAATTTCAAAATTCCATCTTCACATTTGATGTCATTCAATCTCCCATCATTCACAACTTTAATTTTCTTTTGAAACTCCTCATCATCAGTCTGTGAACTTTTTATCCTTTATAGTAAAGATAGTTTAGATACCATTTGAAAAATTATTGATGTTTCACCTTCCATGATTATTACCATATCCATCTTTACTAGATCCATGAACATAGTGTCCCTTTCAACTCTCATCTTGTTCAAAACTCCATGATCCTTTCTGCTCAAAGCATCTGCCACCTTATTTACCTTCCCTGGGTGGTGGTGTATAGTGAAGTTATAATACTTTAGTAGTTCAAGCCATTGTCTTTTCCTCATGTTGAGTTCTTTTTGTGAAAAAAATATACTTAAAACTCTTGTGATAAATATATATCTCACATTTTTTCACCATAGAGATAGTGTCTCCATATCTTCAAATCTAAGATTACAGCAGCTAACTCAAGATCATGGGTGGGATAGTTTTGTTCATTAATTTTTAGCTGTCGTGATGCATAAGCAATAACTCTATCATTCTGCATCAGGACCCAGCTAAGTCCTTTATTTGATACATCACTATAAATAACAAACCCATAATTCCCCAATAGTAGAGTCAAGATAGAAGCATTGAATAATCTTCTCTTCAGTTATTCAAAACATTTTTCATAATCTTTTTTCCAAACAAATTTAACCCCTTTACGTGTGATCTTGGATAATGGGTTTGCTAATCGGGAAAAATTCTATATGAAACATCGATAATAACCCACTAAACCAATAAAACTATGTACCTCAGTTATAATCTTCAGTGTTGGTCATTCTTGTATTAATCTTGTCTTAGAAGTATCAACATAGATTCTATCATTAGAGTCAATATAGCCATGAAAAGAAATTTTATGAAGCCAAAATTCAGCCTTGATAAACTTCCCATATAATTTATTTCCTCTTAGGGTTTTCAAAATTGTGCACAAGTGATTTTCATGATCTTCATATATTTTTGAGTATACCAAGATATCATCAATAAATACCACTAAAAATTCATCAAGATATTCCTCGAAAATTCTATTCATTAGATCCATGAAAATAGAGGGTGCATTAGTCAGTCTAATAGGTATTAATGTAAACTCGTAATGCCCGTACATGGTTTGAAATGTTGTTTTCAGAATGTCTTCCTTCTTCATACACAACTGATGATATCTTGATCGAAGGTCAATATTTGAAAAATTTTGAGCTCCATGAAGTTGATCGAATAAATCATCAATGCGAGGTAGGGGATACTTGTTCTTTATAGTTATAGCATTGATCTCCCTGTAGTCAATGCACAACCTAATAAATCCATCTTTCTTCTTATCAAAAAAGAATAGGGTCTCCCCATGGAGAAACACTAGGATGAATAAATCCTTTATTACACAACTCCTCTAGTAGTTTCTTTAGTTCTAATAATTCCACAGTGTCCATTCTATAAGGGGTCTTCGATATGGGCCTTGAACCAAGAATTAAATTAATGGAAAACTAAATTACTCATTCTAGAGGATGTCCAAGTAAATCATATGGAAACACATTAAAATAATCTTTTACAATAGGTATGTCCTCTATTCGAGTATTCTTTTCCTCACCCATAGTTATTTCATTCTCTTACTCCCCAATAATTGAATTTAGTAGAGCGATTGGGAGTGGATCTAGATAAGAATCGGGTGGTGACATTTCTGCTCTAAAGATAAGGTACTCCTTATCATCATCAAAAATTGTAACCTCCTTCTTCTTATAATAAATTTTTGCATCATGGCCTAAAATCCAATCCATACCAAGGATTATATCAAATTCAATCATGGGTATGATGATGAGATCAGTAGATAAAGAACATTTATATGCCCTAATGGAAATAGATTCAGAAAACGTTGTTGCAATGATACTTCCCTTAGGAGTTTTGACTAACAACTCCCTTGTTAAATAAAATTGGAAATATCTAATTTTCTTAGAAAACTGGGAAGATATGAAACAATGCGATGATCCAGAATCAAGTAAAGAATTGGCTAAACTTGAGGAAACCATTAAATTATCTATCAGTACATCTTTTGGAGCTTCAACCTCAGTGGTAGTGATCGCATAAGATTGGTCTTGCTTCCTTTTCCTTTTATGAGGTAATTTTCATTGTCTCTTAGGAAATTCATTTGAATAATTTCCCATTTCTCTAAAATTGTAGCATTCAATAGTTACAACCTCTTTCTTTTCCTTTCAATCATGATCTTGGTAGCCTTTTTTACCACACTTGTAACAGACTCTCATTCCATTCAGGAAAGTACCAGAGTTTTTCTTTCTACATTTACCACAGGATGGATATTCATATTTTCCCTTCTTCCCCTTATTTCCATTTCCAGAGTTTTCAGCAGATCTCTTCTTCTCTTGTTTTTCTTTAATGTCGTAAGACTTGGAGAATTTATTTTCTGTCTTGATAACACATGAGACAATATCTTCGTATGATGAGAAGGATTGTGAGAATAATGATCAATGGAGAAATGTTTTTAACCCATTTAAGAATCAATTAATCTTACTCCATGGGTTATGTATAAAATCTTATGCATGCATTGCTAACCTTGTAAAGTTAGCCTCATACTTTGCAACATTATCATCCTCCTTTTTCATCAGACTCGGAAATTGTCTTTCCATATCCGCTCGATGGTCACGAGGAAAGTATTTTTCTAATAAAATCTCTTTAAACTGCCTCCATTACATATTTTATACTTCTTCATCTTCCTTTCTATTTTGAATTAATGACCACCACTGATTTGTATCTCCCATGAGGCGATAAACTTCCATGAAAACTTTTTATCTTTCTCTAATCCCCAAAGCATGAAATATTTTCTCTAAAGAACTTATCCATTTCTCAGATACAAATAGATTTGTATTCCCATTGAATGTAGGTGGTTGTTTCCTCATGAAGCGGTCTAACATTGATCCTCTGTGTTGTAGATCAGGGTGCTTCATACGAGTAAGGTTATTATTCATAACCTAAGTGAGTTGTCCCGGTATGGTGATAAGCTGATATGCACCAGTTATAGAACCAGCTCCAATATAATTATCTTGAGTAGGAGGGAAATCCCTCCATGTATTACATGTGTTAATACGGTTTCCATTTCTTCCACTAGGCACCATTTCTAAACAATGGCATACACTAGATTAGTTTATGAATCACAATACATAATTCCAAGCTTGTAAAACACTTAACATAAATTGAACAGTTTATGGATATTATCCATAATCATAAAAAAAATGTTTTCTTTGAGAAGTTTTATACTTATAAATCCTTCATAATGGTTTTTAAAGAAAATGTTAATTATCCTAAGAATATCTTCCGGGAGTGTCATAACCAAGAGTACAGCAAGGCGTGTTGTTCTGTAACAAGATACCCCAGGTCAAGCCTGAAAATCCTTCTCAGATTTTTCACTCCAAGGCACATCTGTACCAGAGCTGTCTCTACCTGGTCATATTCAGATAGGGATTTATTTCTTGGAAAATATGAAAAATCTCTATATTACCATAATTCTATGAAGTTATTCTATACTAATCCTCAAATTCAATCTTAGGGTAATGTTCTCTAATCAAGGTTTTTATAAATCTTGCTTCCAAGGTTTGTACTAAACTTCCTCTGATACCAACTATAACTCTGTGACCCCAGTTACCTAGAGTTGGTGCATTATTACATAACATTTTCATGATCACAAGGGATCAAATCCCGAAAGACTGATCAGTTTAGTAGCCTTGGAATTACTAGATACATACATAAGTTTTACATTACATTATAAAATGAAATACAACAACAACATTGTATCCTTGAACGAATTCATATCACTTAGACTATCCCTATAGGTTAGGCATAATATACTGCTTCACATCCTTCTAAAAATAAAACATAGAAAGGGGTGAGCTCAGGTGCTTAGTAAGTATAACAATATAGAAGAAAATTCAATAAATAAGAATAAACATTTAAGGAAATGAATAATAATGAGACACAAGCCTTTTAAACATAAAGTTCAACATAATATGGAAAAGATAAATCAAATACCTCCATTTACTTATTCACATAGATATTATACTAGTTGAAAAATCACATGTAATATCAATAGAAAATTTCATAATGACAGAATGAATAATGCTAGACTTCATAACCACATAGTCAAGGCCTCATGCCAAGACTACAAATAAGATTTTGTCAATCCCTTGTGCTAAGACACTAGTTTGTCTCATGAGACCTACTGATGCATCGAGGAGCTATAGCAGGTTCTACCCATCACTTACTAAGTCCAATCAATTCCTCATATGAAAAGGTTGAAACATAACATAAACATTCTGATTAAAACAAGCATAAGAAATGTTAATACTTTAACCATAAACCATGAATGGTATAAAAATAACACATCCATAGTCAAACATATCAAAAAACCTTCAATACAATATGGAATATTTTTATCATAATAAATTGACTTCAAACTAGTGTAAAATCCATTAAAGGATATTGACATAAATGAAATAAAAACTATTTGAGAGAAATATCTCTTTCTATTTTGAAATAATTAAAAAGTAACATAATTATAAAAGAAAAAATTTATTTTGAAAATATTCTTATAATATTATAAGGGAAGCTTTTAAGATGTTATAATGGAAAAAAATAGCTTCACCCACCATATATGTTAAAAAAATACATTCTTACCTTAACTTGTCAAAAAGGTCATAAAGTACCTTGTTTCAAAAATGGCGGAAAGATTCATTTATAAAAAAATTTATAAAAAGTAAAAAAATGGTATAAATGACTTTAACCCATAGTCTAGGAAATATTTAAAAAAAATTAAATAAATTTTGAAGAAACATGGATGTGGATGATAAAGAGGTCCTAGTAGATACTCACGTATAAACAACCTCAGATAATGAAGATATTGTAGAATTAACCCTAGAATTGTACTTTTCAATGGTCAAGGTTACATTAAACTCTTTTATAATAGTTAAATCATTGTTATTAAATTATACAAGAACCATATACATAAATATGATATCATATATGATCTTCAAATATTGCTTTGTTACTAATATTTGAGTAGTATCATCGTTTCGGGTGTTAATTGATTCATTTTCCTTTATATGTTTTGTTACGTAAGTCATGTTTCTTATGGATTAGATGTATTTGATTCATAAACATTATTATATTCAGTTCTTAAACATTATTTTTTAATCAAAATATGAAATTTTTTCATGAAGGGTTACGATGAGGAATGAATCTCATTGCGTTCGTGGAGACAGTAATCCGTACGTACGCACGAGCAACAATACCATTCTATTAATGGTGGAATCGTATGTAATTGGATGTTATATCATATATACAGAATCATTAACATTTTATATTTATTATTTACATAAATTATACTCATTATTATACCCATCCAAATAATGGAGTGTTGAATAACAAACTACACCACGACGTGGAGACAGTAAGTTGTACGTACGCACGTATGGTGACTTTATCATTCATAATATGGATAGAATAATGAATATGGTTGTACCATATTTATAATAACATCATATTATATAGAAGGTTCATGAGTTATTATTTTGGTGTGGAATCAACAAAGAAAGATGATGTGGAATAAGAAAAGAACTCTGAAAGAGGTGATGAAATTATTACCTCTTCTTCGGGTGCTTCCTTTTGATTTGATCAAAAGGGCTCCATAGGTTGGATTTATGATAAAATTAATGTCTATAGGTTGAAGTTAGGGTATTTGGGAGGATATTGGATCAGGTTTTGGCCGTTACAAATGGTTTTGGAGGTGTGAAATTAAGAGAAGAGGAAGTACCCTTTTATAAGAGAGGTGAGGGTCACTTTAGGAAAACCTTGAAATATTATTTTATTTACAATCATATTCAGTTTATAATGTCTCAAATAGGATTTATTTCAAGGATAAGGTGGGGATGGGTAGAAACCCTATCAACCAATAGTTTTTAGATAGGTTTAGTTCACCATATTAACCTTATCTTTGAGATTTAACTCTTGGTTAAATAGTTTACATTTACCATGTCTCCTTGTATCTTTATATTATATGGTTAATAAAAATAATATAAAATGACAAACGAACCCCAAGTGGTTCATTAATGACATACCTATTATTATTTAATTCCTTTGGACAAACCTTAGATTTTTATTACTATTATATCACTTAATAATATATTATTTTCTTTAAAAAATCATTTGTGTCAATTTTGACACTATTTAGTATTTTATTTTTGTTAAAGTTCTAACAAATTGATTATTTCAAAAAAAATTAATTTAATCGACCCTAACATGTCATATTAAACTATAAAATTATTCTAATTCATTAAAAGTTTCAATTTATGTTTATTTCGATATTTATAATATCAATTATTTTAATCTTTCATTAATAAGGTAATTAGTGCATCATCATTGTGTCATAAATAAATTTAATTATTTAATGTCTAAAAAATATAAATAAAATACCATTATGTAGGAAATAGTTTAATATTTCTAATGAATATTTATAGTTGAATTTATATTATGTGTACTCCTATATTAAAAATGTTTTAGTTATGAAAATTTGAATTTAACACTTTTGGCTCTTCTTTAAATAATATAATAATAAATGTCCTAATCTAATCCAAGTGGACCAAAACGATCATATTTTATTCCTAAGTTTGATTTTTTTCGAAATACACTTATCCAATAAAATTATTATATGTGTTAGGGTAATAATAATATCATTTTTACCTTTAATTACCATATTTACTTTTAAACGTGGTAAATAAAATTCAAAAGTTACTATTCACCAAAAATTATTTTCATCTTATTGAAGGAAATTTTACTTACTAATATCAACTGTGTCCCTCAAATTTTTGAAATTCAATTCACAGAAGTTGTAAAATTATTTTTTATGAAAATTTTCTAACGTGCCTAGAATGTGGGTAAAAGGCGTTAAAAATTTCAAAAAAATTTATACATATAATTTTATTATAAAATGAATCAAATAAATGGAATTGAACTAATATATGTATTATGTATCTATTTTTACTTAAAATAAATTTAAATAAAGTAAATAATTATTTAAATAAAAAGTGATTTTAAACAAAAACGTAGTATTTTTCATTATTTATCAAAAATTGAAAGTTTTCAGAAAAATACAAAACAAACACTATAAGATAATTTTGATATTCTAAATCCAAAAATGAATTCCATTTTGAAAAAGAAAATTTATAAAATTTCAAAAAGTGTGTATTACTATTCATAACAGCTAGTTTGATTGGTCGTGGTGTGCTAGAACTCGAAGTTGCGTACAACGCAAACTATTGTATTATTCAAAGGGAAAAGTTTGTGGAAGCTTGTGGTGTTACGTACATCATGATTTAATTTAAAATTTTATAATATAATTTACATAATATATATATTCATAAATATATATAATAGATAGGAATACACCGTTCATGGAGACGGTAGGTCGTACGTATGCATGAACGCTGTTTTCATTTTCTTATCGTATAAATGCAAGTAAGTGAATTAAATATACGTACATACATATATATATATATAATTATAGTAGCATTATTATTTAATATATTTCATAATTATTCATAATATATATCTTTATAATCATTCTTGGATGGTGAACTTGGAAGATGAGTCTCATCACGTCGTGGAGACGGTAAGCCGTACGTATGCATGAGCAGCTATATCATTTCCTTAATGGTTTAATGGTATAGATTTTGATTAAAAATTAATTGTAAAGAAATAATATCATGTTATATTTATTATTTAATTTATATTTATTTATCATTTTATCCATCATAATGATGTATAGATGAAAAATAGTTTACATCACGGCGTGGAGATGGTAATTTGTACGTACGCAAGCATGCATTATTATATTGTTTTTAATATGATGGGAAAAAGAAGAATATGGTTGTCCCATAATCATAAAAACATCTTAGAATATATTATATTCTATAGTTATAATTTTATTATGGTAAAAAATTAGTAATAGGAAGTATAAGAAGAAATCAACTTCGAAAGAAGGGATAAAACGATTACCTCTTCTTCAGGTGTCTCTTTTTTATTTGCACAAAAGGAATCCTTAAGTTATTTTTAATACAAAATGGTGGCATCTAGGATAAATTTGGGGGATTTTGGGGGATATTTGGTCAGTATTTGGCCGACCCAAAAGGGATTTGGTGGTGTCAATAAGTGGGTAGATGTGGTGTCCTTTTATAAGAGGGGGGTGGGTCACTTTAGGAAAGTCTAGAAATATTTTTTTATTATAAATTTATTTTAGGTTTAAAATAGTCCCAAACTCATTTATTTCAAAGATAAGATTTTTTTGGCTCTAAATCCAATAAACCAATATGTTTTAGATAAGTTTATGTCACAAAATTAACCTTATCTTTTAGTTTTAACCCTCAGTTAAAAACATTAACTCTTACCATATCTTCTTTCATTTTCATAATATATGGTAACTATATTTACTATAAAATTCCAATAGAAACATAAGTGGATCATTATTTAAATTAGTAAAATTATATAATTCAGTTGGACTAATCTTATATTTCTAGGACTATTATATCATTTAATAAAATAGTATTTATTTTAAAAACTCATTTATGTTAATTTTTACACTATTTCGGAATTGATTTTTTTAAAAGTGATTAAAACTTGATTCCTTCAAAACAAGGCATCAAATAAAACCTAATATGTCAATTTCATCCATAAAATTATTGTAGGGAATCAAAACATTCAAATTATATTTATTTTAATATTTACAATATCATTTATTTGATTCTTTCATTAATAAGGAAAATACTGCATCGTTATTGCGTCATAAATAAATTTATTTATTTAATGTATAAAAATTATAAATAAAATACCATGATGTAGGAAATAATTTTATATTTACAATGACTATTTATATTCAAAAATATAAATTATATAATCCCATATAATGTTTTTTACTAAAAATACATGATTATGTTACATTTTTCTTTACTATAAATTAATTCTTATAAAATGTCATTTTCACATCCAAGTGGATCCATGGGGTCCCAAAATCGACCCAAAGATGACCATGGTCGGACATATCTCATCCAATAGGATTTGGATATGTGTTAGGGTTTTTTAATATTATTATAATATTATTTTTTTACCCTTATTTACCAGATTTACCATTTTACCATAGTAAATAAAATAATTAATAAATTTACTATTCATAATGTCCAAAAATAAAAGGTACCTATTTACACAATTTGTACTTTTTAATTCAAAATATGGAACCCATTTTTCTGAATTCAAAACACAGAAGGTGTAGTAATTAATTTAAAATTGATTCCAGTTGTCAAAACCAAATAGTTGGTTTTTCAGAAGTAATATCTATCAAAAGATTGTCATGTGTTTATGAAAATTTTAAATGTGAAATTACTTCAAATATCCATAATTTTATTAAATGATAAAATGTTAATATAATTACACTTTAAAACCAATTTAAAAGATAATATAACAATATTAATAAATTAGATGAAAATGTAGTTTTGAATTAAAATGCAGTATATTTTCACTATTCATGAAAAATTGAATCTTTTCAGAAAATCACCAAAATATCACCCTAAGATAATTTTGATATTATGAATTCAAAAATGAAATCTATTTTGAAAAAATAAAGTTTTTAAAACTTCAAAAATGTTGTTATCATTATTCATAACTTCTTTTTTTACAGCTACTTTGATAGGTCAGAGTGTGCTTGAACTCGGGGTTGCGTACAATGCAAGCTATTGAATTATTTAAAAATAAGTGTATCATGGAATCTTGGGGTTTTATAGAAAATATCTCAATTTAATTTCAACATTACATCACATTAAACAAGTGTAGATTCCCTCTAGCAGTGATCTACATGTGTTCCACAAGCCTTTGAATGTCATCATATGAATACTTGAGTACTATCATGAAGTATCATAACACTTTCATCATTTTTATTTGATTTCCATGGAGGAATCTCCTTGATATCTCTAGAAACTTTAGGTGAATTGGAGGAGGATCGCTCTTTGTTCATGAGAACATTTTTGGAGAGGTTCTATCTAAGGCTTGAGAGGATTCTCTAGTTTTAATATGCATAACAAAAAAACGGTTACTGATAGGTGTGGAAATAATATAACTGCATTTAAATAGTAATAGGGTTAGAAAAAAATAATTGAACATGAACCCTTATTAATTCCTTAATCCCTGAGGAATCCCATGTCTATAATAATAATAATAATAATATTATTAATTCTTGAGATATGAAAAACTAGGGAATTAATTAAATATTATTTATTCAAATGATATTTGTTGGCAAAAATCCCTTTGGAATTTTTTATGAGTTGTTTTTTTTTTTGAAAATTTTGTTTAAATAAGAGTTCTGTTTGGAAGATAGATCTCATTCCATATGTCATGATCCACACTTTGAATTTGTGGAATGTGAGAGAACATTCCACTATATAATAGAGTTGTTTCCACTCTATATCTTGATACACTATGGTGTAGGGCCCTATGTCTAAAGGTAAACTAGCACATGAGTAAGGGAAATGATCCTGATTAAGGGTACATAAATAATGGTAACACATGAGTAACCCAAGATCATGTAAGGGTATCATCCTCTAGATATTTTAAGGACCACACTAAATAGAGATGGATACAATGTATTGTGGTTTTCATAAGGGTAACCCATCATTTACATAGTGTCTGTAAGGGTAAATCCTTACCCTCACAAAATTTAAAAGATCTATGTAAGGTTAAAATCCCTAGAAAAATAATAATTCCATTATATAGTGGAAGGGGATACGCTATAGTTCTCCTAGAGAAGGATGAAATCTAAACAACAATTATTCCTTATTACATAGAATGTCTAAATTTAGAAGAAGTAAAGAATTCAGAATCTCTATCCCTACAGGATCTCACTATGCAGTGTTATGTCCACACCGTAGTTAGTTCTGTATGAAAAAATATTATAAAAGATTTTAGGTGGATTAATAGAGGGGTTATTACTCAAGAATAATTGTATCTGGTCAACTACAATGTTCCACATTTTAGTTATTTTGAATATTCCATATAGATTGCTGAGAAATTTTATGTTTGTGATGAAGTGATGGTTCAAATACCATATCTAAATCAAAACAAATTAACACTATTTCTACTCATATATGACTATAACACTACTAGGAAGTTTCGTTTTACTGGTAGTTTCATCTAGAAATAGAAAGAAAGGGGGTTATTTTTTGAATCTCCCAATGTTCAATTTGAAATTAATAGTGAATGATAGACCCGGTAATTATAAGGGACACTTGGTAAAATCCCATATAAAGAATATTCAATCCTAATCATTGTATTGAAATAAAAATATGGAGATTCATACTATTCACAAAATAGGAAAAGAGGAAAACACATGGATAATTTTAGGTGCATAGTTTCACAGGGTGATTCTAGATCTCATCTAGAAGGTTGAAGGTCAAATAGGAATACCTCCTGCGATAATATTGTGTGAAGAAGAAGATTTCACAATCCTTTAACTTTTTTTATCACTCTTGAAGTGTTTCATTATGAAAAAGTTCGATGAAGTTGTCTTCATGTGTAAAGAAGACATGTTTGTGTGCCAATGTTTTAGTAATTGACTCTCACTATATCTCATGAAGTTTAGAGCAAGAAAAAACTTTTTCAAAGAATAATTTACACATACCTTTTTTATTTATGTGAATAGGAAGTATAATTTCACACAATAATGTGTGATACCCTTTCTCACAAGAAAAAATATATTGAGAATATACTACTGTTCAAAGTATAATGGAGAACAAGTTCTTATCCTTTGTGTGAAGTGTTTAAAAAAATAGTATACATGTGTTCGGTTTGAATGCATAATAATAGTGCATGTATCTTAAATAATAAAGCATTCATATGTAAATTATCACCCAAAAAATAAAAATAACACATAAAATAATAACAAGGAATATATACTTGGTAGAATTTTATAAGAACCTTGAATTATATTAAACATGCATGAAGATTGAAAAATACACATTTAATGTGATTTACTTAAATAGTGTGTAGTGAACTTGAGACAGAATCCAGGTAGAATATCAGAAGTATTCATATCATAGTTTTTAATTTATTTATTTTGTGCAATATCATTCTTATATGAATTAATATTTAAAGTGTGGTGAAATTTAGTTGAATAAATATTTTATGCACTAAGAAGAACGAAGGTTAACTAATACTACATTTATTGTTGATATTGTATCGAATAATAGAATTTCATATTATGATTCCGAGCTAAGATTTTATTGTTTCAATAATTACAAAAGACATTTTTGATTCTAGAAATAAGAAGAGAATAATATTTGGTGCGTGAATTGACATCTGTTGATTATCATTTGGGTTAAAGAAGAATTATATAATTATCCATCCGAAACATATTTATATTATAGTGAATGAATTAAAAAGAAGAAATAAGAGAATATTTAAATTATTTTTTCTAAATAAGAAAAATAGTTTCATTCCTATAGTGATTCAAGTAACAGAGTTAAGAAGAAGTAATTCAAAGAACAAAAGAACCATTGTGGCATTCAACCGAAGTCTCATATGGTGGAAGTATTTCATGGTGTTTTAAATAACTTTGAAATGTTAAGACTGACTTTATAGGTAGTATAAAAACCATAAAGGAGCTATAAGTTGGACCAGTTCATCACTAGTCTAGGTATTTAGGAATACTCTCTTATCCTCCCTTCTAAATTTTAGGGACCCACACTATCTAAGGGTTGGTTTCTAGCCACACCATTGAAACATAATATCTCAGTATAGTAGAGAATATGTGTACTAGTCATCTCTGTACACAGTAAGTACTGAATACTCTAATTGATTAGTGAACATTGTAAAAACATCATGTTTTATCCTTTACTACTTTCATATACTTAAATATAGTAAGAAAAATATAATAGAATAATCAAGATCCTAAAGGGTCTAAGAGGTAAATTGATAAAAATTTACAAAAGGTGGAAAAGTTCCCAACACTAATTAACCCCCCCCCCCCCCCCCCTTGGATTGAGTATACCTTGAATTGGTCCTCTCAATTGGTATCAAATTATAAGTTCACCTTTACTAGACTCTCTACATAGTAGCTATTGTATTTTGAATGTTTGATTTTATTTGTTTTGACAAAAATGAAGTGCATTTTTGGTTAAGATTCAGTTATCTCTTTGTGTAATTATATATAAACTAAGTCCATGATGAAAATTATAGATAAATAGAAAAAAAATTGGAGAAGAGATCCCTCTTATATAAAGAGTTGTAAGTATAAGTATCTCCTTGTCCTAAAAATAATTAAGATATATCAGGCCTAGAAAGTAAATAGTCAGTGGATCAGGTTTCCACTACGGAGAAGTACAACATTCCATCCTCATGTGAATCATGAATGGTAAGTGATCATGAAGTATGTAAAAATTATTGTTTAAAAATCCCTCAATAAAAATATGTTATCACAAGTGGGGATGATGATCAATATATCACTCAGGATATATTAGTTGATTGATTAAGAAATGTTCAATATTATGTTCCAAATAAACAGTCTCTCTTGTTTGTGAAGTCTTTCAATGTATACAAAAAGATATCACCCAGCTGAAAGAATAGTTATATTTTTTGAATAATTATTTATAAGGAAAAATTATAGAACGATTAAAGCTCACCATAAAAGTTGGATCATTTTGAAAAAAATAATGAGGGAGATTGAAATAACTTTATAAAAATGGACTAAAGAAATTTATAAGAAACATAGAGTCAAGAAGTCTCTAGAAGATAATATACATGCACCTGAAGAGATGTTAAAAAACTATATCAATTTCAAGGATTTATAATTGGAATTAAAATCTAAAAATATCAAGGAAATATAATCTTTGTTATAAAAAAAATTAATATGTATGAAGAGGAATCTAAGATATTAACAAGAAATTGGGAGGAGAAGGTGATTATGATTGAACATCGGAAAAACACCATCAATATGAAATTTCAAGAATTATAAGTTCTATTGTCCAGTCTTGAGAAGACACATATTGAGACTATACAAAATAAAAAGATATTTTATGCGTCTACACAATTATAATTGTAGTATTATAAGGATAAAATAAATCCAACACATGATAAGAATACCATGACTTAATTTGATGATTCATCATAAGGAACTAAGAAGAAAGAGGTACCATCTATAACATCTTGTAAAAATGTTTCTAATTTTCTTCCAAAAATAGTATATGTTGGGAAAAAACACCTTAAAAGGTATTGATGAAGAAAGATTTTGATAATCCTACCACCATGAAAAATGTGGATAAGAAAAAAGAATTTGTAAGTGGGTTACCCATGAATATCCCAATAGGTTATGAAGAAGACACAAAATATTCCTATTGATAAAATAATAAGATCAAGGTTTGTGGGTCCATAATGGTGTTGCAAAAAATTCAGGAATTTTGTACAATTTTTTTGGTACAATTCTATAAATTCTAAACAACAAATAAGTCCCATTTCAAGGTGGAGAAATCTAGGGAAGAAGATACAATATACACATTTAAATAAAGATCTGAATACTAAAAATAGATTTAGAAACCTTGAAAATATCTATGATTTATGCAATGGTAGTGGTCATACAAATAGTACATTATCATTTCAACATGCCCCTAAATTTATTAAAAATAATAAAACCATAGAAGTTGTTGAAGAAATAATAAACAACCTTGGGAAGTAAGAAAAAGAATATTGAAAACAAAAAAAAATCTCCTAAGAAGATTCCAAGAAGGAAAGTTGTGAAGTAGTCAAATTCAAAATCCAATAAGTTGATAAAAATTAACCATCCAAAAGAACTAAAAAGATTAATGAAACTCTTAATAATCCATGTGGAAGATCAAATCTTGTTTCCAAATTTTTTAATAATATGTTAGTAATCTGGATAAAATATTTAAGAGAATGTGGAAAACCAAAAAAGAATACGCTAAGGATAGTGAAAATAGAAGTAAAATATTCCACCTGAAGATAAAGAAGCTATGTGTGTGAGGTGAAACATATGTGGACACATTGTGATAAATTATTCTGCAATTATTCCAACATAAGAATAAATATTTAAGATAATTTATGTTGAACCAGGTGATACAAGTGCATTAAAATCCTTTGAGAAAAGAATATTCACACATAAATAAATTCAAAAAGTGATAAGATCCACACAACCTCAATAATAATTAAATATTATATTTGTAGGTGTGAATAGTAAAGGAAATGGAGTAAATTAGTTGAGAAAAAAATCTCAACCTTTTTGTTCACATTGATAATATAAGGAACATCCACTTTATTCCTTTAATCTATTTGTATTATATTTTGTCTTATAATTCAATTAATTGAAGGTTAATCAATTTATATGGGGGATAACTTGATAGGAATGGTTTTTTTCAATTCTTGACTATAAATCAGAAAACATCACCATCCTTGAATGATTTCTCAATTGGTTTTCAAATTGAAATATGATAGAGGGTCATATTTTATGAAGATACGGAATGTAAAATAATATACTAGAAAAAAGGGTAAATAAGATATCACCAATTTTAATCTTTTTTTTTGGTATTATGAAGAACATGTATTGAATAAGATCATCATTTGTGAAGTTTTGGATGTTGTCAAATCTGGAAAATCACAAGTTAAAAATACATATTTGTGTTTTCATTGAACTAGAAGATCTTAAAATCCATTCATCAATAGATTCACCTTTATGAAAATAATTATTATTGTTTTTCTTGAGGGGGAGAAAAATTAAGATAGATGAAGTTACTATAAAAAGAACTATTTAAATTGGAATAAAATATGATCATTCTAGGATTTACTTGAAGATTGTGTCATTAGAAAAGGTATTTTTTTCAAAATATTTCATACCTAGTTATCAAAAATGATAAACTTAGAAAAAATTTGGATATATTTAATTAATAAATTACATAATAAAAGTGGATGAATAAAATTTCCATAAGGATACTTATCTGGTTTTTTGTACTTGAAGGATTTTTACATGTTTGTTGAAATAAGTGGAGGAGTTTCCAGTTGATCCTTCTTAAAAAAAGTTTCATATATTATTTAAGTATCTTCATCCTGAAATAAAATTTGATTACCCTTGAAGACAATTGTACGAGTTATAATTTCATAAGGTTTCATGATCAATTGGTAAAACACAAATTTTTTGTATAAATCAAATCCTCTCCTTTTCGACACCGATCATGACTCATGTATACTTAGAGTGAATGAAGTATGGTACATATATTAAGAATGAACTTATACCCTTTTCCTATTTTCTTTGTATTTATTTTCATTAAAAAGGAGATAAATTTAAATTAATGTTTGAAAATTAAAGGGTATAGATTCACATATTGAAATATTCATTTGGAAAAACCTTTCAAGGTATTTCCAGATAATATAAAGGGGTAGATTTTTGGGCCCACTTTGTGTATGACTTGTATTTGTTGTAAATAATTTTTATTAGTTGTCAAAGGTGGTCAATGAAATATAAATATTCCATTGATTTATAAATAAATAAGTTTATGGAGGAAAAGTATCCAGGATATAAAAGATTAATATCAATGTGATTATAGCTTGGATGAATGGATTAAGAAGAAAGTATTCAATTCTTGTTATCTTATGGATGTTCTTTTGAAGACTTTCAGTTTACAACTCTAGTGATTATTGAACTTATCAACATATCAAAAACATTTTTCAATGGTGAAACATTGCTTACAACAAAGAATAATATGTGAAGAAGTGAGAATATTTGATATTGAAGAAGTTATTTGGAATTTATATTCCAAAAATATAGGATGAAAAATTAAAGATGATCATATAGATTTTTATTTACATGAATATAATTTTAAGAATCCCATGAAAGTATATTTGAATATTATTTAATACCATTCAAAATACATGAAAAATACATATTATTTTTTCATGGAATATATTGGAAAAAGGTACTTGAGAAAGGCTTGTAAATTTATATTAAGAGGATGGTCTGATCTATTTCACTTAGAATTATTCTAAGTGTTTGGAAAAAATTTGGCCAACCATTAGCCAGCCAACCAGGGGCCACCTCAATAACACATGTGGGACCCTTTGGTTAACCATGTGGGAGGCAGTCAACCTGGCTAGCCATCTTTGGCAGTATTAGGATGTGGGAACATATATCTAGAATGAAGTGAAAAGGGGTGTGCATGGCTTGTGCATAGTGCACATATGATGACCTTGTGAACTATGTAGGTGTGGTAAAACCAATGATAGGTATATGTGAGGGTGTATGTGGGTACTAATCCCCCACTACCTTAGCATGGACTTGTAGCGGCACATGATCATTTATAAAATATCACTCAAACACATAGAGAATCAATGTGGTATATCTGAGAGAAGTGTTCACTACTCCTCTATTATTAAATATAAAAAAATTACATCTTCCATCTAATTCAATCAATCATAGTCTCTCAATCACCACGATATTTCATCTTCAACCAACTAAAGGTCGATGGTGCATTTATTCACCCAAGTTAATGTCTAAACTTCTGATGATCAAATTTTATGAATCTATGATTAACCTATGGTATAGTTATTGAGGAGATGAGTATGAAAATATCTATGCACACAATAAATGATGTGCATGAAATGTTTCATATGAATCATGAGCTACATCCAAATGTAAATGTATTTTCAGAAATATTCTCATGCATCTCATCTTCATCAATGAGTTTGAACATTAAAAAGAGCACGTGATCTTCATCGTGTGCACATGATACTCACCATGAGGTGTCTTGTCGTGTAGGTACGGACACCAAACTTATCAATGTCACATAACATCCATTTTAAGATTATAATTTTGGGATATTGAGGCAGTCAAAGAATTTATTTACATGGCATGAAATGTATGATTCTAGTTGGTATAAGGTAATAGATACCTCGCCAATAAATACTAAATCACCCAACTCAAGAGATGTTTCTATTGATTTCGTTTCATATAATAACTATCATTTCTCATAAAAATAGAGCCACTTTGATCAATATTTTACATAGTAAGGAAATGTGTACTATGAGCCTCTTGGCTACGCGAAGTATGGGTGTTTTGTGCTCATCCATAGTTCAAATAAGGACATTGTATAATTATTATTACACAAAAAAGAATACCTCCCACAACAATACTGCCTAAAGGGGGATATTTAATGGGATTTATAATTGTTTTTATCACTCTTAAAAGTTATTCATGAATTAAAAGTTATATAAATATCTCTTCTTATATGAAGAATAACATTTCAAGATCAGGTGTTTGAGTAATTCACTCTCACTATGTTTCATGAAGTTCAAAGACTACGTGCACTTACATGAAGAAGAAGTTACACATACTTTTTGGTGTATATTAATAGGAATTATGATAGTATATATTGAACATATACTATTGCATGAAGAATAATAATGAAAAATCTCTTATCCTTTTCATGAATCATTTACAAAAACTGTATGCATGTGTTTGGTGTGCATGCATAGGAATAGTGCATGTGACTTAAAGAATAAAGCATACATACATGAATATTTAAGCCAAAAATAATACAATTAGCACATAAAATAATAACAAGGAATATATATATGATGGAATTTGAGAATACCCACGCATTTTATTTCATATTAATGATCATTTAGAAATATATATGCGATATGATTTACATAAATAGTGTGCAGAAAACATGAGACTAAATTCGGACAGAATATCAAAAGATTTAATATATGAGTTTTCTGTTTATCGAGTTTGTGCAAGATTATTCATGAATGAGTTAATATTAAAAGTATGGTTTAATTTAGTTGAATAAATATTTACTTCACAAAGAATAATAAGGGTGAACTGGTGTGATATTCACTATTGATTCTATATCAAAGAAGAGAATTTATGGCGACAATGATGAACTGAGCATTCATTTTTTCAATAATCACAAAATATTCTTAGGATTCTAACAAGAAGAATAAAAGAAGATTTAGTGACTAAATTGATATCTTTTTATTATCATTTGGGTGGAAGAATAATCATAATATTATAAATCAAAAACATATTCATATTATTAGGACTAAAATCGGACAAATAAAGAAGAGTAGCATTTAGTTTTCTTCCATAAAGAATAAAAAGAGTTTCTTTCCAAGTGTTGTACAAGTAAAAAATTAAAAAAAAGTAAGTGTAAGAACAAAATAATTTTTATGGAATCCAAAAAAAGTCTCATCTAGAGTAATAATTACTTTGGGTTACAAGGAACCTTAAAAGGTGAGTATTTTATTCAGAGGAAGTATAAAGAATTGGCAAGGAGATACAAGTTCGACCAGGTCATCACTAGTCCAAGGATTTAATAATAATATCTTATCCTCCCTGTTAAAGTGTAGGGACCCATACTGTATAAGTATTGTTTTCTATCCACACTACTGCAACTTGAATCTCATTATAGTGGAGAATATGTGTACTGGTCATCACCATACTCATTATATACTAGTTTCTATTATTGAGTAGTGAACCTTGTAAAAACTCCATGTTATATCCTTTAATTATTTCATATACGTTCATGTTATAAGAGAAAGAATATAATAGAATCAACATCCTAACAGGACTAATATGTAAATTGATAAAATGTTATAAAAGGTGAAAAAGTTCCCAACACTGATTCAATCCCCTCTCAGTGATGTGTATATTCTGAAGTGGTCCTCTCAAAATATACTCCTTTCTTTGTCCTGTTATTATCCCCAAGACATGTATTTTTTACTATATAATTATTTCCCACTATAAACCCCAACATGCTTCCTGACCTTTACCATTTTGATAAATCATGGCCAATATTTCTAAAGGAAGGCAGGCACTAGGACTTTACCGACAACACTATGGAGTGTGAATTTGTCGAGGGGATGTAAATTTGGGCTCATTAAAGCCTTTATATGAGAATTATTTCTTATCTTGTGACTCTATTATAAGTTTATGATATGTTATTTAATACTTACCAAGCCCCAGTGTGGGACTAGACTCCATTATTTTAACGATTGATCATTAGCATGCATTAATGATATATATATATATATATCATTAGTTCAATATATTTTTTGTTTCTCAGTGATTTATTAGTTTAAAACCACATAGTTGGGTGCTCTGGGGTGTAGTTTCATCCAAGGATGAGGTAAATATTGTGGGGTTAGGATCATGCCCATGATAGGGACTTCCTACATATCCATTTTTAGGTAATCAAAACCCACATTGTTCGAGGCCAGTTAATAGAACACATCATATCTTTTAAGGTCATTTAATGATGGAAATGTAGTGCCATTATGGTCATTAAACCATAACAAATTGAAATTCCTTTTAAGGGTTTTCATCTAGGACAAGGAGACCTATAGTCTAAGGAATCCTAATAATGGGTGGTGTGGAACTTATAAATGAGAATCCCTTTCTAATACTTCTCACATGGATTTTATCCCATCAAAGAAGGTTGTCTTGCATGGAATATGGCCCTTTGAGGGAGGATTGTGTGGAACTTGGAGAATATAGATCGATGAGGAGTAGTATGTATCATAATGAATATAGACTAGTGAGAATGGATCTTGATGGAAATATAGACTGATGAGGGTAATTTTTATATGTAATATATAACAAGGAGGATATGGCTCTATAATTTTGGGTTTAAACCTTAGAGAGTTATCCTATGTATCTGTTATAACTAAAATCCTAAAAAATGTAGTTTGAGTTGCATAGTTTAAGGTCATATGACAGGACCATACTCAAGATTTTAACATCATGTTATAAGGATATTATTGTTCGCTTTTAATTTAACACCTCAAGCTTTCATGGTACGCTTCTCTTTGAATAATACAGTAGCGTGTGTTGTACGCAACTTCGAGTTCTAACACACACCACGACCAATCAAACTAGCCGTTAAGAATAGTAATAGCCAATTTTTGAAATTTTTTACATTTTATCTTTCAAAATGGACTTAATTTTTGGATTTGGAATATCAAAATTATCTTAGGGTGAATTTTTGGTACTTTTCTGATAACTTTCATATTTTGATGAATAGTGGAAATTACTAAATTTTAATTAAAAACAACTTTTTTAATCGAAATAATTAATAGTGATAAATTATGAATTTTTGTGTTTTTAAAATATATTTAGAATATATTTTTACCATTTAATCCAATTTTTGTCATTGGACATAATTTCACATTTAAACCGAACATAAACAAGTGTCAATCTTTTGATAGTTATTGTTTCTTAAAAACACGCTTTTTGTTTTGACAGTGGAAATTAATTTTAAATTAATTTCTGCCACTTATGTGTTCTGAATTTGGAAAAATGGATTCCATATTTGGAATCAGTTTTCCAAAATTTTGTAAATAGGTAACTCTTATTTTTAGACATTTTGAATAATTACTTCGGTAAATATTCTATTTACCATGGTTAAAGGGTAAATCCGGTAAATAAGGGTAAAAAAATAATATTATAATAATATTAAATTACCCTAAAACGTGTCCTAACCCTACTATTTGATACATTTCCAACCATGGGCATCTTTGGGTCGATTTTGGGACCCCATGGAGCCACTTGTAAGTGATAATGACACTTTATATTAATTAAGTTAAAGTAAATACAAAAATGACATGAGCATATATCTTTCTGAAAAACAGTTTTTACATAAGATTATATATGTTATATTTTCGAATATAAATATTAATTATAAAGATAAAATGATTTCCTAAATAATGGTACTTTATTTATAATTTTTGGACCTTGATTAATTAAATTTATTTATAACACAATAATGATGTCGTATTTTCCTTATTAATTAAAGAATCAAATAATTGGTATTATAAATGTTAAAATAAATATAATTTGAAATTTTTGATGACATAAACGAATTTTATTGGTTAATATGACGTTTTAGGATTGATTAAATTAATTTTGTTATAATTAATAAAGTTGTTAATACTTTAACAAAAAAATCTATTATTGAATAGTGTCAAATTTGACATAAATGAGTTTTTAAAACAAATATTATATTATTAATTGATATTCTATTCCTAAAAATATAAGGTTCAGAAAAAGGACTTATATAATGATATTTGTATCATTTATGGACCACTTGGGTATCTATTGGAAGTATATAGTAATTTTATTATCCATATAATATAAAAATACAAAGTGACATGGTAAATGTCAAACTAATTAACTAAGAGTTAAAACTAAAAGATAAGGTTAATAAAGTGACCCAAACCTGTCTAAAACTTATTGGTTGAGTTTTTTTCGACCTATACCCACCTTATACTTTTAATAATACATTTTGGATCCATTATAAACCGAATATGAATTTATTATAAAATATTACTTTAAGTTTTTCCTAAAGAGCCCCTCCTCCCCCTTAAAAAGGACATCACTTCTAATTAATTCTTCATACCTTCAAAGCCTTTTTGTTCGTCCAAAACCTACCAAAATATCCTCTAAACTTCCCTCAATTCAAAATAGAGGCCTTATTTTGATCAGAAATCCAACCTAAGGAGCCCTTTTGATCAAATCAAAAGGAAGAACCTGAAGAAGAGGTAATGTTTTCCCCACCCTCTTTCAAGTTCCTTTCTTATTCCACTTCTTCTTTCTTTGTTATTTCAATTCTAAAATAATAAATCCAGTATATTCTATATAATATGATGTTATTATAAATATGGTACAACCATATTCAGTATTCTATCCATCATTTGAATGACATGTCATCATACGTGCGTACGTATGGCTTACCGTCTCCACGTCGTGGTGTAATTGTTATTCAAAATATTATTATTTGGATGGGTATGATAATGATATGTAATTGTTGTAAATAATAAATATAACATGATAATTATTCTGTATATTTGATATACCATCAAATTATATATTATTTTAATATGAAAAGAATGATATTGTCTCTCGTGCGTACGTATGGACTACCATATTCACGAACGCGATGAGATTCATTCCACATCGTATCCATTCAAGACTAATTTTCATTTGATGATTAGAAATAATGTTTACTGTCATGATATAATTATGGATATGAATAAGATACATCTCATCCATAACAAATATGGCTCACATAACAAAGAATATAAATGAAAATGAATCTGTTAACACCCGAAACGACGTTAATACTAAGATATTATTAGCAAATCAATGTTCAAAGTTCATATATGATATCTTATTAATGTATATAATTATTTTATAATTCAATAAAAATTATTTAACCATTATACAGGAGGTAAAACTACCCTCAACCAAGGAAAAGTACAAGGTAAGGGGTTTTCATCTCACTTCTTATTCCCATGAGATTCATGCCATATTGCCACTATTACCTTTTATGTGGTGTATGTACTGCCCATAATTGTATTCTTTGTGTAATAAAATTTAATTTATGTGTATTTACATATTCATTGTATGATACTTCTTTCATGGGGTGTATGTTTCGTAATTTACCAAATTGGTAAGGGTTTATTTCACAACCTCTTCATTATCTGAGGTTGTTTATACATAATTATCTACTCGGGCCTCTTTATCATCCACATCCATGTTTCTTAAAAATGTATTTCAAAACATTCTTACTATTTTACAGAATCTAGATTAAATTTATTTATACCCTTTTTTGACTTTTTATAAGATGTTTATAAAGTAATATTTCTCTCATTTTCCAAACAAGGTCCTTTTAACCTTTTCAACAAAATTAAGGTAAGAATATCTTTTTTTTACTTATACGGAGAGTGCGGTTATTTTCTACAATTATAAACTTGTCGAAGATTCCCTTACAAGATTATAAGAATATTTTAAAATTAAATCTTTTATTTTATAATTATGTGACTCTTATATAATTTCAAAATAGAAAGAGATATTTCTCTAAAAAGATTTTTGATTTCATCTATGTCAACATCCTTTGGTGGATTTTATGTTTATTTGGAGTTGATTTATTATGATACAAAACTTCCATATTGTATTGAAGGTTCTGTAATATGATTGACTATGGATGTGCTATTTTTATATCATTCATGATTTATGGTTAAATTATTGACATTTCGTATGCTATTTTTAATACGAATGTTTATGATATGTTTAAACCTTTTCATATGAGGAATGTATTGGACTTAGTAAGTGATGGGTGGAGCCCGCTATAGCTCCTTGATGCATCAGTAGGTCTCATGAGACAACTAGACATGGAATTGGATAAGGCCCTTTCCCAATTTGATATATGGTTTTGGCCGAGGCCTTTATCATTTTTAGACGTCTTGGTCGAGGCCTTGACAAAATGTTTTAGAATGTTCAGCATTATACATTCCCTCATTATGGAAATAATATTGACGGTTCATGTGGTCATTCGACTAGTAGAATACCCATGATCATGTTTTATTATGGAATTATTTACTCAGCTCAAAATCTTTCCATAAAATTATTCATCTTTATTATTGGTAAAGGCATGTGGTATCAATTATTCACCATGCTTAATATTTATGTCATTTTCCACTGTATTGCTTACCCTTAATGAGTGTTTGAACTCACCCCTTTCTATGTTTTATTTTTTCCCACGATTACAAGAATTGTATTGTGATTGATATGCATGGTTAATCCAAGGGAATAATGGCATTCATAGAGGATTATTTATGTTGGTTTGTATGTTATAAAGTGTAATGTAACATTCAGGTATGTAATCTATTTTTGAAGACTGCTAAACTGATCGGTTTTTCGGGACTTGATTCCTTGTAATCATTCCAATGTATTAAAATAATGCACTGACTCTGGGTAACTGGGGTCAGGGCGTTATAGTTAGTATCAGAGGAATTTTAGCAATAACCTTGAAAAATAGATTTATATAAACTCTGATTAGAGCACATTACCCTAAGATAGACTTTGAGGATTAGTATAGAAGAACTTCCTAGAATTTTGGTATTGTAGAGATTTTGTGAGTTTTACTAGAAATAAATCCATGTCTGGATACGAGCAGGTAGAGGTGGCTCTAGCATAGATGTACCTAGGGGTAAAACCCGAAAACAACGCTTTGAGCTAGACTCGAATGGGAACTAGTGCATGATAATGGGCCTTGCTGCACTCTTGGTTACAACAATCTCGGGGGATATGCTTTGGATAATTCTCATTTTTTTTAAAACCATTTTGAAGGGATTATGAATATATACTTACTCAAATAAAACATTTTTATGATTAGGGATTATATCCATAAACTCTTCAATTTACATTAGGTGTTTTACAAGTTTGTAATTATTCATTGCAATTCATAAACTGACCTAGTGTATGACATTGTATAGAAATGGCACCCAGTATAAGGAATGTGAACTCCAGCAATACATATGATCCAAAGAGTAAGAAGGATCGTATCTTCCAAGGTATTAATCCAACATTTAGAAGGGAAATAGTCTCTCATATTTTCTCAGCATATTAAGAAATAATGTCATGTGTCAATAAGATAAGTAATGAATTCTTTGAGTCCTATGCCTTTGAAGGGAAGCAAGAGAGGAAAAGGATGGAAGAGAGAAAGATGGATAAAGGGAAGAGGGAAAAGAAGAATTTTTTTATATGTGATAACTGTGGTAAGAAACACCCTAGAACTTTCCTGAAGGGAATGGGAGTTTGTTATAATTATGGAGAAAAAGGACACCAAGTACGTGACTGCAAGGGTTAGAAAAATGTTTCAAATGTACAATTCTTCATCTGTAAAGAGTTGGGACACTACGTGAACCAATGTCAAAATAATCAGAGTATGCCCCAAATGATTCTATTGGATAATAATAAAGTTATGATACTACCTTAGATTAATAATAATGACTAGTGTTCTTATATTTTTATTATCGGATTATTTCATTTGAGTGTTGTATCAACAATATACTGGTTATATGAATTATGGATATAAATAAGAATTGTACTACAGTACTATTTTATTTAGGATTTTAGATTATATGGTTCTAAGAAAAGTGACTTAATAGTGAGATATAATTTTGGTAAAACACATGGTGTAAGGAAAGGTAAACCTTAATATGGTCCTGATAATGTGGTAGTGATTTTGGAATAAGATATGGTTGATTTGAATAAATTATATTGGATATTCTTGACTACCTTGAAACTGATTAATGATTTTTCATTGTTGGAGTTTAAAACATTTTTGGATAGAAGGTGTATATCCAGTATTCTATAAAGAATAAGGGAGTATGAATGTAATCAATAAGGTTTTATGGTAATTCAGGATGTTACCATGTTTTAAAATAATACATGATGAATGTGTTCACATGTTACTACATGGAAAAAATGATCTTCATTATGTTTAACTTATTTATAAATTTGGGACTGTGAGTTTAGATATAAGTATTTTGGATAACTCTAAAGGTTGGAATGGATTAAGTTTGAAAGGTTATTTTTGGATTTTTATAAAAGGATAACACGCAGACCGTGCGACAACCCGTCGTGTCGGACAAAGCTGCAGGAATCGAACCCACAACCATAGTGCGATTGGGATTTATTGCCTACCACTAGACTACAGGAAGTTCTTGGATGGTATAATGTAGTTTCTTTTTTAAAGGGTCTGATATGTGAATTACAAATTCATTATATTTGGAACCCTATACGATTAGGATAAATAGAGTATTTTTGAGTTGTATTATGTTTTGGGGTGAAAGATGAGTTTGTGGTAGAAATTTATTAATGGATAAAACTCTAATTATAAAGTAAGTATATATCCTTATGATCTTATCCAATCTCATAAATAAATTCCTCAACATTAAGAAAATGAACTTAGAACAAAAACGTTGTCCTAGATGGTACCTTAGATCATCACATATTTATGGCTTTGTGATTGTTGGCCTTTTCATAACCATGTTCTCTACCACTCTCCATCAGATATTGATGGTCATATTTCTCTTCCATATCTATGTTTTCCTACATGGAACCCTAGTATGTGTTATTTTCGGTAACCTTCATACTTACCACTCTTTATTTTAAATAGAAGCCTCATTAATCCATTTTTCAATGTGGGATTTCAACTAAGATATTTTGAAATGTCAACCCCAAGTTTCCAATACTGAGCATAAATTGCGAGGACGCAATTTATTGAAGGAGGGTAGAATGTAACACCCCAAGCTTCCACGGTATGCTTCTCTTTGAATAATACAATAGCGTGTGTTGTACGCAACTTTGAGTTCTAACACACACCACGACCAATCAAACTAGCCGTTATGAATAGTAATAACCACTTTTTGAAATTTTATACATTTTATCTTTCGAAATGGACTTAATTTTTGGATTCATAATATCAAAATTAGCTTAGGGTGATTTTTTGGTACTTTTCTGATAACTTTCATATTTTGATGAATAGTGAAAATTACAAAATATTAATTAAAAACAACTTTTTTAATCGAAATAATTAATAGTGATAAATTATGAATTTAAGTGGTTTTAAAGTATATTTAGAATATAGTTTTACCATTTAATCCAATGTTTTTTATCGGACATAATTTCACATTTAAACCGGACATAAACAAGTGCCAATCTTTTGATAGTTATTATTTCTTAAAAACACACTTTTTGTTTTGACAGCGGGAATTAATTTTAAATTAATTTATGCCACTTCTGTGTTTTGAATTTGTAAAAATAGATTCAATATTTATAATCAGGATTCCAAAATTTTATAAATAGGTAACTCTTATTTTTAGACATTTTGAATAATTACTTTGGTAAATATTTTATTTACCATGGTTAAAGGGTAAATCTGGTAAATAAGGGTAAAAAATATTATAATAGTATTAAATTACCCTAAAACATGTCCTAACCATATTGGTTGATACATGTCCGACCATGGTCATCTTTGAGTCGATTTTGGGACCCCATGGAGCCACTTGTAAGTAATAATGACACTTTATATTAATTAAGTTAAAGTAAATACAAAAATGACATAAGCATATATCTTTTAGAAAAACAATTTTTACATAGGGTTATATATGTTATATTTTCTACTATAAATATTAATTATAAAGATAAAAATATTTCCTACATAATGGTATTTTATTTATAATTTTTAGACATTAAATAAATAAATTTATTTATGACACAATAATGATGTAGTATTTTCCTTATTAATGAAAGAATCAAATAATTTGTATTATAAATGTTAAAATAGATATAATTTTAAAGTTTTTGATGCCATAAACGAATTTTATTGGTTAATATAACATTCTAGGATTTCTTAAATGAATTTTTTTTGAATTAATTAAGTTTTTAAGACTTTAACCAAAATCAATTATTGAATAGTGTCAAAATTGACATAAATGAGTTTTTAAAACAAATATTATATTATTAATTGATATTCTTTTCTTAAAAATATAAGGTTCTACCAAAGGACTTATATAATGATATTTATATCATTAATTGACCACTTGGGTGTCTCTTGGAAGTATATAGTAAGTTTATTAACTATATAATATAAAAATACAAAGTGACATGGTAAATGTCAAACTAATTAACTAAGAGTTAAAACTAAAAGATTAGGTTAATAAAGTGACCCAAACATGTCTAAAACCTATTGGTTGAGTTTTGTTCGACCTATACCAGCCTTATACTTTTAATAATCTACTTTTTATCCATTATAAACCTAATATTAATTTATTATAAAATAATACTTTAAGTTTTCCCTAATGAGCCCCTCCTCCCCCTTATAAAAGGACACCACTTATAACCAATTATTCATACCTTAAAAGCCTTTTGGATCGGCCAAAACCTACCCAAATATCCTATAAACTTCCCTAAATGAATCCTAGAGGCATTAGTTTAATCATAAAGTCAACCTAAGAATCCATTTTGATCAAATAAAAAGGAAGAACCCGAAGAAGAGGTAATGTTTTCACCACCCTCTTCCAAGTTCCTTTCTTCTTCCACTTCTTCTTTATTTGTTATTTCATTTATAAAATAATAACTCCAGTATATTATATATACTATTATGTTATTATAAATATGGTACAACCATATTCAGTATTCTATACATCCTTTGAATGACATGTCACCATACGTGCGTACATACGGCTTACTGTCTCCATGTCGTGGTGTAATTGTTATTCAAAACATTATTATTTGGATGGGTATGATAATGATGTTTAATTGATGTAAATAATAAATATAAAATGCTAATGATTCTGTATATTTGATATACCATCCAATTATATATTATTTTAACATCAAAAGAATTATATTGTCGCTCGTGCCTACGTACGGACTACCGTCTCCACGAACGAGATGAGATTCATTCCTCATCGTATCCATTCAAAACTAATTTTAATTTGATGATTAAAAATAATATTTAGTGACATGATATCATTTTTCATATTAATAAGATACATCCCATCCATAACAAATATGGATCACATAACAAAGAATATAAAGGAAAATGAATCCATTAACACCCGAAACGATGTTAATACTAAGATATTATTAACAAATCAATGTTAAAAGATCATATATGATATCATATTAATGTATATAATTCTTGTATAATTAAATAAAAATTATTTAACCAATATAAATGAGGTAAAACTACCCTTGACCAAGGAAAAGTACAAGGTAATGGGTTTTCATCTCACTCTTTATTCCCGTGAGATTCATGCCATATTGCCACTATTTCCTTTTGTGTGGTGTATGTAATGCCCATAATTGTGTTCTTTGTGTAATATAATTTTATTTATGTGTATTTACATATTAATTATATGATACTTATTTCATGGGGTGTATGTTTCATAAGTTACCAAATTGGTAAAGGTTTATTTCACAACCTCTTCATTATCCGAGGTTGTTTATACATAATTATCTATTGGGACCTCTTTATCATCCATATCCATGTTTATTAAAAATGTATTTCAAAACATTCTTAATATTTTACATAATATGGGTTAAAGTAATATATACCCTTGTTTGAATTTTTATAATATTTTTATAAAGTAATCTTTCCGTCGTTTTCCAAACAAGGTCCTTTTTAACCTTTTCGACAAAATTAAGGTAAGAATGCATTTTTTTAACTTATACGGCGGGTGCATTTATTTTCTACCATTATAAACTCGTCGAAGCTTCCCTTAAAATCTTATAAGAATATTTTCAATGTAAATGTTTTATTTTATAATTATGTGACTTCTAAATTATTTCCAAATAGAAATAGACATTTCTCTAAAAAGAGTTTTGATTTTATCTATGTCAACATCCTTTGATGGATTTTAAGTTTATTTGGAGTTGATTTATAATGATACAAAACTTCCATATTGTATTGAATATTCGGTGATATGTTTGACTGTGGATGTGCTATTTTTATACCATTCATGATTTATGGTTAAATTATTGACATTTCGTGTGCTAGTTTTAATACGAATGTTTATGATATGTTTAAACCTTTTCATATGGAATTGGCTGAGGTTCTTTCCCAATTTGATATATGGTTTTGGCCGAGGCCTTAGTCATTTTTAGATGGCTTGGACAAGGCCTTGACAAAATGTTTTAGAATGTCCAGCATTATACATTCCCTCATTATGGAAATAATATTAATGGTTCATGTGGTCATTCGACTAGTATAATACCCATGATCATTTTTATTATGGCATTATTTACTCAGCTCATATTTTTTCCATAAAAGTATTCATGTTTATTATTGGTAAAGGCATGTAGTATCAATTATTCACCATGTTTAATATTTATGTCATTTTCTGTTGTATTTCTGACCCTTACCGAGCATTTGAGCTCACCCCTTTCTATGTTTTATTTTTTCCTAGGATTCCAAGGAGTGTATTTTGATTGATATTCAGGGTTAATCCAAGGGAATAATGGCATTCATAAGGGATTATTTATGTTTTTTTATATGTTATAAAGTGTAATGTAACATTCAGGTATGTAATATATTTTCCATGACTGCTAAACTGATCGGTCCTTCAAGACTTGATTCCTTGTAATCATGCCAATGTATTAAAATAATGCACTGACTCTGGGTAACTGGGGTCGGGTTATTACATTTAATTTCTATGATAAGGAAAACTATGTCATGAAAGATGCAACAATAAACGATTGAGTTGGGAATATGTGTGGCCTTATCTTTCTGATTTTTCACCTAAGAAATATGTCCCCTTTGAAAATGGAGGTTGTCTTAGGGAATATATACTTTTAGTATGGATATTATTATAGGTAATATATTCCTTTGAGTATGGATACACTCATAGGGAATATGTCCCTTTGAGAATGGTTTCATTGGGATATGAACCCATGAAAATGGGTTGGGTCTTATCCATGGGCTGCTCAAATGTGGATCACTAATGAATTATATGGATGGGATCATTAATGAGGTTGTGGTTTATTATGTATCACACTAATATATGGGGCCTTGTTATGTATATACTTCTTGATGATTGGTAGTTGGTGAATAAATAATGACTAGACTCATGGAGAATATGGTCCCATAAGAAAGTGGTTGGGTCTTACAAATATGTCTCTTAGAGAATGATCATGTTCCAGTAGGCATGATTTTTTTCCCAAACATGCCTTACATAGTTGGTGATTTGGGTGAAGGTACGGAGATTTTGGGATTACACCTAGTAGTGGTCCCTTTAGTGTGTCTATATTATATCGATTAGTATTTGTATAGTGAAAGAAAATATTAATCATTGGGGATATGTCCCCATGATGAAAGAATTGGGGATTTTCATTGGCTACCCTAGTATAGATTTTATAGTTAATATGATCATTTAAAGGAATGATTTGGGTATTAAACCTAATAAGAGGACCTATTTTTTGTCTACTTATTATTGATTAGTATTTGAATATTGAAGAATAACTAGACTCATGGGGATATGGATCCATTAGGAAGATGTGTTATAACTTAAGTATGGGCTACTATGGAATAGATTTTATAGGGAATATGTCCCTTTGAAAGAATTAGTTGGGGGTTAAACCTAGTGGGTGTCCCTTTGGAATGTTTTATTCCCATTGATTTGTATTTTGGACACTGAAGGACAACTTGACTTATTGGGGATATAACACCCTAAGGAAGGGTTTTGGGGATTATGCATGATCTACCCATATATTTATATCCTTATCTCATTAATGAATCATTGAAACAAATTAATTAATCATAATATAGTTGGGGATTACACATATTCTTCTCAACTTGTTCAAAGGGGGGATAGGTGAGAATGATTTCTAAAGACTTTTCTCTCTCCCTGACTCAGTGATGATTCGTGGTGATGAAATCATCAGTGGGAAAATTTTTGTAGACTAAAAATAAGAATGAGTCTCATGACCTTATGAATTATTAAGTTGAAAAGGTCATCTAACTAGGCACTTCATCAAAGAAAATCATAATTTTGATCCATGGGAGGTTTCACTAATGTCCTTAAGATGAAAATCCTCATTATCAGAGGGTACATGATTGTATACCCCTTAAGGATCCTATTAATTAGGGAGGACAATCACGAAACATCTTTTATTAATGGAATACATGATTGAATGGGGTTTATAATGATGCACATGGTATGATCATGTATCACAGGAGGTCATGAAGGATGATTAAATGAGTACAACCTAGTAATGAGTTGATCTGGTACAATGGGTGTATACTAGGTCTTTTGGGAAACCATGTTAGCTTATTTGATAAACATAATAAAAAAAATTGCCCATTAGGATTTCATATATGCATGGAAGTTTATTAGGGAAACCTAGTAAAATGGTGACCTAGTTGATGGTTAGGGTGAATGGGTCACACAAGTGGACAACTTGGGTGAATGTGTTGCTCCATTTGAATAATAGTGTTAATTTCACCCTAGTGGAAAGAATTGAGTAATGATTCAACCTAGTGTAGTGTTCCCTAGTTATCACCTAGGAAAATAAATCCCTAGTGTTTTATCCAGTATTGATTCCTCCATCTTAATCTTGGATAACTAAGAGAGAAGTGGTCTTCCTGGAAGGTTCTTGATGTGTTAAACCTTTAGGTAACACAATTTCCCTCTTTATAGGTTAATTACACTATATTTTTAGTTTAATTAAGATACATTAAGGGTGTTTGATACTATGGAATATAGATCTCTTTGGTGTCTCTTAATCTTACAAAATTAAAAATGAGAACTCCTTGGGGTTAATTTCTAGGCCATGAGTGACCTGGGAACATAGATCACTAAAGTTTTACCTGATCAAATGGAACATGCACACTAGTATGAATCACTATAGTTAGTTGGGTGCATATCCTAGGAAACTTATCAGGCGAATGGACTAGTGTGAAGCATCAGGTCACATAGACATGGGTGATGAATTTTGTTTAAAGGAGTTGGTAACCTAGTCCTAGTCATATTCTATACTCAATATCAAAAACTCTCTCAATTTGATACCCATTTAAAAATTTATTTCTAACAAATACACCCCCTAAAAATTAGTTATGAAAAGTATTAAGAGTGTAAAAATATAATGTATATGTGAAATTGGTAGAGACTTTTATTTTAATTAAATATTATTTCCATAGGTTTAGTCGGAAACACACTATATATGTTTCTAGCCATAGACAGATGTAGGCATGCTGGTCTGAGTATTAGATGTGGGAAGACTGGGATGAGTGTTAGATGTTAGTGTTATTGGATGAGTATCAGAAGTGGGGCTTATAAATATATCACCCCCACCCAAATTAGAGAACATTATTCCTCAACCTTGAGTGAATCCCTATAGTTTTTCATTCTTTGTTCCCTCTAGTCCTTCGTTATAACTGAGGTAAGAACTACTCGACTTCACTCATCCCTTATTTCATTTATTTCTATTCATTAGTTTAGAATCATGCATTTACTTGAGTGAAATAACTTTAGGAAAAGGTGTGGCAAAAAGATAGCAAATTGATTCTATTGGGAAAAGCACTAGAGTGAAGCACATGGATGAAGAACTTAAGAAAAACACATGGGTGAAGCACTTGGGTGAAATTTTTTCCTTTAACATATCTTTTCCCAATTGTGTTCATTATAAGATTAACTTTTCAATTCTTTTATTAATTCTTATTATTTTATATTACATCCACTAATACTTATGAATTTTTCCTTACTAACAGGAGATGTCCTGAACTTTTCATATCATCTTAGATTCCAACACTTCTTCTCACATTGACCAACTAGTTCAGGATGTCAGTCAAGGATATGACTATAAGTGTATTACATATATGTTATCTCAAGATAAAACCTTGTGGAAGAATTACCAATACTAATTAAAATTATAGTTTCTTCCACTATAATAGCATGGAGTATTAACTAAAGTGAACATAATAAATCCCAATAACGATCAGATAGGATCATGGATCACATAGTACTAAAACATCAGGAGTGCCTACATATCCTCAAAGGAGGTATACACCAATAAGGGGAATATCTCCCCTATATATATATTACACTATTACTATGTTTATACTGATAACCAACCTCATACATCAGAGCATCAAATGAATTGGTAAATTTAATCCTTTCATTAATTAGTTATAGACCAACTTAAAGGATAGGTAGAGGATTGAGAATTTCATCTAGAAGGAAGTGGAAAACCCGAGTAGATGTAGGAAAATTAGGTCCACTAGACATATGTAGATTCTGAGGACCAGTTGAAAGAGGTTTCAATTTATAAAAAAATAGATCTCCCAACCTTATATCTATAGGAATTATAACCACATCCCAAAGCTTCTCATCCACTAGAGCCTAGAAATGATCATGTTCCATCTGTTTTATAGAGAGGTGGGTACTAATTTATGGGATATGTGAATGATTTTTGAGGAACTGATTCTTTAGGTGTTTAATAATGAATTCAATACCACTTTGTTTAATCAATGATACTTTCAAAGAACGCCCTTTTATGCCCAAGAAATCTCGAGATAAGTTCTCTATTCCATGGGAAAGGATATCCATGCATGGATGGATATTAGATTCCAAACATGGATGGACATATTTTTTATTTCTAAAGGAAAAGGATTGATCACAAAGAACCTAATAAGGTTCCAAAACAATATAGAAGAGGGAATATCTAGGTTTTAATTTTCCTAAACTATAGAAATTCCTCTATATGGAGTATATTTATCAAGTCAACCCAAAATTCCTTCTCAAACTTGGTTAGGAGGATTCTCCACCATGTGGATAAATGGGTATCTTCTAATGATTCATAACTCCCATACTAGAGTAAGGATAAACACATTCATGATGGTGACTATAAATGTAATATGGGAAATCTATTATCCGAGATGTACTAGTGATAGTGATAATTCAATGATATTTGTTTCACCTCCATAAGGGAAAATCCCCTTTTGAATTTCATGGTTCATTCGAGTGTTATAAGGCTAAATGGAAGAACACTTACATGCATATGAGATTTGTGGTAATGTTTGGATTCTAGGATATAGAATATAACCATTCATCCATGTTGTATCTAGAATTATTACATTATAATTAATGGGTCATAATTCTTTGATGATACTAATTTTGTATTGAAAATTTAAATTATTTCCTTATAGGAACCCTTCCACTAGTATGATAATCAATGATTGAAGTGATGAATATCAATATTGATCATACAAGATCACCATAAGAGATTTAATTCTAGAATATCAGAACAAGAATGACATTTTCTATGAATCCTTTACACCATATAGGTGTTCCCATCAATTATTATGTGTCCAAAACAAGTTTGTAGTTCCATTGATCATTGTTTGGATAGAGAAACATCTCATAGTGGTGAGGAAACTATAGGTGATAATAGACCAAGAAAATAATGGGGATAAAATTAGGATACCTTCATTGGAATCCTTTATTGATCTTACAGTTATGTATACCCAATCATGGATAACCTCATATACAAATGGGATATTGGTAACCAAAATCCCCCAAATCCCTAAATCCCTGGCCTTAGAAAGAGGGAAAATGACACAGTGAAGTATCTCAAAAGGGGGACAGTAGAGAGGTGTTTGGGACTTCTGATTCACCACAACCAAATCCCTCTTGATATATTCATAATAAACAGTCTCCACATCAAGAAGTGGAGACAAGGATATTGGTCTAGATACCATGGAGTAGTGATCATGCTAAATATGAAAGTTAAAGGAAGTATTTGAAGTAAAATGAGACCAAGTCATATTTAAGATATTTATGAGGGTAAGTATGTGCCACTTTTAATGATAGATATCCTTAGTCCACCCACTTCTAGTAAAATTGGCATACAACTATGAATATTTTGAACTTATAGGATACCCTTCAAGGTGGAATTTATGTCACCAAAATTAAAAATGTAAAAGAAAATTCATACTTAAACCTTGAGAACAACTATATTGAAGTCAACTAATGTATTAGAAAGTTAGAGACGTTGGTATTTTTCATCAACAAATAGGTTCTCACCACAAATCATGTACGAGATATGGGAACTCGTGTTTCTATTGAGGGAGATATTAACCAAATCATGGATTATTAATATAATGAATATGTCAATATTGAATATATGGGTTAATAGTTCTTCCTAAGGGAGATGGTATTTTAATTTTCAGGGTCTTTCTAACAATTTTAATTTTCCCCATGTAGAGAGTAGAGATATTGTTCATCCATATGTAATCTCTATGATATTTCATATATGGTACCTCAATAGGTGTTGAAGAGTCAACTACCCTGGGGAGGAGTATATTTAATATGAGGAGATGGAAATATGGGGTTCAAAGAGCCTAAATTATCTTTCCATTTTCCTATCTATGGGTCCTCCTTTGAGAGAAATTCTAGATACCCTTCCTTACATGGCTAGGTGTCAATGTAGTGTCAAAAGGTTTTCCAATCATATTTGGACTAGATAGAGAGTTCAGTCCCCCAGATAAAAGAATTATTTATATTATTCACATGAACCTATATGCTGATAATTTTATCATCTTGTCAGAATCCAACTTTTCTAAGAGTATCTCTTATGGAACGGACCCAATGGTTTTGGGGGAAAATACCAAAATTTACCCTTTCTTCCCACTATAAAGGTAGCTTCAACTATGGTGAAGGGTACATCAACAACATTTACTCAAGTCATCCATACCAATTGAGGGCTAGAAATATCATGTATAATTATAAAGTGTGATAATTTCACTTTTTATTACTTTGTTGACTTTCCCTTTTCATTATAGGGATAATAGAACTTCTCAAATATACAACCACAATAGAGGATCTCTTTTCTATGGAAAATTACCACTCCTCTGTAGATTAGTTCATAGAGTTTAACAAGAAACTGGATGGACATAAGTTTTATTTATTTATCTCACTACTCCCACACATGACCTTTTTTTCAAAACTTTTAAATTATATAGCTTTATCCATATATAATGTAGCTAAATTGATCTATTTATGAGAGATTATAAATATCTCATATATCCTTGTATATCCATTAGTGTCCAAATAACTTGTGATGGTAAAACCTTTTTACTTTTTCTAAAGTAGGAAATGAGAATTATTCCCATGATCTGACTTGCCTAGACATCCTACTCAACACACCATTGAGGCAGCCAGTGTGGAAGAGGTAACACACTCAATAGACATCCATGTTGTAGCGAGGGGAGGAAAATACTCTAGAGAACTGACATAAAATACCATTATTATGATTTAATCTCCTATTACTACTAATAAGGAGACATTGGATGGAAGATATTATCATGTGACTCTACTGAAGGGAGAGATTAATATAAAATAGGATGGTTCTTCAATAGATATGGTTGAGTATTCATATCACCTTTTGTTAACCTTTACACTCACTGACTAGTATATAACTCTTATATCATCTACCTCACTATCGTAATAAGTATAGGTTCATATTATAAATGATCTCATCCCCGCACTCTATCATCTATAGAAAATTGAGGTTGGGGTAGTTCCCATGTTAATGAGACCATAGGTGGAATACCTGGTTTTCTTCTTGAGTAACCTAGTATTAGAATACATTTCAATTTACAAAATCAACTTTAATATGGAAAAAGAATCTCTATAATTTCACCATATATCTCAGAAATATGCATGGAAGAGAATATCGAATCAAATTTATGAGTCATATAAGGATAATCTTGGAATAAAGTTTCACTAAAATTATTATCTATTCATTCTTATGGGATGCAGGGGGCTCAATTACCAAGTTTTTCATGATACCCTGAAGTTGATTCTCTAAGCAAGAAAGCAAGAAAATGTAGCCCAGATGTTTTATTCCATTGAGGAGTCAACAGTGTTCTCTTCTAGACTTCAATATCCAAAACTTAAATAACAATCCTATTATGTTTAAGTGGAATTATATTTGGGACAATTGGATAATTAAGGATTTTTCCATATAAGCTACCTCTAGTAAGAACAAAAATTTGTTGAGGAATGACTGGTGGGATAAAAAATTATTTTTCAATATGCCTAGACTGAGGAAAAGAATTTAGTTATCAAGGAAGATAATATTTATCCTACTAAATAACCCAAAGACACATATCTAGACTAGATTTTACATGTTGTTTATAAATCTTGAAAATAATATAAAAATTTTTGATCCTACATAGGGGTAATTTTTTAATATTTCATTATCATTAAGAGAGACTCCAATTTGTGGATGATTCTCTCCCAACTTTCAAATATAATGGAAAATGGATTTTTTATCAATATTTATCAATTCTTTAACCCTAATCAAACTTTAATTATCATTTCATGATAACTTGGGAAATATTTGAAGAGAATGATCAAGGTGACCTGAATCAAACTAAACATTGAAGTATGATGGATTAAGTTAATCATGGCTCTCAATCACTTGAGTCAAAGAGATTTCCTCCTAGGTGTTTGATCATGGATGGGTATAGGAATGTGTTCCATCAATCTAACACTAGATTTGTTCCATTTATATATGACTAATTTTCCTCTTAGTATAGGATCATTGATAGGTACATGGTAACACAAGAGTTGGTCCATTAAAATATGAATGATTTATTTCTAGGTATATTATCACTGATGGGTATAGGTATACATACCATAAATGTTACACTAGAGATGGTCCATTAATATATTAATAATTTTCTCATGGTTTTATATTAAATAATGGGTATAGGTTAATTTACCATCACTATAACACTAAATTCAATCCATTATGATATGAATATAATGAATAAATATGATGAAGATCAAAAAGGGGAAATTTTTTATTAATAATTCTAATTTATAAGGGGGTTTGAGAATCTAGATATTATATCTCTGTGTATTGCACAAAAATTATTTCAATAAAGATTACGAGGGTGGATAAAGGATGAAATAAATTTTTCCTAGGTCAAGGGACTTAGAGAGAATGTCTCAACTCTTTCTAGGGTACTATATGGAATCCCACAAGCCTTGTGCATCTCTTTTATTTTATCCCCAACATTTTTATAAGTCTTATATCAGTGAGACTTAGTAGGTAGGAACTTAGCTTTTTATTAGGATTACATTTACATGTTTTAGACTAGAAATTTTTTACTTATTTACATTTTTTAAACACTCATTTGTTTATATTATACAAGGTGAAAGTGAAGAAATAAGATACTCGACTTTTTCTTAAAATTTCCTATGTAGTTTTTTAACCAATTTAGTGTTGTGTCTCTTTCCATATGTAGTTTAAAATAATGAAATTAAAACCAATATTGATGATATTTAAGATCGAATAGTTTTCAAAAAATGGTGTGGAAGTCTTCATAGTATCATGGGTGAGGAAATACCAATATGAATGAAAGTCTATTTTCATTAGTATAGACAACCTCAAGGGTAGATGCATACAGTTTCAGGTCATGATTATTAGACCAATGTAGGTTGAATTTAATTTCAGATAGATTTTACCAAAAAATATTATGACCCATGTAACAAGGTCATGGTAATTAACCAATTTGAATAGTGGACCGATACTGATATAGGCTTCCCCAAGAATAGGGGCATTAAATTTTGGATCATAATACATAGACTATTGTGTCATGTTGTTTAGGGTCACAATATGAGAACCACTTAGGGTTCAAGAAATATATGTCATACCCTTTCTTCAAAGATGGGTATAATAGATTAATGAGTAACATTTATGGCATTTAAATCCTAATTAATGGTCAAATTATGGGATGTTTAAATCATAAATCAAAATATTTTCATGAGGAAATGATGGTAAAAATCAAGTATACAAAGGGTAACTGTGGACCACATTCAAATTATGGGACTATCTACAATGTTGTTCAGTCATAAAAAGATTATATGACCTTATCCTTATGATAATGATACCTCTAGTTGGTAGGGATTAATATATAATCAATAATGAACATCACCAAATAGAGTTTTCATTTGGAGTTGAATGTTCTCGTTATTGATATCAATGGTAACACCAAGCTTGTGTTTGTGTGTGTGTGTGTGGTTGGATAAAATGTAATGGGTTATAAGAAATGTATTTGAGAAATTATTTGGATGACTTGTTTGGTTTCTTTCCTTAGAAATGGATTTTTTATATAAAATTGTTTTGGAATGAAAATTATTTTACTTAGAAATGGTTTGGCTTTGATATAAACTATTTATGTATTTTATATAAATTATTTTATATAAATTTTATAACATGTTCAATCCTAGTGGTGTGAGTAGAGAATTCATTTGGGGAAAACCTACTCAGTTTCATTACTCACCCCCTTCTTGGGAAATTTGTTATCATTAGAGATATTGTTTATCGAGACACATGTAAAAGTAAATTATCACATTTCATTAGTGGTGTTTCATGATAATTGGTAATGGATTGTGGAATTGTATCTTGGATCTTGATGGGAGTTATAGATTTGGTGTTTTTGTAGTCTTTGAAATTTGGGGGTCATGTCTTCTATTTTGTAGTTGATGTTGATCTTTGTTTCCTCTTAGTACTCTAAATTAATTTGTTTTTATTTTTTATACTTTGATTTTTATTAAATTTTTTTCATGAATCATATAGTTTTTTTGTTATGCTATACTTGGTTGGGGTTGTTTTATTTTCAAAGGTAAAATTGTCTCCCAACTATATTGAAGCCCTTAGTATTTATTTCGAGCCTTTGGCATCTTGGGGATGTTGCCTAAGGCCTAGTAGAAATTCTACCTCTCCTAAAGTAAATGAGGAGGGGCATGATGTTACAAATAGTATCATTATAGGTCAATCCAAATCTTTTGGGAAAAATGTTATCAGTCATGGTCAGTCCAAATCTTTTGGGAAAAGTGGTCTCTACTTTTTTGGTCTTGGAGTTGAAAATCCATTCTGGTTTAGCCCTTATATTGGATTTGTAGAAACAAGTAGTATTTTGAGGACTTGAAATATACAGTATAAAAAGGCATACCTAACTTACTTATATTGAACCTCAAGTTACTAGGGAGTTGGGTACATAAGTGTTTTTCAGACACTTATAGGATTTGTAATCTAATTTTCATGGTTTTACCAAATGAGAAGAGAATAACATGAATTTTATAGATGACTTACACTAGGAGTAAATATTTTATTTTCAAAAATTATTTATGATTTGGTTTGAATGTGTTGATTTTTGAAAAGTATTTAAAATTGTTTTCAAATTTAATATTTTTGAAAATTGAATGATAGTGGTATTATAAAAATGGTATGATTTTTTAAAGCATGGGGGACTTTTCAAAAATGGGTTGAAAATGGAAATTGTGGAATTTTGAGAAAGCCTTGTTGTGATAGTTGGGATATGGTATAATTTGAATTTGTTAATACTTCAGTTTCTATAGAGTTAGACTTATGGATTTTGGTTTACGTTATAGAAAATATCACTCATTAGGAGTCATAGAAACCAACCAAAATAGGCCTCTAAGAATGTGGTTTCACCTTAGACATAGGTCAACCGACAACTAGTTTTGAGTATAGTCAATGATTTCCATGCTATGGATAGAGGGAACATAAGGGATGAACAAATGAAAGTGGATAATTCCATTCAGTTCCAGAAGAAGAATCCACCAATGTTTTGGGATGATTAAGAACCATAGTTGGCAGAGGTGAAGATGAATAGGATGAATCGAATATTAAATTTCCTAGGCACACTAGTAGGGTTGAAGTTCTATTTGGATATGTATATGATGTAAGACTTTCACACAAGTGTTATTTAGCAGTTCAAACTAAAATAGACCAAGGAATTTCATGCGAGGATTTTTATGAATTCTTCAAAAAACAATTCTATCCTCATATATTTAGGGTTGAAATAATGATGGACCTTTTCATATTAAAGTAGGTGAACCTATCAGTGATAGAGTATGAAGATAAATTTATTATTTTAGTGTGCCTTTCACTTGAATTTTTTGCTAGTGTATCCTTAAAGACATGCATGTTTTAATCAGAACTGGGGCAGGAGATTCACTCGAAGATTGTTGTGCTCTATATAATAGATTATATGGATATAGTTAGTAGAGTGATGGTAGAAGAAAGGGACATCTCAAGAGATAGGGGTGGGGGAGAATATTGATACCTATGGGAAATGGTGGGAACTCTAATACTGGGAACAAGCGTAAGAAGGATACATATTTACATAGTAGTGGGATGATTTAGAATCATATGGTTGGATCATTGAATCTTCCTCCAAAACCTAAGATAAATACAAGATATTTCCAATGTGGTTCATTGGACCACATAAAGTGAGGGTTTATGGAACCACCTAGAGAATTATATAATTTCAATTAGACGGGGAATATTTAGTGTTATTGTTGTAGTACTCTAAGGTCGGGTGTTCGGGACCCATCTCAAGTTTCGAAGACATCATATGGTTCAATCGGATGAGGGTGATAGAATACCTCTCATCAGTATTTTAGAGGAATCCATGGTTATTATAGTAATACCATGACACCCTAGGAAGTGCAATATCAATAGGTAAATATTGAACAACGTGTGGAAAGTAAGAAGTTATATGGAGCTTAGCAAGTTATTGTGGATGACTAATCTAGACCATTGACGGTGAGAGGTACGATTCTTTTGAATTATACCCTTATGAATGCTTTGTTTTATACGGGTTTATCCCATCCATTTATTTCTTCACATGTTGTTTATCATCTGGGTTTAAATATTGAGATGATGCCTTTTGTTTTGAAACTTCAAACTCCTCTTGGTCAAAGATAATTTTGATCATTTATGTGTAGAGAACATTCTATAACTTTTAATGGATCTATGTTGACATGGGACTTCTTTATGCTAGAAATAAATGTCTATGACATAATCCTAGGTATGGATTGGTTGAAAATTTTCAAGGATCGCATAAATTTTTGTACCCAAATGGTTATTTTTATGATTAATGATGGTGTCAAGTATCTCTTTAAAGGATAAAGGTGTAACTACCCAGACTTTTTAAATGATATGTGTTTCCTAAAAATATGTGTTATTTTTTTACCCAAAAAATCATACCTCTTTAATAATGAAGTGTATTCATATATTATAAAGGGAAATGTGACCATTGGGATTCAACATTTATATGACCATTGGTCAATATTACCATTGAAAACTATACTCTTTGTAATAATTTTAATGTTATAATTATTTCTTATTAGTAGAAACGAAAAGGGATCGTTAATATAGAAAGAAGAAGTGATGGCCTCAACCAGTAGATTCTTGTTATATGAATCCAATTTTTCAGAACTGGTGAGGAATATTGAATCACTAGGGTTTTCCCCTGACCAATACCAATATGATCTTTAACAAGTGAAGCTTAAACAAAATCATCTATGGGAGAAGTTCAAGTTAGTCGTTATTACCACTTGTGTGATGTTAGCCAATCCACCTAGTGAATCTATAACTATCGCACACCTTACCCTTAGGTCATACGTGAGTGTTATAAGGGGTTATGTGTCTAGGACTTAGTTTAGTAAAGTGAAATTCCATTTTATAAATAAAATCTATATTCCATAAATTCTTTTTTAAGAATATATTTTCTTAAATATGATTAATTTGATAAATTTATTTTTCATAGACAAATTTTACTTTTCAGAAATTATGTAAATATTTTATAATAAAATAATGTATAATTAATAATATTTATTTTAATTATATAGTATTATAAAATAACTCTTATTTAAATATAAATTATAAAATAATTTTATTATGTCATTTAAAATTTTTAAGTGTTAGAAATTTTACTATGCATTTTCAACCTGCTATTTTTTAATAAGTATTTTTATATTTAAAAGTTAAAATTCTCATAATTAGAGATTTATTATTATAAAATAAACAAAATTTCTAAAACTGAAATGTAAAAATTAGGTTAGGGTGAATTTAATAGAATTTCTAAAATACTTTATTTTTTGTGAATAGTAAAAAAAACAATTTAGGTTTTTCATTATGTTTAATGACTTCATAATTATTTCATAATGATTTAATAATTAATTAACCACAATCCATGATATAAAATGTGTGATTTTATTAATATAAATTATTTTAATCAATTTCCAAAACCTAAAAGTTACTTTCCAAAGTCTAAAATGGAAACTTTAACATTAAAAATCTTATTTTGGGAAAACATTACTTTTCTATGCCAAAAGAAGTAATATAAAATTATGCTCACTTATTGTGGGAAAAAATAACATAAAATATGTCCCAAATTTCCAAAACCATGGGAATAAACTATAGAGACCCTACATTTCTTACATGAATATTATATCAATTTAAATATAAACAACATAAAAGTGTTACAAAACCAAGATCCAAAGGTTTGGTGTCTTGGGAAAATTAGGACCATTCATAACTTTTACATAATAAATTATAAACATTATTTTAATTCCTTCTTCACTAGATTCTTAGTGGCCCTAGTTTTTTCCTTAGTATAAGTAGTAACCTAAGGATATAAATCAATGAACGGGGTGAGCTAAAATCCCAGTAAGAGGATAGATAAGAACATGAATCAATATAACATGGGTGAGCATAATCTTCATCATCCTAACACAAGTATGGGATTATATTCACAATCATTAAAGGAAGTATTAGATAAAGGAACTAAATGTGTAAATTCATAAAAATTAAGCATCATTTCTTAGTGATCAAATACCACACATATTTGAGAATAAAGATAACATCATATTAATGCATAACATATGTGCATAATCATAACAATGTCATTGTGAACAAATCTAGCATCATTTTCACATATATTTCACCTTATCTCATGAGATATATCACATTACCCAATGAATTATAGGTCTATCATGGACACACCTATCACTATAAAATATTCCCAATAACCATAAAAAAACATTAAATAATAATACTTGCATAATAAAAATAATTCCTTGAGAAAAATCACTTATTAAAGGAATATTATTCGGATACAAAGGAAAACATTTTTCTTGAAAATTACCATGTAATCTTGTAAATAAAACATCAATACATGAAAGTTTCATGAAATAAAGAAAGTAATCTCACTCCATATATGGTAAAAAACATTCCTTTTTATTAATGAAAAAATATAAATTAAAAGAGGATTTTTAAATAAAAGTCTCTTAATTTCTATTATTTCATCCATTATTCATCTATAAAGTTTTTATTTTGTTATTAATGTGATTTTATGGGATTTATAGTATATTAGAAGATTATAAGAACGGAATTTACATTTATTAGATTCTAGGGTGTTACAAAAACGATGGTCGAGCCAATGATTTTTCAATTTCTAAGGCTTTCATTTGAAAATTATTAAAAAAATCATCCACTTTTTCTATAAATACCCACCCATTTATCCATTTACTTTAAAAAACAATCCATAATCCATGAATATCTATTATTTTTTCTACCCAATTATTCGCCCAAGGTTTCTTCATGCCCCCAAGGTTCCATTCCTCAAGATCTTGGAGTAACTCTTCAAGGTAAGAGAAATATTCACTTCTCTACTTCATTCAAGTTCCCTTTTTTATGTGGTATGTATTCCAATTTCTAAACTAAATTATATTTTACAATTAATTTTATCCCATTACTAAGATTATTTTATGAATGGTAGACCCTTGTCCCATTTCATTTTAACCTTTTCTGAAACCACATTTTATACTTGTTACGCTGTCAAATCTACTTCTCAAAATTTCCCTCTTCTCCTTAAGGAATTATCTTTTATTTTCCTATTGTAAATACCAAAGCCTCTTTATCTTTCAAGTTTATTCACCTAAATGTTAAAATTATTTATTTTATTATAATATTAACTAATATAAAACTTTTTTTCTCATACCATTGGTTGAAAATGACATAATTATCTTGTTTTCAATCACTTTTGAAGCACCATGCTTTTGATATGAAATCATTTTTTTATTCTCCATAGGTTATTTATGAAATTTTTGATTATGATATATGTAGTTCACAATAATTAATAAATATTAAATGTTTTCCCTAATAGAATCTCCAATGCATTAGGTAAATAATTTAATCTCTAGAGAAGACATGTTTTGTGATACCTTAGTGAATAACCACGGTAATTTTCATTTATGATACCTCAATGAAAAAACATGGTGATATGGTTTTGAATGTATCATTTAAGTTTTCTAGACACATTTCTATGTTATCATTCATATTATTTTTAATATGATATGCCTCATGTTCCCTTTCTCAGTCCATAATGATATTCCTCGTGTTCTTATTGATATTTCTCATGATCACATGTAAATTTTTTCCCTTAATGGGCCTCATGCTCACCATTTTCCATTAATTTATGACCCCATGATATAAGATGCAGTAAATGTACATAGGATGAAACCATGAGGATGTCCTAAAGTGGTTATATAGTAGTTTATTAAGTTTTTATATATTATGTATATTATTTACAACAAACTATACTTCAAAACATCCTCTATTTGTACCATGTAAATGAATAGTTTATGTAATAAAAAGGTAGGATTTAATAGTTGGTATAAAAGGAAAGTTTAGTAATTTACAGAAATTAATATTTGGAATCTTTAGGAATAACTATACATAAGTTTTTTATTGTAGGAAAACATCTGAGTATTTTTTTTGGAATATTAAGTTAGTGGTTTATAAGAAATGAAATCCCTATCTATATGTGAATAAGTGGTTGTGGCTTTATAATATATGTATCTAGGGGTAACACCCAACAAACAATTTGATCTAGACTCAAATGGGAACTGCTGTGTGAAAATGGGAATTGTTTTACTCTTGGTTTTACACACCCAGGGGATATGTTTTGTAAATCACAAGATTTTTATGAACCATTGTGAAGGATTAACAAAAATCTATTTTTTTTAAGAATAACATATTTAATCATGATGTTATCAAACATAAAATTCCATTAGAAATATAATATTTTTAAAATAAACACATTTCTCACTAAGGTTTTCTTCTTTTAGAAAATGGATGGAAATAGGAGTAAATACATAAATGATTAGCACAACGGACCATGTGCTGACAGACCTATAATGGAAGATGTAATGGAAAATTTCATTATAATGATGAATCAACTAACTCATGTTATGAAAAATAAATTAAATAAAGCGGGGATACCGGATTCACCTCGAAAGGGAATAACTTTCTGGTGAGTCCTTTATGATTCAACGGCCACCTTGTTTTAGTGGATCTACTAACCCATTGATTTCTAAATAATGGATAATATCAATAGAAAATATCATTTCTATACTATATTTTTTGTAATAAGAGAAACTCACCCTAGTTTTATACCACTTAGAGGTAGATTTTTTTTAGTGGTAGACACTAATTAAATATATGAATCCAAGAAGGGAGATTGATGCTATGGAGTGGGAATAGTTTAGGGGATCCTTTTTCAATAAAGTTTTCCCCCATTTGATGTGACGAAAAATAGATAAATAATTCCTATAGTTTAATCAAAAGGAGAATTCATCCATGGGAAGCTATAAGATGAACTTTAAAAGACTTTCGTGTTACACCTCTAGCATCATTATAGATCCTAATAGAATGGTTGATATATTATTTGGTGGACTAATACCCCATCTACGGAGGGATATATCTAATCAAGACTATGATTGCTATGAAGAGATAGTGGAGAGTTCAAAAAAGGTTAAAATGGAGTTGATATAATTTTATTGGTCACATAAATTGAATGAAAATAAGAGATATTTTGATCCAAACTTAGGGATAAACTTTGATCAAATAACTAGAGTAAATGAAGTGAATCTTCCTTTATGTAACAAATGTCAAAAGAAGAATTCAGTGAACTAATTTCTTAATAGTGTAAAATTTTACAAGTGTGGTACAGATTTACATATAGCTTGGAACTATCATGGTGAGGTGAAGCCTCAACTTCTCAACACTGATGAAAAATGGAAGATAGTGTAGTCCTATCCTAAAGTCTAATGCTTCACATGTGGAAGGCTTGGGAACTTTTCTGATCACTATCCAAATTATAATATAATGTATAGAAATCACCATCAACCTTATCATAGGCCAAGAGAGAAAGATCAGAATTTTTCTAACATGATGGATGAAGTATAATCTCTGAACGATGTGGTTATAGGTATTCTCATTGTTCTCTCGGAGCAAGAAAGTACTTTGTTTGATTCTGGTTCTATGAATTCCTTTATTTCCTCTAAGTTTCCAAAGAATAGAGAATTAATCCCTAAACTTATAAAATTAGAGTTATTAATCAAGACTCCTAGAGGGATTATACAAGATTCAATAGTGTGTAGAAACTCTTATATTTACATTGGCGAGCACAATCTCATCAAAAATCTAGTAATTGTTTCTATGGTGAACTTCGACATTATACTAGGGATGGACTGTCTCTAAAATTATAATGTTAAGATTAACTATAGAAGTAAAGAAATATAAGTGGTCCTGAATGGAAAATCTATAGTTATTTTTAAAGGAGAGATATCAGAAGTTGATCTTGGTCCAGAAGCACCTCTTGTAGCCTTCATTATGGAGATAATCAATGAAGAGAAAGAATTAAATTAAAGTATAAAAACAGAAAATGTTCCCATCATTCAGGAATTAATTGACATATTTAATGAGGAGTTACCTAGACCTCCCCCTAAAAGAGAGGTATAGTTATCCATTGAACTCATACCTAGATCCAAGCTGATATTAAAGACCCTGTATAGAATAGAAAATGCAGAGCTAAATGAAAAAAAGAAACAACTTCAAGATCTTTTAGAGAATTGGTTTATCTAACCAAGTGTGTATCCTTAGGGAGCACCTATTCTATTTGTGTTGAATAAGGATGGATCAATGTAGATATTAATTTATTATAGAGAACTTAATAGGATCACAGTGAAGAAAAAGTACCTTATCCCAAGGATTTATGATTTGTTTGACTAGCATTGTGGGGATCAATTCTTCTCCAAGATTGATCTTTGATCTAGTTATCATCAATTGATGGTGAATAATGAATACATTACAAATACTACCTTTTGGTCAAGATATGGATATTATGATTATGTTTTTATTCCCTCTGTGTTGACTAATACTCCTATTATATTTATTTATTTGATAAATAGATTCTTTAAGGACTACCTTGTTAAATTTTTGGTAGTTTTTAATAATGATATTATGATATATTCCAAAAGTAGCGAGGAACATAAGGATCATATAAGGGTATATTTAAGACTCTTAGAAAGGAGAGACTATTTGGAAAATTCATAAAAAGTGAATTTTTGTTACAACAAGTTACTTTCTTGGGGAACATTGTAACCAATGAAGTGGTCTCAGTTGACCCTGCCAAGACAAAGGTTGTGGAGGAGTGGCCTCATCCTACAATAGTTACGGATATTCATAGATTCCTTAGTTTAGCAAAAATTATAAGAGGTTGGTGAAAAAAATTTCATGATTGTATAATCAAAAAATCAAGTTAACTCAAAAAGGTGATAAGTTCATCTGGACAAAGAGTGTAAAGAAATTTTCTAGGAACTGAAGAAGATATTGGTTATTTCACCTATGTTAACTCTACCCACTATTAGAGAAGGATTAATTATTTTTAGTAAGGCATCTCTAAAAGTTTTTGGGTACATCCTCATGAAAAATGATATGGTTATTGCATATTCATCTCAATAGTTAAAACCTCATGAGCAGAATTATCCAACACATGACCTAGAACTATTTTGGTTCATTTACCCTAAAAATATTAAGGAAGTGCCTTTATGGTGAGAAATGTGACATAGACATAAACCACCAAAGTTTAAAGTATATATTCACACAAAATTAATTAAATAGAAGACAAATAATATGGTTGGAACTTCTTAAAGACTATGAATATTCAATTCATTGTCACCCGAGTAGAGAAAACAAAGTTGTTGATGCATTAAGTAGAAAATATCCTATTATTTTTTAAATGATGAGGATGGAAGGAGATACTTTGATCAAAGACCTAGTAAAACTGGAAATGGGAATCCTAAGGGAAGGGACATCATCAACACTATCCCAAATGATATTTTAACCATCATTATAAGATAAAATCAAGAAAACTACATGAAAAGATCCATTGTTACAAAAGAAGGTAGAGGCTTTGAAGAATGGGAATTATTTTGATTTCAATATTGAACAAGAAGGTGTGTTGAAATTTTGTACAAGACTATGTATTATATCTATTGTGGATATAAATAAAGAAATTATGGATGAATATCATTACTCTACATTATCTATACATCCTGGAACCACTAAATGTATAGGGATCTTCCTGATCATTATTGGTGGGATAATATAAAAAGATATATTTCCAACTACACTAAAAGGTTCATAGTGTTTCAACAAGTGAAGGCAAAGTGACAACTACCTAAAGGGTTATTCCAACCACTCCCGATACCAATATAGAAGTGGTAAAATATTACTATAGACTTTTTCACTTGTCTCCAAATCACATCCAAAGGAAACAATGTGATATGGGTTATACTGGACTGGCTCACCAAGAATTACCATTTTATTTCTATTCAGGTAGATTTCTCTCTTGATCAACTTTACATGATTTATGTAAAGAAAGTAGTGAGGATGCATGGAGAACCACTTTCTATCATTTTTTTCTCATGATCCAAAGTTCACATCTAAATTCTGGAGAAGTCTTAAACATTATATGAATATAGAATTGAATTTTAGCACAACCAATCACCCCCAAACTAATGTATAATATGAAAGGACTATTTAGAAACTTGAGGACATGTTGAGAACATGATCAATTAAATTTAAAAGTCGATGGAATAAAAACCTTACATTAGTTGAGTTATAATAAAATAAGAGTTTCAACTCAAGTATTCAAATGGCACTCTATGAAGCTCTATATGTGAAGTGATGTAGAACTCATACTTGTTGGGATAAAGTTGGTGAGAAAAATATATTTTGGATTGATCTTGTGAAAGTGATGACAAAAAAGGTTTAATCCATCCAACAAAACATAAAGGCTTCTCAAATTTTCAAGATGAGCTATGTTGGAAACTATGGAATGGAATTGGAGTTTGTTTTGGTGATAAATTTTTCATTAAAATATCACCATGGGAGAGAGTCATGTAGTTTGGGAATAAACAGAAGCTTAGCCTTAGGTACATCGGCCCCTATGAAATTATTGATCTCATATGATCAATGGCCTACCACCTAGAACTTCCACCTAATATAGCTCAAGTTCCTAATATATTCAACATATCTATCTTGAGTAAGTACATACTTAACTCTTCACACATACTAAATCTGGATGAGGTACAACTAGAACATGACCTCTCTTATGAGGAGTAGTCAGTGGAGATCTTGGACCATAGAGACAAGGTTCTATACAAAAATATTACCCACCCCATAAAAGTGTTATGGATGAACCATAAATATAAAGAAGAAACATGGGAACTAAAGAAGGTAATGAGATAGAATTACCCACACCATTTTTTGACTGAGAGAATGAGTTGAAATTTTGAGGATCATTTTTTTAAGGGGGAAAGAATGTAATGATCAGACTTTTTAAATGATATTTTTTCCTGAAAATGTGTGTTTTTTCACAACAAAACCATATCCCTTTAATAATGATGTTCTATTTATATAGTATAAATGGAAATGTGACCATTGATATTCGATTTTTATATGACCATTAGTCAATATGACCGTTGAAAACTATACTCTTGGTAATAATTTTAACATTATATTTAGTGATTATAAGTAGAAATGACAAATGTTAGTTAATGCATAAAGGATAAGTGATGGTCTCAACCAGTAGAGTCGTATCGTATAAAGCCCATTTGTTAGAACAAGGTAGAGAGGTAGAATTCCTAGGGTTCCCCCTTGACCAATCCCAATCTGAGATTTAACAAGTGAAACTTGAACAAAATCATCTATGGGATAAGTTCAAGTTAGTGGAAATTACCACTTAGATGATGTTAGCTGAGTCACCCCAAGAATATATCATTATCGTACACCTTACATTTAGGTCATACATGGGTGTTGTAAGGGGTTACATGTTTAGGCCTTATTTACTTAATGTTTAATTCCATTTTATAAATTAAATTGTTATTCCATCAATTATTTTTTAAGAATAGTTTTTCTTAAATATGATGAATTTGATAAATATATTTTTTATAATCAAAATGTACACTTTATAAAGGATGTAAATATTTTATAATATACTATTTTATTATCAATAATATTTATTTTAATGAAAATTTATGATAAAAATACTCTTATTTAAATATAAATTATGAAATAATTTTATTATGCCATTGAAATTTTTTAAGTGTCAGAAATTTTACTATGCATTTTCAACCCACTGTTTTTTAATAAATATGGATTTTTATATTTAAAAGTTAATATTATTATACTTAGAGAATTATTAAAGTAAAATAATTATTGTTTTTTAAATTGGAACATCAAAATTAGATTAGGGTGAATTTAGGATAATTTTATAAAATACTTTATTTTTCTATGAATAGTAAACAAATTGGGTTTTCAGTCTGTTTAATAACATAATAATTAATTAAAAGTTGTGTAATAATTAATTAAACAAAATAAGTGACTTAAATTGTGTTATTTTATTAATATGTAATATTTTAAAATATTTTAATCTATTTTCGAACCTATAAGTTACTTTCCAAAATCTAAAATGGAAACCTTAAGATTAAAAATCTTATTTTGGGGAAAATTTACTTTTCCATGCCAAAATAAGTTATATAAAATGATTATTGGTTATTTTTTTGTCAAAATAGTATAAAATATCTCCCAAATGTCAAAAACCAATGACAAAAACCATGGTTAATTCCATTATTTTTCATTTTCCACAACCTATATTTTTAAGGCCTATATTTAGAAATTTCTAAACAAATATGCCACTTTTGATATAAATACCCACCCATTTCTCCATTTACATTCACTCACAATCCATAATATATAAATATATAGTATTTTTTCTCCCAAGTTCCCCCCCCCAAGGTTTCCTCAATCCCCCAAGGTTCCATTCCTCAAGATCTAGGAGTAACTATTCAAGATAAGGGAAATCTCCGCTTCTCTTTTCCATTAAAGTTCCCTTTTTATGTGGTTTGTATTCCAATTTCCAAACTAAGTTATATTTTCCACTTTATTTTATCCCATTACTATAATGAGATTATTTTATGAATGGGATACTCTTTTACCCTCTCATTTTACCCTTTTCTAAAACCACATTTTATACCTGTTATGCAGCCAAATTTACTTCTCAAAATTTTCCTCTTCTCCTTAAGAAATTTTCTTTTATTTTATTATTTTGAAAACCCAAGTCTCTTTATTTTATAAGGTTATTCACCTAAATTTAAAAATTATTTATTTTAATCTATTATTAATATACATTAAACCTTTATTTCCTTTATATGGGTTCAAAATTACATAATGATCATGTTGTTAATCACTTTTGAAACACCATGATTTTGATATGAAACCCCTTTTCTATTTTCCACAATTTATTTATGAAATGTTTAATTATGATATATTTGTATCAAATTAATTAATAAATATGAATATTTCTCTCTAATAGTTCTCTAATTAATTGTGTAAGGAATTTAATTCCTAGAGATGGCATGTTTTACAATACCTTGGTGAATAACCTTGGTAATTTTCATTTATGACACCTCGATGATAAATCTTGGTGATATGCTTATGATATATCATTTAAATATTTTAACCCAAATTCCATGTTATAATTTGTTTTCTTTTTATTATTAAATTTCTCATATTTCCTTTCTCATTCCAAAAATATATCCCTTATGTTCTTATTGATATTTATCATGATCATGTGTAACATGTTTTCCATTATCGGGCCTCAAGTTCACCCCTTTCCTTTCATATATGTCCCCATAATATAATATATAGTAAATTTACTTCTTATGACCCTATAATAATGTCTTAAAGTGTATTCAGAATAATTTATTAAGTTTTCATATATAATTTACCTTATTTTCATTAAATTAAACTTTAAAATATTCTTTGTTTGTACCATGTAAATGAAAAGTTTATGTTATAAAAAGGTAGGATTCCATAAAAGGAATTTAAAGGTAGGTGTAATTAACTCGTTTGCACTATAAATTGGAATGATATCATACCATTTGGAAATTTTAACTTTGGAATCAATGAAAGAGATTTAGAATAGTAGTTTTCCAGTGTTTTTTGATCAGCTTCTAGAAGTTTTTCCCAAAAATTTATAAGAGTTTCTTGCCAAAAGAGAGGTGGAATTTATGATTGATCTACTTTTGGTGACCATTACTATTTACCTTCCATATTATTTAATGAAATTAAATTAATTAATAGAATTGAAATTTCAATTTTAATATAAATAAAGAAAAGGGTTCATTCATCCTAGTATGTTTCCATGGGCTACACTGGTCTTATTTGTTAGAAAGGCAGATGGAACTCTTCAGTTTTATGTGGATTATCATAAGCTTAAAAAATTTATAATAAATAATTGATATCAACTTCTATGAATTTATGATCTATTAAATCAATTTATGGGATCCTAGTGGTTCTCTAAAATTAACTTGTGATCAATATATCACCAATTGCATGTTTTAAAGGAAGATATTCCAAAGGCAACTTTCATAAATATATATGGCCATTAAGAGTACATGGTTATGCCTTTTGGTCCTTTTAATGAACAAGTGGTCTTTATGGCATAGATTAATTTGATATTTAAAAGATACATGTATTCTTTTTCAGTGGTGTTTGTAGATGACATTTTAGTGTATACAAGGACAAGGGCTAAGCATGAACAACACTTGGCGATAGTTTTGGGAATTTTTTAGAATCATCAGTTGTATGAAAAACTTTCAAAGTGTGTTTTTTAGATACAAGATTAACATTTCTTTGACCATGTAACCTCTAAAATAGTTGTTTCTATGGATATAAAAAAAAAGATAAATGTTATTATCTCTTTGAAACCACAAAGGAATGTCTTTGAGATACGTAGTTTCCATGGTCTAGTTGGTTATTACTGATGCTTTGTTCGTGATTTTGCATGACTAGCCTCACTAATGATAGTTTTTTCAAGGAATAATTTTCCATTCCAATGGAATGGGAAAGGTCATAAGTATTTTAAAGAGATTAAAGTTCACCTTACATCATCACCAATATTGATATTTTCATAATCAGGACAAGGGTATGTGGTGTATTATAATGCTTTGGGATCTAGGTTGGGATGTTTTCTCATGCAGGGAGATTCTTTTTATTATAGATCATAGAACTTATGGTTGAATGAGAATAACTACCCAACAAATGATTTTTAATTAGCTATTTTAGTCCATACTTTGTATACTTTGTGTTATTACCACTTTGGTGAGAAATTTACATTGTTTATGGATCATAAGATCTTGAAACATATTTTCTGACAATGGTATTTGAATATAAGAAAAAGAATATGGATTAGGTATCACTAAATGTTTAACTTTTAATTGATGTATAAACTGGGTAAAGGTAATTCAGTGGAAGATGCATTAATAACAAAGTCATATACTCATTTATAAAAACAGACTTCAGATTAGTGGTAGTTGATTTCAGTGATAGATATCATACACTTGGAATGTGAAGATCGAGGTGATTTTTCAGTTTTCATTCCAATTTATTTTGATCCTAATTTGGTTGAGATGGCTAAAGAGGCATGGAAATTTTATTCACAATATGTTTCTATAAGTTCAAAACTCAATGTTAGGGAGAACATTGAGGGATAGAATTAATATGGAAGTTCAATTTTGTGGTTTTGATATCAGATAGTTATACCTTTTCCTTATTAAGAACAACTTCTTCATGCTTACCACCATTAGATATGGTCTATTTATCCTAAAAAACAAAAGATGTATAAGGAATTGAAAGCACAATTTTGGTGGGTTGGCCTAAAAAGAAAGGTGGCTGATTTTCTTATGAGATGCCTCACCTATCAGAAGGTTAAGGCAGAGCACCAAGAGCTGGTTGGTATGTTGTATTCTTTACCTATTTCTATTTGGATATGAGATTAGATATCCATGTATTTTGTGATAGGTCTCCCAAGAATAGTTTGGAAACATGATTTTATATGGGTGATAGTGGATTTCCTGACAAAGTTGGCCCATTTTATCCCTATTCATGAATCTCTTATGGTGGAGGACTTCTCAAAAATCCATATCCAATAATTGGTAAAGAGTCATGGCATACTAGTTTCTATAGCATCAGATAAATATATAAGGTTTATATCTCATTTCTGGAAATCCTTACAGCAAGCCTTGAGGACTCAGTTTACTATGAGTACAAAATATAATCCTCAGATGGGTGAATAATATGAATAGATGATATAAAACCTAGAAGACATGTTTTTGTCTTAGGTAATGGATTTTGGTGGCTCATGGTAGGATCATGTTCTATTAGTGCAGTTCTCATATAACAACAGTTATTCGGTTGTGATACTTATGGATCCTATTGAAGCATTGTATGATATTCCTTATCATTATCTACATTGTTGGGTGGAAACTGGTGATACTTCACTCTTTAGGCCAAGACTTATCCAAGATACAATGGATAATATTCAGTAGATTAGGAAGATAATGGATATGACTTGGAGTCATTAGAAATCATATGTGAATCATTGTCGATGGTAGTTGTCATTTGAGGTGAGTGATCATGTGTTATTGGTAATATCTCCAAGGCTTGGACATCATCATTTTGGGATATAGGTAAAGTTATATCCTCGTTAAATTGGCCCTTTTTGGATACTTGGATAAATTGGTGTGGTGGAATACAAGTTGACTTTTCCACCACAGTTCAGTGTAGTGCACAATGTATTTCATGTATCTGAGTTGAAATATTATCATCCTAATTCATACCATGTGATTTGATGGGATCATATTGACCTAGATATGGATGCTTCATTGGTTTATATGTTGGTATGTACTGTGTATATGTAAGAAAATGTCTTGTATGGGAAAATCATCAGTCTAGTGTGGGTTTTTTGGAAACATGGTCAGATTTTGGAAGAAACATGGGAACGAGAGAAAGAAATAGTTGAGAAATGGAACAAACTCTTTCAAGAAATGGTGGTTTTATACTTTCTAAGGACAGAAAGGCCAATGTTTTTGAGAATGTATAACCCCTGGTTTTAATTAAGTAACCATTTATTTATATATTTTAAGTATGTAAAGTGTTTGGGTTAAGTTTGAGAGGGTTTATAGGACTTTTAAAATGTTTTTGTGGATTTTCTATAGGTTCACGTTTTGAGAACAGTTAGTAGAAACCTTGAAACTTCTATAGGAAATTGTTTAAAGTAAAACATAGGCCACTGGGTAGGTTCATGGTTAGGTGCATGGATTAGACAAACTGTTCGATAACCTAGGAAAAATAATCTTTTATTGAAGAGAGGGAAAAACATGGTTGGTGCTTGGTTTTTCTAACCATGCGATACAACCATGTAGAGGGTGTTTTGAGGTAGTGGTTGGCACATGGTTGGTGCACAATTTTTATAACTGTGTGACCCAAACATTTATGGTTAAAAGTTAGATCCTAAAAATTGTTTCTCACTTGAAATTATTCCTAAACCTATCATTTTTCGCTTATCTCGGTCCTAACTCTATTTATCTCCTCTCAAAGTATATGGAGACTCTTGACATATATCAGAGAGTGGTCCATTAGAAAATATATGTTTTATGAAGGCCTTATTTCTTGGTAATTCTCTATTCTTGGTGGTTTCGTTAGATCTATTCTTCTTACCTCTATTGGATTCATATATCTAGCCCATTGAGGATAAATATATGATATTTGATGTTAATATTAATGATATTTGGTTTTATTGATGTTAGGGAACAAAATATAAGGTGTTTTTTTAGATATGCAACCCAATTTTGTTGAAAGATTTGTGTCTTTATTCATTTTCTCCATAGTTTTCAAGGTGGGTATCTTCACTCTCAACTCCTATTATTATAATTTTAAGGATTGATTTCAAATTGATTTTTTTTTTGAAATTGTCTATGAAATATTTGTGTAAATATTTATGGAAACCTTATTTAGTGATGGTTTGAGAAATTGTGTAATTTGGTGGTTTTTGGAAAGTATAATTGGTTACATTATTTTAAAATAATGAATTTAAACTAGTTTTTTGTGTTTTATTTATGGAAAATTGATTTCAATACAAGGATATTTTTATTGAAATGGTTTGGAAAATATTATGTTGCCATGGATTTTGGATTAAATGGTTACTCTTAAGTTGAATGGGATGGATAATGGTCATGAAGTTCCACCATCAATAGTAACACCAAGCTTGAGTGTGTGTGTGTGTGTGGTTGGGTGAAATGTAATGGGTTATGAAAAATGGATTCAAGAAATGGGTTGGATAACTTGTTTGGTTTCTTTCCTTGGAAATAGATTTTGTATGGAAAACTATTGTTGTATGAAAACTATTTTACTTATAAATGGGTTTTATTTGATATAAACTATTTAAGTGTTTTATATAAATTGTTTTATATAAATTTGATAACATTTTCTATCCTAGTGGTATGAGTAAGGAATTAATTTGGGGAAAACCTAGTGAGTTTCATTACTGACCCCATACTTGGGAACTTTGGTTCATTTTTAGATATTGTTTATTAGGAAACTGGTAAAAGGAAGGTATCACATTTCTTTATTGTTGCTTCATGATACTTAGGCATAGAGTGTGGAGTTGGAGATTGGATCTTTTTTGGAGTTGTAGAGTAGTTATTTTTGGATTATTTGAACTTTGTTGGTTGTGTATTCTATTTTTTAGTTGATGTTGATATTGTTTTCTTCTTGTTACTCTGATATAGTTTGGATTGATTGGTTATACATTGAGTTGTATTAAATTATTATGATACATCATATAGTTGTTGTTGGTTAAGGTATCCATGGTTGTGGTTGTTTTATTTTCAAATGAAAAATCATCCCCCAATTGTATTGAATCCCTTGGAATTTATTTCCAGCCTTTGGCATCATGGATATGTCACCTAAGTCCTAGTAGAAATTTTGCCTTTCCTCAATCCAATTAGGAGTGGTGGCATGTTAGAATGCATATGTCAATGCTTAACCCAAAGTAGAACCATGACATCCAACATAAGTCTCATCTGCTGGAATACTTTCTTGGTGTTACAAAGAACCTTTAAAGTTGAAGACTATATTTAAAGGTAGTATAAATAACTAGTGAGGAGATATAAGTTGGAGTAGGTCATCACCAGTCAAGGGATTTAAGAATACTCTCTTAGTACCCCTCATAAATTATAGGTACCCACACTTTTTAAGTATTGTTTTCTATCCACACCATTGTAACTTGATATATAATTATAGTAGAGAATTCATGTAATGTTTATCTCCATACACAGCAAGGTTTAGATACTCGATTAGTGAACCTTGTAAAAACATCATGTGTTATCCTTTACTGATTTCATAGACTTGTATGAAATAAGATAAATATAGTAGGAGAATCCAGATCCTAATAGGTCTAATAGGTAAAGGGATAAAAATTATAAATGGAAAAAAGTTCCCAACACTGATTCACCCCTATTGTTGAGTATATCATAAAGTGGTCCTTTCAATTGGTAATAAAGTTTAGGTTTACCTATTATGGAATCTCTACTTAGTGGATATACTCTTTTAAAGATTTTTGTTTCATTCCTATAATAATAATAAAGTGCGGTTTTGGTGAAAACTCAATTATCTCTGAGTAGAATTATATATCAAACAGGACCATGATGATCAGGATAGATAAAGATGAAAAAACATTGAAGAAGAGATCCCTATTATCTAATGAATAGAAATTATCAGTATCTCCTTTCCATTAAAACAATAAAGATATATCATTCCTATAAAGTAAAGAGCGAGAAGCTCGTTTTTCCACCAAGGAAAAGGAAATCATTCCAACCTCATGTTAATAAATAATGGTAAGTGATCATGAGCTATGTAATAATTATTATATAATTTTTCCTCAAGAATAAGATCCTAACATAAGTGGTGGTGAGGATCAATCTACAACTCAAGATATATCAGTTGATGGATTAAGAAATTTTATTCATTTTGTTCCTAGAGAAACAGTCTCTCTTGTTTTTGGAATCTTTCAATGTATGTAGGAAGATATCACCTAGTTGGAAAAGGAATAAAATTGTATGTATAAGGATTTATAATGAAAAATTATTGAATTTTTAATTCTCTCCAAACAAGTTGTATCTTTTAGAGAAACAAAGAGGTATCTTGAAAAAAGTTTCTAAAAATGGATCAAATAATTTGATGAGAAAGATAGATTTATGAATACTCTATAATAAAATATCCATGCACTTTAAGTGAATTTTAAAAATAATATTAATGTAAAGGATTTATAATTGGAAGTAAAAAAACTGAAAATATCAGGATACGTGACTCTTTATTATAAAACAAAGTTAAGATTCATGAAGAGTAATCTTAGTGATTGAAGAACATTGGGTAATATAAGGTTATTATAATTGAAGATCATAAAAATTCCATCAATATAAAATTTCTAGAATTGGAAGTTTAGTTTTACAATATTGATAAGACACATATTGAGATTTCACAAATGAATAATATAGTTATTGTTGTTGTTACACACTGATTACTAGAGTATTCTAAGGATAAAATACCTCTAACCCGTGATAATAAGAACATGAATTCATTTGATTATTTATCATAATAAACTGATAAGAAAAAGATACCATCCATACCATCATGTAAAAATGTTTCCAAATTTTTTTCCACAAATAATAAAGGTTAGAAAACAAAACTTAAATAGGTATTGATAAATAAAAGTTATGGGAATCCTAAAACCATGACTAAGGTGTATAAGAAAATGAATGTGGGAGTTGTTTAACCACAAATATCCCAACATGTTATAAAGAAGTCCCAAAAATATCCTATTAATCAAATAATATTATCAAGTTTTGTGGGTTAATATTAGTGTTACAATAGATTTGGGCATTGTGAACCATATTTTTGGTACAATCCTCTAAATACTAAATACTAAATAATTATCATGTTAAGGGGGATAAATCCATAGAATAAGAAACAACATCCACATGTTAATAAAAATCTATATATGACAAATATATTTGTAAATATTGAAAATATCTGCGATTTATTCAATGGTAGTGGTTATAGTAATGGTATATTCTCATTTCAATATGTATATAAAGATATTAGAAAAAGAAAAACATAGAAGTTAGTAAAGAAAGAAGAAAAAACCTTGGTAAGTAAGCATAAGGATATTAAAAACAAAAATTATCCCAATAAGATTTCAAGAAGGATAGTTGTGAAGTCATTGGATTCCAAATCCAAGAATTTAAAAAAAGTACACCATTGAAAAGAACTACTAAGATGGATGGAACTCAGAAGAATCCATTTGGAGGATCCAAACATGATTGTAAATTTCCTAATGATATGTTTATAATCTATCCATAATATTTGGTGAGAATGAGGAAAATAGAAAGAGAATAGGCTAAGAATAGTGAAAAATGGAAATAAAATATTCCATATTAGGATAAAGAAGCTCTATGTGTGAGTTGAAACATGGATATACACACTGTGATAAATTGTTCCATAATTATTCCAGCATTAGAATATTTATTTAAGAATATGAAAGTAGCACCAGGTGATACAAGTTCTTTAAAATACCTTGATAAAAGAAGATTCACATATAAATAAATTAAATAAGTGATAAGATTCACACATCCTCAATAAAAATTAAATACCAAATGTTCAAGTGTGAAGAGTGAAGTAAATGTAGAAACTTGGTTGAGAAAAACATCACAACCTTGTTGTTCACATTGATGATGCAAGGAAAATCCACCTTATTCCCTTAATATTTATTTATTGTATTTGGGATTATAATTTAGTTAATTGAAGGTGAATTAAGTTCTCGGGGGGGAACTTGATATGAAATGAGTGATGTCAATTCTTGATAACAAAGCTGAAAAAATCATCACCCTTGAATGATTCCTCAATTGGTATTCAAATACAAATATTATAGAGGATCATCTTTTATTAAGATAAGTAATGTGATATCATATCCTAGAAAAAAGGATAAATAAAATATCACCTATTTTGATCTTTTTTTAGTATTCTGAAGAACAATTATTGAATAATATCATCCTAGGTGAAGTTGTGGAAGTTATCAAATATTGACAATCATAAGTTATAAATCCATATTCGTGTATTATCCTAACTAGAACATCTTAAAATATATTCTTGAAGTGATTCACAATTATGAAAATAATTATCAGTGCTTCCCTTTAGGGGAAGACAAATGAAGAGACGTGAAGTTGGTGCCAAAATCACTATTTCAATTAGTATCAAATATGGTTATTTTGGAAATTCCTTAAAGATTATGTCCTTATAAAAGGTACATTTATCATAATCTCTCATCCTTGGTTATTAAAAATTATAAACATAACACAAAGGGGGGTAATTTAATTAATCAATGAAATAATAAAAGTGTAATAATTAAACTCCCCCAATGCCACTTACACTTTTTATTATACTTGAATGTTTTTTGATATGTTTTTTGAAGTGAGGGCAGGGGTTTCAGGTTTATCCTTCTTAAAAAGTTTTCAAATATTATTTATGTATCTTAAACCAAATATAAAATTGTATGACCCTTGAATACAAGTTTATTAGTTACCATTTCATAATATATCAACATAAATTGGTAAAGGAAAGTTTTTTACAAAAATCAAATCCTCTCATTTTCTACACCGAGCATGGATTCTGAAGACTTAGAGTGAAATGATGGATGGAACATTGTGTAAGTATGGACTGATACCATTTTACTATAATATTTTTATTTATTTTCAATAATTGGGGTTAAAAGTTAAAATAATTTTTGAAAATAATGGAGATATATTCACATATTGAAATATTTTTTTGGAAAGAACCTTCAATGTATTGAAAAAAATACAAAGCTGGAGATTTTTTGGCCCACTTTTTGTATGAGTTGTATTTATTGTTAATGAATATTATTTTTTGTAAAATTTTGTCAATGAAATAGAAATATTTCATTGAGGTAGATATGTTTAATAATTTAAAAATAATGAAGTTTCATGAAGAGGGGTATCCAAGATATCTAAGCTTGATATCAAAGTGATTATAGCTTGGATGAATGGATGAAGAATAATGTATTCAAGTCTTTTTATGTTAAGTATTTTATTTTTCAGAATTTGAGTTTAAAAATATGATGATTAATGAACTAATATTCATGCCAAAAACTTATGTGAATAGTGACACGTTTCTTACAATAATGAATAAGATGTGAAGAGTGAGGTGGTTTGATGTTTAAGAAGCTACTTGGAATTTATATTCAAAAAATAGAAGAAGATAAATTAAAGACGATCATAAAAAATTATTTTCATGAAAATAATTTGAAGAAACCTCTGCAATATAAACTTTATTGCATGAGGAGTTTTTAATATTATTTAAGACCATGAAAAATACATACAAAATCTATAGTATTTTTTCATGGAATGTATTTGAATAAAGAATTTGAAAAATGGTTGGAAATTTATATTAAGTGGATAGTTTGGAATATTTCAATTAGATTTATTCTAAGTGCTTATAAAAAAATTTCCAACCTTTAGATAGTCAACCAAGGACCACCTCTACTACATAGGTGGGAGGCAATAAACCTGTTTTGGCAGCCATGGAGGTAGGATAAAGTTGGAGCATAGCTCTCGCATGGAGTGTACAGGGGTGTTCACGGATTATAGACGATGCATGGAAGATGCCCTAGTGAACTCTATAAGTGTGGAATGACTAGTGATAGGATTTTATGAGGATGTATGTGGGTGTTAATCCCACGCTTCCTTGGAATGGACTGGTAGTGACATATGTTCATTTATAATGGATCACAATAACATGTGGAGAATTAATGTGGGATGGATGAGAAAATAGGTCAATATTACTATATCATTAAATATAAGGACATAGCGTATATCATTCAATTAAATTGATCACTATCTCCCAATCACTAGGATATTTTATCTTCAACCTCCTGATGACCAATGGTGCTTTCATTCATCGTATTTCATAGACAAAATTCTGATAATAAAACTTGATGAAGCCATAATTGAACTATGGTCAAGTTATTAAGAAGATTAGCCCATGGATCTTAATGCACATAAGAAATTATGTGCATGAAAGGTTTCATACAAATCATGATCCACTAGAAAATGTAAATAGAGTTGTAAAAGGATGCTCATGCATACAATATTTGTGAATGTGTTCAAACATTAAAAGGATCATGTGATCGTCATCAGGTTCATGTGATATACTCACCATCATGAGTGTCTTTACATAAGAAGAAATGAGGGGTTTATCAGTGTCACATAACCCACATTAAAATATTATAAATGAAGGGATATTTAGTTATTCAGATCTTTGATTTATACGGCATGAAAAGTGGGATTTGAGGCGATGTTAGGAAGTGGAGACGTCGCTGATAAATACCAAAGCACCCAACCTGAGATATGCTGTTGTCCCTCTCATTTCATATGAGAACTGTCTTTTTTTTTTAAAACATAGACTATATGAGTGTTATTTTACAAGATAAGGAATGGAGTGTCATGATCCTCTTAGAAACACGAAGTAATGGTGATCCACACTCATTAATAGCACAAAGAAGAAATGTTAATCATTCTTCTTATGTGAATAATAATACCTTTTGGATAATATTTCACAAAGGATAATGTTTCATGGGGCTTCGACTTGTTTTTATCAAAATATAAGTTCTTCAAGAAAAAAAAAGTTTTGTAAATCTCTCTACTTTCATGTGGAAGAACTATTTGTGATCCAGTGTTTGAGTAATTCACTCTCACTGTGATTCGTGAAGTTTGAAGTCTGCATACACTTATATAATGAAGAAGTTACACATACCAATTTGGTGTATGTGAAGAGGAAGGAGGATAGTGCAAAAGAAAGTTTGATACACTTTCATGGAAGAATAAAGATATTGAGCATATACTATTGGGTAAATAATAATAGAGAAAAGGTTTTTCTCCTTTGTGTGAAGTGTTTAAAAAATGGTATGCATGCGTTTGGTGTGCATGCATAAGAATAATTCATGTTAATTAAAGAATAAACCATACATATGTGAATGATTAACACAAAGTGAATACAAATAGTGCATAAAATAATAACAATGAATATATAGGTGCAAGAATTTGAGAAGGACTGTATATTTTATTACACATTCAATAAGATTAAGAAATGCACAAGTGATATGATTTACACAAATAGTGTGTAGTGAACTCGAGAATAGAGTCAGAAAGAATATAAAAATATTTCATATATGATTTTTCAGTGTATTTATTTTTTTCAATATCATTCTTGCCTGAATTAATATAGAAAGTTTGGTGAAATTAAGTTGAATAAATATTTTCTACACCAACAAGAATAAAGGTAAACTGATACTATATTCACTATTAATATTGTATCTAAGAATATAATTTCTTGTGATGATGCTGAGATAATATTTAATTATTTCAAAAATCACAAAATATGTTTGGGATTCTAGAAAGAATAATATAAGAAGAGAAGGTGACCAAATTTATATATTTTAAATACCATTTTGGTTATAGAATAATTTTGAGATTATCAATTCAAAAAATATTAATATTATTGGGACTGAATTTAGACAAATAAAGAAGAGAAACTTTTAGCTGTATTCTATTAAAAATAAGAAAATGGATTTCTTTCTTGTTTCTATAAAAGTAAAAAGTAAACAATAAGTAAGTGGAAGAACAAAATAAGTATTGTGACATCCAATAGAATTATCATCTGGGGGGATACTTTATTGGTGTTAAAAGGAACCTAAAAGGTGAAGACTGCCTTTAGAGGTAGTATAATGAACTAGAAAAGAGATGAAAGTTAGACTAGGTCATCACCAGTCACAGGATTTTAGAATACTCTCTTATCCCCCCTCCTAAAGAGTAGGGATCCACACTGACTAAGGATTTTTTTCTATCCATGCCAACTTGATATCTCATTATAGTGGAGAATATTTGTAATGGTCATCACCATACATGAAAATTATTAACTACTCTTTTTTAGTGATCCCTATAAACACATAATGTGTTATCCTTTACTAATTTCATATACTTTCATGCAATAAGAGAAACAAAATAGGAGAATCAACATCCTAACAGTTCTTAGAGGGAAAAGGGATAAAATTTTATAAAAGTTGAAGAAGTTCCCAACACAGATTCACCCCCCCCCCCCTAATGTTGAGTATATCCTAATGTAGTCTTCTCAAAACCTACTCCTTTATGTGTTTATTTATTATCCTGGGACATATATTTTTTATTATATTACTATTTACCATAGGAAACCTCATTTTTATTCTTAACCATATCCATTTTAAGTCATCACAGACCCTATTTACAAAGGTAGGTAGTCACTAGGACTTCACCAGAAACACCATGGAATGTGCATTGGTCCAGGGGATGGGAATTTGGAATCATTCAACCCTTTATAGGGGAATTATCTCATATATTTGGACTCTATTATAAATATAAGATATTTTATTTAATTCTTCCCAAGCCCTGGTTTTGGACTGGTTACCACCATGGTAATGATCGATCATCATCAAGTATTGATTCAAACATATATATATCAATGGTTCACTATATTTTTCTTATTACATGATGATTATTCAGTTCAAATCCATATATCTGGGTGCCCTAGAGTGTAATTTAATCTAGGGATGAGATAAATCTTGTGGGGTTGGGATTAGGACCATGATAGGTCCTTCCTACGTATCTATGTTTAGGTAATCAAAACTCATATAGTAAAAGATCAATTAATAGAACACATCATATCTTTTAAGGTCATGTAAAAAGGACCATTTGGTGACTTTTAAGGTCATGAAACCATGACCAAGAGTAGTTCATTTTAAGGTTATGAATCCAGGACCAGAATACCTTAAGGATAATGAAACCTAGAAATTGGTGGTGTGTGTAACCACCCAAAATTTTATAAATAAAATTAACTTTGTGATTTAATAAAATTTAATACTATGTATTATGGTTATTGAAAACACATAAATTTATTCAATTTTATTATATATATTGGATTTAAAATACTATTAAGAATCATAACCATTCATAATATAGCTATTGAACAGTGATCGTATGATTAGTATAAATATAGGGTTTTGACAAATCCAATAAAAATAGACAAAGGAAGTGATGGAATCGACCAATAATATTGTACCCTATAAATCCCATTTATCAAATATTATGGGGGAGATAGAATCGATGGGATTTTTTATTGACTGGTCCGATGCTTAGATCCAAAAATAAAATCACAATCATAACCGTTTATGGGAGAAGTTCAAGATCATCGAGATCACTGCCCAAACCATGTATGTCGAACCACCCCATGAAAATCCCAACAACATGCACCTTACCCTTAGGGAATTTTTGGGTATTATTAATGGACATGTATTAATACCATAATAATATGAACATGTATATTTTATAGTACAACAGATATAATTTATTTTTATTATTGTTACTTATGATTTTGATTTTGTTGCGGTAAAACACAAAATTGTATTTTTTTGGGAAATATACAGTTTCAATTAAAACATTTATTTTGATGACTTAAGGGATTTTTATAATAAATAATATATTAATAAAATATCATTATAAACTTATGATTATTATATGTAAATGATAATATAATTTTAATGATGTCAAATGCAATTTTTTATAATGGTTCGAAAAATATTATTTTCAAAAAACCCAATATATCTCAATAAATGTTGATTATATTTTAAAAGTGAAAATTCATTTATTTATAAAATTATTTTTATAAAATAAATATAATTTTTTGAATTAGCACATCGAAATTATCCAAGAGTGAATTTTTCATAATATTTTGAGATAGTCGAATTTTCATGTAAAAACTTTAATACAATATAAATATATCATGTGTATTATGACATCCTAATTACCCAAAAGTGATGTGATAAATGAAATAAAATGTATAAAAGTAAAAATATATGTTTTAAATTTAAATTAATGAGTTTTTTAGTTTATTTTTTTAATTTTATAAATCCTTTATAAATCCTCCAAAACATATATTATATTTTAAGATTTTAAAATCATTTCTTTAAAAACATAACTCAATTCCACATCACCAAGGGTAATATTTTAATACGTTAGGACCTTTTACATATAAAATTATTTAAAAAATTCTCTGTAGTATAAATCTTTTTTAAAAATCATTGGAAGTATTTTGTTTTTGATTACTTTATTATATAGATTAAAAAACCTATGTTTGGGAAATATTAAAGAACTCCCCTCTCTTTTCCTACATAAAACCACCCAATATACCATTCTTATTAAGTAAAAAACCTTATAGAATTTCCTTAATAATCCTTACCATCTCTATATTCCTCCACAGTCTCTTCCATGATCTCAATAATATACTACCAAACTTTTGGATTCACCCTCTCAAGGTATTGGATCCTCTCTTTCTCATCTTTATTCAAGAATATTCAATATCATATGACTTTTATCTCTATTTCATAATATTGGGATATGTTTTTACATACCCCCATTACTACCCTTATTATTTTAAAATGATTACAAACTCATTTAACTCTAATTAATTCCCCCTCCCACCATGAACATTTATGTTCCCCATTATGCTGGTGAAATTTCACTATGATTTTCTATGCCAAACAATTTTGTAGTGAATACCCATACCCATTTCCTATCAAGGGTGTTCACATTTATAAAATTATAATTATATTATTGGGGACTTAAATTTATCTAATTCACACTCCATTATCATGGGATTAAATGTGATGAAATATGTTATTATGTATATGATCTATGTGGAAAACTTATGCATGTTCATGATATGATTATGATGGGTGCACCCAGATGGCACTCCAATTCATTGGGTAATGTTCTACTCTCATGAGATGCCATGTGTGGTGTGTGGGAGGATATCCTAAGCACATTATGTTATCTTTAATTGTTGTTTAACCTTTAATTATGCTTATAATGTCATTTTTAAAGTTGTTTCTATATTCCCATGAAATATTTGTGTTATCATGTTATATCATGCCTCGTTGTTCATGATTATGATTCTCATCCCTTTTATGTCCCTTTGAAATGCTTATTTTATAACACTTAATACCTTCTTCATCTTATTCTTTATTTATTCCTTTATAGGGATTGATATATCACCCATTTATTATGTATGTCCCTAGGTTATACCATTCATTTTTAAGTATGATGGAATATTATGAGAAAGTTAAGGAAGTTTTCAATAATAGTGATGTAACCCCTATTTTAAGATTGTTATGTAATGTATATAATTAACCAAAGACACTAGACTTCTCAATATTCTGGGTGGTATTATTTGTATTATTATGTAATAAATCATGAATTACTATGTAATAAATACAAGGGATGTCCTAGTGTGGGACTTATAAATGAGAATCCCTTTCTAGTTCCTCTCATAGGTAATTTATCCCCTTAAAAAAGGTTGTATCGTAGGGAATATATAACTTTGAGGGAGGATTATAAAATTCTTGGGGAATATGGATCTATGAGTATTGTTATGTATCATAATGAATATTTCCTAGTGAAGATAGATCTTGAGGGAAATATAGACCAATGAGGGTAAATTTCATAGGGAATATGGATCAGTAAGGATATGGTTCTGTTATGTTAGGTTTAAACCTTAGATTCGTATCCTAAATATATAGATTAACAGGAATCATAACCCACATAGTTTGATTCTCATAGTTAAAGGTTGTGAGAAAGTACTATATTCTACATTTTAATATAATTTGATAAGGATATTATTGTATAGTTTTATTTTCTATGATAAGGATAGATATGTCGTGAATGATGCGATAATAAAGGATTGATTGGGGAGTATGCAATGGATTATCTTTCTTATTTTTCACATAGGTAATATATTCCATTTGAGGATGTAATTTCTCTCAGGGAATATATACTTTTAGTATGGATATGCTTATAGGGAATATATCCTTTTAAGTATGGATAAACTCATAGGGAATATGGCCATTTGAGGATGGTTCCATAGGGGATATGGACTTCTGATAATGGTTTGGTTATTATTCAGGGGATGAAAAAATGTGGATCACTAATGAATTATATGGATGAGATCATTAATGAGGGTGTGGTTTATTGGGTCTTACACTAAGGGAGGAGGCCTCGATATGTATATACTTCGTAATGATTTGTAGTTAGTGAAGGAAGAATGACTGGAGTCATGGAGAATATGTACCCATGACAAAGAGGTTGGTTTTTACACATATATTGCTCAGTGAATGATCAGGATTAATATGAATGAGTATTTCCCTAACATGACTTTCATAGTTGGTGATTAGGTGAAGGTATGGAGAGTTGGTTCTTACACCTGGTCAGAGGCCCTTTGGTGTCTCTAACTTCTATTGATTAGTATTTGTACAGTGAAGGAAAATAAAAATAATTGGGGATATAGCCCCATGAGAAAAGTGTTAGGGATTATACATAAGCTACCATAGTATGGATTTTATAGAGAATTTTTCCATTTAAAGGAATGATTTGGGGATTAAAACAAGTAGGAGGCCCTTTGTTGTGTCTACTTCTTGTTGATTAGTATTTGGACAATGAAGAACAACTAGAATCATGGGGTATATGGATCCATGAGGAAGATGTGTTAGGTATTACATATAGGTTACCCTATTAGGGATTTCATAAGGAATATGGACATTTTAATGAATGAGTTGGGGATTGCTCCTAATGTGAGTCCCTTTTGTGTGTTTTATTCCTTCCAATTAGTATTTTGGATAATGAAGGACAACTTAAATTATGAGGGATATATCCTCCTTAAGGAATGGGTGTTGGGACTTATGCATGATCTATAAATATATGGATATACATGTCCCGTTAATAAATCATGGAAAGAAAGTCATTAAAGGGAAGATGGTTAGGGGTTACATAGATTCTTCCCAACTTTTTCTAAGGTTTGATAGGGGTGAATGTTGTCTATGTACCTTTCTCTCTCCCTAGATCATTGATGATTCATGGTGATGAAATCATTAGTGGGGACATTGTTTTGGCCTACACATAAGAAGGAGGCCCAAGACCCCTTGGATTATTGTGTGCACAAGTTTATCTAACTCAACACTTCATCAAGAAAATACAAATTTTTATCCATGAGGGGTTTCACTAATGTATTTCTGATGATTAGCCTCATTATCAAGTGGATACATGGTTGTAAACCCCTTTAGTCCATAATAAACTAGGTCGTAAAAGAATGAAATGTCTTTTATCAAGGGAATACATGATCAAATGTTGTGTATACTGATGCACATGGTCTGATCATGTATCACAAGAGGTCTTATAGGTGTCCTAAATGAGTACCACCTAGTAATGAGTTGATCTTGTCCAATGGGGGTCTGCAAGGTCTTTTGGGAAACCATGTAAGCCTTTTTGAGAAACCTAAGAAAAAAAGTTTCTCATGAGATTTTCGCATAAGCATGGCACTTTAGTAGGGATTCCATGGTGAATTGGTTCCCTAATAGATATCTAGGGTCTATAAGGATCCTGAGTGGACAACTTGGGTGAATATCTTGCTACATTTGATAAACAGGGTGATGTTTCGCTCATTTGGAAATAACTGAGTGAATATTCACCCAAGTGGAGAGTTCCCTAGGAATGCAAATGGAAAATAGGACCCTAGTTTGTCATCCAACAGAAGTTCATTTGGCTTGGTCTTTGAGAACTAGGAGAAAAAATCTATTCCTTGAATTTTTTTGATGTTTTAAATCTTCGAGTAATAGAATTTTCCTCTTTCTAGGTTAATTTCTCTATATTTTTAGTTTAATTAATATACTTTAAGATTTTTGGAGAATAGGGAATTAATAGATCTTTAGTGTCACTTTATCTTCAAAAATTTCAAAATGACGATTCCTTAGGGTCAATTTATTGGAACGGGTGACCTGGGTGCATGTATCATGGAAGTGGTTCCCAAGAAAATGGTGTAGCTTCACTCATATGGATCACTCTCTTCAGTTGGGTGAATGGCCTAGGTAAAGCATAATAGAGAAAGTACCAGGATAAAGCATCAAGGCCCATGGAAAAGGGAAAGAATTTTGGTTTAATTAGATAGGATCATAGTCATTGTACTTTTCTATACTCTATATCATAAACTTAATCCACTAAATGCGTATTTCAAAATTGATCTATAAAAAATACACCACCTCAAAATTAGATCTGATAGGTATGAATAGGGTTGAATTCTAAGGTATATGTGACATTGTAATGGTTTTTTATTTGAATTAAATCTTATGTGCTTAGGTTTGGTGGGTGTTTGACTCCTCATGTATTAATCATGTTTTAATGACCACAAAACCTATTTAGTTTATAAACTTTTCTAACTCTATGTAATCTATCTCACATCAAATGTTCATAAGCTTAGTAGAAGCTATCCAAAGCTCTTAAGTGTTATACACTCATTTTGGTTACTATGCACTTTCTCTTGATTCACTTTATAATGATTTCTCTAACAAATGATTAAGTTTGATTCATTTCATAAATACTACTGCTTAAGTCTGAATACAGATATTTTCCTAAGACATCCATACATCGTGTCATCCAGACACTGTGACATCCAAAAACCGTGACATCCAGACACCATGACATCCATACACTGTGACATCCAGACACCCTGACATCCAGATATCGTGACATCCAGACACCGTGACATCCAGACACCGTGACATCTAGACACCGTGCCATCGAGACACCATGACCATGAGACACCGTGATCATGAGACACTGTGAACAAGACACCGTGAACAAGACACTGTGACCATGAGACATCGTGACCATGATACACCGTGACCGCGAGACACCGTGAGTACAAGACACCATGACCAATCCAAACACCGTGTGAAGGAGACATTGTTTCCCTGACATATTATGACACTGTTTCCTAATATATTTTGTCATCTTTCAATTTAATCTCTAACGGTCATATTTGAAGATTTTAATGCACTAAAATAATTAATGTTTCTTTGTAGACATATCATCAGATAGTACGAGGTACGAGGTGTAGAATACATGCAACATGTCGGCCCCAACACATGCACTCCAAGATAAAAGATTATTGCGGACCAAAAAAAGTAAGAAGTAGCTCGATACAAAGAACAAGCTGGTGGGTGTGAGCGTGATAGAAGAATACATTTTATAGAATTGGCTCATGCAACACGACTCTACTGAAGAACACACGAAGCATATTGGAATCCTGAGAACATATTCACATAGTAAAACACCACAAAGAACACATGCCAAATCATTCTGACTTGCGACACTCTATTTTCCATACGAGGACTTGAGTTCAGCATCTGCCTCATCTTAGAAGTCCCAAGCTGCAAAGACCAACACTCAGAGCACTTAAAAACCTATCTCAATATTACTGCTCTGCTGTGTATCATTTTATTAATTTTCAAATAGAGTGTGTATCTATATAGAAACATTCTCTGTATCGAGCATTAAACTGAATTATACAATATATCCTTACTCAAACATTATTTTACTCTTGTGTATACCCATAGATAAGTGTGGAAGAGGTCTTTGTGTGTCCTGGTCATTTGTACCCATGAAGAACTGTGGAAGAGGTCCCTGTGTGGCCTGGACAGTACTGTGTGTTGTTGTTAACCCCGATACAAGGTGTGGATCAAGTTTATTTATATAAAATTCTTAGTGGTAGGTGATTACCAAGTGAAGTGGATTCGGTCTCATCTTGATACTAGACAACTTGTTTCATATATGTTGTGCTTCTTAATTTATTCTTCTCAGTTTTATTGCTTTACTGTATAATTCATAAATCTCAAAATTCACTTTGATATTTACTCTTTTAAAGAAGATAAAATTGTCTTTCATTGGTAGAATAGCTTCAAAATTAATATTAATAACTGATATTAAGATTACTTAGAACTAATCAATCTTCTAAGAAGTTATTCAAACAGTCAAACTCTTATAACAGTATAACCTTGATTAACTGGGTTGTATTTATTCTTTTGGGGAAACTTTTTAGAAATACTTTTTAATCAAAAAAATTTATAGATTCTCAATTCACCCCCCCCCCTTCTTGATTAATCTACTCTGACCAACATTTGGTATCAGAGGCTGTTTTTTAAGACTTTGTTTAACCTAATTCAACGATGATTTTAGTTGTAATTTATAAGATCTATAAATTTCTTTTAATTATAAATTTCTAGCTCTTTCAAAATATTTATTATGGATAATATATTGGAAGGTGTTGTAACCAACATACCACTATTTTTTAATAGAACCAACTATGATCAATGAAAAATCAAAATGAAAATGCATTTAGAAAGTATGGGTTTTGAAATTTGGTCTTCCATTATAGATGAATATAAGGTTCCTACTACTGATAGAATCACATGGGATGAGCCTATCAAAACTACCTACAATAACAATTAAAACGATATGAATGATTTATACTACTCTTTAGGATATTAAGAATTCAATAGAATTTCTCCTTGTAAAACTACCCATGAAATTTTGGATACCCTATTTGTATCACATGAAGGAACATCTAGTGTAAAAGAAATGAGACTTAGTACTTATACTATTAAATATGATAGCTTTAAAATGAAACCTGATGAGCCTATCTCTAACATGTATCTTAGGTTCAATGATATTTTCATCAAAATGATTTCTCTTGGAAGAGAAGTCACTTCCAAAGAACAAATCATGAGAATTATCAGATGTCTACCTGACAGATGGATAAGAACCTCTGTCTCTATTAGATAATCACGCAACATCAGCAAGATACCTGTAAAAACTCATTGGGAAACTGATGATGTATGAAGAGGAACTAAAATTCAACATAGAATAGGAGGATGAACCAAAGAGGAAATCTATTGCATTCAAGACCACCACCTCTAAGCACAAAGACAAAGGGAAATTGGAAACTTTTGTAGAAATTTCTAATAGTGAACAATCATCACCTGATAGTGATGAGGATATGGCTCAATTAGCCAGAAGATTTAATAAATTTTACAAGAAGAAGAACTTTTTCATAAATCCTAACTTCAAGGGAAAATATGACCAAAAATGAAATTGGAAGAAGTATTGGAAAATAATTTACAAGGCTAATGATATTGTCTGCTATGAATGTAAGCACAAAGGACATATCAAGGTAGACTGTCCAAAGATGAAGTACAAAAAAGAGAATTGAGGACAAGGAAAGGAAGTATAAAAAGTTAATGAAAGTAACCAGAAGAGATTATGAGGATAGTTCAAGTGACTCAAAAACATCACATGATGAACAGGAAAACAAAGCCAAAATGTGTTTTATGACAAACACATCTGAGGTAACATTGGACTCTTTTGTACATAATTCATACGATTATGGAAATGAAAGTGAATCTGAAAATATGACTAATGAAAATATGTTTGAATACTGTAACATTCTTGAAGAAACATGCAATTAACTAAAAGTAAAATATAAATCATTGAAGAAACAATATGCTCTTACTGTGACTGTTAAATCTGAACTCACAACTGAAAAAGAGAAAAATGCTCAACTGCTCAAAGAAAACAACGAATTAAAAATGTCTAATGAGAAATTTAAGAATGACCCTGAAAAGTTTACCAATGGGAAGAATGCCCTTACTCAAATTCTAGGAAAAAAAATTGACCCTAAATACAACACTAGAATTGGTTGTCAACCTGGAAAAAGAAATCTTGGTAGAACAAATTTTGTTTCAAGATGTAGAACATATAGTTTTACTCCCAGTTCTGGACAAAAATCTACTAATTCAATTCATGATACATATTCTATTGTTTCATGTTTTTCTAGACCGAATAGAGTATATTTTTCAAATACTTCACTTAATGCTTATAGGAAACCTATGAGGCAGATATGGGTTCCTAAAGAACTTATTAGTAATATTACTGTACCCAAACAAGTATGGGTACAAAAATCTATTTTTGGTTAATATTTTTGTAATAAAGATACCTAAAGAGTCCCTGTAAAAGTGTATGGTACTTGGACAGTGGATGTTCAAGACACATGATAAGAGACTACTCATGCTTCAAGAATCTAATAAAAATAGATGGAGTACATGTCACTTTTGGTGATAATGCCAAAGGAAATATAATTGGCCTCAGCCAAATCGGTAACTCTAACTCAGTTTTAATTTCTAAAGTACTATTTTTTGATAGATTAAAATATAATTTTCTTATTATCTCATAATTATTTGATGATGGATTTCATGTTATATTTGAAAATTTTGCTTGTAATGTATTTAATTCTAATGATGAATTAGTGTTTTCTACTTTAAGAAATGAAATTTTTTACTCTGTTAACTTAGATTCCTTAGCTTCTCAAAATGATTCATGTTTAAGTGTATTTCATAAAGAGTATTGGCTCTAGAATATGAGACTAGGACATTTTAATATTCACTCCCTTAGAAAGATAACTAGAAAAAGTTTAGTTAAATACTTACCCAAACTTGAGTTTCCAAATGAAAAAGTATGTAATCCATGTCAAAAGGGAAAACAACACAAAATTTCCTTCAAACCAAAGAAAGAAGTATCAACTTATCAACCTCTCAAACTAGTTCACATGGATTTATTTGTACCATCTAGAGTTTCTAGTTTAAATGGGAAGCATTATATTTATGTTCTTGTAGATGACTTTTCTAGATATACTTGGACCTTTTTTCTAGCTCAAAAAAGTGAATCATGCTCTTATTTGACTAACTATGCCAAGTCTGTGGAAAATCTTAGTGTACTTATAATCATATCCTTAAGAATTGATCATGGTCAGGAGTTTGAAAATCAAGAGTTTGAATCCTTTTTCTCACAAAATAGTTATAGTCACAATCTCTCTGCCCCTAGAACACCTCAACAAAATGGAGTTGTATAAAGAAGAAATAGAACCCTGCAAGAGATTTCTAGAATAATGCTTAGTGAATATGACCTACCTATTTATTTTTGTGTGAAAGCTATCAATACATCATTATACATAATCAATAGAGTGTTGATCAGACCCATTATTAAGAGGACTCCTTATGAGTTATGGAACAATAGAAAACCCAAAGTTAACTACTTCAAAGTTTTTGGCTGAAAAGTCTATATTCTTAATACTAAGGACAATCTTGAAAAAAGTTCATCCAAGAGTGATGAAGGTATCTTGTTAGGATATTCTATATCCAGTAAAACCTATAGAGTGTTCAATAAAAGAACTAAATATGTGGAAGAATCTGTCCATGTCAAATTTGATGAAACAGATCCACATGAGCCTAAAACCATTCAAGAGAACCTATAGGATGATCTATCAAATCTGAACATTAATCCAAAATCCTCAAACCATTCTGTGAAAGAATTTGTGAGAACTTCCAGTTATGGAAATGCCTTAGACTCAAGCCATAATGAACCTGAACCTATTGATGAAACTGAAATCACTAGTCCCTCCTTTTCTAGAACTGTTAGAACTCTTAAGAACCATCCTTTAGATGTTGTTGTAGGAGACCTAGACAAAGGAACATAAACTAGAGATTCTCTTAGAAATCAGGTTGAACATCAAGTCTTCTTATTACAACTTGAATCTAAAAACATTAATGATGCTATAAATGATGAATTTTGGGTGATGGCTATGCAAGAAGAACTTAATCAGTTTGAAAGGAACAAAGTTTGGAAACTTGTTGAAAGACCAAAGGACACATTCACCACAGGCACTAAATGGGTGTTTAGAAATAATTTAGATGAGGCTGGTAACATAGTTAGAAACAAGGCTAGATTAGTTTCACAAGGCTATAGTCAAGAAGAAGGAATTGACTATGAGGAGACCTTTGCAATAGTTGCTAGACATGAGGCCATCAGAATCCTGCTTTCTTATACTCCACATCTGAATTTCGAACTTTATAAAATGGATGTTAATAGTACATTCTGTTGTACCCCTCTCTCTTGGATTTTAATGATCACAATCACTCTCATCGTGTTATAACTTGTTTTCAAGTGTTTTGATGCTAGGAAAAAGGTTTCCCAGAAGTTGTCCCAAGTATGCTGACAGTGGACTCTCTGAGTCCACCGACCAACCGGTGGATTCCCACCGGCCAGCCGGTGGTCTCTGGCAGAAGCATTGCTTTCTGCCAGATCCACCGGTCAGCCGGTGTTAGAGCATCGGCCAGACGGTATGGGCACCAGCCAACCGGTTCTTTCCCACCAGCCAGCTGGAGGACCCAGGCAGTAGGCTTGCCCACTGCCTGGTGACACCGGCCAACCGGTGGATGACCACCGGCCAGCCGGAGGAACCAAGATAGAAAGCCTGCTCTGTCTGGACCACCGGCCAGTCGGGAGCTCAGCACCGGCCAGCCGGTGGACCACCAGCCAGCCGGTGAGACACCACCGGCCAGCCGGTGTGCCCAGTCAAACTAGCCGTTGGGCTTTGACCATACTTGTACTTTTGACCCCCAACGGCTCCGGAAGCCCTCCAACGGCCATATTGAAGTGTTTATGGGTATTTCTCCTATAAATAAGAAACCATGGATGTCGGGAACACTACAGAAACATATTTTGATGTCTTGACGCTCTAACGACAAATCTCCAAGGCCTCTTGTGATCCATTTCCATCCTTGAAGCTTGATCTCCCTCTCCATCAGCTGCTCTCACACTTTTGGTGCTCAAGGCTTCTGTGTGTTTGTATTATTTTATTTTTTTAGTTCTTCATTAGGTTTGGATTAAAACAAACCTCTCATTTCCATTCTTTCTTTCAATTGGGTTTCTTTCTACAACCATAATAAAAAAGCAAGCTGTACGAAGGTGTTCTAGCCTACCTTAAAACGACTAGTGGGTTTCTTGCTACAACCATAATAAAAAAGCAAGCTGTACGAAGGTGTTCTAGCCTACGTTAAAACGGCTAGTGGGTTTCTTGCTACAACCATTAAAAAGCAAGCTGACGTATAAATCTCTCAACGGTTCTTGTTGGGAGCGGAGACGTAGGCTTGAGAATTAAGCCGAACTTTGTTATCAAATTGTGTCTTGCCTTTTTTATTTCCGCTGCTTTGATAATTGTTTTAAATTGTTAATTATTTTTGAAAAGGCAATTCACCCCCCCCCCCCTCTGGCCATCCTCTATGACCCAACACATTCTAAAATGGGTATATAGATGAGGATGAATTTTTAGAATAACCCCTAGTTTTACAAACCCCCATTTTCCAAATAATATTTTTAAACTATCAAAAGCTTTATATGGTTTAAAACAAGCCCCAAGAGCTTGTTTTGATCGGTTAAGTACTTTTCTTATTTCTAAAGGTTTTACAAAAGGAATATTTGATCCTACCCTTTTTATATAAAAAAATCTAATGATTTTTTAGTTGTTCAAATCTATGTAGATGACATTATCTTTGGTTCCTCAAGAAATTCTTTATGTTTTTATTTTTCTAAAATGATGCAAAATGAATTTTAAATGAGTTTAATGGGTGAACTAAAATTATTTCTTGGATTTAAAATCCTTCAAAATAATTATGGTATTATCATAACTCAATGTAAATATACTAGAGATCTACTAAAACGTTTTGGATTGGGTAGGACTAAAAGTAGTAACACTCTCATGAGTACCACTTGTAAGTTGGATCTTGATGAAGATGGAAAATCTATTGATCAGACCACTTATAGAGGAATGATTGGAAGTTTACTCTACTTGATGTCTAGTCAACTTGAAATTATGTTTAGTGTGGGTATGTGTGCTCGTTTTCAAGCAAAACCTAAGGAATCTCATTTAAATGTTGTAAAGATAATTTTTCAAATACCTCAAGAGTACACCTAATCTAGGAATGTTATATCCTAGAGGACAATCATTTGAATTAGTTAGTTATTCTGATGCTAACTTTAGTGGATATCAGTTAGATAGAAAAAGCACCTATGGAACATGTCACTTTTTAGGAAAGTCACTAGTATCATGGTGTAGTAAGAAACAAAATTCTATTGCATTATCTACTGCAGAAGCTGAATACATAGTTGTTGGCAGTTGTTGTGCACAAATCATGTGGATGAAACACACATTACAAGATTATGGATATCAATTCAGGCATGTACCTATAAATTGTGACAATACAAGTGCAATTAACATCTCGAAAAATCCTATTTCACATTCTAGGAAAAAGCATATTGATGTAAGACATCACTTTTTGAGAGATTATTATCAAAAGGGTGATATCACTTTGGAATTCATTGGTACTGAGTATTAGCTTGCTGATATATTTACCAAACCATTAAATTCTAAAATAATAGACTACATCATACATGAATTAGGCATGATAACTCTTAAGTAAATGTCTTACTGTTTACTATTTCTTGTTTATTGTCTCACTGTAACACTCATTTACTATCTCACCATGAAGTTTGTTCACTGTCTCACCATAACGCTCAGTCACTATCTCACCGTAACGCTCAGTTATTACCTCACCATAACATTCATTCTCTGTCTCACCATAAAGACCTGATATGGTCTCACCATAATGTTTTTTTTTTAATTTTTAGTTATGAATTAAAAACTATATCGTGGTAATTATTCATTTCACCTATTTATTTTCCCACATTTTTACTTTTCCGTCGTTTGGTATTCCTAAATGATAAAATAAATGAATTATCACTTGTCCTTCACTCGATATTTCTTCTATTCACTCAATTTGTAACCCATCCTCAACCCTTTAACCTTTATCTCTCTTGAACCTTCGGTGAATGCCCAGGATGAAACTCCCTTCATCGTCGAATCCTGAGAAACATAGCTCAAAGAAGAAGAAAATTGCACCCAATATAGCACCTGAAGGTCCTCTATACCCAAATCTGGTAAACTGAGTTGTATTACCTAAGAAAGAGGTTTTCATCAAAAGGATTATGTCGAGTAAGCCTCTGGTTCTGAAAGTTTTAAAGGAGAAAGGTTGGTTAGAGCGGTTTTTGAAGGAAGATAGACCTATCTACCCTATGTTAGTGGCTCAATTTTATCAATATTTTCAGTTCTCCCTTGAGTCTGAAGATGGATATGTTGTGAGAAGCTAGATCAATGGGAAGAAATTATCATTCTCTTTGAGGTTATGGGCTTTATGCCTTAGGATACCTGATGAAGGCATCTGTGAGGATTATCAGAGAGGACATCCACCTTCTAGTGAATTCTTTGTCTTAGAAGATTCTCTGAAAAGCCTGAATAGAAATGAAACCAAGAGAAGATCCATTGCTACTAAACTAGATGGAGAATCAAGGCTTTTGTTTAAGTTTATACAAAACCGGATTAGCCCAAGAAAAAGTGATTTTGTTGTACTGAAATATGAGGATGTGTTTCTGATTCATATTATGAAAAATGGGCATAATATCAACCTTTTTAAGTATATCATACACCATATGTGCGAACTAACCAAAGACACATCCCAGTCAACCTCCCTATTTTACTCTTGGCTTATCTCAGCCATGCTTCATGCCAAAGATATGGTTGGACCTAATGAGGAAGTTATCAAGGATTATGAGTACTACCTTTAAAAAATCGCTATCAATAGGTTGAAAATAATTTATAACCCTTGGAAAAAGGCATGGGTGGAAGACAATGATAGAATTTATCAAAAATTCAATCCTGTGGAACATCCCTCAAGACCAATAGATATTTCTGATCCTAGTCTAGAACCAGATGAGGTTGTTGAGTATTCTAAAGAAGAGTAAGAAGAGGTTGTTGTGCCCCCCAGGGAAACTGTTTCTATTGAGGAAGACAGTACTCCTATCCCTCATGTTGTAAGTGAAAAGAAAGTCCCTACTTCAACAGAAGTTGTTAATCTAAAAGATCAACCCAAGGCTGAAACAGAATCTGTTGTCCCAGAAACTAAGAATATTGTTGTGGAAGAACCTACATAAGAAGAATTACCTATTATGCAAGAAGATAATCTTGAAAAACTCCTAGTGGAACAATCTATTCCTAAAGTCATTCCTTCAGTTGAGGAAAGGATGGAGCTGGATTTTTAGCTGGATAGACAGGAAATGAGAGAGGAACTAAGAGATGAGTTTGTAGCATTAGATTAAGACCCTAAACCTCTTAGTCTTTAGAAGGATGAAACTGTTGAGGGGGAGAAAACCCCAAATCTGGAATCTACTGAAGTACCAAAACTGATTGTTTCAAGGCATGTCGACACTAAATATAAGTTCCCTAGTTTCTATGATGTGGATGACTCTCAGCAAGTTTTATTAAAAGGCCTTGACCTTTCTAATATGTTCCAACTGAAATCCATCTCTAATCTAGCTCTTGAGAAGGAAACTGGGCCTATATCAGTCCCTATTTATGAACCTTCCTTGGAACAACCATCCTTTGTGAGTAAAGATGATCTAAACGAATTTGGTTCTACCCTTTTGTCTGGTGTTGAAAAATTCCGGAATTCCCAACCTGCTCTTGTGACACATCTAAGTGAGAAAGATTCCTAATTATTGTTGGAGAAAGTTATTTGGAAAATACAACCCAAAATGCTTCATGAGAATCAGAAAGTCAGAGTTGAAAATAAACTTCTTAGTGATGAAGTGATGACTCTAAGAGGTATGATTGAAGAAATGCATAGAGAAATGCCTTCGATATTAGAGCTTGCTTCTCATCCTGTATAACCTATTGTCCCTCAAACCCCATCGAATGTTGTCTCTTAGATTTAACCTCATTTAGCTTCCTTAGATGAAAAGGTCACTGAGAGGAACAAATAGATTGTGAAGGAGATGAGAGATCTAGTTTTTAATATTAATAAACTCACTGATGAGTATACGGGGTGTCTTCAAAAGGTGTTAAACCAACTGAAATCTCTGACCACAATTGTCAATGCTTCTAAGGAATCCAGAAAATCATCTCAACCTTCCCTATACAGTGACATGCTCATAATAGTGGTCAAAGAAGAACTTCAAACTATGCTTAGTGGCTTTAATAAAGATTTTCTACATGAAGTTATTAAGAACAGTGACATGGTTCTTGATCTGGTCTAAATCCATTCAAAATTTTCCAAAGATGCTCAGCAAGAAATTTCCAAAAATGTGCATTTCTACTTCAACCAAATCATCTCAAAGACTGACATGAACAATCACTTTAAATATCTTGACAAAACGTTAGGGATTACTTCTTTTACTCAAGCTTTCAAGACCCAAGTTCAAAAGATAACATAGTTTGATCGCGTTGTCAAGCGCGTCAAATTAGAGGTTAAGTTTTTACTAGAATTTCTACAGTATAGCAGGAACCCTAGGTCGTCTCTCGATGAAGACTTAGATAACTAATTTCAAAATAAGGTTCTGATTATTTTAACAAAATTGAAATTAAATTAAGTGGTTGGGGGTTCTATGATTTTAAAATAGCAATTAAAACTATACTACTAAGTAAGAGAAACAAGTTGGAGAAATCGTGATCAACCCGGGTAAGTGTCCCCTGATGCTCAATCCGTCATCGCTCTCAAGGGAATGGGAAGGATCATTGATTCCTTGATTTTATACCCACTGAAACCAGTATTATGTGAGTTCTTACTAGGTTACCACCTAGAATTTTATCAATCAACATTATTGATTATCGGCGACCGCTCATAATCAATAAAACTATGTCGATGTAAGAACCGAACTCAATCAAGGCATCACATCAAAAACGTGATGAGATGTCCAGATTTGAGTCTTTATCAAAATTGATCTCAATACAAAAACATACATATTCATGGGTTATAACTTCTGGATATCATCAAACAATTCAATTCAAAATCAAACTCATGAAAGAGAAGAGGTGAGAAAAAAAGGCAAACGCACTCAAATCATCACAAGATCCGGGTTATGCATGGAAGCACGAGGATTCTTGTTCCTTTGATTTATATTTAATCATACCAGAATAAACACATATTAATAAGGTAAAAATTAAAAACAATAGACAACAAACCTGGAAATTAAATCACCTTACGAAGATTACAAATGTAGAGCTCGGGATTACAACAATGGACACCCCCAAAGTTGATCACTAAGAAACTTAGAAGTACATGAGGGAGAAGAAAATTAAAATAAATGAAAGAAGCTCTCCAATTAGACTCACCTTCACCCCTGGTCGTGAAACATTAGAGAATGGCGGTGAGAGGTGTTTTTATGGACATACACATCACACTTTCCACAAAAGAAGTCAAGTGCCTAAGAGACTAGGTCACTATTCAGAGCAGACTTTTTACTCCATCTTTAGCCGGCTGGTTGACTAACCAAAACACGTGAAAATGTCATGAAATTAGGTGGAGATGTGGGAATTCAAGTTATATGTCCATGGGAGGTGGAATCATCCTGATGGGAACTCCAAGGCCCAAATACAGAAGGTGGTCCAATCTGGCCCGCCCAGAATTGCTTCACCATGTGGACCTATTATGGGCCTTTAAATGGGAAAATTGGGCTTCATGGTATTCTAGAGAAATGTATCCCAAACAAATATACATGTATAAACCGATTTTTATCCCAATTTAATGTACGAAGTATCCACAGTACGTATTTATGTCCACATAAATGCTTGGGACCTTGCGCAGTTTGGCCTGTTTTGCTTGATTACCATCGTGGGCTCTCCGAATTACCTCCTCCTATAATGTAAACACATAAACAAGTAAAATTGACCTATTAAATATTAATTAATATTAATTAATTTAATCAAACAGTAATTGTAGTTTATTATTATATTTGGAATATTCATTACAAAACCAATTTAAAAACAGCGGTGCAAGGGTGGAATAAAATAGTGAATCGTGGTACGATCACACCCCCACACCTAAACATTTTCACTCCTAGGCAAAGTCACATATCCCAATATTGCATATATATATATATATATATATATATTTCCAACATTTGAGGAAATTTTATTTAAAATAAAGTGATCAATGCATGAACCACACCAATGAGTTCTTCTTAGTGATAATAGAAAAAGATGTCTCATAAATCATATCATAGAAAAATTCAAAAAGTTTCATGATACCCAATTGATCAAGGAATTCAAAAGTAAACCATGACACTAACTCTAAATGTGTGTGTGTGAAAACCATTTCATGCTATTCTTTCCACTTTATATCCAATAAATATATGTTATTTTAACATTTTCAGCTTAAATGATATCGTCCACCGAACCTACCATACATCCTTTGCAATCATATTTCAAGACCCACTCAATTAATCATTCCCAGAAGTCAAACCAAAAGATCCTAACCTAGATATCCCCATATTTTTCACATTTCATCACTCCCCTCATTTATTATATGTATTTTTTGAAGTTGCAATTGGAACAAATCTCACACTCATCTCTCAACCCTTGTTTGATCTCCTCACGACACTAATTGCAATAGTAATAACAAGATCAAAGGTTGAGGATGAGTGTTTTTTGACCTGCCCAAGACACAACCATTTTTTTTAGGGCATACAACAGTCGGACATTAGGTACACATGCATAGGTCAATCTGGTATAGTAATGAAACAGATCAGATAAGGAATGAGCATATGGAAATATCATTTCAAGCTGAAAAATATTAACCCAACATATATTTACCTTATATTAAGTAAGAAATAATCACACTTGTGGTTTGGTGCATAAATATTTGGAGATATTAGTGACACAGTTTTCCCAAAAACTACTCACACAAGGGGCATCAATCATCCCAAAAGTTTCACATAGATACAACCATTTATATCATTGATAGAAAACCAATTCACTAATAAAATCACTCCATGATGTTAAATTCATACAAATATTCTTTTTATCCTTCATTATGGTATTTTTACTTTCCCCCCTTTATGGTCTCCAAATCATGGAACTTCGAAATTGTTGATGGGGAAAAAATTAAAATACCATAAAGAAGGCCAAAAGTGAGAAAAAAACGATGAAAATTCCTAACTAACCCAGGAATGTATCCACCCCCCCCCCCCCTCCCCCACACACCTAGAGTGTGCAGTGTCCTCACTGAAATAATTGAGAATGTGGGAAGGAAAGATAAAACCTGGGGTGTTTTATTGGTATGATGCATCGAGAAGGTCGATTTCCTCCACCGGATTCTTCAGAAAATCCTCATAGAAGTGTTTAAGTCGCTTCCCATTGATGGTAAGTTTTCGTCCACTCTGCTCATGCAAAACCTGTATTGCACCAAAAGGGTAAACATTAGTAACAGTATAAGGATTGAGCCATCGGGAACGAAGCTTACCTGGGTGGAGCTTAAGCCTGGAATTGTACATGAGTACCTTTCCACCAATATGGAACTTCCTCTGGTGAATCATGCTATCATGAATAGCCTTTGTCTTCTCTTTATAAATTCTGGAGTTTTTATATGCATCACGTCGAATTTCTTCCAATTCTTGAATCTGCAGCTTTCTTTGCTCACCTTCATCTGAAAGGTTCATATTACATTGTTTAACAGCCCAATATGAATAGTGTTCTACCTCCATTGGGAGGTGACAAGCCTTTCCAAAAACAATTCTGTATGGTGACATTCCAATTGGGGTTTTAAAAGCAGTACGGTATGCCCAAAGTGCATCATCCAAGTGCAAACTCCAATCTTTCCTATTGGGTTGTACCGTTTTTTCCAAGATTTGTTTAACTTCCCGATTTGATATTTCTGCTTGTCCATTAGTTTGGGGGTGATATGCAGTGGAGACTTTTTAAAAAACCCCATACTTACGAAGCATGTTTTTCATGTTACGATTTCAGAAATGTGAACCCTGATCACTAATGATGAATCTTGGTAGACCAAACCTACTGAAAATCCGAGACCTCATAAAATCAAAAACAACTCGAGAATCATTGGTTCTAGTAGCCTTTTCTTTCACCCATTTAGAAACATAGTCAACAGCTAGTAAAATGTACATAAATCCAAATGAATTTGGAAAAGGCCATATGAAGTCAATGCCCCATGAATCGAAGATTTCATAGAATAACATGGGTTGTTGGGGCATTTCATTCCTCTTGGAGATATTCCCTATGAATTGACATCGAGTACAGGATTTAAAAAACCTATGGGCATCTCTATACAATGTTGGCCAATATAATCCTGAGTCAAGGACCTTTCAAGTAGTACGTTGAGAGCCAAAGTGGCCCTGACAAGCCAAGGTGTGGCAAAAGGTCAAAACAGAGGTGAACTCATGGTAAGGGACACACTGACGAACTACTTGGTCACTAAAAATTCTCCACAAGTATGGGTCATCCCAAATGTACCAAAGATAATCATGCTTAAGTCTCTAGGATTGTGAAATTCTAAAATTAGTGGGGACCCTAGATGTTGCTAGAAAATTCACAATGTCCGCATATCAGGGGGTAAGGTCCACAACATCACAAAGGTTCTCATGAGGGAAGAATTCTCTAATGGGTATGGGTGAGTCAACATGATGGTCCAATGGAGGGTAAATCCTACTAATGTGTTCAGCTACAACATTCCCCACCCCTCTCTTATCTCTAATCTCAAGGTCAAACTCTTGGAGGAGGAGCATCCATCGAATGAGGTGAGGTTTGGCTTCAGGTTTCTTTAGAAGGAAACGAAGGGCAGCATGATCAGAGAACACAATCACTTTTGACCCAAGAAGATATGAACATAATTTTTCCAAGTTAAACACAATATAAAAGAGTTCTTTTTCTGTGGTTGTGTAGTTTACCTGGGCAGGGTCAAGGGTACGCAAGGCATATGTAATGACATGAGGATACTTCTCAACCCTTTGTGATAAAACTACCCCAACTGCAAAGTTAGAGGCATCACACATAAGCTCGAAGGGGAGATCTCACCTTGGTGGTTGGATTATGGGAGGTGATGTGAGACTCATTTTTAGTGAATTGAAATAATCCTCACAATTTTTATCAAAAACAAATTCAGAATCCTTTTGTATCAACTGAGATAAGGGAAGTGCGATCTTACTAAAGTCTTTAATGAATCGACGGTAAAAACCAAAATGACCCAAGAAAGACCACACCTCACGAACACATTTTGGATATGGAAGGGATGAAATTAATTCAATTTTAGATTTATCAACTTGAATTCCCTTATTTGAAATGATATTCCCAAGAACTATCCCCCACTCAACCATGAAATGACATTTTTTATAATTTAAAACAAGATCTTTTTCAATGTAGTGGCGGAGGATAGAACCTAGGTTTTCCAAACAGTCATCAAAATAAGAACCATAAACCATGAAATCATCCATAAAGACTTCCATACAACTCTCAAGGTACTCAGAAAAAATACTCAACATACATCGCTGAAAAGTACCAGGATCATTACATAGACCGAATGGAATCATTCTGTATGCAAATGTGCAGAATGGATAGGTAAATGTTGTCTTTTATTGGTCCTTAGGGGCTATATGGATTTGGAAATAACCCGAATATCCATCAAGGAAACAATAATGGGACTTACCAGCCAATCGTTCTAACATTTGGTCAATGAAAGGTAAAGGAAAGTGGTCCTTCTGCATGGATTGATTCAGTCGACGGTAGTCAATATAGACTCGCCAACAATTTTTCACACGCATTGGAACCAATCCATTCCTTTCATTTGACACAACTATTATTCCTGTTTTTTTAGGCACAATTTGCACTGGGCTAACCCGTTTACTATCAGATATAGGATAAATGATCCCCGCAGCAAGTAATTTACTGAATTCCAATTTTACCACTTCAAGGAGAGTGGGATTCAACCAGCGTTGATATTGTCTTATGGGATTAGCCTCATCATCCAAAAGTATATGGTGCATACAAATAGATGGGCTAGTCCCGGGAATATCAGCCAATGTCCATCCTATTTCCTTTTTACACTCTCTCAAAAGTTTGAGTAGATTCAATTCCTGTTGTGGAGAGAGGTTATTGGAAATAATGACGGGCAATTGGTCAATACCCTCAAGATAGGAATATTTTAAATTTTATGGAAGTGGTTTTAATTCCAACACCGGGGGTTTTTGTATTGAGGGAGTGGATTTAGGGGGATTGAGGTCCATGAAACTATCTATCTGCTCATGTTTATTATCAAAGGAAAGAGAATCTATTGAAATGAGATTTGCAGAATAATCAATAGTCATGGGTACCTCAGAATAAACACACTCATCAATTAAAGCACAAAATTTACATTTTTCAGAACCCACACAACATTTAAAAGAAGAACCAAAACTCAAATCATCCATAGTTGAATAAGAGGAAGATAAATCAGAGGATGGGTCAAGGATAAAAATTTTTGTGTGTCTGTCATTAGAGAGCACCTCCATCGAATAGATTGAAAGAGTGGAGTACTCTTCAATGGGGTGTTTCATAGCCTCAAGGACGTTAAAACTTACCTTTTCTCCACAAAACTCCATGGACAACATGCCATTGTGAACATTGATGATCGTCTTTGCTTTTTTGAGGAATGGCCTCCCAAGTATTAGAGGGGAATGTCCTTGGGTTTGGGTATCTTCCATCTCAAGAATGTAAGATTCTGCAGGGAATATGAGATTCTTAACTTTTACAAGGGCATCCTCGACCACTCTCGATGGGTGTGTTGTGCTTTGGTTGGAAATTTGCATGACAATGCCTGTTGGTTGAAGCTCTCCAACCTGTAGATAAGTATACACGGAGTGAGTCATTACATTAATAGAAGCACCTAAATCTAGGATAGCATCAGAAAAGAAGGTCTCCCCTATGGTACAAGGTATCGTGAATGTTCTGGGATCCTTGCATTTGGTTGGCATTGCTGGTTGAATCAAAGCCGAGACATTCCTTCCCAGGTTGACTCTCTCATTCCCCTTCAGCCTCCTTCTATGGGTGCAAATCTCTTTAAGAAATTTGGCATATTGAGGGATTTGTTTAACTGCATCCAATAAATGAATGTTCACTTGAACCTTTTTAAATGTATCCATTATATCTTTATCAATCTCATTATCAAAATTCTTCTTAGATTTAGAGATTCTTTGAGGGAAAGGAAGATGAATGGATTGTTTATTTGAATCATCAATGACAATTTTATTGCCATTTTTTTCTTGTTTTTCTTTACATGAAATTTTTGAGGGTTGGGAAAGAGAGTTTTCATGAGGGGGACATACCTGTTGTGCAGAATCAGTAGAAGGAGAAGCTTTTTTACCACTACGAAGTGTAACTGCATATACATTACCTTTGTCCTTCGGATTGGCAATGGGTTGGGATGGTAGTTGTCCAAAACCTTGCATCTTAAGCTCACCGATGGTGTTTTCCAATTGCCCCACTTGGGTTCGTAGGTCTTGAATAGCTGATTGTGTGGTTTGTTGGAACTGGAGGTTCTGGGTTTCCATTTTCTTCACTATATCTTCAAGGCTTGGTTCAGACTTGGGAGGAGGAGGATTGTTTTGAGATGTTTAAGGATAAGAAGGTTTCATACCTTGGCCTTGTTGATACCAGTTCTGCTTGGGGTAGCTTGAGTTTCCTCCTTGTCTGTATTGTGGGTGTGCTTGCCATCTGGGGTTTGGATTTGGCCTGAATGGTTCTTGCTTGAATGATAGTGCTTATTGGAATGGACGCCCAGGGAACACTGAAGCACAAGACTCAGATGAATCCTAAAGTTGTGGGCACTGGTCAGAAAAATGATTATTATCAGAACAAATACCATAATGTAATGGAACGGGAGGAGAGTGTGAGTTACCTTGTGCTTGAGCTAATTGCCTTAGAATGGTATGCATATCATCAAGTTTATTATCTACCTTTTGTTCTATGGATGAATGACTTACCTCATAAACTCATCGGGTTGGTGCAATAGCTCGTGTACCAAATTGTTGTGCATTTTGAGCCATGTTGGCTATTAAGTCATGAGCGGCAGAAGGAGTTTTGTCAACTAGGGAACCACCAGCTGCAACATCAATCATTCCATGATCCATGGGGATAAGTCCCTCATAGAAGTATTGAATTAAAATTTGTTCACTAATCTGGTGGTGGGGGCAACTTGAACAAAGTCTTTTGAATCTCCCCCAGTATTCATGAAGGTTCTCTCCTTGTAACTGCCTAATGCCACAAATTTCTTTCCTAATTGATGCAGTTCGGGAGGTAGGTAAAAGTTCTCTAGAAAGAGTCATTTAAGGTCATTACAGCCCCCAATTGTGGTAGGAAGATAGTATATCCAATCTTTGGCTACACCATCAAGGGAGAAAGGGAAGGCCCTAAACTTAATGAGGTCCTCAGACACATTTTGGGGTTTCATGGTGGAGCACATTATGTGAAACTCCTTTATACGTTTGTGAGGGTCCTCACCAAGAAGACAATGGAATTTTGGAAGGAGGTGGATGAGGCCTGATCTTAGCTCAAAATTGGCCGCTTCCTCAGGATATTGGATGTACGCAGGTTGGTACTCCACATCCAGGGTGGTCAGTTCTTTTAATGTTCGGTTATTTGCAGCCATGATCTCTGGGGTTTGATTTGGTTCAATTTTTGATTGGTTTAAGACCACTTGAGGTTACAAATGTAGTTCCTTAGTGTTTCTTGACTGTCCTACTCTAGATGACCTAATTTGTGAGTAGAGTGAGTTTTCAATTTCAGGGTCAAATTTGAGTAGTGTTTCTTTTCCAGATCTTTTCATGTAACAACAATGCCCAATTTTATTGATGATTGTTTTTTTTAAGTTTTTTTTTTGTTTTATGGAAGGTGAATAAAATTAAAAAAAACTTATGAAATGAAATTAGTATATAAAATAGAATGTTATACAACAGAATTAGAGAAATGGAGGGAAAAAAAGAAGAAGAAGAGAGAGAGAGAGAGAGAGAGAGAGAGAGAGAGAAAGAACACACAAAAACAAAAACAAACTAAAACAAAAACTATCAAATAGGGGGTATTGAATAGAGTACTGATTAAGAAGTAAAATATATAAATAAAATGAAATAAATGATCTTGGATCCCTGGCAATGGTGCCAAAATTTGATCGTGTTGTCGAGCACGTCAAATTAGAGGTTAAGTTTTTACTAGAATTTCTGCAGTATAGCAGGAACCCTAGGTCATCTCTCGACGGAGCCTTAGATCACTAATTTCAAAACAAGGTTCTGATTATTTTAAAAAAATTGAAATTAAATTAAGTGGTTCAAGGTTATATGATTTTAAAATAGCAATTGAAACTATACTACTAAGTAAGAGAAACTGGTTGGAGAAATCGTGATCAACCCGGGTAAGTGTCCCTTGATGCTCAATCCGTCATCACTCTCAAGGGAATGGGAAGGATCATTGATTACTTGATTTTATACCCACTGAAACCATTAGTATGTGAGTTCTTACTAGTTTACCACCTAGAATTTGATCGATCGACGTTATTGATTATCGGCGACCGCTCAAAATCAATAAAACTATGTCGATGTAAGAACCAAACTCAATCAAGGCATCACATCAACAACTTGATGAGATGTCCAGATTTGGGTCTTAATAAAAGTTGATCTCAATACAAAAACATGCATATTAATGGGTTATAACTTCTGGATATCATCAAACAAGTCAATTCAAAAGCAAACTCATGAAAGAGAAGAGGTGAGAAAAGAGGCTAACACACTCAAATCATCACAAGATCCGGGTTATGCATGGAAGCACGAGGATTATTGGTCCTTTGATTTATATTTAATCATACCAGAATAAACACAAATTCATAAGGTAAAAATTAAGAACAATAGATAACAAACCTAGAAATTAAATCTCCTTACGAAGATTACAAATGTAGAGCTCGAGATTACAACAATGGACACCCCCCAAGTTGATCACTAAGAAACTTAGAAGTACATGAGGGAGAAGAGAATTAAAATAAATGAATGAAGATATACAATTCAACTCACCTTCACCCCTGGTCGTGAAACATGATATAATGGGGGTGAGAGGTGTTTTTATGTACATACACATCACACTTTCCACAAAATAAGTCAAGTGCCTAAGAGACTATGTCACTATTCAGGGCAGACTTTTTACTCTAACTTTATCCGGATGTTTGACTAACCAAAACGCGTGAAAATGTCATGAAATTCGGTGGAGATGTGTGGATGAAAGTTATCTGTTCATGGGAGGTGGAATCAGACCAATTAGAGCTCAGAGTCCCGAGTTATGGCCCAAATACAGAAGGAGGTCCAATCTGGCCCGCCCAGAATTGCTTCACCATGTGGACCTATTATGGGCCTTTAAATGGGATAATTGGGCTTCATGGTCTTCTAGAGAAATGTATCCCAAACAAATGTACATGCATAAACCGATTTGTAGCCCAATTGAATGTACATAGTATCCACAGTACATATTTATGTCCACATGAATGCTTGGTCCCTTGCGCAGTTTGGCCCGTTTTGCTTGATTACCATCGTGGGCTCTCCGAATCACCTCCTCCTATAATGTAAACACATAAACAAGTAAAAATTCCCTATTAAATATTAATAAAAATTAATTCATTGAATCAAACAGTAATTTTAATTTATTATTATATTTGGAATACTCATTACAAAACCAGTTTAAAAATAACGGTGTAAGGGTGGAAAAAAACAGTGAATCGTGGTACGATCAGAGTTCACTCGTCTGTTGGATAAGTTTATGGAAAACAAGGATGACTTTGAGAAATCTATAAATTATGGTGGAGAGATCATTGAGGATTTTATCAAGATTATGAGGCCCTATCTTCATGTACAAAGTACGGCCATTTTTGCTCATGTGGCTGCCCCTCTGAGACCTGATTTGCCAACATTCACCACTTTCCTAGCCTCCACTTCTATGTTTGTCAGTAAGGCACTGAGTCAGATTAGGCCTATGATCCTTGATCAACAACTGCCTTGGTCTTCTATGGCACCTACATTGGATCCCTCTGTCTTTGAATGTCTTCCTTTAACTTCCCTATCAACCATCTCACTCCCTTCTTCTACCTCAACTTCTGCTCCTATGGCTTTCTCTTCTACTGCTACTACTAAAGGAAAGGAGAAGACCAATCAGTGAACTAAGGACAATGTTTACTCAATTTTGATAGGAATCTTTTTTCCTTTGTTTCACATTTTGTAATGCCTCTCTATTTATCTAATACATTATGCACCTTTTCTTAACTCTTTTTTCTTTCTTTTTCTGCTACTTTTTGACAATCCAAAAAAGGGGAGAAATTTATGAGACACGTTTATATGGGAACTAGAAGTCATTATATATATGTTATATGTTCATTCGAACTATTTTGTTAGAAAAAATGTATATTCTAAATCTACATGGTTTTTGATCACTAAAAAGGGGGAGATTTTTGGACTCCTCATGTATAAATCATGTTTTAATGATCACAAATCCTATTTAGTTTATAAACTATGTTAACTATATGTAATCTATCTCACATCAAATGTTCAGTAGCTTAGTAAAAGCTATCCAAAGCTCTTAAGTGTTATACACTCAATTTGGCTACTATGCACTTTCTCTTGATTCACTTCATAATGATTTCTCACACAAATGATTAAGTTTAATTAATTTCATAAATACTACTGCTTAAGTTTGAATACAGATATTTGCGAAAGACATCGAGACACTGTGACATCTAGACACAGTGACAACCAAACACTGCGACATCCAGACACCGTGATATCCAGACACCGTGACATCCAGACACTGTGACGTCCAGACACCATGACATCCAGACACCGTGACATCCAGACACCGTGACATCCAAACATCATGACATCCAGACACCGTGACATCCAGACATAGTGACAATGAGACACCCTAATCATGAGACACCGTGAACAAGAAACCATGAACAAGACACTGTGACCATGAGAGACTGTGACTGTGAGACACCGTGACTACGAGACACCATGAAAAATCCAGACACTGTGTGAAGGAGACACTGTTTCCATGACATACTGTGACACTGTTTCCTAATATATTTTTTCATCTTTCAATTTAATCTCTAACGGTCATATTTGAATATTTTAATGCACTGACATAATTAATGTTTCTTTTTAGACATATCAACAGATATTATGAGGTATGAGGTGTAGAATACATGTAACCTGTCGACCCCAACACATGCAATCCAAGATAAAAGAGTAATGCAGCCCAGAAAAAGTAGGAAGTAGCTTGATACAAAGAACAAGATAGTGGGTGTGAGTGTGATAGAAGAATACATTTTAGAGAATTGCCTCATGAAACTCGACTCTACTAAAGAACAAAAGAAGCATAATAGAATCCCAAGAACATATTTACACTATAAAATACCACGAAGAACACAATCTGAATTTGTCTGACTTGTGACACTCTGTTTTCCATATGAGGACTTGAGTTATGCATCTGCCGCATCTCAGAAGTCCAGAGCTGCAAAGTCAAACACTCAGAGCACTTCTAAACTTATCTCAATATTACTGCTATTTTCTGTATCATTTTATTAATTTTCTAGTAGAGTGTGTATCTTTATAGCAACATGTTCTGTCTCCTTCATTAAACTAAAGGATACAAGATATCCTTACACAAAAATTCTTTTACTCTTGTGTATACCCACGGATAAGTGTAGAAGAGGTCCTTGTGTGGCCTGGTCATCTGTACCCATGAAGAACTATGGAAGAGGTCCTTGTGTGGCGTGGATAGTACTATGTACCATTGTTAACCCCGATCCAGGGTGTGGATCAAGTTTATTTATATAAACTTCTTGGTGGCAGGTGATCACCAAGTGAAGTGGATTAGGTCTCGGCTTGATACTGAACCACTTGTTTCATATCCACTGTGCTGCTTAATTTATTCTTCTCTGTTTTAATGCTTTACTCTAAAATTCAGAAATCTATAAATTCACTTTTATAGTTACTCTTGGAAAGTAGTTAAAATTGTCTTGCCTTAGTAGAATAGCTTCAAAAAAAATATTAATAACTGATATTAAGATTACTGAGAACTAATAAATCTTCTAAGAAGTTATTCAAATAGTAAAACTCTTATAATAGTATAACCTTGATTAACTGGGATGTATTTAATCTTTTGGGGAAACTTTTTAGAAATAATTTTTAATCGGAAATTTTTATTGATACTCAATTCACCCCCACCCCCTTCACGAGTAATCTACTCTGTCCAACAGTGGGAAGTACACCATTTTTTCTAGTATTTAGTCCTAGATATAGGCATGATAGTTAAGTATTATATGTGGGAGCACTAGGACGAGTACCATATGTAGGTAAAATGGTATGAGAATCATAAATAGGGATTATAAATTGATCCCCCCCATTTAGTGCACACTATTCCTAAAACTTGAGTAAATATCTACAGTTGTTCACTCATTATTCTCTCTAGTACTTCGTTATAACTAAGGTAAGTATGGATCTCATTCACTCAGTCCTTAGTACATTTATTTCAGTGTACTAGTTGATCATAATTATATTACATGAGTGAAATGGCCTTAGGAAAAGGTGTGGAATAAATATAACTAAGTTAAGTTATTGGGAAAAGCGCTAGATCAAAGAACTTGTATGAATAATTTAAATAAAACACTTGGATGAAGAATTTGGGTGAAATATTTTACTTCGAAGGATTTTTTTCCAAATTGTGTTCATGCTAAGATTCAATTTTCCATTATTTATTTTCTTCTTATTCTTTGTTATTCCATCCACTGATACTTGTGAATTTATCCTTGGAGACATAAGATGTCCCAAATGCTTCATATCATCTGATATGCCAACACTTCTACTCACATTGACAAACTAGTTTAGGATATCGGTCAAGGATATTCCTATGAGTTCATGCCATATTTGTTAGTTCAGGAGAAAACCATGCAGAAGCATCACCAAGAATACTCAACATTATAGTTTCTTACAATATATGATTATGACATCTTAACTAATGAATACATCCCAAAGACCAATTCTAACCTTCTAAGATCATGGATCACAGAGTACTAAAACCCCAAGAGTTCCTACATATCCTCAAAGGGGATATACATCAATGAGGGGAATATTTTCTTTATGTATATATTAAACTATTCCTAAGTTTCCCCTAACAACCACCTTCACACATAAGAGACTCAAATGTACTGGTAAATGTTAAAATTATGATAATTAGTTATAGACTAAATTAAATGATGGGTAGAGGATTTGTAATTCCATCTAGAAGGTAGTGCCAAACCCAAGTGGATGTATGTGTATTAGGTCCACTAGAAATATATATATTTTGGGGATTAGTTGTGAGATATGGAAATTTATAAATTTGTTTGGATTTCCTAAACTTATGTCTATAATAATTCTAACAGCATCATGAATTTTCTTAGCCACTGGATCCCAAACATGATCACATTTTATCGAGTTTATAAGGAAGTGGTAATCAATTTATGGGACATGTAAAATATTTTTGGGATATTGATTCTTAAGGAGTTTTATAATAAATTCATTCCCACTGGTTTACTCAGTGATACCCTCAAAGAACACCCTTTTGGACAATGAAATTTTGAGAGAATTTGTCAATTACAAGGGGAAGGATTCTCATCTAGGGATGGATATTGACTTCAAAACCTGGATGGACATATTTTTGTTTTCTAAACGAAAATTTTCAAACTTAAGTCACCTCACAGGGTTCCCAACCATGTAGAATAGAGGATATCTAGGTATTTATTTTCCTAAACACTAATATTGCAAGCGATGTTAAAAGGGGTTCTTAAACAGCACTAAAAAAAGCACTGTTAAAGGACCCCATTATCGATGCTTTTCTTTAGCATTGTTAAAGGGGGCCTTTAACAATGCTTTTTTAATTCTATTAAAGGGTTCCTTTAATAGCTCTTTTCTAGCACTATTAAAAAATATGGAAAAATAATAATTTTTATGGACCCCCCCCCCCCCCCCCGACCCCCTTTCTCAGTGTTTACAACCCGCTGTCTTAGCACTTTCCACTACCCATCCGCCATCACACACCCTTCCTCCCTTTATCAACATTAGGAGGCTATAAAGAATAATTTTACATGCCTGGATTAGATCTCAGGATATCCCTTATGCGAATGAATGCTCCTTACTACAATGTCATGCATATTTTGTTGTATATTTCACAAATTTTCTATTTATTTTTATATATTTTTAAATGTTTGATATATATATATAGTTATATTTATTTAAATATATTATATAATAATATTCATTTATATATATTAAAATATAAATAAACGTGTGTGTGTGTGTGTGTTTATTAATACACACAAATATGTATATAAAAAAGTTATATATACATACGAATCCATTTCAATAAGGTAAATAAAATTTATAATTTTTTACTTTAAATAAAATTAATAATAAATATTTATTTATATATTTAGAAATACATTTCTATGTAAATATGTTGATATATGAATTTATACTGAAAACAAATACTCATATATTTAATTATAAATAAAACTAAATTGTAAAAAATGATTAAATTTCAAAACCATAATATCAATATAAATGTAATCCAAGGAAATAAATTCATTCCCCACTGAATATGAGCAAAAATTCCCCGTTAAATGAGGCTGAAATTCCATCGAATGTTAAAAATTTTGGGTAACACGACTAAAAACTCGATTTTGGAGGTTCTTTTTCCCTTTTGGGCCTCTAAAACATGAAATAGGTTTACCTATTTCACAATGAGAATATATTTCATCATAGGCTTTGGTTTCATATGTGGTAGATCCCAAACGGATACTCGGATCACAAGTTATGTCCATTTGAAGTTTGAGTTACATTTTCTACTTATTTTAGATCTTTTAATAATTTTTTGATTTTTTTTAAATTCCAATTGATATTAAATTACTATTAATCGAAAATATTTACAAAATTATGGATTAAAATATATTTTTTAATTATTTTATAATCCATTTTCACTAAATATATTTTATATTAAGTGTAAATTCCTATTTTCCTTATCTAAAACATATTTCTAAGATATATATTATATTTATATCAATAAAATTATATTTATATATTAATATATTATTTTTAATGAAATATAATTTTTTTAAACATACCCTATATTAGCACCAGTAAAAAAGTGCTAATAAATCCCCCCTATTAGCACTTTTTTTACAATCGCCGATAAAGGCCCCCTTTATCAGTGCTTTTTTATAAGTGCTGATATAGGGGGCCTATATCATTACTTTTTAGCACTGTTAAAGGGGGGCCTTTATTAGTGATTTTCTAGCACTAAAAAAGGGTGTCTTTAACAGTTCTTTTAGCTAGCATTGTTAAATCCCTATTTAAGGATAAATTGAGTTTTTTAGTAGTGTTTGGGGGGGATATTTGGATTCTATAATGTATAATTAGACCCTTCAACAAAAATGTTTTTATAATTAATCCATTACAATTAATAGGTGATAAGGATTTGAAGCTACTGAATGTGTATTTAGAATTTAAATTCTTTCCTTATAGGGAACCTCCCACCAGTATGATTATCAATGATGGAAGTGACAACTATGAATATTGATCATACAAGATCACCATAAGAGATTTCATTTTGTAATCTTGGATCAACTCTGATATTTTATATGAAGCCTATACACCATATAGGTATTATCATCAATTATTATGTGTCCAAAAAAAGATGATATTTCCACTGGCTGATTTTTTGATGGAGCAACATCCCATGGTAGCAAGGAAATTATGGGTGATGATGGACTAAGAAAATACTGGGGTTCAAATCAGGATACCTTTGTTGGTCTCCCTCATAGAGATTATAACTATTTATACCCAAGATTGGATATACTCTTAACTAAATGGGATATTGGTAACCAACATCCCCCAAATCCCTGAATCATTGGTCTAGGAAAGAGGGTAAAAGGCCATTGTGAAGTCACATAAAAGGGGAAAACTTGAGAGGTGTTTGGACCATTTGATTCACCACAACCAAAGGCCTCTCGATAGATTCATAATAAATAGTCTCCACTTCAAGAAGTAGAGACAAGGATGTCAATTCTGTGACCATGGGGTACTGATATTTCTAAAGATGAAAAGTCAAGGAATTAGTTGAAGACAAAGGATCCCAATTCCTCTTCAAGATCTATAGGAGGTTTAGTAGGTTCCCCTCTAAACTATATATATCTTGAGGCCACCCACTTTTGAGAAAATTGGCATGAGGATTTGAATAATATGAACTTATGCAATACAATTCAAATTGGAATCCATCTCACTAAGATTAGAAATGTGAAATAAATCTCCAAAAATAACCTTGAGACCCACCATATTGAAGTCATCTAATATATCACAGATTTAGTGAGGTTGGTATTTTCCATCGACAAAGAGGTTCCCACCACAAAGCATGTATAAGATATGGGAACTTAGGGTTTCATTGAGGGAGTTATTAACCAAACATGGGATACTAATTATAAAGAATATGTCAATATTAAAAATTTAGGCTAATAGTTCTTCCTAAAGGTTCAAGAATAAGATTCCATACTCTTACTTAAAAAATGGGTACGATACATGAATGTGTAACATCAAAGTTATTCAAATCAACATGAATAGTCTAATTATGGGATTTGTAAATCATAACTCAAAATATTTGAATCAGAAAATAATGGTACAAAATAGGTATACAAAGGGAAATTGGAGACCACATTCAAATTATTAATTTTTCTAAAATGTTATTGGGACATAAAAATATTATAGGTCCTTCTCCTCAGGATAAAGATGCCTCTAGTTGATAGGGCCCAATATAGAAGTATTGATGATCATCACCAAATAGATGTATCCTTTATAGTTGAATGTGATCATTACCAATAACCATGGAAGGTTTATGATGATTCTAGCACATAAGGAATAAATTTGGTGTATAGAGAAAAGGTAATTAAAGAAGGTTTTGAATGCCCTAAAAGTTACACCACCATGTATTGGACACAAATTCAGTGTGAAGAAACATGACATAAAATTATTCCTAATTTTTCCTAGACCATCAGGTCTAGTGAATGTATCTTGTATTTTCATAAGGTCCACATGGTAGATCCCAAAATATTTGTGTCTTATATTTTTGTCACTCTCTATTTTTTTATGTTATAAAAGGGGGGGTGTTGCAAGTTGATACTTGATTTTTTTTCAATATTCCCTTTATATTTTTTTAGCCTAAAAATATTTATGTCTCTTTCATCTTTAGTTTAAGGATCATTTAATTTGATCCATTTGGTGGCTAGAGTTTAAGTTCACACATATTTGACCCAAAATTGAGGTGGTATACATAAAAAAAGCAAGGTAAAACCCAATGGGAATAGAAATCTCAATTCTACTATAGACCATATTAGAGGAGTGTAGAAAGTTTAAGGTCATGTTTCCTAGACTAAAACATGAGATAGTCCAATTAATGAGGGTATAGAAAAATTCAACATTAATGGAGATCCCGATCTAAGTATTGACCATCTAAAAATGTGATTCACATATGTTTCCGACACTTTTGTTGGGGCACACACGTCCGTCTGTGGAGGGTGCATAGTTTTTACCCCACATTCCCACTTTCCAAAGGTGGGAGATATCCATTCCTTCAATAGGAATGTTTTCTCCTTGATCGAAATGGGATGATGGGATGTTGTTTCTTCCTTCCATTGATTCCTCCTCGAAACTTGTCACCTAGTCCGGGTCTCCCTTAAAGATTAAGTCGTGGTTCATGAATATCATTCTCGATGCCATATCTTTGTGGATGTCCGTTAATTACACTACTTCTGTCAGGACATTCCATGGGATCTTGACATGGTAGCAACATTCGGTTGGAGTAGACGGTAACATCAGGCATGTCGGGGCATCTTTGGATGTGTGGAGATTCGGGAACCTATATTCTTTCTCATAAAAGGGCATCTCAAGGGTGCAGAACCCAAGGCATCCCACGTCAGTCTGGGGTATCTTATGTTGGAGGCATGTCTCTGAGGTTTTCCTTAGCATCTCAAAGGTGCAGAACCCAAGACATCCTATGTTAGTCGTGGGCTATCTTATGCCAGAGGCATGTATCTGAGGTTTTCCTCATCTTCCCATTTTTATCATGGGGTATTCCATGAGTTTAACATCTTTAAGAGACGGTTACACTAAAGGCATGTCTTCCAAGGTTTTCCTCAGGAATCTCATGTTTAACATGAGGTAGGCTACGTGTTTAACGTCTTTTGGAGACATAATGAGGGTGATCAAAATGTCCCATAGAGACGGATCAGATTGGTACATCCCAAGGAGGGAACACCTAGAAGATGGATGGATCAGAACGCCCAATGAGGATAGATCCCAAGTGGTGCATCCCACGGAGGGGGGATGTCACATCATGAAGGCTGATCTGGACACCACTGAGGGAGGATTAGGGAGTGTGCACCCCAGAATGGGGAAACACCAAGGTCTACCATTGGATGGGATTGAACATCGTGGAGGTTTCCTACATACCCTATGTAGATGACAGGGACCAAAACCCGCATAGTTTGAAGGGGTGATGAATTTGGGTGTACACAGAGGACAAAAACCTGAATACATGCTGGGGGCTTATGCATGGATAGCAGCCCATCGCAAGAGGGATACTCTTGTGTGGATGTCTATGGATTGATTGGGGTTTATGCATAGTAGCTACTCAAGTGCCACAAGGAGAAGCACTGGGGTGAATGTTGTGATCTCACCGGGATGTGGTGGCACAGGTGTGAATCATGATGGAAGATGGAGAGTTGAATGAAGTAGAGGGGGTGAGATGGAACTGTCGTGAAGGTGACGGTAGTGTTGGGATTGAGTCTCAAAGAGACCTCCTATGTATCCTCGTGGCAGGGAATCAAAGTCTGCGTAGTTCGGTGGGATGATGGGACACCTGAGGAGGTGACCCGTTATAATAGACGCATGGATGGGATCTGGAGGAAATAGAACAACCAGGTTGGGGAATGATCTTCCTGGAACACATCGGATCGAGGGATAGATCAGGATGAGACATGGGTGATGGGATTGAACCTCATGGAGGCTTCCTATGTATCCCTATGGTAGGGAATCAAAGTCCATGTAGTTCATATGAAGACGGCTTACCATTGATTGGGGACTTTAATAGATTACTGTCGATTAGGGTACTTCAATGGCTTACCACTAGATGGGGTCACAACGAGTTATCGTCGGATGGGGTCACAACGGCTTACCGTAGGATGGTGGAGCTTTTTAACATTATACAGGACGAAGGTGGTCCGACATGAAGGGGGTCATAACTAGTGGGGTGATGGTCTTGAACCTCAGGGAGGCATCCCACATACCTTTCCCTGGAAAGGATCAAAGTCCACGTAGTTCGGGATGGATTTTGGTGAACCGACGTGAAGATTGTCGGGACCAATGTGTAGTGGGATTGAACCTTAGGGAGTCTTCCTACATACCTTTCCTTGTCAAGGATCAAAGGCCTCGTAGTTCAAGATGGGGGTGGGAACTGACATAAATATGGTCGGGACCAATGGGCAGGGGGCTTGAACCTCAAGGAGGCTTCCTACGTACCTTTCCTTGGAAAGGATCAAAGACCTTGTAGTGCAGGATGGTGGGAACCGACGTGAAAAGGGATCAGAACCAATGGGGTGTTGGGCTTGAACCTCAGGGAGGCTTTCTACGTACCCTACCTTGGAAAGGATCAAAGTCCATGTTGTTCAGGATGGGTTTTGGTGAACCATAGAGAATATGGTCGGGACCAATGAGTGTTGGGATTGAACCTCAGGGAGGCTTCCTACATACCTTGCCTTGACAAGGATCAAATACCTCATAGTTCAGGATGGTGTGGTGATTACACACTAGGCTTCCCAGAGAAAATGTCATGGTCGATGCCTACTACTCTAATCCAATGTGAGTCGTGCTCGGTGTGAGAAACAAGAGGCAGCAAGGACCTGAAGATCACAGTGCAAAGGTGCATCCAAGAAGGGTAGTAAATGGGGCTTATGAAAGGAAGCTATTTGGGTGCCTCTATAGAGTGGAAATGGTGAATGGGGCTTACGCAAGGATGTTGCATGGGTGACGCTATGAAGCAGCAATGGAGGATGGGGCTTATGCAAGGAAGCTTGCCTGGGTGCCGCTATAAAGTGGCAATGGTGAATGGGGCTTAGGCAAGGAAGCTTCCCGGGTTCCTATATGGAGTGGCAATGGTGAATGGGGCTTACACAAGGAAGCTTCCTAGGTGACTCTATGGAATGGAAATGGTGAATGGGGATTACGCAAGGAAGTTTCCTATAATTTCTTCCTCATTTTTGTCCATGAGGGCATCCCAACTCACTGGTGAGTTGAGGCATATTATTGAGGCCTACACCTATGCGCTAGTGCACAAGCGGGATAATGCCAAGGGCGCTGGAATCAGTTTGAACAAAGGGGAATGAAAAGTGTGAATCACATTCCCAACATTCGGAATTCGGTGAGGGTGTCGTGACGATGGAGGATAACTGTTGACTGTGTTCGAAACATAGAATCCATATCATTTTAGCCTGAAATGGGGACAAACAAATTAGGGTCGACTGTTGACCATGTTCGAAACACAGGACCTGACTCAAAGTGATGTCCAAAGTCTTCTGGGGCATTGGCCCAGGGCGGTAGGTGATTCAATGCGGCATGGGACCAAACTATTAGGGGGTCCCTTCAGACATGGAAGAGGATGAAGATCCGAATGAAGGACACACAAGGTGTGAGGTGAAGTGATGGAATGTTTGAACGAATTCCAATGATCTTGATGTTATTCCACTATGATCATTGCATAATGCATATTATTCTTGTCACATAAGGCATCTATTATTTGGAACAAGAGGCATCCTATTATTGAATGATAGGGCACAATGCAGTTTACAGTCATGTAGAGAGGATTTTTGGCATCTTATGCTTGGATCATAAGGCATCTCCCATTTAGAGCAAGAGGCGTACTATTTTTGTCACATAGGGAGTACTGTAATTTATAGTCATGTAGAGAGTACTATTGGCATCTTATGCTGGGAGCATAAGGAATCTCTCATTTAGAGCAAGAGGCATCCTATTTTTGTCACATAGGGATTACTACAGTTTATAGTCATGTAGAAAGGACTATTGACATCTTATGTTAGGTGGATAAGGCATATATTGTTTGGAGAAAGAGGCATCCTATTATTTAATGATAGGTAATTCTACAGTTTAAATTCATGTAGATAGGACTATTGGAATCTGATACTTGGAGCATAAGGCATCTCTCGTTTAGAGCAAGAGGCATCCTATGTTTGGAACAGAGGGTGCACTACAGTTTATAGTCATGTAGATAGGACGGTTAGGCATAATGCACCTAGCAATGGTTGTTGTTGGGACTTACACAAGTGTGGACCGTTCTGGTTTAACCTGGTATAGGAGTCAGGTGATGGGGTTCAGATGAGTTGCTTGAGGAATGGTTCAACTCAAGGTACTCGAGGTGGGGGGGATTGATGACGAGAATCTCAAATCGCGACATAAAAAATGGACCAAGAGAAAAATGTTGGATTAAGGCATTTCATGGTGTGCAGAGGAGTATATCAAATCATGGTATCCCATAGGTGGAAGGCGGCTACACATAAGGGCTCAATGGAAATTGTCGATGTCCTGGCCCAAAAACTTTACAGTGCGACTCTCCATTTTTCATTGGGGTCAGTGACAGCAGCAAATGGACTAGCCCGGAGGGCTGGGACCGCAGCCCAGCACTGACCCGAGCGGGGGTGTGGGGGTGCAGCCCCTGTGGTATGGACTAATGGGCACAATCTTGGGCACTGTTTTGTGTAATATGGCATACGCACGGGATGCGTTGCGCACAAGATTGGACTGGGTGAAAAGGGTATGCGTGCAAGATAGAAGGGTTTCACATAAGAGGGAAGTGCTGTGTGAAAAAGGGGAGGGTTGCACACAATATGGAAGGTATTCGGCATAGGTGCGCGCAAGATTCAGCACCTTGGTACTGTTGCACGTAGGATTGAATTCATTCACACAATATTGGAAGTGTTGCGTGCAAGCACGGAATCTTGCGCACACATGACTTGGGAAGAACATATGCTAGGCGAGGATCAAATCACTATGGGGCCATGCGAAAGCAGAACCATATGGGATCTTTCATGCAAGATCTCACATGTAGGATTCCATTCTTTCGTGTGGGCGTGGAATAGGCGGTCTTACATGCAGTACAGCGGCGGCCAACCTCTGGAGTGCTCCCCCGAGGGGTGGGGGTTTCCCTTGTATTTATCGGAAAACCCGAGAGTGGTTGCACGTAAGATTCCGGGTGCGGAAGTGATCTTGTGTGAACCTTGCAGCGAGTGTGCGCACAAAGTTCCATGGCATGAAAAGCTGCGGTTGACGTCACCTTGGGCATGGAAAGGGGTCGGGCGCACAAACACTCGTTTGACGTCGCCTTGGGTTCAGAAAGGGGTCCAGGCGCGCAAGATTTTGCGCACTAGAAGGCCCCTTGCACACATCCCACAAATCTTTCACAAAGATTCCAATCATGTTCACACCTCTCAAAACTTTTGTGAACCTTCCTTGGATGTTTTTCGGGTGGCCTGGGTAGAGGATGACATCTCATTGGATGCGAAAAAGATCTATGTGACATGTTGCATGCAAGATTTTACTGTTGTGTGCAAGATTCTATTCTTGTGCACAAAACATCCATTCTTGCATGAAAGATTTAATTATTGCACGAAAAACATCCATTCTTGCGTGCAAGATTTCAATTATTGTGTGCAAAGCCATGAGTTTCCCCAAAATCGTTCTGGATGCCCATTTCTAGTAGCCTGACTTCGAACGGTCATATCTTCTGATCCATAACTCTGTTTGGGCTCTAAGACCAGTCAAATCGAAGCTTGCAGAAGGATCTATGCTCTGTGATCATTTATGGAAGCATTCGGTGAATTAAATTGAAGTTTTTTCTAGTTCCAAAAACATATTTTAAGTCCTTAGTGATCATACTGAAAATGGTTGAAGTGTATGGTCATGCATCTTTGACCAAAATAACAAATGAGGTGTCCTTCCTTGTGATAAGGTAAAAGTTGAAATGACATAAATCTAATACCATCACCACTAATGTAAATAAACTAAATGGAGGAGCATTTATTTTATGGTAATAGTTCTTAGACCAACGTAGATGAAGATTAGGGTCATTCATCTTTGACCTAAAAAATAAGAAATCCAACATAGAAAGGGAGTGGCTAAAACCCAACATGAATTGAAGACCCTAATGATATTATAAACAATCTCAAAATAGGGTGGACATAGTTTAATGTCATAGGAATAGACCACCATCAAGGGGTGTGATATGACAACCCATATGGGTCTTGAGATCTAAGAACATTCCAAAACCTTTGTATAGGGTATAACAATGATGTAAATGATGATCTGAAGTATTTGAATCAAGTAGATGGAATGGGAAAAGTTTTTCAAGGATGGATGCTAGCCAAAATTTGAATGATGGGTTTTATGGTAATGTTTTCATATGAGTATAGGTATTAAAGGACATTTTCCAAAATAATAAAATGCATTTGGTTGGTAGGGGATAATATGGTGGAACTGATGATCATTACCAAACATAGGTTTCCCTTCAACCTAAATACACATGTTACCAATAGACATGAAAGGTTTTTTGTGATTCAATCACTTAAGGAATGGGGTATGATATATTGAAGGAGACATCCAAGAGGTTTTTGGAACATCCTAATCCAAACTAAGAAAGATTATTCTATTTGTGGATATGGATTATGACTTGAAATTGAATTCAAAATATATGATTTAGTGGTCACTATATATCCGGAAATAACATGATTCAAGACACACATAGTTCTTATGATATGAGTCTCTTCATAAAAATATGGATCATGTGCAATATATAGACATCTTATCTATGAATTTGTTGAAACAAGATGACATTCCATGTTAGAATTCATGTAAATTCCATATTGTATAGGAAAATATGAAAATGGGGAGTCAAACACTATGATTTTAAGGATTGAGGGTCATTTTATCCTGGTGTAGGATCCCATATGTCATGAACCCTTACATGGATATATCTCTCATATAGGGAAGTCATATCACATGTCATGGGCCACTCTATGTAGTTTAAGTTCATGTGGGATGGAACACCATGTATTTTAACAACATGTAACAAGAAATAAGGTTTTTTTTGGTTTAATGTTATGCATAAATGACCTATGTAGGTTTCAGGCATAGTGGAAGTGTCAATTGGGGTTTTTCAAATTTGGATTTTTTTTTCAAATATATACTTAATCAAAGATGTACATTGATGACGAACTCTATGAACAAAAAAAATGAATCAAAAAATTAATTAAAATGATAACATTGGAACCAAATCTAGTATCAAGACATAATTATTTATAATTAATGTAAGATGTTAAATAATTACCTTGCAATTAATTCTTTCTTCTTTGATGACTTTGATAATGTATCTACATCATACCATAAATTATCTATAGTAATCAAGAATAAATTCTATCCAGTGGTGATCCACATGTGCTCCATGAACCTTCAAACATCACCATAGGAATATTTGGGTGCTATTTTAGAAGATCTTGAATCATGTGTCATTCATCTTCGATCAACATAAGAATTTATTTGAATAAGGATTCTCCTTAATCTATCTATAATAGAGAGGAGTGGTGGAGGAGGATCACTCTCCATTCTATAGAGAAATCATAGAGAGGTTCTCTTTATGGAATGATAGTATTATCTATATTCAATGTGCATAATAAAACAAAATGGATACCAATAGGTTTTGAAATAACATAATTGGGTTTAAATAGTTATAGGTATAGAAAACAATAATTACACATGTTCCCCTATTATTTCCTTAATACCCACAAAAACCCATGTTTGTAATAATGTTGTTATTATTATTTCTTGACATGTAAAAAGCTATTGAATTAATTAAATGTTGTGTATTCAAATAATATTTAAAATATATTATTTCTCATTATAACATTAAAATCAGTCCATCATTACTCCATAATATTTATCAGACCTTAAATAATGACTATTTTTTCAATAAAAAATATCACTTCATTATTCACAAAAAAATAAATAAATATTATATTCACTAAATAAAAATAAAATATATATTAAATATTTTTATCATAAAATATTCTCTCAAATAATTAGTAATATAATATATGTTATCAAGAAAACATGAATAATTATTAAACAATTTATGTGAATAATATTTATTCAACTTTTTAAATAATAAATTATAATAATATTTAACTAAGATTATGGATACACTTATTGTGTGACCCTTTAGGCCTCTTTCTTAGTGGAATTTGGCGGAAGCACCCAAAGTCCAAGGTTTGCATCTAGAAACACTCCAAGGCACTCATGGTGAAAGAATTTAATATTAAAATGATATACAACCTCATATGGATGCTTACTATGTAATATAATACATATATCATGATATGTTTAATAAATCATGTTTCATGTGGGTTTCATCAACCTGTATGTTCGATGTCTCTTTCTTTGAATTTTTGGAAATGAACTAGTCCACAAAACACCATGGATATGGATTTATTTACTCTATTTCCTTCCCATAAAAGGTCCTAATATATAAAATTCCATTAAAGTATATAAGGTAAAAATAATTTACCTCATTATTTATTAATTAAATATTACTTGTGATGCACCTAATGTATCATACCTCACCTCAAACATATGTCATCTTGGTTTTCATAAATACATAAAATTAAGTGACTAATAATTTTCATTAATAATAATATTAAAGTTTGAGTATAAATAAATACAAATGAAGATATAAATATACAATTAAGTATATAAATATATATTTCTTATTGGTGGGTCATATTCTCATAATCCCATTCACTAGAAATTACAAAGGCAATACACCATGAGAAGGTGCATCAAAGTTCAGTGATTCTTCACCCATGATAGCCTATATCATTTGTATCTCATCAAATGATATATTTAAGAATAATGCCATGGAACTTATAGGTTCACATAATAGTGGGGAACTTCTATGGACTTTAAATGTGACAGTTACTCTTAGGACATTATCACATACTATTTCACACATTAGAACAATCATGATGTGGTAAAAAATTTATTAATATTCAAAACAATGAATATAGGTAATTTTAAATTACACAAAAGTTTTTTCTTTGGTAATAACTCAAAAATATTCCCACTTACACTAAATCCAGCTGTTAAAAACCTTTAGTCCACTATCTATCACATAATAATCATGATTCTGCTAAGATAAACCTTTAATCAATGGGTCTTCCATGTTTTCTTCCATGGAAACTCTTCCCACTACAACTTCAAATCTCAGGTGATACTTCTAGAGTATTTGTTTTGTTTATTTGTGCAAACATAGATCCTTTTTAAGAGTCATTATTATATTATTATTATAATATAATGTGGTATGGTTTTTACTCATGGATATAAAATCAAGATCTTGGACAATGTTTTGTATCCAAATAGCTTCTTTGGCTAAATCATAATCCATTATATACTTAAACTCTCTTGTAGATATAATGACAACTTTCTACTTTGAACTCTTTCATCTCACAAATCCTCCATTGATAATAAATACATATATTGACTATAACTTTATATCATTATGATATATTCAGTAGATAGAATCAATAAAACCCCTGATGACTATCTCCTCATCTCTTCTACACACTAGGAACATATCTTTAGTTATTCTTGGATACTTAAGGATATCTTTAACAACAAACCAATTTTTTCACCTAGATCATATTGATATCTCCTTACCATGCTTAAGGTATAGGAAACATTAATCATATTACATAACATAGAAAACATGATTGATCATTGTTAGGACCAAAAGGTTCCTAAATACCCTAAGAGGGGGTGAATCTTGGTATGGATATTCTATTCTTAAAATTATTCCATACCCACTTGATATTGACCTAAATATTAAAAGTGTCACTTTATTTTCACTTATGTGTTACTATTGATATTATTCATCCCTTATTTATTTGATGATGATGATGTTTTTAATGTGATTTAGGAATGAAAATAGGCAGACACCAAGATTTTTACTTGGTTCACCCTCACTGGGCTACGTCCAAGGAGCATACAACGGCAATGTGCCGATGTGTGAAATACACTAAAGCTCACTACCAATAATGTTCATGCTAGATAACTTCTATGCCCAAGATAACTGTCTTTACAATGTTTAGAGTCATCTCACTACTTTCCTAAGGGTCGTTCCTTATTTCTCTCCCACTGTCGGTAGAAATGATAACCTTCATCCTCTTCTTTTTCTCACTACACTTGGAAGGGATCCACTCACAGTTTATCGACCTATAGGTATCCTCATTTTCATGAATACATGCATCCTCAACTATTGATAGATTCTCTTTTAAGGTTTAGCTTTCATCCAAAGATGAATACCACTTTTTCTTTGAAACACTGGGAAATTCCTTTTGAAACTCTTTCTCTAATAACTCTGCCTTCGTGAAGCTCCCACTTTTTAAAAGCTCAAACAAGACTTTGTAAAGATCCAACCTCTTGCGAAGCTCACAGGTTTGCAGAGCTCACAATTTTAGAAATCTCACTAGATCCCAGAGCTCTCTAGATTTCAGAGCTCACTACTTCCTAAATCTCACACTGGTATTTACGATTTTACAAAGCTAAATAAGCCTTTTTGAATCGCATTTCCTATACAACACCAAACTGGCCTTCGCAGCGCACCTTCCTTTCGCAGAGATCAACTGCCTATGTGAATTCCCTTTTCTTTCATGAAGCACCCTGCTCTGTGAATCTCCTTTAAAATTTGAGAGGTTAAATTTCTTTATTTGATCTCTCAACTTCTCTTGAGGGGTTCAAGGCCTATTTATAGGCAATTACACTAACTCAAGAACCTTCCATGCAAAGTCAGTGCCACATCATCTCAAATCGAAAAGCTCAAAAATTTGAACTGAAATTATCTCTATATCTCAAAGCACCATGGAAATTTTTATATCACAAAGCTCGTCATAATCACAGATAGTTCTTTCAATTCCTTTGCACCACTGATGCAAAGTTTCACCGTAATGCTCTTCACCTTTGCTATTCGTGAAGCTTGTTATAATTGTAGAGCTCACCGTCAACATTCTTCTAGTCTCTGCGAAATCCACTCCATGAAGCCTATCTTCTCAAAACTCATGCCTTTTACATATTTTGATTAGGTCTTTAAGGAAATCTACTTTTTGTGATATTCACTAAATCCCAAATTTTGGACCCCAATAATTTGGCAAAGACTAGAAAATGGCACCAACTTGAATTTGTTCTTTTGTACCACCTCTAGATCTTCCATTCCTTTATCATGGTTCTTTTTAAACATGGATTGTCAACAAAATCTATTGAAATTGAAAATTCTCCCTAAAACCCCTCTTTTTCAAGAAACACAATCAACATAAAAATGTTGCAATGTTACCATGAGGTATTTTTTCCCAACAATACTATTGTAGAATCTTATGGGATCCTACTCATTATCTCTTTATCCTATTATGTTTGAGGAAACATTTTCTTGTAAATATATATACAATGTGACACCAGAAACAATCCACTACTAGATTTTTCCATACTAAATCTCTTTAGTATATAGTTAATGTATGTATGATGAATTAGTCTAAGAAGCCTCTTAGATCTATCATGAATAATCTTGATCCCTAGAATGTAGGTCGATTCACCTAAGTAATTCATATAGAATCACTTTTTAACCACTCTTTGACTGACTTTAAGAAATTAAAATAATTTATAATATTTAATATTTCATCAAAATACACTATTAGGAAAAAAACCACACTTCTATTAAACCATATATAAGCACATGGATCAAATTAATTCTTAATGAGACCAATTTTTTTATAGATTAATTGAACCAAAGGTTTTATTATCTTGATGCTTTCTTCAATCCATAAATGTATCTATAAAACTTGTATATATTTTTAGAATTATATGTTTCACAACCCCTTTTGTTTGTGTTATACATACATCTTCTTTAAGGGTTCTATTAAGGAAAGTTCTTTTGAAATAAATCAGCTAAATTTCAAAGTAACAGTAAGCTATTATATCAAGTATAATTATGATGGATATAAACATAGGAACTAGATAAAAGGTTTCATCATAGTCAATTCCTTAATGTTTTTTAAACCATTTATTCACTAGCTATGATTTTTTGGTATTTTCTTTACCTTCCATGTCCAATTTTCTATTAAATACCCATTTTCACCCAATGGAATTTAAATCAATTATAAGACTAACTAAAACCCAAAATTGCTTTTGATATATAGATTCCATCTCAGCATTCATGGATTCTTTCCATCTTATGTCTTCTAATCTCTCTATTTCCACTTTATTAGAAAGAGGCTCATCATTGTCATCCAATAATGTGTCACTATCTTTAGTGGCTAGAAAAATGTGTCTTTTTTGTTCTCTTACTTATCTAGTTCTCTTACATAGTTATTTTGTTTTAGGAACAACTTCTTCCATGGGTACCTATATAATTTTTTTCATGTGCCAACTCTCTTGTGCCATGATAATCAAATTCATATAAGTCAATCTTACTCCCACTAACCTTCTTGAGGATATAATACCTCTTAAGAAAGATGTCTTGTCTTGCGATAGTCACTTTATTTTCTAAGGGTTTGTATAGGCAGTATCCCCTTATTTCTTCAGGATACCAAATAAATATACACTTCATGCCCTGGGGTACTAGTTTGTTGCCTGATATGTCCTTAATAAATACCTTACATGCTCATACATGAGTGTGTGACAACACGAATTTCTTTTCACACATTAACTAATATGGTGTTCCATTTTCCACCTTAGTTGGTACTTGGTTTAGAATGTATATTTTAGCATGTAATGTATATCCCCAAAGGATAATGAAAGATATATTGACTCATCATCTACCTTACTATTTTAAGAAAGGTATGGTTCCTCCTTTGAATAAAACTATTCCACTATGGTGTATAAGATGGAGTGAGTTGGGATAGAATCTCAAAATCCCTCAGAATGTCAATAAACTCTTGGATAATATATTCACTATATCGATTGTAATGGATATTATTTATTTTATTACCATGTTTATTATCTCCTTCATTCTTTAATTCTTTGAATTTTGAAAATTATTTACACTTATACCTCATATATTATAAATGTACATATCAAATCAACTCATCAGTAAAAGTTATAAAGTAGTAATATCCACCTCATTACTTCTACTAGAAAAGGTCTACACATTAGGGTGTACCAATACTATAAGATTCATATCCCTTTCACCCTATCCATTGAATTGTGGTTTATTCATTTTTCCTTCAAAATAAGAATGAAGTATTTCAAGTGGTCTTAGATCAAAAGAGTATAAATAACCATCTTGATAGATCTTTTTCAAAAACTTCTTGTTTATGTGACCATGATAATTATTAAACAATTGAGTGTTATATGAGTCATGTGAACATAATTCATTATCAATTTCTATTATTTGGTTTTTATAATTTAATATATGAATAATATTATTAAGTTGTTCCATTCCATAAAAAAAAATTTCTTTATAAAATAAGAATTATTTATTTTCACATTTGAAAATAAGTCTATCTGTGTCAAGGAAAGAAACATTTATGATGTTTTTAGTAACACTTGGAATAAAATAACAATTTTTAAAACCAAAATCATCTAGTTGGAAATGGATAGTGGTAGTATCTTATGTCAAAATAAATGAATCATTCTTCATTAGTTTTATAAAGATCCACCTCTCCTCTTTAAATATTTTGAAATCTAATAGTTTATTTCATTTTGATTAAAATGTGAGTACAATGAGCTATATCTAATTACCAATGTGTATATATTCAAATATTACACCTGATAATGAATGTACCTTTAGCTTACCCTTACTTATGGGTGTAGATCTTCTTCTAATGTCCTAGATTACCACATGAAAAGCATACCATAACCTTTTTTTTCACAATTATTTGAATCTTATTCTTCTTGTAAGGATGGTGATTCTGAGATTTATAGTTATAAATAGTATTGGGACCCTTTTCCATTTTATTTATCTTCTTATTCACCATTAGGGTTATGGGTTTTTCATGAACCATGTCCTTTACAACATGGTGAATGAGATTAACAAATTCTTATAGAGTCTTCTTGTTATTTCTCATGTTATGATTCATAATAAAACAGGAGATGTATTTAAGTAATGAGGATATAATGATATTTGTGTGTATCACATCTAGGATTTAATTCCTAAGATATATGAACACACTATATACATAATAATCTTGACTACATGATCCCCAGATAGTTCTAATACTCCAAGATTGCATGTTTATATTGTATTGGATATCTCATGCACATGAGCCTTAGCCCAGTTGGTAAGGACTCTGTAAGTGCATCCAAGCAACCAGGGTTCAAATCTAGGCGGAGGCAGAATTTTTAGGGTATTGTAGTAGTACTGTAGCAGTTTGTAGCAGGTACTATAGCAGTACTGTAGCTGGTATTGTAGCGAGAACTATAGCAGGCACTGTTTGGCACTGTAGTAGCCGGGAATATGCCCCCGTTTGGGCCTTCAGGACACTGATTTGGTCCCTGAGTCCTGTAAGGCCTTCGGGCCACCCAGGCCTTCGGGTTAGTAAGGCATTTGGGCCACCTCAAGGCCTTCGGGCCACCTTTAGTGTAGATGCAAACTAGACAACCTACAAAGAATGAGCTCTATAGGGAGGATGAGCAAGGAGATTTCACCACAGCAGAAGCTAAACGGATTGAAAGAATGAGAGGGTATGGCACCTTCCATCGGGACAAGCCTGTGCATGCATGGGAATTCTTAGCCGAATAGCCATGAGAAGGTGGAGAGCTGATTTCATGATGAAGATGTTGGGGATGAGCAGTTCCAAGTAGTTAGTCTGGGTTGTATGTAATGTTTGAAGCCTACGGGAAATGAATTCCTCTAAGGCCTATGGGCCATGTAATACTTACACCTACAGGCCTTGTAAGGGTTCCACCTCACCCCTTGAAAGGTGGATTATCAAAAATCAATAAAAAGTGAAGGTCTTCGTGCCATTGGAGGAGGTATTTGAAATCTCATGTAAGAACCCGGTTCTTATTCTTGAGGTATGGGTTTCTTGTTTTCCTTTTTCCTTTATGTTTTTTGAGAAAATAAGGAAGATGGGGAAATCCCCAATTTTTTTGGTACACGCCATGTACTTTTCCACACATCGTGTACTTTGGCCATGTGGGATGAGTACACAGGGCGTGTAGGACTGTCAGCGATGAAGGGTGTAAAAACTGACTACACGTCGTGTACTTAGTATATATACACCGTGTAATCAGTCGGTAGGTGAATAGTAAGGTAGTGGAATTAGCCTCTAGTAGAGCAACAGTACATGCCGTGTACTTAGGAATACACGTCGTGTACTCATGTCGATAGATTAACAGTTTGGCGGTGAAAAGTATCCGCCAGAGGAACAGCTAAAAAATGAAAAGTACAAGTTGTGTACTTGAGAGTACATGCTGTGTAGTTTGTTTTTTCACTTAAAATAGGTAGTATCCTCCTCTCTTGATAGAGGAAGCTTATAACGTCATAGGAGCACTGTGAGAGAAGGTTGGATCTTAGAGGAGCTCTCAACCGCATGCCGAAACTCAGATTCCTTCACTGATGGTCTCGATAGAACTGTGCGAGTGAGTTCTTCAATGTTATTGAACCCATCCATCCAATTCTTTCCCAAGGGGAATTTATTTGGGTTTGAACATGTAGTTGTTAATCCCATATCTACACCATTCTCGGGTGTTTCGGGAGGCGTCGTTCGCATATATTGATCAGAGGAGATCAATGTAGGTGGTCAGATGTTTAATTCCAACTGTCATGTTGTTTTTGTGTACCATTGTGCTACGCGCCCATGTTTGGGGTGTCGTATGGCTGAGGCCTTGATTAATTAAATACCTATAATTTCATAGGTAATTTAATGAATATGTACAACTTCTGTTTGTGATCATTGCTTGGATCTAGGGTCACCCCGTGGGTGCATTCCCTTGTTTAGCAATTTGGCCAGGTTACCCGAGGGTATGTTGTGATTTAGCATGTTTTGAGTTTTCTTGAGAGAAAATGTATATAATTTCTTGCTTATATGTTTGGATCGGCCAGGTATATTTTTTATCCTGAGGATAGTGTTCTCATGCCTAAGGGAATGTGTTTCGTTTAGCTTGAGGGCAATTTTTCTTATACTTGTAGGTAGTTGCTTCCGTGACTGGGGGCATTATCTCGTACACCTGAGGGAAATATTCGTTATGACTATGGGAAATCACCTGAGGGTTTTGATTTTGATTACCTAAGGGTAAGGTTTTTCATGTCTGAGGACTCTGTTTATTCTTATATTCATCGTGGTGATTTTACATGTTATATCTTCCAAGATAAATCACAGGCTTGGTATTTCTTTACCTCGTACTTGTTAGATAGCTTGTTGTAGTTTTTCTACGGCACTGTATAGGAGATTTTCGGCTGAGGCTGGGTCTTAGAAACTTATAATTCAATTTTATTTAATTGTTAAATAATAATTAAATGTAAATGGGATTGGTAGGAGTAGGTATTTTTTATTACTTCCTAGTTTACTGCTTTTCTATTACTGCACACTGCTGTTGCACAAATTCATTGACAGTTGGGCATAGGCCTTTGGTGGTTGCCTACTGGGATTTATTTCTCACACACTATTTGGGTTATGGCTTGGGCCCAAACAGATTATATTTTTGTAGGTGTAGATAAGGGAAAGGGTCCCTATACAGGTACTTGATTGTTGTAGATGAGTAGGAGAGCATGAGACCGAGCTTAGGCTTGTGATGCTACTGAGTTCTTACTGCGCCGTTTATTTTGCTTTGCTGTATTTTCCCTTGTATTGTATTGTTTCATAATGTAGTGTATCCTGTTTGGTATTCTTTCTTAGACTTAGGGACATATTTCATCATTATATATGATTGTTGGTCTTTTTTTTACTTCAGTACTATGTACATTTCAACATTGGTATTGTTTATTGCTTCCACTTTTGTATGTTTATATCTATTTCTGTTGCACTACAATTTGAAAAATGAGGGAATAGTTTCCCCACTATTATACCTAGGTCATCACTGCTAGTCAGTAGCCTCTAGCATTTGGGGAAATGCGCTTGAGTTCATGTGACCAACCAGGTTCGGGGCACCCATTGAGTGGCACCCGAATTCGGGACGTTACAAAGTGGTATCAAAGGAATTTTCTTTTCTCTGAGTTATTTTATTATTTGGCGATGACAGAAAGAGATATATTGTTAATGGTTTTGGTAATAACTATTCTCGGGAGTAGCTACCCCGTGTATAGGTAAAGGATGGATTTCCTCGAATTAAATTGTGATTTTCAGTTTATAATTATTACAATTGATTTGATTTTCACCGTTGGGTGACGTACTTGTGGTGTGCTGGTTATATTTTTATACTTGGGTTCTATTTATTTGCAACCCAATGAGATGAGGGTATACCATATCATGCATCATTTAGGCATGTATTAGAATCACATGCCATGCATAGTTTTCATGTCATGTAGGTGAATTTGAAATTGCATGTTGTTGTGATAGATATTATGCTAGAAAATGCATATTATTGTGATAGATGCCTTGATAAATTACCTGCTATTTGATAGAGTATTATTATGTGAGGTTCTGTGAATGAACGCCAGGATTTCATTTTGGAGGAGTATGGTCCCTCATCAACCATAATTTTGTAGATCATCAACTGTTGACTTTGTTATAACACGCATAGGATTCCAAGATTTGATTCGCAGGGAGTATGGGCCCTCACAGATCGGAATTTGGAACTTAGGTGTTGGTTTTAGTGTTTTTCTGGGCTCTGGAGTAGTTTCTGAGGCTTACTGTCTGGAAAAACCCAGAATACACGCCGTGTAATTATGATTACACATTGTTTACTCTTCTGTTCTGGAAGAAAAGAAAAACTATTAGGTACACGCCGTGTAGTTTCTACCTGTGTCATAGGCTATGTAGGCAGAAACATGGGATAGTGAAACTTAAAGGCACACCCTGTGTAGTTATTATACATGCCATGTTGTGTTGAACCTGTGTCCGCTGTGTAACTAACAACATGGGTGGAGAAATATGACCATATACATGATGTTTCAATGATGAAAATGCTGTGTAGTTTGACCTAGGGATCCGGCTGTGTAACTAACAAACATGGGTCGGTGTTATCTCTTCTTAAAAAAACTGTGTACCTGAGGGAAATGTCATGTAGTCTTGAACGTTGAGAGGCCATGTGGACTTGGTCGTGTGGTTAGGAAAATAGGGTGGTGTACACGCCATGTGCGGGTGTAACACGCCGTGCAGGGTTAGCCGAGTAGTCGGCCATGTCACTAACAACACGGGCAGTTGGAATTTAAGTTGTACACGCAGTGTCTATTTGGTACATGTTTTATAGTCTGAGTTGTGTACCCGACCATGTAACGGACAACATGGGTCAGTGAAGCTCATCCATTACACACCGTGTAGTTCTTATACACACTGTGTAGTCTCGTTCAAAAGAGAGTTGTGTGGCTAAGCCATATAGAAGGACTCGGGTAGGGAAATAAAATTCAAGTACACATCATGTGTGTGGACAACACGTCATGTGTTTGGGGTGTTATACGACTAGTTTTTCCATAAGTACATGCCCATGTGAAAGACTTAAGAGAACACAATGTGTAGTTATTATACATGTCGTTTAGTCTTGTTTTGTAAAACTTGAATGTTTTCTTTATCATGTTCCCTTCTTACACTCCTTGTTTTCAGTCCTTGATGATCTTAAATCTAAGGCGTGTGTATGACCTTGTAGAGTCATGCTGCTGAGATGACCTTGAGTTGTTCACCAGAAAGCGACAACGAGTATAATCTAGAGACAGTAGGCCATGGGCTACCGATGGATCCTCGAGTAGAGCCAGACGTGGCGCCATCCATTATACCAGACACTAGCGTGGATGCCCAGTTCCGTGAAGGCTTCATGCGATTCATGCAGACCTTCTAGGGAGCACCACCAGCTTCCATATATATGGAAGAGCTGACATGTATATTCCAGTAGCAGCATCCGCCTACGTTTTCAGGGGATGGGGGACCACAGGTTGCGGAGTCTTAGCTGGGTTCTATGCAGACTATCTTCGAGCATCTAAAGACGCCTCTTGGGCGGAGCGTCAATATCGCTACTTACATGCTGTGTGATTCCACCAAGAGATGGTGGGATGTTACCACCCAGACAGGGCATCGCAAAGACATAACGTGGGAAGATTTTCAGGCGGCCTTCTATGACTTTTTCTTTCTGAATATGCTTAGGGAAGATAGATCTCGAGAGTTCATGAATCTGTAGCAGGGCGCCATGTCAACGATGGGATATTCTACCTGCTTCACCGCGATATAGAGTTTTGCACCTATTATGGTGGGAGATGAGGCGTTGAGGGCTCAATGCTTTAATTATGGTCTTTGATATGAAATCTGAGCACTGGTGAATGTTTTCAGGTTGCCTACAATGCATGCTATTGTGAACCAGGAACTGATTACTGAGCAAAACCTACAGTAAGCTAGTGGTTCAGGACATGGTGGTTCGGAAATAGTTTCTGGTACTATTTCTACTAGTAAGAGGAAGAGGCAGATGGATTTCTCTCACGGTGGCAGCACTAGCCAAAATAATTCTTCAGGTGGCCAGGTGATGTGCTACTAGTGCGGTAAAGAGGGGCATAAGATACCTCAATATCCACATGACCCAGTGGAGTTCCGAGCTTGCGGAAAGATGGGTCATCTACAATGCTTTTGCAGGGCATTTCCACCAGTGTCTAGTGAAAGGGGTTCTGTACAGACTCCATGTGTGGGAGAATGGCTAGAAGCCTCTTATCAGTCAGGGAATTGGGATACGTCAGGATGTATAGGCCGAGGTGGTGGTCATGGCCATGGTAGCCAGACACCAGGATCTCAGAGACAACAGGGTGTGTCTGCTCAGGGTAGCCAGGCTCTGTCGTAGGACCGTGGCACTGGGAAGGCATATGCAGTGCAAAAGACCCAGCAGAAGCAGGATCTCACACCTTCCACTATCATAGGTACTATTCTAGTAGATTCTGTTTTGTCTTCAGTACTTTTTGATACTGGTGCTACACATAGCTTTATATCTATGCCTGTTGTGGAGATCCTTGGGCTCTGTGTTTCTTCTTCTTCTGATATTATGATGCTAGACACTCTGTTGGGGACTAGAACGGCTGGTGTGCGTCAGTGCAGGGAGTGACCGCTAGAGGTTGGTGGGTGTCACTTTTTTATGGGACCTCTATGTCTTTGAGATGAAGAGTTATGACTTCATTCTTGGGATGGACTGGTTGGTACCCTTTCGAGCCTATGTAGATTTCTATTGTCACAGGGTGAGTTTCACGTCACAAGAGGGCGGAGAGTTTCTATATAAGGGCGAATGGGATGTCCAGGCGAGCCGAGATGGACCCGAGCATTGTGGGTGAGGTGAAGTGACATCCCAGATTGCGATCTTATATCTGGATGACCAGGGAACGTGTTAGAAGGATTTCCCTCCAGCAGTTGATCGTTTCAGGGATGTCGTCCCGGACGACTTTTCAAGTCTTCCTCCCGAGCAAGAGGTGGATTTCACTATTGAGATTATGTCAGGAGCATCACCAGTGTCCATTCCTCCTTATAGGATGGCTACACCAGAGGTGTAGGAGCTCAAGAAGCAGTGGAGGAGTTTCAGGAAAAGGGTTTCATCCGACCTAGTACTTCTCCTTGGGGTTCACATGTCTTGTTTGCTTAGAAGGTGGGTGGTACCCTCAGACTTTGTGTGGATTATCGGAAGTAGAACCAGTTGACGGTCAAGAACTGGTATCCCTTTCCAAGTATTTATGATCTTTTATATCAACTTCTAGGAGCATGAGTGTTCTCAAATATTGACTTTAGATCTGGATATTATAAGTTATACATTAGACCATCGGACATACTACTTACTACTTTTTGGAGTAGATATGGTCTATACAAGTACTTGGTCATGATGTTTGGACTCACGTACACGCCATAAGTTTTCATGGATCTGATGAATCATGTGTTCCACCCATATCTAGATTCTTTTTTGGTAGTCTTCCTAGATGATATCTTTGTGTACTCTCACACTCGACACGACCATGCTACCCATCTTGAGATCGTTCTAAGTACACTGAGAGAGAATCATCTATATGCTAAGCTCTCAAAGTGCCTCTTTTTGATGGACTATATACACTTCCTGATTCATATTATCTCAGAGGCAGGAGTTGTAGTAGACCCAGAGAAAGTGAGAGCAGTAGTTTCCTGGGAGCAGCCTAATAACATGTTTGAGATACGGAGTTTCTTGGGGTTGGCTGGTTACTATAGGTGCTTTATATAGGACTTCTTCTTCTTAGAGGTGCCATTGATGGATTTGAATAAGAAGGGTGTAAAGTTCATTTGGTCAAAATCTTGCGAGATAGCCTTTTAGGAGCTGGAGGTAAGGTTGACATCTGCACCAGTTCTGATACTTCCAGAGCAAGGGAAGATCTATTTAGTTTACTGTGATGCATCAGGTATTAGGCTAGGAGCAGTGTTAATGTAGGGTGATTTAGTAGTTGCATACGGGTCTCAGCAGTTGAGTCCATATGAGAGGAATTACCTGATGCATGATCTCGAGTTGGCTGTAGGTGTTCATGCGTTATGCTGTTGTAGACAATATCTCTTGGGAGAACATTTTGTGGGGATCACGGACCACAAAAGTATGAAATATATCTTTACCCAGCGTGACCTGAATCTAAGACAGCGAAGGTGGGTTGAATACCTTCAATATTTTGACTTCAAGCTTGCCTATACACCTGGTAAGGGTAACGCAGTTGCTGATGCACTGAGTATGAGGACTTAGTTACAGGCAGTGAAGGAGGCCAGCGGTGAGTGGTAGCTCATGTCTTTGTTCTCTGAGATGCATTTGGAGGTGCACAATAGTCAGGGGCGAGCCTATATTTCTTCCTTAGTTGTGACTTCTACCCTCCTGGATAGAGTGAGGATGAGATAGAAATCTGATTCAGAAGTCCTAGTTCTACGAGAGTTGGTGGGAAGTGAGGACCCTCCTCCTGGTTAGGCGATAGGCTATGATGAGGTACTTCGTGTCCATGGATGAGTGTGGGTTCCAGGGGAAATACGCGAGGAGCTGATTCGGGAGTTACATGCTTCAGCATGGGCAGTGCATCTTGGAGTTACCAAAATGTACTGTGACTTGAGACATAAGTATTGGTGGTCGGGTATGAAACGAGAGGTAGCTGGTTTTATTGCGAGATGTTCCACCTATCAGCAGGTGAAGGGGGAGCATCAAAGGCCAGCTAGACTGTTACAACATTTACCCATTTCGGAGTGGAAATGGGATGATGTCGCGATGGACTTCGTGACCAGGTTTCCAAGGTCACCTCAAGGCAGTGATTCCATATGGGTTGTTGTGGATAGACTTACAAACGTAGCTCACTTTTTGCTGATCAAGGACACCTTCGGTGTAGACGAGCTCGGAAAGTTGTATATTCGAGAGGTATTACACCTTCATGGGGTTCCTTTTTATATTGTTTCATATAGGGATGCCAACTTTACATCTCGTTTCTAGCATAGTTTTTAGAGGGAACTGGGTACATAGGTTCTTCTAAGCACAGCTTATCACCCACAGACCGATGGCCAGTCAGAGCATACGATACAGGTGCTTGTGTACATGCTGTGTGCATGCATCCTTGACTTTCGGGGCTCTTGGGAGAATTACATATGCCTGGTCGATTTTTCCTATAATAATAGTTTTCAGGAAACTATTGATATGGAATCTTACGAGGCGTTATATGGTAGGCCATTCCGATCACCCTTGTGCTGGTTGGAGGCAGGTGAGATAGCTTTACTAGGACCAAGTCTCATGCACGAGACTTCAGAGCAGGTCCAGTTGATTCAAAAGTGGATGGCTACTACACAATCTCGTCAGAAATCTTATGTTGATTGCCGCAGACGACCCTTGGAGTTCATGATTAGGGATAATTTTTTCTTGTGTGTTTCACTGAGGTTGGGACACAGGTGGATCAGAAGATAGGGTAAACTTTTATAGAGTTATGTGGGGTCGTTTGAGATTATGGAGAGAGTCAGGGAGGTTGCCTATCGGTTGCAGTTGCCACAGAGGTACCAGGACATGCACGACATCTTCCATGTATCTCAGCTGCACCGTTATCACTCAGACCCATATCACGTCTTTCAGCCCGAGTAGGTTGAGCTTTAGACCGATGCATCATTTGAGAAGCATCTAATTCGTATTTTTTATAGGATCCCAAAGGTTCTCTGAGGCCGGTCAGTTACTCTCATATGGGTGCTATGGCAGAATGGACGAGTGCAGGATGAAAGCTGGGAGCGGGAAACCGACGTATGTGCTCAGTGGCTAGAGTTTTTATGAGCTTTATCTTCAGCACCCTTGGAAGGGTAATTCAGGGACGAATTTCTTTAAGGGGGAAGTTTATAAGAAAACAGTTCTTATTTTTGAGATATGGGTTTATTATTTTCCTTTTTCCTTTAAGGTTTTTGAGAAAATAAGGAAAATGGGGAAAAATTCCAAATTTTGTGGGTACAAGCCATGTACTTTTCCACATGTCGTGTACTTTGGACATGTGGGATCAGTACATAGGGCGTTTAGGCCTGTCAACGATGAAGGGTGTAAAAACTAACTACACACCGTGTACTTAGTATATACACACCGAGTAATCAGTTAGCAGGTGACTAGTAAGGCGGTGGAAGTAGCCGACAGCGGAGCGACAGTACATGTCGTGTACTCAGGAATACACATCTTGTAATCATGTCGACAGATGAACAGTTTGGTAGTGAAAAGTAGCCACTAGAGGAATAGTTAAAAAATGAAAAGTACATGTTGTGTACTTGAGAGTACACGCCATGTTGTTTTTTTGCTTAAAATGGGTAGTAGACTTTTCTCTCAACAGAGGAATCTTAGAACATTGTAGGAGCACCAGGAGAGAAAGTTGTAGCTTGGATGATATCCCAACCGCACACCGGAACTCAGATTCGTTCACTAACAGTCTCGATTGAACCGCGCGGGTGAGTTATTCACTCTTATGGAACCCTTCCTTCCAATTCTTTATCGAGGGGAAGTTATTTAGGTTTGAACGTGTAGTTTTTAATCCCAGATCTACACCGTTCTCAAGTGTTTTGAGAGGCATCGTTCGAGTATATTAATCATAGGAGATCAAGGTAGGTGGTATGATGTTTAATTCCAACTATCATGTTGTATTTGTGTACCATTGTGCTACGCGCCCATGTTTGGGGTGTCGTATGGATGAGGCCTTGATTAATTAAATACTTATAATTTCATAGGTAATTTAATTAATATATACAACTACTATTTGGGATTATTTTTTGGATCCAGAGCCACCCTGTGGGTGTGTTCCATTGTTTAGTCATTTGGCCAGGTTACCCGAGGGTATGCCGTGATTTAGCATGCTTTGAGTTTTCTTGAGAGAAAATGTATATAATTGCTTTCTTATGTGTTGGGCTTGGTTTAGTTTCTTTTTTATCCTGAGGTTAGTGTTCTCATTCCTGAGGTAAAGTTTTTCGTTTATCCTGAGGGCAAATTTTCTTATGCCTATGGGTAGTTGCTTCCATGCCTGAGGTCATTATCTCGTACGCCTAAGGGCAATATTCATTATGCCTGTGGGAAATCACCTGAGAATTTCTATTATGCTTACCTAAGGGTAAGTTTTTTCATGTCTGAGGACTCTGTTTATTAGTATATTCATTGTGGTGATTTTACGTGTTATATCTGCCAAGCTAAAGCACAGGCTTGGTATTGCTTTACCTTGTACTTGTTAGATAACTTGTTGTAGTTTTTCTACAGCATTGTATAGGAGATTGTTGGATGGGTATAGGTCTCAAAAACTTATAATTCAATTATATTGAATTTTTAAATAATAATTAAATAGAAATGGGATTGGTAGGAGTAATTACTTTTGATTACTTCCTAGTTTACTGCTTTTCCATTATTACACACTACTGTTGCACAAATTCACTGACAGTTGGACACGGGCCTTTGGTGGTTTCCTACTGGGATTTATTTCTCACACCCTATTTGGGTCATGTCTTGGTCCCAAACAGATTATATTGTTGCAGTTGTAGATAAGGGAAAGGGTCCCTATACAGGTACTTGATTATTACAGAGGAGTAGGAGAGCATGGGACCGAGCTTAGGCTTGTGATGCGGCTGAGTTCCTGCTGCACTGTTTATTTTACATTGTTGTATTTGTACCTTGTATTGTATTGTTTCAGACTACAGTATATACTATTTTGGATGCTTTCTTAGACTGAGGGACATATTGCATCATTATATATGACTTTTGGTATTTTCTTTACTTCAGTACTGTTTCTATTTTTGCATTGGTATTGTTTACTGCTTCTTCTTTTGTATGTTTATATATATTTCCGCTATGCTACACTTTGAAAAATGAGGGTATAGTTTCCCCACTATTAGACCTAGGCCCTCGCTTCTAGTCGGCAGCCTCTGGAATTTGGGAAAATGCGCTTGAGGTCATGTGACCAACTGGGTTTGGGGTACCCGTTGAGTGGCACCCGGATCTGGTACATTACGTCTCATATCTCTCCCATCTCACTTCCACTTGATAGAGATCATGAAGGTGAGACATAATTCTGTTTTCATCCATATCCTCATGTTTCTTTAAAATCTCATTGGAAAAGGAATAAAGAAAGAAACATCATATATTTGTGGAATCATCCAAATATTTATCATAAAGAGACAATTCTTCCTCAATAGACTCTTGTCCAAGCACTTTAGGAATTGTGTTTTCAATTATATATAATTTCATTTAATGGTATAGAATAAGTCACAAGTGCATCATTCATTCTTGGAAATTAGTTCTAGTGATAAGGTTATCATTATCAAGTATGGATCGAACTAATATGGTCGAAGTTATAGTTTCATTTCTACAATTAAGAAGAGAATTATTTTAGTACTTTATCTGAACAAATTGTTAATAAATATTAAATTTATTAATCTCTCTCTATTTTATCAAAACCTAATATTCCTCACCATTAGCTTAAAAATATCATGTTTCTTATATATTTTAGTGGCATGGATCTATACTCCTCTTCTCATAACTCATGTAGTGGTCATTCAATCTATTCAAAGGTATTTATGTTGGTGTAACCTTTCAATTGTATTAACTCATTTTTCCTTGATCTATTCAGTGGACTCCCCAATTCTAAAATCCTAAATAAGCATTTACTCAACTCTTTACCTTCTAGTTTCACTATGTATTACAGAGTTGATAAAGCCTTAATGAAAAATAGTTTAATTCAACCCAAAACCCAAGATATATGAAAGTACAGTCGGTTTTCGCCTATCGACTGTTCAAGATTCTGGTGCTCTGCTAATGTGTATAGCAGCACTCGGGTTGAATCCTCAGCGATGATACTTTTTAATAGTTGATTGTTTTTAGTTGATTGTATTTTTATTGGGGGTTTTGTTTGTAGAGTATATGGTATAATTTATGGATTATGTTTGATTTAAAAAATTGATAAATATTGGGGTGAGTTCATTATTAGGGAGTTAAGCTTGTGATATCCTTGATCTTTTTCTTTATATTTCATTAAATTAACACCCACTTCACAAGATGACATTGATTGGAATTACTAAGTTCTAAATCTTTAATCCAAGCCTTAACATAACTAGGATTCTAATCTCAATAAGTAATTGATTGTGGTAGTGTATTTATTATTCCAATAATCCATGTAATCCATACGTTAAACAAAATATTTCATTAATCCATGACATGTTAAGTCCAACATACACAATGTTAAATTAAAGAATACTCATTGAGAAAAGGCTTTCAATTGCTTAACATCTCTAAATAGTGACTCACCCCAATGGTAGATTTACTCATCCATTAATATGGTTATTAATATGGTAATATATGTTTATGGTGATTAACTAATAAGTGAAGAAAAATAAAGGGATAAGAAAAGAGTTTTGCATCAAACACACACACACAAACAGTGAAGGGAATTAAATATTGACTCTAGATTGAATGAGAAAGCAAAATAAGGTAAGGGGAATCGACTGTATTTAAACTATTTTAAAACAATTGATATTATTTAATAGAATGTGGATTATAATAATTGATGAATAAGAATAAACTTTCATTAAAATATAATTACAAAAACAAACACTTACACGATTACAAATGAAGATCAACACAAAAGTAAATGAAAACAAAGAGAGGAGGAAAGGTCTCTAAAGTGAAAACTTGAGTATTTAAGGTATTACCAACCCTTTGTAAAAGCTTTAGTCATGTAAATATATTCTCCTCTCGTATGAAATGCCAACCCAATTCAATGAGAAGAAGGGGTTGTATTTATAGCCCAAGGAGGTGGACTGTTTGCATTCCAAATCTTCCCTTCCACTTGCATCACCAATTTGGTCATCCAGAAAACTGAATCTAGAGATATTATCTTCTTCTAAGTTGTAGATATTGATGTTTACTGTAATCCCTCAAAATGTTTCTTTCATTAGACTTTTTTATCCAAAGATATGGCTATTTTACTAAACAATTTTCACCTGTACATTTTTATAAACACGTTTTCAAAGGCTGAAATGTGAATGGGTTTTTAAACATGAAGATGACCTGAAATAAAAATAATATATTCTAACAATTTGGAAACCCATATCTTAGATTTCACACTGAAAAATACCATCCTTATTTTATGATTAAATCAGGAGAAAATTCAAGAAAAATGTCCTGATTTTAATTCCCATCCAGAATGGTGGGTTGGACTTTAAAGCTTCATTTGGTCCCATTGTTTTTAGATTTGGGCCTTGAAATTTTTTTTTGTGACTCCTTGAATTATTATAAAAATTTCTGAGGACAATTAATTAATTTTAACTTCTATATTGAGCCCATTAATTCAATCATCATGGTCCAGTTTCTTTACAGATTTTTTGGGCCTTCTTGTGAGATCCATATGACCCTCCAAATGGAAGACGTGGTCCAAGATCCCTTATAATGAAATGTTTTATATTGAATTAGGAATCCTAAAAAAGAAAAACCACGAAATTTGGATCATGATGGTGATATTTATTATTAAAACATTAAATAGACTTAAATCTGGATGAATTCAAAGAGTGCTCTAAAATTATATTTAATATTTAAACATTAATATTTCACACAAATTATTCACATTTCATATAAAATAAGTAAAGGGAGTATAAAATAAGTTATAAAATATTAATAACATCAATATAATTTCCCTGATAATTGAAATCACCCCAACAGAGGTTGGTCAAGCACTTTGAATGATAGTTATATTCCTACCGAAGTAATGGATGGACATAATAACATAATATATATATGGTTACGGTATTTTAACTTTATGTTTAAATAGAAAATTTTATCTATATTAAATATTTTATAATATTAAGTGGATTTACTTAAGTGATAAATGATTTCTTAGATAAATTTTACACTTAATAAAACTTATTTTAGTTCTATCTTTCATATTTGTTAATTCATTATTTTATGTGATCATAAAAAAATCCATAATAAAATTAACCATGAAACTTGAAAAAAAGTAATAGTGGTATGATCTAGATATTTTCTAATAGATTATAGTTTTTATACACAAGTTACACACCATGTATTCTAGCTAACCACATGTTAGGATGGTATAGTCAATATGCAGTGTATTAAATGCACACCATGTGTAATAAATTCACATGCTCAAAATTAACTCATGATTTATTATAGTGTATTAAACATGGGTAAATTGCATGTATTAGTGAGTTATGCATCTTATACTCTTTTTTTATCTATACAGAATCATCAAAACTTGTGGATGAATTCTTCGAATGTTCTTCATTCTAAATTAATCCAATCATTGATTATATTTGTGATAATGAAGAGTAAGAATAAAATATTTCGTGATTTGTATTAAGTAATTATTAATAAAATTGAAAACTAAAAAAAATCCTAAATCAATAAAAGATATTTAAATAATTATAAATAATTAGGCAACTGCACTGATTCCACTTATTGGTTTTTGGCATAGTGGAAGCGCTAGATGGGGCATGCCCAACTCGGTTTTTTTTTGTAATCGATGATCAATCCAAGATGTACATAAATGAAGAACATTATGACCAACATAATTGAATAAAATATTAATTGAAATGAGAACATTGGAACCAAATACAAGTTCATCATATAAATATTTATAATTAATTTAAGATATTAAATAATTACCTTGTGATGAATTATTTCATCATTGTTGAATCTAACAATGTCTCCATGTCATATCCTCATTGTGTCATAATAAAAAAGTTTATATTCCCTCCATCTATGATCCACATGTTCCCCCCACAAGCCTAAGAATTTTACCATAGGAATCTGTATGCGCTATCATGAGAGATCCAAATAATTGCATAGTTTAAATTCGATCACCATGATAATATCATCAAATAAGGATTCTCCTTGATATCTATAGAATCTAGATGGGTGGAGGAGGAGGAACACTCTTCATTCTTGAGATAATTCTTAGAGAGGTTCTCTCTAGATCTTGAGTGAATTATCTAGAGTCATTGTGCATTAAAAAACAAATGGTTACCCATAGGTTTAGAAATAATATAATTGGATTCAAATAATTCTAGTGTTATAAAAAATAATTGCACATTCACCCTTATTATTTCTTTAATCTATGAGGAACCCCATGTCTATAATAATAATATTATTAATATTAATTCTTGAATTATGAAAAACTAGTGAATTAATTAAATATTATTTATTCAAATAATATTTGTTGGAAAAACCCCTTATAAAAGTTTGTATGAGTTATGTTTATTGACAAGTTGGTTTATTGGAAGGTGTTAAAGAATAGTTCTATTTGGAAGTAAGGTCATATTCCCTAGGTCATGATCCACATCATTGAATTTTTTTGAATGGGAGAAGCCTACACTACAACTCATTCAACTTCATCATCAAGTTTTTTCCACTCCATACCCAGATACACCATGGTATAGGACCCTATTCATAAAGGAAAACCAGTACCTGAGTATGGATAAAGAGGATGCACAAGGTTACCTATATAAGGGTAACCCCAAGTAACTCAAGATCACATAAGGTTATCAATCTCTGGAGATTATAAGGACTATTCCATAGAGATATGGCTATGGGGAAGGGGGGTTTCGTAAGGGTAACCCTGAGTTTACATGGTGTGTGTAAGGGTAAATACTTAACCTCACACAATGTAAAAGAACTTTGTAAGGTTAAAATACCTATGAGAATAAAATTATATACCTCAGTGGAAAGGATTATGCTGTAGTGCACCTAGAGAAGGATGATGTCCACATCGGAGCTATGGATTGTGCCATGGAAGGTCTAAATTTGGTAGAAGTAAAGAATTCGGAATCTCTATCCCTATAGGACCTCACTCTATAGTTTTGTGTCCAAAATAAATTTCGTTCAGTATGAAAAATAGTTATAGAATATTTTGGTCTTATTAATAGAGGGGTTATTACTTCATAATATTTAAATCTGGTCAACTATAAGGTTCCATGCTATAGTGATTTTGACTATTCTATAGAGAGCACTGATAAAGTTGATGGTTTTTTCACAGTGAAGGTTGAAAAACTATTGTTAATTCAAAATGGGTAATAATACATCGTATCATATATTACCATAATTCTACCAGGTAATTTCATCCTACTGGTAGTTTCATCTAGAAATATAAATAAATGGAGTTATTATTTGTATCTCTTGAAGTTCAATTTGAATTGAATGGTGTATGGTGTCCCTAGTAGTTATATGGGACACTTGGTGAAATACCATATAAATAATAGTTAATCATAATAATTGGATTTAAATAAAAAAATTTAGGGTCCTACTATTAATGAAATAGGAAAAGAGGAAAACATAAGGAGTATTTCTAGAGTAAATTTTCATAGGGTGATTTTAGATCTCATCTAGAAGGTTGAAGGTCGTAGAAGGTGTTATTATAGGAGTCTTATTCTCACTATAAGTCAATATTATTTTTTCTAAATCGAAACAACATTATTGGTGTATGTATGAATCATCTTAATGTGAATAAGGAATGACTTAATAAACTGAGTAGTGAGTTCCTTGTTGAAGGAGAGCAGTGAGTTTTCCATTTTTTCATGGTAGTGTACTAGTAGGAACAGTAAGACTACTCCAAATTTTACTTAAAGAAATGATATTTTAATTAATTTGGTTTATAGACACATTTTTGTGTATTCACCTTGGATGTATCCCAGTGTAGGTGAAACAAGTAAAATATTTTATGTTATTTACAACTTTATCTCTCTTGATATAAAATATTGAGAGAAATTTAAGTGTTTCTAAACATGAGAGAATATTATTCTCATAATAGGAAGGAATTCTTTTAAACTTCTATGCCATGATTAACCCCCCCCCCCATAGGGTGTGATCCTGTATAAGGGTCTAAAAAGTGGTATCGGGGGTGATTATTCTTTTTCTCTCTTAGAATCATGAAAATAGTTATCAACCATATAGGTACCCCCATCATTGAACTGATTAATTTCCTCTTATGTAAAATCCAGATGTAAAATTATTTCATGTCCTTGGGATTAGATGTTTACACATTTTCCATTTTATTAATCACTACTAATATTAAAAGCAAAGCCTTGTTGGAGAGAGATCATCAAGAATTGAATGCAGATTCTAAATCTATAAATTTTATGGAAAGTTCTCTTCTTAATCACATTTTCACAAAGGTAACTTTCTATAAAACCTCTCAAGTTGAATGGGAAATATTTTTAAAATTTATAAAGGATATTTTAAGGTTTAGAAGAAAAAATTATAGGTTATATGGAATAAATATGAATATTTTAGAATGAATTCAAATGAGATGGTTGATTTGTTTTTTGATCATATAAATATTCTTCATGAATATATGTGAGGACTCAGTAAATATCTAAAGATGATAATATCGTTAAGAGGATCAAGATAAGACTCTCTCCTCATTTCAATTAAAAAGTGTTTTTTTTATAAGACAAATATCTGGAAGATATTTATCTTGATATTTTGTATATTACTCTTGTATATTATTAAACAATAAATTAATACAATGAGTCAATAAAAGAGGAAAGCACCCAGGAGGTGGCTTTTAATTCCATGAATAATATCTCAATAATAAAGAATCCACAAGTTGAAGAAGTTGATGTGGTTATGTCATTTTTCGTCTAATATTAAGAGATAAAGAGGAAGGTTTAAGGGTAAGATACCTCTTTCTTGCATCAAATTTTGGGAAGGTGGGACATGTTGAGGATAAATATCCCTAAAAAATTAAATAAAGTGATGATGAATACAAACAACCAAAGAAGATGAAAAAATAAGGGACAAATAATTTTAAATGGAGGTCCTTCAAAAATATAAAATTTCTTTCTAAAGAATAAGATAGGTCTAGAGAATGTGAAATATAAGAAGTTGAAAATTGTAAGTATGAAGTTGTATTTATGGATATTATAAATAATCTAAGTAATTATTGTAGTGATGAAGAGAATTAAGGAGTTTTTGGAAGGGTTAATATATAAGAATAACTTGAGGAAACCCTTGAATAAATTTATGTTTGGAGAGAAAAGACTAAGAAGGTCAATGTAGTGGTGCATTAGTCCAAGATCTGTATGAAACAAAAAGAAGAAGAAATGTTATAATTGAATTCAGAGATTGAAAAACTAAAATATATAATTTCAGGAAATTCAGGAAGGGAAGTTGTACTGAAACTTAAAATTGAAGAACAAACATGAATCATTAATGGTATAGATAGAATCATAAATGATAGAGTTAAGATAGTTGAGGAGTAAGAATAAGAATTTATGAATTAGCATCAGAAGTGTGAATATTAATAATGATTATTAACAGTGAATATGATGATAGTGAATTCAAAGGTATCACCATCAAGTTAAGCCAAATGAATTTCTAAGGTAGAATGTATACCTATTACTCAAGTACAATGGATCAAAGATAAAATCAAATATATGTTGAAGAATTTTGAATAATGTAATATATTGGTGGTCATTTTAAAGCCAATAGCACCGACTCCTCGAAATAATAAAGATCTTTACAACACTATAAAGGAAAAAAATCTTGTGGATAAGGAATACTCTAATTCAGTAAGAGTTTGATGTTTTTGATTACAATGTTAGAACATACTTACTATGTGTTCTCTATTACTATTAGGTCATTTTGGGGTAAATACTAATATAAATAGGAAATAATAATTTCTAATCATTATTCGGTTTTTAATGGATACTATTTTTGTTATAAAGGTTTTGGGAATAGGTGAATCAATTTTGTGTCAATAATGCAACAAATTTATTCAATAATTCATCAAAGTGGAATAAATAAAAAGTTAGAAGACTCGTCCAAATTCATTGAAACTTTAAATAGATTTTCCACTTTGTAAGAAGAATAATAATTCATAGAGAAAGTTATTGGGTAGGTACACTCATCACTAGCATGGGTGGTGAAAGGGAGTTTAGAGAAGGATAAATTTTTTGATATTTACTTGTGGGAAATAGACAAGTTAAGATCGTGGATATTGGATAGTAGATTCATATTATATATGACCAGAAATAAATACCTCATTGTGAATTTTAGGGGGGGAATTGTGTTATTCATTTCAGGAATGATGAGGGTCTTAATATTGTTAGTTTCATAAAGACCAAGATTAAAGGAAAATATCTTATGCAAACTAATGTTATTTTGGTTGATGGGATAAGTCATAATCTTCTTAGTGATATTTTATTTCGTGAATATTGGAATGTGACGAGTTCAATGAAAAGGCATGTACTATCAAAGATAAAGTTGGGTCACTTATTCTATAGAGAATAAGAACCAAGGGAAGTTTATAACTTGTAGGTGAGGATAGTTTCTTCATGTTATCCAAAGAGGAGGGGGAAAGGTTATGGCATAGGTGGCATGTCCATTTGAGCCAACCATATTTCGATAGGTTGGAAAAGTGTAATAGATCATGTGATATTATCCATCTCATGGATGATCACACTCACATATGTGATTCAGGTCAAAAGGAAAATATTATCCCAAAATTTTACAATCCAAAGAAGATAAAGGCATTAATATTTCTTGAACTTGTGCATGTGGATGTTTTTGTGCTGATATCACCCAAAGAGATGGATGAAGTAAGGTATTATGTGTTGTTTGTTGATGATTTCAACAAGATGTCATGGATTATTCCTATCACACATAAGATCATAGTGTTCAAATTTATCACTCTATATTTGAGGAGAGATAAAAAGATGCTTGGTGAGAAGATTCAAAAACTATGAATTGACAATGGGATCGAATTTAGAAATCATAAATTTAAATAATGTCTAGAGAAAAATGGAATTAAACATCATGTTTTGGATGTTATAATACCCCAATAAAATAGGTAAGTGGGAAGAATAAATTGCATAATCAACAACATGTCCCAAAAAATGTTGATTGAAAAGTATCTTTTGAAAATATTCTAGAAAGAATCTATTATTTAAATGATTAAAATCTCCAATAGGGAATTTCTATATGAAAATTAAGGGATAAATACATATGAAATTTGGTTTCTAAAGGAACTCAGAATCATTTACATCTAACATTTTGTAACCAAATATTTATTCTCAATGAGAAAACCACCATAAAATTTTAAGAATTGAGAGATTAAATCATATTTTTTAGATACTAATCAAATAATAAATCTTACATGTGTTATAACAAGATAATTGAAAATATGATTAAAATAAATGACATTGTAGTGGTTTAATGTAGGAAAATTATAGCTACACATGATTAAATCTCATGTGTCATCCAACCAATTTTTTGACATAAAACAGATGAAGAAACATTGGGTTCAGGGGGAGTTATAATTAATGATAAGAATTCTGATTAAAACTCGGATTTTGAGGAAAGTTTATAAATTAAAAAAGGATTATAAATATAAATGGGTCGGGATTAAATCACTAAAATAAACATTATTGTAGTCTAGACAACTCAGGTTCAAACAAAAAGAATGAAAGATTGACAGTATGTATCATTTCTATCATTGGTAGAACCAAATTATTTTAAAGAATCTGAAAATAATGAGTGTTGGGTCAAGTCTATGATTGAAAAACTTGACCAAATAGAGAAAAATGATACATGGGAATTTTTTCAAAGTAAAAGTGATACGAATTTCATCATAAAAAATTGATTGTTCTAAATTAAACATAATAAATATGGAAAAGTGATTTGGAATAAATCATGGCTTGTGTGAAAAGGGTATTCTGAAATTGAAGGAAATTTTGTTTATGATATGCTTAAACCCGTAGCATGGATTGAAACTATTCATTTATTCTTAACTATTGAAATTTAAAAAGGGATTAAAAATATAACAAAATGGATTCCGAATCTACCTTCTTGAATAGTGTCCTTGAATAGGATGTGTATATTGAGTAATGGGATGGGTTTATTATTGATGAAGATAAAGGAAAAGTGTTATGATTTAAGAATTATTTTTATAGACTCAAACAAGAATAAAAAGCATGTTATTCCATGTAAGATAAATTTTTGAAGAATCCATATTTCAATATAGGAGGAGTTGATCACAACCTCTATATGAAGAAATAGAATGAACAGTGATTGATGGTTCTTATCTATGTTGAAGACGTAATATTTGGAGGCTCGAATGACAATCAATGTGAGGAATTTTCAGAAATCATGAGGTTTAAATTTTAGATGTCTCTAATTAGTGAAATATCATTTTTCATTGGATTATAGGCCATTCAAAGATTATATGGGATATTTATCTCATAATCTATATATGCAAAAGTGGTTTTAATAAGACTTTAGAAGGAGGATTCGAGGCCCATGGAAACTTCGGCTAAGAAAAGACTAAAATTATTAAAATATGAGTAGGTAAACAAGATTTATGTGACCACATATCATAAAATAAATGGTATTTTACTCTATTTTATAGTGACTCAACTGGATATTTGTTTCTACTTATCAAGACGCTCATTTTTAGAGTGATCCTAGAGAAATCCATATGAATGCTATGAAAATAATACTTTAATATATTTATCATAAGATATAATATGGGTTATTCTATTATAATGGATCACAAAAAATTTTATTGGGATTCATTGATGTGGATTGGCATGGTTTGGTAGATGACCTAAAATCCACCTTAGGTGGTGTTTTTATCTTGGTCTTTCAGGTATATCATGGAAAAGTAAGAAGAAGGATTGCATATCTTTGAGAACTATAATGGATGAGTACATTTTTACCACTCAATCAAGCACCCAATTATTATGGAAGAAACAAAAACATAATTATGTGGGATAACTCAATAATGATCAATATTAACAAAAAAACATATCCAAAAATCATAGACCAAGTACATTGAGATCAAATATCACTTCATAAAGGAGAATGTGGAGCAATGAATTATGGTTTTGGAGTATGTGTCAACCCTAGATCAACTTATTTATATTTTGACAAAGGCACTATAAAATTTGGTTTTTGAGAAGAATTGGTTGTCTCTTGGAGTCCAGTCGTATCTATCCACTTAATTGACTCTAAGATGAAACCCCACTCCCTATAGTGTCTTTCATGAGAATGGTATGTCCTCTCACCTCAATTATTGAATTTATAACCCACTCTTATAAAATTTTCATAGAAATTATCACTTTGAGTTCATTTTTAAAGGGATGGAAATTTCCAAGTTTATTTGAAGGGGGGGAAGTTTTTGAAAGGGGGAGAGTATGTCGATGAAAATTCAGGGAGAGAGATCTGGTTATTGAAAGGATTAAAAGGTGAGAATGAAAAAAAATCACTCAATTAATGTTTCTCACATTGATCATGGATCACATGAACATATAATTTGTGATTATTGGCTCATTAATACACATTTTGAAAATAGTTTTTTTCAAAGAAGAATGCATCAACTCTTAGAGAGTTTGGAGTATTGTCAACAAACCCAAAGGGGGTATTGTTGGCCAAAATCCATTTGGATGTTTTTATGATATTTTTTATTGAAAATTTGGTTTATTGGAAGGTGTTGAAGAAGAATTATATTTTGGAGGTTGATCTCACACTATAGGCCACGATCCATGCTATAGAATTTGTGGAATTTGAGAAGCCTACACCGCTATTTGTTCAACTATGTAGTAGTGGTTTTTCATGCCATATATAGGTAAATTACAATGTAAAAACCTATGTGTAAAGGTAAACTAGTACCTATGTAAGGTTAATGAAACTATGTAAGGGTTAATGTATAAGGGTAACCCAAGAGTAACCTGAGATCATGTAAGGGTATCGACCACTATAGATTTTTATGACCACACTATAGAGAGATGTGTATAGAACAATGGGATTTTTATAACGGAAAACCAGAGTTTACATAGGATGTGTAAGGGTAAATTGTAAACACCCTGACCCTAGTATCCCAAATTCAGTAGTTACTTTATTACATTGGAACTAGATACAAGCGATCAAATCCTAAAGGACTGAATAGTTTAGTAGTCTTGGTAAACTAGATACATACTTGAATCTCAAATTATAATTAAAAACATAAAATACAACATAGTATTTTCTTTGAGTACACCATTATTCCCTTTAGCATATCCCTTTATATCAATTATAAAACACTTCCCTGCATCCTAGTTAAAAGAAACATAATAAAAGGGTGTGATCTAATTCATAATAAGGGTATGCGTATAGTGGAAGATACCATGAATAAATAAGGTATAATAAATATGGAAAGTTAAATAATTGAAACACATTCTATCCAATCAATTACTTGAGCATAATATGACAAGAATAAATTATGATCAAATAATTCCATATAAATAATCACATTAACTTAAAACTTAACAATGGATATTATAAATAATCAAATAATCACTTGGAACATCAATAAATATTATCATAATGATGGAAGTAATAATTTTGGGCATCTAAAACATACCATTTTGGCCTTTTTATAAGACATATGAAATGTCGTTGAGGCCTTGTGCTAATAAATATATATAAATGGGTAAGGCCTTAGTCAAAACCCTATCATGTTTGTCTAATGAGACCTATTAATGCATCAAGGATATATAGTGGGCCCCTCCAATCACTTATTAAGTCTAATTCATTCCTCATATAAAATGGGTGAAACATAATTAACATAAACATTCATATTTAAAAACTAGATTATGAGATGTTAAAAATTACCCATATAAAAATAATCAAAAACTATCCAAAGTAATATGTTTAGGACCCCAGGACACCTTGAGAGGGGAGGGGTAAATCAGGGTGTCAAAGTTTTCTTTTAAAACAAGGATATTTTTCCCACATTGGTAATAACTCGTTAAACCTGTATGATTGATGAGAACAGAAAGCAAAAAATCACATGCATAGAGACCACACAACACTTTTACTCGGTTGACCACTAAGGGCTAAGTCCAAAGAGCATATGTCGACAGTGAGTCGGTTGTACCTAAATCTAATAATCTTTACTATTTTGTTGATTATGAGGTTCGGTCACAATCACTTTGTGCCAGGCACACTACCTTTAAAATGGTTCAGGGAAATCTCACTACGTCCCTCAAATCACTTCTATCGATTCCCCCTAGCTCACTACCTTAAGAGAAGTCTAACTCAATTTATTGACTTGAAGGTTACTTCAATGATTTGGAATTAAAGTCTTTGTCTCTTACTTAGCACGAGACTCTGTTTGCACCTTATACTTGAGTTTATTCTCTTTGAAAACATTATCCCCTTAAAAAATGTTTAAAATAGATCTTATAGATGCCCCTTAGTGAGCCACATTCCTTCACAAAGCCCCCTACCTCTGTGGAACAACCTGTCTTCGCTAATCACACTTTCCTTCATGGAACAAATTGTCTTCGTGAAACTTCCTTTCCTTCACAGAACAAACTGTCTTCATGAAGCTTCCTTGATTTCGTGGAATAGTCTTCACAAAACTCACTGATTCAACACAGAATAATTTATCATCGTGAAGAACCCTTTTGACAAAAGAATGGGCATCAGTTAAGACTTAAAGTCTTTTCGTGATGCACTAGCTCGCATAAAAATCCCATTTTGCAAGGATCTTCGTGAACTCAAAGTGTCTCCATATTTTACTTCAAAATGGCGATGATAATGAAGAGGTGTAGCCTCATATTTATAGGCTCGACCATTCATGAAGCTCCACCACCTCTTTACGTATTTTTTGGATCATCAAACACGTCTCCGCGGTACTCCTCCATTCGTAGAGAACTATGTAAATTATCTATTCATAGAGCTCATCATCATCGCAAATTCTTCCATCAATTCCCTTCACGACGCCCATCAAATTTTCAAAGCATTCTGTCAACGACCACAGAGACCAAAAACTCGTAATCGTGAAGAACTCCATCTGTGATCATGAAGCCTGTGGTAATCGCAAAGCACACCATCATAACACTTTATGTCTTCATGAAATACATTTTCTAAATCCCATATTTTTGAAACTCATGCCTTTTCCATTTTTCATAAGGCCTCTAAGAAAATTCAATTTGTACATTGAAAGCCAACTTATAAATTTTGGATCCCAAAGATTTGGAAAAGACTGGGAAACAACACCACCTTCAATAATACTTTCGGTTTGAACTGTATGATACCTTTTCTTACAATCTCCCTGATCATCCATGTAAGTATTTAAAACAAACACAAACCATACTCCATTTTCTTCATAGAATGGTCGTGGTTCCAACAATATGAATGGTATCGAACTTGTGTATCCCAAGTCAAACTAATCATAAACCATCTGAATAAGTAATAATAATGGCATAATTACAACATATAATTAGTGGGGAATAATTATAATAAGGATTTTTGTCATTAATGAATATAAATTCCATAAATATATCATTAAAAACATTCTTGATAAAAATAAACTTTCCTATTTAAAAATAAATTTTTAAAACTAAAAATTCAAGAAATATTTTAAAAATCCTTTTATTTGAAAATAACCTTTAAAAATTATAAAGTAATATTTAAAACATTTATTGTTTATGATGGTGTGAAATTTCATTCATTTCTTATATGTTAAAAAATATTCCTTTCACATTTTAGTAAGAAAAGTAAAAAAGTAACTTATTTAGAAAAAAATAAGAAGATAATTTTAAAACATTTAATAAAAATACAATCATGGGTAAAAAAATATTTAATAAATAATTTTGATAATTTAAAAAAAAATAAAACATTTTTAGAAAACATGTACATGGAATAAATAAGTATTTTTGGCTGAAAAAGAGAAATAATATTGGTCTTTCTTAAAATAGTTTTAAGTACCAAAGAGAGGGAAAATTGCATTATTAATTTAAAAGTTCATGAATTACCATATGATAATGAAATAGATTATTTTCAATATATAAATACTAAATAATTCTCCCAAGGGATACTTAAACATTAACAATCCCAAATAATGATGATATTATGAAATAAACCCTTAGCACTTTGGTAACTATTGAATCATAACCCCATAAAAGAAATAACATCAAATGAAAGTGTAAATATTATGAAGAGAAATATGTTCATGACATAACATATAAAAAGGGTCAGTATATACACCATATAAAGTAATAAGTGGTGAATATGGAATATGTCTCATAGAAGTAAAAGTGGGACGAGAAACCATTACCTCAGATATGATTCCCTTTATACAAGTTAAAAACTCATGAATAATAAATATAGGTTTAATATATGTATATTATAGAACCATTATTATATATATCATAACATATATGATTTATTTTTATTCTTAAATTACCCATTTATAAACAATTCTTTGTTAAAGTCATTATTTTTGAGTGATAAATGCTTCATTTTTCATGTATGTTTTGGTTTAGTAATTTCATTTATTTTACTTTGATCATGGTTTAATAATATAAATAATTTTAAACATGATATAAATATCATATATAATCATTATATATTTATTTATAGTAATTTATAAAATTTATATATAGAAAAATTAATTACAAGATTCATGGAGATGCTAGGTTTTACGTACGTAGGAACATTGTTTCCATTTTTAAATGGATAGAACTAAAGAAAGTTAAATAATATTTCACATTTAAAAATCATTATTATATCATATATATCATATATATATATATACATTAAATCTATCATTATTACCATTCATGACAAAATAAAATGAAAAACATTTCACATCGTTGTGGGGAGACGGTAGTCCACATGTACACATGAGGGATGTCACACCTCGACCATAGTTTTTCCTTTATTTTATTTTTTTTTGGATTTTTTTTATTTTATTTGAGGATTGGGTTGAGTTCAGGATGGTAATACTTGAGTTTTGGAGGTTTTGGGCGTGTTTTGGCCCTATGTACGGTTAGTGTACACAGTTTGGAGGGAAATTGTGTGGCATATTAAGGTAGATAGTGTTTTATATTAAATTATTTTTTACATGGTTTTACTTGCATGGATTGAGCATGGTTTGGCCCAAACTGTGTGAGTACCATGAGAAACCATGTAGATCCTTTTTTGTGACAAGGTCAAAGAGCATAGATTTCCCATGGTTAGAATAAAATTTGTGACAAGTATGCAAGGGGTTATACAATTTTTGATAGAACCATGGCACATGGTTTCCCAAACCATGTGGACAAACCTTGTGGGTATCCCTTCTCTCTAGTAGGGTACACATAGTTGGTGAATGGTTTGGAAAATTGTGCATCCAAATCGTGTGAGTTTCCCATGTTCAGTAAAAAGTTGAAATTACTCTTTTTCCCCTCCCTCCTTTTAACCCATTTTGAGATTATTCTCCACCATTTATCCTAGGCACACTGTGGGGCTCTCAAACCTCCCTTATTTTTGGATCCTCCTCTTGGTTAGGGAATCCTATTTGGATTAAGGTGAGTTTCCCTTGGTTTTTGGCCAATTTTCTCCACTTCTTCTCTTCCAAATTTGTTTTCCTTATTTATCTTGGCTTGGTTCTCCTTTCCCAAACCCTAAAATATAGGGTTGATGTGTGGCTTTTGTTTCATGAATGTTATGGTGTGTGAATAATATCTTAGGATAAGTTCTTACTCTTCTTGAAGTTTTATTATATTGAATAACATTGAGGTAGGTTTTTCCATCCATTTCCATTCCAAAACATTCTAATTAATTATTGAGCTTTATAAATTAACTTTAGAATGTGTTTTCCAGGATTGTGAAGTGCTTGTTTGACGAATTGTGGTGTTTTTTGTTGGTGTTTTGGAGAAAATGAGTTTCCAAAGGTTTTATTTAATTAGACTTATATGTATATATATGTAAAGTTCTTAATAAAATTCCACTTGTATTTAGAGGTTCAATTGGCTGCTTTGGGTTGTATTTGGGCTTGTTTGTGTATTAGAAGTTTGGTTTGTTTGTGATTTTAGCCCTGTGTGTGAGTTGTGGTGACTTTGTTTGGTTGGTGTTATATGTTTAATGCAAGTGGTGACTCCTTAAATTGTTCTTTGGTTATTTTATTGAATTCAAACATGTGTTCCATTAGATGTGGGCATATCCTTATGTGAATGAGGTTTACATAGGGATAGGCACACAAATGATGATGGATCTCTTTAGAAAATATTCCTCTTGAACTTGGATTTTCAAACCACTCCTCCTATATCCCTTACTTTCTTCAATATCCCTTCACTTCCAAATGGGACTTCTAAAAATATTAATGGTTTCTAAATAGTTCTTTAGCTTCCAAATGATATCAAATTTGGTTCTCACTGTTTTCCTTAGTATATAATCCCATTTGGAACCTTAGAACTAGAAATGGTAACTTGATTATATAAAGAACCATTTGGAACCTTTCATGTATGTTTTATTTTTTTATCTCAATTTTAGAAATGGTTTTGGAAATGAATTTCAATTTGTAAATGATAGGAAATTTTTAGTACTTTTCATTGTTTTGGGAAATTGGTTTTGAAGTGATATGATGTGTAGGATCGATTTTCAATTATGAATGGATTGATGTGTGATGGGAACCTTTGTGGTAGTCCCTCTAAGGATAGGGTCATCGCATAGGAGGTATATGTGTTTGGGTTAAGCATGGATAGTGGAATCTGTGGGTTATTGGTTCATACCACACATGTGATGGCCCCCTCATTCACCTTGTACTATTATCATGGGATTATTGGGATTTATTTAGAGGTCGAGTGACGGTTTCTTATCGACCCCAATTAGAGGGGTTATCACACCCTGTATTTGCTGAGAGGTCAGGTGGGATGTGTCGCTGGTGAGGCTAGTTTAGAGAAACTAGTTTGTTATTGACCATGGGGATTCACTATACACCAATAGGTGAGGTTGAACAAAGTATTTCCAGTCATTTCTTATTGATATGTTCAGTAAATTACCATGATTATCTATTTGTATATTCTATTTTATTTTTCTTCACTTAGACTATTACCCTTCTAGTTTCTGTTAGTTTGTTCTATTTTCCTTTATCTGCAAAATAGCCATTGTTATCACCTAGTATAAATTTTTATTTGGGTTTTGGTTTTGTAAACTATCCTTTGTAATGGAAAAAATGTTCTAAAAATGATAGATTTTTTTATTTATTTACAATAATAAAACCCTAATTCTTAAATGTATTTCAAACTAGCATTTGTGGACTGTTTTAGGAAATGAAATATATGAACTCTATGGTTCTTACCTACTGAGTTGTTTATTCTCACACCCTACTTTTCCCAATTGGTATTGGGTTACTTGAGTTGTTTTACAGGTTTATATTCTATTTTAGTTTTTCCTTTGGAGCAGGTTGGTCCTATGGTTGGTGGTGACCAAGAGTTCATGTGGAGATCATATTGTTAGTAGTTTGGTTTTAGTTCTATTTTAATTTTTTTGTTATGTTCAGTTGTCATAGTATTTGGATTCTATTTATGTATTTGTTGAGATTAATATATTATTGAGTAAATTTTGTACCCTATTTTAGTTATTTGATCCTAGTTTTTTTGGGATAAATCATTCCCATTGTGATATCTTTTATGCTCAACACAAGTTTCTATCTTGGTAGGATCAGAAATGCTTCTTGGGTCTTATCGCGGACTGGGTCGGGTGTTGGGTCAAATGGCACCCCAACCTGGTTCATAAAAAATGGTATCAGGTGAGCCCTTTATTATTTGTGGCATTAGGTTGAATAGGGATTGGGACTATTTATACTCTAGAGGTAGGTATGATAAGGACATCATGAACCCTTTATTGTCTTAAGGCTAAATTTTCTAGGGTTATTTTGGGATATAAGTCTTTTTTTCAGAAATGTGGATGGGGAATGGTAACGAAGGTGAAATGGTGATGTATGGTGGGATTACATTGATATGTGACCCATGTGGAGCCTAAGTGAACGATTTAAGGTCCTCCTAGTGGTTGTTTATTTCATGGGGCATTGTCCACTAAACCATATATCTATGTTTTTCTTGGCCACTAGTTCCTTATCCCATGAGTTTGGTGTGAGTGGTGTTTTGGCTTGATTTGGGTCAATGTGGCTTGATTTTGAAATGGGAAATGGTGTGTGGGAAATATTATTTTCAAAAGAAAAATAGTTTTAAGGTTTGGTTTTATTTTAAATGTGAGATTTGGTGATTTAATTGGATTTAAAAAGCATTTTGGGTATTTTAGAAAGTGTCTTTGAGAATCAAAATGGTTTTGAATTGGAAATGAAAATATGGATTTTTGAAAAGAGGATTTTGGATTTTTTTTTTTAATGTTTAGTTTATTAGATGGTTTTTTTTGTCTTGGTATGGTCTTTTAGTTGATTTTTTATTAGATTTTGATTTTGGTTTTGTGATCTTGTGTTGTCCAGAGTATGCCACCTAGAAAGGTCTTGAAGGTTTCTAGTGAGTCTCCTCCAGTTGTTGACCCTACCTAGACTCCTAGTAGGGTGGTAGAGTCAGTTCCTTCTTAGTTTTTGTTAGATTTATATAGTGATCAAGATATATTATAGGATTTATAGTTCCTTGAGGAAGTTTATAGTGTTTTCAAATCAATGTTAATTCCCGGAGATTTGAGGGTGCAAGTTTTTCTGAGTTGGTTTGAAGGATCGAGTTTGGATCTATGGAACGTGATTATCCCATTATCATTATAAGATGGGATTCCTTGTGAAGTGTTTAAGATCAATTTATCTGATGGTTCATACTATATTTGGTTAATGTGAATAAAGTGGTATAGATATTGGGTTTTTAGTAGGGGAAATGAATGGTTAAATCCTATGTCGATTGTTTTGAAGAGATAATCTCTTTTTTCTCTGAAGATAACATCAGAGGATTAGTTTAAAGATCCTCTTTTTCTGGGGTCTTCATCCAAATATTAAGGAGAGATGTATATATTATAGACAAGTTATTTTTTGGAAGCTCATGGATGAGATGTTTTTATCCAAATTGGTTCCCAGAGTGCAGTCGGTAGTAGTTGGAAATCTAGTTTCTATTGGTACTCATCAAAGTTCCCCATCTAGTGTGGAGGGTGTTCTACTGAAACCTATTCTTGTGGAATATTCTTCATCGATTCTAGCTTCTCATTTTTTGTACTACTCTCTCATATTCTTACATTGTGGTCAGTTCGGGCATTCAAATTCATCCTACTATAATCCTATAAGGTATTATCAATAATGTGTCCATTTGGTTCATCTGGAGAAGTTATGCAAGAAGAGTTTCCATAAAAGGAAGTTTCAAGTGGAGTTTTTTAGCTCCTAGATAAGGGGAAGTATATGCTTTAAGACCTTAGGGATCCAACCATAGGCCCCGAAGTGAATATTTTCATGAAATCAGGAATCATTGGGGATGGGTTTATTGACCTAGCTTTAGTCTTTAATGTCATAGTAGAGTCAGTTTAAGTTCTTGTATTGTATTTTTCTTGGTTTTTGTATGTTCTTCCTTATTGTAAAAATCTTGGTGGTCCCGGTCTATTATAACTAGATTGGTTGTGCATTTTTTGATGAAAGTATTTGATTGGTTATTCTTTCTTGTATATTTATCCCTTTGTGGACTAGTTTCAATCTTCAATTATGTTCTATTTGGAGACAATTATGTAATATGTAAATGATAAATCATTCTTTGGTTCACTATTTGGTTCGAATTCCCTTAGTGGGTTTCTCCTTTGTGTTGGGGGGCAGGTTGTTTTGTGTTGGGTGTTCCTATCTTGGTGTCATGGTGTTAGCTAGTTTCTTATGGTAGGGAGAACCCATTCTTTTTCTTTTTCTTTGGTTATCCTCATTGTGGTTTTCCTTGGAGTTGGTTGGGTGTGACTTATGGAGTGAAGGGTTACACTGAGGTTTTTGGTTCCATTTATCTTCATTCTATTTTGGGTTTGGGTTTTAGTTCTCATTAATATTATTAACTTTATGGGAGAAGAAATAATTTTTGGTACGTATAATTTTCACACCATGACCATGGTTTTTATTTTATTTTATTATTTTCTAGATTTCCGTTATGGTGGAGTTCCTGGTGGGATTTTGGAGTTTTGGAGGTTTTGACCGTGTTTTGGTCATGTGCATAGTTAATGTGAATGGTTTGGGGGGGACATGTGTCATGTTATAGAAGAGGGAATTTCTAGTTTAATTCCTTCTTGCATAGTTTGACTTTCATTTCTTTAGCATGATTTGGTCTAAATCATGAAAGTCCCAGGAGAACTCGTTCAAATCCTTTTTGGTGTCAGGGTTAAGAAGAACGGATTTTACACAGTTAGAATAAACAGTGTCGAAAACAAGTGAGGAATTTGGTGATTTATGGTATAACCATGGTGCATGGTTGGCATACAGTTTCCTAAACCATGATGCCAAATTGTGCAGGTGTATCTTCTCTCTAGTAGGGTGCACACTATTGGCGCATGATTTGGAAAACTATACATTCAAACTGTGAAAGTTTCCTAGGTTCATTAAAAATTTGAAATTCCTCTTTTTCCACTCCCTCATTTTAACCGAATTTGGGATTCTTCTTATCTATTTTTCCTAGGCCTGCCATGGGGCTCCCAAATATCCCTTCTCCTTGAATCCTCCTCTTTGGTTAAGGCTTCTTATTGGGATTAATGTGAGTTTCCATTGGTTTTTGTCCAATTTTATCCTCTTCTTCTCTTCCTAATTCATTTCCCTTATTTATATTATCTTGGTTCTCCTTTGGAAAAAACCTATAATCTAGGTTTTATGTTTGGCTTGTGTTTATTGAATGTTAGGGTGTGTGGATCATCTCTTGGGATAAGTTCTTACTCTTTTTGAAGTTCTGTTGCATTCGAACATCTTTGAGGTGGTTTTTCCCATCTATTTCCTTTCTATAACATTATAATTAATTATTTATCTTTCTGAATTAACTTTATAATGTATTATTCGTGATTTTTAAGTGATTTTTTGATGAATTGTGGTGTTTTAATTATGTTGTTTTGGTGAAAATTAGTTTTCGAATTATTTTTTTAATTGTTCCTTTATGTATATGCATGTAAAGTGTTTCATAAAATTCCACATGGAATTTAGAGGTGAAATCGGGTTCATTTGGTCATGTTTAGCCTAGGTTGTGTATTGGTAGTTTGGTTTGTTTGTGATTTGAGCCTTTTGTATAAGTGGTGGTGACTTATGTTTATTAGTTATATATGTGTAATGAAAGTAGTGACTCTTTAAATAAGTATTTAGGTATTTCCTTTGATTTTAACATGTGTTCCATTAGATGTGGTCCTATCCCTATGTGCACGGGGTGAACATAGGGATAGGAACATAAATGATTATGTATCTGTTTAGAAAATGTTCTTCTTGGACCCATATTTTCAAACCAATCCTCCCCTCTCCCTTTATTTCTTCCTTATCCCTTCACTTACAAATGGTACTTCCAAAAACCCCAATGGTTTCTAAATGTTTATTTAGATTACTTATGATATTAAATGGGGTTCTCAATGTGTTCTTTAAGAGTTTGGATCATTTGGAATCTTCAAATGTGAAATGGTAAATTAATAATATAAATTCCCATTTGGAAACTTTCAAGCATATTGTATGTTTTTATATCAATTTCCGAAATGGTTTTTGAAATGAATTTGTATTTTTAAATGGTAAGTCTAGGTTGGTACTTTGTGGTGTTTCGGGAAATTATTTTTGAAGTGATATGATGTGTAGGCATGGTTGGTACTTGTGGATGGATTAATGTGTGATGGGAACCTCTATAGTAGTCCCTCTAAGGTGAGTGTCATGGAATAGGTGGTTTCAGTGTTTGGGATAGGCGTGCATGGTGGAGTCTATGGGTTATTGGTTCATTCCACACATTTGATGACCTCTTAATTCACCATGTACTATTACCATGGATTTCCTAGGCATCATCTAGAGGGTCAGGTGATGGTTTCTTACCTACCCCGATTATATGGTTTGGTACCCCCTAGATTTTCTGAGAGGCTAGGTGGGATGTGCCACTAGTGTGGCTAGTTTAGAGTAGTCAATTGGTTATTCACCATGTGGTTTCACCCTACACCAGTATTTGAGTCTAAACCGAGTAAGTCTATTGATTTATTTTAGATATTTTTAGAAAATTCTCATGATTATCTATCTGTATGTTCAGTTTTTTTTTCAATTCACTTAGACTATTAGCCCTGATAGTTTCTGTCTGGTTGTTATGTTTTCCTTTATCTTCAATATAGCCTTTATTATCACTTGGTATATATTTTTATTAGGGTTTTGGTTTTGTAAACTGGATTTTGAAATGGAGAAAAATGTTTTAAAAAGGAAAGAGGTGTTTTGTTTCTTTAAAATAATAAAACCCTATTTACTAAATGTATATTAAAAACCAGTATTTTCACTATTCAACAAAAAATTAATCTTTTTAGAGAATTTTCAAATATCAATTCAAGATAATTTTGACATGATAATTTAAAAAATAAATTTAATTTTTGAAAATAAATTCTCTAAAATTGGTAAAAAATTATTTTAAATTATATTCCCAAAGCACGATGAGACAGCCTTTTAGAAAAATACAGTTTTTTCAGAAAACATTTATTTTTCATTCAAATGATTATTATTTTATTTCTAATAAATATATAACTATTGAATTTATTTTATATATGTGTAAACCATATAATTTTCATAATATAGTTAAAACTATTCATATCCACTAATTAAGATCTAGTTTATAATAGTATACTATTTTACGGTTTGTTTAGACTCGAGGTTATGTGTTTTTAAAGCTATTGAAGGGATTGAATTTATTTAAAAATAAATATATAGAAAAGTATTATGATGTTACATTACCATCTATAATCGGTGTTTCATGTCATATATTCTATCAAACCCAATTTTATTCTTGTAAAATTTCAGGGTGTTACATTCTCTCCACCTTTAATAAATTGTGTTCCCATAATTTGAAATTGCGCTCAGAAACCATGGGTTTGACATTTTAAAATTAAATTATTAAAAATCCACATAATAAAATGGTTTAATAAAACTTCCTCTTAAAAGAGGTAATTTTAAATATGAATTTTATCAGGAATAACACATAACTAGGATTACATGTAGGAGAACATTGTTGGGACGTGAAAACATGGAAATGGAAGAAAAATAGAAAGAATTGTGGAGAGTGATATAGATCATTGATCATAAGAAAATGAATGATCAATAGAAAGTCAATAAACACAAAACCATGAATCTATGATGAGTTAAAAGAACATTTGTTTCATCATATATAAAGGAAACAACATAACATTTTTATTTCAAGATACTTTTTCTGTAGAGTTTATAGATTCTATTACTATCATGATAGAGGACACTAGAAAATATTCTTACATAATATCATTTAATTAAAATTTCATCATTTTATTATGATTAAATAAAATTAAAATTTATTTCTTACTATAATAAATGAATATCCAATAATAATTTTTTTATGAATGAACCACTAAAATTAATTTTCAAATGATCATAAGATCCACAAAATAATGAAAAATCATTTATCATGTCTTTATATGTCATTTAAGAACAAAATGATTCACATGAGTAATCCAATAATACAATAATTTCTAAAACCTCAGTAATAACCCCAAATAACATAATGTACCTATTAATGTCATATACCAAATATGTGAATACCTTGATCACTATAAATCATTAATGAGAATGTGTATGCTTCCAAAAATAAAATCTTTGATTGAAGAATATATTCCATAAATCTAAAAATGCAGTAAACTCTAGTAAATAGAACATAAACCATTAAATAAATAACCAATTTAAATGTCACCAATACCATCCCATAAAAATATATTTATCATAATTATCTTAACATTTAGCTCATATTAAGGGTTATCTTCTCTCAATCATGTGTTTTCCAAAAATATTAACTTTCTGATAAATCAATTTTCTTGGCACTATTCAATATATGATTTCAAATAATTAAATAACTACTACTACAATACAATCCTTACAAATTTGATGATTCTTATAATGAGAATATAATTCATAAAATACATCTAAAACATAATTATTTTAATCCCAATACATAAATATATTAATTATTCCACTTCAATTGTGCACCATTAACCAGACTTGAATTATTCCTTAACACTTTTTTCTATTCATATTTCATCTGTAGGCTCTTCATCATCAACAGAAAAACCTTTAATCATACAAAATTTCCAATTCTCTTCTTTATCTTTCCCCCTAGGACATTTATTTTTATAATTCCCATAATTTATATATTTAAAACATTCATTCATTGATAATACCTTAAAGAGACCAATATTCTCATCCATTGCATTAACTAAACTTTTAATTTTCCCTCAGAAATTTCTTACTCTGTGACCTTATTATCCACACATAAGACATCTTATCATTCCTTTTATATATTACCTTGATTTATTATTATCGCATTCTTGATATATAATAAACTAAATATTATTTCCTTCATGGTCTCTACCACCCGGGCTCTCAAAAAAACTATCCTTGTTTTATTTGGTGTGTCTAAGAGTTGGTTAAGATAAAAAAAATTAATCATATATCATGATAACTGATTAGTTATAACCATAATATACTTTAATACATTCATCATACCATTTGGTTTCTTATCAATACATTGTCAATCACATTCAATGTTAACCCAGTTCTTTCTTGTTCCAACCATTGACTAAAACCAAAAAATAGTGTGAGAAACACTAATCATAGTGGGAAATCACATATTCATAAAGAATAATTTATATTATGTCCAAATCATGATTCCTTATTTTAAATCTATTACACCTTGGATTTAACCTAGGTCATTCATAGTTATCATCTATTCAAATCCTTCATGATGGTTTGTAAGGAAAATGTGAATTAACCAAAGTATATCCTCTAGGAGTGTCAAACCTAGTGCATAGTAAGCCCAGTTTTTGTGTACCAGGTAACACATGAGTCAAGATAGATGCACCTTTTTTGGAGCTATTACCCCTAGGTACATCTGTTCCAGAACCACTTCTACTTGTAGTATCAAGATATGGATGTATTTCTAGGTAAAATACACAATCTTTATCTTACCAAAACATTATAAAGTTATCTTATACTTAAACATATCCTCAAATTTAGTTATAGGGTTATGTTATCTAATTTACATCTTCCTAAATCTAGTTCCAATTGTTTCTATTAAACTCTATCTGATACAAACTGTAAAGACCCTAACTCTAGTAGTCCAGAGTCATTGGTTACTTTATAACATTGGCACTAGATACAAACAATTTCATCCCAAAGGACTGAATATTTTAGTAGTCTTGGTAAACTAGATACAAACTTTAATCTCATATTACAATTCAAAAAATAAAATAAAAGATATTATTTTCATTGTTTACACCATTATTCCCTTTATTAAATCTCTGTATATCTATCATAAGACACTTTCAGGCATATTGGGAAAGGAAACATAAGACAGGGGTAATCTCTAATGCTCAGTAAGGGTATGTGCACAATGGAAGATATATTGAATAAATAAGTAATAATAAATATGGAAAGTTAATTAACTTCAACTTATGTCATTCAATAAATTACTTGAGCATAATATGGAAATAATAAATGATGATCAAATAATGCCAGATAAATAATCATATGAGTTGGAATCTTTACCATGTATATTAAAACTAATCAAATAAGTTCATAGAACATCAATAACTTAACTCATAATGATAAAATGAATAAATTCAGACATAAAAAACATATTGTCTGGGCCTTGTTCCAAGTCATCTGAAATATTATTGAGTACATTTTCCAAGACATTTATATAAATGGGTGAGGCATTGGAAAAAACCCAATCTAGTTGTCTCATGATACCTACTTATGCATTGAGGGGATATAGTTGGTTCATCCCATTACTTGTTAAGTCCAATTAATTACTCTAATAAAAGTTTTGAAACATAATAAATGTAATTATTCATAGTTAATAACTAGCATATGAAATGTTTACAATTACCCCAATAAATAAATGTAATCATAGACCATCTAGATTAATTGAATTTATCAAATTATTATATCCCTAAAGAAACTAATAATAAAACATCTATAGAAATAATAAGGATGGTATAATTATAAAATATCCCCATTGGGGTAGAATTATAATAAGGTATGTTATTGATGATTAATATAAATTCCATAAAGTGGTCAATAAAAACATTTTTGAAGAAAATAAACTTTCAACTTTAAAAATAAAATTCTAAAAATAAAAATTCAAAAAGTATTGTAAAAATAATTTTCATTGAAAATAACCTTTTAAAAATATAAAGGAATTTTTAAAACACTAAGATTCCAGGATGGTTGGAAATTCTATACAAGTTTTATAAGTTAAAAAAATATTCATTCCACATTTTTGTAATAAAAGTAAAAAAGTGCCTTGTTTGGAAAACAAAATGAATATTCCTATTAAAACATTTTGTAAAAATAAAATCATGGGTAAAATTTTATTTAATAAATCATTTTAATTATTTTAAAAACATTTTTGAAAACATTTTTAGAAAACATGTACATGGAAGAGAAAAGTATTTTTGATCGAAAAGATAAATAAAGTTGGATTTTCTTAAAATCATTTTTTAAATAATTTGAAGTGAAAAAAAGAGTAAAATAATACTATTACTTGAAAATTTCATGAATAACCAAAGTATAAGGAAATAGATTGGTTTTAATATTTAAATACAAAATAATTCCCCCAAAGGATACATAAACATAAACAATCCCAGATAATGATGAGATCATGAAATAAACCCTTGCGCTTTGTTAACTTTTGAATCATAACCCCCATGAATGAAATAGCTTAAAATTAAGTTTTAAAAACCATGAAGTGAAATATATTCATTATATTACATATCAAAGGTGGTATTATATACACCACACAAAGTAATAAGTGGTGAATATTTCATATACCTCACAGAAGTAAAAGTGAGATGAAAAACCATTACCTTATGTCTGGTTTCCTTCGTACAAGTTTGAACCTCATATATAATAAATATAGGTTTATTTTAAATTTATTACATAATAATAATATATATATCATACCATATATTATTTACTTGTCGTATTTTATCACCCATTTATTAACAGTTCATTATTTAAGTCATTATTTCATGTGATAATTGCTTTGTTTTTCATGCACATTTTGGTTTGGTAATTGTAGTACTTTTAATTTGAACACAGTTCCATAATATCCATAATTTTAACCATGATTTAAATAGAATATATATTAATTATATATTTATTTATATTAATCTATAAAATTTAGAGATAGAAAAATTAATTACATAGTTCATGGATACGGTAGGTCGTACATACTCATGAACATTGTTTCCATTTTTAAACGGATGGAACGAATGAAAGGTAAATAATATTTCACATTTAAAGAATAATTATTATATTATATATATATATATATATATTCATTAAATCTATCATTATTACCATACATATCAAAATAAAATTAAAAACATTTCAAATCTCTATGTGGAGGTGGTAGTCCACACGTACACACGAGCGACGTTATTGTTTTCCAATAGATTGGAAGGTAATAAGTTATATATAATATTATAATTCCATAAGTATATGAATGAAATAAATATCATATAAATCTATTAATTACCTTATTATATCCATCCTTTAGAGGTTATTATGGAAGACAAGTTATATCAGTTCGTGAGGCAGTAGTCCGCTATACACATGACTGATGGTTTTGTTTTCCATTTGATGGGAGAGGATATAGATATAGGTTATTAAATTAACATAATAAAATATAATTATATATTAGATGCTAGTTTTATTGTTATATCGTAGTTTTATATTTTTTTATGGAGTTATAAGAAGAATCAAATTGAAAACACATGGTTACGAACATTACCACTTCTTTATACAACCTCTTTAGGTTTTTATATAAAGCCTTTCTAGATTAGATTTACAATCAAAAAAAGTAATTTAGGATCTGGGGACGTGTTTAAGGAAGATATATTTTTAGGTATTGGCCAAAAAAAAGTATTTTAGAGTGTGAATTGGAGAAGATATGGGTGTCCTTTTATAATTGGGGGAGAGGACAAGCGTGAAATTTTTGAAAAAAAAAACATGATACCCAATTTTTTTATATGAAAAAAGAATCCAAAAATTCTCATTATAGAACCATATATGTGATAAGGTCAAAATATAGTCCTAATATAGTAATTAGGGAATATTATAGGTCATTTTAACCCTTGTATTTTTAGTTAAACCCCTAATAAACCTATTTTAACCTTAATAGCGATAATTAATTTTTACTATTCATTGTGAAAAAAATAAGTTGAACTTATTATATAATATTAATAATTATGATTAAAAATTTGGAATCCATTTTTTAAAATTCCATTTACATAAGTTTCAAGTTTTAATTTAAAATTAAACCCACAAACACAATGAAAAAACAGTTTTCCAAAGACAAAATTATCATAAGTATAAACATTTTAATATAAAAAAAATCAAAATAAATTGGAATAAAATGACCAAAATTTGTCTTATTATAATATTATTGAACTATTTTTTATCTTAAAATAATTAAAATTTTAAATTCTTTAAATTAAAAGGAAGTTTTCAATAAAAACCAGTATTTCTCATTATTCATCAAAAAATTAATCTTTTTATAAAATTCTCAATATATATAAGATAATTTTGAAATGATGATTCATAAATTTAACTTAATTTTGTAAAATAAATTATTTAAAATTGGTAAAAATTAATTTTAAAGTATGTTCCCAAAGTGTAGTGAGATCACTTTTTATAAAAATATAGTTTTTCCGAAAACATTTCTTTTTCATTCAAATTATTCTTATTTTATTTCTAATAAATATAAAATCATTGAATTTATTTTATACATTTTTAAAAAATATAATTTTCATAATTAGTTAGTACTATTCATACCCCCGAATTTAATGGCTAGGTTATAATGGTATACTATATTATAGTTCATTTAGACTCGAAGTTACATGTTCCTCAAGCTATTGAAGAGATTGAATATTTTTAAAAATAAATATATCTTAAATTATTGGTGTGTTATATTCTCATCTATGATTTTTGTTGCATGTAATATATGTTATTGAACCAAATTTTCTTATTTTAAAATCTTGGGGTGTTACATAAATCCTTACCCTCACGTAATAGAAAGGAACTATGTAAGGGTAAAATCATTTAGAGAAGAATTCCATGCCATAGTGAAAAGGGCCACACCGCAGTACACCTGGATAAGGAAGAAGTACACACCACAGTTGTGCCTTTTTTGTGGAAGGTATTAATTTAGAATAATTATAGAATTATGAATCAAAATACCTACGAGAGCTCACGTCATAGTGTTTTGTCCATGCCATAGTCAGATTAATATGAAAAATGGTTAGTGAAGATCATGGGTGGATTATTGGAGGAGTTATTACTCTAGAAGAAGTGGATTTGTTCAAATACAAGGCTTCTCACCTTAGTTTTGTGAATACACCATAGAGAGTACTAAGCAAGTTGATGGATACACCACAGTGAAGGTGGCCAAGATGTTGTTAATGAAAAATGTGTAACACTATGATATAGCATGTATGACCACATGGCAGTCCAATAGTTTTAGTTTGTTGGAAATTTCAGATTGAAATAGAAAGAAAGGGGGTTATGGTTTGAATCCCACAATGTTAAATTCAAATTGAATAGTATATGATGACCCTAGTAATTAAAAGGGACACTTAGAACAATCCTAGAAAAATAAGGTTCAATACTAATCATTAGATTGAAATAAAAATAGGTAGATTCCAATTGTTCAAGAAAGAGGAAAAGAGGTAGACATGTGGAGAATTTCTAGAGTAGAGTTTCATAGGGTGATTCGAGATCTCGTCAGGAAGGTTGAAGGTAGAATAAATTGTTATTACAGGAGTCACTGGATGTTAAAATTATATGTGATAAAGATAAACCCCATAATTTTTTATGTATGCATAATCTTCATGTGAATAAGGAAATTAATACTAAAAAATAGGCCTTTAATAGTGATATAAATGACCTTTATCAGTGCTAGAAAAGCATTGACTACCTGAGTGAGATTAAAAGCCCTGGTGTTTTATAAGTGCTTATAAAATCATTGATAAAGGAACTATTATCAATGCTTATAGAAGAACTGATAAATTGTACCAATATAAGTGCTTTTAAAAGCATTGAAAATCTTGTCCTTTATGAGGGATTTTAAAAGCACTGATAATGGGCCATACTGTAGTGTGTTATAATAGCACATTGCAGTACTAGTGCAATGTGTTGTAACAACATACCACAACACCAAAAACACACGAGATATCAAAAAAAAGTCCCAACATATAATTTAAATTAAATTAAATTTACAACACAAATATAAGAAAAAACGCTATATTATAGAAATTTCAAATATTGGTTTATACAATTATATAAATATAAATTATTTCATACATTCAAAAATAATATTGTTCCTTTATCTTTTAATCCGGACCATGAATCATACTATTTCCAAACTAACTACCCCATATTGAGAAAAATATTTCACCTGTATAAGAAAATAATTCTTATGTTAGTAATAATATAAAGAAATAAATTAACAAAAAGTGTTTATTTTACTAAAATTGATGTTAATTTTACAAAAAAAATGATGTTAATTTTACTAAAATTGATGTAAATTTTAAATAAAAAGATGAACTTTGTGTCATACTGATCACACCATACATCTGATTGAGGTGCATACAATTCTAACACATCTCAAATGACTTGTAGATCATTATCCTGAATAATAAAAACTATATGAATGTATTTTCTTAGTTTTGAGTATGTCAATTTTCTTCTTTACTAAAATTTCATTTTAAAATGGAAACACACAATTTTGACTTATTATGATCACATTGTGTATTGGTTTCATGTGAAACTAATTATTACATTTCAAAAATGACTTATGAATCATTTTCCTAAATTATCAATAAAATCTGAGTGTGTTTGGTCGGTTTTTAGTGAGTGACACTTTTTGAACTAAAATATTCATTTTAAATTGATAACGGAAAAATTAAGTCATATCAGACACATAATGTATCAAATTGAGGTGTAGATAATTCCTACAAATCACAAATGACTTATGGATCATTTTCATAAAGTATCAAAATAATATGAATTTTTCTGCTCGGTTTTGAGTAGGTCATTTGTCCATTTTACTACAACTGATGTCAATTTTAAATAAAAATACACACTTTGAGTAATACCGGTCACACTCTAGGTCATATTTAGGTATGGATAATTCCAACATGTCTCAAATTAATTATATATCATTTTCCTAAAGTATCAAAATAATAAGAATGTGTTTTTTTGGTATCGAGTATGTCAGTTGTCGTTTTTACTAAATTGTCAGTTAAATTGGAAACACACACTTTGACTCATTACGATAACATCATGTATTGGTTTGATGTAATACCAATTACTACAGATCAAAAATGACTTATGAATCATTTTCCTAATTTATTATGAAAACTAGAGCATGTTTGATTAGTTTTCATTGAGTTATAATTTTTGAAAAAAAATTCAATTTTAAACAAATAATGGAGACTTTGAGACATAACAAGAACATCATGTATAGAATTGTGGTTTGGATAATCCCTACATATCAAAAATGACTTATATATTGTTTCTATAAAGTATTAAAACAATATGAATGTTTTTTCTCTATTTTGATTAGGTTAGTTGTCTATTTTACTAAAATTGATGACACTTTTAAATAAAAAGACGTACTTGGAGTCATATCAGTCACACCATGCATCAGATTAAGGTGAAACTGATTCCTACATGTCTCAAATAAATTTTGGATCATTTAATAGGTTTTTCAAAACAATCAGAATGTGTTTTCATATTTTTGAATATTTCATCTTTCTTTTTTACTAAAAAGTCATTTTAAACTGGAAATACGCACTTTTGAATCATTTCGATCACATCGTGTATCGTTTTGATGTGAAACCAATTCCTACATGTCAAAAATTACTTATTAATCATTTTCTTAAATTATCAAGAAAATATTAGCATGTTTGATCAGCTTTCAATAGGTGACACTTTTTCAACTAAAATATCAATTTTAAATAGATTATAGAAACATTAATTCATACCGAGAACATCATGTATCATATTGAAGTGTGGATTTTCCCTACACATCACAAATGTCCTATGGATCATTGTATTAAAGTATCAAAACAATCTGAATTTTTTTCTTGGTTTTGAGTATGTCAGTTTTCTATTTTACAAAAATTAATGTCAACTTTAAATAAAAAGAAGTAATTGGAGTCATATCAGTCAAACCGTGGAGGGAACTTGAAGGAAAGTGATAAATGAAACACTGTAGGGGTGAAAAGGTTTTGAGGGAGAATAATTCTATATAATTTTTGGTATATAAAGTCATGAAAGATGGATAGACTACCCCAACTCAAATAAAAGAATCCACATATATAAGAAAATAATTATTATGTGAGTAATACTAAAAATAATTAAATTAAACATAAATATGAAACACTAAATTAATTATATGAAAAATAATTTTACTATGAAAAAATCAAGATAACCTATATGATTGAGCAGAGATAGTATTGTTTCTCTTTTTGAAAAGTCATGAAAGAGGGACCGGAATATTATAAAATAAACAAACTCTCCAAGTAATAATAAAAATTAAATCAACATTATATTATATATTTTTCAATAAAATAGAGAAAGTATATTGTATAATCCTTTACATATTTCCAAAGGGTTTCCTTCGTTATAGTTTATTCTTCAGAGGGATTGGTAATATCATCTTGTGCAGAATAAATTGTCTACATGAGTATCCAAACATTTAATTTATATTGTGTTAATGCAGTAGAGAACATATAATATTATGAGGAAAAACATAGTCTATTAAAAACACTTTTGCCTTATTATTGAACTCTTATTATTTTTTAAAGGTTTTAGGGATTTGGTTCCCCTATAGAGAATTCAAATCCCCTCTTTGTGGTCCCCTCTAACATATAAGACATTATCTACATTAGGATCAACATGAAGTGAATGTCATCTCCCAATAAAATGGTCATACTCGATTGAATTTTCATTTGACCCAAAAAAAATTTTTATCGCGAATAGGAAAATCAAAAAAAAAATTGTTTATTGGATCAGATACATAAAATACTTATATTTCTTGTGATGACATTATGAATAGCTCATCTTCTTCCCCTTCCATGCTGAAATTCACCACCACGAAGCCTATTTCAACAAATTTCCCTACAATGATATTTTCAACCCATTTGAAATGGAAAATAAACATGTGAAATGTTTTATAATTCAACTCAAAAATCTATTCAATAATTATAAAATATGAGATATTTTCAAAAATTGAATTTCTATTCATGGAACCAGTTATGTACATCGCTTCAACCACAAGTGTAACACCATTGTTTTTCATCGTACTAAATTCATTATTCTCTTTTTTATATAACTCATAACCATTTATTAAAAAAATTAAGATATAACATTTTCATTCAGTCTTATAGCTAGCCATTAAAGCTATTCAGTAATTGAATTCATATTTTCAAATAACTCATTATAAATTTAATCTCGAAACTATCCTATATGTTGTTGATTATGTGTATTTTATATCCATACTTTATCCCTTGATGGATTAAAATCTATAATAATTTATTTTTGGGCTTTAATGTGAGAATCAACATATTCACTATTATGTAATATGTAGAGTTGTGCTTAATCCCTCTCTATCAAGGTAATTGTAACAACATCTCATCTGGAAATCTCTTCGCCCATAAGGCATTTTTTGTGAGAAGACTTTGGGAGACCAATTATATCAACATATGATAGGTAATCAGTATGGAATTCAATAGCTTATTTAACAATATATCATTATTCAATACAAACTTCAGGCCAAATTTGATTCTTGACATACCCCTTCAAAATATTCATATACTATTCAATGGGGTACATCCATCTGTAATGGATAGGAACTCATAATTTAACCTCTATAACTAAGTGAACCATCTGGTGGACCATTATATCGAAGAATGATTGTGGGAAGGAACATCTCTAAATCACATAATATGACTAAAACCTCCTTATTCATGATGGAAAACTTCACCGGGTCTATAACTTTACTATATATGGATTTGAAAAAGAAGCAGATTATGGTTAATGTATTTCATACATTTTGAGGCAGAATGCAATGGAAAGCAACAGGCATTAAATATTGCATCAAACCATGAATGTTGTGTGATTTTATTCCTTTTAAGTTCAAATTAGTCATTGACACGACATTCTTGATATTTTATGAATACCCTTGTGTAACTTTTACACTTTTAAGGAAAATGAAAAATTACAATTTTTCCTATCTGAATATAGTGTAAGCTACTGGAGGAAGAAAATTTTGAATTTTACCCTTCATCGGTTCAAAATATTCCCTTATCCTCATTTCAATCAAGTCCAACCTATCCTTTATGACAACTTTATTTTTTCCAAGAACATATATTAACGTGACAAAAACATTATCAAATACATTTTTTCTACATTAAAGTCATCAATAAAATGTCTAACATAAAAAAAATTCCAATATGGTTGTTGGTCGGAGTAGATTACTCAAGAGGGGGGTGAATTGAGTATCTAAAAAAATTATTCTTAAAAGGGTTCCCCAATAAATTTAAATATGTCCCAATTAATCAAAGTAATATGGTTATGAATGTTTAAATATTTAAATAACTCCTTAGAAGATTGATTAATTCTCAGTAATCTTAATATTAGTTATTAACATTACTTTTTAAGAAATTCTAATAAGGAAAAACAATTATAAATTCTTTCCAAGATTAACTATCAAAGTAAATTTAGTGACTTTTGAATTTTATAATAAAACAAAGAAAACTAAATTAAACATCACAGTGGATATAAAACAAGTGGTGCGGTCTCAAGACAAGACCTAATCCACTCCACTTGGTGATCACCTTCCACCAAGCAGTTTATATAAATAAATGTGATCCACATCCTGGATCAGGGTTAATAACAGTACACAAGACTGTCCAGGTCGCACAACCTCATCCAAAGTTCTTTGTGGGTAAGATATACCAATTCACATAGGGACCTCTTCCAAACTTATTTGTGGGAATACACAAGTGTAAAAATATGTAAGAGAAAGTATATCTTCTATCCTTCAGTTTAATGCAAGAGATAGTGCATGTTTTTATACAGATGCACACACACTGCTCGAAAGATAAAAATAATACACAACAGAGCAAAAATGATGAGATAAGGTTAGAAGTTCTCTAAGTGTTAGTCTACGTGGCTCTGGATATCTAGCATGATGCAGATGTAGAAATTGAGTCCTCTTGCAAAACATAGAGTATCTCAAGTTAGCTAGATCTATCTCGTGTTCTTTTTGGAGTTGATAGTGTGAAAATGTTCTCAACTTTAGGATTCAATTATGCATCGTGTGTTCTTTTTGCAGTTTTGGGTTGCATGTGTTGATTCTTCTTTCAAGAGTTCCCATGCTTCTTCATTATCACACACACACTTCTTTCTCTTTTGTCACTATTGTTGCACTTTTCTTCTGGACATGCTATTATTTTTATTCTTAGAATGCATGTGTTGGAGCCGAAAAGATGCATGTATTATTCACTTCATAACTCTTACTATCAGGTGACATGTCTATAAAGAAACATTAATTATTTCAATGCATTTAATAGATTCAAATATGATATTTAGATATTAAATTGAAAAACAAAAAAACAGATTAATAAACGGTGTCACAGTCTATCTGGGAATGTTGTCTTCATGAAATTGTGTCTCCTTGAAATTGTGTCTCATTGAAACGGTGTCTCCTTGTTTGTCTTTGAGCAGTGAGACAGCTTTGATGGCATAGTTTTATAGAGATCAGGAACTGATAAAACATATGCAGTATTAGGATCATAGTATCTGGTCATGGTATCTGATTCACAGTGCCTAGTCACGGTGTCTGATTCACAATGTCTGGTCATGGTTACTAGGTCACAGTGTCTAGGTCATGGTGTCTAGGTCACGGTGTCTGGGTCATAGTGTCTGGGTCATGGTGTCTGGGTCACGGTGTCTAGGTCACGGTGTTTGGGTCACGTTGTTTGGGTCCTTTGCCAGAAAAACATAACCGGTGGCAGACTAACAGTTTCTCAGACTTATAAAAATATTTATACACAGACTTAAACAGTGATATTCATAGAATAAATTAAACTTAATCATTAATAAGTTAATTTCATTATAAACAAAATAGTTTACAATAATTATTTAAGGCATAAAGAGACTAATCATCTATAATCATGATTTTAGATAGATTAAACAGGATTAATAATATTTATAAAAATTATAGGATTTGTGATCATTAAAACATGATTAACACATGAGGAGTCCAAAAATATCCCCCTTTTTTATGATCACAAATCATGTGAGTGAGAGATCTATTCTTAGGTAATGTGTCTCTTCCTAGTGTTCATTTAGAATACATATTTCTCCCCCTTTTGGGATTATCAAAAAGAGTACAAAAGTAAATAAAAGAATAGATAAGAAAAGTGCACAATACATTATATGGATAAAAAATTCCATTACAAATAGTAATAAAAAAACATAAAAATCATCCCTATCAAAAGATAGTAGTCACTTTTTTTAGCACGGGATTTTCTTCTCTTTGCCCTTAGCAGCTGCATCAGAAGTGGAAGCCATAGGAGTAGAGGTAGAAGTAGAAGAAGGGAGTGAACCAGTGGATGGAGAAGGTAAAGGGAGTCCTTCAAAAATAGAAGGGGTCAAGGTAGTTTCAGTAGAAGGCCAAGGAAACTGTTGATCAAGGATAACTGGTCAGATCTGACTCAAAGCCTGAGAGACAGACATAGATGTAGAGGCAAGGGCAGAGGATGAGAAGGTAGGAAAACTAGATCTCATGGGTGCAGTTGTAGGAGAGACAATGGAAGTACTCTGGACATGAAGATAAGGCCTCAAAATCTTGATGAAGTTAGAAATGATCTCACCATCATACTACATGGATTTCTCAAAGTCATCCTTGTTCTCTATAAACTTATCCAACAAAGGAGTGAAATCCTTGAGCTTTTGGACTTGATTTTTAAAATCTTGAGTGACATGAGGGATTCTCATATTCTCTACAAGGTACTTTAAGTGGTTGGTCACGTCATTTTTTGAGAATATCCTATTTAAGTAGAAGTACACCTTCTTAGTCATCTTTTCTTGAGCATCATTTTCTATTTTGGAATGAATTTTCACCAAATAAAGTACTCTATCACTGTTCTTGACAACTTCAGATAGAGACTCTTTGTCAAAACCACTGAGCACATCTTGAATTTATTCTTTGACAACTGTTCTAAGAATATCACTATCTAAAGAGGGTTTAGATTATTGTCCAAAAGTATGAGAAGTATTAACAGTCGAAGTAAGGGATTTTAGTTGATTTAAAACTTTCTGGAGACAGCCCTTATACTCATCAGTCAACTTGTTAAGACCAATAACAAGTTCATGCATCTCTTGAAAAATATTATTGTTTCTTTTATCTACCTTGTCAGCCAAGGGGGTTAGATTAGTTTGAATCAGGGAGGCTACTTCCTATGAAATATGACAGATAAAGTCCTCAACAGGATGAGAAACAGGTTTTGATCTTGATTTCATCACTCTCTGCATTTCATCAACCATACCTCTAAGATTATTTACTTCATCACTTAACTATTTTTTCTCAAATCTGACTTCTTAAATCTCATGAAGAATTTTGGGTTGAATATTCCATATGATCTTTTCCAACAACAAGGCATCATCTCTTTCACTTAAATTGGTTACAAGAGACAGTTGGTTATTCATGAGTTTTTCAACTCCAGGCAATAGGGTAGCTTTAAAAGATTTCAAATCATCCATACTTACCAAGGTATAAGGTTCTTGTGAAGGTTTAGAAATAGGAGCTGAGACAGGCTCAAGTTCCTTTGTAGCTATAACATCAGGAGTAGATGTTGGTTTCAATTGAAACATAATAGATAGATCTATACCTTTCATTGAGTATTCCTGGGAGTCATTTACATCAAAATAACTAGGAAATTTATACCATGTATCCACTGATCTTGGATCAACAGGATTAGGGACTTCAATAGGTTCTAGATTCGGGTACTACTCCCCCTCACAGGTGCATATTTCTTAGGATAGTGATATTTATATCCTCGATCTATTTCCAAGATTTCATCCATGATATCCTCCCCCATTTCCTTTCTGGTCATCTGAAAGGCTTGCTTCATTCTCTCTTCAATAGATGGAATAATTTTAGGAACAACTTGTTCCTCTGGGTGTTTTTGAAGAGCATCTTCTTGCACAATAGAAATATCTTATTTTATAGGCTCTTCTACAAAATACTTATTTACCTTAGCAATAGATTCTTATTCAGTATCAGGTTGTTCTTAAAAATGAGCAACTTCTTCAGGAACAAGTATTTATTTCTTAGTCAAGTCTTGGAGAACAGGTTCACTGTCTTTCCCATCTAGAACAGTTTCTCATGTAGGTACAATATCCTCTTCTTCTTCTTCCTCATCAGAATACTCCACAATCTCATATGGATCCAAAATAGGATTAGAAATATCCTTAGGTCTTGAAGAGTGTTCCACCAGATTAAACTTTTCATAAACCCTATCATTATCTTCCACCCATGATTTTTTCCATGTATTCCAACTGATTTTCATTCTCCTTACTGTAACTATTGAAAGAAAAAACTCATAATCCTTAATAGATTATTCATCTGTTCTAACCAACCCTTTTACATGAATCATAGCTGAGATAAGCCTTGAATAGAACAGGGAGGTTTACTTGGAGGTTGTCTTGATCAACTCACATATAAGAAGTATAACATATTTTCATAGGTTAATCTTATGTCCATTTTTCATGAGATATATTAAAAATACATCCTGATACTTGAGTGTAGAAAATTCACCTTTTCTAGGGCTAATTATATTCTGAACAAATTTAAACAGAAGTCTGGTTTCACCATTTAGCTCAGCAGCCATGGCTCTTTGCTTTGTTTCATTCCCAATTAAGCTTCTCGACACTTCTTCCAAAACAAATAACTCGCATGGAGGTGGAGTACCTCTCTGGTAGTACTCTCAAATACCCTCATGAGGTATCATAAGGCATCTATTCCATAACCTCAAAGAAAATGTACAACTCTGTCCATTGATCCAACTTCTCACAACATAGCCATCTTTTGTATCAAAAGATAATTGAACATACTGATAAAACTGTGAAACTAACTTTAGATAGTTATTCCTATCCTTATTTGTTAACCATTCCATCCATACTTTCTCTCTAAGTACTTTCAATACCAAGGAATTACTTTACAGAATCCACTTAGGGCATATCTCCTTTTCGGGTACCACTATTATGTCTACCGGATTCAGATTCAGAGGACCTTTGGGTGATAACTTCTATGCTATTTTCAACTTATTCTTTGAACTGTGCTTCTCAGGATTTGACGACAATGAGAGTTTCATTTTGGGAATTCAACGAAGGTTTGAGAGAGGGATAGAGAAAAGTGAAGGGTTGAGAGAGAGGTTACGGTTTGAGAGAAGAGATCTCAAATGAAGAAAGGAGTAAAAAATATTTTATTTTATCATTTAGGGTTATCAAGCATCACAAGATCAAAAATGTAGGAAATTAAAAGGGTAAAATAAATAATTACTGTTATACAGGTTATAACATATAAATAAGATAATAAAGAGTCTTTATGGTGAGACTGTAATCAACTTTCACGGTGAGACTATAGTTGGCTTTCATGGTGAGATCATAACTGGCTTTCACGGTGAGACCGTAACTGCATTTCATAGTGAAAATGTAACTGGATTTCATGGTGAGACCGTAATTGTGTGATTTCTAAATTGTGTGACCGTATTGTTTGTGACAGTAAGTTCCAGACAGTAACAGTGATATTGTAAACATGAAACAACAATTCTTAAGACAGTAAAATTATAGAACTGTTAGACAGTGACTTGTGAAACTGTAAACTATGAAATAGTAAACTATGAAACATTAGAATTACTACTTAAGATTTATCATTCCCAATTCATGTATGATGTAATCTATTCTTTCAGAATTTAATGTATTGGTGAATATATCATCAAGATGATATTTAGTTCCAATTAATTCCAAAAGTGATGTCACCATTTTGATAATGATCTCTCAAAAAGTGATGTCTTACATCAATATGTTTTGTCCTAGAGTGTGAAACGTGATTTTTTGAGATGTTAATAGCACTTGTATTGTCATAATTTATAGGTACATGCCTGAATTGATATCCATAATCTAGTAATGTGTGTTTCATCCACAAAATATTTTCACAACAACTACCAATAGCTATGTATTCAACTTCTGTAGAAGATAATGCAACAGAGTTTTGTTTCTTACTACAACATGATACTAGTGACTTGCCTAAAAAGTGACATGTTCTAGAGGTGATTTTTTATCTAACTTGCAACCACCGAAGTCAGCATCAGAATAACTAACTCAAATGATTGTCCTCTGGGATAGAATAGTTCTAGATTGGGTGTATGCTTGAGGTATTTCAAAATAATTTTAACAGCATTTAAATGAGATTCCTTGGGATTTTATTGAAAATGGGCACACATACACACACTAAACATAATTTCAGGTCAGTTAGAGGTTAGGTAGAGTATACTTCCAATCATTCCTTTGTAAGTGTTTTGATAAATAGATTTTTCATCTGCATCGAGATCCAACTTACAAGTAGTACTCATTGGAGTGTCACTGCTTTTAGTGAAATCCAAACCAAAATGTTTTAGAAGATCTCTAATATATTTTATTTGATTTAAAATAATACCATCATTATTTTGAAATAATTGAAATCCAAGAAATAATTTTAGTTCACCAATTAAACTCATTTCAAATTCTTTTTTCATAATTTTATAAAATTCAATACATAGAGAATTTTTTAAAGATCCAAAGATAATTTCATCTACATATATTTGAACTACTAAAAAATCATTGGAATTTCATTTTATAAAAAGGTTAGGATCATTTATTCCTTTTGTAAAACCTTTGGAAATAAGAAAAGTACTCAGTCTATCATACCAAGCTTTTGGTGCTTATTTTAAACCATATAAAGCTTTTGATAATTTCAAAATATGATTTGGAAAATGAGTATTTGTAAAACTAGGGGGTTTATCAACAAAGAAATCCTCAGATATATACCCATTTAGAAATTCACTTTTAACATCCATTTGATATAGTTTTAAATTCATATGTGTAGCATAAGGAAGCAGAATTCTGATGGCTGTAATTCTAGCTACTAGTGCAAAGGTCTCTTCATAGTAAATTCCTTCTTCTTGACTATAGTCCTGTGCAACCAATCTAGCCTTGTTTCTAAATATTTCACCAACATCATCTACCTTATTTCTAAACACCCACTTAGTGCCTATAGTGAATGTGTCTTTGGGTTTGTCAACAAGTTTCCAAACTTTGTTCCTTTCAAACTGATTAAGTTCTTAATGCATATCCATCACCCAAAATTCATCATTGATAGCATCATTAATGTATTTAGGTTCAAATTTTGAAAATAAAACTTGATCTTCAACCTGATTTCTAAGAGAAGCTCTAGTTTGAGATCCTTTATCTAGGTCTCCTACAAAAGCATCTAAAGGATGGTTCTTAAGATTTCTAACAGCTCTAGAAAAAGATGGACTAGTGATTTTAGGTTCTTCAACAGGTTTAGGTTCATTGTGAATTGAATCTAAAGAATTTCCAGAATTTGAATTTTTCACAGATTCCTTCACATGATGGTTAGAGGACTTTGAATTAATGTTAATATTTGACACATCATCCTCCAAGTTCTCTAGAGTGGTTTTAGGCTCATGTGGATCTATTTCATCAAATTTGACATGGACAGATTCTTCCACATATTTAGTTATTTTATTAAACACTCTATAGGATTTAATATAGATTGAATATCCTAAAAAGATTCTTTCATCACTCTTAGATGCAAATTTTTCAAGATTTTACTTAGTATTAAGGATATAGACTTTGCAACCAAAAACTTTAAAGTAGCTAACTTTGGGTTTTCTATTGTTCCACAACTCATATGGAGTTCTTTTAAAAATTGGTCTAATAAACACTCAATTGATAATATATCATGTTGTATTTACATCTTCAGACCAAAAATAAATACGTAATTCATATTCACTAAGCATGGTTCTAGAAATCCCTTGCAGAGTTGTATTTCTTCTTTACACAACTCCATTCTCATGAGGTGTTCTAGGGGCAGAGAAATTATGACTATAGCCATTTTGTTAGCAAAAGGATTAAAAATATTGATTTTCAAACTCACGACCATGATCACTTCCTAAGGATTTAATTCTAAGTCCACTAAGATTTTGTAAAGTTTTGGAATATTTGGTAAAATGAGAGTAGGATTCACTTTTGTGAGCTAAAAAAAATGTCCAAGTATATCTAGAAAATTCATCTACAAGAACTTAAACATAGTTCTTCCTATTTAAACTAGAAACTCTAGATGGTCCAAACAAATCCATGTGAACTAATATGAGAGGTTGAGAAGTTGACACTTCTTTCTTTGGTTTGAAGGAAATTTTGTGTTTCTTTCCTTTTTGACAAGGATCACATACTTTATCATTCGAAAACTCAAGTTTGGGTAGGTCTTTGACTAAGATTTTTCTAGTTAACTTTCTAAGGGAGTGAGTATTACACTGTCCTAGTCTCCTATGCCAAATCCAAGATTCTTTGTGAAATACACTTAAACATGAAACGTCTTGAGAGACTAAAGAATCTAAGTTAACAGAATATACATTTTCATTTCTTAAAGCAGAAAATAATAATTCATTTTTATAATTTAAAACATTGTAAGCATGATTTTCAAATTTAACATGAAATCCATCATCACATAATTGTGAAATACTAAGCAGGTTATATTTAAATCCATCAACAAAAAGTACATTGGAAATCAAAACTGAGTTAGAGTTACAGATATGGCCAAGGCCAATAATCTTTCCTTTGGTATAGTCACCAAAGGTGACATGTCCACCATCAATCTTTATTAAATTCTTGAAGCATGAATAGTCTCTTGTCATGTGTCTTAAACACCCACTATCTAAGTACCATAAGATTTTACAGGAACTCTATAAGCAACTTTCCTACAAAATAGTCAGATAAAAATAGATTCTGGTATCCATAATTGTTTGGGTCCGGTAATATTAGTGACTAGTGCTTTAGAAACCCATATCTGCCTCATAGGTTTCCTATAAGCATTATATAAAGTACTTGAAAAATAAAAACTTTTTGGTCAAGAAATTCTTGAAACAGTAGATAGTGTATCATAACTTTAACTAGATGAATGTTTTCAAGAACTAGGAGTAAAGTTGTATGTCCTAGACATAGAAACAAAATTAGTTCTTCCAAATTTTCTTTTACTAGGTTGATATCAAATGCTAGTAGTATATTTTGGAACAATTTGTTTACATAGAATTTGTACCAAGGTATCTTTACCATTAGTAAACATTTCAATATCCTTTTTTAATTACTCATTATATAGTTTTATTTCATTGTTTTATTTGATTAATTGAGCATTTTTCTCACTTTCTACACTAAGTTCTGTTTTAACAGTTGAGGTAAGAGCATGCTATTTATTTAAAGACCTATATTTATCTTTTAGTTCATTACATGTCTCTTAAATCATATTACAGTATTCAAACATTTCCTCATTAGACATATTTTCAAAGTTACTCTCATCTCTAGAATAATATGAATTGTGTACAGGATATTCCAGTGCTACCTCATATGTGTTTTTCATAAAACACATATTGGCTTTGTTATCCTATTCATCATGTGAAGATACTGAGTTGCTTAAATTGTCCTTAGAAGCATTACATTTTGATTTCATTTCCTTTTTATACTTTCTATCTTTGTACCCATATTACTTTTTGTACTTGATCATGGGATAGTTAGACTTTATATGTCCTTTTTTCTTACATTCATAGTAGACTATCTCATCAGACTGGTCACTTATTTTCCAATCTTTCTTCCAGCTTTCTTTTTGATCATATCTTCCCTTGAAGTTTGGATTTCTAAAAAAATTCTTCTTCTTGTAAAATCTCTTAAACATTATGGCTAATTGATCCATCTCCTCATCACTGTCAAATGATGATTGTTCACTACTGGAACTTTCTATAGAGACTTCCAATTTTCCTTTCTCCTTGTGTTTAGAGGTGGTGGTCTTGAACACAACTGATTTTCTTATGGGTTCATCCTCCTCTTCCTTGTTGAATTTTATCTCCTATTCATACATCATCAGTTTTCCAATGAGTTATTTTAAAGGTAATTTGCTGATGTCGCAAGATTATCTAATAAAGATGGAGGTTCCTCTCCATCTGTCAGGTAGCCATCTGAGAATCCTCATGATCTATTCTTTAGTGGTGACTTCTCTTCCAAGAGAAATCATTATGTTGAAAATTTCATTGAACCTGAGATACATGTCATAATTAGGCTTATCAGGTTTCATTTTAAAGTTATCATATTTAATAGTTTAAGTATTAAGTCTCATTTCTTTCACACTAGAAGTTCCTTCATGTGAAACAGACAAAGTATCCCAAATTTCATGGGCAGTTTTACATACAGAAATTCTATTAAATTCCTCATCTCCTAAACAGAAATATAAATCATTCATGGATTTACAATTTTTATTGTATGAATTCTTGGTAGGGTCATCCCAAGTGATTATATCAGTAGCAGGAATATTATATTCATCTATAATTGAAGACCAGATTTCAAAACTCATACTTTCTAAATGCATTTTCATTTAAATTTTCCATTGAGAATAATTGGTTCCATTAAATAATGGTGGTATTTTTGTTGCAGCACCTTCCAATTTATCACTACTACAAATATGGCCTTTATCGGTGCTAGAAAAGTGCATTAACAGTGCTAAAAAAGTGCTATTAATTGAGGCAAAGATAAAGGGGGTCCCTTTTATCAGTGCTTTTAAAAAGCATTGATAAAAGTCACAAAAATTAAAAAAAAGAATAATATAATGTGGGGGAAGCTTTTAATAGTGCTTGACCCCCCCCCCCCCCCTATCTGCACTAAGCGGACCCCCCCCCCCCCCTCACACTTTCTCGCACATTGCCCTTCCCGTGCACCCCCACACGCGTGCACCTCCTTGCTTCCACCTAAACTCGAACCCACGATGTCCCCCCTTTCGCGGCTGCACCTTTACCACTATGCCATTTCATTTTTTTTCTCTATTTAATGATATATCTATTTATTTATATATATATATATATATATATATAGTTATATTTATTCATATATTAATATAAATTCATATTAATATAAATATATTTAGTTATATTAATACATATATATTTATTCATATATTATTATATATATATATTCATTCGTATAGTAATATATATTTATATTTATTTATATATATATATATTTTTAGTTATAATTTTTTATCTGTATATTTATTTGTATATTAATATATATTTATAAGATTAGTTTTTAATACATTTATAAAATATGTTTTTTATATGTGTTTATATATAAATAAGTAAATACATATATACATACATATATACAACACACACACACATAGACACACACACAGAGACACATATATATTTATGAATAAATATATATATATATATGTGTGTGTGTGTGTGTGTGTATTTGAAAATCCATAGAAAGTTAAAACAACCATAAATTATAATCTACAAGCCCTTTTCAACTCCACAACTAGTCAAATAGAAGAAAATAAACAATCTTTGATATGATATGTGATACAGGCCTAACGAATATCTGGATCAGAAGGTTATACTTGTTTGAATGTTAACAAATCAGAGTATCCTAACTAAAAAATCAATTTTAGAGGCCTTCTGAGCCTTTTTTGGCCTCGAAAAATGTGAAAGAAGCTTTTCTTCAATCACTAGCACGTAAATATCATCGCAGGATTTTATTTGATATGTTGTAGAGCTCAAACGGACACCCGGATCAAAATTTATGGTCGTTTGAAGTTTGAGTTACATTTTCAACTTATTTTAGATCTTTTATAAATTTTTTTGATTTTTTGTGTCTTCGTATTGTTATTAAATTATTATTAATCAATGATAATTAGCAAATTATTAATTAATAATATTTTTAAAATATTTTAAATACATTTTCACTGAATTTCTTATATATTAAATGTAATAGTCTATTTATACTTATCTAAAACATATTTAAAAATATATATTATATTTATATCAATATAAATATACTTATATAACAATATATTATTTTTCATGATTTTTTTTTAAACATAAAATTTATCAGCACTAGGAAAAATCACTGATAAAGGGGTCCCCTTTATCAGCACTGATAAAGGGGGCCTTTATCAGCGCTCAAAAAAAACATTGATAAAGGGTCACTTTTAACAGTGCTTTTTTTTAGCGGTATTAAAAGTGCCCCTTTATCAGCACTTTTTTAGCGCTAATAAAGGCCCCCCCTTATCAGTAATTGTTTTTAACGTTGTTAAAGGGGTGGTTCTTCCCTTTCCCATTTTTTTAGTATTGTATTATCCACAATAGATAAATACTTTAAAAGATCTAGAAATTTAGAATTAACAAAAATTTATAGATATTTAAAGTAAAACTAAAATCACAGTTGAATAGGGTCAAAAATAGAGTCTTAATAGGAATAACTTACAATCCTCTGATACCAAATGTTGGTCGGAGTAGATTACTCAAGAGGGGGTGAATTGAGTATCTATAAAAATTTCTGTTTAAAAAAAGTTTTCTTAAAAAGGTTCCCCAATAAATTTAAATACGGACCATTTAATCTAAGTAATATGGTTATGAAAGTTTGACTATTTAAATAACTTCCTAGAAGATTGATTAATTCTCATTAATCTTAATATCAGTTATTAACATTACTTTTGAAGAAATTATAATAAGGAAAAAAATTATAACTTATTTCCAAGATTAACTATCAAATTAAATTTAGTGATTTCTGAATTACAAAGTAAAACATAGAAAACTAAATTAAACAACATAGAGGATATAAAACAAGTGTTTCGGTCTCAAGCCAAGACCTAATCCACTCCACTTAGTGATCACCTTCCACCAAGAAGTTTATATAAATAAATGTGATCCACACCCTGGATCAGGGTTAACAATAGTACATAGGACTGTCTGGGTCACACGACCTCTTCCACAGTTCTTCATGGGTATGATCTACCAGGTCACACAGGGACCTCTTCCACACTTATCTGTGGGAATACACAAGTGTAAAAATATGTAAGATAAAGGATATCTTATATCCTTCAGTTTAATGCAGAAGACAATGTGTGTTTTTATACAGACACAAACACACTGCTCGAAATATAAAAATAATACAAAACATAGAAAAAATGTCGAGATAAGGTTAGAAGTGATCTGAGTGTTAGTCTATGAAACTCTGGACTTCTATGATAAGGAATATGTAGAAATAAATTCCTCTTGTAGAAAATAGAGTATCGCAAGTGATCTAGATCTGGCTTGTGTTCTTTGTGGAGTTGATAGTGTGAAAAATTTCTCGACTGTATGATTCAAGTATGCTTCGTGTGTTATTTTTCTAGTGTTGGGTTGCATGTGTCGATTCTTCTTTCAAGAATTTTTGTGCTTCTTCGTTATCATACACACACTTGTTTCTCTGTTTTCACTATTTTCACACTTTTCTTCTGGCCACGGTGTTCTTTTTATTCTTAGAATGCATGTGTTGGAGCCTACAAGATGCATATATTCTGCACCTCATACTATCATGTGACATGACTACGAAGAAAACTTAATTATATAATTGTATTTAAAAGCTTAAAATATGACCTTTAGAGATTAAATTGAAAAACAATAAAAACAGATTAAGAAACGGTGTCACAGTTTGTCTAGAAATGGTTTCTTCAGGAAACGATGTCTCCTTGAAATGACGTATCATTGAGACGGTGTCTCCTTATTTGTATTTGAGCAGTGAGACAGCTATGATGGCATAGTTTTATAGAGATCAGGAACTTGTATCACATATGTGGTGTTAGGATCACAGTGTCTAGTCACAGTATCTGATTCACGGTGTCTGGCCATGGTGTCTGATTCACGGTGTTTGGTCAGGGTGTCTGGGTCACAGTGTCTGGGTCACGGTGTGTGGGTCACGGGGTCTGGGTCACGTTGTTTGGTTCACAGTGTCTGGGTCATGGTGTCTAGGACACGGTGTTTGGGTCACAGTGTCTGGATCACAATGTCTAGGTCACGGTGTCTGGGTCCTTTTCCAAAAAAACATAACCAGTGGAAAACTCACAGTTTCTCATACTTATCCAAATATCTGTACACAGACTTAAACAGTGATATTCATAGAATGAATTAAACTTAATCATTCATAAGATAATTTCATTATAAAAAAATAGTTTACAATAATTATTTAAGGCATAAAGAGACTAATCATCTGTACTCATGATTTTAGATAGATTAAACAGGATTAAAAATCTTTACAAAAAGTATAGGATTTGTGATCATTAAAACATGATTAACACATGAGGAGTCCAACAATGGTAATTCAAATAAAATTGATCTGTTATTCAAACCTGATTTTTTAAGGTTTTTTGAAAATGGTTTACCTAAAACAGTGTCAATATCTTTTACTTTATTGTACAGTTAATCGCTTGTTATTAGAGATGGTTTTGTACCTTGTTTGATATTCCCATAAAATGTTGTCATCCAAAATCAGTATTTATGTCATCGAGTTAAACATTTCTAATGTCCTAAAAACAAAGTCTTTGAATAATGTTTCAAATGAACTGTGTATGTGCACTTTTCACAAATGGGACACCCCAAAATTCCTTTAATGATATATCTTGATAAATTTCCATAAGTGGGGAAGTTATTTATCGTTCTATACAATATGGACCTTAATGTGAATTCTTCACTTCTATGAGCATCATACATTGTAACAAATGTATCCCATATCAATTTTATATCTTTGATTAATGGATCTGAATGGACATCATTATCATTATCGGGTTGTTTTAGTCCAGATATAATCATAGACAACATAATCTATTTGCGCTTCATGCATAACCATGATGGAAATTTATAATTTAATAACATGGTGGGATATGTAATGTGAGTACTAATCTGTACACCAAAAGGATTTATTTCATCTATAGATAATGCAAGATGAAATTTTCTTAGATCATTTCAAAATTTAGGATACACGTAATCAATTTTCTTCCACTAAGAAGAATCTATTAGATGACGTAGGTTCCCATATTTAATTATTATATATGCATGTAATGTTAATTTTATTGTGGTTTATTGACATATATATAGTCTTCTAAACCATGGAATGATTTGAAACTTCCATACAGATTTTGAAGGATTTGATTCATTTTTCTTGTATCGATATGTGCCACACTTAGGTTATTTTATGAGTGATTCATGGTCCTTGACAAACAATATAAAATCATTTTGACAAGCATGAATTTTTTTATAGATCATTACCATTGAACATAACATTCATTTAGCATCATATGTTTAGAATGGTAGTTCATTTTCTTCTGGTAGTATGTTATTTAGGAGACCAAGTAGTTCTATAAATCTAGTGTCACTCCATTTGCTACCATCTTTCAAACTATATAATGTCAATAAAGATGGAAATGTTGTGTATTTAGTAAAACTTTTATACAATGGTTGTTTGAAATATATATTTAACTCCTTAAATAACTTTGGACAATCAAAAGTTTCATCTTCAATTTCCATTGTCATTTCTTCCATATGATATCCATCATCATTTACTCTGGTATTCATATCAAATGATCTATAAATCGTAGTATCATCACAATCTATGTCCACATTCAGTTGTTACTCATATTTAGTTTAACATTTATTGCTCTGATCTATTTTGTGACAAATCAAATGATCTTACAACTCTTTTAGACTATGTTTTCTTGAATAACAACAACATAAACATGGACATAGGATTTGATCAAGGTTATATGAATGCTCTCTTGCAAACTAGATAAACTATTTAACTCCATATTCATTTTTTTTTTTCAAATGATTAGCATGAATCCATTTTCAATTCATATCCACACTATTGTATTCATAGAATATTAATTCTTTATAATAAATAAATAAATAAATACACATAATATATTCATTATCAAAGGTGAAATTTATAGATAGTTCTAATAAGGGAAACTCAACATTTGATTATTTCAAATATTTTCAGTATGTTGAAGAAAATGGGTAATTGAATTTAAGAAAATAATTAATCCACTATGGAAAGTGTTATCTTATGAATTCATTCAAAGGTAAAAGTTATAGACAACTCATCCTCATTAACTCATCTCCCAGACCTTTATCATTTCATTCTTTGTTTGACACATCCTTCATCTCTTGTGGACATGAACCTATTTTTCTTAAAATACTCTAAGAAGTAGTCATCCATGGGATGACTAATGCTCAGAGTAGTACAAGAAACATAAAAGAGATGGGGATGAGTTTTAAGCAACAAATTTCAATAATGACTATTCAAGAGATAAAGTTGATGGGGATGATAGTTGTATATAAAAGAGATGGGGGATGAGTCTCAAGCGATAAATTGAAATAATAATTGTTGTTTGATACACATCAATTCTTTTTAAATCCCCTAAACAAATGAAAATATAATATAGGAAATTAAGGAGTAAAAAGAAACCCAAATATGATAAACAAGAATAATAAACTCTCATTCAATCAACTAAAAGATATAAAAATGTATTGAAAAAACATTTTAATAAATAGAGTCATTTCATATACATGGATAGTAATCAGAGATTCCAAGGGGTTGGACCAATACAAGTAGACCTAAAATGATGAATACCTAAAAATAATTTCTAATATATAGAATTTGATAACTTATATTATATTTTTTAGAATAACTAATGTAGCAACCTAAGGGATTATTACTTTTAAAATTAATGGTATATCAAATATTTTAAAACATCTCAAGACTTTTGGGATGTCATATCACCACACTGACTCATCCCAAGGATTCTAGGGAGGTCGTCACATCATATCTACCCATTTGAAGGATTCTAGGGAGTCTATATAATATGCATTGACCTATCCTTGATATTTAAGGGAGGTTCATAAAGAATTTTGTATAAATCAATAATATGCATCAACATGATATATCACAAACAAGGGAGAAAACACACCAACCCTTACAACATCTATCCCATACACATTCAAACATATATATATATAACATGGAATTTATAATACACATAATTGAAAAAAAAATACACTTTTAAACACAATTTTTAATGAAAAAAATATAATCCCTTCCTAATATGGAAATCCAGAACCACAATGTGTGAATAAATAATTATAAAATCACCCTTACAATATAAGTTCTTAAAATGCCTATAAATAAATAGAAAGATATATATTTACATATATATATATTTATTTATTTATAAAATTAAATTAAATTGATAACAATATATGTAACCCTTATAATAGAATATCACTACATAATTAAATAAATGTAACCCCATATTAATTTTTAAAATAGAGAGCTATTGAAAATAAATAAATATGGTATCACCCTTATTAAGATTTCTCTTAAAATAAAACAACACAATTCTGATCAAATAAATTTTTAATGAATAAAACACCTTACACCAAAATATTAAAACAGAATTTAAATAAATAAATTCCCTTATATGAATTTCATAAAATCAACTTATGTTGCTGCTTCGCACCATCACCAAACTAAGAATTGGTTTAATAGATCAATTTTCTCAATTTTTAAGGTTTTTATATCCAAAACCTCTATTATTTATACAGTGGAATAAATATTTATTTAATTGTTTTATATTTGGACTAGAGTTGATTCTCTAATATTTTAAAACAATGAAAAAATTAAGCTTTTGAAGAAAGTTGGGGTATAGATATAGACAACGAAGTAAATTGATTCAAAAAAACAATTTAAAAAGTCCAAAATAAGATATTCAAATCAGTAACCAAGAAAGGAATGGATCATAAACAAAAGAAAAATAGTATAAAATGACCAGGCCACAAATAACTGATGACATCATTGAAGAACAAATCAAAAATAAAACCACAAATACATAAATAAAATCATAACCAATAAAGGAAAACATAGGCCTACCTCGCTAGGTTGAAGAAAATATGAGAACCTCATATCTAGATCTTGATGTTTTCTTCAAAAACTCTAACTACAAGTGAACACCGTACATCGAACAATGTTCAAGGAACTGGAGGTAGTGGGTTTGTGTGATTCGAGTGGGTTTGTGTGATTCGTTCTTCGATTCATCAAGGAGTGTCGGTAGTGGGTGGCTTTTGCGGAAAGCTTCTAATATCGCAACGTGTTCTAAACTAGTTAGTTTTTTTAAAAAAGATCAAGACACTTTTATCAGTACTTTCAAAAAATCATTTATAAAGAGACTTTTTATCAGTGCTTAAGTAACAAGCGCTGATAAAAGGGATTTTTATCAGTGCTTTTTTAGTGTTAATAAAGCCTCATCTTTATCAGCGTTTATTACTTAAGCGCTGATAAAGGATTTATAATTATAATTATAAATAAAAAATAGTAAATATAAATATATATACCTAATAAATATATATAAATATAAATATTGTAAATATATTCATTATTTAAATATATTTATTAAAATTTTATAATTATTTAAATATATAATTATTTATTTATAATTATATAAATATTTTTAAAAAATAATATTTATATCGTTATATATATTTATATAATTATATACATTTATTTATTTAATAAATAAATATAAATATAAATATAGTAAATATATTCATCATTAAAGAAAATTTATTATAAATTTAATAATTATTTTTATATATATAATATTTAAATATATGTAATTATTTATTTATATTTATATACATACTTTTAAAAAAATATTTATTTTTTATAATTATAAATATATAATTTTAAAAATATTGTATGTACATTTATAAATATATTTATTTATAAATATTTTTTTACAAATATTTTTTTACAAATATTTTTTTAACAATATTTTTTTGAAATTTTTTTTTAACATTATTAATTAATATCTAATTTTAAGTTCATACATGTTAAAAAAGAGTGAAATTGAATAAATTAAAAATAAGTACACTTTAATCATATTGAAAAAATGGATTAGTTTTGTACATGTGCATTGTATATAAAAATGCATAAATTGCATATATGTGAAACCAATATAAGAAACATTTTATCTATATTAAATTGAAAAATCAAATGACATTCAATTATATGTCCATTACTCTATGCATTTAATTAGTATTTTTAATTCATATTAATTTTTAATTATAAACCATTCTTCACTAAATATATGACTATTTAATGTAAAGTTCATAAATATTTTGTAATATTTAAATCATATTTATATACATTAATATATATATATATATATATAATATATTATTTATTAACATTATCAATAATCATCTAATTAATAAAATGTTTAGCATTTTTTTCAATTTACCTATTTTTAATCTTAATTTGTTAATTCTTATTTTTCATATATCTATATATTTAATACATACTATTTATTAGTATTTATAATTTATATATAGTATAATAAATTTATTCATTTTTATCAATAATTATTTAATTAATAAAATTTGTGATATTTTTTTAATAAACTCATATTTTATTTTATTTTGTTTTGTTTAATTATTTCATTTTATTTATTCAGATCTTTTTTAGTGCTAAAAAAGTAGTGATAAATTATTCCTTTATGAGCACTAAATATATAGCGTTGAAAAAGGGTACCCTTTATCAGTGCTAAAAATTAAGCACTGATAAATGCTACCCTTTATCAGTACTAAAAATAAAGCACTGATAAAGGGTACCCTTTATCAGTGTTAAAACTAAAGCACTGATAAATGGTCGAATTTATCGGCACTTTCTTTGACATTGATAAAGATGTCATTTATCAGTGCTTTTTTCTAGCACTGATAAATACCAGTGATCTTGCCTGAATTTCCTGAAGGTCTTCATATTTTATTGATTTTTGATAACCCCCCTTTTAAGGGATGAGGGGGAACCCTTACAAGGCCCATAGGCTCAGAGATTACATGGCCCGTAGGCTTAGGAGATTACATGACCCGAAGGTCTTAGGGAATTAACCAGACTATCTACAAGGAACTACCCCTCCCCATCATCTGCATCTTGATAGTAGCTCTCCATCTTTGCATGACCGTCTGGTTAGGCTTCTTGTGCAAGCACAGGCTGGTACCGATGGCATAGCCATACCCTCTCATTCTGACAATCCATTTGGCTCTACTCTGGTTAGTGCACCTACTCTGAATCCTCTTCTGGGGCTGCTCCTTTTTTACAGTGTGTCTGGGGCCTGCATTCATGTGGCCCAAAGGCCTTTGGGTGTCCCTAACTCCTTAAGGTGGCCTGAAGTCCTTGAGAATAAACTAGCCTGAAGACCTTGGGTGGCCCGAAAGCCTTGCAGGACCCGAGGACCAAACCGATGGCCCAAAGGCCCAGATGGATGAATAGTTTCGGCTGCTATAGTACCGAACAGTGCCTGCTACAGTGCCTGCTATAGTGCCTGCTACAGTGCTTCTACAATACCCTGGAAATATACCTCCACCCGGATTTGATCTCGGGTCTCTTGGATGCACCTAGCGAGTCCTCACCAACTGGGCTGAGGCTCTTGTGCCAGTGCTCTTAAAGGCCTATTTTATAGTTCTAAAGATTCAACAAATGGAGTAGTGATTTAATTTTTGAAGGAGAGTAGTGAGTTCTCTAATTTTTTATGATAGTGAACCTAAAATTTTAGTGAGACCACTCTAAATTGTACTTACAGCGATTATTTTTTAGTGAATTTAGTGCACAGACACATTTTTGATACATGCTCATTGGATGTAGCCCAGTGTGGTTGAACCAAGTAAAATCCCATGCATTATTTACTACTTTCATTTATCATTGATAGAAAGGATAGAGAGAAATTAGAGTGTCCCTCAAGGTGTGATAAGAATATCCTAATAAAAAGTAAGAATTATTTTAAACTTGTATACCCTAATTCACCCCCCCCCCCCACTGAGGGTGTAATCCTCTTTAAGGGTCTAAAAATATTTAATATATATTATTTCTCATTGAACCGTTAAACTCCATCTATCATTACTCTACAATATTTATCTGGAATTGAATAATGACTATTTATTTAAAAAATTAATATCATTGCATTATTCACCTATAAATAAATAAATATTATATTCACTTAATAGAAAATAAATTTTTATTAAATGTTCTACTCAAAAAATATTCTCTCAAATAACTAGTGGAAAAATATATGTGATTATAAAAACATGAATAATTATTAAACCAAAAATGGTAATAATATTTATTCATAATTTTAAATAATAAATAATATTATTATTTAACTGTGATTCTAGATACAGTTAGTGTGTGGCCCTCTGGGACCCTTTCTAAGTGGCATTAGGCAGAGCCACCCAAAGTCCAAGGTTAGTATCTAGAAACATGAAAATGCATCCATAGAGAAATAATTTAATGTCACAATAATATACAACCACATAAGGATGTTTATTATGTAATATAATCCCTTTATCTTGGTATCTCTTATCAAGAAGGTTTCATGATGGTGTCAACAACCTATGTGCTTGATGACTCTTTCTTTAACTTTATGAAAATAAACCTACCCACAGAACACCATGGACGTGGATTTATTTAGGTTGTCACATTATTTTAAATGGGACTCAGATATAAACTTTGGTTAAAGGATAGAAGGGACAAATCCTTTCTCTCATTATTCATTAATACAATATCACTCTGGATGCACCCAATGTATCCTACCTCACTACGAACATATATCATAATGATTTTTTTCAATACATAAATGTAAATGAATAATGATATTAATTGAAAATAATATTAAAGTCTAAGGTCTAATAGACACATCTTTAGGTAGGAACATCTAATTAAACATATAAATATAGATTTCTAACTGGTGGGTCATGTTTTTATAATCTCCTACATTGGAGATTACCAAGGGCATACACCTTGAGAAGGTGTCTCAATGTACTATTAGTATCCACCACTGATAGCTATATTATTTTTGTCTCATCAAATGATATTATTTTTCTACAGAAAATATATTTAAGAACACTATCATGATAGTTCTAGGTTCTCATCATAGTGAAGAACTATTGTGACCTTTCATTGTGATATGTACTCTTAGACAATTATCACATACTATATCACATGGAATAATAATCATGATGTGATAATAAGTTTATTAATATTAAAAATAACAAATAAAATTAATCATAAAGTACATAGAAGTGGGTCTAGGGAACCAACTCCAATAACTTGTATGTGGAAGATTTCATGCATATCTAGCTCATACTTAGAATAAAACACCCTCATATAAGTGTTGATTGAGGGGGGAAACCATATATGAATGAGTTAAAATTCCTTAACTAAGATAGAGTATAGATTAATTGGAATTTTCATCTGATCCCAAGTTTATTGATCTGGGTGTCACTATATATCTCATATAATGGGAATAAATACACATGTAGTTTTGGTAATGTGGGGGACTTCTTTAAGCCATATGTTAGGTGGAATATAACATTAGTAAATTCAAACATGAATGTAGAGACCCAATATTGACGTACATGGACATTACATTTCTTTTGTAGAATACCTAATACATAACAAAAACAGACACCAAAACACCATAATAGTTTAGTGTCTTTGGAAACTTGGAATATAATCTTCTAATCTTGGTGAAAGATCTTCAAAATCTCCCATAAATATCTTCCCTTTTTTCTTACCTAAAACCATTCTTTATATCCTGGGGAAAAGAAAACATATAAAGGGTGAGCTCAAATGCTCATTAAGGGTAAGCATGGAGAAAATAAAACAAACCATATACATTTGAACTTCAGAACATGAACATAAAGTTTACACAACAAAATCTTGAGTTGTGAAATAAATCTTGGCAGTACGTAAGGAATTGGTCATAATCATGATAAAATAGCATGGGAATAAAACATTTAATTGTGGAAAATCATTAAGCACTTGATATTATTTCCATAGTACCCAAGGCATTGTTTCCAAGACCATCTTATAGGATAAAGTCCCTTTCTGAATCGAGTTCACTCCTCGTTCCAGTCCTGTATCACTGAACCGGATTAACTTACTATTCCATCCATGTCTATATCATGAGATATAAATCTTTACCCAATGAATTGGAGGGAGATATAGGTCTCACCCATCTCATAATGAAATCATTCTTACTTGTGCCACAAAATAAACATAAATCATTCATCATAACCCAAAGAATAAAATGGGTTTCATAAACATCATCCCATCATAAAGTAATCCATATAAAACAAATGGATATCATTTCATCATAAGAAGAATTAAACCATGTAAATAATAGAGACATTATACTTGAAACATAACCATACTAAATAATGTTGTCTTATATGTAAAATAGTTTTGACAAAACACTTGAAATGAATTCTTGAGGAAAATATCCATTCTTTTTTAAAATCATTTTCTTTTCACAAAATGCCATTAAATTTTAAAAGAAAAAGATTTTGTTGAAAATAATCAAGAAATATTCTAGTGTAAGATTCATGAAAATAAGGCGTTATGAAACTTTAAAAATTCATTCATTCCATATAAGTTAAAAGAAAAACATTATCCTTGTACTTTTAACGGAAAAGTCAAAAAGTACCACATATGGTAAACAAAAGAAAGATTCCTTCCATAACACAAAGTAAAAGTCAAAGAGGGGTAAACATGAATTTAAACATACATGGAAGAATATTAAACACTTTATGAAAAACATTTTTTATGTACATGGATGAAAAATATAACCCCAGTAAATACTTACGAATAAACAATCTCAGATAAGAACGAGATTGGAATAGTTATCCCTTACCTTAAGTTCGATATGCTTCGTACGTATCCGAACCTCCAATATAATGATTTAAATAATGTCATTGACTTATTACAGAGTCATATTAATTGTTATTATATCATATATGGTTCACTTATGACTTTATATTATATGTTCTTTTGTAAATTCCATGTTAAAGCAGTGTTTTGGGTAAAATCGTTTTATTTATCGTACGTGTTTGGACTTGTTGTTCTTGATATTATTTTTACTTATATCATTATTTACTTACTTCAAGAATGTAAATAATTATTTATATATCATATATATTCAGTATATATATATATATAATAGATATATGAATTAAATGAAATACACCATTCATGGAGACGGTAGATCGTACGTACGCATGAATGCTATTTTCCTTTCCTTATTGACTTGAATAAAAGTAGATGAAATATATATATATATATACATAGATCCATTAGATTCATTATGTAATAAATTTAGTAATTATTCATTATATATACTTTATAATCATTCTTGAATGGTTAACATGGAGAATGAATCTCATCGAGTTGTGGAGACAGTAATCCGTACGTATGCACGAGCGATGATATCATTCACATAATTATTGAATGGAATTGGAGTGGATGATATAATATCTCAGAATCAGTATGATGTTATAATAACCATATATAGTTATTCTTTACACCATTATACCCATCCAAGTAAAGTGGTGGTGGAAAAAAAGATTACACCACGGTGTGGAGACGGTATTCCGTACGTACGCACGCGCGGTGATTTCATTTTCCGTAGGATGGATAGAAGGTGAAATGGGGTTGTTTCATATTTATAATAACATATCAGTATATTGTTTATACTTATGTTATTACTTTATAATGAAACAACTAAAGAAGAATAAGTTTAAGAATAAAGAAACTTGAAAGAATCGGTAGAAGAGATTACCTCTTCTTCGACGCACCTCTTTTAAGCTTCCTCTTAAGGAACTAGAGTTGGTCTTTTGAGGAGACCAGAACCTCTATAATGTTTCCAGGGAAGTTTATAAGGGAAATTGGCAGGTTTTGTTCGATCTTGAAGGCTCAAAATTGTGTGAAGAGAAGAGGGAGGAGGTGCCCTTTTATAAGGGAGGAGAGGGGCACTTTAAGAAAAACTTAAAATATTATTTTATAATAAAGTCATATTCGGTTTATAATGGATCCAAAGTGACTTATTTCGAATAAAAAGTTAGTATGGGTCAAAATACTCTAAACCAATAGGTTTTATACAAGTTTAGGTTACTATTTTAACCTTATCATTTAGATTTAACTCTAAGTTAAATAATTTAACTTTTACCGTGTCTTCTTGTTTTCTTACACTCTATGGTAAATAAATTTACTATAACAAGCCAAAAGAACCCCAAGTGGTTCATTATTAATATATATAACCTTATATAAGTCATTTGGATGAACCTTATATTTTTATGAATAGAATAACAATTAATAATATAATATTTGTTTTAAACACTATTTTATGTCAATTTTGAAACTATTTGGTAATTGATTTTTTTGAAAATCATAACAGCATTATTAGTTCTAAAAAAAGTTAATTAAATCAATAATAACATGTCATATTAACCTAAAAAATTATTTTAATTCATAAAAAGTCTCAAATTACGTTTATTTGGGTATTTATAACATCACTTATGTTAATATTTCATTAATAAGAGAATTATTGAATCATAATTGTGTCATAAATAAATTAACTTATTTAATGTCTAAAAATTATAAATAAAATACCATTATGTATTAAATCTTTTTATCTTTCTAATTAATATTTATAGTCTAATTTATCTTATGTATAACCCTATATTAAAAATGTTTTATTTATTAAACTTTGATTTTAACTCTTTTAACTCTTCTTTAAATAAAATAATAATAAGTGTCCTAATCTAATCCAAGTGGACCTAAAGGGTGATATTTTATTCCTAAGGTCGTTTTTGGTCTAATCAAACTTATCAAATAGAATTAATACATGTGTTAGGGTAATAATAATATCATTTTTACCCTTAATTACCCTATTTACTTTTAACCGTGGTAAATAAAAGTAAAAAGTTGATAATCACCACAAATTATTTTTATCTTATTAAACCATGTTTTACTCCTTGATATTAACCGTGTCTCTCGGATTTTCAAAATTTAACTCATAGAAGTGGTAAAATTAAGTTTTATGCACAATTGCAAATGCTCCTAGGAGGTGGGTAAAAGACGGTGAAAAGTTCAATAAAATTTTTATATATCTAAAATTATTATAAAATGACTCCAATTAATTACATTGAACTTATATAAGTATTATGTATATATTTTGACCTAAAATAAATTTAAATAAAATGAATGATTATTTAAATAAAAAGTCGGTTTTAACTAATAACTCATTGTTTTCACTATTCATCAAAAATTGAATGTTTTCAGAAAAATACCAAAATTTCACCCTAGGATAATTTCGATAATCCAAATCCAAAAATGAATTCCATTTTGAAAGATAAAATTTATAAAATTTAAAAAATTGGGTATTACTATTCATAACAGCTAGTTTATATAATATTTTAATAACATATCATTGTTTAGTGAAACTCGGTATTGCGTACAACACACGCTATCGAGGAAGGTCGCAATTGCATGTAATGAAAGACAAGTCAGGGATGCTTGTAGTGAAAGCTCCCTTTGGTGTTCCGTATAACATAATAAAAACTTATTTCATTTATACATTAGACAAAATCTATACTTAATGTTGTGTAGAATAATTTCCACAAAACGAACTTGAAATTGTGTGTAACACGAGCCAAGAATAGAGTTGTGTATACTACAAGCTAATACGATGTTGCGTATAGTAAAAACTAATCTTGGTGTAGTGTACAATAGAAGACATCAAAGAAATTAAAAAGAATATATCTCATAAAATCTTGGGGCGTTACATTCTACCCCACTTAAAATGAATTTCGCCCTCGAAATTTGTCAGGGTTGTAAATTGTTTATTACTTGAAAGTTTCATTCAGAGAAACCCACATCGTAAAAAGGAATACTAAAACATAATTTTAAGAAGTGAAGTATGAAACATAACGGTTACCCAAATTAACTCATCACTGGGTTTCCACATAGGATAACATAGGTGAAATATGGATATGGAAGAGAAATCTAACCATCATGTTTGGATGAAGAGTGGTAGAGAACATGGCTATGAAAAATCCAAAAATCACAAATCCATAAATTTGATATGATCTACGGTACCATCTGATTCATCAGATATGAGGGCAATAAGACAACATTTTTGGTTTTCAAGATCATTTCCCTAAAGTTGAAAAAATTGGAATTAGAAGAAATACTTTCTTGATTTTGGTATAATCTCACCATTGGTCGTTCCTTGAACAATTTCCACTTCATCTCTTAAAGAAATGAAATTGAATTTGTCATTCGTGAAGTGTTAGCAGATCATACGATAGAATGATAGGTCATTCCATCTGCCTCAAACAAAAGGTTAGAAAAAGTTATTAAATATGCATAAGTCCATATATAGTGAGATTAATCATATATGGTTCCTTAAATGGAATTATACTTAATATATCATACCACTTAATAAATTAAAACTAATTTATACTAACCAGGGACTTCCTGTAGGCCAGTGGTATGCGATAAAGGTCTGTCACACTTCAGTTGTGGGTTCGATTCCCATAGCCTTTTTCGACGCGACGGGTTGTCTCTCATCCTATGGGTTGTCCTTTTTCTAAAACAATATTGTTATAAAATTCCAGAAATAATATCGAAAAACAAGTTTTATCCTTAAATAATACTATCTGATGTCCAACATAATCCATTCCAATCTTTAGGATTATCCAAAATACATTTGTCCAATATCATAGTATAAAGAAAATGATTACTTGAAAGGTCACATAACAAGCACGTGAATACCATCATTTATCCCCCATATATCATAAGATATATCTTGTTGGTCACATTCCAAACATGTAAATACCTTAATCATGTATTCTTTTGAAACATGAATTAGCATAGAACTTTAGGGAAAACATGAATGCTATCAAAAGTTAACTATTTCCTCATACCAAAATCCCAAAAAATTTATATACTCAAACCATGATATCACTTTGTCCCTATATCAATCATGAGCTCATGAATACTATCATATATATTATTTTCTCCTTATCCCTTCATTATGCACATTTAATCTTCTTTCCAAAAATATTTCAATCACTTTTCATGGTTACCGGTACCATAAAATTATTGAAAACCACAATGGACCAATACATAGATATTTTAATATACCATAAAAGTAACTCAAGAATATTATTCTTGAATACCAATGCATAAACACATCAATACATCCTCTTCAATGATTGTCATGGAATAAGTCCTTCCTTGATTTAGAAGTAACCTCTTAGGTCAGGGCATTGAGTTGGGTAATTCCCATGATCTCCACAGATAAGACATTGAACTCCATAACAGTCTGTCACTCTATGACCCTTCTCTCCACACAGATAACATCTTCCCCTCCATTTAATGTATTCATCAAGTTTCTTCTTCCCTTCTATAGAAATATCAATCTTCCTTTCTCTATGATCCTCACCATGAAAATATGCATAAAAGTCCATCTTCCTCTTATTTTATGAATTAGGAATACCACTAAAGTTCACCTTGTTAATCATATATCACGATGACTGATTTGGTATAATCACAAAATATTTCTTTCTAGGAATTATGAAATTTCATTGCTCATAGTCACCAATTTGTCCATTGGATTCAATGTTGACCCAATTCCTTCTGGTTCCCTCCAATGACTAAAACCAAAAACCATGGTGTAAGAAACCGTTAAAATAACAAGGAACCACATAATCATAAAAAGTCACTTATGGGATGTATAACTTATCACACATTATTTAATCCATGACACCCTAGGTGCACCCTAGGTTATTCATGATCGTCAAAATAATTCTAAGATGGTAACCTATATTTATACTAAACCTTAAGGACATCCCTAGACATACCATAGAAATATCTCTAGGGATCTCACTAAAGTTCTTGCATCCTAGTTTTCAAAGGTTGACTAAACATTTCCTTTGATACCAACTGTAGAGACCCAATCTTGACATACATGGACATTACAATACTTTTTCAGAATACCTAATACATAACAAAAATAGACACCAAAGGAACATAATAGTTTAGTGTCTTTGGAAACTTGGAATATAATCTTCTAATCTTGGTGAAAGATCTTCAACATCTCCCATAAAGATATTCCCTTTTTTTCTTAACTAAAACCTTTCTTTATATCCTAGGGAAAAGAAAACATATAAAGGGTGAGCTCAAATGCTCAGTAACGGTAAGCATGGAGAAAATAAAACAAACCACATACATTTTAACTTCAAAACATGAACATAAAGTTTACACATCAAAGTCTTGAGTTGTGAAATAAATTTTGGTAGTACGTGATGCATAGGTCATAATCATGATAAAATAGTATGGGAATAAAACATGTAATTGTGGAAAATCATTAATCACTTGATATTATTTCCATAGTATCCAAGGCATTGCTTCTAAGACCATCTTAGTGGACAAAGTCCCTTTCTGAATCGAGTTCACTCCTCATTACAGTCCTGTATCACTGAACCGGATTAACATATCGTTCCAACCATGTCTATCTCATGAGATATAAATCTTTACACAATTCATTGGAGGGAGATATAGGTCCCACCCATCTCATAATGAAATCATTCTTACTTGTGCCACAAAATAAAAATACATCATTCATCATAGCCCAAAGAATAAAATGGGTTTCATAAACATCATCCCATCATAACGTAATCCATATAAAACAAATGGATATCATTTCATCATAAGAAGAATTAAACCATGTAAATAATAGAGACATTATACTTGAAACATAATCATGATAAATAATGTTGTCTTATATGGAAAATAGTTTTGATAAAACACTTGAAATGAATTCTTGAAGAAAATATCCATTCTTTTTCAAAATCATTTTCTTTTCACAAAATGCAATTCAATTTTAAAAGAAAAGGATTTTTTTAAAGATAATAAAGAAATATTGTAGTGTAAGCTTCATGAAAATAATGAATTATGAATCTGTAAAAATCTGTTCATGCCGTATAATTTAAAAGAAAACATTCTCCTCGTACTTTTAACGGAAAAGTCAAAAAGTACCACATATGGTAAACAAAAGAAAGATTCCTTCCATAACACAAAGTAAAATTCAAAGAAGGGTAAAAATGAATTTAAACATACATGGAATAATATTAAACACTTTATGAAAATAATTTTTTATGGACATGGATGAAAAATATAACCCCAGTAAATACTTACGAATAAACAATCTCGGATAAGAACGAGATTGGAATAGTTATCTCTTACCTTAAGTCTGATATGCTTCGTAAGTATCCAAACCTCCTGTATAATGATTTAAATAATGTCATTGAATTATTACATAATCATATTAATTGTTATTATATCATATATGGTTCACTTATGACTTTATATTACCCGTTCTTTTGTAAATTTCATGTTAAAGCAGCATTTTGGGTAAAATTGTTTTATTTATCGTATGTGTTTAAACTCGTTGTTCTTGATATTATTATTACTTATATCATGATTTAATTAATTCCTGAATGTAAATAATAATTTATATATCATATATATTAAGTATATATATATATAATAGATATATGAATGAAATTAAATACACCATTCATGGAGACGGTAGGCCATACGTACGCATGAACGTTGTTTTCATTTCCTTATTTACTTGAATGGAAGTAAGTAGATGACATATATATATATATAAACATAGATACCATAGCTTTATTATGTCATATATTTCATTATTATTCATTATATATACTTTATAATCATTCTTGAATCATTAACATGGAGAATGAATCTCATCACGTCATGGAGACGGTAATCCGTACGTACGCATGAGCAATGATATCATTCCCATAATTATTGAATGGAATTGGAGTGGATGATATAATATCTCAAAATCAGTATGATATTATAATAACCATATATATTTATTACTTACACCATTATAACCTTCCAATTAAGGTGGTGGTGGAAAAACATATTACACCACGGCGTGGAGACGGTATTCTGTACGTACACACGCGCGGTGATTTCGTTTTCTGTAGGATGGATAGAAGGTGAAATGGGGTTTTCTCCTATTTATAATAACATATCAGTATATTATTGATACTAATGTTATTACTTTATAATGAAACAACTAAATAAGAAGAATTTTAAGAAGAAATAAACTTGAAAGAATTGGTAGAAGAGATTACCTCTTCTTCGACGCACCTCTTTTAAGCTTCCTCTTAAGGCACTAGAGTTGGTCTTTTTAGGAGACCATAACCTCTATAATGTTTCTATGTAAGTTGATAAGTAAAATGGTCAGGGTTTTGCCTAGATTTAAGTCTAAAAAGTGTGTGAAGAGAAGAGGAAGGAGGTGCCCTTTTATAAGGGAGGAGAGGGGCACTTTAGGAAAAACTTAAAATATTATTTTATAATAAAGTCATATTCGGTTTATAATGGGTAAAAAGAGACTTATTTAGAAGATAAAGTGGGGATGGGTAGAAATAATCTCAACCAATAGGTTTTAGACAAGTTTAGGTTCCTATTTTAACCTTATCATTTAGATTTAACTCTAAGTTAAATAATTTAACTTTTACTGTGTCTTCTTGTTTTCTTAAACTATATGGTTAATAAATTTACTATAACAAGCCAAAAGAACCCCAAGTGGTTCATTATTAATATATATAACCTTATCTAAGTCATTTTTTCAAACCTTAAATTTTTAGGAATAGAATAACAATTAAAAATATAATATTTGTTTTAAAAACTATTTTATGTCATTTTTTACACTATTTGGAAATTGATTTTTTTTAAAATCATAACAGCATGATTAATTCGAAAAAAATTAATTAAATCAATACTAAAATGTCATTTTAACCTATAAAAATAGTTTAATTCATAAAAAGTCTCAAATTACATTTATTTGGGTATTTATAACATCAATTATGTTAATATTTCATTAATAAGGTAATTATTGCATCATCATTGTGTCATAAATTAATTAAATTATTTAATGTCTAAAAATTATAAATAAATTACCATTATGTAGGAAATATTTTTATCTTTCTAATGAATATTTATAGTAGAATGTATCTTATGTATAACCCTATATTAAAAATGTTTTAGTTATTAAACTTTGATTTTAACTCTTTTAACTCTTCTTTAAATAAAATAATAATAAGTGTCCTAATCTAATCCATGTGGACCTAAAGGGTAATCTTTTATTCCTAAGGTTGGTTTTGGTCGAATTAAACTTATCCAATATAATTAGGACATGTGTTAGCGTAATAATAATATCATTTTTACCCTTAATTACTCTATTTACTTTTAACCGTGGTAAATAAAAGTAAGAAGTTACTATTCACCAAAAATTATTTTTATCATATTGAACCACATTTTACTCCTTGATATTAAATGTGTCTCTCGGATTTTCAAAATTCAACTCATAGAAATGGTAAAATTAAGTTTTATGTACAATTGTAAATGCTCCTATGAGGTGGGTAAAAGACAGTGCAAAGTTCAATAAAATTTTTATATATCTAAAATTATTATAAAATGACTCCAATGAATTACATTGAACTTATATAAGTATTATGTATCTATTTTTACCTAAAATAAATTTAAATAAAATAAATTATTATTTAAATAAAAAGTCGGTTTTAACCAATAACTCAGTGTTTTCACTATTCATCAAAAATTGAAATTTTTTAGAAAAATACCAAAATTTCACCCTAGGCTAATTTCGATATTCCGAATCCAAAAATGAATTCCATTTTGAAAGATAAAATTTATAAAATTTTAAAAAGTGGGTATTACTATTCCTAATGGCTAGTTTATATAATACCAGGAAAGTCTGAACCAGGCATAAGCCTGGTCCCGCAAATTTATTAAAAGAAAAGTGCAAGTAAAGTCAGAAGAAAATAAAATGCTACATAACATCAAAACCATATGCATCCTTATCCCCATCATCAAATAACTCATCACCAGGGTCAGCTGACTCCCATTCAGAAGATTCGTATTTGTGCATCATCTCAAGGTACATATTTTTCTTCCGCAACATTTCCTCAGACAACTTCTCTTTGACCGGCCGTTTTCCACTGAAACCTTTGTACCTCTTCGGGGACCCTTTTCTTCGTTTTCCACTGTACCCATTTGCAATGACATTTTCTTGTGACGCTCCAATCTTGTGTGCAGACCTTGTTTCCATTGGTTTGGGTAGATCCGTGTAGTCTCTCCTTGGCCTCCTCTTTGGTGGCGCAGTCATGACACCTTCACTTTCAGATGTCTTCGTTCGACCACCTTGAACAATATCACTATATGAAGGTCTGTCTGCTCTGCCACAATTCTCTTTCTCACTATCAGATATATTCCCCCATTTATCAGTGATAGTCACAGAAACCAAACTCTTGCTTCCAACACCTTTCTTTCCCAAGACATCATTTGAGGTTTTAAGAGACTCTCCTCCGGCCAGAGAGAGCATGTTATGATCAGGCACAACAAGGCAATGAGGGTTCATTTCACCAACAACACCAAGTCTCGGGTTATTAGGAACCCCAAAATCCTGCCGATCAGCCATCCCAGTGGGTGGCTCCTCCTGCTCCAGCCCTACAAATCTATTACCAGAAGAGGCCCAATCATCTACGGTAAGATTTTCCTTATCAAGTCCACCTCCTTTATCCCTCATATTGTCAGAAATCGGCTGCATTTGACATGAATTGACAGCAACCTCCCTCAAAGGTGGATCTCCAGCACCAAGATCACTTTTAAGGTGGTCAAAAACCTGCTTTACTGTTGGATGTAAGGCCTCCTGAACCTCCTTCACGGCACAAGCACGCTTATTCACCTCTATGCCGGTAACTTTCCATTCCCCCTGCTCCATGTTTGCAACATTCAGTGCAGCATCAGTGTAAGGACTCCCCATGTGATTACCCCGATCACCAAGATTGCCATTACCAACACATTCCACATCCCTGTCCTCAGCCACACCCCCTCGCGCATTCAAGTGGTCTTCCGGAACACCCGTAGTAGGAATGGGAGTCGATCCAGAAGGATCCCCACTAAGAACTCCTCGCGCCTTCATCGCCTGGGAGAACCCATCCTTTCCTCCGTTGCGGCAAACCAAATCAGAATGACCAATTCTACAGCATTGCACACAGTACTGCATCCAAGACTCATAGAGGACTTCTTGATGCCAATGAAATTCCTTGCTGTATGTGATCCAGAAACGGTTCACCGGTGATCTTGTGACATCAACTTCTACGCAGATCCGCGGACAGATCGGGTGACACGCAGACTCGGTTCGGCGGTCAGAACATAAGTAGCGGCCAATAATGTTCCCAATCACACATAGAATAGCTGGATTTTGGAAGGACAGAGGTAATCCAGGGAGACTTACCCACGTCATGATTGTCGATGGATCCCGCCGCATATGGAAGTCAAAGCTCCAACGAAACAGGTAAAAGGAGAAACCCTTGCATCTTCGAGGGGCCCTGGACCAGGCACAAATCAAATCCTCCTCTGACCCAAAACGTATCATGATATGTCAACGATCAAGCAGACCGAAAACTGCATGATCCTGAAGCTCCCAAGAATCAGAAACAAACCGCTCGAACTCATCAACCGATGGGCGCTGAGGACAGAAACGGGCGACAAGGGTAAGCTTACACAGGTCCGCGGCCCCATTAATCTCCGCCGAAAGAAGGGAGAGCTACGGTACCTCTTGGAAAATGTCTGGAACCTTCGGGGAAAGCTGGATCCTTGGGAAAGGGGGATGCGCAACAAAACGAGAACATGACAAGAGAGGCCTACCCTGCTCGTGCAGGAATGATCGCGCAACTCCCCCCTCCGATTGAGAGGGGGGAGCAGAACGATGCTGCATCAGATCTAGGGCATCGCCATGGAGGAAGCCAGAGACGCGGGCACCGTCTAAGGGACTTCAGCGCTAGTTTATATAATATTTTAATAACATATTGTTGTTTAGTGAAACTCGGTATTGCGTACAACACACGCTATCGAGGAAGGTCGTGATTGCATGTAATGCAAGCCAAGTCAGCATTGCGTGTAGTGAAATATCCCTTTGGTGTTGCGTATAACATAATCAAAACTTATTTCATTTATACATTAAACAAAATCTATACTTAATGTTTCGTAGAATAATTCCACAAAACGAACTTGAAATTGTGTGTAACACGAGCCAAGAATAGTGTTGTGTATACTGCAACCTAATACGGTGTTGCGTATAGTAAAAACTAATCTTGGTTTAGTGTACAACAGAAGACATCAAAGAAATTAAAATGAATATATCTCATAAAATCTCTGGGTGTTACAATGAACACATCCATATCATCTCTAAAAATGATCTTTTAAGGATTTGTCTTATGTGTATCTTACTTAAAATAGAACACATTTTTGTTTACTATGGAATCATGGATAGGGATCCATGTGCTGGGTAAGATATTATATGAAACTGGTTCTTTTGAAAGGAAGTTATTCTACATAGGATATTCCACTCCAAAAATATTGAGGTATTGTAGGATTCACCACACCCCATACAGTTTAAAATCGTTCAACAAGGACTTTGTACTATGAAGATTATGGTCATACAGTTACTACTTTAATGTTGTTCAGTTTAAGTTCCTATGGATAGTACCTAGAAATTGAGGATATTTTGACCTAGTAATGTATTTGGATATAAAATCATACATTTTGGTTCTTATTCCAATCTATATGGTTTATATAATGAGATGAATTCATCTCAATACTAAACCCATTGAGGGGAACCTGATGTAAATGGAGAAGATCCAAGTATCAAAACAAAGTGGTAATTTTATTGAGATGTATGGTTAGGCATGATATAGGAGATATATAAATCACTATATATTCTGTATTAATACAAATCAATCCATATATACTTCTTATAATATGAGCCTCTTTGTTCTGATCTGGATCATGTATAAGACAATATGGGTGAAATGTGTGGGAATATTAGTTAGATAACTAAGTATAGAACCCTACATGAGTTCAGGAGACCATAAATAGAAAGGGGTATGATTTTGATTGGAATTGTGTCTAGTCTTAGGATAGGATATCCAAACATCACTGTGTATCCCAATGCATTGGAATCAATAAAAACATAGTTCTAATAATGATGTAATTTCATCTCAATGTTGGATAACTGATAGAGGATGGAAACACACATTGAGAACACATACAAGGATCAGGAACTCATGTAAATATAATTGGTCTCACATACCCTCTCAAAATATATGATTGGTTGTGTATGGAACCTCTTATGTCATGTAGTTTTAGCTCATCGGGCTAGGACTAGGCTCTCTACCTTTAAAAAATATGCATCTCAGTCATGGTAATCCTAGAAATCAACCAAAATATCTAAGATCATATGATTCATGCTCAGTGTGAGAATCAAGAGGAGGTTGAATGATTTCTCATATCACATGGAGGATCAGGATAGGGGTGGGCATTATAACGAATCATGCAATTTTATGTCATGTGATAAATACATTTTCATGCATATTTACATAATGTGATAAGGACTTAAGTGTTTCATAGTTTAAATTTATGTAGCTAAGATTCTATTCTATGTAGCTTAGAGTCATACATCTAGGACTTTATGCTATTTAGTTTCACTTCATGTCATTATGGTGAAAATGATCCATAGTTTATATTCATGTAGTTGGGACTTATAGGTTATGTAGTTTATAATCATGTAGCTAGTACTTACACTGTGTAGTTTTATTTCATGCAATGAGGACATACACTATGTAATTTAGAGTCATGAAGCTAGATATTAAACACAGTGAGGAGAAGAACTACACATTCTAGAGTCATGAAGTTAGGATTTGGATATGAACCTGTCATGAAGTTACAAATAAAATTAAATTATGAAAAATATTTATTGATAAACCTTTCATTGGTTGTAGAAGTTATAAATTATCTATCCATCATGACTAGGGAATTATATTTTTTGGAGTATAAATTATGTATAGTATATAAGTTCCTTCAAATTTATACTCTGTTAGGTGGATTCTTTCTCAGTATCATCAAATTTATGAGTACTAGCACCAATTATCCTTGGAGTAATGAGTAGAGACGATACTTATTTTTGAATGCTTATTAGAATCAGATATTATGGAATTCAACATTATATAGTGTGTGTAAACTATTCTCATTGAGATACTCTAAGTAATGCATTTAAATATTAGACTAATCATCTTTAGATTACCATTTGCAAATGGAAATTCTGAGTAAAGGTAGTTGGAACACAATGGGTAGGACTTCCTATGTCCTCTATGTAAGAAAATATGGGGTCATTTGTGTCACGATATGGGTTATGAAGTGATAATCCCAAAACACATGCAAGAGTTTATAAGACCAAGAATTATTATCCTTATCCACCATCTTCTAAAGGATATAAGGTTGGGTCTTATTTAAAGCCTCTATTTTTTTCATTTTCCACTACATGATAGTGGGATGAGTGGTTGGACTAATATTGTATTTCTGATACAACTCTTTCAACTCAAAAGGGAATAATTTTGTGTCATTGTATATCGATAATATGTAAGGAATCCCAAATCTGGTAAAAATATTAATCTTCACAAATCTAATAACACCCTTTTTCCTGACCTCTGTGAGGGATATAGGCCCAAACAACTTGAAGAATAATTCAATGGTGATATAGATATACTTGAACTAACTTGCTTTAGTTGGAGTATATACCCCCATGAAATCAATTCCTAATATGGAAAATAGCCAATATTACCTATTGGTGTGTAGTGGATCTATGGATTGATGGATAAAATTTGTGTGTATCTGACAGGCATAGATCTTCTCTATGAATTCCATGAAATCTTTTATAATTATTTTATAGAAGTATTCAAGACTATTGATGTGATGGAAGATCATGTCTTCTATATAATAGATGTCATAGGTTCCATTGTGTACTTAATATATGATAGTAAGGGACTCTTCTCCATAAATGTATTTAAGAAGGGTTCCATTTAAGCCATATTTATAGGGGATCTTCTTGAGAATTTGGGTCATTGAAAAGGATGAAATTTACTTCCTGAAATCAGATATATTTTTTCCTAGATGGGACCAATAGAATAATTCATATTTAAAGGTATTCCATTATAGAGAGAAGATATACAATGGTGGTATCATTTGATGAGGATATTTGATCACCTTACATTGGGGTGGTGTTGATCTCATTAATTTTTTCCATATCATTTTGATTAATAGAGAGAACACTTTGTGGTGTGTTATGTGGATCATAGTTTTACCCTGGTAGGGATCAACCAAGGTTGTGGTTTCATTATCAAATGCATCATCTTGGGGGTTTATAAATGTGGGATGTGATAAAATATTAGATTAGAGGGAAATTCTTATATCAACCCTCATACATAATCAAGTAAAGGGATCAATTCCCTATTCTAAATAGTATATTCACCATTAATATTCTTTATAACAAACTATGAATCACCTTTGATATTCAATAGGGCCACTGGTATCTATAGATCCAACTCTAAACCTATGATGAGAGCCTAATATTCTATCTCATTTTTATTTCATCCTTCTATTATAAGGAATGAGTAGGGAAGAACTTATTTTCTTGGGGATATGTGTATAATCCCCACACAAACCCTGTTATTCTTCGTGTTTTCTATCCTTCTTCTTATAAGTCTTTTAGAAGAACCATTAAAGTATATTTCCTATGTATAGGTGGGGTCATGGATGGAGAAAACCCTTTCTCTATAGAGCTTTGTGTTCAAAGGTGGATTATATGGGAAAGGGTGTGATGGTAGGAAATCATCAAATTCTTACACTTTGGTATCCTTATAAGACACGAACTGTATAGAAAAATACCATATAATTACCACCCATCATTCTATATTCCCAGTTAACATCATAAGACTAAGGATATATTTAAGTGGTTTGATGTGAGAGACTAAGTGGACCTCATGATTATATGAGTAATGCCTCATCTTCTGCACTCTAAAAATCAATGATATGAAGTTATTCTTGATATCTAAGTATCAGGTCTCATTTTCCTACATTTTTCTACTAAGATAATAGAGGTTATTCTCATATATCTCATTATTCTTATAATAATGAAGATAATAGAGATACCATTCTAGGGTTGACACATAAAGGATAAGGGGATTCCCTTCTACTAGAGGGATCAACATTGGTGAGAATAAAAGGTACCATTTGATATTATTAAAGTATTCTTGAAGATCCTATCCTCAGTGATAGAAAACTCTCTTATTCATCAATTTCGTGTAGGTAAAACATTTTTCATGTAGATTATAAATGAAGTGTTTGATATAGGAAAGATACCCCTGGAGTCACCTTAGCTCTTTGAGAATCGGAGGTAGATGAATATCAAGTATTTCCCTAATATTATTGGGATTGAGTTTGATTCCATGATGGAACACCATAAAGATGATAAATTTTCCTCATGTTACCCAAAAATCACATTTCAATTGGTTTATTTTTAGGCTGTGTTGGCAAAATTTATTAAACATTATCTCAATATTGGAAATATGATTATAGTGTTATTGATACTTGATCACCATATCATTGACATATTATTCCATAGTTTCCCCCAAAAGGGTTTTGAATATGTGTTGCATGGAACATTGGTAGGTATCACCAGTGTTCATCAATCCAAAAGGAATTACTTGATAGTAATATACCCATTAGGGTGCCCTAAAGGTAGTGTAATCCTTCTCATTAGGGGCCATCTATAATTGGTTATAGTCTAAGAACCCATCCATAAAGGAAAGAGCCTAAAAATAAATAGTCACATCAATTAGAAATTTTATGATTATAAATAGAAAATAATCCTTTGGGAAGTGTCATTTGAGATCCATAAAGTCAATTTAAACTATGGTTTTATCATTTTTTCCTTATTGGAGCAATATTAGAAATAAATTTTAGGTATTAAAATTCCCAAATGAATTTTTATTTGATGATATTTTCAACTTTATCTTCTATAATGGCAGTGTTGGTCAGATTCATTCTCCTGGATTTCTATTTGCAACCATAGTGATCATTTGGAAAACCAAAGTGATGGGTATCCACATCAGGATCCAACCAGAGAATTTATATATAGATCTATAAAAATACATCTCGATTTTGTTTTATGGAGGAAATGTATGTTACTTTAACTTTATGGGACATGTCTCCACTAATCAATGTGGGTCATAGATCTTCCTCTTTACCCAGATTCAATTTTCTAAGATCATTAATATAGGTAGTGATTCCTTCCTAAAATACTAGAGGGGTGTCTATGAGATCTTATTCCATTCCTTCATTTAATTTAATACCATAAAAAGTGGGAGATAAAGGGGTATATTAGAATTTATAAGAAAATATAGGGGTATTTATTATCTTGAATATGGTGTAGGATAATCCTAGATATTCTCTCCTTCCTCCCCACTATCATCAGGGTAGATGATTAATTGATATCTTGAGATTTTGGGGATGATGTGGGATCATTATTTTATCTTATTTATTATGAGGAAATATATTTTGATATTGAAGTTGATGATGAAAGAGAATATTTGGATCCTAAAAACAATGAGGGAGAATTTTTATCAAGGGAATCATTATATTTACCATGAATAAATTCTTACTCTACACAGATGGGTTTTGCTGATGTGACCAATATCAGGAGGATGAGGAGAAATTTTCTAAGGCCCCAATATTCCCCTCTTATCCTAGGATTTATAACCACTTATTCTAAGATCCTAATCTATATTTACTAAAATTGGATATCATTCATGCTTGTGTGATGGTAGATAAAATAATGAACATGGATTATGAAATGGTATTTTATTCACTTACAGATAATTGATCTTTAAGTATTTTTTCTTGACTAGTGTATAAAAGGATAGTGGTTGAATTTATTTCCTTATTAACAAATGAAACTCACATGACTTGATGACTTCCCATATTATAAGTGGTTTCCTAAATTTTATTGATGGGTAACACATATTCTTTGTTGAGTTCAATTCATGGGATGATAAGGCCAGCCTCCAAGACATTGGGGGAACTTATCTAGATGGAATTTTCTACCATCGGTTACTTCCCTCCCTTTTATAGAACCATGTGTCAATATTTTGGGAATTTTAGGACTAAAATGGGTAATTATCACTATACATCACTATGACTTTTCCATCAACAGAGTATTTTAGGTATTGATGGTATGAATATGGAACTGTGCTATGTTTATAGATCCATGGCCTTATAAGAAAAGCATTTATGGTTGTGTCTTAGTGAACCACCAAAAATTTTGATTCAAATACAAGATCACTGAAATAGACTTTGGGATTGATTCTCCTGACTGGTTTCGTCTCACTCATATCATACCACTAAATTATCAAGTTAGATGATAATAATTCAGCTTCATTGTATCCCAATTAAAGGAGAGTCTATATTGGTATGAGGTTGATCTCAGAGAAAATTTTAATCAGGGAAAAACATATTTTGATATCATCTAACATTCTAGAAATATACAAGGGACTAATGTGCCCAATTATGGATAATTCCATGTCTTTTTTTCATAAAGGAAATGATCATATGGAACTCGGAATGACCAATCTCTACACAAAATTTCTCAACTATAGAAACTTCTGAACCAAACTCTTAAGGCCTTAAAAAGGGATTTAATGAGGGATTACTTGAGTTCCATGTAAATATTAATTTAATCTATAATCTATAGTTTATTTGGTTCAAAATAAAGTTTTTTTAATTTTTTTTTCTTCTAAACCAAGGATGTGTGCTTCCTATCTTTAGGAAGCTCCTTATCCTGGAGTTTAGGGGTCATCGTTGACTGTGCTAGTGACTCCTTTCCATGATCAGAGTGGGGGCCATTTTTAGTCTTTCTAAGTTGGGATGAAATTAATTTCCTAGAGTTTAACATTAACTATATAGCTACATATGTTGAATTTATCCCCAAGTACGATGGGATCTAAGTGAACCCTGGATGATTTGAGATCATATTGATGCTTCTATTTTTTTCTTTGGAGCACTTATCTTTGTATTTATACAATGTATATAGATTTATCATAAATGATTCTTGGACATTAGATTCTATTTTTACCTCATCTTTTATGACCTCATCGGCCTCTATGACCTTGTCCCCTATTATGAACAGGTAATTTAGGTTCATAAAATTCCTCATCTTTTCCAGTGAAGGGGTCTTTCAAGTGAATGAAATTGAACGAACTATATTGAGATTCATATTTTGATGATTATTCCATTTTATGGGGTGGTTCCCATTATCTTATTTTTTGAGATGGTGATGATCCTTGCAATGATGGATATAAGAAGTCTAAAAGTGTCAGGATTGGATTAAGTACTAGTAATAAATCATCCTCTTATTTCTTATTTATTTAGTTATGACTACATTGAATTTGAGAATACTAAGACAATGAAGGTGGAATATCTAATATTATAGGGGGATAAGGCCACAATTAGATGGTTTAGTTACAAATTGAGTATAACCTATTCCAGGTTAACTGACTTCTTGGAAATCTACTCATTGACATTCTATGTATGCCTATTTAGGATTTTTTATCATTCCCCTTATTCTTCTCATTGAGTGGAAGAGATATAGGTCTCTTGTGTTAGGGGTTTTCCCAACTTTTCATGCTCTTAATCAACCATATTTTGGAACATATACTTGAAGATGAAATATTATTAAATATTGTGACCCATCATCCTGTGGAAGGGATAGTAATCAAGGTAGTTATTTTGAATGAATTCATCAAGATTATTAACCTCTAGAAACTTGAGTATGTTTTTCTCTATGATCATGATAAAGTATCCTAAGATGTATTCTTTATATAAGTAATAACCATTATTATTCAGATCCTCAAATAGAAACACTTCTTATCCTTCCTCCTATCCTAACAAGGGTTATATTGCTACCATGTTTGTTCAGGGGGAGGTACCACATAATATTATGAAGACTTATAATCCTAAGTTAGTATTGGTACTAGGATGAGCATAAAAATTTTGTATTCTAATATACTTTTCTTATTCCACTATAAAGATGGTTTTTCCGAAATTTAGTCTTGTACCATCGAATAACATTATCCATGTATTGGTTAATTATTTTAAACTATAAAAATCTTCCAAGGTTCTTTATAAAAATTAATGTTATTTAAAGTTCATCAAGGAGATTCTCTATGTAGATCTCTAGTAGTTGATCCGGAGGAAGCTACATATTTTGGGATTAAATTAGTTCCTTCTAGTAGGAAATAAAGTATATAACCCTCTCATTTTTGTATTTTTTTAATGTAAAGGTAAATTAAAACTATATTCATTTGCATTGAGGTGAATTGGTAAAGGAATTACATCCTCAAATCATCCCAATTCACAATAGACCCTATTGAAATATTTCTATACTATATAAATGTTGTTCCTTCAAGGTTATAAACCAAATATCTAATATTTTATACTTCTTATTTCTCCAAATTTCCCATCATGGGACCATATAGATATATAAAGTGCTTCAAGTTATACTATGGGTCTCCCATTTCATTGAATATGGTAAAGGTGGGATTCTCAAAATTAGGTAATGGAGGAGAAGTTTCCACCCTATTGGGAAATATATTTCCCTTTGGTTATAATAGTGTGTAATTACACTTCATAAATTTCATTTGAGTGTAAAGATACTCTATTGAGTCAAGTAGATCTTGGGGTAATTTATTATAAGTATATTCCCTAGTAGTAAATATGATTGAAACCTATTATGTTCATATCACCTATGTCGTTTTTTAATATTTAGTAGAATATTTTATAGGGTAACTTACCTGAAATGTTAGTACTTAATACACTAGTGGAGGAAATTCTTAATACCCTTCAGCTATTGGGTTTAAACAAACCAATGGTCTGGATCTAGATCCAATCAAGTTGTTGGAATTTTCTCCTATTGGATGAGTAGTTCCTTCCCATTGAATATGTATCAGAAGAAAGACATTATCCTATTCTTGATAATTTTATTCTATATGAATATTATCTATCATTCATCCATCATTGATCTTATTTAATTCTTCATGATCTATCACATATTGGGCATACCTTTCCTTGATTGAAATAGATTCAACTTACCTAAGTGGTGGGTGAGTAGTGGATATAGCCAAACCTTTCAGCTAAAACACGCTGATTATGAGGAAATTAAAAATTTAGTAAAACTCCTAGATTCTAATACTAACTCTAGTTTTCTGTACACATACCCACTTTTTAGTGAGAACCATGTATCAAGTGGAAATATCCTCATCATGTATTTCTATATTAGGGTTGTGTTAGGATTTTTTGTTGATACTGATTCCAATGATGTTTACTGACTCATATCACACAACATGAATCATTTCATCATCCTCTATAGAGTTGTGATGGAATTCACTACCCTTAAAATATCTATTGTGGGGTGGATGGTGAACCTCCTCAATATCCACTTTCTTGGGGATCCATTTTATTTTAAAGCTCCTTAAAGGATTCAGTTTCCCTTCTCTATGGATGTATAATTTGAGATAATCCCTAGTGACTTTCACTGAGCACTCCTCTAATAAAATAAATGGGTCATGTATGTGGGTAATGTGAGGGAACTTCATGTAAAGTTGACCCCAGTACAGAAAAGATAGATTTATTGGAGGAGGAGGGGAAGGAAATATAAATTCCCCTAATCCTATAGGATGGGGTTTTTAAATACCCTAATATTTTATAATATATTTCTCTTTAAATAAATTCTATTTCTAGATAGTTTGTGTTACACACGAGACTGAGTTTAAATGAACTATGATATACTATTAAAATATTTAAACATAACCCTTATAACCTAGATATTAAAATTGGAATCATGGATAAGGATAACCACTTATTGAAAATTATGTATAAATATTATAGAAAACTCAAATATATTAGTAAATAAGTACTCAATTTTTAGTAAAGTATTTATATGCTTCAAAAATATATTTTCCATCAAATATTTTTTTATTGATTTTTATGAGAAATTAATATAATTAATTTATACTAATTTATGAAATTGTATTTTAAAAAATGAACTTAATTTTTTAAATAATTATTTCAAAATTAACTTAGGGTAAAATTTTGATATTTTTGGAAAATATTGATTTTTCAGTGATTAGTGAAAAATATCATTTTTTGCAAAACTATCATTAATTTTTATTTAAAAATACAAATAATGTTTTTAATTTGATCCTAAATTTATATAATATTATTTTGGTCACAAATAATCTAATTAATTTCATTTTAATAAACATTATATGTGATCTTGGTATAAAAATACATTGATACTTAAGAGGGCATTGTTTTTAGAAAACAGTTTTTCATCGCACCTAGGATACTTATAAAATGAATTTATGAAACTTATAGATATTTAAGTTGGTAAAAATGGATTCTATATTTAGAATCATCATAATTAATATTATTTAATAAGTTCAACTTAATTTTTTTTCATAATGAATATCAAAAATAGTAAAACTTTTTCACCATGGTAAAAGGATAAATCAGGATAACTAAGGTTAAAACTAAGTGATAATACCACCATTTTTCATATTAAATATTATTGGATTAAATAACTTAAAAAGTTATCATATTATAGTCCATATATATTTATTTATGATAAACCTTTCAATCAAAGTGACCAATATAATATTTTAAATAAAAAAATACAAAATTTAACTTTATTACGTTTAATTATATCTTATGTGTTCACATAGGGGAAAATAAATTTTTGAATGAATATTAATTATTATTTTTATCATAATGAAATTATTCTCATAATGTTAATTTATTTATAATTTTTAGTGATTATATAATTACCTTAAATACTTATGTAATGTAGGTATAGTATTTCATTAATTAATAGAAAAATAAATTATATTATATTAAAAATATTTAAAGTAATATAATTTGAGTGAGTTATAGTTTTACAAAAAATTTATAGATTAATATATCATATAATTTATTTTTTGAAAGTCTATACTACAATTCCCCCTTTTTCTTGATGGATTTAAATTCAAATTAAATGAATAGTTCCAAAATAACATTAATGTTATTTTATAATAAAAAATATTTTATTCAATGATTTAAAATTCATAAGAATCTATATTTTTTTATTTTATCAATATAGGTTTATAAATATCATATATTTTCCATTTATTTCCCAATTCTCCTTTTATAGTAACTATCTTGTCCCCTAATAACATCATTTTTGTGGTAATTATCAAAAAGGGTTAACATGGATTAAAAAATATACAAGGGTAAAAACCTTATCTAAGATTGTAAAAATTTTATTTTATGATATTATTTAGAACTATCCTCATATTATATTCAAATTATATTATTTTGGAGCCATTTTGAAATGAAAATTAATTTTTATTAGTTTAATATTATAAAAAAATCAAAAGTGGCTCTCCCCTTACTTATTAAAGGGAATCTCCTCTCCTATTTTATTCACACATAAAAATAATTTTGATTCATAAAATACCTTCCCATAACCCTTAATTAATTCTCTTTACACTTCGTAGATGCATTTGGTTAATTATAAACCCCTCTTAGGAAGGCTTTTGGTGTAAACGTAAAGAGGTTGTCTAAAGAAGAGGTATCGTTCTTAACTGAGAGTTTTTGTTTTATTTATTCTTACACCTCCTTAAAATATTATTCAACCATTATGATATAATAACATCATTATATCTCATATACTAAGATGTTATTAAATTAATTTAATAACCTACATTTATCTCCTCCTCCATCAAATGGGAAACGAAACCATCATTCGTGTGTACAGCGAACTACTGTCTTACGAACCAGTGTAATTTGTTTTATGTCAACACCTCTCATGGGTTTAATTTATATATCATATCAATTAAATATTTATAATTCGATAAAATTAATATATATCATATATTTTATTATATTTCCATTCATTGAAATATGATAATGCCACTCATGTGCAGTGTGGATTACCACTTCCACAAAGTGATGTAATGTGATTCATTTTTCATTACCGCATCACACGGATGGTATATATAAGTATATTTAAATAAATAATATGATATTTATGATATAATTTTCATTATTTAAATAAAAAATTACACTTAACTTTTTTCCATCATTATGTTGAAAAATAGAAATTTTACTCATGCATATATACGGCCTATCATCTCCAGGATTGTAACGGGGTTCATTTTTCATAACTATATTTCATGATTGGTTTTAAAAGTATAATTGATGTATAAAAATTATTATTATTTCATTATTATTATTTTTTATATGATGGAACAATTAAATATTTTACCATAGTCAACCTATTAAATCCATTTTAGACATAGGAACTGAATATCGTCAAAACGTTTGACTTGATTAAGTAATTAAATAGAACATGGTAATAAATAAAATAAAAGGAATAATAAATATGAAAAATTATCATAATAAATTAAATAATTAACAAAATTTTATTATTCAGGAAGATAAATAAGGTATTTTACGAGTCATACCTAATGTAAGAGATTTTGTCTCAATTTTTCTTTATTGAGGCATATTTTATTGTTATGAACCTAATTTATTTTATATGGTGTATATACTAAAATTTAATATTTTATATCATGAATAATTTTTATTTCATGGTATTTTATGTTTCAATTCAAATTTTTTCATCCAAATGGATTTGGCTTGAAAGTTACAAAGAGGTAAGGGGTTTTGTAACTCAATTTCTTTTCATTGGGTTATATTACTTCTTCAATGTCATTGATATTATAAGATTATGTGTGTAATGCCTTTTGATTATTTTATATTTTATTTTTAAAAAAAATTATGTGGATTTAAATTTTATACATATAATCAATTCAATTAATAATTGTCACTTCAATTGTATTATCTTTGTAAGATATTTCTTTTCCACTCCATTGAGACATATTTTGTATTATGAACCTATTTATTTTTATAAGGTGTATATAGTACCCCTTTGATATGTTACATCATTAATTTCTCTATATTTATGGTATTTAATGTTTAATTTGAATTTATTTCTTCCATGGGAGTTATGATTTAAAATTTACCAAAGTGGTAAGGGTTTATTTCACAATCTCGTCATTATTTAGGATTATTTATGTTTAATTATTCGATGAAGGAATTATTTGATCTTTATATATTAAAACCAAACTATTTTATTATCTTATATTTATTTCTAAAATTATAATTTTTCCTTTTGTTTTCTTCTCTTTAATTACTCAAGATACTAAAATCAATATTTTAAGGAAAACTAGATTATTTTTCTATGGTCAGGAATATTTTTATTACATATCCATATTTCCCTTATAATGTTTTAAAGAATATTTTTATTATTATACAATGATAAATGAAATATATTTTTACCCATGTTTTAATTTTTTAAAATAAATTAAAAATGATATTTACGTTATTTTTTTAACATGGTGCTTTTTGACTTTTTACAAAAAAAAATATGAAAGGAATATTTGTTTTAATGTACTTGGTATGAATGGAATTTTACCTATATCATGAAAAATCATTTATTGAATATTATTTTAAAAGTTTCCATAATTATTTTCAAGGAAATTTTTTTCCCAAATATTCTATAAATTTTTAGTTTTTAAAAGTGTATTTCAAAATTAAATGGTTATTTTCTTCAATAATGTTTTTAATGCTATTTTTATAGTATTTTTATTTGTAAATGAAAATAACCCTTTATTTCTCTTATACTCCACTGGGGATATGTTATAATGGTACCATCATTATTCTTTCTCAGGATGTTTTATGGTCAGTTTGACCCGTGAAATATTAATATTTTATATGCTAGTTTTTTAATTCAAATATTTATATTGATTATATATCAAATTTTTATTCTCCTATTTTATATGATGAATGCATTGGACTTAGCAAGTTATGGTTGGGGCCTAATACCACCCATCAATACATCAATAAGTATCATGATACAAAATAGTTTATGTATTTGAAAGAGACCTTATGCATTTATATAAGATGTCTTAACAGAGGCCTTGATGGTAAGTTTATGATGTCTGACATTATGCATTTAATCATTATGAGATTAATTATTAATATTCGTGCGATTATTTATATTGTAATGATATCCATGTATAATTGTAAAGTTAATCTAATTATTTATATAACATTATTTGATCGTCATTTATTCATTCCATATTATTCTTCTTTCTTATGTTATTGATTAAATGGAATGTATTTCAGTTATTTACCTTATCATATTGATTATGTGTTATTTAATAATGATAGCTTCCATTGTACATAACCCTCACTAAGAATTTGAGCACACCCTTTATTTTGTTTCCATTCCCCAAGATATGGAGAATGAATCTTTGCATGAGTTCAAGGATGTATAATAATTACTTTCACTATGTTGTATTTTTATTTTTTCAAATATAATTTGAGATTCAAGTATGTATCTAGTTTACTGAGACTATTAAACTATTTGGTCCTCTAGGATGTGATCACTTGTATCTTATGACAATGTAATAAAGTAATGGTCGTTTATGGTCTACTAGGGTAGGGGTTATTATAATTGGTATCAGAGAGATTTTAGTAGAACCCATGGGAACTATATTTAGGAAAATTATATTAGGGAACATAACCCTTTGACCTATTTTGATGATAATTATAAGTATAGGTTAACATCCTAAATTTTTTGTAAAGAGTATATTTTGTAGTTATCCTAAAAATATATCCTTTTTTGGATACTATAATTGGATATGGTTTTGGAATAAATGAATCTAGATCTAATAACCCTCTCAGTCAAGTATATCTTGTCCATTATTCTAGTGCATGATAAGTGTTTCCTTACTATTCATCTGGTTTAACACTCCTTAGGGATATTCTTTGGTAATTTGTATTTTCTCTATAAACCATTATGGTCAATTAGAGAATAGAACCTATGTAAACCTATGATATGAAATTGTGATATGGGGAAAACCAAAATTTTATAGGGATGATAATTATAAGTTTGATCATATGTTTTAAGGAATAGATACCACTTTTTATATTTTTTGAGAAGGGAATTTAACATGAATAATGATATTTTGGGATACATTAATGATAATAAAACCATTTAGTTTAGTATAAGTTTTAGTAAAAATGATATTTAAGGAATAATTTATTTTATTTTATTGACACAAGTTTAAAGGTATTTATAAACTTTAGGTTTTATATGATCATTGATTATGAGGTAATTATGGGTCACAAAAATTTGGGAACGTATATTTTATCAAATAGATAACCATGGGATTAAAAATCAATTTGATGATTATTGTTATATTTTAGGATGTTCATCATATTTTTTGTTAATGTTAAAGGAATTATATTAATATATATTTATAAAAAGTACAACTTGTGTGCTAGGAGACAACCTGTCACATCCAACAAGGCCATAAGGTTTCAACCCACAATGAAAGGTGATAAGGGTGCAGCACCTATTACTGTCCTACATGATTTCCTGGTGAGTATGACATTATTTTTACATAAATTGGTTGATAGATAAATATTAATTTGATATTGGGAAATATATTATAGGATAAAATATTTTTTAATTTATATGATTTTGATGTTATTAATGATATTTCAGGATAAATTTTATTGGGTTGATGTGTATATAACCTTTAGGTTTAACATAAAGGATTATTTAAGAAGATTGTTATTATGTTTTTGGAGATGTAAGATAAAGGGAATGACATAACCTTTGAGGTTAAAACCTTATTTCATGTTTATGTTATTGAGTTTATTTAGGATATAGGGTTATTTATTTAAGAAATTATATATGTTAAACCATTGGTTTTATAGTTGAATTTTGGATATTAATGTATTATTTATTTATATAGATAATTATTCATTTTGGGTATTATCATACATTTTTTAACCATTTTGGTTTTATTAAAGATAGTTGGAATATCTTTTTATTATTTTACATATTATTTGATCTGTTAGAAGTTTATTTTAGTGATTCAGGTATAAAAAATTCATCTTGAATACTCATCACTTGGATAAAAAAGATGAAATTGTGGTAGAAATTGATTAAAGGATGAAATTATACTTTTTGATTAAGTATAATTATTTATGTTCTTAGTATATATGGTAAAGTAATTTCCCAAACCTAGAAAAAGGGTCTTAAAATGAGGTTATCTTATTACCTTTATTTTAAAGGAATTGATGTTATTTTCACCCCTCACTAATTTATGGTTTTGTGGTCATTAACTTTCTCATGACCATGTTCTATATCACTCTATATTAGTCCTTGAACATTATTATTCTCTTACATGTCTATATTTTACCTTACCATCAATGTTTTATTTATCAAGGAACCTGAATACATGATATTTTAGGTAACCTTTATAATTTCCATATTTTTTTATATGTTTTAGTGTTCCAATGTATAATGTGGATCTTTAACAAAGTTTAAACCTTTGGTGGTTGAAATAGAATTGTGAGGGATCAATTTATTTAAGGGGTTAGAATGTAAAACCCCAATATTTTTTAATATATTTCTCTTTAAATAAATTTGATTTCTTAGATAGCTTATTTCACATGCAACATTGAGTTTAAATGAACTGTGATATACTATTAAAATATTTAAATGTAACTATTATAAATTATCCTTTAAAATTTGAAACATGAAAAGGAATAGACATTTTTTAAAAATTATGTATACATATTTTATATAAAGTAAATATATTAGTAAATAAGTACTCAATTTTTAGTAAAGTCTTTACAAGCTATAAAAATATATTTTTTTGTCAAAAATGTTTTTATTGCTTTTTGTAAACAAATAATATACTTAATTTATACTGAATTTAGAATTTAATTTGTAAAAACCGATCTTAATTATTGAAATCAACATGTCAAAATTATCTTAGGGTTAAATTTTTTGATTTTTTTGAAAATATTAATTTTTCATTGAATAGTGAAAAGTACTGATTTTTGTAAAACTGTCATTTATTTTCATTAAAAAGCCACATAATATTTTTAATTTTATCCTAAATTAATATATGACTCGTTTATTAATAAATAATATAATTAATTACATATTAATCAACATTATACATGATCTTGGTATAAAAATATTTTTTGACTTAAAAAATGCATTTTTTTTATAAAACCGTTTTTCAGTGAGCCTTGCAAGATACTTATAAAATTAATTTTTTCACTTATAGTTATTAAATTTGGTAAAATTTATTCCATATTGGGAATCATAACAATAAATATTATTTAATAAGCCCAACTTAATTTTTTCATGATGAATAGTAAAAACTGTAAAAATCAGCCACCGTGATAAAAGAGTAAATTGGGATAACCTAGTTTAAAACTAAGTGATAAGAACACTGATTTCATCTTCAATATTATTGTATGAATTTTTTTTGAAATTTATCAAATAATTATTTATATTTATTTGTTTATGGTACATTTTTCCATGAAATTGATCTGTATAATATTTTAAGTAAATAAAATTACAAAATACCACTTTCTTACTTTTAAATATCTCTTATGTGTTCACACAGGGAAAAACAAAGTTGTAAATGAATATTAAATATTATTTTTATAATAATGAAATTATTCTCATGATTTTAATTTATTTATAATTTTTAGTGATTATATAATTACCTTAAATGCTTACGTAGTGCCGATACAATATTTCATTAATTAATAGAAAACGAAAAAAATATTTTGGAAATATTAAAAGTAATATAATTTGAGTGAGTTATAGTGTTCTATGCTTTTTCTAGATGAAAATATCATATTATTGGTTTATAAAAAATCTATAATATAATTCCCTTTTTTCTTGATGTATTTAAAATCAAAATAAATGAATAGTATTCAAAAATCACATTAATGTTTTCTTATAATAAATAATATTTTATTAAAGGATTAAAAATTTATAAAAATATATATATTAGGCCAATTGATTGTTATATGTTTAAAAATATCATATATGGTCCATTTATGTCCTAATTATCATTTTATATTAAGTATATTTACACCTGAAGAGTAAAAACATCGTTATCACAGTAATTGTCAAAAAGGGTAAATGTGGGTTAAAACAAAGAGATAAGGGTAAAAAAATAATCTAAAATTATAAAAAATTTATTTTAAGATATTATTTATATATATAATCATCATATATTTTAATTATATCGGTTTTTATCCATTTGAATATGATAATTAATTTATATTAATTTAATATTTTTAGAAATTTCAAAAGTGTATCTCCCCTCACTTATAAAAGGGAACCTCCTTTCCTCTTTTATTCACACCACAAACACCTTTTTCAGAAATTACCTAAAAAACCCTTTATAAATTCCCTTACAATGTCCTTGAGGATTTTTTTTATTATAAAATCCTCCTATGAAGGCTTTTGGTGTAAACCTAAAGCGGTTGTCTGAAGAAGATGTATCGTTCTTAAGCGAGCATTTTTGTTTTATTTCTTATTCTACATCATTCAAATATTATTGAACCATGATGATATAATAACATAATTATATCCCGTATAACTAGATTTTGTTAGGTGAATTGTATAACTTACATCCATATCCTCTTCCATCAAATGGGAAACGAAACCATCATTCATGTGTACGGTGGACTACCGTTTCACAAACTCATATGATTCATTTTATATCATCACCTCACAGGGATATTTATGATAATGGATTTAACTTATATATATTATATTCATGAAATTTTTATCATTCTATAAAATTAATATATTATATATTTTCTTACCTTTCTATTCATTTAAATATGATAATGTCGCTCGTGCGTACGTGTGGACTACCACCTCCACAAAGTTGTGTAATTCATTTTTCATTACCGCATCACATGGATGGTATATATAATTATATTAAAACAAATTACATTATATTTATGATATAGTTATCATTATATTATGATAAAATAACACTTACCTTATTTACATCTTGATCATTGAAAAATGGAAATGTTACTCATGTGTACGTAGGACATACCGTCTTCATGATTGGAACATGGTTTATTTTTCATAACTATATTTAATGTATAGTTTTAAAATTATAAATTATTTATAAAAATGATAATTATTTCATGATTATTATTCTGAATATGATGTAATAATGAACTATTTTACCATAGTCAACCTATCGAAGTCATTTCGGACATATGAACCGAATATTGTCAAAACGTCTAATGTGAACTAAATTGATTAAGTAATTAAATATAACATGGTAATAAATAAAATAAAAGGAATAATAAAACTGAAAATTTTTATTAATTAATTAACATAATGTTATTATTCAATAATATAAAGAACATACGTGATAAGTCATGCATGAGGTAAGGGATTTTGTCTCGATTTTCCTTCATTGAGGTATAATTTATTATTATGAACCTAATTTGTTTTATATGGTATATATACTATAATTTAATATATTATATAATTAATACTTCATATTTAATAGTGTTTTAAGTTTCAATTCAATTTTTTTCATCGAAATTTATTTGACATGAAAGTCACCAAGTGGTAAGGGGTTTCATAACTCAATTTATTTTTGTTAGGTTATATTACTTCTTCAATATCTTTGATATTATAATATTATACTTGTAATAATTTTTTATTAATTTATGTTTTATTTCCCCTTTTTTATGTGTATTTATCTTTGATTCACATAATCAATCCATTGAGTAATTCTCATTTCAATGGTATGATCTTGGTAATATATTTCTTCTTAATATCCACTTCATTAAGACATATTTGGTATTATGAAACTATTTATTTTTATGTGGTGTATCTAACACCTAATTTATTTTTTATATCATGAATAAATTTATATTAATAGTATTTCATGTTTCATTTGAATTTATTTCTTCCATGGGGGTTATGATTCAAAAGCAACCAAAGTGTTAAGGGTTTATTTCACAATCTAATCATTATTTGGGATTATTTATGTTTAAGTATATGATGGGATAATTATTTTATCTTTATATATTAAAAGAAATATTTTATTCCCCTATGGTTTTTTCTATAAATTTTATGTTTTCCTTTCATTTTACGCTCTTTAAGTACTCAAAATACCGAAATCATTTTAATAAGGAAAACTGGCTTGTTTTTTTACTCGGTTGGTTATATTTTTCTTCTATATCCATATTTTCCTTAAAATGTTTTAAATTATATTTTTAATATTTTCGAATTATTTATTAAATAATTTTTTACCCATATTTTACTTTTAAAAAATGGTTTAAAAGGAATATTCTTGTCATTTTTTTAATATGGTAATTTCTAACTTTTTACTGAAAATGTAAAAGGAATATATTTTTTAACATACTTGTCATGAATGGAATTTTTCTTTCATCATGACTGGTAATTGCTTAAAGATTTTTTTATAAGTTTCCATGAATATTTTCAAAGAAAATTTTTTCCCTAATATTCTAAAAAAATATTTTTTAAAATTGGATTTCAAAATGAAAAAGATATTTTTCTCAAAAATGTTTTTAATTATATTTTTATGTTATTTATATTCATCAATGATAATAAACCTTTATTTTTTTTATACTTTACTAGGGATATAATATAATGAAAATACTACAAATCCCACCTATAAAAATGCTGGCATTTATCAGCGCTTAAAAAATTCACTGATAAAGTCCATTTTTATCACTGCTATAATAAGCACTGATAAAGGAATCCCCTTGTCAATACTAAAAAAAAGAGATGATAAAATATACCCTATATCAACTCTTTTTTATCACTGATAAAAGGTAACCTTTATCGGTGCTTTATTTTAGCACTGATAAAGGAAACCCTTACTAGTGCTTTATTTATGGTGCTAATAAAAGGTATAATTTATCATCACTTCTTTAGTGCTGATAAAAGTTTCCACTCATCAGTGCTTTTTTACCACTGATAAAGGTCCAAAATAAAATGAAAAATTAAATAAATGAAAATAAAATCAGTAAATTAAGAAAAATATTAAACATTTTATTAATTAAATAATTATGGATAAAAATGAATAAATTTCATATACATATATATATTATAAATATTAATAAATAGTATATATTAAATATAGATATATAAAATGAATTAGTATAATATATATATAATGTTAATTAAAGACATATTAATGTTTTATTCATTTTTAATGTTGTTTGATTTTCAATTTAACCTATATTAAACGTCGTGTGTTGCATTTATTTCATATATATATATATATATATATATTAATGCATTTGTATACACAAACACACACACAAATATACTACGCAATATATAAAAACACATGTACCAAATACTTATATAATTTATTCAAATTTTAGTATATTTTAAAATGTAATTATAACATGATACATTTAATATAAATTATGTTTTTAATCTGTTGATTTTATTTATTTATTTTAATATACTACAGTTAGAGTATTCATTTATAATGTTTTTTATTTTTTATTTTATTTTTGAATTTGATCATTTTTTTTAATTTATTTATATTTATTAATTTATATTTATTTATTTAATATGTTTTAGTATTTTCAATGTGTATTCATCTATTTCAATATATATATATATATATCTAATTTTTTAATAACATATATTTAATTAATAAAACTTATACATTTTTTCAATATTTTTAAAGTGTATTCATTTTAAAATATTCAATTTAACCCATTTTTAAAATGTATGTATTTAAGATTATATATCCATTAATAGTGTTAAAAATATATATGTAAATAGATATTTAGAAATAAATATATCTATAAATGTATTTTTACAATATTAATAATTATTATAAATAAATGATTACAATAAATAAATAATTATTATTTTTAAATAAGTATTTAAATAATTGTAAATAAATAATTATATATATTTAAATATGTATAAAATTATAATAAAGTTATTTAAATAATTATAATTACAAAACTTTTAACAACGCTTTTGTAGCACGGATAAATACTCCTTTTATCAGCCCTTATAAATTTTGCGCTAATTAAAGGGATATTTATCAGTGCTTTTCTGAAAGCACTGTTAAAAGTGTCCCCAATATATTTAAAAAAAACCTGACCATGACTCAGTCACTCATGATTCTAAAGCTCTCGTGAAACTCGTCTACTACCGATGTGACTCCTCTACTCTTACTCTATCATTGTTTGATGTTTTGGATTTCGTGTTTTGTGTTTTTTGTATTGTTCTTAAACATGAAGAACCCTACATCTCTTCTCGTTAGTAATGAAAGACAACGAGTTTGGTTCTATTTCTTCTTCTCCTTTTATATGTATTTGAGTGTTCAGCCAATTTTTTCCCAGAGACCCACATAGATGGTTTACTCTACTCTTAACATCAACAAGTAGACCTCCCATCTCCCCTCAGTTTTCTATTCATTTGAATAATATAGGGTTCAAAAATCTAGGTAGTTTCTCAAATTTAATTCATCTTATATACTATATTATAGATTTAAATGGCTTAATTATGAGGGTTTTTAAGGATTAGGGGATATCAAGTTGTGGCCCTCATTTATGGGTGATGAACATATAGGTACCAAGGTAAGTGTAAAAATAATTAAAACATGTTTTGTATATTTTAGTTATTCATGTAAATTGTTAAACCATGAAATGGGTAATTTATATTTATGATTTTAATGAATAATTTTTTATTTAGTTCAAAAAAAATATTGAATTAATTAGTCACATTCCAAAAATTATTTTAGTGATGCATGTTGTGATATTTTTGTTTCTTTAATTAATTCAAGATTATTATTAAACATTAAATAGTCATGGAGTATGATTAAAGTTTCATCATAGAATATGATTGAGTTTTGGGGATACCTCTCTCCAATATTATATTTTTCAATTAATAATATCATTATCAGTCGTAAAGTATGAAGTTTTTAGAGGTAATTGTAGATCTACTTCAAGTTATGTGGTGTAATTTTCAATTATGGGAAGTATCTATGGTTACTCTCTAATATTTTATGGTAATATATCATAATAATAAATTTAGGATTTCATTTAATAGATTAATTTCATTTGTAAGAGTAAAAGAATTCTCGATCAATATTGAGAATAAGTTAAAAAAATCACCCTTTAAAGGGATAAATGTTTCTTGAGGGATCTTATGTTGGATTAAAAAAATATTCAAAATTGGAGGGTGATGAATACTTGAGTAGAAAGAAGTTATGTCCAATGTAGGTGGGGTGAGATTCATTTTTTTCAAGACCATTAGAGTGGAGGTATTTCAATTCCTCTTTAATTGGGGAGTTTTTTTTTTGAGTGGTTTCATTAGTGCAGGTTCTTGGGATACTTTAATACATTAACGATTGATTATCTTCTATCTCTTGATGATGGATTAGACTCCCTCTTTCAAACTAAATTTACTCCCATCATTTTGGTTTCATAGTTCATTGATGACATACCTCCTTAATAGTGATGGTAGGAAGGCTAGTTTGAAAGAGGGAATGAGTAGCCTCAAATCCATCATCAAGATATAGAAGACAATAAAGCATCTGGGGATGGATTAAATAATGGTAGTGAAGGTTAGTTTTACTATAGTATTGAATTATTATACCTATGTTCAAGATAGTAACAATTTTAATGCAATATGGATGCAATTGTGGAATTTTATGCATGGAGTGTATTGAGTTGTTGTTATTCAACAGAAATTAAACGTTTGACTACTCATATAGACAATGTATTCTGAACATGATGATATTACCAATCCTGAGCAAGAACAAACTGTTGATGATGATACTGTAGAATTATTAGGGGATCAACAACATGTTGATGAAAAAAATAAAAAAGACAAGAATGATGCAACATCACAATTTTGAATAAAATTATCAAGGCAAGAAGTCAGGTTATAGAATTTGAGGTTGGTTAGAATCAATGCGGCCAACCTATTGACCCCAACAAGTCAATATTCATCAGTTATCTTAGGGTAATAATGAGGATGAATGTGTCGATTGATATTGAATCATGGAATCACATCTAACCTGTAACAAATGAAATCCTTTGGAAATATATAACAGTGATGTTATAATATAATTTCTCTATTTTATTGTAAAATTGTATAATGAAATGTTGATTTAGTTTTTATTATTCCTTGCAGACTTCATTTATTTTAGAATATTTCAATAATAAATTTTTCTTAATAGCTAATCAAAAATCCCATAGGGGCTTCTAGACTCTTCTGATGAAGTTACATCTTAGGGAGGCTAAGGGAAAAATAAATCCCCACCCACCACTTTGTTATGTACACATTATAAAATAGGAAACATGGTATACTTTCAGAAATCCTCATAATGAGAAATAATTTGAGGTGTATTGTTATCAATAATATATCATTTGAAATTATTTATTTTATCTAAATTGATTCAAAAAATTTAATTTATGAAATAGAAAACAAGTGATGAAAATAAAGAGCATGCATCTAAACTAGAGAACCCCTATCACAAAGGAAGGATAGGGTAAACTTCATTAGAGAAGAAATTTTTAAGAACTTGGGCCTTATTTTCAGGTACGTTTTTTCCTTTCTGGTCATTTTTGGGAAAAATAGGAGTTTCTGGAAATTTTTTAAGTACACACCGTGTACTTTATGAGTAGATGTTGTGTACTCCTTTTTCACCTGAGACCGTGTACTGGACGTGTCCGGACCACACACATGGTGTGTAGGGGTGATGTGGAGGCCGCTTAAAGCAGAGTATAGAAAAGATGAGTACACATCGTGTACTTCAGAAGTACACGTCGTGTATTTTCTTTTTTTCATTAAACGGACCGGGGTCATGCCCCATCGACAGAACCATCTTCTTCTCCAGGTTCTTCGACCGAGAGCATTCTGTATGGCTGCAGATCTTCTCAGAGCCTCCAATCCTCTGTCCTTTCTCCGAATCAACTTTCTTCGATTGCGTTGGGACCGCAGCGGTGAGCTCTCCCTTCTCATAGAGCTTTGTTTCCCAATTCCTCTTCTTTCTCAAGTTATCGGGGGTTGAGCGTTTTGTGAATTTTTATAGATCTATGTTGTTCTAAGGAGAATCAAGCCTCGTGGTTCAAGTATATAAATCTTCTAGAATTGAGGTAGGTGGTTTGTTTCCCTACATTGAATGTCTTTGAGTTTTTGGTGCAAAAGTTCTGGATACCCATGTATCTGGTATCTCGGGTTAGGGTTTTGATCCTGTTTTGTTATCTGACTTAGATTTCATATAGGCTTGAGGTTATTATATGATTGGTAATTTCTTTTTATCATGTTTGAGGATCACCCCATGGGTTTTTTCCCCTATTTTTCCTGTTTATCACCGTTTGGATTAGGTTGCCTGTGAGGCATACCTTGTTGCAATGTTTGTCTGCCTTGATATATGTGATTGCATGTATTGCCTGCTATTTATGTGATTTTGATGCATTGTATCTATTAGACAAGTAGTTTTTTGAGCTTACTTAGGCTTCTAACAGTCAATTACGCACGACTAAACTGCTCAGGGATGTGTGAACCTGGTGCGGTAGACTAAAGGGGGAATTGACGATTAGGGCTTCCCTAGAGAGTCTGTTATAAATTAGTATCATTCGTAGGACCTATGGGAATGGCACTTTGTGCTTCCTTAGAGTTTCCTTAGTTACATATCGAGGCTATAGGGGGAATTAGATGTAAGTGCTTCCTTAGAGAGTCTAGTTATTATTGCAAGACCACAGGGGAATTGACGGTGAGAGCTTCCCAGAGTGTCTATGCCTTTGTACGTTTACTTGACTAGAGGGTTCTGCCAGTGTGATCCACCCAGAGAGTCACCTTGAATATTGTTTGGTTGGTTGTGATGAGTCCACCAATCCAAAGAACAAGCTTGATTTTTGTACTGTTTTATGTTTAGGCAGTCTGATGAGATACCTGTTGTGTTACTTTCTATGCCTTGAGAATATAGAGCTATCTTCTAGATTCCTTGGTTGATAATTTAATGAGTGAATTAAATTAATAAATAAATGTGAATGTATATTTGTAGGATTGTTTACTCTATTGTACTTCTGTTTCTCTGTTGCATTTATTTCCTTTACTTTTGCAATATTATTCACTGATAGTAGGGCACAGATCTTGTGGTGATTGCCTACTGGGATTAGTCTCACACCCTCTTTGGGTCCTACTTTTCAGCCCAAACAGGTTATATGGTTGCAGGTGTGGATAGGGATTGTGTCCTTTTTACTTCAAGTACATGATTGCTGGTTGGAGCTGGAGAGCATAGGACTAAGCCTAGGCTTGTGATGCTGTTGGAGTTGTTGTTTACTTTTATTACTTTATTCTCTGTTGTATTTCATCACATTGTTTTGTTTGCTACTTTCCTTAGATACTTGTACCTGCTGCATCATTTTCATCATTATTATATTATACATTACTTCCGCTGTTTGGTTTTAGTTTTTGTATGTGGTTTACTACTTCCGCTATTGATTTTTATTTCCTTTCTTTGTATACCTTACCAAATGAGGGCATAGTTTCCCCAATGACTCACCAAGGCCCTCGCTGCTAGTCGGCAGCCTCTGGCATTTGGTGAAACGTTCTTGAGGTCATGTGGAAAACTGGGTATGGGGCACTAGTTGTGTGGCTACGGATTCGGGTCATTACAAAGTGGTATCAAAGGAGTTTCTTTCCTTTTCTATTGACTTAATGTTTAACGAAATTAGAAAGGGATAAGATGGAATAGATAAATGGTAAATAGCTCTACCTGGGCATTCTAGAACCCATGTATAGGGAAAAATCCAGAATACCTTGAATATTGCAATTTACAAGATTTTGCAAATGTTACAGTTTAATTGATTTCACCATTGGGTGGTGCACTTGTTTTGTGATGTTACTGTTTGTATGATTTTGGTTCTATTTTGTTGCAACCCGATGAGATGAGGGTATTCCATCTCATGCATCATATAGGCACTTGTTAGAAAAATCACATGTCATGCATTTTTCCATGCCATCTAGATTGCATTAGAATTTTCATGCTGTTGTGATAGAATTTGTGATAGAAGATGCATGCTGTTGTGATAGCTGCTGTGATAGAATACCTGCTATGTTGATAGGGTATCGGTTGTTTCGAACTTCTTTATCATGGATTCCAAACTTTGGTCTTAAAGGTGTTATGGGCCCTCGAGGATCTGAATTTGGTGGTTTGTGAGTTTTTTATACAGTTTACTTGTTATATGCATGGTTATTATGCCAAGATTTGATTCGCAGGGAGTATGCCCCCCCACGGCTCGAAATTTGACACCTTAACACTATTTTTTCTGCGTTTTCTGGGCTCTGGTGCAATTCTGAGGTTACTGTTTGAAAAAACCCAGAATACACGGTGTGTACATTATGAATACACATCGTGTAGTTTTTAGCCGTGTCCCTGATCGTGTGGATAAGGACACGGGGTCCTGGAAAAATCTTGTAGGAACACGTCGTGTACCATATTAGCACGCCATGTAGTCTGAAATAGGTATCTGTCTGTGTCACGAACAACACGGGTCAGGGTTTTCCTTCAATTGAACGTCGTGTCCCTTGGGAACATGCCGTTTATATTTGACCATGTAGTCGTCTGTGTAGCCAATGGCACGGGTTGGTGTTATCCCTCCGTGTACACGCCGTTTCTGTATGGAACACGCTGTGTCATGTCGACTATGTATCAGTCTATGTCTCTAACAACACCGGCCAAGTAAGGCATGTCAAGTACACACCATGTCTCCTTTGACATGCCATGTAGTAGTGGTCCGTGTACCAGTCTGTGTGACTAACGACACGGACAGGGGAGAGATCTTAAGAAACATGTCCTCTAGTGGACAAGCACGCCGTGTAGTTTCCTGATGGGACAGTTTGTGTTCCTAGCCGTGTAGGAGTGAACGGGCAGGTAGAAAAGGGTTAGTACATGCCATGTAGTTTAAGAACACTCCGTGTAGCCGGGTGGTTTACACAACCATGTACGGCTAAGGTACACGCCCAGGGTAAACTTTTAAGAAACACATCGTGTAGTATTACTACACGTCGTGTGGTCATGTTTTTCCAAATTTTAAAGGTTTTTCCCTCCTGTTCCATTTTAATATCTTATGTTGAAACTATGTTCATAATTAATGAAGGTGTGTTTTTTATCTTTCATACCTATGTCACCAAGACGTCCTCCCGTTGCATGTCAGGAACCAGGCAGTGACCGTACACCTGATACGGTAGATCAGGGACTACCAGTAGTTCCGCCTATCATTCTGGACATGGCACCTGTAGTGATTCCAGACACTGGTGTCGATGCTCAGTTTAGAGAGGGTTTCATGATATTCATGCAGACCTTCCAGGGAGCTCAGCATCCTACCCCGACTATGGAAGAGATGACGCGGGTTTTTTAGCAGCAGCATCCTCCCACGTTCTTAGGGGATGGAGGACAACAGGATGCGGAGTCATGGCTAGAAGCCATTCTATCCATATTCAAGCATCTGGAGACACCTATGGATAGTAGAGTGAATCTCACGACTTATATGCTACGGGATTCTGCCAAGAGATGGTGGGATGTGGTTTCACAGACAGGGCGCCAATAGGCTATGGCTTGGGATGAGTTTCAGCGTACGTTCTATGACTACTTCTACCCGGTGACGCTAAGAACTGATAGCACCAGGGATTTCATGAGCCTGGTGTAGGGTAATCTCTCAGTTATGGAATATTCCTCCCGCTTCACTGAGTTACAGCATTTCACTCCCGTTCTGGGGAATGATGAGTTATTTTTAGCAAGGAAGTTTGAGGAAGGCCTTAGACCGGACATCAGATCACAGGTGAATGTCTTTTAGTTGACTTCAATTACTATGATGGTCAACCAGGAACTCATCACAGAAAGGAACCTGAGGGAGACTAGAGCTATGCACTAGGGCGGTTCAGCATCTAGGGCTGATTCTTTTCAGGCAGACAGCAGGAAGCGTCATCGAGAGTCTACACGAGGTGATCCGAGGAAGCGAGTTGTTCCTTCTGGTAGACGGGATCTTCCTTTTGGCACCCAATTGGTGTGTTATCAGTGTGTAAGGAGTGGTCATAAGAAGCCTCAGTGCCTAAGGGACCCAATGGAGTGCCGATCTTGCGGAAATATGGGTCATCTGCAGCGTTTCTACAAGGTTCCCCTTCCAGCGGCTAGTGAAGGGGGATCAGTTTCGACTTCGCGTACAGGAGTAGGATTACCAGTTCCATAGCAGACTAGGGCCTGGAGTTCTTTAGGTCATTTAGGCTAGGGTAGAGGTCGTGGACGCAGTGATCAGGCTTAGGGAGGAGTTGTATAGGGATCTCAACCTGCTACATAGGGTCGCGGTATAGGCCAGACTTTTGCTGTAGAGAAGATTCATTAGGAACAGAATCCTAGAACTTCTATAGTTCTAGGTATGATCTTAGTAGCCTCAGTTTTATCTTCATCTCTTTTTGATATTGGTGCTTCGCATAGCTTTATCTCTGTTGCTGTCGTGGAGAGCCTTAGGCTTTGTATCTTTTCGTCTGCTGACATGTTGACTCTTGGCATGCCCTTAGGAACGAGGACATCTAGCGTACGTCAGTGAAGAGAAGTCCTCTTGAGGTTGTAGGGTGTCACTTCTTATGGGACCTCTATGTCCTAGAGATGATAGGCTATGATGTCATTCTCGGGATGGACTGGTTGGTTCCCTTTCAGGAAGTCGTCGATTGTTATCGCTGCAAGGTGAGTTTCGTATCACCAGACAGCGGGTCTTTTCTTTATAGAGGTGAGTGGGATGTCTAGGCGGGTAGAGCTAGACCCGAGCATCATGGGATAGGCGGAGTTATAGCCCAGATTTCTAGTCTATATCTGGATGACCAGGGGACTTCATAGTTAGACTTTCCTCTAGTGGTGGATCGTTTCAAGGATGTCTTTCCAGAGGACTTTTCAGGTTTTCCTCCGGAGCGTGAGGTATACTTATCGATTGTGCTCATTTCCGAAGCAGCACCGGTGTCCATTACTCCTTATAGGATGGCTAAACATTAGTTGCAGGAGATCAAGAAGTAGTTGGAGGAGTTGCAGGCAAAGGGTTTCATCTGACCCAGTACTTCTCCATGGGGTTCGCCTGTCCTGTTTGTAAAGAAGGCAGACGGCACCCTTTGGCTTTGTGTGGATTATCAGAAGCTGAACCAGTTAACGGTCAGGAACTGATATCCCTTTCCAAGGATCGATGGCCTCTTTTACTAGATTCGAGGAGCCAGGGTGTTCTCAAAGATCGACTTAAGGTCCGGTTATCATCATTTAAGTGTTAGACCATCAGATGTACCTCTTACAGCCTTCAGGAGCAGGTATGGTCTATATGAGTATACAAGCATGCCGTTCGGTCTCACGAACGTGCCAGATATCTTCATGGAGCTGATGAACAGAGTTTTCCATTCTTACTTGGATTCCTTCGTGGTGGTTTTCATCGACGACATATTGGTGTACTCTCACACTTGACAAGACCATGCTACCCATCTTGATATTGTTTTGAGTACACTGAGGGAGCATCAGTTATATGATAAGCTCTCAAAGTGCCACTTTTGGATGGATGAGATTCACTTCCTGGGTCATGTCATCTCAGAGACAGGAGTATCAATGGACCAAGAGAAGGTGAGAGCAGTAGTTACCTAGGAGCATCCGAAGAATGTCTTTGAGGTATGAAGTTTCTTAGGGATGACTCGTTACTACAGAAGTTTTATACAGGACTTCTCACGCTTAGCAGCGCCATTGAAGGGCTTGACTAAGAAGGGGGTGAAGTTTTTTTGGTCAAAATCCTGTGATTCAGCCTTTCAGGAGCTGAAGGGGAGATTGACTTCACCACCGATTCTAGTTTTTCCAGAGTCAGGAAAGAGTTACACAGTTTTCTGTGATGTATATGGCATCAGGATTGGAGCAGTGCTTATGTAGGAGGATCATGTTGTTGCATATGGATCTCGGTAGTTGAGTCCACATGAGAGGAATTATCCTACGCACGACCTAGATTTGGATGCAGTTGTTCATGCTTTGAGTTGTTGGAGGAATTATCTTCTGGGAGAGCATTTTGTGGTATATACTGACCAGAAGAGCCTAAAGTAAATCTTCACACAGCATGACCTAAATCTGAGATAGTGGAGGTGGGTTGAGTATCTACAGTCCTTCGATTTTGATCTTGTATATAAACCTGGGAAAGGCAATTCAGTGACTGATGCACTGAGCAGGTGGACTCAGATACAGGCAGTTCAGGAGGCTAATAGTGAGTGGCAGCTTATGGCTCTATTCTCTGAGATGCATTTGGAGGTGCATGATAGACAGGGTCAGACTTTTCTATCTTATGTAGCTATTACCTCAACGCTTCTCAACCGAGTTCGAATGAGATAGCTATCAGATTCTGAAGGCCTAGTCCTATAGGAAAACATGTCAGGAGAGGACCCTCTTCCCGGATGGACCGTTGGCGGGGATGAGATCTTGTGTTTCCGGGGACATGTATGGGTACCATCACATATATGCGAGGAGCTGATACAAGACTTTCATTAATAAGTTTGGTCAGTTCATCCTGGCGTCACCAAGATGTATCGTGATCTACACCGCCAGTACTAGTGGCTAGGTATGAAGAGAGATGTGGCTGGTTTTTTCATGAGGTGTCCCACCTGTCAGCAGGTGAAGGCGGAACACCAGCGGCCAGTAGAGCTTTTGCAGCAGTTACCCATTTTCGAGTGGAAGTGGAATGATGTCGCGATGGACTTCATGACAGGGTTACCAAGATCGCCTTGAGGGAACGACGTGGTATGGGTTGTTGTTGACAGGCTCACGAATGTTTCTCACTTCTTGCCGATAAAGGAGACCTTCGGTGTCGATGAGCTAGGACGGTTGTACATCTGTGAGATTATGCGCTTGAATGGGGTTCCGAGTTCTATCATTTCAGATAGGGATGCCCGTTTTACGTCGTATTTCTGGCAGGGGCTACAGAGGGCCTTGGGTACAGAGGTACTTCTGAGTACAGCTTACCATCCCTAGACAGATGGCCAGTCAGAGTACACGATCTAGGTGCATGAGGATATGCTCTGATCTTGCATTCTAGACTTTGGTGGTTCTTGGGAGAAGCATATTCCTCTTTTGGAGTTTGCCTATAACAACAGTTTTCAGGCGACTATTCAGAAGGCACCTTACGAGGCTTTGTACAGTAGGCCATGCCGATCACCTTTATGCTGGCTGGAGGCAAGAGAGGTAGCTTTGTGGGGACCTCGTCTTGTTTAGGAGACCTCAGAGTAGATAGAGTTGATTTGGTGGAGGATGGCTATAGCATAGTCTTGACAGAAGTCTTATATCGATCAGCAGAGACGACCTTTGGAGTTTAAGGTCAGAGATCAGGCTTTCTTACGTGTTACCCCGAGGTTGGGACATAAGAGAATCAGGTGACAGGGTAAGCTTTCACCAAGATACATCAGGCCTTTTGAGGTTTTGGAGAAAGTCGGTCTGGTTGCTTATAGGTTGCAGTTACCTCATAGATATCAGGCTATGCACGATGTCTTCCATGTTTCTCAGCTTTGACGCTATTTCTCAGACCTATCTCATATTTTTTGACCTGAGGAGGTTGAGCTAGAGCAGGATACATCGTTTGATGAGAATCCTATCAGGATTGTTGATCGTAGTGCAAAGATACTCTGTGGTCGCTCTGTTCCTCTAGTACGGGTGCTCTGGCAGCACGGCCGTGTACAGGATGAGACTTGGGAGAGGGAGGCCGATATACGATCACAGTGGCCATATTTGTTCGAAGTTTCTTCATCACTACCTTGTTAGGGAAATTCGGGGATGAATTTATTTAAGGAGGGAAGTTTATAAGAACCCAGACCTTCTTTTCAGGTACGTTTTTTCCTTTCTGGTCGTTTTTGGGAAAAAGAGGAGTTTCTGAAAAATTTTGAAGTACACATCGTGTACTTTATGAGTACACGCTGTGTACTCCTTTTTCACTTGAGAATGTGTGCTGGCCGTGTCCGGACCACACACATGGTGTGTAGGGGTGATGTGGAGTCCTCTTAAAGCAGAGTACGGAAAAGCTGAGTACACGCCGTGTACTTTATAAGTATACGTCGTGTATTTTCTTTTTTTTTTCATTAAACGGACCAGGGTCGCACCCCATCGACAGAACCATCTTCTTATCCAAGTTCTTCGACCGAGAGCATTCCGTACGGCCACGTATCTTCTCCAAGCCATTGTCCATTCTCCGAATCGACTGTCGTCTATTGCATTGGGACCGTAGCGGTGAGCTCTCTCTTCTCCTAGAGCTTTGTTTCCCAATTCCTCTTCTTTCTCAAGTTATCGAGGGATGAGCGTTTTGTGCGTTTTCATATATCTACACCATTATAAAGAGAATCAATCCTCATGGTTCAAGTATATCGATCTCCTAGGATCGAGGTAGGTGGTTTGTTACCCTACATTGAATTTCTTTGAGTTTTTGGTGCAAAAGTGTCGGATACCCATGTATCGGGTATATTAGGTTAGGGTTTTGATCCTGTTTTGTTATCTGCCTTAGATTGAATGTATGATTGAGGTTATTAGATGATTGATAATTTCCTTTTAGCATGTTTTAGGATCACCCCATGGGTGTTTTCCCCTATTTTGGTTGTTTATCACCGTTTGTCTTAGGTTTCCTGTGAGGCATACATTGTTGCAATGATTTCCTGCCTTGATATATGTGATTGCATGTATTGCCTGTTTTTTATGTTCTTTTGATTCATTTTATCTATTATCCAAGTATTTTGTTGAGCTTACTTAGGTTTCTAACATTAGATTACACACGACTAAACTGCTCAGGGCTGTGTGAACCTGGTGCGGTAGACTAAAGGGGGAATTGACGATTAGGGCTTCCCTAGAGAGTCTGTTATAAATTAGTATCATTAGCAGGACCTATGGGAATGGGAATTTGTGCTTCCTTAGAGTTTCCTTAGTTACGTATTGAGACTATAGGGGGAATTAGATGTAAGTGCATCCTTATAGAGTCTATAGATACCGTTTCAAGACCGCAGGGGAATTGACGGTGAGAGCTTCTCAGAGTGTCTGTGCCTTTGTACGTTTACTTGACAAGAGGGGCCTGCCAGTGTTAGCCACCCAGAGAGTCACCTTGAATATTGTTTGGTTGGTTGTGATGAGTCCAACAAGCCAAAGAACAAGCTTGATTTTTGTACTATTTGTTGTTTAGGTAGTCTGCTGAGATACCTGTTGTGTTACTTGCTATGCCTTGAGAATATAGAGCTATCTGCTAGATTCCTTGGTTGATAATTTAATGAGTGAATTAAATTAATAAATAAATGTGAATGGATATTTTTAGGATTGTTTAATCTAGTGTACTTCTATTTCTCTGTTGCATTTATTTCCTTTACTTTTTCTATATTGCTCACTGAAAGTAGGGCACAGATCTTGTGGTGATTGCCTACTGGGATTAGTCTCACACCTTGTTTGGGTTCTGCTTTTTGGCCCAAACAGGTTATTTGGTTGTAGGTGTGGATAGGGATTGTGGCCCTTCTACTTCAAGTACATGATTTCTGGTTGGAACTGGAGAGCATAGGATTGATCCTAGGCTTGCGATGCTGTTGGAATTTCTGTTTACTATTAGTACTTTGTTCGTAGTTGTATTTCATCACGTTGTTTTGTTTGATGATTCCCTTAGATACTTGTACTTGCTGCACCATTTTCATCATTATTATATTATACATTGCTTCCATTTTTTAGTTTTAGTTGTTTTATGTTGTTTACTGCTTCTGCTATTGACTGTTATTTCCTTTATTTATATAGCTTACCAAATGAGGGCATAGTTTCCCCAATGACTCACCAAGGCCCTCGCTGCTAGTCGTCAACCTCTGGTGTTTGGGGAAATGTTCTTGAGGTCATGTGGCAAACCGGATATGGGGCACCAGTTGTGTGGCTCCAGATTCGGGTCGTTAAAAAATGTAACACCCCTAGAAAAGTGAGACTTAAAAGGATAAATGTTACTACCCATGTCAACAAGGTGCACCTTTCTTTTCAGGAGCCTACTTGATTAGAACTACACAGTTAAGCATGCTTTTCCTGGAGTAGTAATCAGGATGGGTGACCTTCTGGGACGTTTCCCAGGGTGTGTGTGAGTGAGGACAAAACACACTGAAATAACATGTGTTGGCCTGTGGGGATAGTCTTTAGTCTGATAAGCGAACCTAGTGAGTAATAGACTATGGTGTGTTGGGAAGGAAACCAAGGTATTACAGGAGACCCATGGGGTTAGATGACAAGTTTCATGGCCCGGGGAGGCGGGTCGTGACAAATGGTATCAGAGCCAATACCCAGCCGGAAGTGCTTAGGCACTGCCTAGGTTTGAGGCATGGGGTCCACAACGAGGGCGTTGTGCTTTAAAGGGGTGGATAATGTAACACCCCTAGAAAAGTGAGACTTGAAAGGCTAAATGTTACTACCCATGTCAACAAGGTGAACCTTTCTTTTCGGGAGCCTACTTGATTAGAACTCCACAGTTAAGCATGCTTGAACTGGAGTAGTAATCAGGATGGGTGACCTTCTAGGAAGTTTCCCAGGGTGTGTGTGAGTGAGGACAAAACACACTTAAAGAACATGTGTTGGCCTATGGGGATAGTATTTAGTCTGATAAGCAACCCCAGTGAGTAATAGACTATGGTGTGCTGGGAAGGCAACCAAGGTATTACAGGAGACCCATGGGGTCAGATGACAAGGTTCATGGCCCGGGGAGGCGGGTCGTGACAAAATTGGTATGTATTTTAAATAAACAATAAAAATTTAATTATTTTATATGAAACAACATATGTTCCTTTTTTTTATATACAGATTGATGAATCAAAATCTGAATCCACTTCCATCCCACTTCATGTGCTATAGAAGGAGGCTCGTGTAAATAAGGATGGTCTATTAGTTGATGAAAACACAAAACCAGTATGGGAAGTATGTGTAAGTATGAAAAAATTGTAATTTTTTATGATTTATAACAAAATTATATAAAATAAATATGTTCATATTTTTTTATATAATTTAGACAAAAGAATCGACAATGGTCGTACCAGAAGAAAATCAACTTTCAGTATCTTCGAAGTGGCCTGAACAATATGGTTGTGTTAGAGGATTAGGTTTTGGAGTCTCTCCTTGAACATATTTCAAGAAGATAAAACCACATAAAGATACATAAAATATAATGAGATGAATGTAGGCACAAATAGACTCATTATAAGATATTATTTTTTAGTTTAGTTTGGCATACCAATGTATAAGAAAAGATCAAAGTGAACTGGCGGTGGAGTAAAGATCCGCACATGATCCAAATTATCCCACTATCTTTGAGGCTAGTCATTCCCCCCAAACCTTACATGGGGTAATCAATTTTTTCATTAATCTTTATCCTAAATGTGAATCAAACAACTTTTGATATCTTTATATTACTAAAATTATGTAGGGTGTTGTTGTATGTGATTTTTATCTATCAACACCCACGTACCATCATGTTGTAAGAGGTATAATATATAATATCCTAGGAAACCAGATACACAATAAACACCTCCCAAAAGATCACATGAGAGTGGGGATTGAGGTTTCTTATGAGCTAAAAACTGAGTTTCCTATTCCACTTAATGATCCATATATTACAAAGGTCCAAGTTGTTATTGGATCTTTCATATCATGGTCTTCTAATTTTATAAAGATACATGAGGTACGTCTTTAAAAAAATCATATGAAAAAAATGTAACAGTTGATGATAAAAGGTTTGAAGTGAGGTATGATATTACAGATGGATAAAGCAGTAGAGAAACAAAAGGTTGAATCAATAAAATCTACTAAATCAGTCAAGAAAACAAAACAAACTTCTAAAAGTACCTTCTATCCACCAGTTCTACAGCAACATTTATTAACATTACAACTTCATTTAGAGACCACATTTAAAGATAATACTATGTATTACATTCATTATGAAGAATAAATATTTGGAGTTTTCATTATGGATTGAATTGGTCTCAATACTCTAAATGAGATTCTCAAGCATGAATGGTTCGGCATCTCAGTTGTGAATACACACATAAGGTACATTTTCATAATATGTCTGTCCAAATAGTGAGATAAATATGTTTATTAAATTTAATAAATATTCATATATTTTATAGGTGTTTATATTAAAATTATATAAAGGGAAGATACCTTGAAGAATGATTTAGATTCATTAATCCAAGTATGATTTCTATAGTAGAAATTACTTTGGATAAGGAAGAAATAGATAATAAAAGAGATGAGTTACTCCAAGAGTTTAATAAAAAAATATCAGATGACAGACTCTTTGATGCCTATAATGGAAGGGTAAAGCTCTATGATCTAATCACATCAAATATATTTTTAATTTTTTTATTACTTAATTGTTTTTGTTTTTTTAGGGAGAAATGGATGCTGATAGAAGTCAATATAGACACATGGCCTATTTATTTTTTGGATTGAATGCATGGAATTCCAACCAACTGACCACACATGATGTGTATTATGAATATTCAATACACTATAATCAAAATTTTATAGATAAACTTAAAATTATATATTCAGTTTGTGTTTTCATGAGAATTTTTTTATTATAGGGCGGTCTCTAAATACAATCTAAATCTTGGAAAGAGGTTGGCGACTGAAAAGCTAAAGCCTATGGATTACTACAAATGGAAAAAAAAATTAAGGTATATATATAAATATTTAACTATCAAAACAATTTAATTATTTTGGTCAATGTTTTTATAGTGTCTGAAACAAGATAATGATATCGATTATGGATATTATGTTTTCAAATTTATGAGAGAAATCATGCAGCATGAAAAAACCAACATCCCCCTAAAAGAAATTTCTAAAGGTATTTTCAATTTCATTAAATATATTTCATAATCATTTTTTTTATATTTTCTCAGTACTATCAAGATTTTCGACAAAATAGTTATTCAAAAGAAGAAATAAATTTATTTAGAGATGAGTGGGAAGTGTATATTTTTTTAGAATGTATTCCAACAAAAACTTTGGGTGATTACATGCTATTTTTTGATCTAGTATGAGTTATGATCATCAAAAAATATTTGGGGTGTGAAGCATTAGTGTCAAAATTCTGATATATTATTCTTTATCTCTTTCTCAAGGAGAATATTAATGGAGGAAATAAATTCGTTTAAAATATATAACCTAGAAACAATAAAATTATTGGGAAAATGTGGTGGCATAGGTGGAGTTTGAGGTGAAGGCGAAGTCAAAGGCAGAGTTGAAGGCATAGGAAATGTCAGAGTCAGAGACCAATGTGGAGAAGGGGGGTGAAAATCGAGGTGGAGACCGAGGTAGAGGAGGATAAGAAGCATTAGATTAAAAACAATAAAATTTATGGTCAATGAAGTATAATAAGGATCATACCATGATTTTGTTTGATAAAAATCATTTAAAATTTCACACAACACTTTTCACTTAAGATAAGATACATTGTGTGTCTTTCCAGTTTAAAATGAAATTTTAGTAAAAAAACACATGTGGCATACTCAAAACTGATAAAATGCATTCTGATAGTTCTGATACTTTAGTAAAAATATAAATGAGTCATTTGGGACGTGTATCATTCAGTTACACCTCAATTTGATGAATGGTGTGACTGGTATGACTCTAAGTGCGTCTTTTTATTCAAAACTGACATTAATTTTAATCAAAAAAACAACTAACATACTCAAAACTGAGAAAATACATTTCAATTGTTTTGATACTTTCAGAAAATGATCCATGAGTCATTTCAGATATGTAACATTCAAACACACCACAATTCAATGCATGGTGTGACCTATATGACTCCAAGTGCATCTTTTTAATTCAAAACTAACATTAATGTTAATCAAAAAAATGACTGACATACTCAAAACTAAGAAAATTCATTCCAATTGTATTGATACTTTAGGAAAACGATCCATAATTCATTTGGGATGTGTATCATTCAGTTTCACCTCAATCTGATTCATGGTGTGATCATTATGACTCCAAGTGCATCTTTTTATTCAAAAAAGAAATTAATTTTAATAAAAAAACTGACATACTCAAAACCAATAAAAATAATTCCGATAGTTTTTATACTTTAGATAAATAATCCATGATTCATTTTATATGTATATCATTTAGTTGCACCTCAATTTGATGCACGGTGTGACCAGTATGAGTCCAAGTGCGTCTTTTTTTTCAAAACTGACATTAATGTTAATCAAAAAAACAACTGACATACTCAAAAATGAGAAAACGCATTCAGATTATTTTGGTACTTTAGGAAAAAGATCCATATGACATTTTTTATGTTTAAATATTAGCTTCTATTTAATCTGATTCACAATGTGACTAGTATAACTCTAAGTGCGTCTTTTTATTCAAAACTGGCATTAATTTTAATCAAAAAACAATTGACATACTCAAAACCAACAAAATGCATTCTGATTGTTTTTATAATTTATTAAAATGATTATTGAGTCATTTGGGACATTTTTCATTCATTCACACCTCAATATGATGCATGGTGTGATCAGTATGACTCTAAGTGCATCTTTTTTATTCAAAATTGACATTCATTTTAATCAAAAAAACAATTGACATACTCAAAACCAAGAAAAAGAATTCATATTGTTTTGGTACTTCATAAAAATGATCCATACGTCATTTTTGACATGTAGGGATCAGCCAAACCTTAATATGATGCACGGTGTGACCATTATAACTCCAAGTGCATCTTTTTATTCAAAACTAAAATTAATTTTAATCAAAAAAACAACTGACATAATCAGAACTGAGTAAGCGCATTACGATTGTTTTGATACTTTAGAAAAATGATTAATTGTTCATTTGGGACATGTATCATTCAAACACACCTCAATATGACACACGGTGTGACCAATATGACTCCATGTGCATCTTTTTTATTCAAAACTGTGATTCATTTTAATCAAAAAAACAACTAACATACTCAAAACCAATAAAATACATTTATATTGTTTTTTTACTTTATGAAAATGATCCATACATAATTTTTGATGTGTAGGGATTAGTCTTGCCTCAATATGACACACAGTGTGACTAGTATTCCTCTAAGTGTGTCTTTTTATTCAAAACTGGCATTAATTTTAATCAAAAAAACAAATGACATAATCAAAACCAAAAAAACACATTCCAATTATTTTGATACTTTAGGAAAACAATCCATGAGTCGTTTGTGACATATATCATTCATCCTCACCTAAATCCAATGCACGGTGTGATCGTTATAACTCAAAGTGCGTCTTTTTTTATTCAAAACTAACATTAATGTTAATCAAAAAAACAACTAACATACTCAAAACCAATAAAATGCATTCAGATTGTTTTGGTACTTTATGAAAATGATACATATGTTATTAGTGATGTGTAGGGATCAGCCTTACCTCAATATGACACACGGTGTGGCCGGTATGACTCTAAGTGCATTTGTTTTATTCAAAAGGGAAATTTATTTTAATCAAAAAAACAACTGACATACTCTATAATAGTATTTTTTTTCTTGTCTTTCTATTAGAAATTTTATTTCATTTAAATGAAGTGTTTTTATCTTATTTTGGTAATTTTTGTTATTGTTTCTACTGATGCAGTGTGTTGCAGCACACCACACCTGTTTCTGGTGATGTAGTGTGCTGCTACATTACACAGTTGTTTTCAACTTTATCAGTACTCTTAACTGCACTGATAAATCTATCCTTTATCATCACTTTTATCTGCACTAAAAAAGAACTGATAAATTTTACTTTTATCAGCACTTTTTAAAGCATTGATAAAGGGTCTATTTATCAGAGCTAAATTAAAGTGAAAATAAATGGATTCTTTTATCATTGCTTTAAAAAGCACTGATAAATATTACCTTTATCAGTGATTTTATATGTGTTGTTAAATCTCCCCTTTATCAGTGCTTTTTTAGCGCTAATAAAATTCATGGACTTTTAACCACGCTAAGGTCATCAGTGCTTCTCTAGCACTGATAAAATATGATTCTAGCACTGTTAAAAGCGTGTTTTGTATTAGTGTGATACCAACCTTTTATTTCTATAGATGGTTTATGATAAGTTTAAAATAGGAAATATTAATATTTTATATGCTAGTTTTTTAATATGAATGTTTATATAGATTATGTATTGAATTTTTATTCTCCCCTTTAATATGATGAATGCATTAGACTCAGTAAGTGATAGGAGAGGCCCTCTATAGATCCTAGATGCATCGGTTTGTATCATGAGAAAAACTAGTTTTGGTGTGTGGTTAAGTCCTTACCCATTTATTGGCATAAGGCCTTGATGGTAAGTTTTTGATGTCCAAAATGATGCATTTCATCATTATGAGATATAGTTATTGATGTTCATGTGATTAATTTAATAGTTTTGATATCCATGGATAAGTTTTAGTTTCATGTGATTATTTATATGGAATTATTTTATCATCATTCACTCCTTCCATATTATTCTTTGTTCTCAAGTTATTGATTAAATGGAATGAGTTTCAGTTATTAACCTTTCCATATTGATTATTTTGTACTTATTCATGATATCATCTGTTTTACGTAACCCTTACTGGTTATTTGATCACACCCCTTATTTTTTAATTTCCCATGTATATAAAGAAGGAATCATGGAATTATTTCAAGGATGTAGAATATTTACTTTCACTATGTTGTATTTTTATGTTTTCAAATGTAATGTGAAATTCAAGTATGTATCTAGTTTACCAAGACTATTAAACTATTCATTCCTTTGGGATGTGATAGCTTCTATCTTATACTAATGTAATGAAGTAACCACCAGATCTAGGCTACTAGGGTTGGGGCTACTATAGGTTGAATAAGTTTTACCACCATTACTTCTTAGATCTATTGGGTATTTGATTATATTAGGGGTAGTAGTGATGATAAAAATGACTCAATCCCTGTAAGATGGGTCTTCTCTTATATTGTTCTGGTGGAAGATTTCATCACTACCATACTAATTTTCTAGGCCTTTACTTGGACATGGTCCAGGTAAAATATCTTTTTAGGGTAAGATTTGCTTCACATTGAGTGATTCTTTATGGTTTTAGACTTGGATTATCTCAAACAGGATTCCTTCTCGGCCTTCTTTTCTAAATTATGTAGGATTCTGTTAATATATCCCTTTTACAAAATACATCTATTTTAATCCTTAGGATTAGTAGGGCTTCATTGGACATACCAAGTAGCATATGTAGACCCCAATATTCAGACTTGGCCAGAGGCAGTGGAATTATATGTTGTGCTCCCTAATAAATGAGGTTGGCCAAAAAGTTGGGTAAAGTGTAGAGATCTATATTCACCCCACCCCTTGACACGTATATCTAGTGTATTATCTACAATTACCTAGAAGATAACCTATATGATACTGAGGTGGGCCTATTAGAGGTCCATGCATCTCCTTCCTAACTTCAGATGTTGTGTAGTTGAGAGGGTAGCCAAGAAGATTTGGTGAAAAAATTCACTTATTGAATTAATATGGTTGGAGTACCTCCCATAATACAAATACATTTATTTTAGATTATAGAGATTCATCTATAGATTCACACATAGATAGTGTATGCATTCCTCTTTAAAAGTCTCTATAATTTCATTCTGGGAGGAAGCTATGGGATAGAACATAACCAGTATATTATCCTTATCCATATCCTTTAATATAACCAAGAATTTATCTTCATCCTTATAAAGGGATTCCTAAACCTGATATGTCCATAGCGGTCATTTACCTGGTACTTCATAAAGATAAGAAAGGTAATTAAGAAACACATTCACTATGTTAAAGTGTAAACACTCTAAGGGAGGTGCAGATAATAATTGATACTCAAAACTATTATTTGGATGAGATAAGAATACTCCACTCCGTGATAAGGTACTTAGTGTATTTGACCTCAAACTCTCAAATTTCTTTTGATATAAGGTAAATATCAGAGTGTTATCGATAAGGGGAGGACCTTCTTACAGATGTGGGATGCCACTATGAGGAGGACCTTCACAGTGAATTCCATGGGGAGTAACTCCGTATTCATCTTTATACGAACCTTCAATGGAAATAATTCCATTATAGCTTGATGCCCCACCATAGGGAGTATCTCTACAACATATTCCCTAAGGATAACCTCCTAGGTAGATGGTCTTGTTTCTGAAAGGAATACCCTCTTGAATACCAACTATTGATGAGTTGGAAATGGGAGGACCCTCTTTCTTATTGTTCTTCATGTTGTGGGGAGAGCCTCCTTATCTTATACCATGGGGATTACCTTCATTGATGATATGTATATTACTATGGGGTGGACCTACATAGTTACCACTTCCTTATACCATTAATAATAAACTAAAAAATTCTTGAGATGCTATTAAAATGCATTAAAGGGTCTCAAAAACACCAGTATTAATTGGGGAAGTAATACAAGAATTCTCCTAGGTTGTATAATGCCCTTGATGAGACCTCCTAGATCTTCATGATTGGTTGACCTCATAACCTAGATCATAAGTTAAGTAACACAATAAATAAAACAAACTTCATTCATAGGAACCCTCCTAGGAGACCTTACAGCTATCATTGGAATATACTGGATGTATTTCTTGGGTTATTAGTAGAATATATTGGCCTTCCTTGCAAGTGTTTGTTGGATGAGGGATATGATCCCACTTTTGTTCCTCAATCACTATCATAATATTTCAACATACTTTCTGGGTGAGGATAGGAATATGATCCTACACTTTAATAGGTTCCACTTGGATATGTTGATGGGATTCATACATGTGGGTTGGAATATAAGATTGAATTTTTATTGTTGATAAGATATTTTGTTGATATTTTATGAAAAAAGAAAGAATATAAGCCTACTCTAAAGTGATTAATGGAATATGTTAAAGAACTCATTAGATATTAGAAGGTATATAATCCTTCCATGAAGTTACTTTCAGGGTGTTCCAATAAACTCTGATTGGGATGGGAATATGGGCTTAATATTATTCATCATTCCTCATCAGGGTATTCAAACATTCCTCCTAGATTTTAGTAGGAATATGATACCACCCCTGAGTATCTCTTGGGATATTCTGATAGGGTGCTTCAAAATTAGTGAGAGAAGGAATATTTACCTAATCCTTAATGGTTGCTGAAATATTCCAATAATAATCTTTCATTGCTATTAGAATATGCTAACAGCTTTGAAATATATCGGAAAAGATATAATCTTGAACATCCATTGTAATTATTGTATACTAATGATATTCTACAATGGGAATGGGAATATAGTCCCACTTTTCAATGTGAATGGGAATATATTCCCATTCAAGTCCTATGGTTTTCATCGAGATTCACTAACAAGATTCATTATTAGGATAAAGAAACTGGGATTTCTCTATATCTATTGTTAGAGTATGTAGACATGTTCCTCTTTGTGTCGTTAGGATAGGATGATGGTCTTGTTCATTGTGGGACAAATATGATTCTACCATTCAGTTACCAGTAGAATGTGTTGATTGGATTCTTCATTAGAAATGGGGATGTAGTTCTATTCTTATCCTTTGACAGCATGATATCCCTGATGATAACTGATCCTAAGTACTTGGGTCTGAGTGACTAGGTATGGGACTTCATAGGTGGCCTCCTCAAATGATTCATAAGGAACAAAGGCCACATGGAATTATAGGCACTAGAAATCAATAGGATCCCTCCTAGGTAGCTCTTAGATAGTGGTGAGGACACAATTTTCCTCTTTCTCCATCTCTTTCAGGTAAGGGAGGTATGTGTTCCCCTACTCTGAAGATAGGATTCCAGAGTGGTTCTAGGTGGTGATCGGCACAACAGGATTTACTGTAGTCCTCTATTAATGTGGTGATCTAAGGGTATTAATTGTTCAAAGTCTCACCAAGGCTACCTCCATGGTGGCGGTAGTACCGTTGAGTTTATACTCTCTCACTAAATCATTTTCCACTTATTATTGAATATGCGAAGTCAGGAAAAATATCCTCTTATTTTTTGGTTCCATTGCCTTTACAGTAGCTGGAGAAAGCATGGGATGCCTCAAATATTGAGAATTATCCTCATAGGCACCATAATGGCCATCATCATATCTTTACATCTTATCATGTGATGATAATGAGCTCGATAATTCTATTTATTTGGATAAACTATAGTTATATGAAAGGGTTGGAAATCATGAATTTCCTAAAAGTATTAACAACCAAAAATAAAAAATCAATCAATGTGTCATCATAATTACAAGCATTTTTGATCGATCACTTTCATAGATAAAATATTCAGGTTTTTCATTTTACTTTATGTAAAAATTAACACACTTATTGATTATGACCATTTTGAGTAATCATGTACCTTATTTCTAAAGGAAAGTGGTCATTGAGAATTTACTAGTGACACCATGGAAGGTGAATTGTTCAATAGGATGGGATTTCAGGATAATCACACCCTTTAGAAGTGAATTATTACCTACTCTGGGACTCTATTCTAGATTTAAGTTATGTTCATGAATCCTTTACAATTCTTGGTGTGTGACTAGTTACCACAATGTTATTGATATTTCATTGAAAATTTTTGATGTATATATCTATATATTTTATATTTTCTCCATTTTTTCTAGTAATTAGTGATTCTTTGGTTTAAAGTTGTATATATAAGAACTCTAGAGTTTAGTATTTTCCAAGAATGTGGTAAATATTTTGGATTTGGTATTGGGCCCCTGGGAGGGTCTTTTTATGTATCTCCATATATAGAATCATAAACCACATAGTTCAGTGCCACCTAATGATACATTTCATACCATTTAAGTTCATGTGACAAAGACCATGTGTCTTTATTTGAGGTCATTTATCCATGACCAAGTGATGTTTCTTTTAAAGATGTTTATATAGGACTAGTAGACCACTGGTTGAAGGAATCCTAGTAATGGGTAGTGTGGGAATTACACATGATAAACCCTTTTAGTTCTTCTCATAATTAATTTTTCTCACTAAGTAATATTGTATCGTAGGGAATATATCTCTTTTAGGGAATATTATATAGATCCTAGGAAACATGGCCTAATGAGGAGTTATATGGATCATAAGGAATATGGCCTAGTGAGAATGGATACCATGTGAAATATATCCTGATAAGGATAATTTTCATAGGGAATATGGACTAGAGAGGATATGGTTCTATAATATTAGGTTTTAACCTTATAGAGGAATCCTATGTATCTTGATTTACAAGAATCAAATCCCAAGAAATTTGAGTTTAACAATTTAAGGTCATGTGATAGGATCATACATTACAATATAATGTAATTAGGTAAAGAAATTGCATTTAGTTTTACATGATTAGATAGGGGAATGTATATCATGAAAGGAAAAACAATAAAGGATTGAGTGGGGATTACATAAGGGCTTACCCTTTTTATTTATCTCACAAGGAATGTATACCCTTTTAGGATGTATATTCTCATAGGAAATATGGACTTTTGAGGATATATATGATCATAGGGAATAAAAACCTTTAAAGATGGATATGGTCATAGATAATATGGTCCTTTGAGTATGGTTTAATGGGGGATACATTCCTGTGAGAATGAGTTTAGGAATACGTATGGGCTTCCCTGGTATATATTTCATAGGTAATATATCCCTTAGAAGGAATGAGTTGGGTATTACACCAAGTATGAGGCTATAACATCCCATTACCTTTTTTTCTAGTACATTTTAATCATTGTCAGGGTTTTCCTTATTTCATTGTCTAGGTAGGGCCGAGAAGGAATTAGGAGGATACCTATAATGATGAATTCATAGCTTTGTTGGATTTTTCAGCATAAAACCAATTGGTTCTTTAGATTGATGGGGATTTACACGCCATGTAATATTGTTAAATGATGTATAAATTCTAAAATAATATAAATCCATTTTTAACCAAAGGTGATGGGTTTTTTGGTTATTTTTGGATTCTTCAATAACACGATGTGTAATTGGGTTATACGTCATGTAAATTCCCAAGAGTTATTTTTAAATAGGAATATCAGATAAAAATTCTATTTATTATTCTCCATACTTCCTTTTTCTTGACTAAGATCCACCCCCATGCAATTTTGGAGTCGTCAAACCCTTATGGTTCATTTCATTCAGCAATTGATCGTCATTGTGGTTGCAGTGTGACTTTCTGGGTAAGCAGTCTCCCTATCTCTTCTTCTCTTTCTCTTTCCCTCCTTGGAGTTTGACATATCATCTTAGGTTTGATGAATCTAAACTTTGAATTGTTGAATCTTGTTTCTAGATTGATTTCCTATATCCATTGTGTCTTTGTTCTTGTTGATGGGTTCTGTTGTGGGCTTTGTATTTCTGTGAAAAAGGTATGTGGTTCCGTTTTGATTGGAAAAATTTGATTAACCCTAAATTTATTGATTTAAATTCAATTTTTTGATTTAAATTAGATTTATTGAAATTGATTTTAATTGGTTTATTAAAAACCCAATTCCATTAATTTGGTGGATTTTTATTTGATTTGGCATGAAATTGGGGAAAACTCCCAATTCCATTGAATTGGGGTGTGTTAGTGAAATTGATGGAAATTTCTGGAATTTAAATTGTTGAATTTAAATTATGAAATTTATTTGTTGAAATTTATTTCGAAGTATTATTTTAGAAAAATGGCTAAAAATATTTTGGATAGAAACCCAGTGGTTTCATCTTAGAAAAAGTCATATTTTAATTAAAAACCCATGTGTTGGTTTCTAAATGGAAATTGGAATATTTGAAATGTGGAATGTGATGAATTTTATTTTAAATAGTTTTAAAATAAATTTCCCATCATTGGTTTTTATTAAAGAGCATGAAATCCCTGTTAGTTAGGGAGTTATTGGGATAGCACTCTTTTTTATGCTTTACAACTGAAATAAAACCTAGTGCATCAGATCACATCTCCAATTGGATGGTGATGAGTCACTATTTCACAGTGTTAGAGGGACATGTGTATACATATATTTCCATGATCACCTTCGATTCTGTGAGGATCCCATAGCCTGTAACTATTTTACCTTTTGGCATATGAACACCTTGCTCATTGTTTGTATTTAAAATATATTCCATTGTTTTTTGTAAACTATTTTACACATTCCTTCTAAATTTACATAAAATGTTTTTAAACAATATGTTTATTAATCCATTTTTTTAAAGTATTTCCATCATTTATATGTAAATCATGAATTGTTTTAATTATTATTTGAACTGCCATAAGTTTTTATTAAAATTGAAATCTTTATTTGGTTAATTAAATGTTGTATTCTTATGATGGAATCCTTGGTGAGACCCTACAAGGATTTTATCTCACATATTACATGTGCCTTTGGGTGTTTGTAGATTATCTTCTTCCATGTTCAATCAAGGGTAAGGCACCCCTTGGAGGTGGTTGTAGTTATTGATCCCTATACTTGGAGAGTTGTGTTCATTGGGACATGGGTAGTTTCCTATTTTCAGGTTCTTTGTTGTAGCACTTTGGGTTGTTTACCTGTTTGACTTCAGGTACAGTTCCCCCTGTGGAGTTTTTCTTCTATGCATACTGACTTTTTTTCTCTACTTTTGTAATTTTTTGTGGAAAAATCATTTCCAATTTCATTTTGTATAATGACAAGTTCTTTTCACAGCCCCATAGGGATCAGGAACACCCTTCGAGTCATGTCAGTTTTGGCTTATTTATCGGGTTACCAGGGTACCCAGGCCAGTTTGTGACAAATTGGTATCAGAGTTGTAGATTTTTCATGATTCCATTATGTCAATTTATAGTTATGTTATCTTTTCAATACTTAGGAGGTATTTTTTATTGAGTGTATGGACATCTCTCATCATAACAAACCTTAAGTCCCCAGGGATGGTTAGGGAATGACATCTCAAGGATTAGTTCTAGTATTTTCCCAATTTTTGATTTGGATGGATTGATATTCAAATCTTTTTAATTATCTGATGGGATTAGTTTCCCTCATTTCTCTATTTGAGCATTAATCCTATTTGACTAGTTTCCCTAATTTCTCTATTTGAGTGTTAATCTAATGACTTCAATGTTGTCATCTGATTTTGTGTAGCATCACGCCTCCGAGAAGATGTGTGAATCATATCTAAGAGGAAGATGTTGATGAAAATATAAGAGTGAATCCTCTTATGGACCCGATTCTAGTTGAGGTTACTGTGGATATTGTACAATCTTTTGGACAAGCACCACCACTTATTCCAATTCAAGCTCCAGTTGTGGAACCTCAAAGGGATGTTTTTCAGAATCTTTCATAGGGTTTACTTCACCAAAATCCACTAGAGTTCAAAGGCTCCAACGATCCTCAAGAGGCTGAGGAATGGTTGAGCATGATTGAAATTCTTTTTGAGATCTTGGAAACACCTAATGAAATAAAGGTTAATTGTGTCACCTTAATTATAGAAATACCAAACATGATATGGTGTGACATGATGGTGATGGAGAAGAAGCATGAGGTCTTAGAGTGGAAATAATTCAAAGCACTTTTAACTGAAAAATTCTATCCATATTTGATGGTGTTGGATAAGGCTTTAGATTTCTTAAAACGTGATTAGGATGACAAAACCATGATAGAGTATGCAAATAGTTTTTTTGAGCTATTACAGTTTACACTTGAGGCTATATCAAATAATCATATGAAGACTCTATGGTTTGAGTTGGGACTTAGAAATAATATTCATTCTCAGGTTATCTTGACAATGTTTCCTTCTTGTGTTGATGTGATGGATAGAGTGTTGGTGGTCAAAATAGACCTAGATGGAAAGTCAAGGTTGTCAAGAGTTCATTTTTCTCCTAGTGACAGTGTAAATTCCTCTAAAGGAAAAAAGATGTATGGTGGTTCTCATGGTGGTTCTCAATAGCAGGGTTTTTCAAAACCTACTACAATGGTGGGAAGAAACCCTTTGATTATCTACTAGTGTGGCAAGGTAGGGCACTCTAATAGGGTTTGTACTAAGTTTCCCAAGATATGTGGCTTCTATGGACACTCAAGTCACCTTAATAAGTAATTACATGTCTATTAAACTTTGTATAGTGGCATGATATCATCAGCACCAGTTAAAAAATGCGGTGCAATCAGATGATTCACGAGCAAAGGAGTTATAGCCATAGGAATCTGTAATAAAGCTTATTCATTTAATATAAGAGTCTCTAGAGAAAGAAAATATGGGTCCATAAACTGTAAGAGGTTCTATCACTATAATTAAATCAACAGTGACTAATTTATTTGATATTGGTGCATCTCACTCATTTATTTCAACCTGTATTGTTAATCTGCTAAATCTTACTACGAAGCTTTTGTCTTATGTAATGGATATTACTACCCCCTTAGAAAGAAGAGGGAGTAGGGTATTTGTAGTCCCATTTTTGTTTTCTCTATATCATATATTGATATTTCTTGATGTTTTTTGGTTCTCGACATGAAACCACTTGACGTCATATTTGGGATGGATTGGATCATTTCCAATAAATCCCAGATTGATTTTTATCTTCAATAGGTCTCCTTTTCTACACCTGATGGTATATTTAATATCTTTCAAGAAGAATAGGACCCAAGGTTGAGTAGAGCCGAGATTTCTTATTTAGAGTTGTGGAAATTGATATTTTTTCTCACCTCTGATCCAGAGTGATAATATTTGAGTAGTGGTCTTCCTCCAGTTGTCTTTGAGTTTCTTGATGTGTTTCCTTCTGACTTCTCTTGTTCTCCATTGTTGAGGGCAGTAGAGTTTACTGTCAATTTATTACCTAGTACACAACCATTGTCAATTACTTCTTACCATATGGAACCATCTTAAATGAAATAGTTAAAGATTTGGTCGGATGATCTTTTAGATAAAGGATTTTTATGCCCAAGCATGTCACCTTGGGTGGTTCTAGTTCACTTTACTAAGAAATATGATGGTTCACTTTGAATTTGTGTGTATTACTAAAAAATAAATAGTCACAGTAAAGAATAAGTATTTTTTGTCATGGATTGATGATCTTTTTGATCAGTTAAAAAGGAAAAATTGGTTATCCAATATTGATCTTCTATATGGCTTCCATTAGTTGAGAATAAAAGAATCTAACATTTAGAAAACCGCCTTTCAAAGTTGGTACATCCATTATGAGCAACTTGTCATGCCTTTTGGTCTACCCAATTCTCTTGCAGTCTTTATGGGTTTAATGAATAGGATTTTCCATGAGTATATTAATACCTTTGTGGTAGTCTTTGTAGATGAAATCCTCATTTACTCTAAGTCCTAGGAGGATCATGTGCATCATCGGAGAGCAGTTACAGAATTCTTGAGAAATCATTAACTTTATTCCAAGCTTTAAAAATGTGATTTTTGGATTCATGAAGTGAAATACTTGGGACAAATGGTTTCAGAACATGATATTTTAGTTGATCCTAAAAAGATAAGGGATTTTATGACATGGGAACATCCATGAAATTTTTTTGAAATATCAAGCTTCTTGGGTCTAGATGGTATTATTACTGGTTCGATAAGGACTTCTCAAAGTTGGATTCTCTGATGACTTCTCTCACTTAGAAGGGAATAAAAATTTCTAGGGATGAGAGATATCAGAATCCTTTTGTTGATATGAAACGTATTTTGACTACTGCGCCAGTGTTGACTCTCTGAGAGGCCAGTAAATGCTATGTGGTATTTTATTATGCATTTGGTTTAGGTTTGGGTTGTTTTTTATACAAGGTGTTCATTTAATTACTTATGGAACTCATCAAATTAGGTCACATAAGAAGAATTATTTGACCCATGATGTTCAAATTGCAACTATAATGCATGCGTTTAAGAGTAAGTGGCATTACTTTTTCAGATAAAATTTTACAGTGTACTCTGACCACAACATTTTATGTTTTATATTCTCTCAAAAAATATTTGAATCTCCTCTAGAGGTGTTGGTGGAATACCTAAAATATTTCAAATTTTACATCTCCTATACCTTGGGTAAATTCTTTGAGCATGAAACTTCTGACCTAGGTCCTGAAAGAATCTTCAGAAGAATGGAACTTGATGGATCTCTTTGCACAGTTGCATATTGGAGTCTAGGAATCAGGGGATGAGGTTTCTTTGTCCATTGTTCAGCAGAAGTCTTCCCTTATCGATATTATTATTCAGTAACATCATCTTGATGATGAGTTCTATAGAATTAGAGACTCTCTTTATGGTGGGGAGAATGTGGTTGACTATTCGTTCTCCACTAAGGTTATTCTATGTTATCATAATCACCTTGTTATACCATTAGTGTTCAAGAAAGTTGTGGTGGGGTATTTCCATAATTACATATTGGAAATGCACCTAGAAATCATGAAGATGTTCTATGACATGTGGCATAGATTTTAGTGGCTAGGTATGAGGTGAGGAATTTATGAATTTGTCTCTCATTTTAATACGTTCCAACATGTCAAGTCTGAGTGCCAGAACCCTTCAGGTTTGCTTCAACCACTTCCAGTATCTACTTAGAAGTGGGGTGAGATCTCAATGGAATTTTTGGTTGGGTTTCTACATAACCAAAGAATGAAGAATGTGATATGGGTTATGATTGATTGATTGATGAAATTGGCTCAATTTTTACACATTCATGATACAACCAAAGTTGAGGAGTTATTAAATCTCTACATGAAATAGATTGTTAATATTCACAATGTCCCTTATACTATAGTATTTGATAGGGATCCAAAATTCACTTATCTATTTTTGATAGTTCTTCAAAAGGAACTAGGATATCAGGTCTTTTTGAGCACAACATACCATCCATAGTCAGATGGCCAGACAGAAAGAGCTATACAGATTCTTGAGGATATGCTCCACACTTGTGTTCTCGACTTTGGTGGAGCTTGGAATGACTATCTGGGGCTTTTTGAGTTTTCTTATTACATTATTTACTATTCCATGATCATAATGGATCCTTTTGAGGCCTTGTATGGTCAGGCTTGCAGATCTAAATTGTGTTGGTCAGATATTAGTTAAAGTTCCTTAGTTGGACCAACTTGGTTCAAGAGATGATAGAAAAGATTTAGTTGATCCATTATACATTGTTTGTGGCACAAATCTGGTATAAATATTAGGTTGATCATCATAATATACCATTGGAATTTTTAGTTGGTGACCAGGTTTTCTTCAAAGTTTATCCTCAGTTGGGTCATCGACAGCTTAGGAGGCAAGGGAATATTACTCCTCATTTTGTGGGACCTTTTGAGATTGTTAAGTAGGTGGGGAAAGTTTCTTACCATGTATCACTTCCACCATAGTTTTATTCAATACATAACATGTTTCATGTATCGCATCTATGAAATTATCTATCTATTCCATCTCATGTTTTGAGTAGGAGTGATCTTGATGTTGAACCTAGTTTATATATGACTGAACAACCAGTCATGATAGTTGATTCTAAAACCAAGGTAATTCATGGGAGGATGATACTTTTGGTTCATGTGATATGTAGAGCAGTTCAGATTCTCATGTGACATAGTAGCATGAGGCACTTATGAGATAGCAATGTCCACACCTTCTTGATATAGAAGCTTCTTGATAGGATTTTTGGGCGCATAAATTTTTTATAGTGGGGAGGCTGTAACATCCTGTTACCTTTTTTCATGTACATTTTAAACCCTATCATGGTTTTCCTTTTTTCATTTTCTAGTTAGGGCCAAGAAGTAATTGGTAGGAAACCTATAATGGTGAAGTTAGAGATTTATTGGATTTTTCATCATAAAACTTGTTGGTTCTACACTCTTTTGGATGATTTATAATTAAAAAAACCTAGTGCATTAGGTCAAATCCCCAATGGGATAGTGATTGTTCACCTTTTTCCAGTGTTAGAGGTACATGTGTATACCCATATTTCCATGATCACCTTCGATTCTGGGAGGATCCTGTATCCTATAATTATCATACTTTTTGGCAGACAAACATGTTGCTCATTTTTTTTATTTTAAATTTATGTCATTGTTTTTTATAAACTATTTTTCACATGAATTCTAAATTTATATAAACTATCTTATATAATATGTTTATTAATCCATTTGTTTAAAGTATTTCCATCATTTGAAATGTAAAGAATGAATTATTTTAATAATTATTTGAACTTCCATGCCTATTTATTAAAATTGAAATATTTATTTTGTTAATTAAATGTTGGCATCTTATTATGGAATCCTTGTTGAGACCCTAGTGGGATTTTATATCACACCCTACATGTGCCTTTGGGTGTTTTTAGATTATCTTCTTCCAGGTTCATGAAAGGGTAAGGAACTACTTAGATGTGGTTGTAGATATTGATCCTTGGGCTTGGAGAGTTTTTTTCCATTGGGACTTGAGTGGTTTCCTATTTTCTAGTACTTTTCTCTGGTGATTTAGGTTGTTTACCTATTTAGATTCTTGTATAGTTCATCCTATAGAGTTTTTCTAGTATGAATACTGACTTGTTTTCTCTGCTTCCACAATGTTTGTTGAAAAATAACTCTCACTTTCATTTTTTATGATTCCAGGTGCTTGTTACCAACCTATGGGGATTGGGAACACCCTTCCAGCCATGTATGTTCTAGCTCAGTTATCGGGTTACCAGGGTACCCAGGCAGGTTCATGGAAGAGGACCTTTGGTGTGTTATTTATTATCAATTAGTATTTTTATAGTGAAAGAAAATTATACATATTGGGGATATGGCCTCACAAGGAAGAGGTTTCGGAGCTTACTCGTGGGATTACTTAGTATTGATTTCATGGGGAATATGGTCCTTTGAATAAATGAGTTAGATCTTACACCTAGTGAGAGGCCCTTTGGTTTGTTTAATACTTGTCTATTAGTATTTGGATAGTGTATGACAACTCAACTCATGAGGGATATGTCCCCATGGGGAAAAGTTATCGTGTAATATGCATAATCTTCCCATATATGGATGTCCATGGCTCATTGATGAATCATGGAAATAAATTCATCAATGGGAACATGGATGAGTATTACACTACTTCTTCTCAAACTGTGTGAAGGGGTGATAGGGGTAGATACTACCTAAGTCCCTTTATATCTCTCTCTTTATCTTATTAATGATTCATAGTGATAAAATTGTTAATGTAAACATTATTGAGGCTTACACCTAAGAAGGATTTACATTCCCGCATCACTCATTAAGTGGAAATGGTTAGCTAGCTTGACACTTTGGTAGCCAGGATGATCATTTTCATCCATGGGAGGTTGCATTGATGTCCTTATAATGAGGACCCTCATTATTAAGGGTATTCATGATTGTAAACCCCATAAGAACCCTATTAGTTAGGGTGTATAATCTAGAAACACCTTTTATCAAGGGAATACATGATCAAAAGGGGTATACACTGATGCAAACAGTTCAATCATGTATCTAAAGGTCCCATGGATGAATCCTAGAGGAGTTCTACCTAGTAATAAGTTAATCTGATCCAATAGGTGTCTAAAAAGTATTTATGGAAACCATGTTATCCTATTTGAGAGACCTACGAGAATATTGTTCCTAGGAGGGTTACATATGGTCTTAGAACTTTATGAGGGATACCTAGATGAATTGACATCCTAATAGATATCTAGGGTGAATAAGGTTCCCAAGTGGAAAAACGTGGATAATGGGGTGTCCAATTGGAGTAATAGAGAAAATTTATTCCCTAATGATAGATTAGGGTGAAGTGTCTCCTTAGTGAGAGCCTAGAGCAAAGTGGTTCTTAAATAGAATTCTAGAGTGATGTGCCTCCTTAGTGGGAGAATTAGGTGAGAGGTGTTACCTATTAAGGGTAAAGGTGAAGTGTCACCTTACTATGGACCTTGGGTGAAGTTCCACCCAATTATAAATCATAAGGTGAAGTGATCTCCCTAGTGAAGAGCTAGGGTGGAGAGTCTCCATAGTGAGATCTTAGGGCAAGTGGAAACCCTAGTTTAAGATATGAGCAATGTGTCACCCTAGTGGTACCCTTAGAAAAATTGGTTACCTTGGTTAAATAATAAGGAAAAGTGTCTCATTTGTGGAAAGACTTGGGTGAAGGTTCTCCTTAATAGAGAGTCCCTTAGGTATGATCCGTTTGAATGGAACCCTGTTTTATTATCCAATATGGGGTCTTTTTCATTAGACTTAGAGAAATAAGGGAGAAGTGGTCTTTCATGAAATATTTTTATGTGTTAGACCTTAATATACCATAATTTATCTCTTTTTAGGTTAATTACACTAGTTTTTTATCTTAATAAAGCTACCTAAATGGTGTTAGAGACTAGAGTGCAGGGATCTCCTTGGAATATCTTAATTTTACAAATGTCTAAAATGAGGACCTCTTGGAGACTATTTATAGTTCATAGGTATCCTGGTGCATGGATCAATCAAGTGTTACCTAAGAAAACATCATGGGATTTTTGGTTTGGATCATTCTAGTCAGATGAGCACATGTCCTGGGTAAATCAATAGGGTTCCTGGATAAGGGTGAAGCAGTCTGGGTGAATCAACAAGTTTTTAGACTAGGGTTCCTTCTATGCTCCATATCATAAACTTACTATAGTGGTTTCCCATTGAAAAAGTAGCACTAATAATTACACAATTGGTCATAATGTGAATCTTCATGATCCTATGGTGCATATTGCACTTATACAAAATCTCATTGTATTCACAACATCTCACTTTAAATTATAAAGTGATTTCTCAAACACTATTGAAAAAGATCATCTTTGAGCTCCTAGATGTCTCTATATCAACACATGAGATCTTTTTCCTCAAATAGAGTCTTTAACTTTTAGTAGATCTTCATGAATAGTACCATGAACATATATCTCTTCAAGTAACCAAACAACAAAATTATATTTAGAATTAGGTTAGCTGGCCTTAATCAATATCATAATGATTAGCCTGTATAGATAGTAAGAACGTCATGTTCTCTTCTTCCTCAATCTTTTTATTCAAGAGTTTCAACACCTAGTTAGAGATCCTAAATTTTATTGTTGATCTCTCTATCAACTCTTATTTTTCTTCCTTATTATTTTTTGTATCAACTTATAAAATATTGGTCATCACAGGATCTTCTTCTATACTCCTGTGAAGCATTATATCTATTATTTTAGATCATGAAGGGTTCATATTCTTCCTCAATACCAGGAAGGTTCTTCCTCTGCATCTCTGTATTAGGTTATCTCAAATTCTTGTAATCTATTAGATAGTTCTATTATTTTAATATTTTTCCAATCACATAATATATTTTTCTTTATATTTAATATAGAAAATATTTAAAAATCTTGACTTTTTGATCTCTTATAATTTTCCTCAATGCATTAACATGAGTTTTACACCATGATCTCCACTGATATTCCAAGAATACACTTCTTCTTATTTCTTCTCATTTAATTCTTGCTAAATAATTCCCTTATTAGTTATTTTAGAAGGCTTGAGACACTTATTATCAAATTAATTCTACAAATAACCTACAAATAAATCGATCTACACATCCATATAAAAAACATAAAGTAGTAATATGTTGCGGTGTGGATCATGTTATCATGGTGTGATGATCTCTCATTTTAAAAAATCATATTTGGCTTGATTCTTCCTCTTTAGGTTGTTCTCATTGTGTGATATTTCTCTCCATGATATTAAGATCATAATATCATCATTAATCTTGGATAAAAATCTCATTTTTGATGTTTAATTGAACTAAGTTCACCTCTAGAATCACCAAACATGATTTTCTTAGAATATTTAATATTGAATTTATATATTTCATCCTTTGAAAATATAAAAAAATTACTAACTATTTAAATATTATATTTTTTATTATAATACTTACAGAGTATAGTGATTCCCTTTACCTTTTCCAAATTTTTAGTTAGCAGCTGATTTTTCATAAGACTTAGTAAGTCTTATGAAATCCCTATAGCTAAATTCCTTTTTCACATTTTAAAACTACAACTGGTATTTCATAAGACTTATTAAGTATTACACATTTCCAAAAAAAGTCTTACATTCTCAAGCCTTTTCCAAATTTCAACTAACTAAAATGTATTGTGCTGATACTAAAAAAATCTTATGCTCCTCAAGCAAAGTCTTACAAAATTAGAAAAATTTTGATAGCGGCTCAAAATTCTTATGAAAACTCAAGTAATTCTTATGAAATACTAAAATAATTAAAAAATCTTCCAATGATATCGCATTATCATCATAAGTCTTATTAAATGAGTCTTATCCAATTTTTCTAATTTAGGATAAGTGTTACACATTGCCACAAAATTATTACATTCTAATTTCATTACAAAATTTTGACTATCTGAAAAGTATAACATTTTTATAAAGTATTATGAAATGTCACAAATTCTTATGTTTTTCTCCAAGATACTTACAAAATGTATTATATTTCTTGAAATAAACTGAATTCATACAAATCATTAAGAATCATATGTAATTCAATGTGAGCTCTTTCCTTTGTCAATTTTCAATGTTCACCCCGTAAATGTCTTGTAATTTACTGATGAATTAACACTTTTTCAAATTTCATCCTCAAACATGAATTTCAAAACATGTGAAAATATTCTCAAAGCATCCTTAAGTCTTTATATTGAATCTCAAAATATCAAAATGACTTTAAATAATCATCTAAATTATCAAAATAATTATAAATCATTTTAACATAATTCCAATTTCATTTTTTGAATTTAATTACTCAATTTAGAGTACTTAAATATAGATTCACCGCCTCTTCTCTTCAATTTAAAACTAAAACCCCAAAGCCTTCATTCAAGATTTATTCAAAACTATATAGAGAATACTTTATGATCAACATTAATTGAATAAATTATCAATTTTATATCCAACTTTCTCTTCTTTAAAACATACCTCTCAAGATTTTCACTCATCCAACTACTCAAAATCATTCCAAAAATGTTGTAGATTATGATTTCAACTTATAATCAACATTTTTCATATTTCCATATAAACCAATTCTCCAATAATTATTTTTTTTTCTCACCAAGAAGCAGCTCAACTACACTCTGAAGGTTCCAGGTACAGCAGAATTATACATCAGGTTATTCCCAACTTTGATTTTTTTTCATGATCGATGATCAATAAAATATTTACATAATGAAAAACACCATGATCATTGTAATTGAATCAAATAAAACAAAAAATATATAAAAATTTGGAACCATAGCATGGGATCATCACATATTATTTATAATTAATTTAATCAATTAAGTAATTAACATGTTAGAATTCATTAATCATTGATGGATCTGAAAATATATCTATATTGTATCATCATTTTTTTTGTTGGAATAAAGATCTTATTATATCTAGCAGTGATCCACATGTATTCCACAAATCTTTAAACATCGTCATAGGAACCTCTGAGTAATAGTGTGGTAAAACCTATCACTTGCGTCGTTTTCCTTTGATCGCCTTTAAAATCACTTCCAAAGGATTATTCTTGATCTATTTAGAATTGAGAGTGTAAGGTGGTCAAAGATAAATCTATATTATTAGGAGTATTCTTGGATAATGGATATCTCTAGGGCTTCGATATAATTCTCTATATTCATTGTACACAATAAAAAATGAATTGGTTATCCTGAAAAATAATATAATTGGGTTTATATATTTATATGGATTAGAAACAAATATCCTCACAAGTTCCCTTTAATATTTATTTAATATATATGGAACCCCATGTATATAATGATATTATTATTATTATTTCTTGACATGCACTAAACTCACAAATTAAAAAATTAAATATTATTTATTCAAATAATATTCAATATATATTATTTCTCACCGGACCTATAAACTTGGTTTATACTTCCTCTTCAATATTTATCAGGACTTTAATAATGAATATTTACTTAATAAATAAATATCACTACATTATTCACCAATAAATAAATAAATATTATATATTCACTAAATAGAAAATAATTATTTATTAAATATTCTGGTCATATAATATTCTCTCGAATAACTAGTGATGGAATATATGTGATCAATCAAACATGAATAATTATTAAACCGTGTTTGGTAATAATATTTATTTAGATTTTTAAATAATAAATAATAATATATTATTTAACTGAGATTCTGGATACACTTGGTGTGTGACCCTCTAGTCCTTTTTCTTAGTGGCATTAGGTGAAGTAGCCTAAAGTTTAAGGTTGTAATCTAGAAACATGCCAAGGCATCCATAGATAAATAATTTAATGCCACAATTACATAATACCTTATATGGATGATTATTGTGTAATATAATCCCTTTATCATGATATCTCTAATCAAGAAGGTTGCATGCTAGTGCCATCAACCTATGTGTTTGATGTCTCTTTCTTTTAATTTTTGCAAATCGAACTTGCCTATAGAACACCATGGTCATGGATTTATTTAGGCTATATCATTTTCATAAAAGGGTCTGAGATTTAAACTTCCATTAAAGAATAGAATATAAAAATCCTTTCTCACACTATTCATTGATGTAATATTACTCATGATGAAACCGACTTATCCTGTCTCTCCGCAAAAATATGTCGTCACAGTTTTCATCAATATATCAAAGTATACAAATTATAACACTCATTAATAATAATATTAAATTATAATTATTAATACAAATGTCCATAGATAAGAACATCCAATGACACATATAAATGTGTATTTCCAACTGGAAGGTCTTATTCTCATAATATCCTACATTGGATATTATCAAGTGCGTACACCATGAGAAGGTTCCTCAAATTCCTATAAGTCTCGACCTCTGATATCCTGTATCATTTGTGTCCCTAAAATGATATCATATAGTTATAGAACAAATATTTAAGAATATTATTGTTTCAATTTTGGATTCTCGTCATAAAAGGGAACGGTTTTGACCTTTTAGTGTGATAGCTACTCTTAGGATGTTATCACATAATATGTTACACAAAAGAACAATCATGTTGTGATAATAAGTTTATTAATATTTATAAATATGAATAAAAGTTATCAAAAATACATATCAGTTGGTTCTAGGGAACCAAATCCAACATACTTCCTCTTTCACTGGATCCAAATGATAACAAACTCCAGTCCACTAACTCTCACATGATATTCATACTTCTTCTGAGATAAGACTTTATTAAATGGTTCTATCATGTTTTCTTATGTGGTAACTCTGCTTACTACAACTTCACCCCTTTAATAAAAATACCTTAGGAGGTGATACTTCTGGATTATATTCTTTTTCCATTATTGAGACCTTATCTATTTTGCAAGAGCCACCGCTATAGTATTATCAAAATAAAATGTGATAGGGTCTTTACTTCTAGGTACCACATAAATATCCTAGAAAAAATTTTGTATCCAAACTACTTCCTTGGCTATATAAGAAGCCTCTATATACTCAAAATCCACTATAGAATCAGTGAAAACTGGCTTCTTTGAACTCTTCTACCTCACATCTCCTCTATTGAGATAGAAAACATATCTTGACTGCAACTTCAGATCATTCTGTTCTATTTGAAAACTAAAATCATTATAACCCCTAATGATCATCTCCCTGTATCCTCCATACACTAGGAACATATCCTTAGTTCTTCTCAGATACTTGAGGATAGCCTTAATAGTATACCAATGTTGTTCTACTAAATCTTCTTGATATCTTCCTACCATGATAAATGCATAAGAAACATAAATTATAGTACATAACATGGCATAGATGATTTATCTTATCACTGAAGTATATGGTATCTTACTCATTCTCTCTTTCTCATATTATGTATGTGGAAAAATTTTCTAAGAAAGATGTATATCATGTGACACTGAAACCAATACCCTCTTGGATTGTTCTTTACTAAATTTCTTTAGTATATGTTTAATATATCTACTTTGACATAGTCCAAGTAGCCTCTTAAATCTATAATTAATGATCTTGATCCCTAGAATATAGGTTTCTTTACCTAAGTCCTTCATAGAGAAACACTTGTTTAACCAGTCCTTAACAGACTGTAAGACCGGTATGTCATTTCCAATAAGTAATATATCATCAAAATATACTACCAGGATAGTGACTATATTCTCACTAAACCTCTTATAAATACAAGGCACATATTATTTCTTAATGAGACCAATTTATTTTATAGCTTCATAAAATTGAATGTTCCATAAACTAGATGTTTGCTTCAATACATAAATGGATCTATGCAACTTAAAAATCTATTTGGAATCACCTAGAGTTTCAAACCCTTTCTGTTTGTGTCATATAGACATCTTCCTAATGGTTCCCACTAAGGAAATTAGTTTTGACATCCATCTACCAAATTTCATAGTCATGGTAAGCTATTATAGAAAGTAGATTTCTGATGGATTTGAACAAAAAAAATAGTGAAAAGGTTTCATTTTATTCAATTCCTTGAAGTTATTTAAACCCTTTATATACTAGCCTTACTTAATAGGTATTTTCTTTACCTTACTTGTATAGTTTTCTCTTTAATATCCATTTTTACCCTATAGGATTTACATCAATCGGTGCATCGAACAACACCCAAAATTGGTTTTAATACATTGAATCCAATTCATAATTCATGGATTCTTTCCATATTACAGCTTCTAAGCTCTATAATTTCTATTTGTATGATATAGGATCATCATTGTCAACCAACAATGAGTCACAGTCTTTGGTGAATAGAAAACCATATTTCTCTAGTTCTCTTATCTCTCTTGTGCTCCTATGTAGTACTTGTGTTTTAGGAATTACTTCTTATATGGGGACTTATAAAAAAATTTCCTATATTAACTCTTATTCATCTTGATCATAAAATTTATAAAAGTTAATCTTTATATCACTATACTTTTTGAGGATGTGGTCCCTCTCAAGAAATACATCTTGTCTGTTGGCAGTCACTTTCTTTTATGGGGTTTTGTATAGGTAGTATCACTTTATATCCTTGAGATACCCTATAAAGATACACTTTATGCCTTGGGGTTCTAATTTTTTTTCCTAATAAGGCCTTAAAAAATGCTTTGCAACCCCATACATGTGTATGTGACAAAACAAGTTTCTTTTCACTCTATAAATCCAAGGGAATTCCATTTTCTACTTTATTTTGTACTCAATTTAATATAAATGTCATAGTTTGTAATGCATATCCCCAAAAGAATAATGGAAGATCTTTATGACTCATCATTTATCTTACCATGTATAAAAAGTTATGGTTAATCCTTTCACTAAAACTATTCTACTATGGTGTGTAAGGTGGAGTGATTTGAGATAGAATCTCAAACTCCCATAGAAAGTCAGTAAACTCCTGGTGAATATATTCACCACCTCAATCTGATTGAAGCTTCTTTATCTTATTTCCAAGTTTATTATCTACTTCATTCTTAAATTATTTGAATTTCTCTAAGGTCTCATACTTATACCTTATCAAGTAGATATAACCACATCTACTCAAGTCATTAGTAAATGTTATGAAGTAAGAATACCCACATCTATATTATATTGGAAATGGTCCACGCACATCAGTTTATAATGATAAAACACAATTTTATTGAATAATTTATTGATAATAAATGACAAAATTTCCTCATATTGTGTTAAATATGTTTATTTATAAAATATTTTGGATTAGATCATTCATTTGAAAATTTAATGAAAATTCTAGTTTTACCCTTTAAAATTAACTATAGAATTTCGGACATAAATATTTTTATATATATTATTTGAACTTAAAATTTTTAAAATATATTATGGGATTAATGGGATAAAACTTTAATTTAGTACATTGGAGATAAATCATGCATTTGATTGGATTAAAAGGTACATGAAGTCAAAGATGGGATGAACACGCCAGATTGGACATCACTTTAGTGTTTGGGCCAAAACTTCTTCATACTTACTTAGATTAAGCCCAAATTTAGAGAGAAGATCGAAAACCCATTTTTTAAAAAATAATCCTTCTGGAAGGATAGTTGGTTCACGAGTTTTGGTTTTCAAATAGGTGTTGAAATTTGGATTAATTTATTTGTTCAAATTTCCTCATTCATACTTGAAAAATATTAAAACCAAGCCTCTCCTCCATTCTATAAATTGGTTTTTCTCTCATTTATAAGGGTTGGTATTTGAATTGTAAGATTTAAGGAAGAGTATAATTGGTTTCACTCCATTTCTCTAGGCATTTCAAGAAGGAGATCTCTTGAAGCTAGGATCCCTTCATCAAAGCCTTATTCTTCTTCTTCACTTTATAATATTGTTGTGATTTCAATAAACTCTTAGTTTCTCTTCCATTTATTCTATTATTTTCAATTTTATTCTTATATAAATATTACTATTTTGGATTTAAATCAAGAGTAGAAGCTTTATTAGGTTATACCCTTTCCACAACCTTTGCAAATGCAAAACATTTCTACGATGACTACACCACCCATGGAAGAGTAGTTCTTTTTAGAAATAAATGTATATCTAACCTTCTTCATTCATTTATTTTGAATTAATGAGATAATATTACTAAATTAATATGATCCACTAATTGATTTTTTAATTTAAATTAAACTAATCAATCAATTTAATAATAAACACAAAACACGCAAGGTCAAGAATTGTGTGAATTGTGAGAGCGCGATCTTAATTGGTAATACAATACCACATGGGATAAATTTTTAGAGTTAAAATATAATACTAAACTCAATTAATACTCATTTATAGAGTATATATGTTCCCTAATTCACCACTGACCATAATCTATCCATATAACACTAATCAAAGCAAGGTGTTGTGATTTCATGTTCCAAAACTAGCCTAGGGTTAAATTAATTTCATCTTGGTTGTTAAGTTAATTCTCGTAGGGTTTGGGGGTTAAAAAATTAGAGGATAATAATTAATTGGATATTAATTTAAAGGATAATTATGAATGAGTAAATGAATAAGTAGATTTATATTGATTACACCTTTTAAAAATATTTTCTAACAAAAATATCTTCTCGTTGCACCTTATTAATCAAATTTAATTTAAAAAATAAAAAAAACAATATTCTTCCAGCATAATTCATATAGATTTATAAATGGTAAAAAACCCCATACCTTTTAATAAGTGTGTTTATTCTCTTTTATTTTTATAATTCCTTTAATATGTTGTTTTATTTACTTTCTCCTTTGAGATATGACTTTGGTCAGCCACTCTGTTACACCTAAGAAGTAAAAAATTACACATCATTTGAAAGTGCCCATGATAGAGAATTTCAAATTGACACCATTTATGGGAATTAAATTAACTATTTCAACTAATTAGAGATATTTTTTCCATTATCAAGGACCACTTATATCCATAAGAAGATCTTAGGGATCAAGCAAGCACAATGGGAGTCAATGTATGAGTACTGGGAGTGATTCAAGAAGTTGTGTGCAAGCTGTCCACATCAACAAATTAGTGTGAAAATCCTCATATAGTACTTATATGAAGGAATCACACCTATGGAGAGGATCATGGTGGATGTCACAGTTATAGGAGCATTGATGGACAAAACACTAGTAGCCTCACATGCATTGATCGACATGATGGCACAAAACTCCAAACAATTTGGAAATCGAGGTACACCACATGTTAGAGGAGTACATCAGGTAAGTCTATATTCTCTTGAAATCCATTTAAGTGATACCAAGTTAGAATAATTTACCACTATGGTGAGATATATTTCTTTGTTTCAAAATACATCCCAACCCTCTTCTACAAGTCCGTGTGGCATTTTCACTCAAACATACCAACTGAATGATTATTGCCCACAATTACAAGATATGGAGGATTGCATGGAAATATTACCTAGGATACCATATTAGAATAAACAATAGCCAAATCCCCAGAATAAGTATGATTCCTTTGCTACAATATACAACCAAGGTTGGAAGGATCAATCAGACATGAGGTATGGCACTAGAAAATAACAAAGTCCCCCTTTTCAACAAAATTTTTAGTAGCCTTCACCTTACCAAAAGGGTTTCCAACAACCCCAAAGGAGATTTTAAGCCCAATAATCAACAAGTAAACAACAAGGTAATTCTTAACCAAAGGTATGTTTTAATACCGATGATCTTTTGAAACAAATTGTTCTTAATCAACAGAATGAGTTGAAGAGTCAAGGTTCAGTGTTGAGAGAGTTGAAGACACAAATGAGCCAGATTGCCACCACCCTCCATGAACCGGTAAGTAAGAACTCTAGAAATATTTCTTTACAACCTACTCAAAATACCAAGAGGAATGTTATTCACATAACATTGAGAAGTGGGAAGAAAACAACTGATACATTTTCAACTATCGTTCCACCAGGATTCACCAAAACTCTGGAAAACCCCTATTCAAGAACCACTAATGACAAGTCCAAGGAGAAAGGCAAAGGTAAGAAAAATATTGATGATGTTCCTCCTCAACCCCTTCCCTTTCCCAAAAGAGTTGTGAAAACCATGAAGATGGCTGAAGAGGTGATGAAAAATAAGGTTTTGGATACATTTAAGCGTGTTGAGATCAACATCCCTCTACTTGAAGCCATAAAAAATCACAAGGTATGCTAAATTCTTAAAATAATTATGTACCAATCAAATAGGGTTCAAGGGAAATTAGAGGATCAATCTTGTAAGGAATGTTTCATAACTCATTAAACCAGCGCTAGCAATTCCAACAAAGTTCAAGGATCCTAGGACATTCACCATACTATGAACCATAGGGTAGTTACCCTTTTCTGGTGCTTTATGTGATTTAGGTGATTCTATAAATGTGATTCTTCACTCTATATTCTCTTTATCGGTTGGTGAGTTGAATCTAATGAGAGTAGTGGTACATTTATAGAACATATCTGCAGCATATCTAGTGGTAGTCCTTGAGTATGTATTTGTTCGGGTAAGATACATGATCTTTCCAGCAGATTTTTTTGTGATTAACATGGATGATGATATGGTAAGTTCTCATGCTCCCATTATCTTAGGTAGACCCTTCCTAAAAACTGAGAAACATTCATAAATTTTCATGAGGGTACACTTTCCATGGATTTTAGAGATGAAGCCGTGATATTTAATGTTATGAACTCCATGAAGTACCCCATAGAGGACCATTCTAATTTTGTTATCTACCATTTTGAACCACCAAGTAAAAACCCCATGATTTTTATTGTCCTGTGCTTAGAGAGATTAAAATCATTGGTTCTAGTTTGATGTATAAAAGAACTTCCACACTGGTTTATAATGCATAAACCTCTATTAGATTTGATTTTTAAATGGATTCATATTCTAATTTTGATCATGTGAAATCTTATTATGACATGGATGTTGAGTATGTTGATGGATTTGATGATTTATTCTCTAATTTTAATGGTTTATATTCTAATATTTATGTTCATTGTGTACATATTTAATTTCCTTAAATTTCTACATCCATACATCACCCCCTTACATTGGAACTCAAGACATTACCACCAAATATCAAATACTCATACTTGTTGAGTGGCGATATATTACCTGTTATAATTTCTAACAATGTCCCTTTTGAACATGAAGAATGACTTTTAAATCATTTTAGGTAGAACATCAGGGAAATCAGGTGGAGATTGGTTGACATATTAGGTATTAACCCCTTTATTTTCATACGTAGGATTATTTTGTAGGATAAGGATAAACCATTTAGGTATCCACAAAGGAGAATCAATCCAACCCTTCTAAAAGTTTTTAAAAAAGAGGTTGAAAATTTCTTGATGCAGGTATAATTTATCCCATTTCAGATTCATAGTTGGTAAGTCCTATTCAGGTTGTTCCTAAAAAAAGTGGTTTTATTATTTTTAGAAATCAGAGAGAATAATTAGTTAAAATGAGGGTGAAAAATAGTTGGATTGTGTGTATTGATTATAGGAAACTAAATCAGTCCACTCGTAAGGACCATTTTCCCCTCCCACTTTTTCAATCTTACGGCACACCTTCAATGCGCCAGAGGTATGGATCATCCCAAACATAAAATCTCTGATGGATCCACATGTGCCAGAGGTATAGATCATCCCACACCTCTCCCGCTTTCTCGATGTTACAAAACACATGTGCCAGAGGTATGGATCATCCCAAACATTAAATCTTGTTAGGCACACCTCCGATGGATGCTCTTTCATATGCTGATTTAGTTAATTACATTGTTGCCTCTGAAATTCCTAAAAGTTTAAAAAAAACACCAAGTCCAAAAGTTAAAGAGTGGGTCAAGATTTTATGTTTGGGATGATCCATACCTCTGGTGCATGTGTAGTGATCAAGTTATTAGGAGGTGTGTCTCTGGTCATGAGTTTGAGTCTATTCTGCATTTCTTCCATACACTTTCATGTGGAGGACACTTTGGACCCCAATGAATAGCTAGGAAAGTATTAGACTCTTGATTATATTGGCTTAGATTATTCCATGATGCTCATGTGTTTTGTAAGTCATTATCATGTTTCTAACACACTGGGAACATTTCTTGGAGACATGAGATACCTCAAAAACCCATATTAATCTGTGATATTTTTGATGTATAGGGCATTAATTTTATGGTCCTTTTTCCCAGTTTATTTGTTTTTTTGTATATTTTAGTTTCCATTTATTATGTTAGAAAATTGGTGGAGGCCATGGACACCAGGACTAATGACTCTCATGTTGTAGTAGACTTTGTCAAGTCACAGATTTTTGTAGGTTTGGAGTACCAAAAACTATCATTAATGATCAGGGGACACATTTTTTCAATAGTAATTTGTCTTCCCTCCTTCAAAATTATGGGGCGACACACAAAACATCAACATCATACCACCCCCAAAAAATGGCTAGGATGAGGTTTCAAATCGAGAGTTGAAACAAATTTTTGAGAAAACTATGCTGTCGAATATGAACGATTTGATCAAACTCTTTGATGATGTGCTTTGGGATTATAGGGAAGCATACAAGACACCCATAGGTATGTCCCCATTTCATATTATTTTTTGGAAATCATGTCATCTCCGAGTGGAAGTTGAGAATCAGGAATATTAGGCTATAAAGAAATGAAACATGGATTTTTCCCAAGCTGGAATTCAAAGGAAGCTACAAATTCAAGAGCTTGAGGATATTTTATTGTCATCATATGAGAAATTAAGGTGCTACAAGGAAATATAAAAACAATCTCATGATATAATGATCCAAAAAAGGGAGTTTCATGTTGGAGAGAAATTCCTTCTCTAAAATTCATGACTGAAGATGATGTATGTTAAGTTTCATTCCAGATGGTTAGATCCTTATATTGTATCTAATTTTTTCATTATGGTACAGTGGAGATCGCACAAGAGGACACTGAAAGTATATTTATGGTCAATGGTAAATGTTTGAAGTAATATATTGAAGGACTTACCACCCATGCAGTTGATTTTATCACACTGAATAACCCCATCCTCACTTGAGAATATCAGGTTGTTCCTAACCCTTTCTCTTTTATATAATTTTTCCAATTTTGAATTCTGAATTTCATGTTCATATATCATTTCATAAGTACACATTAAGGACAGTTCAAAATTTTAAGTTTGTGGGAGGGGAAAACATTTTGGGGTAGATATTTAGTATTTTCATGTATGCATTTTGTGTGTATTTTCTATTAAGTTTTTGGTTAAAATTTTCAAAAAAACAATAAAAAAACAAATAAATCATGTATCATTATCATGTGAAAAATATGGAAAATAAATTTTTTAAAAATTAATTGGTAGAATGATAAGCATGAGTAATATTTCATCATCAAGGGTTGATTTTTAAAAAAATGTAAGTCTTTGATGATATGATTGGTTGTTTCATTATAAAACCTTTTAGATTTTGACACCATTCTTTGTGATATTTTTTCATGGTAAATTATGTCATTGATTTCTCCACACAAATTTTAATGCAACCATGACTTGTGAAATATTTCCTACTCAATTGAAGGTATAGTCATGTTAGGTAAAAAATCACCTTATATCAATGGTTGGTCCATACATTCATTTCTCTTCTGATCAATTTCATTATTGTACCAAATTTACCTACGTGTGTGTACCTATTATCCAAATGTTGTATGCCCTAAAAAACAAAAAAATATGGGTTGTGTCTTGGGAAGGTCAAAACCCACTCTTCCTCAACCTTTGATCTTGTTATAACTATTACAATTAGTGTTTTGAGGAGATAAAACAAGGGTTGAGAGATGAGTGTGAGATTTGTTCCAAGTTCAAATTTGGAAAAAAAAATTAGGGGAGTGATGAAATGTACAACATATGGGGATATCTAGGTCAAGAGATTAAGGTTTGACTTTTGGGAATGCTTAAGTGAGTGGGTATTGAAAATCAATTGCAAAAGAATGTAGAAAAGGTTCGATGAATTAAACTAGGTAAGAAGAGTTATTTTACATGACCTGAATATACTGAATAAAGGTTGGATATTTGATCTTGAAATGGTTGGTACACACACACATGGGTAATTATTTCCATAATAGATCCATTACTTGTTTCGCTATGATTAGTGTTATTAATCTCACTAGATTTTATTTTGAGACAATTTATTTCAAATTTATTGATATTGACTTCTTGATGAGATTCTTACTTTTCCTATATTTCTACCATGCATTGATAAGTATTAACATGCATATCTTGTCATAATTTTTTTAATTACATGATATGAGGTTTTTCCCAGGAGTGAAATTGGGTGAGTATGGGGGAGTTGATAAAACACAATTTTATTAAATATTTTATTGATAATAAATGAAAATATTTCCTCACATTGTGTTAAATATTTTTATTTATAAAATATTTGGGATTAGATCATTCATTTGAAAATTTGATGAAAATTCTAGTTTTACCCTTTAAAATTCATTGTAGCATTTCAGAAATATATATTTTTATATATATTATTTGAACTGAAAAGTTTGTAAATATGTTCCTGACTTAATGGGATACAACTTTCATTCATTAAATTGGAGAAAAATAATGAATTTGATTGTATTAAAAAGGACATGAAGTTGATGATGGTATGGATATTCCATATTGTACATCACTTCAGTGTTTAGGAAATAACTTATTCATTCATTCTTGGATTGGGCTCAAATTTGGAGACAAGATGGAGGACCCATTTTCAAACAAATAATTCTTCTTTAAGGATAGCTGTTTCATGTGTTTTTGTTGTCAAATAGTCGGTTTAAGTTGGATTAATTTATTTGGCCTAATTTCCTCATTCACACTTAAAACATCTTAAAACCTAGCCTCCCCTTCATTCTATAAATTGGTAGTTTTCTCATTTAGAAGGGTTGGTACGTTCATTCTGAGATTTAAGGCAGAATATAATTGGTTTCGCTCCATTTCTTCAAGCATTTCAAGAGAGAGATCTCTTGAATCTAGGATCCCTTCATCGAAGCCTTATTCTTCTTCTCCACTTTATAATATTGTTGTGCTTTCAATAAACTCTTAGTTTCTCTTCAATTTATTCTATTATTTTTAATTTTCTTCTTCTCTTAATCTTCCTATTTTTTATGTAAATCAATATTATAAATGTGATTGTTTTATACCCTTTCCATGACCTTTTCAAATGAAAAATGTTTCTACGATGACTACACCTCCCATGGAAGAGTATTTATTTTTAGAGATCGATCTATCTGTCACATTATTTATTCATTTATTTTGAATCGATGAGATAATTTTATTTACATAATTTGATCCATTAATTGAGTTTTTAATTTAAATGAAACTAAGTAAGAAATTGAATAATAAACACAAAACATGTGAGGTTGAGAATTGTGTGAATTATGAGAGCGAAATCTTAATCGCCGATACAAGACCACACAGGATAAATTTTTAGAGTTAAAATATAATCCATAAACTCAATTAATCCCCATTTATAGAGTGAATATGTTCCCTAATTCACCACTAACAATAATCTATCCTTATAACACAAATCAAAGAAGGGTGGTGTGATTTCATGTTCTGAAGCTATCTTAGGGTTTAATTAATTTCATCTTGGTGGTTAAGTTAATTCTCGTAGGGTTCGAGGGTTAAAAAATTAGGGGATCATAATTAATTGGATATTAATTTAAATGATAATGATTAATGAGTAAATTAAGGAGTAGAGTTAGATCCATTAATCCATTTAAAAATATTTTCTAAAAAATATCTTCTCATTGTGCCTTATTAATCAAATTTCATTTCAAAAATAAAAACAAAAAATGAAATCTTCTTCCAGCATACTTAATCTAGATTTATAAATGGTAAAAAAAATCCCTCATACCTTTTAAGTAGTTTGTTTCTTCTATTTTATTTTATTTTTATAATACCTTTAATATGTTGTTTAATTTACTTCCTCCTTTTAGAAACAACCTTGGTTAGCCACTCTGATACACCTAAGAAGTAAAAAATTACACTTCATTAGAGAGTTCCCATGATAGAATATTTTATATACCAATTCTAGAATCTATTCGTACTTTTCACTCTATCCATAGAATGGATTTTTGGTCATTTTTTATTGTAAAAAATAAAGACATATTTCAAGTTTTTTTAGCTCAAAAGAGTCTAAATAACCATCTTGACAGATCTTTTTCAAATTCTTCTTGTTTACATAACCAAGTTGGTGATGCCATAGATGAGTGTTATATGAGTCATGTGAACATGATTAATTATCTATTAACAATACCTGGTTTTCATAATTTAATACATAAAGAACAATATTTAAATGTTTCATACCATAATATTTTTTGTCTTTATAAAATAAATAATTTTTATTTTTGAACATGGAAATAAAACCATCTACATCTAGGCATGATACAGAAATTATGTTCTTGATAAAAATTGGTACATAATAAAAAAACATTAAATCCAATATCATTATTATTTTAAATGAAAGGTGTTAGTCATTAATGGATAGAGTATTCAGACTCACACCATTGGTTGCTCGCAGATCCACCTCTCCTCTAGAAATATTTCAAAATCTACTTGGTTCATATATTTGGCTAAAGATATGATCACTAAAAGATATATATAATACCTAATGTGTATATATTTAAATATTACACTCTATAACAAATGAACCTTTAGCTTCCCCTTGCTTATGGGTGCAATTCCTCTTCCAATGAACTTGTTTTCCACATGAAAAACATAATACCTCCTCTTCCTTTCCATGCCACTGGATCTTCCTCTTATTTAAAGGATGATGCTTGAGATCTTTAAACTTGTTATGAGTCTCAGGACCCTTAACCTTGTTATTACTTTTCTTATTCACCATAAGTATCATGGTTTTATCACACCCCATGTCCTCTTATACATGGACAAAAAAAAGAAGTTTTAAAACACTCTTCTCATTATTTCTCATATTATAATTAACAATTAAACTATATAAGGGCTTGGGTAGTGATGAAATTATGAGATCTGTGTGCAAATAATTCTGGAATTCAATCCCTATGATGTCTAATCATTCAACGTATCTAAGAAAATTGACTACATTAGGCCCAACGGGTGCGGACTCTCCAAGCATAGTTGTAAACAGAGCATTAGAGATCTTGTATCTCCCTTGTCTTGCCTTATCTTTATAGATATCCTAAAGTTGATACATCATGTTATATGTATCCATGTCCTCATGTTGTTTCAGAAGCTCACTAGTCATGGATGATAGCATGAAACACTAAACATCTGTGGAATCTTTCAAATGTTTCTCATAGAGAGTTAACTCTTCATCACCAGCCTCATTACCATTCACATTAATAATGGGTTCTTCCATCACATACAATTTCTTTTCATGGTGAAGGATAATGAATAAGTGCCTTTGCCAATCTTTGAAATTTGTGCTGGTGAGAAGGTTTTCCTTCTCAAGTATGGATTGTAGTGATGTGTTTGAAGTCATTTTATTTTTGTTTCTACAAATAATATGAGAAAATATTTAGTACTTTATCTGATAAAATTTAGAAAAATAAATAAATATTATATTTATTAATCTCCTACTTTCTTATCAAAACACAATATCCCTCACCATTAGATTTGGAATATCCTATTACTTGGAAATTATAGTGTAAAGGATCCATATTCCCCTTATCATTACCCCAACATTGGTTTTTCAAGAAACTTTAATGGTTTTAGGTAGTCATTCTAAATTCCAATTGCATTAACCCATAGTTCCTTGTTTTGTTGAGTGGACTCCCCAATCCTGAAATCCTTAAATTTGATTTCCTCAACCCTTGTCTCTCAATTACACCAAGTCCTACTTTAGAAGTCAAACATTGATGTGAACTAAGTTAAGTCAACCCAAAACTTCATGTTAGAATATCCTGATAATTGAAACCACCCCAACTTTGGTTGGTCAAACACTTTGAACTATGGTTCAATTTTAACTAAAGTAGTTCAAGGCTATACCAACTTAATATATATTATTGAGGGATTTTATCCATTTATGTGTAAATTTCCAATTATTATCTTTATTATATGCTTGTTAATTTTAAATGGATTTACTTAAATGATTAACCATGTATTATATAGTATTTACGCATAATCTAATTTATTTTAGTTCTATATTGAATTCTTGTTAATTAATTAATTCATGTGATCGCAAAAAAACATCCATAATGAAATAACTATGTAACTTGATGGAAATAAAATAATAAATCAGCATGATCATGAGATTTTACTAATGGTTAGTTCATCTAGAAGATGATAAACTAACCATCGACCTAGGGGGAAACACCTTGAACCAATTAAGGATCATGTTGTATCTTTCCACATGTCCACCTATGTATCTCTCTTGGATTGTTTTTGTCTTGGATCCAAACTTGAACTACCTCCACTAGCTTAGGAGCTCTATCCATTATATATGCTTTTACTCACGTGCTAGTGAAGGTAAGGGGTTTACATAAAAGAAACCATGGGAACTCGGGCCCTTACATAATGAGATGAGAGATGACATGTAGGCCAATGATTTAATTTAATAATAAATTAAATAAAACCAATAATATACAAAGGTCTTGGTCTAATATCATGCTCATCCATTAGCATGCAATTAATTATTAATTTAATAAAATTAGCATTCAATTCTAATAATTCTTATTTAAATATAAATCATGCTCAAATAAATTAATTATCTTCTTTAATTAATCAATTATTTTATCTTGATTCTCATTTTAATTTCCTCTAGATTCCCATCTATAACACTTTTAATCAAATTAAATAAATTTATTTAAAATTAATTGTGTACATAAATGTACCTTGGAGGAAACATGGTGAATACCTGTCTGAATCTACTCAACATGTATTATAATCCTATATTGTTTACTATTGTGATAAATGGAATACATGAATTATCACATACTTTCATGAAGTGTACTATCAACTTAATGATTACATGGATTACATGATTTTTTGTTATGTTTTATGCTTTAATGCACGTAGAGTAATAACTTTAATACAACTCACACATGATATATAGATCCAAACATTGCACAAAAATTAATTAAACATTTATATATATATATATATATATATATTAAAACCCATCACTTAGAGTGTACTATCAAATTAATGACCACATGAAAGTACACGATGATAAGGTTTTCATAGTATAATAAATTAATTTTAATCCTGCATTATTTTGTAAAAGTACACTATGTGTACATTATAGCTACATGGTGTGTATGATTTCTCACCATCTATCTACGGCACATGCCTAAGGACTCGGCGTGTAACTATGCCATGGAAAACATTGGAGTAAACAGTGTGTATATGGGATACAAATTATGTGGTCTCTAAGTGACATGGTAACCAGTCAGGTAGGATATGTAAGAAGATAGGCCGCTCATATGGGACTAAAGGACTACACATCATGTACAGAAGTTCCATTGTGTGTATTATGACTAACCGTGAACAAGGATGTCTTGATCAACATGTGGTGTATAATTAAATGCACCACTTATAATAAATTTACACATGTTGAATTAATTACAAATTAAGTCTTGGTGCATTGATCACTAGTACATGGTATGTACTCTTGTGTTGTCCGACCATATTTTTCAGCACCTCCAAATGAGATATTTGATTTTATTATGTTCATAAAATTATTCAATTTGATTATATTTATGATAAACTATGTAGAAAGAAGAATATATCACAATTTAGATTAAATAATTTTTAAACTTGCATTGAAAACTAAATGAAAATGTGTAAATCAATCAACAATATTTAAATAATTATAAATAATTATGTGACTGCTCTCATACCACTTAAAGGTTTCGAGAGCAGCAGAAGTCTGCGATGGGTAATGCCCAACTTTTCTTTTTTTCATGATTTATGATCATTCCATGATTTATACTATAATAAACATCATGATCAATGAAATTGAATCAAATAAAATGGACAATGGATGAACCTCTGGAACCAGAGCATAGGATCATCACATATTATTTATAATTAATTTAATCGATTAAAGAATTACCTTGTAAGAATTATTTCTTTGTTGATAGATCTAAAAAAATATCTATGTTTTATCATTGTTTCATTATAGGAGTCAAAAGAAGATTCCCTCTATCAGTGATCCACATGGGTTCAACAAATCTCCCAATGTCTTTATAGGAATCTCTAGGTGCTAGTGCGGCTAATCCTATCCCTTGTGTCGTTCACCTTTAATCGCCTTGAGAATATCTTCCAAAGGATTATTCTTGACCTCTCTATACTCAAGAGTGGAAGTTGGAGGAAGATCACTCTCCATTCATGGGAGTAGTCTTGGAGAAGAAAGATCTATAGGGATTCAAGAGGATTCTCCAGATTCATTGTCCATAAAAAATGAAATGGTTATCCTGAAAAATAATATAATTGGGTTTATATACCACTAGGGTTTAGAAATAAATATTTTTACAAGTTCAATTTAATATTTTCTTAAACCCTATGATACCTCATGTCAATAATAATAATAATAATAATAATAATAATAATAATAATTCTTGACATGTGCTAAAATCATGAATTAAAAAAATTAATATTATTTATTCAAATAATATTCAATATATATTATTTCTCACTAGACCTATAAACTTGATTCTCCATTCCTCCACAATATTTATCAAGCCTTGAATAATGACTATTTATTTAATAAATAAATATCACTACATTATTTTCTAATAAATAAATAAATATTATATATTCACAAAATAGAAAATGAATATTTATTAAATATTCTGCTCACATAATATTATCTCAAATAATTGGTGACAGAATATATAAGATCAAGAAAACATGAATAATTATTAAACCACATTTGGGAATAATATTTATTCAACTTGTTAAATAATAAATAATAATATATTATTTAATTGAGATTATGGAAACACTTAGTGTGTGACCCTTTATGCCTCTTTCTTAGTGGCATTAGGTGAAGCAGCCTAAAGTCCAAGGTTATCATCTATCAACACAGCAAGGAACCCATTGAGAAATAATTTAATGTCACAATGAAATAATACCTTATACGAATTCTTACTATGTAATATAATCCCTTTATCATGATATCTCTAATCATGCAGGTTTCATGTTAGTGTCATCAACCTATATGTTCAATGTCTCTTTCATTGAATTTATGGAAATCAAACATTCCTATATAACACCATAGAAATGGATTTATTTAGGCTATATAATTTCCATAAAAGGGACTAAGATATCAACTTCCATTAAAGAACATGAGGGAAAAATCCTTTCCCGCATTATTCATTAATGTAATATTACTCATGACAGACCCAACATATCCTACCTTAGATAGAACATGTGTTGTCATAGTTTTTTTCAAAACATCAAAGTATATGACTTATAATAATCATTAATAGTAATATTAAAGTATAAGGATCATACACATGTCTGTATATAGGAACTTCTAATGACACGTATAAAAGTGGATTTCCTACTCGCAGGTCATATTCTCATAATATCCTACATTGGATATTACTAAGGGAGTACACCATGATAAGGTTCCTAAAAGTCCCATGAGTATCCACCCCTAATATCATGTATAATTTTTTCCCCTAAAATGATATCATCCAGATATAGAACATATATATAGGAATACTATTAAGGAACTTCTGGTTTCTCATCATAGTGGGGACCTATTATGACTTTTTAGTAAAAAAACTATTCTTAGAACATTATCACATATGATATTATTCATAATAATAATCATGATGTGATAATAATTTTATTAATATTCAAAACTATGAATAAAGTTTATCATAAAGTACATAGAAGTTGGTTCTAGGGAACCAACTCCAATAAACTTCCCTTTACCCATCAAATTTTGTCCAATATCATCACCTTCTTCCTTGGGATCTTCTTCCATTACCCAACCCTCTAAGATATACTTACTGATGTTCTTATTGAAAAAAAATACAACCAAAATAAACCTTTGGGTGCTTCAATATTTCCATTTGTGTTTTTTGTCAATGAATTAAACTTACCCAAAAATATTAATGTCAATATTTCATCAGTAGTTCATAATTTCTTACCCTTTTATTGGTAAGAAACAAAAATATGTGGTGTAGAAAAAAGTTATTCTCATCTATTTAACTTCAATAGTTTATAGTATCCCCTTTGTTGTCCCCATTTATTTATTCTCCCCCTTACTTGATAGATACCATTTCAAAGAAATCCAAACATATTTTCTTGAGAGAAGGATAGAATCATATTTATCTTATCAATGATCCACTAACTAATAAATTATAAGTCTACATGATCAATGTTTTTTGTATAAAACAATTGTAACTGGTCTAGAAAAAAATTTATCTATATACTAACCAAAATGTGATTCCAGATGAGATTCTCTTACTAGGGGATATTTAGATAGATTTTTCAAGAAAGTTATAGCATGAAGTCAACCTCAGAAAACACATTAAATATATTCAAGTTAAAGTATGTATCTTCCCCTTTTTCAAATAATTTTTTATTTAACAATCACTCACCCTTAATAACCATAATAAACATAATCCATATAGGATTTGAAAGTGATTATCATAACCCAACCTTCAGTTTTTTAAGAGTTGTATAGAATTCTAATTTTAACAATAAAATGATATAACTCTACTAGATTTATCTTTTATGCTCCCCCTCAAGTTATTTTATCCAATATCTCTTCATCATGGTTGATTATATTCAAAATAGAATCCAAGAATCTTATGATAAAAATTAAAGTCTGATGCTAAGTGAGATATTGTAATTGATGTGTTATAAGGAGAAAAAAATTAAAGTTCTCCATGATGGATGATTCTTTTAGCTATATAATTATTATATATTTCATTGGTTTTCCTTTTTTACCACCATCAATTCCCTATAGAAAGTAGTATAAATAAACAAGTATAGGAATAAAGTGAGTCTCTATCAGCACTTTAATGAAGGAAATGGTTCTAAGACTTAGATATCAATCCAGAAAATACTTTATTTACAAGTATAAAATGTTGATAAATCTTCATGCTAGCACTTATTATTATTTTATTAACTTTAACATCAAAGGGTAGTATATATTTTTTTATCTATTCATCATTCTTTATAGTTGAAAAAGAATTTTTCACTTTATTAAGTTATGTATGTTCACTTTTCTATGATTCTTCCATGTTTTTAGCCAATTACAAGTTGTTTTTCAATATTTTTAATCATTATTTTAAAACATGCCCAACCTTATTCTTGTATTTGGGATCCTTCTTCATAAAATAGTTTTTAATAGAAGAATTCACTAATTATTTTTCTTTATTTTTTAATAACTTTTATCCTAATAAATTATCATACACATGTTGTTTATATGCCCAGATATTTTTTAACTTCTATAAAAATCATCATCATTTTTTAAATTAACCATCTTTTGGAACCTCCCATGGAATTATAATTCTTTATTTGAGATATCTACTACTAAACCAATCCTCTTATCCCTCTCTTGTATTGATTATATTTTTTATTCAATATTTCTTCCTTTAGATTTAATATTCATGGATAACTTTCAATTCTCCATAATTTAACATTTCAAACCAAAAATATATGTATCTCCTCATTTTTTAGACATTATTTTCAACTTTTTTCTTTATCTTATAAGGAGTATTTTCTCAACTCTTTTTTTTGTTTATATCATAAGGAAGTCTTATTTATGTTTCTTATTTGTTTCTTCATATGTTGTGCTATTATTTTCTATTCAAAATGGGAATTGTACTTAATTTATCCATACCAACACCCATCTTCACTATGACTACTTTTTTATAGGTCTCAAAAAAATTGTCAAGACAGTCAAATTTGTTCTTGTATGATATATTCTGTTTCTCCTATGAAATATAATTCTGTATAATTGAATTATTATTTCCATCATATTTTCTTCCCATGAATTTAGGTGTTATATAATCTTCATAAGTTAAAATGTCGTGCCAATATTCAATGTCCTTGTCTTTAATCCTCCAAAGGCATCGGTAGTGGCCAAAAAATATCATTCTTTTGTTTTTATATGCAATCTATATAGATTTGTACCATTACTATTTTTAGATAGAATATATCATCTTTTTAGAACCATTTTGGGAGATACTCTTCTAGGGAATGTTTATATCCACCATTGATGAGGTGGTGGCTTTTTTATATTTTTTATTCACCCATTTTTTCATATTTTAAATTGAAACATATACTAGTATATGAAAAAACATTAGTAAAAAAAGATTAATTGAATCATGGGTTACCTTCTTCTAAGAGCTTGTAATAGATGTTTCTCCAAAATATCTTAAGATATTATTTCCACCAATGTGATTCTTTTTAGATGTAATACTCTTATTAATAGTATTCATGGAAGCACTTATCTTCCTAAAATTTTGTGAAGATTTTGTTATGGTTTTTTCCAAATTTATTAATTTAACATCCAACTTTAAACATCTCATAATAATAATATACTTATAGTATTTAATTATTTTCACTTTTTATTCACATTATCTTTTCATAATTCTAGTTTAATATTCATAAACCTAAATTTCCTCTTATAGATAATTGTAATGATACTTTATTCCCCTCTACATTAATTTATAGTTGATCATTTTTAAAATTTATAGAGTTTTTGTGTGGATTTTCCAATGCATGGATCAATTATATAAAAACATTATTAAACACATATTTCTCACTAACATACCTTTGTAAATATCCTTTAGTTAGTAAAAACATTTTATTGTAAAGTATTACAAATTTTTCTTTGTATTCAATAAGTTTTGTGAGAGTTTTTTCACATTTTCAACTTATTAGCCAATACTTATTCCAACGAATTAGCTTCCAACTACAAGTGTAATTTTTTATCCTGTAGTACCTTGATGTGTGCCAGTATATATGTGAGAACATAAATAGGAACAATTTTAAGACAATACTTAACTTCAAAATAAAAAAATTGAGTGATTTATCATACACATACTCTTAATATTCTTCATAGTTATAACTTGTTTCATTGTAGGAATCATTTTCAATAGATATAATATAACAAGTAACACTCTGATTACCTTCATCTAGTAGTGAGTTCACTTTCCCCTTGGAAATTTTTCTCAAATTATTAGCCTCCCTTTTCTTCATGTTTTTTAAAGTCTTGAATGAAACCTCCACATTTATAGCAACAAGAATAAAAATAGAATTTTTCATATGAAAATTTTCAGTAAAATCATTAAATGTGTACTTTATTTTAGTCCAATTAAAATCATTGGGACTAAAAAAATATCAAACCAAAGGTAAACCTTTTTCTTTGATACCAATTGAGATAACCAATAAACCATACAATAACCTATGAGGTGGGGTGAACTAGGTGTGACTGAACTCTCCTATTGATATTTAAAACCATGTTACATGATAGGATATAAACGAATCTATTTATATCTTACCCAACATTCAGAAACCACATGATATGTTGAATGTAAAATATAGAGAATCACAATGTGTTTTTACATGGTTTAGTCCCATTGTGGGAAACACACTCTTTATTATGTTTAATTGTTATCCTAAGACACATATTTCCCAATATATTATACAAGTGGTTAAAATGTGTATCATCATGATTTCACAGTTCATCTTACACTTATACATCATATCATTGTATTCACTTCATCTCACTTTATTCATTGTATATCACTTCCAATTTCAAAGTAATTCTTCCAACACTATTGAAAATGATCATCTTTGAGATCCTGGATATCTTTACATCAATACATTATATATTATTCCTCAAATAGAGTTTTTAACTACTAGTATATCTCTAAGATCAATACCATGCATGTTTTTCCCTTCAAGTAACCAAACAATCATATCTTACTCAGAATCAAGTTATCTACCCTTACTCGATATTAGAATGATCAGATTATATATATATAAGTAACTTTATATTGACTTCTTCCTCAATTTTCTTCTTCAAGAGTCATGACACCCATATAGATATCAGAAACAACAGTATTGTTATCTATTTGAACTCTTCTTCTTCTTATTCCTTCTTTGTCTATCTATTTAACTTCTATAATACTGAGTATTATTGGATCTTCTTTTATAATTCTAATTCTTTGATGCACCAAATTTATTCATTAAGATATTGTTAGGTTCTTCTTCTTTCTCAATACCCTAAAGATTATTTCTCTATATCTATGTATTGGGTTCTCTCAAATCTCCTCAATCTCTTTGATACTTCTATCCTTTTTTATTTATCAAATCATAGAAAATATTTTCTATATATATAATATATAAAATATTTAACAATATAGATGATTTTATCTACCATAATTTTCCTCGGTGTCGTCATATGGTTTTATCCCCATGATCATTGGATAGTCCTTTGCATTGAACTGCTTGTCACCACTGATATTCCTAGAATAACCTTCTTTTTATTTATTCTCACTTTATCACCATTGAATAAATATTCACTTAATCTTTCCAATAGGATTGAGAATATTCTTCTCAAACTAATTCCAAAAATAACCTAAAAATAAATCAATCTTCATAAATATATAAAAAAACATATAGTAATAATATGTTTCATCAAGGCTCATCTTCTCATGGTGCAATAGTCTCCCATTTTACAAAATTATCTTCAGTTTGATTATTCCTCATCTAGTTTCTCTCATTTTTTATCTTGTTATACATGAAATGAAGATCACAATATATTCATTTATATTGAATCAAAATCTCATTTTTGATGTTTAATTCAATTAATTTATAATCTAACATCACCTCACTTTATTTTCTTATAATATTTATTCTAGAATTTCTTAGATATTTTATACTTCAAAAGTCTCCCAAATTTCTCCAACTATTAGGATCTTGCATTTTTTATTATAATTATTATGAAGTATAATTATTCCCTTCTTATTTTATAAATGTTAATTAAGTTTATAATTTTTCATAATACTTAGTAAGTATTATTAAATCCATATAGTTCCATTTCTTAGTCAGTTTTTCATATTACAACTAATATTTCAGAATACTTGGTAAGTATTATGATTTCCAGAAAGTCTTATCTATTACTAGTAAAGTCTTACATACTCATACTTTTATCAAATTCCAAATAACTAAAAAATATTATTCTTATACAGAAAAAGTCTTACACACCTCCAGAAAAGTCTTATAAAATCAAAAAAAGTCTTAAGATATCTCAAAATTCTTATGAAAAATCAAGTAAGTCTTAAAAAAATATTAAAAGTCTTATAAAATATTCCAATAATCTTATGTGATCATCAGAAGTCTTAAAAAATGAGACTTAGAAAATTTTTATGAATCAGGATAAGTTTTATGTGCTGCCGCATAATTCTTACACACTCATGAATTTTCCATATTCTGGATTTATGAAAAGTCATACATTTTTGTATGAAGTCTTATGAAATCTCAAAAAGTCTTATTTTTTCCTCTAAGATTCTTATTAAATGTATCATATGTCATATGAAATCATTTAAAGTCATGTGAAATCATTAATAATTTTACTAAATGCACTATGAGCTCTTTCCTTTTCCAATTTTTAGTATAATCCCTGAAAATGTATTATACTTCACTAAGGAATCAACACTTTGCTAAATTGTAGCTTCAAACAGGAATTCTAGAACATGCCAAAAACTTCTTAGAACCTCCTCAAGTCTTTTCAAGGAAACTCAAAAACTATAATGACTTTAACTAACCTTGTAAATTATAAGAAAAATTCTAAATAATTTCAACAAAATTCTAAAGTCTTATATAGTATTTAATTACTCAATTTAGAGTACTTAAATATATATTCACTACCTCTTCAATTAAGCTTCAAAATTAGCTCCAAAAACCATCATTCAAGAGTTATTCAACACTGTATATAGAATAATTTAAGCTCAAAAGTACTTGAATGGATTCTCAACATTACAAAAATCTTTTTCTTCTTTAAAAAATAGATCTCAAGATATTCACTTAGCCAACTACTGAAAATCATTACAAAAATATTATAGACAATGTTTTCAACTTGAAATCATCACTTTTTATATTTCCATAAAAACTAGCTCTCCAATCATTATATTTATAGGGTACTCACCAAGAAGTAGTTCAACTAAACTCCTCTTTACCCATCAAATTATGGGCAGCATCTTCACATTCTTCATTGGGATCTTCCTGTATCACTTAACACTTCAAGAAATTCTTATTGACAATAAATACAACTGACACAAACCTTTGATTACTTTAGGATTGTTACCTTTCATTTTAACCATTCATAATATATTATAATCCATTAATAACCTATTATATATCCACATTACAGGCTTAACATCCCTACCTACCCTACTCTTTATCACTTCTCATGATTATATGTGAAACAAGTGGGGGAAGGGCTGTTTTTGGGATTCATTGTAAGATTGTTTCAATGTTAGAATGATATTTGGAGGTACTGTTAATTTTTAGGTAGAAGATCTGAAAAAACTAATTTTAATACTTTATTTCCCAATTTATCTCTAAAAAATTAATATAAACAAAATATTTGCATAAAAAAGTAGTTATAAAAAATAAAAAAATAGAGAGAAGATAAAGAATCATTAATTATAGATTCCTGATATTTGAACCTCCATTAATAATGTAAATTTTGGGATGTAAAATCAATTTAAGGGGAATAAGTGAAGAATATTTATTGATTTTTACACTTGTTTAAATGATACATTATACTAAAATAGTTAAGTATCCTCTTTCTACCTTAGTTTTTTACATTTGAACCACACACCATAACCCATAGAATAACCAATTTCAAAGACCACATAATTGATACATATTTATGGATCTATGAAGTGGATAAACTAGAATGGAACCAAGACTAGGGAAATTATACATGCACTTAAGAATGAGAAAATCCATGTGTAGAATGCCTCAAGTGAAGAGAGATACATTTTCAAGAAGGTAGTTACAATATTTTCATGAGTATTAGTAGGAGATAAAATGTATTTTTAATAATAAAAAGTAATAAGGGAAATAAAATTCATACATGAAGCATGATATTTACAATGCTATTATAATTGAAATGTATATTCAAATCTACCTTGAGAACATTGATTTGACCTATGTATAAGATAGTCACCCAGGAGATAATTGTTTAAGTGTGGTGGAGTAACAAAACACAAAAAATAATTATTTTATCCTTGTAATTAAATTATTTAATATACAAAAAATTCATAATAAAATGGAAATTACAGTATATTTGGTTTTTAGATGTATTTTATACTTTATTGTAAATATCTCCTAAATGGGGGTTTTATTGTTTTTATTATTATTATGAATTTATTGGACATGGACATGCACTTTAAAATGGGTGTTTTCATTTTTTAGGTAAAGGAGAAAAACATACATATGATAACAATAATGATACATAAGATCCTAGGGGGGAGTATGTGTCATATGTAAGGATTTATTAGACAGTTTAGAGGATACATATGATATACTACCTTTACTATTGGGATAAAAATGGTCAATTTACCTATGATATATAATAAATATTTCAAATACCTAATGAATAAGTAAGAAATTAAAGGATGATATGTAAGATTCAACTTTGTAGATTCACTAATACATAAGAAATTAAGTTGGATGCGTAAGATGTAATTCTAATCCATATAAGATTAAAAAAAAGGTTATAATATCATGTAAAATTAACCAAGACACCTTGCATCATAATAAACATATAATTTTAATGCCCATGGAGGATTAAAACCAGAATTATCAAAGGAAATCAAGGCTTGAACTAAAATCAAATTTCAAATTCTTTTTGTCATCCCAAATCAATAAACACTAATATGAAGCTACCATGTGGAATCGATCAATCAATTGAGGGAGTTGGTGATTATGGGATGATCATGTAGGAGTTTATCAGTAGTTAAGGTTCAATATTCCCTTACAATTAATAAATCCCTACCTCTCTTTCATTCCATTTGGAAGAGATCAAGGGATACAGGTCATGAAACTGATATATACTTGTTAAGACTTGGAAAGGGATAAAGGGGATAGTAACTATGTATAAATGGAATTGGATACACACTATACAAAGGGTTCCCTATTAGGGATTAGAATAGAATTTCTATTTATTATGATAGTAATTCTAATAGTATTTTATATGTGTTCATCAGTTTTTCCCAAATCGCCCAAAGGCCTTCTTTTTTATTGATTTTTTGATAACCCCCATTTCAAGGGATGAGGGGGAACTCTTACAAGGCCTGTAGGCTCAGAGATTACATGGCCCGAAGGTTTAGGATATTACATGACCTGAAGGTATTAGGGAATTCAACCAGACTATCTACAATGAACTGCCCCTCCCCAACATCTGCATCATGATAGTAGCTCTCCACCTTCGCATGGTCGTCTGGATAGGCTTCCCGTGCAAGCACATGCTGGTCCTGATGGAATATCCATACCCTCTCATTCTGAAAATCCATTTGGCACTACTCTGGTGAGTGCACTTGCTCTGAATCCTCTTCTAGGGCTACTCCTTTTTTGTAGAGTCTGTTTGGGGAAACTGCATGTGACCCGAAGGCCTTGAGGTGGCCCGAAGGCCTTAAGGGTGGTCAGAAATCCCTACTGACCTGAAGGCCTGGGTGGCCCGAAAGCCTTAAGGACTCCAAGCCCAAACTGATGGCCCAAGGTGAATAGTTCCAACTACTACAGTACCGAACAGTGCCTGCTACAATGCCTGTACAGTACCCGCACAGTGTACAGTCTGCTACAGTACCTGCACAGTGTACAGACTCTGCTACAGTACCACACAATGTACAGTTCTGTTACAGTACTGCTATAGTGCCTGCTACAATACCTGCTACAGTACCTGGAAATATGTCTCTACCTAGTTTTGAACCTAGGTCTCGTGGATGCACTTAAGGATACATCACCAACTGGGCTGAGGCTCATGTGTTGTTCATCAGTTTTTTTTCCCTTATCCCCCTCTCAATTCTATTTCATCAATGTGATCTCCATTCTTCATGATGGTGAAGAAATAACTCGAGGGATCTTCCATGGGAAGAATCTAGTGATGAACTAGAGTCCATACTTTTTTATGATTAATCATATCTTCTCAACTTTATGTTCTTCCAATAATGATCAGTCATAGGAATTGGCGATAGTACCCACACTACAGATTTTTTATGATGAAATTATTCTTCTACCATTATTTTCCAAACCATCACTTGATCATCAAGGTATAAAATGAATCCATTGTGGTTGAGGGATAACTGGGTATGATTTCATAATAGGAAGTTAGGTTAGGGTGTGCACTTGATTGAGGATCCCCTTAACCTGTTAACCAAGGAGGAGTTTTATTTTCAATGGACTTGTAAATCGTTAGGTACATTGTATTATTATAATAAGGGGGAAAGTAGGATGACCACACATATGATAGATTGTGATCATTGAGTAGATAAAATATTATAAAATAATAAATTAAGGTTTTCAAGATGTAGTTCCTATGGGATTATCTCCTTTATCATTAATTAATTCTATCAACATTCTATATTTGTATGTTTATTTTATTTCTTGCATTCAATCACACCCAACCCCCATTTCCCTTACTTTCATAAATATTAAAATAAAAAATAATAATAAGTTAAAAATATTGATGATTTCTTGTTTATCTTATCAAGAGAGATGACCCTGAGGTCAATACCCTTGCGTCATTCTTAGGGATTAGAAATTGTAATCGACTTTTATCCCATGACATTCATTTTAAAGACTTTTATAACTCAACTATATCATTATGGATCCTAAATAATAACTGCATCATAACCATGAATGACTCTATGTAAATTATTTATCTACCTCTTAAAGGGATGATTAATATACTATCTAAGACAATTATTTAGGCCACTTGGGAGAGAGGTTGGTAGATCATATTATATGCAATCTATGGAAAGTGAAGGTGATAAAGCTCATGTTTTCATGTATATTATTTTGTATTTAAATATTTTACTCTCAAAAATTTATCATTTTAAGGTTAATTGTAATTTTTTTTAGGTTTTTGGTATAATTTGAGATTAATTGTGAAAATGGATTAATTTTTTATCTTTAAGTATTGTTTATCAATTTTGTATTTCAATCATAACTTTTTCTAAACTTATTAAAATCAAAAAATAAATTTTTTTAGGATTTAAAATATTATGGAATAAATTTTATTCAACTGAACCATGATCTGAATCCAACAATATAAGGCCCGAAATAATCATGCATGTCGAGCCTCAAAATTTGTCGATAGTTTTGATGAATTTTAAAGATAAACTCATATCTCATAAAGTACAAAAAAAATGAGATCAAATTTTATAGAAAGATAGATAAAAGGTCGAGGGATATTTTACCTAATTGTGGGTGCTCAATATTCATCCATCATAAAGGCCATAAATGCATGGTAAACCAAAGTATTGGAATTCGAATAGTCTCACAAGATAGAAAAGTTTTATTTAATAATATAGTTATAACCCTTTCTACACATATCCAATTAAGCTTATATATTTTGTGTTGAAATTGAAGACGTATATGAATAAATTTAAAGAAGAACAATTTTAAACATTATACCATTTAATGGGTAAACCATGCATTAACTTTTGAAATAGAAATTTATATCCAAAATGAGCCACCCATCATGCCTATAAATATGTACTTCCACTTCATTTAAAAAAGAGTTTGACATTTTTAGAAGATAAGGTTTTTAAATTATAGTAGTATTATAAATTTATAATATATATTAGTTTCCCATTATCCTCTTATTATGTATCACTTTATACTTTTTCCCCTCCCTTCATGAATCTCATCTCTATGAAAATGGATAACTAACTTCAGTTTTTATTTGAAGGTAGGGGGTGGTGTTTTTATTTGAGTTCTAGCACTTAAATTTTCAATTTATTTTATTCTATGATTTTGGAAGATTTTAAACAGATTAGGGTGTGTTTTTTCTACATTTTCCCAATTTTCAACTTCTTATTCCTATTCTTACTTATTCCAATCCTTCATCATTATAATGTCACATATGGTGGAGTGGCATTATAGTGATGATGTGAGGGAGATTATCTTGCATGAAAAAGGTTAATGTGAGGTAATATCAATTTAAACAGGAGGGTATGGAGTGATAGGGTTGATCTCTAAATTGAATAGAGTAATGAGAATATTCTTTTAAAAATAATGATAGCTTCATTATGAACTCCCAATAACAACATCTTCTTTCACACTAACTTTTTTATGTGTTGTGTTCTTATTTATATTTTTAATTCTTATATATATATATAAATATGTGTGTATATATATATGTATATTTATTTATTTATTTATTTATTTATTTATTCATCATATGTATTTTTAAAATTCACCCATAATATTAGTATTACATTTAGTTGCATATTTTAAATTATATATAGTGACAATAAGAGAATAGCGTGTGTCAGCTACCTTCTCGAGATATCGACCCTAGAAGTGCCATTATAGTGCATTATTAGGTAATAAAAACTTATTTATAGGGATTCGTGATGAATCTATCTTTCATTTTGGATCCATTTTCTAGGATTTCATTGTATTTCACTCACTTTTTTTCAAAAAAAGCCAAAAAATCAATATAACTTCATTGTATATCATTTATTTCTTTATCTGAGATGGATTTTTATAATTAATACTCTAATTATTATCTTTTTTTTAATAATTTTTATGAGTCTAGTGGATAAAATTCATTAAAGATTCAATTTTAATAGAATTTCAAAGTGCTTGAAGATATGAGGAAACAAATGGAAATTATTTTCACATCCATGGAGGAATTGGAATCTCAAAAAGAGGATTGGGAAAAGGAATAATCAAATATTGTTCAGTAAAATTTTTCCATTGAATAAGTAAAACTTTGTGTCTGTATGGGTGTTTTTTTATAAAAGTTTTACTTTTCAATTAATAGAGGGGTTAGATTTTTTTTGGATTTCAAATTCGAGTTCTAAGGGTGTTAACCACTAAAATGATTCATTTTAAACATGGAATGAAGTGTTATATGTTGTTTGAGAGGTCTAAAAGTTGTATGGGAATTTTGGGAGGTGGTCAGTGCATGTATCCAAAGGGATATAATACCAGCGGCTAGCAGTCTAGAGGCCACCAACTAGTCAGTGGCCTTCTAGGGTGGGCTAAGGTTCTACCTGGGTTCACTAGCTCATCAGTGTGATCCAACAACCAATCGATGGGATATGATTTCCTTTTTTTAAGGGGTAAAAGGATCATTTTACCCCTAAACCCCTTTATTTTTAACTTTTTTGTGGTTATTTTCCATTTACATCAGTAGAGGAGCTCCTCCCTTTCTCCCTTTCTCCTCCATGGATCTCCCCAAATTCTTGTCTATTTTATTTATTGTCAGATGAATTAGAGACCTTGAGGTAGGTCTACATAGTCTCTCCCTTATATTATTTATTTCTATCACTGTCAAGTGGTGTTTCATTATTTAAAGCTAATATTCCCTATTTTCAAGGAGTTTTTCTGGTTTCTATATTTCTCCCATTTCTGTTTAAACTGAAGGTTAATACTCAACTATTTGAGCTCCTCAAACCTTAGTTAGGTGGTCTTTGATCTATCCTATAAGGTTTCACCATTTTATATTATATTTTTTTATTTCTTAATGTCATTTTTTCATGTATTTTACCTAGAATCTAAATGTAGTTAATTTTTTCCCTAAAATGATTCTAGAACCCCTTAAATGTTATGAATCGGCCCTTGGTAATTTTAAATTTAACCTTGTCCACACCTTTTTGGGTGTGTATACCTCATGTTTGGTTTGATTTATATTAAAGGGGAACATAAGAGGTGTTTTAGACCTAAGAATAGACCTTGGGAATAAAAAGAGGGTGCTTGGGAGGTTCGTTGAGGCCCTTTGATATAATAAACATAAATAATCCTTGTATATGCTTGAATTGGGTAAATTGGATTACAACTCCTTTATAAATGTGATGTTTGAAACACATATAGATTGAATATTACATGAGTTTTTCTAGGATTGGAAATTAAAGGGAGTTACATGACCTTTTCCATGGTCCTAATAATGCTTAAAATGGGATATATGATTATATAATGGCTTATTAAAAGGGGTGGGAATGCCAGGATAAGCTCCTTTGATTCCATATGATATATTATTTTGAATTAATGGGAATGTTAGGATACTCTCCTTGGATTCTATATAACATATGATACCACTTTAATGGTAATGTAGGTATGATCTCCTTGGATTCTATATGGCATATGATGTTATATGAATTGGAATATCAGGATGAGATCCTTAGATCCTATATGGTACATGGGTAAGGAATTCTAGGATGATCTATGTGGATTGCACGTGATACCAAATGCTTTGGAATTTTGGGATGAGTACCTTGATTCTATTGGATTTAGTGTCCTAGAACCAACTTGTTTAGTACTTTGTTACGGGATTTAATTATTAAGGAAGTCTTCTTATCACGTTATTATTATTCATTTGTATTTAATTTTTATGTGATAATGTCATATGAATATATGCCACACTGAAACGTCGTAGCAGTTCCTTGTTATATGAGAACCTAGAGGTACCATGATATTATTCTTGAACCTTGTTCTATGTCCATATGATATTATCTCATGGGGAATATATGATATAGGATATTAGGGGTAGGTGAATCATAATACATTTAGACACCCTCTTATGATGTTTTCCTTTGGTAATCTTCAAGATATGAGGTTATGAGAATATACCCACTAATGGGAAATCCACATTTCCATGTATAATTGGATGCTCTTATATATGAACGTGTATAATGATCCTTATATGTTAATATTATCATTAATGGATATAATGAATCACATCCTTTTATGTATTGATGAAACCCATAATGACATATTCTCACGTTAAGGTAAGATATGTTGGGTGTGTCACAAGTAATATTACATTAATGGATAATGTGAGAAATGATATATCCCTTCTTTCCTTAGATAGAAGTTGATATCTCAGGCACTTTGATGGGAATATAATTTCTTACATAAATCCATGTCCATGGTATTCAGTGGGAGAGTTCATTTCTAGAAATTCATAGAAGGGGAAATCAAGCATATAGTTTGATGGCACGGGCATGGAACCTTCTTGATTAGAAATATCATGGTAAAGGGATTATATTGCATAGTAAGTGTTTGCAAGAGGTTAGATGTCATTGAAACGTTAACTTATTTATATATGGTATCCTTAGAGTGTTTCTAGATGATAACCTTTGAATTTAGGTGATTATGCCTAATGCAATAGAGAAAGGGTCCTAGAGGGTCACATACTTAGTGTATCCTCAATCTCAGTTAAAATATAGTATTGAATTTAACAAGATAGAATAAGTAATATTTTTTCAGTTTTAGTTGATCATCATAATTTAATCACAAGTTATTTGAAAGTTTAAGTAAGATAAATAATAATAATAAATATTAATTTTCATGTTTATATAATACAATATTTATTATATTTATCTTAGAATAATGAAGTAACATTTATTTATTAAATAGTCATTATTTGAGAATTGGTAAATGTTAGTGAGGGAAAGTGGACCAAGTCTAATGGTGTGATTAGAAATAATATAAATGATATTTATTTATATATTCTTAAAGGTTTTTCACATGTCAAGAGATTAATAATATTATTATTATTATTATTGGACATGGGGTAAATTAAGAATTAAAAATATGTAAAGGGTTTAGTGTGCAATTTACCAATCCTAACCCTGCCATAATAAATATCTAATTATATCACTTTCCAAAAAAACAATTAGTGTGCACAACAGATATATTGATACTCTATCAAGACCTAGTGGGAGATCAAGAGATCTAGAGTTCTCTCCTTCCCTCCTCTCTCAAGCCACTAAGAGATCATCAAAATTTATTCCTCTATTGAGAAGAATTCTACTGCGATCAACCATGAGCAATGTAAGCAATCAGGATTGGTCCTACTAGCACCCGGTGATTATATAGCATCATTCATAGATTATGGTGCATGTGCAGATTATCACAAGAGGGATTCTATACTTGGATCCTTCAATAGAGTGACGGTGTGATAGTATCTATTCTACCGGATCATCAACGAAAGTAGAATTACAAGTTGAGGTAATTCTATATCTTCTTATAAATTAATTATAAATTACATGTGAATATCCTATACTTATTGTTCTAGTGTTTTAATCTAGTAAATCAATCTATGGTTTTTTTACATGACATTTTTATCATGTTCAATAATTAATACACATAATTAAGACTAAAAGATGAGTTGGTCATACCATCAAAGGATGATTCTGCTATGATCGAAACCTATAAGTGGTATCAGAGTAGTCACATTTTCAATTTATAATTATTTATTATTAATTGATTGGTTTCATGTTTTTTCATTTTCTTTTACTTAAAATGATTTGTATTAATATTTTACATCATTATCTCTTATCTGTCTTCATTCTCAATAACATAACTAGTAATTGGTTAATGACTAAAAATGAAGAAGCATTCGATTCACACCATATGGAGGTTCCAAAGGCTCAATGTTGACAAAAACATAGTACATTGTGTGTACTTACAGTATTAACATTATGCAATTATCTTTTAAGGTTCATATCATGTGATAAATTTAGAAAGATCTGACCCAATCAGATCAGTGAATAGATCTATACATACCGAAACACGGCATATAGAGCTACATTCCATGTAACCATTGTGCATGATGTGTAGTCCATGTCTTCTCACAGCTGACAACACAAGGTGTCCTATCAATCCATGTATTGGATACATGACATGGATACATACATGTTTCACAACTCCAAGGTTACACATTGTGTAAGTTAGAATACATGCCATGTACCTTAAGTTTATCCATTGGAAAAAGATACTCTAAATCCCAAGGCATGTGTTTCAGACACTGGAAAAAGTTAAGTACATGTTTTTTACTTTTGTACATGTTGTATAGTGTTATACCTATAGTTATATAAAAAATTTTATGAAAGAATAATTGAATATATAATTAAACCTATTGATTATGTGTCCTTTGTGTCATTTATTCAATAGCACACGCCATGTCATAGGATTAACTATTATATATTAAATTAAATTTTGTGTTAAAATTTTTAATGACCACATGAAATTACCTTCAAGTACACTTGTGTAATACATTAATTTTAAATGAAGTTAATTTTATTTAAAATTATAGATGATGGTGAGTTTATGATGGTTGGATGGAATTAAAAAAATGAATTAATTAGATTAATTCACGGTGCATTATCTTAATTACAGAATGAATAAAAGTAATTTATAACTAAATTGAAAATTTATTCTTCTTTCTTAATGTGTATATGATTATGAGATTATACTAGCCTTTTTATGTGATTGGTTTCTTTTAATTTTTTATGGTTGAATTATTATCGATGGATTTAGATTCATCCCATCCTCATTATATATGGGCATGTGTTCCCATGGTTTCTTTTATGTAAAACCAATTTATCCAATCCATTGGATCCTCTCACCTGTATGTGAGTAAAATCTTATGTAAGGATAAAGCTCCCAAGCAAATGGAGGTGTTATGGAATCAAGGATCTGAGGTGAAACCAATCGAGGTGATACATAAGGGAGAAGGTGGAATACTAAAACACAAATCAAGCTATGGTTTAACGTGTTTTATCTTAGGGTTGAGGGTTAGTTTATCATTTTCTAGATAAACTAGCCATTATAGAATCTCATGGTCATGTCACTTATATTTCATTTCAATCAATTTCATGGTTAATTATTTATGTTTGTGGATGTTGTGCAATCACCTAATAAATGAATTATCAAGCATAGAAGATAGAATAAAATATAACTAGATCATGCGTAAATATTTTATCACGCATGGTTAATCACATAAGTAAAATACACTTAATATTAACAAGTCATGTGAAAATATTAAATGGGATTTATACATAAGGATAAAAATCCCTCAAATTAAAATATTAAGCTGACTTAGCCTTTCACTACTTAAGTTAGAATCGACCTCATAGTTTAATGTGTTTGACCAACCCAAATTGGGGTGATTTCAATTATCATGGAAAATTTATCTTGAATTTTTGGGTTGACTTTACCTAGTTTACATCAAGGGTTGAATACCCAATCCGAACTTGGTGAAACTAAGAGGCAAAGGTTGACAAAATTTTAAAATGAGATTTCATGATTGGGGATTCCACTCAATGGATCAAGGAATTTTGAGTTAATGTAGTTGGTAAGTTACGCCAACCTAAAACCCTTTAAATATCCTATTAGGCCTAAGTATGGGTTATAAGAAGGGAAATATTGATCCTTACCACTAGAATATCTAAGAAACAATATATTCTGAAACTGATAGTGATGGGTATTAGGTTTTGAAAAATAGTAGGAGATTAATGATAATTTAATTAAATTTATTAATCTATTTTTGTAATTAAAAAAATTACTAATTATATGCTCTTAATTTTTAGAAAATGGTAAACCAAATGACTTAGACAATATCACCATAACCCATACTAGATAAGGATAACCTTATCACTAGCATGAATTTCTAGGAATGGTATAGGCTCTTTCCCATTATACTATACCATGAATGGAAATTATACATGTTGGAAGGCCCACTTCCTGATTTCATTTCCAAAGAGGCTAATTAGGCATAAGTATTTATCTATTTGAAGCATGTCGGTGATGTTATGGATGTCCAATGTTCCATGTTATCCTCCATGAACAATTATCTTCTAAAGCAATATGAGGGTTTGGATGTGCATAAGATCATTTATCACCTTAAGGATCTCTATAAAAAGAAGGTGAGATTAGAGAGATATGAGATCTCTAATGCACTATTCATGTTCAAGCTTAGAGATTCGGTTCTTGTTGGGGAACATGTAGTCAAGATGATTGGATACATTGAGTGCCTAGTCATCTTGGGTTTTAAGATCCTTGATGAGTTGCACGCAAATATCATTTTAATCTCACTATATAAAAACTTCTCCAGTTTTATTTTGAATTATAATATGAATAGTGAGAAGAGAAAGACATGGATCGTGATAAAGTTGATGTCCTTATGGTGAATTAGAAGAGGAAGAATAAGGAAAAGGGTCCAAATACTCATTCCAATTATAAGACTCGGGAGAGCCATCCTTACAAGAAGAAGAATATCCAAAGGCAAGGAAAGGAACAGGATACGGTGTGTTTTTCATGTGGTAAGCAGGGTCACTGGAAGAGGAATTGTGCCTAGCCAAAGAATCAAGGGGAAGCTTTAGGTGTGTTTATTATTGAGTTTAGTATTTCTATGTCTATAATTTGGTATTAGATAATAATTTTGGTGCTCAAATATACATCCAAATATAGGAACCAAGTAGATTTCTAAAGATTATTATAGATGAGGTGGAGATACCAATGGAGTGAGGCTGGCTATTTTATCCATTGGAGACTTCTACCTCACATTACCGATAGGATTGATTTTTGTTTTAAAGAACTATTATTGTGTGCCTAGTGTTACCAAGAACATTATTTATATTTATTATTTAGATATGTATAGATTTATTTTTATCTTTGGAAATAAAGGTTTCTAATTTTATAAATATAGAAGATGTTATGGTATGGCACATTTGAATAACGGTCTTTATGTATTAAACCATGAAAACCAAATTTTAAAAATTGATAATGAAACAAATACAAGTGACTCATATAATACCCAATTATGGCATCACCATCTTGATCACATAAAAGGGAAGATTTTGAAAAAGATCTATCAAGATGGTTACTTATACTATTTTGAGCTTAATCCACTTGAAAGATGTCATGCTTGTTTACAAGGTAAGATGACTAAACCACCATTTGGTGGTCACAGTGAAACGTTCACATAGATTCAAGATTTTGTACAGCCTAATGTGTGAAAACATTTTCAATTAAAGGCTATAGGTGTATTTTAATACTTCTTTAATTTTACTGATGACTTGATTAGGTATTTTTTTTATATCTACTTAAGGAGGTATGAGTATGAATCCATTGAGAAGTTCAAAGAGGTCAAGAATGAGGTTGAGAATCATATTGGTAAGAAGATAAAGAATATTTTATTAGATCATCATGTTGAATATATTAACCAATACTTAATCTAATTTCTATGGGGGTATAGGATTTTATCTCAATAGGATCCACCTTATACACCGCAGTGGAATGTCGGTAGTGAGTAGGAGCCATACCTTGTTAGAAATGGTAAGTTTGATGATGAGTAGCATAATGATTTCATTATCCTTTGGTGGATATGAATTATAGACAATATTATACTTACTAAACTAAGTACCAACTAAATTATATAACGGTATTCACTTCAAGTTATGGAATGGAAAGAAACCCATTTTGTCACATGTTCATGCATGGGGTTGTGAGGTGTTTGTTAAGGCTAGGTCAATCAACAAACTAGAACTCCAAGGCATGTAGTATATCTTTATAGGGTATCCCAAGGAAACAAATAGATATTATCTATACAACTCTTTGGAAAATAAAGTAACTATCACAATACATGTCATATTTCTTGAGAGGGAGCATAATCTCAAGGAGGATATTGGGATCAAGATTGACTTTGATGAATTTGATGCTCAAGATACACAAGAGTTAGTTTAAGAACCAATTCCACAGGTCCCCATGGAATAATATGTTCCTGTTAGGTCCACAAGGCTGAATACCCTAAGAGGGGGGGTGAATCAGGGTATGACTAATTCAAAATTAACACCCGTTCTGATCTTGTTTCGCTGTTAAGCAAAACACTCTTCTCTCTCTTTCCTGTTGAAAAATATAAACAGAAAGTAAAGCAAGCACAGGACACAGCAATTTTACTTGGTTCACTGCTAAGGGCTACGTCCAAGGAGCATACGCCGACAGGTTTCCGATCATACCAATTCTACTAAACTTCACTAGTTGTGTATTACAAGGTTCGGGATAGATCACTTCTAAGCTCAGGCTCACTGCCTTTACAAGTTTAGGGTCAGCTCACTGCTTTCCCAAGGGTCACTCTCTGTTTCTCTCTCTCTGGCTCACTGCCGGTGGAGAGGATCACCTTCTTTCTCTTCCTTTGCTCACTGATCTTGGAATGAATCCACTCACAGTTTATAGACCTATAGGTCTCTTCATTTTCATGAAGGAATGCATCTTCTTCTGTATATAGATGCTCTGTTGAAGCTCAACCTTCACCCGTAGATGAATTTCTCTTTGCACCGAAGGTATCAGGAAAACGTCCAGCTTCCACGCAGCCCGAAAATCACTGCTGGAAATAAACCTTACTTGGCGCACAAGTCAATCTCAGCGTGCAAGTATCGGCACGCAAGTCACAACTGGTGCGCAAGTCTTCTTCAACTACTTGCGCGACTCAAGCTTTTGAAACTCCAAACCTGTGCGACTCACTTCCTTCCTCGCCTAAACCACCTCAGTCGCGCAACTAACACTTGGTGCGCAACTTCCAATACTGGCGCGCAAGTCCCACTTGCGCGACACACCACCACCTGCGCGACCACCACACCTACGCGACGGGATCTTTGAATCTTCAAAGTTTTGAACTCCGGTGAAGAATGAAGAGGGGTGGTCCGGTATTTATAGGTATTTGGTCACCCCTGCGTGACGGTGTGCAACTCTCTTCTCGGCGCGCAAGTCTCAGCGTGAAAATATCTTCTCCTGCAAGTCACTTGCGCGACCTAATTCCAAACTTGCAAGAACCTCTTTCCTTTGATAAATTTTGATCTTCTGATCTTGAAAAACCATAGGCGCGCAAGTTATCAAGATTCCAAGGCATCGGCGCGCAAGTCTCTTCACGGCGCGCACGTCACCTGCGCAACACCACCAATACTTGCGCGACACTTATCCCTTTGCCATATTTTGATGATCTGATCTTGAAAAACATATGGCGCGCAAGTTTCCAAGCCTTCTTGTACATGGCACACAAGTCCCTTTTCCAAAAACCACTTTTCTTCATTTGTCGATTTTCAGACCCAAAAATTTGGCAAACACTGGAAAACGGTGCCACCTTGTATCTGTTCTTTTTGTACCGTCTCCAGATCATCCATTTCATTGTCGAAGTTCTTGATTCAAACATTGATCGTTGACCACAGCTCTTGAACTTGACATTCCACCATCAAATCCTATCTGTCAACAAATTTTTATGTCATCGTTTTGTTTTGTTAACAATCACCACTCAGATGTCCACTTTGTCAACAAACACAATCACCTCAAAAATGCTTCAATGATACCTTGAAGGATTTTTGCACAACAGTTCCTAAAACATAAGTGTTGTGTAATATTATAAGAGAGGTGAGAGAACCAGAGAGATATGGTTTTCTAGTCACTAATGATGGTGACTCATTATTGGGTGACAGTGATAATCCTCTCTCCTACAAGGAGGTAGTAATGAGATCAGAAGTTGCAATATGGAAGGAAGCCATGAATTATGATATGGATTCCATGTATCAAAACTAAGTTTGGGTTTTGATTGATCCACCAGTTGATGTAAAAACCATTGGGTATAAATGTTTATTCAAGAGAAAAATGCATATGGAAGGTAAATTAAATACCTATAAAGCATTAATAGTGACCAAAGGGTTTATACAATATTAAGGTATTGACTATGATGAAAACTTCTATCCAAATTCCATGTTTAAATCTATCAAAATCCTTATTTCCATATTATATTACCATGAATATGAAACTTTTAAATGGATGTAAAAAATGCATTCCTTAATGGGAACCTTTAAGAGGATGTGTATACGATAAAACTAGAAGGGTTTGTGACTCTAGGAAATTCCAAAAAGGTGTGAAGGTTATAGAGATCCATTTATAGATTAAAGAAATCATCCAGGTCATGGAACATTTGATTTGATGAATCCGTAAAGTAATTTGGTTTCATTAAGATCGAATGTGAACCATATGTTTACAAGTGGTTTAGTGGGAGTACAGTTGTTTTCATAGTAGTATATGTTGATGACATATTATTAATTGGAAATGATATACCAACCTTACAAGTGGTTAAGGAATGGTCAAGCAAGTACTTCTCTATGAAAGACTTAGGTGAATTATCCTACATTCTAGGGATCCAGATCATGAATGATAGATCTAGGAGGATACTTGGACTAAGTCAAGGTACATACATTGAACAGATAATGAATAGGTTTAGTATGGAAAAATCCAAGAGAAGATTAGTTCTAATGTCACATGGTATACATCATTCCCAAAAAATGTTCCCTCAGGCATAAGAGGAAAGAGAGAGAATGAGTAAGATCTCATATGATTCTATTATAGGATTTATCATGTATTCCATGTTATGTATGAGTCTTAATGTTTCCTTTGATTTGAGCATTGTGGGTGAATATCAAGAAGATCTAGGTGAACGGTATTGAAATGTTTTTAAAACTATCCTTAAGTATCTAAGGTGAGATAAGGATATGTTCTTGGTGTATGGAATAGATGAATAGATAGTCATCATGGGTATAAAGATTCCATTTTTCATACATATAAAAATTATTTTAAGTTATGTCCTGGATATATCTTTTTCCTCAATGGAAGAGTTGTGGTCTGGAAGAGTTGAAAGTTGTTAGTTGTCACTGATTCTCTAGTGGATTCCAAGTATATTATGTCTTTGGATTTATCCAAGGAAGAAGTATGGATTCAAAACTTTTTCCAAGAGCTTGATGTGGTTCCTAGAAGTAAATACCATATCATAGTTTACTATGATAACACTGAAGTGGGGCTCTCTCTAAGGAGTCAAGGTCACACCAAAGTACAAAGCACATACTTTGAAAGTTTCATCTCTTGATGTATTTTTCTTAATGGGGTGAAGTTGTGGTGAGAAGAGTATCCATAGAAGAAAACATGGAGGACCCCTTGACTAAGGATTTATTTTAGTAGAGGCATGAGTATCATGTGATATCTAGTGGAATAAAAGTTATTGTCAGTTGAAGTGCAAGTGGGATTCTGTTGGAGTTGGTACCCTAAAACCAACTTTTTTAGTACTTGATTACATGTTTTCATTTTTAATGAATTTTCTTATCACATTATTGTGGTTCTCCTATATGATACTATTATGTGATAATGTCCTAAGAGTATATATTATTTTGAAAGTTCATAGTAGTTCCCCACTATGATGAGAACCTAGAGGTGCCATGATATTATTCTTGAACCATATTCTATGGATGGATGATATTGTATGATGGGATAAAAATGATATAGGATATCCATTATAGGAGTCTCATAATACATTTAGAAACCCTATCATGGTGTTCTCTTTTGGTAATCTCTGAGATAAGAGGTTAGGAGAACAGACCCATCAATAGGAAATCCACATTTCCATGTGTCAATGGATGTCCCTATATGTGAACATGTGTATTGATCATTAAACTTTAATATTATCATTAATGTATATCAGGACTCATTTAATTTGATGTATTTATGAATATTGTGATGACATATGCTCACGACTAGGTAGGATATGTTGGGTGTGTCGTGAGTGATATTGCATTAATAGATAATGCAAGAACGGATTTATACCTTTTGTCCCTCAATGGAAGATGATATCTCAGGCCCTTTGATTGGAATGGAACTACTTACATAAGTACATGGACATGGTGTTTAATAGGAGTGTTCATTTCAAAAAATTCAAATAAAGATAAATCAAGCATATAGGTTGATGGCATTGGCATGCAACCTTCTTGATTAAAGATATCATGGTAAATGGATCATATTTCATAGTAAGCATTCATAGGAGGTTAGATGTCATTGTGGCATTAACTTATTTCTCTATGGGGGCTTTGGCATGCTTCTAGATTCTAACTTTGTAATTTGGTAAATTATGCCTAATGCCACTGAGAAATGAGCCTATAGGGTCACACACATAGTGTATCTGCAATCTTGATTAAATTTTAATATTAAATTTAAAATGATGGAATAAATAATATTTATTTGGGTTTAGTCAATCTCTATAATTTAATCACAAGTTATTAGAAAGGATAAGTGAATTAAATAATAATAATAATAAATATTTATTTGAAATTTTGATGAATATAATATTTATTTTATTTATTGTAGAATAATACAGAGACATTTATTTATTAAATAGTCATTATTCGAGGATAGGTAAATTTCTTCGAAGAAAAGCGAACTAAGTCTAATTGTCTTTTTGGAAATAATATAAATGATATTTATTTTTATATTCTTAAAGGTGTTGCACATGTCGAGAAATTAATATTATTATTATTATTATTGTTGTTGTTGTACATGGGGTCAATTAAGAATTATAAATATGGAAAGGGTTTATTATGAAATTTGTTAACCCTAAACATTCTATAATTAATATCTAATTATATCACTTTCCAAAAACACAATTGGTTTACAAAACAGATAAATTGAGACTCCCTCAAGACCTATAGAGAGATAAAGAGATCTAGAGTGCTCTCATTCTCTCCTCTCTCAAGCCAATGAGAGGTCATCAATATTTCTTCCTCTCTTGAGAAGAATTATGTTTCAATAAACCATGAACAGTGAATGCGATTAGGATTGGTCATGCTAGAACTCGATGATTTTATAGCATCATTCAAATATTGTGGTGCACGTGTGGACTATTGGTAGAGGGATTCTATACTTGGATCCTACAGCATAATGATAGTGAACAAGATCTATTCTTTTGGATCATCAATGAAAGAAGAATTACAAGTTGAGGTAATTATATATCTACTTATAAAGTAAATATAAATTACATGTAAAGATTCTCTACTTCTGGTTTTGAAATTTTAATCTAGTCAAGTAATCTAAAATTTTAATTGGACATGATGTTCTTATCATCTATGGAAACAATTACATGTAAATTAAGACTAAAAGTAGAGTTGGTCATACCATAAAAGGATGCTTCTACTACACTTGGAACCTACATATTCCACATGATACACGATATTTGGAATTCTAAGATGATCACCTATATACTTTGTGGTGAATATGGTTGGAATAGTCATCGATACTTTCTTAGAGATTTCTGAAACAGGCCAAAGTAGGTATGTTCAACCTGGGAGTCATCATGGAGCCCGTGCGTAGAGGGTATTTTATTTTATTTATTTAATTACCTTATCTATCTATTTTATGATATACATTATCGTGTACTATATTGGCTCAAACAATATGTTCTTTTAGACTCTATTGGTGGTGGTCTAATGAGTCACACCCACACCCTATTTGGGTCACCAGTTGGTACCCAATAATAATTTAGGGATATAGATCTAGAAAGGGGAAAATTTCATATGGTATACGCTTGATTTTATGGCTAGGTTGGATATTGGGAGGTAGGATATAGTCTAGAGATCATGACTTTTGAGTTTATTTCAACTTTTATTCTTTTTCCTTGTTGGTTACTTTGGGTCTATTTGTGCTTGACTTGATTATTATGTATGCCATGTTAGTATGTTTGTAGCATCAATATGGTATTTCATAGAATGTGACTTAGTTTTTTTCACCTATAGTTTATTTGACTAGTTTGTGATGATATGTGATTTTTACCTTATTTATATTATGTTGTGAACTATAATAAAAAGGTAATAGTATCCCTAGAAACCTCATATGCTCTCTTCGTTAGTCAGAAACCTATGACATACGGGGAAGCATGCTTGAGGTCATGTGGAAAACTAGATCAAGGCACCAATACAGTGGCTTCTGGTATGGGTCATTACAAAGTGGTATAAAATATACTTTTACTTTATCTTACTATTTGGGTATGGTATAAATGAGAGTAAGAGTTTTTTAGAAAATGGTAATTATCTCATGCATGGGTTCCTGTAACCCCATGTACAAGAGAAAAAACCTAGTTTCCAAAGGTGGTAATTGTTATTCTTGATTTACACTTTTATATTTGATTAATTTCCACTTTGAGTGGTGCACTTGGGTGTGATGTTATTTATTTATTGTATTTTTACTCTTAGTCGGTACGACAAGAGGAGGTGTATGTGTTTATGCATCATTTTAGGCCCACAGGACTTATATGTCATCTGTATGTTCCCAATGATTGATAGTTTCATGGGATTCACATATGTTGATATTTTATTTACTATCAAGGATTATATATACTAGCAATTTATATCTTCCTATGGATTTTAAATAGTTTAAATGTGTTGGTTACTTAAAGTGTTTACAACCATTTATATGGTGTTTCTCACATATAAGTGTATGGTGTCATTTTACTTGGCAAACTCCTTGAGTGACCCCTTATAAATTGTAGGCAAGATGTAAATGGGTTTTCAATGTAATGGCTTTGGTTAAATAAGGTATTGGTAAGAAAATTATATGGTGTTTTCCATTATAACTTGTGAATGGAATTTTATTTACCCAATCCTTGGGATGTGAGACTAAATAAGGGAACTTAAAAAATGAAAAAAAAACAACTATAAAATGATGAGATCCCTAATTGAATGATAAAATGTGAATCATTTTAGAATAATTATTTGTGGCCTTAAATGGTGAGTGGGGATTAAGGGAGTGTCCATGTTGTGACCATGTTTGGATGATGTTGACCCTCTTTAGGGGTCGATTGGGATAGAGAGAATGCTCGGTTAATGATACCTTTATGGTATGTGTGTTCATATGTGTATTTATGATAATCCTTGAGTTTTGTGATTAGTTTTGGCATATTAGTTGTCATTTTATCTTGATACATGTATGTGGATGTGGTGTGAGAGCTATGGATTGATGTTTTCTAGACTCTGGGTTAGGTGGAAGGACCTAGTGACCCTTAGATGTGACCCAGGTTCTTATTGAGTTAATGCTTGGATATCTGTGAGGGTGTCCTATGAGAGGGGTTAACCCATTCTTGTGTATGGTTGGATGTATGAATCATGGGTAAAATCTTAGGATTATGGTGTTTGTGCATGGGAGGTGTTATCAGGTGTGTGGGTTCAGCTATTTAGATGCATTGGGTCTAGAGGAAGAGTGCTTAGTATTCTAGAACCCATGGTTTTATGGCCAGTTTTAGAGGGTGGGATCATTTAGATGCCTATCCAGTAATCTACTTGTGAGGTGTTTTAGTTTGGGCATGAAGTACCCTACGAGTGAGGATACCCTTGGAAGGGTTTGATAAATGCTTATGAGTTACCTCATCTTTTGGGGATGGAGACACACTGAGTGTTAGTTCTCATGGTGTATGGGAAATATTGTGAGCATAGATTCAGTTTGATACCTGGACCCATGGTTTTTAGATGTGTTAATGTGTGTTGTGAGGGAGGTTAGATGCTTTGTGATGGAATGACGCCTGGGTGATGGGTGATTAAGGGGTACGTTGTGACTTGGTCATATGCTTGACCAGGTGTGTAAGTGGGTATCAACATTGTACAACTTAATGAATTGTGAATTGTGGGTTGGAAATGGTTATCAAGGAAGAATGTAATCACTGGTGAAAGGTATTGTCATGGGTGATCTCAAATGATGTGTGATTTTTGGTTATTTAAGTGCAATAGAGTGGCTGACCAAGGTCGCCTCTTAAAGGAGGAAGTAATTAAAACATCATATTAAAGGTATTTTAAAAATAAAATAAAATAAAATAAAAACACTTCTTAAAAGGATGGGGTTATTTATCATTTATAAAATAAGAATAAGTATGTTGGAAGAAGATTGTTTTTTTTTAAATGTGATTGAGAAAATGCAATGGGAAGATGTTTTTTTAGAAAATTATTTTTAAAATGTGTAATTGATCTAACTATACCTATTCACTTATAAATCATTATCATGTAAATTAACATCCACTTAATTATGATCCCCTATTTTTTAACCCCTCAACCCTACAAGAATTAACTTTACCATAAATATGAAATGAATTAAACCCTGAGATAGATTTAGAAAATGAAATCATAACACCCTACTTTGATTGTCATTCTAAGGCTAGCTTATGGGCAGTGGTCAATTACAGTTCATATTTTGTAAGTGATGATGAATTGAGTTTAGGTATTAAATTTGAACTCTACAAATTGATCCTATGTTGTTATGTTTCACCAATTATGATCGCACTCTCATAATTCATACAACACTCAACATCATGTGTTTTGTTTTAATTGTTCAATTTCTTACTTAGTTTCTTTTAATTTGAAAAATAAATTCATGTACCATATTTTGTAAATTACATTAGCTTGTTGATTCAAAACAAATAAGTGAAGAAGATGAGAATTAGATCAATTATTAAGAAATAAATACTCTTCTATGGGTGGGGTAGTCATTGTAGAAGTGTTTTTCATGTACAAAGGTTTAGAAAGGGTATAACCCAATCACATTTCTACTCTTGATTTCTAGCCCAAATAAGATGAGTATAGAAGAATAAAATTAAACAAAACAAATGAATTGAAATAGAAACTAAGAAGTTTAATGCATAAATACAAATATTACAACATGAGAAGGAAAAGAAGGCTTCGATTAAGGAATCATTACTTCAAGAGATCTCCCTATGAGTATAGGGAGTTCCAGAACCACCAAGGTGATGAGAGGAATCCTCTATAACTCCAAAATGGAAGCACTTCACTCTTTGTTTGAATTCCTGAATTAGGTTCTCATGGTTCCCTTTTATAGAAAAAATGGGAAGTGGTTTTGGGCACCCAGATTTAGAGATGCCACTTGTGTCACAATTTTGGGTTATTAAATGGAATTATCTAGACTTATAAAAAAGATAAAATATATTGGTTGGAATATTGAATATTACCATACAAAATTTTGTGGAAATTAGACATCTGGAATGGGAGATATAGTCAAAATCCCTAACCTAACTTTTTGACTTCTGGCAGATTCAGTTCTCTAGACAGATCAGTTTAGTTGGGCCACCAGATGAATTAAGTGGGCTTGGGTATCTTGAGATGATTTTCATCCCACTAAGTGATGAATTTGTTCACAAAAGTTTATCCCATTTGGATGTACTAATTTCATGGAACATATAAAACATTGGACATATTTCCTTGGTCTTCCATGCAGTTTGGCCAATTTTCCTTATACATCATCTCTAGCCCTCCAAATCACCCCCTCCTATATTGAAATCACCAAAACAAGTATAATTTCCCTTTTTAATAGTGATAAAAAAAGAATAATTTAATCAAATAGTAAGTTCAATTTGTTATTATATTTCTAATTTTCAATAAAAAATCTATTTAAAACAGTGGTTCAAATGTGAAATAAAGCAGTGAATCGTGGTGTGATCACACCCCCACACCTAAGCATTTTCACTCCTAGGAAAAAACTCATATCATGTAATCCAAAAAAATTGTGACAAGACTTGCATGTTCATATTCCTCAATCCACACTCGAAATATAGGCAAAGTAAGAATCCCATCAAGAGTTGATCTTAATAAATTTTAGAAGTCGTTGTCTCATAAATTATATCAAAACAAAATCCAGTGAGATTAATGACACTAATCATAGTGAAACAATTTAGGGGTCCACCATGCCATTCATTCTTCATGTGTGTGTGTTTCAACCATTTCAAGCTCATATCTCCACCCCGTATTCAGTATATTTGGGTCAAGTAAAATAATTCTTCTTACCTTGTTTAATTCACTGAATCTGTTCTACATTCCTTTGAAATCAAATCTAAAGACCCACTCACCTAAGCATTATCAAATTTCAAACCTTAAGCTCTCGATCTAGATATCCTCATGTGTTGTACATTTCATCACTCCCCACTTTATTAAGATTTCTTTCTTGATTTTTTTTAGGGCGTACAACTATCGGATATCAGGTACTCACACATAGCTCAATTTGGTACAGTAATCAAACTAATCAAAAGAGAAACGAATGTATGGACCAACAATTTATATAAGATGATTTTTTTTACCTAAATTTTCTATACCTTCAATTGAGTAGGAACAATTTCACAAGTCATGGTTCTGTAAAAATTTTTACGGAGAAATCAATAACAAAATTTTCAATGAACAAATATCATAAAGAATTGTGTCAAAATATAAAAGGTTTTATAATGACACAACCAATCATATCATTGAAAACTTCTATTTTTATAAAAATAAACCCTTGAAGATAAAATCTTGATCATGCTTATTATTCTACCAATCAATATTAAAAATATGCATTTTTCACATGTTCTGTGTGTAAATGATCATGTTACATGATATGTTTTTTTTATCATTTTTTTTTAATAAATATAAAACACACAAAAATGAAAATCCTAAATAAGCTACCCTAAAATGTTGTCCCCTACCTTTCACTTAAAATATTTCATTGTCCTCAATGTAAACCCATGAGATGATAAATACACATGAAATCTAAAATTTTAAATAGGAAAAATAATATAAAAGTGAAAGGGTTAGGAATAGCCTGATAGTTTCAAGTGATGAAGGGATCGTGAAATGTGATGGCATCAACTACATGTGTGGGGAATCCCTCTATGTATTACTTCAAACATTTTCCATTGACTGTAAAGATCCTTCCCATGTCCTCTTGTGTAATCTCCACTACACCATAAGGAAAAAAATTAGATACAACATAAGGACCTAACCATCTAGAACGCAACTTATTGGGCATCAGCTTCAGTCGTGAACTATAGAGAATAACTTTCTCCTCTACATGAAACACCCTTTTTTGGATCATTCTATCATAAAATAATCTTCATATTTCCTTGTAGAGCCTTGTTCTCATATGATGACAATCGAATCACCTCAAACTCTTGAATTTGTAGCTTCCTTTGAATTTCATCTTGGAGCAAATCCATGTTGCATTTCTTTATAGCTCAGTACGCCAAATGCTCTACTTTCATGGATAGATGACATGTTTTCCCAAAAACAATCTGTTAGGGGGACATACCAATGGGAGTCCTGTATGCTGCCCTATAAGTCCAAAGTGCATCATCCAAGTGCTTGCTCCAATCCTTTCTATTCAACTATATAATTTTCTCCAAAATTTATTTCAGCTCCCGATTTGAAACCATAACCTGGCCATTTGTTTGGTGGTGGTATAGAGTACAAGTTTTATGTGTCACACTATACTTTTGAAGGAGGGAAGCCAAGTTCCAGTTGAAAAAGTGTGTCCCATGATCACTAATGATAGTCTTTGGTACTCCAAATCTTCAAAAAAATTATGCCTTGAAAAAATCGACTACAACATGAGAATCATCAGTCTTAGTGGCATTGGGCTCCACCAATTTTCTAACATAATCAATGGAAACCAAAATATACAAAAAAAAACAAATGAACTTTGAAAAGGACCCATAAAATCAATGCCTCATACATCAAAAATCTCACAGAATAATATTGGTTGTTGGGGCATCTCACGTCTCCTAAAAATATTTCCAAGTGTATTGGAAACATGAGTACGACTTACAAAACACATGAGAATCATATAATAAACTAAGAAAATATAATACAGAGTCTAATACTTTCCTAGATTTTCATTGGTTTCTAAAGTGTCCTCCATATGAAAGTGTGTGGCAGAAATGCATAGCAGAATTAGACTCATGATCAGAAACACACCTTCTAATAACTTGATTGCTACATATGTGCCAGAGGTAGGTATTATCCCACGCATAAAATCTAGACTCACCCTTTAATTTTTGGACTTGATGTTTCTTTAAATTTATAGGAATTTCAGAGGCAACAAGGTAGTTAACTAACTCAGTATACCAATGATTTGTACCTAAGAGTGCAAAAAGATTCTCATTGGGAAAAGTGTCCTAAAGTGGTACCTGGTTCAAATGTCAATATCTAGTGTGTGAGTAATCCTACTCATGTGGTCCACCACCAAGTTTTTTGACCCCTTATTATCATTTATCTCAAAACTGAATTCTTGAAGAAGGATTGTCCATCAGATAAGCCTAGGATTTGCATATAGATTCTTCAAGAGGTACCTCAGAGCTGCGTGGTCAGAAAAAACAACTAATTTAGAGACCAATAAATATGAACAAGATTTATATAAAACAAATATAATAGTAAGAAACTCCTTTTTCCATTGTGGTGTAATTTTCTTAGGTTTAATCCAATGTCCTCAATGCATAAGAAATTACATGATACTGCCATTCCACCCTCTTAGATAAGACATCTCCAACTATGAAGCTGGGCACATCACACATAATCTCAAAAGGAAGCTCTCATCATGGGGGTTGTATGTTCAGTGGAGTGTTCATATGCTTATTTAGCTCATCAAATGAGACCTTTCATGAATCATCAAAAAAAACAGTATCTTTTTGGAGTAATTGAGATAAGGGTATAGCTATCTTACAGAAATATCTGATGAAGCATCGATAAAAGCATGTATTCCCTAAGAATTAACTAAACATAACTCACACATGAAAGATATAGAAAGGATGAAATAATATCTACCTTAGATCTATCAACCTCTATTCCATGTTTTGACACTACATTCCCTAAGACAATGTCATGCTTTACCATGAAATGACATTTTCAAAGTTCAAAACAAGATTCTTCCCAATACAGTGATTCAACATATTTCCCAAACTAAACATACATTCATCAAATGAAGATCCCTAAATTGTAAAATCATCCATAAATACCTCCATGATGGTCTCAATGAAATCTGAAAAAATACTCACCATGAATTTCTTGAAGGTACCTGGGGCATTGAAAAGTCCAAATGGCATCCATTGATAGGAAAATGTACCGAATGGAAAAGTGAATGTTGTCTTATCTTGATTATCGAGAGCTATAGAAACCTAAAAATATCCAGAAAAGTCATCCAAGAATCAATAGTGTGTCTTCCCATCTAGTCTCCCAAGAATTTGATTAATAGATAGGAGGGGAAAATGGTCCTTGTGAGTGGATTTATTTAGATTCATATAATCAATACACACACGTCAACTGTCTTTCACCCTCATTGGAACTAACTCCTCTCTCTCATTTCTAACAATAGTAGCACCACTTTTGTTGAAATAGGGGGTTCCCTAGACCCAAATATTCAGTGGTTTTGATTACCATGTCATGTATATAGTTAGTTATACATTATGTCATCTTACCATTATAGTATAGAATTTTATACAACCACTATTATAATGGTAATTTCCAAAGATTAATTGTCATGTTGAGAGGTTATAGCAGATCTTGGGCTATAATGAGAACCTCGAGATATTATGACATTAATATTAAATATATGTTCTATGGTCTAGATACATCTTACTGACTAGAGACAGTAGATGTCTGACTATATATCAGGTGTTGGGGGATCATAATCATTTAGAATTATTCTCATGAAGTTCACACTTGGTGATCTCTAGTAGTGAGATCATGTGGACAGACCCAAAAATAGTAACCCCACATGTTTTGGGTGCCATTGGTAGTTTCTATCTACGGACATGTGTATTGGTCTCCTGACTTTAGATCATTACCAATGTATACCATTTGATTACATACTTTGATTCAAGGAAAAAAACATGGTATTAAAATCGTGGCAAGGTAGCTTGTGTTGAGTGCATCGTTGGTGGTATGACATTGGTTGAATAATCAAGAAAGGATTTGTCGCTTCCAAGTTTAGGAAGTTGTATATCTCAAGCTTGGTTGACCAGGATGGTGTTGCCTTCATAAGTCTTTGGCCAAAGTAGTACAAAGGTAAATTCGTCCAAATAGATCAACAAATAATAAAGCAAGAAAAAGGATGACGACACAAGTGTGCATCCTACTTTATGAAATATTTAATGGCAAAGAGATTATAGTACACAGTCAGTGTTTGTAGGATGGTAGTCATTGCGATGACTGTCCTTATCTCTTTAGGGGGCATGATGGGTTGCTAAACTCCACTCTTGGTCTATGGATTTATTCACTGCTATCGAGATAAGGGCTTAGAGGGTCACACACAATAGCATATTCAAAAATCCTCCCTATTCAGTTGAATAGGAATATGGACATACTAGGCCCCGATATGGGGACCGAGTGTTGTCTAAGTTTACGATCACCAAAAGAATTAAATAAATTCATTAATATTCAAGTTATGAATATTTGGGATTGAATTTATTTAATGTATTTACAAGTTTAGTAAATACGAGATAATGTTAATCGATCAAATATTATTTTAATATTCAAGGTTTGTTTAATATTAAGCGAGACAAAGAGTTGAGTTAAATGGCTTGGATTTTATCACGTAATATATTTTATATATATTAAAATTATGTGATAAAATAATAAATAATATTGACACAATTTAGTTCATCGAAATTATTTATTTAGTGGACGTTGAAATAAACGGGGGTCGGGGAACCCTACCGGGTATTTATCAACTCCACTATAAATATAGGAGGAGGCTCTATCACATGGGTGGCTAATCACTATTCATTCACTTTCATGGAATGAAAGTTGAGAGCCTCTCTCTCCTCTCACTCTCAAGAGAGAGACGCTCTCGATCCAAGAAGCTCGGATCAAGATCTCTCTTCAGCATCGAAGGCATCTCGATGCGGTGATCATCGGGACTTCGAAAGCGTCGTCAATTTTCTGTACTAGCACCCGGAATTCGATGATCGACGCTCCCACGGGTTTTTGAAGCGTGTGTGGACGATCTAGATGGTTCCTTCATTAGATCCTTTGAGCAACAATCACCATCGACAGGTTGTAGTCGACCACGGCTTCAAATTTGAAATAGGTACATTTTTCATTTTTATTTTTTTCTCCTTATAATTTACGTGAGATCCTTAGACCTTTCCGGGGCACAGATCATCGGCGTCGACAAGTACCGTCGAACCGCCGACGAAAAATTTTAAAATCCCCGGCCCACCGGTTTCTGCTATGGGCCCCGAAACCTATCAGTGGTATCAGAGAAATTGCGTATATTTTTTGAGCCTATAAAATTAAAATTTAATTACAATTAAGTAGAGGGTTCAAAAATGGTCCCAACAGATCAAACCGCGCGTCGATCCGATCTCGAACAGCCAAGTTATGGACATTTTAATTTTTCGTATTGGATCACTTTTGTGGTTTGATCATGGATATTAATTTTATTCATTCCAAAGGATCAATCAAGTTTAGATCGTTCATCAGATATGATTAAAATTATATGCATAATTATAAATTTTAGAATTTAATAATTTTCAAAATAATTTTATTATTATAATATTATTTATTTTATTATTATAATAATTTAATAATAATATATTATTATTTTATTATAATAATTTTATTATTATTAAATTAAAAGGCTAAGTAGCCTTTAGAAAATTTTCATGTGTGGAAAATTTTGGAGGAGACCTTGACTCTTTAAAAAAAGAGGGGTGGAATAGACTTCAAAAGAAGTCTTAAAGTTTTTTTTTAAATGGAAACAAGTGGGGGTGGGCCGACGCATAGAGAAGGTAACAAAAAAACAAAGGGGTCCGACGAATCCCCTCTTCACCTGCATGGTGCAACCCTAGAGGCGTCACAAGCCACCTCCGCACTGGACCTCCCTGTAGTGCTTACAGAGCCCACCGCCTGCCACCGGGCTTGGTGCGTCACCCACCCTCCCAGTCGTCTCAGTGCCCTCACCCCGTGCTTAGCAGGCCTTCGCCAACCTCCTGAGAGCACAACGCCATCTTTTGCTCCCTATCCCCACACTTCATATCTAGCATGACCAGTGAACCACGGCCCCGCCGCTTTAGACGACCTCGCCATCGCCTTCCTCAAGCTCGCTGGCCCTCTGTCCAAGCCAGAAGCAGTCGGCCTGCTCCCACCGTCATGTCGCCTCGGTCCTGGCGTCCGCCTCCCGGTAGCGGCTTGTAGTAGCCCACTACCCTCCCGGAGACACCACCCCGGCCAGATGTCGACTGCCCCGTCCAGGCACTGGAACCCACCCGGCCTCCTCCCAATCTGCACGGCGCACACAGCAGCTCGCCTCGAGACTACTCCACCTCCCAGCCCTGCTCCAGGCCATCGCTTCACCCTCGCCCTATGCTACCCGGACCTCCCCTTGCTGCTGACAAAACCCCTCTCTGGACAGCCCCAGTGTCACACCGCTACCGCTCTAGATAGACCTGATTGGAACTACGGCCTCGCCGAATTCCATCTCACCCTGGAGGTATTTTTAATTTTTTCTGCAATATTTTTACACAGAGAAACTTTGGTCCCGAACCAGTCCAGGTGGACTTGCCCAACCCGGAACGGGTTTGGGTGGATCGGTTCAGCCTAGTTTAGCCCTTGCACGGCTTGCTAGGGTCCTGCGTGGGTTTGGCCCGACCCGCACAGGCCCTTCAGTGATGTTTCAGGGACCAACCATTTAAATTAATCAAAATAAATTAATTTAAATAATTTAATTTTAGTATCTAAATTAAATTAATTAAATTTAATTTTGGTTAATTATTTTAATACCCGGGATATAAATTAATTTAATTTTTTATAATTAAATTAAATTAATTAATTAATTTAATTTTGACATTAAAATTAAATTAATTAGAAGACCGATAATTAATTAAATTGTTTGAATTTATTAATTCATTTAATTTAATTTATAACCCTCATACTTAATTAATGCATTTTAATTTTATCGAGCATTGATTTTACCCATCTATTGGTCTTGAGCATCGACCCGTGTATGTTGATTTTATTTAATTAATTATTTAACTGAGTGTGATGCTTGTATTTAATTATTTGATGGTTTTCACATCATCTTATTTTTTGTTAAAATGTATAAAGGCTTGTGCGCCCAATATTTACATGATGTACATTTATACCCGAGTCCCCCTCGCCTGCGCGCGAGTAATTTTATACCTCGGACAAAAACAATGCAAGACAAGGTGGTACTCCAAGACGACATGTGGATCCCACAAAGATGAGGCAGTACTCCAAGACATGACATGGACCCCGCTGAGATGAGGTGATACTCCATATTACAAGGGGACATACAAGACTGGGGAAATCTGCATTATGATTCAATCTTCGACTCAGGTATGATGTCCTTAGGTCATTTAGATGCTCAAGACCAGTCGAGTATTAGTTTAACTTTATGCATTTAAATTTGTTATTTTATGCATTTTAGAACAGCGGGAAAATACATAAAATAATAGATAATGAAATGCATAAAGAAGCAGCGTATGTTTTTCTATTAAAGTTCAGTTGTGAGCGTAATAACATAGATGAAAAGATTTAATAGAAATGGATTACATTCATCAAGAGAAACCAATAAAACCCTCAAAGAAATATAAAGTTATCAATGTCTTCCATCATTCAAGTTTGAACAAAACCGGATGTTTGGAGTGTCATTCATGTCATAGCTGAGGGTGCCTCTTACTACTGGGGAGTTCTTATAAGAGTGGTGGGTTGACTTAACTAAAAATGCAGCAAAGAAATAGCCATAGCTAGCTTGTTGTAATTTTAGAGGCAAGCATTGATAAAATCAATAAATGATTTTTGTAGCTGGGACTTCACTCAACAGATCAAGGAACCGTGAGGTAATGCAGTTAGCCAGCCAAAAGCCTACCTTGAACCCTCCGAGTAGTGGTGTAGTCATAGCTTGTAGACTATGATGGGTGGTTTGAGGATCATTGGCACTAGAGTACTCAAGAGTATTCTGATTCTAACACAGAGGGTTCCTATAATTCTAAAAATGAGTGGAAGACATTTAATGATTAAATTAATCAGTAATGTCACATTCAGTAATCAACATTAAAATTATTAATCTGCTAAAGTTTATTTGTAGAGAATAGCAAGTAATACCGCAATAAAACTACGATAAATATTTGAAAATTTTAATGTCCAAACAAGCACGAAATTCCAAGTGTAGTATAGGTGCTTGCGCACATTACTACTATAACGGAAATTCAAAGGTGCTTGTGTCCCAACCTGTTAAGCTGCCTCAGGAAGCGAGAGTGTAAATTCTTACAAGAGACTCATGAATCAAGCATATGGTGGTTCTTTCATAATGATATCATCAACATATGATGTAGGTTGCGGTCGCTACATCATGACATAGATGATGCTACATGTAGTTTCATCTCCAAGAAGTTTTCAAGGAGAAAGTGAAGCAAGATTTAAATGTGATGAATACACTCAGTTTTTGTAAAGTGAAATACATTCACAATATTTTATGTCATACCATTCTTATACCTTTTTACACCCAATTACTCTAGTTTTGTTTAAGGATACAAATGAAAGGAATAGAGTAATCGCTTCATAATTTTTAAGGTAACATTCTCCAAGTAATAAGAATATTAAAGATAGTACCATATTTTGTTCTTATGGAAAATATATTGAATGAAAAAGTGAAAAGGACTATATAAATTTACGTCAAAGTCACCTTCGTCGTGTCCTTCAAAGAAAAGTGGTTGGTTATTTAACAGGAGGTTATTTTCATCACATACTGAAATATTAGAAGTAAGTACCTGCTTCTCGTTCAGATATATTCATCAATATAAATTAATGTTTCCAACATACTTCTTGGGTATTGAATACAATATTCCAATAACATATGTGTATTTAAATACAATAACCAAATAAGTATAGGAACATTATAATAAGTAAAGTGTCTTCTCCAAGCAGCTGAGAAATGGTGATTCCTAAGTCAGCAGTGAGAAACACATAACTTCTAATTGCCAAGTGATTGATTCAAATTGAACAAGTTGTTGAGTATAACCAAAAAATTTATCTCACATAACCTTTTGGACATAATGAGACATTTTTCCAAGTTTTGGAGTTAATGTTTTTTGTGGTAACATATTCAACAAATAGTTCACTAGTACTTGAATCATAGGCAATAAGTGATGAATATATAAATGTAAGACTTACCCAGTTTTGGAAATATGATTCTTTGTCAAGTAAAACTAAAAGTAGACATCAAGTACATACCTAGTATGGTATTTAGGCTCGTCACAGCTAAACACCATTGGTATTATTGACATCTTTAGTTTAGACAAAGCAACCTTTAGAAATAAAGGTATGTCACAAAGCTTTCGGGGTTAGTTCAACAAGCGAGTGTGAACTATCCAAAGGAAATCTAGAGGTAAGGATACTTCATAAGATTCCTTTAAGTTATTAAGGAATGTAATAGTGAAGTATATGCATGGTCAGAATATATGAGTTGCTTCATATCTGCATGTTGAAGAATATATTGACTATGCAATCATCGATCATGATAATGTAGTGTGGAGTAATTCCTAAATGCATGTTACCTTATCTACATCACCGTATTGATGTTCATAAGGAGGATCGATGATAAATTATTGCATGTTTACATTGATCAACAAATTGTAGCATGGAGAAATTCCTAAACGAACATTTTATACATCAAAGTTATGATGTAAGTTGTATTAATGTTACAACCTGCAGAAACTTCCATTATATTTCAAGATATGATTTGCAAATAATGATGAAATCTCATAACCTATATGCCAACTAAAATGATAAATGAATATCATACAATTCATAGTATAATGAATCCATTATGTCATAGGACAGGTTAAAGATGCAAAGTTTTTGTTAAGGATTAAACAAAAATGTATCAAGTTAAACACGTTGTGCATCTAAGGTAATTATCATAATGGTTGCTTGGGATATTACATAAATCCCTAAGATAGAAAATATGTAGTCAAGTATTAGACTACATTTCTATATAAGGGTTCACATATCTATTAGAGATAGTGGGAGAAAGATTGACTTGGGTTTAGTCAATGCTTGAGATGTATAAATGGTTGGCATAGGAACAAGTTTCACAAGTACATGTGGAATAGGAATGTTCCAGTGACACATACTACGTAGGAAGGATAAAACCATGGTGATGGTTTTATATTCACCGCGGCCAGTGATAAATTATTCATTAAGAATAACAAATCCTACAAGTAAGAAGTACACAGAAATTAGCTAAGATTGACAAGACAAATTAAAAATCAGTAATGGATTGCACGTATCAAATTGCAAAGGGGATTATAAATTGAATATTGCGGTGGGTATTAAAATAAAATGATACATGGATGGTACAAGCCTGGTACCAATAAGGTTTGATTGGTTATCCCAAGTCGTTACGCCTAAATCTATTAGAATTTTACTTGTCATATCCAACCTCTAAGATCATCAAATTGGTCCTTGGATGTCATAATCAACTTGTATGGAAGGTGTCTATTCTACGCAACCAGAAAGGAATAATGACACCATCGAATGCCAATGCAGGTTGCAAGTTACTGAAATCCAGTTCTGGATTAAAGTAAGCAACAAGATCTTAGAGCATCCATTTTTAATGAATCTTTGCCTTGTGTCTACCAAAGGTTAGTGGGAGCGCCAATGTTTTCCAAGAGAAATATGTTCGGAAACATGTGGAAAACATTTATTGGTCTTACAGTTAGATAAGATCAGGTTAAAATTAATTCTCTCATGATTGACTTAAAGTAACAACCTATGTTCTAGGGAACAGGATCTGTTAAGGTAGATCTAACGGTTGTTTGGACCGAGTCAATCGTACATAAAGTGACATTGTATTGAAAAAATACTAGTTGGAACAATTCAAGTTCAAAATTGTTGTCAACATCATATGGATTAATCTCTCTAGGTTGACATGTTTGAAACATGGGAAGAGATTAAAGTTGTGAATTGATTAGCATACGCTTCAGCGATGGATCAATCATGCATTCCATGTTATGTACAATAATTGATATTTTTATGATATACTTTATAGTAGGCATATATCAATTATTTCCAAGAGCACTACAAGTGATGCAGTTAGAACTATCATCTTGTACTTCGGAAAGTACAAATGATATGTACCTGGTATATGGAGAAGAAGGTATACTAGTTTTTTTTTTGGGACACAAACTAGTTATCCTTAGATTAATTTGATCAAGTATCACAGTTAGAATAAGGTAATGAGCGATTCAAGCTCATAAAAGCTAGAGGTAGCCATATCTACAAATACCGAGTATGTTGTAGCTTCTAAGGTAGCTAAGAAGTAGTTATTAATTGCAACGATTTTCTCCAGTACTTGGATTCGCACCTAGTGAGAAAAGTTTTATCATAATGTAAATTATGATATTCTTATTATCCAAGTTTCCAAGTTATTACAATGGAAAAAAGTGATATACTCGGGGACACCTTATCTTGAGAAGTTATACTCAAGGAGATGAGGTCACATACAAAAGATATGCCACGCGGTGAAAACGTGGCAGGCCTAGCAGTTAAAGTAATAACTCAGTAGAAGTGTGATCTTAATCATGTGAGTAGCTAACAAGTTTGGTTAGCAAGTTGGCTCTAGTGTAAGTGAGTGTGGAAATAGTGGGTGTCCAAGACCCAACTATTTAGTAATTTTGATTAACATATCATGTATACAGTTAGTTATACATGATGTCATCTTACCATTATAGTGTAGACTTTTCTGCGTCCACTATTATAATGGTAATGTCCAAAGATTAATTGTCATGTTGAGAGGTTATAGCATATCTCAGGCTATAATGAGAACCTCGAGATACTATAACATTAATCTTAAATATATGTTCTATGGTCTAGATACATCGTACTAACTAAACATAGTAGATTTCTGACTGTCACGACCTGTCCCCATGGGGCTCGTGCCGTGACTACCCCAAGTCCACCTTCTATAGGCCAGGGGCTGGCGACTAGCACCAAAGGCGTAATTCTCTAAAACTGGGAAGTCAATGCCTTTATAACCTGTAAACACACAAAAAAGAGCACACAGATGGATACAAAACACTAAGTAAACTTTATAAAAAAAAGAGTGTTGAAAAGTAAAAAGGGCTGAAAATACAAACCCAACTGTAAAGTACAAGAAACTGGAAGTACAAGTACAACTGAAAAAGGAAAAATAGTTGCAGGGTCGTCCTCCGGGATTCCTACCTGAAGGGTAGATACAGATAGCCTTCTCAGCACTGCACGTCCATCAATCTCCTCCGCATACCGACTCGTCGTAAGGTCCACCTCTGGGTACCGTCCAGTCCTGGTACTCTCAGCCTCAGTCAGCATTGTTTGTCGCCTGCATCCAACACAACAAGGTGTGGGCATTGCCCGTGTAGGGGTGAGTATAACGATACTCAGTAGGGACCCCGAGACACTCAAGGTCTCACAAATCCACCAAGGATAAACCAAAATGTAATGAATTCAACAGATAACCCTACTTAGGTATATGCTCATACATATACCTAAGTTATTAAGTAATCTATCTCAATCATGAGGAAAACACAAAAGTACTGACTCAGGTCAACCAGGATTTTATTCACATATCGAAACCTCAACTTCTGGAGAACTGCTGCTCAATCGAGTATAGTGGGTTTGCCGCGACACCAAGCGTGCTTCCCACTAACCTTAGACTCCTGAGGTACTCCTCCTATCGAGTACTGTGGGTCTGCTGCATCACACAGAGGCGCTCCCCACCACTGGTCAGCCGCCACACCCAAGCGCTCCCCCTCATAGCCTACAGAGGTACTCCTCCTGTCGAGTACCGTGGGTCTGCCGCATCACACAGATCACGGTCCTCCACCGTGGGTCTGCCGCCACAACCAGGTGCTCCCCACTGGGCTAGTAGAGTCTCTCCGAGTCAAACGGTCAGCAGTCGTCAGGTCTCAGCCAGCTACTAGGTCTTCGCACTCTACTCACTCGTCACTGGAAGGATCCGCTCCACGAGCTACTGGTCGATACTCCAATTGTCACGAAGTCTCACGAAGAAGTATCTCAAAGCTCTGTCACGTCATAGGGGTCTCAACACAAAAGACGGTGTGTCAGTCGGACGTCCGGTCTGTGAGTTATTAGCGTTTTAGTCCTGGGGGCCCGGTTGGATTCGTGAATGATTCAACCTGACCGTATCTCAACTATACCCCAAACTCCAGTGGGGTATACTCAAAGGGACCGTCAAGCTCTAAGATTACCAGTGCCGCTGACGGTTAGTCAAACGGACATTCGGTGCCAAAGATATGGCCAAAAGAAAGTAAAGGGTCGTAGTGGGTCCGGGTCCGGTCCGACCCGGTTCGACCGACCCGGCCCGACCCCGCCTGGGATGACCCAGTTCGGGTTGGCCCGTCCTGACCCATTGGGCAGGCTGACCCGTTAGGTTCGGCCCAGCCCACTGGGCCCATCCCAACAGGCCGCGAGGGGCTGCAGAGGGTCGTGAGGGCGCGGACTGGCCGTGAGTCGGCGTGAGGGTGGTTCGGTCCGGAGGGCGCCGCGTGGGAAACTCGACCAAGAGGGCGCCACGAGGGTGCGGGCCAGTACGTTCGGGGTGCAGCGAGGGGCACGGGAGGTCGGCTCGGCCGGGGTGCCGCGAGTGGCGCGAGAGGCCGGCTCGGTTGGGGCGCCGCGAGGGGTGCGGGAGGCCGGCTCAGCCGGGGCGCTGCGAGGGCTCGGGAGGTCGGCTCGGTCGGGGCGCCCCGAGGGGCGCGAGAGGCCGGCTCGGCCGGGGCGCCTCAAGGGGCGCGGTAGGCCGGCTTGGTCGGGGCAACGCGAGGGCGCGGGAGGCCGACTCGGTCGAGGCACCGCGAGGGGCAAGGGAGGCCGGCTCGGCCGGGGTGCCACGAGGGCGCGGAAGGACAGCTCGGCCGAGGTGGCTCGGAAGGGCGTCGCGGGGCCAGTTCGGCCGGCGAACGGCGCGGCTCGGCCCGGCCCGGGGTGGCTAGACCGGAAGGGCGGAGACTGCGGGGGCGGTTCAGCTGGGGCACGTGAGGGGGTGCAGCCGGTTCGACCGACGGCGTCGCGGAACGCCGTGGGAGCAGCGCGAGTCGTGGAGGTCGCGGGTGGTGTGGCCGTTGCCTTCGCCGCCTTCGTCACCGTTGTCGCCTTCCTCCGTTTTGAAGAACACCGTAAAAGAGAACGGTGGAGCAGTCTGGCCATGTTGTTTTGGTCCGCGCCCTCTGCGTTTAGGGTGGTAGCAATTGGCTCACAAGATCGAAGCACAATAAACCCTCCCGCAATGATTAATCCCAAAACCCGCAAAAGATAAACATATGCGGATCAACTAGTTAGAGTTTGATATGCGTTCTTTGTTTTAGAAGGAAAGAATCATGGGAATATAAAACCATTCACAATAATCTTCTACCTTGTTCGAGGTTGGTTGACGTTGGCGCAAGAAGGCATATGTTGATTCGTTGTAGATGAACACATCCTACGTCGAAGGAAGCTCCGAGGAAGAAGGTCAGAGTCGAGGTCGTTCTTCGTAGCTGAAGGCGTTCCTCATCGGCATTCTTCGTTGGTGGAGCGTTCTTCATGGAAGAACACGTTCTTCGTCGGTGGAGCGTTCTTCATGGAAGAACACGTTCTTCATCGGAGAGCATAATCCTCCAAGTGTTGGGCGTCGTGGCACTTTATCAGTGCTTCGTCGCTTGGTGAAGCCGTCCCAAATCCTCCTCCCAATCTCCATATATATAGGAGAGGGGGAGGTAAGTAACGATCGTGGAATTTATGGCGGTTCATTTATTAGGAACCTTCCTAAATTCCAACGACGCTGTTACTTAATTAAAAAAAGGCAAGCCAAATAATCAAGTTGGCACAATTTAATGTGGAGGAAGTCAAGAGGCTCCTCCACATTAATGAGGGGAGTTGAGAGTTTCTCTCAATTAAAATGGAGGTTTAATCCCGAGTGGTCCCCACCACCATAACCTCTCATGGGAGGTTAGGATTGGGTGGTCCCCACCACCATAACCTCAATGGGAGGTTAAGGTATGGTGGTCCCCACTTCTCAACTTCCACATGTAGGATAAAACTCATGTGGTCTCACCTCCACAATATTCACATGGGTGCTTCAAATAAAAATAAAATGTTTGCACAATTTTATTTTTATTTTATTCCTTCACGAAAAACCCAAAAACTAACTTTCACCCTCGACCAACTACCGTTGAGGTGAAAGTCTCCTTAAGCGAATATCGGTGTTATGAGTTCAACGGTGCCCTTAGATTTCAATTTCGAGCACCGGTTTAAAAGTTATAAAAACCTGCTCATAAGTTTACTGAACGTACCCAAAAAAAAAGTTCAGAAAATTATTACGAGACACTCTTGACCTGCGCCGGTCGAGGTTATGCTCTACTCAAGTGAAACACGTCCCAACGAACCCAAAGGTACTCTAGGATTTCCAATCCGAGTTACCGTTTAAAAGTTATTGATTTTACAATAAAATAATTGTCACTTAATTATTTTATTTATGGCCAAAAGTTAACTTTCACTGGTGGCCCGCACCGACCAAAGTTAGTATCAGCTTAAATAAAGCATGCACTCACGAGTTCAGTGGTGGTCTCAGATTTTTAATTCAAGTTACCGTTTGTGAGTTATAAGCATTTGAAAAATAAAATAATTTATTTAATTATTTTATTTACGGTTATGTCATTTTTGGGTTTTCTCACAGGAGGTCTCCACCGACTAAACTTAAGTCCCACTTAGGGTAAACCCACCGTCCTGAGCGCAATGGTGCCCTCGGATTTCTGATCTGAGTAATCGCTTAAGAGTTATTCTACATTTTTAGGAAAACTGCTTACGCTCGTTAATTAAAGCTTAACAAAACTTCGACAGATCATTTCGGGCACTCCGAGCCTCGGAATCGAGCACCGTCAGATTTCACAGTCTCGAAAAATTCTCATGTAATTAAAAAAATTACATGGAATTTCCAGGTCTTTACATTCTCCCCACCTCAGGCTTTACGTCCCCGTAAGCCACAACTCTAACTAAGGGAAAAAGTGGGGGTATTGAGCATGCATCTGAGCCTCCCGCTCCCATGTGCTCTCCTGGAAGTTCTTGTGCTGCCAGCGAACGCGCACCAGAGGTATCGACCATCCATTAAGGATTCACTCCTATAGATCCTCAATCTCTACTGGAACCTTCGTAAAATTCTCCCCATTGTCGACGTCCAGCTCGCCATGGTCAATGATATGAGAAGGGTCGTGCACGTATCTCCTCAGCTTGGATACGTGGAAGATGTCGTGCACCTGGTGCAACTGGGGTGGAAGAACTAAGCGGTAAGCCACCTCGCAAACTCTGCTAAGGACCTGAAAAGGTCCGATGAACCTCGGAGATAACTTACCGCCTCGGTCAAATCTCCACAAACCTCGTCGATGTGAGACCCGTAAAAAGACGTGGTCGCCATCCTCGAACTCCAGAGGTCTTCATCTCCTGTCAGCATACAACTTCTGCCCGCTCATTGTAGTCTTCATTCACTCCTAGATGATCTGCACCTTCTCTGTGGTAGCCCGTACCATCTCTGGTCCCACTAGTGTTGACTCCCCTGGGTCAGTCCAGCACAAAGGTGATCTGCAAGGTCGCTCGTACAACGCCTCAAAAGGTGTCATCCTAATGGTGGAGTGATAGCTGTTGTTGTACGCAAACTCCACCAAAGGCAAGTGATCCTCCCAGCTGCGACCGAAGTCGAGGACACAAGCACGCAGCATGTCCTCGAGGGTCTGAATGGTCCGCTCAGTCTGACCATCCGTCTGTAGATGGAAGGCGGTGCTCAAACGAATCTGCATCCCAAAAGCCTCATGCAACCCCTTCCATAGCCAGGAAGTAAATCATGTGTCACGATCATAGACAATCGTCAAAGGTACTCCATGTAGCCGCACAATCTCCTGCACATAGAGGCGTCTCAAGCCCTCTACTGAATCCTGCTCTCTGATCGGTAGGAAGTGGGCCGACTTGGTGAGTCGGTCGACGATCACCCAAATCGAGTCATGTCCCCTAGATGTACATGGAATTCCTGTCATGAAGTCCATGGATATCTCATCCCACTTCCACTCTGGGACCTCTAAAGGCTGAACCAAGCCTGTTGGTACCTGATGCTCCGCCTTCACTTGCTGAAAAGTGAGGCACTGAGAAACAAACTATGCAACTACATTCTTCATTCCCGACCATCAGTGTTGTCGTCGGAGATCCTGGAACATCTTCGTCGCTCCTGGATGTACCGCTAGAGGGGAAGTGTGGAACTCCCTCAACACTTCCTCCTGAAGTGACACTGGTACCACGGTATGTCCTCTGAAGAGGATGACGTGCTCCTCACCTTCAAAAAATCTATCAAGTGTTTGTCCTGTGGATATCTGCGCTCATCAAAACTCGTAGTTAGAGTCCCCACGTTGCGCCTCCCTGACTCACTGAAGAAGTGGGGTTGTGAGTGTAAGAGACTGAAGAAAAGCTGCTCCATCTTGATCCACAAAGGATATCTGCAAGTGGCTAGCTGCTCTGCCCCCTCACTCAGCAGCTGTAGGCCAGAACTCCTGCTGAGTGTGTCTGCTACCATGTTCCTCTTCCCAGGGGTATAGACTATCTTTAAGTCATAAACCTGGAGGAACTCTAGCCACTCCTGTTGGGAACTGAAAACTCAAAACTTCTTCTGCCACGAGGATGAGGTTGGCCAACTCACAAGTGATCAGTCGCACCCTCCTATACAGAAGTTTATCCTGTGCTGCCTGGGTTTCCTTTTTCACCGACTAAGTAAAACTTCATCCCAACGTTGTAGATAAACCACAAACTTTTTTTCTAATATAGTCAATATGAGTATGAATTGTGAATGTCCAATCATACCCAAACTAACGTTGTAAGGCCTCGACACTGCCACCAAGAGGTTCCAACCGAAACTCTCGCCTCAAGGGTCAGATCACACCATTGGCGTAAGTGTGATTATCAAGTCTCCTCCCAAAGGTATCTCCAGATGTGAGGGTCAAGTCAACAGTTTATCCAGAAACTCTAGGTCTTGGACAAGATTCTTGGAAGGAAGGAATGATTGGTACCTATGTCTATTGATACGGTAGCTAGTAGCAGACACAGACCGTACCTTGAATTATTCTTAGAGCCCTAGGGTCGCACTCCTTGACCGCATGCAACTACTCTCTTCCCCCCATCCTCCAACTCCCTAAGCTTGGCAGGGACCACAAAGGGGGGTGGTTGTAACATGTCGAAATGTACACCACCTCATGTTGCTCCCCTAGCTCTGCTTCCACGTCTGCAGCCCTACAGATTCATCTGTCCCCAACACTTCTTCTTCCCGAAACATTTTTACATGCCCAAGTCTCCAAGACTAGTGTCAGTTTCCTGCTTTCCACTACTAACATTCACTAGCTGCATCTGCTCATCCAAAGAATATTCAAACACAAAGGTTCTCTCTAGCACCCTAACATTAGTAGGAATGCATAGAGGAATAGTACTAGCTCAGATGTCCCTAAAGACACCTCGCTCAGAGGTCCGAGCTTTAAAGCACTGATCGTATCATATTCATCGAGTACCAGGAACGATCGGTATGCCTCGATGAATACTCAGCTACCGACATGTCGTCCTGCCGAAGCTATAGAAGCTCTAGAGAACTCTCAGCCACCTCTTCAAGCCAGTCCTCAGCCGCCTGTTAGTTGGCTCACCTTGGAACCTGAGGGGTATCTGATGATGAATCACGCATAAGGCACTAAGCCTATATGTGTCCTTTACCGATACCACAGGTTGTAACTGCTGACCAACGAGTAGTGATATAGTTGACACACTACCCTAAGGTATTATCTCGGGTAATGGTCCACGTACTGAAGCATCATCACTATGCAGACCATCCTCATGGTCTCCCACTTAAAACGTCTAGTAGCTAAGATCAACATCTTCTCTACTGGTATCTCAACTAGGTGGAAAACTCTAGCAACCGCCTCCAGCTAGCCTTCAGCTGCATGGAAAATTGTCTCGCCTCGAAACCTCAGAGGCCTCTACTGCTGGAACTCGTGCAACGTGCTCAGTCAGCGTGCACCATCCGCTAGTGCAGCTGGTGGTAACTGCTGCCCAACGGGTGGTGGTGCTACTTGTACACCACCCAAAGGTGCCAACATAGTAAGAGGACCCTGCACCGGATCCTCATCGCTCGGTGGGCTATCAGTACGTACAACTGTCCAAACTCTAGTCAGTTGTCTGCGTGGAGGCATTCTGAAAAGAAACAGGTTCTCTACGGTTAAAAGTTATACCTGGTGAGCTGACTTAAAGAAAACTTTTGAAACCACACACACAATCAGTGTTTTCGTGTACTGAGTCGGAAATAAAAAGTATGGGTCCTGCTGTATGGATACGTCGGCCGCCGCACTA